>CAKXYN010000003.1:35375000-37875000 GCA_935064755.1 Tragelaphus eurycerus | reverse complement strand
GATCTGCCTTTTTAGCTTCTTTAACCAGCATATTCCACACTCGGTAAATATTGCCAACCCATTGCACCAAGTGACATGGAGAGCTGCCAGCTCTGCAAGGGCTTAAGGCAGGAAAGAATCTGCAGCAGCTCCTGACTGACATACAAGCCATACTGCTACTTGGGTCATGTGACCCAGCAGACAGAGATAACAGACGTATCTGTGGTGGGGAGAGACACTAGGAGGAGTTTATGGCACGTCCTGATAGGAGATTAACAACACAGATCCCTAGAGTTCTGGAACAAGGCCATGCCATCTGCAGTGAAAAATGATTCACTGTTCAAAAAATAGTTTCAGTGTGCTTCTGGGTCCTGGGAGAGTTGAAGTATCTGATCAACCTGAGAGAGACAGCTTAGATGACACCACCTGAGAGAGACAGCTTAGATGACACCCTGTGAACTTGGAGAGTCACCCTCCAGCACACGACACATCCCAAATGAATGACTGATATCTGGTGCTGTGTCCCCAGTAGATAGAGTATATGAGTCTGGAGTCTATGGGGTCAAGGTAGAAGTGGCTTCATTCACTACACTCTCAGGAAATGTATGTGTCCTGCCCTTGAAGCGTTAAGCTTTGTGGGTCTAAAGTCTGTGCTGGTCCCCTGATGGGGAACACATTCACCTGAGTTCTGAGTAAGAGGTCATTAGACTTTAGCCTACATCAGCCACTTGGACATTTCAGATTCCTTGTACTAAAAGGCCAGCTGGCAAGGAAAATAGCCACCAAGTTGGCAGGAGTAATTGACCCCGATCAACTGGCAGAAGGTGAGATTGTGCAAAGAGGGCAGTTGGTGTTGTTCAGTCTCTTCTGAGTCATGTCCGACTCTTCTCAACCCCATGGACTGCAGCACGCCAGGCTCCTCTGTCCTTTACTATCTCCTGGAGTTTGCTTAAACTCATGTCCATTGAGGTGGTGGTGCTGTCCAACCATTTCATTCTCTGTTGCCCCCTTCTCCTTTTGCCTTCATTCTTTCTCAGCATCAGGGTCTTTTCCAGTGGGTTGGCTCTTCTCATCAGGTGGCCAAAGTATTGGAGTTTCAGCTTCAACATCAGACTTTCCAATGAATATTCAGGGTTTATTTTCTCTAGGATTGACTGGTTTGACCTCCTTGCAGTCCAAGGGACTCTTAAGAGTCTTCTCCAGCACCACAATTTGGAAACATTATTTCTTCAGTGCTCAGTCTTCTTTATGGTCCAACTCTAACATCCATACATGACTACTGAAAAAACCATAGCTCTGACTATGTGAACCTTTGTGGGCAAAATAATGTCTCCACTTTTTAATATGCTATCTAGGTTTGTCATAGCTTTTCTTCTAAAGAGCATACGTCTTTTAATTTCATGGCTGCAGTCACCATCCAAAGTGATTTTGAAGCCCAAGAAAATAAAATTTGCCACTGTTTCCATTGTTTCCCCATCTATTTGCCATGAAGTAATGGGACCAGATGCCATGATCTTAGTTTTCTGAATGTTAAGTTTTAAGCCAGCTTTTTTACTCTCCTCTTTCACCTTCTTCAAGAGGTTCTTTAGTTTCTCTTCGCTTTCTGCCATTAGGGTGGTATCATCTGCATATCTGAGGTTGTTGATACTTCTCCCAGCAATCTTGATTCCAGCTTGTGATTCAACCAGCCCAGCATTTCACATGATGTCAATTCTGATACCCAAGTGATCCATTAGGTTGTCTCTTGATACTCCCTTGTCCAATTTTGACACTATATGGACAAGTGCAACAACCATGAACTAAGAATGCCATGGATACCATGCCAAAATGGCTCAAAATGGCTGTGATGAGCCAGAGATGAAACTGGCTCATCCCACGAGGTAAAATTCTCCAGACAAGGAAGAAGATGGATCAGTTGCAGCATCAGGAGCAACTTCAGTGCCAGAGAAGCTGTAGTTCAACCCACTATTTTCTTTTACATTTTGACAGGGAGTCCTAGAAGAACTGTCCCTAGATGGGTGGGCTTAACACATGGAGCAAGTGGATCCCAGCAGAACAAGGAGCGGACTGTAGTGGATACTGTAGTGAGCCACATAGACCTCCCGTTGAAGACCAAGGCCCTCATCTCCCAGCTTCTGGTAATGCTGGCTGCTGATGGTCCCTTCCCCAGAATTGCCCTTGGTCAGAGGGAGTTGTTTCACCCTCCAAAGGCAGCCAAATTCCACGGTGGGTTAATTCAGAGGTGCAAACTTTTGAACCCCTTGCTTTGGTTTGGGACGGTTTCTAAAGGTGAGGCCAGCTCCAAATCCCCCTGTGGGCTCAGCTGAGGCCTCTGTTGCAGCTGCATCATATTTCAAGGTCTCCCTCTGCCAAATCCTGTTTTCAACCTCCTCTCAAAGTCTGTTAGGGAGGGTCCTCTCCAACAGTGTTCCTACCTGCACATCTTTGCCTCAGAGCTTGCTTCCTGGGGAAACTGACCTAAAGACACTGATGAAGCCTGGGGTTGTTTTTGTCCCTGGCTCATTGGTTTAGCTTAAGGGAAACCACATGGGACTGAGCTAAGCCATATCTCTTCTCCTCTTTCATACCAGGCCCCAAGAGGTCAACAGGCAGCTCTGGGGTTTCCCAGTGACTGCATTTCCTCTGTGGATTCAGAAATGATCACAGAAATCTATGGGATGAGGAGACATAAGAGCCAAAGATGAAAAATGAAGCACAAATGAGCAGGTGAGAAATTTAGGGTTGACTAGGTAGTAGCACATAGACTTATGCCCCACATATGAGCACCTCATACAAGTTTACAAAGCAGGTACTCAGAAAAGCTTGTTTTGTTTGTAAAAAGAATCACCCAGCACTAGTCATGTACAGATGTGACATTTGGACCATAAGGAAGGCTGAGTTTTCGAATCATGGCGCTGGAGAAGACTCTTGAGAGTCCCTTGGACAGCAAGAAGATCAAACCAGTCCATCTTAAAGGAGATCAGTCCTGGGTGTTCATTGAAAGGATTGATGATGAAGCTGAAGCTGAAGCTGAAGTTCCGATACTTTGACCACTTGATGTGAAGAGCTGACTCATTGGAAAAGACCCTGATGCTGGGAAAGATTGAGGCCAGGAAGATAAGGGGGCGGCAGAGGATGAGATGGTTGGATTTCATCACTGACTCAATGGACATGAATTTGAGCAAACTCTGGGAGATGGCGAGGGACAGGAAAGCCTGGCATGCTGCAGTCCATGAGGTCACAAAGAGTTGGACATGACTGAGCAACTAAACAACTTATAGAAGCTGCTTTTTGTACATTTAATATACACTTGAATAATAAAATGATAGTTGTGGGTTTATGGATGGTGTGGTTTCCAGGCACTGTGCTCTTGATAAACACTCACAGGAACCCATGGAACTATTATCATCTCTAAGGGGAAATTGAGGCTCAGAGAGGTATACTGGGTCACGATCACAAGCTAAGCAGCAAAATCAGGTGTCATGCTCGAGTCTGCTGCCACCAACAGAAGGGACAATGGTAATGAAGGAGCCCTGCTGTTTGGGGACCTCACCCAGGAGGGCATGACCTTTCTCTGTATTTCTTTGCTGATGCATTTATCTCACACCATCTTCTGGGCAAGCATTGACCCTGCTCAAAGTCTAGTTGTGGGCCTGGTGAAAGGACATGATGTAGACCTCCAGGCGAGGTCCTTGTCCCTCTGCCTCCCCACTCCTGCTACCTTGTCTCTGGGTCTACCTGCCTCCCATCCTCAGTGCTCACACTTGCCAAGACCTGCCTGTTGGACTCAGGATGTGGCTTTTGGAACTGGCCTCAGGAACTCCCCTGTCTCCCACATCACTGATCTTGTCTTGGTGCCAGGAGCTTGCAGGAGTCCCGAGCTGATAATGAGTTCAAATTGGTTCCCCGTGTCGCCTCAGCCCCCCAGAGATTGGAGTCAAAGGCTCTTTCACTGTGTGCCTTTGGCAGATAATCCAACCTCTTTGAGCTCAGTGTTCTTACCTGCAAAACGGGTGCTGTAACATCCTCTTCTGAAGATAACTGTGTTAAATTAGAGGACTCGTGAAAAAGTGTTCAAAAAACGTTGGTTCTCAGAACTTCCCTGGTAGTCCAGTGGTTAAGAATCTACTTTCTGCTAGAGGGGACGCTGGTTCAATCCCTGATTGGGGAGCTAGGGTCCCACTAGGATGCTGTGGAGCAACTCAAGCTGTGTGCTACAACTGGAGAAAGCCTGTGTGCTGCAACAAAGACCCAGCACAGCTAAAATAAAAATAAATAAATAAAATAAAAAATATTCAAAAAACACTTCTCTCCCATTTCAGTCTTCTGTTTGTATCCCTGGTTCCTGGGTTCTCCTGCGCGTTCATTGCTCAGATGTCCCCAGATGGAAAGGATCTTCATTTACATTTCAGAAGAAATACCAGACTCCTTGTCTAGACTGGATCTAACATTTCCCCAGTCTCCCTGGAGAGCAGCCCTGGTCTTTCTGTATGCAGCTTTCTCCCCTATGGTGTCTGCTAAGCTGGCCTCATCCCAGCCCCTCTCCTCTCCCTGGCCTCCTCTCTCTCCTCTGTCCATCCATCCCAGGCCTTAGAACCTCTGCCATTGTTCACCTATTGCCTGCAACTCAATTGCCTCCTGGCTTCCTGCGCACAGTTCATTGCCGTTATTTTTTAAATTAAGTTTCTGATCTGTTTTCCAATCTATTCCCCCAGGGTCTCCTGGCTTGCTTGGAGACAGATGGCTGAATCTCTGGGGATGGCTGGACTGTCAGGAATGATGGGGGGAGAAGCTAGGGAGAGCAGCCATTCCCACTCAGGGGGGTGGTACCCAGTACCTTCCTGATGCTCAGTATTCACATCCTAGAGTGGGGGCACTGAACTGACATCAATGGGAACCCTCTTTCTCCAACTTCTGCCCACCCCTCAACTATCCCAGTCCTGTTAGTTCCTTTCCCAGCTTCACCTGCTCGTCCTATCCAAGTCTTAGTACCTAGAAACATTTCTTGCAGCAGAAGGCTTGCCAGCCCAGCTCAGCCCATGTTCCCTCTCACCCCATCCTGAGGTCACTGGAGGGGATGGGTGACCAACTGCCATTCCCCCTCCTGACTCCCCAGACATGTGTCTGCCTTGATTTCTCTTCCACGCAACCTTCTCTCCAGCTATCATCGGCAAGGGCAGGACTTCCTTGTTCTGCAGGAGGGATGGTCTTTTAGTTTGGGCCAGCAGATGATAACCTAGGCCTGGGAATAAGCATCCTGAGCCCCAAGCCCCACTCTGTTTATCTGAGCTGTTGTGTGACCTTAGGGAACTCATGTAGCCTCTGCTTGTGAAATGCTCTATGACTGGCTTGGAGATTATCTTGAAACTTTCATATTTGGCAGTATCTCAACTTGGTAGCCAGTTCATCAACCTTCCTGAATCTTACATTCCTTAGTGCCCCCCTCATAGGGCTGTTGGGAAGGTGAGAGATGAGGCATTCAAAGTGTCTGGTTCAGAATCCAGCTCATGTCATGGTCTGCCCTGAATGGTAGCTAACATTGGGGTGGGGAGCCTTGACTCTTCCTTTGAGTGTGGAAGACTAAACTTGGCTTCACCAAGAGGAATTCTGGTACCAAAGTTATAGAGGCACCTTTTTCGTTTACCCTGTTTGGGCTGGCCCTGGGAACGCAGGCCAGGAGGAGATTTCAACAAAGAGACAGTGAAACCACGTGACGCAAGAAAGGTACAGGATAAGAGGAGAAGATATGAGAGGACATGGGGAGGAAATCGAGTTGATGGTCAAGCTGCGTGGTGGAGAGGTGCAAATGAGTGTGTATGAGAGCTAAACAGGTATTTTGGGGGAGGAGAGGGCTGTACCATGTGGCTTACAGATTTTCTCCAACCTGGGATTGAACCTGGGCCACGGTGGTAAAACTGTCCAAGTCCTAACCAGCGGAACGTCAGGGAATTCCCTAAATACCTGTTAAAATTATTTATTTATTTTTGGCTGCACTGGGTCTTTGTTGCTGCTCAGGCTTTCTCTGCTTGCAGCGAGCAGGGGCTACTCTTCTTTGTGGGGTGCAAGCTTCTCATTGTTATGGAGCACAGGCTGTAGAGTGCCGGCTCAGTAGTTTGTGGTACACCAGCTTAGTTGTTTGGCAGCATGTGGGATCTTCCCGGATCATGAATTGAACCCATGTCTCCTGCATTGGCAGGTGGATTCTCTGCCACTGAGCCACCAGGGAAGCCCCTTAGATAAGTTTTTTAAGAGGATGCCAAATACTAAATGTCCTTCCATGTCTACCGTCTCTGCTCCCCAAACCTCCAATAAAGCATTTACTCACCATAAAATGCCCTTGGAGGGTTTCACTTTTCCCTGTTGAAATCCAGGAGGGGTACCTAAAACAAAACAAGAAAAGCCATGTGGGATGGCAAGTTCAACTAAACTGAACTAATTTGGGTGAAGACGGAGCTTCCAAGTCAAGGTGACCACAATAGGACAGAAGAGGCCCCTATCTCCCATCACAGACAAGCCCAGAAAAATTGGGAAGGATCATTTGACTCCTTCTTAAAGAGTCTTTTCCTCTTGAGTGTTAATTTTTAGATTTTGAAAATTTCAAACCTACAGAAAACATGAAAGGGCAGTCCATCAAACGTCTGTATATCCTTCCCATGGATTCATCAACTCTTTAACATTGACTGCCTTTAGTTTCTCTTTTTCTCTCTGATCACTTTGAGAGTAAATTGCAGCCATCACAACTCTCCATCTCTAAATACATCAGCGCATATCTTCTTTGAACAAGGACCTTCTCCTACATAACTGTAACAATATAGTTATCACAGTGAAGGACTTTAACACCGACCTAATAATGTTATCTCCTATGCCACTTGTATTCAGATTCCTCAATTGTTCCAAAAATGTCTGTTATAGCTGTTTTTCCTCTCATTCAGGATCCACTGAGGATCGTGCATTGCATTTAATTGTCATATTCCTTTCATCTCCTTTAATCTAGTCTTTTGGTGTTTCTTATAATTGACATTTTTGAACAGCCTGTATCAGATGTCTTGTAAAATGCCCCACAATCTGAATACATCTGTTTCTTTTCTTCTAATTTGACTCAGTACAAACATTTTTGGTGACCCCTTCATGGATCACAGCCTTGTTGTAGTGAAGGGGCTTGTATAACTCAATGAAGCTATGAGCCATGCCTGGTGGGCCACCCTTGGCCGACAAGGGTCCATATAGTCAAAGCTGTGGTTTTTACAGCAGTCATGTATGGATGTGAGAGCTGGACTATAAAGAAGACTGAGTAGTGAAGAACTGACACTTTCAAATTCTAGTGCTGGAGGAGACCCTTGAGAGACCCTTGGACTGCAAGATCAAACCAGTCAATCCTAAAGGAAATCAACCATGAATGTTCATTGGAAGGACTGATGCTGAAGCTGAAGCTCTAATACTTTGGCCACCTGACGCGAAGAGCCGACTCATTGGGAAAGAGCCCTGATGCTGGGAAAGATTGAAGACAAAAGAAGGGGACAGCAGAGAGTGACATGGTTAGACAGCATCAGCAACTCGATTAACATGAGTTTGAGCAAACTCTGGGAGCTAGTGAAGGACAGGGAAGCCTGGAATGCTGCAGTGCATGGGTTCTCAAAGAGTCAGACATGTCTTAGCAACTGAACAGTGACAACAAAACATTTTTGGTGAGAATAACCACATGGGAAATGTACTTATTACATCACCTGCAAAGCCATTTAATGTCAGTTTGTCCTATTTTCAGTGACCCAACATTTGATCACTTGGTTAAGGGACTATCTACCAGATTTCTCCATTGGAAAGGTTTCCTTTTCCCTTAGTGATGAATGAGTTCTTTGTGGGGCTATTGGGCGACTGTGTGAATATACTACTGCATCTGCCGATGATCCTTACCTGGATCAGATGCTGGGGTTGCAAAATTCATTTCCCTCTTGAAGGGCCAGAGCTTCTGCTGCATGTGGTTTATATGCATAGCCACGTGAGCTATGTCCATGCGCTGGCCCAGGTGGGCTTCATGAACATGATGGCTGAGGATTTCCCTCAGTGGCCTGTTTCAGCCCCTTCTTATGAGCCTTGCCCTTTGCTGTCCTTGACCCTAGGGACTGGCTTCCTTGACTAGAGTTGTGATCTACCATCAGCCAGAGAAATTTGGTCTCCTGGAATGGCTTGGTTGAATGACTGCTAGTCTAGCAGGTCAGCCGGCTGGTTGCTAGAATGTGTGTCTCTCTGCATGAGCACATGTGTGTGTGTGTTTGCGTATGTATGTATGTGCGTGTGCTGGGTTGGAGGGGTGTCTAGGACTTGGAACCCAGAGATGTCACATCCACCTGGGAGTTGGATGAGTTGTGCCTGGGAGTTGCAGAGTGCTGGGCTCTGGCCTTGGTTTCCATGGCAATGGGCAGCCTTCTTCCGCAGTCTGCTCCTGTCTGGACCAGCTGACAGTCATAGGGCTGAAGGCTTTGGGCTAGAGACAGAGGATGGGAGGGCAGCTCCATCAGACCCTTTGTGAATGTCTTAGAGAAGAGAAGCCCCAGAGCCTTCATGGATATCTTGAAATGAGAACTTTGGGCAACAGATCCTCTCACTGTACTAGAGAATAGACTTTTCCAGTGGCTCCTGGCTCCCTCTCTCCACATGCTGCAGAATGGACTATTCCATAAGAAAGAGTCCCTCACCTTTCTCATGAATTCAATTCAAGCATTACACAGATTCAGATCCTTGATTTCTTGAACTGATATAATACATGATCTTGGTATTTTATTTATGTACACTGTCTATGTTGCTCCACAGGTCAGCCATTTGAGGTGGGTGCTGTCATTATTCCTATTTTACAGATATAGGAATTGAGGTTCAGAGGCCTTGTCAAGGGTCATGTGGCTAGTATTGGGATGAAGCAGAAGTGGAATTGAAGGCAATAGTGTGATGTAGCAACTAAGTATCTCCTCGAGAAGGGACAGGCTACCCACTCCATTCTTGGGCTTCCCTGGTGGATCAGACTGTAAAGAATCTGCCTGCAATGCAGGAGATCCCTGGGTCAGGAAGATCCCCTAGAGGAGGGCGTGGCAATCTACTCCAGTATACTTGCTTAGAGAATCCCATGGACAGAGGAGCCTGGAGGGTTACAGTCCATAGAGTCTAAATGAGTCGGACACGACTGAAGCGACTTAGCATTCGTGCACATCCTGGTCTTAGGCCCCAAGTCTATGAATGGTGGTGGGCAGCTCCTTTTTGGAATCTCCCACCAAGCAGGGTGGACTGGCTCATTCATGCTTCATGGCACAGCTCCCTTTTCTGTCCTGGCTGTTCTTCCCAGGCATTGAGTTGTGACTTGCACATTTCCCAGCTCTAGAGTGCCAATCCTTCCCTCTACCTTTTTGATTCTTGCCTTCTCTGGTGCACATGGGGAAGAGGAATTCAGTGTCATACTTTGGTAATGTAACCTTGAGAATTAGATAAGCACCAGAAAGAAGGCTGTTAATGTAAGCTGAAAGTGTATTTTCCACATTGCAACCACTTGGGACTTCACCTCCTCAGCCATCCATCCATCCACCCAACAACCCATTCAGTCACTGAGCCAACATTTACTGAGGGCTCCAAGTTCCAGGCACTCTGCCAAGCACTGGAGATAAAGAAATCAATGAGAGAGGTTTCCTTTTCTCAGGGAGCCCATGGGTACATAGGCAATTACAAGATGTGATTATTTGCTCTAGGAGAGGGGAGAAGATGGGGGTCTGTAGGGGCACAGGAGATACAACTACCCCAGCAGCGGGTCCAGAGGGTCTTGGAAAAATTCCCACTCAGCAACTTTTCGGCTGAGACCTGAAGGTTGAGTGGGAGCTGGTGGTGGGGGTAGGATGAGGGGGACATAGTACAAGGGCTTGAGACCAGAGCACACAGTGCTCATGATGTGGTTGGGTCTGGCTGCCATGGAGAAGGTGTAGGAGGGTGCAGGAAGCCACGGGGGAGGGGGGCAGGACCTGCAGGTCCAACTAGCTGAGATGCTGGTGGCATCTTCTCTCTTTGAGTTCCTCATGGTTTGGGTTTGCCCAGGGAAGTTGGGAGGAGGTGAGAGGCCTGACCACAGTCCTTCTCCGGCAGGTCTATGACCTCCAGCCCAAACTTGGCCCCAGGTCTCCACCCCTAGACTACCCAAAGGTTGGACAGCTCGCCTTGTTCTTTGCCTGTCTATTCCCCTGCCCATAACTCAGCTTGCCTCTCTCCTCCCACATCTGCTCTGGTCCAGCCTTTTACGAGACCGGAGGGCAGCTCAGCTCATTCTGGCTATCACAGTCAGCCTCTCAACCCATTTGTTATCCCTCCTCTGGAGCCAGTAATATTTTCCTTCGGGTCTCTGGGGCCTGCTCCAGACCTGAGGCCTGAGAATGGCCTGACCCAGCTCAGGAGATCCAGGAGGGCTGTAGGGGAAGCAGGGCCCATGGGGGGCAGCTCTGCCAGGCGAGTTGTGTGTAGCCAGGGTTCTCCAGCTCCCTTCTTCTTCCCTGACCTTTCCCCCAGAGTGGGGCAATTCTCATGGGGACACTGGTCATGAGAAGTCCTTGGGTCCCCTGGGTTGGCCCCACTGAGTTGGCCATTTTGATGGATAAAGGGCTCATGCAGAAAAGGGTGGATGAAATGCTGGTCTGATCCATCCGTGCCCTCAATGGAAGGGGCCCTGGAGGCTGGTTTTCCTGTAACCTGAACTACTTTAAGGAAAGAGCATGCTCCCTGCACAACCCACAACCATCCAACTCACACAATACACAAACCACCCCATAGGCATCACACAACATGCACATACTACATGCACCCCATACTACTACCCACCCAACCAAAGCCAGGCACACCACAGCCATGCCACCTACACTATGCAGCATACATACACACAGATACAATGTGCAACCCAACACAAGCATGCACACACACGCACAGCATTGATAGAGTCGCACCACGCAATGCATCCATTGCAATAAATCCAGAACTTTAGAATATTAATCATGATAATAGCTAATGTTAATTGGGCACTTAGAGTGCCCAGTCTAATCTTTATAGCAACTCTGGCAAGCAGGTACTATAATCCCCATTTAATAGCTGTTTGCTCCAAGGGAGGGCCACGTCCTGTCTCTCTTGTGTGTCCCCTGTTGCCTGGGATGGCAGACTCTCCTCTGTGGCAGGTGACCTGCCTGCCATCTGCTCCTTCTCCCTCTAGTCCCTGGGCCTCTTGGTCCAGACATGGCGTCATGAAAATGGTGCCTTATCCAGGCCTCTCTCCTAACAGAAAGTATGTGGTTGCGTGATTCCCTTTGTTCCCAACTCCCCAAGGACACAGTCCACCTACCAGGACCCTGCTGCCTTCCCCGCCCCAGCTCTGTTTCTTTCTACACTGCCCACTCCAAGTCTTCCAGCTGCTGCTCAGCTAGTGCAGATGGTGGGAAACTTCAGAGAAACCAGCAGACCGGGCTCCCCTCTCAGCATCCTCTCTTCCTGGATCTCCTAGGCCTGCTCTCTGGCCTTTCCCCAGGCCAGAGGACCTGTCCACAGGGGCTTCCCCAGAGCATTCAGGTGTCTGTGCTAGTTGCTTCAGTTGTTTCCAACCTTTTGCAACCCCATGGACTGTAGCCCATCAGGCTCCTCTGTCCGTGGGATTCTCCAGGCAAGAAGACCGGAGTGGGTTGCCATGTCCTTCTCCAGGGAATCTTCCTGACCCAGGGATTGAACCCACGTATCTTATGTCTCCTGCATTGGCAGGTGGATTCTTTACCACTGTACCATCTGGCCAACTAGCTGAAATTGTCCCCAGGCCGTCTTGTCAGCTCCCTGCTATGTGTCTGATCAGTGCTGGGGTGTGTGTGTGTGTGGGTGTGGACGTGGGGACCCTGCCAAGGGTGGTAGGGCCTCTGGAGACCCCAGGGTAGCAGCTGCATCAAACCTGGCCTTTGCACTTGGCAGAGAGCTTCAGGAAGGCTTGAAGGCTTCAGAGCTCATATAAGTGGCTCTGCCCCTACCTGGATGAATTAGTGATGGTCACCAGGTGAGACCTGGCCAGGTATACATACTAGCCAAAGGCTGCGAGGTTTCCTGATGAGTCAAAATCCTGTAAGGCCTCCAGAAAGGCAGAAGGAAACTGCCAAGTTTTCCTCTCTGCCTGTCCACTCCCCTCACAATCACTAGTTTCCAGGTGAGGAAACAAGCTGAGAGAGGCTGACAATTTTTTTCTTTTTAACAACTTTATTGAGATGTAATTCACACAGCATAAAATCCTCTCCTTTAAAGTGATCACATCAATTTTTTTATTTTTTAGTATATTCACAGAGTTTTGCAATCCTCACTTTCTAAAAAGGATTGTAGAAATTTGTGTCTGCACTGGGTTTTTGTTGCTGCTTGAGGGCTTTTTCTAGTTGTGGCAAGTGGGGGCTACTCTTAGTTGGGGTGCACGGGCTCCTCATTACAGCGGCTTCTCTTGTTGTGGAGCACGGGCTCTAGGGCACGTGGGCTCAGTAGTTGTGGCTCATGGGCTCAGATGCTCCCTGGCAGGTGGGATCTTCCCAGACCAGGGATTGAACCCACATCTCGTATATTGGCAGGCAGATTCTTAACCACTGGACCACTGGAAAGAGGAACATGGGGCATTATTGCTCAGAGTTTCAGTTTTACAAGATGAAAGAGTTCTGGAGGTGGATGGTGGTGATGGCTGAACAACACCATGAAGGCATTTAATACCGCTGAACTGTACACTTAAAAATAGTGAAGATGATAGATTTTATGTTATGTGTATTTAACCATAATAAAAAAAATGGGAGTAAGGGGGAGAAAAATGACCCTAGACCAGGACAGGAATCACAGGGCTTGAGTTGTAGTCCTAACTTGAACTGTGTGACCTTGACCACAGACAGTGGCCTCTCCGGGGATGCTAAGAGGCCTGAGTCACTCACAAATGGAGCGGAAGTGACTGCAGTCCCCGTGCAGGGGAGCACCTGGGGTGGGCCTCAGCCACTGAGGCTGGGCAAACACCGTCCTGGCAGTGCCCTGGGACTCCTGCTGCCACCTGCTTCAGAGTTGCTGAGGCAGTATGAATACGGGTTGGAAAAGAATTTCCAGACACCGAGTACTGCAGCAAGGAGTGAGCTTATTAAGAACAAAGAGCAGAGGTGAAGTGAGCACTGTGAGCGCAGTGGGCCGACAACTCCTGACAGGCCAGGGAAAGTCGACAGTTTTTGTGAGTTAATAACCAGTTTTTATAGCCTCAAGGCAAAAAAATTCCTGCTGGACAGTTGGCATTAGGTGATTGGTTGGGGTGCTGTAGGATGTTTACCAGAGTGGGTGTCTCTGCCTGGTTGGGAGTCAGGGAGCTCGTTAGTGATGGTCAGGGGGCTTTTGGTAACAGTTACAAAGGGGCTCAGTCAGCTTCAGAGGTGACCTTGGTTCTGGGCTCCTCTTCTGTGGCCTTGGGCAGGGCTCAACAAAATTCTCTCTGGTTTGCTGGACCAGCTTCTTGGGAACTGAAGGAAGCACTGATTGGGTTCCCAAAGACCCATGTTCAAATTCTAGCTTGCTCCTTACCAGTGGGGTGCCTAATCTCCATGAACCTCAGTTCTCCCATCTGTGAAATGGGATAACACACTCCTCTCCAGCACAGGGCTGCTGAGAACTAAATGCAATAAAGCACAAGGCTGGCACACAGAAAGTGCCTAACAAACCATCCTCATTCTCTTGGGGCAAGCAGGTTTTTCTGCATGAAGATGGGAAGGCTGCAGTGGAGGCAAGTTCAGATACTCAGGCCTTGCTTCCTGGCACGTGGCTCCCACTTTGGGATCTGGAGCCGCAGCCCACCCTCATTCCACATTCAGCCCTGAGGCCACCAGATGGTGCTGGGGATGGAGCACCAGAGTGAGGTGGCGGAACAAGTATAGTTGCTTGTTTATTCCCCTCTCCCGGTACACAGTGGTCTTCTTGCTGGACCATCTATCTCAGCCGAAAACTTTGCTTAGATTTATCGTCTTGTTCCTGCTGGCTGCGGACTGTGGGAAGGTAAAAAATGTCCTTTTTGAGGCAATAAAATAGAAAATGGAACCCAATTTCTCTCCAGGGTAAGAATCATTATGTTTGACAATGGCTGTAAAGTGTGTACCAGTGAGGGGTGGTATTGGTTGCTGGGGGCCTGGATGGAAGAGGGAGATGGGTGTAACCTTGCTCAGTCATGTTGTGTAGCCCACCAGGCTCCTCTGTCCATGGGGTTTTCAAGGCAAGCACACTGGAGTGGATTGCCATTTTCTACTCCAGGAGATCTACCTGACCCAGGGAGTGAGCCCGTCTCTCTTGTACTACCTGTGCCTCCTGCATTGGCAGGCAAATTCTTTACCACTGGGCCTGGGAAGCCCCTACAAGATAGAGCAATTATGCAGTCACCCAAGTGGGCCAGGAAGGACCCCAGGGCCCAAGGAAGCCACCCGTAGCCCACTTGATGCCTGGGTATACTTGAGGTCCCCATCCCTCAAGGACTTACGTGCATTCAGCTCACATTTATCGTGTCTTCCCTGGTTAGGGAGATATGAGAAAGTTGCCCCACTTGCTGTATCCAGAACTTTGGGGAGAAAAAAAAAGAATGTGAAAATTTATAAATAATAAAAATTATTTATAAAAATAAATTCAAGTCAATTGAGTGTGACGGAGTTAGGATCTTACGCAGGGGGCACCAAGAAACCAAGTTTTAAGAGTCTGCATGTATGTTGTTTGCATTCTTTGAGATATAACTTGTAAAGCACTCAAGTCCTAAGTGTACAACTTAATAAACATTTTAGCATGAACACATCTGTATAACTACCACCCAGGCCAAGATGGAGAACATTCACAGACTCTAGGAAGTTTCCTTATGCCCCTTCCCAATAAATGCTCCTCAGGAGAACCACTGTATATGCACTTTCTCTCTTTCTTTTTTATCTTCCTTGTGTCAGACTGGAGCTTTTGTTGTGGTGTGTGGACTTAGTTGCTCCAAGGCTGTGGGAACCTAGCTCCCTGATCAAGAATCTAACCCACATTCCCTGCATTGCAAGGCGGATTCTTAACCACTAGACTATCAGGGAAGTCCCTCCTCTCTTTTCGACTGTCATTTAATTGAAGACAGCATGCATGCTTTTGAGTCTTCCCTTCTTCTGCTCATCAATAAGATTCATCCATGTTATTGTGTGTGGTGGTTCATTCTTTTCTATCACTGCTTATTATTCCATATTAGGATTTTATTGCACTTTATTCCTAATGATAATGTTGTTGGACATCATAGTCATTTCAAATTTGGGCTTTGATTAGTAAAGTTGCAGTGAATATTCTGGTACATGCATTTCTGTGGATGTAGGGAAGAATTTTAAGCAAAGGAATGATGTGATTAGACTGTTTTTCCTTTTGTCCTTTGTGATGGCTAATTTTGTGTCACCTTGACTGGGTCTTGATATGCCCAGATATTTGGTTAAATGTGATTCTGGGTGTGTCTGTGAGAGTGTTTTGAATGAAATTGACATTTGAATTGGAAGTCTAAGTAAAGCAGATTGATCTCAATGTAGTGGGCCTCATTCAATCAGGTGAAGGCATGAATAGAGCAAAACCCACTGATCTTCCTGGGAGTCAGGGGTACCCCTCCTGCCTGACACCTTTGAGCTGGGACATTAGCTCTTTATTGTCTTTAGATGTGAACTGATACACTGGCTCTTCCTGAGTCTCGAGTCTGCTGGCTTTTGGACTCTAACTACGTTAGCTGTTCCTGACTGGAGATCATGGGGCTTCTTGAACCTCTCTAACCAGGAGAGTCAGTTCCTTTTTTTTTTTTTCTTTTTTCTTTGCTGTTTCCTCTAAACTTTTTTTTTTTTTTAATTGAAGTATAGCTGATTTGGGGCTTCCCTGATGGCTTAGTGGTAAAGAATCCACCTGCAGTGCAGAAGCCTCAGGAAACTTGTATTTGATCCCTGGGTCAGGAAGATCCCCTGGAGGAGGGCATGGCAACCCATTTCAGTATTCTTGCCTGGGAAATCCCATGGACAGAGGTGCCTGGTGGGCTACAGTCCATAAGGTTCCTAAGAGTTGGATACGACTGAAGCAACTCAGCGCACACACACGCATCGCTGATTTACTATGTTGTGTTTCACGTGCGCAGCAAGTACATGATGCTTTTTCAGATTCTTTTCCATTATAGGCTATTACAAGATACTGGATGCAGTTCCCTGTGTTATACAGTAGGTCCTTGTTGCTTGTCTGTTTTATGCATCGTAGTTGTATCTGTGAACCCCAAACTCCTAATTTATCCCTCTCCTGCCTTTCCCCTTTGGTAACCACAAGTTTGTTTTTCTACATCTGTGAGTCTGCTTGTTTTATAAATAAGTTCATTTGTGTCATTTTTTAGATTCCATATATAAGTGAGATCATATGATATTTGCATTCCTCTGTACGACTTACCTTATTTAGCATGATAATCAATAGGTCCATCCATAATGCTCCAAATGGCTTTCTTTCTTATTTATGAGAAATAAATAAGAATTATTTATTCTTATTTGATAATCTCTGTCTCTGTCTGTCTCTTTTGATACATGTGTATCTCTTATAGGGTCTATTTCTCTAGAGTTGTTATTAGTCACTCAGTCGTATCCTACTCTTCGCTACCCATGGACTGCAGCATGCCAGGCTTCCCTATCCTTCACCATCTCCCAGAGTTTTCTCAAGCTCATGTCTATTGAGTTGGTGATGCCATCCAACCATCTCATCCTCTGTTGTCCTTTTCAACTCTTGCCCTTAATCTTTCCCAGCTCTAGGGTACCCTAATACATCCCTCTGACCTTTTATTTTGAAAGATTTCAAATTTGTTATGTTAGGATGAAAATACAGTTGTGGTGAGTTGATCTCATTAATGACACTCACCTCTCCACGTCACCCTCTTTGAAACTGTCTTCCAGTGCTGACTCTGGGCTTGGCCACTGTCTTTTTTGATCAAGAGGCCACCAGTACCACTGATAAGAGCAGCTGCTTGGAAGCATGTGATCTGTTTTTCCATTCTCTGTTGGACTCCTGTTACCACCACGAGGACACTCCTGGGCCAGCCTGCCTGCAGTACACAAGAGACTGGTTGAGGACGGCTGAGTTCTGTAAACCCCAGACCAGCCAGGCTGCAACCCACTCACCAGCTGGTAACAGACTCCTGAGCATGCCCTGCGGGATCTTTGGAATTGCCTAGTCAATGACCCATGGGCTTGCAAAAAATTACAGCTAGCTGCTGCTTTAAGTTTGGGTGTGGTTTGTTAACACAAAGAACAGATAAAACAATAAACATTTATCCTTTACCCGGATTTACCTCTTATTAACATTTTACCATATTTGCATTATTGTTCTTTTTATACTTCTTTCCAGGAAATATTTGAAAGTTGCAGACCTCATGACACTTTCACTCCACTTACTTTCTTTGACCACACCACACAGCATATGGGATCTTAGTTCCCTGACCAGGGTTTGAACCTATTCCCCCTACAGTGGAAGCACAGAGTCTTAATCACTGGACCACTAGGGAAGTCCCTCACTCTAACTACTTTAACGTCTGTCTCCTTAGAACAGGCCATCTTCCTGCATAACCACACATCCACCATCACACCTAGGCACTTTATATTATTACAGTAATATCATCTAACGTAGAGCCCGTATTCAAATTTCCCCCAGTAGTCCTTTATAGCTACTTTATTTATTATTTTAGATTCAGGATCTAATTAAGATCATCCTAGTGCACTGCCCGCTTCCACAATCTGGTCCCTGTATGCGGATGTTGGTGCGCCTGGCCCAGCATCCAGCCATGAGGTCAGAGGCGGGGCAGACACAGTGTCTCGGTTCAGGTCCCTGCATTGCTACTTCCCAGCTGTATGATCTCAGAAAGCTGCTTCACATTCCTTAGCCTTGGGCGCTGCATCTGCAAAACAAGCATGTTACTATCATCCACCTCGTAGAGTTATTGTAAGTATCAAATAAATTACACACAGAGGGAGCTGAAATGGTAAGTCACTGTGCATGTGTTCACCACCTTCTCCCCTCTCTCCCTTCCTCCTCCTTCCTTCTTTCAATTTAATTGATTGAAGCTTTTCCCCCTCCATTCCATTTTTTCCCCCATCCCTTTGGAAGTTATAATACATTGCTATTTCTATTCTCTTGTAATTACCCTAGAAAATTTAACCTGCGTATTTAGGTTACAATTATCATCTATAATTTTTATCTTCACTCTCCTCCCACACAATTCCAAGACCTTAAAAAGCTTAAACTCTGGTTGCCCTGTAATTTTGAGTCTCTCTTGTTTGTTTGTTTTAACTCCGTGAGTTAAACATCTTAAGTCGTCAGTGTTTGTTTCAATTTACCCAGATGTTTGCCATTTCTTTTTTTGCCCACTATTCTTTCTTGCATCTCATACCTTCCTGCTGGGTTCTTTTTTTCTTTTGTTCCTGAAGTTTATTCTTTAGAACATCCCTTAGAGAGGTCCTTGGTTGTAATCTCTTGACAGTTTTTGTTGGCCTGAAAATGTCTTTATTTTGTTCTCATTCTTGAAAAATAGTTTCAGAGGTTATAGAATTCTCAGATGACAGTTCTTTTCTCTCCTTTTGGAAGGTGTTACTCTACTGCCTTCCTGCTTCCAGAGTTTCTTTGAGAACTTCTCCATCAGTCTATTTGATGTTCCTTTTTAGGTAATCTCTTTTATCTTAGGCTGCTTTTAAAGTTTTCTTTTAGTCTATGATATGCTGTAGTTTCCCTTTGGTGTGTTCAGGTGGACATTTCTATTCATCTTGCTTGGGGTTCTCTGAGCTGCCTGAATCTGAGGAATGGTGTCTTTCACAGTTCCGGAAAACTCTTAGCTATTTTCTCCCTGAATTTGACTTTCCATTAGTCTTTCTAATACCTCCTTCTGGAACTTTGATTAGAAATGTGTTAGACCTCCTCATTTTATCCCCCCACCATATATCTTAATCTCTTGAAAAAATATTTTCAGTTCTTTGTTTCTCCGCTACCTTCTAGGAAAGGTAGTCTTATCCTTTTTCCAGGTTACCAATTCTCTTTTCAGCTGTGTCTCATAACGTCTGTTTTACCCACCAATCAAGTTTCTAATTTCAGTTATTAGCCTTCTCATTTCTAGAAATTTTATTGATTCTTCGTCAAATCAGCCTGGTAGTTTTTCATCAACTCATTTTCCTTTTTCATACCTTATTTCCTTCTACATTTTAAACAGGCTTACATATTTATTTTATATTCTATATCTGATAACCCCAACATCTGTCTTCTTTGTAGGCTTGATGGGGGAGCCTGGTGGGCTTCTGTCTATGGGGTCGCACAGAGTCGGACACGACTGAAGCGACTTAGCAGCAGCATGCAGAGATTTGTGCCAGGTGCCACTACCAATGGTGGGCCAATTTTCTGTTTGTGTGGGCTCTTTTTTGAACCCAGATTTTTAAAAATTAATTAATTTAGCTGTGTCATGTCTTAGTTGAGGCGTGGGGAACCTTCATCGCATCACTTGGGCTCTCTTGTTGCAGTACACAGACTCTCTAGTTGTGATGCCTGGGCTTGGTTGCCCCGTGGCATGTAGGTAGGATCTTAGGTCCCCAACTGGGGAATGAACCCACATGCCCTGCATTGCAAAACAGATTCATAACCATTGAACCACCAGAGAAGTCCCTGCTTGTGTTTTTTTTAGGCCACATGAGCAGAATGAATTCTGACCCCAAGCCCAGATGAGGGTGAGCTTGTGGGTACAAATGTTCACAGAGGGAGTTTTGTTCCTCTGTATTTTCCCCTTCCTGCCAGAGTGAAGGCAAGTTTTACTTAGTTCATGTTGGGAAGAACCCACTTTATACAGGGGTAGGAAGACTGAATTCCCAACTTGCCTTCCTCACACTTTCTCTCCTGTCCCCCAACACAGTGTGTCAATGTCCAGGCTTTGGTTGACCAGATATCCCGTGGAAAAAACACTCACTTGCTCTTATGGAATTGCATTTCTTGTCCACTCTGAATTCTGAAGGTTATCTTTACTTTCCCACAGATCTATTCATGCATTAAAACTATTTTAAATAATTCATCCTGTAATTTTAAGTTTTCTATATTGGGAAGATAGCTTGAGATTAAAAGTCAGCCATACGGCCCAGTTTTATTTATTCTTCATTCATTCACTTATTCATGCAACTAATATTTCCTTGAGTACCCAGCCAAGTCCTGGCTTAGGTAAAGGGACTACGGAGATCAATAAGACACATTTCCTGCTCTTGGGAGCTCACCATAATGTAAAGTCCCTTAAAAAGTTACTTGGATGGTGTTTGGAGAAATAATTCAAATTACACAAATAATTTTGCCATTTATTGAGCTCCTAGACTGTCCAGGCACTGTGCCAAGTACTCCATATGTATCATTTCATTGACTGCTCTTGACAACCCCATAGGGGAGGCAGCATTAGGAATCCACTGATGGGGAAAACTGAGGCTCAGAGAGGTTAATTAACTTCCCTGAGGTCACAGTTGCAAGATAGTAGAACTTGGAAATCAGGCTGTCTGGATTGGGAGTTGGATCTTAACCTTTGTGCTAAGGGATGGTCCCCACCATTTCTTCCTTCTTCCTTGATGACATCCCCTTCCCCATCCTCACCTCTTCCCTCAACCACCTGGCTCAACAGTGACTTCCTGGCCCTGCCATGAAATCTGGGCCAGATATATGCTGGGGCATGACTCCCTCCCAGGTAGTCCTTAGAAAGACCTCTTTCCTGCCAAGAAACAGCTCTATAAAAGGATACAGGGAGGGCAGCCTCATTAATATTCGTTCCTTCTGTCATTTTGGCAGGAAGAAGTGAGATACCATGGCAGGAGGGCTGTGTACCTGGCAAGAGGAAGGGTCTGGTGGCTGATTTTTCCCAGCAGAGGCGTCAGACTGGGTGGAGGAATCAGAGCCATCCTTAGAAGGGGGTCCCCAAAGGATGGGAAGATGCCTGGAATAGATGAAGGGTGGGGGACTGGGTACTCACCCCTAGGGGCTCAGAAACAGGGCCACCTCCCAGCTGGGGCCGACTCCTTTGGGCCCACAGGGGTGGAGTGGGGAATATTCTTTGTGACCAGCCTAACCCATCCTGTGCTATGTGTGTGCATGTCTTTCTCTTACACACTCATACAACTGTGCATACCCTAAAGAGGGACCCGGCTTCCTGAGTCATGTCTTTGTCCCCAGCACACTTAGCTAAGAGCCTGGCTCCCAACTATAAATATCTGCTGAACAGATCATGATGATAGGCATTTGAAATTTTCTAAAAAAATTTGTGTATTATACATGAATAAATGCTCATTGTGTGATTAAGCACTAAAGAAGCAAAATATGGGGGGGAGGAAGGAAAATCCAACCCCTTCTCTTCCCCTCACAAAACCACTGATGGCAATTTGATGTGTCTCCTGCCAGATGGTTTTCCAGAATGCTTGAATTTGTTCTGTCTCTCTCTCTCTCACACACACGCCACATATACACACAGATGTGTGGGCCCTCTCCAACCCCATCTTTGCTGAGACATCCACAGGTCTTGAAAGACCCCCCTATTCCCACCACCCCCTCTTGCTTGGTCAGGTTGCCTCCAAACCCCTCCAAGGTCCTGGGCTCAGCTGAGACCCTGAGCCAGATGGTGCATGCTGCCCCGCTCGGCACAGCCCTCCTCCTCTGCTAAGAGGAAGGGGTGAGCCAGGGGAGGCTGGGGAGTGTGGGAGAGGTCCCCAGGAGGGGGTCCCCAAAGGAGAGGGAGAGAAAACACAGAGTGTCCGCATTTTCAAAGAAAACCTCTTCTGGGATGCCTCTTCTCCCCTTTCTCCCTCCTCTTTCTTATCAGCCCTCCCACCCTTTACCCCTACAGGGTCCCAGCCTCTCATCGCCTGCTCTGATCTGGAACCCTGTGCGCGGAGGTCTCGGCTTGCTCTGAAGGCTTGTCATGTCTGCGTTTAATGAAGCTTAATTATCTTCCAAGATTCAATGAATAATTATAAATCTTTTCAAGATGCAATCACACGGGTTCATGCTTCATTAACGGTGGAAAATCAATTGTAATTCGCGTAATTCCTCTCTTCTGGAGATCAGTCTGTTTGTACACGCTCCCCCTTCTCACCCCACTTTGTCTCCCCCAAGAAGTACATCAGATGCCTGGCTTTTTCCTTCAGAACTGATGACTCCTGGGGGTGGGGGTGCAGAGATCAAGGCCCAAGGGAAGGAGGAGGGAGGAGAAAGAGGAAGGATGGTGCTAGTGGGACCCAAAGTAGATATTTATATTATTATAAGAAGTTGGGAGAGGGGCAGGGAGGAGGGAAGTTCTCTCTAAGTCCACGAGAAAGCAGAGTGTTTCTTAACCTTTTTGTTGGGGAGGAGGTGTCATCAAAATGTGAAAATCTGATGAAAGCATTGACACCAACTGAAAGATGCACAGGCTGAGGGGCCCTAATGGGCCTAATGGGGGCGAGAAGAACCAGGGAAGTCTGCAGGGAATCAGCCAGACCAGTGGAGAGAGCCAAGGAAAGTCTTCTTGCAGAGATCCAGGTCCCTCGAAGTGATCAGAGGATGAGGGCTCCACTCTCCTCCCCTGAGATGTAGTTTGAAGCCTCTAAGTAGCACTGTTAATGGATTTTTCTGTAATGATGGCAATATTTTCTCTCACCCTGTCCAAGATAGCAGCCACCAGCCTTTTGTGGCTATTGAAATTTAATTGGGCTTCCCTGGTTGCTCAGATGGTAAAGAATCCGCCTGCAATGCAGAGACCCAGGTTCAATCCCTGGGTCAGGAAAATCCCCTGGAGAAGGAAATGGCAACCCATTCCTGCATTCTTGCCTGGAGAATTCCATGGACAGAGGAGGCTGGCAGGCTACAGTCCATGGGGTTGCAAACAGTCAGAGACAACTGAATGACTAACACTTTCCACTTGCATTAAAAGAACAATACAGTTCCTCAGCTGCATCAGCCCCATTTCAAGTGCTCACCTACCATGCATGGTTAAGTGGCGGGCAATTGGACAACACAGAGCATTTCCATCTTCACAGAAGTTTCTGCTGGATGCAGCAGAGCTAGAGGGTCTTCAAGTGTGCTAGCACCCCGTCAGCCATCACAAGCTGCCCCTAGACTTTATTTTAAACATCTCTGATTTGGCCCTTTATTAGGTTCTTATTGCCACTGTAATAAATTACCACAAATTTAGTGGCTTTAAACAGCACAAATTTCTTATAGTTTTGGGGTTCAGAAGTCTGACATGGATCTCACTGGGCTAAAATCAAGGTGTTGATACAACTGTGTACTTCTCTGGAGGCATGGGGGGTGGGAGGCGGCAGAAATCTGTTTTCTCATCTTTTCTAGCTTTTAGCGGTCACCAGCATTCCTTGGAAGATGGTGCCCTCCTCCCAACTTTCAGCTTCAAAGTCACCAACACCACGTCTCTCGTGGCACTGCTAGGAAAGTGTCTTTTTAAAGGACTCATGTGATTAGATTGGGTCCACCCAGATAACCCAGAATAATCTCTCCATTTCAAGATTCTTAATCATATCTACAGAGACCCCTTTGCTATGTAAGGTAATATATTCACAGGTTCTGGGGGTTAGACATGGACATCGTTTGGGGACCATTATTCTGCCCATCTCAGGTCCCAAACTTTATTTTCCATAAGGGAACCCTGAGATCCAGAGGAGAGGGCCCCTCTCCAAGGTGACACAGAGTGTTGTGGGTACTGTGGTGTCTGCCCAGACCCCCTCCTCTGGAGCACAGACCTGCCCCCAGGTGACAGGATTATGAGCTCTGACAACTCACAGCTGTGTCCCCCACGCGGCATTGCCCTTGGTCACAGGGAAGGGCCTTAATCAAGGTTACATTCTCTGCCAGTGACTTTCTGATGTGGAGATAATAAAAAGTCTGTCTCCTTTACTGCTTTCAGGACCATTCTAAGGGACCAGACCAGGTCCAGACCCCATGGGATCAGCCCGAGTGTCACCTGCTACTGCATCGTGGGCCGGCTTCTTCCTCTGGCCAGTCCTGTCGTCCTCACTGCCCTGCAGGTTCATCTCCTGAAAGATGCTGTGATCTCTGTCTGCAAAGATCCGTGGGACAAAGCCCAGCTTGGTTCATAACACACTTTATGATCTGGCCCCTGCTGACTCCTCAGTTTTAGCAACGCACATGTCCCCCATGCTCAAGCTCTGACGAGTCACTTTTAATTTCCCAAATGTCCCAGAACTTTTCTGCCTCTAAACCGTTCCCCATGCTGGTCCTGCTACTTGCGCTGCCCTTCACCTCTCGGCCCACTCCTCCGTACTCTTCAGGAGTCAGCGTTTATGTCACCTCCTCCTTGAAGCCTTCTCAGATCTTCCTCCCTCCTCCAGCCTCCTCCGCTAAGCCCCCATATCTCCCTGGACCCACTGCTTGTGTGGCTTTCACCAAAGTCTGCAGAGGGCCCTGTGTCTTATTCCTTTCTGTATCTTCAGACGTAGCATCTTGCCCAGAGTTGGGGCTCACTGAATGTGTGTTGACTGACTCTTTGTGACCATTGCTGATCCTGTGAGGGGTGTCCTACTATCCCTAGTTACATAGAAGGAAAGTGTGTTTGAGAAGGGAGTGAGATCTAGGACACAGCTTCCTCCTTGAGACTTGTTTTTCCAAGAAAAGATGGCCTGGCAGCTTCCCAGACTCCAGCAGGCCACGGCTAGGGGTGGAGCTGCCCACGGATGCCTGGGTATCTGAGTTAGACAAACAGAAGATGTAGCTCCTGCCTATTGAGTGATTGTCTTCCACACATATGTTTCTGGTAATCAATTGGTGCATCATTAGCCCAGGGCAGTGGTCTCAGCTCCAAATGAAATGCAAATGTAATTGGTTTCCTTAGGCCTGGTGGGCAGGGCCCTGCCACACGCAGACTTCTCTCCCAGGAGGGGGCCAGGCTGCCTCTCTCAGACTTGAGAAGGCTCATAATTGCAGGCCTTGCCCAGTGCACTGGCGGGAGGCAGGACTAGGCTTGGGAGAAGTGAAATAATGGGCTCCTGATTACCCAGTGGTTGCGAGCAAGGTGCTGACTCCAAGCTGGGAATTTGTGGAGTGGGGAGGCAGAGAGGACAGCAGTCCCCATTTTCTGCTGGCTTGGACAGAGATGGGGCCAGGGGACCTCTGGTGCCTGGGAAGGCCCACTTCCTACCACAAAGCTCACTGAGACCTCTGCGTGCCTTACAGAGACACAATGTGGGCCCATGGAGTCTGGGATCCTCTCCCATCCCCACACCGTTTGCCAGCCGCACCTCTCAGAGCCTCACTTTGTACCAAGGAAGCAACATCATCTACCTCACAGGGAGGTTGTATAGATGATATACGACGTACCTGCGATGCCCTGTTCAGAGTTGAAGCTTCACAAACAGATGTTATGGTGCGGTGATGATAATTGCTCACATTTGTTAAGTACTTACCTGTGCCATTGGGAAAGACCCTGATCCTAGGAAAGATTGAAGGCAAAAGGAGAAGGCAGTGGCAGAAGTTGAGATGATTAGGTAGCATCATGGACTCAGTGGACTTGCATTTGGGCAAACTCTGGGAGATAGTGAAGAACAGAGGAGCCTGTCATGCTGCAGTCCATGGGTCACGAAGAGTCAGACATGATTTAGGGACTGAAAAACAACAATACCTGTATCAGGCCATGTTCTGTTGTGCAGAACATGGTCTTCATTCCACCCTTATAAAGATACTGTGAATAGATGCTATTATGCCCATTTTACAGTTGAGGATAGTGAAGCACAGAGCAATTTGTTTACCTAAAGTCACATAGCAGTGGGCAGTGGAGCCAGGATTAAGGCCCAGGTTGTCTGTCTACACAGGCTGTGTTTGTTACCTTTACTAGGGTGCACTGTCTCTGACTGTGGATCCTTGCTCTGGTCCTCCCTAAATATCCCTGCTTTTCCCTTTACTCCCTGAGACCTGCCAGGCTGAAACTTTCTTGGGTCTGTTAACTGCCCTCTGGGAAACAGGTTTGACCCTCCCTACTTCTGGAGTCTGGTGAGCTGGCCCTGCAAGGGCAGCTTGTTGGTGAGTCACATGGTCTGAATATCAGTCATTTGATTGGTAGAATCTATTTTGTCCCCAGAATCCTAGCTGCAACGGAGTCTGGAAAATACAGTTTAGGTTGTACAGCTTCTACAGTTCAGAATCTTATACTACAAAGAGGTGGAATCTTGCTTTCGGTTCATCTTATACAAAGGAACAAAGAAACTCTGCTCCCTCCAGGCTCCTTGACTCTTTGGCTTTCTCTGGCCCTGCCCTCCCCCTGCTCTTGTACTTTGATACTGAGTGTGGCATAGCCAGAGTTCGATCCTGGTTGGCTCTCCCTCTTTTTATCTGTGTGATGTTGAACAAGTCACCTAACCTCTCTGACCTCATTATTCTTCTCTGTGAAGTGGCAATAATAGTATCCTCCTGAAAGATGTTTTTGTGAAGATTAAATGAGATGTTGTAATGTGAAGGGCCTCCATCAGAGCCAGTCCAGAGCCTGCACATGTGGGTACCCCATGGGTAAACTGGAGAGAGCTTTGAACTGTTTCTGGAGCTGAATTATTAATTTTTTTACATTTTTAAAATTTAATTTTAAGTTTATTTTTGACTCTGCTAGGCCTTCATTGTTGTGCGTGGGCTTTCTATAGCTGTGGTGACTGGGGGCTACTCTGTAATTGCAGTGCATGGATTTCTCATTTCAGTGAACTTTTGTTATTGTGGAGCATGGTAGAGCTGAATTATTACATGTTTCCCAAGTGGTAGCTGTGGATTGAATGAATTCTCTCTCTGCCCCAAGTCCTTTCCCCTGGGTGGCTCTTCTCCTGGGCAGGGGACAGTGGCAGAATCTATGATGGTTTAGGGAAGAGTAAAAGTCAGAGCTCTCTGGAATTGCTGGCAGCATGGATCCTTGAAGAAGCTAGGTCCCTAGGGAAGAAGAAGGTTGTTCTGGCTGGTTCAGCAGGTGTGAAAACAAGACAAATTCAATCAGTCTATCTGCTCAATTTGCTAAGCAACAAGCAGAATCACAGATTCTTTCCTTTCTACCTGTCCAAAGTTTTCCTATCTTCAAGGTTCACCTGAGGGACTGCCTCCTACAGGAAGCCCCTCTTGACTGCCCAAACTCATCTCAGGTTTTTGTCTTATTGTCTTGTTTTCTCTAACTAGCTCTGCAGTTGGCTTGCCACCTCGGTATGCGGTTTGGTTGTGAATGCATGCAAGCAATGTGTCACTAACAACCATGGAAGTATCAACCCCTGTGAGTAATTTGCTTAAAAAAAATCTAATAGAGTAGATTTAATGTTATCTCTCTAATGAGGTCGCTGTCACTCATCCCTTGTGCTTCCTTGCAGGGAGGCGAGCAGAGGCGTTATATCTGGGAAGAGCATGGCCCCCAGGGCTGTCTCATCACTGTGGCAGCCCAAGGGTCATAAACGGTCAGGGCAATTGTGAGTGATCGTGGGGCGTGTGCATTGCGATTTTATAGCTACATCCATTTCCTTTTACAGGCTGGATTTTATTAAACTCTGGGTGAGCTCAGATGGGGGAATTATTGGACTGTTATAATGAGGATAGTTAACCCCTCTGGGGCACTTTCTCACTTGTCCCAGATGCTGCGTTCAGAACTCTGCGTGCACAATTATCTTCTTAATCCTCCCACAAGACTTTAAAGCAGGTTCTATTATTCTCCTCATTTTAGAAAGGAAAACCAAAGCTCGGAGAGGCTGAGAAACTTACTCAAGGTCACCCAGCTGCTTGGCAGAGCAAGGATTTGAACCGAGGTTTGACTGAGTCCAGAGTCTGCTTTTAAAAAAATTCTTTCGTGATGTCCATTGGGCCCCTTTGTATCTGTTCATTCACCCACCAAGTAAAGGCCGGGCATCGTGCTGGGTGCTCAGGAACATCAGAAGAGAGGCTGAGGGAGCCAAGCCCAGTGGCCCCAGGGTTCCCTGAATCCCTGGGAAAAAGTTGCTACCCACTCGATGCCCTGGGGTCCCATCCTTTCTCCCCACTCAAGGTCAGAGCTCCAGTGATTCTCCCATCCCACCCTCTCCTGCATCACCTATTTCCCCTCTCCACTGGGTCATTCCCAACACCATAAAGCATGCTATTATTTTTCCCATCTTAAGAAAAGAATCTTCTCTACACCACTTCTCTTCCCTGGCTCCCTATTTCTCTTTTCCTGTACAGCAAAGCTCCTTGAAAGAGTTATCGTGCTGTCTCCACTTCCTTTCCTCCAGTGCCTTTTGAGTCCACCCCCATCAAGCTCTCGCCCCCAACACTCCATCAAAACTGTTCTTGTCACAGGCAGTTGTGACCCCCTTATTGCTGAATTCAATGGTCAATTCTTAACTCTCTTTGTACTTGTCATATGTGCTGCCTTTGACCCCAGTTGTTCCCTTCTCTTTCGACCTGATCTCTTAGCTTCCAAGATACCTCCTCTCCCAGCTCTCCTCCTATTTATCCCTGTTTGCTCACTCTCTGCCTCTTTTGCTGGTTCCTCCTCGTCCGCCTGACCTGAGTGTACCAGCACTCCATTTGCAGACCTCTCTTCTCTATTCACACACACTCCCTAGATACTCTCATCCAAGCTCCTAGCGTCACACACCATATAAATGCAGATGCCACCCAAATGTCTATTTCCAGCTCCAATTTGTCCACTGAACTCCTGACTCATATATCCAGCTGCCCACACAACATCATTGCTCAGATGCTAAAAGACACCGCAAATGTAACATACACAAAACTAAGCTTCTAATCTTTCCTTCAAACCTACTCCACCTCCTTCTTCTCCATCCACAGGTAATGTTAACTGCATCCTTCCAGTTTCCCCAAGCCAAAAATTTTGGAGTCACTCTTGACTCCTCTTTCCCTCACCCTCCATATCCAGTCCATCAGCAAATCTTGTCTGATTTACTTCCAAAATATATCCAGGATCCAGTCTCTTCTTACCACCTCCACAGTTACAACCCTCCGAGAACCTATCTTCTAGTTTATTGCAGTGGTTCTCTGACCTGTCTCTCTGCTTCTCCTCTTGCCCTTCACTGTATTCTCTGCTCAACAGCCAGAGGGGTCCTGTTAAAACATAGCTCAAATTGTGTGACTTCTAAAACCCCTCGCATGGCTTCTCATCTCACTCAGAATAAAAGTCAAAGATTCATTATGACCTGTGAGGTTTCACATGACCTGGTCCCTCCTTTCCTCTCTGACCACATCTCCTCCCACTTGGCCCTTGTCAGCTCCACGACCTGCTTCCTTCAGTTCAGTTCAGTTCATTTCAGTTCAGTTACTCAGTTGTGTCCAACGCTTTGCATCCCCATGAATCGCAGCACGCCAGGCCTCCCTGTCCATCACCATCTCCGGGAGTTCACTCAAACTCAAGTCCATCGAGTCGGTGATGCCATCTCATCCTCCGCTGTCTCATCTCATCCTCTTCCGTCCCCTTTTCCTCCTGCCCCCGATCCCTCCCAACATCAGAGTCTTTTCCAATGAATCAACTCTTCGCATGAGGTGGCCAAAGGACTGGAGTTTCAGCTTCAGCATCATTCCTTCCAAAGAAATCCCAGGGCTGATCTCCTTCAGAATGGACTGGTTGGATCTCCTTGCAGTCCAAGGGACTCTCAAGAGTCTTCTCCAACACCACAGTTCAAAAGCATCAATTCTTCGGCGCTCAGCCTTCTTTACAGTCCAGCTCTCACATCCATACATGACCACAGGAAAGACCATAGCCTTGACTAGACGGACCTTTGTTGGCAAAGGAATGTCTCTGCTTTTGAATATGCTATCTAGGTTGGTCATTTTCCAAGGAGTAAGCGTCTTTTAATTTCATGGCTGCAGTCACCATCTGCAGTGAGTTGCTGACTCTCAAACGCCCTACACACGCTCCTGCCCCAAGGCCTTTGCACTTGCTGCTCCTGGTGCTTGTTCTCTTTCTCAGAAACCCATTGGTTCCATTCCCTCCCTTCTTTACATTTCTTACTAAATGATTCTTTTCAGTGAAGCCTTCCCTGCTGCTGCTGCTAAGTCGCTTCAGTCGTGTCCGACTCTGTGCAACCCCATAGACGGCAGCCCACCAGACTCCCCTGCCCTGGGATTCTCCAGGCAAGAACACTGGAGTGGGTTGCCATTTCCTTCTCCAATGCATAAAAGTGAAAAGTGAAAGTGAAGTCGCTCAGTCATGTCCGATACGTTGTGACTCCATGGACTGCAGCCTACCAGGCTCCTCCGTCCATGGGATTTTCCAGGCAAAAATACTGGAGTGGGGTGCCATCACCTTCTCCGGAAGCCTTCCCTAGCCTCCTAACATGCCCACCCTCACGATTACTCCCATTCTTCATCCATGCTCTACTTTTTTTTCTTAGCACTAATCACTAACCCAACATGCATGTTGTTTACTTGTGTGCTAACTGCATCTCCCACTGGCATATCATCTCCATGAGAGCAGAGGCTTCGGTGCTTTTTAAAAATACTGCTGTACCCGAGTCTCTGGTGCACAGATAAAGTTTAATGAGTGAGTGAGTGAATGCCCTCTCCTGTCCAGCATGAATAGATCCAACTATGCACAGCATCCATGACAGTCCCCCGTGGTGTGGGGGTTGCAGAAGAGTATCCCCAGACAGCATGTGGGCCCTGAATACAATGGGATTCTCTACTTTCTTGGGGAGAACATTGAACAATTTTGTTGGGCCAACTTGAATTTGTATTTTCTTATGCCATTGGACGAAGTGATCAAATATCTACTTTATGGATCAATATTTACAAATCAAGATTTGATTAGTTTAATTAAATGCATGTATTTAAAAGCATGTATCTAAAACAGGTGTTGGGACTTCCCTGGTGGTTCCAGTAGCTAAGACTCTGTACTCCCAAAGCAGGGGGCCTGGGTTCAGTCCCTGGTTAGAGAACTAGATCTCACATACTGCAGCTAAAGATTCCACACGTGGCCTTTTTTGAGCTCCTAGTGTTTGCCCAGCACTGGCGGGTGATGTAGCAGTGAGCAAGGCATGGCCCCCTCTCCCTCACTCACTCCAGGCAGAAAGACAGGCTGTGTGAGCTGGGAGGGACGTGAGGACCCCACCCTGCATCCTCCACAGGCCTGATCCCATTTCTATGGTTTCTCCCTCTCTCTCTGACTCAAATTCTTCCTGCATTTCAAATCCCACCTCCCTAGGAAGCCCTCCCTGACTGACCCAGCTCACAACTCTCCCTCTTGCATCCCTAGCACATGGTTGGGCAATGAGCCAGAGACAGCAGAGGCTCCTGGAGGTGGGGGCCAGTTCACTTCTTCCCTCTATCCCCAGAAGCAACAACCCTAGGTCTCTGACATAAACAAATTCAATAACCAAAGAATGTCTTGTTGTTGTTCAGTTGCTAGGTCGTGTCCGACACTTTGCGACCCCATGGACTGCAGCATGCCAGGCTCCTTTGTCCTCTACTATTTCTCGGAGTTTGCTCAAATTCATGTCCATTGAGTCGGTGGTGTCCTAGATGGAGGGAAAAACTGAAGGTCAGAGAGGGGCAGTAACTTGCCCGAGTAACAGCAGGTTAGCAGCAGAACTAGGACTAAAATCTTCTCTCTAGAGTCCTTTCTGCCTGTTTTGATGATACCCAACTTTCTTGTGGGGCTTGCCAGGTGGCTCAGTGGTAAAGGATCAGCCTGCGAATGCATGAGATGTGGGGAGGAAATGACAAACCACTCCGGTATCCTTGCCTGGGAAATTCCATGGACAGAGGAGCTTGGTGGGCTACAGTCCACAGAGGTCACAAAAGAGTCAAATACGACTTAGTGACACAAACAACAAGCAGTCAAAATCTTTCTTGTGCATTTTGATTTGTCTGGACCTGTCTAAGCACTAAGACACGTGGTCTCATTCAGGCTGTCAACAGTTCTTCAAGAAAAGTACTAATATGATCATCCCCTCCCTGCCTACAAACACACTGCCTGAGGCCTGGAGAAGCCCCAGAGTTGGACCTCAGATCCTCCATAGTCAGTCAGTGATGGATCATTATGCCAACCCAGGGGAATCATCAAATCCATGCTCTTCACCACTGCATTGTGTCACGGATTCAAAGTTCATCAGGGGGAGCTGGATAGGTCTTCAGGGGCTGTGACCCCCTGAAAGTTCTTGTGTGTGCATTTTGAGGGGGAGAGAATCCATGGATTTTATCAGATTCTCAAAAGAGTCTAAACCCCCCAAACTAAGTCTCACACTTGATGTAATATCAGTTGCATGATTGCTCATTAGGATGGGGCTGTGTGTTAGTCCCTCAGTTGTGTCTGACTCTTTGTGACCCCATGGACTGTACCCTGTCAGGCTCCTCTGTCTATGCAATCCTCCAGGCTAGAATGCTGGAGTGGGTTGCCATTCCCTTTTCCAAGGGATCTTTCCAATCCAGGTATAGAACCTGGATCTCCTGCATTGCAGGCAGACTCTTTAGCTTCTGGTAGTGGGGTAAAGAGGTGTGTGTGTGTGTGAGAGAGAGAGAGAGAGAGAGAGAGAGCTAGGATGAAGGTGGGGGACAGGCGCCTGCTGTTTTTATTTTCTTGTCTTCCCTCCTGACGTTCCCTACTGAGGGGCCCTCCCGCGCCAGCAGCCCGTGGGCACTGCAAGCAGCCCGTGGGCACCGCAGGGCCAGGCTGGGCACACGCCTGTGCTCCCACACACAGGGGTTGCACTCAGCGCCCATTTCCACGCCATGTTTCATTTCTCTTCTGCCCATCACCTGGGCCTCCCCGGGGCCCGATCTCCATGGTTGCTTTATGGAAGATGTCAGCTCTCGGCTCCACTCTCCGGCCTGATGTAGTTATTAGGAAGAGTGGCAAGAGGAGACAACACCAGGAGAGAAGGAGGGGCCTGGGGTCCCGGAGCAGCTGCCGGATCGTGTAATCCCTCACTCCCCGTGTCACTGGAACCGACTCCCCACTCCTGCCGTCACTTCCTATTTAGAACTGCATAATAATTAGGAGGTGTATCTGGAAACAATTAAAAATAAGCTGACAGCATGTGGCTAATTTTGCTGGGCCTCAGTGATAGTATTAATCTGGAGGAAGGGGAGAAGGTGGGAGGTGGCTGTGTGAATCATCAGGACCCAAGTGGCTTCTGGCTTGGCTGCTGGTCTTGTCCTGAGGCCCCCAGCTTCTCTCTGCCTGGGTCCCGGGCCTGGTGGAGGCGGAGATGGCTCAGGTCACCAACCAAGGCCCCTGGTGGTCAGCTGGCAGGTGGGCTGGACTGGAGGACTCACCTCTTTCAGTGGCTCCCCAAAGCTGAGTCTATGAACACTCTCCACCTATCTTTGGGCAGCTCCCCTGCTTCTGAATTTCCTGGAGTTTCTGCTGCGTTGGCAGTTGTCTGTTGTTCCAGGACGTCGTATACACACAGAAATTGTGCTTCGTGAACCATGCAGGTCCTGAGTTTGAATCTTGTCTCTGCCTCCAATTGCCTGGGCGGCCTTGGCTGAATTCCTTTCTTTCTGTTTCCATCACTGTCTCTCTCTGCTTCAGACAAGAAGATTTCAGCTGTGACCCCAGACAGAGCTGGTTCAAATTCTAATTCTGCTACTCACTGGCTCTATGATTTTGAGCAAGCCTCAGTTTCCTCATCTGCAAAATGGGAATAATAGTATCTACCTTTGGGGGGCTCAAAAGCCATTTGTGGATAAACCAATGAAAGCTCGCAATGTTGAGCTGGGCTGGGTAGGCCAGGGGGACAGAATGAGCATGCCTCCCAACCCCTGTGCCCTCGAAGCTCACCATGTGGGGAGGGGCAGCCTCTCCACCAGATGTTTGCTCTGCTCCCCTCTCCCCAGGAGAGGGGATACATGGTCCAAGGGTGCAGAGAAGGATTTTCATCCTCTTTAGTGGGGATGTCAGGGGCATTTTCTATTGCCCGGCCCTGCAGCCATAGTCAGGTCTACACAGGTAATAAGACACAACCCAGGAGGGCAGCTGTGCTGTCCTGCTCCGTTGTGTCCTTGTGCTCAGAACCTCGTTGGTTCTCAGCAGAGACTTGCTAAGTGAATGAATGGCTCGTCTCTGCCCTGACCTGAGACAACATGATGAGGCCAATCAAGAGGAGGTGGAGTCTTGGCCCAGAATGCAAGTTCTCGGCCTGTAAACCCAGTATGCCCAGGGGGAGGGGCCCACGTGAGCCCTCTGCCCCAGGTGTAAGATGGGCTGACAGGGACTCTGTTGCTGTGTCTCAGCAGCAAAGCCCCCTGAGAACAAGCTGATGTCCCCATTGGAGGGGACAGACCCTCAGACTTGGCTGACCCCAGGGCCAGTTGCCCACTCCACCATGGAGTGGCCATCCACATTGTACTACCTGGCTGGCAAGTGCTGCCCCTGCGGGGAGGCCCCCCTGGCGGTGTTGGGGCTCCTCTGCACAGGTAAGGATGCTCTGCTAATGACTGCTGAGTCAGAAGCAGCAGACTGAAGGGCATGTCATCCACCACAGGCTCAACCTCTCACTCAGGAACACACACATCACCACGTTATCTGTCATCCCCTCTGCCACCTGCATCCACTCCTCAGGGACCTTCTCCTGTAACTCACATAGGCAGGTGAGGGGAGCCTACGTCAGCGCCCCCCAGGGAGCAGAGAGGAATTTCCTGGTGGCTCAGGGGTTAAAAAAGTCTGCCTGACAGTGCAGGAGGTCTGAGTTTGATTCCTGGGTTGTGAAGATCCCCTGGAAAAGCAAATGGAAACCCACTCCAGTATTCTTGCCTGGACGATCCCATGGACAGAGGAGCCTGGGGGGCTACAGTCCACAGGCTTGCAAAGTCAGACATAGCGACTGAGCACAATCTCGAGCACAAAGGAGCAGACAGCACATGGCTGGCTGGGATGGTGCAACGGTGCTCCCTACGGTTGCCCACTGAGGGCACTTCCTCTGTTTCTGCCCCAGCCCTCAGCCAACACTGAAGCTGGAGAAGCCTGAGGCAACCCCAGCTACCTGCAGCACTGGGCCCAGAGGTCAAGCGCCAAACCACAGTCCCCCTGGGGAGCAGCTGAGCAGGGATCCTGGTTTTTCTCCCAAACAGCCGTGTCTCCCACACTGAGCCCTGCTCCCCACCTGGCTCCAAGCAGCAGGTGGTCTTTCTCTGGGCAAGTGGGGCCTGGAGATCACACTAGGCCCTCTCACCACCATTGCCATCATCTGTCCTGCCCTCGAGCAGGGCCTGGTTCTGTGTCTCCCACAGGCAGGCAGAATGTGAAGCTTCCCACCACACGGCCCAGCCCAGCAGGCTCCTCAAAGGCAATAATTGTCAGGAGAAATTTGCCAGCAGAGTGAAATAAAGAGCCTTGAAGGTATAAAGAGTTGGAACTGCCGCTAAGAAGCTGTTTAATATAGACTTTCATTCTCCAGATCAGAATGAGAACATGAGTTGGGTTTTTTTTTTTTTTTTTCATCTGTGCTAAAGCCTGTATGCACCAAGAAGGCCAGTTTGGGTACAAGAGAGACTGATGGTGGGGCAGGCTGGGGCAGGGGAGTCCAGCTGCCCAAGGCCCCCGTGGTGGCTGGAGGACTTCCTCTGGGTCAGCTCTGAGCCATCCTGTGGTTCAGAGCCGCCTGTTTCCCTGTTGCCCTGGATGTACCCCTCCTTGTGTCCACCTCTTCCTGCCCAGTTCCTGAAATGGGGGGTCAGGGCCAGGCAGGCCCAGGGACCCCTCTCCTGCAGCTGGTCACAGCAGCACATGAGGGAGGGAGGGAGATATTCTCTACTGATGCCCTGTGGACCTCTCTTCTCCAACTTGAGGCCCACCTCCTTTTATATAACTTGGCTTCCTGGCGTGCTGTGGTTCATGGGGTCGCAAAGAGTCGGACACGACTGAGCGACTGATCTCTAAGTGATATATTCATGGTAGAATATTGAGAAAAAAAGATGAGTACAGAGAGAAAAATAGCCTGTGAACCCCATCCCTTTGTATTGTGTGCTGTGGCTTTCTGGTCCTTTCTGGCTCTTTCTTCTTCGGTGTTTGCAAACAGGAGCTCCTAGTGTTATGTTTCTCTTGTGAGTTGCTTTCTTCTCCCATCCCCCCACCTAAGAGTATTTCATGAACACATTGTGAAGCCTCTTGGTTCAAGGTCCATCCAGTCCACAGGGTCCCACCTGACGTTGGCTGTGCTTTTCCACTTGTTGGTTGAGAGCATTCCAGCTGACAACAAGCAACCATGAATCCCTCCAACATGCACACATGACTTTATCCTTAATGAATCAAGACAGCATCTTTATACCCTTGAAAATGGTCTTGTGCAGATGGGCAAAATACTTTATTTAATCTGTAGGCAACCTGTGAATGTGTATGGACCCTTGTAATCAATCTGTGGTCCCTTAAGGGTCCACAGCTGTCTGGGGTGGGGAGGAGCCAGTAAGCACACCCAGAGGTGTGTGTTAGAGTTTGAGAGACAGGTTTGTACTTACACTGTGTCCCACATGTAGACTGAGCCAGTGGAGATGTGATTTGTGATTTGCTGTGTTTGCTTTCATATCCCCTCTCCCCGTAGAGTCACTTCCTTAGGTTAAGTGGTACCTCTGGATCTCCTGGCATCCCCATCCTCCTTACTCCTTGAGTGACTGGGGCAGGTCACCCATTAACCCCTTGAAGTCCACCTACTTAGGCATCAGCAGAGATGAGTTGCTTAATTAGTTGGCTGGGTATCAAGGAGGTGGCTCGCAGGCAATGTCAGTTTTGATGAATGACAGAGGTGGAAAAGACTTGGGCACAGAGGACCGAGGAGGGTCAGCTGGAATGGGGCTCACAGAGGGCACTAAAGTGGGGGCAGCAGGAGAAACTCTAAAGTGAAAGGAGTGGACTTCCCAGATGAAAATCGCCAGAAATAGAGGTGGGAAAGCTATGACAAACCTAGACAGTATGTTAAAAATCAAAGACATCACTTACTTGTCAAAGCTATGATTTTTTCAGTAGTCATGTACAGATGTGAGAGTTGGACTATAAAGAAGGGTGAGTGCCAAAAACCTTTGCTTTCAAATTGTGGTGCTGGAGGAGACTCTTGAGAGTCCCTTGGACTGCAAGATCAAACCAGTCAATCCTAAAGGAAATCAACCCTGAATATTCATTGGAAGGACTGATGCTGAAGCTGAAGCTCCAACACTTTGGCCACATGATGCAAAGAGCTGACTCATTGGTAAAGACCTTGATGCTGGGAAAGATTGAAAGCAAAAGGAGAAGAGGACAGCAGAGGATGAGATGGTTAGATAGCTTCACCAGCTAAGTGGACATGAACTTGAGCAAACTCTGAGAGACAGTGAAGGACAGGGAAGCCTGGTGTGCTGTAGTCCATGGGGCTGCAAAGAGTCGGACACGACTTAGCAACTGAACAACAATAGAGGTGTAAAGATACAGAGGTCAAGCCTTCTTCAATATTTGACCAGGAACCAGCAAGAATACAGAATAGTAATGCTGTGCTTACCAATATCAACACTTTCCTAGAGAAAAACAAACCAACCTTCTTTTCTGGCCCCAACAGAGAACTGTCCAGCTGGTGATGAAGGATCTTTCTAAAACATAAATCAGACCCTTCTCTCCCATTCAATAGCTTCTACCACTCTTGGGCTCAGATAAACTCTGAACAATAGTTCACAAAACCCCATGAGATCTTCCCTGCCTGTCTCTTCCACTTCATTTTGTACATCTTTCTCCTGCCTTAAGCCCCAGCCCCAGGGCCACCTGTCGTTCCTCCAACACACCAGTCTCTGCCCTGCCTCTGGGCCTTTGCACTGGCTGTTCCCTCTGCATTTGTTCTTTCCCCAGATCTTTGCATGGCTACTTTCTTCCTAGTACTCAGATTTCTCCTTACATGTCACCACCTTAAAGAAGCCTGCCCTGTCCAGCCAAAGTAAAGTAGCCAATCCGCTTCTTTAGCTCCCATCAGTCTACATTTTCGTCTGCTTCATTTTTCACCGCCTGAGATATTCTTGCTTTTTAATTTGTGTATATGTTTACCATCCATCTCTCTTCTTACTATAAGAGCTGGTAGGACTGCTGTCTCCCTAAAACTGTGCCTGGCATACTGTAGGTACTCAGCAAATACCTGTTGACTAAATGAACAAGGATGGGATTCTTATGCCCAAGCAAGGCAGCTCATTACATCTTGGGAAACTTCTATTTGTTAGAACTGACCAGAGATGGTCAGGAAAGGTTTCATTTCCCGTACCAGGGCCAAATGATTGGCAGTGGCTGTCTGGAGCACTGGGTTGAGAAAAAGTTTGAAGTCACCTTTGACCTCTATAGGAGAGAGCAAGAGAACTGTGGTTGATTAGTAATGTCTAACATGGTTTTAATGGTAAGACTAGTGGTATGTATGGCACATATCAGCCACCTCTGGATTAGACTAGAAGTCAGCCCCCCTTGAAAGAAGGTGAGGCCTCTTATTCTCCTTTGCAGCCCCCAGCACCTGGCACATGCTAGGTGCTTGGTCAGGTCTGATGCTGGCTGGTCTGCCAAAAGGGATCATTCAGCTTTGAGGCCAGGCTGCTAAAGAGATAGGAGAAAATATCTAAGCAAATAGTTTTCAATATAGTTTTTCAAACTGCGGTGTTCTTTCCTCAGTGAGAAAAACCTAGGTCCAGAGAGAGAAAGTGACTTGCCCAAGGTCACACAGCAACTAAGAACTGACAACAAAGTTACCAGTCCCGGACTCCCAGTCCAGTGCTCTTCCTGCTGCATCTCCAGGGTTTCCCATGGGGCAGGTGCCCTTAGCTTTGGGCTGGTCTTAAAGCCAGGAAAGGACATTCTCCACCTCTGTGGGGCAGATAGACACCTGAGCAGCCGGCCCAGCCCAGCCCCTGGGAGGCAGCCTTGGCCCCTCTTGGCATCAGCACTGAGCTGCTGGCTTCTGCTTTGTTTATCTTGCCTTTGGAGCCCCAGGGCACAGCAGCAGAAAACAGCTCCCTCTCCCTGGCTGTGCTTTATTAATTAAAGCATTTCCCCTCTTTGGTAGCAGCTGCTTTGAAAGAGCTCAGTGAATGTTTAATTCATTGGTTCAGAGCTTGTCCCCCCACCTACCCCCCCAACACCGCCTTCCTTCAAAGTGCTTTCCCGGGAAACCCTCCCGGCGTAAGAGCTGTTTCCCAGCTTCGCGAAGCTGAGCTGCCTTTCCTGCCGCGCTGCTCTGCTAGCTGAAGGTGATCTGTTATTCTGCTTGAGAACTCCGTAAGGAGTGATCCAGGCTGGGTGTGAGCCCGGGCTCTCCTCCTTGAGATGGTTTAAAAGGCCGCGATGTGTCGAATTACTACATGAGTATTTAATGATTATCTTCCTCGGCCGTTTAGAGGCAAAAAATGAGGGTATTGATTACCCACTGATACTGACTAAAGGCCTGGCTCCCCAAGGTTTTGTTGTGTATGTCGGGGGGTGGGGTGCTGCTGGCATGGTTGTCTCTGAGAGGGGACTGGGGAAGCAACATCTAGGGGACTCTGTCCTCTTATAGCTGTGTTAGGTAGGACAGAAGGGCCCTGCTGCCCATGGTCTGACTGCAGGCTCACCTCCCGGTGGGGCCGCAGGGGCCCAGTGTAGGGACGACTTCTTTAGGTGGGAGATTTCAGCTCACTGGCCCTTTCCAGTCCCCATAGATGGGCTTGTATGCTCAGCTGCACACACGTTGCAGCCTCCACCCAACCCCGATTTCCTGAGCTCTTGAAAGATCCTGTTTGACCTTGGTGGTTGGACGTATACGAAGTCTCTCAAGTCTGGAGGAAGTGAGCTCCCTGTCCTCCTGCCTGTTAGGCTTGAAAAGAGGAGAGATGTGTGTGGCCTGGTTTAGCCCTCTCCTCCTTTGACCCCTCTTCCAGTCCCCTGGGGGCTTCCCCGATGGTTTAGAAGAAAAGAATCCACCTGCAATGCAGGAGATGCAGGAGACTCAGGTTTGATCCCTGCTTTGGGAAGATCCCCTGGAGGAGGGCATGGCAACCCACTCCAGTATTCTTAGAGCCTGGTGGGCTACAGTCCATGGGGTTGCAAAGAGTTGGACACAACTGAGTGCCTGAGCACGCATGAGCACTACCAGCCCCCTGAGGTCATGGCTCCATGTACCACCCCTTCCACAGGTATGTCCCTGGGTTATGTCCAATTTCCCTTTCTCTTCCACGCAGGGAAGTACAGCAGATGCGGGGGGAACATCATAATGCCAACCGAATTTATAACAAGAAGCACATTCTGTGCAAACCTGGGATCTTTAGGGTGTTAGGAGCAGGCTACCTGGGCCATACTTCACTAAGCACAGGGACACAGCAGGGGCCTCCGCCTTGGAAATGGGACCCACTGAATCAGTGGGGCTGGCCCGTGGCCCCGTGGTCAACACGTAAGCTCCCCGGTCAGTCCGTTTGATATATCTACTGGCTGGGCAGATAGCCTGGCACGGTGGCCCTGCCATCTTTGAAACACTGGGAATTTTTATTAGACATCTTAGGAACGGTCATTTAGTAACTAGATCACCAACAAGGACCTACTGTAGAGGACAGGGAGCTATACTTTGTACAGCAAAGTATTGACATATACTCAACACTCTGTAATAAGCTAATGGGAAAATAATTTGGAAAAGAATAGATACAAGTCATGTATAGCTGAATCACTTTGTTGTACACCTGAAACTAATACAACATTGTTAATCAACTGTGCTCCCATATAAAACATTTTTTTTTTTTAAAAAGAAACAATCGTTTACTGAACACTTGGCACACTTAGGCATTGTGTCGGATAGACATGTTAGCTCACTGAATGAATAGTCACTCTGCTCTAGGAGGCAGGCCATTTCACAGACGAGTAGACTGAGGCAAGTTGAGACTATGTAACTGCTCAGACTCAGTATTAGGAGGTAAGTCTGGGTTTGCACCAGGCCTGAGCCCATGCCCAAAGCACTGACAGGGTTTGCTTCATCACACCTGGCAGGGCCATTGTATGTCACCTCCAGCCAGTAGGGTGGGACCCAGGCTTGTCATTCCTGGGTGGTGTCGGCCGAGTAAGAGCATAGCTCTGGGATAAGATTCTGGATGTGTTACCTAACACTTGTGTGGCCCCTGGGGGGATGCTGAACCTCCTTCTGCCTCAGTTTCTTTGTCAGTAAAGTGATGATAATGATACGGCTTACCGCTGAAGGTTATTGTGAAGATTCCTTTACGGAGAAGATAAACACAGGAGCACCTCCTTGGTCCCAGAGTGGGAGATACATAGATAGAGCGAGTTAATGCTCTGGTGTGTTTAAAGGACAAGAGAAAGAAGAGGAGGATAAGAAGGCTCCCGACAGTGGGAGGCAGGGATGGGGTGTGTGTGTGTGTGTGTGTGTGTGTGTGTGTGTGTGTGTGTGTGTGTGTTATGGGTATCAGTGCGAGTACACACACAAAGGCATCCAACCTGGAGCAGCGGGCTGCAGGTTAATGGTGGACAGGGGTCAGGGAAGGCTGCATGGAGAAGGGGATGGAGCAAAGTGGGCCAAGCCAGTGTCCAAGGTTAGAAGCATTCTGCAGTCATAACAACACTGGCTGGGGGCATGCCTGGTGTCGGAGGAAGGGCGGGGTGGGGGTTGGCATGAAAGGAGCAGAGACAGTGGGAGGAGGTAGCCTAGGAAGTGTGGGTAGATCCCATGGCATTGCTAGGATCTTCATAGGGGCCCTGCCTTTCCTCTGAGCAGAACGAGGGCCAGTGAGAAATCCAGGCGAATCACTGAGTGCAGGCCCTGGCACAAGTAGTGCCCGCTAAATAGAAGGTATTCTTTGTTATTCCTTTAAAATAATCCTCTTTTCTGGTAATGGGGCTGAGTGGGGTCCTGGGGAGAAACTCCCTACCCTTCATGTCCCTGGAAACAAATAATCTAATTAGAAGTTTCCCCATTACAAGTGAACTTCTTTTCCTGTCTGTATGAGACTGGCTCCTTTGTCTTGCTCCCCATAGGGAATGAGTAGATTCAGCCAAGTGAGGGCTCCCTGTGCTGGGGGACCTGTGGGCAGGAGTGGGCTGGCAAGAGGGTGAACAGAGGAAGGACAGAAAGAGGAGAAGAAAGGGAAAGAAGAGGAAGGAGGGGAAGGAGGAAGGGGAGGAAGGAGGGCACCCCAGGGTAGGGTCAGAATGTCATTCAGCCCTCAGCCAGCCGGGGGATCCCCGCATGGCTCCCTCCCAGCGGGGCCCTGCCAGAGTCTTAAAGAGGTGGTTATTTTGGGTGGCAGCATGATTGGGAGCTTGAAAGGCAGGAAATTGAGTGGTGATTAAGGTTGTAATAAGTTGACAACATCAAATATCATTACCCCTAGAACATGCAAATGATCCCATCTTTACCTGGGATTTGCCATGCAAATATCAATTAGCAGAGAAAGTATTTGCCTTGATAGGGGGAGCCGGTTCTTCCAATGCCTCCTTCCTGCCCCGCAGAGGGTAAGCAAACAGAAGGGGCACAGTGCCAGGGCGGAGAGGGGGTTGGGCTTGAATGTCCCAGCCGAGGACAGGGGGTCCACAGGGTGACCACAGATTTTGTGAAAAAATCCCAGAAACTCTCACGTCCCTGATAGCTCAGTTGCTAAAGAATCTGCCTCCAAGGCAGGAGACCCCTGTTCGATTCCTGGGTTGGGAAGATGCCCTGGAGAAAGGATAGGCTACCCATTCCAGTATTCTGGCCTAGAGAATTCCATGGACTGTATGGTCCATAGAGTTGCAAAGAGTCGGACACAACTGAGTGACTTTCACTTTCAGACCTCCCCACCACAACCTCTGCCTTTTTCGGTGGCCTCAGAAATTGCTAGAAGCTTCTTGAACCAGCCTCTGGGGCAGCAGGTTTCTGCCCCATGTATGTCCCATCTGGGAGCTGACCTGTGCAGTCTTGCAATCTGGACATCCTTACACCATCAAAAAACTCTTTTCTGCCCCTGGGAGCTACATGGCTGATGATGTCCCGCAGAGAATGTGTCTGCAAATGAGCCACTCGGGGTGGTTTTAGGGCCATGGCCCCAGAGCACCGGCACTACTGTGTCTTAGGCATTGACCTTGGAAGTGTCCAGGGCAGATGACTGAGAGTCACTGAATAGGAGCCTCTGGCTCCTTTTCCTTACTCCCTGCCCCTAGTCAGCTGGTACTGTGGAGGTACCGCCACTCATACTAAGAGGAATGTGGCATAGTGTCTGCCCTCAAAGAACTTCTGGTTCCATTTGGCAAGTAGAAGTTAACTGTTGCCAGAGATGGCAGACAGTGAAGCAGAAGGTGATTGGCACCCACAGGAGCATCCTAGGCTGTCCGAGAGAGAACTTGCCTTTCGCTGTGACGGCATGAGAAGACAATTGTGAGTCTGGGCTGAGTCTTGAAGGAGGAGGAAGAGAGGTGGGTAAGGAGAGGGAGGGAGTTCTTGGTGGGAAGAAGCACAAAGCCAACATTTGGAGGTTGGAAAATGCATGCTGTGTTCTAGGGACAGTGAGTCTGCCATTTATCCAATCTAACCACCCAGAGTTCCCTGGACTATAAGGAGATCAAACCAGTCAATCCTAAAGGAAATCAGTCCTGAATATTCATTGGAAGGACTGATGCTGAGGTTGAAACTCCAATACTTTGACCACCTGATGTGAAGAACTGACGCATTTGAAAAGACCCTAATGCTGGGAAAGATTGAAGGCAGGAGGAGAAGGGGATGACAGAGTATGAGAAGTTTGAATGGCATCATCGACTCGATGGACATGAGTTTGAGCAAGCTCTGGGAGTTGGTAATGGAAAGGGAGGCCTGGCGTGCTTCAGTCCATGGGATCGCAAAGAGTCGGACACAACTGAGCAACTGAACTGAACTGAACCATCCAACTCTCCAGCCCTAATCTCTCCATCCAAACCATTAAAGCAACACCAACCCATCACCAACCGCCTCTCCACACACCACTCAGCTCCTCAGACTAACTGATCCATCCAAGCCTCCAATCCTCCCAACCCCAAATCTGTCCACTCATCACCCAATCTCCCACCCCACAGATCAATCCACTTCACCATCACGAACCAACTTACTCACCCACCACCCAACCTACCAGCTCAGGTGAAGATCATAAACTCTGGAGCAGCCGGCCAGAGTTCTTTTAAAGTGGGTGGTGATTAGACAGGGGTTTTTGGAGACATCCATGTCACCTTGGGCTAAGGCAGGTTTAAGGCCTGGCCCAGAGAACTTACTATTTAGGTGGATGTGATTTATTCCAAAGCCAACAGGACCGGCTAGGCAGGGGAGTACTGAGGTTGAGCTGAGCTGGAGAAAGGTTAGCCTGAAGGGCTAAGTGGGATCAAAGGGGGAAGACCACGGAGCTGGGTGCTCAGCAGGCCATTTGTTCAGACCTAGATCTGGTGTGTGTGGGGGGTGAGGGACAAATTCTGGGGGCCCTCCCTCCATCCCGCCTCTCTATCCTGCCTCAGGCAGGGACCCATTTGGGAAACTGGCACCCCAAAATTGTCAGCAGGGAACTTGTTCTTATGCTCAACCCTCATGTCTGAAGCTTTTGCCCAGGCCCAGCAGCAGGGAACAGGCTGTAGAGCTATAGATCTTGTTGCTCTCTGGAGCCCCCAACTGGCCCATCCCCTGACCCATCTTCCATCCCACCGGGTTCCCTGCAGAGAGAAAGGAAAGCTTCCTGCAGCCTCCATCCATCTAGAAGCTTCCAATGGCTTCCATACAGCTGCCTCCAGAAACACTTTTGATCATCTAAATCCAGGTTGTGTTAATTCACCAGACCCCTTAAACCTGCAGGGCTGTTCTCTGATGTCTAATAAAAAAAGTTCCGTCCCCAGCTTCTTGGAGCGTCATGGAGCCACTCGGGGCACAGGAGGTGGGTGAATGTGAGAGCAGCTTCTCAGGCAGGAACTGGCTACCCCCATCTCGGCACTTCTGCACTGGGCCCTGCAGCACAGTTCAGGGATTGGGCTGCCCACCCCACAGCGCCTGGGTAGGTCAGGGCTGACTTGGTGGGTTATTAGCCCCTGGTCGCTGGCTGGCAGAGCTATTACAAGGCACACTGCAATTTCATGCCCTGTTTCCTCCTTCCTTGGTCTGCAGTTTCTGCTCTATTTGTCCAAAATGAACAGAGATGAAGTGAAATGAATTACAGGCTCCTCCTCCCCCCATCTCTGCCTGCTCCCCTCTGTTCCTCCTCGGTATTCCCCAGCCGGCCCCTCAGCCTCCATGCCAGCTCCTTGGTCTGGTTTTTCTTTCACCTTCCACTCTTAGACTCTGCCTCCCTGCTCTGTGCCCTTTCCCTGCTCTGTTAGAATCCACAACTCCATCCTGCTTTTATTCATGCGGACGTTCATTAAGCACCAGCAGTATACCTTGGGAATGTGCCCTGTGCTATTTGTCTGGCTCCCAGTATCCTTTCCTCGCTGCTGTCCTGCCTGGGCATTGAGGTGTCTCCCCCTCTATATCTCCAGGAGCCCCCAGGAGCCCCATTCACTCACTTGGAATAACCTGGAAGGAGGGGTTACCTCTCTAGCTCCGAGTGTCACATCACTATTTCAGTTCAGATGGTTATGGCTGGACAGCTGGCCCTAGGGTACCCCTTAAATGTCAGGATGACTGCCAGCCAAATGTCAGGATCATTTCCAATGCTAACCCCTTGACTGGGGACTAACTCCAACCCCATCCACAGCCTCACAAGGCCTTGGAGGAGGTGTGGCTTGGGACTGGTTCAGCCCAGCCTTCTTCACTGAGAAGTGGACTGCCACCTGAGGGCTAATCCCTGTGTCACATGCTGCCCAGCTACCTGAGGGGAGGGCAAACCTGGGGTGTGGGTGATGGTCCAGGCTGGGCCCCAAGCAGCCCCCTGCAGAGGTTTGGAGTCGGAACCCAGGTGATTGTACTCAGTCTCTGATGGGCAGACACTTGAATAGACGAGGGGAGCCTCGGTTACCACATCTGACCCTCCCCCAGGACAAAGGGAGGGCTGGTCTGCAGAGAGCAAGGAGAAGAACCAAGGGGACCTGCAGAGAGGCGCCCAAGACTTGGTCCTGCAGGCTGACAACAGGCAGAAGAGCATGAGACAGAGAAGAAACAGAGACAGATTGATGTCAGGAGAGGCCATGGAGCAGAGAGAGACACACACGGAGAGGAAAGAAGACAGACAGGAGCAGAGACAGACAGAGACTGAAAGACAGAGCAAAAAAGGACTGCGAAAGGGATGAAGAGGGACAAGCCGATATATATAGGGAAAGTCCCAGGGGAAGCCCCTCAAGTCCTACCATTCGGCCCACACCCACCTCTCCTGCCCTCGGGTACTGCGAGGCACCTTTCAGACTGTACAATAAAGTTCCCCTTTGTGCACAGGTCAGCAGGAGGAGGTGTCTTGTGAATTTGATTCCTGCGGGCTTGTACCAGGAACGCAGCCCAACTCCCGCTCCCAGAGCCCCTCGGCTGCTCTCCTCCTGTCCTGCTGTCCCCCTGGGGTCCCTCCTCTTACTCTGGCCCTGCCCCACCCCCACCGCAGCCTCAGCCCTCTCCTCCCCCTCCCCAGGGGTTCTTATGTTCATAAACCTTTATTCTTCTAAATTCATTTCCACAGGTCCTGTCCAGCATCTTCCAAGCATCTGTCCAGTGAAGAATATGCTGAGCCTGGGGCTTAATTTATTCTTTCCATCATCCCTGTGAAGCTAGCATCATTCCTCTCATTTGCAGAAAAGGAAAATCGGTTAGGAAGGTTATGTAACTTACTGGAGCTCATACGCTGGTAAGAAGAGAAGCGGGTTTGCTTGTCTTCTCACTCCAACTCCAGAGCTTTTCTCTATTGGACTCAAGTTAAGCCCCCACTATAGATGGCACGCTGTGCTGGACACCGCAGCGTCCCTTTATTAGGAGAGTTTTGGGCAACAATCCCCGTCTGAGCTACCTCACCATGGCCTCAGCCCTGGGTGGAGCTAGGGGTCATGGAACCGAGTGGGAAAATTTGTCCAGAAAGGCAGAAGTCCAGAGGGACACAGGACCTGTCCAAGGTTATCCAGCGTCATCCATCCCCTTTCCAGGGGTCATAGCTTCTGGCTCTTACTCCACGATGGAAGGGAGGAAGGTTTGGGGGTGATGGTGGTGGTGGTGGGCAGTCAGGAGCCAAATTACTCATGAAAATGTCCAGTAAGACCCAAGACTCCCTGCATCCTTTCACCGTGGCCTCCGGGGCTCTGGCTTAGTTTCTGGACAAGTGTGCTTTCAGAGTCAGCTTAATGGGTTGGGTCTTCCCCACCTAGGAGGTGGATCTGTGGACAGAACAGGGGATGGTAGGAGCTACCCCTTACCCAGGCAGGCTGCATCTGCTAGATCTAGAGCTAGCCCCCTTCTGGGCTTCTGCCTCCTCTTAGCTCTGCAATTCTAACCCTCTTCATCCCTACACTCTTCAATTTCTAAATCAGGAGCTGCAAACTCAGTGTCTACAGGTCTCAGACAGATGATGCAAATGGGCGTGCTATCGAGGGCATGATGGGGACTGTGGTTAAGTGGAGATGAATGCTTGTCTCCAGGCGACCACCATCACTCAGTCCAGCCCACTGTTACCACGTGGGAGCGTGATCCTACACAGCCACGTTTCTCCATCGTTCAAGAGGAATTCTACATCAGGGTTATTCTTTTTGTTTAAACATGGTACAGGCCAGCCTTTTCAAAGAGGCCTGCAGGCCAGATTTGGCTCAAAGGCTGTCAATTTGTAACTATTATTCTAAATGCCCCAAGCTCTAAATGCTTCAGAACACTCCAGCATGCCAAACTCACCCCTATGTACATTGACGTCCAGGATGGATGGCACCCATTTGTGGGGCTCAAACTGTTTCCAAACCGCTGCCTTCGACAGCAGGGGTGGTAATGACACTCTGACATTAATATTTAAACCACAAACAGAGTTAGTGTGCTAATACCATCCCTGAAGGCTTCGGACTTGTTTAAGTTTTATCCTTGTGAGACCTAATTATTGTCAGCAATGAATCCTGTAAAGCTGTAGGATTAGGGCTGGGGAAGAGGAACTAGGCAGACCCCTGGGACCTGTGGCTTATGGGACTGAAGTGTATGGGCCGAGAGGTGGCCCGTGGGCCTGGCTGGATACCCACTGTTCATGTGGACCATTGGAGAGGCCTAGGAGGGGGCAAATGAATCTTTGTGCTCTCCTGCCTGTCTCCAAAACTAGGGAGCTTGCTCTTCATCCTTCCTGCATGAGGATGGGGACACCTATACCCTGCACTCTGGGCAATTCATGCCAGTTTCTGACCTTTTACCTGTTAGCCCAATTGCTATGTGACTGTGGTCAATCACTTAGCCTTGCTAGACTTAATTTCCCCCTCTGTAAGAATTTCTAGGATGGGGTTTGAGGGAGAAAAAAATATGAATATAAAGGCTAGCATGCAGAGAGAATTGAAGAAATGATGCTTTCGAATTGTGGTGCTGGTGAAGACTCTTGAGAGTTCTTTAGACTGCAAGGAGATCAAACCAGTTAATCTTCAAGAATATCAACCCTTAATATTCATTGGAAGAACTGATGCTGAAGCTGAAGCTCCAATACTTGGGCCGCTTGATGTGAAGAGCCGACTCATTAGAAAAGACCGTGATGCTGGGAAAGATTGAAGGCAAAAGGAAAAGAGGGCAGTGGAGGATGAGATGGTTAGATAGCATCACTGACACAATGAACATGAATTTGAGCAAATGCCAGGAGATGGTGAAGGACAGGGGAGCCTGGCATGCTGCAGTCCATTGGGGACATGACTCAGCAACTGAATAACAGCAACAATATGCGGGGAGGACTGGGTGGACGGTCACTGCTAATCTTGTTTTATTGCTACTGGTTTCTACTGAGGCGTTCACAGGAGAGATGCTTTACAGGGAGCAGATAGAATGGATTGGGGCCCTTCCCCTGTCAGTCCCTGGGTCCCCTCGCAGCACAGGAGCCCCCCTCCAAGGCCCAATTCCACAGCTGCTCCCCACATTGCCCTGGTGGACTCTCCATGCCTCCCTGCTCCCAGCTTGCCCTGGACAATGGCAGACTGTGAATTTTCTCAGTTTATTTGGGGGAAAGCAAGGCCCAAGATAAATGCCCTTGGACCAATGTGCTCAAGAAATGAATGGGGCTGTAACTCAGCTGAGGCCTCCTTTGAGGGCAGGAAGGAGGATGCTCAGGCTGCAGGCTGGAGGTGGCGGAGGCTGAGAAACCTGGGGACTAACCAGAGAATGGGCTGAGCCTCCTCTGACCCACCCTGGCCTGGTTTTCTGGCTCGGGGGCAAGAGTAAGATCTTTTTCAGTGGCACCCATGCCAGCACGGAGGACACCAGAGGGCAGTTAGCACCTGTTCCTCTCAAAGCCGTGGAAAAGCTGTGTGCGTGCTAAGTCGTTCAGTCATGTCTGACTCTTTGCGACCCCCACGGACTATAGCCCACCAGGCTCCTCTGTTCATGGCATTCTTCAGGCAAGAATACTAGAGTGGGTTGCATGCCCTTCTCCAGGGGATCTTCCTAACCCAGGGATTGAACCCATGCCACTTGCGGTTCCTGCATTGCAGGTGGATTCTTTACCACTGAGCCCCCTGGGTGGGGAGGTCGTGCAGAAGCTGAGTCTGGCTCAATCCCTTAGCATTGTTCCTCACCCCAAAAGGAGGCACTCACCAGCCCTGAAGGCAGCATCCACGGTGGGCCAAGCCGCCTCTTGGGAGGGTGATTAGAGGCATCTCTCAGGGTTTAAAATGCACACATCCTTTGATCCAGCAGTTGCAGTGCAAGAAATCCACCCTGCAGAGAGATTTAACCTGTGTCCAAAGGGTGGCAAGCTGGAGGGTCTAGAAACCACGTCATGCCCATAAGTAGGGAGCTAGTGGGATAAATGGTGGCTCAGCCACACAGCTTTCCTTCTCTTTCCTTGGAGAAGGAAATGACAATCCACTCCAATATTTTTGCCTGGAGAATCCCATGGACAGAGGAGACTGGCGGACTACAGTCCATGGGGTTGCGAATGAATCAGACACGACTGAATGACTAAGCATGCAGCCACATGGCATCCAACGTGAAGTTCAAGAAACAGTGAAGCAGTGCTAATGTGTGAGCAGGGAGTCACTGCCAAGATCTTCTGCTGACGGAAGGAGGGATGGGGAGAGTGGGTGCCTAAGAAGTGAGACACCATCACCTAATGACAAGTAGTGTATGATCCCACTTATCTGAGGCTCCCGGAGGAACCGAATTCATGGAGACAGAAGGCAGAATGATGGGTTCTGCGGCCTAGGGTAGGAGGCAGGACGGTGGAGCGTCAAGGTTCAATGGGGACAGAATTTCAGTTTGGAAAGATGAAAAAGTTCTGGACACAGTGGTGGTGATGGCTGCCCAGCAACGTGAATGTACACTTTAAAATGGTTGAAATGGTAAATTTTGTGTTTATAGATAGTTTACTGTGATAAAAAAAAAAAAAGAAGGAAAAAAAGAAGGGAAATGGGGGTATGGTTGAGGGGAAGCTTACTTTTCATGGCCTATATTCTTTCACACTGGTTGATCTTTTAAAGATCACATACTGGAGACTTCCCTGGCAGTCCAGTGGTTAAGAATCTGCCTAACAATGGGGGAGGTGGAGGTTCAGTCCCTGGTCAGGGAAACTAAAATACCATATGCCATGCGTGGAGCCACTGGGACTGCGACTGGGCCCACGACTGGGCCCACGTGCCACACCTGCTGAGCCTCTGACTCCAGAGCCTGCACACAGCAACTAGAGAGTCCGTGTTCTGCAGGAGAGGATCTCATGTGATGTAGTGAAGGTCTCATTGGCTGCAACTAAGACCTCACATAGCCAAATAAATAAATAAAATAAATATTAAAAAATCACATACTGTACATGTGTTATAAAATTTACCACCAAAAATTATGTCACAGTGATTCCTTCTTCTGCCCACGTCGGCCACGCTCAGCACACCCCACCCAGAGTTGAGGGGGTAAAGGTTAGTGTTGGAGCAGTGGGTTTGGAACAAGACTCACGGTCTTGGTCATGTCACACTTGCTGTGTGAGCTGGGGAAGACCAGGGGAGTCTCTCAGCTTCCCTGGGCCTCATCTGTATGAAGAGGAGGCTGGATACAGGCAGCTTGGCCCGGCAGAGCATCCTGGGCAGGGCTGGATGAGCTGGCCTTGCATGTCGAGTCCAGCAGCATCCCTGGGGTGGGTGCTCTGAGAAGGAGGAGCTTACCTGAGCCCCCTGCTGCAGCCCCCCACAGTGCCTCATCCATTTGAGCCCTCCAGCTAAGTGCAAACCCCACTTGTCAACCCCAGACCACCACAGCAGAGGAAGTGAGGCTCTTGCTTTCCGACTCCATTTCTGGCCTTCTAGCAGCTCCCAGGCTGGATGGGGTCACCACCAGGGCACCCAGCACTGAAACAGAATGAAGTTGAAACAGTGCCCTTCCTGAGAACCAGGTGCTTCCAGGGTGTGAGGTTGCCCCTCTGAATAGATGGGGCATCTACAGCCCAGGGAGTGGATCCGTCTGTCCTGGGTGTCCAGGTTCTGCGACAGTGATGTTGAGCAGGGTCTAAGCTCCTACCCCTGACCCCCTAGGCCAGGTGGCTTCCACTCTGCCAGGACCAGATTCTGCTGAGCAGTGACTGGGTGGGGTGAGTGAGGAGGTGGATGATGCCTAGGCTGGGGGGTGGGAAGGGACCATGGGGGCAGGAAGATGAAAAGACTCATCACTTGGAGTGGTGAGGGCATGAGAGTTGGAGGTGCTGGCGTTTGCATCTTCCCACAAGGTGGTGAGGGGACAGCTCTGGAGCCAGGCAGGCCTGGGTAGGAGTCCCCAGGTCTGCCTCAGGGTTCCTGCTCCGGAGTAGGGTTATTTCCTCCTCTATAAACTGGTGGTAAACTCACATCCACCACTTAGGGGGCTGTGAGCATTAAACAAGACAACAGTGCAAAGTACCTGGTCCCCTGCCTGCTCATCATGGGAGCTCTTATGATTACCATTATCGTCATTGTTGTTACCGGAGATGGTGTTGGGGTGGGGTGGTGGTGGGGTGGTGGGAGGAGGTGGGTTTCAGCACCTGGAAGGCTGTCTTTTGGAGATACATTTGGTGGCTCAGATGGTAGAGAATCTGCCTACAAGGCGGGAGACCTGGGTTCAATCCCTTGGTCAGGAAGATCCCCTGGAGAAGAATACTGGCAAACCCACTCCAGTATTCCTGCCTGGAGAATTCCATGGGCAGAGGCGACTGCTGGGCAACAGTCCATATGGTCACAAAGAGTCAGACACACCTGAGCAACTAACACTTTCACTTTTTCTTTGGAGAAAAAATGAAGCACCGAAAGGAAGAGCTAGGTAGGGGCTGGAATGGGATAAGGGTGATGACAGGGCAAGCTCAGGCTGGGAGGAAGATGAGGAATTTGGCTCTGGGCTCAAGAGCAGAAACTGGCAAATGGGACACAGGGATCCTCACCTCCTTAGGTGCCCTCCATCGGCCTTTCTGGCTGCACCCTTGGGCCTCCTTGGGCCTCCTGTCCTGCTTTCTGCAGGCTCTAATCTGCCCTCTTTCCTAGAAACCATCCGTCTGCAGGGCACTGGCTCAGTATTCCCCAGGAGGGATTTGAGTTGGAGCAGTAATTAATTGTGAGAGGGATGGTTCCTGGTGGGCTGTGGTGAGGAGCTGCACAGAAGAGCTAGTAGACAGACTGACGGCCTCCTGTGGACCTTGTGCGCAGGAGCCCTCGGGTGCCTGGCTGCCTCCCGCCCCTGCACATCCCACCTCAACTACAGAGAGAGAAAACCAAGGTCTCAAGAGACCAAAGGCCTGGTTCAAGGCACAGAGATAGAACCTTGGCCTAAGCCACTGGACAGAGCAGCTGTTTGCGGGGTGAAGGAAGAACGCGAGCTCTGGGCAGAAGGTCTGAAACCCTTAGCCGTGTGCACCTTTCTTGGGGATCACAGTGGTTGGGACTGTGTGTTTTGGAGGGTGTTGATTGAACTTCTCATGGAAAAAAGAAGGGCTGAGCTGTGAGTGGCTGGCTCCACTAACACCTCAAAACCTGTTGAATGAGTTCATGAATTGAACCTTAGAAAATAGCGGAGAGGAGAGTGTGTCATCTTATCCCTTGATTTGAAGTGATAAACCCTGGAGAAGGGAATGGTTACCCACTCCAGTATTCTTGCCTGGAGAAGTCCATGGACAGAGGAGCTGAGGGAGCTGCAGTCCATGGGCTTGAGAAGAGCTGGACACGACTGAGGGACTAACACTTTCAACCCTTCTTGAGCTGTGTGCCTGGCCTGTGTGGGCTCTGGACGAGGGTTACCTTCCCTGGACGTGGGGCATCACCGGCTCCAGCAAGCACTGCAAAGATTCAAGTTCAAATGTCACTTACCCTGAACAAGTCACTTCTCATGGAGTTGGTGTGCCGATCAGCACCATTTGACAGAGAGGGTCAAATGAGACCTGAGTCTCTGAGAAGCTGATGTCTTGTCCGAGGGACCATGGTCAGCGTGGAAGCTAGGACTTGAGCCCTGGTTGATCTGATTCTAGAGCCTGTCCCATTCACCAATACGTTGCCCGATCAATGTGGTCTAAAGCAGGGGTCCCAAAACCCTAGCCCACGGCCTGTTAGGAACCAGGCTGCACAGCAGGAGGTGAGTGGCTCCCCGTTACTCTCATTACTGCTTGAACCATCCCCCCAGTACCCCCACCCCCACCCCACTCCGTGTATAAGCTAGCTTCCATGAAACCGGTCCCTAGTGCCAAAAAGGTTGGGACAGCTGGTCTAAAGGAAGTTGATGACATCTGTGACAGAGCACAGAAGGAGGACGGGGGACTCTGGGTCCCATTGTGATCCTACTCTTGAGTCCAGAACCAAATTCACTGTCCTCTCCCCAGCCTGCCTTCCCGGCTGTCATCCCCGCCCTGTCCCAGTCCTTGGGTAGTCTCCAGCCCCCTCTGTGCCTCCTCTGATGTGGATCTAGTTTGATACGGGAGACAGCAAGGCATCCTGGGCTTTAGCCCAGCCTGCAACTGTGACCCTAAGTAAGTCGCTTCCTTTTCTGGTCTGTTTTCTCATCTGTGGAGTGGCCTCTGCCCTTGACTCAACCAGGTGGTTCAGACTCAATACTGTGGGAAGGAAACTGATTCAGAGATGCCTCCATCCATTGTAAATGGGCCAGAGACTCAAGGCAGAAGCCATGGGGAGTGGGAGGGGGGGGGGAGGGAGCTCTACCCCCACCCCCAAGCTCTGTGGCCTTACCAGTAGCTCTTACTCCACATCCAGGAAAGGGGAGCTGGCACAGGGACCAGCTAATCGTCCCCAGACAGCCAATCATTCTGGCCAAGTCTGAGGATGTGTTCCACTGTCATTGTTAACACTTGAGTTACCCCTTAATCCTCCAGGCTCAGGAGGCTGTCCAGATGAGCCTGCCTTCCCTGAGTAGTCATGGGGAAGAATTCAAAAGGAGCAGGCTGGGGAGGTCAACACAGGCTGACATGGGGCGCTGGGAGGGGGCTCCGAGGGCCAGGAGGGAAGAACATGGGCTTGGTCCCAGTTTGGCCACACGCTGTCTCCGGCAGGTCCCTTCCCATCTCTGCTATCCTGGGCCTCTGCCAAGGGCTCCCCCCTGCTCCGTCCATTCTGGGCACATATGCAGCCTGAACCTGCATACAACAGACACCCTGACCATCTAGCTCACTGCTAACACCCTCGTACCCAGCTCCCGGAAGGGTCCCAGTCCACCTCTGCCTCTGGTGTTCTCTCTCTTCTCTCCCACCTCCCCATGCCATTCCTTGCTTCTCACCTGAACCAGGGTCCCTGTCATCCCTTGTGGTCTGAGCAGAGGGATGACATGCCCACGCTTTGCAGGATTCCATCCTTGGCCAGCGACGCAGGACCTCTCGATGGTGTGAGCCCCTGGGTGGGGTGAGCCGTGCATCCGGACGGTGACAGCGGGAGAACCAGACGACCTTACCCAGAGCACCCCGGGCTGAGAGGCTTTAATTTATTTAATCAATTCCGACCCCCAGGCTGGGGAAGGAAAACTGCAGGATATTAAATCTGTTGCTCTCGCCAATCTGTCATAGGCATGTCGGAGCACACTGATTCCCCTCAGCCCGCCTTTATTAACTATCTCCTTGGGGAGCTGCTGGCTCCGCCAGGCCTGGCCTGGACTGTGCCCAGGAGCAGTGAGCAGATTGCAGGTGGAAAGGAGGGATGTGGGGCAGGGGCACAAGAACCATTCAGGGGACAAATATAACGAGGAAGTGTTTAGCATTGGGAGGCAAGGACCTTGAAGATCATTTGTAATTTAAGTCTTTCCCTTTAGGGATAAGGAACCCGACTCTGGAGAACAAACAGTGTCACCCTGAGTACAGCCAGTTGGGGGCAGGACTGGAACCAGAATCCAAGATTCCTGACGCCCAGGACAGGGCTCGCTTTATTTATTGAATCAACATATTTTTCCTGGGTGAGTGCTAAGTGGTGATAGTATTGATTGTTCAGTGGGCCCAGTATTGGGTTCCGATTACTGCTGTAATGAATCATCTCAGCTTGATGCTGCTGCTGCTGCTAAGTTGCTTCAATCGTGTCCGACTCTGTGCGACCCCATAGACAGCAGCCCACCAGGCTCCACCGTCCCTGGGATTCTCCAGGCAAGAACACTGGAGTGGGGTGCCATTGCCTTCTCTGCACCACAGCTTAGTGGCTTTCAAACAACACAGATTTAGTGTCCTGAAGTTCTGGAGATCAGAAGTGTGAAATGAGTCTCACGGGCTAAAATCAAGGTGTTGGTTGGGCCGTGTTCCATCCTAGAGACTCTAGGGGAGAATCCATCTTTGTGTCTTTTCCAGCTTCTAGGGGCTGTCTGCATTCCTTAGCTTGTGGTCTCCTTTCACGTTCAAAGCCAGCAATATCTGCTCAAATCTTCCTGACACAGCATCACCTTGACATTGACCCTCCCACTTCCCTCGTCCACTTCTAAGATTCCTTGTGATTAATTTGGACCCACATGGATAATCCAGGTTTATCTCCACATCTCAGGGTCAACTGATTGCTAAGTCACTTCAGTCGTGTCCAACTCTGTGCGACCCATAGATGGCAGCCCACCAGGCTCCCCCGTCCCTGGGATTCTCCAGGCAAGAACAGTGGAGTGGGTTGCCATTTCCTTCTCCAATGCATGAAAGTGAAAAGTGAAAGTGAAGTCGCTCAGTCATGTCCGACCCTCAGTGACCCCATGGACTGCAGCCTTCCAGGCTCCTCCGTCCGTGGGATTTTCCAGGCAAGAGTACTGGAGTGGGGTGCCATTGCCTTCTCCGTCAACTGATTAGCCATCTTAATTTCATCTGCAAACCTGACGCTTCTTGCCACATAAGGTGTCACATTCACAGATTTTGGGGGTTAGAATGTGGACATCTTTGGAGGCCATTATTCTTCCAATCACAGACATCCTCATGGATCATGCACCAGGCTGAGCATTTTACATTCAGCACCTCACTTCATGCTGATAACTTGATAAAAATCACTGCTAGCTTGTTCCCATTACACAGATGAGAAAACTGAGCCTCGGGGAGGTTGAGACTTGCTAAGTCACACAGCTAATTAGTGGTGGAGCTGGGATTTGGACTTGGGTACACTTGAGCCCAGAGGCCACTCTCCCCTGCTCTGCTGCTGTTGCGGTGGGTCACAAGGTTCTACCATCCAGGGAGAGGTAGTCTGGACTTGGTGCTGTGGGTCTAGATGAAGAGGAAAGATAGCCTTGGCCCACAGAGCCAGGTGAAGAAGCCACATTTTGGAAGAGGAGGGATGTACACAGTCCCCCAGATTTTGGGAGGCACTTTTTGTCCTAAATAATTGAGTGTCCTGCCCCGCCTCTCTCTCCCCAGCCTACTCTCTCATATGATTTATTTGCTCACAAAATTGAAGACCTTCTTCCCTGGTACCATTTTCTATTTAGCTTAGACAAATACTTAGCATCCAGACCATACCTTAATTTCCTTAAATATCAGGGACTCTGGAGGATAGAGAGCTGGCCCAGTGGGTGAGGGTATCAGTGAGTATGGGAAGGGGATGCTGTGACCCCTTTCCCAGGTAAGGACCACGTCTGTCCGGGACCAGCCGGGTGCATGGCTCCTCCTCCTCTCTCCCTCTCTCTGTCAGGTCTCCCTACCACTGAGGCTGCAGGACGAGATGGGGGCAGATGACAAGGACCCAGCCACTCTGCCTGTTGCATGCTGGACCAGGATCTCTGTACAGGGGTGATGGGGAGAGTGACTATGGAATCCAGCCCCTTGGGGCTCCCTCCCTATGGTGTGGCCTGGGGGAAAGGGGAATGGGGAGTGTGGCCAGAGAGACAGGGTGAGGGGCCTCAGGCTAGGGCCGCCAGGAAGAGGTGGGGGAGAGGGGCTGGTGACTGTTTTTCTCCTCTTCCACACGTTCTTTCATTGACTCATTTCATTCATTGAGAAATGTTTCTTGTGCTGGGCCTGGGGATCAGAAATATAAGTCCAGGGACTTCCCCAGTGATGCAGTGGTTATCGCTTTGAGCTTCTGCTACAAGGGTCACAGATTCAATCCCTGGTCAGGGAACTAAGATCCCACATGCCATGTGGTGCGGCAAAAAATAAGAAAAAGAAATATAAGTCCAGTGTTGATTTGTAAGGGTTTGTGTCCCAGAGGTTGGCTGATGACAGGAGGTATATAGAGACCTGGATGAGGAGGGGATGGGGGGAAGGGGTGAGGTCAGGCTGAAGAAGAGCAACCAAGCTGAGTCCAGAGAACAAGTTACACAGGCTCCCTGCCAGCGGCCACCTGTCTAAAGGAGGACAAGGGGCAGACAGGACACAGGGCTGGGGATACTGGCTGGGGGCCTGGACGGTGCAACTGGGAAGCCAAATGGGTGGCGCCAGCGGGAGGTCGGAGCCCTAGGGTCCTATTCTCAGATCCTGCCTCTGAAGTCAGCAGCAAGGTCCTTACGCTCCTGCCTGCCCCCACCCTGAGCCCATCCCTCCCTCTGTCCTCCCCATTTGAGTAAATGGGGCCCTGTGGGGAGCAAGGCCTCTACAAACCAGGGAACATGGAGGATTGCCAGCCATCTCAAGAAGCTAGGAGAGAGGCAAGGAACAGACCCTTCGCCAGAGGCTTCAGGAGGAAGCAAACCTGCTTGCACCATGCCTTTTGGACTTCTAGCCTCCCGAATGGTAAGAGAACGAGTTTCTGTTGCTTTCAGCCACCCAGTGTGTATCTCCTGTTACAGGAAACTAACACGCCCTTGTTATGATGGATGAAGAACTATGTATGAATGTGCGTCTGCGTATCCAGTGTTGCTCAATAACTCTGGCTCCCTTAGGTCTCCTTGATGCTGAACCTCTGCCTTTACCATCTCCTCCTCCTCTCCTCCTCTCCTGGTGTCCCCATGCCCTCCCTCTTTGGCTTCTCAGGCCAGGCCAGCCTGAGCTGAGGGTGTGACACAGGCCAGAGTGGCTCCTGGCCCCACGCTGAGGCCTGCAACACCTCATTATCAGGCAGAATGTGGTGCAATTTCACCCATGGACAACGCTGAAAGCTGGGCCTTTGCTGGGGTAATGGATGGGCCGGAAGCCGCTATTGGTGCCTCCCACCCCCTTCTGGGCCTGGCAAATCTCTAAAGCACCCAAGAAGCTGGCACGCACACAATTCACAGCTGAGGTGCACAGATAAACCTCAACAGAGCGCGGGGCTGTTTGGTCCTGGGCCCAGAGCAAAGATCAGGAAATTAATGGGTCTTTTTGTGGGCAGCGCCTCTTGGCCCGCCCCGCCCCCGCCCCCCGCTCCGGGGCCTCACTCCTGCCTGCCCATCTCTCCCTCCCAGGGCTTTGTTTTCTTTTCCCCTTTGTTTCCTGTTTGTGATAAACAAGATTCATGCCAGCCCAGCCGGGCCCTGTCACCCTGCCCAAGGCTGGCTGTATATATCAGTGATGAGCTGCTGTGGCTGTGGCCATGGCCGGTCAGCGGCACGGCAGTGAGGACCTGATGGGAAGTGCTACAGGGGGCGAAGGCAGAGGCGATGGGGGGCATCCAGGAGGCAGCAGAGTGCCAGGTGTCTGTGCAGTGCTGCTGAACACTGGGCACCGAGGGGGACACACAGAAGTGACGGTGGCCAGGCGCTCGGGGATTAACCCTCTCTGCCCTGACAGCTGTAAGCAGTTTGGTTCCTACAGCTTCTGTAACACAGTGTCACCAGCTGTTGTTGTTTAGTCAGTCAATCATGTCCAACTTTTTGTGACCTCATGGACTGTAACCTGCCAGGCTCCTCTCTCCATGGGATTCTCCAGGCAAGAATACTGGAATGGGTTGCCATTTCCTTCTCCAGGTGATCTTTCTGACCCAGGGATTGAACCTGAGTCTCCTGCATTAGCGGGCAGATTCTTTACTGCTGAGCTACCACTGGGAAGCTTACAAAACCAGATGTTCTCTCATAGCTCTGGAAGCCAGAAGCCCGATATCGAGGTGTCAGCAGGGCCACCGTCTCTCTGGAGGCGCTGGGAAAAGATGCTTACTTGCCTCTTCCAGCTTCTGCGGTGGCCAGCCATCCTCAGCATCGGAGACTATATCGCTCTAGTCTTCGCTTCTGAGTGCACCTCGCCCTTCCCCTCTCAGATCTGTGTCCATACACAGCATTCTCCTCCACTTGTTTCTCTTCTCTACTTCTGAAGACACCAGTCACATTAGATTAAGGGTCCACCCTACTCCAGTACACCCTCATCTGAGCTAATTACATTCGCAACGATCCCATATCCCAACGAGGTCACATTCACAGAGACTGGGCGTTATGATTTCAACAGAGCTTTTAGTGTTTTGGCCATGCTGTGAGGCACATGGGATCCTAGTTCCCTGACCAGGGATCGAACCCATGTCTCCTGCAATGGAAGCCCAGAGTCCAAACCACTGAACCACCAGGGAAATCCCAGGGTTTCAGCACATCTTTTGGGAGTCATGATTCCACCCATAATAGGTCCCAGGTCTCCCTGAGGTCTGATCCTTGCCTCCCTCTCTGTATCCATCTCTCATCACAGCCCTCATGTATCTGACATTTGCCATCCTGGTAACTCACCATTCCCTAATGGCCACTCCTCTGTATGTGTCATTCCTCTCCCTGGATGCCTGGCTCATGTCTAGCTGCCCATCTGTGCCCCCCAGGACTGGCCAATTGGTGAATGCCTCCTCATCCATCAAGATCAAGCTTAGCTGTCACCTCTCCCAGGAACCCTCCCTGACCCTGCGCCTCAGGCTCCCTTAATGCCTGTGTTTACCTGCACCGCAGCCTACCGCCCACAGGGTGGTCTTAACTCATCTGCCCTGCCTCCTCAGGCCCTTAGCTTATAGACTCTGAATTGGGAGGCTCTGTGTCTCCCCTCTGTGCCCTCAGCACACGCATGCCCAGTGAATCATTGCATGAAGGATCCTACCCAAGAGCACTTACTGAGTATTTATGAAGTCTTAATGCCAGACACTGTCCTGAGCCCCTTCTTTGTATTCACCCTTTTAACTCCCACAATAACCCTACGAGGTAGGTGCTATTTTTATCCCTATTATAGAGATGAATAAACGGAACTCAGAGTGGTTAAGTAACTTGCCCAAGGTCTTTGTTGGTGTTCAGTTGCTAAGTTGTCTCTGACTGTTTGCAACCCCAAGAACTGCAGCATGCCAGCATCCTCTGTCCTCCACTGTCTCTGGGAGTGTGCTCAAATTCATATCCATTGAGTCAGTGGTGCCACCTAACCGTCTCATCCTCTGTCATCCCCTTCTCTTTTTGCTTTCAATCTTTCCCAGCATCAGGAGCTTTTCCAATATGTCTGTTCTTCACATCAGGTGGAGCTTCAGCATCAGTCCTTCCCAAAGAATATTCAGGGTTGATTTCCTTTAGTATTAGCCCAAGGTCTAATGATGGATAAACTACAGAGGTGGAGATACGACTCTGGCAGCATGAGGGAGGACCCTACCCTTCTTTGAAGGGCCACACAGATGGGGAGCAGGAGGACAGCATGTACTTCAGGGTTCAAGGAGACGCCCAGAGCATCAGTGTGTGGTGTGTCCCTGGACCGAGGAGAAGGTATTCTTGCTGGGGTCCTTCCTCTTATCCCTGAGATTGTGATTGCCCCTGTACCTCTCCACCCTGTTCTTTTCTTTAAAATTTTACTTATTTGACTGTGTCATGTCTCAGTGGTTGCCACATGCAGGCTTAGTTGCTCCATAGTATGTGGGATCTTAGTTCCCCAATCAGGGATTGAACCTGGGTCCCCCACACTGCAAGGTGGATTCTTAACCACTGGACCTACCTGGCTCTGACAGAGCTCTGCCCACGTCACAGAAGTGGGTCTTAACCAGCTGAGCCTCTGTGCCCTGCTTCAGCACACCAGAGCAGCCAATCAGCGAGGCTCAGAAAAAAGCAGCTGAAAAATGCCTCAACTCACCACCAGGAAGGAGGAAAGCTTGGCTTTGGGGTCAGACTGGCTGGTGTTTCAAGCCCAATACTGCCGCATATCAGCTGTGTTACCTTGGCCCAGTCACTCGAGCTCTCTGAGCTCTTGTTTCCCAGTGAGGGAAGTTGTGACAGATAAGTAGGGAGCAGGCACAGAAAGCCAACAGGCAGTTGATGGCAGCCATCCCTGCCTGTCCCAGTCTCTTCCTCCCAAGAGGCTCAGCACCATCCTCCATGGGTGATGGATGCAGCTTCCATTGCCTTTGCATTTAATTCACTTACTTAAATTTCAACAATTTTTTTTTTAAGAAATGAAGCAAAACACAGATAAACAGCCATTTAGAATCATGACTCCATAATCCAGGAATTCTCCTTCCCATGCAATCTGTTCAGCAATTATTTTGTGAGGTGGGAGGGAGAGCATGATGGGAAACTGCAATATGCAAATTCTGAGCGGAAGGAGCAGGGTGGGCAGGGGAAGGAGAGGAATGCCCAATTTCTCCAGACAGGTCTTTCTTCCCAGAAACGTAGGCACGTGTCCTGGTTTGGGAATACGACAGTCTGAGTCTCTGTGAACTCCAGGAGAGAGGTGTCTGCATGCCAAGTCAGGGGTGGGGGTGAGGGACAGCCATGTGAGGACAAAGGTTCCCGTTTACAGGTAGTAAAATGGCCAGTGGGTATTCTTGGGGCCAGCTATGCTCAGGGGCCCAGGAATTGCCTGGGTCACTCATCTAATGGCCTTGGAAAGAGCTGGGCTTGGGGTAAGGCTCTGGCTCTGTCACTTTCTGTCTCTGACAGCTTTGGCCAAATCCCTGAGCCTCTCAGGACCTGTTTCCTTGACTGTAAAGTGGTAACAGCAGTACTTACCTGGTAGTTGGGTGGTGAGGACTGAGAATGAGTAGCAGTGTTCAGCATCACTTCTGGCCCCTGGGAAAGGGGCTGAACTCACAGCAGCCTGATGCCAATAACCCCAGACAGAGGAGAGACCACTGCCTTGACACACTGCCGAGAGAAAGCAGAGGAAAGAGCCAAGAGTTCTGCGAGAGGTCGGGAAAGGCTTCCTAGAGAAGACAGCATTCCCATAGCATTCCCCCGGGAGACGGAGTTTGAGCTGGAACTCGGATGAGGATGAGCTGGATTTCTGTAGCTGGGGGAGGCACAGGAATAAAAACCTAGTCCCAGAAGCCTCCTGCAAGGACCCTGGGAAGGTTAGATATGAGCTTCCGCACATAGGGCTTGGTGTGCATGAGCTGCTCAGTGCACATCGCCTTCACATAAGACATGGAATACAGCCATGTTCAACATATGTCCTCGTCTTTCCTCTTCTCATCCTTCTTTGTGAGCAGGGGCACCTGTCCCCCTTGCTGTACTGTTACATCTCCCATGGCTGAACGCACAGTAGGTTCTCAGTAAGTGTGAACAGAATGGACCTCGCCCCTCCTCCCACCCAGCTGAGCTGAGGGCAGCAATGGGAGGCATGCAGGTGAGCAGAGAAAGCTTCTCCATGTCCTTGGAACTGGCCTTGACATGTGAGCATGACTAGTCCTGGTGCCTATGTCCCCTGCACTCTGGCATCCATCATCTGACCACAGTTACTGTCTCCCTGACCCACCCCTTAGCTCCTGGCTGGAGATGCAGGGATGCTGCTGTGGCCTTGCTCCCTGCCTCCCACTTTCCTGGGAAGGAGCCAGGCCAGATAGACTGTGCCAGGCACCAGGATGGGCTGTACCAGAGCCAATACTGGACTCTGAGTGACAGAGGATTGGCAGGTGGGAAGTTGGTCGATATGCAGTTAAAATGAGGTGTAAAAGATACTGTGACCAGGAGGACACCTTGCCTCCTTACACAGGGTATCTGGGTGTCTCATTTAGCAACATTTATCCTGAGCATCTATCCTTACTGAGCTCAGGGCTGGGTACTGAGGATCCCAGTGGTCCTTAATTTCCAGGGGGTGCAGTCCACTGAGGGAGGCAGATTATAATGGAGAGGGTAATGCAGGGAGGAAGTGCTACCATCCTCAGGGAAGTTCAGGTGTCCCTACCTGGGGGTAGGGGGTGTGGGGTGGAGGGTGGTTCACTGAGGAGGTGACATTTGACTTGGGCCTTGGTGGCAGCATAAGGTAAGTCCAGTGAAAGTGAAAGTGAAGTCGCTCAGTCGTGTCCGACTCTTTGCGACCCCGTGGACTGTAGCCTATCAGGCTTCTCCATCCATGGGATTCTCCAAGCAAGAATACTGGAGTGGGTTGCCATTTCCTTCTCCAGGGGATCTTCCCAACCCAGGGATCAAACCCAGGTCTCCCGCATTGGAGGCAGACGCTTTAACCTCTGAGCCACCAGGGAAGTCCCAGGTAAGTCCAGAGGAGGAGGCAAAGAAGTGTGTATGAGGCGAGGGGACAGGTTTTGCAAAGTGTGGAGGTGTGAAAGGGTGTGATGCTGAGGTGGGGTCACCTGCCTTCCAACACATCTTTGTGGCCCATGTAGAGGTACCAGCTTCCACAGCTTTCTTAGAGCTAGTGGAGGAGGAGCAGGAGGAGAGAAAAAGCACTATTTCTAAGGTCTGAGGCCCCCACTGGACACTGACATAGAGGTGGAGGCATTCTTAGAGATCAGGGAGCATCTGGGGTCACAGAGTTTAATTTCAGTGCCAACCCATCCACTTGGGAAGGCTGCACTCCCTGTGTGTGTATGGGTAGAGGGGCAGGGAAAAGAAGGGGGCAGTGTTGGGGAATGTGCTGGGAAAAGCTTTCTGGTCAACCAGGACTCAGTGGGAAACAGTGCTGTAATACATTAGTAATGTCTGCCAGGGGAACACTGTGCAGGGGGCAGCCCTGATCTAGTCTGGCTCCCTCATTTTCCACATGTGGAGATGGAAGCCCAAGGACACACAGAGCCTGGGGAGATGCAAGATCTTCTCTCTCAGTCCAGGGCTCTCTCCATTAGACTACTGGTCCTCAAAACTGAACATTCACAGGAATCAGGAAGAGCCTCTTAAGTCACAGATTCTGGGTCCCACTCCTAGAGTTTCTGATCCTGAAATTTACTTTCTTTTTTTAGATTTTGTTTGATGTGGACCATTTTTTTTTTAAGTCTTTTTACTCAATTTGTCACAATAATTTTTTCTGTTTTATGTTTTAGTTTTTTGGCCAGGAGGCATGTGGGATCTTAGCTCCCCAACCAGGGATTGAATCTGAATGCCCTGTATTGAAAGGCGAAGGTTTAACCATTGGACCACCAAGGAAGTCCCTGAAATTTACATTTCTAACAAACTCCCAGGGAATGCTTCTGCGGCTGATCTGGGGACCTCACTTGGAGGACCCCTGCTCCACACCCACCTTCTGGGTTGAAAAATGAAAATAACCTCATTTCCAAAAACTGGGGAGAACCACACCCTCTTGAGCTCCTAGGGTTGTAGTGAAGAGAATATAAAGTCAAGTTTGGGAATGTCTCTGTAAAGCAAAAGCAATGGTCAACCTCCGCCGCACATTTGGACCACTTGCCAGACATTAGAAAGTCCCACTTGAAAAGAAATAGCAATGATGTGGTGTGATGGAGGTGTTAGCTAGTGCTACGGTGGCCATTGCTTTTCAATATGTACACCTTAAACTTATACAATGTTAGATGTCAATTACATCTCAAAAAAGTCTTGTTGCAATTTGATCGGGGTTGGGAAGATCCTCTGGAGGAGGGCATGGTAACCCACTCCAGTATTCTTGCCTGGAGAATCCCATGGAAGAGCCTGGCAGGCTGCGGTCCATAGGGTCGCAGAGTTGCACATGACTGAAGTAACTTAGCACTCACGCATGCGCCCAGGCCACAGCTCAGATCAATTAAATCAGAATCCCCAGGGTAGATTCAGGCTTCGGGGTTTTCTAAACCTCCTCTGGTGATTCTAACGTGTGGACAGCCTTGAGGAAGAGTGAGGCAACTTGTTGAAAATGCAGCTTCACCTTCAGTAGATCCAGGATAGGGCTGAAAGCCTGCATTTTTAATAAATGCAGGTGTTGCTCATGCTGCTGGTCCATGGACCATACTTTGAGAAGCAAAGTCCAGAGGAGAGAAAGAATCTGTTACTGTCATCTCTGAGGCTGGGCATATTCAGGATGTTTTAACTAGGCAGTTAATGGTTCATCCTCAGGTTTGCATCCCCCTCTCTGTTACCAGTGTTACCAGCAGGCCATCCTGAATAAAGCACTGTTTCCATCATCTCTGCAGCCCTGCTTGTGGGCATCCAGGGACCGCTGCAGTGTTCATTGCCAAGTGAAGCCCCTGCAGGCCCCAAGCTGCTTTGTCAGGCAGGAGCCAAGCACACCATCCGCCACCCCTCATTTCCTTCATCTCCATTCTGGTCTTTAGCAAATAGCGTCAAATATGATAGATTTTTGTTTGCAAAACCAGCCTCAAGGCCGGAAATTGACATCTCCATTTCTCTGTTGCAGCCTTTATATCTTACTGCCTTTTTGCCCATGATTTCCCTTTGTCAGTTGGCCACATGATGTTTCAGTCAATCCATGCATTGACTGAGAACCTACTGTGTGCAAAGAGGATGAGAGTTTGCTCTATGACGTTGAGCAAGTCTTTTACTCACTCTAACTACGCAGCTTATGGGTCAGGACCCTTTTTTAGTCACTTAATGTCCTCAGATCCTAGCACAGTGCCTGGCAAGTAGACTGCTCAACCAGCATTTGGTAAATGGATGCTGCTGAATGAATGAAGTCAGGACCTCTGTGAGCCTCAGTTTCTTTGCCTGTAGAATGGGAGTGGTAAGGCCTGTTTCATAAGGGTGTAGGGAGGCTCATTATTAGTGGGGAGGCCTCCCACTTTGGCCACCTGATGTGAAGAGCCAACTCATTGGGAAAGAGCCTGATGCTGAGGAAAATTGAAGGCAAAAGGAGAAAGGGGTGGCAGAGGATGAGATGGTTAGATAGCATCGTCAACTCAATGGACATGAATTTGAGCAAACTCTGGGAGACAGTGGAGGACAGAGGAGCCCAGCATGCTATAGTCCTTGGAGTTCCAAAGAGTTGGATGTGACTGAACAACAACAAACTGACCCAAAGATATAGAAGAAGCAAGTCACTAAAGAAGTGAAGCTAGAACCCAGGTCTATTACACTCAGAAAACTCCATTCAGTGCAAGAGAACCATTTGCTCTCAAGGAACAGTGGCCAGACTGAGTGAACCTGGATCCAGAAGTCATGGCTAGGAGAAGGGCCTGTGAGTTGGGAGAGGAAAAGAGAGCCAGGGGCAGCTTCAGATCTGGCAGAGGGATGTAGCCCAGGAGCCAGGTCAGTGTTGGCCTCTTTGAAAATTGCCTTAGCAGGTAGGGAAGCCAGAGTGAGGTGTGAGCCTTCCTTTCCTTTCCTGAAGTATCTGCTCAGAAAGGTTAGCCAGCAAAAGTGGGCACTGATGCCAAGCTAGAGGTTGGTACACTGGGGCCAGGTCCCTGGCACAGAGAAATCCAGTCTGGGGCAGGCTTCTCTGCTGGCCAAGTGCAGCTCTTCCAAGGGGCATCCACATCATCCACCTTTGCATCTGAGCATCCTTTGTGCTTTCCAGACCCTTGTCTGTGGCAACCTTTCCTAGCATCATTGCCCCAGGCCAGCTCAAACTCCATCTTCTGCTTGGATGAAGGAGTGAGAGGGTGTCTTGTAGGAGCACAGCCATGAAAGGCTACAGGTTGATGTCATCGCCCAGACCAGGAAGCTGGGATTATGCATCTCATTGCAACAAGCCCTCCCAGGGCCAATCTACAGTCTAGGGCCTGGTGCTGCAGGAAGTCCTAGTATAGGATAAATGTGCTAACACCAATGCAGGTGCATAAAGACATGTTAGTTCTTCCCCTTCTACACACCCATAGCTGTGGAACCCTTTCCTCATTGCTCTAAGTCGTGCTTAATGTCTAAGTACTTTAACTTCCAGAGATTCAATGAATTTATGATTCTAAGCATTCTTAGTTCTAGGTGTCCAAAATTTTATGATTAAAGGGTTCCAAGTTTACTTAAACTCTTTCAGTTCAAGTGACAGAAAATCTCTTCCACCTGATCTCATAGAAGTCCAAAAGTAGACTAGGACTTCAGGCATAGTTTGATCTAGGAGCTTAAGTCAAATCTCTCTCTGTCCTCCAGTTCATGGTGACATTGAAACACTATTCTTGGAAATGACATGGTGGCATTGTGGCTGCTAGTAACACAAAGCCTATCGTTTCTTAGTTCCAAGTCCTGCAGGAAAATCAGTCTCTTTTGGGCTTCCTCTAACTTCTCATATCAGACCCAGCAATTTGACAAAAAGCCCAGGACTGACTTCTCACAAGGCTGGATTTGCCATGAGTCTATCCTTGAATAAATCCCTGTAGCCAAGAGGATGATGGAATACCCTGATTAGCTTAGGCCTGGGTCACATGTATGTTGCTCTCACCCAAATCACATGGCCTGAAGGGGAATGGTGGTTCTCTGTTGGAAACCAGTGGGCAGCTAGCTAAAGGATGGTGAACAGATGCAGGAAGGCAAAAATTAAAAGTGTCCCCACACTGAGACTCTGAGGCTACAGAGATGAGTGATCCCATGAGAACTTGACACAAAGATTCAGGGGATCCCTAAATCTCAGGTCTCAGACTTGGGACAATGGATGGGACTGGAAGGTGGGGGTGAAGGTAACTCTTCAGTCTCCCAGGTTAAATGAATTCCATGTCCCTTTCCTCTTCTTTACATTCATTTGTGGAGCCTGAGTATTCTTACATCTCTTCTCCACTGTTATTTTGAAAATAGCATGGCTATGTTTCCTATGGGGAAGGTGGGGAGTGAGCTGAAGGCTTTGTGATTAGTGGCTGTGGGGAAGGAAGCTGGGGAGCCTGTCTGGCAGCTTCAGGGGGTAGTCAGTTATCAGTTTGAATCTGTAAGAGGAAAGGTAGAGTCTTAAGCACAGCATAGGGGATTGAATCAACTCAATCCTCAATCAGCATTGAGGATTGGCCTCAACTCCTCACTCTCTGGATTAGTATTTCACATTCACACCCTTGCCAGGGCTACATGAGTCTACTTCCTTATCACGTGACCCTGAGCTTGGCCAGGTGACTTGCTATGGCCAATGGGATGGCAGCAGATACAATAAGAGAAGAGGCTTGGGGTGTGTTTATGTGGCTGTGCTTGTCCTTTTTGCACTTCTGCAGTTGCTGGAAAAGGAACTTCACTGGGGTACCCACGGCCTCTTACATAACACATGGAGATGTGAGCTGGCTCACGACCTGAAGCAGAGCTCTCCAGCATCTAGACCCATGAACAACAGGTACGTGTTAATGTTAAGTGCCACTGAGATTTTTTTCAGCTGTGCTGGGTCTTCGTTGCTGTGCACGTGGGCTTTCTCTAGATGCAGTGAGAAGGGGCTACTCTCTAGTTGTGGTGCACGGGCTTCTCAAGGCAGCTTCTTTTGTTGCAGAACATGGGATCTAGGTGCTCAAGCCTAGTAGTCATGGCGCAGGGACTTAGTGCCCTACAGCAGGTGGAATCTTCCGGGACCAGGGATTGAACCTGTGTCCCCTGCATTGGCAGGTGGCTTTTTAACCACTGGACCACCAGGGAAGTCCACCACTGAGATTTTGGAGTGGTTTGTCATGCAGCATTATTTTGGTGATAGCTGACTAATCAAGGTGGCAAGGAGGACAGAAAGCTGTGGGTGCAGAGAGAGTGTATGTGCAAAGCCCAGCCCTAAACTGGGACCTTGGGGATCCCCAGGATTAGGAATTGGGAGCCCAGGATCTACAGTCTTTCTATAAAGTGTCATACGATCATGGGCAAGTCAACCTTCAATGAGTCTTTGTTGTTGTTCAGTCGCTATGTTGTGTCCGACTCTGCAACCCCATGGACTGCAGCATACCAGGCTTTCCCGTCCTACACTATCTCCTGGAGTTTGCTCAAACTTATGTCCATTGAGTCCATGAGCCTCAATTGCCTCATCCCTAAAATGAGAAGAATGTCTGCCTCTGACTTCTGAGCTCAGCATCCAGGTCCTGGAGCAGATGGTCCTAGAACTCCAGGCTCCACAGCTGCTCATGATCTGTCCCTCCCCGCCCCCAGCCCCTGCCTGGGAAGTGCCCGCCTCCACCCCTCATAGAGTCTTCACACAACCTCGCACTCTATGCACACTCACACAACAGACTTTATATAGAAAACAAGTCAGACTGTGACAAATGCAGAAATAGATGTGTGAAATCATTCTAGGAGCAAAGAGGAGAGAGAGTTGAAGACTCTGGGGGAAAGGGTGGGCTGGGCTGGGGGTGGCTCCATCATGGAAGGCCTGAGTTGGCGCTTCGAGGATGAGAGATATTTCAGCTGCTGCAGAAGAAGAGAAAGAGGATTTCAGGCAGATGGAGGGTTGTGAGTAAAGGCTGAGAGGCACAAAGGAGCCTGGTGTGCTTGAGAGATGACAGGTTAACTCTTCAACTAGAACCAGTGCAGGGCTGCTGGGGGTGAAGAAGGGGGCTGCTGGTTGACAGGGTTGGGGAGAGGCCATTGAGGAGAAGGGCCTTGAGGGCCGTATGCAAGGTCAGGACTGCGTCCTGCAGGCAATGGGGTGGGGTGGGGGCATGGAAAGATTGGAGCAGCAGACCCTCAGGGAATATCAAGCATCATCAGGGCTTCCTGTGAGCTTGAGAGCTCTTCTGGCTTCCTCCAGCCAAATCAGATCCAGTGGAGGGCAAGGCTTAGATTCAGGGCTTTTGTAGGCTGACCCCGGGCTGCCCATACACACAGAGGGAAAAGAGGGATGAGAAGGTACGGGGAATGTAACAATTCAGGGAGGGAGATAAGATAAAAATCAGCTCCGAGTTTTACGGGAAAAACAAAGAGGAAAAAGCATTTGCCAGTCAATCCACCCAAGGCCAAAGCCAAAAGAGAACAGACCACACCACCTCTGGCCCTCTTGCCTTACATGTGATGAGGTGCTACTGTCCCCAGCAGGAAGGAGAGACAGGAGAGTGTGGGCTCAGAAGTCAGGTGGGCCTTACAAACTTTGATCTCTCTGAGTCATATTTTCCTCAAAAAGGAGATGATTACTCTCCAAGGGCTATTGTGACGATTAAAGAAGACGGTGCATGTAAAACACTTGGCATGGCCTTGTCACACAGTAAGTGCTCAATCAATGTTTACTGTGGCCATTATCAAGGGAAGGAAGACGTGTAAAGGAAGGGGAGGGATTTGGGGATGTCAGGGAAGAGATAGACAGGAAACAAGGAGGAGGAAGGGAGGCAGGGAGGGTAAGGACATGCCATCAGCCTGCATCCCCAGGCACAGCCAACCCTGCTGGCCTGGCCCCCAGCTACTCCCATGTGGCCGTTAGGACTACTCACACATTCCTTTTGCATCCTTCCTCCACATCTGTCACATGGCCCTGGATGCCAGCAAGAACAGCTGTCCCCAGACGTGCAGCTGCAAAATGAGGACCCGGCGGTGTCGTGAAGGACACAGAGGCCACGGAGGGGTGGCCAAGAGGAAGCAAATACACCACTGCAATCCCTGCGCTGGATGGGCCTCAGTTTCCCCATGGGAAATGAGAAGCTAGGAGATGACGTGGCATTTTGTATTGGGGATGACAGTCCCATGATGTGTCTGTAGCCAGAGGCCTTGGCCCCTACATTTTGTCCTGGAAGGTACAGGTAGGACCCTGCCCTCCTGGGTCCCGGGACCTATCCCACTATTTTTGTAGGATGACCCTTCTAGTTGGCATGAGTGAATCTCATCAGACAAAGCAATTCTAAGACTGGAATGCGAGCTCTATCTTAAGATCTCTCCTTGGGTAGATTGGGCTCAGAGAGAGAGGCAGTGACTTCCCTAAGGATGAACAGGGAGGTGAGTGTAGTTGTTTTAGACCTAGAATGTGACTTAAGTGCCACTGTTGGGGGCTCTGAGAGCGGGCACTCAACAGGGACCAAGTTCACTAGGGAGCAGTAAACTAGATAAATGTGGCATCTTTGACATCAGGCAAATCTTGGTTCGAATCCTCTTCATCACTCTTTCTGTGACCTTAACCAAGTCTTTTATCCTCCCCAGCCCACCAGATGTGAAGAGGCAGCCTTGGAAAAGACCCTGATGCTGGGAAAGATTGAAGGCAGGAGGAGAAGGGGGTAACAGAGGATGAGATAGTTGGACGGCATCATCAGCTCAATGGACATGAGTCTGAGCAAACTCTGAAAGACAATGAAGAACAGAGGAGCCTGGAGTGCTGCAGTCCATGGAGCCACAAAGAGTTGGACATGACTCTGACAGAATAACAACGAAAGATCAGAATAAGAATGTGGTAAGGAATTTGGGCTATGGAATCTAACTGTCTAGGGTTGAGTCCTCAGTACTTACCTGCTATGTGATCTAAAGGAGCTTATTCTCTGAGCCTCAATTTCCTCACCTGGAAATGAGAATAAGAGGATTCTTATCCCATGAGGATTCACCTCATGGTGTGAGTTTAAATGAAGTAATGTATGTACGAGACCTGGCACTCAATAAATGGTTCAGTTCAGTTCAGTTGCTCAGTCATGTCCGACTCTTTGTGACCCCATGAATTATAGCATGCCAGGCCTCCCTGTCCATCACCAACTTCCGGAGTTCACTCAAACTCACGTCCACCGAGTTGGTGATGCCATCCAGCCATTCATTATTATTAGTGCTGATGTTGTTAGCAAAATCCCTTGGTGTCTAAAAGGTATTTTTAACTGCCTGGGCACTAAAGATCTGTCCACTAGCCTTTTCTTCCAGCTCAAGGACCCTGGCCACCAAGTCCTCTGGTACAGATTGTTCCTCGCCCTGCCCACACTAGATGCGCTAGAATGGGAGCTGGCACTGGGGCAGCCCATCAGAGCTGCACAGATTCCTGACTGGGAAAATGCCAGAAAAGCTCTTTCTTGCTGTCATTGCAGCGGCTCAGATGGAACCTAGTGGTCAGGGTTATTAAAGTTGGCCTGCCTCCTGGCGCCAGAGGGCCAGCCATCCTGGCAGGGGGAGATGGAGCTGCTGGCCAACTTGTGCCAGGAAGCCGAGACCAGAGGAAACAAAGGAGCCAGGAAGGGTGGGAAGACAGGGCTGGCACTGCATGCTGAGTCATAAAAGAGCTCACACACAAAGAGGTGCATCACAAGCTTGGGAAGCCCCACTGGACACTCAGAAATCCTCACCGGGTGTAACTGAGTTGTTCTTGAGTCTCAGCATTCCTTACATTGTGCATCACACCGCCTCCAAGTGGCCAAAATGTCTCTCATCCCTTGGCCCTTGCCTCAACAGTGGCTCAGGTGTTTGGAAGAATGGCACCAGCTACTGTCCACGGTCCTGGAACACCCCTCAAAGAAAAGGACTGCACCTGGGGACTTCTACTCAGCCTCTCCCAGGAGCTCTGAATCAGGCCACAATCTTTTTTTCCTGTGTTTGTGGTTTCTTTTACTGATGAAGAACCAGCAGCCTCTAGGCTTAACTATGTAACTGGTTTCATATTCTTTCGGCAGTTCTATTACCTTTACCATTGCGGCCATCCACCCTCTTGCAAACTTGGGGATTCTATATTTCCTACCCACTCTACACTCATTCCGGCCACCCCCACTCTCCTGGAGGATCACAGTTAGAGGGGCTCTAGAGTTCATCTAGGCTCATACCCTCACTTGGAACAGGAGGCCAGAATGAAAAGTGCAGCAAGACCACAGTATAAGTTATAGCGAATTTGGGGTCAGCCTCCAGGTCTCCTAACTCGCCACCTACCTCATTCCCCATTTCCCCACATTTCCACTCCACTGCCAAAGGAAAGAGGACCCACAAAAGCATGGAACCTCTTTCTAGGGCTCTTTCCATACAGAACACAATAACAACTGTGTATTTCCAGCTCACTCTGTGCCGCTAGCTGGGCTAATGTGCGCTTCTGTGTAGCAACTCCCTCCTTGGGGAGGTGTGGCCGCTGTTGCCAGTTTATAGGTAAAGAAATGAGCTCAGAGACATGAAAGGATTTTCCCAAAGCCGCAGCGCTAGTATGCGACTGAGCTGGGATTAAAACCAGAACTTTTGGGGGTACTTCTGACCTCTGCCTTTCAAGCCAGCTCTAACAAAAAACCCGCAGGGAATCTACTTAAAACCGTCAACCTGGAGGTTATACTTTTTCCTTCCACAAAATGAGACAGTCTCTGGTTAATGCCACACTGTACATATCTTTGGCAGGGTCCTGCTCTTCCCTGCCAGTGTGTCAGCCCTGCTTTGTGCACTGCGCCTCGGGATCTCAGCCCTCACTGACTTTCACTTCTGAAGGCCTCTACTTGGTCTTCTCCAGATGCTGAAGTCAGAGCAAAGGCCCCTGGAAACATGGATGGGGAATGAGCGGACCGTCGTGTTGGGAGAGGATTATGTGGCAGTGTGAATACTGATGATGCTGTAATTGGTTCCTTCTTTCAGAGCTGGGGTGTCTGCAAGCCCAGGCGCTGGGACTAATTGTTGCAGGCAATTAATAACTTGGATTGTATTCACTCTGGCACAGGCTTCTCCTTGGAGGAGGCAGGCAAGGCTGGGAAAGGAGTGCTAAGCCTGCTGCTTGCAGGATTCTGGAGGAGGCAGGAGGGAAGGGCTGCCATCTGTCTAGCCTCCCCAGGCCCTTTCTGCAGCACCTCCACCCTAGTCTGGCCCTATCAACTTTCTCCAGACCCCTTTTTTGTCTCTTGAATTATTGACCCCTATATCCTCTTCTCCCATAAACTCACACTCACCTCTTGAATAGAACTTCAGGGAGAAGGGCACTGGTGAGTGGAAAGGGTGTCTTGGAAGAAGCTTGAGACTTAAACCTGGAGGCCTGGGTCCAACCCAAGCTCTTCCACTGACTTGCTACGTGACCTTGAGTCAGAAATTCATTCACTATGAACTTGGGCATGTTTCCTGTGCTCTTTTGCATCCATTTCATCAGATGATGTGCAATCAACCTTGAAAGTCATGGAAACAGGGATTGATCATTCTATCTAGCATATGGCTCTCTAACTATATATAACTATATATATATGACTAATTATAAAATTGTTACCTATAAATCTGTGCTCCATCTCTGCTGAAAAGATAACTGCAGGCATATTATAGGCAGAATTCACTATTACTTCCACTTTGCAGTTGAGGAAACTAGTCTCAGAGAAGTGAAACGACCTGTCAAAGGCCATACAATTAATAAAAGACTCATAGGAAAATCAAACTCAGATTCCTAAATCTAGAACTCTTTACAGCACAGCTCAGTTCACTTACCTCTACCCAGTGGTTCCCTGGAGAAGGTGAGATTAGAGGGAAATCTCTAATTTCTTTGGATTGGGGCCAAACTCGGTGTGTTAGCAGATTGAAGAGAGAAACATGTACAAATGTAGTTACTCTATTCCTTGATGTGGGGACAAAGAAGAAACTGCTTTAATCTACCGCATTTTTTAGAATAAACACCCCCATCCCTCTGAATACACTCTTCTTAGCTGCTCAGCCATCTAGTGGAAAGACAATCTTTCCATATTCCCCCCTCACCAGGGTCAGGGTGAAGAAGTAAGAGGTATTATGCTCACCTGTAGGTCACTCTTGCCCAATAGGTAATAAGAAGGAGAAGCAACAGCAGGAGATCGAGACGGAGGGGGAGGGAGGAAGAAGCAGCAGCTAATATTTAGAGCTTAGACTGTGCCATGCACTGTGCTAAGTACTATTTTTGCACTGAGATGATCTCATTTAGTAAAACTTTTTAGCGACTACTGTGAGATAGGTACTTTTATCGTCCTCATTTTATAGATGAGATGATTAAGGCTCAGCAAGGTGAAGCGACTTTCCCAAGGTCACAGAGCTGGTAAGGGATAGAACAGAAATATGGCTTTACTGAGGGTAGTGGTATCAGAGGCTGGGCTCAGAGGCCCTGCTTCAGATATGGTTGGAGAGAAAATAGAAATAAAGGGATCAGAGCTAAGAACAAAGCAGCCCTTTATGGCCCCATCTCCTAACAAAAGAAGGCTTTTCAATTAGTCGTGAAGACAGAGAATAGGGGAAGCAGCTTATCAGCACCAAGAGGCATTTAAATCAGACCTGGAAGAACTTTCAACAGCCAGGACTGGATCGGGGGTGGGGCGGGGGGCGGTGGGGCGGGGGACGGCAGGGCAGAGGAACATCAACCCTCTTTCTCTGCAGCCTTGCAGTTGGGTGGGTCATTTGACTACTGGAGTCATCTTTAAGTAACACCTGAGTGAAAGAGGGCTTCAGGGAGTTGCCCTGACGCTGGGCAGGGTTCTTTGGGTCTAGCATTCCCAGGCTCCTATAAAGAAGCATCTTCTGCTGGAATAGAGGGAAGGGAGTCTGAGGATGAGGTACCAGGAGGGGATTCTCATGACTTTCCACACCAGCGCCAGCTCCCGCTGCCACCACAAGTTTCACTTTATGGCAGGCATATTTCAAAGGCCCGGTTCCATTTGCATTTTTAAAACCCCGCTGATGGCCTGAGAAAATTGCATCCTTCCAGTGTTCCTGGGTACTACACTTCCCACCTCCTCCACCACTCCACTGAGCCTCTGCCTCTGTACCTTCTGTTTGCAGAGGATCCCCCATCAAGGGCTTAGCAAACCCAGCCCCCACTGCAGATCACCTGGAGGTCCTAGAATGCCAGGGAGGGCTCTGAGGAGGGTGTGACTGAGGTGGCCACAGCTGTGCTCACCTAGAGAGCATGAAGGTAGGACCCAAATCTGCTAAAATTAGTTCCCAGGGAAGTGAAGGCTGTGACCCCAGGCATGGGCTGAGGGAGGCACATGGGGCGCATCAATGTCACTCCCTGTGGACTAGTCCGACTGGGAGGAACAACAATGCCACAGGCTTGGAGAACTTTGAGGAGGTTCCTGGAGCAGCTTTCAAACCAGTGGAAAAGAGTAAGCCATTCACCCGGCAAAGAAAACCCTTTGCTCCCAGCTGGGCTTGGGAACACACTTTGTGTCTCCCCTAGTGCTCCCTTAAAAACAAATCTTTTCCTTGTTCTCCTTCCTCCCACCCTCTCCCATGGCACTGTGTTCTTTGCCTTCTCTCTGGGATGTGGCTAGAGGGGCCAGAGGTTTGCACGGCTGTGCTGAGTCTGTTCTTCTTTGCTCATGTGTCAGATTTGGCCTCTGATCTGGGGGATGTAACACACACACACTCTCCACTTCTCGGGAGAGGTCTCCTGTCTCTCCCTGCTCACAGCTCAGGGTGGTACCCTTAAAACAGGAGCTTTCCTAAACCCTAATGTCTTCAAGGCCAGATAGGCCACTGTGAGTTCCCTGATAGCCTTGGCCAGCCTGGAAATGACTCCCACGATGATCCTGAGTACATAGGGAGTGAGTGCTGGGGTAGGGACACCGGCTCGGGCCATTTGCTTTTGCACAGATGAGCTCTCAGGGCATCCAGAATCATAAATACCAATGTGTCCAGTTGGCAGTCAGCCAGTGGGTACAGCTAGAAGGCTGCACACTAGAGAGACAGAGCAGGGGTGGCAGATGAGGAACAAACAGAAGCTCCACTCAGCCCTGTGGCATTAGAGGTGCTCCCAGTTCAGTTTTCTTCTTTTAAAAAGAAAGGCTGTGGAATGGACATGGGTTGAGCATCTACCTGTGGGTATGGGCTTCCTGGTGCCTCATTTTAGAATTCAACCCTGTTCCTATCTGCCCCATAAGCCAGGAACTTCCTAGAGGCAGCCTGGGTTGGGAAGATCCCCTGGAGAAGGAAATGGCAACCCCCTCCAGTATTCTTGCCTGGAGAATTCCATGGACAGAGGAGCCGGGCAGGCTATACAGTCTATGGGGTCGCAAGAGTCCAACATGACTTAGCGACAAAATCACCACCACTTCCTAGAGGCAGGGGTTGCCTTTCTCCCACCTCTGCATTTCCTGTTTTGCTCCCAGCACACACTCAGAGGATGTATGATAAACACCTGGCTCACCCCTCACACAACAGAAACAATGGCTTCCCTTCTTTCGAGCTTCAATAAGTAAAAACCCTCCAGCGGTGGGGCTGGCAGCGGGTCCTGTTTTGAGGCATCCACCCGCCCCTCGCCCCCCACCCCCACCCCCACCCCCGCGCCTTGGTTCTCCCTGGGTGGCCCCAATGCCAATGTCCGCTGAGCATTTCTCTACTGATGGAGAGAAATGAGCCAGGCAATAGGTCTGGCCCCTTCTCCTTATGGCCGGTGAACGAGGGGGTACAGGCAGATCGTGAACTAAATCTGGAGAGAAGCCCGGTCCGGGAGCTGGCATGGCTCTGGGCTCTGGTGCCAGAGAGGTGAATGGAGGAGAGAGGAAGGGACGGTGCCAGGAGCCTGGGTTTGGCAGCTCCCTCCGGAGAGGACCTGGGGATGCCCTCAAATGTCCAGGAGGCTGGTGACCTGCCAAGACTGGGCGGACGGGGAGAAGAGTGCAGGCGGGGAGAGAGGTGGGAACCTAGGAAAAGGGGCAGAGGCCGGGTAGGGGGCCGGGTAGGGGGCCGGGTCTGGGCCCTTTGCAGAGTCGAAGGTTGACCCACAGGGGTCGCTGCGCCGCTCGCAGCCCCCTCCCGCGGGTTTTGGGAACTCGGCTGTACCATCGCGCGGCTCTCGCAGGGAGAGCGGCGGCCACGGCGGCGCCTGGCGGCGGGCTTCGGAGACAGCAGCACGCGGCGGAGCGCAGGCCCTCGTCGGCTACTGACGCAAAGCCCGGCGGCTTGGAGGCCGGCGGCGCCAGGGTCTGGGGGGCGGCGCGACACTAGAGCCTGCCCTTCACACCCCCGCGCCCAGTGGTAGGAGCCCGGACCCAAACAAAGGCGGGCGGCGAATAAAAGGCGGCGGCAGCAAGCTGAGCTCCGGATTGCGCGCTGGGGAACGAGACACACACCCGGCGGTGCACCGTCTGTGCGCTCTGGAGCGAAGCGGGGAACCCCGGCCTCTCGCAGCTCTTAAGAGCTTCTCTCTGCGACTCCCGCGACGGGACAAGTCCGCACGGCAAGGTGGCCGCAGCCCTGGGCCCCTCCGGTGCGTCTCCCTCCCGCGCCCGCGCCTCAACCAGCTCAGCTTGGCCAGCCGAGGTGAGTGCGACGGCCTCTGGGCACCATCCGTCTCGGAGCTGGGGAGTGCATGGCTCGGAGGGGGGCGGTGTCATCCGCGCCGCCCCCAACCTGGCCTGCTCGGGTCTGTATGTGAAGTTCTCCCGCTGTCCAGCCAGCCCGGGAGGAGGGCCTCGGACCCTCTGGGAAAGCCAGTTGGTAGGGTGCAAAGCCCAGAGCTAGCCCTCGCCCCCGCGGCCGAGCTCCAGCTCCGCACCAACTCCCCGCGGGACCCTAGCACCAGCCAGGTTAATGTCCACAAACAGCGAGGCTTCCGACCTCTAGTCCCCTGCTTGTCCCCGCGGGAGTACAACTGATTCCAAAAGTTGAGCATCAGCCTGAAGCCGCCAGGGATCAGGCTCTCACCCAGTTGGAGCTCACGAAGGGGGTTGGGAAAGGTTAATGACCTCCTCTCCATCCACTTTCTGCCAGAGCACACTCATGCTCTCGGCGGGACATTCCCGGAGTCTTCGGGCCCAATTAACCTGGCCACAGGTCCAGTCCGGAGCTCGGGAACTCTGGGGCACACCTGACGGGCGTTAGAAGCTGAGCGCGAGAGGATTTGCGGGCCCTGCCGAGAGCGCTAATGAGGGTGGAGATGGGGTAGGCAGCCGGGCCGTGGTGGTGGAGCTGAGGGCCTGGGAAAGATTCTCGGCGCGAGTGGCGCCCACTCTTGTAAGCCAACCCCGCCGTGGGAGAACTTTTCCCAACTCCCCGGGAGGCCCGCAGCTGGGCTAGGAAGGCGCCCCCGAGGAGCCGTCCTTTCCTCGGCTCCTCTCTGCTGCACGGTTTGGCCCTACGTTCCTCTTGAAACTGGGCGCAGGTCCCGCCCGTAGAGGCCCGGGGTCAGTACCGCGGACAGCGCCTGGAGGCGGCCTTGGAGACTCACAACCCCGCCTCGCTTGCCCACGGACCCAGGCACACATCAACGCAGAGTCCATGCACACATGCACACCGATCTACCCGCAAACCACACACCTACAAACAATCCCCGCACAGATTCATAGTCCACACACGCAATGTACATCCACCCGCACACACAGGGAAGATTCACCAGCACGTGGACACACATATTTTCTCACAAGCACCAGCAAGCAGAGAAATGTCTTCACTCAGGTCCTGCTGTTTCCGGACATCTAAGCTTCGGACTCCAGGTCTCATCTCTGGCTACTCACAGGGATGCCCAGTGATCATAGGCTCCCTCCTGCAGACACAGCTCCCCACCCCTACCCCACAAATGCCCACACACCCTTTGGGGGAAAGCAGCAGGTCACAAAGCAAGCCCTCCCCACCCCCTTCCCCAATGCAGACCTGGTCAGGAACCAGGGCATCTGCTGAATTGAGGGAGTAACCTGGCCCAGTGGAAGCTGCAGACAGCCCAGCCTTACAGAATCTTGGTCCTGGGCTCAGAGTCCATTTTGCTCAGCTCTCCACCTTCATGCCTGCTCCCCTTTCTTACTCCAGACAAAGCTCCTGCAATCAAAGTCCACACCCCTTCTCCCTGCATCATTCTTTGTTTGCACTTTCTGTCTCTTTGTTTCCCTGTTCTCTTCCCCTTCCCTATGTTTATCTCCCCCCTCCCCACCCCCACCACTGCCCTCTTTGTCTTTCCCAATTCTTCTTTCCCAGCTGCCTTCACTCTTTCCTTAACTTTCCTGCAACCTGGGCCTGATCCAGTCAGTCTTTGCTCCAGTGCGGAATGGCTGACCCTTAGGGGGAGCTGACTCCATTCTCTAAGTGGACTCCATGCCCCCATACTTCTGACCCTCCTCCCCATGGGGAGTTCTGCTCCCTCCCCGAGGAACTCCCCAGAGCCACACACCCCAGATCCCTTTCAGTCTTTGAGGGGCCAGGATTCTTCATTTCTGGAATCACAGCAAGTCCCTTAAAATCCAGAAACTGCGCTGAGAGAGGAAGAGTCCAAGTGAAGTGGTGGAAGGAGTAGAAGTCGGGGGCCAGTCCTAAACAGCTTGGCCACAGGCTCCCAGTGCGTCCCTGTGCAAATGCCCTTCTCTGAGCCTTAGGCTTTCCTGTCCATACAAGGATAGGGCTGGTTGAGGTGACCTTCAAGCATCCCAATTTGGCCCTAATAATGTGGGACACTGGTGTTTCTCTGAGTCTCTTGAGTGTGAGTGGGACTGAAAATTATGATTCTAACCCCAGAGTTTATGTACTTTTCCCCTTCTTCAGAGCACCCACCACCAGTGAAGGCATCCTGTCCCCTGAGCAACAGACGTTCAGATGACTTCCTTTGTAGGACCAGAGATGCCAAGTAATATTCATGAGGTCACAATATTCAAATGGTCACTGAAGTACCATTTCCACTGGGCCAGGCGTTGCTTCTATGTCACTTTATCCTCTGCATAAACCCCTGGTTCTGCTGGTGGAAGATTAGTGAATGAACGAATAAATGAGTAGAAAAGTCGGGACTAAAACCTGGATTGCCTGACCCTCAAGATCTTGGAATTTTGGTTTAAGCCCTTTTCCCTGATAGTTTCGGAGAAGGAAATGGCAACCCACTCCAATATTCTTGCTTGGGAAATCACATAGACAGAGGAGCCTGGTGGGGCTACAGTCCTTCGGGTCGCAAGAGTTGGATACAACTTAGTGACTGACAGCCCTCGTCCCCTCTTTTCCACTGCCACTCACCTGGTCATTCAAAAGCAGATGGAATTGTCTAAGACCCTTCCTCCCTTAAGGCAGACTCTAGGCTGGTTGCAAATGACCAGAGAGACATGACTGCCTTGCTGAGAGCAGCTTTAGAGGCTGTTCCTGGTGGGTAGAGGCTTGGTCATCAGCTCCAAGCCCCAAAGATGCTACCAAGTAGGCTGTCTGTGGGCAGCTGGCCAGGATCTGCAGCCGGGAGGGAAGATAGTCATCGCTACCATTTGGCTGAGCAACCCTTTCTCATAGCCCCATGAGCTGGGGACTGCAAAAATCACCTTTACAGATGAGCAAAGTAAGATGCTAAAAGATGAGGTGGTTTCCCTAAGGGCAATCAGTAAGCCCACTCTTAGTCATAAAAATAGGCACCCCAAAATGGTGGTGCCAGCGGCAGTCATTGATACTGATGTTATTGGTATTGATAATATTGTTAGCTCTATGATTAGAAACTCTGATTTGGTTATTTGGTCCCTTTCCCCCCTCTCCCCTCTTTTCTCCCACCGGAACCTCTTACACTCTTCCCCCACCCGCCTATGGAGAAGCTGAGGGCTGGGACAGTGAGGCAGGGGTGTCTGATTGCCTGTTACTCTTAGCCAAGGCAGAGTATCTTGAAATCTTCCTCCTCTTGCCCACCCTCCCCCCACCTGAGCGTGTCTCCTGCCAGAGAAGCCTGGAGCGGTGTCAGAGTCTGTCAAAACACCCTTCCAAGCTGGGTTCCAAATGCAAAGCCCAGGGAAAATAAATAAAGAGGGCAGTGTTGGCCCAAAATAGAAACACGCACCAACTCACAAATACGCATGTTTTCCAAAAGTCGCATTTCACAGGCAAGACAGTGCGATGCTCGCTCCAGCTGCTCGACTAAGGCTGGAGGCAGGGATGCTGCCAGGACTGGTCCAGGAAAGGTGGCAGAGCCTCCTGCAGTGAGCTCGACTCTCTGCCTGGCCATGGGGGACACCATACGACTGCTTCTGCTCCACACCAGCTGGAAGGTAGATGGGTGGGAGGACTGTGATGGATGTGTCTGTGGTAGTCAGGATTCTGGAAATGAGCACCAAACAGGACTGATGGCCTTGCTTCCTTTGCTTTACAGTGGGCTCAGCAGGCTTGTAATAGCAGTCCCAATAATAATAACTGCCTTTCGTTGAGTATCTACTGTGTGCCACATGCTAAGTGTTATACTCGATCTGTCTCAACCTCACAATCATCTCATGGCATATGGATTGTTATCCCCATTTAATATGTGGGGAAACCAAGGTTCAGAGAAGTGAAGAGATTTGCTTAAGGCCACACAGCTAGAAGGGGCCAACTTGGGGTCAGATTTTCATCTGCGTGAACAAAGAACCCCTATTTTGTCCAGTACCCTGCATTGTTTTAGGGCTTCCCTGGTAGCTCAGCTGGTAAAGAATCCGCCTGCAATGCAGGAGACCCCGGTTTGATTCCTGGGTTCTAGAAGATTTGCTGAATAAGGGATAGGCTACCCACTCCAGTATTCTTGGACTTCCCTGGTGGCTCAGCTGGTAAAGAATCCGCCTGCAGTGCAGGAGACCTGTGTTTGATCCCTGGGTTGGAAGATCCCCTGGAGAAGGGAATGACTACCCACTCCAGTATTCTGGCCTGGAGAATGCCATAGACCATATAGTCCATGGGGTTATAAAGAGTCAGACATGACTGAGCAACTTTCACTTTCTTCCTGCCTAGTTTCTGCTATTAATTCAATATCTATTTTTTGTCAAGAAACCCATGAATGTGATGGTTTTCAAAAGAGTGTAAATTCCTCTGCCGGTTGGGTCAGGTGTAAGGGTGGAGTTTAGCTTTGGCCATCCTAGGCTTGGTATTCAGGGCTTCTGGACTGGGGCTGGGACAGGGTCTTAACCTTTACATCTTGGACTCTGTCCCCAACCATGAGAGCCCAGACCTGTCTGCCTGGAGGATGGGCTCAGGCAGTGAAGCCTGGACTATGAAAAACTATTTAACTCAAGAGATTAGGGCTGCAAGAGGTGTCTGTAGATGGGAAGTTATTTCATAGAGGGTTAGTGAATTGCCTAGCATCACACAGCATGTTGGTGGCAGAGCCTGAATCTCAGAATCCCAGGCTTGTGTGCCATGTGGCCAGGCTAGACTCCTTGAGTGTGTGGGAAGCATCCAGTGAAGGGGGTTGAACAGGTGCAGACAGTTAACATAACATTCCCTTCCAAGCACAGAGGTGAGATGTAGCTGGTTTTCACTGCCAAGTCTTCTGCTCCACATCCCCCCTGATATCAGGACTAACCCTGCTGACTTGCCCAGGTGCCTGCATTCATCCATGTGAACAATGGCACGGGAAGGTTCAGAATATTTGCCACATGCCAGGCACTCTGCTAAAAGCTTTGTTGTTGTTTAGTCACTAACTCATGTCTGACTCTTTTGCAACCCCGTGGACTGTAGCCCTATAGGCTCCTCTGTCCATGGGATTTCCCAGGAAAAAATACTGGAGTGGGTTGCCATTTCCATCTCCAGGGCATCTTCCCAATCCAGGAACTGAACCTGAGGCTCCTGCATTGGCAGGCGGATTCTTTACCTCTGAACCACCAGGGAAACTTGTCATGGGCTAATTGATGTAATTCCCACAAGAACCCTGGAGGTAGGTATGCTTATTCTGCTTTGCAATTGAAGGACCCAGGCTTGAGAGGTTGACTTACTTGCCCAAAGCCACACAGCTAGGAAAGAGGCAGGTGGAGCCCTGCAGAGGCTGCACTGCTGCATCACTTCAGTCGTGTCCGACTCTGTGCGACCCCATAGACGGCAGCCAACCAGGCTTCCCATCCCTGGGATTCTCCAGGCAAGGACACTGGAGTGGGTTGCCATTTCTTTCTCCAGTGCATGAAAGTGAAAAGTGAAAGTGAAGTTGCTCCATCATGTCCGACTCTAGCGACCCCATGAACTGCAGCCTACCAGGCTCCTCCGTCCATGGGATTTTCCAGGCAAAAGTACTGGAGTGGGGGTGCCATTGCCTTCTCCGGCAGAGGCTGCACTAGCTGGTTTATTCTGGTGGTTAGAGGGAGAAGGTTTGAAATCAAAGCCATGGGGAAGGAGAAGCTGATGAGCAGCAGCAGGCTATTTATGTTATACCTCCAGGCCTTGTCATGCTTGCTGGCATTAGTGCTGGCAGAAGCTGCTGCTGCTGCTGCTAAGTTGCTTCAGTCGTATCCGACTCTTAGCGACCCCATGGACGGCAGCTTACCAGGCTCCTCCGTCCATGGGATTTTCCAGGCAAGAGTACTGGAGTGGGTTGCCATTGCCTTCTGTGGCAGAAGCTGAGCCTCTACCAAAACCTGAAAGGAAGAAGCCCAGCAGAGGGTCTTGGGACCAGCTCCTGGTATGTTAGTGAAGTGGAGGGTCTGGGTATGTTTCTCCTTGAACTCAAGGGAAAGAGCCTGCTAGGCATGTGGAACTCCTGTAGACACCCTTAGTTCTGGTATCCTGCTTTCTCTCCTTGCTCTTCCCTCTGAGGGAAGTAGACTGAGAACCTGGGAAATTTGGAAAGGGCCATTGGGTGGAGATTAGGGTCTTGCTGTATCAGTGAACTTGACCATTGGGAATGAGGAGGTGGTGGGGACAATGGGAAGGACTGGCTTGAATTTAGATGCCAGCAGGTGCCATCCAAGTCTCTTATAGGGAGCATTCCTTGGAATTAGGAAATGATGACCTGGGAGACAGTGTCCAAAGGCTTAAAACTCTTCTACCAGAAAAAGCCTTCTCCTTAATCCCCCATCCCACAAGTGTCTACCTGAGCACCCCACCGTGTGCTAGGCATGCAGAAGTGGAAAAACTTCAATCTCTGTCCTTGCAGAGCCCACCAGAGTCTCCCAGGCCTGCCCCAACACCCCCTGCCTCGACCAGAGGTGATGGGTAGGTGAGAGGTCACCCAGCAGAAGTGGAAGAGGGACCCAAGTGTCCTCTGGGGCTCAGAGAACATGATGCAGGCAAGTGGTCGCTTCACAGTGAGAAGGAAATTTCCTGTGAGTGGCATCTGGGTGCCCTCCCCGGCTTGATGGCTTGGTGGGAGAGGGGGTATGGTAGCGAAAGCTCATTCCCACCCAGCCATCTGCTCGAGGCATCCAGCACACATACTGGCACCTGGATGATGCGTCCTTTGCCAAACCTTGTTAATAGAGGAGACATGACTGCCAGCTGGAAGCCACTCCTGTCATGAAGGAGAATGTGGTGATCTTGTCTCGGGGGAAGGCAGCTTAAATGGGGCTCACAGTTGGAACGGCTGTAGCAGACTGATGTTCCTAGGATGTTTGGGGGAGGAGTGTTTCATCCCCGTCTCCCCACGGTATTGGCCTTTGCACTGCCCTAGAGGATTTCTCCTGTTCTTAGTTGGGAGAGTTCTGCAGGGTGATCACCTGGTGATAATGACAATTATAATAATGGCTGACATATTTTGACTGTTTACTGCCTGCCAGGCTTAGGGCTTTGTAGGTATTATCTTAGTGCATCCTCACACCTGCTCTATGAGATGCAGGGCTGCTGCTGCTGCTAAGTCACTTCAGTCATGTCTGACTCTGTGCGACCCCATAGACGCCAGCCCACTAAGCTCCTCTGTCCCTGGGATTTCCAGGCAAGAATACTGGAGTGGGTTGCCATTTCCTTCTCCAATGCATGAAAGTGAAGTCGCTCAGTCATGCCCGACTCTTAGCGACCCCATGGAGTGCAGCCCACCAGGCTCCGACATCCATGGGATTTTCCAGGCAAGAGTACTGGAGTGGGTTGCCATTGCCTTCTCCGGATGCAGGGCTAGGTCTCTTCATTTGTGTCCTACTCTTTGCAACACTATGGACTGTAACCTGCCAGGCTCCCTTGTCCATGGGATTCTCCAGGCAAGAATGCTGGAGAGGGTTGCTGTGCCCTCTTCCCAGGGGATCTTCCCAACCCAGAGATCAAACCCAAGTCTCTTAGGTCTCCTGCATTGGCAGGCGGGTTCTTTACCACTAGTACCACCTGGGAAGCCCTGGTCTATGAGATAGCTACCATTATTATTCTGTTTTAAGAATGAGAACTGTGAAGCACAGAGAGACTAAAGAGATTGCCAGTAAGCCTCAGAGACAGGACTCAAACTGAGGCAAGCTGGACTCAGTACCATGATCATGACCACCATAAAATGACTGAGGCTCACACTTTGGCCTTGATTTGGGTCCTTGCAGATGAATAGGACTGAAATCAAACTACCTTTTGGATCCTTCAGTAATCTGGGTAGTTTGTGCCTATGGGCTCGGGCTGAGTCCTGGTTGACAGGGTGACATGGATTGACCATTTGCTCCTTGATGGCCAACTCACTGAACGGATCACTTTTCAGAGATCCAGATGCAGGCAACATCTGGCAGACTGGCAGGGTTATTCTGGCTTTCATCCAGAAGTTTCCCCTTTTCATCCCATGTCGATACAGCTGGGACTTGCATCCCTCTGGACATAATCATATGTGCGAACTTTCTGTTTGAAATACTGTTTGCTGGTTTTTAAAACATCATTTTGTGACTTCTCAAAGGCAGGATGTTGGTTTTGGTTCTTCTCTGCAATCCGGGCCTGAGATACATTCAGCTAAGCTAGAGAGAAATCAGGCTTTGATTTCTCAGCAGCCAGGGGAGTGGCGGAGGGGGGAACCCTTCCTTTCTCCAACCAGAGAAGCTGGGAAGAAGCTGGCTGCAGAAGGGCATTATAGGTTAGTAGCTGCTGCATGTTCCCTGCAAGAGTTCCTGACTTAGTGACCTGCTCTTCCAGAGGCTTCGAGTGGGTGATCTCAGAGTAACAGAGTTAGGAATTTGTGATGAACAGGGCTGTGTCAGCTGAGGGCACTCTTGGGCATTAATGAGTGGGAAAATAAATCTGTGGTGGGAAAGTTCCTGGAGCCTTGGGGAGGAAAGGAGTTCAAGACATCCCAGAGTGAAGATAATGATGGTTTAACAGAAAGTCCTTATAGCAAAAAAAAAAAAAAAAAAAAAAAAAAAAAAAAAAAAAAAACACAAAAAACAAATAAAACCCTTCACTCACGCCAAAAACAAAAAACACCCCCTCTCCCTGCCCCCATCCCCCCCACCCCCCCCCACACCCTCCTCCTCTCCCTCCTCCATATCTCCCCCACAAAAAAACAACCTCACCCAGTAAAAAAAAAAAAAAAAAAAAATCATACCCACACACAATTCCGACCACTTTGTTGACCATGATGGCCACTCCATTTCTTCTGAGGGATTCCTGTCCACAGTAGTAGATATAATGGTCATCCGAGTTAAATTCACCCATTCCAGTCCATTTTAGTTCGCTAATTCCTAGAATGTCGACATTTACTCTTGCCATCTCTTGTTTGACCACTTCCAATTTGCCTTGATTCATGGACCTGACATTCCAGGTTCCTATGCAATATTGCTCTTTACAGCATCGGACTTTGCTTCTATCACCAGACACATCCACAGCTGGGTATTCTTTTTGTTTTGGCTCCATCCTTTCATTCTTTCTGGAGTTATTTCTCCACTGATCTCCAGTAGCATATCGGGCCCCTACTGACCTGGGGAGTTTCTCTTTCAGTATCCTATCATTTTGTCTTTTCATACTGTTCATGGGGTTCTCAAGGCAAGAATACTGAAGTGGTTTGCCATTCCCTTCTCCAGCGGACCACACCCTGTCATATCTCTCCATCATGACCCGCCCATCCCAAGTTGCCCCTCGGGCATGGCTTAATCTCATTGAGTTAGACAAGGGTGTGGTCCTTGTGTGATTAGACTGACTAGTTATCTGTGAGAATGGTTTTAGTGTATTTGCCCTCTGATGCCCTCTTTCAAGACCTACTGTCTTACTCGGGTTTCTCTTACCTTGGGCGTGGGGTATCTCATCCCGGCTGCTCCTGGCTGTTCCCGGCCAGCAAAGCACAGCCATCGCACCTTACCTTGGACGAGGGGGTCTCTCCTCACCGCCGCCCTTCCTGTCCTCGGTCGTGGGGTAGCTCTTCTCGGCCGTGCTTAGTGCGCTGGCCCTCACCGCCGTCCTTCCTCGGTCGTGGGGGTAGCTCCTCTCGGCCGCGCTCTTGGTGCGCGACGCAGCCGGCGGGGCGCTCTTGGTGCGCGACGCAGCCGGCGGGGCGCTCTTGAGTGCGCGACGCGACAGCCGGCGGGGCGCTCTTAGTGCGCGGCACGCAGCCGGCGGGGCGCTCTTGGTGCGCCGGGCGACAGCCGAAGTCGGGGCGCTTAAATCTCGTGGCGCGCCGGTCGCGGGCAGGCGAGGTCGCTCTTCGAATGGCGCGCCGGTCGCGGGCAGGCGAGGTCGCTCTTAAATGGCGCGCCGGTCGCAGGCAGGGGGCGCAATCTAAAGCGCGCCGGTCGCGAGGAGAGTGCGCTCTTAAATTGGCGCGCCGGTCGCGGGCAGGCGAGGAATCGCCTTAAATGGCGCGCCGGTACGGGAGGCGAGTCGCTTATGAAGATAGCGCGCCGGTCGCGGGCAGGCGAGGTCGCTTTAACGCGGGCACAGGGAGGTCCTGTTAAATAGCGCGCCGGATGAACGCTCTGAAATGCGGCCCCGTGACATTGTCCAGGAGACAGGGATCAAGACCATCCCCATGGAAAAGAAATGCAAAAAAGCAAAATGGCTGTCTGGGGAGGCCTTACAAATAGCTGTGAAAAGAAGAGAAGCGAAAAGCAAAGGAGAAAAGGAAAGATATAAACATCTGAATGCAGAGTTCCAAAGAATAGCAAGAAGAGATAAGAAAGCCTTCTTCAGTGATCAATGCAAAGAAATAGAGGAAAACAACAGAATGGGAAAGACTAGGGATCTCTTCAAGAAAATCAGAGATACCAAAGGAACATTTCATGCAAAGATGGGCACAATAAAGGACAGAGATGGTGTGGATCTAACAGAAGCAGAAGATATCAAGAAGAGGTGGCAAGAATACACAGAAGAACTGTACAAAAAAGAGCTTCAAGACCCAGATAATCATGATGATGTGATCACTGACCTAGAGCCAGACATCTTGGAATGTGAAGTCAAATGGGCCTTAGAAAGCATCACTACAAACAAAGCTAGTGGAGGTGATGGAATTCCAGTGGAGCTATTCCAAATCCTGAATGATGATGCTGTGAAAGTGCTACACTCAATATGCCAGCAAATTTGGAAAACTCAGCAGTGGCCACAAGATTGGAAAAGGTCAGTTTTCATCCCAATCCCAAAGAAAGGCAATGCCAAGGAGTGCTCAAACTACCGAACAATTGCACTCATCTCACACGCTAGTAAAGTAATGCTCAAAATTCTCCAAGCCAGGCTTCAGCAATATGTGAACCGTGAACTTCCTGACGTTCAAGCTGGTTTTAGAAAAGGCAGAGGAACCAGAGATCAAATTGCCAACATCCGCTGGATCATGGAAAAAGCAAGAGAGTTCCAGAAAAACATCTATTTCTGCTTTATTGACTATGCCAAAGCCTTTGACTGTGTGGATCACAATAAACTATGGAAAATTCTGAAAGAGATGGGAATACCAGACCACCTGATCTGCCTCTTAAGAAATCTGTATGCAGGTCAGGAAGCAACAGTTAGAACTGGTCATGGAGCAACAGAGTTGGTAAGAAAAAGAAAAAAGAGTAAGGCAGGGTGTATATTGTCACCATGTTTTTTTAACTTATATGAAAAGTACATCATGAAAAAAGGTGGACTGAAAAAAAAAAAAATTGGAATAAAAATTGCCGGGAGAAATATCAATAACCTCAGATATGCAGATGACACCACCCTTATGGCAGAAAGTGAAGAGGGGCTAAAAAGCCTCTTGATGAAAGTGAAAGTGGAGAGTGAAAAGGTTGGCTTAAAGCTCAACATTCAGAAAACGAAGATCATGGCATCTGGTCCCATCACTGCATGGGAAATAGATGGGGAAACAGTGGAAACAGTGTCAGACTTTGTTTTTCTGGGCTCCAAGATCACTGCAGATGGTGACTGCAGCCATGAAATTAAAAGACGCTTACTCCTTGGAAGGAAAGTTATGACCAACCTAGATAGCATATTCAAAAGCAGAGACATTACTTTACCAACAAAGGTTCGCCTAGTCAAGGCTATGGTCTTTCCTGTGGTCATGTATGGATGTGAGAGCTGGACTGTGAAGAAGGCTGAGCGCCGAAGAATTGATGCTTTTGAACTGTGGTGTTGGAGAAGACTCTTGAGAGTCCCTTGGACTGCAAGAAGATCCAACCAGTCCATTCTGAAGGAGATCAATCCTGGAATTTCTTTAGAAGGAATGATGCTAAAGCTGAAACTCCAGTATTTTGGCCACCTCATGCGAAGAGTTGACTCATTGGAGAAGACTCTGATGCTGGGAGGGATTGAGGGCAGGAGGAGAAGGGGACGACAGAGGATGAGATGGCTGGATGGCATCACTGACTCGATGGATGCGAGTCTGAGTGACCTCCGGGAGCTGGTGATGGACAGGGAGGCCTGGCGTGCTGCGGTTCATGGGGTCGCAAAGAGTCGGACACGACTGAGCGACTGATCTGATCTGATCTGACCCCAAGTACTGACAAGGCAAAGAATACTGTTCTTGTCCACTGGAAGACCCTTCAGCTCAGGATTAGGCAGAGGTGGTCCGTCTGAATTCTTGAACCTTGCCCTCTAACTACACACCCCGCCCCCACCCTGTCCTGCAGGGCCCTCTGACCCCTGGGCTCCTCTAGTTCCCGGCTGTGGCAAGGCCTGGAACTCAGGAGCCTGCAAAGCTGATGGAAGCTGCAGCCCCAGCACCCCCAAAAGTCTGCAGCTCTCTTCACCTTCCCAACTGCTCCCCCAGCCCTGAGCCACCCCATCTTCTCTGTTATCACAGTTCTGTGTCCTGGCTTTTTGAGGACTCCGAAGTAAGAGAACTGGGAAATAACTGAAATCTCATTTAGTCTAGCCCTCCCATTTTACAGAAGGGCAAACTGAGGCTCACGAAGGAATAAAGACTAGCTTCAGGTCACGAGTGAATAGGAGACTGAGCCCTATTATTGTGGGAGGATTTGAGGAAGGTTCCTGTGAGACCTGGGATAACACTGCACCATTAAGTGGTGTTGGAGGGGGACAGAAGGGGCTGGAGATTCTGGGGCTTGGGTGGTTTTGTCAGGTTTTTCCTGGCCTCTGCTGCCAGAGGGACCTTGAGTCTCCCAAATGTTTCATGGGAGAGGCAGCAGAGTTGGGGAGAGGTGCTACTTGGGGATCTGCTCTCCTCTTGGACCCTCTGCTCCAGCAGCTCATCTCCAGCCCTCCATTCCTGTTTCCACAGGCAGCTGCACCATCATGGCAGGTGGGCTGAGGGCCAGCATCAGACCCTCCCCTCACACGCTGCCAGGGCCTCTGTGCTGGTCCCAGGGGTGGAGAGTACCAAGTGTACCTCCCTCCCCACTATATGCACTTGAGCTGTCAATCAGCAGGGTAGCCAGGAAGCCCTTCCCCTGTGCAGGCACGGAAGGTTTGTTCCCATCTGGACATCCAAGACTGACACATGGACAGAGGAGCCTGGGGCTACAGCCCCTCGGGTTGCAAATAGTCAGACACATCTAAAGTGACAGCACACGCACCCAAGATGGTGAAGTTGGGTGTCAGCCCTGGGTGCTTTTTCTCTCCTCCCTTCCCTGGAGCCAGAGTTGTGCCTGTGGTCAGAATGACTCCTGGGGACAGACACTGGGGTGGAAGGTGGGGGGATATGCCCCTGCACCAGTGGAGATTGGGAAGATTGACTATAGAACTCTTGAGAGTTTTCCAACATGTGAGACTCAAAACCTAATATAGTGAGATTGGGACTGAGCTTATCAGAAATCAGATTCAAATAACTCCCTTTACTTCTTTTAGCCTTAGTTTTCTTGTTTGCAAATTGGAAATAGTTCCTGAGACGAGAAAACCTGTGTGAAAATCATCTACAAGCTGTAAGTTGCTGCAGAGATGCAGCATCGTTCAATCCCTCAGGATGAGAGGATCAAGGTCAGGATCAAGGCTGGGAACGTGAGCGCCCCCGCAGTTGCCAGCATCTCCTTGATGTGCGCTTTCATTGGGTACTGGCCTCCTGGGCTTTCCCTGAGCCCTGGCAGCAGGGGCTAGGGGTGCCCCCAGTGCTCAGAAAGGGAGGTTCCTCCCAAGGTTCCTCACTTTCTTTCTGAGCAATGAGGCTGGGGGTAGAGCCCCTTCCTAGAACTCCATCCCTAACTAGTTGTAGTGTCCCCCATTCCCTGCCATGGGTTTGAGCACTTTGCAGTGTCTGCTTTCTTTCAGCTTTCAATTTACCCTTAAGCTTTTCTTTCATGGTATGGGGCCAAGAAGAGTCTTTGCAGTGTCCCCAGACCCACAGATGAGATCTGGCTGTGTATGGTGGGGTAGTGGTCTCTGGAGCTTTCCCCAGAGCTAAGAACTGGCAGGTTACCACCTACTATGTCCCAGCGAAGCTGACGGCATCCAGCCAGCATATGTTATTTGGCTTTTCCTGCTTCTTGGCTTGATGTTTTATCAGGACCCCACAGTGTATACATTATACATTAACATCTGAATAGGGATGAAGTGGACCCCCCTCTCCTTTCTCTGTCTCCCCGTCTTGGGCAATAGCTAAGAATTAGAAGGTGTAGAGAGCATTTCTCCCTACCCACCATCTGACAGATGGGGGACCACCCATCCAGAGATGTCCAGTGACTTGTTCTAGGTAACACAGCAAGCTGGTGGCAGGGCAGGTCCCACTGCTGCCCAGGACCCACCCCCTGCTGACGCCTCCTCCCTTGTCCCTGAGCTTCAACTCGCAGGAAGCACTGGCTGGAGCTGGAGAGGAGACACAAGGGGAATTGTTTTACATATTTGTTAATCGGGTCTCAGAGAGAGAGAAGGGCTCTGAGCTCATCAGCCAGGAAGGAATCCAATTTGGCTTCTATGGCTATGGTTATTGGTTGTATTTTGTGGGGATCTTTTTATTTTTTATTAATCCAGCAGTCTGGGGGGCTGGAGAGCTGACTGGTTGCTGGGCCCCATGGGCCCTCCTGCTCTCTTGGAGTTCCAGGCAGCAGCCAGGGGGAGAGGTGGTGGAAGGAGCAACCTGGACAGTTGGGTCCAGGCATGCAGTGGGGGGTTTTCAGGAACCTTCTGATCCTTCAGGTGAAGGGTGTCTGGGGGCCTGGCTGTATTTCACAGATTCTGTAAGTATTGCTGATTTTATTAAGCTTTTATTGCCTTTTTCTCAGAGATGCAAGACTGCTTGGTGGGTCTGGGCCTTAAGGCCTGAATTGTGCAGGCGGAACAGAGTGGGGAGGGAGGGACAAGAGTAGGTCAGTGGGTGAGATACTCTGAACAGTGGAGCTCAGTGGCTAAAAGGACGGGCTCTGACTTGGGCCAGCAGAGGCTCAGATCTCAGCCCCGCTCCTGAAAACTGCCTTATAGAGCTGAGGCTGGGTCAGATGAGGAGCCCACAAGCAAAGCACCGGTGCCAACACACAGCAGCTCGGTGCTGTGCCAGCCCCTTGCACAGGGTCTTCTCTTTTCTTTGCTGCCTGGCCCCACCAGGAAGAGCTGGATGGCAAACCTGACTGTCATCATTTCTTCCCTCCCAGGGCCAGAGGAAGGGGCACTTGGTTGGAGGACTGAGTCCTGGCCAGAGATCCACCCTCAGAGCCAGGGGCAGGCAGGACTAGCCTGAGGAGAGGCTAGTGTGAACACCAGCAGGGGGAAGGCCAAAGGCAAAGTCATCTGATGGAGGAAGCCAGTGGGAACTGGGAGGGTGGCCAAGGCAGCAGGGTATTGCACAGAATAGTCCTAAACCACCTCCAAAAGAATCACATCAGATCAGATCAGTCGCTCAGTCGTGTCCGACTCTTTGCGACCCCATGAACCGCAGCACGCCAGGCCTCCCTATCCATCACCAGCTCTCGGAGGTCACTCAGACTCACATTCATCGAGTCAGTGATGCCATCCAGCCATCTCATCCTCTGTCGTCCCCTTCTCCTCCTGCCCTCAATCCCTCCCAGCATCAGAGTCTTCTCCAATGAGTCAACTCTTCGCATGAGGTGGCCAAAATACTGGAGTTTCAGCTTGAGCATCATTCCCTCCAAAGAAATCCCAGGTCTGATCTCCTTCAGAATGGACCGGTTGGATCTCCTTGCAGTCCAAGGGACTCTCAAGAGTCTTATCCAACACCACAGCTCAAAAGCATCTATTCTTCGGCGCTCAGCTTTCTTCACAGTCCAACTCTCACATCCATACATGACCACAGGAAAGACCATAGCCTTGACTAGGCGAACCTTTGTTGGCAAAGTGATGTCTCTGCTTTTGAATATGCTATCTAGGTTGGTCATAACCTTCCTTCCAAGGAGTAAGCGTCTTTTAATTTCATGGCTGCAGTCACCATCTGCAGTGATTTTGGAGCCCAGAAAAATAAAGTCTGACACTGTTTCCACTGTTTCTCCATCTATTTCCCATGTAGTGATGGGACCAGATGCCATGATCTTCGTTTTCTGAATGTTGAGCTTTAAGCCAACCTTTTCACTCTCCACTTTCACTTTCATCAAGAGGCTTTTGAGTTCCTCTTCACTTTCTGCCATAAGGGTGGTGTCATCTGCATATCTGAGGTTAGTGATATTTCTCCCAGCAATCTTGATTCCAGCTTGTGTTTCCTCCAGTCCAGCATTTCTCATGATGTACTCTGCATATAAGTTAAATAAACATGGTGACAATATACAGCCTTGACGTACTCCTTTTCCTATTTGGAACCAGTCTGTTGTTCCATGACCAGTTCTAACTGTTGCTTCCTGACCTGCATACAGATTTCTCAAGAGGCAGATCAGGTGGTCTGGTATTCCCATCTCTTTCAGAATTTTCCATAGTTTATTGTGATCTACACAGTCAAAGGCTTTGGCATAGTCAATAAAGCAGAAATAGATGTTTTTCTGGAACTCTCTTGCTTTTTCGATAATCCAGCGGATGTTGGCAATTTGATCTCTGGTTCCTCTGCCTTTTCTAAATCCAGCTTGAACATCAGGAAGTTCACGGTTCACATATTGCTGAAGCCTGGCTTGGAGAATTTTGAGCATTACTTTACTAGCGTGTGAGATGAGTGCAACTGTGCGGTAGTTTGAGCACTCTTTGGCATTGCCTTTCTTTGGGATCGGGATGAAAACTGACCTTTTCCAATCTTGTGGCCACTGCTGAGTTTTCCAAATTTGCTGGCATATTGAGTGCAGCACTTTCACAGCATTATCTTTCAGGATTTGGAATAGCTCCACTGGAATTCCATCACCTCCACTAGCTTTGTTCCTAGTGATGCTTTCTAAGGCCCACTTGACTTCACATTCCAGGATGTCTGGCTCTAGGTCAGTGATTACACCATCATGATTATCTGGGTCATGAAGCTCTTTTTTGTACAGTTCTTCTGTGTATTCTTGCCACCTCTTCTTGATATCTTCTGCTTCCGTTAGGTCCACACCATTTCTGTCCTTTATCGAGCCCATCTTTGCATGAAATGTTCCTTTGGTATCTCTGATTTTCTTGAATAGATCCTTAGTCTTTCCCATTCTGTTGTTTTCCTCTATTTCTTTGCATTGATCGCTGAAGAAGGCTTTCTTATCTCTTCTTGCTATTCTTTGGAACTCTGCATTCAGATGTTTATATCTTTCCTTTTCTCCTTTGCTTTTCGCTTCTCTTCTTTTCACAGCTATTTGCAAGGCCTCCCCAGACAGCCATTTTGCTTTTTTGCATTTCTTTTTCTTGGGGATGGTCTTGATCCCTGTCTCCTGTACAATGTCACGAACCTCATTCCATAGTTCATCAGGCACTCTATCTATCAGATCTAGGCCCTTAAATCTATTTCTCACTTCCACTGTATAATCATAAGGGATTTGATTTAGGTCATACCTGAATGGTCTAGTGGTTTTCCCTACTTTCTTCAATTTCAGTCTGAATTTGGCAATAAGGAGTTCATGGTCTGAGCCACAGTCAGCTCCTGGTCTTGTTTTTGCTGATTGTATAGAGCTTCTCCATCTTTGGCTGCAAAGAATATAATCGATCTGATTTCGGTGTTGACCATCTGGTGATGTCCATGTATAAAGTCTTCTCTTGTGTTGTTGGAAGAGGGTATTTGCTATGACCAGTGCATTTTCTTGGCAAAACTCTGTTAGTCTTTGCCCTGCTTCATTCCGTATTCCAAGGCCAAATTTGCCTGTTACTCCAGGTGTTTCTTGACTTCCTACTTTTGCATTCCAGTCCCCTATAATGAAAAGGACATCTTTTTTGGGTGTTAGTTCTAAAGGTCTTGTAGGTCTTCATAGAACCGTTCAACTTCAGCTTCTTCAGCATTACTGGTTGGGGCATAGACTTGGATTACTGTGATATTGAATGGTTTGCCTTGGAAACGAACAGAGATCATTCTGTCGTTTTTGAGATTGCATCCAAGTACTGCATTTCGGACTCTTTTGTTGACCATGATGGCCACTCCATTTCTTCTGAGGAATTCCTGCCCACAGTAGTAGATATAATGGTCCTCTGAGTTAAATTCACCCATTCCAGTCCATTTTAGTTCGCTAATTCCTAGAATGTCAACATTTACTCTTGCCATCTCTTGTTTGACCACTTCCAATTTGCCTTGATTCATGGACCTGACATTCCAGGTTCCTATACAATATTGAGCCGGGAGCTCTCAGTGCGCCGCGCGCAGGTAGGCCGGGAGCTCTCAGTGCGCCGCGCGCGGGTAGGCCGGGAGCTCTCAGTGCAAAAGAATCACATGGGAGGTGGTATAAATGCAGGTTCCTAGGTACCACCCCTGAGCATGATTGATGGGATTTAGTGCCTGGCCCAGGAGTTTGCATTTTAACAAGCCTGCCTGGCTTCTGATCCATATTAAAGCCTGAGGCTGATGTGTGTGTGTGTGTGCATGTTAAGACACTTTAGTCATGTCCAACTCTTTCCAACGCTATGGACTACAGCCCGCCAGGCTACTCTGTCCATGCGATTCTCCAGGCAAGAATACTAGAGTGGATTTCCATTTCCTCCTCCAGGGGATCTTCATAATCCAGGCAGGGATTGAACCCTCCTGTTTAGGCAGGCAGATTCTTACCCACTATGGCAAGCCACTCCAGTACTCTTGTCTAGAAAATCCCATGGATGGAGGAGCCTGGTGGGCTGCAGTCCGTGGGGTCGCTACGAGTCGGACGTGACTGAGCAACTTCACTTTCACTTTTCACTTTCACACAATGGAGAAGGCAATGGCAACCCACTCCAGTGTTCTTGCCTGGAGAACCCCAGGGATGGCAGAACCTTGTGGGCTGCCGTCTATGGGGTCGCACAGAGTCGGACACGACTGAAGTGACTTAGCAGCAGCAGCAGCAGCAACGTCACCTAGGAAGGAGAGCTGATGTAGCAAAGAATAAGAGTCAGTTCTAGCTGACTTGCCAACCTGCCTATGCACATGGGCCAGGTTTGGGGCACTTCCCATCTTTGAGGCTCTTCATGACTGTGACTCAGCAAGCAGAGTGTCACCACCCCATTTTACAGATGAAGAAACTGAGACTTGCCCAAGGCACCCAGCTAGTAGCAGAGCCAGAGTTTGAACTCAGGACTGTTGCTGCCCTTTTCCCCCAAAACCAGGCCCTGGTGCTCTTAGTTCCAGACATCCCTCCTTCTGTTGGGGGACCAGTTCTGTTCCACTGAGCCCACCAGAGAGAGAACACGTGGAACGGGGGAAACCTAGGCTGTTGTGACAATTAATGTTGGTTTCTCTGGTTCTGGTATGTTTCCCCGGGTGATATATAGATGAGATCAAAGCTTGTTTGCCTGATATATATTGAGCTGTTGGGCTTACGAGTCAGTGCCCACAGTTTCCTCACCAGCTGTCAGCCTGGGGAGCCCAGCCGTCCTTCATGTGCTCCATCTTTGCAGCCTGGTCTTCTGTGAGAAATGAGGGGTCTGGACAGGTTCCCCCGTAGAGCCCCCCTCCCAACCCTTTTCCCTCTCCCACCCCGACCTGGGCTTACAATAAATAAGCCCAGATTTTCTTTGGGGAAGAAGGGGGTCACTCTAAGTTTCCTGCCCTCTGCTGGCACATTTAGCCAATGAGGATGGTGTTTCTTGGGGGGCAGGAGGTCTGATGGGGATTAAGTAGGTACAGGTGTTTGCTTCAGCTGCAGCCGCAAAGCCAGACTTCCTCAGGGCTGGGGCAGGGAGGATGGGGGTAGTAGATTTAGGGTCTTCTTGGAGGAGGGGCTCAGAAAGTCACCCAGCCACACTCTTTCTTCTGTGGATTTGGAGGACCTTTGCTAGCTCTGTTCCCATTTTTGTCTGAGATTCTGGGTAGGACTTGGGGCTTCTTGAGAGAAGTTTCTAAGAGGATTATAGGATCCAGATGCTACAGTGGGGCTCCCTGCTTCACTCACACTTTCCCTCTAGGGAAATTATATTAGTGAGTGTTCTTCCAGAGAAGCAGAACCGATAGGATGTAGGTTAACTAATTAGGTAGGTAGGTAGTATTAGTTGCTTAGTCGTATCTGACTCTTTGCGACCCCATGGACTACAGCCTGCTGGATTCCTCTGTCCATGGAGTTTTCCAGGCAAGAATACTGGTGTGGGTTGCCATTCCCTTTTCCAGGGAATCTTCCCTACCCAGGGATTGAACCTGGGTCTCCTGCATTGCAGGGAGATTCTTTAACATCTGAGCCACCAGGGAAGCCCTGGCAGGTAGGTAGGTAGGTAGATAGATAGAGGGATGGAGAAGTTGACACTTCAAGGTCTGCAGTTGGCAAGCTGGGACCCAGGAGAGCTGATGCTGTACTTCCAGTCTGTGTCCAAATGTCTGAGAGCTAGGAGAGCTGGTGATGTAACCTCCCATCTGAAAGCCAGCAGACTGGAGACCCAGGAGGAGCCAGTGTTTCAGTATGAGTCTGAAGGCTGGAAAAGATCGATGTCCCAGCTCAGGCAGTCAGCAGGGAGCATTCCCTTTCACTTAGCCCTTTTGTTCCATTCAGGTCTTCAACTGATTGGATATGGCCCACCCACATTAGGGAGGATCGTCTGCTTTACACAGTGTGTACATTCAGAATCATGTTTGGTCAGATGCCTGGCATCCCATGGGGCTTCCCAGGTGGTGCTAGTGGTGAAGAACATGCCTGCCAATGCAGGAGACATAAGAAACATGGGTTTGATCACTGGGTCAGGAAGATCCCCTGGAGGAGGGCATAGCAACACACTCCAGTATTCATGCCTGGAGAATCCCATGGACAGAGGAGCCTGGCGGGTTACAGTCCATGGAGTCTCAAAGGACTTGAAGCAACACGGCTGAAGCCACTTAGCACGGACGCGCTGGCATTCCATGGCCCAGTCAATCTGACACGCAAAATTAACTGTCACACCCATGCTTTCCTTGAAGGGAAGGCCAGGCTTCCAAGACTGCTGGAGCCTTCCTTTGCATCATGCCCTGAGCTGCCTGAAACCTACCAAAGGGTGAATTGCTGAGACCTGTGTGACTTCAGGTCTTATGGGGATGCTGCTACTGCTGCTAAGTCGCTTCAGTCATGTCTGACTCTGTGCGACCCCATAGATGGCAGCCCACCAGGCTCCCCCATCCCTGGAATTCTCCAGGCAAGAATACTGGAGTGGGTTGCCATTTCCTTCTCCGATGCATGAAAGTGAAAAGTGAAAGTGAAGTCACTCAGTCGTGCCCGACTCTTAGCGACCCCATGGACTGCAGCCTACCAGGCTCCTCCATCCATGGGATTTTCCAGGCAAGAGTACTGGAGTGGGATGCCATTGCCTTCTCTGGGGATGCTGCAGTCTTGCTAAAAGGCAGTGGGTTTCTTCAGTGAGAACTGACACCTCAGTTCTCAAGGAACTCCAAGAATGCTTGGAATGGTAAACAGAACACAGGCTTTGGGATTGGTAGACCTGAGCTTCAAATGCTAGTTCCACCCCTTATTAAGCTGTGTGACCACAAGACAGTCACTTAACCTCCATGATTGTTTATTACTCTGTAAAATGGGGAATTTATAAAGCCTCCCCTGCAGGGCTGATATATGAGAGAGGGTGTTTGCACATAGTAGATGCACAGCTAATTATGTTAGGATTCTCTTCCTAGGTGTCAGTTTCTGTATGGAGCTAGTTGGACTTTCAGCTTCACCCCATCTGTGTGATTTTGACGCAGTTCTGCCACCGTGTCTGCAGTGTATCTGCAGCCTCCCTGCCTGAGATGGAGTATCCCGGTCTCCGAGAATGTGGAATTTTGGATGGCAGGCACATAGCTGGGGCACATAGAGGGTGGCAGACTCTTAGAAGATTGGGGTATTAGGACTTAGGATAGTGGCACCAAGGAGGGACCAAGTCCTCCTCTTTCCGTTCATCTCTTTCCCACCCAGATGAACTGAATTCACCAAAGGGGAGATCAATAACCAGGGAGTGGAGAAGGGTACAATATCCCCACTTCAGCACATCGGGAGAAAATGGAGACGTTCGACTCAAAATATCTCATTTTGAATTTCTGCCCGAATGTCTCAGCCCAAGATTCAAAGAGAATCAAAGACCCCAAGATGTTTTCAAGGACCAGGGAGGCAAAACACCCTGAGACAAGAAGAAAAAGCTGATTAGCTCCTAATTGCCGTTAAATTATATATACATATACGTGTTTTAAGCCGAATCTGCATGGCTAATGTGATTTTTTGATTACATTTTAATAGTCTGGCTGGGATGGGGGAATGAAGAAGGAAGGGTTCTGTCACCCTTCGCCATAAGGAGGGAAGTTGTAAACAGGGATACAGGCAGGCTCGGGAATGGGTCCACAACCCTGGGAGCCTTTCTGGAGAATAGCAGGGCCCAGTAGGGGGCTGAGGGTGTCTTGAGGCAATACCTCTCCCCACCCTAAGTCCTATTCCGTCCGAATGGGGAAGTCCATCTGCCTTGTGACTTGACAAATGCCTCTTTTCTAGACCTTAAAAACAGCTTCCCTGTATTGGCTCTGTGGGTCCCCATGTCATCTTCCCCAGGCCTAGTTGTTCCCTTGGACTGCCCAGAGCTCTCCCCACCCTACCCCTGAATTTGGTGATGGAACAGATAGAGCCCTCCTTTGAGCCAAGGGCCTTGACTCGGCCACTGTAACATGACCTTGAGGGGACTTCCCTGGCAGTCCAGTGGTTGAGACTTCACCTGCCAATGCAGGGGGTGCGGGCTCGATCTCTGGTTGAGGAGCTAAGATCCTACATGCCTCATGGCCAATATATCCATAGCATAAAATGGAAGCAATATTGTAACAAGTTCAGTAATGACTTTTAAAATGGTCCACACCAAGAAAATCTTAAAAAGAAATATAACCTTGGATAAGACCATTTGCTGGGCTTCATTTCTAAGCTGTGAAATGAAGTAGTTGGACCAGTGGTCTGATAAGCCAGGATCTCCTTCCTGGTCATTTTAAAGACCATCCCCCGTCCATCTCAGGGGAACAGAAGACTCCACAGTGACTCACTCGCTGGGCATTTACCACCTCCTGCTCTCCCTAGGTCCTTCTGCTTTCTAACCAGGGTCTCTCTTGCTGCAACACTCCTTGTTTCTCTTTTTGGAGGACAGAGCCCCACCTCCTCCCGTGCCTATTATAGTAACTCCTCAAAGAGTTGAAGGCTGTTAGCAAAATCCTTTCAACACACATACATACATGTCCTATTTTAAACATGTTTTTAAATAACACTTATAATTCTAAAAGGCAGGCTGTACCTGATCATTGTAGAAATATTGGAAAGAGACAAGTATAAAGAAGAAAATAAAAATCACTCATAATTCTCCTAGTCAGAGATAATCACTATTAATGGGTTTTTTAAAATGCATATATATGTAGTTTTTTTTTTTTTTTTCTGTTCTAAAAGTGGAATTAGGCTGCAAATGTGGCCTTGGCTTGCCTCAGGCTTGGCCCTTGAAACTGGGCCAGGTTCTTTTTCTCCAAGGCCCCCCACCCCAGTGTCTGCTGTTCCCCTTTAGGTGGCTATCTCATTTGCCTTTCCCAAGAGGAGGACGACCATGTTCCATGGATGTGTCCACCTTCGTTCATGAGATCCCAGGAGTCCCAGAGTTTAATTCTGACCATCTCTGAGTGTGTGTGTGTGAGTGTGTGTGTGTGAGTGTGTGTGTGTGTGTGAGTGAGTGTGACAGAGACAGATGGAGAGGGAGGGAGAAAGCACTCACGCAGGTTACTGAGAAGGAACACTCTAATGGGAGATCATACAGGCTGGATCACAGTCCCCGGTGAACACAGTCCGACTTCCGGCTCTTTGTCTGAGCCAGTGACAAAAATCAAAGAAGCCATCCTTATCTCCTTTCCACGGAGCAGCTGGAGCTCTTCACTAAGCTAATCAATTCCCATCATTTGAAAAAGGAAAACAAATTTGTGATTTGTTGCCCATCCTGGGAGCGGGTGCTGAGAACAGTGTTGTCAGCTGAGGCATTAGTGTCAGACCCCAGCTGCTAGCTGGATTGGTGGAGACTCTCAGATGGTACCCATCCCCCCTTGGCCTGCAGACTCGGGCTTCTCAGAGAGTCTGGGGGTGTCACAGCTGGAGGGACCTGGGCTTTTACCATTCCACTGCCAGATGGGGGAGACAATATCTCCCATATCCCAGATGGGGGAGACAGGGCACCAAGAGGTGGCCAGGACATGCCCAGGGCCACACGGAAAGTTGGAGGCTAAGCTGGGTCTGGAACCATGTGTGGTATCCCACATGGCAGTTTTTCTTTTCAGGAGTAGACTGGGAAGGAGGGCATGGACATGGATGGCGGGGAGGGGAGTGACAGTAAAAGAAACCATCAGGTCTACTTCCTGCTCATCTGTCTCATCCTCTCCAAGATCCTTCATACCCAAGACAGAAGAAACCACACTCTCTGGCCTATGTTTATATTATTTGGTATCTGTCTGTCCTCTGCCCAAGGAGAGTCTAGGTGGTATTTCTACCTAATATCTAACCCAGATGCTTCTGCTGCTTCTCAGATTCGCTTTCCTTCTTTCATTTAACAAATATCTGTGAACCACTGACACATACCCCAGCCCCCAGGCAGGAGTATTTTAGACCATGGGAACCCAGCAGGGAACACAACAGTCAAGTCCCTGTTCCCTTGGAATTTACGTCTACTGGGCTGTTGGGCTCTCACTGGAAGACCAAATGTGCTTAATTTTCTGATCACTTAAATCTAGCAAGCACAGACTGCAGGACACAAAGTCATGGGGGACAGAGTTCCATTGCAATTGTTCACTTATTATTGCTGTGGAACAGCTAACCCAAAACTTAGTGATGTATGGCAGCTGATATACTATGTTCATGGATACTGTGGGCCAGAATAGAGCACAGGAGAGTGTGGCTTAGCTCAGCTCCACAGTTCCCGAGTCTCAACTGGGACAACTAGAAGGTTGGGTATTACTTGGTGGCTAGGGGCCCAGAATCACTGGAGACATTTTCAGTCGTATCTGGTGATTGATGATGGCTGTCAACTAGGTTGTCAGCAGGAGCTCCTACGTGTAGTCTCTCCATGGGCTAGTTTGGGCTTCCTTACAGCATGGTGGCTAGGTTCCAAGGATGAATGTCCCAAGAAAGCCAGGTGGAAGCTGCATCTCCATTTTAACCTAGCCTCAGAAGTCACAGAGCATCTAGATTCAAGGGAAGGAATGAAGATATAACTTCTTGGTGGGAGAAGTCTTACAGTCACATCATGAGAACATGTGAGATGGGAGACATTGTCGTGGCCATCTTTGGCAAATACAATGGGCCACATGGATGTTTTAGGAGTTCACAGGCTTTTGTGAGGAAGCAGAGTGCAAAAGAACAGTGGCTATCATTTCTTAAGCACTTATACCTCCTAGGCACTATGGTCAGCCTGCTGTTTATATCATCAAGCAACCTCTGTGGTGAGTGCTGTTAGCCTTGTCTTGCAGATGGAAAAACTGAAGCTCAGAAATATACTGCCTGCCTTAAGTCATACAGCTGGGATTTGCATCCAAGTCTGTCTGCCTCCCAAATAATGGTCTTTACCACTGCCTCTCCCTCCCTGTCCTCGAGTAAATTTTTATCCCAGAAGTGTGGTGAGAAGCTTGGACACATATCTTGGAAGGGGTGGGGGTGGCTAGTGTTCAGATCTAGGAAGTCTTCTTGGCAGAGGTGACACTTGAACAAGGTCTTGAAAGATGTTTTAAACTTGGACTTCTGGGGCAGAAAGTAGCATTCTTGGTGAAGTAACAGTGGGCTAGCAGGATCATTCAGGGAGTGCTGACATGACCCAGAATCCTGGTCTTAGACCTACTCACATGCCAACACATTGAAAACTGTACCCTGGGTAAGGGGCTGGGGGCCAGTGGATGGATTTATTTCCCAGAAAAAATGCAAGCATCCAGTGTCCCTCTTCACTATACTACCATCAACTTCCTCCTTCAGCAGTTAGGGATGGAGTGGAGGCTCCCACACACAACCCCCACCTCCACATGCAGATTTGGGTTTGCCCTTTGGAGATGGGGTGAGCCTGAGCTGCCTCTGGTTTACTCCCACGAGTTTCTGCTGATGCAAACTGAGCCTCAGAGCAGGTGCCATCCCCTCAGTAGGCTAGGTTTAGGGCGTCAGAAATGAGAAGTTTATTGCATCCGTGCTGCTGCTGCTGCTAAGTCGCTTCAGTCGTGTCCGACTCTGTGTGACCCCATAGATGGAAGCTCACCAGGCTCCTCCGTCCCTGGGATTCTCCAGGCAAGAATACTGGAGTGGGTTGCCATTTCCTTCTCCAATGCATGAAAGTGAAAAGTGAAAGTGAAGTCGCTCAGTTGTGCCCGACTCTTAGCGACCCCATGGACTGGAGCCTACCAGGCTCCTCCGTCCATGGGATTTTCCAGGCAAGAGTACTGGGGTGGGGTGCCATTGCCTTCCCCGATTGCATCCGTAGGAATCTCTAATATTTCTGGAGCAGTTCCTGCCCCTTCCAGTCTCTCTCCCTTTCAAGTCTTCCTCTCTCATCCACACTTGGCACTGTCTCCCTCACTCTTCTGTTTTTCTCTTCCTTTATTTCCCTATTTGCATTCTATCTCCAACCCCTGCCCCCTAACTCCACTCTCCTGTCTCCTGTTTTCATTTTTCTCTGTCTCTCATCTCTCCCATGTCCTATATTTCTTTCTCTCTGTTTCCCTCCTTCCCCTCGCCCTCTCTTCTTCACTTTCTTTGGGATGATGGCAGCCTGTTCTCTTCCCGAACAGACCGTCTAATTGAAATGGAGCATTCTAGAGAATGTTAATAGGAAGAGCAGCATTAATTAGCCAATGCTGGCATAATTAGCTTCCTCCTCTCACTGCCTGGCGTCTAACTAGATAATGAGTCTCTTTCCATCCAAACAGAGGGCAGGCAGGACAAGGGGGCAGGCCATGCCTGAGGACACCGGGGAGCCTCCTGCCTTTGGGCCACCCTGCTGGAGTCCTCAAACTGCCCTCTCCTGCCAGGCCCTCCTGCTGCTTGTGCCCACATCTTGGGGAGACAGATGCCCGGCCTCTGTCTGTGCCCAAAGTTTTGACGTCCCTGGAGTTGCATATTAAGTGGTCTGAGCCTGACAAACAGTGGCTGCAGCTGCAGCATCCCAAAGAAGGGGTGGGGAGTATTGAGAGTTCTTGAGGACTATGACAGGCATCTAGTACTGTCAGAGCCACGTGGGCAATGGCTGAGCACATTACAGTCTCCAGAGAGGAGCAAAGAAATGTATTCATGTGATATATAATAACAAATAAACCACACAGACTGCAGGGTGCTTCCTCCCTAGACCTTCCCCACAATCGTGTGAGGCAGAAACGGCCACCTGTGCTTAATAGACAAAAGACTCTGAGGCTCACTCCTTTGCCAGTATTTACACTGCTGCTGCTGCTGCTAAGTCGCTTCAGTCGTGTCCGACTCTGTGCAACCCCATAGATGGCAGCCCACCAGGCTCCCCCGTCCCTGGGATTCTCCAGGCAAGAACACTGGAGTGGGTTGCCATTTCCTTCTCCATTGTGTGAAAGTGAAAAGTGAAAGTGAAGTTGCTCAGTCGCGTCTGACTCATAGCGACTCCATGGACTGCAGCCTACCAGGCTCCTCCATCCATGGGATTTTCTAGGCAAGAGTACTGGAGTGGCTTGCCATTGCCTTCTCCGGGTATTCACACTACCAGGACCCAAACAAGGGTCCAGTTGCAGAGAGCGTGTTCTTTCCCTTCTACCCTGATACTTTTGGACGACTTTGTAGTTGTTCGTTAAATAAAAGTGATTGTGACAAAGTCACACCTCACATTGGCTTTGAGTTCTAAAATCAGAGAATGCAGCAAAAATTGGGAAATCATGCATAATCAAAATTCCCCTCGAATATCCCTTCCTTGTGGAGGAATATCTCTTCTGTTTGCAACTGAGCACTGATTCTCCTTTTTCAGTGGCCTTGAAAGCCCTGATCTAGTTGGGAGCTTTGACGGGCAAATAACAGAATTTTTTCTTTCTGTTTTGTACACATGTGGTTGAATTCAGTTAAGTGCAGTTAAGTGCCTGTTTGATGCGATTCCATTGTAGTATCTGTCTTGGTTATGAGTGGGCAAGGTTAACACTCGGGGTGGGCGACTGCAGCTATGGGAGCACCATCCTCTCCGCTGTAGCCTGCTCACCCTCTCCCTCTCCTGTAGGTTATGGACTCAGAGGATGACCCCTTGCTGCAAGATGTGTGGCTAGAGGAGGAGCAGGAAGAGGAGGAGGAAACAATGGGTGAGGCCTTTAGGAGTGGCCAGAAGAAGCCGGGGCCCCACGCTGGAGCAGTGAGGCAGTGTTGCTGGCGGCGCTGGACCTTGCCATCCCGGCCCCCAGCCTCGGGCTTCTGGAGTACCCTGGGCTGGGCCTTCACCAATCCGTGCTGTGCAGGGCTGGTGCTCTTTCTGGGCTGCAGCATCCCCATGGCCTTGTCAGCCTTCATGTTCCTCTACTACCCACCACTGGACATTGATATCTCCTACAATGCCTTTGAGATCCGCAACCATGAGGCCTCCCAGCGTTTTGACGCCCTCGCGCTGGCGCTCAAATCCCAGTTTGGGTCCTGGGGGCGCAACCGGCGCGACCTGGCCGACTTCACTTCTGAGACACTTCAGCGCCTCATCACAGAGCACTTGCAGCAGCTACATCGAGGGAACCGCTCGTGGCCAGCCGCCCGTGGCCCACACACGGTGGTTACTGTAGCTACGCAGAACGGCTTGTTGTGGGACACCGCCACTTCCCAGAAGCCAACAGCCAATCGAAGCGGGCGTCTACGGCGAGAGGCTCCATCCCTGGAGAGGCCGGCAGCCAACCAGAGTGAAGCCCCGATAAACCTGGGGCCAGACATGAGTGGGCGGCATCCACCCAGTGCCCCGCCCCCCACAGCAGCCACGGCCAATCAGAGCCGTGCCCGCCGCGGTGCCTCGCGCTGGGACTACTCACGCTCCTATGTGAGTGCCAACACCCAGACGCATGCGCACTGGCGCATCGAGCTCATCTTCCTGGCACGTGGCGACACCGAGCGCAACATTTTCACGAGTGAGCGGCTGGTCACAATCCACGAGATTGAGCGCAAGATCATGGATCACCCGGGCTTCCGGGAGTTCTGCTGGAAGCCCCATGAAGTGCTCAAGGACCTGCCGCTCGGCTCCTACTCTTACTGCTCCCCGCCCAGCTCGCTCATGACCTACTTCTTCCCCACTGAGAGGGGTGGCAAGATTTACTATGATGGCATGGGCCAGGACCTGGCCGACATCCGGGGTGAGCAGCCCTAGGTGTGCTGGGGTGGGGCCTATAGGGACCTGGTCTGAAGGACCCTGGAGGCGGGGCTCGTGAAGGGTGGAGACTGAGGATAGGTGGGGCTTGGGGTGAAGGGGCATGGTTAATGAGGTGGGGGCGGGGCTTGGAGGTTAAAGAAGGCTTGACTCTGCAGTACTCTCCAGGTTGGTAAGAGGATGGAGTTGGAATTGGCTGTGAAGTGGAGTCAGGCTGGAGCTGAGCGCTGGGCAGGCCTGTAGGCCATTTACTGAAGAAGGGCAGGGAGAGGGTTGGATGTGAGATGGAATCTGAGGGAGGCAAGGAAGGAGGTGCATACCTAGATTGATGGAGATTGGGAGTTACGCTGTGCCCAGAGTTAGATAAAGCTTGGGCTGGGGCTTGGGCATGACATTGGTTAGAGGGTAGCTGGCATGTGGTTACAGAGCACTGGGCATTTGGAGAGAGGCTGAGGTTGTAGGAAGATCAAGGTGGATTCGTTTGAGGTACATTAGGGATGAGAGTTGAGAAAGGATGGGGAGGGGACAGAGGCTGGCTGTGGGGACAGAGCTTCGGTATGTCTTTTAAGGGGGACATGGCAGGGTTCTAAGTAGATGAAGGTGGGACTGGGATGGGAAGGAGTTACAGGACTACAGGTGAAGTTCAAGCTGAAATGAAGGTGTAAACTTAGTGGGAGCCGCCTGAGCAGATCTTGGGGGCTGCTCTTTTTGGGCAGCAGCGATTTCTCTAAACCATCCCTCTGTCCTGTTAGAGACAGTTGGAGGCAGCCCAAGCTGGGACAGTTTTCCATTTCCTTAAAAAGGGGGTGAGATGTTGAGGAGGGCAGGATGACCCTGATGGAAGGTTTGTGGGAGCTGACTTACTGAGCTCCTCGGACCTCTTGACCCCTGCCCCTGCAGGCTCCCTAGAGCTGGCCATGACTCACCCAGAGTTCTACTGGTACGTGGATGAGGGCCTCTCCGCAGAAAACCTCAAGAGCTCCCTCCTACGCAGCGAGATCCTCTTTGGAGCACCCCTGCCCAACTACTACTCGGTGGACGATCGCTGGGAGGAGCAGCGGGCTAAGTTTCAGAGCTTTGTGGTCACCTATGTGGCCATGCTGGCCAAGCAGTCCACTAGGTAGGCAGTCCAGCTGCATCTGATGTGTGCCTTGTAGGGAATTGGTTTCCAGGTGGTTCTTTCTCATACCTCCCAGACCCCCTTCTGCAACCTTTTCCCTGGAAATCTTTCTTTGCAAATCAGAGGCAGAGCCAGATACATCCTCATCATCACTCTGACAGATGAAAGGACACTTTTCCTGATCAGTGCTAATGGTTAGTGAACATGACAGCTTTGGAGAACTTCTGCCCTGGAGGTCTTAGGTATTGATTTTCTCCTGCAATGGTGCTAAAAGGCTTTCTGGAAAGAGTATTAAACAAGGAGTAAGGAGTTCCTCTCTGCCTTTACTATCCAAGGAGATAGTGGGCAAGTCACTTCACTTCTCTGGGCCTGTTACTGCTAAAATGGGAATGATGAGTCCTGCTACCCTTAGAAGGAGATGAGTTAAGAGATGTGACAGAGCTTTTGGGCAGTAGGTGCTCTGATTGTCCTCTAGTTCTTGGGATGTGTGTCTGAGAAACAACTGGGCCCCTCCCCACCAGGTAAAATCATTTGATAGTTCATCTGTCAGTCCTGCGGGGCAATAACTCCAATGCCTTTCAGTCTCTTGCCCTGACAAGTCAACCCCTGGCACAGGAGGAATCATTCTGAAATACCCTCGTTCCTTTATTGAACAGCTACTGTAATAATCAAAGCTAACATTTATTGTGCTTGCCCTGTGCCACATACTGTCCTAAGCCATTTATACACATCATCTAACTTAATTCTTACACTATCCTGATGAGGGAGGAGCTGTTATGATTTTCTCCATCCTACAGATGAGGAAACTGAGGCACAGTACAATTAAGTAAACTGTCAAAAGTTTTGAGGCTCATAAGTGGTGGAATGGGATTAAAATCCAGGGTTTCTAATGCAGTGCCCTAGCGCTGTGTGTTTTTACAGCACTTGCTGTACTGAGTCTTCTTGCAGTTGTGCTTCATTGCCAGGCAAACCCCTGTTCATCTACTAAGATCCACCCTGGCTAATTTTTACTTGAGATTGCATTAAACTATCACCATACCCATTTCCACAGACTCTTTGCTTCTCCATAAGACAGGCACTAAAGAGCAAACACAGGCTTTGTAGTAAGATATATCTGGGGTCAGATCTCAGTTACTCCCCTAATTGTGGGAGTTTCAACGAGCTATTTCACCTCTCTGAACCTCAATTTCCTCATAGTGCTTGCCATTCTATATTTTACTTTTTTAATTCCTTGTCATTCAAAGTGCAAGTCGAATCAGCATTAACATCACCTGGAGACTTGTTAAAAATGTAGACTATCAAGGCTTTTCCCAGACCTATAGAGTTTGCAGGTGACTTATTTGAATATATGTCTGAAAAAGTTCTGGTTTAATTATTCCTCAGTGGAGTGTGAGTTTGTTGAGGACTGGGATTGTTCCTGCTTCCTTTTCTGTAGGCGTAGCCAGTACCTCTTTGTCTGAGGGATGAATGGGTGGCTGGATGGATGGAGGTACCTTAGGGAAAGGTCCTTGGCTGGGTTGGGAATCTGGGAAGGGCTTGCTGTAGAAGGAGCTTCAAGATTTTAGATACCAACAGTTAATTTCTGCTTAATACATTCAGCTGCTGAGACAACACCCCTGTCCTGGGTTAAAAAAAAAATTCTCTTTCCCTTACCATCCCCCTAGAGCTTCATAGGAATGGTGATAACCAGGGCCTCTGTAGTCTTGACGTTAATGCCTTCTTTTAGATCAATAAAGTCTTTTTTTTTTTTTTTAATCAGTCTATTACTTGTTACCTGAGAAATGACAACATACATCTTGACTTATTACAAAGAATACTACAAATTATCACTTTTACTGCTTCTCTGATAATACCAGAATCTTAGAACTCATTCATTGCATTTATACCCCTTCAGTCTTTTGCCTTATTGTTACATGCATTTTAATTCTATATACATTTTAAACCTCATAAGACATTACATTTTTATTTTAGTCAGAATCCATATTTACTCACATATTTATGTTTTCTGTTGCTCTTCATTACTTTCTACAATTTCATGTTTCCCTCTGGGATCATTTTTCTTGTATCTGAAGAATTCTCTTTAGTATTTTTTTTTAGTGCAGGTTTGCTAGTGATAAATTCTGTTTGTCTAGAAGGCATCTTTATTTTACTTTCATTTTTGAAATATATTTCTTCTGGTATAGAATTTGTAGTTATTTTCTTTAATACTTTAAAAGATATCTGTCCATTGTGTTTTGACTTTCATCATTTTGGAGGGGGGAGTCAGCTGTAAATCTTTTTGTTGCCCCTTTGAACAATTGTCTTTTTTTTTCCCCTGGCTACTTTTAAGATTTCTCTTTGGTTTTGGTTTCAACAATCTTACTATTGTATTTTGATGCAGTTTTCTTTGTATTTGTTCTGCTTGAGGTGCACAGACCTTGAATCTGCTGGTATATAACTCATCACTTTTAGGAATTTCTGGGCTATTATGACTTCAAATATTGCTTCTACCCCATTCTCTGTCCTATCTCCTTTAAGGATTCTAACTACATAAATGTTAGATATTTTCAAAGTCTCATGTGTTTTCTTTTATTTACGACTATGATAATAAAAGATGGGAGCTGGAAAGATAAGATGAAGAGTCTGGGTAATCAGCATGCTGCTTTCTTCATTTTAAAAATTTAATTAAAAAATTTTAATATAATTTTAAAAGTTATACTCCATGTACAGTTATTGCAAAATATTGGCTATATTACCCATGCTTTACAATATATTCCTATAGCTTATTTATATGAGTCCCACATGTTCTCAGTGCTCTTTTCCAGGTTTTTCTTTGCTTTGCATGTTTTGGTTTAGATATTTCAAGTCACTGATCCTGTCTTCCGTTGTGTCTAATTTGATGTGTAATGTCTCTTGAGGTTTCAAAGTTAATGTTTTTCTATTGAGGATTTCCAGTAATTCTTTATTATAGATCTAAATCCTTGGTGAAATTTTTCACCATTTAATTTATTTGGTGCATATTCTTCTCTGTGTTCTTAAGCATATTAAGTTAGATTATTATGGATGAAAGTAAAAGTAGCTCAGTCATGTCCAACTCTTTGCAACCCCATGGACTCTACAGTCCATGGGATTCTCCAGGCCAGAATACTGTAGTATTCCCTTCTCCAGGGGATCTTCCCAACCCAGGGACTGAACCCAGGTCTCCCACATTGCAGGCAAATTCTTTACCAGCTTAGGTTATTATGGATATCTTTTGTTTTTTTTTCCCTGTGGTCTGTTCTTTCACTTGGTTTTTGGTCATGTGGTCTTGCCTGTGGGTATGCCTGGTAATTTTTACTGAGTAATGAATATTGTATGTAAAAACATAGAGGTCCAGATGATGTTATTTCTTCCAGAGAAAGTTTGTCTTTCCCTCCACTAGGCAGATGGAGTTGTGGCTGATCACCTTAAACAAACAGCAGTTACACAGAGTTGAGGCTGGTTTGTAGTCCTGAAAAGTCACAGCCTACCTCTAGTTTGCCCTTGATTCTCTAGGATTTTCAACTGAGAGCCTAGTGTATTCTGCAGAGCCCGTTTCCCCTGACATGTTCCAAACCCTAAGCTTCGTCTCTCAAAAGAGCTAAAATATCTCTTTTCTGGTTTTTCTGCTTAAGTTTGTAGCCTCATACTCCAGACTGCCCCAATATTTGGCCCAAGTGCTGCAGAAGAAACTGGTTTTATGCTTTGCTGCGAGTCTCTACCCACAGCTCTGCTAGTTTTTCTGACTCCCTGCCTAAATTTTCAGCCTCCTGCCTGTGTTCAGAACCAGCACATACCTCCAGGGTAAACACAGCTGTAGAAGGGAAGCTTATCTTTTGTAGGTTCTTCCCTTTCTAGAGTCTCAGCTCTCTAGTTTCATTGCTTCAGGAAATCTCTAATGTCATCAAATAGATGATTTCTCAGTTTTATTTGATTTCTTAGTAGTTCTAAGCAGGAATATTGGTCTTGCATGAGCTATTCCTTTCTACTCAAGAGTAGAAGTTTGGGCCTATGTCTTTTTATAGCTGGAAACTAAAAGAGGACCTAGAACCTAGAACAGAGAAGGCAATGGCACCCCACTCCAGTACTCTTGCCTGAAAATCCCATGGACGGAGGAGCCTGGTGGGCTGCAGTCCATGGGGTCGCTGAGGGTCGGACATGACTGAGCGACTTCACTTTCACTTTTCACTTTCCTGCATTGGAGAAGGAAATGGCAACCCACTCCAGTGTTCTTGCCTGGAGAATCCCAGGGACGGGGGAGCCTGGTGGGCTGCTGTCTATGGGGTCGCACAGAGTCGGACACAACTGAAGTGACTTAGCAGCAGTAGCAGAACCTAGAAAGTGTTCTATAAATGCTATACAAATGAATGAATGAATGAACAATTGACCAAACTTTCAGTTTTCTATTCTAATGAAAGCTCAATTAACCCTTTGTTGAATTTAATTCAAAAAAGTAGTCAATCCAAAGATCTTTTCTACGTTTTTTAAGTGTCCTGTTTGACTTTTTAAAACAGCTTTGAGTTGATATTCACTAGCTGCATATTTTTAAAGTTTATAATTTGATTAGTTTTGACCCGTGTATACACTATGAAACCTTTATCACAATCAAGTTAATGAATGGATCCATCACCCTCAGAAGTTTACTCATGTTCCTTTGACAGTCACTCCATCCTGCCTCACCTTCCTTCCCATTCCACCCCAGGACCACTTTCTCTTTTCTATCACTACGTATTGGTTTTCATTTTCTGATTTTGTATATATGGCATCATATAGAATGCACAGTTTTGACTGATCTCATTCACTCAGCCTAATTGTTTTGAATTGTATCCATGTTGTTGCATGTATTGACAGTTTATTCTTTTTAAGTGCTAAGTAGTATCATTGTGTGGAGATGCCACCTTTTGTTCATCCACTCACTTGTTTATGGATATTTGGGTTATTTCCAGGTTTGGCTATTGTAGATAGAGATGCTACAAATGCCTTCAGTTGTCTCAGATAAATATCTGAGAGTGGTATGACTAGATCATATGATAGGTGTATATTTAAATTAAAAAAAAAAAACCATGAATGTATTTTTTTAAGATTTTTTTTATGTGGATCATTTGTTTAAAATCTTTTTTTAATTTCTTACAATACTCCTTCTGTTTTATGCTTTGGTTTTTTTGGCCTCATGGTCTGTGAGATTTGAGCTCCCCAACCAGAGCTTGAACCTACACCCGCTGCACTGGAAGGCAAAGTCTTAACCACTGAACTTCAGGGAAGTCCCCATGTGAGTTTAACTTTTTAAGAAACTGTCAGATTGTTTTCCAAATTAATTGTACCATTTTACATTCTCACCCAGTGTATAAGAATTCCAGTTCCTCCACAAACTCTCTAAACTCTCTAACACTTAGTATGGTCAGTTTGAAAGTGAAAGTGTTAGTCACTCAGTCCTGTCCAACTCTTTGCGACCCCATGAACCATAGCCCACCAGACTCCTCTCCAGGAGTTCTTCCTGACCCAGGGATTGAACCTGGGTCTCCGGCACTACAGGCATATTCTTTACCATCTGAACCACCAGGGAAATCCATGGTCAGTTTAAAAAGTCTAAATTAGCCATTCTGTGTAGTGATATCTCATTGTGATTTTAAATTGGATTTCCGTACTTCCTAGTGATGTTCACATGCTTATTTGACATCCATTTGTCTTTGTTGGTGAACTATTTAGAGCTTTTGACTATTTTAATACTGGCTTTACATTTAGTTCTGTGATATTCCATTTTTAGTTCATCTTTGTATATGGTGTAAGACATACACTACATATGCTTTATATATAGCATAAAGTGCTGATATTCATTATTTTATATGGATAGCCAATTGTTCCAGCATCATTTGTTTAAAAGATCATTCTTTCTTCACTGAATTGACTTAGAATCTTGGACAAAAGTCTTTTGTCTATGTATATGTGGGTCTATTTCTGGACTCTGTTCTATTCCATCAACCAATTTTTTAAATTTTATTTACACATTGGTATTACACTGTCTTGATTATGGTAGCTTTATGCCATGTCTTGTCCAAGTGTTGGTCTTCCAACTTTTTGTTCTTTTTCAAAGTTATTTTAGTTATTCTGGGGCCTTTACATTTCCCTGTGAATTTTATTTTATGTTATTTATTTATTATTTCTTAATGGTTGGTTCTCTTTTTTGGGGGGGGGCCATACCATGTGAAGTGCAGGACATTAACTCCCTGACCAGGTTGGAACCCATGCCCCCTGCAGTGGAAGTACAGAAAATTAACCACTGGACTTCCAGGGAATCCCCTTCCAATGAATTTCAGAAGAAGCAGCATATCCATTTCTCCAAATAAAAGTCCACTGGGATCCTGATTATGTTTATGTCAAATACTTGAATCAATTTGAGGAGAAATGACATCTTAACAGTATTGAATCTTATGACCAATTAACCTGGTGAATCTGATATCTTTTGTCAGATTTGTCCCTATTTCACATTCTTATTCTATTGTAAATGATATTTTAAAAAATTTCCTTGTTAGTTGAAAGTATATCAGTTGTTAGTTGCTTGTATTTGGTTGACCAAAAAGTTTTTTTGGGTTTTTCCATACCATGTATGGATGTGAGGGTTGGACCATAAAGAAAGCTGAGCACTGAAGAATTTATGCTTTTGAATTGTGATACTAGAGAAGACTCATGAGAGTCCCTTGGACTGCAAGGAGATCAAATCAATAAATCCTAAAAAAAAATCAACCCTGTATATTCATTGGAAGGACTGATGCTGAAACTGAAGCTCCAATATTTTGGCCATCTGATGCAAAGAACTGACTCATTGGAAAAGACCCTGATACTGGAAGGACTGAGAGCAGAAGAAGAAGAGGGCAGCAGAGGATGAGATGGTTAGATAGCATCACCAACTCAATGGACATAAATTTGAATAAATTCTAGGAGATATCGAAGGACAGGGAAGCCTGGTGTACTGCAGTCCATGGGTTCACAAAGAGTCAAACAAGACTTTGTGACTGAACAACAATACCATGGAAAGCCCAGATGAACGTTTTGGCCAACTCAACATATAGAAATATAATTGACTTTGGGTCCTTCGACCTTGATAAACTCCCTTATAAGTTCTAGGTTCTATTTAATTTTCTACATAATTAATCATGTCTTTCGCTAATAAAGACAGTTTTACTTCTTCCTTTCCAACTTGGATTTCTTTTACTTCTTTCTCTTGCCTGAATGCACTGGCTAGAACCTCCAATACAATGTTGAATGAAAGTGATGAAAATGGACAACCTTTCATTATCCCTGACTGAAGTCTGTAGGTGTTTTTGTAGATGTCTCTTATAAGGTTACGGAGAAGGCAATGGCACCCCACTCCAGTACTCTTGCCTGGAAAATCCCATGGATGGAGGAGCCTGGTCGGCTGCAGTCCATGGGGTCGCTGAGTCGGACATGACTGAGCAACTTCACTTTCACTTTTCACTTTCATGCATTGGAGAAGGAAATGGCAACCCACTCCAGTGTTCTTGCCTGGAGAATCCCAGGGATGGGGAAGCCTGGTGGGCTGCCGTCTATGGGGTTGCACAGAGTCGAACACGACTGAAGTGACTTATCAGATTAAGAAAGCTCCCTTCTATTCCTAATTTGCTGATAAGTTATTTTTTTTAATTGGTAATGAATATTGGATTTTTCTCAAATATTTTTCTGCATCTATAGAGGGAACATGCATTTTTCATTTTTAGTTTAATATGATGAATTATATTAATTGAGGTTTAAAGTTTAAACCATCCTTGCATTCTTGGGGCAGATCCCCCTTGGGATTATCCTTTTTATATAGTGTTAGATTCTATTCATATTCTTTGTTCATTGGCATGTTAATGATGGATACTGGGCTGTAGTTTTCTTGTAGTATCTTTGTTTGATTTTGATATCAAAATGTCTTCCAGAATGAGGTGGGAAATACTCTCTTCAGTTTTCTGGAAGGTTTGTATGGAACTGGTATTATTCTTCTTTAAATGTTTGGTAGAATTTATCAGTGAAACTGTCTGAATCTGGAATTTTCTTTAGGGGAAGGTTTTAACTATAAATTCAATTTTTTTTGATTAAAAAAATGTTTGGGGCCATGCCATGTAGCATGCAGTGTATTAGTTCACAACCAGGGATCAAACCTGTGCCCCCTGCAATGAAAGTACAGAATCTTAACCACTGGATTGCCAGGAAAGTCCATACAAACTCAATTTTTAAATATACATATAGAGCTTCCCTAGTGGATCGGATGGTATAGAATCTGTCCATAATGTGGGAGACCCGGATTTGATCCTGGGGTCAGGAAGATCCCCTGGAGAAGGGAATGGCTACCCACTCCAGTATTCTTGCCTGGAGAATTCCATGGACAGAGGGGCTGGGCGGGCTGCAGTCCATGGGGTTGCAAAGAGTCAGACACACTCAGCAACTAACACTTTTGTAGGGCTATTAAACTTATTTCTATATTCTTACACAAGCTTTGATAGTATATTTCATTAAATTTGTCCATTTCATTTAACTGGTAAAAATTTGTTGGTGCAAGGTCAGTTCAGTCAGTTCAGTCGTTCAGTTGTGTCCGACTCTTTGCGACCCCATGAATCACAGCACGCCAGGCCTCCCTCTCCATCACTATCTCCTGGAGTTCATGCAATCTCACGTCCATCGAGTCGGTGATGTCATCCAGCCATCTCATCCTCTGTCGTCCCCTTCTCCTCCTGCCCCCAATCCCTCCCAGCATCAGAGTCTTTTCCAATGAGTCAACTCTTCGCATGTGGCGGCCAAAATACTGGAGTTTCAGCTTTATCATCATTCCTTCCAAAGAAATCCCAGGGCTGATCTCCTTCAGAATGGACCGGTTGGATCTCCTTGCAATCCAAGGGACTCTCAAGAGTCTTCTCCAACACCACAGTTCAAAAGCATCAATTCTTCAGCGCTTGGCTTTCTTCACAGTCCAACTCTCGCATCCATACATGACCACAGGAAAAACCATAGCCTTGACTAGTCAGACCTTTTTTGGTGCAAGTTAATTCATAATAAATATTCCCTTATTATCTTTGAATATTTACTAAAACTGTAGTGGTGTCACCTCCTTCATGTGTGTCTTATCTCCTTTTTCATGATCAGTCTGGCTAGAAATTTATCAATCTTATTGGTCCTCTCAAAGAGCTATATTTTGGTTTCTTTGATATTGTCTTTCTGTTTGTTTATATATTTATACTCTGATCTACATTATTTCCCTTCTTCCACTCACATTATGTATAATTTTCTCTTGTTTTGCTTTCTTGCAGCAGAAGCTGAGGTCATTGATTCAAAAACTGTATTCTTTTCTAATACAGGTGTTTATTGCTATAAAATTCCCCTTAAGCATCATTTTAGCACATCTCACACATTTTGACATGTGCTTTCATTTTCACTCAGTTCAAATACTCTGTTTTCCCTTTTGATCTCTTCTTCGATCCCTATATTATTTAAAAGTTTGTTAGTCTCCATATGTTTAGGAATTTCCCAGATAGTGTTTTGTAACTAATTTTTAATTTAATTCCATTGTGGTCATAGAACATACTTTTTATGACTTAAGTTATTCTAAATTTCTTGAGTCTTATTTTATGGTCTAGAGTGTGGTTTGTCTTGATGAATGTTCTCTATGCACTTTAATGTATTCTGCTGTTGTTGGGTGGAGTGTTCTATAAATGTCAGGTTGGTTGATTGTGTTGTTCAAGTCTTCTGTATCCATACTGATCTTCTGTATAATTGTTCTAGCAGTTATTGAGAAAGGGATTTTGAAATGGCCAACTATGATTGCAGGTTTGTCTATTTCTTTCTTCATTTCTGTCAGTTTTTGCTTCATGTATTTTAAAACTCTGTTATTAGGTCCAAAGCAATTAGTATTGTTGCATTCTTTTAACGAACTGAGCCCTTTATAATTTTTAAATGATTTTCTTTATTTATAGTAATATTCTTTGCTCTGAAATTTATTTCATTTATTATTAATTTAACCACTCCAGCTTTCTTTTGATTCATGTCAGCATGGTTCTTTTTTCTGTACTTTTATTTTTAACCTATTTGTGTCAATATTGAACATGAGTTTCTTGTAGGCAGCTGGGTCTTGATTTTTTAATCTAATCTGACTGCCTCTGCCTTTTATTTGGGATATTTAGACCTTTTACAAGAGGCAGTGATCAAGACCATCCCCAAGAAAAAGAAATGCAGAAAGGCAAAATGGTTGTCTGAGGAGGCCTTACAAATAGCTGAGAAAAGAAGAGAAGCTAAAGGCAAAGGAGAAAAGGAAAGATATACCCATTTGAATGCAGAGTTCCAATGAATGCTGCTGCTAAGTCGCTTCAGTCGTGTCCGACTCTGTGCGACCCCATAGATGGCAGCCCACCAGGCTCTGCCATCCCTGGGATTCTCCAGGCAAGAATTCTGGAGTGGGTTGCCATCTCCTCCTCCAATGCACGAAAGTGAAAAGTGAAAAATGAAAGTGAAGTTGCTCAGTCGGGTCTGACCTGTAGCAACCCCATGGACTGCAGCCCACCAGGCTCCTCCATCCATGGGACCTTCCAGGCAAGAGTACTGGAGTGGGGTGCCATTGCCTTCTCCGTCCAATGAATAGTAAGGAAATATAAGAAAGCCTTCCTCAGTGATCAATGCAGAGAAATAGAGGAAAATAATAGAATGGGAAAGACTAGAGATTTCTTCAAGAAAATTGCTTTTTCCAGTGGTCATGTATAGAGGTGAAAGTTGGACTATGAAGAAAGCTTAGCCCCAAAGAATTGATACTTTTGGACTGTGGTCTTAGATAAGACTCTTCAGAGTCCCTTGGACTGCAAGGAGATCCAACCAGTCCACCCTAAAGGAAATCAGTTCTGAATATTCATTGGAAGGACTGATGCTGAAGCTGAAACTCCAATACTTTGGCCACCTGATGCGAAGAACCAACTCATTGGAAAAGACCTTGATGCTGGGAAAGATTGAAGGCAGGAGGAGAAGGGGACGACAGAGGATGAGATGGTTGGATGGCATCACCAACTCTGTAGACATGAGTTTGAGTAAGCTCTGGGAGTTGCTGATGGACAGGGAAGCCTGGCGTACTGCAGTCCATGGAATTTCAAAGAGTCGGACATGACCGAGGGACTGAACTAAACTGAGACCTTTTACAGTTAGACCTTTTACATGTTGTTAACATGATTAGACTTAAGACAATTATATTTTATTCTCTTTGCCCCATATATTCTTAATTCCTTTTTCCTCTCTTCTGCCTTCTTTTGGACTGAGAATTTTTTATTATTCCATTTTATTTCCTTTGGTTTTTTTAGCTATAAATATTTAATTTAGTGGTTGCTTCAGGGTTTATAGTATACATCCTTAAGTTATTAGTGTACCTTCAAATGATGTTAAACCACTTCATGTATCAGTTCAGTTCAGTTTATTTCAGTCGTTCAGTCATGTCCAACTCTTTGTGACCCTATGAATCACAGCACGCCAGGCCTCCCTGTCCATCACCAACTCCCAGAGTTTACTCAAACTCATGTCCATCGAGTCAGTGATGCCATCCAGCCATCTCAGCCTCTGTTGTCCCCTTCTCTTCCTGCCCCTAATCCTTCCCAGCATCAGGGTCTTTTCAAATGAGTCAGCTCTTCGCATGAGGTGGCCAAAGTATTGGAGTTTCAGCTTTAGCATCAGTCCTTCCAGTGAACACCCAGTACTGATTTTCTTTAGGATGGACTGGTTGGATCTCCTTGCAGTCCAACTTCATGTATAGTGTATAGTGTATACTGTATATGAATAGTATACCACCATTTCCTTTCTCCTGACCTTTATGCTATTGTTGTCATATATTTTATTTTCATATATGTTATAAACCCCACACTACATTACTGTTATTTCTGTTTAAATGGTCAGCCATCATTTTAAAAGATTTATGTAATAAATTGTTATACACTTATTCATGTTGTTACCATCTCTAGTCCTTTTTATTCCTTTGTGTAGATGTGTACTTCCATTTGTAATAATTTGCCTTCTCCTTGAAGGATTTCCTTTAATATCTCTTGTAGTGAAGGTGTACCGAAGATGAATTCTTTTGGGTTTTGTATACTGAAAAAAAAATCTTTATTTCACCTTTGTTTTTGAAATATATATTTCAAATTATAGAATTCTGGGTTGACTTTTTTCCTCAGTAGGTAAAGGATCTTGCTCCGTTGTCTTCTCACATGGATTGTTTCTGAAGAGAAATCTCCTGTCATTCTTACTTTAGTTCCTTTTTTTCCCTCAGTCTGCTTTCAAGATTTTGTCTTGGTCACTTATTTTGAGCAGTTTGATTATGATGTGCATTGTTGTTTTATTCATGATTTTTTTGTTTTTGGGGTCTGCTGCTCAAGCTTTTTGAATCCAGGAGTTTATCATTTTCATCAAGTTCGGAAAACTTTCAGGCTCTTTTAAGATGTCTGTTAACCCATATAATGGCACCCCACCCCAGTACTTTTGCCTGGAAAATCCCATAGACGGAGGAGCCTGGTAGGCTCCAGTCCATGGGGTCGCTAAGAGTTGGACATGACTGAGCAACTTCACTTTCACTTTTCACTTTCATGCATTGGAGAAGGAGATGGCAACCCACTCCAGTATTCTTGCCTGGAGAATCCCGGGGACAGGGGAGCCTGGTGAGCTTCCATCTATGGGGTCGCACAGAGTTGGACACGACTGAAGCGACTTAGCAGCAGCAGCAGCAGCAACCCATATATTGCTTGCTCATTCACTCATTTGTGTCTCTTTGTGACCCCATGGGCTGTAGCCAGCCAGGCTTCTCTGTCCATGGAATTTTCCTGGAGTGGGTTGCCATTTTGTACTCCAGGGGATCTTCCTGACCCAGTGATTGAACCCATGTCTCTTGTGTCTCCTCCGTTGGCAAGCGGTCTCTTTACCATTGCACCATATATTAGGATGCACCAAAGCTTGGAAACTTTCTCAAGCCAGTAAGTCATAATGACCATAAAGCCCATTTTATTTCTTATCTCTTAGAGATCACCATTCTTTGTTGTCATGTCCAGAGTCTTGTTTCACGTATTTTCTTTCTCTCTCTCTCTCTTTTTTAATTGTTAGTTTCACAGGAGAGGAAATGTAGATTTCATCTTGTTACTCCTCTTGACCAAGAACAGATCTCACCCCTCTTGGTATTTTAAAAATCAACTTCACCAACTTGGTTAAGTTTTTCTAATAGCTTCTGTTAAATGGGACAGCTGCTCAGACATCACCTTCTAACCCTGGGCAGGGAGACTGAGGTGCAGAGGCATAGCACTGTAAGACTTGAGTATCTGGAAGCTGATTTGAATTTAGAATTTTGCTGTGAACAATTGAGAATTGAGGATAATTGAGAATGACGTAGAATTCAGCTATAATTGACTATTATCTGTGTGGAGCAGCAATCTCAACCTCACTGATAATTCAGTCCCACCCGAGACATGCTGGTTTCACTTGTCTAGAGTATGACCTGGACATCAGGATTCTTGAAAGCCCCCAGGTGATCATAACGTACAACCAAGGTAAAGAGCCACTGAGGAGGTGTATGGTTCGTGGTCCTCCTCCATCTCTGATCCACTCTGTCTTTCCTCCCTCTGTGTCCACCCTTCCCAGCAAAGTCCAGGTCCTGTATGGGGGCACAGACCTCTTTGATTATGAGGTTCGCAGAACCTTCAACAACGACATGCTCCTGGCCTTCATCAGCAGCAGCTGTATCGCTGCCCTCGTCTACATTCTCACCTCCTGCTCAGGTACGGTTTCTCCAGCGGCACCGCATGGAGCCAGCCCCTTCGTTCCTCCCAGTGTGCTTCTCTCTAGACAAAGCCTTCCTGCTCGGGAATGCCGGAAATGGGCTTGAATCCGCTGTATCAGAGCTGGCAGTGGGACAGCTGCTCAGACATCACCTTCTAACCCTGGGCAGGGAGACTGAGGTGCAGAGGCAGACTGGGCTGTGCCCCAGGGCCCACTCCCCAAGGACTCCTACAGTTGAACCTTTTGTTCTTTGATGGTCTTTTTCTTGTTGATAAGTTTTGTGGAGTCTGGAGTATTGGACACTTTATGGATTATTCCTTAGCCTGTTTATTATTATAATTTAGTATTTATTTGGCTGTAGTGGGTCTTACTTGTGAACCGTGGGATCCTCATGTGTCGTGCGGGATCTTTTGTTGCCGTATAAATTGTTGCAGCTCATGGGTTTCTCTATAGTTGTGGTGCACGGGCTCTCTAGTCGATGGTGCATGAGCTCCAGAGTGCATGGGCTCAGTAGTTGCCACGCACCGACCTAGTTGCCCTGTGGCATGTGGGATCTTAGTTCCCCAACCAGGGATCAAACCTGCGTCCCCTGCACTGGAAGGTAGCTTCCCAAGCACTGGACCAGGGAATTCCCATCCTTAGCCTGTTTTAAAGTCCCAGCTGCCATTAGACTCCCAGTTCGCTTTTCCACTGTCCTTTCCCCATACACTCTAGCTGCTTCTTTCTTTGTATACAGGAGGTGCTCTTCATTGGCCAAGTGAATGAGAGATTGGTCATACCTTCAAAAATGGAAAAGACATTCACTCATCCATGTAATAAATATTAACTGGGCACCAACTATGTGCCAGATACTCTCAGGTGCCAGAGTTCTAGTAGTGAGCATCACTGATGTACTTCTTGCCTCCATGGGACCTCTAATTTACTGGGTGACAGATGTTAAAAATATAATGATTCCTTATTAGCATATGAAGTAAGCTCTGCAAAGATGAGGGCCCATGAACAACCTGACTTACTCAACAAGGGCTTCATCTGCTACTCAGGCCTCCTGCCCAGCACCTTCTCTGGGCATAGAGAACTATACTGGGCTCGGATGGGGTGGTGAAGGTGCCCCTGGGGATGTGGGTGTATGAGGCAGGACCAAGCTGGGGCCAGAGACAGTGAAAGGCTGTTTCTTTTGGGTCCCCCCACTCCATCCCCTGTGCTTCTTGCCCTGCCCAGTGTTCCTCTCCTTCTTCGGGATTGCCAGCATCGGCCTCAGTTGCCTGGTGGCACTCTTCCTGTACCACGTGGTCTTCGGTATCCAGTACTTGGGCATCCTCAATGGGGTGGCTGCCTTTGTGATAGTGGGCATTGGTGAGTTGATTCTGTTGCCATGGTAATGGGCCTCCCACTTGGAAATTTGACCCCCAAAGGGCCTTTTACAGGATGCAAAGTCTGGCTTCCATGGGGGCTCTAAAAAGTCCTCTCTCAGACCTCAGAGCCTTGGACTTGGGGTGGAGGGTGGGTAGAGTGTGAGTGGTGAGTGATTCTTGGCATATGGTGAGTGGAACCCCCAGAGGTGGAAGGAGTGGGTGGATATGCTGGGCAAAGGTTAAGAATGGTGGGAAAGGTGCGGGGTGAGGGATGGTGAAGATTTGGAGGAAAGGATCTAGTTCTGGTGAGGGAGAGGGCCATGCAGCATGAGGGTGGGGCTTGGGCTCACGACCCAGGTTGGATCTGACCTGGAGACAGCAGAGTAACCCAGCTGGCCCGGCCCCCTCCCACAGGCGTGGACGACGTCTTTGTGTTCATCAACACCTACCGCCAGGCCACCCACCTGGAAGACCCTCAGCTGCGGATGATCCACACCATCCAGACGGCGGGCAAGGCCACCTTCTTCACCTCGCTGACCACGGCTGCCGCCTACGCGGCTAACGTCTTCTCCCAGGTGGGAGCCGGCCTCCAGCCCGGCCTGGCGTCCCCTGCCCCCGCCCCCGCCCATGCATACCTGGACCCTGGTCTCCGCTCTTCCCACCCACCCCCTTCTCTTGGGGCCACGCAGCTTCCGCCTCAAGGTACTTGCCACGTCCGTAGAGTCCATGTTTTGTTACTAATCACCATCACCAGAACTTAACAAGTGGGAGAATTCTAGTAATACAAATTATGTTTCTTATTGATGCTCATTACTGATAATCCACTCTCAGCCCTGAAGGGCGTTTAGCAGTTGTTTCCAAAGGTCCCCCAGCTGCTACATGGTGAGCCTGCCCATGACTCCTGACCCCAGTGCAGGGCCCTCTCCACCCACCAGCTGCATACTGCATTGTTATCCCTCACATGCACTTCCCTCTCGCTGGCCCCACACTCCTTCCTGTCTGAGCTGGGCTTGAGAGAAGGATCCTAGGTCAGGTCCTGGGTGCCAACAGAGACTGAAAGGCAGTGAACCTGAGTCTGAGAGGTCTTATGACCTGGACTGAGGATCCTGTCTAGAAACCACTAGATGCTCTGGGATTCTCCAGACTTTACTAGAGAACCACGCCCAGAAAACAAGCTGAGCTGGATTTCCATCCCTCCTCTGTCATTTTCTGGCTGTGTGACCTTAGGCAGCTTGTTTAACTTCTGTGAGCCTCACTCTCCTCACATGTGTATCATCAGAGAATGGAATGAGCTGCTTGTGAAAGTGTTCCACAGACAGTGAAGGAAGGCCTGTCTGCTTGTTGGCTGCAGCTTCCTTCTGAAGGCCACACCCTGCGCGGGTCCCCATGACACTCCTGGGGCACACCTGTGGCAGGTCTGTCTTCTCCTCTGCTAGCGTGTGCCCTGCTCTGACAGTGTGTGTCTTCCTCTGTCCTTCCTGTAATGAGTTACGGTGCACTTGCTTGGTGCCTGGCACTCTTCCGGGCAAAGGGCTGCAGTGTCGACCAGAGGCTGGACTCTTTCTCTCTGCCACACCCGTGGCTCCAGCCCAGCCCTCTGACATCCTCTTAGGCCAGTGCCTTCATTCCAGCAGCCTCGGCCTTCGCATCCTGCCTCAGTCTGGTGGTGGTCAGGGCCCAGTGCTGCAGAGTCCCTGGGCTCCTTGGGCTCCAGGCCTGATCACCTCCCATCGCCCCCACCTTTCCATCGCCAGATCCCAGCTGTCCATGACTTCGGCCTGTTCATGTCTCTGATCGTGTCCTGCTGCTGGCTGGCTGTGCTCTTCACCATGCCTGCAGCCCTGGGCATCTGGAGCCTTTACATGGCACCACTGGAGAGTGCCTGCCAGGCCAGGTGAGCCAGGTGGGTGAGGGAGGCACAGGGGCTGTGTCCTGCTCTCACGGAGTAGCCATAGCAGACCCTTGGGGGGCCATTCAGCACACCATCCTCTCTCCCAAAAGCCTCGTGATTCACTTCTGAGCACCTTCTTTGTGCCCTGTCCTATGCTAGCACATCTGTGCACTCCTGTCTAATAGTTACATTTGATCACCTACTGTGTACCAGGAAGTGGGCAGAGTGCTTTTGTACAAGATCTTACTGCCATCCCCAGGGACCCTAGGAGCTGGGTCCTCTTATTTCACCCGTTTTGTAAAATGTCTGTAGACAAGGAGGCAAAGGCTTGGAGAGGCTGGGCAGCTTTCTCAAAGTTATCCATTTAATAGGCAGCAGAACAGAAATTTAGACCCCCATAATCTGACTCTGGATCCCATGCTCTTAGCCACCACGTTAAATGTCCTCTGGGTTCTCATCTTGAGAGAGGAACCATATTTAGACCCATTGAGCCAGGTGCAAAGTTGATTGGATCGGTACAGAGCTGCTGCGGCTAAAGGTAGAGGGCTTGGGGTCTTGTGGGCCAAGCCAGCAGGGTTAAGGCAGGGGGCACATTGGTCAAATGGAATCTGGCCTGAGTGGCTGTCTGGGTTGGGAGTACTAGGGAATGACAGAGGGTCTGGCCTTGGTGCAGGGCATGCAAATGCAGGACTGTCGGGTCCATGACAATGTCCACTTGACCATGGTGAGACAGGGGCAGGAAGGAGATGAGAGGCCAGCAGGGAACTCAGATTAAGGCCTGGGAAGGACTCCTTAGCTCTCCCACGCATACCTTTGCTTCAAGGTCTCCACGTATGGTGGTTCAGGTTGGGCACTGCACAAGAGCCCTCTAGCTGAGGCACAGTCATCTGCACTGTGGCCATTCAGATTTGACTGTTTCTATGACAGTTTTGTGACATAGAAGCAAAGTGACTTGGGTAAAAGCCTCCTTTTCCCTAATTTCTACAGAGACACCAACTAAGCCCACTCTGGTCCTCCCCCCAATCTGGGGTAGGGGATGCAGCCTCAGCCTCCTTGCCTGGGAACTGTGGGCCTTTGGACATGTAACTTAACCTCTCTTCACCTCAGTTTCCTGTTGTGTAAAATGGGTACTACAACCCTGTGGGGATTCATGAGAGAATCCACGAGGAGCTCTAGCTCAGTCTCTGGCACTGAGCACTCCTGGCACATTCGCCATGTGCAGTCTCCAGGGTGAGCCTTGGTCCCCCACATTCACTCCAGCTAAGGCCTCAGCTGCACACTCAGCCCAGGCCCGCTTCCCCGTCCCCCTGGTCTCAGGGCCCCGGGCACTCAACAGCACAGGCGTGATCCCTCTGCTGCAGTCACCTCGATGCTTGGGCAGCTGCATGCCATCATCTGCTGTCCCTAGGGATGGCTACTGTCCACCATTTGTCTCCCTAGAAGAACTGTGGTACCCGAGGGCCCCGGGGGAGATGACACTGGTGAGAATTCAGGCACAGGCTCCTGGAAGCCTGGGAGGCATGTTGTCAGCAGCAGCGTGATGCCTGGTTTACATGTAGCCTGGACTCCCAGGACCCACCCTTCCCCCACTCTCTCCGCAGCTGCAACCAGAAGTGCGGCCGCAGGAGTTCCCCGCACTTCCCTGGGGACGTGTTCACAGCTCCTGAGCGGGCTGGGGGCGGGCCTGCACAGGGCCCCATGCCCTACCTGGACGATGACATCCCCCTGCTGAGTGTGGAGGAGGAGCCAGGTGAGAGGGGGTGCGGGCCTGCCGCTGAATCTGCGGGACTGAGGCACCGCCTCTGCCAAGGGAAGTACCTTGACAGCTGGTGTGAGGACCATCTGGTCCTGAGGTGGGGGTGGGACGAGACTGGAAGGATCCCCGTCAAGCATCTGAGCTTCCCTGGAGGGAGTGTGGACCAGGGGGCCTTTGACCCACTTCTGGGCCAGCCCTCTGACAGGTCACTGCTCTGCCCTGCAGTGTCGCTGGAGCTGGGAGATGTGTCCCTGGTATCTGTGTCCCCCGAGGGCTTGCAGCCGGCCCCCAACGGGGGCAGCCGGGGGCAGCTCATTGCCCAGCTGCAGGAGCTGCTGCACCACTGGGTCCTGTGGTCGGCCGTCAAGAGCCGTTGGGTGATTGTGGGTAAGTGGGCTCTCCACTCTCCTTCCCCCATCTCCCAGTGTCTCCCAGTGCCTGAGATGTGGAGAACAGACTCCCCCTGGCAGTTTTCTTAAAGAACATGCAGGCCTTGGGAGCCCGCCCTTTGTCCCACGGATGAGCTAGAGATCAGAGACACAGGCTCAGGTTGCTCGCTCTCTCAGAGCCTCACCCCCTCCCTGCAGAGAATAAAGCCAGTCTCACAATAGCTGTTGCTTATTGAACACCTCCCACGTCCTGGTCATCATGTTGGACAGCAGAGCAGAGTGCCCAGTGCTTGGGCTCTGGCACTGGACCAGCTTGGCTAACTGGGATCCTGACTCTGCCACGTTCTAGCAGCGTCACCTGGACTGGGGCAGTTAGTCTGTGCCTCAGTTTCCTATCTTACGACTGAGGAGAAGAGTATCTAGTGAGGCTGTTGTAAGGAAACGACAGTATGTGTAAAGGATTTAGCCCAGTGTGAGGCATGCAGTAGTGCTCCATGAAAGTTAAGTGCTATTATTATTATCGTTGTAAAGATTTAGGTCTGTGTAAGACCAAGTGGATGTGCCAGCTCTTTATAGACTGTTCAGGGCTCTAAGATGATGGCTGCTTCTTGTCCAGGAATGTGAGCTGGGACTTGGGAGTCTGACCCCTGGTGACATGCATGACAACCGGCCCCTACCTTCAAGGGAGTGATCCCCGGCAGCCTCACTCACAGGCTGGCATGCTGGGCCTCTGCCCACTCCCTTGGGATACCTGCCATCCTCCTCATAGAGGGAGCAGCTCTTTCCCGGGGTTCTGGAGGCCCCGGCTGTGCATGTGTCCCCTCGCCCCCAGGCCCCCGGTCCTGCCTAGCGCAGTGTCCTTTCCTCGCAGGACTCTTTGTCTCCATCCTCGTCCTGTCCCTGGTGTTCGCCAGCCGGCTCCGCCCCGCCAGCCGGGCCCCACTGCTCTTCCGGCCCGATACCAACATCCAGGTGCTGCTGGACCTCAAGTACAACCTGAGCGCCGAGGGCATCTCCTGCATCACCTGTTCAGGTGAGGTTTCCTGCCGGGGTGTCCTCTTTGGAGTCCAGATCCCCAAGACTAGAGATGCAAGGCTCCCCATCACCGTGTGAACTTAGGAAATCAACTCCACCTCTAAAAAGTGTTAGTCACTAAGTTATGTCCAACTCTTTGCAACCCCATGGACTGTAGCCCCCCCAGTCTCCTCTGTCCATGGGATTCTCCAGGCAAGAATACTGGAGTGGGTAGCCATTCCCTTCTCCAGGGAATCTTCCCAACCCAGGGATCGAACCCAAGTCTTCCACACTCTAGGCAGATTCTTTATCATCTGAGCCACCAGGGAGTCTCAATGTTTCCACATTTCATTAAATGAATACTTCCTGGGTACCAGCTGTGCTGGTGTTGGGGAGGCCGCAGTGGGCAGGACAGGCTTCCCAAGCACAGGAATTCACTCCACTGCTGTGGAGGCCATGTAATAGTAGATCTGGGCTGTGGTGGACAAAAAGCAGGGTGCCTGGGGAGCTCAGCATCATGGAGAGCTTCCTGGAGGGAGGACTATCTAAGCCAAGACTCATGGAATGGGAAGGACTTAGCCTGGCTGGGAGCGGGGAGGAGGGAAGTGGTCTAGGCAGAGGGGAGCACCAGAGGTGGGAAAGACTAGGACCAGGTTTGAGAGAGGTAGTTGCATGAGCCAAAGCTAGCCAGATGGGCCTGGTGGGCTACAGTGTGATGTCTGGATTACATTGTCATTGTCACTGGAAGTTAGTGGAGGGCTTTATGCAGAGAGGGACCAGGTGCTGTCTGATTGGAGGGCTGCGTGGAACATGGCTGGGAGTCCAGGTAGGAGGCTGGTGTAGTCATCTTGACAAGACTCTAGGGGCTGGAGCCAGCGTGGTTGATGGTGCAGTGAAGTCAAGAGGTTTTTAGGAGTGACATCCACAGGACTTGGTGATGGAGCATGTGCCAGGGATGAGCAAAGAGGTGAGATAAAGATGTCTGCTTGTCTTAGAGTTAGTCTGATGAGGTCCAGGGTGGGGCGAGGGAAGTCGACTCAAGGTCATACCGCTTTGCCGGATGGTTAGAAACCAAATGAGAAGACGCTTGGGTGAGTGCTCCCAGCTCCTAGGGGAAGACCCGCTGACTGCTGTAATTGCCTTCATGTAATTAGGGCGGTGTTCAGATTAACCTGGCCTTCCCCTTGGTGATTGCATGAGCCGAATGCATGATAATCGGCAGCGGCTCAGGGAGGTGCCTGAAGATCCCCTCTTGAATTGGAGGGGACCTGGCCACATCCCCTCCTCCACTCCCGCCTGCCTAGGCATTGAATTCCATTCCATTCTGACTGCCCCTGCAGGGCCTTTCGCCATCCCTTGGGGCCTGGAGGCAGAAAGCCACATCTGCTCCCATTTCACAGATGGACAGACCCTGGGATGATCCCAAAGTTCCTGGAAACATCTGGAGAAGGGCCAAGACCCCAGCCAGAGTTCAGTCCCTGGCCCCTTGTATCTCTCAGCCTCTGAGCTGCCTCTTAAAGGGGCCCTTCATGTTGTAACAAAAAGAGCTTTGGCTGTAGGGGCCGACAGGACCTGTCCTGCTGGCCTCTGCCTCTCACTTCTCCTACAGGTCATGTAACCTCCTTGAACCTCTGCTTGCTTCTCTGTCAAATGGGGTTAATAATAACCACCTCCTAGAATTACTGTGAGGATCGCGTTTTTGAAGGTGTAAAATGTAACTCATTAAAAAAACAAAACCAACAAAAAATTCATCTACAATGCTTGGGGCAAAACAGGCAGTCTCCCCTCATCTCTCCTGTTTCTAATTATTCCTATTTATGGAGCATTCAGCATGAGCCAGACACGTTGCTAAGTCCATGAGATGCAGCGTCCCCTTTGGTCCCTCAGCTACCCTCCAGAGGTAACCCTTGGGGGTGTCATCCCATTTGACAGAGAGGAAAAGTGAGGCAAGATGAGGGTGAGTAGGGAAAGCTTCTGAGTGTCTTTCTCTGGGTAAGGCTGGTGGCTACCTTTCTTTTGCCTTAAGATTCTTAAGCATTTGGCATTTCTTCAGTTCCCTCCATGTTTGTTTAAGAAAAAACCTTTTCCCCAGACACCCTGACACCACCCCCTTTTCTAAAGTCCCCAAGGCCTGTGTCCCTGGGATTGTCACTGTCCCAACCTCGGCCGAGCCCAGCCGGGGAGGCCCTCCTGTCCCTGACATGACGCGGGGGGTAGGTCTGTTCCAGGAGAAGCCCCACAGCCTGCAGAACAATATCCGGACATCCCTGGAGAAGAAGAAGCGGGGTTCTGGGGTGTCCTGGGCCAGCCGGCCTGAGGCCATGCTGCAGGGTCAGTGGGGAATGTGGACTGTCTGGGTGGGGGTGTCAGGATGTCCTGGTACAAGGGTGCAGGGGGTCTTGCGGGGAGAGAAGATAAAATCCCTTCTTCGATTCTCCTTCAAGAACAATAGGGTTGGGTTGGGGGTGGGGGTGGGGGAGCGAACTTGAGGCCCTCACCCAGCATCCCACCAGCTCTCCTCGGCCAGAACAAGGCAATCCCCTCCTGCCACACCCCAGCCTGGCCTGTGCTGCCCCATGAACCCGCCTTGTGTGTCAGCTCCATCCTGATTTGGCGGAGGGGGCCTCCTGAACACTGAAGCCTAGCTTATCCCTTCTGGTGTCCCCATCAGAGGGGGTATGCTGGGATACTTGTGGGAATTAACCCCCAGCAGTTAACCCCCAGAATTAACACCCGGGGCAGTTCCATATGTCCTTGTCACCCCACAACCATCATCACCCCCTCTGTGCCCACCATCGTCATCACCAATGTGGCCCCACCTTTCACAGTGTGCTCCCATCATTGGCATCACCGCCACTTCCCTTGTCCCTACTGGCACATCTTTACCATGGCTTCCACCTGCACTGTCACTTCCTCCATGCCTGCCACTTCCCCACCCAGTGTCCACCACCACCTCCCCTCCATCTATGTCACTGCGCCATCCCCGTGTCCACCACCACCACCTGCCCCCCCACCACTGTGGTGGGCTCGGTCCAGTATACAGGAACAGAGCCAACACTTGGAGATGAGCCTGAGGCTGGGCTGCTGCAGGGTCAGGGGATGCCAGCCGAGGTGATCGTCCCCCCTCCTCCACCCCTCGTTTGTCCCTAGACTCCCCAGGCACCGTGTATGTCTCCAAGGTGAAGAACAAAGGCCGCCCGACTGTCTACAGGTTCTCCCTCAACGCCAGCCTGCCTGCCCCTTGGCAGACCGTGTCCCTTGGGGACGGGGAGGTGCCCTCCTTCCAGGTGAGCCTGGGCTCTCATGCAGTGAGCTGCCACGACCAGGGAAGGGGCCCTCAGTGCTGCATTGGTGGGCACTGGCCACGTCCGGGTAGGGGCAGGGTCTGCGAGGATGGACCTGCTCCAGGCAAATGAGGACCCTCTCCTGCCATCAGCCAGGCCCACAGCAGGGACCTGCAGAGTGGTGAAAGCAGGGCTGCTGAGTCAGCCAGGCCTGGGTTCGAGTTCTGGCTGTGCCATTTATAACCTGTGTATCTTTGGGAGGATTACTTCATCTCTCTGAGCCTCAGTTTCCTCATCTGTGTAATGGGGGTATGAAAGGTACCACCCAGGGTTGCTGGAGGTACTTGAGGCAAGGCCTGTGAGTTTTGTAACATCTGGAATGTAGTAAGCACTCAATAAACGGGAGCCATGAGTTAGACTGTTGTTTTCAGCCTCTGTTCTAACACCCCCAGAAAAGGGTCTCCCAGGGCCAACCCAGGCCTCTGATTTTTTTCCTCTCAAACATCATTGGTGTTTCTTTAACATGTTAACACCTCCAGGGTGACAGTTACCCATGTCACCTCATGTCAACTCATCTGATCAGGGTTTGTATTTCCATTTGAAAGACGGAGTGTGTGAGGTATTCCCTGGCTCTGACCTTTACACTAATGTTTACAAGGTGATTCGCACTGCCTGGAGAGTCTGCCTTCCAGCTTAAAGCACGGCTAGCTCCCTGTTCAGGCTTCTTAGCATAATGTCACCTCCTCCTTGGGCCATGTCCTGGAAATAATTCTCAGTTCACCCTCCTCTTCTACTGCCCCATTCCTCCTGGGTCTTGTCATCCTAATATTTAAGTCTAAGCCCTTAAAAGAATCTGAAGCCCTCGTCACTGGTGGTTCTAGGAGGGCAGGGACCAAGCCCATCTGTTTCAGTGTCGTATTCTCACAGCCCAGCTCAGGGCTGGCTTGGAGTAAATCCTCAGTTGAAGGAAGGACTGAGGCTCAGAGAGAGAGAGGGAAGGGTTTGCCCCACCTTTAAACTTGAACTCAAGCCTCCTGGGTTCTGCCCAGAGCTCTTCCCCCGACTCTGGGGGCTGGAACAGGGGCAGGGGGTGGGGAGGTCTCCTAGGAGGGAGGGGACCCCGCCTGAGGCCCGGCCCAGGCAGAGGCAGCCTCCCCGAGTCACCTGTCTTGTCTCTGTCGATCCACTGCTTAGGTGTATAGAGCGCCTTTTGGTAACTTCACCAAGAAGCTGACCGCTTGTATGTCTACAGTAGGGCTGCTCCAGGCGGCGAGCCCCTCCCGCAAGTGGATGGTGACGACCTTGGCCTGCGACACCAAGCGGGGCTGGAAGCTTGACTTCAGCTTCTACGTGGCCGCCAAGGAGCAGCAGCACACCCGGTAACAGAGCCTTGCAGACGATCCGGTTCCCACTCGTTTGCCCCTCCCACCAGAGATGTCAGCAGGCCCCTATCCAGGGACTTCCCTGTTGGTCTGGTGGTTAAGACTTCGCCTTCCAGTGCAGGGAGACCAAGTTCAGTCCCTAGTCAGTGAAGCTACAATCCTACATGCCTCAGGGGCATAAAACCAAAACCTAAAACAGAAGCAATATTGTAACAAAGTCAATCAAGACTTTAAAAAGTGGTCCACATTAAAAAAAAATTCTTTTTTTAAAAAAGAAACCCCTGCCTATTTCTACACATGTGCTTAGACAGTCCTCCCCCCAGGGCTGGAGATGGGGGAACACCAAGATGCCAGGCCGCAGTTCTCTCCCCCATCTGCCCCTTATCCTCTGAGTGGCTCCATGAGAGATGCTGTCTGCCTGCCCCTTGGCACACCAGGCAGTTCCCAGCACAGAGCTCCTGCATTTGCTGTTCCCTGGACATATGGTGCTCTTCCCCAGCTCCTCCAGAAATGGACTTTTTTTTTTCCTGGCCATACCACATGGCATGCGAGATCTTCGTTCCCTGACTAGGGATCAAATCGACGTCCCATGCAGTAGAAAGCAGAGTCTTAACCACAGGACCATGAGGGAAGTCCGTGATTGACTCCTTCTCAAGATTTAGGTCCTTACCCAGACACTCCCCACCCACGGCTGGCTCTGACCAGACTGCCCTCCCGCAGCTGAAACAGCCACAGCTCATCTCTCCCCATACGTCACCCAGCTGCTCTCTTTCTGGTTCCCATCACCTCCTGGAAGCATACTGACAGCTGGTTCGTTACCTGTCTTTGCTCAGGAGAATGTAGGCCTCCTGCCATATCCCCTCACCTGGTCCAGGGCCTGGCATGCAGCAGGTGCTCAGGAAATGCTTGCTGGGTAAATGAGTGAAGGAAGGAATGAGTACACTCTGCCTACCTCTCCAAGGCTCTATCTACACTCTCAGTGCATACAGTTAATTCAGAAGTTATTTATTTAGTGTTGCCCCTCCCTAAAGAATCTGCCTGCAATGCAGGAGACCCAGGTTTGATCCCTGGGTCAGGAAGATCCTCTGGAGGAGGGCAAGCAACCCACTCCAGTATTCTTGCCTGGGGAATCCCATGGACAGAGGAGCCTGGTGGGCCATCGTCCATGGAGTGGCAAAGAGTCGGACACGACTGAGCAGCTAACACCCCCTGAGACCGTAAGGTGACAGGAGAGAGCCCGTGTCAGTTGTCCTTCTCTACTGTATACACACGCCCTGCCTAGCGCCTGGCACGAAGTCACTGCCCCCAAATACTTAATGAGCAACTGTGTGCTGTGCCTTGGGGGGGTCTCCGAGGCAGCTGGGGGCCTTTTCCCAGGTTCCTCCTCCTGTTCTAACCATTGAGGCTGTGTTCGCTGAGGGCTTTACTCTCTCATCCATTCATTCATTTAATAAACCTTGAGCACTGACAGTGAGCCGGCATGTGGCTAGTGCTGGGGATGGTAAACAAGACAGATGTGACTCCTGCCCTCGGGCTGACTAGCAGGAGACAGCAGCTAGCAAGTCAAGCACAATGTCATTACAAATTACAATACGTGCTCCGAAAGGAAGAGCCCGCTGCCATCGCAATCCAGATAACGGCAGTGCAGGGCCTGCGCTTCTGACACCGGGGACCATGGTCTGTTTGGCAGGGCCTGGCCTTGGGGCAGTGAACACCCACATGAGGCTGGACTCAGCTTGGGGCCGGGGGGTGACCAAGATGGGTTCACTGGGCCATTCCAGCTTGGCCCACCTGGCTCGGGAGGTGGTGGGTCCTTCTACCTGCCCTCTAGGGCTAGGCTCCCTCTGCAGATACACAATAGCCACTGGGGTCATGCTGCCTGGATGAGCTTAGAACATTCTATAAAGCACCTGGAACTACATCAAGAAAGTGTGTTAGTCGCTCAGTCGTGTCTGACTCTTTGTGACCCCATGGACTGTAGCCAGCCAGGCTCTCCTGCCCATGGAATTCTCCAGGCAAGAATACTGGAATGGGTTGCCATTCCCTTCTCCAGGGGATCTTTCCAACCCAGGGACTGAACCCAGGTCTCCTGCATTACATGCAGATTCTTTACCATTGAGCCACCAGGGAATCCCAGAGCTACCTCAAGTCCAATGGTAAATAAGCTGACCATGGAATCCTTTCTTCAAACAGAATCTTGAGCTCTGTAACTGTTCAGTTTAAGGTGGGGCTGGGGGCTTCTGAGCAATGACCCCAAGGCTGGCCCTGAGGTCATTCAGAATTCTTGCAGCCCTGGAGGGCTTCCCAGGTGATGTTAGTGGTAAAGAACCCGCCTCCCAATGCAGGAGATGCTGGTTTGATCCCTGGGTTGCTCTTCCAGCCTCTGCACGCCTTTGCCTCTCCTCCCCAGCCCCTCCTAGCCCTCCTGGCCCTCCCAGCCTCAGTCCCGGCCTCCTTTGCCTCCACAGGAAGCTGTATTTTGCCCAGTCCCACAAGCCCCCTTTCCACGGGCGTGTGTGTGTGGCACCTCCCGGCTGCTTGCTCAGCTCCAGCCCTGATGGGCCAACCAAAGGCTTTTTCTACGTGCCCAGCGAGAAAGGTATGTGCAGGGAGGCTGCCAGGGGGCCTCGGGAGGCTGGGCCTGGCCTTTCTGTACAGCTGTGCCTCCCTCTGCAGCACCCAAGGCCCACCTCTCCGCCACCTTCGGCTTCAACCCCTGCATAAACACGGGCTGCGGGAAGCCAGCAGTGCGGCCGCTTGTGGACACGGGGGCCATGGTCTTTGTGGTCTTTGGCATCATTGGCATCAACCGCACACGGCAGGAGGACAACCATGTCATCGGAGACCCGGTGCGTGCGCCCACGCTGGACAGCTGCCGAAGGGCCCCGCCACAGCAGGCTGAGGAACAGCTACCAGTGCGGGGACCCTCAGCCCAGCCCCCCGACTCCCCACCCTTAGCTCCTTGACCACTCACCCAGCCCAGACAGGACCTCCCTGGACCCCTGGGGCATCATTTCTCTTGAGGATGGAGCAGGGTCAAGCTTTTAGAATCACTCAGGAATCTGGGACTGAGCCAGCCACCCTGCATCACCAGGGGTGGAACAGAGGGGAGGGCAACAGGTGGGTAAACCCTCCCTATCCTGCAGGGGGCCCTCCCCCACCCCATGCCCATAGCCCTTGTTGTGTGCCTCAGTCAGGGTGCCCTTGCCTGGGGTAGTCTCCCTCTTTGTACATGTTTGTGCTGGTGCTGGGCTCTTGGGCACTGGAGGAGAAAGGATCTGACAGAGAGAGGTGCGACTTGGTCTGTGCCTGGCACGTGATGGGGACTAAGACATGGTGGAAAGGACTGTGGATGTAGGTCTCGTTGGTCGTAACCTCTGCCTCGGTAAGGCAGCCAGGCAGACAGCCAGACTTAAATTTTAAATCAGCCAGCTGGGTATACAGGGCTTCAGACACAAAGTAATTCGAGAGCCAGATAGAGTCAGAAGAGTTGTGTTGAGTCTGGACCATGAGTCCGCAGGGGTTCAGAGGAGGGATGGGGAGGTGGGGAGAAGAGGAAGCAGGTGATGGAGGGTAGGGGTGGGACTCGGCTATGCAGAGGGAGAGGGGAAAGCACGGGACACAGGTGAGCATGCTGTGAGTAAACTCAAGGAAGGGAGACTGCAGGGGTCCGTGGGGGTGGGCAGTGATGGGAGCAGAGGAGCTGCTGGGGGTGGGGCAGAGCAGGCTCAGGCAGGACCGTGGGCAACCAGGCAGAAGGTTTGAGCGCTGGCCAGGATGGTTGCAGGAGCTGCTGGAGGCTCCTCCCCAGGGTGGGCCCAGGACTGAGTCCCTGACTCACTGAGTAGCTGCACTGGCTTGTGTCTCCTTGGGAAAGGGCAGCGTCATCTATGACAGCAGCTTTGACCTCTTCAAAGAAATTGGGCACCTGTGTCGCCTCTGCAAGGCCATAGCGGGGAACTCGGAGTTGGTGAAGCCAGGCGGGGCCCAATGTCTGCCCTCAGGTGGGTGTGAGGTCCAAGGTGGGGACAGCCCCCAGGACACACATGCCTGAAGTTGGGGTGTCTGTGGACTCTCATCTGTGTGTGTGTGTCCACGCGGGGGTGGGAGCTATGTGAACCTTCCAGATGAGAGTAGTCTCATGCCTGAGGATGAACTGGCAGAGAGTCCACAGGCCTGGAGAGGTGTGCGGTGTGCAGGGCACACATGTGGGAGGAGCTTTCCCAAAATTGGTGAGGTCTGGGGCCAACCCCTCAGTAGTAACCTGGGTCATACTAGGGTTCTTCCTGAGAACGCATGCGTGTACTGCATGCTAAGTCGCTTCAGTCATGTCTGACTCTTTGCAACCAATGGACTGTAGCCCACCAGACTCCTCTGTCCATGGGATTTCCCAGGCAAGAATACTGGAGTGGGTTGCCATTTCCTCCTCCAGGGGATCTTGCCGACCCAGGGATTGAACCCTCATTTCTTATGTCTCCTGCACTGGCAGGTGGGTTCTGAGAAGGCACAGGATTTCAATTTCTGCCCCAGTGGCAAACGGGTATTGTAGGTTTCCCAATGACATTGCTAATAGTTTCATTTTTTAAACTAGGATGGGGGGAAAGCGTGTGCCCCTGGCATGTACACACTCAGATGGGTGGGTACATATGGGTGGATGGGATGGGGGAAGAGGTGCTCCTGTCCCAGGTCCCCACCCCAACCCCCTCCGCCATCCCTGCAGGCTACAGCATCTCCTCCTTCCTGCACATGCTGCACCCCGAGTGCAAGGAGCTGCCTGAACCCCACCTGCTCCCGGGGCAGCTGTCACATGGGGCCGTGGGCGTCAAAGACGGCCGTGTGCAGTGGATCTCCATGGCCTTCGAGTCGGTGAGCCCTGGGTGGACCAACCAGGCATGGGGCAGCGTGCTGACGTGACAGAGTGAAGTGTCACCACTGATCTCCAGTCCCCGTCCCAGAGCAGAGAAGAGAGGGTTCTCCTTAGAAGGGAGACTGAGGCCAAGAGGGATGAAATTGCTTGTCCAAGGTCACGGGATTCATAAGTGCCAGCATCAAGTGCAAAACCAGGCCGTCTGACCACCAGGCTGGGCCTTTCTGCCACACAGAGTGCCAGGCAGCTCTTACCTCCCTTCTTCCCCAAAGGCTCAGGGTTCACATCATTCCGTGGGGGTGGGTGACAGTTCAAGATGCTCCCCTCTGCCACTGGGAGGGGCCAGGTTCTGGGCCACAGAACCCCTGTGCTGGGTCCCCCCAGGAGAGATGGAAGCCAGGGGACCAGCCATCCCCACACCCCACTGCTTCCTCTCTCTCATCCCTGATGCTTTCTGGGCTCCACCAAGGAAGCACCCGTATACACACACCCGTGTATACCCACTTATGTACACACACATGCACATCCCGACCTGGGCATCAGGCCTGGCCCTGGCACCTGGCATGCTATGAGTCTTGCCCCCTGCTGAGCCCCAAGGTCCAGCCCTGGCTCTGATCTTGCTGTGCTCTGTGTCCTTGAGCAGGACAGTCGTCCCCTCCAGCCTCCTGCTCCTCCTCTAAAGAGTAAGGCTTCAGTTCCCTGCCTACCCTCTGGCAGTCATCAGGAAGCTAGGGTCTATCACATACATGAAGGCATCAGGGAACGAGAAGAATATGACAAGGTGAAAAGCCAGCAATTTTTGTTCTCTGGCCCCTGCCCTGCTTTCCATCCCACCACCTGTTCCCCTCAGTGCATGTACAGGCTCACCTCCAGCCACAGGGAGGAAGACCCAGAGCCCCTCCAAGCCTTTAAGGGGCCCCAGACAAATGCAGAAGGCACTCAAAGCCCCAAGTAGTTTTTTTAAATTGCAGTAAAATATACATCATAAAATTGGCCCTCTTAACCATTTGTAAGTGTATGCTGCTGCTGCTGCTGCTAAGTCACTTCAGTCATGTCCGACTCTGTGCAGCCCCATAGATGGCAGCCCACCAGGCTCCCCCGTCCCTGGGATTCTCCAGGCAAGAACACTGGAGTGGGTTGCCATTTCCTTCTCCAATGTAAGTGTATAGTTCAGTAATATTAAGCATATTCACAGTGATGCAAATATCACCAATGTCCATCTCTAAAATCTTTCATCTTGCAAAAGTGAAACTGTTCCCGATAAATGTGGACTCCCCAGGGCCCCCCTCCAGCCACCACTCTGCTTCTTTCCCCACGGATTTGACCACTCTCATCCTTCACACAGCACTGGCTTTTTATGATTGGTTCATTCCACATAGCCTAATACTCTTCAGGTTCATCTGTGCTGTAGCCTGTGTCCAAATTTCCTTCCTTTTTAAGGCTGAAGCTGCAGACAGTTTGAAGAATCCCTGCTCAGGTCCCTCCACATGACAGGACATCACTTCCCACCACACCAGCACTCAGACACACACCTGCGCACAGACTCATTGTGAATTGGTTTGTGCTCAGGGAGAGCAGAATTGGATCAATTAAGTAACATACATGAAAGTTCCAGAGCTGGGCACTATGAACCAGACAGGACACCTGCCCTCCCAGACTCACAGTCCAGCCAGGAGAAGGTGGGGGCAGCTTGCCAGACAGTGATGAGAACAATGATGGGAAAGCATCAAGGGCTTAAAGAGCCCAGAGGATGCCTGTCTTGGGGCATCAAGGAAGGCTTCCTGGAGGAGATGGAACCCTACTTGAAGGAGGGGCAGAAGCCGGCTGTGTAGGCAGAGGAAACAGCATGGGCCAACAGTGGGACTCAGAGCCAGGGGCTCTGGGAATTGGAGGTGGTCCTGTTGAAATAGGGCAGGGACTTTGGTTGCTTTGGGACCTGCTGCCACTGCTGTGAGAGTCACACGTGCACCTGGAGGCTGGTGGGAGGTGGTCTCGGATGGGTTCACCCTTCATCCCCCATGCAGCACACTCCATTTGCAAGTGTCCAGGGACCAGCTGCATTTGTTATAGAGCTGACCGGCCATCGCCAGGGCAGCGTAACAGGCCTCAGCCACCCACCCGTCTCACTGGCTCGTGTCCTTGCAGACCACGTACAAGGGCAAGTCCTCCTTCCAGACCTACTCGGACTACCTCCGCTGGGAGAACTTCCTGCAGCAGCAGCTAAAGACACTCCCCGAGGGCTCAGCCCTGCACCATGGCTTCCAGACATGCGAGCACTGGAAGCAGATCTTCATGGAGATCATAGGCAAGCGGCAGCCCCTCCCCCAGGGCCCCGGCACAGCGGGCGGTGGCAGGTGATGCGGACCAGGGAGGCTACGGCCTGGCCTGTCTGAGCCATGCTGAGCCATGCTTGTCTTCTCAATTCTGGCCAAGAGCCCTGGAGGAACTGGAATGACACTGGCCACCAACAGCGATTGGAGACCAGAGTTTGGGTCCCCTCCTGCTTGGGGGCATCTGGCCACATCCTCTGATCCCGAGTTTACCCACTTAAAAAGAAATGGTAATGATGGTAATGGCCATCATAGCCAGCGGTCATTACCATTACCAGTGACTGCTGTAAGCAGCCATCTGTCATTAGGAGGCCTTCTCGATGCCAAGCCCTGGCTGAGGCCTGGCCTGTGTTATCTCTTTAAGCTCCAAATGAGGCCTAGGGAGTAGGTACTGTTATTATCCCCTTTTACAAATGAAGAAATGGGGATTCAGAGAGGGCATGTGGCTGAAAGTCACCAGAAGGACACAGCTGGCTGTGGCGGTGCTAATCTGCGTGACCCCCGTACCTCTGAACCATGAGGGTGAGGGGGTTGTGGGTGCCCTGTGCTGCAGCCCAGCTGAGGGCCCTTGCTTTTCCCTCACAGGGGTGCAGAGCGCCCTGTATGGCCTGGCCCTGTCCCTGCTCATCTGTGTGGCAGCTGTGGCCGTGTTCACCACCCACGTGCTGCTCCTGCTGCCTGTGCTCCTTAGCATCTTGGGTAAGTGGGCGGGGGGTCAGGAGCGGGCAGGGGTCTCACTGGCGGTCTCAAGTTTTTCTCCACCCTTAACTGTCTCATCTCTTCAGTGAAGGTTTGCTGACACACACACACCCCCCACCCAGGCCAAAAGAGCCTCTGTGACAACTGTTCGTAGGGCCATGCACTCCCCAAGAGGAGCCAGGGGGCACCAGGTGGCAGGTCTCAGCCCAAGGATGTGTTGCTGCCCCCTCTGTCACCTCTTTTAGGCCCCCTCAGCCCTCTCAGGCCCTGTCCCTCCTCATCTCGCCGGTCACCAGAGCTGAGGGATCTACTGTAGACTTCATCGCCTTCCCCAGAGACCCTCTGAATTTGCCCAGCCCCCTTCCAGGACTGTATGGGTGGGGCCAGGTCCAAGCTACCTCCCCGCCCCCTGCAGGCATCGTGTGCCTCGTGGTGACCATCATGTACTGGAGCGGCTGGGAGATGGGCGCCGTGGAGGCGATCTCCCTGTCCATTCTCGTCGGCTCCTCCGTGGATTACTGCGTCCATCTGGTTGAGGGCTACCTGCTGGCTGGAGAGAATCTGCCCCCCCAACAGGCTGAGGTGAGCCCGCCACCTGCCCCACCCATCCCCAAGGGATCTTCTCCTTCCCCAGTGCCACTGATGAAGGCCCCCAAGGGTAGCTGGACACCATGGTGTCCGATTCCCATCCAGCATGTGTTGCAGGAGCCTCCGTTTCCAGGGCCATTCTCCACACCAGGGGACTCGAGTTCTCAGGCACCTGCACCCAGCATGACTGTGGGCCGTGGATGGGTCCACTCCCCCAGCTCTGTCTCCCTCTTTGAGCGTGAGGGGTTGGACCAGGCACCGTCCAAGGGCCCTTCCTGTTTCTCGAGTCCCTGATTCCCAGTCTCATTCTCAAGCCCAGGAAGCAGGTCTGAGCCCTTCTAGTTGAGACCCTGAGGCCACCCCACCCTCACTGGACCTTGTGGCTTAGGGAAGACATACCCACGTACTCAGTGCCAAAACCAGCTCTGGGTCTCATAAAATTTTTGGTTTTCCCCAGTTTGGAATTGTTTTGGTGTGAAACATTCATAAATACATAAATTAAATCAGTTATACATTTAGCTGCTCTGGGTCAAAAGAAGGAATCAGTTCCAATCAGGGCTCCCATGTTCCAGGACCTGCCATGCAGGTCATCAGTGTTCTGGTTGTCATAGCGATGTTTAACCAGCCCCCATTGTATGCCCAGCACTGGGCACTGCTGCAGGGGAGCGGGTTTTATGTCCTCGCAGAGCCATCGGAGCAGGTGCTGTTGTTACCCCCTCCCCCACCCCACACACACACATATTTATGAAGGTGGAATCAGAGCCTTGCCGGGTCAAGGCTGGCCTTGGACAGCATGTGCGTGTTTCCCAGGGCCCAACCTCCCATCCCAAGCCCTAGGCGGGAAGTGATCCCTTCCGGGGCCCCAGCGTTCTCTCACCCCCAGGACGTTCTCTCACTTACCCCCAGGATGCCCACTCACAGCGCCAGTGGCGGACGCTGGAGGCGGTGCGGCATGTGGGCGTGGCCATCGTCTCCAGTGCCCTCACCACAGTAATTGCCACGGTGCCCCTCTTCTTCTGCATCATCGCCCCATTTGCCAAGTTCGGCAAGATCGTCGCCCTCAACACAGGCGTCTCCATCCTCTACACGCTCACTGTCAGCACAGCGCTGCTCGGCATCATGGCACCTGGCTCCTTCACGCGGACCAGAACTTCCTTCCTCAAAGCCCTGGGCTCTGTGCTCCTGGCGGGGGCCCTGGGGCTGGGCGCCTGCCTTCTGCTCCTCCGGAGCGGCTATAAGATCCCCCTGCCCAATGGGACCTCCCTATAGCCCTGGCACTACATCTGGACTTGCACACCTTTGGTCCAGTAGGTGGGGGACGAGATGCTTGTTCTCTGCGCCCAGAGGCACTTTGTTTGCAGCTCGGCTACAACTCCTTATGTTCCCAGACGTCACCCACCTGTGTGACCCACACTGCCTTCATCACAGTGCCAGCCCCTGCTGGGTGGTGAAGCTGGCTGCCGCTCCCCACTGCTGGACACTGGCAGCTGCCCTGCCTCTCCCTGTTAGGGGAAGAGACCAGCCTTCCTCCTGAACCTGGTTCCCGGGGTGGGGTCAGGTGATTTTTGCAGGGGGCTTCCCTCTGCAGAATTTCCGCATTGCCTCAGTGCTCACAAGAACTTTCTGATGTGGTTGTTACAGGGCCCCCATTCTATGGATGTGAAAACCAAGGCATCAGAAGGCAAAGTAACTGACCTGTAGCTGGGTCAGTGGCACAGCCAGAGTGGCCTCCCTTGGGAACTCTGCCGGAAGAGCACAGAGGGTTCAGGGGCAGGGCCTCACACCCCCTGCCCAGCCCCCCTCCATCAGTTTTACGGCGGCCAGTGCTGGTGGTCCTGTGGTCCTTCCTAGGCCTTTAGGTCCTGGCCTCAAAGGACAGAAGGACCAGCCTGGGTTACTGCATGTCCTAACCCCGGCCCCAGACTCAAGGGGCTCTGCTCTCTGATAAGCCTTGGGGCCCCAGCACAGCCTTCCTCACAGATTTGAGCCCCCCACCTCCCCCACCTGACTCTGTGGGTGGAATTTAGGGGAGGGGGCAGCCCCTGGGATGGGGAGTTGGCTGTGCCTGCCTCCTGCTCACAGCAGATGGTTCTTATTAAAGTGAAATGAAACTGCAGACCGCCGCCATTAACACGAGCATTTTAAGCATTTCTGGCTCCATTGTATTCTTCAAATTGCGATAACTAAGTGTTTGCATGGTGCCGTTGGGAACCTGACTCAAGGCGGGTGCTGGGCCTGGAAGGAGATGGAGGTGGAGTGGAAGGGGCAGGAGCCTCTGGGGAACAGGGTCACAGAGTACTCTGGGAGCCCAGAGTCAGGCTGGGGAGCTCTGGGGCAGGGCACCATAGGAGTGGAGCCCATTTGGCTCCCCACCAGGACACTTATTAGCCCCTTCAATGTTCCCAGTACTGTGCTGTGACCTTCTTCCTTGGGACAGACATTGGCCCAGGGCATTAGGAAGCTGGACACAGACTGAGCTGGGACTGACCCCTTAGGGTGGGTGGATGGTCTCCAGGTGAGCTCTCCTGGTCATCTGTAAATATTAACAGGGAGGCTGGGCATGCAGGACAGACCTGCAACAACCTGTCACCACCAGTGAATGCCTGGCACCCAACAGAGGCTCAGTATTTGCTGAGGGAGCATCAGATCTTGGTTCCCACTCTCCATGGTGAAGACAGACACCAAACACCGGGTTAATGGTATAAGCTGACACATAGCTCTTAGCATGCCAGTTGCTCTTCTTAGGGTTTGTCTCAGTAACAAAGTGCTTCAGACCAGGTGGCTTATAAAGACAGGTTTATTTTCTCACAGTTCCGGAGGCTGGAAATCTGATGGAAGGTGTAGGCAGAGGGTCGTTCTGGAAGTTGAGGGGGACTCTGCTCCATCCCCCTCTCCTGGCTTCTTTCTGTTGGTGGCTGGCCATCCTTGGCATTTGTTGGCTTGTAGAGGCATCACTCCAGTCTCTGTCTCCATCTTCACTTGCCCATCTTCTCTCTGTGAAGGTCACATTGCCTTCAGTTGTATCAGATCCTAATGACCTCATCTTAATTTGATCACCTGCAAAGATCCTATTTCCAAATAAACTCACATCTGGGACTTCTCTGGTGGTCCAGTGGCTAAGACTGTGCTCCCAAGGCAGGGGTTCAATCCCTGGTCATGGAACTAGACCCCACATGCTGCAACTAAAGAGTTCACACACCGCAACTAAAGATCCCGCATGGTGCCTCGAAGATCGAAAATGCCATGTGCCACGACTAAGATATGGCACAGCCAAAATAAATAAAATATTTAAAAAACGAAACAAGTTCACATTCATGGGGACCAGGGTTAGCCTCAACATATCTTTTGGGAGGAACACAATTCAACTCATAACAAGGCTCAACATGCATCAGCTCAGTTGTTAACCTTAGGGAGGGGGTGCTCGGACCCATTTTACACCTGGGGAAACCAAGGCTCTAGAGATTGCTTTGCCTGAGTCAGGCAACTGCTGATGGTAGAGCCACAGTTTGACCCCAACCAGCCTGTCACTGGTGGTTCAGACAGTCAAGAATCCACCTGCAATGCAGGAGATCCAGGATCAATCCCTAGGTCAGGAAGATTCCCTGGAGAAGGGAATGACTACCCACTCTAGTATTCCTGCCTGGAGAATCCCACAGACAGAGAAGCCTGGCGGGCTACAGTCCATGGAGTCGCGAAGAGTCGGACATGACTGAGTAACACACACACACAGCCTGTCCCAGAGCATGTGCTCATCCCTGAGGGTGTGCAGCCTCTCGGGGAATTGTAACAAAGGGTGATGATGGCACAGGGGCACTCTTATCAAGTGGCTTCTTCTTAGAGAATCTGGATGGAAACCCTTTAATGTGTACAATACTTCACCCCTAAGAATTTCCCCATCAGCCTGTCTGAAACCTGAGCCATCAGAGGCCTGGCAGAGAGAACTGTAACTGAAGGAGCTGGTCAAGGATTTAGGCAGGTCAGCCAGGGCTCCAGCAGCACTTGTAGGGGGTGAGGTAGAGGGCAGAAGGCCACAACTGCAGAGTTGGACATCTTCCAACAACAGGAAGGAAAGAAAAGGCAAACTTATAGGAAAAGACCAGGTGGGAGGGGGTGTGGCAGGGAGGGAACTGGCAAGATGACAAGACATCCCAGAAGGTGCTCAGAGAAAAGACTGCCATCTCCAAGTCCTTGTCCTGAGACCTTCCCAATAATCTAGTATTAACGTGGAGGTATGGTCATTTGCATGTCATTTGCATGCAGTCCAGGTCATGCCCATTTGTCAGGAAACCCTCACTAAGCCCATTTCCTTGCTTTTAAGAAACAGCTCCTCTTCCTTCCCCTTGGTCTTCATCTTTGCAGGGTGCTCTGGGGGTGTCAGCAGGCAGGACAAGGGTGAAGGAGGCCAGGCCCTGATGTTGCTGTCACCTCCCTCCAACAGGTGAGTGGGGCTCCTTTACATCAATACAACTCTCTCATGACCCTCACAGTGTTCCTTGGAGCAGAGTGCCCATTTTACAGATGAACACTGTGAGCCCCAGAGGAGGCAGTGACAGTGCATGGCCAGGCTGCCTGGGTCCCTGTCTGTCTCTGCTTTCCTGCCGGGTCCAATCTCTGTGGATGGTATTCTTTATCTCCTCATCATATGTCCTGGTTCCTCAGGCCCAGCATGGCAACTGCCCTGTCCAGCTCTGGGTCAGTACTTCTCTCTCTCCTTGGGGCAGGGCAGGGGCAGGGCTGGGGGAAGGATATGTGCTCAGTCATTCAGTCGTGTCTGACTCTTGGCGACCCCATGGACTGCAGCCCACCAGGCTCTTCTGTCCATGGAACTCTCCAGGCAAGAATACTGGAGTGGGTTGCCATTTCCTCCTCCAGAGGATCTTCCTGACCCAGGGATCAAACCGGTGTCTCCTGCATTGGCAGGCAGATTCTTTACTGTCAGTTACCTGGGAAATGCACAAGGGGAAGAATGCTGGTGACTATTTGTGAGCTCCGGGGAAACTCAGCCACACCCTTCACTGCCTGCTGCTGCTGCTGCTGCTAAGTCACTTCAGTCGTGTCCGACTCTGTGCGACCCCATAGATGGCAGCCCACTAGGCTCCTCTGTCCCTGGGATTCTCCAGGCAAGAACACTGGAGTGGGTTGCCATTGCCTTCTCCCCTTTGCTGCCTACTTGGCTACAAATAATTCCCCCTTCATCTTATTTGCAAATATTGGCTCCACAGGGTCCCAGAGGCAGTAGTAACTCCCGTGAAAAGGACCTTGACCTTCCTTCACCCGCTAACACACCGCTCACGGTATTAATAAGCTTTTGCTGAGCGCTAATGAGATGCCCTTCATTAGATCGGGCACAGCAATTAGTCTGCGATCTGCGAGGATGTGCAGGCATTCAGCGGGCCGGGGAGGGGCAGAGGGCCTGAGGGGAGCCCGTGGAGAGGGACCCCTGTCACTTACAAAGGTTCCCTGAGCCCCTGCTTCTGACTCCTTCCCTTGGAAGCCAGGAAATCGATGGAAGCTAGTGCTTTAAAGTACTGGCCACGTCCCAGGCCCTATCCGTTCACTCTCGGGAGTTCTTGCAGCATTCCTCAGAAGGGAATGTCTTTGTCCCATTTCGTGGTCCAGTGGCTAAGACTCTGTGTTCCCAATCCAGGGGAACCAGGGGGCCTGGGTTCGCTCTCTGGTGGGAGAGCTGTATCCCACATGCCACAACTAAAGATCCCATGCGTGCATGTGTGCTAAGTTTCTTCAGTCATGCCTGACTCTTTGCAACCCCATGGATTGTAACCCACCAGGCTCTTCTCTCCATGGTATTCTCCAGGCAAGACTACTGGAGTGGGTTGCCATGCCCTCCTCTAGGGATTTTCCCAACCCAGGGATCAAACTCCTACATTGGGAGGTGGGCTCTTTACCTCTAGCACCAATTGGGAAGCCCTAAAATATCCTTACGCTGCAACTAAGATCCTATGTAGCAAAAAAAAAAATTAACCCCAGAGACATGAAGTAACTAGCCTGAGGTCACACAGCTTGTGAGTTATAGAGCTGGAATTCCCGCCTAGGGTGAACATTTCCTGAGTACATGCCCTCTCTCTAATACAGCCTCACTTGCAAACAGATTTGACTCGCAGAAGCAGCCAGCCCCAGGCCAGCTGGGCAGCCAGGGTCCTCTCTCCTTCACATTTGTCCACCTGCTTGCTTCTCTGAGAGGAAAGAGCACCAGACTGAGAGTCCAGCGTTTGAGTCTGGGCTCCAGCCAAGGTGACCTGGAGCAAATCACTGCACAGTTTCAATCCTCTGGAAAGTGGGGAGAGGACAGCATGACATCCAGGGCTCTGCCTCCTCCCACTTCTATGCTGCTGGATTTGAGTCTAAGTCAATCTGCCCCAGGGCCCACCCTCCATGGCCATCTTCTCCTCTGAGCCTCTCCTGTCTCCTCATTGTTCACATCCAATGAGCAGGAGGCTGTGCATTGAAGCTGTTGTCTGTTCAACAATGATTAACTGAACACCTACTATGTGTCACACACTGTTCCAGACCTCGGTGATCCAGATCAGATCAGTCGCTCAGTCGTGTCCGACTCTTTGCGACCCCATGAACTGCAGCACGCCAGGCCTCCCTGTCCATCACCAGCTCCCGGAGGTCACCCAGACTCACACCCATCAAGTCAGTGATGCCATCTCAGCCATCTCATCCTCTGTCGTCCCCCTTCTCCTCCTGCCCTCAATCCCTCCCAGCATCAGAGTCTTCTCCAATGATTCAACTCTTCGCATGAGGTGGCCAAAATACTGGAGTTTCAGCTTTAGCATCATTCCTTCTAAAGAAATTCCAGGATTGATCTCCTTCAGAATGGACTGGTTGGATCTCCTTGCAGTCCAAGGGACTCTCAAGAGTCTTCTCCAACACCACAGTTCAAAAGCATCAATTCTTCGGCGCTCAGCCTTCTTCACAGTCCAGCTCTCACATCCATACATGACCACAGCAAAGACCATAGCCTTGACTAGGCGAACCTTTGTTGGTAAAGTAATGTCTCTGCTTTTGAATATGCTATCTAGGTTGGTCATAACTTTCCTTCCAAGGAGTAAGCGTCTTTTAATTTCATGGCTGCAGTCACCATCTGCAGTGATTTTGGAGCCCAGAAAAACAAAGTCTGACACTGTTTCCACTGTTTCCCCATCTATTTCCCATGTAGTGATGGGACCAGATGCCATGATCTTCGTTTTCTGAATGTTGAGCTTTAAGCCAACCTTTTCACTCTCCACTTTCACTTTCATCAAGAGGCTTTTTAGCCCCTCTTCACTTTCTGCCATAAGAGTCGTGTCATCTGCATATCTGAGGTTACTGATATTTCTCCCAGCAATCTTGATCCAAGGAAACACAAAAACAAACCCAGATCTAACTCCATGGACCTTACAGTTGAGGTAGGGAAAATCTCTTTAGTAAAAGAACCCTCAGATACATAACCACAAACCAGAGGGGGAGCAGTGAAGGGTAAGGGCCCCAAGCCTTGTGACAGGGACCCCTGGGGATGTGGCTTCTGCACGGAGGTTTAAAGGATGAGGACTGTTTCCCCTGCTCCTGACGGGGCTGTTCCCTCCAAGCACAGGCCTCCTTGAGCCACCGAACAGCCTCCCGCAGACTGATGCTAAGACCTAAAAGGACAGATTCATTGTATCTTAAGGGTCAAGGCTGGAGCTTCTGCAGACAGGGAAAGTGGTGACAGGCTGGGTCAAGAGAGCATCTGGCTATTATAGGAGCTCAGTCACACACCCACAGCCCACCCAGTGACCCGAGAGGAAGGCGTGGAGTGGCCCTCTACACATGGTTCTCAGAACAACCTCAGTCACTGGGAGGAGGGGGAGGGGAGGGGGGAGGAGGGGGAGGGGAAGGGGAGGGGGGAGGAGGGGGAGGGGAAGGGGAGGGGGGGGGGGAGGGGGGGGGAGGGGAAGGGGAGGGGGGAGGAGGGGGAGGGGAAGGGGAGGGGGGAGGAGGGGGAGGGGAAGGGGGAGGGAGGGAGGAGGGGGAGGGGAGGGAGGAGGGGAAGGTGCCCAGGCAGAGAAAGATGCCCAGGCAGAACTGAGTCTCCTTTTCCTGCTGGGGCCTCCAGAGGACTTCAGAGTGGCATTCCTGCCCACTCCAGCTGGCAAAATACCATCGCCTTTGGCATTCAAGGCTTGGAGGAGCCCTGTGAAAAGCAATCCACTCCAAATAGACTTAAAATATGAGCCCAGAAGCCAGAGGCTGTGAGTCCACACACCACCATGCCTGGGGGGCTCAGGCTGGTGTAGGGCCTGAGGTCTTTACCCAGCCCTGCCCTCCAAGGCTGCATGGATTTGCCTGAAACTGTTCAGTTATGTTGACTCTTTGTGACCCCATGGACTATAGTCCACCAGGCTCCTCTGTCTATGGAATTTTCCAGGCAAGAGTACTGAAATGGGTTGCCAGGGTGGAGTATAAACTGGCTCTACCATCGTGGAAAGGAATTTAGCAGTAACTATCAAATCACAACGGCACGATCTTTTTTTTTTTTTTTTAATTTGACTGCACTAGGTCTTAGTTGTGGCCTGTGAACCCTTAACTGCAGCATATGGGATCTAGCTCCCTGACCAGGGATCAAACCCAGGGCCCCTGCCTTGGGATCGAGCAGTCTTAGCCACTGGACCACCAGGGGAGTCCCGGCATGATCCTTTTGATTCAGCAATCCTACTTCTGAGAATTTATCCTGCAGAGAAACTTACACTGGGCAAGTTTTTCACTGAAGCCTTGTCCGGTATATCCAAGGACTGGGAGCTCCTCAATGTCCCTCAGCTCAGTAACCAATGAAATAAGGTACAATCAGTCCTTTCAGACAATAGGATATTCTGTGACTGTAAACAAAGAATGAGGAAGATTTGTAAGTGCCAGTATGAGAAAAACCACAAAGGTCTATTAAATGAGAAGAAAGTTTCAAAAAATGTGTGTAAAACACCTTGAAAAATGGGTGGGAGGGAGAAAGCATGCTCATTTTGCTTGTATATATATAAAGAAACTAGAGGAAACACACAAAAAAATCTAAGGCAGTGGTTACTTGTGGGAATTGGGATGTGGGGACTAGGCAGATGGCAGACACGGGAGGAAGACTTTTATTACAAATCTTTTCACACTCTTGGGTTTTTTGACTACAGGAATATATTACCTGTATTTTTTTTTTTTTTTTTAAGCAAAGGAGAGACATGGTCTTCATTTGCTTCTTAGAAAACTCATTCTTACTGCGGGGCAGAGGATGAACTCAGGAGGGTGGAGAGCAGTGAGGAAAGAAGAAAGGAGTGCCCCTCCCAAAGAAGATATCAATAAACTTCACCTGAAGTTCTCTGAACCCAGACACTGCCAGGGTCCGGGAGAGGGGTAACAGCACGCTCCCTGCTACCTTCTCTGAGTAGAGATGTGGGCCATCAGTCCCCCTGGTGACGTTCCAGAGCCCCTGGAGTGCTCAGGAGTGTGGCACCGTTTGACGCTGTTCCCACACTTCCTTATAGTTGAGCCGGAAAAGGGAATGACTGGAAGGGAGCAGCGCTGGGTAATAGAAAGAGCGCAGAGTTGGGCTCTGTGACCCCCCTGGTGTGGCGTTCTAGAAATTGGGATTAGTATCCTCATTCTGCCTCCATTAACTATGTGAATTAGAGCAAGTCCCTTCCTCTATTTTAGCCTGTTTGCTCACCCATTAAATAGAAAAACAACATCTACCATGCATGATTGTTGTGTTTACATGAGATAATACGCACAAGGATTTGTGCATAGCGATAGCTGCTAAACCACCATCATCTTCATTGTCATTAGAACAGAGTTCTCCCAACTCAGGATAGCATTTATGTGCTTGGAGTATCAAAGCACTTCAATAAATGTGAACTATTCCCTCTCCAATTCGTTTCTCTCAGACTATGGGTGGAGTACGTCTTCTTGTCCCATTGATGTTGGATCTGGCCACGTGACTTGCATTATCCACTGGGATGTCGGCAAGAGTCAAGCAGGCAAAGGCTTGAAACATGCCCGTCCAAGGGGACTTGCCCTCTGCGCTTCTGCCTCTCCATGGGACGAGCATGCCCAGTAGGTTGAGAGACACATGGAGCAGACTTGACCGAACGGTAGCTTGGAGCCAAGCCCACATGACCGTGGCATGGCTCACCCACCTCTCAGCTGACATCAGTTAATGATTGTTTTAAGCCACAGAGATTGAGGAGATTTGCTACACAACATTATTGCAGCAACAGCTGGTGGAAGCATTGTTCATTGCATTCATAATAAAGTTGATTCTTTCTACAGATTCACAGTCCTTTTGGACCTCACTGATGCTTTCCCTGTTTCCACTGCATGCCACTGCCTCCTCTTTGCATTTCGGGTTTCAGCCAAACCAATCTTCTTTCAGTTCCTGATGGTCCAGGCTTTGCACATGCTGTTCTCTCTGCCTGGATGCTCCTTCTCTCCTTCCAGGATCTTCATGAAAATGTTAGTCACTCTGTTGTGTCTGACTCTTTGCGACCCCATGGACTGTAGTCTACCAGGCTTCTCCGTTCATAGGATTTTCCATGCAAGAATACTGGAGTGCATTGCCATTTCCTTCTCCACAGAATCTTCCCAACCCAGGGATTGAACCCAGGTCTCCTTCATTGCAGGGAGACTCTTTACTGTCTGAGCCACCAGGGAAGTCAAGCACCTTCCTAGTTCCTCCTCATCCTTCAGGCCTCAACTTTCTCCTAGAAGCCTTGACTGGTGCCTCGAGTCTGGGCCAGTTGTCCTGGGATGTGACCTCACAGCACTTTGTATTTCCTGTGCCCTGGCTGTTTCCTGACCTCCTACTTGCCTCTCTCCTCATTTGGGCACACTCCCTGAAGGCAAAGCCTGGTATCCCCAGTTTCTGACATACAGTGTGTTCATTGTAAATGTTTATTGACTGAATGAATTTCCTACCCTTTCAAGGCTCAATCTGCCCACCTGTTAAAGGGGAATAATCACATCAAATCTGGGGCAGAGGGAGTTCCTTGGCTAAGACTTACCTTTCAATGCAGGGAGTACAGGCTCAATCCCTGGTTGAGGAGCAAAGATCCCACATGTCTTGTGGCCAAAAAGCCAAAACATAAAACCGAAGCAATATTGTAACATATGCAGTAGTTCAGTTCAGTTGCTCAGTCGTGTCCGACTCTTTGCAACCCCATGAACCACAGCACGCCAGGACTCCCTGTCCATCACCAACTCCCAGAGTTCACCCAAACCCATGTCCATCGAGTCAATGATGCCATCCAACCATCTCATCCTCTGTCATCCCCTTCTCCTCCTGCCTCAATCTTTCCCAGCATCAGGGTCTTTTCCAATGAGTCAGCTCTTCGCATGAAGTGGCTAAAGTATTGGAGTTTCAGCTTCAACATCAGTCCTTCCAGTGAACACTCAGGACTGATCTCCTTTAGGATGAACTTGTTGGATCTCCTTGCAGTCCAAGGGACTCTCAAGAGTCTTCTCCAACACCACAGTTCAAAAGCATCAATTCTTCAGTGCTCAGCTTTCTTTATAGTCCAACTCTCACATCCATACATGACCACTGGAAAAACCATAGCCTTGACTAGACGGACCTTTGCTGGCAAAGTTATATCTCTGCTTTTTAATATGCTGTCTAGGTTAGTCATAACTTTTCTTCCAAGGAGTAAGTGTCTTTTAATTTCATGGCTGCAATCACCATCTGCAGTGATTTTGGAGCCCAGAAAAATAAAGTCTGACAGTTTCCACTGTTTCCCCATCTATTTGCCATGAAGTGATGGGACCAGATGCCATGATCTTAGTTTTCTGAATGTTGAGCTTTAAGCCAACTTTTTCACTCTCTTCTTTCACTTTCATCAAGAGGCTCTTTAGTTCTTCTTCACTTTCTGCCATAACGGTGGTGTCATCTGCATATCTGAGGTTATTGATATTTCTCCCTGCAATCTTGATAAAGACTTTAAAAAAGGAACTGGGACAGAATGATCCCTGTATCTTGTTTTGCTATAGGGGGAGAGGTTAGCAGGTACCTTATACTCTCCAGCAACTTGCATCCGTTCCTTGCTTTCAGACTGCTTCCCTGCCTTTTCTCAAAGGGACTGGAGGTGAAAGACACAGATTGTCAGTGGAAGATCAATGAAGCCTTTGGTCTGCACATCTATCTACCTAACAGAGATGCTGCTTGTGCTCACTTGGCTTGATTGGGGAGAGAAGAAGGGCTTCTCACTGGGTTGTCCCCACTCACTGCACTCTGCCAGCTGGAGCATCTTCAGAACTGACCTGCCTTGTCCTGTGAGAACAGGCAGAAACAGGGCAGGAGAGAGAATGATGGAGGGGAGAAAGCTGAGACATAACTGGGTCTCCTCCAATGCCTTCTCCCCACCCATAAGCTCATTTCAACCCACCTTGGAAGGAACGTGTGTCCCCAGTTCTCAGAAGAGAAAGTGACTCTCCCACCTTCCTGTGGGCAGTGGGAGTCTAACCCAGGTCAGTTTCTACTACACGCAGCTGCCCCCGCAGAGAGCAATGACCTGGAGCACCTTGGTGTTGTAGTTGGTGTCAATGAGGACAGAGAGCACCAATGACTTTATTACATTAAAGAGACTCCCTAAAGAGTGTACAGCCCTATGAAATTCACAAAAGGCTGCCACACTCAGAATCTCATGGGCTCCTCACAACTTTGCAAGGCGGGTTTCTTACCACTCCATTTTACAGAGGAGAAAATTGAGGCTCAGCAGAATGAAGTGACTTCTCCCAGGATCTCAAAGCAAATGGTGAAGCTGGTGTAACATTCCTCTCATCTTGTCTCCTGAGTCACTGAATTCCAGAGGTCCCACTTAGTGGCTTCCCAGGTGGCGCAGTGGTAAAGAATCTGCCTGCCAATGCAGGAGATGCAGGAGACTTGGGTTTGATCCCTGGATTGGGAAGATCCCCTGGAGAAGGAAATGGCAACCCACTCTAGTATTCGTGCCTGGAAAATCCCACGAACAGTGGAACCTGGAGGGCTACAGTCCATGGGGTCGCAAAGAATCAGACACAACTGAGCATGTATGCACTCACGCACCTGGTAGGGCCCTAGTCCCAGGGACACTCGGAGGAATCTGACACCATGGGACACATCCTTTCCATGTGGTGTGGCAATATAACCATGAGGCTGCCTGGGCACCACCTATCCCTGTGCAACCTTGTACAAGCCACACGTTCTCTCTGAGCCTCAGTATACTAGTTATTTATTGCCACCCAATAAACCACTTCAAAATCCAGTGACTTAAAACAATAACCATTTGTTTAGCTCATGATTCTGTGAGGTAATTAAATTAATCTGGGCTCATATGGGGAGTTCTGATCCTAGAGGCCTCCCACATGTGTGTAGTCAGCTGTAGGTTACCTGAGTGGTATTGCTTTAGGGATTGGCTGGTGTCAGGCTGGGGGAGCTAGGGTCACAAGCCACATGTAACCCACCAGGCTTGTTCACAAGGCAGTGTCAGCTTCCTGGGGAATGAGTGACTGTGCACAAGACCTCCTGTTACGACTTGAACTTCATTCAACCCTCCTGTTATGGGTTGAATCCCAGAAGACAGGATTATCAAGCTTTGTTTCAGAAAAAGAGAGAAAGCAAGAGGGAAAGGGAGAAGGAAGGAAACACACTTTTGCCAACCCCAAAATGCAAAATCTAGTGTGACATTCAACTAAATGAACAATTTATAGATAATTCACAATGCTCATACCATTAAGCAAATGCACTTTAAATTGATTTCAAATTAGTGAGCTAATGATTTCCCCAGGTCCAATCTCTGCCAGCCCCCAGTGCAGTGTTTTTAATAAGAGGTAGGTGTGCAGTAACAGCCTCTTTATTCCATAATTGAAGCCATAATTGAACTTGAGGTCATATTCAAGGGCCCTATTGATCTACACAGGGAAGGAAAGTGCTGACAGCGACCATCTTCGGGCCAGAGGGGTGGGGTGGGCCACGGCAGAATCCGGCAGCTGTAGTAGACTTGGAGAACACTTCCTGTGTGACCTGCAGGGAGACTTGATGGCTGATGGGGATGTTAAGTAAACTTGAGACAGGCAGGGCTCTCAATCCCAGTCCTGTAGGGGCTCCCTAAAGTCACGTCAAGGATCCACGTGCACCTTCAGGGCCCGAGGGTAAACACTGCACCCTCTTTTGTCCTGCCATGCCTATCTGGCCCCCAACTCTCCAGGCCAAGGGCATTCAAGCCTAGATACAACCACAAATGTGTTCTACTCTGCCTCTTCATCCCAAGGGTCAAGTCCTTGAACCCTCGGTCCAACCAAGAAAGGCAAGGTGGGGCCTCCCTGGTTGCTCAGTGGGAAGAATGTGCCTGCCAATGCAGGAGAAACAAGTTTGATCCCTGATCCTGGAAGCAGCTAAGCCTGAGTGCCACAACTACTGAGCCTGTGCTCTACAGCCTGGGAACCACATTTACTGAAGCCTGCACCCCACTCCAGTACTCTTGCCTGGAAAATCCCATGGATGGAGGAGCCTGGTAGGCTGTAGTCCATGGGGTCGCTAAGAGTCGGACACGACTGAGCGACTTCACTTTCATGCATTGGAGAAGGAAATGGCAACCCACTCCAGTGTTCTTGCCTGGAGAATCCCAGGGACGGGGGAGCCTGGTGGGCTGCCATCTATGGGGTCGCACAGAGTCGGACACGACTGAAGTGACTTAGCAGCAGCAGCAGCAGCAGCACCATCTAGAGCCTGTGCTCTGCAACAAGAGAAGCCACTGCAATGAGAAGACCATGCATCCAACTAGAGAGTAGCCCCTGCTTGCCACAACTAGAGAAAAGCCCGCCCAGCAACGAAGACCTAGCACAGCCAAACATATGTAAATAAAAACAAACATTCAAAAACAAAAGAGAAAAGGAAGGGTGGGAAGGTCTTTGGTTCTTGTTGGCATAACCCCAACTGCCCTCATTTCATGAGGCACAAACCAGTATCCATCTCTACTGCTGTCTCTGAAGAGGTATGAGAAGCTTTGACTCATCTCAAAAGGACATTAGAGCCTCATTTTATTCTTCACCAGCCATTTTGGCTGTTCTAAATCCAGAGATCTTTTCTCCAGAGAATATCCCAGATAAGCGGAGGTTGGAGGAGAAGGGGAGAGAGAGAGAGAACATTCACAAGGGTGAGTGGATTGCGGACACTTGGTCTCCTAATGAATGGATCAATGTTTAGGACAATCCATAAAGTGCTCCCTCTGTGCTCTTAAATTGTCGACCTGTCTATAATTCAGTTCAAATTTGAACCCTAAATTATTTAAACACCATATATTAGCAGTAGATATAAGGCTCCAAAATCTCATAAAAACTCATAAAAATGGGAAAGGCAAGAGGGTAGCAGAACAAAGGAGAAGGAGCTTACTCTTTTCCCTGCTACCTGTCCCCCTCCCATTCTTGGAGCACAAAGCTCCTTACAGATTTTTCAACTAACCTTTGCATGTGTAGCACCTCCAGGATTTCTCCACTGGCACTGAGGGTCAATTCCATGCTCCCTACTCTCCTTGGCCAGATTCTTCTCTGACAGGTTGTGGCCTGGGGTGTGGAGGAAGAAGGGAAAATTATTCATCTTAAACTTTGCATTACCTCATTCAGATTCCATTACAGCAACCAGTCATGGTGATAACCAAAAAGAAGAAAGGTGTGAGGGAAGAATGTCTCTAGTTTCTAGAAAGAGATTAGTAGAGAATAGTCATCTAATCAATACTGATCAATAAAGTGTCCCAGAAAAATCTAAAGCCACATTACTTAAACAAACCTTCCCTAGAACATCTCTGTCAATCAGAGAATGCAGAAAAGGCAAAATCAGGAAGGAGGGATTAATGTGTTTTGTTGTTTTTTTTTAGTAACTGTAAAGTAAAACCACCACTATGGCCAGCAATTCCAATCCTGAGTACATACCCAACCTAAATGAGTGCTTTGTCCTCAAGGGACATGTGCAAGAATATTCATGGCTTTATTCACAAAAGCCTCAAACTGGAAACAACCCAAATGTTCATCAGCAGTAGAATGGGTCAATCAGCAGTGCTTTATTCGCACAAAACAATACTATACAGCACTAAAGAAGAATGAAGTACTAACAAGCAACAACAAGGATGAATCCTAAGACACCACGCTGAATGAAAGAAGCCAGACACAGTAGAGTGCCTACTGAATGATCCCATTTCTATAAAGTTCAAGAACAAGAAAAACTGGCCTGTACCAACAGGTGTCAGAAAAGTGGTTATCCTTAGTGAGAGTTAACACAGGGAGGTGGTGCTGGAAATGTTATTTATTTTCATCTGGATGGTGATTACATGCACATATACCACATATTTTAAGTTGTATATTTCATATTTGTGTACATTACATGTTACACCTCAAAAGTTTTAATTTATTTTAACAGTAATTCTTAACTGTTAGTTTTTACAATTTTATTTATTTCCTTATTTAATTTTGGCTGTGCTGGGTCTTTGCTGCTGGAGGGCTTTTCTCTAGTTGTGGCGAGTGGGGGCTACTCTCTAGTTTCGGTGTGGGCTTCTCACTGTGGTGGCTTCTCTTGTGAATTGTGGACTCCTGGGCACATGTGCTCAGTAGCTGTGACTCTGGCTCTAGAGCACAGGCTCAATAGTCGAGGCTCATGGCCTTAGTTGCTCTGCAGCTCGTGGGATCTTCCCAGATCAGGGATCCAACCTGTGTCTCCTGCATTGGCAGGCAGACCCCTTACTACTGAGCCACGAGGGAAGCCCCACCTCAGGATTTTTAACAAATATTTTTAAATCATCACACCATCACTCAAAAATTTAAATTATCATGTGTCCTTCACTTCTATAGGGTCACAACATTCACAGAGTTTGTGCTTTACTTTCTACCTTGAGGGAAATGGTAACATACTTGCCCATAGCACAAATGAGGATGCAGGGGCATTGAATGCACCATCACAGACCATGCAGTCCAAGGCTGGGTGGATGGGTGTCATGGTGAGTGCAGACAGTGATCTGTGATCTGTGTCACATCTGTACTTTCTCATGGCATTATTGATGTGGTTCACAGTTGAGGCTGTTACACCCCTTTCAGTTACAAAAGGGCTCACCATCCCATTGTCCTGCCACTCTTCCTGGAGCAGAGTAGGATGGTTGTTACAGCAGCTCCAGGATGAACTTATGAGAGATGCCAAATAAAAATTAAATTAGAGCCCAGCTTTGTGGTTTCCAGCAGCTATCATTGCAGTGTGACCCATCTGTGTTGGGGCATGGTGACCACAAGCTGCCAGGCAGCTCCCAGAGGCTGTTGCAACACCTTGGATAGAGGTGCCCCTGCATGAAGTGCAGGCTCCCGGCTGAATCTATTGTTTCGGCACCAGGGACAGCGGCTCGTGTATTAACTAGTTCTGGAAATAGACTGGGAGGGCAAAACGTATTTGCAGAAAGCACTCTTCCCACGGTTTGCTATTTACACACAACGCTATTGCTTCCAGCTTTGTATAACAAATTAAATTCCGTCAGCATTAAAAATGTGTGTGTGATGAGAAGATTTGTTTGGAAAACATGCAACATTTACCTCCTTCCTCCAATCCAGGTGTTCCCCAAGGGAACTGCACTTCAGGGAATGCCCAGGTAAGTGGAGTTTCTCATATTCAGAATTGTCAGTGCAGTACCTGGGTAGAACAGCGCCCCTGGGACTCAACTTACTTTCCTTCTGAAACCTAGATGCAAGAATACCATTCACTCTGAGAGTGAAAAGGGGGTTATTTAGAAACCTTATCTTTAAAATTTGGGTACCATGAATTCATTCATTCGTTCAACTAAACTAATATTTCTGGAAAGCCTACTGTGTGCCAGGCTTCATGCTAAGCACTGGAAATGCAATAATGAACCAAATGAAGTCCCTGCTCTTGTGGAGTCTACATTCTCGTAAGAGGTAAAGACCATAAACATCTGAAACTAGGATAATTTCACTGGTAGCTCAGCTGGTAAAGAATCTGCCTGCAGTGCAGGAGACCCCCGTTCAATTCCTGGGTCAGGAATATTCCCCTGGAGAAGGGATAGGCTAACCACTTCAGTATTCTTGGGCTTCCTTGGTGGTTCAGATGGTAAAGAATCCACCTGCAATGCAGGAGACCTGGGTTTGATCCCTGGGTTGGGAAGATTCCCTGGAGAAGGGCATGGCAACCCCCTCAAGTATGGGCTTCCCTGGTAGCTCAGTTGGTAAAAAATCTGCCTGCAGTGCAGGAGACCCGGGTTCAATCCCTGGGTCAGGAAGATCCCCTGGAGAAGGAAACAGAAAACCATTTCAGTATATTCTTGCTTAGAAAATCCCATGAACAGAGGAGCCTGGAGGGCTAACAGTCCATGAGATTGCAAGAGTCGGACATGACTTAGTAACTAAACCACTAAACCAGGATAATTTCAGTTCATTGCAAGTTCCAGTGAAGAAAACAAAGTAATGGACTGTACAGTGACTGAGAACTATTCTAGCTAGGATGGTCAGGAAAGGCCACTCTGAAGAGACAATGTTTGAGTTGAGACCTGAACAATGAGAAGGAGCCAGACTTGTGAAGACCTAACAGAAAGGCATTCCAGCAAAATGGTGCAGCATCTTCAAAGGTGTTGAGGTACAAACAAACGTGGCATGTCCGAAGGATGGGAAGGAGGCTCGTGTGGCTGGGGTACAGTGCATGAGGATGAAGACACGGAGGAAATAAGCTTGGAAAGGTAGGAGGGGACCATGTCCCACGGAGTTTGTAGATCATATAAGGAGTCTGGATCTCAAGCATAGAAGTGATATGATCTGATTCATGTTTAAAACTGTCTGCATTTTTTTACATGCTCTGTGGAGAATGGGCTAGTGAATGGGAGGAGAAGCTGGAAGACCATGTTAAGCTGTTGCAATGGTCCACTGAGAGATGATGGTGATGGAAACCCCTCCTTACTTGTCTACGCGTGTAATTTGATCTCCAAAATTAAGGATGGCCTAGGCCTCTGAGTTATCCATGCTTCCTCGTCCAGTCCCTCCTCTAACCAATGCCATACATTTGTGAGAAATTATGAGAGAACACTGTTCATGGGGCTCATGAACAGGCCATGGGGTTCATGAACAGGTCAGGGAAGCCTGGCGTGCTGCATTTCATGGGGTCACAAAGAGTTGGAAATGATTTAGCGATTAAACAATGAGAGAACACACACAAAGTCACATATTACATTCTATTTACTGTTGAAAGGGGCTTCTTAGGTAGCACTAGAGGTAAAGAACCTGCTTATCAATGCAAGAGATTTAAGAGTTGCAGGTTCGATCCTTGGGTCGGGAAGATCCCTTAGAGGAGAGCATAGCAACCCACTCCAGTATTCATGCCTGGAGAATCCCATGGACAGAGGAGCCTGGTAGGCTATAGTCCACAGGGTTGCAAAGAGATAGACACGATTGAAGTGACTTAGCATGCATGCACACTGTTGAAAGAGTGAGTAAAATGATACTTCAGAGCTACTTGGCTCATCTAGAAAAGAAATCTGTTGCCTTTTTTATGCCAACTCTTCCCAAACCCTCAGTTCATGGGCTGCCACTTGGGGAGGAAGGGTATACCGAGCACTTAATCCATTCCTCATGCCTCATCATCTGAGAAACAGACCTCACCTGATGGGATGCTCATGGGAGAGACTATATCCTATCAATTTTGTGGTGAACAAAACCGTTAATGTATATGATATTTAAAGCATTACTACAACAGGGATACTCCTTCCCAGACTAGCTAGAAGGCCCGAGGAGATCACAAATGCATAATGAGCAAGACCAACTGGGCTCATCAGCCATAAGTACCTTGAGAATTTGCATCCATACAACCACCTGGAAGGGAGCAAACTGAACAGTGAGAAAGAAAAACAAAGATCAGTTTGCTTAGCATCAGAGCCCATGGTGCTTGGTCTCATATCATTTACTAACTCATTTGAGGATATGAGGCAAATCCCTTTATTTTCCCAGGCCTCATTTTTCTCAGCTGTAAAATGAGGGGGGTTGTTTAAACTCCATGATCCTCTAGCTCCAGCAGTCTGTAAATCTGTCAACAATGACCTAGGACCTGAATTTCCCATTTTCTAGATCTCCTTTGGTCCTCCCAAACCTCCCCCTACCACCCCCCAAAAAAGTAGAGAAAATATGTATCATTGTGTCCACCTTTCAGTATGGGAAAATTGAGACCATGGGATCACCAGGACTAGTCACAAATTTACAAACTGAGTTAGAGGGGGTCAGGTTCCTTTACAACACATTCAGGGAAATCCTAACTTCCCGAGGGACCTGCCAGAAGCTCACTCTGCAAGGGCTTATTCTCCTCACCCCATTCAAGCCCTGGCTCTCCTGCAACTCCTCTGGTCATCCTCAGGAGGTATGCTAGGACCTCAAGGTGCCTGTGCTCCACACAGCCTCTCCATATGTGTTCTTATTTCGATTTCAGGGCCACTGGCAAATCCCATCATGGCCAAGCCCTTCCACTGGGCTCATAATTGGAATCTGCCAGATCATTAGCATGGGGAAGAGGAGGAAGACACATTGGGCTTTATCCACCACTCCTGATTTAGTAGATGTTCCCTTTTGCAGCTCTTTGGCCTTGGAGGAATCTCTGTGCACCTGTATTTGTTATGGAAATTATCACTCACCCATACATATAAATCTGCAAGAGAGCCTCTTATCATCTGTAATAGTTCCACAGGCTGCACTAGCGAAGCCTGGGCAGACCTGAGGCTGTTTTGGAGATGCTGAGACCTCCATTCTTATACTAACATCAGAGGGATCTTGACCACCCAAAGAGCTCAAGTCACAGCTTTCAGTCTTCAAGAGTTTGCAAGTGTGCCCAGCACTGTGCTTGGGGTTCCCTATGTACCATCTTATTTAATCCTCACAATAACCCATGGTTTCCATATTTTAGTTGAGAAAACTGAGGTTAGGAGAGATTTAAGGGACTTGTTTAAAATCATAAGAATGAAAAGCAGCTCCCCTTAATTAGGCCAATTGTAGGACATTTCCATGATCATTGGGTTCTTTGAGGAATAAAATCATGGTGGGAGGAGAGGAAGGAATGGGAGTGATAGACTTCATGGAGGGTAGAGACCCCCACAAAGCAGCCCTGGAAAATGTTCTGCCTTCCTGGCAGATGTTCCCTGGAAACTGTTCTGCCTTCCACTGGAGTAATTTTCTCCCCCCATAGAATGATACTGGGGGCTCAAAATCTCGGCCTTCTCGCTTATACCTTTGGGATATAGTCATACCTCTCCCCCGGGCTCTGTTGTTAAGAATCCTTTTCTTTGTGTCAGAAACATGAAATCCTGGACAAGACCTGGTTGGGGGCATGACTCTACCCATAGCAAAAGCAATATTGTTAGAACTCTGTCTCTCTCCAACTCTAAGCTCTGCGTGAGTCTGCTTGGAATCATTCTGCAAGTAGGCTTGCAACAGCTGGCAGCAAACAAGGTTAGCCTGGACCCAGAATCTCATCCTTCCAGAAAATTCCTCTCCTAAATGCATAGATCAACACCTAGAAGAACTCTAATAGCCCTGCTTGGGTCATATATCTACCCTTGAACATTTCACTGTTGCCAGAGGGATGGAGTATCTCATTAACTAACATAGATGAGGTGACCTCTCCTGGGGAAAAAAACAGGGGCACCATAATCAACAAGCACACCGAGACTGAGTGTATGTGTATGTTTTTCCCTACATGGCCTTTGCAATAACTCCCACCTTGCACACTCTTTTAGAATGTGATATTGATACTCCTCCTATCTATGGTTGAGTTTATGTCCCTTCCCCTAGAATCCAGGCAGACTTTGTGTCTGCCTTGACCAATAGAACATGGCAAAAATGACACTGTCCTCATTTCCAAGTTCAGCCCTTAGAAACTGACAACTTTCACCTCTTGCCTCTTGAGACACTCACCTGTGAAGCCCTGGACCTCCATTTAAGAAGTTCAAGACTGTCATGTTGTGAGGAAACCCAGGCCACCTGGAGAGGCCATGGGCAGGTGTTCTAACTGCCCCAGCAGTGATCTTAGTGGACAACCAACATCAGCCATAGACATGTGAGTGAGGATACCTCAAGAGGATTCCTGTCCCTGGGTTGAGCCTCCCTAGGTGAGGCCCCAGATGTCATGCAAACAAGCAAGCCACCCTGCTGTGCCCTCCTCCAAATTCCTCACCAAAGAATCTGTACTCTATGAGCATAATAAAATGGTTGTCTTAAGTCACTGAGCCTGGGGGTAATGGGTTCTGGAGCAAAAGATAATTAGAACACATATTTGTATGTATGTGTGTAGGCATATGTGTATGTGTGAGAGTAGTATGTTGGGGAGGTTGTCTCCCATATGAATTAGAATAAGGGGGATGGGCAAGCATGTTAGACAAACAAGCACTCTGTGTAACACCTTCAGGACTGTCCATGGTGCCCACCATTTTTAATATACCAACTTTTATTAGTGGGAGGAACAGTTGTGTGACATACTTGATGCACAAGTTGCTGTGTTCCAGGTATTGAGCCTCACATTATGCAGTTAGCTTGGCAGAGAGTTAAAGCACTTAACTTGGCTCTTGTCTTCTTTCTATCCAGTGAACTGCTGCTCATCTAAGTGAAGTGTCCCCAGGCAGGATCTCCATGCTGCCCAAGTCCAGGCTTTGCCACTTATCTCATCTTCCTTGTAAATGGTATCCTTGCACTGCAACACCTCAGTGGCATTGACCTCGAGGTCCCTGTACCTTTCACCCACCAGACCCAGGCCAGTCGTTCTTACAGACCCTCCAGCCCCTCCCCAGGGTCCTCTCACTCCCCTGTCCCCCCTGTAGCCTTCTGGATCCTCATTCAGGAGCACACTCTAAACTCTGCTCCTCTTCTTTCTCTTCTGTCCTTATTCCTTTCAAGCTCTGTGAAGCTATGCTCCCTCTGAGGTTTTTCTTTCCTCTTTTCTGAACACCTAGCTTCTCCAGAAGGCCCCAGTTTCTTCCTCCTCTACTTCCCAGAGTCATGAATCCACTGCCTTCCCAAGGCAGCAGAGCATTGAGACTAAGAGTGTAAGCTCTAGGTCAACCTGTGGCTCAGGCTCTGGGCTCTACCACCTGCCAGCTGTGCGCATTTTGACTCACTAGTCACTCTTACCATGTCTGCTCTCCCATCTATGAAAGAGAGATGACAATAGCCCCCATCTTCTGTGCTTGCTCTGAGAATTAACAAGATAACCCAGGTGAAGGGTACTGTACTTCACTTGGCTCCTTTTAACTGAAATGAAACAAGAGCTCTAAAACTCCTCCTTTAAATATGAATTTCAACAGTTCCAGGTTCTGTCATTCACATGAGAGAAGAGGCAGAGCTTACCATCCTTCTCTGGTTTCACAAAGACACTCACAAATGGAAAAATCCATTTAAACATTATTCAGTTCTGTTCAGTTCAGTCACTCAGCCGTGTCTGACTCTTTGTGACCCCATGAATCGCAGCACGCCAGGCCTCCCTGTCCATCACCAACTCCCAGAGTTCACTCAGACTCACGTCCATCAAGTTGGTGATGCCATCCAGCCATCTCATCCTCTGTCGTCCCCTTCTCCTCCTGCCCCCAATCCCTCCCAGCATCAGAGTCCTCTCCAATGAGTCAACTCTTCACATGAGGTGGCCAAAGTACTGAAGTCTCAGCTTTAGCATCAGTCCTTCCAAAGAACACCCAGGACTGATCTCCTTTAGGATGGACTGGTTGGATCTTCTTGCAGTCCAAGGGACTCTCAAGAGTCTTCTCCAACACCACAGTTCAAAAGCATCAATTCTTTGGCACTCAGCTTTCTTCACAGTTCAGCTCTCACATCCATACATGACTACTGGAAAAACCATAGCCTTGACTAGATGGACCTTTGTTGGCAAAGTAATGTCTCTGCTTTTGAATACACTATCTAGGTTGGTCATAACTTTCCTTCCAAGGAGTAAGAGTCTTTTAATTTCATGGCTGCAATCAGCATCTGCAGTGATTTTGGAGCCCCCCAAAATAAAGTCTGATACTGTTTCCACTATTTCCCCATCTATTTCCCATGAAGTGATGGGACAATATGCCATGATCTTAGTTTTCTGAATGTTGAGCTTTAAGCCAACTTTTTCACTCTCCTCTTTACCTGGGTAATAAATTCATTAAGTAGAACAATCAGAATTGTGGGGGGTTTAAGAGTAAAAACTGTTTTTAAAACTGTTTAAAAACCACAGCACTATTCACAGTAGTCAAGACATGGAAACAATCTAAATGTGCATGAACAGATGCCTGCATAAAGATCTGGTACCTAAGTACAATGGAATATTGCTTGAGTGCATGCTCAGGTGTGTCCGACTCTTTGCAACCCCATGGACTATAGCCCACCAGGCTCCTCTCTCTGTGGGATTCTCCAGGTAAGAATAATGAAGTGACTTGCCATTTCCTACTCCAGGGGATCTTCCCAACCCAGGGATCAAACCCATGTCTCTTGCATTTTCTGCATTGGCAGGCAGATTCTTTACCACTTGTGCTACCTGGGAAGCCCACAAAGGAATACTACTCAGCCATAAAAAATATGAAATAATGCCATTTGCAGTAACATGGATGCAATTAGCGGTTATCACACTGAGAGAAGGAAGTCAGAAAGAGAAAGACAAATACCGTATGATATCTTATATGTGGCATCTAAAATGTGACACAGACTTCCCTGGTGGTGCAGCGGATAAGAATCCATCTGCCAATGCAGGGCATATGGGTTTGATCCCTGGTCTGGGAAGATTCCACCGGCCTCGGAGCAACTAAGCCCATGTATCACAACTACTGAAGCTCTCACAGCCTAGAGCTGCACACTGCAACTACTGAGCCTTCTTGCTACAACTACTCAAGGCCAAATGCCCAGAGTCTGTCCTCCACAACAACAGAAGCCACCACAATGAAGAGTAGCCCTTGCTTACTGCCACTAGAGAAAGCCTGCTCACATCAACAAAGACCCAGTGCAACCAAAAATAAATAGATGTAAAATTTGACATACAGGAATCTATCTACAGGACAGAAACAGCCTCATGGAGGCAGAGAACAAACTTGCGGTTGCTAAGGGGACAGGGCTAGGGGATGGGAGGAGTGAGAGCCTGAGGTTGGCAGATGTAAATTGTTATATACAGAATAGATAAACAACAAACTCCTACTGTTTAGCACAAGGTACTATATTCAGTATCCTATGGTAAACCATAATGGAAAATAACATTAAAAAAATAATGTGGAAATATGTATAACTGAATCAGTTTGCTGTACAGCAGAAATTAACACAACATTATAAATCAACTATACTTAAATAAATAGAGTAAAAACTGTTTACCATGGAGTATTGCAACCATCTCTGAAGTCAAGGTGCCATATAAAACTCTTTTGTTAGGAATAATATTTACAAGAATGGGCTTTTGATGCAGAATAGAATCTGATTTCCTATAGCTGCAGGGAAAATGGAGAGGGTTTTTTTTTTTTTTAAACATCTTATCTTGCTGAGATTTCTTTCACCAGAAGTTATAGAACACACAGTTTCAAGAACCAATATGGGAATTCTATTAGTCTACATGGAGGGGGAATTAAAAAGCAAGCTTGAGGAGGTCAAAACTTTCAATATGAAAGAAAAGATGATAGACTGGTGTTATTAAATGAAATGTGGGGTATTTGGTAATTTTTATTCATACATAGTACATAATAACCTTCTACATATTAGGTATTATGTTTTCTTTGTCCTTATGACATGTGAAAGTGAAAGTTTCTCAGTCCTGTCTGACTCTTTGCAACCTTATGGATTATATAGTCCGTGGAATTCTCCAGGCCAGAATATTGGAGTGGGTAGCCGGAGGGGCCTGATGGGCTGCAGTCCATGGGGTCGATAGGAGTCAGACACGACTGAGCGACTTCACTTTCACTTTTCACTTTCATGCATTGGAGAAGGAAATGGCAACCCACTCCAATACTCTTGCCTGAAGAATCCCAGGGACGGGGGAGCCTGGTGGGCTGCCGTCTGTGGGGTCGCACAGAGTCGGACACGACTGAAGCGCTTTAGCAGCAGCAGCAGCCTTTCCCTTCTCCAGGGGATCTTTCCAACCCAGGGATCAAACCCAGGTCTCCTGCATTGCAGGTGGATTCTTTACTAGCTGAGCCACAAGGGAAGCCCAAGAATACTGGAGTGGGTAGCCTATCCCTTCTCCAGGGGATCTTCCAACCCAAGAATCGAACCGGGGTCTTCTGCATTGCAGGTGGATTCTTTACCAGCTGAGCTACCTAGGAAGCCTCAAGCTATCATCCAAATGGTTAGAGTTACCATGATGAAGACACACAGTCCAGCAACCAAAAATTATTTTAAGTTATTTAAAATTCTATCACATATCTCAGGCCTTTTGGAAGGGACACATATCAGAAAATGTTTCCTGTTTCCTTTTCTCTCCCACCTACACCCCTATGTCCTTAGCGCCTTTTATTTGCCTGGTGCCTCCTTCCTCTCAAATCACCCTGGTCCTGCCTCCAACTCCAGATCTGCATATTTTCTGGCTGCTCCTCCCATTCTCCATGATTCTATATTCTCAAAAGCCAAGAATCCTGTCTGATAACCCTAGGGCTTTCCCTGGAGTGGGGGCAGGGACTGACTGGGGTAGAAGATGCCAGTAGACGACGCCAGAACCCTCTTTAGCAAGCAGGGCAGGGAGGGGGTAAGGACACTCCCGGGTGAACTCTGTTTTGTGCTATCACATGCCTGGTAGTGTGATAAAGCCAATCAGAAACTAGTATGTCTCTTCTGTCTAGCCACATCTGCATGACTGACCTGACGTTTATTATACATCACCCCAACTCCAATCCTCCAGGGACTGCGGCAAATCACAGAGTTGAAAGGTGGTGAGTGGGAGAGAAAAGGTTTTGCTTCATCTCAGCCCAGGCTGTTGGCAGCACAACAGCTTCTCATCTCAACCTAACAGCTGGGACACTGGCCCTACCACCAACTCCCAGTGCAAACTGGAATGAGTCACTGGTGTCGTATTAGCCAGCCTTGCCTGACCCAGATACAGGTGAGGCTGAAACAAGGTAGCACTTTGGAAATCTCCCTTCCCCTTTCCCCACCTAGACATCTCTTCCCCACTTACACCACAGCATCCATCACGCCCACCACTCCAATGACTTCTTCTTTTTAAAACTTTTTATTTTGTACTAGGGTATAGCCAATTAACAATGTTAAGATCCTTCCAAGAAAACAGCGAAGGGACTCAGCCATACATATACACATATCCATTCTCCCCCAGGTTGAGGTGGTTGGATGGCATCACCAACTCAATGGACGTGAGTTTGAGCAAGCTCCAGGAGTTGGTGATGGACAGGGAAGCCTGGCGTGCTGCAGTCCCTGGGGTCACAAAGAGTCGGACATGACTGAGCAACTGAACTGAACTGGATTCTTCCACAGACTTCCCTCCCATCCAGGCTGCCACGTATCATTGAGCAGAGTTCCCTGTGCTATATAGTAGGTCCTTGTTGGTCATCCATTGTAAATATAGTAGTGTGTACATGTCCATCCCAAACTCCCTAACTATCCCTTTCCACTTACTTCTTTGCTTTAAGAATTGCCTCTGAAACATCCCCTGTGAGCTGAGACCCTTCTGCACTGAGATGTTGGCTTCTTGACTATAGAAAGTTTGTCTGACATATTAGGTGCTCAGTTGCTGAATGAATTAATTAGCGCCCACTAAGACAAAAGCATAGATTTAGGTCATGTTATGGTTACCAGTGGGGAAGGGATAGTTAGGGAGTTTGGAGTGGACATGTACACACTGCTATATTTAAAATGGATAACCAACAAGGACCTACTGTATAGCACAGGGAACTCTGCTCAAGGTTATGTGGCAGCCTGGATGGGACAGGAGTTTGAGGGACAATGGATATGTGTATATGGATGGCTGAGTAGTCTCTTTGCTGTCCACCTGAAACTATCACAACATTGTTAATGAGCTGCGGTTGTGGTGGTTTAATTGCTAAGTCAAGGCTGATTCTTTTGTGACCCCACAGACTGCAGCCCACCAAACTCGTCTGTCCATGACATTTTCCAGGGAAGAATACTGGAGTGGGTAGCCATTTTCTTCTCCAGGGGACCAACCCAGGGGTCAAACCCACATTTCCTGTATTGCAGGCTAATTCTTTACCACTGAGCCACTAGGAAGCCCTGTTAATTGGTTATACTTCTATATAAAATTAAAAATTTTTAAAAGTTAGATCATGTAACTTGCTTGGACAGCAAGGTGATCAAACCAGTCAATCCTAAAGGAAATCAACCCTGAATATTCATTGGAAGAACTGATGCTGAATCTGAAGCTCCATTACTTTGGCCACCTGATGTAGAGTTGACTCCTTGAAAAAGACCCTGATTCCAGGAAAGACTGAGGGCAAAAGGAGAAGGGGGTGAAAGAGAATGAGATGATCGGATGGCATCATCAACTCAATGGACATGAGCTTGGGCAAACTCTGGGAGATGGTGAAGGACAGGAAATCCTGGTGTGCTGCAGTCCATGCAGAGTCAGACAAGATTTAGCAACTGAACAGCAACAACAACTTGCTGACAGCTGATTGCAAGTTTTTGAAAAAATTGGATACAATGGTTATTCATTCATCCACTTGACAAATCCTGGTTGAGCTTTTGTGTGAGGCACTGGGCTGGGTGCCAGGATACAGGTCAACAGGGCAGTAACTGTCTCTGGTAGTCTCTGGTCTGACGTCAGACACCCTGCCCCATGTCTGAGCAGAACGTACTCACCCGCTGGGCCTCTTCTCCAGTGAACCAGCTCTCTCCAGGCCCCTCATCCTACCCTTCCCGCCTTCCCCCACAGAAACTCACAAAATGAGAGACCAGAGGTGACAAAGCGAGTGTCACTGAAAATGGCCATTATCAGATTAGACAAACCCCAGGGCCTCCAGCCAGCACCACCCACAGCACCAGCTACTAATTTACTAGGATGAAAAGGCTCATTCATATTTCATTTCAGGCCCTCAGCCGCCTCAGCTGTCATTTCTTTCTTCCCTGGGCCCATTTCGCACCTCTCTGCTTAGAAAACGCCCTGGACCAAAAGTGACACAGGGATCCTGAGGTGACAGCCTCTTTGCCCAAAGTGTTCCCCAACCCCACCATCATACATGCTCCCATTCTGGGATGGGCTCTGGTTCTCCTCTGAGCCCAGCCCTCACCTTCTGCCTCTTCCCATGGACCAGAAGAACTATCCACCCCCTCACCAGGAAGGGAACCCGCCTGCCAGGCTCCTACTCTGGTGTCCCCACCTCCCCCAAGGTCCTGTGCCTGCCACAAACATCAGCAGATTTTCGCAGGGATGGGGGAGCCGATTTGAGTCCCTGTAGGCAAATCTAAGATAAGATCAGGGATTTTCAAGCATGAAAAGGACCTCCGAGATAAGAAACTGCTATTCATTTTCTCCCTTCAACAAAGTGATCGGCATTTGCCTTTTTTCTGCCTCTTTGCAGAACAAAGTGGAAACTAAGGCAGTCAGAGGGCTTGGCAGGACCCAACAGGCTACTGAAACTGCAAGATTTTACTAGCTTGCTCTGGACAGGCAGGAGGATGAGGGAGTCGACTAAACAGTACAGGGGGTGGGGAGTAGCGGGCAGGTGTAGAGGTTCCCCCATCTCTGTCCTGAAATAGCCCAACTAGTGCTGCAGAAGCAGCAAATGGGAGTGGAGGTCGTGAGCCTCTGGGGACCCAGGGAACGAGGGAGCCATGTTCCAGTTCAGCTCCACTCTAGTGACCTTGGACTTAGCTCACAGAGTTGTAAAGAGAAGGAATTGGATCAGATCAGTGATTTTCAAGACAGACCATGTAGAACATACGTCTCCCAGAGTGATGTCAGGGCAGAAGGAGACGAGGAGAGAATTGGTGAACAGAGTTTGGGGGTGGCCCCAGCCTAATCCAGAGATTCCCAAGACAACCTGATAATCTAGTCAAGGGGCCCCAGCCTACCCCCAGCTTACCCTCTGAGTCCCAATCTTTAGGATGGGGGCCTGGGAATCTGCATTTTCCAAAAGCTCTCCTGGTGAGTCATGAACCAGGTTTGAAGACAGCTGAGCTGGGGCAGGGGGGCGGGGGATGGTGTGCGGGGGTACTCTCTGAGGCTTCCAAAGCAATGAGGAAAGGAGCGTGAGGGCTGAGGCAGTCTGGGGCACACTTCCACCGTCCCCCATGGGAGAGCACACGCAGGGACCTGGGCTCATGGGCTTGAGACTAGCTGGTATGGGACAGGCATTATCTGCCTCCCAGAAGGCTTCTTTGCTCACAGACACCATGCCTGCGAGCTCCTTCGAGGGGTCCCCTGGAGCACTGGTGTCTGTTTACAGTTCATTAGCTACTTGACAGAGAGGCTCCAGGAGCGAGAGACATAAGAGGAAGTGTCAGGGCCCAGCCCGCCGCAGATCCGTCAGAAATGAAGATAAAGCTGCTGGGAGATGAGGAGGCCTGATGGCGGTGACAGCGGTGACAGCGGTTCCGGCGGCGCCTGGTCTCCCGAGTGGCCCGGGAATCCAGTTCAGCCCGTCTTTCGGAGGCACTACCCCTCAGCCCACGCAGCTGGCCTGAGACCTTGTGTCTGGCCTCCCCAGAGCCCCTTGCTGCCCAGTCTGCTGGCTCCCATGGCTACTCATGTCCCAGAAACAACCGAGGTGTCCAGAAAGCGGGGATTGGCTAGGGGAATGATTTCATGGCCTCTCTATGGGGTATTATCTCGCCACTAAAAATTCTATTTACAAGGAACTAGTTGGACACGACTGAGCGACTTCAATCATTACATGGAGAAGGCAATGGTACCCCACTCCAGTACTCTTGCCTGGAAAATCCCATGAACAGAGGAGCCTGGTAGCAGTCCGTGGGGTTGCTAAGAGTCAGACGTGATTGAGCGACTTCACTTTCACTTTTCACTTTCATGCATTGGAGGAGGAAATGGCAACCCACTCCAGTGTTCTTGCCTGGAGAATCCCAGGGACGGCAGAGCCTGGTGGGCTGCCGTCTATGGGGTTGCACAGAGTCGGACACGACTGAAGCGACTTAGCAGCAGCAGCAGCAGCAGCAGTCATTACATGGGAAAATACTTACAGGCTGTAAGAGTAAGTGTCGTGGGGAAGCAAAATGCAAAATCGTATAGACAGTATCAACGCTGTGAAATGGAAAGTACACATAGGGAAAAAAAAATACTGGGAGGAAATACTTCAAAATACTTCAAAAAAAAAGTTGATGGTGGTGATGGCTGAGTGCTCTTCTTTTCTACATTTCTCCTATTTTCCACACTGAGCATGATTTCTTTTGTAATGGTGACATCAAACTATTTTTAAGCAAGACGTGCATGTGTGTGTGCTAAGTCCCTTCAATCGTGTCCGACTCTTTGCGACCCCATGGACTGTAGCCTGCCAAGCTCCTCTGTCCATGAGATTCTCCAGGCAAGAATACTGGAGTAAGCTGCCATGCCCTCCTCCAGGGGATCTCCTCAACCCAGGGACTGAACCTGAGTCTGATGTCTCCGGCCTTTGTAGGCAGGTTCTTTACCACTGGTGCCACCTGGGAAGCCCTTAAGCAAGAAAACTTGAAGTTAATTCACCTTCTCTGCTTGTTTCAGGGCAAGGACAGGCCTGGCATGGGAACATGGGATTCAGAGAGTCCCAGCTCTCCCTGCCCCAAGCCCAGCCTTTTTGAAGCCCAAACCCATATTTTCCAGCCTTTCCAGATGGCATAGTGATAAAGTATCTGCCTGCCAATACAGGAGATGCAGGTTTGATTCCTGGGTCAGGAAGATCCCCTGGAGGAGGAAATAGCAACACACTCCAGTATTCTTACCTGGGAAATCCCTTGGACAGAGGAGTCTGCTGCTGCTGCTGCTAAGTCGCTTCAGTCATGTCCGACTCTGTGCGACCCCATAGACGGAAGCTCACCAGGCTCCCCTGTCCCTGGGATTCTCCAGGCAAGAACACTGGAGTGGGTTGCCATTTCCTTCTCCAATGCATGAAAGTGAAAAGTGAAAGTGAAGTCGCTCAGTCGTGTCCGACCCTCAGCGACCCCATGGACTGGAGCCTACCAGGCTCCTCCGTCCATGGGATTTTCCAGGCAAAAGTACTGGGGTGGGGTGCCATTGCCTTCCCCGAGAGGAGTCTGGCAGGCTGTAATCCAAAGGGTTGAAAAGAGTCGGACATGACTGAGAGACTAAGGATGCATGCACATATGTTTCCTACCCTGAACTTGGGGCCTGAGCTCATCACTCGCCCTTGGAGCCGATTACTGACCCAGAAACCCAAGGCAGAAGCCTGCGTTTCCACACTCACCCTCCATCACATTTTGAGATCAAGGAGGGTTTCCTGGGCCACCACTCTGAGCCCATCACCTCACACCTGAGGACAGCCCTGTATCCCCTACACTCACCAGAGGAGGGAACCTGTGTGGGATAATTGAAGGTGGCAGAGCATCCTTCCTGCTTTGGCCCCTAAGGCCCAGGGATAGAGACACGAGAGATGGAACTCAGATCAGAGTTTGGGGGAACAGAAGTAAGTGTGGTGGGGTTGAGGGCAGCTGCTATAGTGGTTTTCAGCAAGCCCTAAGTGACAGTAATAGCAAGAAACATTACTGAGCCCTTCCATGGGCTGTAGTGGGGTTGAACAATGGCTCTTCCCACCCCAAAGATGTGTCCACCTGGAACCTGTGAATATGAACTTGCTTGGGAAAAGGCTCCTGAAAGAATTAAACTAAGAAGCTTGAGATGAGATGGTCCTGGATTGACTGGATGGCCACACACATCCTCATAAGAGACAGACAAGATACACAGACACTTGGAGGAGAAGGTGATGTGAAGATGGCAGAGATCTAGGCCATGTGTCTACAAGCCCTGAGATAACTGGCAGCCACCAGAAGCTAGGATAGAAGCAGGGAACAGACTCTCCCTCCAAGCCTCCAGAAATAATCAACCCTGATTCTGAAATCCTGGCATTCAGAACCCAAGGCAACACATTTCCACTGTTTAAGCCACCCAGTTAGTGATCATTTCTTTTTGGCAGGTTTAGGAAACTAATACATGGCCAAGCCCTTTATACCCATCATTTGTCTGATGAGATAGGCTCTTGTATCATCTGCATCTAACAAACGGGGAAAATGAGGTTCAGAGTGGTTAAGTAACTTTTCTAAGGTCACACAGCAGTGAGCACTTGGTTGGGACAGGGGCCTGGATCTGTCATCCTTCTGAGTCCCTAACAGTGCTGAGAGCTGTGCCAAGGGGCTTTATACCTGTGATTCCCAGCTCTGGACTCAGGCCTTAGCTATATCACTTCCAGGCTGTGTGACCCCATACAAGTTAGTTAACGCCTTTGATCCGCAGTTTCCTCACTTTCAAACTGGAGGGACTATCAGAAGCTATCCTCAGGGCTGTCATAATGATATGAAAACTAGTATAGGGGGCTTCCCCGGTGGTCCAGTGATTAAGACCCCACACTTCCAATGTAGGAAGTGCTGGTTCAATCCCTGGTTGGGGAACTTAGATCCATATGCCTCGTGGCACAGCCAAAAAAAAGGAAGAAAAAAAAGAAAAGTAGTATGAAGTTTTGCAGCAGGTAACCTCCCTTGGGGACACCCTTGGTACCCCGCCCACTCCCAAGAAACCTCCTCCCCGCCCCGTGGCCAATGGGAGCCCAGCCTTCCCCTGCTAGTGCACTCCAGACATTCCCAGCTTCCAACCAGCCCGGCGGCTCCGCTCTAACAGCAAAAGCAAATTATGCTCGTAAATTAGGGTTCAGCTAATTGTGAGTTTACAGGCCAGTAGTAGACATGCCTTTAAACTCCTGTCTGTAAACACACAGCAGCCCCGCTGAGCAAGTGCCTAGCTGTATAAAAACTCTTTTAGGCAGAAATATACGGGCTGCGGTAGCTGACTCTCCAGGACAGAATCTCACTCATTTTGTTTTTTTCTCCTCCCTGTGCTAAATGTCGACGAGTGTAGCTAAGCCGCAGCATAGCAGCTCCTCTCAGTCTGCCCATAAATCCTTGCCTTGCGAGTGCAACTGAGCACGCCCACCTGACGGCAGCACAGAGACTACTGGGTGGGGGCTGCCCCTTGCCCAGACCCCACTTTCAGAAAACGGAAGACTCTGCCCTGGTAACTTGGGGAGGGGAGGGGGTCCCCTGGAGGCCTGGGGCTGGCAGGCAGTCTGGGAAAACATACTCTGGCCTGGGAGACAAGACCCAGATGATTTTTAGTACAAACCCCATGCCCCATCCTCACCAGGGAAAATTAGAACTGAGCTGAATTGATCAACAGAAGTGCATACATTTTTTTGTAATGTGGACCATTTTTTCAAGATTTTATTGAATTTGTTTCAATATTGCTTCTGTTTAATGTTTTAGTTGTTTGGCCTCGAGGCCTGTGGGGCCTTAGTTCCCCAGCCAGAGATCAAACTCTCATTCTCTGAGTTAGAAGGTGAAGTCTTAACCACTAGACCACCAGGGAAGTCCCAGCACATACCCTTTTGAAGACAAACTGCATGGGAGTTGGGGGTGGGGGTGGTTGAGGGCAGATCCCTGGGGGAGGGGGTTGAGGGGAGTGACCTGGAGGCTGGGGGGTGAGTCTCCTGCTTTGCTCCCCCACCTCCTACCTTCTTCAGGAGCTAGTGAGCAGAAGGTCTACCCAAGCTGGACAGGACCTTCTTTGAGGGGGCGATGAGGGAAGGCTGCTGCCCCACCAATCTGTGGGAAGAAGAGCTCTGGCTTTGCAGTCAAGCTGTCTGGGTTCATATCCACAGTTGGAGAGTGCCAACTACGTGCCAGGCACCTCGCTGGCCTTACTGATTCCATCCTCACTCTGTGGTAGGTGTGACAGATATCCTCCCATTTTGCAGATGAAGAAACTGAGGCACAAAGCCATAATGAAATCTGCTCAAGGTCAGCTGATAGACGGGGGAGACAGCATTCACCTCTGAGTGCCATCTCCTTGTTCTTAAGCACCGTAGCATTTCCTCTATTAGACCTGAGGATGGCAAGTCAATGGTCCTGACCACTCATGTATCACATCCAACCTGATGTCTGATCGTATAAAGTTTTATGGGGACACAGTTGCACCCATCTGTTCACACATCATCTAGGACTGTTTTCAAGCTGGGAGGGTAGAGTTGAGCAGTTGCCTGCAAAGCTGAAACTATTTACTATCTGGTTTTTCACAGAAAAGCTTTGCTAAGGCTACTCCTAAGACAATTTTCTCATCTGACCAATGGCAAGATCACATTGGCTCTTGCCATTGTGCTCCTCAGGATGTTGTGTGGATGAAATTAAATCACCTTCACTCATATCAGAGAATGCCCCGAACATAGCCAGGCTCAGGAGTGCTCACTCCCTTTCTTCTCCCAGCTCTCTCCATCTTCACCCCACATACGCATCCTTGGCTTTTACCGTCGCCCACCAATCTAGGCACCAGGGCTCCCCCAACTGCCCCCGGGGCCTGGATACAAGCCAGAGAAGGCTGGGTTGACCTAGTGACTCCAGATGATGACGGACTCCAGACCAAGGCTTCTCCTGTCCCTCCTCTTGCTCACACTCCACCAGCAAGCCAATTAACCCACACCCTAGCCTCAACTCAGTGAAAAATACTTCACTTTAAGAATTGAAAGCTATTTTTAAAAAGAAATGTTGTTATTCTATTGAAACTAAATCTCCAAATGACTTGTCTCCAACTGTGCAGCCACACACCATGGAGGAAAGTTACTAAACAAACAGTCTCTCATTTGCACGGGATCTAGCCCTGACCCACTTCTGGGTCTTGCCATTCTAGGGAGCCTCTTTATGGTTTTATCTGTTTATCAGGAACCCCAGTTTTTCCCCTGTGTTCCAAAGGTTGGACTCTCTTCAGCTCCAAGCAGACACTCGGTTTGTTATTTATTATGTGGTTTCCATATTTGAACACTTGAATTCCATTTTATTTACAACTATTTGACAAACATATAGAGCACTGAGGTGGCCAGGTACAGTTGTGTGCGCCATGCGCTGCACAGGTCTATGAGGTTCACACTTTGTGTTCTCGGATTTGTTTGTGAATTAGGATGACTGTCTTCTCAGTTGGCAATAGAATATCTTGAGGAAGAGGCTCCCTTTGTGAATTTGCTCAAAGGGTCCTGACCTAGGAATCCGCTAGGTGACAGTGGGGGTGCAGAGGAAGGGAGAATGTTCTGGACGGAACATGTCATGTGAAAAGGCCTGGAGGTGGTACAGAGCAGGACCGCCCTCTAAGGCAGTGTCCTAGCTGACTCCCTTCCTCAGCACAGCTAGGTTTCTACCTCCTTGAAGGAGTGTTTAGTACGATCTCCTGAACATCCATCCCGGAGGGAAGGAGCTGTGTGTCCTGCCTTGGGAAGAGGACTAGGGAGAACATTTCAGCTTATTCTTTGGTAATGACCTGCGTGGTAGAACAGGGCCAGTTGGTAAGTACGCTTGATGCTTCAGGCTCAATCACAGGTGCCCATGACCCAGAACACACTGTGTCTGGAAGAATGGCTGTGGCAAGCAGTTCCACAGGCAGCTCAGCCACACAGCCAGACGTGGACTGAACCACACCCAGCCCCAGATCCTGGTCTCAGAAGGCTGCGCCCACCCCCTCTCCCTCCACCTGTAGGCCCGGCCAGGGGCTCCAGGGTTCAGCCCCACCTTGTCCCAGGCCTCTGCCTAGCTAAGCAGCAGACCAGTCCAGTTCTTAAGAGCAGTGGCTGCCTGTGTTTGCTTCATCTCTGCCATCTCTGAGCTGTATGACACTGGGCAAGTTAATAAACCTCTCTGAACCTCTGTTTTCTTGTCTATTAAATGGCATAATAAGAGTGCCTACCTCACAGGGCTGTTCATCCATGTAGCAATTATTAATAGAGTTCAAGGGAACAGGAACCTGCTTTCACTGAACTCAGGTGTCTTGTGAAAATCCAGTAAGAAAACCCATATTCCGAGTGCAACACACAGCCTGGTTCACAGCCTTGTGATCTGCTTGACTGTGTTCCTCTTTTATCACATTACTGCCCTCAAGACAAGGAGGGCAGCAAATCTGGGTTCAGTAAATGTGAACAGAAAGAAAGTTCCAGTAAATCATGGCTGCGAAGCACAGGGCTTAGCTGTCCTGTTCTGGGATTCTGAGGGTCTATAGGGAGAGCTGAGCCACATGAGGGCCTCAGTTCCTGTGGCAGTGGAGACAATTCATTCTCTGCTTCAGCATCAGGGTGGCAGGATAATGTATTGGGACGCTGAGCTGTGTGTGTGCCACACACACACACACACACGTGGCTTGACTTTTCCTTGCCTGGGGTAGGCAGTGAGTGCACAGAGGAGAATGCAGAAGCCCTCATACTCTGGGAGGAAGTCTCAGCCCTTTGAAGAGATAATGGCCCTGAGGAAATGGGAGCTGGGGCCTTTGAGGCCAAAAAGAAAGAGGCCAGAGTGAGATGGCCCAGAAGGGAAACGTGTGGAGGTCCTAGGGAACCACTATCTCCTGCACGCTGAGCCCATGGGCCCCACAGAGGCCCCACCCTGGAGCCAGAGGTGTAGCACGAGACCCAAGTAAACACATGACCCAGGCTGGCCAAGGGGTTCATTCCATCCCCTGGGCCACTATGGTCCGTGGATTTAAGTAGCAGCTACAAGACCTAGGCCTTGGAGGACGTGAGGCTGAAGCTGCCTTGCCACCATGAAGCGAAGCCCATCTGAAGCTAACACAGTGGAAGTTGCCAGCGAATGACAGAGAACTGGGTGTCTAGGCACCAGAAGCCAGATGCAGGCTTAGACTTGTCCGCTAATGGAGGCAATCCGTTTTCTTTTTGGTTAGGTCAGATTGGGCTGGACTTTCCCTGATTGGCAGCGGCCTCCCAGAGGCTGGTGTTGGTAAGGATGCTGTGATGTGTTTGGGGCCAGTGGAGGGACTGACAAGAGCAGTTTTCTGGGTCTACCGTACATGTCTAAAGGAAGAGATGGGAGCACGAACGTCACACATGGGCCACCCCTGGCCTGGAGGCACCAGCAGAAGCCATCAGCCTGTGGGTAAGGACACTGATGAAACTGGAGGTTGAGAGATAGCCAGTGATGAGGCTCAAGGCAGTGGGTGTCAGGGTCTAAACTGCAAGTTCCAGAACCAGACTCTCTGTAGCTTCAGACCCCAGTTCTGCCTTTAATCAGCTGTGGAACGGGCAACTCACTGCATCACCCTGTGCCTTGGTTTACCTGTCTGTAGAATGGGGATAAAGAAAAACATCTACATTATTAGAGTTTTGGAGAGGAACTCACAGTGCATTCTCATTCTTGTTCAGTTGCTATGTCATGTCCGACTCTTTTCCACCCCGTGGACTGCAGCACGCCAGGCTCATCTGTCTTCCACTGTCTCCCAGAGTTTGCTCAGATTTGTGTCCATTGAGTCGGTGATGCTATCTAACCATCTCATCCTCTACCACTCCCTTCCCTTTTGCCTTCAATCTTTCCCAGCATCAGGGTCTTTTCCAGTGGATTGGCTCTTCACATCAGGTGGCCAAAGTATTGAACCTTTAGCATCAGTTCTTCCAATGAATATTCCGAGTTGATTTCCTTTAGAATCAACTGGTTTGATCTTCTTGCAATCCAAGGGACTCTCAAGAGTCTTATCCAACACCACAGTTCAAAAGCATCAATTCTCTGGTGCTCAGCCTTCTTTTTGGTCCAACTATCACACCTGTACAAGACCACTGGAAAACCATAGCTTTGATTATATGGACCTTTGTTGGCAGTGTGTTCTCAGTAAACACTGAATTCATTAAGCATTAGATTCATATAGTTAGTGTTAGTTGAATTTATTAGGACAGAAACTTGCTTTCTCTCCCATACAAACGTAGACACACACACACACACACACCCCTTTTTCCTGGCCTCCTCTTTAGACACAGAGGAGAATTGCTGGAGTAGGGGTGGCAGACATGTCTTGGGAAGATGTGGCCTCACCACCAAGCTTCTCAGAACCACCAACCATGATTGTAGGTCTTGCCGTGAGCTCCTGAGAGTGCAGACGGCCTCATCAGAAGTTACATTTGCTCCAGAGCTGAAGCCAGTGCCACATAGAACCAAAAAGATTCTTTAAAAAGAGCCCTCCTACAATGCTGGTGAATGGAGTAGCTTTGGTTCCCGTGGAGACAAAGGGAAATTACAAGCTCTAAGAGATTAGGTGGCTGTAGGTTGGCGGGAGCCATGAGAAAAGAGCTTTGTTCTGGAAGACCTGGGGCTAAGCATCAGCCCCCAGCACACTCAGTGGCTCTGGCCGAGGCAGGGAGCGCCAGCCTTGCCCTCTCAGTCTTGTCACCTACAATTTAGGGCTTTTCAAGTCAAGGGACCAGGGGTCTCTGAACCCATCACCTGAGAGGCTCTGAAAGTTCTTTGGGGCACATCTCACAATTTAAAAAACAAATCAATTGTTCTATTAGTGTAGGGCAATGCAGTTTAAATTTTCTCTATTTCCAACATTTTGTTTAGTTCTTTTGTGTTACCTTGAAAATAATCATAGCTAATCCTTATGTAGTTCTTACCATGGGCTAGACACTTTACAAATATTAATCCTTGAAATGCTCCTGACAGATCTCCAAGGGACCAGAACAGGTAAGGGATCCGAGGCTCAGAGAGGTTGAATCGCTTGCCCAGGGTCACACAGCTAGGAAGTGACAGAGATTGCTTATAGGGTCCGTGCCCCTGACCTCTCCTCCACACTGCCTTGCATAAATGTGACCGCCTGTCTTTGGGCTTTATAGATGATTGATTGATGATGGAGCGGGTGATGAAGAGGGAAGCCTGGTGTGCTGCAGTCCATGGGGTAGCGAAGAGTCAGACATGACTGAGCGACTAAACTGAACTGAACTGAAGTGATGGATCACTGCTTGCAGCCACCGTCCCACTCGCCCCATCTGAAGACACAGGGAGAACATGGCCGTCTCAAGCCAAAGGGAGAGACTTCAGAAGGAACCCACCCTGCTGCCACCTTGACCTTGGACTTCCAGACTCCAAAGTGTGAGAGAATAAATAGCTGTTGTTTAAGCCACCCAGCCCATGGTCCTTTTTTATGGCAGCCCCAGGACACAAATCCAATACTCACACCACAACCCCAAAGGGCAACCTTCCTTACTTACACCCTCACCCATGGGATCAAGGTCAAAAACAGCAGGGGCACAAATCCCCTTATTTTTCCTGTTTCATCCTCTCTACAACCCTCCCCTTGGAAAGGAAGTCCTCTTCTTCCACCCCCAAAAGTGTGTTGTTTTTACAAAAAGTTTTCCTCAAACAAGGCATGTAATAGGTCAACAGACTGTATCTAAACACTTTTTTTTGTAGAAGAAAGTCAACTTTACAGGCCCAGTCCTGTCTGGACCTTTCTCTCCTTGGTTCTTCTAACCTCCATGCAGTTCACCCTGGGCTCTGAATTTCCCTGACCCCAGAGTGAGTCCAGCATCCCTAGCCCTGGAATCTCTGCTGGAATCTGGGGGCTCTGAGATGAGAAGGAGTCTCAGGAATCAGAGCCTATCCAGGGTGAGCTCCGTATGAAATGGTGGCTGGCTGAGATTCATTTTTTTTTCTTTGATAAATCTGTTATTGAAGTTTAAAATACATATTTCCAGTAAAATACATACACTGGCCATCTGGTGGTTAAGACTTAACCTTCCAGTGTAGGGCATGTGGGGTAGATCCCTGATCAGAGAGCTAAGATTTCACAGGCCACCCCAGCCAAAAACCGTAACATAAAACAGAAGCAAAATTGTAACAAATTCAATAAAGAATTTTAAAATGGTCCACAAAAAAATCTTAAAAAATAAATAAAATACATATGGAAAGGTGTTCAATTCAGTTCAGTCACTCAGTCGTGTCTGATTCTTTGCGACCCCATGGACTGCAGCACGCCAGGCTTCCCTATCCATTACCAACTCCCAGAGCTTCCTCAAATTCATGTCCATCAAGTTGATGATGCTATCCAACTATCTCATCCTCTGTCCTAAGTATTCAGCTCAACGAATTTTCTTAGTAACAGACCCAGAGAGACAGTACCCCAATCTAGCTACAGAAGACAAGCAGCACCCCAGACAGAGGTCCTCTTCCTGCCCGCTTCCTTATCACAACCCACAAAGGGAAACCTGGCAGCACCACCCTTAGACCCAGGAAGTGTCCTGTGGAAGCCCCCACCCTTTGGAGAACTTTCCTTGAAATTCCTTAGTCCCCCCATGGTGGCTGGGATGGCCAGGGCAAGCAGTGCTTCCTGATCAAGATCCATACGCACCTGGGTCGCTGTTTCTCCTTGGACGTTCTCTCTGGCCTCCTGTGGGCTTCCCAGGTGGTGCAGTGGTAATGCAGGAAATGCTGGAGACACAGGTTTGATCCCTGGGTCAGGAAGTTCCCCTGAAGGAGGGGAATGGCAACCCACTCCAGTATTCTTGCCTAAAAAAATCTCATGGACAGAGGAGCCTGGTGGGCTACAGTACCTGGGATTGCAAAGAATCAGACGCGACTGAAGCGACTTAGCATGTACACGTGGGGCCCCCTGCCCTGCACATGGCGTCAAGTGGATACCCAAGCAGCCCTGGAACTCACGCCTATGGGTTGCCCTGGGGTTCCATGGCGAGGCCCTGGTTCTAGGAAGGTGGCCTGGCATGCAATCCACTCCTGCTGGTCAGAGGATATTTCTTTGTGAGACCGTACAAGACTGGGCCACTGGAATAATGGTGATATGCTGATTTAGAGTGACTCTTCACCCTGACACAGATCTAGCTCAAGGCTTTGGGCTACCATTGGTCTACTGCCCACCTTTGGGTTTGAGCTGTGCGTTAGCTTTTGCCCATCTGTCCCCTGGCTGCAGTGTTTCCTCTGGTTTGCAGCACCAAGGGTGGCAGGGCTGGTGGCAAGCATCCTTGACCCTATGTTCCTCCATCCTCTGGCACCCAGGTTGGTCACCCTCCTCCTCCATAGGATTCCACGTGTCAGGCAGTCCTCTGGGCATTGCTGTGCCCATCTCCTCCAAGAGCTTCTGAGACCACTGCTCCACAAGGCCAGTGGACCCTTCTTGCTGGTGTCCTCTCCTTGTCTATCAATGTGGTGACATTATGCTCTACTGGTCTGTGGCCATGCTGGACAAAGGATGAATACTCTTTGCATGAAGGGGACCTTCTTTCTTGCTTGGTCCCAGGGCCCCTCCCTGTCTCCCTGTTTGGTGGTGGTGGTGTAGATGGCAGGGGTACCATCAACAATAAAAAAGATTGCATTTCAGGAATGCAATGATTATGACCCTGAAATTCAAGAGAAGACGTGTTTGAAAGATGTGCTGTACATTTGCTATCAAAGTCCAAACAATAGAAGGCAATGGCAAGCCACTCCAGTATTCTTGCCTGGAAAATCCCATGGACTGAGGAGCCTGGTGGGCTGCATTCCATGGGGTCGCTACCAGTTGGTCACAACTGAGCGACTTCACTTTCTCTTTTCACTTTCATGCATTGGAGAGGGAAATGGCAACCCACTCCAGTGTTCTTGCCTGGAGAATCCCAGGGACATGAAAGCCTGGTGGGCTGCCGTCTATGGGGTCGCACAGAGTCGGACACAACTGAAGCGACTTAGCAGCAGCAGCAGGAGCAGCAGCATTGTCCCTCAAGACCTTCTCACTTACTTGCTAAGTCTTGCATTTGTGGCCATCATCACCAAAGTTCAGGAACGATGCCTGAGAGAGTCATCAGAAGTCAGGATTCACAGGCAGCACGACAGACAACACAGCATCACAAGTGATGCGATAAGCAGAGCCGTGTAAATGGCATCAGGGTACTTCGGGGATGGGAAGATCTATATTGTTTCATAATAACGGCTTCCAGAGAGTCATAGCGCTGTGAATCACAACAGCACTGTTACATTTTCCTTCTGGTGGAGAAATAAAGTTAGCCAGGAATGGCACATTGGATGGTAAAGAATGTGAAGAAAGGGTTTCTGGATCTAAACAGAAGAGATGGTGCCTGGGCACTATGAAGAAACTTTATCAGAAAGCAAAGAAACTGGCCTGGCGTGTTGCAATTCATGGGGTCGCAAAGAGTCAGACACGACTGAGCGACTGATCTGATCTGATCTAAAGAAACTGGGGGCTTCCCTAGTGGTCCAATGGCTAAGATTCCACACTATCAATGCAGGGAGTCCAGGTTCAATCCCTGGTCAGAGAACCAGACCCCTCATGCTGCAACTAACAATCCTGCATGCTGCTGCTGCTGCTAAGTCACTTCAGTCATGTCCAAATCTGTGTGACCTCATAGACGGCAGCCCACCAGGCTCCACCATCCCTGGGATTCTCCAGGCAAGAACACTGGAGTGGGTTGCCATTTCCTTCTCCAATGCATGAAAGTGAAAAGTGGAAGTGAAGTCAAGGAAGATCAAAGATTCTGCATGCCAAAACTAAGGCCTAGTGCAACCAAATAAATAAGTAAATAAAATATTTTTTTAAAAATAGAGAAACTGACCATATAATAAATAAGTATATAAGTAATTCTTTTCTCTCTGTCATTCTACATCTTCATCAATAAATCACCATGCCTTGTGGGAGAACATGGGTTTTGTAATAAATTTTCATTAAATTGTTTATATAAACAAAAATCTTGCAAGAATTATTTCCCCAGTATCTTGCACACCATAGTGGTAGCCTATCACCTCAAAGTAGAATTGCTGAGTCACATAGGTTCAGTTTCAGGAGATTTTGCCAATTTTCCTAAGTAGTTCTACCAATCTCCACCTGTATCAGCAATGTAATAGAGTTCCTATTGCTCTATATCCTTGTCAAAACTTGGCATTGTTTTTTTGTTTTTCTTGTTAGTCATTGTGGTTGGGGTATAGTAGGATCTTATTATGCTTTTAATTGCATTTCCTTGATAATTCATGAAGTGGAGCACCTTGTCATATTTTCATTAGCCATTTGTGACAGCCTCTTTCTTCATAATGATTTGTAGGTGTTCTTCATATATCCCTGGTGGCTCCAACGATAAAGATTTGCCTACAATGCAGGAGACTCAGGTTCAATCCCTGGGTCAGGAAGATCCCCTGGAGAAAGGAATGGCTACCCACTCCAATATTATTGCCTAAAAAAAAAAAAAATCCCATAGACAGAGGAACCTGGTGGGCTACAGTTCATGGGGCTGCAAAGAGTCAGACACAACTGAGTGACTAACACTTTTCAAACGTTTTTCATGTAGTCTGGCTGTGAGTTCTTGATCAGATATATGTATTACAGATATCTTCTCCCATCCTGTGGTTTTCAGCCAGACTCTTGACCTTTCAAGGGACCTGGGGCTCACACTCACTTGTGCTGTTTGCACCTTCTTAGGAATGGGAGATCTCACTTCTTCCCAGGGACTCCTGGGACTGAAGGTGGAGGAGAGAGTACTGTCAGCGGGAGGAGTGCTTGGGAGACATTGACTGCTAATGATGTTGGAGGCTGCCCATGTGAGGTTCGGATCACAGCCCCAGCAGCCCTGGGTGGAGTCAAGTCTCCTCCAGCTGTCAACCGGGTGACCCTGGGTAGATATCTCCACCTCATCTCCTTTCAGCATCAGAGTCACGTATTGGGCTCATTAGAATGCAGCAGGCTGGGCCCCACTCAATATGAGAATTTGCATTTCTAACAAGTGGTGTTGGTCAGGAGACCCCACCTTCAGTGCCATTGTGTTAAGCCTGGTGGCCTGTACACCCCTGCCTCAGATTCAGGAGGGAAATAGAAGTCAAGTCACTGATGCATCTGCTTGCCTCCCCATCTGACCCTCTGAGAGGTGCATGTACGTGCTTCTCCAGCAGGGTCCAGCTCTAGGATGCTAGACGTACATGTAAGGGCTGCTTCCACAGACCCCACTGAGACCTCACAGTAAGACCCACTGTAGTGGGTCCTACAGTCAGCCAGATCCCAGCATCTCACTCTCTCTTGGGTAACCTGGGAAAGTAGCTTCATTATTATAACCTCCTATCTGTAAACATAGCCATAGTGTCAGGACCTGTTGGGAGGCATGAGTGAGATGATATATACACAGGTGTTGCTCAACACAACACCTGCCACTGAGGAAGCCCTCCATATGTGGTGGTCACCACCACCACTACCATGCGTTCATACTCAGTCACTTCAGCCATATCCAAGTCTTTGCAGCCCTATGGACTCTAGCCTGCCAGCCTCCTCTGTCCATGGGATTTTCCAGGCAAGAATACTGGAGTCCGTTGCCATGCCTTCCTCCATGTCCAGGGGATCTTCCTGACCCAGGGATTGAACCTGTGTCTCTTATGTCTCCTACATTGGCAGGTGGGTTCTTTACCACTAGTGCCACCTGGGACCCATAATCGTAATCATTCCTGTGTTCTGGCTCTAAAGAACAATGAAAGTGAAAGTCGCTCAGTTGTGTCCAGTTCTTTGCGACCCCGTGGACTATACAGTCCATATGATTCCCCAGGCCAGAATACTGGAGTCGGTAGCCTTTCCCTTCTCCAGGGGATCTTCCCAACCCAGGAATCCAACTGGGGTGTGCTGCATTGCAGGCAGATTCTTTACCAGCTGAGCAAAAGCAAAATAATGGAATGATCAGGTGGTGCTTTTTCTCTAGACAATAGTAACCTCTGGTAGAATAGAGGAGAATCCAGTATTCAAACTGCTCCAGCGCCCCCTCTGCCCCCTCCAGTGTGTGCGCACACACAGAAAGACACGGACACACAAATACACACTCCCACATACACAGAGATCAAGGCGCACTCACCAACACACTTGGTGCCTCACGGTAAATCTGAGACCCTTTGTGGTTGAGCCAATAACAGTCTGACTACCTTCTCTGCTGCTGCTGCTGCTGCTGCTAAGTCGCTTCAGTCGTGTCCAAATCTGTGCGACCCCATAGATGGCAGCCCACCAGGCTCCCCCGTCCCTGGGATTCTCCAGGCAAGAACACTGGAGTGGGTTGCCATTTCTTTCTCCAATGTATGAAATTGAAAAGTGAAAGTGAAGTCGCTGAGTCATGTCTGACTCCTAGCGACCCCATGGACTGCAGCCCACCATGCTCCTCTGCCCATGGGATTTTCCAGGCAAGAGTCCTGGAGTGGGTTGCCATTGCCTTCTCAGATCAGATCAGTCGCTCAGTCGTGTCCGACTCTTTGCGACCCCATGAACTGCAGCATGCCAGGCCTCCCTGTCCATCACCAACTCCCGGAGGTCACTCAGACTCACATCCATCGAGTCAGTGATGCCATCCAGCCATCTCATCCTATGTCCCCCTTCTCCTCCTGCCTCCAATCCCTCCCAGCATCAGAGTCTTCTCCAATGAGTCAACTCTTCGCATGAGGTGGCCAAAATACTGGAGTTTCAGCTTTAGCATCATTCCTTCCAAAGAAATCCCAGGGCTGATCTCCTTCAGAATGGACTGGTTGGATCTCCTTGCAGTCCAAGGGATTCTCAAGAGTCTTCTCCAACACCACAGTTCAAAAGCATCAATTCTTCGGTGCTCAGCCTTCTTCACAGTCCAGCTCTCACATCCATACATGACCACAGGAAAGACCATAGCCTTGACTAGGCAAATCTTTGTTGGCAAAGTAATGTCTCTGCTTTTGAATATGCTATCTAGGTTGGTCATAACTTTCCTTCCAAGGAGTAAGTGTCTTTTAATTTCATGGCTGCAGTCACCATCTGCAGTGATTTTGGAGCCCAGAAAAATAAAGTCTGACACTGTTTCCACTGTTTCCCCATCTATTTCCCATGCAGTGATGGGACCAGATGCCATGATCTTCGTTTTCTGAATGTTGAGCTTTAAGCCAACCTTTTCACTCTCCACTTTCACTTTCATCAAGAGGCTTTTTAGCCCCTCTTCACTTTCTGCCATAAGGGTGGTGTCATCTGCATATCTGAGGTTATTGATATTTCTCCCAGCAATCTTGATTCCAACTTGTGTTTCTTCCAGTCCAGCATTTCTCATGATGTACTCTGCATACAAGTTAAATAAACATGATAACAATATACAGCCTTGACATACTCCTTTTCCTATTTGGAACCAGTCTGTTGTTCCATGACCAGTTCTAACTGTTGCTTCTTGACCTGCATACAGATTTCTCAAGAGGCAGATCAGGTGGTCTGGTATTCCCATCTCTTTCAGAATTTTCCATAGTTTATTGTGATCTACACAGTCAAAGGCTTTGGCATAGTCAATAAAGCAGAAATAGATGTTTTTCTGGAACTCTCTTGCTTTTTCCATGATCCAGCGGATGTTGGCAATTTGATCTCTGCTGCTGCTGCTGCTAAGTCGCTTCAGTCGTGTCCGACTCTGTGTGACCCCATAGACGGCAGCCCACAAGGCTCCCCTGTCCCTGGGATTCTCCAGGCAAGAACACTGGAGTGGGTTGCCATTTCCTTCTCCAATGCAGGAAAGTGAAAAGTGAAAGTGAAGTCGCTCAGTCGTGTCCGACTCCTAGCGATCCCATGGACTGCAGCCCACCAGGCCCCTCCATCCATGGGATTTTCCAGGCAAGAGTACTGGAGTGGGGTGCCATTGCTTTTGATCTCTGGTTCGGGACAAATGCAGCATGCCATTGCATCAACATGCCTGCAGGGGGAGCCCTGCATGACACAACCAGCCAACTGCAGCGATGGTAACCACACATGCTCGCGGACACATGCACACACACACACATTCCTACAGTAGACTCCAGCCTCCCCCTTCTGTTCCTCTTTGTCCTGCCCCCACACTCCCCATCCACCCTCATCCATCTGAGATTCGGGAACATGTAGAAAGAGGGCTGAGGACAGCAGAAAGGACAGGAACTGAGAGAAAAGGCTTCCGCTGGGTGCCGGCTGTTCTTCATCCTTGTCTTAGGTGATGCCAGAGGCAGGGAGAGAAAGCAGGAAAGAGGGCAATTTCTGGCGCCAGACTGCCTGGGTTTGCGCAGAGCCTCTAACACTCAGTTGCTGTGTGACCTTGGGCAAGCTCCTTAACCTCTCTGGGCCTCCCTTTCCTCGTCTGTACAGTAAGGATGGTAATTATACTTCCTACAAGGTTGTTGTGAAGAGTAATCAAGTTTCAGTACCCAAAGCCTGTCTGGCACACAGTAGGCCCATGACAAATGTTAGCTGATGTTATTATTCCCATGACAACTCAGGTAGAAGAGACGGGTGCCCTTTTTATCTGGTGAGGAGCTATGCTCAGAGAGTTAAACACACAGTTAGGAAAGTAACAGGGTAGGGGTTCAGAGCCAGGCTGTCTCATCACCCACCAAAAGCTTCTCCTTCTTCACCTGAGCGGCCTCCTCTCCTTCCCAAATCTGCGACTCCCGCGCACAGCCCATCTCCATCCACACCAACTCCATCCTTCCAGATTTGTTGTCATTGTTCAGTCTCCAAGTCGAGTCCGACTCTGTGACCCTGTGGACTGCAGCATGCCAGGCTTCCCAGTCCTCCACTGTATCCTGGAGTTTACGCAAGTCCATGTCCTTCCCAGTCCTCCACTGTATCCTGGAGTTTACACAAGTCCATGTCCTTCCCAGTCCTCCACTGTATCCTGGAGTTTGCGCAAGTCCATGTCCGTTGAATCAGTGATGCTATCTAACCATTTCATCCTTCCAGATGCTCAGGCTAAAAACTTTAGTGTCATCCCTGATCTTTCTCTCTCAGCTCTCACCTCAGCCAACCCACCAGCAAGTCCCGTCAGCACCACCCTCAAAATGTATCCAGAATCCAATGCTCCCTTCCCACCTCCCACACTGGCCCAAGCCTGGAATGTGGCCAGGTTTCCCCACTGCTCTCCAGCTTCCATCCTTGCAGCCCCAGCAGACCCCTCTACAGAAACAACAGGCTGTTTAACAAGGATTCTGTTAAATCTAAGTCAGATCACGCTCCTGCTCTGTTTAAAACCTCCCAGTGGCTCCCATCTCACTCCGATCAAGGTCAAAGCCCTTAGATGCTGCTGCTGCTGCTAAGTACCGTCAGTCGTGTCCGACTCTGTGCGACCCCATAGACAGCAGCCCACCAGGCTCTGCTGTCCCTGGGATTCTCCAGGAAAGAACACTGGAGTGGGTTGCCATTTCCTTCTCCAATGCATGAAAGTGAAAAGAAAAAGTGAAGTCGCTCAGTCGTGTCCGACTCTTCGTGGCCCCATGGACTGTGGCCTACCAGGCTCCTCCATCCTTGGGATTTTCCAGGCAAGAGTACTGGAGTGGGGTGCCATTGCCTTCTCAGCAAAGCCCTTAGGATGGCCCTAAATTCCTGCATGCTCTGACACCCAGCCACTCTCACCTGACCACCTTCCCACCCTCACAACTCCTGCTCCAGCCATGTTGGATTCCTGATGTTCCTCAAACACACTGTCTGATCCATCTCTTCTACCTGGAATGCTCTCACCCTACAGACCCACATGGCTCACACCTACCCCTGCTTCAAGTTCTTGCCCCACAGGCTACCTCCTCAATGGGCCTTCATTTACCTCTCTACTTAAAATTGCAACACTCCCAACAAGCCCCATCTCTTGCTTTACTTTGTCACCACTTCATAAAGCACTGTTATTTCCCATTTATTTATCTTGTTCTATTTTCTTTTTCTGCCCTGGAATCTAAGCTCCACAAAGGCAAGAATACTTCTTTGCTCTATTGCCAGTGCCTTAAGCTGGGCCTACAACATAGTAGGGGCTCAGTGGATGTTTGTTGAGTGAGTGAATGACCCAGCAGAGCTTGGAGAGAGAAGACATGCTCAGCTTGGTCCCTGGAAGTTGTCATGAATGTGCCCAGACTAGTCTGCCCAGGGCAGTAGTTCAGTGAGCAGGCATGGGATCTGGGTCCCCCTGCCTTTCATTGTGCAGCTGGTGGTGGTGGTTTAGTTGCTAAGTTGTGTCTGACACTTTGACTCCATGGACTGTAGACCACCAGGCTCCTCTATCTTTGGGGTTTCCCTGGCAAGAATACTGGAGAGAGCTGCCATTTCCTTCTTCAGGGGATCTCCCTGGCCCAAGGATTGAACCCAGGTCTCTGTCATTGCAGGTGGCTGGTTAGCAGTTTAAGAACATCTCTTCTGAACCATTTTCATTTAGATTTTCTTGAAGCACCTGTCAGCTAGGGGAGACCTCAGTCCCCAAACGCAGCCATGTTTAGGGGGTGAGGAGTCGTTCCGTACCACTGCTGGAGCCAGCAAAAGGTCATTCATGTCCAGGACAAGCCACTGGAGGAGAAAGGATGGCAGAGATACAACCCGGAGAGAGAACAAAGAAGAGAAGATAAATGCCTTTGTTACTTACTTTTCCTTGCACCTACACAATAGCAAGAATAATGGAAATCGAAATAGAAGACGAAAAAAAAATCACCCAGAGTCTTGACACCCTGCACAAATCATGCTGTGATTTATTTGTGATATATTTATTTGCAATGAGAGGCCCTGGGCAAAGGCTGCAGGCAGTGGTTCCAGGGACACAGAACAGGGCACTGGGTTCCAGGGCTGCCCGCCGAGTTCCCAGCCTCACGGTCGAGGTGCCAGACGAGCCAGAGCAGAAGCAGGGCGGGCTTCCACTTCCCCTCTGGATAATGCGACAGAATGACTGGCATCTGAAAAACACAGGCAGTGCACTCAGGAAGAGGCAGGTGCTGGAGTCAGGGGAGAAGGAGGCAGGCTCTGGCACCAGACGGAGTCAATTTCAGTTTCACCTCTTCCTGGCTGGGTGAACTAGGGCAGGCTACTTAACCTCTCTGAGTCTCAGCTTCAACTTTTGCAAGATGGATCTACTCTTACCCTACAAGGTTATTATGAAGATTATCTAATAGAATATCTACATATTTATATTTAGATATTTATATATAATGGGCTTCCCCAGGTAGCTCAGTGGTAAAGAACCTGTCTGCAGTGCAGGAGATGATGGGGACACATGTTCGATCCCTGGGTCAGGAAGATCCCCTGGAGGAGGAAATGGCAGCCCACTCCAGTATTCTTGCCTGGGAAATCCTATGAACAGAGGAGCCTGGTAGGCTTCAGTCCATGAGGTCACAAACAGTCAGACATGACTGAGACGGCATGCTATGCTATGTAGATATAGTAATATATCTAAACATATATTTATGTTATATACATATAGTTTAGCACACATGTATATATCATTTTACATATGCAGTAAACCCTCTGTCAATGCTAGCTGTTACTACTACTACTACCGTTCATACTCAGTTGTGTCTGACTCTGCGACCCCATGGATTGTAGCCCACCAGGCTCCTCTGTTTATGGGATTCTCCAGGCAAGGATACTGGAGTGGGTTGCCATTTCCTCCTCCAGGGAATCTTCCTGACCCAGGGATTGAACCCTCTTCTCTTAGGTCTCCAGCATTAGCAGGTGGGTTCTTTACCACTAGCACCACCTGGGAAGCCTACTTCTACTATTATTCTATTAAAGGGATTCCCTGGTGGCTCAGAAGGTAAAGAATTTGCTGCAGTGCAGGAGACCCAAGTTCAATCCCTTGGTTGGGAAGATCCCCTGGAGAAGGGAATGGCAACCCACTCCAGTATTCTTACGTAAAAAAATTCCACAGACAGAGGAGACTGGTGGGCTACAGTCCATAGAGTTGCAAAGAGTCGGACACGACTAAGTGACTAACACTTTTCAAAGAGAATAACAGAATAAAGAGAAAGAAATCAGAATGAAAATGCTTTTCTTCCCTTGTGCTTAACCGAGGTTTTGAACCCTGTAGACAGAGGAGGGAACTTCTTTAGAACAGATTATTCAAAGCACAAGAAAATGGTTGTTTTCCAGAGGGGGAAAAAAGGCATTTAGCATATCACACAGACACACGTATTTTCTTTAATCAAAATCAGGCTAATGTGATCATCGAGCCTCTGAGCAGGGCTCCTGTTCATTTTCCCTCTGCAGGGCTTCATAGGCAGAACTCCCTCCTCAGACTCTAAAATCCCACCAAGTGGGGAACCGACGGCTCAGAAAATTGCAAGAACCCTGTGACTGAAGAAAATATGCAACTTGGGAGGTAAATGAGTTGCTGAATTCTATCTGCCCCCTATTTCCTCACCAGGTGCCACCCTGGAAGGAGCGGCTGGCTTGAGGGAGCATGGCCATGTGATAGGGGACAAGAGGTGCCGCCTGGACTACGCAGGCTCTGTGGTCCAGAGCCCAGCCTCCTCGCCTCCTGGGTATGGGTGGCCCTGAGCCCATCCTTTGAGATCTGCAAGGCTCAGCTTCCCCATCTCTAAATGGGGCTTATTAGAGTCTCTACTACCTGGGCTGCTGGCAGGCCCTAAATGAGACAGTGTGTGCAAATCAAATAGCATGATGCCTGGCATGTAAGATGCTCTCAGAGTGGATGCTGTGGGGCCCTTTGGCATTCACCCCTCCTACAAAAGCCGGTGGTCGCTACAGATCCTTTCCCTAAGTCTTCACTCACTGCAGCGTCTCTCACAGGGATTATGGGCAGGAGTTAGTAGATAAATATCCATTTTCTTTGCCCCTCACCTAAGGCAGCTTTGAAGTCTGCTCTTCCAAGACTTCCAGAGACCCTCCAGGGGATAAGCCCCATTGCCCACAGCAGTCACCTTCTCATTAACACACTCCGTATTGCCTTCCTTCCCCTACTCCTCCAACCTCACTTCTCCCAGCCAGTGTTTCCTAGGATGACCTCCCAAATAAACTACTGCACTCATGTCTCTGTCCCTGGACTTGCCTCTAGGATAACTCAACTTAAGACAGTGCTCAATAGATGCCAGCAATTAAAGTAGTGAGAAGCGGCAGTATCTGGAGTCTGAGATTCCAGCAGAACATCTAGTCAACATCCAGTCTAATGTTCAAGAGAGAGTCTAGAGAAGACTGTTGGGCATCACCCACAGAGACAAGAGAAGGCTTTTTGGTTGCTGTTTGGTTTTTATTTTCTGAAGATTCATAGAAAGATATAAGTTGGCCAGACCCTGGTTATCAAGTATGGAAACAGAATCGATATTAGAGTCAACCAAAACCCATCCCAGAAAGTACTGTATCTCAGGAGACCTTTATAATGAGATCTGTAGTCAACCTTCCCTCCATCTCTTGGGGTATGTAGTTACTGAGAATTAGCACTGAGTTTTGTTTCCAGTCTGTCTTGTGCTCCTGGAAAGCTGCAGAAAGGCACTTTAAAGCTGATTCTTTAAGATGTGACTCTCTGTTTTTGTCCTTGCTGGTGAACTCTTGACTATACTGAGTGTGACAGTCTCCCCTTAAGGTCATGAAGACGTCAACACATTCTGAGGATGGCACCTGCATTTCCAGTTTCAAGTCTTAACTAGGAGTATTGTTTCTCTTTTGTTTATCTATCATATATTTATTTGGGTCCAAGGAGGGGAGAGACACATTCTAGGGGCTTTTGGTGTGGGTGTCAGGCAAAAGGAAATTGTAGACACTGCTTTCATTCAAATTTACAAGGGAATGTTGGGAAAGAAAAGAAAAGTGGTTGGACAGACTGCTGGAAGCACAGACATTGCAGGGCAAGTGGGGAAGAGGCAATCTGTGCCAAGATTAAGAAGGGGCCAACTGAGAAATGGAAGGGATACAGACAGGATCACCTGTAAAGTCAGGAAAAAGAACGTCAAAAAGTTGGAGGTGGGGCGGGAAGATTTTTCACTATTAAATTAAAAGAGTTTAATGATAATACACAGTATGGTCAAAGATTAGGGGAAACAAGTGCTATCTATCCCAACTCATGGGTGTGATTTGATAAAATTTTTCAGGAGGGCAATTTAGTAATGCTCACCCAGTCTTTAAAACACATACACCCTTTTGGAGCAATTTTGGTCTCTCATTTATTGTTAGATTTCGCTTCTGAAATGCTCTTTGTAATTCTGTTCCTAACAGGGGAAAATTAGGCTGAATCTATACGTGTTCTAAAAAATTCCAACAATAGGCATTTAGTTCCATAAATTATGGTTTTATCCAGACTGCAGAATATCAAGGAACTATTCACACTGACAGTGTGAATGTTTATTGACATGAGAATGGACTCGACAACACAGCCAATGAGAAAATAAATCATAGAGCCACGTGTTAAATATGGTCTCCATTCTTTATTCTTGTTGTTAATAGATACTGATTAAAAGTCTATAAGAACAGCACCACAGTATCAATAGAGGTTCCTCTTGGTGATGAGTAGTGAGGGGTAATAAGGGGGTCCATGGTGGGGGATCAGCTTCCACCTGGCCCTAAATGCCACCTGCGACTGGTGCCCACCCAGGTGGTGCCAGCATCCTGTAACCTCTTCTTTTTATTTATTTATTCATGGCTGTGCTGGGTCTTCATTGCTGTTTGGGTATTCCTCTAGCTGCAGCAAGTGAGGACTACTTTCCAATTGCGGTGCGGGGTATTTGCGGTGGCTTCTCTTGTTGCAGAGCAGTACACGGGCTTCAGAAGTTGCAGAACATGGACTCAATAGTTGCGGTTCCTGGACTCTAGAGCACAGGCTCAGTAGTGGTGGTGCATGAACTTAGCTACTCCATGGCATACAGGATCTTCTCAGACCAAGGATCGAACCTGTGTCTCCTCACTGGCAGGCAGATTCTTTACCACTGAGCCACCAGGGAAACCCCTGTAAGCCCTTCTAATGTACTTTTCCTATCACAGAAGTTGGGGTGTCTCCCCCCAAATCTCACTATATTTCCCAGACTCCCTCAAAGCTTAGAAACTTCAGTGATCTCGCCAGTTTAAAAATACTCCTGTGAACTGAATTGTGTCTCCCAAAATTGATATGTTGAAGCTTAACCACCCCCTCAACCAAAAGTGATGGCATTTGGAGATGTGGCCTTTGGAAGGTGATTAGGCTTAGATGAAGTCATGAGAGTGGGACCCATATGATGGGATCGGTGCTCTTATTAGAAGAGACACCGGAGGGAATGGCAAGACGTAATTAAAGTGATGAAGGAAAATAACTTACAGCCTAGATTATTGTATCCAGCAAGGATCTCATTCAAATATGAAGGAGAAATCAAAAGCTTCATAGATAAGCAAAAGTTGAGAGAATTTTGCATCACTAAACCATTTCTCCAACAAAAACTAAAGGACATTCTCTAGAGCAATACAATAATAGTGGGAGACTTTAACACCCGACTCATATAATCTGGCTGTAATAGACAAAGTAAAGAGGAAAACATATTTACTTATGAGCCTCAAAAAATTCAGTTCACTCAGGAGAGTTTAAAAAAAAAAAAAAAAAGACTTATTTGCTCACTCTGTAGAGGTTTATTGACTATTTTGTGGGTTTGGTACCACTTTGGGTAGTAGGGAGGAAGAGGTGACAAATGTGATCCTGTCCTAAATAATATATTGTGGTAAAGATAGATTTACCAATACAAAATACCAAGATGTGCCTAAAGATGAGGACACCCAAACTGGACTTTTTGTTTTCTGAACTTTTCATTTCGAGAACAAACCTCCTAATATAAGATGAACTCACCATGATTTTTTTAAGTGTTCTTTGTGATTAAAAACAGAAAGCCATTGGTTAAGAAATTACATATACTCCTCCCCACCATCACTCCCCTTCTTTCTTCCCATTTCCCTCCCACCCTCATTGATCCTTTCCTTTGTCCATTTTCCCCTGCAAAAAAAAAAAAAAAAAGAAGAAATTACATATACTCCTCCCTACCATCACTCCCCTTCTTTCTTCCCATTTCCCTCCCACCCTTATTGCTCCTTTCCTTTGTCCATTTTCCCCTGCAAAAAAAAAAAAAAAAAAAGCATCACAAAAAAAAAAAAAAAAAAAAAGAAGAGACACCAAATAATTCTCTGCCATGTGAGAATACAGTGAGTGAGAAGGCAGCCATCTGCAAGCCAGGAGGAGAGCCCTCACCAAGAACCACATCAGCCAGCACCTTGATCTTAGATTTCTCAGCCTCCATAACTGAGATAAGTGAGAGATAAATGCCTGTTATTCAAACTATGCAGTCTATGGTATTTTTATATAGCAGCCAGAACACATACCACATCTGTGTTTTATGTAACAAGCCTGATTTCTGAAATCGGATTCTTTTTCACTTCTTAAAGATTAACTTCTAAACACTGACCTTCATGGGGCTTGACTGCTTTGGCTGTTTCTGTCTGGTGGTGATGGCCTCATTCCTGGGCAGTTCCAGTGGCCTGGACTCCAGTGACCTGGAAGGGCTCAGGAACCCAGTATTGTTGGTGTGGATGGTAGCAAGTGCATCCTGATTCAGCAGCTGGGCTGGGGCAGTGGCAATGCTGGTCTTGGTGGCAGGGGTTTGAATTTGGAACAGCAGCCCCTCAATTCTACAAGAAGCTTCCTGACCATAGAAGTGACAACCCATGGGGCTTCCAGGTGGCACAGTGATAAAGAATCTGCCTGCCAGTGCGGGAGGAGTGACAGCCACCTTGTTGGTGGCCCAGCTCTGCTGCTTGACTGCAGGAATCAATCCCGAAAGGTCAAACTGGAGTCTGGGCCTCCAGCCCCTAATGATTCTATAGGCCATTGCAGATCCAGTGAAACATCCCTTCTCTGCTCTGAAACTAGCCTGAGTGTCCTCATCTCATTGCTCCTAACAAAGGGGAGTTGGGGCTGGGTTCTTTCTTCCCCTCTGCCCTATTTTACGGCCTGAGCTCAAAACCCAACTTCCCTTGGAAACCTCCCTTTGATTCTCAAAAAGTCTCAACAGTGACTACTCCATCCTTTGTGCTCCTGCCATAATCTATCCTAATGTAAGGTGATCGTTCTGCCTGACAAGGATGGGATGTCTACCAGGGCCTCAAGGGACAGAAAGTCACAAAGATCTTATTTCAAAGATCTAGGTCACCATATCTGAATGTTTCTGATATGCAGACGTTATCATGTACTATTAATATCGTAAAAGAAGCTTCAGAAATAAAGCTATAACATGGTGAAGGTGAAACCAGAGGCTGCATGGAAAGCTATGCTGAAACCAAGAACAAACTAGAGAAACTGACTCCCAAAAAGAGGTGTTTGGGTTTTACCATGAGTCCTTGATGAGTCTCCTGGATAAGTATCATCTGATACCATAATCCCTCACCACACAAGGTTACTGAGTACTTGAAACAATTATTCCAAACTGAGATGTGCTCTAAGTATAAAGCAAAGCATAAGTGAAGAACTGACTCATTGGAAAAGACCCTGATGCTCGGAAAGATTGAAGGCAGAAGGAAAAGGGGATGGCAGAGGATGAGATGATTGGATGGCATCAATGACTTGATGGACATGAGTTTGGGCAAGCTCCGCAAGTTGGTGATGGACAGGGAAGCCTGATGTGCTGTGGTCCATGGGGTCGCAAAGAGTTGGACACAACTGAGCGACTAAACTAACTGAACTAAGAATAAAATACACACCAGACTCTTAACAGTCTGCCAAAAAAAAAAATAAAGAAGAATGTGAAATATTGCATTAGTGGCTTTTCTATTGATTACAGGCCAAAATGATAGTAGCTTGGATTTTTTTGTTGTTGCTGTTGTTCAGTCGCTAACTTGTGTCCTATTCTTTGCGACCCTATGGACTGCAACACGTCAGGCTCCTCTGTCTTCCACTGTCTCTCGGAGTTTGCTGAAATTCATGTCCGTTGGGTCAGTGATGCTATCTAACCATCTCATCGTCTGCCACCCCCTTCTCCTTTTGCCTTCAATCTTTCCTAGCATCAGCCATCTTGGATATAGTGTGTTAAACTAAATATATTATTAAAGCTCATGTTACCTGTCCTTTTTACTTTTTGAATGTGGCTGATAGAAAATTTTTAAATTCTGCGTGTGCCTGGCATTCTGTTTCTAATAGACGATGGTGCTGCCCTAAAGCACCTCAGGGAACAGGGAGGAACAGGAGCCTGAGCTTGAGAGTCGGGAAGTGAGCACACTAAAGGGAGACGAAGAGAGGTGAGGAGAGAAGGTAGATTTTTCAGAAAATTCACAGTAAATTAAAAAGGAACCACAGAAAAATGGCTTGAGGGGAAGAGAGAGTCCAGGGAATGTATTTTAGGATGAGGAATCTGCGGATGCTGGCTGAAAATTAGGGTCCAAGAGTGGGAAAGAAAATCTGCCAGAGAGAGGAAAATTTATTGAGCAGTCCCAGAGTGGGAATGGAGGATGGGGACAGACACTGAACTCCTAGGGAGGAGGAGTATTTATGGGCATTAATCCCTTAACTGAAAAGGCAGGCTGAAACAGTACAGTGTGAAACAATACGTGTGTGTAATACACACACACACCAAAGACGGAATAACCACCAAAGACGTGTGTGCTTTCTAGGGAGTCGGACTGCCGTTTCCTCTCAAGTGGATTTTTCTGTGTCTTCCCAGTCTCTTTCATTGTCCAGGTATTGATTGTGTAATTACAGAATCCAAGAGGCTTAGGAAGCTTGTGGATTGCAGAAGGACACACAGAAAGCAGTTGTTTTGAGTCCCCTGAGACTCCCCCCAGGCTTAGGAATCAGAATCTTGGGGTGGGGGCTCCCCAGTGATTTTGAAGGCAGCGCTGCTCAGAACCTCTCTGGCTCTGCTGCACAACCCATAAAGCTGCCTGGAGGCACAATGAAGCTTTGTAATACAGATGTGGGCTTTGGTTCCTGGCCTGGGTGCCATCCATCTCTCAGATCGATGGCCCCTCCAGGGTCGCTGGCTCAGCAACCAGTTCTCAGGCAGCAGCAAAGAAGCCTGGGAAGGCTTCTGGGGTTCAAAGCTGAGTCCAGGGAGCCTCCCAAACAGGCCTGAAACTGAGGGGACAGTGTCAGTCACCAGTCTGGCAGATGCCCCAGAAGGACAGTTGCTTAAATTCCTTCAGCCCTCTCACCTTTAATCCCCTGGTTGGCCAGGGCTGGTTGGGGTCATCCCATTCCATGTTGAGTTCAGGATAAAATGAGCTCACAAGTAACTTAAGGAGCACTAACTATGGGCCTGGAGCTGGGGCGGCATTGGGCATACCCCATCCCACTGACTTTTTTTTTTTATAATTTTATTTATTTATTTATTTTCGGCTGTGCTGGGTCTTCCTCGCCGTGCGAGCTTTTCTCTCGTTGTGGAGAGAGAGGTACTACTCTTTGTTGCGGTACTGTGGCTTCTCTTGTTGCAGAGCACAGGCTCTAGAGTACTCAGGCATCGGTAGTTGCAGCACATGGGCTCAGTAGTTGCAGCATTTTAGAGCACAGGCTCAATAGTTGCGACTCTGTGGCATGTGGGATCTTCCTGGGCCAGGAGTTGAACCTGTGTCTCCTGCATTGGCAGGTGGATTCTTTACCACTGAGTTACCAGGGAAGCCCCCCACTGACTTTTCATAACAACCCCACTGATGCTGATAGCTTTTACTTCCAATTTTACAGATGAGGAAACAGACTCAGAGAAGTTAAGCCACAAGGGCACAGAGATCCAAGGCTGATCACTTAGTGGCAAAGTCAGAACTCAAGCCAATCTCAGAATGGGCTCTGTGTACACCTCAGAGCCCATCCTGAGGTTTCTCATTTACCTGCTTTTGCCCTTGACCTGCATATTTGAGTCTTAGGGAAGAAGGGTTTGGACTTTAGGAATGAGCAGAATTTTGCATCTTTCTCTCCATTACCCAGCAGAAAGATGGAGAGTGCCTGGGGCTGGCCTCCTGCAGAGAGAAGTTCGGCCGGGGGTTGGGGGGGTGGGCAGGGGCAGCTTTTAGGGAAGGGATCCCCGTGAGGGGGCCAGAAGTAACTATATTCAATATGGCATCGCTTTTGACTTGTGGAAACTTGCCAAATAAGATTAGAAACTAAATCTCCAAATGACAAAATAATGAGCAACTCATTTGAAATGCAAAATATTGGTAAATAGGTAAATCTCTGGTGAGAAGAGAGAATAAATGGCACTTGGATGACATTTTGTGATTAAATTAAATGGCAACGGACTCGTGAATAATGTACCTAGAGATGTCTGAGGAGGGCAGTTTTTTCCCCTGAAGCTCAGGACGTCGAGCCCCAGCTGTTTCCAGTTCCAGTCTAGGAGCTCAGCTGTCGGTCATGGGCTCTGAGATTTGAGGTGGGCAACTGGCTGGTCTACTCGACAAGGGACCTGCAGAGAGAGCAGGGCCTGCCTTGTCCTTCCAGGAACCAACCCCGCGTCTGACAGTGCCAGAGGAACCTTCACCGTGTTTAGTCCACTTCTGCACCTAGGGAAGCTGAGAGCCAGAAAAGGCAAGACACTCATCCAAGGGTGACCAGCAGAGCCAGGACTAGGACCCAGGTCTTCTGACCTGAAGCCCAGAGACCTACCTTCTGCTCCACATCTCTCTTTAGCCCAGTAGTGACTAGTCTCCAGAGACGACCCCCCAAATAAACTGTACCTCCCAATGAGTGGTCCCCGTCCCTTGAATCTGGGCTGGCCTGTGACTTGCTGTTGACCAATAGAACATGATGGAAGTAATGCTGTATGACCTCCAAGGCTAGGTAACAAGAAACCTTGTAACCTCTACCCAGGCTTATTGGATGATTGCTCTGGGGAAAGCCAGACACCCTGTAAGAAGTCCAACTATGCTCCAGGCTGTGAGGATACCCCAGCTAGCCATGTGAAGAGTGTGCACAAAGAGAGGAACATGGCCGGGCAGCCCCCAGCTCTTCCAGCATCTCAACTGAGACAACAGAGATGCACATGAAGATGTCATCTTAGACAACCAGCCCTGTTGGGCTTTCAGATGACTCCACCCAATCCGCCATCTGGGCTGTGACCCTTTGAGAGATCCCAGTGGAAATTTACCCAGCTCAGATATGCAGATGACACCACGCTTATGGCAGAAAGTGAAGAGGAACTAAAAAGCCTCTTGATGAAAGTGAAAGAGGAGAGTGAAAAAGTTGGCTTAAAGCTCAACATTCAGAAAATGAAGATCATGGCATTTGGTCCCATCACTTCATGGGAAATAGATGGGGAAACAGTGGAAACAGTGTCAGACTTTATTTTGGGGGCTTCAAAATCACTGCAGATGGTGATTGCAGCCATGAAATTAAAAGACGCTTACTCCTTGGAAGGAAAGTTATGACCCACCTAGATAGCATATTCAAAAGCAGAGACATTACTTTGCCAACAAAGGTTCGTCTAGTCAAGGCTATGGTTTTTCCAGTGGTCATGTATGGATGTGAGAGTTGAAATGTGAAGAAAGCTGAGCGCCAAAGAATTGATGCTTTTGAATTGTGGTGTTGAAGAAGACTCTTGAGAGTCCCTTGGATTGCAAGGAGATCCAACCAGTCCATTCTAAAGGAAATCAGTCCTGGGTGTTCATTGGAAGGACTGATGTTGAAGCCTAAACTCCAATACTTTGGCCACCTCATGTGAAGAGCTGACTCATTGGAAAAGACTGATGCTGGGAGGGATTGGGGGCAGAAGGAGAAGGGGACAACAGAGGATGAGATGGCTGGATGGCATCACCAACTTGATGGACACGAGTCTGAGTGAACTCCGGGAGTTGGTGATGGACAGGGAGGCCTGGCATGCTGTGATTCATAGCGTCGCAAAGAGTCGGACACGACTGAGCGACTGCACTGAACTGAACTGAGTCTCATCAACCCACAGAAATGTGAACATAAGTAATAAATTACTGGGGGACTTTCCTGGTGGTCCAGTGGTTGAGAATCCATCTGCCAATGCAGGGAATGTGAGTTCAATCCCTGGTCCAGGAACTAAGATTCCACATGCAGAGGGGCAACTAAGCTCATGTATCATAATTACTGAGCCCGCTCATGGCAACTACTGAAGTCCATGCACCCTACAGCCTGTGCAGACAAGAGAAGCCACCACAGTGAGAAGCCCGTGCCCTACAACTAGATAAAGTAGAACACAGCAATGAAGACCCAGTGCAGCCAAAAGTTTAAAAATAAATTAAAAATAAAGTGATAAATTACTTGGACTTCTGTGAGGTCCAGTGGTTAAAATTCCATACTCCCAATGCAAGGATACAGAGGGCTTGGGTTCAATCCCTGCATAGGGATCTGGGGCCACAACTGAGAGTTCGCAGGCCACACAACTAAAGATTCTGTATGCCACTCTGAAGACGGACGATCCCACACACTGCAACTAAGACCTGGCCCAGCCAAATAAATAAATACATGAAAATAACTTTTTTTTTTTTTTAAAAAAGGCATCTCTAAACAAAAAAAAAGACTGAGTCATAGCCCTGGCTAGGTGGCAATAGTTTGCAGGTCTGAGACCAGGTTCTCCAGAAAGCTGCATATGCTCTGAGTCAGCGTTCAGTTCATGGTGTTGTTTCTCCAATAGTCAAGATTCATGACCTAGGAATCAAGGGCCAGAAATGAGAGTGGTACTACCCACTATGACCCCTTAGTGACCTGATAGCAAAATGTTGCTTCATCTCCCCATGACTTTATGTTCTGCTGGCCCAGAGGTCTTACTTACAAATGGACAGATGGTTCCACTAGGAGACACACGATGGTTCTACTGGACAAGAAGTTGACTGCCACCCAGTCACTTCGGACTCCTCATGCCTCTCAATCAAGGGGCAAATAAGAGAGTTACAGTGTTAGCTAAGGTAATTGATCCTGATTACCAAGAGGAAATTGGACTGCTGCACCACAGTGGAAGTAAGGAAGAGTATTGCTGTTGTTCAGTTGCTAAGTCGTGCCCATCTCCTTCCAACCTCATGGACTGTAGCCTGCCAGGCTCGTCTGTCCATGGGATTTCCCAGGCAAGAATACTGAAGTGGGTTGCTATTTCCTTCTTCAAGGGATCTTCTTGACGCAGGGATGGACCCTGCATCTCCTGCATTAGCAGGCGGATTCTTTACCACTGAGCCACCAGGGAAGCCCAAAGAAGAGCATGCCAACTGAAAATTGTCACTTGCCATCTGCCACTACAAGGATTAAGTCACTAGCCGCTGCAGCCCCTGACCTTCAACATACCCTGAACTCTTTTTAGGAATGAGCACTCTGTGCTCTGGAGAAAACTGGCAAAACAGGCCTTTAGATAGTTAGGCATTTTTAGGAGAAGATTTTATGACCCCAATTCTTACATCTCCTCATACCTAGAAAAAGCACTAAAATCATTAATGATTACATTTGCTCCTCGTGACTAGCAACAAGCCTCTGCCAAAAGGTGAGCTTGACTGCACCTACCTCCCTTCACTAAAATCATACATAACACTGACCATCCCCCACCTCTTTGGAGCGGTTTCTCAGAGCTATCTGAAATTCTCTCTCCCTGGCAATAGTCCTGATTTTGCCCCAAATAAAACTTAACTCACAACTCATGATGTACATTTTTATTTTCAGTTGACAAGTATGTCTGGAATACAAAAGATCCCTCAGGATATTTTTTAGGATTACCATGCCCTTTGCTTAAGGTCACTGAAAAACCACCACAACTCAGTCCAGGCAGGACTACCTACATGGAGGTGCTTCCTGAAGGTGAGGGGAATACAAATGTAGAGTCAAGAAAGGTAGCTATAAATACCAACTATGACCATGTGACCAGTTTAAAAAAATCAAGGACTTTAAGTATCATGAGCATTTCCACCTTATTTGTTATGTTTATGTGTATATGTACATATATTAAGCAAATATCTTTGTTTCCTTTCTTATTCCTTTATCATGTAACATAAAATGCACTGACTTTATGTCAGTACTTAGATATTGTTAATTTTATATCAAAGTATTTAAGTTATAGGATATCGGAAAAAAGAGTAAACATCACTCAAGAAACTTACCTCTTCTTCTGGGAAAGAGATCAGTGCATTTTCAGTTGTATGAGGCATAGTTCTATCAAGTTAGGTGGACTTATGACCTTGCTATTGTCTTTATTCAGAAATTAGGTATGGTTTAAGGGGATGTGTATGGGTGCCAAGTTGATAAGAGTTGGACTTCTGACAGTTAATTTTACCTATCAACTAAGTTGGACTAAGGGTTGACCAGAGAGTAAAACATTATTGCTATCTCACATGTCTGTGAGGACATCTTCAGAAGAGATAAGCATTTGAATTGGAAGACTAAGTAAAGAAAGATCACCCTTCACCAACATAGGTGGGCATCATTCAATCCATCTAGGGCCTGAATAGAATGAAGAGGCAGTGGAAGTGCAAACTTCCTGTCTTTGCTCGAGCTGGGACACCCATCTTCTCCTGCCCTGGACATCAGTGCTCCTGGCTGTGGGGCCTTCAGACACAGATCAAGACTCACACCATGGGTCCCCTAATTCTCAGGTTTGGGAACTCAGACTTACACCATCAACATCCCTGATTCTCAGGCTTTCAGTCTCCACTGAATTATACCACCAGCTTTCCTGGTTCTCCAGCTTACAGATGGCAGATGGTGGAACTTCTCAGCCTCTATTATTGTGTGAGCCAATTCCTATAAAAAAAAAAAAATCTCTCTATCTCTTTTATATATACATATATCCCATTGATTCTGTTTCCCTGGAGAATGCTGACTAATCCAGCTACTAAGCTTGGGGCCAGTTTTTTTATACAGCAATTTATAATCAGCATATAACTGACCTTCACAAAGAGAAAGAGTCAGACAGCTCTAGCAGTGGGAGATCAGGGTGTCCAGGCCCCTCCTGAGTATAACGTGGGTTAAATCTGAACCCTAGATCTCCCATGAGGCCCACTGTTTCCCAGGTCCAAGGAAACCTGTCAGAGGTCCTAGAAACACTGACCCTTTGGTTTATTTATTCAATAAATATGAATGAAGTTCCACCGTGTGAGCAGTAAAGGTACAGTTGGGAGAAAAACAGACACTGCTTTCACTCTCCTGGGACTTACAGTTCAGCAGGAAAAACAGACACCAGTCAAGTAGCCCTGGGGGTCCAGTTAGAGAGACAAGTGTTCAGATTCCATGAGAGGCGGCTCTGCCCGCCCTCCTGAATCCCCATCCAGTACCCACTGCCTCAAAGGGGATGACACATGACAAGCCACCTGGGGAGGCTCCCAGTGTGCCTTACCTATGGGCTCGCTGGTGTGAGAAGATTAAATAAGAAAAATGTTCATAAATTACTCCTTGCAAGTGGGTGGTGCCTAATGCTCAGTAAATGGCAGCTGTTGCTTTTATTTTCATTACTACCATGGTCATTAACGAAAGTCAGACAGTGAAATAAGTCAGAAAGAGGAAAACAAATATCTTTAATGCATATGTGTGGAATAAATTAATTCATATGTGTGGAATCTAGAAAAATGGTACAGATGAACCTATTTGCAGGGCAGGACTAGAGATGCAGATGTAGTGAACGGACTTATGAACAGAGTGGGGGAACGGGAGGGTGGGACAAATTGAGAGATTAGGATTGACACACACATACTGCCACGTGTATAACAGATAGCTAGTGGGAAGCTGCTGTTTAGCACAGGGAACTCAGTTCCATGCTCTGTGGTGATCTAGACAGGTGGGATGGGGTAGGGGGTGGGAGGGAGGTCCAAGAGGAGGAGATATATGTATATATAGAGCTCATTCACTTTGTTGTACACCAGAAACTAACACAACATTGTAAAGCAATTTACTCTCATAAATGTTTAAAAAGTGGATGTGCTTTACAAGAGTCTTCTATTTTTCCCAAATTAATGGAGCACCTGTGGAGTATCTTTCTGTCACCTACTTTGTCACCTGTTTGCAATGGGATCCTCTCCAAGCCCCTGAAGCTTAACATCCCCAGATCTTCCTCCTCTCAGTCTTTTTCCCAACGCTGCTCATCTTGACTTCTCAGCTCTGCCAGTGGCTCCAATATCCATGACTTGGGGACACTTGAGCCAGTTCTCTTGTAAACGGGATGGGAGGGAGCTCAGTGGGGAGTAAAGAGAATAGGCTTCTCCAAGCCCAGGAGGATAGTGCTCCAAGATAGTTTTGATTTCCTATTACGGGATTCTTTTCAATAAAGTTCAGTTCAGTTCAGTCGCTCAGTCATGTCCAACTCTTTGCGACCCCATGAATCACAGCACGCCAGGCCTCCCTGTCCATCACCAACTCCCGGAGTTCACCCAGACTCACATTCATCGAGTCAGTGATGCCATCCAGCCATCTCATCCTCTGTCGTCCCCTTCTCCTCTTGCCCTCAATCCCTCCCAGCATCAGAGTCTTCTCCAATGAGTCAACTCTTCACATGAGGTGGCCAAAGTACTGGAGTTTCAGCTTTAGCATCATTCCTTCCAAAGAAATCCCAGGGCTAATCTTCAGAATGGACTGGTTGGATCTCCTTGCAGTCCAAGGGACTCTCAAGAGTCTTCTCCAACACCACAGTTCAAAAGCATCAATTCTTCAGCGCTCAGCCTTCTTCACAGTCCAACTCTCACATCCATAGATGACCACAGGAAAAACCATAGCCTTGACTAGAAGAACCTGTGTTGGCAAAGTAATGTCTCTGCTTTAAGGCAGCTGGATAAATGCACACATAAATTGCCCTGGAGAAGGAAATGGCAACCCACGCCAGCATAGTTGCCTGGAAAATTCCATGGACAGAGAACCCTGGTGGGCTACAGTCCATGGGGTCACCAAAGAGTCAGACATAATTTAGCAACTAAACTACAACACATACACTGATATAATTTTTAGACTTAAAATTTTCCCCCATAAATCACTATCAAATATCATTGCAGTTCTCTGGAGACAGTTGGTGTTTGAATCCTGGTTCTGCCAGGATTCACTAGCTTTGTGCCATTCAATCTCTCTGTGCCTCAGTTTTCCCATCTGTAAAATGGGAATTATAGCAGTGCCAAACACAGGATTGAAGCAAATTAAATGAATCAGCAGTACAGACAAAGCCCTTAGAACAACCAGGTTAGCAACTATTTGATGAATGTTAACTACTGTTTCCATTTCCTCCCCAGGAAAAGTCTTTGGTGCAAGTATTACCAGGACAGGCTGGTTGAGGCTGAGGCCAGTGGTGGAATCTGTTTCTCCCTTTCTACCACTGGAAAACCAGGTCCTGGTTCTTCTCTGACATACTCTGGGGTCTTGGGCACCTCTGATGGGCTGTGGATGTCCCCACCCACATCCCAGGGGTTTGGGGCAAGATGGGTGTGAGAAGGTTCTGAGAATGACAAATCACAGAATAAGCACAGCAGTGGAGTAAGCTCCCTGGCCTCCTGGTCTCCTGGCCTCCTGAATTGAAGCTGAGCAACTGAAGCCTCTAAAGAGATGAGAGGGAGGGACAGGTGGCAGCAGACACAGGAAGGGTGCAAACAAAGGGCCCCCAGAACATCTGAAATCCCACAACCTTTCCTTACCACCTGCCCCTGCCCGGCATCCCTGCATGCAGGTTAGGCCTTGCGAGGTCTGGGCCTCCAGGGCCGAGTTGTGCAGGTCAGGGAGGCCTGTCCTACTGAGGAACCACCACCTCCCTGCAGTTCCAGAGGTTTCCAGAAAACCACTGGGAGGGTTAGAGGGGCCAGCGGGAAGAGTGCCAAGTTCACAGTCCTACCCCAGAGCCCAGGCTTCCTCCCTGTCAGCAGCCCACCCAGTTCCAGGGAAAACTAGAGTCACAAGCCCCCGTAAGGTGCAGCCACATCCAGAGATGGGCAAGAAGAGAGGGCAGGCAAGGCCCCCTGCTGGGTGACAGAGCTGGGAGCTTGGGCACAGGACAGTGAGCCAGGCAGTCATCCAAACCAGGGTTCAAGTCCCTCCTCTGCCTCTCATTCAGTGTGTGACCTTGGGCAAATCACTCAGTCTTTCCAAGCCTCAGTTTCCATTTCTGTAAAATGGGTATAAATAACCATCAATCACGAGACTGTGTATGAAGGGTGTTCACAAGTGATGAGCACTTTATAATTATTACTGCTGCTGCTGTTGTTGTTGGCCTAGTGAGTCTGAAAGGGAGGTGGGCTTGTCCCTCATTGTGAATTTCTCTCTCACAACCCAGGGACACCAGTGACTTGTGTGAAGCTTCCCCCAGGATGTCTGCCTCAGAGATGGAAAGGGCAGGGTGGAGAGGAGGTTGGCTCTAGACCCAGAGCCAAGGGTCAGAGGCTCCTGCAGATGTGTGGCCAGTGCGAAACAAGGACATAGATTGAATAGCATCTCTAAGAGTCTGTCACCAAGAGACAAAAGGATGTTTTCTTATGGGAAGCTGAAATGCTCTTGTCTCCCATCCCCTTCCCTTAGATGCTACACACATTCATTCCTACCATGGTCCCTTCTGTCCAGAGGCCTGAGCAGAGTTCTCCAAACAAACTCAGCTGTGGGGAAAGGCTGGGGGCACTGGGCTGAGAGGAGAGAGCCAGATCTGGGCTTCATTGGTGAGATGGCAAACTGACCTCGACTTCCATTTTCCCAGGACACCTGGAGGTGTCTGGGGAAGAAGGAGAGCCTGAGTGGGGAGTTTGGAGCCTCTGACTGTAGGTCCATCTCCACCCCATGAAGGTGATATTGTTACAATGGGGGTGCTGCTCTTAGAGGCCCCCACACCTCTAAGTGGGACTGCTATGAGGCTAAAATAACATGAAAGCTTTCCAGCACAGAGGCTGTGTTCCAGCACCTTAGGCAGTGGCATTGACGTGCCTTCTGTGATTATAGGTAATAGCTCTGTGAAGGCATTAAGTTATTACACAGCGTTGTCATTAAGCTACTTTGTGTCACTGAATTTAAGTCCCACCCCCTCCGCCAGTGACAGAAAGAGATTCCAGAGCCAACACTTGGGGGCTGAGAGTCCTGCGGGGGGGATGCTGGGAACTTGGGGGCTGAGTCCCACCCAGGGAATGCTGGGAACTTCCTTTTCTTTTTTCCTAAAAGAGGCTCTTGATCTCTGTACTCACTGGCTCCTTCTTGAGCCTAGAAATTATGGGAAAGGCAAGAAATATTTCAGCTAACAAATTGTCGAGCCTCTGTCTCTAGTCACTGGTTGAGGGAATTTATCTCACATAAATATGAGAGAGAAGAAGGCTCTCACTGAAATGCAAATCAAAACTACAATGAGGTATCACCTCACACCAATCAGAATGGCCATCATTAAAAGGTCTACAAATAATAACTGCTAGAGACGGTGTGGAGAAAAGGGAACCCTCCTACCCTACTAGTGGGAATGTAAATTAGTGCAGCCACTATGGAGAACAGTTTGGAAGTTCCTTAAAAGCTAAAAATAGAGCTACCATATGACCCAGCAATCCCACTACTGGGCATATAGCCTGAGAAAACCATAATTCAAAAGGACACATGTACCCCAATGCTCATTGCAGCACTATTTACAACAGCCAGGACATGGAAACAAGCTAAATGTCCAGCAGATGAATGGCATAGACAATCTGATTTACAAAGCAGAAATAGAAACACAGACTAAGAGAACCAATGTATGGATACCAAGGGGGAAGGGGGAGGTGGGACGAATTGGGAGATTAGGGCTGATATATATATACTATCAATACTATGCTTAAATAGATAACCAATGAGAACCCACTATATAGGGGGCCTAAATGGGAAGGAAACCCCCCCCAAAAAAGAGGGATATACATAAACATATAGCTGATTCACTTTCCTATACAGCAGAAACTAGCATAGGCTTCCCTGATGGCTCAGTGGTAAGGAATCCACCTGCAAGGCAGGAGAATGCCTGCAATGCAGGAGATGTGAGTTCAATCCCTGGTTTGCGAAGATCCTTTGGAGAAAGAAATGGCAACCCACTCCAGTATTCTTGCCTGGGAAATCCCATAGACAGAGGAGCCTGGGTGGGCTACAGTCCAAGGGATCGCAAAGAGTCAGACATGACTGAATGACTACCACCAGAAACTAACACAGCATTGTAAAACAACTATACTCCAATAAATAAATGATAAAAATAATTTTAAAACATTTAAAAAGAAAACTCTGACCTACTCTCATTAGCCCTCAAGTGTGTCTGCCCTGAGATGCCGTTAGCCTCTAGCACAGGGACATCTGTGTTTCAACTTCGGGGCCTTTGCATATGCTCTACCTTCTTGCTCACACAGCTTATCCCTGTTCACTCAGGTTTCTATTCACAGGTTCTCTCCTTGATATTCTCATAAAGAACATTTCCCAGTGCCCTTTATCTCATCTTACTTAGTATTTCTTCCTGGCTCTTCTCACTGTTTCTTATCATACCACTGGTGAGCAATATACCATGATACCATATATATTCATTGGTCTGGTTTTGGCCCATCTCACCCACTGAAGTCTAAGTTCCTAGATGGCAGGAATAGCATCTCACACACGACTTTGTTTCCAGCACTGAGAACAGAGCCAAGCTCAGATTAAGTGCTAAGCAAATATTTAATAATGAATATCTGAAATAGATATTTAGGCTTTCGTTCTCTTCTCAGCAACATACTGAGTGACATCTGCCCCAAAGTTCCGAAACTTTAACAATAATGAGACCCAGGTCTGCCCCCAGGGAGTTCACATTCCAATAGGAAGCAGAGACATTGGTGGCAAAGGGTGAGCACAAAGCCAGGAGGCTGGACTCACATTTATCAACTAACATTCATCTCACCAGCCCTGACATCTCTCCAGACTCAGACATCAGCTGCCTTCTTGAAAGTGCCACAAGGATGGGAATTCAAAGCAGAAATTTCAATTTCCCTCCCCACCTGCTCCTCCCTGTTTGTTCCCCATCTCAGCTGCTCAGAACAAAAATCCAGGCATCATCTTGCCTTCTTCCTCTATCCTCACCCTGCATCCAATGGGAAGTCCAGTCTGCTCGTTCTTTTGGTCACATTCCAACCTAACTGCTTCCTCATACATCCTGTCCTTACTTTCCTTTTCCAAGTCAACTCTGTAACTGATTCCAGCTCCTCCCACCCACTCAGAGAGATCCTTTTAAAACATGAATCAGGAACCTCCCTGGTGGTCCAGTGGCTGGGACTCTGCACTCCCAGTACAGAGGGCCTGGGTTCTATTCCTGGTTGGGGAATTGGACCGTACATGCTGCAACTAAGACTCACCACAGCCAAATAAATACATTTTTTAAAAATTCATGAATCAGATAATGCGGCCCCTCCCCTTACCCCAAAGCTTCCGATGTCTCCCACTGCAGCTCCCATTCCATCTCTTTGCCTGTTGGTTTCTCTGACTTTATCCCACACAACATCCCATGCGAGCCACCACCCTCACCCTGCCCTGGCTCTCCTGTTGCTTTGCAGACAGTCCAGCCTCAATGCTTCTGCCTCAGGGCCTTTGCACTTGCTATTTCCCTTCCCCAAACACTTTTCCCCCAGATCCTTGCAAAGTCAGCTGTGTCTCATCATTCAGCTCTCAGGTCATTCATTTCCTCAAAGAGACTGCCCCTGGCCACCAGATATAGCGCACCCACCCCTAGTCACTTTTACCTCATCACCCAACTGGGCCCCCTTTGAAACATCATCTGACACTCCTGTTCACCTGTGTGCTCATAAAGTGTGCATCTGTGCCATTCACTGGGGAGGGGGAATTCAGGGCAGGGAAACCAGACTGTGGAGAGGTTGTAGAAGGAAGACGGCAAGTCCTGTTTAATTTTGTTGAGTCCAAGGGGCCTGGGGTTGTCCAGGCAAGGATGCCCAATGGGCAGAGGACTTATGGGTTTGGAACTCAGGAAAGTTTTCAGAGTTAGAGATGGGAATCTGGATAAGCTCCCTGAGAAGGGAATGAAGAGTGTGGTGGAGTAACACAAGAGGGAATTGGGAGCTACAGCAGGTTCCAAGTACTTGCTAGGAAGACCTAGAAAGAATGGGGCTGGTCAGATAAGCCTATGGGGGCAGTAGAGCGTCTGCCCTGGGAAACCTGCCCTGGTGGTCCTCACAGAGAAGGACTGGGAAGAAGCCACAAAACAGGACCCACCCCACCTCACATGATCCCCCAGAAAAGCAGTCCCCTCTCTTCTGCAGACAAAGATCTGAAATGTCAACAGAACCACAGTTGGGACCCAACCCAAGCCACTCTCTTCACCCCGCTCCACAGGGACAGCCCTATTTGGCCCTGGGACATTGATTCTCCTGCCCCTTGGCTCTCACAGAAGCCCTGCCAATCGATGACACTGAACGGAGTCAATAGGGCAGGGCAGGGGGGCCCAGGCAGAGACCACATCACGGTGGCAGAGACTGATTCTCATTAACCCGATGGGCTCTCCTGGAGCCTCCCCACTTGGACTCAACCCACAGGTTTCTGGCTCTGATCTCCCCTTGCCCTTGACTCCTTGCTAGCAAGAGCTGAATGGGGAGCACATGGGGAGTGGGTGACCTGGGCCAAGCATGTGGGCCTTGGGAGCCAAGGGGGAGGGCTATTGGAGTGGCCCTTGCAGATCAGTCCCAGTTCCTGGAGGGGGAGGGTGGCTGTCCCAGGGGCCCAGTAACCGATTCATTGGAAAAGACTCTGATGCTGGGAAAGACTCAGGGCAGGAGGAGAAGAGGGGGACAGAGGATGAGATGGCATCACTGACTCAATGGACATGAGTTTGAGCAAACTCCAGGAGGTGGTGCAGGACAAGGAAGCCTGGCATGATGCAGTTCATGGGGCCACAAAGAGTTGGGCATGACTGAGCAGCTGAACAGCAAGTAGCCTCAGCTCCCAGAATACCGTAGGTCAAAGGGTCAGCAAGAGCAGTGTCACCTAGTGGTTAGGGGCTCCAGCTGACCCTAGGCCAGGTACCTGAGCCTCAGCCTCTCCATCTATAAAGTGAAAGGTGACAGTGAAAGTGTTATTTGCTCCGTGTGTCCGACTCTTTGCGACTCCATGGACTGTAACCCTCCAGGCTCCTCTGTTAATGGAATGTCTCCAGGCAAGAATATTGGAGTGGATAGCCAATCCCTTCTCCAGGGGAATCTTCCTGACCCTGAGATTGAACCTGGGTCTCCTGCATTGCGGCGGATTCTTCACCATCTGAGCCACCAGGGAAGCCTTCCATCTATAAAGTGGGGATAATAAATAGTACCTACTCCCAAAGGGCTCTGGTGAGGACTAAAGAAGATGATCCATGTAAAATGCTCTGCACAGTGCCTCGTTCATAATAAGTGCTCGAGAAGGGAAGGGGCTCATCTTCCCTACTGCAATCCGTCATCTTTGTTCGGATGAGGTAGAGATGTAGAAAAGAGGGCCACAGGGTTCCCCAGTGGATAAACCCCAATTTCATTTCCTCCTAGAATGTTTGGCTCAGAGGAGCCTGTGTTCCATGTTATTCAGAACATTCTCCAGAGTCAGCTATCAACGGCTAGAGACATATTGCTGCTTACTGTACCCACCTCCCACTCAGAAGGTTATGTCCAGGTGCCGTGCCTTTAGCCCCAGAAGACCCTCCCCACAGCAACCCCTCCACCAGAGATCCAGAACCTCTTCTTCCTCAAAGATCCCAGTCAGGAGGCTCCCTGACAACTTCTAGAGACTCTGGAACTTTCAGGGTCTCTGATCAGAGGAGGAGGGGATGAAGGGTGGGAGGGGAATAGGAAGGAGCCTGCAGCAGCACGTGCCAACTGGAGCCTGGGTCCCCCTGGGTCTCCCTGGGAAAGGGAGGGGACCTGGGCACTGGGCCAACCCCTCCACCCCACCCCCAAGCATCTGAAAGAAACAGATTCTTGCTCCATCCTCTCTCCAGATGCAGTGAGTTTTATGTGACAATTTGTAAATTTAATGACATCTTTCTCAGGTGGGCCAGGGGAGGGGTGGCATCCCCTCCAGAGCAGAGTGCTTCCAGTAGCTGTTGCCAACCTACCAGGTGGGCAGAGCCCATCTCTGCTCCACTTTATAGATTCAAAAACTGAGAATCAGAGAGGTTGAGTGCCTGACTCAAGGTCACACATCTGTGGGGAGAAAGGGAAGCCCAGGTTTCTGATTCCAAGTCCAGTGTGCTCTCAGGTTGGGGGAGGGATGGACAAAGAGTCTCTTGGGGGAATGATATGAGGTCACCTGCTCCTGACCACCTAGGGCCCTGAGTACTTTGGCCCCCTACAGGACCCCTTTAGGCTGGGTCCCTGCAGGATGGCCCTGCTTTCCAGGGAGTATAGACACAAGTGAAACAGCATGGTGGGATTCAGAAGGGGGTGCTAGCCTCAATTCCAGCCTATTGCCCCATGTGACCTTGGATGGACCTCTTCTTTGCTCTGAGCCTCATTCTCTCCAGCTATAAAATGGAGAGATTTCATTAACAGATGTTTTTTTGTTCTCAATTTCAAAGGGATGGTCCCATACCCTCAGTTTATGGAAAATGTCTCACTCAAGGTCACACAGCTTCTTTGTGGCAGAGCGAGGCTAAGATCTGGTACTGGATCAGAGTTGGGCCACCAGTCTAGTCATTGGCTTCCTTCTGTTGGCCAGTCCTGACACCTCTGCCCAGCCAGCGCTGGGCCACACCCAACATTCCAGTTTCTCCCAGGAACCACTTCTCCCATCGAGCCTGCAGCTTGAATCCAACATTGCCCCAGCTTTGGGCTTGCAGCTGTGTTCGCAGGCTCCAAGGCACTTTTCTTAACAGGGAAGTGGCATCTGGCCCTGCAGAGGGACAGGAGGGCTTCTGCTCACTCCTTCCCATCTCCTCTGAAAGCCCTCCCTCCTCATTGTGAGGGGGTTACTGGTGGCCAAGATGCCAGAAAGGCTCAGACTGAGATTTCACAAACATCAACAGTAGCCCCAGACCTGGGACAAGCCCAAGAGAAGACTCCCTCCCCTCCATCAGAGCAAAGGGGGGCCCACAGCTCTGATTAAGTATAACTGTTTTGCCATGATTTTTTTAAAGGATTTTTATAATATTGCTCTTGGAACTGTTTGGCTACCCAGCACTGATGTAATTGGCAGTTGGCTGTGCCTTCCCATCCATGCCCTTGTCTACCCAGGATCTCTCACCAAGTGAGAAAAATGTGGCTGACAAATTGCTTTCTCGTGTAATGACACTTTTATGAATACCAAATGCGGTAATTAATGCCGTTGACCTAACGTTACATTTTGTAGACATTTAACGTTTATTAATTTCGATTTCGCAGTTTTCTTTTCCCATTTCATAGCCAATAAATATTTTAAGGTCTCAGATTTTTTTTTTTTTTTTTGCAGGATCCTTAAAAGCTCGTAGGTCCAGAGAACTAGTGTGACCTTGAGAAAGGGGCTGAACCTCTCTGGGCCTCAGTTTCCCCAACCTGCTGTCTGGGGGCCCTGCCCTGCCAGCTTACAGTGAACCCTTTAGCACTGACCCACCCCCAGGATCGACAGTTTAGAACCTTGTTTAGTAAGGCCAAGCCCCACAGGGCTGCCAGCCCCATGGTGCAGAGATGCTCAGAACCACCCGAAGACAGAAACAAAGACCTCCCTCTCACCCATGAAGAGCAAAGCAATAAAAAATGTTGTTTTGCCAGTCAGTTGAATTTCATTTGTGTGGTTTGGAGTGTATTTTCTAGTTAATGAACCTGCCACATTTACGACCTCCCTTTTTCAATTGAATGGAAAGAATGCAGGGGAAAAAAGGGGAAAGGTTGCAATATTTTCCCCATACTGCCAGCCAGCTGACAGCCACAGGTCTGGGCAGGGCAGGGCTGCACCAGGGCAAGGCCCCCCTGCAAGTGCTGGTACCCGCAGTGTAAATGATCTGGGTTAGACCTCAGGGAGAGGGTCCCAACATAGGGAAGCCCCCTCCCACTGCCCAACCCCCACCTGCAGGGGTTTTCCTGGATAGAGGTGCCTGGGTCCACTTCCTCCTCTGCCAGGCAGGCTGGATAATGCCAGCTGACTCATAGGGGCTACCATGATTGGGTCCTGAATGACCCATGACAGATGGAACCATGGCCTCAGCTACACACACACACACACACACACACACACACACACACACACACACACGACCACCAAGGGGATGGGCTTCTGCAAACAAGCACCTATCCAAGCTGGAAAGATCCCTCTTCCTCTCTAAGACCTCCCTCCATCATCCCCATGCCCTTCTCGCTGTCCCCTCAGCCCTGCAGTAGTGAACCGTGTCTCCCTCTATCCACTCATGCACATTTATTCACATTTACCAAGTCAAGTGGAAGGGACACTGCAGTGCACCAGCAAATCACAACCCTTGTGCCCTTGGAATTTACAATGTACTAGAGAAATAGACAGGCAAGGTGGTTACAGAGAGTGACCCAAAGCTCTGATGGAGGAAATACAATCCACCAGGTTGCACACTGAGTCTCCTCAGGAGGATCGGGGAGGGAGTGTTCAGGAAGACTTCCTGGAAGAGGAGACAATTCAGCTGGGCAGGGAGGAAAGGATTCTGAGAGGAGGCTAGAGCAAGGAATGAGATACATTAGTCAGCAACCTCAGAGCCCAGGGTGGGCAGATCCTGCCCCTGATGGACAGCAGGAGAGAAACCAGACTCCTGCTGCATGCCTCCAGCTGCAGCACCCACGTGGTCTCCCGGATGAGGAGGGAGCCACTGGAGCAAGTCTAAACCCTTGATTTCAGGCTGCCAGGGCCTCAAATCCTCCACTTTTCATGACAGCAGAAGAAATGAGAAGCTGGCCCTCCCAGGGGATTTGCATTTTAAGAGGGATCAGAGCTCCTGGAACAGAAAGACCTACCCCTGCATCATCCTGCTCTCCATCCTCTGTACCCATTGAGCTTTTGCCTCAAGCCTTTCCTTCTCCTTTACCCTGTCTGGTCTCCAGAATCAGGTCCTTGATACCTATCTTGTGGGATGATCACCATGGTAACCCCCATCCTGTCTCCTCTCCCCTCCATACTAGCCAGGAGCACACTGGGTCTTACACAGCACCCCCAGCCTTGGCTGAGCCAGCACTGAGCTTGGTGACCCCACAAGCTATGGGGGAACCAGGGACACTAGGCCTTCCAGGGCTCAGCTCTCCAATTTGGCGGTGGTGGCAGGTGGAGCGGGCAGGGCAGGAGAGGAGGAATGATGTGTTAATACATCCTCCTACCTGGTAAGGCCTTCACCTTGTAATTAAAGTATCAAAGCCTTAACCTCAAGGACAGGAGAAAGGTGAAGTGAAGGAAACTGAGGCCTGGAAAGCTAGAGGTGCCTCCCAAAGTCATAGATATAGTAGGTGTCCTGGCCCCAACCTGAATCCAACTCTGTCTGGTTCAAGAGTTTGTGTGGCCAACCATGAGTCCATCAGGCCACCAAAACCACAGAGACCTGCTGAGGCTGAGCATAGGTCGGTGAACGAAGGCAAGCAGTGAATGCTATGGGGAGCTGGCAGGCAGCACCCCATCCATACAGTTGGCCCCGATTCAGCTCCAGTTGACAGCTGACACCTGGGAATATGGGCCCCGTGCTGTGAGGTCATCTGATTTTCTCCAGAAAGCCAGAATCCAGATTTTTATATGAAATACTATGGCTTGTGAACATTATCTAATTAAAATATACTTAATTGGATGTAGTGTAGCTCAAACAAGACATACCTACCTCCAGTTTGCATGATTATATTCAATAAATACTTAATGAGCACCTATTATATATGACAGGTAAGGAAACCATACTGTCCCAGTGTGCCCAAGACAGTCCTCCTTTTAAGATTGAAAGTCCTGCACACTGGAAACCCTCTCAGTCAGGCACTGAGCTGTGGGTCTACAGGGGGAGTAAAACAAAGTCCCTGCCATAAGGAACCATGGTGAGGGGAGAAAATTCACACACACATACACACACACCACATCACACACACACACATACACACACACACACACACACACACACACACACACCACCAGCACTGTGCAGAAGGAAAAATTGGGAGTAATGGATAGACTTAAGAGTGACTTGGTTGAGTAAAGTAAGTCAGAGACAAGGACAAATATTGTAGGCATCCCTTATATGTGGAATCTAAAAAGAAATGATACAAATGAACTTACTTACAGAACAGAAAGAGACACAAAGACTTAGAAAAATGTACCTATGATTGCCAAGGGGGAAGGGATACTTAGGGACTTTGGGAAGGTCATGTATACATTGCTATATTCAACATGCGTAACCAACAAGACGCTACTGTACAGCACATGGAACTCTACTCAATGTTATGTGCCAACCTGGATGGGAAGGGAATTTGGAGGGAAATGGACACATGTATATGTATGGCTGAGTCCCTTCCCTGTTCCCCTGAAACTACCACAACTTTGTTAATTGGCTATACCCTGATACAAAACAACAAGTTTTAAGTCTGCTGCTGCTAAGTCACTTCAGTCGTGTCCGACTGTGCGACCCCATAGGCGGCAGCCCACCAGGCTCCCCTGTCCCTGGGATTCTCCAGGCAAGAACACTGGAGTGGGTTGCCATTTCCTTCTCCAATGCATGAAAGTGAAAAGTGTAAGTGAAGTCGCTCAGTCATGTCCGACTCTTAGCGACCCCATGGACTGCAGCCTACTAGGCTCCTCCGTCCATGGGATTTTCCAGGCAAGAGTACTGAAGTGGGGTGCCATTGTCTAGGGGGAAAAAGAGTGACTTGGGGATGAGGGTGGCCACTTTGGCAAGTGTGATCAAGGAGGACCACTCTGAGGAGGTGACATTTACGTAAACTGAATCCTGGATGGTAAGAAGAAGGTCAAGGAAGAAAATCTATAGTAACAAAGATACACTGGCAAAAATATGAAAAGGTGTTTGTACAAGTTATTCACTGAAGCTCTGTTTGTAACAGCAAGACTGGAAAAGACCCAGATAACATCGGGGATTGGAGAGGGGGTGCATGGGATGGGGGGATGCAGCTGTATGAAGGAAGGACAAGGACCACTGTACATCACTACTCAGTGACTTATTAAGGATGTATTGTTGAGTGGGAAGTCGGAGTGAAAGAAGATGTATATAACACGCTGCTATTATCTAAGACATTGTGTGCTTACATGTTGAAAAATACATAAGCACAGGAAGGGGACAGTTCAATCTTTGCTTACATCTGGTCTGCGGGTATACTATTGTCCTCAGCAAGACCAAAGTCGACAGGCAAGAAAGCCCCTCCCCTCACCAGGAGACCACAGCCTGGTGGACACAAACTTTAATTGAAGAAAAATTAAGAGTTTGGAGCAACAATTCTATCATCAAAGAAAGATGCTAGCTAGATCAGGATAGGGCTTCCCAACCTTGGGAGTATTGACACTTGGGCTGGATAACTGCTGTGATGTCTTCCTGGGCACCACAGGATGTTGAGCAGCATACGTGGCCTCCCTCCACCAAGTGCCAGCATCATCTCTCCAGCCGTGAGGACCAAAAATGTCTCTGATCATGGATAAACGTCTCCTGGGGACAAAACCATCTCCAGAAGAGAACCTCTGGACTCGAATACCACCATAACACAGCCTCATAAGTGAATGCCTCTGTGTCATGATTATTAGTGACAGAGAAACTCACAAGAGAGAAACTGTGCAGTCATGGGCCTCCTGGTGAAAGTACACAGCTTTACCTTTGATATATTCTTGTTGAATTATCTTACCTAAGGCTGATCAAGCCTCTAAATCTAGATCCTGCAGAGACAAGAGACAGGAGCACATGTACGATGACACCATGAAAATTAAGATCCACAAACTCCAGACAGTAGGAAATTCTAAAATAGACACAGACCAGTTTCTTCACCACATCAATTGCAAAGACAGAGAGAGATGATGATGATGACTTAACCTACAGTTTAAATAAGTCTTAAGAGGGACTTCTCTGGTGGCCAGTGGTTAGGAGAATCTGCCTTCCAGTGCAGGGGACCAGATTTGATCCCCGGTCAGGAAACTAAGGTTTCACACGCCATGGGGCAATTAAGCCTGTATCACAACTGGAGAAGAGCCTACGCATTGCAATGAAAGACCCCAAATGCCCCAGCAAGGAGAAAGATCCCACGTGTTGCAACTAAGACCCAAAACAGCCACAAATAAATTAATGTTTTTTAAAAACCCTTTAAAAAAGAACTTAAGAGACATATCAACAAATTGTGATATCCAGATTATCCTATTTAAACTATTTCACAAACTATTTTAAAACTTATCAAAGACATATAACAGCAGACTAGTCATGATGGAAGATCGAATTAGGGATTCAGAATCAAGCTGTGGTGAAGATCTTCCCAGTGCACAGAAGAAAACAGTCACGAAGAGAATAATGAGACAAGGGAGCAATTACATAAATCAGTAAGACTTCATCCTTAATATAGTGTGTGTTCTCAAAGGAAACAGCAAATGGGGCAGAAGCCATAATCAAGAGTAAAATACAAGAATGCTCAGTTGAATTAAGAAGCCACCTGAATCTGAGACAGGCAGGAACCTACAGGATTCCAAGCAAAAACTCAATACAAATGACTTGAAATCTTGCTGTTAAAAAAGAAAGTATGGCCCAGACTGCCCTGGTGGTCCAGTGGTTAATAATCCACCTGCCAATGCAGAGGACGTGGGTTCGATCTCCGGTCTGGGAAGATTCCACATGTTATGGGGCAACTGGGCCAGTGCACCATGACTACTGAGACCGTGGGCAGCAACTACAGAAGCCCAAGTGCTCTTCTCCGCACTCTGCAACAAGAGAAGCCACTGCAATGAGAAGCCCACACACCACAGCCGGGGAGTAGCCTCTGCTTGTTGCAACTAGAGAAAGCAACAGGGAAGATCCAGCACAGGTAAAAATAAATAAATAAATAAAAATTTCTTTTAAAGCGTGCGCCAATGGGGGAGGTTTGAACACTGCCTAGATATTGAATGATATTGGGGGAATACAGTTTAATTCTTAGATGTGACAATGATGTTGTTGTTATGCTTTGTGAAACAGTTTCTATCTTTTAGAGATAATGCTAAAATATCTACAGATGAAATGACATGTCAGGGTTTTGCTTCTCAATAATATTGTGGGGGAAGTGAGTAGAGCTATAAATAAACCAAGACTGATTGGTCATTAATTAATAATTGTTGGATCTGGATGATGGATTGAGGGGAGGTTCATTATTCTATTGTATCTGTTTGAAAGCTTTCCATACTAAAAAGTAAAAACAAACAAGACAGCATTTGGGGTGAGAACTTTCTAGGCAGAGGTCATCAGTCATTATGAAGGTCCTGAGGCTGGTTGACCTTGGCCAGTTCAAGGAGGCCAGTGCAACTGGAACATGGCGGCTGGTGGGCAAGAAAGTCAGATGAGGTCAGAGACACAGGAGGGGCCTGACCATGCAGAGCCTTAGTGCCAGCAAAGAAATGTGGGGTTTACTCTAATTGCCAAAGGACTGATTAGAGAGTTGTGGGCAAGAATGTGGTAGGATCTTATCCATGCCTCTAAGAGGTCCTTTGGTAAACACCATGTGGTCTTCCACATGATGGAATATTAGCCATAAACAAGAATGAATTACTGATGCACACTACAAATTGGGTCAAGCTTGAAAACACAGCAAGTGAAAGAAATCAGCCACAAAGGGCCATACGTATCCTGAGTGATCCCATTTACATGAGATGTCCAGAATAGGCAATCCATAGAGACAGAAAGCAGATTCGTGGTGGTCAGGGGCTGCAGGGAAGGGAGAAGTGGGACTAATTGCTAATGGGTTACAGAGTGACTTTCTGGGGGATGGGAAGTTCTGGAATTAGTGGTGATGGGCTGCATCACATAGTGACTATACTAAAACCTAAAATCCACCAAATCATACATCTGAAAATGGTCATTTTTATGTCATATGAATTATATTTAAAGGAAAAGAAGGACGAGATATTTTGGCTACTGTGGAGAGTAAGCAAACAAGAGGGACTGAGTTGCAGGAAGAGCAGTAGGGGGCATGGCAGTCACCCTAGACCAGCAGCCTCACGGCAACTGGAAGGTCTCACTGCTTGAACCCCAGTGGGCTGGTTGGGATGGAGGCAAAGAGGGTTCAGAGTGACTCCTGATGTGAGTGTGAGTGTGTGATGGCTCGGACAGTAAAGCATCCGCCTGCCAATGCAGGTGGTTCAATCCCTGGGTTGGGAAGATACTCTGGAGAAAGAAATGGCAACCACTCTAGTATTCTTGTCTGGAGAATTCCATGGACAAAGGAGCCCGGTGGGCTACAGTCCATGGGGTTGCAAAGAGTTGGACACAACTGAGTGACTAACACTTTCACACGTGGGTGGGAGGTGGGTCAGGGGAGGAGCAGGCTTTGGCTGTACAGTCTTTAGGTTCTGGGTTCTAAGATGTCATCACTGCTGCTCTCCTACATAGTCTCAGACCTTCTCTTCTGACCCCCGTGGGGTGGGGTGGGCCATGCGGTTGGTTCTGGCCAATGAGTTCAGGTTGAAGTGAAGGGCATCCCAGACTCTCCAGGGCTCTATCTGGGCCAAGATGGCCAACAACACTTAAGATGGTGGTGCTCCACCAACTAGGTCCTGGGGCGAGAAGACAGAAGCACAGCCCCTTGGGTCGGGAAGATCCCCTGGAGAAGGAAATGGCAACCCACGCCAGTATTCTTGCCTAGAGAATTCCATGGACATAAGAGCCTGGTAGGTTACAGTTCACAGGGTCACAAAGAGTCAGACACAACTGAAGCGACTTAGCACACACAGCCCCACAGCCCCCTGCAGACCCACGATGGATGATGAATGAGTGACAAACACACCCTGTGTTGGCAATGCACTGAGATGCTGAGGCTGCACAACTCGACTCATCCTGAACAGTGTGACACCTCTGAGATGGTCAGCCAGCTTTCTCCCAGCCTGCCTCCCACCCTGAGGGCAGGGCACCATTGAGCCCTAAGCTGACAACAGAAGACATTTCCCTCAGGCCAACGCTTTGAGGGTTTAGTCTAGATTCTTCCATGCCCAAGGAACTTGAGGCCAGGTACATAGGAGGGACTCAAAAGTGGAATGCAACCAAGTGGGTGGTCCCAGAGCAGAACAGGAAGTGGGGGTTGAAATCAGGTGGAAAAGATAAATCGACTTAAGGAAAAATAAATAATGAACTTCCCTGGTGGTACAATGGATAAGAATCCACCTGCCAATTCAGGGGACACAGATTCTGGTCCAATCCCTGATTCAGGAAGATTCCACATGCCATGGAGCAAGACAAGAGAAGTCCATGTATTGCATGCAACAAAGATCCAGCACAACCAAAAATAAATAAAATTTTTAAAAAGAAAAAGTAAATAACAGTGCTTAACCAAGCACTGAGCTGAACATAGCCAACTTTCACTGAATGCAGACAACATTGACAGTAGTGGTTGCAGCCAGTCTGGGTGGGTGAACAGCAGAGGGAGTGGACCCATCCAGGAAGGCATCCTAGGGGAGGCGGCAGGTGTCATCCTGAATGCTTCACCCTGACCAGGTGAGGGCAGGAAGGAAGTAGCATGCGGAAGACTTGAGAGGGAAGAACTCTCCTGCAATTCAACAAGAACTGCCCGGTTTCTCTGTGGTTGTTCATGGACCTGTCCCCTGTAGGGACTCCCAGGAAAATGAATCAGTTATTCTAGTGACTTCAGCTCTGTTCCTCCTTTGGAGTAAGACTTTGGCTCTAGAAGCCACTGTTATAATGCCCAGTTCTTACCAAGAGGGAGAGTGTCAACACTAAGATTAGCCTCCCACCCCTCCCTCAACACAGCAGAGACACCAGGACCCTGGAGAGTTGGGGGTGATGGGACCTCACTGAGAGGGTCTGCCACCAAAAACCAAATCTGCAACTTGGTTCTCAGCCTGGAGTACAGCTGAGTTCCTGAACACCAGCCCTTCCATATTCTTTCCCCATCCCCCACTCCCACCTCCACCCCCGCCAGCAATGTCTGAGGTCACGGACACACAGGTCAAAGCCTCTTTTCCTCTGCATGACCCATTCTGCTTCTGAGAAACAGGTCAGACCCCTGATCCAGGGGACTGAATACCATCCAGCCATCTCATCCTCTGTCATCTTCCCCATCATTAGGGTCTTTTCCAATGAGTCAGCTCTTTGCATCAGGTGGCCAAAGTATTGGACCTTCAACTTCAGCATTCGTTCTTCCAATGAATAATCAGAGTTGATTTCCTTTGCATGCTAAGTTGCCTTAGTCGTGTCCGACTCTTTGTGAGACTATGGACTGTAGCCCACCAGGCTTCTCTCTCTATGGGATTCTCCAAGCAAGAATAGTGGAGTGGATTGCCATGACTTTCTCCAGGGGATCCTCCCAACCCAGGGTTCGAACCCGAGTATCTTATGTCTCCTCCATTGGCAGGGGGGTTCTTTACCACTAGTGCCACCTGAAAAGCCCTGTATTATTATTATTTGTGTCTAATTGAAGCTGGCCTCTCATCTCTGGTAGACCCCATATGGATGGCTTCATAGCAGCTCCTGACTAGAGCTAACTGAATATTTGGAAACAGTTGAAGCCAAGTTGACATCCCAGGTCCACCATTACCTTGAAGAAGTTGCTTAAATTCTCCATGCCTCTGTTCCCCACCCATGAAATAATAGTACCTATCTGCCAAAGTTACCTGGTCCAGAGGAAATACCGAATACATTCTGATTAAGTTAATAAAGAAATGAAAGCTGGTATGCCAGTCAGGTGCTTTCAGTCACAAGCAACAAAAGCTCAACCAGGCTACTTCATAAGGAAAGGGTGTTTAGCAGCTCCAGTAACTGGAAACTCCAGACATGATAGATAGCTTCAGGTACAACTGGACCCAGGCACTAAACAATGTCCTTTGACCTCTTAGCTCTCTTATTGCTCCATCTCTATCGTATCTCATTCTCATCTTCTGCACACAGGTTCCTTCACTTGGTAGGGAGAGAGTGAGGCTACAGACAGCTTCAGCTTACATCATCCCGACTAGTGATTTCAGGGGAAAGAGAGGATGCCAAAATCCCAGAGAAGACCTCTGATTGGCCCAGCCTGGCCACTTGTGTAAACTGGAAGGAGTCCAGTAATGAAAAGCTCCCCACAACCAAAAAAGGTGTACAGAGAAGGTGTTCCCCCAAAGGAGGAGGCTTCTGTCACCAGAAAAGGAGAAAGTGATGCTGGGCAGATACAAACAATATGGAGAGTTTGGATAGGCAGGGATTCCCTACAGGGGAACTAGGCAGTTTCCAGTGTGAGATTGCAGAGGAGGAAAGGATAGAGGAGAGGGAGGAAAAAGATGTAAGAAGGGTGAGGGATAGGAGATGAGGGGAGAGAGGAAAAGTAAGTGGAAGGGGAAAAGGGAAGGGGTACACCTAGACCACACAGTGCTGAAACTCTGGGCTCAGCATCCCCACATGCCCTTCAAAAGCCCTATTTGCATAGGAGTAGCCCCATGCTAGCCCCAATCCCCCTTCCCACAAGGTAATCCCATGCCTCTTGCCACAGTGGTTGGTTTATTAATAGATAAAGCAGGTCTGAGCCAAGCCATTCCTGTCATTCCTCTGGCCATAGGTATTGGCTCTAAGGTTAAGCCACCCAGCCCATCTGGCTGAGGACTTTGGCTGGATTTCTGGATAGAAGTCGCTCTCCTTCCGTACTAGGAGGTGTGGCTAGAACTGTGCAGCCCTTCAGCCCCCACAAAGGAAGCCATCCTCCAGTCAAAACTAATACCAAGAATGGAAAAGAGTGGAGAGTTGGGAGAATAATTGGGCATCTGGTGAGACTTTTGAGCTTCTGAGCCAAACAACCCCGGAGGCTGACTTGCCAGTGGAGACCCAGAGAAAAGATGACACTGCAGCTCAAATCTGGAGGACTCCACCATAGGACTCCCGCTTGTTTGAGGGAAGTCATTCTTTTGTTCTATGCAAGCCTTCAGCTGATTGGATGAGGCCCACCCACATTATGAAGGGCAATCTGCTTTATTTAAGTTTACTGATTTAAATATTAATCTCATCCAAAAACACCCTCCCCGGAAACATCCAAAATAATGTTTCACCACATATCTGGACACCACAGCCCAGCCAAACTGACATAGAACAAACCATCAGAGCATTATTTCCAGATGCCTCTTTCTCAGGTACAGACAAGAAACAAGCCTTCCAGATATAGACAAGAAATAGAGGTCCAGAGAGGCCCAGAGGTCTGTCCAAAGTCATAGAGCAATGCAGCAGCGGAACCTGGCTGCCTCCATCCTGACTCCCAGGCCAGTGCACTCCAGACAATCCCCTCACTCCTGCCAATCCCCTCACTCCTGCCATGGCTCCTTGGAACCCAGGGATAAGATAAGAGCAGGAACCACAAGCAGGCCAATCACACTGCCATCCTGACACCCCTGAGTAATAGGCCCTGAGAAAAAATGTTAACTGGCATGAAATTTGCTTATCATTTGCATGCTGTTCCCTGAAGTTCAAAACACACAGATATCAGATCTGACTTGTCCCCTACAGCCTCTTATCTTCAACCACATCCTCACAGAAGGACCTCAGAGAGCAATGCTTCTGCTGGTTGGTCAACTTTTATTCCTTGCATGTCTACTGACCACTATCCTAGGGCCACATGGTGCAAGGGTCTAGAAGCCCAGGTTTCCTGTCAGGTGAGTTTATTATTATTGTTTATTTATTTTTGGTTTCTCTGGGTCTTCATCGGTACATGCAGGCTTTCTCTAGTTGGGGCAAGTGGGGTGTACTCTTTGTTGCAATACACGGGCTTCTCATTGTGGTGACTTCTGTGAGCCATTGTTGTGGCTCACAGACTCTAGGGCAAGTGGGCTTCGGTGGTTGCCACATGTGGGCTCAGTAATTGTGGCACACAGGCTTAGTTGCTCAGAGGCATGTGAAATCTTTCCAGACCAGGGATTGAACCCATGTCCCTGGAATTGGCAGGTGGATTCCTATGCACTCTATGTCCAGGAAAGTCCCTGCCAAATAGCTAACACACTCCTCCCCATGTGAAATTCACTTTAGGTGGTACCAAATGGACATTTAAAATTTTTAATACTCATGCATTCATTTTTGTGTTGCTTTGAATTTATGACTAGGGGATGCTGGTTTCCCATTTATGGTGATGATATAAAGTTTCCCTTTAAACTAAATTTAAGTGGTTTTTTTTTAAGTGAGTCAATGGAAATAGAGTGAGTAAATAATATAACAGGCAATATGTCGATATGGCCCAAACATGAAATGACTGAGATTTTAGAAACACTGGACTGATCGAAATGTCTCCTGCCACCAGGTTGATCCACCCCTACTTGGCCTGTTCTCAGCAGAGGTGGAGGCCAAGGGGACACAGTCCTGTGTGTTGGGAAGACATGTCCATTCCCCCACCTGAGTCTGTCTTAGAGACATCTGGCCTTGGAACCATGTCATGTCCAGACACCTTGCCCCAGAACCCAGGGAAAAGGTCCCAGAACAATTCTTGGGACCCAGTATCTACCCAGGACTCCCTTCCTCTCATGCCTCTTAGAAGGGGAGACATTTTTTTCCCATCTAGACCACTCACCATCATGGAAATAAGTCATTTCTCCACAGAAAAAATGCCTGCAAGGTAATTAATATCGCAGCCATTTAACTCAGCAGTAATACCCTCACCGTTAATAAGCTAGCTAAGAGTTCTGCTTGAAATTAATAACTTGCAAATGACCCAAGAGCCCTGGTTCCCTACCTTCTTTTTTTTAAACAAAAAAAAACACACAGAAAATTTCAATAGAAAAGCAATTTTCCTTTATGAGCCAGTATCATTATTCATAACTGGAGAATTTGGAGAATTGTATGGAGTAAAAGCCTTTTCCACTTAATTAGAATCTTGAACATCACAGGAAAAGGGGAGAGACCACATCTAGTACAGGAGACAAGGAGGCAGGAAATATGAATCAAAAGGAAGGAAACCTCTCCCGTGTAACTGCAGGTTAGCACAGCCGGGTGAGGAATAGGACTCAGCGTCTGCATCTATTGCAGCAAGAAAATCCGGGGCTTGCTGTCACATCCAGGGCCGAGGCTGGCATGTCACAGCCATGTCCTCAAGACCCAAGCACTAAAGTCTAATCTTAAAAGCTACAAGGGAGGAACTTACCTGGTGGTCCAGTGGTTAAGACTCAGTGCTGCCAACGCAGGGGGCGTGGGTTTCATCTCTGGTCAGGGAAGTAAGATTCCACATGCTATGTGGCCAAAAAGATTAATATATATATATATATATATATATATATATATATATATACACACACACACAAGTGAAGCCAGAAGGGAGTGCACAGAGGCAGTGAATGGAGAAGAAGAGGTGAGAGTAGAGGTTTGGGGAGAGAGGCTTGGAGGCAGGAGGGGTGGAAGAGGAGAAAACTGTCCAATCCTTCCCCCAAGACTGAGGTCCAGCTGTGGCTCATCCTTCATGGCCACCTCATCTATGTTGCTGTGCACAGGCTTCCTCTAATTGCAGCGAGCAGGGGCTACTGTTGGTTGCGGTGTGTGCAGGTTTCTCACTGCGGTGGTTTCTCTTGTTGCAGAGCACAGGCTCTAGGGACCGCAGGCTTCAGTAGTTGTGCCACACAAGCTTTAGTTGCTCTGTAAATACTGCATATTTTTGTACAGGTGAAGAGGTGAGGCTCAGTGAGGTGAAGGGACCTGCTGCAGGGTCACCAAGCCAGCAAGTGGCTGGGCTGCAAAGAAAGTCAAGTCCCTTTGATTGCATGCGAGGCTGAGTCACCACGGCCAACGGCCCTTTCATTTGCACAGCAGTCCTGCTGAGTTCATCCTCCCCTCCACTCTCTCTAAAACCTCCCAGCCTGCTGATAAAGCAGGGATCTTAATCACACTTCAGAAATTTGGAAACGGAGGCTCAGACAAGCTGAGGGCAAGCCTGGCTGAGACTAGGATTTCAATCCAGATCTTGGACTCAAACATCAGGAACGATGCTAGTTGAATCCAAACACATCGACTTCAACTGAACCCCTGGGAGCAGCGTCTGGGCCTTCAGCTGCCTGGAGGTCCTGGTCTCACCTCCACTCCATCCCCTAGAGCTTGGAGAAAACAAGTTAGAAATATCATTGACATAATCAACTCAGTCCAACTGGATTCATGGCGCCAGCAATGAGTTGCTCTTTTAGAGTGTTTCTATGAACTGTACCCTGCTCTAAAGCCTTCATCTCAGTTAACCCACTCTAGTGAGTAGACACCATTCTCCTTCCTTTAGAAGGAGGGAAATTGAGGCATGGAGAGGTCAGGCAACAAAGTCACACGGCCAGTTAGTGGCTCAACCTCCAGAGGGCTGGTCATAACCACTAGGGGACACTACCCTTGCACTGATATTAACACCAGCGAGGCCAACAATAGCTAAATGCTCATTTGTTGTTGTTTAGTCATAAGTTGTGTCCAACTCTTCTGCGACTCCATGGACTATAGTCTGCCATGGTCCTCGGTCCATGGGATTTCCCAGGCAAAAATACTGGAGTGGGTTACCATTTCCTTCTCCAGGGGATCTTCCTGACCCAGGGATCAAACCCATGACTCCTGCATTGGCAGGCACATTCTTTGCCATTGAGACACCAGGGAAGCCCAAATGCTCATTTAGCACTGTTCTAAGTGACCAGTCCTCATAAAGATCCCTAACAGAGGTGCAATGGCCATCCCTCATTGTATCAGTAAGAAAATGAGGGCTCAAAGAGGTAGAATGGCTTCCCCAAGTCACACAGCTGGGAAGAGCCTGAGTTGGGATTTGAACCCAGAAAGTAAAGTTCTGAGATCTGTGTTTTTAGCTCCCTCCCTCATGGATGGCCTGGTAGGCTGCAGTCCATGGGGTCGCTACGAGTCGGACACGACTGAGCGACTTCACTTTCACTTTCATGCATTGGAGAAGGAAATGGCAACCCACTCCAGTATTCTTGCCTGGAGAATCCCAGGGACAGAGGAGGCTGTTGGGCTGCCGTCTATGGGGTCGCACAGAGTCGGACATGACTGAAGCGACTTAGCAGCAGCAGCAGCAGCTCCTGTGACAGTGACAAGGGAACCCTGGAGTCATCCTGTAGCTTCACCCAGGCTGCCCATCATTTCTGGCCTCATCACCCCCTCCCTCCCCTCTGAGCTCTAGCTCCCCTGCCCCCACCCTGCCCAATGGGCTGGGGGACACAGCACCCACAGGATCCCGCAGACGAGCCCCCCTCCTGCTCCCACAGGAGCCCCCTTGGCCACCACCCTCCCACTAACAGCCCTTGGTGTCCCATCTCCCAACTTGAGCCCTAAGGGCTAGATTAGACTTGGAATGTCCCACCTCTAAAGATCTGGCAAGCCATCTCATCCACTCTTATACCCATTCTACAGGTGGGGAGACCAAGACCCCACAGGGGATGACCTGACAAATTCAAGATCACAGGCACCTCACTCCCTGCTGGACTCAGGCAGCCTGATTGATGGGCCTCTAGTGCCCACCCCAAGAGTCAGCACCCTCCTTTCATCTCCAGGCACTGGCTTAGAGTGACACGTCCTGATGAAGCTCTAGGAACAGCTCTCAGCTTGAAGATGCTCCATCAGCTGGTAGGCCCGGGTCCCTGTAGGGGTCACATACCACCTGTGGACACAGGACAATCACCATAGCAGGCTGAGATGTGACCTGGGCTCAGCAGCTGCTGTCACTTCTGATTGCATGTGAGACATGTCCCTCTGTCCCTCCGGTTATCAGGGGGGCAAACGGGGGTGCTGCAAACAGGAATCAGTTCCTTGTCCCTTTTTTGAAAAAATTTTTATTGAAGTATAATTGCTTTACAATGGTGTGTTATTTTCTGCTGTATAGCAAAGTGAATCAGCCATATGTTAATACATATCCCTCATTTTTTGGATTTCCTTGTCCCTTCTGAGGAACGATTTCTTAGGCAGTGGTTCCCAAATGTCAGCTTATGAATCAGCTACATCAGAATCACATCTCAAAAATAGAACTTCTCAGGCCCCACTCACAGATCAAGGATAAGCCCCAGGAACTGGGATTTGAAAAGCCTCCTGTTCCCACTCAGCCTACTCTGGCCAATGAGCTTGGGAACCACTGTTCAGGACACTTCATTCACAAAGGGCCAAACATGGGGGCATCTTAAGGACCCTCTAGTCCAGTCCACCCATTGTACATATGGGAAAACTGAGGCTCATGGAGCTTGTTCTGAGTCACAGAGTGACTCAGTGATGGTGCTCTGACTCAGACCTAGGTGTCTTGCCTCCCAGACTGGGATACTTGCCCTTCTAGGATATCTTCAGAAATAGCAGAAAAGTCCTTCTAGCTCAGGGCTGGAGGCCATGCTTTGTACAGAGCAAAACTGTCATAGAGAATTGTTGGATGGAAATTGAAGAGCGTTGAATTGGAGACAGACAGTGCCTGTTTTTGCTCATCTGTCTCCCTTCTATGTGGTCCTGATGAAACTTATTCACAATGCTCTATGAAGCACAAACACACATCACATCACATACACACATCACATCACATACACACATCACATCACATACACACATCACACCACACATACACATCACACCACACACACACACTGGAGGGTGTGTGACTGGACCAGGCTGCCCAGAGTTCTTATCCCCCTGGTCACTGTGCCCTCTTCTCTTGGATCTGTGAGTAATAAACTATGTTTTCAGTGGTAAATACTTCATGATCCTTTGGCCTCACAACACCTAAATAATGATACAACTATACTTTTAAAGGAAATCAACCTTGAATATTCATTGGAAGGACTGATGCTGAAGCTGAAGTGCCAGTACTTTGGCCACCTGATGTGAAGAGCTGGTTCATTGAAAAAGACCCTGATGCTGGGAAAGATTGAGGGCAGGAGGAGAAGGGGGCGATGGAGGATGAGATGGTTGGATGGCATCATTGACTCAATGGACATGGGTTTGAGCAAATTCTGGGAGATGATGACGGACTGGGAAGCCTGGCATGCTGTAGTCTGATTTCCATCCGACAATTCTCCATGGGGTCACAAAGAGTGAGACACGACTTAGCGACTGAACAACAAAATACTTTCAAACACTCTCTGAGCCTCAGCTTCCCTGTTTATAAACTGGGGATGTATCCATCCACCCTGCCTCACAGGATCTCAGCAAGAACAAGATGTGATAATGTTGTCAAGAGCCTGGAAACTATAGAGGGCTCAGAAGACAAGAGGAGGCAGGTCCAAACCCAAAGGCAGTCCTTTGAGGATGCACCATCAGCTTGCCTCTGCATGATACCTCTTTGGAACAGTTTGAGCCAGAATGATCAGCCCCCTGTCCGGATAGGTACACTGAGGCACAGTGAAGTCAAGGACTTACCCAAGGACAGGCTGCTGGTTCTTCAAAGATTCAAGACTTGAAACTGAGAAAGTAGAGGAAGAGTAATCCAGGCCAGCTGGAGTTAACCAAGGAGAGGGTCTTGAAAGAGGTGGAGCATCATGTAGAGAGACACATGGTGCCCATGTGCACACGCATACACACACACAGGTATGCACACACGTTTCACACCTGCTCTTGCTGCCAGCCCAGGCAGAATTAAGAATGTAAGCAGTCTCCGTATGTGACTTTAGAAAATGGCACAGATGAGCCTATTTGTAGGGCAGGGATAGAGACACAGACGTAGAAAATGAATGTGAAGACACAGTGGGGGAAGGGGAGGGTGGAAAGAACTGGGAGATTAGGATTGACATATATATACGCCCATGTGTAAAAAAGACAGCTAGTGGGGACTTGCTATATAGCCCAGGGAGCTCATGTCAGTGCTCTGTGATGACCTAGATGGGAATTCAGGGGCTGGAGCGGGATCCAAGAAGGAGGGGATATATGTGCACATAACTTTGAGCTTCCCAGGTAGAGCTAGTGGTAAAGAGCCCACCTACCACTGCAGGAGACCTAAGAGATGCGGGTTCAATCCCTGGGTTGGAAAGACCCCTGGAGGAGGAAATGGCAACCCACTCCAGTATTCTTGCCTAGAGAAGTCCATGGACAGAGAAGCCTGGTGGGCTTCAGTCCATAGGGTTGAAAAGAGTTGGACACGAGTGAAGCGACTTAACACACATAGCTGATCCACTTCACTATACAACAGAAACTAAGACAGCACTGTAAAGCAATTATACTAAAAAAAAAAAAAAAAAAAGAGTGTATACTTGAGGACTAGCTAGACAATTATCCTGTCAATCCCACTTCTAATGTCTTCCTCCTTGTCCTTGGACAAAACTAGGAATCTCTTTTATTTTTTATTTTTTGGAGAACCTCTTTTAGGTTCACAATTCAGCCCCCTCTCCAGCTGGCACTGTTTCCACGCCTCCCACATGGCCCCTCCTCACCCCACGAGTTTCCATCACAGCCCTCTCAGCCCAGTGAAGCCTGACAAATCCTTCTTGCAAACATGTATGTCTCAGGCTCAGCATAACCTCCCAAAATAAAATAAAAACAAGCTTGAAGTGCCTCCGGATAACTCAAAGTGTTCCGCTCATAGCAGCGTTAACAGCATCTGCTTTCTCCCCAACAGTGCAAACATTTCTTGTCCGCAGTAACCATTCAGGCCAAGTCCAAGGACAGCCAGAGAAGCTTGTTGCCCCCAAAGACCCCAGATAACTGGACCACAATGAATAGATTCCCCCTACCTTCCCACCCAGAGAGTGTTGGGAGTCAGAAGAAGGAAGACAGCTGGTCTCTTGTGCAGACAGAGCATGATAAGAACAATCATAGGAATTGTCAGTGTCACTTACTATGGGCCAGGCACTGTTCTAAGCACTTTGCCTACATTAGCTCATTTAGTCCTCATTCCAACTCTGTGACACAGATATTATTATTGTGCCATTTTACAGATGGGGATATTTGCAGAAACTGAGACCATCTATCAACCCAAGATCAGCATCCTCTCATGGCAATCATCGCTGGAGCATAAAAATGGATGGCTGCCCCTCGAGGTGGGCGTGCACGCTCCACTTTGCCACAGTCCTCACCACCCCCTGTTGTATCACACTTTGTCTGCCTGGCTCATATAAGTTACTTGGAGAAGGCAATGGCACCCCACTCCAGTACTCTTGCCTGGAAAATCCCATGGACGGAGGGGCCTGGTGGGCTGCAGTCCATGGGGTCACTAGGAGTCAGACACGGCTGAGCGACTTCCCTTTATTTTTTCACTTTAATGCATTGGAGAAGGAAATGACAACCCACTCCAGTGTTCTTGCCTGGAGAATCCCAGGGACGGGGGAGCCTGGTGGGCTGCCGTCTATGGGGTCACACAGAGTCGGGCACGACTGAAGTGACTTAGCAGCAGCAGCTCCACCCCAGCACGTGTCTGGGTTTCAACTCCGACACCGTACTGTCTCCTCCCCTGTGCTTCCTCCACCCTCATCCAAAGAGTCAGGATCTGAGACCTGAAGATCTGAAATAAGTTCCACCCTTCCCCTTCCTTTAGACTGACTTCTCCAGGAAGCCTTCTTTGTTTAATCATCAATTCTGCAGGCACCTGAGGTGAAAGAATTCTTGCAGGTCATCTTTTTGCTTTTCCGGTGGCTCCATGGTAAATTATCCATCTGCCAATGCAGGAGACATGGGTTCAATCCCTGAGTCAGGAAGATCCCCTGGAGGAGGGCATGGCAACCCACTCTGGTATTCTTGCCTGGGAAATCCCCTGGACAGAGGAGTCTGGTGGCCACAGTCCATGGAGTCACAAAGAGTCGGACACGACTTAGCAACTAAACAATGACAACCCATCAGTTATATATGAGAGACGGTAGAAAAGCCATGAAACGCTGCTCCCTGCCTGCCCCATAACCCATCCCCGACCCACTAACATAGTGTCAACTCTCATTCCTCCCCATGGCAGGGGAGAAGGGCTGGTGCTGTTCACAGGCTTATTTTATAAATGAAGGAACTGAGGCAAGGCTCTGAGTCCCTCTTTGCAACATACGAGGCAGCTCTCATGTCCCAGGTCTCCCTGGCCAACCAGCAAAGGCTGTTCTTCCCCTCATCACTCTTCCCCTTTTGACTCTTCTGTGAGTTCCTCAGCTCTAGGATCAAGTCTGGGTCCCCCTGGCATTCTCCTGGGCACAGGCCTCCAGGGGCCCAAGCCTGGAGCTCCCACTGAGCCTCCTCCCCCAATACTCAGGCCCTCTATTCTGCCTCCCCCATTTACAGTCACCCTGGCCCCTCTTTTCTCATGTTCCCTTCTCCCCTTTGCACAGCCCTCCACAGGAGCCGAGGAGGGACTCTGGGACATCACTGCAATCATTCCCCTGGCTGGCCCTCCCTCCCAGGGCCCTAACCACTTGTGAGACAACCCCTTTCCTGGGGTTGGTGGTGGAGTCTCAGGTCCATCCAGGAACATCATTTCTTCAGAACCTTTGAAGCACAAGCCCTGGCAGATCACTGAGCTCCTGCTCACTCTTCCTCCCCTGGATACTGCCTGTCTCTGGAGTCCCCCAGCATCTCCCAGACAGCTGTGCAGGTTGCACACAGCACCCCCTGCCCCGAGCAGCCACATGCTGCAGTCCTAATTGTCACTCACTAGGCATCACGGCACATCCCTCACGTCCTGCCCTGCGCAGCTGCCAACTGGAGAGAGTGCCGCCGCCGTCTGTCACTCCTGCAGATGGGGTGGGGGGGTATGGGGGCCTCTCCCCGCCCCCACTGCCACTGCCAGGCCTCTAAATACCCTCAAGCAACTGGGAGTGGACCTCAGGGACTGGAAGAAAAGGTCCCCCTAGCTGGGGAAATCTCGCTTGGCTGTAATTAAACTCTGCCACCATGCTGGCGGCAGACAAAAAGGAACCCATAATGGGATTAGAATTGTCATAAATTAAAATCATAAATTCAATAAATGCCTTATCGGCCTCCCTCTGGAAACGGCTGGCCTACAGCGGCCGGCTCTGATAGGCATAATGGAGACGCTGCAGGAAGACAGGTCAGTGCAACCAGGCGGGCAGCAGGCGGGGAAGACTCTGGCCCAGCTGCCAGCCCAAGCTGATGGGGCCTGGCCAGGGGGCCCTTCTCCAGAGAACCTCCCATGAGGGCAGACCACAGCCCCTGGTAGTGCTTCAGAACCAGCCGTGGCTCCCTTTTACCCTCACAACTTAATGCAGCCTGGCTTGTCACCAACTTCCCACTTTAAAGTCTGCTGACACATGCCTCTGCCACCCACCGCATGGGCATCCATAAAATGATCTCTGGCCTCAAATGTGTGGTGTGATAGAAGGACATGCTTTTTATGCTTTTTTACTGTGGTAAAAAGTCACCTAATACAAAACATAGTACTTTAACCATATTTAACTGTGCAGCTCAGCGGCACTAAGAACACTCACACTGTGGTGCGACTCTCACCGTTGTCAACTCCTGAAGTTTTCACCTTCCTAAACTGAAACTGTCCACATTAAACACTAACCCCCATCCCCCCAACCCCAGTCCCTGGCATCTACGAGTTCTCTTTCTGATTCTATGAATCCGACTATTAAAAGGGCATGCTTTGACACAGTCAAAGGACTTCCCTGGGGGCTCAGGCGGTAAAGCGTCTGTCTACAATGTGGGAGACCTGGGTTCGATCCCTGGGTCGGGAAGATCCCCTGGAGAAGGAAATGGCAATCCACTCCAGTACTATCGCCTGGAAAATCCCATGGACAGAGGAGCCTGGTAGGCTAGGCTACAGTCCACGGGTTCGCAAAGAGTCGGACATGACTGAGCGACTTCACATGACACAGTCAAGTTCTGGGTTCTGAATCCCAGCTCTAGCATAGGCCAGTGGCATGCTCTCTGAAAGATATCTGCATTCAGGATCATCTAGCTGCACGTAGTTACAGAGTTCCAAGTGAGCGCCAGCTTCTGTGCTCACCGATGGAGGAAACAGCAGTGAGCAAGACACATAGGTCACGGATCTGGCATTCTAGTGGGAAAGACAGACACATGCAGGTTTCGCATGTGTTAATCATCAATTCTGCAGGTGCCTGAGGTGAAAGGATTCTGACATTACTATGATTGTCCTTGTCAACAATTTCAGGAATTGTTGTTTTATCACTAAGTCGTGTCTGATTCTTTGCAATCCCATGGACCTTAGCCCACCAGGCTCCTCTGTCTATGAGATTTCCCAGGCAATAATACTGGAGCGGGTTGCCATTTCCTTCTCCAGAGAATCTTCCCAACCCAGGGATCAAACCACGTCTCCTGCGTTGCAGGCAGATTCTTTACCAACTAAGCCAGGAGGACCACCAAGGGGAAGCCAAGGAGACCCAACCAAATTGAGAAAGGGGATGTGCAGGGAGAGAAGGTCTTTGTGAAGAACTAAAGCTGGAGCTGAGATCTGAAGGATACTCCAAGGTGGGGGTTAGTGTTAGTCACTCAGTTATGTCTGACTCTTTGCAAACCCATGGACTGTAGCCCACCAGGCTCCTCTGTCCATGGAGTTCTCCAGGCAAGAATATTGAAGTGGGTTGCCATTCCCTTCTTCAGAGCATCCTCCTGACCCAGGGATCGAACCCAGGTCTCCTGCACTGTAGGCAGATTCTTTACCATCTGAGCCACCAAGACTGCTAAGATGGTGGGAAAGAGCTCTCAGTGCAAGGAAGAGTGTGTGCAGAGTAGCAGGGGATCCTAATTTTTCAAGATATGAAGTTTATACAACTTGGGTGGGAGGTGGGGAATTTTTACAAAATAATGCAAAATAGTACTCTTCATTCAAAAGAATGCAAAATTAGGTGTGAAAGTTAATGTTTACTTAGAAAGAAATATAATGAAATAAAGTTAATGTTTATTTAGAATGAAAAAGTATAACTTATATGTTTTTAAAGCTGACAAATACCACAAACATTCCAAAATCCAGGGGCGGGGATTTTTTTTTGTTAACTGCCTAGCACCTCTGTAACAGTTTCTTACATTTTTGGCTACATACTGTTGGATTTCCCCTTCACATGTCAAGACTTTGGAATCTCATTTTCAAGAGAGAAGACAGAAAGGTAATGCCTTCAGCATGGTTGAATGAAATGCACACACACATATATATTAATCTATACACGTAACAGAGTTTGTTCATATCGAATGCATAAAACACAAGCTTCACACACAGACACACTCATTGTCTGTAGAGCTGATACAGGTTTATGTCCTACTGTTATCTACAGAAAATTGTCCCCCCAAAGATGTCTATGCCCTAATCCCCACAACCTGTGAACGTTTGGTTACATGGCAAATGGGAACTAAGGTTTCAGATGGAATTAAGATTGCTGATCAGCTGACCTAAAATAGGAAGACTGTCCTATATTATCCAGATGGGCCCAATGTAATTCCAAAGGTCTTAGAGGTGGAAGAGGGAGACAGAAGAGAGAACCAGAGAGATGGCAGCATGAGAACTCGGCCCAGCATAGCTGGAGGAAGGGGTCACAAGCCAAGGGATGCAGGCATCCCCTAGGAGCTGGAAAAGCAAAGAAACAGATGTTTCTCTGAAGCCATAAAGGAATGCAGCCCTGCCCATATCTGGATTTTAGCCCTTGATTCAATCCCTGGTCCAGGAACTGAGATCCCATATGCTGCATGGTGTAGCAAAAAAAAAAAAAGAAAGAATCCCAGGAAGAGGACATGGAGGCTGGGGAGTGGGGGAGGATGGGGAGGATGCTATATAAGTAGGACAGATTGAAGGTGGGGCTTGAAGAAGGGGCAACGTTAGGGAGACACCAAGCTTCTGGCTAAAAAACTGGACAATTCAAAGAGGCAGTGGCTGGTGTGGGGGCTCCAGGAGAGGGACCCTGTGTGCCCACCTCTGCATCCCACACCCCTCCCCCGCCCATAGGAGAGAGAAGGGAAATCACTCCTGACTTCCCCTGCAGCCCCCTAAACCCCACATTCAAAAGAGACTGAGAACTTCCCTCTGCATTAACACTACCAAGCAACCCAGTACCTCAGCCCAGGAGGCAGAGCAAAAATCTTGCAGAAAGAGAAACGGGGCTCTCTCCTCATGAACCACGCAGCTTCTCAGGCTTGCTGAGGAGCCCACCCATTCTAAGCCCAATGCTCACCCCCCATCTCTCAAGCCCCCGCCCCCTAACCCTCTTGGGGTCTCCATTCCCCAACCTCAACTCTCAAACCAAGCCCAGAGTCATTGCTAGTGCTTATTAAGCTACTAATTAATTGAATTTTTCCCCCTCATTGCATGCTGTTAATTAGTTTCTTGTAGTAACAGAGACTATTATTCTTGGAAGTAATAACTTGGTTCAGGAGGCAGTTTTAACGTTACTTATAATTGCTGGAGGTGGGCAGGACTAATTCAGGAAAGGAAGGGAGTAAAGCAGACACAATTCTCTTGCCTAAAAGATGACTTTTTCCTTTGTCTTAATAGTGTCCTGCCTTTTTCAGTTTTCTCCAAAGAAACACATTATTTTTATAATATCAAAAGAAAAAAACTTAAGGCAAGGAAGGCCTTAGAGTGTCTAGAAAAATCGTGCCTGGGAGAACGAAGCCACAGAGTGCTGGACTGGGGGGCCAGGGGGCAGTGGGCTCCCTTTACTCCCACAGCTTCTGTTCCAGGCTGTCCTTTCTGTCCCCTCCCCATGAGCCCGCAGTGAGTCAGCCTCAAAACCAGGGTGCAAACTCAGGGCTCTGCCTCGGAGCCCAAGGACCTAACACTGATTCAAGCTGAGCTACAAAGAGAAAATCGCTGGGAGCTATGTGTGTCCCAGATCAGGAATCATGAGGCCACAGTGAGGAAATGACAAATAAAAACAACCAAGGGGACTTCTCTGGTGGTCCAGGAGTTAAGGCTTTGCCTTCCAATGCAGGGAATGTGGGTTCAACCCCTGGTTGGGAACTAAGATGCCACAGGGCGACTAAGCCCGTGCACCACAAGAGAAGTCTGAGCGTCTAGATAAAGATAAATAGATAAAGAAGCCCACACGCCATAATGAAGAGCCTGCATGTGCCGCAATGAAGACCCAGTGTAGCCAATTTTTTTAATAAAAAATTAAATAAATAAAATCATCCAAAATCTCAAAGTCCCTCCATCTTCATGGAGCTTGCATTTTAGCAAAAGAAACAAAGAAAAAAGAAAAACAGAAAATAAAAGAGAAGATCATGGGTGCAAAGAAACATACTGGAGATGGGATGGCCTATCCTAGAGAGTCTCCTAGAAGAGACACCATTTAAGCTACAAACAGAAGGATGAGGTGGGGGGAAACCCAAACATAAAAAAAGGGTCTTCTAGAGGACGAGTCTGTGTTTATCCCTGAGGAGGGGCCTCAGTGCACTCCCACCACCACCAGATTCCTGCTTGTCCGCAGAGTCCTGCAAAAAGCTATCACTCACACCAATAAAAGCACCCGTTAACCTTGAGTCAGCCCTCAATTAGCCACAAGGTCTTAACTCCATCATTAGCCTGGGGGTTAGAGGGGAGGGGCAGTGGGAACCGCATATGATTCCCGAAATGACCTGTGATGTTGCGAAGCGGCCAAACAGAGGCTGACAACTCCTCACTCCTTAACAGAAATTCATTTCACTCTTCCTCAGTTCTCCCAGGATGAAGAGGCCACTTACTGGCAGGAGGAACATCCTTGGGAGCTCCAATACGATGCCCATCCTTTGGTACTGCGTCAGGGGACAGTATTGGGCAAGGCGCCTAGGGGCACTGGTGTGCAGATAAATGCTTAACAACCAGCTCTCCAAAGGGAAAAACCCCTGATTTGCAGCATCTGTCAATTTCCATGTTGTCAATACCCTAGCCAATTTCAAACTACCAAGCTGACGTCACTGAACAGAGATGGAGACTGGGGTGAGTCTGCCTGGCACACCACTGCTTTAGGCGTGACCCCTCTGCAAGTCTCCCCATCTGCAAAATGAAGATTAAATGAGATCATCGTAAATAACCATCACCCTTGAGAAGCGTCAACAGAGGTTGGTGCTGATAAAGCAGGGCTTCCCTTCTTCCATCCAAGGAAAGCGGAGGAGTCCTGGCACAAAGTTGAGAAATATCACCCGAGCATTCAGGGATTGAATATCTTGTTGAACCATCTGGGTAGAGATGAGGTGGGGTAGGTTTGCAGGGGAGGGGGCAGGAAAGAGAACATAGAATCAATTCCCACCCCCTGCCAAGCTCAGTGCAGAGTTTCACCAGCTGGATGGTAGCGGAGGGAGGGAAAATGTAGCACAACTTAGGGTTCCCAGGACGGGGACCAGGCTTGGCTGGTTTACGCTCTATGCCCAGTCCCCAGCCCAGGGCATAGCAGGAAACACGGCTGTTCGATAAATGTTTACCAGATGAGCTAATGAATGAATCCCAGCGTTCTCTTCAAGTGGGGGATGGGAGCCTTTCCCCCCTTTCTCTCTCAGTCCACACACATGCACAGCAGGCAGCCTGAATTGTGGCTGGGGCTCTGAAACGGATCACCAGGCAAGCCCCCCACCCCTACCCAGGACCCTGGGGTCTGTGGATGGGCCTGTGGTGCTGCATGAGAGCAGGTTAGAGACAGCCTGTGATTCATTGCAGCAAATGCCCAGAAAATAAATATCACACTGCCCTAGCCCTTCCCATTGCAGCCTCTAATATCGTTTCCGCGGGAAGAGGCCTTATTATTCAGTGCCTGTGGTGACAGCCAACGAGTAAATCAGTGACCTGGAGATTGCTCCCTGGGGAAATTGGATGTGGCTTCTGGTGATGGCTGCTCTGCAGGTGCTGTGTGGGAGGAGGAGGGGTCATTTGGGGGCAAGAGTCGGGACGGGGTTTTCACATGGAGAAACTCCCTGCCCATCTTCCCGCTTCCCATGAAGCTCACCTGATTGGGAACTCCACCCCACCCTATGCGGTCACTCCCTAGGTTCTCACTGGATTGGGAATACCCCCACCACACCCCCATGGTGTCACTTGCCTTCCTGGGACAGAACCAGCTCACAGACAGAGGCACAACTCAAAAGCAACATCCTGTGGTCTTCTGGGCACTAGTCCTTCCCAGAGCCTGTCCCCCAAGCCCTAAACCCTATACCAGTATCCACTCTTCCAGGCTGGAGTGGGCGGGAACCCAATCCACCAGTTACAATGATGAGAGATCATATCTGTTTCCCCAGTGTTGACACCTAATTCTTTACTGTTTGCCTGGCACGTAATAGCCCCTCAGTAAATATTTGTTGAATGAATAGATGAATAAATGAAGCCCCAAAGAAATGGTTACAGAACAGAACAGGCATGTGTGTGCATTTTTCATCTATATCTCTGCCTTGTTATGTTCCTAATCTTTTCAAGGACGCACCACCACATTTCATCACAGCAGCTGTATAATGTACCAGGTCACACTCATTTCTAGTATCTGGCTTTAAATTCTTCTTAGTTTTTCTTCCTTTCCTCCAACTATCATAATGACACTACTCTGCAGTCCTCTTCCCCCATCCAGATGGTGGGCATCATAAGCATGGGCCCTGTGTCCATTGACCTCCTCCAGCAACATGTCTTCCTACATCCCAGCAGGCCCCCACGGGACAGATGTCAAGGTCAGTCAGATGCTAAGCTAGTCAAGGAACTACTTTGGGGGCAGAGGGATTTCCTGTTGCCTTGACATTTCAGTGGAGAAGTAAAAGTTCTGGGCACAGTACCCACAGAGCCAAGAACATGGTGAAGATTAAAGGCCCAGTTCCAAGCTCTCCCCAAGGTCAGCAGGATACAACAGCACCAGCTCCACTACCTGCCACTCTGGCAAATCTTTCTCCTAATTATACCTGAATTATGCAAATCAATACCAATGTCGATATAGGATTTCCTCTAACAAGTCAAGAACATGCAAGAAGTAAAGACGCGGGGAGATGGAAATCCATCTAATTAGGAGTGAATGTCTCTCTTTTTCTCTTGGCTGTGCTAATAAATGGTTGCACGACAACCCCAGCGAAGCGGTCAGCAGGTAGAGCAAAGCAGGGCAGAGGGCAGACAGAACGTGAAGACGGGGTGTGAGCCAGAGGGGAGAGGACTGGGAGACTGTGGTCATGCTGAGAGCACGTTGGATGTAGCATCAGTCACAAACAAAAATCGGATTTTGGAGTCTCTCTTTCCATCAAGCAGTTTAAAATCCCCCAAAGCTGGAAGTTGGGGGCCCAGGAACACAGAGAAGGCATAGTCTCTTACCTCTGGAGACATGGACTAAGAAAGAAAGAAAGAGAGAGACAGAGGGAGGAAAGAAGGAGGCGAGGGGAAAAGAAAGAAAGAGGGAGAGGGAGGGCTTTCATCCAGTGAACTTTTGCTGTGTGCCTCTGAGAAGCATTGTACCTCCATGCTCTCATTTAACCCTCAACACTTTGAGTTAGGTACTGTTATGACCCCATTTCAAAGATGCAGACTGTGAGCTCAGAGAGATGAAATGTCCTGCCAAGTTTCCACGGCTGTAAGCAGAGTAATGAGTTTAAGTGCTCAGTCGTGTCTGACTCAGCGCAACCCCATGGACTGTAGCCCATCAGGCTCCTCTGTCTATGGGATTTTCCAGGCAAGAATACTAGAGTGGGTTGCTATTTCCTCCTCCAGGAGATCTTCCTGACCCAGAGATCGAACCCATGTCTCCTGCGTTGCAGGTGGATTCTTTACCCGCTGAGACATTGGGGAAGCCTGTAAGCAAAAGGCTGGAGCATCAGTTCTTCTTGTCCCATTGCACTTATTGCTTCATTATATGCAACTGGGGCTCAAAGGCAGAATGTGGGCAGGTGGAGAGCTGCCTTTGGAGGGGTGTAAGAGAGGACAAACACACCTATCTTGAAGCCATAGGAGCCTTAGGCCTAGGCACCCCCTCCAGCAGACCCCTCTAGCAAAGAAGAAGCAACAGGGCCTGAGTATATCATGAGGGCTGGCTTAATTCCCTTTGCACTTTATGCTCAATCATTTTATTATAGCTTGTCTCCTTCAGGTAGACTGGAACACACCTGACAAGTAATTTATATACTCCATGATTAAACATCCTCCAAGCTGATGGCCCAGCATGAGGCACTATAGTATAGTGGCTAAGATCTTGGCCTCTGGAAGCGGACTGTGTCTATCCACTGGCTTATAACAAGTTACTCTCCATATGTCAGTTTTTCCACCTCTAAAATGGGGCTGATGACAGTGCTTGATACATACTAGAAACTATGTTAGCTGTTGTTATTGCTCAAGGCAGGGCACCAGGTCTCAAGATGACTGAGGCACCATCTCTGTCCTTGAGGAGCTCATAATATAAGAAGAACAGGGAAAAGACCGTACTATGGTAAGTCAATTACAGTGGTAAGCAAATGGGCCATGGGAGACCAGGAAGGAAGCCCTTAACTCTGCCTGGCTCTGTCCTTTAGGGAGGCATGTTATAGTCAGGGAAGGCTTCCTGGGAGTGGTGACACTAGGTGATGGTGGTTTAGTCACTACTTGCAACCAGTTTAGTCCAATTCTTACAACCCCATGGGTTGTAGCCTGACAGTCTCCTCTGTCCATAGGATTTTCCAGGCAGGAATACTGGAGTGGGCTGCCATTTCCTTCTCCAGGGGATCTTCCCAACCCAGGGATCGAACCTGGGTCTGTTGCATTGCAGGTGGATTCTTTACTGACTGAGCTATGGTGTTTGCAAGCAGAGGGCTCAGCCTGTCCAAAGGCCTGGAGGCATTCAGAAAGTCTGCAGCAGGCAGCAGCAGGAGCTGAAGCTGGAGAAGTGGGCGGGACCTTGCCTCCCAGAGATCATGACCACCCATCTAAGAGGTTGAGATTTCATCCCAAAGTGCCAGGAAGACCCTGAAGAGAGGCAGGATGAGCCTTGAACTTTGGAAGTGTTGCTGTGCATTTGAGTGAAGGCTGGAGAAGAGGTGTAGAGGAGGCAAGGCAGGAAGCTGAATCCTAGCACCCAAGCCCCCAGCTCCTAGCTCCCAGCCAGACTTCCCTCTGGGGGAGCCCCTGTGGGAGCCCGAGCTCAGCTGGACTGGGGAAGTTATTAATCGCTCCAAGATGCCGTAGGCCATGGTCCATTTGCTGCTTTTCTCGGTCTGTTTTGAAACTGTGAAATGAGCCCCAGTCTTCAAGGCAGCCGTAATAACCATCCCGATTCTGACATTTAAATTACAGATGGCATTTTCAATTAAACAGGCACTCTCAGCAGGTTTAATTTAGCTATCAGTTCTGGTCTGTTCTTTAAGTGCTAAAAAAAAAAAAAAAACCAGCAGTGAATTCTAGGTCTCCTTCCAGGAGGAGGGAGGGTCTCTAAAATGTGACATAACTCTCATCTTCTGGCTTTCATGGGGACTCATGAAGCCTCCTGTAAACAGTCACACTCCACTGAGTTCACCCTTGTGCACTCCCAAAGGCACTCACAAAACTACACACACACACAGACTCCCAGCTACAAATCCAGTGGCTTTGAGGGCATCGTTGAAACAAGTGTGAAGGGGCTTGTGGCCTCTCCTATCTGATTTAAAAAAAAAAAAAAGCAAGAGATTTAGGAACCAGACAAACTTGGACTGAGATCTTTGCTTTACCACTAACTTGCTGTGTGACCTGGAGCAACTTACTTAACTTTGCTGAGTCTCTATTTTCTCAGTTGTAAAATGAGAATAAAGATGAGACCAAGTTGGAATAAGTATTAAAGTGTCCAGCACTGGTGCTGGCTGATATAGGTGCCAATAATCCTTGTGCCTCTCCTTTCTTCTTCCCTTAGACTGTCACCCATAACTTGGAGCTCCCCCAGTTAAGATTTCCATCCCTTGTGTCTTGGGTCCTAGATGGTGGCAGGTCGCTGTCCGCGGTGCTGAACCACACCTATTGCTTACTTTCCGTTCCTCATGAGTTATCTTCTCCCTCCTGCCTGGTTGGTCTGCTCTGAGAATCTCCCTCAACCCAGGTTGCTACTGCAGGTGAGTTGGGAGGCAAAGGCCCAAATTTTCTCCTAAGGTTCTGCCTCCCTATATTCCAAAGTCACTAAAATCCAGGCTGGGGAGCAGTGGAACTCAAAGAAACGACATGCCTGCACCCTGTCCTCCAACCCTTAATGACACAGAAAATCCTCAGTTTCAATCAAGAAAAGTCCAGTTGCTGGGCTTCATCAGGTCGTATCTGAGGTTTTTGTTGTCCTAGGTTGATCCCTGCTCTATTTTGGGGTTCTGAACAGGATGTAGACAGGCTGCCTTCTCTGACCACAGCATGTGCTGGTTCAAGTACCAGTGAGAAGCTGGTTCTGGAGAAGCTGCAAGTGGCCAATTATAGCATATTTGCACGCACTGCCTGTCCCCTTACCCTAGAACACTTGTAATCAGGTGGAATTAGGGCTGAGGGAAGGACAAGACAGAGATTATCACCCCTACTTTACAGACCAGCTAACAAAGACCCAGAGAAAACCAGAAATCTACCCAGTGTGGGAGAAGGCAATGGCACCCCACTCCAGTACTCTTGCCTGGAAAATCCCATGGACGGAGGAGCCTAGTAGGCTGCAGTCCATGGGGTCACTAGGAGTCAGAAACGACTGAAGCGACTTAGCAGCAGCAGCAGCTACCCAGTGTATCAGGTCAGATTTAATTTCCCAGTCAAGCCCAGTCAGCAGACCAGGTGAATGTTCTGGTCAATTATAAACTGGGGGGTCAGGAGGCTGCAGCCCAGAATTTTGTTAAAACAGTGTTCCCATGGCTGTGTGTTTGGGGCATGGCTGGCTCTCCAAGGGAGAGTTTTATATGAGAGAAAACTCTTTGGCTCTGGTAGAAACTTATTTGCAGTTCACAAAGCACTATCTCAACCACTCACCTCCTTGGCTCTGGCAGGAGGCCTGTGCCCTAAGTATTATTATCCCATTTCAAAGGGAAGGAAGCTGAGGTTCCCAGAAGTGAAGTAACTTGTCCAAGGCCATCCTGAGAGAAAGCAACAACATGTGGACTTGAACTCTGGACATGGGAAGCTCCATTCTCCTTGTTCTAATGCCCCAGGCCACTTTACTCGGAAGGGAAGGGGAGCTGGCAGGAGCTGGGAGGGGGTGCAGATGCCCTCTTAGGGGAAAAATATGGGGACCTGAGATTGAAACTACAGGTATTCAAACCAGACTCAATAAAGTACCTGGGTGCATATGTACCCATATGCTGCTCTCTTCCAGAGGCCTGGAGTTGCCTATATGTCTTAGGGGGAAAAAATAATAAAATCTGGTATTTGTTTTGAGTACCAACTGTGCCCAGAGTTGCACTGAATGCTTTATGTACAGCATCCAATTTCATTCTTACGCCTGCCCAGCAAGCTGACCCAATATTTCTTCCTGTCTGGCAGATAAGTTCAGAGAAGGCCCAGCATCACACAGCCAAGAAGAGAGGAGCTGGTCACTCTGCAGCAGAACCTAAGCTGGGAACCTTGTGCTCTGCCACTTCTCAGAACCTGACAGCAAGTCCATTGTTGTGCTTACCATCACCTACCCTCTGGCTCCTGAGATCCCTTGTCCCTGGTAGACAGGGGCCAGGAAGTCCAATCAGGCAGTTGAGGACCTCTAAAAACCAGGTCTCTGCCAGCTCTGCCCACTGTCCTCATTTCCTTCCTGACTTCAGAACCTTCCCAATGTTTCCACACTCCCTTCCCAGCCTAGGTCCTCCTCCTCCTCCAAGCCCTTCCTCTCCACCCAAAGGTTTCCCTCCCCACACCTGTGCACCCAGCTGATCCCAGAACCGAGATCCAGAGTTGGCAGAATCAGACTGACCCTCAAGAGATGCACATCTATCCCCTCCCCCAACATGGCTTCAGTTTCTTCACCTGAAACTGGAAAGGTGTTGGGTCAGGGCCAGGGAGTGACTTGAGTGCATACCCCTTAGACAGAAAGAGCCAGCACTCAGGTGGGTGTGAAACAGGACTGTCCTCTCCATCCTCTTCCTCCTCCTCCTTCCTTGATCCCTGGGGACAGTTGTTTGATTGACACGGTAGATCTTTCTGGATGTGGTTGGGGGTGGGGAGTATAATATAAAAAGGCAGCTGCAATATTAAAACACGACTTTACATTGGGGGAAAATAAAACAGATACTCAGTGTTCTCACAATGCAGGATAGAGATAATCCAACTTGGCAAAATTGTCTTGGCCACAGGTGGATCAGACTCTGGTGGGGCAGGAGGTGGGCAGGATTAACTGAGGAGTCAGCAGAACTACTATGGGGTGAGAGCCCCCATCGCCCTCCTCCCCAGGATCCTGCTCCTCTCTCCTTAGTCAGGCCTCCAACCCCGCAGGAACCCCAGCCTGGATGGGACATGCTCCCTCCCTCTCCCAGCAGCTCCCTTGGCCCCAGCTCGTTAGCCCTGAAAAACCTGCTCAAATCCAGGGGGAGGGTTTTCAGCTAAAATATCTCCATCTCAGGCTAAGTTTTTTCTCTCTTCCCCACATCATTAGTGAAAGTGCAATCTCTGCAGCTCCTATGCTGTGTAGTGAAGAATGCCCCCACCGACTGCTCCCTGGGGACCCCTGGCCAGACAGAGGGCTACATGCTGAGATCTGGCCTGGGGGTGGGCTGGGAGAGAAGATGGCTCTGGAGACCAAAAGGGAGGCAGAGGGACTCCGGGCAGAGCCCCTTGTATCCTGCCCAAGAGGATGCAGAGTCCCCAGAAAACTGGAAGCAACTGCTGTCAGCAGGGTGGTGGCCAACTGAATGCTTGTCCTGCACCAAACACTGAGTCAAACACCCACTCGTCCCTGCCCAAGGCTGTGTGGGGTGGGACTCTACGTTCAGCTTTCATTGCACTGCCCAGCCTCCTCCTCTCAGCCCTGTGGTTCTCAGTGACACCATTCCAAGCCTTTCCCATTAGAATGCCACTCCTCACCACAATAATTAGCTCAGAAGTGGGAGTATGAACCCCCTGGACTTGATGCCAGAAAGAGACGGGTCTGGGGGTGCTCAAGTCCCTTCTGGCATGGGTCTGCCTGGGATGAAGCCACACAGAACTGAGAGACAAAGAGAAAAACCCAAGCTCTGAATATACTGTTGGAGTTCCTGGATCCAGCTTTACCTGAAAGAAAGCTATACTGGACTTTTCTGTTATATGAGTCCCCAAATCTACTTTTTACTCAAACCACTTTGAATTGCATTTCTGTCATTCATAGCTGACAGACTCGCAACCAACACAAGCGTTTTAGCACACCTCGTTTTTTCCATCAGGAAACTGAGGCCCAGAGAGGTTACACTACTTGCCCCAGGTCACACAGCTATCAGTCTGTGTGTATCGAGCCAGTGATCCAGAGCTGGGGCGGGGGAAGGGGGGAATTCCCAACTGGAACTTGTTCCCCCTGAGGTTCTGAGAGGAAGGGGGCTGGGGGAGGCTCTGAAGCCATTTTCAGCAGGACAAGGGACAAAAAGGTAACAGGTTGCCATGGTTACCGGCTCATTGTGTGGTCCCAGACAAGCAACCTCACCTCTCTGAACCTCAGGCTGGCAACAAAATGTCTCACCCTGCAGAGTGCAGGTGGCCCTCAGGCAGGCGGGATGACTGCTCTTGTCCCCCACCTCAGAGGTCTGTGAGCAGGTGGCTTCCCCAGCCAGGCAACGGAGTTTCCCCCCCCCCTGAGATCAGGCAATCCCAACCATACACACACTCCACCTGGTTTTAAATGTCTCTCAAATACCAAATTCAATTTCGTATAACTCCACCAGCTCTGCAGTGCAGAATTCATCGGATGAGGAGCCTGCTTTTCAGGGAATAATTCATTTTTCCGGTGTTGGAGAGGAGAGTAATTGATCCAGGGGGCTGACGCCTCCCTCCCTTTCTCTCTCCTCGGGACCATCTGATTCCAAATGCAGCTCTGAGACTGCTAGGTCAGAGTCAGGGGGCTTCTGCTTTAATATATTGGATTATTCCACTCGGCGGTGACGAAAAACAAGATTTAATTCCCCGAGAAACACCAGCAGAGAAAATCATCTCCCTGCCTGCTTCTCCCTCTTTTTTTTTTTCTTTTTATTTTTTTTCAGAGACATCTTTGTCTTTGTGCAGGCTTTACAGCCTTGCTACAACCCTACACCACCAGAGACTTCCTGAACCTGCCTACCCCTTCTAGAGTCCTCTTTTCCTGTCTTGAAGAAGATTCAAAACCCTCTCTGCCCACCCCTCCTCAATCAAGGGTCCCTGAGGACAGATGTTTCTATTCAAATTTGGATGGCATTATGGTACTTATTCAGTCTATGTTGTCAGTCATGTCCAACTCTTCGCGACTCCATGGACTGCAGCATGCCAGGCTCCCCCGTCCTTCACTATGTCCCAGAATTTGCTCAGATTTCTGTCCATTGACATGATACTTAGCACGTTGATAAATTACAACAAGCCCAGGGAAAAGACCACTTAGTACCACAGCTCTGACTGATGGGACAGGAAGCTAAGAGCTGGCCAAGGAAGTAATTTACTTTCCTACCACCTCTCAGATCAAGAGTCTACTCATTGCCTCCTCCAGGAAGCCTCCCCTGATTAAGGTCCAAGTTAACTATCCACCTTGGGGCTCCCAAAATACAACGGGCTCCCCACTCACATCCCTTTTACTATCTGATGGTAGTTGCCAGACTTTTATGTATGTAACAAACTAGTCATAGCACTTGCTATGTGCAGGCCCAGATCCACGTGCTTTCCAAATATTAATTCATTTGAATCCTCCTAACAACCAGGACGGAGAAGGCAATGGCAAGCCACTCCAGTACTCTTGCCTAGAAAATCCCATGGATGGAGGAGCCTGGTAGGCTGCAGTCCATGGGGTCGCTAGGAGTAGGACACGACTGAGCGACTTCAATTTCACTTTTCACTTTCACTTTTCACTTTCACATAATGGAGAGGGCAATGGCAACCCACTCCAGTGTTCTTGCCTGGAGAATCTCAGGGACGGTGGAGCCTGGTGGGCTGCCGTCTATGGGGTCGCACAGAGTCGGACACGACCGAAGCAACTTAGCAGCAGCAGCAGCAGCAACAACCAGGAACTACGATTGGCCCCATTTTACACACAAGGAAACTAAAGCTCCGACTGGTTATGTGACTTGGCCAAGGTCACACAGGTAGGGATGGCGAGAACTGGAAATCCAGGTGTCTCCTTCTTTAGTCTGTGAGCTCCCAAGGGACAGGGACCCTCTCAGTTCACGAAACACAGAGGCCCCCATCCTCCAACAATCCCACCATTTACAGGACAGAAAACCCCGTAAAAGTTGCATGGGAAAGCCCCTTGATGTGGAGCAAATTCCAGCTCTGGAGTGAGATAGTCATCAGCTAGATTCCAACTGTGTGTCCTTGGGTGGGACTGCACTGCTCTGAGCCTTAATTCTGTCACAGTCTCTCAAACGGAATGAAAACAGCACACAGGTGCACTAGGAGGATGAGATAAAGCCATGCACCAATGGGCTTCGAACACACCTAGCATGTAGTGAGCACTCAGTAGGTGTGAAAGACTCTGGACTCGAAAATGGAGGCTTTGGGGATACACTTGCCACACTCAGAAAAATAACAAAACCTTATCAATCCAAGTCAATGAAGCAAGCTCTGAAATCTGGGTGGAAGGGTGGATTTTTCTTAATACTGGTAGTAAGATGGGTGAGTTGCCAAGAACTACCAAGAAGAATTTTGCAAAGCACATGCAATCCATTTACTTCTGGGAGTTACTGAGACGTGGGAGAGTCTGAAACAGGGGCTCACTGGACCAGAAACAGCACTTGATGGGTGTTTCAGTCATTCAGCAAGTGTGTATCCAGTGCCTTGGGGTCATGTGGAGGTGAGAGGGGCATGAGCGTTGGAGGCCCTTTGGACCCAGCTAGCTCTGCTGCTGACTGCTTTGTGACCTTGACCGTGAGACCCACCCACAGAACCGCAGCTTCCTCAGCCATAAATTGTGATGACAAAATGAAGCCTCCCCAGGGACTGCTGTGGGGGGCCAATCATGTAACCAGGGTAGCAGATCGAGAGGGAGTCATTCCTTCCTATTTCTCAATAATAGCAGCAGCAGTCAGCCCAATCCCATCAACCTCCCATCTTGTGCAGAAAACCTCAGAGGCACTAGGAGCTGGACTTGGAACCTGACTCCTTGGAGCAGCAAAGCAGGTGGGCAGGTGGGGTCACAGGTCCCATTTTATAAATAAGGGGCAAAGGGCTTCCCATGTGGCACTAACGGTAAAGAACCTGCCTACCATTGCAGGAGACATAAGAGATGCAGACTTGATTCCTGGGTCAGGAAGATACCTTGGAGGAGGGCATGGCAACCCACTCCAGTATTCTTGCCTGGAGAATCCCCATGGACATAGGAGCTTGGCGGGTTACCGACCTTGGGGTTGCAAAACGTCAGATGTGACTGAAGCAATTGAGCATGCACGCACATATAGGGGGCAAAGCCAAGTGAAATCCAAGTGTTTCTGTCTCCAAATCCATGCACTTGACTCTGGACGAGCAGCCTCCCTGATTCCTGGGAGAAGAAGGGAAGAGGGAGATGAGGTCTGGGAGGAGGCTGGGGACCCCTGTGTGCAGGTTCATTTATCAAAGGCAACCCCATGAGGCTGAGACAGGTCACAGAGAGATGCCCTATGGGAGGAAAAGTAGGGGAGGGTGCCAGGCGGCCTGGGATGGAGACGGGTGAGTGATCAGAGAGCACTGGAGCCTCAGAGAGCAAATGCCTGGTGTGTCAGGGGTCCCTGGATTCCCATGGAGCCTCCCTCTGTGTCTTACAAACATCACCTGGGTGGCTGAGTCCATGCTATTCATCTCCCTTCTCTGGCTCCAGCCCCTCCCCTAATCCAGGCAGTTCTTCCTTACATCTAACTGAAACCTTTCATGCTACATCACCAACAGACCCTCGCTGAAGCACCAGAAGATGTCCCCAGCCCTGCCTATGCCATCTGCGAGCTGGTGGTGCTCCTGGCTCAGGGCGGTTATCTTGCTGACAATTAATAGGCTTTTGTTAGAGGAGAATGAATACCATCTCATCTTAATCTTCCTCATTATTCTCCTTGTTCAGCAGAGTCAACACAAGATTAGGTTTAATTTATGGGGAAAAAAATAGCAAAGTCATTACTCACCAGGAGATCAGGATTGGATCTGCCTGGGTGTTCTGTGTTCACTGTAAGCGAGGGGAAACAAGGAAGGCCTGGAGTTCAGCTGAGGTAGGGACAGGCTGGGGGGACCTTGGCCCCCAGATCTGTTTGGGGCTGGATCCCTGGAGACCACCAGCCCTTTCCAGTCTTACAGGACTCAGGCCTCAGAGGACCTAGCCTCCTACATGTTTCTCAGGAGCCTTTGCTATAAGACCAGTCCCAAAATAGGGCAGGGAGCTCAGCCTCTGAGGACCCAGACTCAACCCGAGTCCACGGAAAGAAATCAGGATTTGGATTCAAATTCTGACTTCTGAGACCACTTCCTCTGCAGAGAACTGGCCAGAAGCGACTCCGCATGGGGACTCCCTTGACAATGCTGACACCTAATGGTGCTTAGAGGAACTGGTGCTTCCTTCCATCCTCCCTCTACATCCCCAAGCAAACCATACCATGTACAAAAAAACCAGATTTATAAAGTAAATCAGAAAGGGAAAGAGGGACTTTTAGCCATTTCAAAATGGTTAAATAGATTTCCACCACTTTTAGAAGTCTAAAAGAAAATTCATCTTATCTTCCCTGACCCCTTAACCAAAATGGCCCAGGCCCCTTAGCACCCCCTCTTTCTGCCTGGGGCGATAATAAGCAGAGAAGCCCAGAAGCCTCACAGTCCTTGTCATTTCCAACTCTTTCCACTTCCCCTGCCCCAACTCTGTCCTCTGGCACATACTCATCTTGGACCCTGTACCACAGTGGAGTAGCTAGGACCAGCTCAACTACTTACTCGTCATATGACCCTAGGCTAGTTACCCAACATCTGAGTCTTATCTCTTTCATTCATAAAATAGGAGTGCCTGTATCTACCAGAGAGGGCCACTGAGCAGATTAAACAAGGCTGTGTGCTTAGCACAAGAACTGGAAGCAGCAAGTCCTCAGCAAATGCCTATCACCCTCACCACCATCATCACTATCATCCTCTTCATCCTGCTTCTCTGAAAATCTGGTTTCATCCACTAGACTGTAAACTTCTAAAGGTGGCTCAGTGGTAAAGAATTCCCCTGCCAGTGCAGGAGACACAGGTTCAATCCCTAGGTTGGGAAGATCCCCTAGAGGAGGAAATGGCAACCCACTCCAGTATTCGTGCCTGGGAAATCCCATGGACAGAGGAGCCTGGCAGGCTACAGTCCATGGGGTCACAAACAGTCAGATGCAACTGAGCACACATGCTCATACCTCTAACTCCTCATCCCCAGCTCCTGCTAGACAGAAGAGGTTTTTTTCCTTAAAGGACACTGATATTATCTCTGCTTCTTGCAGCATTTATAGCTGATTAGACAGAGCACACGGTAGATGCTCCGGAAACTCTCAGGATCATCTGCCAACATCTCCAACTTTACGTCAAACCACTTCCCCACTTGTTCACTGAGCTCCAGTCACGCTAGTTGCCTTTCTAATCTGTGAGTAAGTTCATTCCCAACCCCGGGGCTTTGAATTTACAACTCCTGCAATGTTCTTCCCCAAGATATCTGGTTTCTCAGCACCATTAGAATATCACTTTCTCAGAGAGATCCTCCCTGATCACCTTGACCGTGCACAGCAGCACTCCCACGCTCACTCTCGACTTTGTTTACTATGCTATAGAGATCAAGTGCCTAAGTGGCTGGGGAGAACTCCAGTTCTACCACTTACTAGCTGTGCGGCCTCAGACAACTTGCTTTACCTCTCTGTGCTTCAGTTCTCATATGTAAAAATGGAAATATTAATAATAATGGTTCCGACGTCATAAAGTTATTATGATGAATTAATATATGTAAATCTCTTGGAGTAGTGCCTGTTGTCTCTAAGTGTTATATCATGATGGTAATTATCCTATTTATGTAACTGCATGTGTTTATGTTTCTCCATATAGACTGGCAGAGAGCAAGTGCTTAAAAATATCAGTTGATTAGAAAGAAATCTTAGAGCCAGGCAGGCCTCTCCTTAATCACGTTCAGGTGCCTTTGAGCTAAGTGGCCAACCAGTCCGCTGTCTCTGGCTTTCACACTCTCAGGGCCCTCGGGCTCCCCCTGCTGGACAGCGAGTAGGTCTTGTTTTTTTCGCTTTGAGGCTGATCGCAGCCTGCGGTCAGAGAAGGCAATGGCACCCCACTCCAGTACTCTTGCCTGGAAAATTCCATGGACGGAGGGGCCTGGTAGGCTTCGGTCCATGGGGTCGCTAAGAGTCAGGCACGACTTAGCGACTTCACTTTCATTTTTTACTTTCATGCATTGGAGAAGGAAATGGCAACCCACTCCAGTGTTCTTGCCTGAGAATCCCAGGGACCCGGGAGCCTGGTGGGCTGCTGTCTATGGGGTCGCACAGAGTCGGACACGACTGAAGCGACTTAGCAGCAGCAGCAGCAGCAGCCTGCGGTAGCGGTCAAATTTCCACGCCCGCGTAGGGGACAGTAAACCTGGCTCTTTGGAGTCGGACGCACCTGGATCAGAACTTTTGCTTCTCCAGTTATTCTGCATGTCATACGGCAGGAAAGTCTCTCATTCGAGCCTCCTTATGGGCAGAAGGTGGGTGACGATGCCCTTGCCCCCTCCCCCACATCTAACTGGCTTATAGGCAGTGTGGTGTGAGGGTACCCCGTGCACAGGGAGACCTACAGGCCCCCATACCCCCATCATCAGCCCTTGGATGATGCACAAGGAGCCGTCTTGTCTTCCAAAGGTAAACACCACCAGGTATCCGCTGTTCCTCCAGGGACAGACACGCAGGGACAGTCTGGAGCACCCCATTATCTGAGCCCCTTAGGTCTCCTCTGTGGGCCCTGTGCCCTGGGGAAAGAATCTGGCCTCTGTCCCTCTGGCTCCTTCCTCTGAGAGCTGGCAGTTGGCTGGAGAGGGCCTTCCTGGGCTTGCATTCTCCTATTCACTTGACCCCCACCTCCCTGGCTGCTGTCTCCCCCATCGTGGCCTCAGAGGCCAAGGGTTCCCTGCCTCATTCCACACTTGTTTCCAGATCTCAGTGCCCTTGGCTTTGACTGAAGACCACAGACACTGCAACTCCTATATCTCCAGCCCAGACTCTTTATGGCCCTCTTTCCCAAACACCCCCTGGGGGAGTTCTCCCTACCTACAGCACCTTTCATGCCTCCCATGCCCATGCCCTGACACCTAGTCCTTGTGGACCCCTGGACTCAGATTCCTGGCCTCTCATACCCACTGCAACTCTCTGTTGAATCTCTTCCCAAACCCCCAGGGTGGTCTCTGGTCCTGACTCATCCCCATCTGGTTTCCCATGTGCCCATCCTGTTCCCTCACCCCCCAAAGTATCACCTTGCCCTTTACTCTTTTACTTAAAGCTGGGAGCTCAAGGGGTTACCCTCTTCCTTCATGGCTCCTCAGCAAACTGGGTCGCCAAGGTAAGGTATTGCTTACCCTGTCTGATTGACAACTCAGATATGTGTGAACACCACCTTTCCCACTGGACTGTGAAATCCTCTAGAAAGGGCCAAGGGTGCTCATGGGACAGAGAGCTATGGCTGCACCTTCAGACTAGGAGTTTTCAGGGATGTGTCTTCCCTATCTGACTGAGGATGCTCCCAGAGCAGGGAGCATATCTCCACCATTAGACTGGATATAGCCCTTGCCCAGATGCCCCATCCTCGATGTGGCCAGGCAGTTGACTTTTCCAGGGACAAGGAGTGTCTTTCTCAACCTTGTAACCTTAGGACCCTGCACTAGGCCTGGCCCCAGGTTGGGACTTCAGGAATCATGAGTGAATAAATGAACCAAAGAACAAACGCAGGCAGGCTGTTGCTTAATCTCTGCAAACCCACTGACCAGCAGGTGGCATCAAGGAAAGCTGGAGGGGCAGGGAGATTTTATTGGTCATCCTTTTGGAGAGAAAAGATTTCTCAAGACCCTCAACCACCCCCAAGACCAGCAGCTGAGAGTCCTGGGGAGGAGGCTGGGTTTGAGAGCTACTGGGAAGGTCAGAAAAGGAGTTCGTGTCCCAGAGCCTGGTACACATCCTTCCCTCCACTTCTCCCTTTGAACTAGTGCCAGGGGCTGGCCTCTGGGGAGGGCCATGAGGCTAGATGCTAATGACTCCTGTCCAATCCAATACTAGGCCAAGGAAGACAGCATGAAGTGGGTATGAACTGAAGAGGAACACCAAGCTGACCCTTCTTGTGCCTCCCATCTGGTCACCTGCTGCTGTTTCTGCTGCTAAGTCGCTTCAGTCCTGTCCGACTCTGTGCAACCCCATAGACGGCAGCCCACCAGGCCCCGCCGTCCCTGGGATTCTCCAGGTAAGAACACTGGAGTGGGTTGCCATTTCCTCCTCCAATGCATGAAGGTGAAAAGTGTAAGTGAAGTTGCTCAGTCGTGACCGACTCTTAGCGACCCCATGGACGGCAGCCTACCAGGCTCCTCCATCCAAGGGATCTTCCAGGCAAGAGTACTGGAGTGGGGCATCTGGTCACCGCCCCACGTCAATCTCCCACCTTGAGCCACTAGCACTAATCGTGGGCCCAAGAGAACTGGTACTGTAGACTAGGTACTGCCTCACTCACCATCCTGCCTTCAGAAAGGAACAGGGCAGGGGATCAAGAGAGGCCAGGAAGGGAGCCCCCACACACGCTCTGTTCTGGCTTCTGGGCAGTTTGGGTGTCAGTCAGGCGCCAGGCTCAGGTCCCCATCCTTGGCCTCACAATCCCAGCCTTTGTCCCGCGGGTCCAGGCCCGGCTGGCTCTGCACCCGCCCAAGGGCCCCTGGAAACCAGAGCAGCTGGAACCCCACCAAGTATTTTTCCAGACTGGGCCAGAGGCCCTCAAGAGATAGAGACTAAGCAAAGGCAGGGCAGTTCATTCATCCGTTTGTTCATTCATTCCTTCCTCTGACAAATAATATTTATTGAACGCCCACAGTGGCAGGCATTGTGCTAGAGGACAAGTACTACGGAATTTAGTGGTCGGCCTAGTGCAGACCCACACCCTCACCCATTTTCTGGATGCAAATATATACCACCAAAACCTCTCTCTTCCTGTGTGGGGGCTGGGCTTACAGTATGGGACTGAGAGGAGTGCATGGGGGTGGGGAGGGTGAGGATGCTGCTAAGGCCTATCTAATCCCGGGCCTCTGCCCCTCCAAGGCAGCTGGGAGAGGCTGGAGGACAGGTCACTCAGGGCTCCACCCACACGCTGCTGTTGGTCATCCGGGCCCCGAACCAGCCCTTCCAGTAGACGCAGTCCTGTCCCCCGTGCTCGAAGCGGACGAAGCGGACGCCGGGCCCATAGTCGGTGAAGGTGTGGGAGATCTGGGGGTGGGGAGTTAGGGGAGGGTCAGACTCAGAGCCCTGGGGCCTCCCCCAGCTACCCCGACCCCAGCGCCCTCTCCTCTAGTCCCTTGGACTTTTCAGCGCAGCATCCCTGCTCCGGGTCTCTCCTACAGTCCAGGCAAGCCCCGCCCACAGCCCAGTGGGCGGGGTTTCTACAAGCCCCGCCCCTCGTGTCCAGGCCCCGCCCTCCGGCCTCCGGCCTCCGAGCTCACCTCAATCCAGCCACCATCGTCGCTGTCCGCCGGCACTGCCACCTGTCCGCTGTTGAACTCGGCCAGCACGTCCTCGTGCTCCGACAGCAGCTTCACCGTGAGCTCGTACAGACAGCCGGCGTCTCTGCGGCCAGAGTACCTACCCCGAGGGAGAGAGCGAGCGCCCCGGGCAGGCTTCAGCCCTGCAGAGCCTGTACTCTGGGCCCAGCTCTTAACGGAAATTAACCCAATGACCCCATTTTACAGATAAGGAAACCGAGGCTGGAGAGAGAAAATGACTCGCTCAAGGTCCGAACCCAAGAACTAAATCCCAGATGGGCCAGACCGAACCTTGGGGCCAAAACCAAACCTGCCGAGAAACTTCTTGTTTGGATCGCGGTTGGATATTGAAAAACAAAACCAAAAAAGCTTGTCAACATTTAAAACTCAAGAGGGGAGGCAGATTTCCACCTTCTCCTGAAAACCCGTGGGCCATGTTGTTGCAGCCTCTAGAGTTGGGAGGCAGGGGTCCCTGAAGCGGGGTAGCCGGTTCCAGTTGGCCCTCGACCCCACTCCCCTAGCCCCTCGGCCGCTCACCAGTCCTTCACCACGATGGCCGGCTGAGTGGTGTCCAGTAGCTCCTCCCAGTAGCCCTCAGCCTGCAGATCAATGATCTGCGCTTTGCGACACCACCTGGGAGACTGGGGGTTAGGATGGAGTGGAAGCTCCTCCCCTCCCCTTCCTATCCGTCCCCCTTCTCCTTACTCGAAGGAGGAGGCGAAGTACTTCTTGACGCTCTCATCATGGATGAATTCCACCCCACAGTCTCCGGGCAGCTCCTCCACCCTCCAGCCGTCCCCACCGTGCTCCACGTCGCACCAGCCCTCCAGGTCCTCTGTAGGAACACGACAGCCCCACGCTGGCCACCCAGTCCCTGCGAGGGTGTGGGGAGACTGGTTCTTGCCCCCATCGTAGAGGGAGGGCGAACGTGGTCCTTGAACGTTGGGCAGAGGGAGGTGGAGGTGAACGGTGAGCACTTGCTGGTTTTCCCCCGGATTTTCTCACGCTCTCGGGAGGGTCTTCCGCGGGACCTGTCTTGCCCCAGGTGCCCGGGGATGGAAGGATCCCCAAGGAGAGAGGACCCCCCCCAAACCTAACCCAGGGAGCAACAATAGAATGTAGAAAGATAATACTACAGTATGTATTGGGGATACTCTGTGCTGGGCACAGCGCCAAGCACTTTATCTCATCTACCGCTCAAAGCAGGCTAGCCTTGTTACGGCCCATTGTATAGAAGGGGAAGCTGAACTCCCAAGGCCAGGGTGACAGGGCGCGACCCCTCACCTTCCCCACACGGGTTGCGCAGCAGGTTGTGCCGCCTTTTGCTCAGGAAGTAGAACTGCTGCCAGTGGTCGCGCTCGTCCTCCGGGCCGTCCTGGGGCACCAGCCCCTCCTGCTGGCACTTGAGCAGCCACAGGGGGGCGCCGTCCACCAGCTCCTTCCAGCGCAGGCACACCAGGCGGCAGGCCTGTACCAGCTGGGCGGCCGGCAGCTCGGCCAGCACGCGCAGCAGCAGCGGCTCCGGCAGCTCGTCCAGGTATGCCGCCTCCTCCTCCCCCTCTTCCTCGGGCCTCTCCTCCCCGCCGCTCGCCTCCTCCGCGCACGCCTCCTCCTGCTGCTCCTCCGGGCTTGCCTCCTCCGGCTGGCCCACGCTCTCTGAGGGTGGGCGGGGCGGGGGGTGCAGCTGAGACTCCCCACGACTGTCCCCCGCCTCGCCCCACAACCTCTATGTGAAGGGCATCGCCTCCACCCACGCTCCGACAGTTGGCAACTGGGGCCGGATTCCGTGACCCGAGAGTAGGGCCTTGTGGAGGAAGCCCAGGGGACCAGGGCCATCAACCAGCCCCAGGTCTGAAGAGCGGCCTCAGAGAACTGTTTGCCTTGCTGGGCCAGTACACCACATACATACCTGAGCCGAGAGCAATAACTGATTATATTTCTGGAAGTCCCTTATCCCTCCGAACAGCCCTCTGAGATCTCTGCTCCAGTCACCTCCTCAAAGCAGCCCTCCTGGACCTCCCCTATTACAAAGTCCTCTCACCTCACCGTTGGAAGTTCCGCCCTTACTAGCTTTTATCTAACCCCTGCTGGGTTAGGAAGATCCCCTGGAGAAAGGAATGGCTACCTATTTTCAGTATTCTTGCTTGGAGAATCCCATGGGCTGAGGAGCCTTGAGGGCTACAGTCCATGGGGTTGCAGAGTTGGACGTGACTGAGCGACTAACACTACCAAGAGTTAGGCCCTATTTCATTCTAAGCATTTTAATTGCATTTACTCTTTAAATCATCACAGCATCTCTTCAAGGTTGTTGGTACTATCATCCCATTCCGTTGATGAGGAAACTGAGGCACTGAAAGGTGAAACCACCCAGGATCACACAGCAAATGAGTGACTGGAACCTGGATTTGAACCCAGGCAATGGGGCTTTGGAAGTGATGCTAGTGGTAAAGAACCCGCCTGCCAATGCAGGAGATACAACAGATGTGAGTTCAATCCGTGGGTCAGGAAGATCCCCTGGAGAAGAGCATGGCAACCCACTCCAGTATTCTTGCCTGAAGAATCCCATGGACAGAGGAGCCTGGTCACATGGGGTCAAAAAGAGTCAGACATGACTGAGGCAACTGAGCACACCGTCAGGCTCCAGAGCTGCCTTTAACCACCACAGCCTTGAGAAAATGATTCGTGGAGTTGGGAGTTATAATTTTGATTTCACAGGTGAAGATGCTCAGGCTCAGAGGTGTGGAATGACTTGCTAAAGGTCACACAAATGCTGGTATTCAGGCAGGGGACAAGGGACCTGAGGCCTGAAGGGAAGAAGAAACAGGGGCTCGGGGATGGGGGAGGGAGGCTCCTTAAAAGACAGTGTGTGTGTCAAACAGGGAGGTGTAATACGCACTTGGGAAGGAGGGTTTCTTCACCCCTTTTCCTATCCCTGGCCCTCAGCTTCCCTGTCTATAAAATAGGAATAATTCCTGTGCCAAGGCATTCAGATGGTACTGATGATCACCTCCACTGAGGAGTGGGCAGGGGCATTCTAAATTATGGGAGGGACCCATGTCAGGAGCTGTGGCTGAACTGTCTCTTGGATCCTGGCTGGCCTCAGCTGGGCCATCCACGCCTTGAATAAGCAGATACTGTGTGTCCAGTGTCCCTGGAGATGGTGGGGAGGAGAAGGAGCCACTCTGAGTGATGGGGGAGGCCATTGCTCTCAGACCTAGGAAGGGGTGGGGAGGGTTCCCTAAGGGCTGGGCCCTGGAAAGCCAAGGCAGTGGCGGAAACAGGCCAGGCACCAGGGGAGGAACAGGTAGGGCCCAGACCCAAGGCTGGGGGTTGCCAGGACCTGGCCAGCCAGTCCTTCACCTCCTTACATGCAGCATTCCCCACCCCTAAACCCCTGTCAGACCCCTGAGAGTCGAATCAGGGTTTACCTCTTCAGAGCCCAGAGTACACAGGGAGTCCTCAGTATATCTTATTCAGTGGATCTTATTAGTTAGCACAGTTCTCTTCATTATTAGCTTTTTTTTTTTTTTTTTTTTTGCCACATCTTTATGATACGGTGCTTTACTCACCCCGCTGGCCAGGAGGAAACTGAGGCCCAGAGAGGCTTACTGGCCTCTCCCAAGTCACACCATAGAACAGTGGGGATGGCGAGAGGAAAATGCCTGCCCAGAAGCCATGTCACCTGCCTGCCCTACTGCCCACGGCTCTCCAGGGAGCTGGGCCCAGTGTCCTCACCTCTCTACCCCTCCCCCTGCCCTGCCCTGCCCTGGCCCTGGTGGACACCTGATGCTCCCCAGAAAGGTGCACCTCGCCCAGTCCCCTCTCCTGGCCCCAGGCCTGGCACTCAAGGCCCCAGATCTGATTACAGGCCCCCCACCCCCTCTGGAGCAAATACAACTCCCCACATTGTTGCCTTCGGAAAGTTATCTGGGTCCTGGAAACTGCCTCCGAGGCTTATTCACTCACTTGGATTGGGCCCTTGAGTCCGGGGAATAGCTGGGCCCTGGGAAAAAGCAGGAACCCATTCTGGGTCCTATGAAAGGTGTGGCAGGGGGGCCATGGATTGGGAGCAAGAGCTGAAGGAGGTAGGATTTTCAGGGCTAGAGGTGGGGGCAGGGCAACTCAGCCACCCTGGTGAGCATCACTGTTACCCATTGTCTCCCCCAAGCAATGGCCTCTCAGATGGGCCTGATGACAAAGGGGTGAGGGAATCTGGGAATGGGCAGGTCTTGTTCCCACCCTGACTCAGCAAGCAACCCCTCCAGGCCCAGCGGGAAGTCCTAGAGATGAGGAGGGGGTCTTTGGTGCCAGACAAGATGACTGGGCAGTCTCAAAGGGCTCTAACCATCAGCTAGAGCTGATGCCTGAACTCTTTCACCACTGGCCTGGTGCCCACTGGGCATCCAGCCAACCAAATGAGGATAGGCCCTCCAAACAAGGGATCCCAGGAGGCAGGCTTGGATAAGGGAGAGACCAGTAACCCCAAGAAATTCGTGGGGATTCAGACAACTCACGGCCCAGAGTTGGCAAATCCAAGAAGCTGATGGAATAAAAAGGCTTAGGGCCTCTTCCATCGTAAATAAGTCCCAGACCCCGGTCCAATCAGACCCTCAGGAAGCCAGGAGGAGGAAGGAACATGGATCACTCCTATGCTATCTGCGGATTAAATGGGACCCAGGAGTCCTCCGTTTGCCTGTCATCTCTCAAGGCCTCCCGCACATCAAGATACCAGACAGAAGGCCGTGCTCCTTAGAGACTGTCTCAAGGACTCCGCTTGGGTGAAAGTTTGCCACTCTGGGTCTGAGGGGCCCCCTCGCTCTCTGATGCCCCCTCTCCGTAGCATTCGCCCGCCTGCCCCGGTCACCTCTCCTGGACTGAGCAAGTGGATCTGGTGGCGGCGGCTACCTGGGTCACCGTCTCCGTCCATCGTTACGGAGGGCGTTCGCGAAAGGAGGAGGATCCGGAGCGCTTCGGGGCTATCGGAGTCCTGAGGCGGCGGCGGCGAGTCAAGGCGCTGCCCGCGTCTGAGTCGGGTCCCGGCCGACTGAGCCTTTTAAAGGCCCCCGCCTCCGCCCCCGCCCAGCGTTTGGCCCCGCGCCGGGACGCCCTGCAGTCCGGAGCGATCGGCCAGAGGCCGGAGGCTCCGGGTTCCTTGGCGGACCCAGGAGGCCCGGAAAGGTCGGGTTTTGTATTTGTTTTTTAATGTAGGAGGAGGGGGAGCCCATTCCGGGCAGTCTCCCAGCGCCCTCCTGGGGTGACTGCTCGGAGGAGGCGGTGAGGGGGCGGGTAGAGTCTGGCTCACGCGGAGGCTGCGGGGTGCGCGGCCCAGGCGGAGGAAGGGAGCAGAAGCTCCACCCGGCACCGCCCGCCCCCCCGCAACCCCAGGTAATTTTCCTACATCGGTGAGGGGCGCGTCCCAAGCCTGATGCTCCCCAAGCGGCGGGGACCGGAGCGGGCCGCGGGGGCGGGGCCGGGGCGGGGCTTGGTCGGCCGCGGAGGCTAGGCCGCACCCACCGCCACTGCAGGTCCAGGCAGGCTCAGCCCCGGCGGCCAAGCGGGATCTCACAGCGGCGGCCGAGCGCAGGTGACCGGTGGGAGTTGGCGCGGGGAGCGCCAGGGCGAGGATGCGGGTTCCGGGGGCAGGGGGCCTCGGCTGTTCCGGGCCCCGCGGCAGTGTGCCGAGAGAGGCCCAGCGCGAACAAGGCCCAGGCGGCTGGGTTGCGCGGCGCGGCCTCGGGTGGCGGCGCGGGTGAAAACCCCAACTGGGGTCGCCATCGATGCGCAAGGGTCCAAGCCTAGTCTTTGAAAGCTACGAGGAGGGATGGGAAGTAGAAGACGCGCGAGGGCACCTAGGCCTGGAGCCCAGCCACGGGGATGGGGGTGGGGGTATAGGAAAGGCTGCTCGCCCTCACCTACTGCTTCTCCAGTCTCACCCAAGCAGGTCATTTCCTCCGTGGTCTCGGAAAAGTGGCTTGAGCCCTTTGGACGTCGGTCGAAGACAATGACAATTATGTTTTCCCCTCCTCTGTTTTGCCAGACAGGCCGCGGGGCTTTGCGTTCATATTTCCAGGCGAAAGACTGGCCTATTGAAAAAGGCTGGCGTTCTTGCCTGGAGAATCCCAGGGACGGGGGAGCCTGGTGGGCTGCCGTCTATGGGATCGCACAGAGTCGGACACGACTGAAGTGATTTAGAAGCAGCAGACTCAGAAAGGGCTCAGGCTCCTTTCCGCTGTTCCTGTCCGTGTGGCCTCGGGCAGATCCCACCTCTTCTGCCTCCTTCGCCTCCCTTAGGGGCTATTGTGAGGTGCCGGTAAAAAAAAAAAAAAAAAAACCAGAGCTCACGTTTTACTGAGCTTCTTCTGAGAGGGGTCCTTGAACCCTTTCCAGGAGGTAAGTACTGTTCCTAGCCCCATCCCGGTGACTTTCCTGAAACAATCAGTGGCAGAGCTGGGAAGAGAACCTCCACCACAGGGTGCTGCGAGTACCTGGTCCTCGGGAGGGGGCCAGGTCTGCAGTGTAGCTTGTCAACGCCCACAGGAGAGTTATGGCGGTGGGGAACATCAACGAGCTGCCTGAGAACATCCTGCTCGAGTTGTTCACACACGTGCCCGCCCGCCAGCTGCTCCTGCGCTGCCGCCTGGTCTGCAGCCTCTGGCGCGACCTCATCGACCTCGTGACCCTCTGGAAGCGCAAGTGCCTCCGCGAGGGCTTCATCACTGAGGACTGGGACCAGCCCGTGGCCGACTGGAAGGTCTTCTACTTCCTCCGCAGCCTCCGCAGGAACCTCCTGCATAACCCATGTGCCGAAGGTGGGATGCTGACATGGCCCCAAACACACACACTGTTGTGATGTCAGCTAACATTTATTAAGCACTTACTATGAGCCAGCCAGGCACTTTAGGGGGCTTAATGCCTTTCATCCTCTCACAGTAATTCTAAGAGGTAGGTGCTGTTAGGCACCCATCTTTCAGATGGGAAAACTGAGGCTAACAGTGGGATTTCCTATTCCACTCTTAAGGTTATTTCCCCAGTGACCTTTCTGAGGAGAAGGAATGTTGGCCAGTTGGGACTAATTGTGCTCAGGCCACAAGACCCGGAAGTCAGAACCATATTTTCTTGGCCTGGTTCCCAGACTCCAAGATTAAGCCTACTAGGAGTGTCCCAGAGGACAAAGGGGACTTTGCTCATGAAAGAGGGAGAGATCCAATCTTCTTTCCAACACATTCCAACAGCAGGTGAAACATGACTTCTGTGGTCATCCAGAGGCCCCCCTTTCCATTGCTGTGTTGTAACTGATTAATTAGACACTGGGATGGGATGAGAACCTCATTCTCCATTATGTGGTCAAATTCTGGAGTGAAATAATAAAACCACCCAAAGCTGTCCAGAACTTTCAGATGCCTCCTCAGTTAACTCCCCAACAGCTATTTTCTTAACCAGCAGTTGACATACCATGGTCCATAGGCCAAATCTGGCCCAGGAGCTAAGAAGAATTTCTGAGGTTTTATGTGATAATCAATATGTAGCCCACAAAACCTGACACTTTGTGGAAAAAAGTTTTCCAGTCTCTGACCTGACCCCAGTTTACAGAGGATGAAACCAAGGCTCAGAGAAAGCAGCTTGCATAAGGTCACAGAGTCCAGTATTGGTAGAGCTGGGACTAGATCCAGATCTGCCTGGCGTCATAGCATTCCCTAACAGAAGTCATCTGGTCATTCCCACTGTCAGTATTTCCAGTAGAAGTCAGTCATGGTGGTGCCTGGCACACCAGATGTGCAGGGTTCCCCAGCTGGGGGCTTGAGGGCAGCTGCTGAAATACAGGGAGAAATGCTGGGAACAAGGGGCGCTTGGGTACTGACCACTAGGGGCCTCCCTTTGATGTGAACTCTGCTTTCCCGCCAGAGGGGTTTGAATTCTGGAGCCTAGACGTGAATGGAGGTGACGAGTGGAAGGTGGAAGATCTCTCCAAAGACCAGAGGAAGGAATTCCCCAATGACCAGGTCAAGAAATACTTCGTGACTTCTTATTAGTAAGATCCATGGGGTCTTGGGGAGGTAGGGGAAGCCCAAGTCACTGCACCTTGAGGCCTCTCCTGCTCTGGGAAGGGCAGGCCTAGCCCTAGAGGGGCCTGGTAGCGAGCCCCAGCCCCTCCCACCCCTCCACCCACCCCCAGCACCTGCCTCAAGTCCCAGGTGGTGGATCTCAAGGCTGAAGGGTACTGGGAGGAGCTGATGGACACCACACGGCCAGATATCGAGGTCAAAGACTGGTGAGTGTGTGGGACGAGGGCTTGAGGGGCGGTGGCCTGCCACTCAGGTGCCCCACCCCCACCCTGCCCTCCATTTCCAAGGTCCTGATGGGCCCTCCCTCTGCCTTCAGGTTCGCAGCCAGGCCAGACTGCGGGTCCAAGTACCAGCTGTGTGTTCAGCTCCTGTCGTCAGCACATGCACCTCTGGGGACCTTCCAGCCAGACCCAGCAACGATCCAGCAGAAGAGCGATGCCAACTGGAGGGAGGTGTGTGAGTCGGGAAGGGGACAGGAGCACACTGTCCAAGGCTGAGACCGCAGTCACACAGGCCTGGGTTCAGATCCCAGTTCCACTGCTTCTGACTTAGGCTTTGGCTGCTCTGACCTCTAAAAGACTTCAATGAAATGATGCTGGGAAAGATATGTTCAAAAAGGTTGACTACTACTAATTGCTACCAGTTATAACTATTATCTGGAGAAGGCAATGGCACCCCATTCCAGTACTCTTGCCTGGAAAATTCCATGGACGGAGGAGCCTGGTGGGCTGCAGTCCATGGGATCACTAAGAGTCGGACACGACTGAGTGACTTCACTTTCACTTTTCACTTTCATGCATTGGAGAAGGAAATGGCAACCCACTCCAGTGTTCTTGCCTGGAGAATCCCAGGGATGGGGGAGTCTAGTGGGTTGCCGTCTATGGGGTCATACAGAGTCGGACACGACTGAAGTGACTTAGCATAGCATAACTATTATCTAGGTCAGGGTTCAGTGATCTTTTTCTTAAAAGGCCAGATACAAATAGTTTAAGCTTTGAAGGCTGTACTGTCTCTGTCTCAACTACTCAGCTCATCAGCTCTGCCATTGTCATGAAGGCAGCTTTAGCAAATGGGCATGGCTGTGTTCCAATAAAACTTTATTTATAAAACCAGGTAGTGGGCCCCTAGACCAGTGATCTCCAGTAGAACTTTCTGCAGTGACAGAAACAGTCTGTCTGCCCTGTCCAGTTTGATAGCCCAGAGCCACAACTTAGTAAGAGCCAGTTTGTAGTGTAGCTGAGGAACTGAATTTTTAACTTTATCTAACGTTAATTAGTAAGAGCCAGTTTGTAGTGTAGCAGAGGAACTGAATTTTTAACTTTATCTAATGTTACGGGGAAGGCAATGGCACCCCACTCCAGTACTCTTGCTTGGAAAATCCCATGGATGGAGGAGCCTGGTAGGCTCCAGTCCATGGGGTCGCTAAGAGTCGGACACGACTGAGTGACTTCACACTTTGACTTTTCACTTTCATGCATTGGAGAAGGAAATGGCAACCCACTCCAGTATTCTTGCCTGGAGAATCCCAGGGACAAAGGAGCCTAGTGGGCTGCTGTCTATGGGATCGCACAGCGTCGGACACAACTGAAGTGACTTAGCAGTAGCAGCAACGTTAATTAATTTTAACTTAAATAGCCACATGTGCTCAGTGATGACTGGACATCTTTTGGCAGCTTGCAAAGTTTCCTTCAGTTCCTTTGAGCTACACTTAGATAAACCCATGGAGTGGATCTGGCAAGATTCTGCTTCATTTTACAGATGAGGAAATAGAGGCATAGACAAGGGAAGTAGTCTGCCCAAACTCAGAGTAAGGACTCAAATTCCATTCTCCTGACTCTGGGTCAAGCAATAAGCCCTCAACCCATCCTGGCCCCATCATCCCCTCAGGCAGTGCCACCCTCGGGGGTCAACTCCCCTGACCACCCTCCTTACCTCCCCTGCCGCCCCCTCCACCAGGTCTCCCACACTTTCTCCAACTATCCACCCGGCGTCCGCTATATCTGGTTTCAGCACGGCGGTGTGGACACTCACTACTGGGCCGGCTGGTACGGCCCAAGGGTCACCAACAGCAGCATCACCATCGGGCCCCCACTGCCATGACACCCCCGAGCCCCCAGCCACCTAATCCCAACTGAAAAACTGCTGTCAGAGAAGGGCTGAGCTTGGGAAAGGGAGGTGGAGGCCAGGCTCCCCAGACTTCCTAGTTCATCTTTGCCCCCAGCTCCCCAATTGCCACTTTGTGGAGCCTCTTTGTGCAGCCTTCATATATTATGGGTAGCTAGTTTTCTGCCAGGGCTCTCAGTATGAATGATGGGGCCCCTGAAGTTAGGGGAGGTACAGGTTGTTCCCCCAGGCTCCTCCCCCTATCACCTCTGAGGGACGGTCTCCAAGCTCTGCTGGTAACCCAGATCTGTGTGTCTATCTTCTCTCCCTGGGCCATTTTCTCAGTCTTCTCTGAGAGCCCTCAGAGCAGGGACAGTCAGGACTTCCAGAAAGCCTGTGACTGCCCTATGTAGTACAGATGCTGGGAGGTGACCGTGTAGCTCAGACAGGTCTAAGAGTGGAAAGAGGGTTCTGCTGGCCCCCTTCTCTACCACCCTCAAACTCTCTCACTCTGTGCCCCTACTCAGGGAGGTGGCTTTGGCCCAGAGGCTCGGGCCTGGTCTGAGATAGTCAGGCCCAGTGGGGTGGGGTCCTGGCCAGGTCTAGATAGTCTTCACTGTCAGGGAAGCCCCAGAAACCACATAGGTATTAAGTGGGGGCAGGGCTCTCCAAAAGACCCCCTGGAATTCTGTGCAGGGTAAGCCAGGGCGGGGTGGGTGTGGGGGTGCTAGGACTGGTCCCTGAGAACTGGGATATGTGAACCTGAATGAACAGGATAGGGGTTTTCAAGAACCACCTGTCCACCTCCACGCCTAGACCATGCTCTTTGTAGCTTGGAGAGCATTCCAGGCCCCCACCCTACCCTCAGAACTACCATTCCCAGGACCTCCCCACCCTGTCTGCCCACATTCCCACCTCTCCCTCCTGCTGGAAAGAGAGCTGTGCTCTGGTCTTATCCCTGCTGTGTGTGGCCAAATAAAAGGTATTCCCAATAAAAGGTGTGCCCTGTGTTTTCTGGGGGAAAATGGCAAACTTCATGGGAGGTCCTGCCTCTGGCCTGCAGAAGGTACAACTTGTATGGCTCTGTCCAAGGTACAGAGAGGGGTTGACATTTCAGGAGCCAGACTTCGAAGAATGAGGGTCCTGGGACAGACCGTTGGAAGAGCTGCTGACCCCCACACCCCAGCAGCCCTCCAGTACTGCTGGCTTCCTCTGGAGGCCTGGCCACCAGCTGGGGAGTGAGGCACACAGGTTTCTTGGGCAGCTCTTGCCTACACCTCTTGCTGGGTCAGCAGTGCCACCACAGGCAGTACTTACTGCTGGTTTTTTCTTCACTGCCCAAAGCTTTACTGACATTGGATGAAGCCTAAGAATTTATAGTGGCTCAGCTGGTCAAGAATCCGCCTGCAATGCAAAAGACCTGGGTTCGAACCCTGGGTTGGGAAGATTCCCTTGGAAAAGCCAAAGTCTGCCCACTCCAGTATTCTGGCCTTGAGAATTCCATGGACTGTATAGTCCATGGGGTTGCAAAGAGTCAGACACGACTGAGTGACTTTCACTTTCAAGAATTTATAAGGGTGCCTGGCACACAGTAGATGCTTAATCAGTACTGTTACGTTGCATTATCTTCACTCAACAGTTAGCTAAATTAGGGCCTCAACCAGGGCAGGGACTGTTACTGACCAGGGTTTTCTCTCTCCTCCTCAACAGAAATTGGTAAGATGCCAGATAAGTTCAAGTAAGCCTTTATTGGGACCTCCACTAGAGTAGGAGGGAAAGAAATCAAATAACAGGTTTCCTTGCTCCCTGGCTAGCTCCAGGAGTGCAGGGGTGGGAGCAGGGGTGGGGGTGGGGGGACTCAGCTTGGTGAGCTGGTTCCTTACATAGGGTGAAGGTAGGGTTGTTAGGGGTGTGTCCAGGGCTTGGGCTGGGGGTGGTGGCCTAGGTAGTTTGCCCACCCCTTTGGTGATGGTGTGTGCAAGGGGGCATCTGCAGTATTTGCTTTTGCTCCCAGCTCTTCAGAAGTGACAACTGGGTTTTTGGTCTTTTGTATCTAGTCCATAATTTCCCCCAACTTAGCGTGCAGGCAGTTATTTTCAGTCTCTTATAGTTTCTTTGTATTTTGTTGCTCAAGGGGACTTCTGAGCAGGTACAAGCCCTGCAGCAAAGAGTCCCTGGTCCCACCCAGCCTGTCTCAGAACCGCCACCCACTTAACTGTATGGCAAGTCAGCAAAGGACACTCTGTCTTGGAGGAGACACAGCCCTGAGTTAATAGCCTAGCCTAGATTAGGAACCCCTGGGCAGTGCGGGCCTTTATGACCCTTTGTGATTGCCTGAAGTGTTGTTCCTCAGTTGCTCAGTCATGTCCGACTCTTGAGACCCCATGGACTGCAGCCCCTGGGCTCCTCTGTCCATGGGATTTCCCAGGCAAGAATACTGGAGTGGGTTGCCATGCCCTCCTTCAGGGGATCTTCCCAACCCAGGGATCTAACCCGGGTCTCCAGCTCGGCAGGAGGAATCTTTACCACTGAGCCACATGGGAAGCCCCTGAAGTAGGTGCTTGCTAATTATTTATTGAATAGAGAAAGTGAAAGTCACTCAGTCGTGTCCGACTCTTTGCGACCCCATGGACTATATAGTCCATGGAATTCTCTAGACCAGAATACTGGAGTGGCTAGCCTTTCCCTTCTCCAGGGGATCTTCCCAACCCAGGATTCCCCCGTTTTAGTTACACCAAGGAATCTTCCTCAGTTTCTAGGGGCAAAGTTTGATACTGTTGTCGTAGCACTAAGAGTTGGACGGTGTTAACCTGGTCTTTTACTAAGGTAATAAGTTTGTTGAGGATACAAGGCCCAAAGGTGAGGATCAGTATCAGTATGACAAGGGGACCAACCAGGGTAGAAACAAGTGTCGTCATCCATGGGGAGCTTTGAAACCAGGATTCGAACCATCCTTGCTGTGCCTCCCGCTCTCGCTTTCGCTGGGCTAATCCCTCCCTTACCTTTGCCATGGACTCTCTGACTACTCCAGTGTGGTCAGCATAGAAACAGCACTCTTGTAAGGCGGCACACAGCCCTCCCTGTTGCAGGAAAATCAAGTCTAGGCCCCTTCTATTCTGCAGGACCACCTCAGACAGGGAGGTTAGGGACTTTTCTAAGTGGCTGATTGATTCTTCAATGCGAGTGATGTCTTCATCAATGGCTGCCCTCAGGGAGGTAAATCCCTGTCCCTGTAAAGTGAGGGAGGCTATTCCCGTCCCTGCACCAGCAATTCCTAGGCTGAACATCATAGCGAGGGTGATGGCGCTGATGGGTTCTCTCCTGTTTCTAGATATTCCTTCTGATTTGCCTTCCATCTCCAGTGAGAGTACAGGACCTCCTCAGTGTGATAAAGAATTTTTGGCATTATGATGACTAGGACACAGAACTCCTGGCTCTGATTAAAAACTCTGGCATGTAAACAGGGGGTGAGCCCAGTGTGGGAGCAGATCTACCATCTTCCTTTTCCTGGCATTATCCACTGAGTTCCCTGTAAGCCCGTAAGATTTACAGTCAATGTACATAAGGTCTCTTTCTCCGGTGGGACAGTCTCTACACACAACCCCTGCCCCCAGACTTCCAGCGACATTGTGGTGGGTTGTTCTCAGCTGACAGGTTATACGAGGCGTTCAGCCCTATGGCCTCATAGAAGGAGGGGTGGAGGGTATAGCAAAGCCAGCAGGACTGAGTGGCACTGGGGTTTGAATGGTTCAGGGTCTCGAAAGCAGTGGTGATCAATTCCCACAGAGGGTCCGGATTCAAAGCCTCCGGGCTGAGTGTGGGAGTTCCGAAAGCAGCAGTGACCAATTCTCACAGAGGGTTCAGATCCGACACCTCTAGGCTGAGTGTGGGGGTTTTGAGGGTCAAGTTTCCTGCCTCTCCAGGTGTGGGGTTTAGTGGAACTGGACCTCGGGTCCTATTAGACCTACCTGCCTGCTTCGAACTGGCGTCATCGACCATATTGGGGCCCACAGATTGCACCTGTAGCTGTTCTACGGTTTGGCTTATAATTAGAATGCCGCCCGGGTACGGTCCGGGCCATTCGGCGTAAATTTGTAGTCCCCACATCAGCCCCGACGTCCAACTGGCTTCCCTCACTGCCTGATCTTGATTAAACCTGACCCTCACCTGGGCGGCGCTTCCTCTCTCCCGGTGACTCGGGGCTGGAGGTCTGGCAAAGGAAAAGCTAACCAGGTCTCGCTTTCCCACTCCCCACTTCCATGTCCCATCGTTGGAGGTCACACAAGCCCAGGAGTAGCAGAAAAAATGTTGTACCCCTCCACAGGACCTCCAGTTATTTTTTAAGTGACCTGGGCATGCCCAGAACCCCCGGTACCGGATGAATCCTGCTGCCCAAGTTGTCCCAGTGAGTTTTTTAAGATCAAAGTACATATCTGGCCACCAGGTGTTCAGGGGGTGAGTTCCAGTGGTCACGTTGAGCAGTTCCTGAGTCAATCCATTCTGCAGCTTCCATGTGATCCTGACCGGCTGGTGTGGATTGGCATGTGTTGTCCCCAGGTTCAGGAGAACAGTTGTCAGGGTGAGAATCACGAAGGTCCCTGTTCCCCTCGTTGAACGATCTTTAGCTTCAGGGGGTTCGACGAATGGGGATTTACTTCCCATTCTTGCTAGGATGTGTCTCTTTCCTCCGGAGTGGCGAGGCGTATGTGGCTACAGTGCACCCAAGGTCCAATGCCGTCGACCTTTAGGGCAGTGGGGGTGGTAAGAACAACAACATAAGGGCCCTTCCACCTGGGCTCTAGAGTCCTCGACTGGTGGCGTCTGACCCACACCCAATCTCCTGGCTCCACTATGTGTGGGTGTGTGTCTCCCTGGTTCTGTTCTTCATGTATGTCCTGAACGAGTGCCCAGATCTGTTTATGTACCTTGCTTAGTGCCACAATGGCCTCCCAAAATGCTCGGAGGAGCGGAGGGGGACCCAGCCTCCCCTCAGAGGCTGGGGGGTGAGGGGGGGCGGTTCCCGTAAACAATTTCAAATGGGGTCAAGCTTAGCCTATAGGGGGGTATTTCGCACCCGGAAGACAGCAAAGGGAAGGAGGGTCACCCAGTCCCCACCAGTCTCTATTACCAATTTTGCCAATGTCTCCTTAATTGTTGGATTCATCCTCTCTACCTGGCCCGAGCTCTGTGGGTTATATTCACAGTGTAACTTCCAGTCAATCCCCAATGCCCTGGCCAGTCCCTGAATTATTCTGCTCACAAAGGCAGGTCCATTGTCTGAACCAATAGAAGCCGGCAGCCCAAACCTAGGCACTATCTCTTCCAGGAGCTTCTTCGCCACTATTGTTGCAGTCTCTCTTTTAGTCGGGTATGCCTCTACCCACCCGAAAAGGTATCTACCATTACTAACAAATAACGATACCCATACTTGCCGGGTCTTACCTCGGTGAAATCTATTTCCCAGTGTTGTCCCACTCTGTTGCCTCGGTACCTTACCCCCATGTGCTGTCCTTTCACCTTGCCTGGTCTCATCATTTGGCACGCCTTACAGGAGTGGACAAGATCTTGGACAACCACCTTTTGTCGGGGAAACCTCAAACGGGCTGCCTGTAGGAGGACTTGAATTTTTCTTTCACCCAAATGGGTGGTTCGGTGTAGATGTTGGCAGAGATGGCGACCCTGTTCAGCTGGAAGTAGCAGGTTGTCTTCTTGGTCCCAGTACCACCCATCCTTGTGGGCTTGGTGGCCAGTTTTCCCCTGAATCCAGTCCAAGTCCGCCGGGAATATTGGGATGTCGGGGCAGGGTTCCCATCCCCGGGGGCAGTAGTCCCACAACCATGGTGCGGTCCGGGGGTTCTTTAAGGCAGCCTCCCGAGCAGCCGCATCGGCCGCTCTGTTTCCTCGGGCCTCCAAGCTATCTCCTCTCTGGTGCCCTGGAATGTGTACTATGGCCACGGCCCGAGGCCGATGGACCACGGCCAGGAGGCTGCGTACCTCCGACAAGTTCTTGACTTCTTGCCCTTCTGCTGTCAGAAATCCCCGCTCCTGGTAGAGACCCTGGATATGCACTGTTCCGTATGCATATCGGCTATCCGTGTAGATGGTCACCCTTTTTTGTTCTGCCCTTTCCAGTGCCTGTGTTAGGGCCACCAGTTCCGCCTTCTGTGCAGACGTGCCAGGGGGTAGGGCTCCAGCCCATACGACCTGTGCAGTGTCGTCAACAATCGCTGCCCCAGCCTTCTCTGGCCGTCTCTAACAGCTGCTACCGTCGGTGAACCATACTAGTTCACTGTCTCTCAGGGGCGCGTCTCTAAGGTCCTTTCTCAGGGCTGTCACATCCGCGAGGACCTCACCACAATCGTGGACGGGGCCCGGTTTCTCGGGGACAGGCAGGAGAGTGGCCGGGTTCAAGAAGCAGGGTGTCTGGAACTGGACATGGGGGTTGTCCAGCAATAAGGCCTGATAATGGGTCAAGTGGGCATTGGAGATCCACTTACCCGGTGGCTGCTTGAGAATCCCTTCAATAGCATGAGGAGTGTAGACCAGAAGCTGCTGTCCATACGTTAGTTTGTCGGCATCATGGACTAGGAGGGCAACCGCCGCGATGATCTGGAAGCAGGGGGGCCACCCAGCGGCTACCGGGTCCAGCCTCTTAGAGAGGTAGGCCACCGGCCACCTCCAGGGCCCCCATTGTTGTGTCAAAACTCCTTTTCCCACCCCGTTTTTCATCCACAAACAGCTGGAATGGCTTTGTGAGGTCAGGGAGGGTGAGGGCTGGAGCTTCCAGTAATGCTTGCCGGAGCTCTCTGAAGGCCTTTCGCATTGGCTCAGTCCAGGCCCAGTCCTTGCTCTCCTTACTCCCTTCATAGAGTGGCCTAGCCTTTTCAGCAAACCCCAAAATCCAGTCTATAGTATCCTACGGTCCCCAAGAATTCCCTCACTTGCCGGGGAGTTGAGGGTTCAGGAATCTAGGACCGTCTCCTTCATGGCCTGTGTGAGCCACCGGCAGCCCCGCTTTATCTTATATCCCAGGTATGTGACCTCCTGTTGTGCCATCTGGGCCTTTTTCTCACTGGCCCAATATCCCAGCTTCCCCAGAGTCTGGAGCATGTCCCCCGTAACCTGGAGACATGCCTCCTTGGTGGTCGCGGCTAGAAGGAGGTCATTTAGGTACTGTAGTAGTACAATGGCGGGGTGCTCAGCCCTATACTCAAGGAGGTCTTTGCCCAAGGCTTCATTAAACAAGGTAGGAGTTTTTAAAGCCTTGGGGGAGGCGGGTCCAGGTCAGTTGTCCACTGGTGTGTCCGTCCCTGTCCGTCCACTCAAAAGCAAAGATCTCCTGACTCTGGGGTGCCAGGGGCAGACTAAAGAAGGCGTCTTTCAAGTCCGGAACAGTGTACCATATATAGTTCGGTGGCAGGCCACTCAGGAGGGTGTAAGGGTTTGGGACCGTGGGTCACCCGTTTGTTGACTTCGAGGAGGTCTTGACCTGGCCTATAATCCGTTCCTCTAGGTTTTCTCACCGGTAACAAGGGCGTGTTCCACGGGGACCGACACTTCCTCAGAATTCCTGCTTCCAACAGTCTCTGTATATGTGGAGTTATTCCTTACCGGGCCTCCTGACTCATGGGGTATTGTTTCACCCTTATGGGTGTTGCGTTGGCTTTTAATTCCACGATGACCAGGGGCCTTCCTTTGGCCAGCCCAACCCCAGCCATTTCCGCCCAAGCCAGCAGCATCTCTGAACCCAAGGTAGCATCTCCGGAGCAATGCTAGGGTTGGGTTTCGACAGATACAGTCGGTATTCATCTTTTAGGGAGATGGACAGGATGTGGATGGGGTGCCACTCCCATCAGTGAGTGAAATTCCTCCCTGGGCAAAATGGATCTGAGCATTCACCTTAGACAGGAGGTCCCTCCCCAATAAGGGTGCAGGGCATTCTGGTATTACCAAGAAGGAATGTGACATTCGCTGGGCCCCCGAGTCCACCTGATGCTTCGTGGTCCAGCCATATTGTCGTGTCCCGGTTGCCCCCTGAACCCAGCTGGTTCTTTTAGACATGGGCCCCTCCCTCTTACTGAGGACTGAGTATTGGGCCCTGGTGTCCACCATGAAACCGACCGGTTTCCCCTCTACATTAATGGTTACCCAGGACTTGGGGAGGGGTGCCGAGTCTCAACCTCCCTAGTCACTGTCCTCCTCCGTATACAAGACACGGGTTGTCGGGGGAGCCTTCTCCCTCCACCCTTGCCACCCTGTTTGTTTCCTCCGGGGACACTCGTTTTTCCAATGTCCTTTTTCCTTACAGTATGCACACTGATCTTGCCCCAGAGGCGGGCGTGCCGTCTCTCCTTGTTCTTCCCTTGGTTGTCCCTGTTGCCTTGGGTCCCCGCCAAGAAAATGCAGGCCAGCTCCTTTTGATTCTTACGGTTCTCCTCAGCCCTGCATTCCCTTTCCTCTCGCCTGATCCATTTCTCCCTTTCTTCCGGGGTTTCCCTGTTGTTGTACACTTTTTCTGCCGCCCTTACTAACTCCTGTATGGTCTGATCTCCCAGCCTATCAATCTTTTGTAGTTTCCTTCTCATGTCTGGTGCTGGTTTACAAAAGCTTGGTTTACAAAAGCTAGTATAACTGCCGCCCGTGACTTGTCTGCCTGAGGGTCCATTGGGGTGTACTGCCTACACGCCTCCATTAGTCGCTCTAAAAAGGCTGCCGGGCTCTCAGTCGGTTCCTGTCTAACCAGATTTACCTTAGCCAAATTGGTGGCCGCCGCCCAGAGGCCAGCCATTAGAGTCTGGTGGTACACTTGGAGACGCTCCCTACCTTCAGCGTGCTCAAAGTCCCACTGGGGCTTCAAGGGGAACCCCTCCTCAATGAGGTTGGGTTGTGCAGTAGGCCTCCCATCTACCCCCGGAACATGTTTCCACGCCTCCGACAGGATCCATTCTCTCTCCTCCGTGGTAAAGAGCACCTGTAACAATTGTTGACAATCGTTCCAAGTAGGGTTATGGGTAAAGAGGATGGATTCCACGAGGTCGATTAGCCCCTGAGGCTTCTCTGAAAAAGAAGGGGTTTGGGTTTTCCAATTGTATAAATCCCTAGTGGAAAAGGGCCAGTACTGGTAAGTGCGTTCCTCATTTGGACAGGCAGGCCCCGCCCCAATGGGGAGTGCCCGGATCATAGACAACGAGAATTCGGTGTCTCCATCGTCCGCTGGACTGAGGGGTCCCCTGGTCCTTCCTCAAGTTCCTTGGGCTAGGCCGCTCCAAGGGCGGGGCCGTGGGTTCTGCATTCCCCTTACACCCCTGGAGGACACCTGAGGCACCTGATGAGGCAATGGCGGCGGAGGCGCCTAAGGAGGGGGCGTAAACTCAGATTCCAAATTGATCAAGTTGGGGTACAATGAAGACTCCTGGAACACTGGCTGGGTTGGTCTCTCCCGGCCTCTGAGCTTGTCCTCTGATGTTGTCTCTGCAACCAAAACCTGTGAGATGGGCGGGGGGTGCGTGGAGCCTGGAGGAATAAAAGGTTTTAACCAGGGTTTTCTACCACGTCCTGCCAGACCCTTCACGGAGCCATCCCATGTTAAAAGTGGGCCATTTCGAAGTACAGAAAGTTATCAACTTAGTTTTCTTCACCAGCAGGGATAAGTTATGCGCTCTAGACCTAAAATCAGAGAAGCAGTCAGTCATGAGGGACAGCGGGGCAGATGTTCCTTGACCCACAGACACAGAGTAAAATACAGGAGACAAGAGAAATACACCAAGAACAGTAATAATGCCGGCACACACAAAGACAGGAAGAACAGACGAACACCAGACGTCGGCCCAAAACACAGCACTGGGGCTCCCTCGGGCCCCGTTTCCCTTCTTTCCCCAAAGGTACCTTACTGAAGGGCGTCCACTGCCCACCAGGTTCGGGATCAAGAGCGGAGCTTTCTTTTCCCCAGAGCCAGCTGCCTTCCAGCTCGATTGCTGGGCACTGGTCTTACACTGGCTATCCTGACTTACACCGGTGTTTATTTCAGAAACCCCTTCTGCCAGGAGGGAGTCACTCTCCAGTCTAAGGAATCCCGGATAAGCCCCCAAATGTTTTGTCCGAGTTCCTAATCACCGGACTGAGAGAGTGAGTCACTCACAGCACTGCAAAAGCACGAAGGAGTTTATTTCTAGCTCGAGCTAGGGCTCAAGTCTCATCCAATGCAGTGGAGTCTCGACAAGAGCCCCGAGCTCTGGGTTACATGTCTTATATAGGGCAAGACCGTTACCCTACAAGTTTCTGCTTGCAGATTAGGTTTTTACTGGGGATTGCTGTTTGCTTTGGCGCGCGCCGGGAACAGCTAATCTCAAACACAAACATCTGCATAAATGCGCGGGTATTTTCGCGGGATTTTCTAGGGAGGTTTCCTGGAACTGGGGCTGGGATTTTTCAAGAAAACGAAGCCTAAGTATATCGATACCTAGGCCTGGTGTTCGAAGCCTGTCGTGGCTGTGTTCTGGTCCTTACATTAATCTTAACAAAAAAACACAGAGAGGATTACCTTTGAGTTAATTGAGGGCTACCTGAGAGATGGTAGGAGCCAAGCTCAAGGCCAGAGTTTCAGCAGTCTCCCTCCAGATCCGGGTCCAGGGATCCCGGGTAGTTGTCTAAGGAGTGGCCCCAGAGGGGGAGGAGCTGGGTCAGGAGGCGGCTCCGGCTTCCCCGGAAGGAGAGAAGGTCAGTCCCCGCCGCTGAGCCGCCCGCTGCCTAGAAGGGAACGCTTGAGGTCTGGAGCTCCCCTGACGCGGCCCCAGACTCCCTGGCACACGGTGGGTGAAGGGGTTCCGGCGCTGGGTTGGCGAGGTCTAGGAGCCGCCCAGAGGGAGGCGGCCGGAGCGCGGCGCGGTGACGCAGTCGCGGGGCGGGGCGAGAGCGCACGGCACCTAGGAGGCCGCAGGCTCCAGGCCGATCCCGAGCTCGGGTCCCGCGGAGCGCTCCGCCCCGTTCCCAGGTCTCAGCCCAGCCGGGGGACGGGCAGGGGGGCGACAGGCGCGGGAGGGGGCTTGGATGTCAGGCGCTGCGGGTCTCTGGGTCTCCCAATGTTGACCGAACCCGAGAACGCCGTCACTGGCTGGCCGACACCCGCGGCAGGCAGAGAGGGACGGAGGGAGCCGCTTCCGGGAGTGGCGGGGGCGGGGCGGGGCGGGGCGGGGGCGGAGCCAGTCGCCCGGGTCTGGTCGCCGTGGCGCGTAATCCCTCGCCTCTCGACCTGGCTGTCCCGGAGCATCCTAGGCTTCCGGGGCCATTGCCGCCTCACCTCCAGAGCAGCGCCCTGGCCAGGAGACAGGAGACAGTCTAGGGACTCTGGTCACCGTCACGCCCGCGGGGCCTGGGACGAGGCCAAACTTACCCAAGCCTCAGCTTCCGCTCTCGGAAATGGATTTAGTAACAGGGTCTCAAGGGGTTCTGGGGAGAGTCTATGGAGAAAAGGCTAGTGCGTGGCTTCTGGACTGGTACGCAGGAAGCCCAGTAGGTGCGAGAGGCTGCTTCCTAGCCCTGATGTAGACGTTTCCACTTAAAGAGTGCCCCAGGATGACCTTCACCCACTCCCCACCCCCAGCTACCCCCTCTGGAGTCAGGCTTTGGGAATGGGATCCAATAACATGGGTTGCCATGTCCTCCCTCAGGGGATCTTCTCGACCCAGGGATCGAACCCACGTCTTTTATGTCTCCTGCTTTGGCAGGCAGGTTCTTTACTGCTAATGCCACCTGATGTTGTTAGTCGCTCAGTCATGTCCAACTCTTTGCAACCCCACGGACTGTAGCCCACCAGTCTCCTCTGTCCATGAGATTCTCCAGGCAAGAATACTGGAATGGGTTGCCATTTCCTTCTTCAGGGATCTTCCCAACCCAGGAATAGAACCTGGGTCTCCTACATTGCAGGTCTCCTACATTTACTGTCTGAGCCACCTGGGAAGCCCAATATCATGGACCAGACTTTGGACCACAGGTTAAGACACTTCTAACTTGAAGATCCAACCAGTCCATCCTAAAGGAGATCAGTCCTGGGTGTTCATTGGAAGGACTGATGTTGAAGCTGAAACTCCAATACTTTGGCCACCATTCGAAGAGCTGACTGATTTGAAAAGACCCTGATGCTGGAAAAGATTGAGGGTGGGAACAGAAGGGGAAGACAGAGGATGAGATGGTTGGATGGCATCACTGACTCAATGGACATGAGTTTGGGTAAACTCCAGGAATTGGTGATGGACAGGGAGGCCTGGCATGCTGCAGTTCATGGGGTTGCAAAGAGTCGGACACGACTGAGCGACTGAACTGAACTTTGAGCCCAGGGACTTTTACTTGGTCTAGACAATGCTTTTAGAAGTTACCAACTTTTAAAAATCGACAGATTTCATGTTTAAAAAAAAATGTTTTAAAAAAATATTTAAAGTTTCTCCTGAAAAATGGGAAGACCTGGCCACAAAGAGTATTTTTCCATCATTGCCCAAGGGACCAGGGGACTATAGGAGCCAGGCTTGAGGCCAGAGTTTCAACAGTCTCTGTCCAGGCGGGGGCCCACCTCCCTCCCTGCATCCAGGAAACCAGGGTAGAGGTCTAGGGAGTGGCCTGCAGGACAGGGGCTAGGTCAGGAGGACTCTTTGGCTTCCCAGAGGGAGGAGGAAGCAGAGAGAAGGTGAGTCCTTGCAGGAGCTACATGTACCTTGTGATGGTGGTGGTGGTTTAGTCACTAAGTTATGTCCACCTCTTTGCGACCCATGGACTACAGCCCACCAGGCTCCTGTCCATGGGATTTACCAAGCAAGAATACTGGAGTGGGTTGCCATTTTCTACTCTAGGGGATCTTCTCAACCCCGGAAAAAGTACTTTATCTGTTTAATTTTTTCTCTGCTGCTGCTGCTGCTGCTGCTAAGTCACTTTAGTTGTGTCCGACTCTGTGCGACCCCATAGACGGCAGCCCACCAGGCTCCCCTGTCCCTGGGATTCTCCAGGCAAGAACACTGGAGTGGGTTGCCATTTCCTTCTCCAGTGCATGAAAGTGAGAAGTGAAAGTGAAGTCGCTCAGTCGTGTCCGACTCTCAGCGACCCCATGGACTGCAGCCCACCAGGCTCCTCCACCCATGGGATTTTCCAGGCAAGAGTACTGGAGTGGGGTGCCATCGCCTTCTCCAAATTTTTTTTTTTTTCCTCTAGTAATGGTAAAATGCTTCTCCCTGGGCAGGTGCCAGTGTGCCCACCCTCATGTTTTATGGGATGAATGTGTTGAGAAGACTGTGAACAGTGTGAAGATTAATAAAGGGAAACTGATAGTACAGTCCCAGCATCAAGAGGCATACTGGGCATTTCTGGCAGAAAGTGACAATACTGCTCAAACAGAAAGCAAAAAAGATCTTCTTGTTTGCCAACAGCTCAGCAATGAGAGACTAACAACTCAACCAATGAAAAGCCATTTTGCTTCCAACTCCTAGTATCTTCCAGTGAATTTTTGTGTTTATAACAGCCCCACCCAACTTTCCCTTCTCCTCTATAAAAAGAGTCCCTTCTCCTTTACCGGAGTAGGACTTGTAAGCAGCTTGCTGAAGTTGCATAGCCTGAATTACAGTTCTTTGCTGCTCTAAAATAAACCGGTTTTGCTAGTAAAAAAGTGACCATTTTACTGTTTTAGGTTAACTTACACGGAGGTTTCACAGAGATCCAGAGAAGACCTTCCAACAACTCCAAGGCTGGTGAGCAAAGAAGTGCCGAAACTCAAGGAACCCACTGGGCTCACTACTTTCTTGCCAACCTGGCAGTTTGAGGGTAAGTTTTCCTCCTGGATCTGAGCTCCACTCTTTCTGCAGCTCTCCAGGCTTTATTTGGGGGCTTCCCTAGTAGTTTTAGACGGTAAAGTATCCGCCTGTAATGCAGGAGCCCTGGGTTCAATCCCCGGGTCAGAAAGACCCCCTGGAGAAGAAAATGGCAACCCACTCCAGTATTCTTGCCTGGAAAATCCTATGGACAGAGGAGTGTGGCGGGCTACAGTCCATGGGATAGCAGAGTCGGACACAACTGAGCAACTAACACACAGGCTTTATTTGGAATCAGTTTGAAGGTGCCATCCTTTTTTATTAAGGCCTTGTTTGTCTGTGCGTACTTGGTTAGCTCTTAGGCCTCACTCCATGTTGAAATCAGACTGTTCCTAGTGTAACTGTGTTAGCTTCCAGTCCAACTACTTTTGGAACCAGGCTTTTCCTATTGAAACTGTGCTGATATTTGGCCTGGGGGCTGTTTAAGAATGATTCTTTTGCTCCAGAGAAAAAGCCCTGAAAAATAGGATCCTAGTTATACAAAAATGTTTTGACAGTGCTCCCCTTTTCAGGGACCCGAGGCAATTTTATGTTAAAAGAAATAAAAAAAAAAAAAAAAACCTGCTGTCTCTCCTTGTAAGCATTTTTAACTAAATGGACCAACTGAAACAGATGTAATTTAGAACATCAGTGATGGGAAACTTTTGCACTCCCCAGATTTCCTTTCTTAAAATTGTTCAAAGTAACTGAGGCAAACATTAAAGACAGAACAGTTTCTGAGGTCTTTTTTTCCCCTACCCTCTCTTCTTCGTCTGTGGATGCTGGCTCCCCAATGCTCCCTTGCTTTGAACCTATTGGAACATGCTCCTTAAAGTTAATCTTCTGACGATTGAAATAAATCCCAGATTACCTATGTTCCCTGGACCAATTTTGAGCCATAGTTAAAGCGTTTCCTAAAGTAACTGAGGATCCCCCATAGGTTTGCTGGAGATTTTAATACAGTTTTTCAAACCTGCCTGTCTGGTTTCTCAGATTTATATCAATCCATGTGCTTGTTGGTGAGTGTCAAGTAAACACTGGATGAAAGTAGCCCCATGGGAACATTCTGGAAAGGTTTTAGTAGAGCAAAACCCTACCTTTTGGCAAGAGGCTAGAACACTCATTGAAAACCTCCACTGAGCAATGACAGTAGCTTTTCCTAAGCCTGTTGATTGGAACAAAATGCAGCCTTACACACAAAAATCTGATGATTATTCTGTTCATGATTAGTCTAATCAACCTAAGGTTAATTTTTTAAAATATATGTGTTTTATTGACATATAGTTGACTTACAATGTTTCAGGTGCACAACAAGGTTGTTCAGTCATACAAATACACGTATTATTTTTGAAATTATTTTCCATCATGTGTTATTACAAGATACTGACTGTAGTTCACTATGCTATACAGTAAACCTTTGTTGCATATCTATTTTTTAATTAAAAATCTAGCATTCTATTCATACTAAGTCAAACAAGTGGAATCAAAATGTCATAAATTTTTTTAGTTAGGCAAAAATTCGTAAGTTTTCTAAAGTACATATAATACATATTTGTATATGTATACAAAAGCTTTTCTACTACACTTGATAAAGGCTTGAGAAAGAACGTCAAAAAAAAAAAGAGATGGAGATATTGGAGAACATAGACTAGATGAAATGAGAACACTGAATATGAAATAGAAAAAGTGAAACAAACTAGTTACAAGTAAAAGATCATATAGCCCAGTTGTTTTTAAACAGTGACTGCCCATTAGAAGCATTTCTGGCACTCTGGAGGGAAAAAGCAATCCCTGAGCATTTGTATGATTTCAGGTTATTTTTAAAGAAATATTCAACTTCCTTCAGAGGTTGAGTCCCCTTGGGTAACTGTTACTTCCATGTTTGTTAATGGACTGGACTGGGATCTTTTTCTTTTAGTTAAAAGCATGAGAATGGAATGGGAAATGGGAAACTGTGTCCACTCTTAGATTCATTTGGTAAATCAGATTACTTGCTCCCTAAATGAGCCACCAGAAAGAAAGACCTCTAAAATTCTTAATCTTCAGCTCCAGCAAGTGAAGGTCCCTAAACAGATCCAAAACCTAGTTTCTGGTATTGCAGAGAATCAGGGTATCAGAAAAAAAATTTTTACCCATTTAAGCATTTCAGGAGCTTTCAGTCTTCTCATCACATCTCTCATCAGCCTTTCCAGTGTCCTTCTAATGCCCAGTGAGAGGGCTCTGAGAACTACAGGGGCTCTTCGCAATCCTCCCTGTTGATCAGCTCGACAATCCCACTGCTGGGCATACACACCGAGGAAACTAGAATTGAAAGAGACACATGTACCCCAATGTTCATCACAGCACTGTTTATAATAGCCAGGACATGGAAGCAGCCTAGATGTCCATCAGCAGATGAATGGATAAGAAAGCTATACATATACACAATGGTGTATTACTCAGCCATTAAAAAGAATACATTTGAATCAGTTCTAATGAGATGGATGAAACTGGAGCCTATTATACAGAGTGAAGTAAGCCAGAAAGAAAAACACCAATACAGTACGCTAACACATATATATGGTATTTAGAAAGATGGTAACGATAACCCTGTATGCGAGACAGCAAAATGCAAGACACAGATGTATACGACAGTCTTTTGGACTCTGTGGGAGAGGGTGAGGGTGGGATGATTTGGGAGAATGGCATTGAAACATGTATAATATCGTATAAGAAACGAATCACCAGTCCAGGTTCAATGCAGGATACAGGATGCTTGGGGCTGGTGCACTGGGATGACCCAGAGGGATGGTATGGGGAGGGAGGTGGGAGGAGGGTTCAGGATTGGAAACACGTGTACACCTGTGGCAGATTCATGTTGATGTATGGCAAAATCAATACAATATTGTAAAGTAATTAGCCTCGAATTAAATAAATTTAAATTAAAAAAAAAAAAAGAAACATCTCTCCAGATTAGGAAGGAATTTCTGTCCTTACTGAGAGCAGAGCCACACTCTTGGTGTTCAGCCCCACTGCAGAGAACTAATACAGTTCAGATAGGGGATCTCTAATAACCCTCAATAGGCTCCTGTCTCCAAGCCTTCTCCATTTTGTTTGGGCCTTTTGAGAGATACATACCCGTTCTCTTAGCTCCTCCAACTCCATTCATTATTTAGGTTAAGGCTTCTTGGAAGAGTATTATACCAGAATTTCTTCCTCCCAAAAGGAGGAAATAATTCTAAAATATGACACTAGCCATCAAAATAGCCAGCCAGTTAAATGAAAAGACCTTTTGACATCTTTTATTTGTTCTGTGTCTAACACTACAGGGGCTGATTCTGGAAATACCAATTGTTTGTCCCTGATCAATCAACTAATCAACTACCACCCTCCTTAAGGGCCAAATCTCAAACTGATACTGGCAAAATTCACAGTGTACCTCCATTAAGATTCAAATAGATCCCTCTAAACTCTCCAGAATTAATCAATAGTCTCTAAGTAAAAAAGCCCTTCAAGGTGTAAAGCCCATAATAGAAGATTTCAAGGCTCATGGTCTCATTATCCATTGCAATAGTCCCTGTAATACCCCTATTTTACCCAAGGGGTAAAACCCAGGTGCTGAAGATGGTTTGTCCAGGACCTCCAAGCATCAAACACTAGTCTCTCTCAACATCCAGCTGTTCCTAACCCCCACATGCTACTGACATCTGTTTCCTGTGGAAGCAAGTTTTTCACTGCGACTGATCTATGCAGTGTATTTTTCAGTACTCCAGTTGATAAAACTAACTAGTAATCTTTTTGCCTTCACCTGGAATGTACAACAATACACTTGTACAGTGATGCCCCAGGGTTTCACAGAAAGTCCTTACTTTTCACATATCTTGAAAGCTGATTTAGATGATATAAAGTTTTCTACAGATTCTGCTTTGTTAAAATACATAGATGACTTGCTCTTGTGCTCTCCTTCTCAAACCTCGTCATAGGAAGACAGCATCCACTTGCTAAAACTTTGAAACATAAAGTCTCCAAAGAAAAACTGCACTTTGCTCAATTTCAGCTTTGATATCTAGATCACGTGATCTCAGAACAGGGACTATGTTTAGATCCAGATAGGCTCCATAATGGGCTTCCCAGGTGGCACTGCTGATAAAGAACCCACCTCCAAATACAGGAGAGAGAAGAGATGTGAAGTTTGATCCCTGGGTCGAGAAGGTCCCCTGGAGGAGGGCATGGCAACCCACTCCAGTATTCTTCCCATGGACAGAGGAGCTTGGCAGGCTACAGCCCATAGGGTTGCGAAGAGTTGGGTAAGACTGAAGTGACTTACACTCGCACAACAGGCTCCATGACATCCTGCTACTGCTGCTGCTGCTAAGTCGCTTCAGTCGTGTCTGATTCTGTGCAACCCCATAGACGGAAGCTCACCAGGCTCCCCTGTCCCTGGGATTCTCCAGGCAAGAACACTGGAGTGGGTTGCCATTGCCTTCTCCAATGCATGAAAGTGAAAAGTGAAAGTGAAGTCACTCAGTCGTGTCCAACTCCTAGTGACCCCGTGGACTGGAGCCTACCAGGCTCCTCCATCCATGGGATTTTCCAGGCAAAAGTACTGGGGTGGGGTGCCATTGCCTTCCCCGCCATGACATCCTAAACTTACCCAAATCAAAAACCAAGCACCAGTTATGAGGCTTTCTCAGCTCTCTAGTTACTATTGAAATCAGATTCCAAATTTCTCTCTATGGCTCAGCCCTTACGTGATATATTAAAAACTGGTAAAGTTGACTCTGTTAATTGGAGAGGTCAAGATGATACAGCTTTTGAAGACTTAAAGAAAATCTTAATGAGACCACCTGCCCTTGAACATCCTAATCACCAGCTTCCCATTTTCCTCTTTGTGTATGAGAAGGCAGGGACTGTCCTCAGAGCACTCACCCAAAAACATGGGGACCATCATCGACCTGCAGGATTTTGTAGCCAACAGCTGGACCCTGCGGTGCAGGAATACCTCCCCACCACCTCCGCCCATGCCTCAGCCATTCCTGCCACTGCCCTCTGCTTAAGGCCACTGAAGAGATGACCATGGGATCCCATTCAACCACGTTTGTACCCCAGGTAGTCGAAGCCCTCATGAATTCTCATCCACTCAACACTTTTCAGTCAGTTGCCTCACCTTGTATGAAATCCTTTTGCTGACTGCTCCCCACATAACCCTTTCACATTTATTAACTTCAGCCCAGCTGCTCTTCTCCCCTCCTTCACCACGAAACCCCTGCACTGCCTGACCCTCACAGGTCACTCTTTGACTCCACGTAATCATTTATAGGAGATGCCTCTAATCACTGCAGATTTTTCATGGTTTACTGATGGTCCTTATTTAAAGGGAGAAAATGGTAAATACTGTGCTGTGTATGCTATTACAACTCCTTTTGATATTGTTGAAGCAACACCTTTGTTCATTGTTCAGTGGCTAAATCCTGTCCGACTCTTTGTCACCCCATGGACTACAGTATGCCAGGCTTCCCTGTCTTTCACTGTCTCCCAGAGTTTGCTCAAACACACGTCCATTGAGTCAGTGATGCGATCCAACCGTCTCATCCTCTCTTGCCCTCTTCTCCTCCTGCCCCCAGTCTTTCCCAGCAACAGGGTCTGTGCATTAGGTGGCCAGAGTACTGGAGCTTCAGCATCAGTCCTTCCAGGGAATATTCAGGGTTGATTTCCTTTAGGATTGACTGGTTTGATCCCCTTGGAACATCTTTACCTATGGCTTAATTACCCTACAGGCTGAACTATATGTTCTCACAGAGGCTTCAAAGTTTAGCCAAGGCAAAACTGCTTACATTTATGCTGAAAGTATGCCTTTGGAGCAGCCTGACTTTGGGATAACATGTGACCCCCTGGACTGTAGCCTGCCAGGTTCTCCTGTCCTTAGGATTTTCCAGGCAAGAATCCTGGAGTGGGTTGCCATTCCCTCCTCTGGGGGATCTTCCCAACCCAGGGATCAATCTTCCATCTCCCATATCTCCTGCATTGCAGGTGAATTCTTTGCCACTGAGTCACTGCGCAAGTCCCCACAGCTGACAAAAAGAGATATATTTTAATATTGTGTGTGTTAGTCACTCAGTTGTGTCCGACTCTTTGTGACCCCATGAACTATAGCTCGCTAGGCTCTGTCCATGGGATTCTCCGGGCAAGAATACTGGAGTGGGTTGCCATTTCCTTCTCCAGGGGATCTTCCCGACCCAAGGATCGAATGCAGGTCTCCTGCATTGCAGGCAGATTCTTTACCATTTGAGCTACCCGAGGAGCTCAGAAAAACAAAAATCTAAGTACATCAGCTACTGGAATACTGGAGTGGGTTGCCATGCCCTCCTTGAGGGGATCTTTCCAACTCAGGGATCAAACCCAGGTCCCCCGCACTGCAGGCAGATTCTTTACCAGCTGAGCCACCAGGGAAGCCCAAGAATACTGGAGTGGGTAGCCTATCTCTTCTTCAGGGGATCTTCTCAACCCAGGAATTGAACCAGGGTCTCCTGCATTGCCTGCAGATTCTTTACCAGCTGAGCTACTATGAAGAACATTGCTCTACCAGAGCGTTGTTATTTTTAATGGAAGCAATTAAGCCTTTATTATAAAATCTTCTTCATAGTGTGCTCTTGGGAGATGAAGACCTTAAGTATCACACCTTTCAACCTAGAGATTTCATCTATTGGAAAAGACACCTCAAGAAGGACTCTCTTCAGCCTCCCTGGAAAGGCCCCACCTGCTGCTAACCTCCCCTTGTGCTGCCAGACTCCAGAGAACAGACTCTTGGATTCATGTGACGCAGCTAAAGAAAGCACCAGACCCTGACTGGACCTGCACAACATCTGGTGGCCTGAAGGTAAAGATTTCCTGGAATTGAAGAAGATGACATGCAATGAGGCGGCTTGCCCCAGATGTCTAGACCAGGCCTGTTAGACGGTTCAGTATTCACAGATGTGGCTGTCTTTCATCTAGACTATAAAACTGACCCTGAATTCTTAGCCAAATTGAGTCTCTACATTTGCAACCTACAATCTGTACCACTGATGAAACATCTGATTCCAAAGAGTTTCTTTGGAGATAACAATACTGTCTAATTACTCCATGTTTATTCCTACACTGTGTCATTCCAAAGTTCTTGTTAATTCCTTCAGTTTTGAGCATAACTTTGCTTCCCAGTTGGCGCTAGTGGTAAAGAACTCACCTGCCAATGCAGGAGACAAAAGAGATTCGGGTTCAATCCCTGGGTGGGGAGGATCCCCTGGAGGAGGGTAGGGCAACCCACTCTAGTATTCTTGCCAGGAGAATCCCATGGACAGAGGAGCCTTGTGGGCTACAGTCCATAGGATCACAAGAGTTGGACACAACTGAAGCGACATAGCAACAAATTGCTGTATTCACTCTTATAAGATACAGACTTTTAGATAGGAAATTCCTGAGAGGTCTCCTCCTGCCCACCCATCACCCTTGATACTTAAATGTGACCACAGTGGGTATCCAATATGTGCACTTTCCCTCTGACATAGGACAAGACACTCAGGAAAGGTCCTTCCTGGCATCCAGGGACAAAAGGTGATTGAATGCTAGTTAAAAAAAAAAAACAAACCCTGAGTCTTGATCAGGGATGCTCTTGGAGAAAGATCTTGATCAAAAGGGAGAAATGTGAAAATTAATCAAGGGAAACCTTATTAAAATGGACTGGGGAGGACAGAAAAGGGAGTACTTGACAGTCAATACACATCCCAACAGGAAGAATCAATACAGATCTCCAGCAGGAAGTAACACTACTAGTGCCAGCAGAGGGAAGAAAATTTTTCTCCTTTCCTGGCAACAGCTTAGCCAATGGGAGACTGTCACAACTCAGCCATTGAAAAGTCAGCATTTTTGGAACTCCCAGTTTCCTCCAGCAAGCTTTATAACTGTCCCTCCTGACTTCCATGTCTCTTCTATAAAAGAATTCCCTCTCCTTTGCTTGGGCTTCCCTTGTGGCTCAGCTGGTAAAGAATCCGCCTGCAACGCAAGAGATCTGGGTTCTAGGTTGGGACAATGCCCTGGAGAAGGGAACAGCTATCCACTCCAGTATTCTGGCCTGGAGAATTCCATGGACTATATAGTCCATGAGGTCACAGTCTGACACGACTGAGGGACTTTCACTTCACTTTCTCCTTTGCTTAAGAAAATTTACAAGTATTTCACCATTTGTATGTCCCACATTGCAATTCTTGGCCAGTGTTAGTCTCTCAGTTGTGTCTGACTCTTTGTGACTCCATGGACTGTAGCCCATCAGGCTCCTCTGTCCATGGACTGTTCCAGGCAAGAATACTGGAGTAGGTTGCCATGCCCTCCTCCAGAAGATCTTCCCGACCAAAGGATCGAACTTGGGTCTCCCACATTGCAGGCAAATTGTTTACTGTCCGAGCCACCAGGGAAGCAGTTCCTCGCCACTCCCAAATAAATCTCTTTTGCTGGTAAAATATCTGGCTGTTTTATTGTTTTACGTTAACAACTGCTTTTCTGGCCAAAGTCACAATGGAAAATGAGAAGTCTCCCCAGTGTCCCTACATGTTGGAGGAGACTATTCCCTCTCCCCACCGTAAGCAGATAAGGCCTGAGTGATCGTGGCTACAGACCCACCCCACCCCACCCCCTGAGGGAATCCCCTTAGACAGCTGGATAACCACAACCCCCCCAGGCAAGATTCAGGCCAAGGTGGTAACAGCACTCTAATTTTCCCAAACCCCTGTACAATTCAGGGCTTCCTCAGTGACTCATTGGTAAAGAATCTGCAATGCAGGAGATCTGGGTTCAATTCTTGGGTGGGAAGGATCCTCTGGAGAAGGAAATGGCTACACACTCCAGTATTCTTGCGTGGAGAATCCCATGGACAGAACCTGGCGGGCTACAGTCCACGGGGTCACAAAGGAGAGTCAGACATGACTAAGCAACTAATCAAGAACAAAAGAGTTAATGATGCTGTGGAGCACTTCTCGAGCAGCCTCGTGCTCAATGCTTTACTTGTACCCACTCAGTCCTCCCAGCCCTTTTGAGGTCAGAAGAGCTACTACCTCCATTTGGGGCAGTGGAGGGGGGATTACTTTCCCGGGACAGGGAAGCCTGGTGTGCCGCAATCCATGGGGTCACAAAGAGCTGGACATGACTTAGCAATTAGACAACAGTCTTCCCAGATAATCATTGAAGACCACAACTAAAACACAAGCAATCTTATATCTTCACCCTCAATCTGCTTTTCAGTTTCTGGGCATTTCGGAGTGACCTAAAGCCCAAGCCAGAACTGTCTGGGGGCGGGGGTGGGGGTGGGGGGAACCTCCTCAAGGGGATATTTTATCACATTCGTTTTCCAGGCTAAAGTGAACAATTTGGGGAGAGGAAGTTTGTTATCTCAGGACTAGCCCATTACTTAAGTTGTGAGCTAGTCTGTGGATGTGATAAAGATTTTATATTCTAACGGTGAATTCACAACATTAAAATATCACTGAAACCTTTTGCAGAGCTTACAGACAACAGCATGGTCTTGGCAAAATCTTACAGTTCATCAGGCCCACCAACTAAAAATTAAGCCATTAATTTTTAATGGGGGGATGGAGCCTCTTAAAAAATTAGTCCCTGAAGACTTTATCAATATTGCACTCTTTCAGATGTGCATAATAATGTGACCACTTTATTGTGAGGGTCTACTGTATACTAATGTGAGTACTCAGTCGCTTAGTCGTGTCCATTTGCAACCCCATAGACTGTAGCCCGTCAGACTCCTCTGTCCCTGGGATTTCCTAGGCAAGACTATTGGAGTGGGTTGCCATTTCCTTCTCTGGGGGATCTTCCTGACCCAAACCCATGTCTCCTGCATTTCCTGCATTGGCAGGTGGATTCTTTACCACTGAGCCACCTGGGAAGCCCACCGTGTACTAGAAGGGGGCTCAGATGTTTCCTGGCCTGGGTTCCTGGGGATCTGTGGGGTCCACCTTCCTGGTCGGAGCTCATGACCACTTTTGCTCCCCACAGGCCTGTGTGTGCACCTCACCCCCCGCAGCCATGGCCCTGGTCAGCATCAGCCAGCTGCCCGAGAACATCCTGCTGGAAGTGTTCATGCACGTGCCCGCCCGCCAGCTGCTGCGGAACTGCCGCCCCGTATGCTGCCTCTGGCGTGACCTCATTGACCTCATGTCCCTCTGGAAGCGCAAGTGCCTGCAGGAGGGCTACGTCACCGAGGACTGGGACCAGCCTGTGTCTGACTGGAAGGTCTTCTACTTTCTGTGTAGTCTCCGCAGGAACCTGCTGCGCAACCCGTGTGCCGAAGGTGAGCAGCGGCTGCTTCCCTCCCTTTCCTGAACCTCAGGACCTTTGCACTTGCTGTTCCCACACTACCTGGACTGTTCCCTCACCTGCCTGTCCCAACACCTGTCACGCTCCCTTGGTCCTTCTCATCCATCAGATCTCAGTTCAGAGATGTGCCCTGATCCTGCATCTGAAAACAGTGTCCCCCACCTCTGTCATATCGCCCCATTTCCTTCCTTCATTGCACTGGTCATAACCTAGAATTACTCAATCTCTTGTGTTTTTTTTTTTTTCCCTCTGCTACAAATTTAAAGTTCCTGGGGCCTGACAGATCTTGCCACTTGGCACCCTGTGCCCACATAGCAAGTGCTCAGGACACATTGGTTGAATGAATGAGCATACACCCGGCCCCCCTTCCCATCTAGTTCAGTCTTTGCTGCCTAAGGGCTATGTGCAAGCTGGCTATGTACCTGGTCTGAGTCATTATCTTCCTGTCACCTCATGATACAGAGGAGGAATTTTGAGAGGTGACTAGAATCATGTGGTTTGAGGCTCCAGTTTTGCTTACATTCTCTTATATTTACCAGGGTTTGTTTATTTTTTTCTCCTTTGTTAGCACCTTCATTTCATATCAGGCATCATGCTTCCTGCTGGGATATAGCAGCAACTGATCAAGAGGCCTAGTCTGTATGCTTAGAACCCTTTTCATGCTTGTTTTCTCTCTCTGTTCTCACGAGCATCATGCAGGTTAGCCAAAGAAAAAAAGGTAGGGTCCATTTTATAGATGGGGAGTATGAGGCCCCCCAAGATGAGTGTCTTGCCCAAAGATCTAGAACTGCCCAGCTTCTGGAGTCTGGTCCTGACTACTAAAGTTCCTCAGCCCCATAGACAGCACCCCACTCAGTCTCCTGGCCTGCCCCCAATTCTGCTCAGAAGCTGCCCAGCAGGTCCAAGCCACCAGCTTGGCTCATCCAGCCCTGCAGGGCCGGCCACCCAGCCTTGCTCAGCTCTCCCTGTGGGCCTGCCCTGGGCAGTAGCCCAGCTCCTGGATTTCTGAATTCTTCCGTTTCTCTGCTGGGGGCCCCCAGGGAACCTGGGGAATAGATGTGGGCTCCTAGTAGAGGGAGTAGTGTAGTAGTAGTTGCTCTGCTGCTGCTGCTGCTAAGTCGCTTCAGTCGTGTCCGACTCTGTGTGACCCCATAGATGGAAGCTCACCAGGCTCCCCCGTCCCTGGGATTCTCCAGGCAAGAACACTGGAGTGGGTTGCCATTTCCCTCTCCAATGCATGAAAGTGAAAAGTGAAAGTGAAGTCGCTCAGTCGTGTCCGACTCTGTGCGACCCCATGGACTGGAGCCTACCAGGATCCTCTGTCCATGGGATTTTCCAGGCAAAAGTACTGGGGTGGGGTGCCATTGCCTTCCCCGAGTAGTTGCTCAGTCGTGTCCAACTCTTTGCGACCCTGTGGACTACCCAGGCTCCTCTGTCCGTGGGATTCTCCAGGCAAGAATACTGGAGTGGGTTGCCATTCCCTTCTCCAGAGGATCTTCATGACCCAGGGATTGAACCCAGGTCTCCTGCACTGTAGGCAGATTCTTTACCATATGAGCTTCAGGGAAGTCCTAGTAGAGGGAACAGAGGAGTAATTTGGAAAAGCTCCCCTGGTGATTGTTCTGGAAAGCCTGGAGAGGAATCACTGTTTCGGGGGAGACAGAAAGGACAGCCTTATGCCTCCAAACCTACTCTGCCAACCTGGTGGGGAACCTGCCCGCAAATACAGGGTTACTACACGGCACCAACCCAGAGGATTCCCGGCCTCCAAGTCCTCCGACCTGCCCAGGGCAGCAGGTTCCCACCACCCACCAGCAAACCCCCTCGGATCTCAGTTCCGTAGTTTACCTCCCAGACGTTGACATCGGGGGGACTGCCAGAAAGTGGTCTGAGGTGGGATGAACTCACACTAACAGTTCAGAACAGAATTACCCTCACAGACCCTGCGTCATTCAGTGGTTTGAGAACTAAAACTTGGGTATTTCCCAGAGCCCCTCCGGCAATACAGAAGTGAGGAAAATGTGGTTTAGAATTTCTGCTTATACGTTTTTTTTTTTTTTTGTCCCCAGCTTCACGTCAGGAATTCAGCCAGTCAGAAACGAAGTGGGAAAGTGGGAGGGGAGGGTCCCAGATCAGAGCTGATGTGATGAGCACAGGTTGGAATGTGGAGCAGTGGGGGCTGCGTCTTTGCAGGGTGGCTTCAAAGTGGCATGAGGGGCATGCCTTGAGATCTGAGCCTCCCCAACCCCTGCCCCACTTCCCAAAACCAAGTGCACAGGGCCAGACTGAGCATTCACACAAGGGATCTCACTGGGGCTTCTGTTTTTTCGTAGAGGATATGAAATCCTGGCAAATTGACTCCAACGGAGGGGACCAGTGGAAGGTGGAGAGCCTCCCCGGAGCACATGGCACAGCCTTTCCTGACTCCAAAGTCAAGAAGTATTTTGTCACGTCCTATGAGTAAGACAGAATGAGTCGAGAAGCTGTGTGGAGGGAGGAAGGTCCAGACACCTGCCAAATCCCAAGGCCTAAGCGAGGGCCTGCCTATGAAGCTCCAAGGAAAGGGTTCCCAAAACCAGCTCAGGGTCTACTGCTGCCTAGAGCAGGAGTCAACTCAGCAGCCACGTTAAGAGACAGCAGGGATGGAGAGCAGATTGAGGAGGCAGGGAGCCTGTTTCAGTGGTAAGGCTAAGTCAGGGGAGATACAGGCTGTCCCCAGTCTAGGGACCTGAGTTTACAGGTGCCCTCCTTAGGGTGCTGGGAGACTGGGCCTAAGGACTGGGATGGATGCAGCCCAACACAAGTGGGTCAGGCTCCCCGCACGTTCCCCACGGAGCTGCCAGGAAGCAGGAGCCAGAGTCCACGGCAGCAGTGACTGGCCCGTAGTGATCGAGCAGGGACTGCTGGGTCCCTTGAACTAGGGGTCCAGGCCATGCCTGCAAACACATGCCTTTCCCTCTGCTCCCCAGCATGTGTCTCAAGTCGCAGCTAATAGACCTCAAAGCCGAGGGCTACTGGGAGGAGCTACTGGACAAGTTCCGGCCGGACATCGTGGTTAAGGACTGGTGAGTGGGGGCCCCCACCTGAGTCCCACACTCCGCAGCCCTCCCTCTTTTCTTCCTGAGATCCCCTGTAGGGAGTGCCTGCTGAACCTGGCAGTGTCCTAGGGCACAGGCTGCCCTCCTTCCTGCCGACAGAGCCAGCACTTACTCATTCAACACCTGCCTCCCACCACCACCACTGCCCTGCACCAGCAGATTTTAACCCCAGTTTACAGATGGGGAGACTTGAGGCCTACAGATGTGTTGTCACAAACAGGCACGGGAGCAAGACACCAGAACCTAGCCTCCTTGGACCTCACAGATACTCACATGCCTCCTTGCCCGTCTGCCACCCCTGCCCCTTTGACTGTTCACCCCACGACTCTATCCCAAGCTCCTATTCTGTGCCCAGTGCTTTGCAACACTCTGGCCTGGCTCAGGGCAGAAGCTGAGCCCCGGTGCCAACCAGGCCCACCACTCTGAGGGTAGAGGATGGGGTTTGAGGTGTGCAGAGCTACAGAGGTTTCGGAGGGTGCAGTGGGGCTGACCAGAGGCTGAGCTCTGTGCCAGCCCCATCATACAGGCCCTCCCTCCCTAACCTCCATTAAAATGTACAGGTGACACACATCTGACCGCCCAGGCCTTTATCTCTATAGAGAGCCTGTTGCTTTTTAGGTCGAAAAAAAAAAGAGATTATGTTGAAATCTCCACTGGAACACCCAAGAAGGTTGTTGACCCTTTTCTCAGATGGGCTCATTGAAGCCCAAAGCAGACTGTACTCCAGCGGGCACAGTGGGGCACAGGGAGCACTCATGGGCAGAGCAGGGCAATGAAACTCGGGGCCCCAGTTAATGGGCCTGCTGGTTGCCTGCTTCCAGGGCCGCTTGTCTTGGGGTCCCCACTCCTGAGCCCCGCTCTCCCACAGGTTCGCCCCTAGAGCAGATTGTGGCTGCATCTACCACATCCGAGTACAATTGACCTCGGCTGACTTCCTCGTCCTGGCCTCCTTCGAGCCCCCACCCGTGACCATCGACCAATGGAACGATGCCAGGTGGACAGAGGTGAGGCCTCACCTGCTTGCCCCTTGCCACCTGCTTCTCCCAAGGCCAGGATGGCAGGAAATCAGGGGCAGCCCCAGGGCCTGGAATGCCCCCGTCCACTGCTTGGAGCTCCTGCCTTCAGGCGGGGAGGCTCTCCCTTGCAGGACCTGGCTCCACCCTTCCCTTCTCCAGCTCAGCCGTCATCGCCTCTCCAGTCCTAGTGATTGCTCTCTCTCCCCTCCCCCCAGGTTTCCCACACCTTCTCGGATTACCCTCCAGGCGTCCGCCACATCTTCTTTCAGCACGGGGGCAAGGACACCCAGTTCTGGGCAGGCTGGTATGGGCCCCGCGTCACCAACAGCAGCGTTGTCATCAGCCACAGGGTGACCAGGAACCCACCCCATGCCGTGGTGCAGCCCTAGACCTTGCTGGGGCCAGAGGAGGCACCCCACCTTCCCTCCACACTCCATCTCCATAAGCCATCTCTGACTGTCCTCTGACAGCCATCCATCCGTCCTCTGCCTGGGCCAGCGGAGTGCCAAAGGTCCCTTGCAAGCAAGAGCTGAGCCTGTAGGTGGCAGCGCCAGCTCTGACCTGGGCTTACTGTCACAGTTCTGACTTTTTGTTGTAATAAATGTTTTCAGCAAAACTCACCTGGGACTGGGGCCAGGGGTGGGGCTACAAGGTCCTTGGCACTTGGGCAGAGAAGCAGCCCCTTCCCTCCAGATACTGACAGCGCGGCTCAGCCCTGGGAGCTCTTTATTGAAACAACTCACAGCACAGCATTTGAGACAGACAGTGTTGGCCCGCCAAATCCCAGAAGGCTGAGAAACCGACGTCCCAGCATTCTTCCCTGCCCTCCTGGCGAAGAAGGGAGCGATTCCTCCACGAAGGCAACCAGGCCTGAGCAGCCCGGGGCTGGAGGCAGGGGTGGTCCATACACAGAGACAATAAGAGCACTTGGAATCAGGGTGGCCCTGCAGCACGGCCCAAGGCTGGGCCCCTAAAGTCTGACAGTCGTGGCTTTCCTGGGGGGTACTGGGGAGGGCCGGTGCACCCTCAGCTGCTTTTATGCGCCCGCTCTTCTACGTAGAGCTGCATCTGATAGACAGGAACAGACACCATAGTCAGACGGATAACCAGGGCACCTCCTTTGGGGAACCCATGGGGTCTCCGCCCAGGGTGAGGCTGTGTGGCCACTGCCAGGGGTTAAGAGAAGAGGGGATTGGGAGCCTTATGCCAGGCATGCCCTGTCGTTTCCCCTGAGCCTTTGTCCACAAGCCATCTGGTGAGGCCTCAGCACAGGGGCCCCAAGCGGCTCACCTTTAAGATGTCTGATGTCATGGTCTTTAGAGGTATCAGTCGGGGGTCATGCATGTGGACATCCTGCTCGTCTGCCAGGATCCAGGGGAAGTCCTGGGGAGGGGACCAAGGGAAGAGTGGCAGGGGGCCGGCTCGTTGCCCATCTTCACTTTGCTCCCCACTCCCCTTCCAGAACTGGCATCCTCAGACATCAGGAAGCATCACAGCCACCAGGGAATTGCCGTTGTGCAGATTCCCAGGTTCCCCCACCAGAAAGGCCTAGTCTGTAGATCTGAGCTGGCCTGGGAGCCCCAGTGACTCAACATGCCCCAAACACCAGTTCGGAAACTGGATTGAGGCTCCCCTCCTCTCAGCGCTGAGTGCCCAGGTGGGGCGCTGACAAGGTGGTGACCACAGAGCTGATGCAGGAGAGCTACTGATGCCATGCACTGCCATAAGCAGTGTGATGAGTACCCTGCCGAGGCAACACCCCTGCTCACACAGAACTCTGATTCTCAGCGCCTCCCAACTGTCTCCTGCCCACCCTCCAACACCAGTCCCATCTCTCACCTTGATGACCTGGATCTTCTCCATGTTGCGAGTGGCAGCTTCTCTTGTGTGCACTAAGACAGTGAAGGTACAGCCTAAAAAGGCCAGAGTTCGGTCAAGCCTGGGCCACCCCATGACTGCCACTGGACACAGCCTTTTCCCACATAGCCTAACTGGCACAGCAGCCCCACAGAATGTGAACCCAGTGCTCAGACAAGACACCCAACAGGGAGACTTAACCCCAGGTGGAGTAAATCAAGGAGGCCTCCTCAAGTAGGAGGGTTCTTAAAAGGGGTTCTAAAAGGCAGGAAGGAAGAGAAGAGGCTTGGTGCAGCCAAGTAGGGACCTAAGGACACAAGCCAACATGGAGCCATGGAAATGCCCAGGGAAGAAGGGGTGGGGACGAGCACACCTGGGGGATTGTGGTCCAGAACAGCATCACACACGCTGATCTTCAGGATGAAGGCTCGGAGCAGCTGTTCCACGTGAGACAGCAGGGAGTCGGAGCTGGGAAGAAGAGAGGAGGAGGGTCTCCCAGCACATGGGTGTCCCCCCTTCCACTGGCAGGCAATCAACCCTGGAAGCAGCCCTGGGGGTAGAGGGCCTGCCTACTTGATTGCACATGGTTAAAATCCTCTGGGGAGTTTAAAACCAAAGCCTCATCCCATCCCAGGCTAATTAAGTCAGAACCGGTTGGCTGTGAGCATAAGGAACCCTGCTGCTAAGCTGCTAAGTCGCTTCAGTCATGTCAAACTCTGCGACCCCATAGACGGCAGCCCACCAGGCTCCCCCGTCCCTGGGATTCTCCAGGCAAGGACACTGGAGTGGGTTGCCATTTCCTTCTCCAATGCATGATAGTGAAAAGTGAAATCACTCAGTCTTGTCCGACTCTCAGCGATCCCATGGACTGCAGCCTACCAGGCTCCTCCGTCCGTGGGATTTTCCAGGCAAGAGTACTGGAGTGGGGTGCCATTGCCTTCTCCGGAGGAACCCTAGTAGGTGGTTCTAATGTGCAGCCCAGTCTGAGAACCAGGACACCAGGCCAGGAAGGGACAGGGCTTGCTTCAGGCCACACAGCAAGTAGGAACAGATTCTAGTGCCCTGACCTTACCACAGGAAGCCGGCAGCTGACCAGCCCAACACAACCACCCAAGGTCAACTTCTAGTTGACTATGGACTGGATGCTTGACTGGGAAGTCAGGAAACTTGGGTCTGTGTCCTGGCTCTGGGTGACCAGGTCAAGATCATCTGAGAGCCAGGACACAGTTGATTGATTTCTGCATCTATAAAATGAGGTTGGGACCAGCCATTTGCCAATGCTGTGATTTTCCAGGTGTGATACAGAAGGGTTTTCTGTGTAACCTGTGTGACGTCCACAGAGACTGCTGGGTGGCCAGCTGTGCCTCGGCCACACTAGGGTGGCACACCTCACCACGTGTCCTCCCGGGCCTTTAACAAGGCATTCGGAGGTTGCCTTAAAGGGGTTAGAGTAGGGGTATTGCTAGGGAGCCTGTGGATGGGGAACGAGGCAGCACACCTGATGGACAGCAGCGGGGGCTGGGTGATTTCAAAGACGAATTTCTCCACTGGGCGGTGCTCCTTGTCCAAAATTACCACCACCACTTTCTCCACATCATTCTGCAAGGACAAGAACCCCCTCCTCCAGAGCTGGGTCCCTGCCACCCTTTTCCCCCACCCAATCCACTCCCTGCCACCTGCTCCTTGCCCAGGGAAGGTTGGGAAAGATACTCGCAGTCCTGCTCAGCTTCCAGGCCCAGAGTCCCTGGGATCCCAGAAAGAGGTTTGAGAAGTTGAGCAAGCACCCCAGTGGTACACATGGAGAGGAAAGGATGCTGGGTCCCACTATGATGCTAGGATGTCTCAGGCAGCAGAACAGATGGGAGGAATCCCTGAAGGGCCAAGCCCAGACAGAACTTGGGGCAGAGGGAGAGAAAGGAACTTGGGAGAACGACCCAAAACCCTCAAGGCAGGTCCCACTTATCGAATTCCAGGAACCAAGGCTCCAGGCCCAGCATGCCTTGAACATACCCACATGCCCTGGGGCCTGTCCCTGGGCAAGGGTGGTCTCCAGAGAGCAGGGAATAGGCTTCTGAGTGTTATTAGTCATATGGACCCGAAAGGGTCCCAGCATTGCCCCATCCTGGAGCATGGAGGGGCACTGGAGGCAGGGTAGGCTGGGGGCCTGGTGTTCTCACCTTCTCCAGGAGCGGCTTGACGCAGTGCAATGTGTCCTGGATATACTGGTTCAGCTCCGGGTGACAGGACATCTACACACAACCCCCACAATGGCTGGTGAGGTTGCAGCACTGATGGGGTGGGGGGGGGACCCCTAACACCCTCTCCAGCTGCCCAAGGCCCTGCCTGCCTTTGGAGAAAGGCCCAGCTGTTCCCTAGGGCTCCCCACCAGGAGACAGACTACCCATCATGAGGCTAAGAACTGAACTATCTACAGAGGGGAAGAAGTTACAAGATCCTAAGAATTCAGTCCCAACATTAGCATTTAATACAGCATTAGGAGTTCCTAATGTGAGGCCACTGTGCTCCTCCAGAGTCTAAGATGTCTCTAAATTGTGGAGGTTTGAGTATATGGGCATTTTTCCAGAGAAGGGATTCAGGAATTTAATCCATTTTCAAACATTAAGAATCTGGAACTAAGGACCTGAGTGGCCTCAGGCTTAACTCCTCTTTCCTTACTTCATCTGTGGAAGATCTCATTTAAAAAGAAAAAGGGAGGATTAAGTGAGACAAGTACCTAGTATACAATGTTGTTTAGTTGTTAAGTTGGGTCTGACTCTTGCTATCCTATGGGCTGGAGCCCACCAGGCTCCTCTATCCATGGACTTCTCCAAGCAAGAATATTGGAGTGGGTTCCCATTTCCTTCTCCAGGGATTAAATCCGGATCTCCTGCACTGGCAGGTGGATTCTTTACCACTGAGCCACCAGGGAAGCATGCTACACAGTGGGTACTCAGTAAGTGCTGATTCTTTTTTTTCATTTTCCCTATATATTTGTTGTTTTTTGTTTCCCACCCCCACCCATATCTTTTAAGCTTCCACCACCTTCCAGTGTTCAGTCACTGCTACTGCTGCTGCTAAGTCGCTTCAGTCGTGTCCGACTCTGTGCAACCCCATAGACAGCAGCCCACCAGGCTCCCCCGTCCCTGGGATTCTCCAGGCAAGAACACTGGAGTGGGTTGCCATTTCCCTCTCCAATGCGTGAAAGTGAAGTCGCTCAGTTGTGTCCAACTCTAGCGACCCCATGGACTGCAGCCTACCAGGCTCCTCCGTCCATGGGATTTTCTAGGCAAAAGGACTGGAGTGGGGTGCCATTGTCTTCTCAGAGTGTTCAGTCATTTGTTCTAATATTTACTGAGTGCTTTCTAAGGGGCAAGAACTTCTAGAGGCTGATGATATAGTCACATGTATTTACTGCTTCCTGTGCCTTTTAACCTAAAACAAACTGTTACAATTAGGGTAAATGAGAGGAGAGAGAAAGTGCCTGAGTTTATAGGAATCCCCTCCAAACTAACCATTCATCAGTTTCAGGAGACCTTTAAAAATCAAAGATGGCGGGGCGGGGGCGGGGGGGGGGGGGGGCGGAATCTAATCAGAGGAGCTGGTCCCTAACTTCTGGCAAGGGGAATTCCCAGTTCAGAGAGGAGGGAAGGAGATGCCACGGCAGTGAGGGATGGGAGGTTGTGGAGCTATTAGCTGCTTCTGTGAACTAGAAGGCAAGGTCAGGCCGCTGAGGAATGAGAGCGCTGAGCCTGAAGGTGGAAGAGAGTTAAAAATCCCCTCTCCATCGGCTCTGTGATTCGGAGGTGACCCAGTGCACCCAACCTGGCTGTGGGGGCTCACCTGGACAGGCACGTTGTACTTCTTACGCTTCTGGAAGATGCCCACCGGGTAGACCTCACGCACGTAGAGGATCAGGTGCACCGCCACCTCCAGGAACTCGCAGAGCACATCGGCCACCACTGAGAGGGGGACAGAACCCGGTGCGCTCGTGGAGGGCAGGGGAGCCCGCTAGCCCTGGCCCTCCCTCGCCCCCTGCCCCAGGTCCAGCCTCCCTACCTTGACCAAAGTTGAGATCCTGTCGCGTGAGCGTGGTCATCCTTCCCAACACCTGGGGGGTGGGGCAGGAGCTAGTTCCAGAGGCCCAGGCAGCCGCAGGGCCCGCCCACTCCCACTACCCCTCCCCTCGACCTGGGAGGGAAACCGGGTAGGGCTGCCCGTCCCTTCTCATAGAACCAGAGCAGCTGGGAAAGCGCCCCACCACCACCCCCGCCCCACGCAGGTGTTAGAGCTGGGAGGCAGCCTAACGCCTGCGATCAGCCTCCGTGCACTGGCCGCTTCGGCCTGCAGTCTTGTGGCGCTAGAAAAGGCCAGAGTTGTGCCCGCATTAAAAGGGCACGGCAGCGGCCGCAGAGGGAACAACTGGATGCACAGGGCCAGGAACGTAGAACTGGACACGCGGAAAGCGAAACTAGGCTGGAATTAGGACTCCACCCCCTGCGAGGCTGGATTCCTCCCCTGCGAGAATCCCGACCCTCCCCTCCGTCCCCGTACCGGCTCCGGCCTCGATTCCCGGCTAGGGGCCCGGCCCCCAGCGAGGGAAACCACCGATCAGGTTACTCCCGCGCGCCTCCCGCTCAACCCGCGGCAGGGGCGCCGCTCCGTGACGTCCGCGGCGCTCCGCCGGGTCCTAACGCCGGGTTTCAGCCACGCCCACTCCCCGCTCAGCCAACCACGGGTGCGGGAGGGAGGGGCTGTCAGAGGGGTGGGCCCTGTTCGGGCGCCAAAATGATCCCAAATCCGCTGATGCTGCGCCATGCCCGCTTCCTTTCAGTTAAAGGTGAGCGAAAAAAAAAAAAAACCCACACAACTTTGGTCTCCACATCGGATCGCAACATATTTTCCTCCTCAGGGCATTTCTCTCGCTTTAGGACGTAAGGGACGAGGGCGGGTAGGTGTTACTGGTAAGAGCCACTGTAGGTCACAGACGGGCACGCTGGACAGCGACATCTACCGCTAGCTTCAAAGTCACCATCCCCGGAATCTCAGCTGCCCAACCGAAAGCGAATCCGCCGGCTCCGGGGCGGGGATAGGGGAGGGCCGGCGAGCACCTGGGACGTCCCCGTTCCCACCCTCATCTGGAGCCTAAATGCAGCCAGTCTTTACCTCCCAAGAAGAAAAAACCTCCCGGGATATGCATCGTAACAACAGCTGACATTTATAGAGCCGTTTCCCAGGTGGCTCAGCGGTAAAGAATCCGCCTGCCCATGCGGGAGGCGCAGGAGACAGGGGTTCGATCCCTGGGTGAGGAAGATCCACTGCAGGAGGAAAGGGCAACTCACTCCAATGCTCTTGCCTGGATAAGCCCATGGACAGAGGAGCCTGGCAGGCTACAAATCATGGGATGGGGTCTCAAAGAGTCTAATACGACTGAGCATGTACACAAAGCAGAAGAACAAGCCAAGTGCCAGACACTGAGCTAAGTGTGTCCGTGAACCAGCTCACTAAATTCTCAAAACGATTCCACTGCAACAGTTGTTATTATTGTCCCCGTTTTACAGATGAGCCAAATAAGGGTCAGAGGGGTAAAGTAACCTGCTCGAGTTACCCAGCTACTGGGGGAGAGTGTGGACACAGATGTCTTCTGCCACTTCACTTTATAGCCCGAATGTTCCCCAGAGGCATGGACTCTGGAAGGGCTGAGAGGATCCTGGGAAATAATATTAAAACAATTCCTAACATGAACACCCACTCTGTTTCAAGTACTGATTTCTTTAATTTTTTCATTAACAGCCAAGCCTCCATTTTAGAGTCCTACTTCATAGATGGTAAAACTGGCTCAGAGATGTTTCCGAATTTGCCCAAATCACACAGCTGGAATACAAACCCAGTTCTGACTTCTACTCTAACTCCAGGGCTTCAACTTATTTTCAACTCCTTTATTTTACAGGTGGAAAAACTAAGGTCAGGGAAGTGGCTGTGGAGTTATGGACAACAGACCAGGGACAGAAATCTGGGGATCTTGTCTCTGACCTCCAGGGACACAAAAGCTTGTTAGAAATCATGCCCGTCGGTTGGTACACAGATCTAGCTGGGAAAGTTTACTGTTTACTGCTTAGTATCAGAAACCTGCACCCCTTTCACCCCAGATGCTTTCAAACCTGCATTCACACACTTCATATGGCAGTGGTGATGGGGAAGAGAATAAGTAACCTGGCCCATTAAGCCAAAAATGCTAGCAGAGCATTTCTCAGAAGAAGTCCCAGGAAATCTGCATCAAAATCCCTGGGGAGCCTGTTAAACACTTTGAACCTGGGCTTCCCAAACCTATGAGATCAGTTGGGGTGCACAACAGGGCACTGGTCCTTTAACAAGCTCCCAGGGGCTTGATGCTGAAGAAAGTATGGGAATTGCAACCACCCTAATTGCTTAGGGAAAGTCTGCATTTTGTAAAATTGCAATGTTTAACCCAATAGAATGAAGGATTTAATTTAGAAATGGATGTGCCTGGCAGCACATTCTGGGCACAGCAATCCTTCCCAAGATCTGGAGACCCTGCCCATGTCACATAGGAGAGGACCATTTCCACATGGAGCCAGCTGAGCCGCTCACTTGTTTGTAGGCAGGTGTCCCCTGGCTCCTTGAGACTTAATCACTGTGGATGCTTGGGAAACGGGGAAATGAGTGTCTCTCTTTGTCCCTCCCTGGAGGTTGCTCAAGCAGCATTTTCATTGGTAACAGAGAGTGGCAGTCTTAAGGGGGCAATTCCTTGTGAAAAGTCCCTTAGGATGGAGCTCTAGGTAGCAGAAGCTCAGAGCCCAGTTACACTTTCGGGGTAGCCTCCAAGGCACAATGCAAGTGACCTGGGGACTCATGCCAGTGTTCCTTCCATTGGCCCTAAGCTCCAGCCCCCTGCCCTAAGAAGACATAGTGCAAGCCACTCAGAGGTCTCCTGCCACACACAGCTAAAGAACTTCAGAGAAACCTTGGTAGACAAACACCCCAAAACTCACATTTTTCCAATGGGGACACTGAGGTCCAAACAGCTTTGTCTGACCCTGGGGTACCTACCTTGTCAACTAGAAACTGGATAAAAATACCTCAGCTTGGGGCTTTGGATTCAGAGCTAGCCATAAACAGAGGAAGGGGGCTAGGAGACAGATGAGGAGGGATCAAACTAATCTGACTCCATCCCCCAAAAGGCCTCCATCTCATTTGTGAAATGAACAGGCTAGACAGATGTTCCCTAAACCTCTGATGACCTCGGGTTCCAAAGGGGCCAAGAAGCTGGGGATAGGCAGGGGCAGGAGGCCAAATCAGCATGGGACCATGAGAGAGTTCTGTGAGAAGTCATCTGTCACTTCTGTCCATGCGGCATCTGATTTTTCGTATCTTAATCATATCAGCATGATGGATGGTCATGGGACCTAGATTACATTATCGAGTTAATTTATTACATTTTTGAATAACCATTTGCTGGGAGTCTGTTTTTCAAAGTTATTTGCACATTCTTCACCATAACAACAATATGTAGGAGGGCACCTGGGAAGGAAGGGTAGATGTTTAGGAGGAGAAAGAGCTTATTTACCAACTGCAGCAGGTTCCTGAGGGTTTTCAACGGGAACAGAAAGAAACTCAGTCCCTAGAGACATTTAAATTGACACTGAGAGAAGATGAGATGTAAGAATTTTGACAATATTGCACAGACAAAGGAAGATTCCTGGGGTTCACTGAACAACACACAATGAATGAACAGGGTGTAACAACAAGCAATGAAGTGTCCAGACCCCTAAGATGTTTCCTTTCGTTCCCACCAGGATGATCACAGGACATAGCATCCATCCCTTCCCTGCCTAAGGTTCCCAGGACACCAGACACAGGAAGGCGGGAGAAGCTGCAAGAGAGTCAGCCAAGTTTAGCCTGGTGACAATCCCACTGTCACCAGTGGACAGTGCTGACAGTACGATTCACCAAAATGCTCAGGAACCCAGCCAGCTGGGACGCCCCCTGAGCAGAGGCCCAGCCTCATTCATTCTCTGGGTTCAGCACCTCCCCAGTGCCTGGCCAGATCCAGGTTCTAAATGAATGTGGGTCCAATGAGCAAATGAAAGAATCTGAAGGAATGAAATGATAGTGGACAGGAGGAGCCTGGTAGGCTGCAGTCCATGGGGTCGTGAAGAGTCGGACACGACTGAGCGACTTCACTTTCACTTTTCACTTTAATGCATTGGAGAAGGAAATGGCAACCCACCTCAGTGCTCTCGCCTGGAGAGTCCCAGCGACAGAGGAGCCTGGTGGGCTGCCGTCTATGGGGTTGCAGAGTCGGACCCGACTGAAGTGACTTAGCAGTAGCAGTATCAGTGACTCCCTGACGCTTGCCTGACGTGAGTCCTTAATGAGTCTGGATGAAGGGCAAAGGCCTCTGATTTCAGTTGTCAGGCTCTAGGTGGTGGTGTGCAGAGAAGAGCTGCTTTCACAAACAAGCAAGAGCTGCAGAATGCACTCTCCACAGTGCCCCTTACACCCTGCTGTGAGAGGCTGCTGCTTCTCTCCCTACCACTGCCCCTTAACCAGATGAATCTCGATGTCTTCATCTGTAAAATGGGATCATGGTAGCACCAATTCCATAGAGTTGAGCAAGGTATATGTGTGATAATGTTTGTAAAGACACAAAGTGTACAATGTCTGGCATGTAAATACCCAATTAATGGCTGTGATGACGATGATATTAAGGTTGACACGCACACACCACCTAAGCCCCTAGAGCAAACACTCTGGACCAGCCATCACACCTTTCAAAACCCCATCCAAAACATTCATAGCTGTGCCCCTCTTGCTCTTTCCATTTCCCAGGGCAGCAGGAAACCGCCCCCCCCAGTGCCCTGAAGGGGAACGTGCATCCTCATGGCCCAAGATGCCTAAAGATAAGGGGCTACAGCTGAAATCAGCACCTCTCCCTGCTCATCTGGCCTTCTGGTGTGAGGCCGGACCTATACAGCTGCCCCAGATCCTGGGGTCCACTGCTGACCTCAGGCTCAGGTCAGAGCCCTGGCCTTACTACCCCAGTAACACTGGACGGCCTCCAATATATCATCAACCAGGACAGAGCCCCCATGTCATTTCCTCCCCAAGGTTCTGCTGACTTTCTAGTGTCATTGATCCCCTTGTTGGTCAGGGGATCTTACAGATCATTTCTTCTTGAACTTTGAAACTTTATCCACAGAAGTGCACAGAAACACTAACTGTTATTCACATTTTAGGGGCTGCTGGGCCCTCTGAAGTCATCCTGGACCATAGGGTAAGAGACCTTGATCCAGCTCAACTGCCAATTTTTAAAAATAACTGCTTTACTGAGATATAATTAAATAAATAATAAATATAATTCAATAAAGAATCCTTTTTAAAGCATGCAATTTGGTGGTTTTTAATATAGTCACAAAATTGTGCATCCATTGCCAATATCTAATTCTAGAACATTTTCTTTGCTCCAAAAAGAAAAACCCACACACATACTGGCAGCCACTTTCCTACTCTCGCCTTCTCCCAACCCCTGGCAACCATCCCCTAGTCTACTTTCTGTCTCTATGGATTTGCCTATTCTGAACATTTGATGTAAATCACACAATACACAGCCTTTTACGTCTGGTTTGTTTCACACAGCATACTGTATTCAAGGTTCATCCAGACTGTGGCATGTATTGATACTTCACTCCTTTCTGTGGTCAAATAATATTCCACCACATGAATACACCACATTTTGTTTATTCACTCATCAGGCTATGGGTATTTGAGTTGTTTCCACTTTGGCCATTCAAACATGGAGAAACTGAAGCCCAGAGTCACCAAAACCTGGATGGGACAGGATTCCAGACTTCTCCTAACATCTACTTTTCTCCACAGCATCACTCTGGGAGGGCCCAGAGAACAGAATCCAAAAGATCACACTACCGATGAATATCCATCACAACAGCATTGGAACCAGAGGAGCCAATAATTCACTTCTGGTTCAGTAAATGCTGGGCCACAGCTTCATCCTGGACAGGGGGAATCATGCCCACTGTCCTCCTCCCAGGCCCAAGCTACCACTGCCTCTTTTCTGCCACAGTTTCCAGCTGGTCTCCCTGCTTTTGTTCTTGCCAAATGCAGTCTATTCTTAACTTTGGGAATCAGAGCCAGTTAGTTAAAACCTGAATCAAATCATGCAGGGTTTCCTTGGTGGCTCAGCAGTAAAGAATCCGCCTACCAATGCAGATTGAATTCAGGTTCAATCCCAGGGTCAGGAAGATTCCCCTGGAGACGGAAATGGCAACCTGCTCCAGTATTCTTGCCTGGGAAATCCCATGGACAGAGGAGCCTGGCAGGCTATACAGTCCATGGGGTCACAAAAGAGTAGAATATGACTTACCAACTAAACAACAAGTCAGATCATGTCTCTGCTCAGCTCATAACCCAATCCATACTGGGGCCCCACAGGCTGATAATATTCCTATTACAATTACAATAGTCGATAATTTTTCTAGATCATATGCTGTGGGGCCAGGACCTTAGAAACATTATCTCCTTATACAGCCATTGCACTTAATCCTTGATCCCTGAGTTAGGGCCAGCGGTGAGCTCAGAGAGGTTAGGCCACTTGAAGGAGAGGGGGAATGGCATCAGAAAAGGAGCCCAAGCACCTAGCCTGACTACAGAGCGGAGCTCTTAAACCTCTGAGCCATAATTTGCCACCCTCTGGAGAAAGAAGACAGTCGAAATGGAAGCCGCTGGGACAGCTCTGGTGGCCAGGCAAGACTGATGCTTCGCGCAAACCCGGCCCGCCCCACCGCTCTTTGATCTTTGCTGTGCTGGTGGCCCCACTGACCCCGCCGTGAGTTATGGGGGCCGCGGGACCCATACATAGCATTCCTGGACTCCCAGGGTCGGCACTCTGCGAGTGATGAATGAGCCGGCCCCGAACGCTGGCTTTGTCCTGCCTGGACCGGGTTTTGGAGCGTCAGACCTATTTTGGACGGGGCGTGGCGAGAGGCGGACTGTGTGTGGGTTAGGTAGGGGGACTGTCTTTTTCCCCTTCCCTCCCAGGGTGTGAGAGTGGGGAGGGGGCTCTAGTGCAGCCGTCAGTGCGCCCGAGTCTCACCTGATAGCGCTTTGAAGACCCCCTAGAATCCCACATGGAAGAGCGACTCCTCCCAGAACCTCGCCCCCAACTCCGCTCACTTCCCGAAGCTGCAAAGGCCCCGCGGTGCGCGGTTCCGCCTTCCTCGTACCGGGCGTTTCTTCTGTCCCATTTGACAGCCTAGGCGGAATAATCCTTTTGGAGAACCGCCGGCCCCTGCTCCGCCAGACTCGCCGCAGCTAAGCGCTCAGCCCGATCCATTGTTGGGGTCCGCCAGGGACCCCCTGCCGCGGCCCTTTGTCGCCAGCTCCCGGACGGGCCCGCTCTAGAGGCGCCACCGCTGCCCGCGCCCCGCCCGTCCCACGCGCCCCGGGCCGCGCCGAGGCGGCTCTTACGCACCGGGAGGAGTGGGCCCGCCTTTCCCGGTGCCCGCAAGGCCGCCCGGCTGCGCCCGCCTTTGTCTACCTTCTTTGTCTGCCCCGCGCCCTCGCGGCGGCGGCGGCGGCGGCTAGGCCTCTGGGGAGCTGGACCGGAACGCCGAGCGCAGCTGGCAAGGGCGCGCTGGCCGGGAGCGCGCTGGGCCCGGCTCGGCCCAGGGCTGCCCCTCGGCTGGGGGCAGCGGAGCCCTCTCCCCGCTACCCCTCCCTCTCCCCTCCCCGTGTTCCCGCCCACTTCCCTCCCGCCCGCCCCCCTCCCCCTTCCCTCCAGCCCCGCTCAGCCTCGGCACGTCCTCCTGCCGCCCGCGCACCCTCTCCGCGAGGTCCTGGCTTCGCGGCTCTGCCCTCTGCTGCGCTCGGCTCCCGCAGGCGCTCGGCCCCGAGCCCCTCGGCCCCCGCCCCGCGGGTCAGACAGGTAAGGCATGGCCTTGGCCCGCCCCCGGCCCCGCCCTCCCGCCTCACCTGGTTGCGCGCCCGGACAAAGGTGGGCTACCTGGAGCGCTCAGGAGCCAGGCGCGCTGGGGACCGAGGCTGGAAGTGAGGATGCTGCTTTCTTCCCTGTCCTCCCGGCCCTCGGACACGTCGGTCGGTGGGTCCGCCGCCTCCCCTCCTCGACGCTTCTCCCCTCAGCTCCTGGCTCTGCTCCTGGGCTCCTCGTCTGCCCACCTTCCTCCGGGCACCGACTTTTCCACGTTCTGACACTGCCTAGCGTACGCCCTCGCCTCGCTCTCCCGGACTCATTTCTCGCCCACTCTCCTCCTCCGCACTAGCCTTCTCCCTGTGGAATCCTGTCTCTTTGTCTCTCTGTCTCTGAGTCTCCGGGTGGTCTCTCGGGCTGAGGATCCCAGTCTGACGTCTTTTGAAGAAGCTCGAAAGACTCCCCGAGCCCCGGGCAGAGCTGGCAGGAGTGTCCTCGGCTTTTAGCGAGGCTACCTACCGGGCTGGAGTGTGTACAGAGAGAGGGAGGCCCTAGGTGCGCCCCTACCCCGGCCAGCACTGCGGGTAGTCCCGCGCCCTCCCTCCCGACCCGGGCCAGTTCCGCGCCCTAGTGATCCCGACGGCGCTGGGCTAGCTCTTCTGGCCCCGGTTCAGGCCCTCTCACTGCCCACTGCCTGCTTTTCTCCAACCGCGCACCGGGGTCTCAGGCGCCTGAGGGAACCAGATTTGAGACATGAGGTCTCTTGGGTTTCCCGCCAAGTCCTCCCTTGCTCCTCTGGGTGCTCCCTCAGCCCTCGCCTCGGTCTGCTCTCTCGCCCAGAGCACTCTTTCACGCTGCCCACCTCCCAGCCTGGTGGCATGGAAGAAGTGCCCTAGTGTTGGTTCAGTACCCCTCCAAAGTCAGGCAGACGGAAGCTGAGGGACAGATCCTGGACAAAGGAACGTACTTCTCTGAGCCTCAGTGTCTCCTTGATAACTCGGGGATAATAGCACCCACCTACAGAGAAGGAAATGGCAACCCACTCGTGTTCTTGCCTGGAGAATCCCAGGGACGGGGGAGCCTGGTGGGTTGCTGTCTGTGGGGTCGCACAGAGTCGGACACGACTGAAGAGACTTAGCAGCAGCACAGGGATGTGTGTGGAAACGGTGAAAAACCATATTGAATGTCAGCGCAGCAGGCACTCGGTGGCCATGGGTGATTCTACAGTCTCTGGGTAGGTGGGGACGAGGCTCCACAGAAAGGGGGAAATGGATCCAAAATTCAAGGCTTAGAGACCCTGAAAAGAAACCTGACTATGGCCCCTCCCTTCTCACAATCACCTCCCCCTACACACTCTTGCAGGCTCTCCTCTCTCTCTCTCTCTCCCTCCTCTTCTCTCCTTGTCCTAAAATCAGAGCTTAAAAATCAGAATGAAAAGGGCCTCTGCTTTCAAAATGAGATCAATGTGGCTGTCGATGTTGCCAACAGCTGGTCATTGATTGAGAGACATCCGTGTGCCTCATTGCCAATTCCAAATCTCCATCTTGCACCCATTTCTTTTTGTTTGTTTTTAAAAAATATGTGTTTATTTGGCTGCACCAGGTTGTAGTTGCAGCATGCGAGATCGAGTTCCCTGACAAGGGATGGAACCTGAACCCCCTCCACTGGGAGTCCAGAGTCTTAGCCACTGGACCACCAGGGAAGTCCCTCTATTTCTTTTTCAATGTCTCTCACAAGCCACTTCCTTTCCTCTGGGGGGGATTGTCTTTTGGACCCTGAACCTGCTGGGGAATCACTCAAACCCTCTGACCATCTGTGTCATCACGACAGGTGGCACACGACTCCAGGAGTCAGGTAGTGATGTGGACTTAGTGGCATAATATGGGCAACTTTATAACATCTCCTGACTGGCAGGTTCTGTATTCTCCAAGCTGGGTTTTTCAGCCCCAGGCAGGTCTGGCAGCCAGAGCCTTTCTCTTTAGAGAGGCAAGAATGGGACTGAGAACACACACACCCGCACATATATACCGTCCAGACTCCTGTTCGCCGTCCTTCCTGCCACTTTCACTGCCTTCCTCACCATTCAGTCCACTGCCCTCCCTATACCTAAACCCCTCAATGCTTCCTTGTTTCCACTAAATTAACGACCTTGCCTGCCTCCCACCAGCATCAGAGTTTTCAGCCATGATAGAAGGCTGGTCATCTCCATGCCCTGATGGACTCCGAACTCTTCCCTCTATCTGAAATGTCTCCCCTTGCAGGCCAAGGTCAGATGGCCCGTCCTATGGGAAGCCCTCCTGCTCCCCCTTTGCCTCCCTGTCTCTCCTGGGCTGCACTTCCCTGGGCGGGGTGAGTCTTGTTCCACTTATGGTCCCAGTGCCTGAGACACAGCAGGTGCTCTGTCCGTATTTGTCCTGATGAATGAAATCCTTGGCTAAGGGGACAGGGATGAAAATTGCAAACCACAGGTTATCCCTGGGTTCCACTGGATCCTGCTGGCCAGGCCAGGGGCAGAGTGGGCTCCAGAGCAAAGGACCAGTGCTGGGTTAGTTGGAGAGGGAGCAATTCTCCTGGAAAGTCCCTGTGGCACCAGGGCTTCTGCATGCCTCCAGAAGTTGAGGATGATTTCTGTGCCTGATTGTAACAGAGGAAATAGACCAGACAGGGAAGAAGCTGCCTGAATTCAGCAGACTAGCTTAGCAGCTGTGTGGCCCGCACCTTCACTTGTTTCAGCCAGAAACGTGACAGAGCAGAGATTTTGCATCCTGGCCTCCCTGATTCTGCATTCTGGGGTGAGCAAGAGCTGGGCATGTTCCTGGGGTCGGGAGGAGTCATCGGGCATCACTCCATTCGCTCCTTCAGGTGAGATTCCCTTCTCTTGCTGCTCCATGCTCTCTGTTTGTCCAACCCTAGCCCTTCCTCTCAAGGGGGCCAGTGGAGCACATGTTTCTCCAGGAAAGACCCTGCCCCCACACCAGGTCCCAGCTTTGGCAGGCACCCGCAGCCCACCCCCCACAACAAAAACACCATGGCCTGGCATTGACTGTCTGAGATACCTCCCTCAGTGGGTATAGGGGCACAAGTACTAGAATCCAGAGCAGCTGGGATGACATAATTGCAGAACCTCAAGTTTTTAGGAGCCCCCTCTGTGCCAGCCTATGGGTTAAGGCCCCCATTTTGTCATATCTAAACATCACAGCATCAGCACTGGTATTAGTTACTGAGTGAGGAGAAGGCAGTGGCACCCCACTCCAGTACTTTTGCCTGGAGAATCCCATGGATGGAGGAGCCTGGTAGGCTGCAGTCCATGGGGTCGCTGAGAGTCGGACATGACTGAGCGACTTCACTTTCACTTTTCACTTTGATGCATTGGAGAAGGAAATGGCAACCCACTCCAGTGTTCTTGCCTGGAGAATCCCAGGGACAGGGAAGCCTGGTGGGCTGCCATCTGTGGGGCTGCACAGAGTCAGACAGGACTGAAGAGACTTAGCAGCAGCAGCAGCAACAGCAAGCATAAGATGTCATGGTCAAAATGTGGCCTTTGAAGTCAGGGGGCCACAAGTTCAAATCCCCACTCTCCCATTCACTCTACTGTGTGACCTTGAGCAAATCCTTCAAATCTTTGCCCCAGTGTCGATCCACTGTTACTGTCTTTATTACCTGAAAAATATTGTCCACTTCAAGGGGCTAAATTAGATACTATACATAAAGCCCTAAGTCTTAAGAATAGTCAATGCCCTGTAAATAATACCCAAACAAACACTGACTTTTCAGATGTGGGACTGAAGCCCAGAAAGGTTAGTTGGCTTGCCCAGGGTCACGCAGCTATTAAATGCTGGGGCCAGGATGCACAGCCAGGCTTGCCTGACTCTAGGTGTCTTTCTGCCCCACACTGGCCTCTTCCAGAACTGACAGCAGGCATTTTATCACTTGATGATTAAGTGATGGGTCCAACAAAATTGTCTGGGAACCAAGATAATGACATTTGGGGGATGAGGGCACCAAGGGGATGGCTTAGGAGAGGGAGGAGGAGGGCTGGCCAGTACCTGTAATGTAGCAGGAGGTAGGACTCCACCCACCTTCCCCCAAAATAATACCCTTACATAGATTTTTGTGAGGTGTGAGGCCTTGGGAGGGTGGGAATTCCCAAGGCTGCTGATGGAAAAAATAAAAGCAGATGGAGCTGCCCCTGTGGGGAAGCCAAACCTCATTTGCCAAGACAATGGTCCCCTCCAGGCGGGCCTGGGCCTGTGCTGACCTGCCCCACCGAAGCCATCAATCACCCCACCGAGGACTGAGGACGGGGCTACCTGTGTCCACCCGCTGCACATGCAGGCACAGATGCACGAACACTTCCAGGAACCCACCCCCAAGCCCCATGCCCGCTCTTTCCCCTCTTCATAATAACAGCAGCTACTGTTTATTGCACCCTTACTGGGTACCACTCACTGTGCATCTTTACCTCCCTTCATTCTCGAAACCTCCAGCATTTTACAGGAGAGGAAACTGAGGCTTAGAGGGGTTAAATAATTTGACTGGGGTCACACAGCTCTTTTCGCTCTGTTCAGGGGGCTCTCCCATGTCTCAGATAATGGGTTTGGATTGACATGTGTGTGTTTGAATCAGTAATAAGTATATCTGTGCCTCCCTCTGTCACTGGGCCTGTGGCTTCCCTGCCAGGTCAGAGTGGGGACCTCTAGATGGCAAAGATTGTGTTTTTACCCACAGATTAGAAGCTCCCTCCAGCAGAGTTTTCCCCATGTCCTGGGAACATCTGAGGCCAGAGTTGTGGGTCCCCTTGCAGACTGGGAAATCCCTAAGGGAAGCAGTCAGATCTCCCCCATTAGACTGGAGGCTTCCTGGGGGAGGAGGCTGCTTTTCTTACTCAAACCAGAGGACAGCAGCTGTGTCTCATCAGTCTTAGAGTCCTCCAAGGTGAGATCTAGATCTTCCCTGTTAACCATGAGAGCTCCCCAGGGTAGGGCTTCTGTCCCAGTCAGAGTTTACTGGCAGTTTCCAGAAGCAGGGACCGGGTGTTCGGACTGGAGCATCTTCCCTTGCATGGCACCCAGGCCCTGCACCCAGAGGGGATGAGCAAGTGCTGACTACCTGATGTCACTCTCCATCCTGGTGCTGCATGGTCAAGAAGCAGAATTCTCTGTGTGAAGCCGGGTTGGCAGACCTGTGCAGGATGGATAGGGTCTGGCTGTTCTGAGGCCTGGGGAGGGGCTGAGAGGCCCCTTCCTGTTGAACAGGTGTCACTTTAAGGGTGCAGAGCCTCAGAGAGGCAGGGTAGATGGATAGGGACTAGCTCAGGACTGTCAGGGTCAACCTGCCAACAAGCACCCTCCACCCAGGGCAGCTGTTTCAAGTCTCACCCCAACACTCCCCAGTAAGCTCATCTTTGCTACCTTCCCACCCACCTACACTGCCTGAGTTCCCTCCGTACCTATAAATGTCCCCTCCTCCAAACACACAGAAGTTCTAATTTCCTAAATAGTCAAATCTCATGACAGGTTAATAATCCCATTTCACAGACAGGGAAATTATGACTCAGGATGAGGTGTGATGGTGGGAGGGATTGTGGGAGGGGCTAGAGAGGCAAAATCTGGTCCCAAATTGCCTTAGGAGGAGCCCAGCTGGTGAAATTAAGATCCAGCTCCCCCCCCCCCCACCCTCATTGAGGACAGAACTATTTTGTGATTATTTGCTTATTTTTGGCTGTGCTGGTTCTTTGTTGCTGCACAAGCTTTTCTCTAATTGCGGCGAGAGGGGGCTACCCTCCAGCTGTGATGTGTGGCCTTTTCATTGCCGTGACTTCTCTTCCTACAGAGCATGAACTCTAGGGCAAGCGGGCTTCAGTAGTTGTGCCTCCGGGCATTAGAGCACAGGCTCAATAGCTGTGGCACACAGGCTTAGTTGCCCCAAGGCATGTGGGATCTTCCTGGACCAGGGATCAAACCCATGTCTCCTGCATTGGCAGGCAGATTCTTTACCACTGAGCTACCAAGGAAGCCTGATGTAACTATTTTGATTGAACAATTACAACTTCTCATTTTCCAGCCCTGGGGGAATCAGCTCCCCTTAAAGAAGATAGGAATCTGCTCCTAGGGAACCAGGACCTCTAAGACCTCCACCCCCAACTGGAATTCCAGATTTGTGGAGCTGACTGCCAGGTGGCCCCGCTGTTCTAAGAGCAGAAGTGGGTACCTGGGGATGGCCATCTCCACTGTTCAATTCCAACCATTCCAGGAAGTGTGTGACTGAGCCATGAGGCGTCAGAGGGAAGAGTCTGGCAGATCAGTTCCAAGTTAGAGCATTCCTTCTAACAAAGTGTGTCCTCAGCACTACTGAGTTGGGGTTCTGGGCATACAAACGCTGCCCTGGGGGCTCCCAGGTGTGAAAGTGAGGTGAAAGTTCTTTGTGTATAAAGGAGCTGATCTCTGTCTGCTGTATGTGTTGTGGAAATGTCCCCCGAAGAGTTTTAAGCTGGAAAGCTAGTGATCCGATTTGTCCTTCTGATCACAAAGCTGAAAATGTTTTGGTAATAAGCTGGGGCCAGGGCAGACAGCAGCACCAGAAGTTGTCTGGGTTGTCGAAAACATGGCAGGGAATGTGGCATGGCAGGGAACGTGGGACCCACTTGGAGCCCAGTCTGACCTGAGACTGCTGCTCTGGACAGAATTCCACCCCTTAGTGTCAGGGTCCCCAGAAGGGAATGGTGAGATGCCCAGAAGGCCCCAAAACCCCAGACCCACTTCTCCCATGAGCTGGGAGGGCTCAACACCTGAGCCCAAGAATACTGACTCCCAGACTACCCCAGAGTAAGGCTGAGTTCTCTAAAGGGAACAAGATCCCCATGGAGATGTTTCTTGACTTCCCAAGGGTAGAGGTCTCTTCTAATTTAGGTTTAGTAGAAGGCAGCTACCTTCCAGTTTCTTTCTTTCATTTATTTTATTCAATCTTGGCTGCACTGGGTCTTTGTTGCTGTGTGCAAGCTTTTTCTAGTTGTGGTAAGCTGGGGCTTCTCTCTAGTAGCAGTGCTCGGGCTTCTCATTGCAGTGGCTTCTCTTGTTGCACAGCATGGGCTCTAGGGTAAGCGGGCTTCAGTAGTTGCACCTCGTGGGCTCTCTAGTTGTGGCACACAGGCTTAGTTGCCCTGCAGTATGTTGGAACTTTGTTCCCTGACCAGGGATCAAACCTGTGTCCCCAGCCTTGGCAGGTGGATTCCTAACTCAACCACCAGGGAAGTCTTGACCTTCCAGTTTCTTATGAGTTAAAGAGGGTTAGAATGTTTCTGTGTGGAGCATCATTTTAAGACCTGAGCTGTGGCCAGGGATGTGGCAGGAATTAGAACCCTTCTCTCTCCAGCTCCCTGACCCCCCAGCACTGTGCACCCCTTTCTGAGGAGCCCTTGAAAGATAGGTGTGCCCCAGTCATCCCAGAGACCTCAGTGCTGGTCTCAGGATGTCCATCCTGGTAGCTCGGTGGGTTAGGATCTCACCTGTGCTGGAGGTCAGGCATGACTGGAGAGGTGGCCAGAGCAAGGCAGAGCTCCTTCGAAATCGAGTGAGAGGGAGGGCTGGCCCAGGAGTGAACTTCTTATCATTACACATGATTGTGTTTTATTTTGTCTCTCTCTCTCTCTCTCTTTTTTTTGGCAAGGAGCTTGCAGGAGCTTAGTCCCTGACCAGGGATTGGACCCATGTTCTCCAAAATGAAAGTGCAGAGTCCTAACCACTTGACCATCAGGGAAGTCCCACATATTGTCTTTGAACATTCACAGATATGTCCTGTGAATTCATACTACTTTGACACCTGTGCCTGGCCCCTTGGGGCTCACTCTAGAACCAGGAGGATATGAGATGTCATCCCTCCCCACAGGGGGCTGTCAGTTAGACAGACAAACAGATGGAGGATCTTGTCACCATGGATCATAAAGTCCCAGGCTCCCTTGGCAGAGGGCCCTCGAGACCATTTAATCTAACTCAGTGATCCAGTAGTCTGCTTCCACTAGGCTTCCCATCTGTTTTATTTATTTATTTATTGAGCAGGGCTGATCATTCCCCATGAAATCTTATCCATAATCCCAGATGTTCAGTTGCTGAGTTGTGCCCAACTCTTTGTGACCCCATGGACTGCAGCATGCCAGGCTTCCTTGTCCTTCACGATCTCCCAGAGTTTGCTCAAACTCATGTCCACTGAGTTGGTGGTGCCATTCAATCATCTCTTCCCCTGTTTCCCCGTTCTCCTCCTGCTCTCAATCTTTCCCAGCATCAGGGTCTTTACTAGTGGGTCGGCTCTTCACATCAAGTATCCAAAGTATTGGAGCTTCAGCATCAGTCCTTCCAATGAATATTCAGGGTTGATTACCTTTAGGATTGACTGGTTTGATCTCTTTGCAGTCCAAAGGACTCTCAAGAGTCTTTTCTAGCACCACAGTCCAAAAACATCAATTCTTCTGTGCTCAGCCTTCTTTATGGTCCAGCTCTCACATCCATACATGACTTTTAGAAAACCATAGCTTTGACTATATGGACTTTTGTCAGTAAAGTGGTATCTCTGCTTTTTAATGTGCTGTCTAGTTTTGTCATAGCTTTTCTTTGTCTTTTAATTTCATGGCTACAGTCACCATCAAAAGTGATTTTGGTGCACAAGAAAATAAAGTCTGTCACTGTTTCCGTTTTTTTCCCCATCTATTTGCCATGAAGTGATGGGACCAGATGCCATGATCTTAGTTTTTTGAATATTGAGTTTTAAGTCAGCTTTTTCCCTCTCTTTTACCTTCAACAAGAGGCTTTTTAATCTCAGTACTAAGACCAAAAAAGCCATGATTTTAAGAGCAGTGTGGCACCCCACCACCACCACAAATTTCTTCCCCAAATCAAAATTTTTCCATCTCATGAATATACAACTTCAAGCCCTACTTTCACCAGACTGTCTTTAGCCTCTCCTCCTTGGAGGTGCTATGCAAACTCTGTTACGCCCAATGTACCATATGGCCTACTTTAAAGTAAATCAGTGACAAAAAGAGAAACTATCCTCAATGGTCTAAAAGAAGATAGTGGATGTCAGTTGCATTTGTCAATATGAAATGGAGCCTCTAACTGGCTTTGATCGTTGGTGCTCAGAAAATCCTGGAGAGTGTAAATAAGTCATAGCAAATGTCAACAGCTCTTTTAAACTGCTCACATTTCATCCCTGGAACACTCTTCACTGACCCAGGAGAAGCCCAAGTTATGGTGGGGCTGTGCCAGATTTAAAATTGGGTAGAGAACGCATTTGAGAGTGGCTGTTGCTTCCCAAGTGATGCTAGTGGTAAAGAACCTGCCTGCCAATGCAGGAGACATAAGAGACGTGGGTTGGATCCCTGGGTTGGGATGATCCCCTAGAGGAGGCATGGCAACCCACTCCAGTATTCTTGCCTGGAGAATCCCATGATCAGAGGAGCCTGGCAGGCTACAGAGCACAGGGTCACAAAGAGATGGATGCAATTGAAGTTTACCTACAGTATGGGCTTCCCTAATAGCTCAGTTGGTAAAGAATCTGCCTGCAAAGCAGGAGATCCTGGTTTGATTCCTGGGTCGGGAAGATGCCCTGGAGAAGGAGTAGGCTACCCACTCCAGTATTCTTGGGCTTCCTTTGTGGCTCAGCTGGTAAAGTATCTACCTGCAATGTGGGAGACCTGAGTTGGGAAGATCCTCTAGAGAAGGTAAAGGGTACCCACTCCAATATTCTGGCCTAGAGAATTCCATGGACTGTATAGTCCATGGGGTTGCAAAGAGTTGGACACAACTGAGCGACTTGCAGCTTCAAAATAGTTTTAAAACATTTAAAAATTAAGGCTAGAATCAAATGCTTAGAGAATCCCTGAAACATATCTACCAAATATGGTGGCTCAAATGTGTCACTTTCACACTCAAGATGGAGATCCAGGGTGAAAGGGTGGGGATTGATAGCTAAGTTCTCCCAATGGGTGGTTGTCTGGCTCACAGCCTGGACTGAGTGTTATAACCCCTCAGCTCCATCAGAGCCTCACTGATATCCCTGGCCTGGGATTCCTGTCTAACCCTCTTCAGCCAGCCCTGCTCCCACCTCCCACCCCCACCTGCCCCCCTCTTCCCTCCAACCCATCAAGCATCGGGTGAGCTGATCAGTAAAGGAGGAATTCAGGCCCCACAGTTGTCTGCCAGGAGGGTAGGCAGGAGCCTCCGCCTAGTCTCCTGGCCCCTAAATGCAAGGCTGTTGTGGGGAGAGGAGGTGGGGGCTCAGGAGTCAAAGCAGGCTCCAGACTCCATTAACTGCCTTCATTTGCATGTGACACTGCATTCCTGTGGGCTTCTGGATGGAGACCTCGCTGGCAGTTTAACTCCACACAGTATGGGGACAGGATGAGGGCTTGAAACAAACCCCTTCCTCCTCCTTTGTCAATTTCCTCTTCTCAGCTGCCAGAGCCTGGCCTGGCTCCTGGGCCCTGACTACACTCACAGCAATGGCAGGAGATTACATGGGAGAGGCAAGCAACCCCCCACTGAAGCTCAGAGGATGGGTGAGGGGGTGCAAGGACTTGACTGTCCGTGTGTGCTGGGTGCAGAGAAACCCAGACCCCGAGGTGGGGCTTTGTCACTCACCAGCGGTGTCACCTTGTGCTTGTGGCTCACTCTCCCAGAGGCCGGGTTTTCTCATTTTAAAAATATGGAGAACAACCTGCCATATGCAGGGCAGTTGAGAGGATGCAATAAAAAATGGATGAAATAAGCTTGTAAGAGCCTGGCTTCCCAGCCGCTCAGGGAATGGCAGCTCCTATGGTGACAATTGCTCTAGCTTAGTTTAGTTTTTAAGGAGCCACTATTAGGTCTCTGTTGTGAGAGAGCTATCTCTGGGTGTGGATGGTCCTTCTGTCCCTCAAGTGCTGCTGAGTGTCCCTAGTCCTAAGTAAACCAGACCCAGGCCCAGAAGAGTAGGTTTTGTGTGCAAACCACAGGCAGAACCATGCAGGGCTGATGGGGACCCCGGGGAGACGGGGCACCTGCTGCCGCTTCTCTCCTGGCTGCTTGGTGCCTTGGGAGGCAGCCTCCAACTGGCTTCCTGAGCAGCAGAAATGGATCAGAGCCCTCATCGCTGTGGATCCTTGGCACGACTCCTGTAGCAGCCCGCGTTTCCTAAGCGGCTCTTTGCCAGATTGGCATCTGGGCTGCTGCACTGTGCCAAGATTCAAGTACAAATCCTGTGGGCTTGGAAAGAGGACTCCATGCTGTCTTCAGGGCAAAGAGGCTCCGGGATCCCCAGCTCTCAGTCCAGCATGCTCTCTCTCTCTCAGTCTCTCTCTGTTACACACACACACACACTCAGACACACACACACTCAGACACACACACACTCAGACACACACACCCAGACACACACTCACACACACACACTCAGACACACGCATACTCACACACACAGACACACACACACTCAGACACACACACACTCAGACACACACACCCAGACACACACACTCACACACACTCAGAAACACACACACACTCAGACACACACATACTCACACACACAGACACACACACACTCAGACACACACGCACACCCAGACACACTCAGAAACACACACACACTCAGACACACACATACTCACACACAGAGACACACACTCAGACACACACACACACCCAGACACACACACACACACTCAGAAACACACACTCAGACACACACACACTCAGACACACACACACACCCAGACACACTCACACATTCAGAAACACACACACACTCAGACACACACATACTCACACACACAGACACACACTCAGACACACACACACTCAGACACACACACATACACCCTCCCTGGGAATTTATGTATGATCTTGGGCTCAAGATGGAATGGAATCAGTTTGATTCCATTCTGATCCATAGTTGTTGTTTAGTCTCTTAGCGTGTCCAACTCTTTGTGTCTCTCTGTCCATGGGATTTCTCCAGCAGGAATATTGGAGTGGGTTGCCATTTCCTTCTCCAGGGGATCTTCCTGACCTAAGGATCAAACCCGCATCTCCTGCATTGGCAGGTGGGTTCTTTACCACTGAGCCACCCGGGAAGCCCAAAGTTATACGTGCCTATTATTTGCAGAGCCTTGTAAATGTGACAGGAACAGAGGGAAAAGGGAGACAGAACTTCCTGTCTAGTTGGGGGTCTGATTGGCCCAGCAGGAAATGATCTGGGCAGAGCTGTGTGGGATCCCTGAGGAGGGAACTGTATCTATCTCAGTGGGGAACTAGAGAAGGCTTTCTGTCAGAGGGGACATTTGGGACGAGTCCCAGAGGACAGGAAGGATTTCCATAGAGTAGCATCAGCGAGAATAGAGAGACAAGAAAGATGCGGGGTGGGGGTGTTCGAGGCCCAGGGAATAATCTCTATTGGCTGTGATGAGGAGGAAATAGAAGGCAGGGCTGCACAATTAGGTTGGGGCCATGTTACACAAGATCTTGAGTGCCAGGGTGAGGAGTCTGTGGTTAAATGGGAAGGGAATAGGGAGCCAGGGACAGTTGTAAGCAACATCAGAGTAGTTTGGCAGCAGTATGGGCCAGGGGCAGGATGGTACCAATAAAAGTCTGAGGAAGGGGATGGCCCGCATGGTGAAATTCTCCCTATCCTGCTTCAGGTTGGCCCCATACATGATTTGTGGGGTGCAAAACGCACAGGGAACAAAGATGGCACTGAAGTTGGGGTTCCTGGGTACAGTGAACAGACCCATGGTCACCAGCAAGGGCTTGGTATCAGGACTTCATTGGGAGAGATGGCAAGTGTGGCTGGGAGAGATGGCAAGTATGGATGGGGTTGTGATGCAGGGGGTTGTTTATAAAGTTGCGGTGGGGCTGGGCTTCAGCTCCTGGCTCTGCAGGGGAGATGCTGGCCTCTGGGACTAGTGCCAGGGCTGGTCACCGAGCTCAGAGGCCAGTTCTGAGTCATTGATTGGCCTCATGTGTGTCCACAGGGACAGCAAGCTGCCACTACACGACATGGGGCTGCTCACCCCTCACCAAGACTCATCTGGTCTCTTGCCTGCACTTTTTGGGTGACTCACCTTGCTTCTCTCTACCCTCAAGATGGAGGGATTCTGCTCCCTGCCCAATGTCCCAAAGGTTCCCTGTCGATGGAGGTGCTCTGTGGGTTTCTCCCAGGCTGTCCATGTGATGTCCCTGCAGGACAGAAGTGGGGGCTGGGTGGGGAATAGCATCAACACAGACTCCACATCCCTCAGTCACAGGGAGAGGAAGGTGGAGTCTGGTAAATGCAGCCTGGCATCTGCCTGAAGCTTGGAAATAGGGTTTGAAGGGTCCCCTGGAGCAGAACAATGCTTGACTGACAAGCCCCTCAAAGGGCCCCTCCTCCTCCCACCTGGCTGCCTCTAGAGTGCAGGCCCGCCTGAGCACCAGCCTCCAGGGCTCTCATTATGGAAAGGCTGGGGGTGAGGCTGGTAGGGCAGAGCCCAGGGCAGTGGAGGCCAGGGCCCGAGCCTCCCCGGGGACTAGGACATGCCAGGAGGGAATGAAGGGAAGGAAGGGAGGCCAGTGACCAGGCAAGGTGGGGGAGGAGCTGTTTCTCTCCCTCTGCTTCCCCCCCACCCAACTCCTCCCCAGGCGGGTCAGCCTGCCCTCCCCGCACGCTCCAAGGGCCCCTCACTTGGGGTTAGCTAACGGTGAACCTGGGCAGGATGGCTGTGGTGGAGGCTGCAGGAACTGAGGGGGCTGGAGGGAGAGCTGCTGGCGGAGGACCCCAGGCCATCAACCTTTCCTCAGCCTTAGGCAATTATAAAGCCACAAATCACAAGGAGACAGTTGTGTAAGCACCTTTGCAAACTTAATGGAATACGCAGGGGACCCGGGGAGGCTGTAAAAATTCAATCAACCCAACTAACCTGGTGCCCAACTCGCCTGGGATGTGGTGAGGCTGGTGGGGTCGAGGGGAGAGGGGAGGACTGTGGGGAGGGGAGGGGACATCCCCACTGTCCCCAAGCCACATTTCTCCTGAGCCTTAGCTCCACGTTCTTCTGGAACATTTGGGAATTTTGACTCTTCCTCCAGTGCCAAGAGGGGAGCAGTGAGGTCCCATGAGATGCTCCCAGTTCCAGTGCAGAAGGACAGGCTGTCCCCAGGGGAGGTCAGAGGTAATTCACCCTACCCTGCAGGGTCAGAGTCCAGTCTCCAAAGAGCCTCCTGTCCGCCCGCCCCAGGAGGGACAGTGCCGGCCCTGTCAGAACCTGCCTGGAACTTGGAGGAAGAGAGAAGGCAAGGCTGGGCTGTCCGGGAACAGCACGTGGAGGCTCAGGGCACAGGCTTAGCAATGACTAAATGCCACTTACTCCATGTGACTCAGCCTCTCTGAGCCTTAATTTCCACTTCAGAAAATAATAGGCACCACTTCAGAGAGTCAGCGAAAGGACCAAGTGATAGACACGCACACCAAGCCCAGAATGTGATTCTTTCTTACAGCACGTGCTCAAATGCTTTTATTTCATTTGTTTGATTTTAGGCTTTGAGTCAAGTCTCTGGGACTATAAGCCTATTTCTCAGCTTGGAGGGACTCAGCTCATTCCTGGGAACTTAGCCCAAGGCAGAGGTTTGCACAGAAGAAAGGAATCTAGACTGGAACCTGGGTGTTTCTTAAAACTATTGAAACTCAGGGACTCTCAGCTTCGACACTGTGGTCTTTCTGGGCCGGGACAGTCCTGTGCATTGCAGGGTGTTTAACAGCATCGCTGGCCTCCACCCGGTAAAGTCGGTAGTGCTAGTTTGGGCCACCTAAAATGTTTCCACATGTTGCCAAATGTCCCCTGGGTGGGGGGAGACCAAAGTCCCCCTCCTTCCCTGTTGAAACAGACGGGGCTATAACAGTGTGATTTAGGGGGGACGGCCCTGGTGGTCCAGTGGTTAAGAATGCACGCTTCCATTGCAGGGAGCAAGGGTTCGATCCCTGGTTGGGAAACTAAGGTCCCGTATGCCTTGCAACATGGCTAACAGATAAATAAATAAAAATAAATTTAAGTAAGCAACTTGTAAGTGTGAATGAGAGGACTGTGGATGTGGAGGAGGAGGGCTGCAGAGCTGCCCCCTCATGGTCCTACTTTTCTTGCAGGAATAAGCCCTCAGCTGGGCCCACCACCCACGCTGCCCCCATGCTGCTCCTCACCCTCCTCCTGCTCCTGGAGCTGAGCCTGGCAGGCTCCCTGGGACCCGGAAGCTCTGCTCAGAACCTCCCAGAGAATCACATCGACCTCTCGGGACCAGCACTGTGGACGCCTCAGGCCAGCCACCACCGTCGGCGGGGCTTGGGCAAGAAAGAGCGGGGCCCAGGGACACCTGGCTGGACCCAGGATGAGGCTGTGGTCACTGCCACCAGGCAGGCCTCCAGGCTCCCAGGGGCAGAGGGGCTGCTGCATGGGCCAAGTCCTGCAGGCCTGCTGCAGGACAAAGGTCTGCTCCGGGGGCTGACTCGGCCCTACTCCGAGAAGGAGGGCCAGGCTCCAGGGTCAGAGAGGGTGAAGAAACGAGGCAGGGAGCTCAAGAGACGGAAGGAGAGGTTGAGGCTGCACAGAGGTAGCTGGAGGTCTGCAAGGGGGTGGGGCCCTACAATGGAGGGAGGGGGGCAGTGGGGGAAGGGGATCAGACCCAAATGACCAAGGGGATGGACTTCAGGTGACGGACATGGAGGCTGGGGGTGGGGTCAATGGCAGGAGCTTCCTGGGAGGACAACTGGATGCCCCAAAGAGGGCAGGTTGTGGACCCTCAGAGGAAGAGAGGGGTCTCACTAGACTCAGAGGGGTCTGGTAAGAAGAGGTGCTGGGAAAGGCCTGGGTCAGGGTGGAGCAGGGGAGGAAGAGAAGGATATGTGGCCATAGGAGCTCAGTCTTATCCATAGATCCTCCTGATTCAGGAAGTCTACCTTGTGTCTGACCTAAATCCATTCTATTGTAAGTCCTGAGCAGAGATGGGACAATTCGGTGCCCCCCAAGCATATCACTTAATCAGCGCTGAAACACAGAGCAGAGGCCAAGAGCTCAGACTCTGAAGCCAGATCTGCCCCAATTCAGATTCTGACTCCATGACTTCCTGGCAAGTCACCTTTCTGTGCCTTGGTTTCTGCAAAATGAAGGCAAGGCCCCCTCTTATCCTCACTGTAGACTCAGAGAAATCTTGCTATCCGGAGTACCTAGAACAGTGCCTGTCATTTGGCAGGGGCAGCAGCAGTGGTTGTTTCTATTCAATAGTTAATTCTCAACTTTCTCTCGATGCTGAATCCACCCATGTCCTCTGACCTGGACATGGCTGACCCAAGGAGAGCAGTCACGTCCTTATTTCTCCTCCCTCTGCCCTGTTTGTTGATGGAGTTTCCTCCCTGTCCTTCTTTGTTATTGTTGTTGTTCAGTCAGTCATGTCCAACTCTTTGTGACCCCATGGACTGCAGCACGCCAGGCTTCCCTGTCCTTCACTATCTCCTGGAGCCTGCTCAAACTCATGTCCATTGAGCTAGTGATGTCATCCAACCATCTCATCCTCTGTCATCCCCTTCTCCTCTTGCTCTCAATTTTTCCCAGTATCAGGGTCTTTTCCAATAAGTTGGCTCTTTGCATCAGGTGGCCAAAGTATTGGAGCTTCAGCTTCAGCATCAGTCCTTCCAATGAATATTCAGGGCTGATTTCCTTTAGGATTGACTGGGTTTGATCTCCTTGCTGTCCAGTAGACTCTCAAGAGTCCAACCTCCTTACTTTCCTTCATGTTCCCAAATCCCCTGTGAGCTCCAGACTCCCCAAAACAACATGTTTCAGCATCTCCACCCAGCTGACCCCTCCCCAGTCTCCCCTGGCAAGAGCCCAGGCAGGCAGCCTCAGCTTCAAGTCTCTTTGTGTGACAAGACTGCCTCTAAGGGAGGGCCAAAAGCCACAGGCATAAATGGGGGCGGGGTTCTGCAGGAAGTGGGTGATGGAGCCTCAGCCCCCTTTTCTCCTGCAAACAACTGAGGCTTGTTTCCCTGCCAGGCCCACTGAAACCCCTCAGGTGGACAGAACACAGTCAGAAGAGGGGAGCCCAGCTTAGATTCTCAGCCTCCCACCCCTGGGGATCATGTGTCAGGCTGGTGTGAGGGTGGTAACATCCTTGATGCCAAACTGGAAGGCATATACCCTGCACGGACTCAACCCAGCCCAGCTCCAGTCCCAGCTCCAGTGGACCAACGGGGGCCTCCCACAAGAGTGAGTGAGTGGAGGAGGGGACAGTGGCCATCTAGAGCTCAGGCTGGATTCATCTTAGGAGGGTGGGGTGGCCCCAATGGACCCAACCAACCTTAAAGTCAGCTCTTGTCTGAGAAAAAGAGGCAAGCATGAGCATGGGCCCTCTAGTTTTCTTGAAGCCTCCTGGCTCCTGTGTTCGCGTGTGTGTTAGTCACTCAGTCGTGTCCTACTCTTTGTGACCCCATGGATTGTAGCCCATCAGGCTTCTCTGTCCATGGAATTTTCCAGGCAAGAATCCTGGAATGGGTTGCCATTTTCTTCTCCAGGAAATCCTCCCAACCCAGGGATTGAACCCAGGTTTCCCGCATTGCAGGCAGACTCTACCGACTGAACCACCAAGGAAGCTGATTTCTGACCACCCCCCAACCCTGCACACTTTCCCCCTCACACTCATCCTACCCCATGCCTGCGTATCTTAGAAGGCTGCATCAGTGGTTAAAAGTATTGATTCTGCATTAGATGGACCTGGGTTCAAATTCAGATTTCAATACTCACTGGCTGTGCACCCTCAGGCAAGTCACCTAACCTCCTTGTGCTTTAGTTTCCTTCCCTGTAGATGAGACTGAAAGAGTATCTACCTCTCAGAGCTCCTGCAAAGGTTAGGTGAAATAACGCTTGCAAAGCAGGACCCAGCATGCAACATGGTCCCAGCTGCAGCATGTGCTCAGCAAACAGGGTCATCATCACCACTTAGGGAGCTCTCACTTCCCAGCCTTCTCAAAGGCCTCTCCCCTCTGCAATGCCTCTCAGCCTCATTACCTGACTCCTCTACTCAAACTTCACCTCCTCCAGGAAGCCTTCCATGGTTAATCCTACAAACTTCACCTCCTCCAGGAAACCTTCCATGGTTAATCTTGCTGGTTTCCATTCGTTGCACTTACATCCCTGGCTGCACTCCATCAAGCTGGACTTGGACTTGCTGGAATGTTGTTTTAGAGGGAGAATCCCCAGCAACACTGCACGTTCATCCTAGACATTCCCCCTTATCATGCCCCCAGCCTCCTGTTTCCAGCCCCCTCCCCAGGAGGGTGGGCAACGGGGATACTGGTTGAGCCAATAACTTGTCCTATGGTTCCTGCTGCCCCCTAACTTGCAGCAAAAAATGCGGGTCCTGCTGTGGGCTGATAGCAGGTGATGAGCAGATAAAGTCGCTGTGTTCCCTGCTCCTTGTCTCAGGCCGAGCCTTGGTCAGAGGCCCCAGCTCCCTGATGAAGAAGGCAGAGCTCTCAGAAGACCAGTCCCCAGATGCTTTGATGGAGGAATCCTCCACCAGCCTGGCCCCCACCATACTCTACCTCACCACCTTTGAGGTACCTGCCACCGAAGAGTCCCTGATCCTGCCCATCACATCCCTGTGGCCCCAGGTAAGGGGCTGGGAGGGTTCTTGGGATGACCTCATGCAAACCCTTCCTAGTACCTTTAGGGAGATTGAGGCACAGGGGCAGGAGGGAGTTGGTCCAGGCTCATGAGGCTGGATGGAAGCCGGTTCTCCTGATGCCCATCCAGCCCAGCTATGGCCAGCCGGCCCACTGTCCAAGCAGTGGTCCAGGGGCTCATGCTATGGAATGCCAAGGAATCAAGTGCCAGCTCAGCACACTGGTCTCTGAACCTAGAAAAGTTAGGCTTTGGGGGAAGAATTTTGTACATCCCGCAAAGGACAGAGAATAACAATGTCTAAAATCATGTCCCCACAATCCAGAATTAACAAGCTTTACTTAAAACTTTGATGCATCTGCTTCAGACCTTTAAAAAGAGAGGGAGCAAGCAAGCAAATGTGGCAAACACACTAACCATTGGTGAGTCTATGGTAGTTTAGTCGCTAAGTCGTATCCACCTCTTTGCGACCCCATGGACTGTAGCCCACCAGGCTCCTCCATCCATGGGATTTTCCAGGCAAGACTACTGGAGTGGGTTGCCATTTATTTCTCCAAGGGATCATCTCAACCCAGGGATCGAACCTAGGTCTCCTGCATTGCAGGTGAATTCTTTACCAACTGAGCCACCAGGGAAAACCTCTTGGTGAGTCTAAACAAAGGGTATCTATTCTTGCAACTAACACAAAGTGCGTCATTGTACCTCTTCTGTGGCTTTGAACATTTTTTCAAAATAAAATCATTAAACATGACCAATAAAATAATACATGTAGAAGAAGTAAAACTTTTTTGGCAGGAGATCTTCCTTATTCCCTTTCTGGGTCTTGCACTCCCTTGAGATCCTGATAAACCATCTCCAACAAATCCACAGTTATCCATGCCATCGAAGGGCTCCCCGAAGCCCATCTGTTGAGAATCCAGCCCTATGGCATGCTTGCATGCTCAATCACTTCAATCATGTCCCACTTTTTGTGACCTTATGGGCTGTAGCCTGCCAGGCTCCTCTGTCTGTGGCATTCTCCAGGCAAGAATACTGGAGTGGGTTGCCATGCCCTCCTCCAGGGGATCTTCCTGACCCAGGGATCGAACCCAGGTCTCCTGTGGCTCTTGCATGGCAGGCGAATTCTTTACCACTGAGCCATTATTGCCCACGTTCTACTGTGCACAGATCCAGCCCCAAAACCACAAAGGGTGGGGCAGGGCGCGTCTAGAATAGAACTGAGCTATGGGCATGGCCTCAACAGTGCCATGCCATGGAGAACTGAGGACATCTGTAGGGGAGAGAAGGGACAGGGGAGCGAGCAGCTGGGCTTCCTCCTGAGTGGACACGGCTGCCTCCCCAGCCCCCACCTGCAGAGAGCCTGAGGACTGCAACAGCTGCCTTTAGGTGCTGTCCTGCCTGGGGGTGGCTGCTCTGGTAAGACACTGCCGAGGTAGCTGCTGGAGCCCGAGTCCTGGAGGCCATTTTGAATTCCCCAGGCTGAGATTGCAGGCTGTCCAACACGCCATGAGCTGGCTTAGGAGGAGCCCCTCCTTTTCCCTCTGATCCTGGGGCCCCACATTTCTTCTTCCACCTTTTGGGATCTTCAGGCTCCCTCTTCTCCACCCTCCTCTACAGGCTCACCCCAGGCCTGACGGGGAGGTGATGCCCACACTGGACATGGCCTTGTTCGACTGGACTGACTATGAAGACTTAAAGCCTGAGGTCTGGCCATCCACAAAGAAGAAAGGTACGTCTGCCCACCCCTCCATGCCCCTGCTGGGCTCCTCTCCTCCCCCACCATGCCTTGGGATAGGGTCCTGGTGACCCCAGCCTGACCTACAGATGTCCAAGTTGGGGAGAGGGACATGGAGTCTATAAGGGAACAGATACCCAAAATAGACATGTTGCTCTCAAGTGCTCATCACACACCAGACGGATTCCAACTAGCTACTCCTTTAACCTGAAGGGAAAAAAAAAAAAAAAAAAAACAGATCTGTTCTGCTGTTGATCCCCTCTGCCTTTTTAAAAAGTATTTAAAATTTTTGTTTGTATTTATTTATTTTGGCTGAGTCTTTGTTGCTGCCTGGGTTTTTCTCTAGTTGCAGAGAGCGGGGGCTACTCTCTAGTTGAGGGGCAGGGACTGCTCACTGCGGTGGCTGCTCCTGCTGGGGAGCACCGGCTCTAGGGCAGGCGGGCTCCAGCAGATGCGGCTCCCCCGGCTCTAGAGCACAGGCCCAGGAGTTGTAGCACAACAGTTGAGTTGCTCCGAGGCATGTGGGATCTTCCTCACCAGGGGATTGAATCCATGTCTCCTACTTTGGCAGGTGGATTCTTTACCACTGAACCACGAGGGAGTGGGTGTTGGTAGCTTAGTCGTGTCTGACTCTTTGGGACCCCATGAGCCTCCAGACTCCTCTGTCCAAGGAATTCTCTAGGCAAGAATACTGGAGTTTGTTGCCGTTCTCTTCTTCAGGGGATCTTCCCGATCTAGGTATCGAACCCAGGCCTCCTTCATTGTAGGCAGATTCTTTACCATCTGAGCTACCAGAGAACCACCAGGGAAGCCCCTCTCCTTTTTTTTTGTCCACTCCATGTGGCATATGGGATCCTAGTTCCTCGACCAGGGATAGAACCCATGCCCCTTGCATTAGGAGCACAGAGTCTTAACCACTGGACTGCCAGGGAAGTCCCCTGATCCCATTTTAGAGAAGAGAAAACTAAAGCAGAGAGGCTTCATATTTTACCCAAGCCCCACTGTGGAAGTGGTGGTGTGAGCACTCTGACCCTGGCATCCAGTGCTTAATCTCTGCTCTGATGAGCCTCAGCCTCTGACCACAGGTCCTGTTTTCCCCAGAGAAAAACCGCGGCAAACTCTCCAGTGAAGGGAACGAAACATCGCCGGCTAAAGGGGAGCCCTGTGACCATCACCAGGACTGCCTGCCAGGTACCGAACCAGCATCGTGTTCCAGGCAGAAGACAGGGCACTGGGGGAACCGTTGCGGGGTGGGAGCGGGTGGGTCTTCCCAGACACATGAGCAGGATCCTTTAGGGGTAGTAAATAATAACAACCACTTTGATGAGAGTTGCTGTCATACTTTATTCTATTTCATCCTCACAGCAACCCAGACGGAGAGGGACCCTGTCATTCCCAATTTTCAGGCAAGGAAATTGAGGCTCAGAGAGGCCAAGTGTTTCAGCTGTTATCACAGAACTCGGAAGTGGCTCAAACCTGAGTCTGCTGGTTCTGAACCACTGCCCCACACTACCTTAAGTCAGGATGACCCTTCTCCCGACTTCTCCCTAACATCTTGTCGGGCTTCATTCTGTCCTCATCCTGTTGTGACACTGCTGGGCTCCTGTGGGTGCTTTGATAACATCCTGACCTGTTCAGCAGCTGAGCCCATCAAGACAGTCTGAGAACAGGGGCCTGGGGTTTGGATAGATGGTCTAAACCACTAGCTTTCGACTGGGTCACTCGGGACTTCTGGGAAGCCGAAACCGAGATGGAGTTAGAAGGGCAGGAGGTTTCTGGGGATGGTGGGGGATAAGGCCTGTGAACAATGAAAGCAGAAGGAAGGAGGAATGGACAGGAGTCTGATACAATCTCAGCCAGCCCAATGGGCAGCTCCAGAACAAAGACTCCCTGTTAGAAGAGGCCCCCACTGGGCAGAAATAGCCAGGCCCTGGCAGCCAGTCACTGCCTGGGCTGTTCTGCTCAGGCCCAGTGTGACATCATCAGCCCAGGAGGAGGCTCCTGCAGGTGTTAACAGTGGGGGCTGGTGGCTAACTGCTCTCCTGGCCAGTGGACTGCAAGGGCAGAGACTTGAGTGACACACCTTGGCTCCTGTTAATTCAGTAACCAGAATATTCTACAAAACAGCAACCGAACCATTTGGCATTGTGTAAGCCAGACCACCAGCTTCCTGACAAGCTGTTTCCCTTCCAAATGGTTTTTCCACCCAGAGCAGGAAAAGGCTCAAGTTTGGGCCAACTGGACAGCGGCTCTGAGAGCTGGCTCTGTGGTGGGCGAGGTCGTGCCTGGGGCTGTGTCTCAGGGGCTTCTGTTTCCCCATCTGTCAAAAGAGGATGTTGGCGTCCATGATCCCTGCAGCCCCTCCCAGCTCCACACTGACTCTACACCTGGCAGCCCCCTAGCCTTTCCACCCAGTGGGGAATCAACAGTGCCTTTCCTCCTCCTATGATCAATCAATTGCCCATCTGGGGCGTCTAGGGTCTCAGCCGCCCGCCCTCTGGGGACCTCGGCCAGGATATCCGTTGGTGGTTCCGGCTGGGAGGCTTGTGCACCAGATGGTCCACCCAGCCAGGGGCAGCCCCGCCATGGAGATGATGGATCTCCTGTCCAGTGGGAGCGTGTATGGGGTGGCAGGGGGGTCTGCTCGGCACGGCTGACCGCATGTGCTTGCCATGTGGGCAGGGACCTGCTGCGACCTCCGGGAGCATCTCTGCACGCCCCACAACCGAGGCCTGAACAACAAATGCTTTGACGACTGCATGTGTGTGGAAGGTGAGGCCAGATGCCGGGGCTACCTCGGCACCGAGAAGCTTACCACCTCCCATTCTCCTCGAGGCAGGGGTGGGCAGAGAAGGAGGTGAGAGAATCCCTGGGGAACTGAAGACACCAGCAGGAACAGCTTTGCTCGGTGCTTTCCCAATCTGTGAATTCATTTAGTCTCCATTCCTGGCATCACTGCTCAGATTTGCTTTTCTCACCTCCTGAAATACAAGCTGGTATGATCTCCCATGATCTGGAGACAGGAGAAGGGAGGAGAGAGAAGTGTATCTTTTAAAAGAAGATCAAACCTGAGAAGGCTGGTGCTTTCACACCAGAATTCTATTCCAGGGGAGACATTCCAAGTGTGATCACAAGGGGTGGGGAGTGAATTTCCCAGCGCTTTCCCAAGGAAGGAGACTCTTACCAGCTGGCTCTCTCTTTACCTCCTCTGAGCTCCCACTTGGAACAGTGTGTGCCCTTCTGCCCAGGTGTGCCTCCATGTACCCAGCTCTGTGCTAAGCACTCTACCTGTTAGCTCCTCGATCCTCACAACCATCTCAGAAGGGAGCTATCTTTCTCCCCATTTCACACAAAAGTAAACTGAGGCACAGCAAGGTTAAGTCGCTTGCACAAACCTATGTAGCTAGAAAAGTGGGGGAAATATTTTAAATTGTGTATTCTGAAAATTTTCAAATACATATTAAAGTCATCAGAATAGTATAAAGAACCCCCATTTCCTATCATCCAGTTTTAGTAATTCTCACTCACGGCCAAACTGTGCTGTCCCCACCCCCTCCAGTTCCCCCACTGCAATAGGATTTTTTTTTTTGGCAATAGGATTTTGAAGCAACTCCTAAGAATTTAGATATTTTACCTGAGAATATTTCCATATATACATCTAAGAGATAAGTATTCTTTTAAAAACAAAATACCAAAAATGCACAATAATTACTGGATGTCATCCTACCTCCAAAGTTCACTTCTCTGGAGGGTGAGGAGTTTGACCTTTGTCCCTTTGTGAACCGTCCTGAGGTACACGCCCTATTTTTGCTCACATTAGCCTCAAAAGTTATCTGCTGTGAAAGCAATAAAGCTGCTTCAGTCCAATTATTCATTTGTCCAGTTGGTCAAGACATATTTCCGGAGTGCCTACTATGCACCAAGTTCTGATCAAGACATTGGGGATTCAGGGGTGAAGAGAACCAACAAGTTTTCCACCCATGGATTCCATTCTAATGAGATGAGTGACAGCAAATAACTGGGCTTCCCTAGTAGCTCGGATGGTAAAGCATACGCCTGCAATGCAGGAGACCCAGGTTCAATGCCTGGCTTGGGAAGATCCCCTGGAGAAGGAAATGGCAACCCCCTCCAGTATCCTTGCCTAGAAAATTCTTTGGACAGAGGAGCCTGGCAGCCTACAGTCCATGGGACTGTACTCTACAGTCTCAAAGAGTCGGACACAACTGAGCAACTCAAACACACACACACACAAGCAAATAATTAGATGTCTGTAAAAAGGAGAACTGTAAAGACAGTAATTCAGGCTGGCCTGGGAATTATTTTAGAAAGGATGGACAGGAGCGGACAGCAGAACTAGCCACCTGAAGATGAGAAATGGGGTAGGAAGGGAGAGTCCCAGACAAGCAGCAGAGCAAAGGCAAGGACCTCAGACAGGAGCAAGGCTGGCATGAGTGTGCCTAGCACACAGCAGCCACACAGTGGCACAAGAGGAGGTGGGAGAAGCTAGGGGGTAGGATCAGGACTTCATTTACATTATCATGGGAAGATGTCGGTAGGTTTTTTTTTTTTTTTTTTTTTAGTATTTATTATTTGGCTGCGTCCGGTCTTAGTTGCTCTGCCCCAGGTGGGATCCTTGTTTGCCCACCAGGGATCAAACCCGTGTCTCCTGTATTGCAAGGCAGATTCTTAACCCCTGGACCATCAGGGAAGTCTCTCAGCAGGTTTTAAGAAAGGGAATGACCTGGTCTGACTTTTGAGTATACCAACTCACTCTGGCTGCAGGACTGTGCGGGGCAGGACTGGAGACACAGGGACGAGCTAGGAGGTGAGAGGATGGAGGCAGGGGGGTGGAGATGCTGAGAAGCTGCCTTCTGTTGCCCATGTGCAAGGTGGGGGCCCATTTGGTGGAGGAGGAGACTGAGGTGCATAGCAGGCTGGAGAGCACTCCAGTCCAAGGAGCCTGGAATTAGCACCAGAACCTCCAGGTCCAGCCTGCCCAGGTGAGCAGGATGTGGCCCTACTGCTGCACATGCCCAGTTGGTGCCGTGCTGGATGCTCAGTGGGCAGCCCTCTGCCAGGGACGCCGTGCTTCCTTCCTCCCATGGGCCTCAATTAGGAGGGGGCAGCATTTCAGGCCTTCAAAAGATAACTGTGCAGTCAAAGGCCCATCTGCTCATTTCCCTGGTCCCTCCCATCCTGGTCAGTCCTGCCAAAACTCTCGTTTCCTCCCTGGAGACTCAGACTCTGGGGGAAAAAAAAAAAAAGAAATTGAATGGAAATGACAGCTCCTTAAAGATGGTCCAGGAAGAGATTGTCGCCCAGATGCTACAGCAGAGGGATCCAAGTGATGCTAGGAACCCTCATGAGGACCAAGAGTCCTGAGGTACTCCTGAGAAATTCTGAAATGTTGGATTCAGGTCCTAGAGCTGAAGTCCAGCAGTCTAGGCCAGCCTGGAGGGTTCCAGAAGGGCTTCTATGGCTACCATCCACTCCTATTCATGATCCCCTGCCCCTCCCAAGTGTCACTCGTGTGGCCACAGATCTGAAGGCTCAGTGATCCACGTGTTGGTTCTAGACCCTTAAGCACAAACTTCACAGCAATTTCTGTATTCTCTTGACAGTGACATAAGCAGATCTTAAATTGGTGATGGCCCCTCTCCCTGTGGCCACTCCTAACCGGAAATGTAGAGATTGCTCTGACCACACTGACATCTCCTTCCCTAACCCCATACCCCAAATCAGGAGGATATGGCCTTTTTTTCTTTTTAGCTGCATTGATGTCTTAGTTGCAGCACACATGATCTTCATTGTGGCATATGGACTCTCTAATTGTGGCTCTTAGACTCAGAAGTTGTGGCGAGAGCTTAGTTGCTCCATGGCATGTGGAATCTTAGTTCCCCAATCAGGGATCAAACCCACATCCCTTGAACTGCAAGGTGAATTCTTAACCACTGGACCACCAGGGAAGTCCCGGGAGGATATGGCCTGAAATGAAAAACATGCCTACCCATGTATGCCGGGGGATGTCTATCATGGGCCATGATTTAGCCCAAGTAGGAACCCTTCCCACTGGTGGGCCAAGAGGGCCACGCCTACTCTGATTAAGGTGGTCAGGGAGGGTCCCTTTGAGAAGGGACTGTGACGGAGCAGCTATGCCAAGAGCTTCAGGAAGGGATTTCTGGCTGTGAGAACAGCAAAGGCCCTGAGGCTGGAAAGGTGGGGTGTATGAGGAAAAGTGCTAAGACGAGGTATGGCTGGAGTCAGAGTGAGGAGGAATGGGAGCTAAAGAGAGCAGACGGGGGGGCAGGGCAGGTCCCAGAGAGACCTGCAAGCAGGGGAAGCAGTTTAGATCTCCTCTGGAGTGCAGTGGGGAGCCACGGGAGGTCTTATAGGGAAGGGCAGAATCTGAATCTCTTTTATTTATTATTATTATTATTTGCCGTGCTGCATGGCATGTGGGATCTTAGTTCCTTGACCAGGGATCAAACCCAAGCTCCCTGCATTGAAAACACAGAATCTTTACCACTGCATTACCAGGGAAGCCCTGCATTCCTTTTAAAAATAATTTTAATAGACTGTTTTTAGAGTCGTTTTAGGTTTACAGGAAGATTAGACAGAAAATACAGCAGTCTCATATGCCCCCCACCCCACAGTTTCCCGTTATCTTACATTAGTGTGGTACACTTTCTAAGATTGGTGAACCAATAATGGAACATTCTTAAGTCCATAATTTACATTAGTGTCACTCTTTGTGTTGCACATTCCTTGGGTTTTGACAAAGACTAGACATGTACCCACCATTATAGATAGTATCGCACAAAATAGTTTCGTGGTCCTAAATATCTCCTGTGCTCCATCTGTTCACTCTTCTCCGCCTGTGATTCTCGCTGCTGTACGGGGGATGGATTGGTTGTAGGGCATAAAAAAAGAAGGCGGTGATGGTGAAATGGTGCGAGGCCGGGCGGGGGCGGGGGGGGGGGACTGGCTGGTCTCACGTCTGACCCCCCTTGCCTCTCTTCACTCAGGGCTGCGCTGCTACGCCAAATTCCACCGGAACCGCAGGGTCACGCGGAGAAAGGGGCGCTGCGTGGAGCCAGAAACGGCCAACGGCGACCAGGGGTCTTTCATCAACGTCTAGCGGCCCGCGCGAGGCGCCTCCGCACCGGCCTGGGGACTGAGCTCCGGAGGTTTGGAGAAACCGGGCAGTTTGTTTATAACTAGCGGTGGCAGATCAAATGCGGGACCAGCTGACTGAGGCTGCAGGCTCAGATCCAGGACGCTCCGTCCCTAGCCCTGGACGAACTGCCCCTGCCCAGCAGCCGAGCAGCAGCACACCTGCACCCACACCTGGGCGGACGGGAGACCCACACCGCCTGCGCATCCCGGTGTCCGTGTTCTTCGCGTTGGCAATGTTGAGAGTGCCCTCTATCGTCCGACAGCAGCACTGCAACGGTTTCAAGTTTCCAAAGGAAGAGGTTTTTGAGCTGGAAAAGAAAGGAAACTTCTGGAAAGACTGGGGAATCAAAAGGCAGGAGATGAATACCGAAGCACCTCCTATGTACCAGGAACAGTGCTAAACGCGGGCCATACGTTATCTAGTTTATCACATGACCTTTTAAAGTAGGCATAATCATTTTACAAGTGAAGAAACTGAGGCAGGCTTAAATGATCTTGTCCAGGGTCCCAGGTCAATGCTCCTCAAACCTTCACCTTGTGAAGAATCCTCAGGGATCTGGTTAAAATGCAGATTCCAATTCAGTCGATTCTGCATTGCTAACAAGGTTCAGGGCTTGCTGATGCTCCTGGTGACCCGGGACCCCACTGACAGCACCAGGTCCCTGGGAGTCAGGAGTGGAGCTGGCATCTGAACCTGGGTCTGCCCAGCTCCAAGGCTCACATCCTTGCTCTTCCACAACCAAGGACTCATCCCAAGTTCTCCACGGCTTTTGGTGAGAGACGAGTGTTCCCTGGTGGTTCCTTTTGCTGAGGTGAAGGCTGGAATAACAGACAATTCTCTTCCTTCTCTGGACAAAAGTGTATCGTTTAAAAGAAAAAAGAAAATGTGCATTAAGCACCTGCTTGCTTACAAGGCAGGATTTGGGCACACTGTCGAACTGGTGTTCTGAGACAGGAAGTGTTTAAGGGAAACAGTAAAGCTGTTCCTTATGTCTATGGCCCTGCTCACCCCATCCTGGGATGTGCACTTTGGAGGGGCCTGAAAGCTGCCACCCCAGGGGTTCTTTGATGAGATGGCTGGATGGCATCACTGACTCGATGGATATGAATCTGAGTGACCTTGGGGAGTTGGTGATGGACAGGGAGGCCTGGCGTACTGCGATTCATGGGGTCGCAAAGAGTCGGACACTACTGAGCGACTGATCTGATCTGATCTTTGAGAATCTATTGCAAGTATGGACTCAAAAACACACATTGCCAGTTGGCACCCACTTTGTATACGTCTTAGTGGTTCTAGGTCACCAGAGACCATCCCAGGTGTATAGGTCTACACTTCTTCGACAGAGTGTACTGAGGAGTTGCGGACATCTAACTGCATCCATCACAGACCAGACCCGTGATGCCCACCCAAACACCTTTCTGAGCTGATGTGACTCTATAGTGGCCACCTCAGGAGAGTCGCTTAAATCCCTCCACCTGGCATCTCACTCCTGACCAACCCTCAGGTCCAAGGCAAACAAGGTTGCAAACCTTCCCTCTCCAGATGCCTCGCTGGCCTGGACCCCAGCCGAAGGGACCACACCCACAGGATGCCAGAGCTGTTTACTCCATTGGGAAAATCAATTGGGGTCAAGGGTATGGCACCGAGGAAGGCAAACAGATCTAGAAGAAACCAAATACACCGGCTCTTTTCTCCTTATTCAAGTTCAGAGAGCATGGGAATCTTAGGGAGGGGAGGACTGCAAGAGATCAAAGCTGGCTATTTGAAAATTGAATCCACCTGCAGTCTTGTCTGTTTGAGACCAGACAAGGCCTGTGCTGTGTGCCTCATATGGGGTGGCCGATTTGAGGTCATGATAGAACCCTAGCGGGGGTGGCTGCAGCCAGAGAACCCAGAATTGCTTTTGTCTGGTGGTGGGGGGGGGGTGGTGGGCAGTGGTGAGGGTGACCCTGGCCATCAATGATGGAAACACAAAAAATTAGGACAAAGCTGGAAGGCTCAATGGAGCTATCAGTGCCTACCAAGGGAGCTCCATGGCTAGAAATTCAGGGCCTATGGCTTTGCCCTAGCTACTTCCATTTTGCATTTGCAAAGGCAAAGTGGGTGGAATTCTCTTAATACTAGAATTAGGGGTCCCAAAGCCCTCTCTGTATTTAACAAACCTCTCTGCCAGAAGTTCTTCCTTAGGTCTGCCTTAAATTTCTTTTGCTGGGGCATAAGCCAATATCCTTGAATCCAGGGTTCAACAGACTTATCATAAAGGGCCAGATAAATATTAATATTATAGGCTGTGTTCCAATGAAGCTATTTATAAACACAGAATTTCAGATAATATCACTTGTCACAGATGGTAATTCTTTTGATTTTCATTTTAAAATGTGAAAACCTCTTAACTTGCAGACTACACAGAGACAGGCAGTGGGTTGGACTTGGACCCCAGGCCATGGTTTGCCAATCTCTACTTTAATCTGCTGGTCTCAGCCTTGGCTGCACATTAGGACAGTCTGGGGAACTTTCAAAGGTGCCTGAGCCCACCTGCGAAGATTCTGGTTTAATCGCTCTGTGTTGTGTCTGGGCATAATACTTTTGCAAGGCATCCGGGTGGCTCTAATGTGTCACCCGGGCCTGAGCCTGGGACCCCTGCCCTCATCCTCCCGCGCGAGTGCAGCTGCTGACAAATGGCCTGCTCTACCACTCACTACTTTGGTGACCCTCGGAGACTTCATTAAGGTCTCTTTGCCTGGATTTCTTTACCTGTAAAATGGGGCTAATTACTCTTCCTTCATAGGGGTGTAGTGAGATGTAAATACAAAATCCTAGCAGCATGCTTGCTACAGTGCCTGGCACATAAAAAGCCCTCAATGTTAGTTAATTTATTTTCTAGGATGATTTTAGCAGCTGTTCTGTTTTTTGGCAGTGATCCATCATGTACTCAGAAATCAGTTCAAAGTCACCATTCAGGATCTTTCCTCAAAGCATGTTCCCTGGAACACCGTGAGATGCTCCCTTAGGAAAGAGGGGATGGGGTTCTGTGGTCAAAGAGGTTTGGAAGACTGTTCTGGACTCAGCCTGAAGCAGCATGTACAGATTCTGTCCACTAAGGCAGAGCTGTGGATGTCAGTGGCTGTGCAACAACAGGATCAGGAGTTTCTAAATATATCCCCCTCCTCGCCCTGAGGCTGGGAAGAGCTGAGCAGGAGGCCAAGTGGAAACCAATAGCTACTGGGACGGTCACCTGTGCCCCCTGCATTCCTCCTGAGGGAGCTTTCCAGCCATTCCCCAGAGATACTCACTGTTCCCATGGGGCTGCCTTTCCGTGACTTGTCTGGTGATGCCAAGAGTGGCTCCTGAGCCTGCCAGAGATGGGCGAAGGGTCAGAGGATACGAGAACCATGCCACATAGGAATGTGACAGCTTCACCTGCCCCTTGAGGAGTCACCGAGCCATACGTCATGTCCTGAAGCCAAGACCCCTTCCACCACCTAGAAGCTACAGGTGGAGCCTTTGTTGCTAAGTCACTCAATCATGTCTGACTCTTTGGCACCCCATGGACTGCAGCACGCCAGGCTTCCCTGTCCTTCACCATCTCCTGGAGTTTGCTCAGATTCATGTCCATTGAGTTGGTGATGCCATCCATCTCATCCCCTTCTCCTCCTGCCTTCAATCTTTCCCAGCATCGGGGTCTGCCTTACTTCAAGCCATATTCAACACATCCAATATGATCTGATGTCAAGATGATGGGCATCAGCTTCCTGGAAGGGATCCGCTTTGCAGCTGGAGAGACATCTATGTAACCTGCAAGGAACATGTTTATAAAACAACAGAACAGCAAGAAAAAATGGGTGCTGGAGAGACAGCAGGAGAGGCAAACTATTTAGGCTCCTCATTGGGGGTTGCATGCAGCTGACAGGGACACCATGACCTTCATGACAATCTTCACTCCTGTGGGAGTGGGGAGGGCATAGTAGGACTTGCCAATCTGAAGAATCAGGAGCTTCCATCACAGGGAGTATATTTACTGAATCCTAAATCAGGATGGTGGTCTGGTGGAGGATAAGCAGCCTCTTCTGGATGCAAAAGGCTTTCTGGTCCCTCCGTCTTTGTTTTTGTTGTTGTCGGGACAAGGAATAGCGACTTTATTCGGAAAGCCAGCCAACCCCATCTTGCCTGAGTTAGAATTCAGGCTTCTTTTATATTTAAAGGGGAAGCTCAAACACTTTCTGGTTCCCATCAGCCTTCATCTCTTCCTCCCTGTAGTCAGTCATTCACAGGTGGACCTGATCAGGATGTTCCTTGTGTCCTAAACAAAGATATTTTAGCTTAATGCTCATTATCTGGGAAGCAGGGTTCCCAGTAATGGGCCAATATGTGTAATTTAAGTTTATAGTCAATGTCCCTGTAGTGATTAATTTGTAATAGGATACAAAAGGTCTTCCCTATCACAATTCCCACTGTCGATGTCCGTTCCACAGTCTTGTGGGGGAAAGACCTGGGAACTTGGCAGAGATGCAGGATCCCGACCCCACTGGGACCTGCTGAATCAGTATCTCTAGGGGTGGGTTTTCACAAGTTCTCCAGGCTGTCCTAGTGCACAGTAAAGGTGCAGAGACACAGTAGATGCAGAGGAGGAGACAGGACGGTCAGACGGCCAGGGACATTTGGATGATTCAGGGGTGTTTGCATATGGGTGTGAGTTTGACCAACCTGAGATCCACTTTGCCTGGTTAACAACGAGCGTGACTGACTTGCAGGCTCCAAGGCCCTGCCTCCTGGGCTGGAACTGGCCTTTATTTGTAGAGGAAATGAAGTGGAGCATCTGGGCCTGGGGTTCCTTCCAGTCGTTGGGTTTTCTGGCTCTTGGGCACTTCCCTGGGGGACTGTGGTTCCTGTTTATAACGTATGGGGGCAACAGGGAAGTGGGGAGGTGCTACATCCTTGAGTCCCATGACAGCATGTTGCATGCGCTCTCTTGAGCTGTAAATAAAGAGATGATGGTTAATAAGCTTCCTGTTGTCTCTCTCTGCCCCTCCAGATGGTCTGTCTTGCAGACAGGGAACACTGTCAGGGTGTTTCAGGGGGAACTCAGCCTGGTATTTCTCCAGCTACTTATTCATTCACTCTGCACCTTGGATTAAGCATTTGCTCTGAGCTAAGCAGAAGAGAGTGGCAGAGGATAAGATGGTTGGATAGCATCACCTATTCAATGGACATGAACTTGGGAGAACTCCGGTAGATAGTGAGGGACAGGGAGGCCTGGCGTGCTGCAGTCCATGGGGTCCAGAGTCTGACATGACTTAGCGGCTATACAACAACAAAGCAGTATTCAGGCAGGTAGGGTCTCCACCCTCACTTGGACTGCATCACAGTCCTTTAACCAGACCATTGTAGTGGGGTGGGGATTTCGTATTTTTATCTTCTCCCACTTTAGGGTTGGGCAGCTAAGGTCCCAGAGAGATTACAAGGCTGGCCATATACAAGGCTGGCAGGCACACTGCGGCAGAGAGTGCTGAGAAAAGCAGGTGCCCACTTGGGCAGAATGAGGAAAACAAAGCACCGCCGCCTAAGACCAGGCCTGGGCAGGCTCAGATGTCGTCTTGGGAAAGGGCGTGAACTGGCGGGCGGTGGACTGTCTTAGCACCAGGAAGGACATCTGTTATCTCAGTGGCAGCTCCAACCCTAGCTGATCAGAGCAAGGCTATGTTATGGCTCTCAGTGGCTCTGTGTCCTAAAGCCAAGGGAGGGTCCAGACCTTCCTGGGAGCCAGAGTAACCACAGATGTGGGAAGCCCCTAAAGGCCTAGGGTCCTTGTGGGGATTTCCCTGCCCAGGCACCACTGAGGGACTGGCTCCTGCAGCCTGGACAGGGAAACCCCCCTAATCCAGGGTTTCTATAACACACACCTGGGGTCAGCCAGTGTCAGGATCCTCTGAGGGGCAGACCCATGGTTCTGAGCCTACCCAGGCCCCTGACTCAATCTCTAGGGGTGGGCTTGGGAATCTGCATGTTGATAAGTACCCCCTCACCCCACCCCCAGTCCTGAGAACTACTGCACCAAACCTTCCTGAGAACTCACATTCTTCCCTGCTAAGGCCCCTGTAGCTGGCAAACCTCCCACCGAGGGTGGATCCCAGGAATCAAGCCCAGGTGGTCCCCCTTCATATAAGCAACTGCTCAACTCAGCCATTGTAGTGCAAAAGGCTCCAGAGACAACACAGAAATAGATGAGCACAAATGCACGAACATGGTTGTGTTCCAATAAAACTTTATTGACACCAAAGGGCAGCAGGCTGGATCTGCCCTTGGTCTGTAGTTTGTCAGGCTCTAGTTGTTACTGCTGACCCCGGGGTCAATGGTTATAGAAAGGCATGCTGGGCTTCTAAAATCTCCCTTTGTTGTGGAATGTCAACTCAAACCCATTTCTGCTAAGGAGGGTCTGAGCAGTCTGAAGTGAAGGGTCAAGACCAGTTGAACCTGAAGCCATGGGGACTTTGATGCTCTGTGCCAGCAGCATGCATGCAGCCCTCAGGGGATCAGGTGGCTGGATTGGCCTTATCTCAGGGTCCTCCAGAGAAACAGAACCAACTGAGCATTTGTATTTATGTATCTTCAAGTGTCTATGTGTTTACTTCTTCTTTATATATGTATTTATATAAAGAGATTTATTTTAAGGAATTGGCCTGCGCTATTGTAGGAGCCATCAAGTCTGAAATTTGCAGGGCCAGCCAGGAGGTGGGAAACTCAGGCTGGGCTCAATGTTGCAGGCTTGAGGCCATGTTTCTTGTTCTCCAAGACCTCAGTTTTTGCTCTCAAGGCCTTCACCTGATCAGGTGAGGCGCACCCACATTCCTGCAGGTCGTCTCCTTTACATGAAGTAAGCTGCTTGTTGATGTTGACCACATCTGCAAAATGCCTTCACAGCAGCACCTGGAGCAGTGTGTGATTAAATCTTTGGGTACAACAGCCTGGCCAAGTTGACACAAAAATATAATCACAGGAGCGGGGGCAGGGGGAGCTCCTGGAGCTGGGCCCCCAAACTCCAGATCCAGATCACAGCACTTGGGTGTGTGGTGGCATTGTCTGTGATGTATCGTGAAGCTCTGGGCCTCCTTGCTCCGTTTGCCAGCTTTAGCATCAGGTGGCAGCAGCAGCGGTTACCATCTGTTATATATGTGGGCATGGGTGCTTTGGTGTGCCCAGAGAAGTATCTGGACCTGAAATTCCACTTGGGGTGGATAGGGTGCAAGGGCGCTGTGAGTGGATCCATGTAGGCAAGTGGCTAACAGGGGTGCCCCTTCCTTTCATTGCATCCCCACCCCCAATGCTGTATCCTGAAACCCACCTGTTTGTGCTGGGAGGCCAGCCTCAGGACAACTGGGCTCCTTCCGCACTGGTGATTGGTCAGTACGGTAGGGCTGGGTAGTCAATTCTGCACATTGTGGTCCCAAAATGTCCCACTATGTTCCCACCCTTGACCTTGCATCAGCTCCCTGCACATAGTGAAATCCAGGGTTAGCGAAGAAACGCATTCATCTGAACACTACCCTGCCCTCTGTTTCCTGAGCTGACTCCACTGCACGAGGCACATACCCTCTGGTGTATCTGCAAGTTGTTAGAACCCATTTTGCAGAGCAGAACTAAAGCACTAAGAAACAAAGGCCACTTGTCCAAACTGATGTAGTTAACTTAGTGGCAGAGCTAGGGACAACTAGCTCTGAGTCTAAAACCTAACCATGGGTACTAATTCCCGGGCATTCTAGTCATTAAGACTCCACACTCCCCTGCTATACAGCACAGGGAGCCCAGTCTGGTGCTATGTGACCACCAAGAAGGGTGGGATGGGGGTGGGTGGGAGGCAGGCTCAGGAGGCTCTTATAGCCGGAGAAGGCAATGGCACCCCACTCCAGTACTCTTGCCTGGAAAATCCCATGGACGGAGGAGCCTGGTAGGCTGCAGTCCATGGGGCCGCTAAGAGTCAGACATGACTGAGCGACTTCACTGTCCCTTTTCACTTTCATGCATTGGAGAAGGAAATGGCAACCCACTCCAGTGTTCTTGCCTGGAGAATCCCAGGGATGGGGAAGCCTGGTGGGCTGCCGTCTATGGGGTCACACAGAGTCGGACACGACTGAAGTGACTTAGCATAGCATAGCATATATATGGCTGATTCGAGTTGTACAGCAGAAACCAACACAACTTTGTAAAGCAGTTATCCTCCAATCAAAGGAAAAAAAGAAAGATTCTATGCTTCCAATGCAGAGGGTGTGAGTTTGGTCCCTGGTCAGGGAACTAAGATCCCACATGCTCTGCAGTGCTACCAAAAATGAAAATAAAACCTGATTGTGTCCACCAGCCTCATGTTCCTCTCAAAGGCCACAAGTTCACTGAGCACCTACTAGGAATCAGTCACCAATCCTCACCCTCAGGCCCATCCACTTGGCAGATCACAGGACTCTGAGCTTACCCAGGGCCCTTAAGGCTGCTGTCGGGGCCGGTGGGGGTGGGGGTGGGGGTGGGACAAGACCTCTGCCCACAGGTCCCAGCCCTGGGGTGCCTGAGCCAAAGATCACCCACTCAACTTCAGGCTGCCTCCTGGAGGGCTCCTCAGAGAGAAAAGGGATCGAGATTCCTCCCACGGGCTTTCCAACTTGTGGAATCCGAGGAGGCACCCTGCCCAGTCCCACCACTGCTTCCTCATTCTTCTCTTATCTCTCCGCCAGCTCCTTAGTGACCCCCAGCATGTGAGCTGAGACCTCGTGGAGCCTGCAGCAAAGACTGAGAGCCGGTGAGCAGGCAGCAGTGGGTGAAAGTAAACACCAAGATAAACCCCACCTCAGATAGGCATCCAGGGCGCCGCAGGGCTCAGCAGCATAACCGACCTTGTTTGTGTTTCTGAGCGAACACTGAGGAGCAGCCAGAGCTCTCACGTGCCTCCTTGGACTCCAACCCCATCCATGTGGAGAGATGGGAGGCCACACAGAGAAAAGGAGGCAGCAGCCTGAACTCAGGACAGAACTGGGACAGGCAGTGGAGGCGAGAGGCAGTCAGCATGTTTAGTGAGGGGCCTGTGAGATCAATCCGCCTGCCAATGCAGGAGACATAGTTTCGATCCCTGGGTCAGGAAGATCCCTTGGAGAAGGAAATGGCAACCCACTCCAGTATTCTTGCCTGGAGAATTCCATGGACAGAAGAGCCTGGTGGGCTACAGTCCATGAGGTCACAAAAGTGATGGACAACAACAACAGTCTCAGATCCCCAATCCAGCAATCCTGTCACCAGGTATATGCATGCATGTGTGTATGTGTGTGTGTGTGTGTGTGTGTGTGTGTGAGCACATGTGATCTCACAGTTGTTCAGTTGCTAAGTTGTGTCCAACTCTTTGCAACCCCATGGACTGTAGCATGCCCGGCTTCCCTGTCCTTCACCATCTCCCGGAGTTTGCTCAGATTCATGTCCATTGAGTCAGTGATGCTATCTAACCATCTCATCCTCTGCTGCCTCTTTCTCCTTTTGCCTTCAGTCTCTGGGATTAGCAGATGCAAATCACTATACACACACACACACACACACAATGGATAAACAGCAAGGTCTTATTGTATAGCACACGGAACTTTTTTCAATATCCTGTAATAAACCATAATGGAAAAGAATATGATAAAGAATGTATAGATACATACTGTTGGTGTTTAGTTGCTAAATCACGTCTGTCTCTTTTGCAACCACATGGACCATGTGGCCATGTAGGTAACCATGCTCTTCTGTCCATGGGATTCTCTAGGCAAGAATATTGGAGTGGGTTGCCATTTCCTTCTCCAAGGGATCTTCCTGACTCAGGGATCAAACTTATGTCTCCTGCATTGGTTGGCGGATTCTTTACAACTGAGCCAATGGGGAAGTCCACATATATTGTATATATACAATTGAATCACTTTGCTGTTCAGCAGAAATTAATACAATGTTGTAAATCAACTATACTTCAAGAAAAATAAAAAGGATTGCTGGAGAATAGATGAGGGAAATGAAGAAAATGCCATAAGACTAAGAGTTAGAGTGCAGCTGAGGGGCTGGACTTATCCTGGGCAACGGCCAGTTACATTGCTTTCTTTCTGGCTGACATCTCACATGACCACTGGGACACCTCAGGGTACAGGCAGTTTCCTTTCTACCTTCTCCACACTCACCATGGGGTCCATAGGGCGTTGTGATTTCTCTGATAGCTGACTTGAGCACTCCGATGTCTGAAGGCATGGGGAAATAGTGCTAAGAGTTCAGTGAGGCTGTCCAGGATGGGGCCCACCCAGCAGTGATTTTCATAGGGCCCCGAGGAGCTGGCGAAGCAACTGGAACATTAGAAATTATTGGCTGCATTTTAGGGCTCAAGAAGGAGTATTCAAGGAGACTGACTGGGGCCTATAAAAGTTAGTGATGGATGTTGCCGTAAGTCTCAATTCTGTGCCATTGGGATAACTGTTTCAGAATCAGTCTCCCAAAATGAAGGGCATTATTATAATAAAACTCCTCACATTTGCGCCTACCTATATGTATGTGTATATATATATACACACACATATATATACACACATATATATAGGAATAAAATTGATAAATTGTCTCTATTAATGAAAAATGTTCATCTATGTATATATGAACTAATTTAATAAAAAAAAAAAAAGAACCAGTCTCCCTTTCTTATGACTAGTGATACAAACAGATGCCTCCCTGAAGAGGAGGCTCTTACACCTCCTGGCAATGTCCAGGCTCCTTCAGAAAACCCAGGAAGAAAAGAGCAGAGTCACCCACCCTAACATGCCCCCCCAACCCCTGGGGCACGTGCTTCCCCAGGAACCATCCCTTGCCTGGCTCTGAGTGAGTGATGCCATGAACACAGATGATCTTATTGACAAGTCACAATGACCTTTGATAGTTTCAGAAACTTGGTATCAACCGGAGACCAAGCCAAAGGATCTGCGAGCTCAAGAAAGCCATACTGACTCCAACCCTACAGGGTTCTACTCAAGTTTTATCACTTCTCCTGCCCATCTTCCACTGTCTTTGCTCAGAAAGAAAGAGATCACATCCTCAGATACACAGAACAACCCTGACTGATCTTGAGTGGCCTCAGCCTGCTTGAAGCGGGACTTTGGTTCCCAGCCTGAGATTGAGGTCAGGTCTCAGCAGTGAGAGCACCAAATCCCAACCACTAAAAAAGATCCTGATGCTGGGAAAGATTGAGGGAAGGAGAAGAGGGCAACAGAGGATAAGATGGTTGGATGGCATCATCAACTCAATGGACATAATCTGAGCAAACTCTAGGATAGTGAAGGATAGGCATGCTGCAGTCCAGGGGTGGCAAAGAGTTGGACTGCACAACAACAAGACCAGTGGTCAGTGACAAGGCCCTGCCCTTTGGCTTTGCAGGAAAGAATTCCCACAAAGACAGAAAAATAGTGAAACAAAGTATTTATTAGGAGGAAAAATGGAGTACAGTAAGTGTGGATATACACAAGGGCGGGTTCAGAGGGAGAGTGTCCTTGTGATAGTTTGAATCACTTTTATGCGGCATTTCTTCCAGGTTTCCTTTGCCTGAGGCTGCACTGGTTTAGTTCAGGGTCCTCCCACATGTGCATGCCCATCTCTTAGCCAAGATAGATTTTAGTGCAGATGACAGTAGGTAGACATCACTTACTATGAGGTGATGCCCTCTCCTTTTTTGACCACCAAGGAGCCTTCTGCGTGTGTGTAGTTGGGGAGGTCTCCTTAACTTCGAGTATGAGGACGATGTGGTCTTTTATCTCTTATCTGGCAGGGCCCAGCTCCCTCCATTATCTTCCTTGTAGGGAGTTTCTGCTATTATAACGGGGTCCCCTGTGGCTCAGAAGTAAAGAATCCATCTGCAAGTCAGGAGCCACAGGAGACATGGGTTCGATCACTGGATCAGGAAGATCCCCTGGGGAAGGGCATGGCAACCCACTCCAGTGTTCTTGCCTGGAGAGTCCTATGGACAGAGGAGCCTGGTGGGCTACAGTTTAAGGGTTGCAGAGAGTCGGACACGACTGAAGCAACTTAGCACACATGCACAAACTGTTATGAAGTCTCTGTCACAGGGGAGAAACTGTTCAGCCGGGGGCCCATCTATCTCCTGCCTCATGACCAGCGAAACACCTCGGCCTTCCCCTAGCCTGCCAGACCTTAGGCCAAGAAACACAGAGCTGGTGTGTTTCTCAGCTTCTCACAAGCTGAGAAGAAGCACTGGGGCAGAGGTCTCCAGATCGAATCTGGATCCAGCATGAATCCTGATAGCACCCAGGGGCCACAGCTCTACCTTTCCGGCCCTTCCCTGATGAGCTTCCTGGGTAGGGCCTGCTCTCTCACAGGTGCCTGTGACTTTCAAACAATATTTGGTTACTTTCTCTGTTTTGTTTCTTTCTGTTTATGTCACGCAGTCATGGAAGGAAGTGGTCGGATCACAGCAGAACTGTTGAGTGTCCAGTACATTGTGGCCCAGAGGACAGTTAAAAATAATTTCAAAGCCTTATTCAGTGCCTCCCACCACCTGGGGCCTGTTTATCACTCTCTCCATTTTCAAGATGCAGAAAGAAATTCAAAGAGATTAAGCAACTAGCCCAAGGTCACACAGATATAGATTGGCAGCACTGGGCAGGGATGGGCAGGGCGAGGAGGGGCAGTTGGCGGTGGAAACAGTAAAGGTTGGGGAGGCGACAGCATGCTGAAACACTGAGGTCCATCTCCAAGGCTTTGCTAGTGGGAAAGAGGTATAAGCATCTCCCAGTCCAAGGGGCCTTTCCCTGATGCTTCAATCCAACAGACATGTATCAGGGGCCAGGAGCCAGAATATGCTGTGGTTTTTTCATAACAGTATAGCAGTGATTTGCTTATTGAGCACCTACAAAGTGCCAGAAGTTATGTCAAGCATGCATCACCCTGAGGTTTAAGATCACTCTGCTAGGAGGCAGGGCAGGGATCCAAATAATATCATTAAAGAACACAAGTGACCATGGGGAAGAAATGGCTGTGACTGCTTCATTGGGCATTTGTATAACCAGCAGCACTTAGTGGCTTCCTGACAGAATCTGGATTATTCTGAGGACAAGTGGGTGGCAGGTTTTCCCCCGTGCCTACGATGGAAGTTGTGCCAACACACTGGTTTAGCTGGTGTATTCCCTGAACACTATGTGCCAGGCAAGTGTGGAGATGGCAAGACCCTCCCAGGGCTTGCAGTCTAGATTGGGGAGGGTGAGGGGGGACAGACAATAAACATGTCAACAAATGAATGGAGAGGCTCAATACCTTCAAGTACTGATAAGTGCTATGAAGGAAAAAAATTGGATGGTTACTACCATCTTTGAAAACAGTTTGACAATTTCTTAACAGCTTAAGTATACACATGCCATGTGGTCCAGCCATTCCATTCTAAGACAGTCATCCAAGTAGGCGTTCAATAACTATTCCCTTAATGAATAAATGAATGCATGTATTCTGCATGACAGTCTTTGGGGTTTTGTTTTGTTTTCAATTGTGGTAATAAGAAATAAAGTTTACCATCCTAACCATTTTTAAGTGTACAGTTCCAATAATGTTAAGTACAGGCTTCCCTGATGACTCACACGGTAAAGAATGCCTGCAATGCGGGAGACCCAAGTTTGATCCCTGGGTCAGGAAGATCCTCTGGAGAAAGGAATGGCAACCCACTCCAGTATTCCTGCCTGGAGAATCCCATAGACATGTTAGGTAGGTAGAATAGGGAAAAGAAGTCCAAACTGGCAGTGGCTAAAAGACAAAGAAGGTCAAAGGAAGGTCAGAGGACCAGAGTGAAGACTTCAGGCAGAATAAACAGCACTCCTGGCTAAGCCCAATTTGCATAGCACAGGCCAAGGTGGAGGAAAAACATATAAAAGGAGGAGCAAAGCGCTTTTGGGGAAGGCAATGGCACCCCACCCCAGTACTTTTGCCTGGAAAATCCCATGGACGGAGGAGCCTGGTAGGCTCATCCATGGGGTCGCTGAGAGTCGGACACGACTGAGTGACTTCACTTTCACTTTTCACTTTCATGCATTGGAGAAGGAAATGGCAACCCACTCCAGTGTTCTTGCCTGGAGAATCCCAGGGACGGTGGAGCCTGGTGGGCTGCCGTCTATGGGGTCGCACAGAGTCGGACACGACTGAAGTGACTTAGCAAAGCGCTTTCTCACAGACTCTCTCCCGCCTGCGTGCGCCTGCTCTTTTCTCTCTCTCTCTCTCACTCTCCTGCTGTCTTCTAAATAAAATGGAGCTGTAACACTGATTTGCCTAAGAGCTGTAGCACGGTTTGTCCAAGACCCGAGAGCTGTGACGTGCCGAGGGCTTTAATGTCCATTGCTCCAAATCTTTGTTGTGACGAGACAAAGAACCGAGGAACATACACTTGCGTGACAGACAGAGGCTGCAATCCACGAGGTCGCAATGAGTCAGACATGACTGAGCAAGCAACACACACACACAATGTCAAGTACATTCACCTTGTTGTGCCATGTCATTTACTTTTCATCCTGAAGGTAATGAGGATAAAACTCAGCTGAGACAGACAGAATTGGTGAGGGACGTGAAAAATTTAAACTTGACTTCCAGAAGTGTACTCCCTAAAAAATACGGCCCCAAAGCCTGTGCTTTATGCAGGAAGGTCCACTTGTCCTTCCATAGTCAGGATGGGTGGCTCCTTTGAGAACAGTTTCACTTTCCTTTGTCCCTTTGGGCTCCCTCCCCACCCCTGCTGGGTCTGCCCCACCTCCACCTTGGCCCAGAGTGCCTCTGGCCCCAGCTGGTCAGATGAAGGCAGTGTCACTGCAGGGACATTCCACAGATCCAGCCTTGTGCTTCATCTGGCTTCAATCTGTCTTCCCCTCCTTGCCTCACTCCATCTTTGAATCTCAGCCCGGGCTGTATTTTCCTGTGATGTGGGCAGTGGAGCTGAGTGGCTACGTCACAATCCTGAAACCAGATCTCTTTGGTCCCCAGCCCAGTTTCATACCAACTAGGGATATGCCTTTGGGCAAGCCCCTTAACTCCTCTTAACCTCAGGGATCTTATGGTAAATCAGGATAAGAATGGCACCCACACCATGGCAGTTGTTATGAATATTTATTATGAGCACTTTTCACATTGTCTGCCACAAAACTGTACTTAATAAATGTCAGCTCTAATCCCAGGAATTGTTTGTTTTGCATTTTCTCCTTACAATGTCATCAGTTTTATTATATACCTACATGATTGGATTAAACACCTCTAGGATCTAGGGTTTATAGGAGATATCTCTTAGAAGGAAACAATATAATAATAATGTTATAATATCCACTAGTTATTGAGGAATTCCTCTCTTCTAGGTACTATGCCAGTAACAATAATTAATGATAATTAACTAATAATGAATATCAAAACAGTAGCAAGTCCTGATCGAGTGGTGTCTGCCAGGCAATGTTCTAAACGTTTTTATATATTAATAAATCCTTATTAACAAATTCAAAATAATCATTCTTCAAGGAATATACTATTATTTCTCTCATTTTACAGATCAGAAAACTGTAAGCAGAGAGGCAAAGTGACTTGCTCAAGTAGAACCAGTAAGTGGACAAAGTTAGAACTCAAACTCTTTTCTCTGGTCCAGCTAGTCCTCTGGGCTCTGATCCCAACAATCGTGCCCAGTGTAGCCATCTGTCCGGTCTCTCTCTGAAGCTTACCGGCTCTCTGTTACTCTGGCAGATGTGCTATTCTGCTCAGGGGGCTGGACAGCTGTGCCTCTAAAAGGGACATTCAAATAGGCCAGCAGACTCCAGGGCCCTGCAGAAGACCCCACATCCACCTGGAAAACACCATTCTTTGTATCTGGAAAGAGTCTGTGTCTTGATAGGATCCAGTACTTTGGCCACTTCATGAGAAGAGTTGACTCATGGGAAAAGACTCTGATGCTGGGAGGGATTAGGGGCAAGAGGAGAAGGGGACGACAGAGGATGAGATGGCTGGATGGCATCACTGACTCGATGGACGTGAGCCTGAGTGAACTCCGGGAGCTGGTGATGGACAGGGAGGCCTGACGTGCTGCGATTCATAGGGTCGCAAAGAGTCGGACACGACTGAGCGACTGATCTGATCTGATCTGATCTGAGGCAGTTTTGCAGGTTTCCACGTGGTCTCTCCCCTCCTGGAAATAAGAATAAGCACTCAGAGGGAAGGACCCAAGGGGATCCCAACAGTCTTGAATAAGTCTTCCTTACCTTTAAAGCAAGTGTCAGATTCATTTTTTCTTCAAACATGAATTAGTTCATTCATCCTCACAAGGATTCTATGAGGTAGGTAACCGTCTTCACTTTCACTGGGGAAGGAGGGAGGAGAGACTGTGCCCTGAGGGATGAGACACCAGCTGTTACCACATCTGCAGGTTGTGCTTGGAGGTTCCCCCAAATTCTCCTGGCTGCAGGTGGTCCCGTCAGCCCACATGCTGGGATTTTAACTCGGCGAGATATTGCGCCCTTTGCGACACAAATCTGGATATTCTCCAGCCGCCCCCCATCCCCACCCCGCCCCGCCCGCGCCCCGTCCGGCCCGCGCCCCGTAACTACCTGGGCAGTGGCGTGGTGAAGGCTCGAGCGGCACGACGCCGTCTCCCTAGCTACCGCGCAGTCGTCACATGACCTACTCACGTGGCCCCCCAGCCCAGCTGGGGTTGGACCGCGGGCCGAGGGTAGCCGGCGGGGTGGGGCCAGCAAGTTTGTTTCCCGAGTTCGGAGACCAGGAGCCCCGGCGGTTGTGGCGCAGGTGCTGTCCGGCTGGGTCGCGATGGAGCTGCCAGCTGTGAACCTGAAGGTGGCAATGGGCGGGGCGGGGGTGGCGCGGGGCGGGTCTCCCGGAGCGTGTTGGGTATTTGTGCTTTTACAGGCTTTTAGAGGTGAGAGGACCGAGAATCTGGGGAAAGTGGAGTGGTGGGGAGAAAGAGAAGCAACAGAGCCCAGGTGGAAGGAGGTGGGGGGATAGACCAGACCAGGGAGACGGATCCAGAAGGCCAACAGGAAAGACCGAGAGGGAGCTGGAGGAGGGAAGCGGCCGTCTCTTCCCGGAGTCAGACCGGTTCTGCTGGGAGCGCTGAGCCCCTGAGGCTCGCTTTGGCCTGCGCGCCCAGAATTTCTTTGGAGAAAGGGGAAGGCGTGTCGGGGAGGGACCCATGGAGAGCCCGAGGCTAGACTTGGAGGCAGGACACCTCCCCTCCACCGAGAGAGCGGTAAAGCTTTCACCTGGACCCCAACACTGCCCTTACCGCCTCTTTTGTTGGGAAGATCAAGTTAAGGAAATCAGATGATCCCAGACAGATGGTTTTTCAGAGTTGATAGATTCAACGTCTTTATTTCTTAAGCAACACAGACAGCAATAGAATTTACTCAAAAGCAGAACCCCCTAAGTTTGCACATTTAGGAAAACACTGTAGCTCGCTGGGGTGTCTTCATTTCCTGAGCTGTAAGAATGCCAAAGGCTGTTCTTCTTTTTCTCCCCGCCCTCCTCCAGCCCAGTGTTTCTTGGCCGGGTTTGCCACTGAGAGGCTGAAGCCTTTAGCTTTCGTCAGAAAGGTTAACACACCTTAGACCAGACCTGCCATCTGGGGCCTCGGTACAGTATCCTTTGAGATTGTATGCAGGAATACCCTCTTACTCATCCTTGACAAAGCATTATGCACCAGTGGTGTCTGGTACTAAAGTAATGTAAGAAATAGATGACTAAAGAACAATACATCATCCATATTTGGATTATTAGACACGGCCTGTGCTGTGACTTCACGTGTCACATTTCCTTAATATTGAACACTTTGCTTCAGCAGACCTCTCGGAGGCTTCCAGTCAACCGCTGCAGGGGGAGAGATGGCTGTGACAAGGGAATGGGCTTGGATTGAAGGTTTAGCAGGGAAGAAATTTACACAAGGGCAACTGAGGTTCGTTGGTATCAACATTCACTCTGTTCCAGGCCCTGTGCGGTTAATGCCGACTACCTGTTCTCTGATTAGAGATTTGCCTAAAATAATTATTAAGGGGGAAGGAAGAAAGGGACAGAGGGGCAGGAACTGACAAGGGAGTGAGCCCTCATTCTTGGGGCGTCTGCGGTGTGCCAGGTTATTTAATCGCATCAACCTTCTGAGATTTTTGTAGTTGAGCCAACTTCAGCTCAGACCAGATAGGTAACTTTTCAAGAGCCCACAGAGATTAAGTGGCAGAGTCAGAATTTGAACCCATCAGGGTCAGACTTCAAAGCTGTGTCCTTTCCTGGCTACCATTAGTTAGGGCTGACTTCTGCTTTGACAGTTAATGCCCAGTGGGAGGGCTTAGTCTGTTTGTAGCCTTTTTTTTTTTTTTTTTGAGAAACTTTATGGGCCTCACAGACCACATGTGACCACAGATGTGAGCTTTGCTGGCTTTCAGTGCCCACAGTGAAACCGCTGGTCCTTTCTTTGACTTGGGAAATAAAACACTATATCTCCAAGGGTCTTAGCTGCTACCAATCAGAGACAAGTAAGTGCCGAGAGGTCATGAACAGCTAGGGTTGCCAGGTAACATTGAGGACATCCAGTTGAGTTTGAATTTCAGATCAACAGTGAATAAATTTTTTAAGTATGAAAAGTGAAAGTCATTCAGTCGTGTCCAACTCTTTGTGACCCCAGGGACTCTACAGTCCATGGAATTCTCCAGGCCAGAATACTGGAGTGGGTAGCCTTTCCCTTCTGCAGGGGATCTTCCCAACCCAGGGATCAAACCCAGATCTCCCACATTCAGGTGGATTCTTTACAGCTGAGCCACCAGGGAAGCCCCAGAATACTGGAGTGGATATCCTATCCCTTCTCCAGTGGATCTTATATCCCAGGCAATATTTGGGACAGTCTAGAACGTCTATGGCGGAGAAGGCAATGGCAAGCCACTCCAGTACTCTTGCCTAGAAAATCCCATGGATGGAGGAGCCTGGTAGGCTGCAGTCCATGGGGTCGCTACAAGTCAGCCACGACTGAGCGACTTCACTTTCACTTTTCACTTTCACTTTTCACTTTCACACAGTGGAGAAGGAAATGGCAACCCACTCCAGTGTTCTTGCCTGGAGAATCCCAGGGATGGCAGAACCTAGTGGGCTGCTGTCTATGGGGTCGCACAGAGTCAGACACGACTGAAGTGACTTAGCAGCAGCTTAGCAGCAGAAAATTATTCATTATCTGAAATTAAAGATTAACTGGGGGTTCTATTTTTGTTGTTGTCTTTTCTGGCCTCCCACAGGAGTCTAAGTGGGATATTCTGAGATCAGAACCCCTTGGGAACTCAGAAAATGCCCAATCCCCCTGACCCTGCACCACCCGTGCCCTCCTTTCACACATTCCTGGGGCATTGGCTCAGTGCCTGCTTGTGCCCAGCCCACCCACAGTAGGCAGTGGTGCCAGGTGAACAGAAGTAGCTGCCCTGGGCCCTCCGGGTAGTTCCTAACATAGCGCCACACATGAGGCAAGTCCTGAGCTGAAGGAACGTCATTGTGAGAGTTTAGAAAGTTCTAGACTTGGGTTCATGAGGGCTTGTGAGAAAAGGCCCTTGGGAGGAGGGTGCAGGGGGGTAGTATAGCACGAGGGTTAAGAATTCCGGAACCTGACTGCACAATAGTCATGGATGGCCTTGTCTCGGGGCTTCCCAGGTGGCTTAGTGGTAAAGAACGCACCTGTGATGCAGGAGACATGGGTTCAATCCCTGGGTGGGGAAGATCCCCTGGAGTAGGAAACGGCAACCCACTCCAGTATTGCCTGTCTATGGACAGAGGAACCTGGCAGATTATAGTCCATGGGGTCACAAAGAGTTGAACACGACTGAAGCAACTGAGCACATGCACAGCCGTGTCCCGGAGGCTGACTACCTAGCAGGCAGTGTGTTGAATGTTTCACACACCCCTCCACCTCTCCATGGCCACACAACACCCCCATGGAGCATTATTGTCCCCACTTTAGAAGAGCAAGTGGCAGTTGCGAGAGCTCAGGTAATGGCCCGGAGTCACACAGCTCTAAGTCATGGAGCTGGGATCTGATCCACATACTTGGCTCCATCAGCCACACGGTCAACCACTGCCTGCCTCTGCCTCCCCTCTCTGGCAGCCCTGACTACTGCCTCCTGGGCTTAGCCCTTGGGGATCCTTGGGGATCTTGCTGCCTCATTCAGTAGGCCACTGAATGTTTGCACAGGACTAAGAAATGTATTCTGGGTTTTTTGTTTATTTTTTGTTTTGGCCACACCACACGGCTAGTGGGATCTTAGTTCCTCGACCACGGATTGAACCTGCACCCTTGGCAGTGAAAGCACAGAGTCCTAACCACTGCCCCTAACAGGATATTCCCAGGAAAAATATATTCTGTATATTTATCTGTATGGAGGGGGATTCCCTGGTGGTCCAGGGGTTTGGACTCCGTGGTTTCACAGCTTGGGGCCCAGGTACAATCCCTGATCAGGGAACTAAGATCCTGCAACCCACATGGCGTGGGCAAAGAAAAAGAACATTCTTTATGGTGACCTCAAGTCTGTCGGCCACCTGGTTAGGCAGTCCCAGCCCCACTGCCGTGAAGCCTTCAGTGACAAATGAAGGGTCTGAATCCTGGTCCAAGGACCCCTCGGGTTCCCCTTAGCCTGCCTTCCTCCTGGTCAAACATACTCATTTTCCATCCACGCTTCCCTTGCTCTTCCAGATCCTAGCACTGTAGTACAGTGGGTAGAGCACAGGCTTTGGGGCCAATCAGATCTCCCTCCAAGGCCAGGCTTTGCTGCTTACCAGCTGTGTGACCTGAAGTAGGTTTCTTAACCTCTCTGAATATCAGTTTCTTCACAACAAAAAGAGCATAAAAATAGACCCTACCTTCTAGGATGATAAGAGGAGGATCCAGTGGTCCAGGAGGTGATGTAGCTTCACAGTTTTGTTGTTTTTTTATTTTAATCTTTATGTGTTTGTTTATTTTTGGCTGTACTGTGTCTTTGTTGCTGTGCAGGTTTTCTCTAGTTGCAATGAGCAGGGCCCAGTCTCTAGTTGCGGAGCATGGGTTTCTCACAGCAGTGGCTTCTCTTGTTGCAGAGCACGGGCTCTAGGGCACACAGGCTTCGGTAGCTGCAGCACATGGGCTCGGTAGTTGTGGCCCATGAGCTCGGTTGCCCTGCAGCATGTGGGATCTTCCTGGATCAAGGATCGAACCATTGTCTCCTACATCGGCAGGCGGATTCTTTACCACTGAGCCACCAGGGAAACCCGCATCATGTTTTTATTAGCAGAAAAACTCAGACCCAAATGACTGATTCTGCGATTTGCATCTGGGCTCTCTTGTCATTTGGAGAAGGAAATGACACCCTACTCCAGGACTCCTGCCTGGAAAATCCCACGGACGGAGGAGCCTGGTGGGCTGCAGTCCATGGGGTCGCGAAGAGTTGGACATGACTTCACTTTCACTTTCTCTTGTCATACATAACTGTTTGGGCCAATGAATCTCTCACAGCCTCAGTGTCTTCATAAGTGAAACATAAGGGTTAAAACTCTACCCCAGACAGTCATAAGGATGACATGGGCCAAGTGTTCAGGGCAGTGTAGATATGTGGCAGATACATCTGCATCAGTAGCAGGGATTGCTGTAGGTGACATGGTTTCAGGATGACTGTCCGCAGAGGTTGTGGTTGTTGTTCAGTCGCTCGGTCATGTCCAACTCTTTGTGACCCCATGGACTGTAGCCCACCAGGCTCCTCTCTCCATGGGATTCTCCAGGCAAGAATACTGGAGCGGGTTGCCACGTCCTTCTCCAGGGGATCTGCCTGACCCAGGGATCGAACTTGCATCTTCTGCATTGGCAGGCAGATTCTTTACCACTGAGCCCCGAGGGAGGTGTTTACAGTTATTTTATGGAAACATCCAGTGACTGTCAGATGCCTGTCTCTTTCTGGTTGAGGCTCTCCTGTGGGACACGAGGGTGATAGATGCTGCCTCCATGTCACCGAGGAGGAACCCAGGGCTCCAACACAAAAGGAGGTGGCCCCTGGACCAGAACTCAGGTCTCCTACCCCCAGTCCAGCATCTTACAAGCCCCTGCTGCCATGGCTGGTCTCTCTCTCCCTTGGTCTTCTGACGCATTGAACACTGGCTGGGAAAGGGCCAGGCTGCCTGCGCTATAGGAAGAGTCCAGGAGCTCAAGTCTCTCTCTTCTTGCCCAGCCAGGAGCAGTCAGGCCACCGGGGCACATGCTGGACACATGTGCCCCCCTCTCCCCCATCTCTGTGGCCATATCTGAGACTCCCTAGTATTCTCTTGGTAAGCAGAAACCTCCCCCAGAGCCAGCAGACAGTTCTTTTGTGCTGAGATAAGGGCTGTGGGAGAGGGCAGGGCTGGTTTGGCTGGGTTTCTTTTTTCTTTTTAAATTTCTATTGAAATGTATTGTTGTTTAATCGCTAAGTCATGTCTCTTTGTGAGCCCATGGACAGCAGCATGCCAGGCTCCCCTGTCCTTCGCTGTCTCCTAGAATTTGCCAAGATTCATGCCCATTAAGTAGGTGATGCTATTTAGCCATCTCGTCCTCTGCCACCCTCTTCTCCTTTTGTCTTCAATCTTTCCCAGCATCAGGGCCTTTTCCAATGAGTCAGCTCTTCACCTGGCCAAAGTATTGTAGCTTCAGCTTCAGCATGAGTCCTCCCAATGAATATTCAGGGTTGATTTCCTTTAGGATTGACTGGTATGATCTCCTTGCAGTCCAAGGGACTCTCAAGAGTCTTCTCTAACACCACAATTCACAAGCTTCAATTCTTCAGCACTCAGGCTTCTTTATGGTCCGACTCTCACATCCATACGTGACTACTAGAAAAACTATAGCTTTGACTATACAGACCTTTGGTGGCAAAAAGATGTCTCTGCTTTTTAATACACTGTCTAGGTTGGTCATAGCTTTCCTTCCAAGGAACAAGCGTCTTTTAGTTTCATGGCTGCAGTTATCGAGTATAGTTGATTTACAATGTTGTGTTGGTGTCCAGTGTACAGAAGAGTGAATCAGTTAAACATATACCTATATTCACTCTTTTTTAGATTCTTGGCTGGGTTTTTTGTTGGAGCTTTTCTGCACATTCGACCCCTCTGGGCCCGAGTGGGTATGCCCTCCCATTACAAAGATGGGGAAACTAGCCGACGAGGCTTAGTCTTCATGGGTTTCTTTTCCCACGGCTGAAGAGATGTGCTCCACTGGTGCTTAGTTTCCTAAATATTGAGGAAACAAAAGTGATGTCGCACCGAGGGGAGGTGTGTCTGCTAAAGGCCTACAGGATTTCAGGTCATACTCTTTGCTTCCCCAAAGAGAGGGCCTAGTTTGGGGGCTTAGCCAGGTGCTCACTCCATATTACAGGCTATTCCGGCTCCAGGAAGTACTTATCCCACAGGTTATAGAGTGATTTCCTCACAGGCTTTCCTGCGTGTTGCTGCCTTTCCTTTTCTGGGCTCTGCAGGTCATGCCTGGAAAATCCCATGGATGGAGGAGCCTGGTAGGCTGCAGTCTGTGGGGTCGCTAAGAGTTGGACATGACTGAGCGACTTCACTTTCACTTTTCACTTTCATGCCTTGGAGAAGGAAATGGCAACCCACTCCAGTGTTCTTGCCTGGAGAATCCCAGGGACCAGGGAGCCTGGTGGGCTGCCGTCTATGGGGTCGCACAGAGTCGGACACGACTGAAGCGACTTAGCAGCAGCAGGCCAGGAGCATCCCTTTATTAAAGACCTGCTGTGTGCACAGTCTAGAGGTGGGAACCAGTGCATTTGGGAATGAAGACTGTTTCCGAAATAGAAATTGAGGGAGTGAAGGACTCAGTGTTGAGGTTAGGGAGTAGAGAAGTGATATGACTGTGACTCCTTCCTTGGTTTCTTGTCTTAGTTAAAAACCCAACACCAGGACCACCTGGCTGGCCGTGTGTGGCAGGTCCCTTCCCCTCTGTGGGCAGGACTTCCTGTCAGAGGGGACCATGTTTTGCTCTCAAGATAAAGATCAGAATTCTCTCGCACACCTGCCACCCCAGCTTCCTGTCCCTCCTCTACTCTCTAGCCACATGGGCCTCTTTTCAGTCTCCAGAAGGTTCCATTCTCCCTTCCGTCACAGAGCCTTTGCAGGTGCTGTCCCTTTGGCTTGAAATGCTCTTCTTTCCTGCTCTGTCCCTGGTTAACTCCTTGCTCACCCACTTCATCTCCCCTGAGACATCATCCTTCAGAGAAGCCTCCAGTGCTCCCCTCCTTTGATCCAGAATGAGGGTCCTTTTCTTCGCCATTGCTTCCTTCTCAACAGACTGTCTGTTCGGACCCCACGCTCCTTAGGTAATTTTTTGGTTAGCAGGTGTTCCTCCCCACCCAACCTGGACTGCCAGGTGTCAGTTCTGGAAGGGCAGCCTAGGACTGCATCTGCCCGACTTAGCTTTGAATCTGCAGGGTGGAGGCCAAACAGGTGTCAGCGATGCCAACTTAACCTGTAAATGATTAAGTAACCTGGTACAGTTTGATCACCCTTCTTCAGTCCCTATAGCATCCTGGATGGCTCAAGTGGTAAAGAATCCACCTGCAGTGCAGGAATCATAGGAGGCATGGGTTTGATCCCTGGGTTGGGGAAGACCCCCTGGTTGAGGACATGATAACCCACTCCAGTATTCTTGCCTAGACAATCCCATGGACAGAGGAGCCTGGCAGGCTACAGTTCATGGGATCTCAAAGAGTCGGACATGACCGAGCACACACGCACTCATTCTTCTGTGTGCTTAGTCAGTCATGTCTGACTCTTTGCAACCCCATGGATTGTAGCCCACCAGGCTTCTCTGTTAGTGGGATTCTCCAGGTAAGAATACTGGAGTGGGTTGCCATGCTCTCCTCCAGGGGACCGTCCCAACCCAGGGATGGAAGCCAGGTCTCCCGCATTGCAGGCAGATTCTTTACCATCTGAGCCACAAGGGAAGCCCAAGAATACTGGAGTGGATATAGTTCAGTTGAGTCACTCAGTCGTGTCCAACTCTTTGTGACCCCATGGACTGCAGCACACCAGGCTTCCCTGTCCATCACCAACTCCCAGAACTTGCTCAAATTCATATACATTGAGTCGGTGATGCCATCCAACCATCTCATCCTCTGTCGTCCCCTTCTCCTCCTGCCCTCAATCTTTCCCAGCATCAGGGTCTTCTCTAATGAGTCAGCTCTTCGAATAAGAGGCCAAAGTATTGGAGCTTCAGTTTCAGCTTGGGCTTCCCTGGTCACTCAGCTGGTAAAGAATCTGCCTGCAATGCTGGAGACCTGAGTTCTATCCCTGGGTTGGGAAGATCACCGGGAAGGGAATGGCTACCCACTCCAGTATTCTGGCCTGGAGAATTCCATGGATTATATAGTTCATGGGGTCACAAAGAATTGGAAATGACTGAGCAACTTTGATTTTCACTTTCTTTGAGCTTCAGCACCAATCCTTCGAATGAATGAAGGAAAAGGGAAAGTGAAGTTGCTCAGTCGTGTCCGACTCTTTGCGACCCCATGGACTGTATCCTACCAGGCTCCTCTGTCCACGGGATTTTCCAGGCAATAATACTGGAGTGGATTGCCATTTCCTTCTCCAGGGGATCTTCCCAAACCAGGGATTGAACCCGGGTCTCCTGCATTGTAGACAGACACTTTACCATCTGAGCCACCAGGGAAGTAACACTTCCAATGAATATTCAGGACTGATTTCTTTTAGCATTGACTAGTTTGATCTCCTTGCAGTCCAAGGGACTTTCAAGAGTCTTTTCCAATGCCACAATTCAAAAGCATCAGTTCTTTGGTGCTCAACTTTCTTCATGGAGCAACTCTGACATCCATACATGACTACCAGAGAAGCCATAGCTTTGACTATATGGACCTTTGTCCAAAAAAGTACCGTCTCTCCTTTTCTGCATGCTGTCTAGATTTGTCATAGATTTTCTTCCAAGGAGCAAGTGTCTTTTAATTTCATGGCTGCAGTCACCATCCGCAGTGATTTTGGAGCCCAAGAAAATAAAGTCTGTCACTATTTCCATTGTTTCCCCATCTATTTGCTATGAAGTGAAAAATTTGGCTTAAAGCTCAACATTCAGAAAATGAAGATCATGGCATCTGGTCCCATCACTTCATGGGAAATAGATGGGGAAACAGTGGAAACAGTGTCAGACTTTATTTTTCTGGGCTCCAAAATCACTGCAGATGGTGACTGCAGCCATGAAATTGAAAGATGCTTGCTCCTTGGAAGGAAAGTTATGACCAACCTAGATAGCATATTCAAAAGCAGAGACATTACTTTGCCAACAAAGGTTCGTCTAGTCAAGGCTATGGTTTTTCCTGTGGTCATGTATGGATGTGAGAGTTGGACTGTGAAGAAAACTGAGTGCCGAAGAATTGATGCTTTTGAACTGTGGTGTTGGAGAAGACTCTTGAGAGTCCCTTGGACTGCAAGGAGATCCAACCAGTCCATTCTGAAGGAGATCAGCCCTGGGTGTTCTTTGGAAGGAATGATGCTAAAGCTGAAACTCCAGTACTTTGGCCACCTCATGCGAAGAGTTGACTCATTGGAAAAGATTCTGATGCTGGGAAGGATTGGGGGCAGGAGGAGAAGGGGAAGACAGAGGATGAGATGGCTGGATGGCATCACTGACTCGATGGACATGAGTCTGAGTGAACTCTGGGAGTTGGTGATGGACAGGGAGGCCTGGCGTGCAGCGATTCATGGGGTCGCAAAGAGTCGGACACGACTGAGTGACTGAACTGAACTGACCTGATGGGACTGGATGTCATGATCTTTGTTTTTTGGATGTTGAGTTTTAAGCCATACTTTTCACTCTCCTCTTTCATCTTAATTGCTTTCTGCCATAAGGGTGGTGTCATCTACATATCTGAGGTTATTGATATTTCTTTCCGCATTCTTGATTCTAGCTTGTGCTTCATCCAGCCCAGCATTTCGCATGATGTACTCTGCATACAAGTTAAATAAGCAGGGTGATGATTTACAACCTGGACATACTCCTTTCCCAATTTGGAACCAGTAAATTGTTCCATGTTCGGTTCTAACTGTTGCTTCATGACTTGCATACAGATTTCTCAGGAGGCAGATAAGCTTGTCTAGTATGCCCATCTTTAAGAATTTTCCAGTTTGTTGTGGTCCACACAGTCAAAGGCTTTAGTGTAGTCAGTGAAGCAGAAGTAGATGTTTTTCTGGAATTCTCTTGCTTTTTCTATGATCCAACAGATGTTGGCAACTTGATCTCTGGTTCCTCTCCCTTTTCTAAATCCATTTTGAAGATCTGGAAGTTCTCAGTTCACATACTGTTGAAGCCTAGCTTGGAGAATTTTGAGCATTACTTTGCTAGTATGTGAGATGAGTGCAATTGTGCAGTAGTTTGAACATTCTTTGGCATTGCTTTTCTTTGGGATTAGAATGAAAACTGACCTTTTGCAGTCCTGTGGCCATTGCTAAGTTTTCCACATTTGCTGGCTTATTCACAGCATCATCTTTTAGGATTTGAAATAGCTCAGCTGGAATTCCATCACCTCCACTAGCTTTGTTTATAGTGATGCTTCCTAAGGCCCACTTGACTACGCAATCCAGGATGTCTGGCTCTAGGTGAGTGATCACACCATCGTGGTTTTCTGGGTCATTATGATCTTTTTTGTGTAGTTCTTCTGTGTATTCTTGTCACCTCTTCTTAATATCTTCTGCTTCTGTTAGATCCATACAATTTCTGTCTTTTATTATGCCTATCTTTGCATGAAATGTTTCCTTGGTATCTCTAGTTTTCTTGAAGAGATCTCTAGTCTTTCCCATTCTATTGTACTCCTCTGTTTCTTTGCACTGGAGTGGGTAGCCTATCCCTTTTCCCAGAGATCTTCCCAACCCAGAAATCGAACCAGGGTCTCCTGCATTTCAGGCAGATTCTTTACCAATTGAACTACCAGAGAAATCCACTCACTCCTCAGTCCCTGGGGAAAACCTCAGAAGACTAGTTCTACTCTGCCTCGGTTTCCACATCTTTGTAATAGGAGGGCACATCCACTCAGGCCCTGGGTGGAACAACACCTGGCTAAGTCGAGATTGAATCCTGGCTCTGCTCTGTGACCTGGAGCAGATTACTTACCATTGAGCCTTGGTTTTCTCAACTGTAAAATGGGGGGAGTGGTGCTTCAGAGGATTGTAAGGATGAAATGCGTTCACAGGCAGAAAAATCTTATCTTGGTGCCTGACACATAGGAAGCACTCATTAATAAAGGTAGGTAGTGACCAAGATTCCTTCCAGAGCTAGCCTTCTGTCATATTGTTCTTGTTCGGTCGCTCAGTTGTGTCCAACTCTTTGCAACCCCATGGACTGCAGCACGCCAGGTTTCCCTGTCCTTCACCAACTCCTGGAGTTTGCTCAAACTTATGTCCATTAAGTTGGTGATGCCATCCAACCATCTCACCCTTTGTCTTCTCCTCCTGACTTGAGTCTTTCCCAGCATCAGTGTCTTTTCTAAGGAGCTCTTCACATTATGTGGCCAAACTGTTAGAGCTTCAGCTTCAGCATCAATCCTTCCAGTGAATATTCAGGATTGATTTCCTTTAAGATTGACTGATTTTATCTCCTTGCAGTTCAGGGGACTCTCAAGAGTCTTCTCCAATACCACAGTTCAAAAGCATCAATTCTTCAGCGTTCAGCCTTATTTATGGTCCAGCTCTCAGTCATGTAGGCTCAGCTTTTTTGGTGTCTTGAGACCTCTGTAAAGTCAGGTGTGTTGGTCCTTAAAGAGCCATTCTCCTAGTCCTTTGTAGCTGGAAGAGGAGTTCTTTAGGGGTTGGGGACCACAGTCTGGATTTGGTTCACTTAACCTGAGCTCTGGGGGCAAGGTGGGGTATCCTGGCCATCTGCCCTGGATGTCATCTGCTCCCCACCCCGTATGGAAAACATCCATGTGTGTCCAAGCCCAAAGAGCTTCTCTCTCTAGCACAGAGGTTAGGAGCCCTAGTTTTGGAGTCAGACTTACCATTTAATTACAGTTTTGCCATCAGTGGAGACATGATCAACTTAATTTACCTCTGAGCCTAGTTTTCTTGACTGTAAAATGGGAATGATTCCAGCATCTGCTTCAGAAGCTATGAGACATTGGGCCCAGGGCCTGGCACATTGCAGATGTGCAATAAATAATAACTCTTTTTTTTTTTTTTTGGCTGTAATGGGTCTTCATTGCTGCGTGCAGGCTTTCTCTACTTGCAGTGAGCTGGGGATACTCTCTAGTTGCCACACTCAGGCTTCTTGTTGCTGTGGCTTCTCTTGTTGCACAGGCTCTAGGTTTGCAGGCTCAGTAGCTGTAGCACACAGCACCTAGTTGCCTCATGGTGTGTGGGATCTTCCCAGACCAGGATTGAACCCGTGTCCACTACATTGGCAGGTGGATTCTTAACCACTGGACCACCAAGGAAGTACATAGTAATTCTTGTAGAAATGCAGCCAGAGTTCCTTGCTGCAGGTGGCATCCTCTCCTTAACACCCCCCACCCCCTTGAGCACAAGACTAGAAACCTGGGCCTTTCACTGCAGTCCTTGCTGTGTCCACCCTTGCTCTCTGGGCCCAGCCTGCCGCCGCTGCCTCGGGCTCTTGGCATCCTTGAACCCTTGGTGCCTGGAGCAAACTCCCTTAAAGGTCCTTGTCCACCACTGGACCCTACTCCTTCCATCTCGCCACCACCCCCAACCTCAACCCCATCCCGGCCCTACCCCTCCTCCAGGCTCTGAGTGTTGTGTCCTTGCCTGTGCTTCTGGGAGTCCACACTGGAACACCCCACTCTCCCTCCCCTGTGCCTGGCTGGTCCCCAAGTCCCGTTCAGCACCAGCTGCGAGTTCCCCGCTTCTTCCCCCTGCCTTCCCCATAGCATCCATCTGCTCCTTCCTTCCTTCTTCTTTTTCTTTTTAAAAAATATTTGGGACTTCCATGGTGGTCCAGTGATTTAAGAATCCACTTGGCAATGCAAGGGACATGTGTTCGATCCCTGATCCAGGAACTAAGATCCCACGTGCCGAGTGAGCCACTAAGCCCTTGCACTGCAACTAGAGAGCCTGCATAACACAATGAAGATCCCATGTGCTACAGGTAAGACCCGACATAGCAAAACAAACAAATGAATAAATATTTACTGACAGAGATCTTTAGTTGCAGCATATGGGATCTAGTTCCCCCCATCAGGGATGAAACCCTGGACCCCCTGCATTGGGAGCACAGAGTTTTAGCCACTGGACCACCAGGAAAGTCTAATCTTTACTTGCTTTGCAATCAGGACTCTCTTGATTTCTGGGAATAGAGACCAGTTCCAGTAAAGAGTGCTGTCTCTGAAGGACATATGTGGCAATAAAAAGGGCGGGACAGTGCATGGACTCTTAGTATAAATCCTAACATGTTACCTTCCTGCAGAAAAGCTGGTGACTTCTTCAGCACCCTTGAGATGAAGTCCATGCTCCTTGCCAAGGTCCTCCAGGCCCACCTTTCCCTTCTGGTCTCCTGCCCCCGGGCTGCTCTGCCATTCCTTGGATGCACTGGGCATCTGCTCAGCCCCACACGGCACCCCAGCTCCAGTGTACCGAAATCAGCCTCATTTGAGCCCCTCCCAGCCATCGAGGCCTCCTCTGGTTTCAGAACAGATTCCCAGGTTCCCCAAAGGAGCCTCCAGCTTTGAAAACAGGAAGGGGTGTGGGTGTCAGCTGCCCCAAGGGACAGGGGAGGGGTGACCTGGCAGTGTCCTCTGGCCTGATCCGTGCTCTTCCTCCTTCTCTGCCACTGTTGGGGGCCACTCTCTTGCTGGTGTTTGAGCAGACATCCCTGAAGCCCTCTTAGGTCCTAGGCAGGGGCTTCTGGTGTTTTTTGGTTCCAGAAGCTTTGCTGCCCACTCATCCTACCACCATGGTGGTCACAGTCGCAGTTCTCTTCTTTACCCTACCCCTCTTTTTTTGTGCCACAGGCGATCCTCCTGGTTCACTGGCTGCTGACGACCTGGTGAGTGAGTGTGGGTGTCCAGTTCTGTGTCCCCCTGGTCTCCCGAGATCTGGGTCCACATGTCTCTCTGGGGTCTTGTCCACGTGTATCCTGGGTCCTGTCCACATGTATTCCTGGGGTCTTGTCCATGTCTCCCGTCCCGTTCCAAGACTAAATAGCTTATCTGTCAAGATCATCATCAGCAAGCTCCTGTGTCCCAAGGATGTTGGAGGGGCAGGTGGTACCCAGAGGCCTTTGCCATCACTGACCCTAGGAGCATCTAGCCCTCATCCTCAGGAAGACAGCAGCCCAGGGGGCAGTCAGCCCAGGCAGACCTTTCTCCAGACACTGCCCAAGCCCTTTGGGGGTTGGCATCCCTCTGGTTCCTCCCCTAGGGCTTTTGCATCTAGGGCTGTGAGGTGCTGAAGCCTAGGGGCTGGCCTCTCATACCTTGCTGGGGTGGATGTCCGGTGGAGCTCTGTGTGTCTGTGACCTTGGATAAGCCACTCAAACCCCCTGAGTCATTTTCTCACCTATAATGTGAGAGTATTTCTGACCCTCCCACTTATCCTATTAAGTCATCTGAAGGTGAAAACACAATTTCTGAAACCATAATAATTGCTGACGTTTATGGAGGGTGCCTTCTGGAGGTTAACTCAGCAGCTCAGCGAGTAGACACATGATGAACCTGAGTACAAGGGCGAGGTCACTCACTTAGGGGTGGACCCTCACTCTCATTTCATACCCCTGCCCAGAGACAGTAGACTCAGGATTTAGACTGACCCTGGTCATGTCCTTAGCCCTTCCATGTTCAGCCAGGTCACCTTAATCAAGTGACTCCACTTCTCAGTACCTTGGTTTCCATCTGTAAAGTGGGTGCAAGGATTCACGGCCCTCAGGAGGTGTGAGGAAGAAGCATGGCCTTGCTCTGCTCACCAGACACTGCCCAGGCCTACACAAGGGAGGCCCCGGGACCGCAGGGTGATTTTCATCATTACATTCTGCTTTATCTGTTGAGTTTCTGGGGAGATTTTTGTGCCCGACCAAGACTGGAAACCATTGAGCTCACGTGTGCATTTTGCAGACGTGGAAGTGCAGTATACATGTTCATAGGTATGAATAACAGGAGCAGTGATCATCATGGTTAATGGCCTTGGGGAGCAGAGTGAAAATCCAGATTTCTCAGGCACGCTTCCCAAGACTCTGAGTTAATTAGTCCAGGCCAGGCCCCCAGCGCTTGCTTTCTCAGAACCAAAAAATGAGATGACTGATTTCCAAGTAAGCCCCACAGTGCTCTGCACTTAACTGCTTTGCACATGTTTACCATATGGTATACTTCAGGGAATGTCATTTATGTTTATGAAGCACCCCACTCTGTGCTTGGGCCATCCAGGTGGATAAGAGCATGGCCTCTTGAGCCAGACTGCCTGGGTTTAAATCCCAGCTCTGCCACTTAGCAGCTGTGTGACCTTGGGCAAGTTCCTTGACCTCTCTGGGCCTCAGTCTCCTCATCTGTAAAATGAAGATGACTGTAGTGCTTCTTTACAAGGGTTGTTAACACATATGCACATAAATGAACCCATATAAAGCACTCGTAACTGTGCTAGATACTAGTAAGGGGTCTGGGTTAACTATTCTTTTCTTTGAATTGACAGTTTAGTTAGTAGCAATGTCCTACAAAATAAGAAAGTGGGCATTGTGTTAGAAGGTGGTCCTTACAGTGGGGCAGTCAGGGAAAGAGTCTCAGAGTTAACATATGAGCTGAGGCTAAAATGACAAGAAGGGACCAAGTGTTCAGGTAGAGGGAACAGCAAGGCAATGGACGGGAGGTATAGGCTGGGCTGTGTCATCAGACCCCACAGGGCCCCGTAGACCATGATCAAGAGTCTGAATTTTATTCCAGGAAAGTGTTGGAGGACTTTTAGCAGAGAAATGACATCCCCTGATTTACCTTACTGGTTGCTGTTTATAGAGGAGTTAATAAGTGTCTCTAGTGATGAAGAATTTGCCTGCCAATGCAGGAGACGTAAGAGACACAGGTTCAATCCCTGGGTCTGGAAGATCCCCTGGAGGAGGGCATGGCAACCCACTCCACTATTCTTGCCTGGAGAATCCCATGGACAGAGGACCCTGGCAGGCTACAATCCATGGGGTCTCAAAGAGTCGGAAATGACAGAAGTGACTTAGTATGCATGCAAATGCATTTATGGAATGACCAGGACAGGGCAGGAGTGGAAGTTAGGGGAACAATGGCGAGAGGCTACAGCGAAACGATCAATCCCAGTAGAAGAGGATGTTGGTTTGGACCTGGAGGGATATGGCCAGATTCCGGATCCGTTTGGGAAGCAGAGCCGATGGGATGTGCTGACATTTTTGGCACATGGGTGGGAAGTAGGGGAATGGAGACGGGAACGAGGTTGAACTGTGGCCTCTACTCTTGGGGGCTCTGAGACCTAGTGCCCCAAGAGGTGACCTGTAGGAAGGGTGGGTACCTAGGGGGCACCTCCTGACTTGACTCAGGTGCCTCCTCCCGCAGGGGGCTGCATCGTGTTCCAGGGCCCCTATGCCTGGACCAACTTCCCCATCCTGGCCTTGGGCGTGTGGGCCATGGCGCAGCGTGACTCTGTCGATGCCATAAGTATGGTAAGCTGGGGGAGCAGCCAGGGAACCAGCTTCTGGGTGGTCGTGGGCCCAGCTCTGTCTTCCTCTTTCCCTGTCCTGTCTTCTCTGCCTTCTTTTTTCCCCATTTTCTAGAGTCCAGGCTCCTAGCCCACATGTATCTTCACTAGCCTGACCTGCTGCTCTGCCTGCCTGGCTTAAAGAGTCTCCTCATTTTTTTCCCCAAAAGGGGCATGGGGTGGACTCCCACCAGTGCCCCATGAGATTGGCCATTCCTGGAGGGCAGTAGGGCATGCACCAGTAACCGCCCTTGAAGGCCCCCTAATAGGGAGGGCTCCCCATGAAGAGGGAGCTCCACCACTTTTTGAGGTCAAAGTGGACACAGTCTGGCTCAACTGTCCTACCGGGAGCCCCCAGACACTCACTCAGACCCCATGGCTGTGAGCACCAGCACTGGCCTCTCAGGATGGTTAGAGATGGATTTCTTCGGTGGTGGAGATGGAACCAGTGAATTCCAAGGGACCTTCTATCTTAGAGGTTCTGAGCCCACGTCTTGTGCCTCATCATGGCCTCAAGGATGAGAAGAGTTAGGGGAGAGGACTCTGTCAGAGCCTGCAGGCTGGGTCCCATTAGGGACCCCATCCCTGCTCTCAGCCCTGCAGTCCCCAGTCGGGCATCTAGTCTGCAGAGTCCCACCTGCTATCTTGGTCTGTCTTCCAGCAAACCCCAAGGACACAGTAGGGCACAAATGGAGCTTCCAGTCTGGTATATATGGTGGGGGGATGGGGTGACAGGGCAGCAGCGCACTCATCAACCCTAATGACACCATGGTCACCCCTCGGCCCTGTGCCTGGCTATCTTGCAGTTTCTGGGTGGCTTGGTGGCTACCATCTTCCTAGACGTGATCTACATTGGCATCTTCTACCCGAGGTCCAACTTCTCGGACACAGTGCGCTTCAGCGCAGGCATGGCCATCCTCAACCTGATCCTCAAGCCAATCTCCTGCTTCTTCGTCTACCACATGTACCGGGAGCGTGGGGGTGAGCTCCTGATCCACGTTGGTGAGGCCACTACCTCCAGCCAGCTCCCCAATTCCCCTCCCACCAGCCCCAGTGCTGGCACTGCTGTCTCCTCTCCTCTCCTCGGTCTCTGCCTTGCCCACCCCCCAGGCCCTGCCCCAGGGAGCCAACCTTGCCTCCTGAGACAGGGATTCAAGGTGCAGGGTGGGGCCTGGTATGGGCTCTGGGCACCAGGCTGAAAGGTGTGCAAGTTTCTGGTCTCCTGGTCTTACCTGGAGAATCCCAGGGACGGGGGAGCCTGGTGGGCTGCCATCTATAGGGTCGCATAGAGTCGGACACGACTGAAGTGACTTAGCATAGCGTAGCATAGCATAGAGGAACCCAGGGGTCCCCTGGCCATCCCTGCCTGGCTGTGGTGCCATGTCCTCTCAGCTTAAACATGGGTGCGACTGGGGGCCTGATCCCATAGGCACCTGCAGGGCCAGCTTCCCCTCTCAGCTCCCTCTAGCCCCATCACTGGAACCCCCTTTCCTGCCACCTATGGGGTCTGGGCAACCAGGGGAGAGCCAGTGCTGGCTTGGGTCCTGGGGGCCCCAGCCAAAGCCAGCCCTGAGCTGGACCCCTGCTTGTTGCAGCCCTTCCCCAGCCCCCTGTGACACTCGTTCTCATAGAAGTGGGGAGAGCTGTGGTCTTCTGCCTTTCACTCTTGAGAAAAGTGGCCTGAGACCTGCTGGGGGAGCAGCTGGGTTGAGGACGGGAACGGCCCAGGGCCGCCCACCCTTGGCAAACCGCCAGGCTGCCCTGGACCTGTCCCAGGATAGGGAGGAGCCAGCGCCGTCCCTCCATTAGACAGATGAGGAGACAGAGGCCTGAGGCCCTGGGGGCTTGTTCCGGAGCATAGGACAGATGTGGGGAGTGAGGGGTATGGCACCCAGAAGCCAACAGCCTGCCTGGCACCGTCTGGGCTCTGCAGCTGCACCAGCCCGGGGGGCCTTTTGGAGGCTGTACAATGATGTCCACTGTCTGGGAGAGGAGCTGGAGGGGAGCCCATGCGTCCAGGGCTGGGCATCCCTCAGCCAGATTCCTGAGCACGCGCTCCCAGGAAAGCACTGAGGCACAGTGGCTGAGCCCTGTCTTTGGCGCCGTGCTGCATCCGTTGGAATCCTAGTGTCCTCTGCTTCAAGCTTTATAATCTCAAGCAAGGTGGTTTATCTTTTTAACACTTGGTTTCCTCATCTGTAAAGTAGGGACAAAAAAAATACCCTGCTCTATAGGGTTACAGGAGGATTGAATAAATGATACATGCTAAAGGCTTGGTGCCTGGGGCTGCTGCCACTGTCTGTCCTGGGTGCCTGGATGCCCAGCTCTGGCTTTTCTTATTGGGGTGGAATGGGTGGTGGGGAGTAGGGGGACCTTGGTTTGGCCTCGTGGAATGTCCTAAGTCTTCACCCTTCACTTTTTTCTTTCTCTCCAACCCCCCAGGTTCCCTTGGGCCCTCAGAGGAGCGCAGTTCCTACCAGCCAATCAACTCCTCAGAGGTGCCTGCCGACCCTGAGAGCAAGGCTCAGGTGACCCAAGGATACTGAAGCCCAGCCCAGGGGCCAGTCTGACAAACTGTGGAGCCGGCAGAGGAGGCCTCATCGCCTTCTTTGTGCCTTGGATATCATCTAGGGGGTGCTCCTGAACGCCCCCTGCTTTCTCAGAACTAACTTGTGTCCTCCAGTTGCCCGTCTCAGGGACTGCCTGAGTCAAGTGCCCTAAGAGGCCCAGAGCCCCTATGCACACCTGTCCCCAGTTCCTTGAGCCCTCTCCTCCCTTCTGGGTAGCCCACTGGTCCCAGACTGGAAACTCTGGTTGCTTTTGTCCCCTCCACCCTTAGCTACTCCGTGCAGGCCCCAGGCCGAGCCATGCCCGAGCCTGGCAGGATCAGGCCTCTAGGGGCCAGTTGTGCCCCCCACCTCGGCCTCTCCTGAGGTTGGCCATGCCCTCCTGCAGGAACTCTGAGAGCCTTGGGTCCTGCTCACTGCCAGGAGCACAAGGGTGAGGACCCCTGGCTTCTCCCTACCTGGTCACTTGGTGCCTGGGGACCCTAGGGCTGGAGGTGGGAGGGGTCTGCAGCCCCTCAGACCCCCATCAACCTCCAGCCGCAGGACACAGCATTAAAGTTCAGGGAATTCTGCAGCCAAGTGTGTTTTGAGCCGTGTTTCCTCTCCTGTCAGAGCTGGGGCCTCGACTTGCCATTCCCAGGAAGATTTCTCCTGTGAATCTCCAGGGTGCCAGGGCTTAGGTGCTTGTTTTCTTGTGACAGGAGGAAATAGGGGCTCGGGGCCAGCTGGGCCTGCTGGGTGCTCAGCTCTGGCCTAGCCGAGGCCCCAGGAGAGGAGGGCACTGTCCAGTGTGTCAAATAGGCATCCATGTCTCTGAATTAAGTGACAGGTATTGGTTTGAATCCTGCTCTGCTACTGACTTGTGTGCCCTTGGGTATCTCAACCTTTGGACCCCATGTCTGCTGGAAGAGGGCTAATAACCTGCCCAGAGAGAAAGATGACGCAGGTGAAATGTATAGTGCCTGACCTTCGAGAGGGCTTCCTAAATGACAGCAAAGTTTTTGGTAGGGCTGCTTCCTAAGCCCATGCTGAGGTTGGTCAATAGTCTGGGGTGGCCTCCTCCAGCAGACCCGGTATCTTGGACTCAGAGCAAACTGGGACAACTGTCCAGAAGCTCCAGGGGTTTCGTGGCCAGGGCCCTACCCCACCTCTACCGGGATGGGTATTGACCACTGGGCCCCAGGCATCTGGGCTTTGTCAGGCCATCCTGGCTTGCTTGTCCCTGGCACAGAGAGGTTAAGGCCGGGTGCACAGCCCCCACCACCCCATTCTTCCGTATCCATCCATCCAAAGAGGCTGAGTGCCTGCCAGTGCTGGCATGGGCCTGGGGCTAACAGGGGTGAACTCAGGTCCTGCCCTCAGGGTAACAGACACTGCGAGTCCTGTCAGGAGGTCCAAGCCCTGAAAAAGGAACATGGGCCTCTGAGGAAGGGACCAAGGAATGCTCTTGGGCCCAGGAATGCAGAGCAGCTGCAGCTGCAGAAAACCAGAAACAGTCTCATAGTCAGACGAAGGCAGACGAATAAGCCATGGTTCATTCATTCTAAGGAATACTGTTCAGCAGTTCAGATGAATAAACCAAACCTATTGCTATCAATGGTGGTCCCCCCAAACATTGGTTGCAGAGTGGCACAATGCAGTATGAGAGAGTGTGAATTTTAAAAGCTCATAGAAATACTTTGTATTGGTCGTGGGTGTGTATGTGGTAAGATGTAAAAGCGTTGACTAGAAGGACCTGTCTCAAGTTCATGATTGTGGCCTTGGGTGGGAGAGGTTCCAATTCTCTCCCCCACCCCGCCACTCCGCCCTTTAAAAAAATTTTTTTTGGTTGCATTGGGTCTTCATTGCTGCACACAGACTTTCTCCAGTTGCAGAGTGGTGGTTACTCTCTAGTTGCAGCGCATGAGCTTCTCATTGCGGTGGCTTCTCTGGTTGCAGGGCACAGGCTCCAGGTACATGGGTTGCAGTAGTTCTGAAGTGGTGTGCTAGGTACACTACCTTCAGTGGTGCATGGGCTTAGTTGCAGCATGTGGAATCTTCTGGGACCAGGGGTCAAACCTGTGTCTCCTCCACTGGTGGGCGGATTCCTACCCACTGTACCACCAGGGAGGTCCCCAGTTCTCTTGTTTATACCAGTTCCTGGCACATGGGAGGCTGGCAGTGTATGTGCTCCTTGAACATATCAGGAGGCCACCATGGCTGCAAATGAGGACAGGAAGAAGGAATGAGGTCAGGGAGGCAGCAGGGGCCAGATGATGCAGAGTCAGAAGATCATTTTAGGAACTTTGAATGAGACGGGAGCTGCTGGAGGGCTTTGGGCAGAGTTGGACATGATCTAATTTATGGTCTAGAAGGACAGTGTTGGACAGAGAGGGGGTGGTGACGAGTGGTCAGGCCAAGCAGGGCACCAGGCACCAGCTATATCAATCTAGGGGAGTTCTTCAGGTACTTCTGCCTGATAGGGATAGAACAGGTCAGGAATAGGTCGGAAAGATCCCTTAGAGAGGGAAATGGCAATGCACTCCAGTATTCTTGCCTGGGAAATCTCATGGACAGAGGAGCCTGGTGAGCTACAGTCCATAGGATCACAAAATAGTTGGACATGACAGCATAACAACAGGTAGCTGTAGAAGTTCTAGTAGGGCACTGTAGATAGGGAAACTAGGAAACGTTGGGAGACCACTGTAAGTTAATGATCACTCAAGAAAGCTACTGGAAGGTAGTGGAATTATAGCCTTGCTAAACTATAAAGTCATAAATAAAGGCACGAGATATGCTCCAGGCCATTGTGTGTGTGTGTGGAAGTCGATTCAGTCGTGTCTGACTTTGCGACCCCATGAACTGTAACCCACCAGGCTCCTCTGTCCATGGGATTCTCCAGGCAAGAATACCGGAGTGGGTTGTCGTGCCCTCCTCTAGGGATCTTCCTTGACCCAGGGATTGAACCCACATCTTTTATTTCTCCTGCATTGGCAGGCAGGTTCTTTACCACTAGCATTACCTGGGAAGCCCCAAGGCCATTAGGTGAAAGAAAAATGTCACCTCTTTTCTTTTGATATAATAATCCTAAGAGATCAAAAAGAGATGGCAAGAATACACAGAACTGTACAAAAAAAGTCTTAATGACCTGGATAACCATGATGGTGTGGTCACTCGCCTAGAGCCAGACATCCTAGAGTATGAAATCAAGTGGGCCTTATGAAACATCACTACGAACAAAGCTATTGGAAGTGATGGAATTCCAGCTGAGCTATTTAAAATCCTAAAAGATGATGCTGTGAAAGTGCTGCACTCAATATGCCAGCAAATTTGGAAAACTCAGCAATGGCCACAGAACTGCAAAAGGTCAGTTTTCATTCCAATCCCAAAAAAGGGCAATGCTAAATAATGCTCCAGATCAGATCAGATCAGTCGCTCAGTCGTGTCCGACTCTTTGCGACCCCATGAACTGCAGCACGCCAGGCCTCCCTATCCATCACCAGCTCTCGGAGGTCACTCAGACTCACGTTCATCGAGTCAGTGATGCCATCCAGCCATCTCATCCTCTGTCCAACTACCGCACAATTGCACTCATCTCACATGCTAGCAAGTGCTCAAAATCCTTCAAGCTAGGCTTCAACAGTATGTAAACTGAAAACTTACAGATGTTCAAAATGGATTTAGAAAAGGGAGAGGAACCAGAGGTCAAATTGCCAACATCTGTTGGATCACAGCAAAAGCAAGAGAATTTCAGCAAAACATCTGCGTCGTTGACTACGCTAAAGCCTTTGACTGTGGATCAAAACTGTGGAAAATTCTTCAAGAGATGGGAATATCAAGCCACCTGACTCCTGAAAAACCTGTATGCAGGTCAAGAAGCAACAGCTGGAACCAGACATGGAACAATGGACTAGTTCGAAATTGGAAAAGAAGTACATCAAGGCTCTGTATTGTCACTCTGCTTATTTAACTTACATGTAAAATGCTTGGCTGAATGAAGCACAAGCTGGAATCAAGACTACCAGGAGAAATATCAACAACCTCAGATATGCAGATGATACTACCCTAATGGCAGAAAGTGAAGAGGAACTAAAAAGCCTCTTGATGAAGGTGAAAGAGGAGAGTGAAAAAGCTGGTTTAAAACTGAGCACTCAAAAATCTAAGATCATGGCATCCAGTCTCATCACTTCGTGGCTAATAGATGGGGAAAAAATGGAAACAGTGGCAGATTTTATTTTCTTGGGCTCCAAAATCACTGAAGCCATGAAATTAAAAGATGCCTGCTCCTTGGAAGAAAAGCTATGACATACCTAGACAGCTTATTAAAAAGCAGAGACGTCACTGCCACCAAAGGTCTATATAGTCAAAGCTATGATTTTTCCAGTAGTCATGTAGAGAAGTGAGAGTTGGACCATAAAGAAGGCGGAGTGCCTAAGAATTGATGCTTTCAAACTGTGGTTAAGAAGACTCTTGAGAGTCCCTTGGACAGCAAGGAGATCAAACCAGTCAATCCTGAAGGAAATAAACCCTGAATATTAATAAAGACTGATGCTGAAGCTCCAATACTTTGGCCACCTGATGCAAAGACCTGACTCATTGGAAAAGACTCTGATACTGGGAAAGATTGAAGGCAGGAGGAGAAGGGGATGACAGAGGATGAGATGGTTAGATAGCATCACAGACTCAATGGATGTGAATTTGAACAAACTCCAGGAAATAGTGAAGGCCAGGGAAGTCTGGCCTGCTGCAGTCAATGGGGTCAAAAAGGGTCAGACACAACTGAACAAAAAGAACAATCCCTAGCTTGACCTCAGGTCAGACACTCTCCTGATAGGAAGGAGAAGCTCATGATGTAAGCCTCACATCTTCTGGAAGAAGGTCATCTTTTCCCTTCCCCTTTTCCTTTGACAATAAAATTGTAGTCTACTTAATCCTGGGGCAGAGTTCCCTCACCTGCTCACCTGCATCTCTTACAAGCATCCTATGTTAATAAATCTGCTTCTTGCCTATCACTTTGCCTCTTGCTGAATTCCTTCTGTGCTGAGAGACAAAGAACCTGAGCTTCATTAAGTCCTGAAACCAGGTGTGTAATCTTAGTTGGAAGACTGGGTTTTGGCTGGGTTCAAGTCCCAATCTGAGGTGAATGGTTTCATGCCCATGGCAACTTGCTATTGGAGGCACCAAGGAAAACCCCAAGCACTCAAGCACTGATGGACAGTGCTGGACTCATGCCAAGAAGAAGCTACATGATCAGCATCAATAGTGGTCATCACTTTGCCAATAAAAGTCTGTATAGTCAAAGCTATGGTTTTTCCAGTAGTCATGTATGAATGTGAAAGTTGGACCATGAAGAAGACTGAGCACCAAAGAATTGATGCTTTTGAACTGCAGTGCTGGAGAAGACTCTTGAGAGTCACTTGAGTCCAAGTCAATCCTAAAAGAAATCAGATCAGATCAGATCAGTCGCTCAGTCGTGTCTGACTCTTTGCAACCCCATGAATTGCAGCACACCAGGCCTCCCTGTCCATCACCAACTCCTGGAGGTCACTCAGACTCACATCCATCGAGTCAGTGATGCCATCCAGCCATCTCATCCTCTGTCGTCCCCTTCTCCTCCTGCCCTAAATCCCTCCCAGCATCAGAGTCTTCTCCAATGAGTCAACTCTTCGCATGAGGTGGCCAAAGGACTGGAGTTTCAGCTTTAGCATCATTCCTTCCAAAGAAATCCCAGGGCTGATCTCCTTCAGAATGCACTGGTTGGATCTCCTTGCAGTCCAAGGGACACGCAAGAGACCTCTCCAACACCACAGTTCAAAAGCATCAATTCTTCGGTGCTCAGACTTCTTCACAGTCCAGCTCTCACATCCATACATGACCACAGGAAAAACCATAGCCTTGACTCGGTGAACCTTTTTGGCAAAGTAATGTCTCTGCTTTTGAATATGCTATCTAGGTTGGTCATAACTTTCCTTCCAAGGAGTAAGCGTCTTTTAATTTCATGGCTGCAGTCAACATCTGTAGTGATTTTGGAGCCCAGAAAAATAAAGTCTGACACTGTTTCTACTGTTTCCCCATCTATTTGCCATGAAGTGATGGGACCAGATGCCATGATCTTCATTTTCAGAATGTTGAGCTTTAAGCCAACTTTTTCACTCTCCACTTTCACTTTCATCAAGAGGCTTTTTAGTTCCTCTTCACTTTCTGCCATAAGGGTGGTGTTATCTGCATATCTGAGGTTATTGATATTTCTCCCAGCAATCTTGATTCCAACTTGTGTTTCTTCCAGTCCAGCATTTCTCATGATGTACTCTGCATATAAGTAAAAGAAATCAGTCAAGAAATCAGTCCTGAACATTCACTGGAAGGACTGATGCTGAAGCTGAAGCTCCAATACTTCGGTCACCTGATGTGAAGAGATGGCTCATTGGAAAAGACCTTGATGCTGGGAAAGGCTAGAGGAGAAGGGGACGACAGAGGACAAGATGGTTGGCATCACCAACTCAATGAACATGAATTTGAGCAAACTTCAGGAGATAGTGGAGGACAGAGGAGCCTGACATGCTGCAGTCCATAGGGTCACAAAGAGTTAGACACGACTGAGTGACTGAACAACAGCAACAAGTGGTGTGGGTCCCCTGGGACCAGCAGGTCTCTCCAGCAGCTGATGGGCAGTTTGCCTGCTGGGCCCTCTCATGTCACAGTGGAAGCACCTTATCCCCTCTTGGAGGAGGACAGATAGCACAGTGGGGTTGGCTGGGTGCCATATGAGAGGCATGTTTAAATGCAACAAAAGAGCACACACTGGCCTGAAAGAGGGTAAGCTATTCCCACGCCAGGTGATGAGCTTGGCAAGGCTGCATGGGCTCTCCATCTCTCAGGAAGTGTCCCAGGCCAAGCAGTGTGGAAAGTCCACTCGGCAGAGATTACCTCTCCCAACTTGGAAGCTCTGGGGTCTGTTCTGAAGGAAGAGCAGCAGGTTTCACTCATGGACTGGATACAGGAGAAAAAGAGAAAAGAGAATATCAACATGGAAAATTCTGGGGCTCAATCAGCTGGAGCTACCATTCACCAGGAGGAGGCAGGGAGACCAGGTTCAGGGCAATGATGCCTAAAACTCGGCCCCTGTGCACCAGGGCCAAACTGAATCTCAGAGACAGAGTTCTGGGTGAAGTAGAAAAGAATAGGTTTATTGCTTTGCCAGTTGAAGGGGGACACATAGTTTTATGGGGCAGGAGTCTGCTGTATCCCCCTTTGCCTGCAAGGCAATAAAGCTGTTCTCTTCTATTTCACCCAAATCTCTCTCTCCTAGATTCGAGTAGGCCCTGGTGCCCAGAAGCTGAGTTTTCGGCATCAACAAGGCCACGAGCTCAGTCTCCAATGGGTCATGCTTGAGGTAATGGGCTTTCTAGCCAAACATTCTCACTACTGTGGTCTTTTTTTTTTTTTGAGCACCTTGCAGCTCATGTGATCTTAGTTCCGCAACTAGGGGTCGAACCACAGGCCCACAGCAGTGAAAGTGCTGAGTCTTAACCACTGGATCCCACCCCCTCCCCATCCAGGGAATTCCCACTTATTCTTTTTAAAAAGCCAGTTTCTATAGGAATTTGGAAAGAGACTATAATTTTAACTTATTTATTTTTGACTGCACTGGGCCTTCATTGCTGCACATGGGCTTTATCTAGTTGCAGGGAGCTGGGGCTACTCTTCATTGCAGTGTGCATGCTTCTCGTTGTGGTGACTTCTTTTGTTGCTAAGCACCGACTCTAGGGCACAGGCTCTGTAGTTGTGGCACAGAGGCTTAGATGTCCCACAGCATGTACTTCCCTGGTAGCTCAGATGGTATAGCGTCTGCCTACAATGCGGGAGACCCAGGTTCAATCCCTGGGTTGGAAAAAAAAAAAAAAAAATCCCTGGGTTGGGAACCCGGGTTCAATCCCTGGGTCAGGAAGATCTCCTAGAGAAGGATATGGCAACCCACTCCAGTATTCTTGCCTGGAAAATCCCATGGATGGAGGAATCTGGTAGGTTACAGTTCATGGGGTCGCAAAGAGTTGGACACGACTGAGTGACTTCACTCACTCATGGGATTTTCTTGAACCACAGACCAAACCCATGTGCCCTGCATTGGCAGGCAGATTCTTAACCATGAGACTCTCAGGGAGAGAGTCGATATTTTAGTCTATAGTGTTATCTGACATTCTAGAAACTCAACCACAGGGAGCAAATTCCTCTTGCCCTTGCTTCCCTGCTGGCGAGAGCTAGAGTCACATCCTGTCTACAAATCTTCTATTTCTTGTCTTCACAAAACTGAACCTTCCAGATTTAGGAACCAGAGAAACTTCCCTGGGAGGGCCAGTCGGTGTCTTTTCCTATTGTCAAAACTGGACCAGAGCAGGAAACACCATCCCTCCTTTGCATCAGGCCCATCCTCAGAGTCTCCAAACCAGCTCTGGAGCCAGTGAGTCTTCGTTTTAACCCCAACTATTGCCTGTGACTGGTGCTGTAGGAGACTGGATGGTCCCTAGACTTCACTGAACCTCAGTTAGATAAATGTGACATCTCAGTTAGATAAATGTGCGTTAATTTTTCAGAGGGAGGGATAACCAATGTAGGAACGGAAGTTTTTCTCAATCCTCCCCGGGTCTGGATAGATCTGAAAATTAAACTGAAAGAGATTATTAATTTTTTTGGCTTGCAGGATCTTAGTTCCCCAACCTGGAATTGAACCCACACTCTTGGCAAAGAAAGCTCAGAGTCCTAACCACTGGACCACCAAAGAATTTCCTAAACTGGTAGAGATTAACAGGAGAAAAGCGTATAAGCTTTTTCGAAGTTTTATGTATGCAAGAGAATGGAGACCCAAAGAAGTGGCTGGAGTAGGAAGCTTTTAGAGAAACAAGAAATTTGTGAAGCATTAACAAGACAAAGGTTTGGGAACCTGGGCTTGTAAATAGTAAAGAAGTAACTAGAAAGATAAAGGTTTAACAACCAATAAGGGTTTACCAGATAAGGGTTTGTTTATACAGATTTCTTGATCAGAAATTCCCTGTCTCTGATGATAAATGTCTTCTTTTCTCCTGAAACAGCAAGGGTACCTTGCATGCGAGTGTCTCATGACCTGTTTCAGGGAAGAAGAGCAGGAGGGTTGGGGAAAGGTCAGAGGGACTCTCCTTCTGCTGTTTTCTCAAAAACTCCTGTAGCTTAAAATCCCCTTGAAATTAAAAGATGCTTGCTCCTTAGAAGGAAAACTACAACAAACCTAGACAGCGTATTAAAAAGCAGAGACATCACTTTGCTGACAAAGGTCTGTCTAGTCAAAGCATGGTTTTTCCAGCAGTCATGTACAGATGTGAGAGTTGGACCATAAAGAAGGCTGAGCATCAAAGAATTGATGCTTTCGAATTGTGGTGCTGGAGAAGACTCTTGAGGGTCTCTTGGACAGCAAGAAGATCAAGCCAGTCAATCCTAAAGGAAATCAACCCTGAATATTTACTGGAAGGACTGATGCTGAAGCTAAAGCTCCAATACTTTGGCTTCCTGATGGGAAAAGCTGACTACTGGAAAAGACCTGATGCTGGAAAAGATTGAAGGCAAAAGGAGACGGGGGCAACAGAGGATGAGATAGTTAGATAGCATCATTAACTCAATGGACATGAATCTGAGCAAACTCCAGAAGACAGTGAGAGACAGGAGCCTAGAGTGCTGCAGTCCTTGGGGTTGCAGACTTAGTGACTGAACAACAACAAAGCTTAAAATATTCTATCTGCCAAGGTGCCATATTTGGGGATAGCATATCCTGAACCCCATCACCAGTCTGACCACCCATTTATCTATCCATTTATTATTAATTCCATAAACATTTATTGAGTGCACTCTACAAAGTTTCAAAAAATTGAAAAAAGAGTTCAACAGGTTTTATAAAACATTACTGTTGTTCAGTCACCCAGTGGTGTCCAACTCTTTGCAACCCCATGGACTGCAGCACACCAGGCCTCCTTGTCCTTCACCGTCTCCTGGAGTTTGCCTAAGTTCATGTTCCTTGCATTGCTAATGCTGTCTGGCCATCTCATCCTCTGATGCCCTCTTCCCCATCTGCCCTCAATCTTTTCCAGTATCAGGGACTCTTCCAGTGAGTCATCTGTGTGTATCAGATGACCAAAATACTGGAGCTTCAGCTTCAGCATCAGTCCTTCCAGTGAATATTCAGAGTTGCTCTCCCTTCAGATAACTGGTTTGATTTCCTTGCTGTTGAAGGGACTTTCAGGAGTCTTCTCCAGCACCACAGTTCAAAGGTATCAATTCTTTGGCATTCTGCCTTCTTTATGGTCCATCTCTCACAACCGTATGTGACCACTGGGAAGACCATAGCCCTGACTATATGGACCTTTGTCTGGCAGAGTAATGTCTCTGCTTTTCAACACACTGCCTAGATTTGTCATCACTTTCCTGCCAAGAAGCAATCGTCTGCTGATTTCATGGCTGCAGTCATCATCCACAGTGATTTTGGAGCCCAAGAAGAGGTGCCTATCTTGATTCTGGCTTATAGCTCATCCAGCCTGGTATTTCTCATGATGTGCTCAGCGTATAGGTTAAACAAACAGGATGACAGCAGACAACCCTCTCGTATTCCTTTCTCAATCTTGAACCAATCAGTTGTTCCATACAGAGCTTTAACTGTTGCTTCTTGACCTGCATACAGGTTTCTCAGAAGACAGGTAAGATGGTCTGATACTCCCATCTCTCTCAGAGCTTTCCACAGTTTGTCATGGTCCACACAGTCAAAGGCTTTAGTTTAGTCAATGAAACAGAGATAGATGTTCTTCTGAAATTCCCTTGCTTTCTCTATAACCAGTGAATGTTAGCAATTTGATCTCTAGTTCCTCTCCCTTTTCTAAATCAGCTTGGACATTTGGAAGTTCTTGGTTTGCATAATGCTGAAGCCTAGCATGCAAGATTTTAAGCATGACCTTACTAGCATGGGAGATGAGTGCAACTGTCAAATGGTTATCACATTCTTTGATACGTACCCTTTTTGGGAATTAGGATGAGGACTGACCTTTTCCAGTCCTGTGGTCACTGCTGGGTCTTCCAGATTTGCTGACATAGTGAATGCAAAACCTTGATGGCATCTTCCTTTAGGGATTTGAATAGTTCTGCTGGAATTTTCATCAAATCCACTAGCTTTATTAACAGCAGTGCTTCTTAAGGCCCACTTGACTTCACACTCCAGAATGTCTGGCTCTGGGTGACTAAAATATATCAGAGATCTAAACTCAGAATCATAGATTTGAGCTTGAAGAGAGCTTACAGCTCCCTAAACCCAGCAATTTGAAAGTCCCTTTTATTTCAAATGCTTTGTTCAAAAGAAATCTTATCTAGTATATGGAATGGAGCTAGTCTGACAAAGCACATCCCAAGCTCCCATCACCAGTGCCACACTAAGGTAGGGCCTCTGAGCACAATATGAAAACTGGTCCCCTGGATCCTCCTTGTTCCACAACTGGGGACACGGCCCAGGAAGAGGAGACTCAGACAAGAGCACATGGAAACTTCTTGATTTTAGAGCCAGATTGTGACTGTGCAAAATAGGATGTCAGGAAGAATTTTAAAGGAAAGAAATAGGGGATTTCTCTGGTGGTCCAGGGGCTTTGCTGGTGGCTAGATGATAAAGAATCTGCCTGCAGTGCGGGAGACCTGGGGTCCATCCCTAGGTCAGGAAGATACCCTGGAGAAGGGAATGGCAACCCAATCCAGTATTCTTGCCTAGAGAATTCCATGGACAGAGGAGCCTGGCAGGCTATACAGTCCATAGAGTCTGCATGGAGTTGCTTGGACATGACTGAGCAACTAACACCTTCACTGATGGTCCAGTGTTTAAGACTCTGGGCTCCCAATTCAGGGGGCATGTTTTCAATCCCTGAGGAAAAAAGATCTCGAGTGAAATGCTGCATGCCATGGCCAAATAAAAAACTAGAAAGAGATATACCTTCTATCTATGAAAAACAAAGGAATTGAAGTTAAAAATTCAGTGGATAGGTTAATTCATAGAAAAGATTCACCAGAGGAAAGAATGAGTAGCCTTGAAGATTAGAGGTGAAGGATGCAGCAAAAACAGGCAGAAAACAGGAGAAGTTAAACAAAAGACAAAGTCAGAAGGTCCAATAAAAATATTGTCAGAGTTTCTGAGGGAGACAGTATGAGAGAGAGGTAACATCCAAAGAAACAATACTGGGGAGTTTTCCAAAATGGAAAGACACCAAACCCAAGATCCAGGGAGCCAAACAATTTCCAAACAGAATTAATATGAGGAAATCCACGTTTATCAACATAATGGAACTTTGTTCACTCACTGATGTATCTTCAGCACCAAGAATAGTGCTGGCTCTCAGTAAGTCCTTTATAAAAGCTATGGAATGGGGGCTTCACTGGTGGTCCAGTGGTTAAGAATCTATCTTGCAATGCGAGGACACTGGTTTGATCCCTGGTCTGGGAACATCCCACATGCTGCCAGGGCAACTAAGCTCATGCACCACAACTTCTAAGCTGGCGTCCTAGAGTCCATGTGCTGCAACAAGAGAGTAGCTCTGCTCACTGCAACTAGAGAAAGCCTGTGTGCAGCAACAAAGACCCAGTGCAGCCAGTTAAAAAAAAAAAGTTATGAAATGAATGGATGAATGAAAACAGCAAAACATCAAGGACAAACATTAAGATGCCAAAAGCAGTTAGATAAATATTGTCCTAAAAAGGAATGACAAGTGTCAACTTTAAAAAAACGCACAGACTCAAGGTGGAAAATTATGTTTTATTTGATGGACAAAACTGAGGACTTAAGCCAGGGACACAGCCTCTCAGAAAGCTCTCGGAAACAGCTCCAAAGAGATAAATAAGGGGGAAGCCAAGGTATATAGGAGTTTTTGTAACAAAGACCAGCTAATCAGAACATCAAAAGGTTACTGTTAATTAAAGAAAACCAGACATTTCAGGTAGAGGTATGTAGCAATTTTCTAGGTATGCAAAGATTCAAAAGTCTGGGCTCCTTGACGTCATTCCTTTGATATGCATCTCAGTTACCTGGGGCCAGTATCCCGTGCTTTCTCATTCTGAGTGTCCTCTGGGGCACCTCAGGGGCCACTGTTATGTGGTGTTTTGACAACTGCAGCATCCTTTGTTTACTGATGTGGCAGCAACATTTTTTCTCTCATAAAATTATACTGTCAGCTGATGTCTAGTGAGGTATCTGTCAGGATGAAATATATGTTCAGAGGAATGCCAGTGGAGATGATCACCAATAGACATTCCCTACAGAGGTGTCTGGAGAACCTTTTTGTGGAAGAAGGAAATTTTTCCATAAGGAAGATCTGACACCCATGAAGGAAATATTAATAGTAAACATGTGGCTTAGTGTTCAAGACAGTAATACTATATGTCAGGAGGAGCGGAGCAGGCAGTGTTACCAAGTCCATTAACTTTAGACTTTGTTAAATAAATACACATATTAAAATATTTTGAAGGACCACTGAAAGAAAAAAAAAATAAAATGTGTAATTTCCAAAACAGTGGTGGGGAAAAATATGAGGAAAAAGGAAACCTTGATGGATTATAAAAAAGACAAGAAAGGGAGCTCCCCTGGTGGTCCAGTGGCTAAGATTCCCTGCTCCCAATGCAGGGGGGCCAGATTCAAATCCTGGTCAGGAAACTAGAGGCCACATGCTGCAACTAAGAGTTCAAATGCCACAGCCAAAGATCCTGCATACCTCAAGGAAGATCAAAGATCCCACATGCGCAACCAAGACCCAGCACAGCCAAATAAGTAAATAAAAATTTAAAAATAAATTTAAAAGGCAAGAAAGCAGACGAAAAAAAAAAAACTCATGAAATGTGACCATTGCTAATGCTAAGTGTTAAGTCACTTCAGTTGTGTCCAACTCTGTGCAACTCCATAGATGGCAGCCTTCCAGGCTCCTCCATCCATGGGATTTTCCAGGCAAGAGTACTGGAGTGTGGTGCCATTGCCTTCTCCGAATGTGACCATTAGCAAGCAACAAATAAGATGGTTTATATAAATATAGTCATATATTTGTAAACGACTTTAAAAAAAATTCCAGTCATATTGTGTTTTAAGAACCATGACTAAAATGTACAGACACAGGAAGCTTGAAAGTAAACAGATGAAAAAGTTAAACCAGGCAAAGAAGGACCAAAACAGAGCTGGTAAATATAATTACCAAATTGATTTGACTTTAAGGCAAAAAGTATTACTAGAGATAAAAGAGGACTTGAAATAATAACCACACTCTCCAAGAAATGCTTTAACTTAAAGGCTCTTTAGAGTATATCATGAGAAATGCTCGGCTGGAAGAAGCACAAGCTGGAATCAAGATTGCTGGGAGAAATATCAATAACCTCAGATATGCAGATGACACCACCCTTATGGCAGAAAGTGAAGAGGAACTAAAAAGCCTCTTGATGAAAGTCAAAGAAGAGAGTGAAAAAGTTGGCTTAAAGCTCAACATTCAGAAAACTAAGATCATGGCATCTGGTCCCATTACTTCATGGGAAATAGATGGGGAAACAGTGGAAACTGTGTCAGACTTTATTTTTTGGGACTCCAAAATCACTGCAGATGGTGACTGCAGCCATGAAATTAAAAGACGCTTACCCCTTGGAAGGAAAGTTATGACCAACCTAGAGAGCATATTAAAAAGCAGAGACATTACTTTACCAACAAAGGTCCATCTAGTCAAGGCTATGGTTTTTCCAGTGGTCATGTATGGATGTGAGAATTGGACTATGAAGAAAGCTGAGAGCTGAAGAATTGATGCTTTTGAACTGTGGTGCTGGAGAAAACTCTTGCGAGTCCCTTGGACTGCAAGGAGATCCAACCAGTCCATTCTGAAGGAGATCAGTCCTGGATGTTCATTGGAAGGACTGATGCTGAAGCTGAAACTCCAATACTTTGGCCACCTCACGCGAAAAGCTGACTCATTGGAAAAGACCCTGATGCTAGGAGGGATTGGGGGCAGGAGGAGAAGGGGACGACAGAGGATGAGATGGCTGGATGGCATCACTGACTCGATGGACATGAGTTTGGGTAGACTCCGGGAGTTGGTGATGGACAGGGAGGCCTGGCATGCAGCGATTCATGGGGTCGCAAAGAGTAGGATACGACTGAGCGACTGAACTGAACTGAACTGAAAGGCTCTTTGGCATCACCTTGCTAAACAGCTAACTCTCACATCAAACCTGTCAAACAGTCGAGTAAGTCTCATCACTCCTTTTACAGATGAGCCTGCAGTTCAGAGAAGTTAGAGACTTGCCTAAGGTCAGACAGCAGCAGAATCAATATTGATCACAAGTCTTCTGACTCCAGGCTCCGTGCTCTCCGTGTTTAGAAAGGAGAAAATGGGAAACAGCAGGGCAGGGCTGGGTGAGGAATGGCACATAGGCAAAGAGGATTGGCAGAGAGAAAATGCCTGGAAAAAATAAGACTGCGCCGAATTTGGGCCGGCACACCGCAGAGGGGAGTGGGTAGAGTGGATTCCAGCCAGTTGTGAAGGGATTCAAAGCTTTGTGCAAGAAGTTTGCACAAGGCCACCTACCTTGCCAGTACCCTAGCGCGGAGAACGGTCCCTTCCAGCGCCCTCGAGCCCGCGCACGCGCAGACACCGGCCGGCCTTCGGGCTCAGGACTCCTACGCAGGCACCGCGTGCACCCTCCACAAGCAGCAGCTGAATGCTGGGCAGGCGCGCTCTCTGACGTCTCCCAACACACACCCCACTTACCTGGGTCGTTAGCCGTCGGGCCTGAGACCCCTTTCCGTGAAGGTGGACGGAAGGTGAAGGTGGACCAGAGGAAGACAGACACGCGGGTGGGGGGTGGGGGGGCGAGGTCCAGGAAGGCAGGAAAACAGTTCTGGTGGGAAGAGAAGAGATGCTCTGATCACCTTAAACGGCCAAGGATGGAGTGCCTATGGGGTAGGGGGCAGACAGGGTGGGGTATGAGGAGAAGGTAGATGGACAGGTGAGTCCAGGCACAGGACCAGGGGAGTTGGAGGTAGGAAAGAATATTGTGGATTGAGCTGTCTCAACTCTCCTTTGAAAAGAGGTAGGGGTCGAGGTGGTCCTGGTTAGGAGTATGCACTGTGGGGTTGGACCCCCGGCATAGCCCTTCTGCAGCTGCTGATCTACTTTAACCTTTGGGCTGGGCAGGCTTTAAACTCACATCTGAAACAAGGAACTACTTCTTAGGGCTGCAGAGCAGATTAAATGATAGGAAGCATCCTAAAGGCTGCATGATGCTGAGTACCAGCCAGTCACTCCTTTAATACAATGTACAGGCCCCTGCTATATGCCAGATACTGTTTATTCTATGTGCTGTGAATACAGCAGGAGAAGAGACAGTGGCTTCAGTCCACTGAAGGGAGAAGAGCAATTTCTTCATCTGTTAGGCAAAGAAAAGTCATGGAGAAAAATCAGGCAGGGTGAAAAGAGGAAGTAGGGAGGGTACTGTGGAAAGGGGCGGGGGAGTGGTCAGGGAAGGGCTCTCTGTGAAGTCTGAGCAGGATTTGAAAGAATGAGGGAGGGTGGGAGGGAGAGAGAGTTCTAAGCAGAAGGGACAGCAAGTGCAAAGACCCTGAGGTGGGAACATGCACAGCATTTTGAAAGAACATGGAGGAAGATGATGTGTTCAGAGCAGAGAACAAGGGCAGGGAGTGGGGGTGGGGGGAGGTGGGGTAAGCTAAGGGTGGGGAGCAGATAGCGTAGGGCAGGGGTCAGAGAGTAAACATATGCAGCCATAGACAAGCATAACCAAAGAGTGGGACTGTGTTCCATCATCACTTTGTACATAAAAAGCAAGGTCCCTAAGGTAGGGCTTCGAAGCCTTAGTTGAGGACTGAGTGGGTTGGGGAAACTTTGGCAGTCTTTGGGTTGAGTCAGGGCACACTTGGATCTCAGTGTTCACAGGTCACTCTGCCCTCCATGGGAAGGAGGCTCTTGGGTGTAGGGACAAGGGCAGAAGTGGGGAGACCAGTTAGGAGGCAAGAAGAGAGGGTGACTCAACCCAGGGAGGTGAGGATGGAGGCGAGGAGCAGCGGCAGATTCTGGGTGTCTTTGGAAGGTAGGACAGATGGGGCTAGCTGATGGATTGCATGTGAGGTGAGGGAGTGAGGAGTCAGTCAGGATGTCCCGATGGAGCCATCCTTCTGGAAAAAGAGTGGGATGGGAGTCTGGGTGAGAAATGTCCAAGGCTGAGGTCACCTCAGGTGTGAGCATCCGGGGAGTGGGGCTGGGGGCTGGGATTGAACATGGAGAGGAGGAGGAACCAGCAGAAGAGACCAGAAAACAGGCAGGAGGGAGGGAGGAAAACTGAGAGGGGCAACCTGGAGTCAGGGAGACAGGGACTCTGAGGAGACTGAGTAACAGCGTCCTGCCTCCAGAAAATGGAGGGCTGGGAATTCCCTGGTGGTCTGGCAGCTAGAACTCCGCACTTTCACTGGGTTTGATGCGCCTTGGAAGGAAAGCTATGACAAACCTAGACAGCGTATTAAAAATCAGAGACATTACTTTGTCAACAAAAGTCCATATAGTTAAAGCAATGGTTTTTTCAGTAGTCACGTAAAGATATGAGAGTTGGGCAATGAAAAAGGCAGAGTACCAAAGAATTGATGCCTTCGAACTGTGGTGTTGGAGAAGACTCTTGAGAGTCCCTTGGACAGCAAGGAGATCCAACCAGTCAATCCTAAAGGAAATCAGTCCTGAATATTCATTGGAAGGACTGATGCTGAAGCTGAAACTCCAATACTTTGGCCACCTGATGCGAAGAACTGACTCATTAGGAAAGATCCTGATGCTGGGAAAGATTGAAGGCAGGAGGAGAAGGGGACAACAGAGGATGAGATGGCATCACTGACTTGATAGACATGAGTTTGAGCAAGCTCTGGGAGTTAGTGATGGGCAGGGAAGCCTGGCGTGCTGCAGTCCATGGGGTTGCAAAGAGTCGGACATTACTTAGTGACTAAACAGCAACAGGGAGCTAAGATCCTGCAAGTTGGGGGCTGAGAACCGGCCAGGGGTGTAGCATCTCAGAGGTCACTCAGAGGAAAGAATCTCTGGGGTGAGGGGAGCCTGAGTGCAGTGAGGTCAGCAGACGTGAAGGTGGGGAAGGAATTGGGATTTGGGGGTGATGAGAAGGGAAGACATGGCCTGGGTCCTTCCTGGAGGCTCAAAAGGAGAATTTTGTTGTTGTTTGGTGTTTTTATTTTTAAAGATGGAAAAAAATCGCCACCGTTTAAGTGCTGATGGGAATGAATCAGTCAAGAAAGGGGAAGTGTTGATGGTGGGGGAAGTGACTTAAGGAGCGGGGACAAGGCCCTGACACACCATAGCCTGCGTCCTGCCCCCCAGCTCTGTGTCCTGGTGGGGGTGGGGGGCTGAATCAGCTGTGGGGCTATGGGGATCGAAGGTACTCTTTCTGAGGGCCTCAGAGGGCCGGTGGTGGCCCCAGGTGCTGGCTTTGGGCAGAGCAGACAGGATGGCCTCCGGAGCACAGAGGAGGGTCAGGCTGGGGGTGGGACCACACAGGATGGCGGAGGGGCTGGGAGAGACTATAGATACAAAGGTGACAAGTGGGGACATTTAACAGCATTTCTCTTTATATATATATATATATTTATTTTTGTTTATTTATTAGTTGGCTGCACTGTGTCTTAGTTGCAGCACACGGGATCTTTAATGGCAGTTTTTGTTGTTCAGCCACTAAGTCATGTCTGTCGCTTTGTGACGCCATGGATTACATCATGCCAGGTTCCTCTGTCCTCCACTATCCTCTGGAGTTTACTCAAAATTCATGTCCATTTAGTCGGTGATGCCATCCAACCATCTCATCCTCTGCTCATCCTCGCTCAATCCAACCTCTCATTCTCCTTTGCCTTCAATCTTTCCCAGCATTGGGACCTTCAGGTGGGATCTAGTTCCCTGACCAGGGACGGAACCCAGGCCCCCTGCACTGGGAGCATGGAGCCTTAGCCTCTGGACTGCTAGGAAGTGCCAGCATTTCCCTTCTGATGTCCCTATTTTATGGATAAAATAGGAACAGGTTCTGCTGTAGGGGGTGAGCAAAGAAGAGGTGGCAGAGGCCTGAGGACAGCAGAGAAAGTGTGAGTTAGCATTTGGCAGACCTAGGAGGAGGGGACTAGAGTCTGATTCTCCAGCAGCCTTGGGGGCCCCACTTGAGACAGGTGGTACTTTCTGAGCAAGGCCACCAGTGCAGTTGTAGGGTTTCCTTTAGGTGCTTTAACCTGTGTTGTCATTTTTCTGAGTGAGTGGCAGAGAAGAGGAGCTGGGAGTGTGCAGGGGGGATGGTTAGAACACTGGATGGCTAAGCTGCAGGAGGCAGGAGAGAGACATCAAGGATCAAAGGACAAAGGGTGATGAGAAGAGAGGTCTCACACAAGGTCCAGAGGAGGGAGCTGGAAAGATGGGTGTGGGCTCTGAAACAGAAATTAGAGAGGGGTGCAGTTATTGAGGATGACAAAGTTTGGGGGGACCCTGGGCACTGGTGGCTGAGGTTGGGTGAAGGACAAGATGGTGGGAGGCAAGAAGGTCAAGGACTCGCAGTCCAGGAATTAGAGGGATCATCCACATGGAGGGTTAAACCACCCAGAACTTAGGTGCGTGTTGTACAAAGTGACAGTGAGCCTAAGCTGACATCTTCAAGAAATAATCGAGACTTCCTTGCTGGCTCGCCTGGAGCTTAGAACCAGAGCATTCTAGAGGAGAGAGAGGGAGAATGGTTTGGAAGTGGCCACAGGAGTCAAAGAGGGGCACCCGTCCTGCCTGGAGGTCTGAAAGAAAGAGCCCCTGCCTGACAGGGCTGCTGGGGAAGCGCAGTCCACGGGAATCTGTCATCAGTGTTAGAAGGAGTGGGTGCTGGAAGACATGGGAAAATGACAGGGGGAAAGGGTGGTAGGGGGCTGGGGAGAGGAGACCCGAAGGGGCCCTGAACGGGACGGCCAGGCTGGACCTCAGGTCAGCCAGGGATGCTGATGAAGGGTGGGGTTGGGGACCAGGGATGGGCATGGCTGGGTAGGAGCTGGGCACCCTGTCCTTACCCCTCAGAGCCCCTCTAATCAAATAGGACCGCCAGCTGTGGTGTGGAACAAGATCACTGTCCCCTGCCCCCGGCTTTGCCCTGGAGCACATGGAGCTGAGACCTGATGCCAGCTACAAGGAGAATGTGCCCCCCAGGCCGGCAACCTCCCTGAGGCCAGGCAAGAGGTTCAATGTGTCTGGGTCAGAGGTGGCAAGAGCGGGGCCCCTTGGGTAGCAGCCCAGAGCCCCCTTTCGCAGACAGGCCAGCCCAGGGCCTTGTTAATTCCTGAGATTAGCTGTTTGAGGCCAGCTGGACCAGGACAAAATCTTCCAGCCCAGGCCCCAAGGGAGGATCAGGAAGTCAGGACATGAGGTGAGGAAGGGGGAAACAGGAGCCCCAGAGCTAGGTCTCTGCAGTGGTGGGCTGGGGAACCCCCTGCTCAGGTGCCTGGGGCTTCCAGAAGGCCACAGGGCTGTGCAGCCAAGAGTGGGAGCAACCCAAGAACCAGTTCAGATTCCAATTGACATGCCAGTTTCTCTGTGTTCTAGCTGTGTGACCATAGGGCAAGGTATTTAACCTCTCTGAATTTTAGTTCCTGTCTGCAAACTTTCACGGCCCACTCTATCTGCCAGGCCCTCCTAGGCATCTCACCAGCACCCAAGAGCCCAGGTGGAAGGGAGGCGGGCTGGGGAGACTGGTGGTGGTGGAGTGGGGTCGGGGGGTGGTGGCTGCATGGGGGAGGGCTCTAAAGCCACACGCCTTTGGTCCCCAGAGTAGCTCCCTTTTAACTTTAATGTGTTGGGTTTTGCTTTCACTCCAGCTGTGAGCCACCCCCTTGCCTAGCACCTCTGCTCAAGCTGGACACCAGGGAGTCATCCTTGATGCTTCTTTCCCCTTCACCCTCTTTTATGCCTTCACCTTCTCAGCAGATCTGATCTGCCTCCTCTCCACCCTCCTACCGCCCCCATCTCAGCCCCATCACCTGTCACCTGGGACACCCCTCAGCAGCCTCCTCACTCTCTCCCTGCTTCTCACTGCCCTCCTCTGAGCCCCTGCCCCATCCCCGCATTGAGTCCCTGCGTTGATGCCAGGTTGCTGCTCTTGGGGTGCATCCATCGCTCCACCTGGGACAATAGCTGACACAGACCTCTGGACTCTGGGCTCCCTCCCCTGCCCCTCCAGAGCACTGACCACAGAGTCCTCCCCCAGCGCATAACTGTCCTTTCTTTAGAGCCACGGAGACTCCGGAAGAGCCTGAGTGTCGGCCTGGGCAGTAGACACGGCCGGTGGTTGTCCGTGGGCCCAGCTGAGAGGGGAGGGCCTGCTGCCACACGGTGCCTGGGGACAGCGCAGTGCCAGGAGCCTTGCCAAGTCCAGAGCAACCTGACCAGCCGCAGCCCCAGCCCCAGCCTGGGCCTTGTCCTGAGGGACACAACTGGCCGGCTAACCAACTCAAGCTTCCGGCAGCAGGTCAACCTGCAGTCCTTGGTTGGGAGACCCCAAAGGACAGCCCAAGACTTTGCTATCCAGCAAAGTAACTTATGCGCCAGGGAGACCCACACAGCTGAGTGTGGACGTCTCACCAGCCCCCAGCTCTGGTCAGAGCCTCAGGAGAGCTTCTCGCCCCACTTGATGCCCCAGAGAAGCCCCCTACCACGAGGGCCACTGGCTCACCCATCCTCCAGTCTGAGGCGGTCCTGGCTGTTGGCCACAGATACCTCTTGCCCAGACATCAAGCTTACTACAGGGCTGGTCCCACTCAAAGGGCCCACACAGTCAGACCCCAGAACCCAGTGTGGCCTGGGGGGCTGGACCTCCAGGCTCGTGGGGGAACCCCTGACCTTGAAAGACCTGGATGTCCCTGCCCAGATCCCGCCTCGGGCCCCATCCCAAGCTGCCATTCACCAGCTGCTGGTCTGCGTGCAACGCCTGGAGTGCGAAGCAGTGCGGCTCAGGTGCCAGGCATCCCGGGAACCCCCAGGCCCTGTGCAGAAGGAGCCCTGGACCAGAGCTGGCCAGACACTCCCTGTCTGCTCCCAGCCCTGCTATCCTGTTCTTGATTCCTGGGATGAGAGGAGGAGACACTCCCGAGGCCTCAGGGGAACTCACGGTTTCCCAGAGACACAGGGGGCCCAGGAGGATCTCTCAGACTCTCAGGCAAGCAGCAAGCATGCATCACTGAGGACCATTCTGGAGATGCCGCCTGGGGATGCCCTTGACCCTGAGCAGGTGGTCCTTTCTGCCTGCCCTCTAAGGCAAGGAGAGCAGTGCTCCCCAGGGACTACACATGGCTGGGGGCAGTGGGGGGACCCCCTGCTCCCTTCAGGGGCGGCCAGCAGGGGAGGCCAGACTCTGCTCTTCAACCTCGTCCAGTTCAGCCCAGGGCATCCCCCCTGGGCAGGAAGGAGGGAACAGGGCCCCAAGGGAGCAGATCAGCAGGGAGAAAGAAAGGTCAACTTCTGGGCCACCAGACACAGCCTCCACGAGGAGTGCCCTGCAGGTAGGGGCCAGAGGAGTCTGGGAGTTAGGGGACTCTGGGTTGGGGGCTGCCCTCCCTCCCAGGAATTCTCAGTCCAAGATGGCTGTCACTACCCTGTCACCCTCCCCTGAAAGGGAGGCCTTGGGCAGGCAGGCTTAGCAGGGGGTATCTAGTCCTGCTTGCTTCTCGGCCTGAGAGTGTGTTGTGTTCTTTTATTTTCCAAGAACAAACCCAGAAACACTGTGAACCTGGAGCCTGAATTAGGCCGGTGAGGATATGTGCTGTGGTGTGGGGACCGAGGCCACACTCTGGGAACAGCTCCTGTCCCACTTGCCTGCAGATTCAGGCCTGATGGTGATAAGGCCCAGCTGGCAGATCCTTGCAAAATTTAAGGGGGAGGGAACCTCCCAGGCCCCTAAGGACAGGGACGTGGGGGCTGCTGCTTCCTGGAATCTGAAACTTGTTAGGCTGCCCTGCACTCTTGGCAGTCAAACAGGGCATTCCCCTGCCTCCAGGAGCCCTTTTATATGGGATTTCCAAGGCTAGCCCTCTGCAGAGGAAAGTCCTCCCAGTGTCCAGCCAGCCCTCCTGCCTTGGGGTGGAGCATCACCCTCCATGCTGGAAAGGCAATGTGGGTGGTGCTGAGCCCCCAGCTGCTCCCTGGGGCTGGGGGCCAGGCCCACCCCTGGTCAGCCTCGTCTGTCCCCAGCTGGCAGTGGCTGTCCAGATGTTTCAGAGCATGGTGGTGCTGGGCACAGCGGCGGCAGGCTGTGGCGGCGGCTGTGGCGCTGGGCCGGCGGCAGCTGTTACGCAGGGGTCTGCGGGCACTGCGGTGGGAACTGTGGCTCCGGGAGGCCCAGCTGGAGGCAGCATGGGAGCGACACACGCAGGCCCTGCTGGCCCGGACCTTCCAGAAGGTTAGGAACCTCCAGATTGGGGCATGAGGAGGTGATGAAACACCTGTGTGTCTGGGGAGGAGGTTCTCTTGGGGCACAGGTTGTTCCCCCTGAGTGATTAGCAGGAGAGCGGGCAGGCATCATTCCAGACATGTGACTGAACTCTGCTTAAGTTCAAATCCTATTTCCACCACTTTCCTTTCCTCCACATTTTCTCACTGTGTGATCTTGGGGAAGTTACTTGACCTCTCTGTGCCTTAGTCTCTTTAGCTCTGAAATGTACTCACAATAGTACATACGTCTCAAGGTCTCAAGGTTGTTGTGAGGTTGTGCTGTGCTTATTTGCTCAGTCGTGTCCAACTCTCTGCGGTCCCTCGGACCATGGGAACTCTCCAGGCAAGAATACTGGGGTGGGTTGCCATGCCCTCCTCCAGTGGATCTTCCCATCCCAGGGATGGAACCCAGGCCTCCCACATTGCAAGTGGATTCTTTACCAGCTGAGCTACCAGGGAAGCCCTGTTGTGAGGTTAAATTAATAAATATAAGGAACTCAGAATCCTGCCTAGCACATAGCAAGCAAATAGCAAACTGCTATTTAAGTGGTTGCTTTTTTTTTTTTTTTTTTGAACTAGGGGCTTCCCTGGAGGCTCAGCAGTAAAGAATCTTCCCCCCAATGCAGGAGATGCAGTTTCAATCCCTGGGTCAGGAAGATCTCTTGGAGAAGGAAATGGCAACCCACTCCAATATTTGTGCCTGGGAAATCCCATGGACAGAGGAGCCTGATGGGCTACAGTCCATGCTGTCAAAGAGTTGGACGCAACTTAGCGATTAAACAATTTTTTACTAGAGGTTTGCTAGCCAGGACTGGGAGGGCATTTCAGTGTTTGTCCCTCCTTAGGAAAAGTGCTTTGGGAGGGTCTAGCTCCAGGTTTTGTCTCCCAAGGAAAACCTTGCCTCTTGGGCTCCATTTCTCCATCCATCCACCAATCCATCCATTCATTCCCAAAGAGGCAGGGGCATCTAATTGGTTAAGACCACAGTGTCTGACTTTGTCTCTGCCCTTCCCGCTCAGAGCACATTTGAGGCATCAGCCAACGTCCCTCTTCCCCTTCTCTCTTGACCTAGTGGAGACACTTGATTCAGCAGCACAAACAAGGGCAGCCTCACATCCAGGCTGGGCCAAGACCTCTGTCCTCTGGGGGAGACCAGGACCAAGGCCCCTCAGGAAGGAAGCCTGTGGTGGATGGTGCCTGGAGAAGCAGGTAGTCTGGGACACCCCAGGTTGGTCAGTGTGACCCGGACAGTGCTTGTGGCCTTCCCTCCTTGTCCCCTACTTCCCCTCAAATGTGGACAAGGATTTGTGCAAAAGGCTGTCCATCGTGGTGTTATTTATACCTATGAAAACTTCATTATCCAACATCAAGTGAGAAAATTGTTATTTAACCATGTGATAAACATTTGGCAACTGTTCAATATGACGTTTATCAAGATTTTAAAAATTCCTCCCCATTCTTTTTTTATTTTTTGTTTCCATATCTTTATTGGTGTTTTTTCTTATTATAATAATCATAATAGGAATGCATGCTTGATTTGAAAAAACATTCAAGATAGTTGCAAGTATTTCAGTTAATTCAAAAGTTTCATCTCCCTCCTTATGTATCTTATCCTCCTTTCTGGAAGTAGCTTTATGGGTATTTGCATATGGTTTAATGCTGGGAGAAAAAAAAAAAAGAGGGTTAAAAAACAGTACCTAATGGGCTTCCCTGGTGGCTCAGTGGTGAAGAATCTGCCTGCCAATGCAGGAGACACGGGTTCGATCCCTGATCTGGGAAGATCCCACCTGCTGCGGAGCAACTAAGCTTGTGTGTCACAGGTACTGAGCCTCTTCTCTAGAGCCCAGGGAATCGCAACTACTGAGCCCATATGCCACAACATCGAAGCCTGTGTGCTCTAAAGTCCGTGCTCCACAACAAGAGAAGCCACTGCCATGAGAAGCCTGCTCAAATGCAACTGGAGAGTAGTTGCATTTAATTGCAACTAGAACTTGCCAGAACTAGAAAAGAGCCCGTGCATCAATGAAGACCCAGCACAGCTCCCCCCATCAAAATAGTACTTAAGAAGGAATTCCCCAGCAGATCAGTGGTTAGGATTCTGTGCTTTAAAAAAAAAAAATTCTATTTATTTTTAATTGGAGGATAATTGCTTTACAATATTGTGTCAGTTTCTGCCCTACGTCAATATGAATCAGCCATAGGTATACATATGTCTCCTCCCTCTTGAGCCTCCCTCCCCACCCCACCCCTCTAGGTTGTCACAGAGTACCAGGTCTGAGCTCCCTGCATCGTATAGCAAACTGAGACATAAGCATTACTGTATGTGAAATAGATAGCCAGTGGGAATTTGCTGCAAGACTCTGTGCTTTCACCACCAAGGGCCTGGGCTCAGTCCCTGGTTGGGGAGATTCCACAAACTGTGTGGCAACAAAAAGAAAAAATAGTACCCAAGATGGGCTTCCCTGATAGTAAAGAATCCACCTGCAATGCAGGAGACCTGGGTTTGATCGCTGGGTTGGGAAGATCCCCTGGAGAAGGGAAAGGCTACCCACTCCAGTATTCTGGCCTGGAGAATTCTGTGGACTGTATAGTCCACGGGGTTGCAAAGAGTCAGACAACTGAGTGACTTTCGCTTCACTTCAGTACCCAAGATATTGTTTTCTATGAATGAAAAATAGTGCATAGAAAAAAGACCAGAAGGAAAAATATTAAAATGTTGTATAACAGTGTGAATTAGTTAACACCACTGAACTGTTCACTTAAAATGGTTATTGTGTTTAAAATATTTATTTTAAAACAATCATGTTTAAAATATTTACTTAAAATGGTTAAGATGGTAAATTTTATGTGTATTTTCATTACCACTGTTAAAAATAAAAATAAGTAAATAAATCTCATTTCCCCCTGTCCCCCCAAAAATGCTAAAATGGAAATAGTGGTCATTTCTGGAGCAGTGAGGTTTAAGATGCTTATTTTCCGTTCCTCAGTTTTCCACTCCAACGATGTATTGCTTTTGTTCTTTTTTTTCATTTTTAAGATTTTATTTATTTATTTTAGGCTCTGCTGGGTCTTTGTTGCTGTTTGCAGGCTGTTGCTAGTTGCAGCGAGTGGGGGCTACACTTGGTGTGGTGCTCAGGCCTCTCATCATGGTGGCTTCTCTTGTTGTGGAGCACAGGCTCTACGCTCATGGGCTTTAGTAGTTGTGGCTCCCAGGCTCTAGAGCACAGGTTTAGTAGTCGTGTGCACAGCCTTAGTTGCCCCATGGCACGTAGGAGCTTCCCAGACCAGGGATTGAACCCATGTTCCCTGTTGGCAGGTGGATTCTTAACCACTGGATGGACCATCAGGGAAGTCCCATTCTTATTTTTAAACAATTGTGTTTAAAATATTTATTTAAGTAATATTTATTTTAATGCATGTTTGTTGTAAAAAAAAATCCAAATAGTATTAAAGAGAATACAGCAAAAGCAGAACCCTCCCCACAAATTATTCACATATCAGGAACAGAATGTACTGTCTGGAATAGAACAGGGGGGTGGCTCAGCACACCTTTGCTCCTGCCAGCAAATGGTCCTTCAGGACTGGGGTGGATGGGTTGGGACTGGGTGCCCTCCCTAGGCCAGGGAGGGCATCGGTTTCTATCTGGACAACTTCACCCTCAGTCCAGGGAGTTTGAGAGAGGAGGCGGAAGCCCAGCCGATTCCACTGTATTCTGAGCTGAGGCCAGATGGAGGAGACAGGGGAATCCCGATCCTGCAGGCTCTGCAACATCTGGCTGGTGAGACATGGGGTTCTGGGGAAAGGGGAAGATGGATCCAGGCAGGGCAGGGCCCAAGTCCCTACACTGGGCAGATGGAGCCATGCAGAGTAGGCCCAGGCCCCCACACTGGGCAGGGCAGGGGGGCAGGGGCTCCTCAGTGAGTAAGTGAGTGCTTACTGAGTATCTACCCTGGCAACTTCCCAGACAAGATCTCATTTGAGTCTCATGGTGACCTTGGCAAGGCATTGTGCCCATTTTACTGATTGGGAACTGAGGCACAGGGGAATTAAGTGACCAGCTCAAGGACATATAGTACAAGAGGGGCACATCCCACATTTGTGTGCCATGGAAGATGGATACAGGCCAGACAGAAGCTTGTATGTTAGAACTGGGAAGTCCTTAGACATGACTCACTCATGGGGAAACTGAGGCCCAGAGATGGAGAGTGACTGACTGGTCCCAGGCCACTCAGTCTGGCATCCCAGGATTCAGTGGTCCCTCCTGGCCCTGTTGCTCCCCTCAACTCACTCTCTCTTCCCGCCTTCTTCCTTCCCTTTAGTCTTCCTCCTGTGGTGCCATCAGAAGGAATGGGCCAGGCAGGAGAAGGGGGTCCAGGGAGAGGCCTCCCAGGCCACGCTGAGGACTCAGAGGATGGGGAGGCCCCCTACGCCCGGCACGCTTCTGCTGCAGGTGCAGCCTGGGTGGCCCTACTGGACCCTCAGCATCGGAGAGCCTGGCTCTGCAGGTAGGGGGAAGAGAGAATGGGGACCACCTTCCCTGAGGCAGAGGGTGGGATGCAGCTGGGAAAGGCCCTTTAAGTCAATTTTTTACAAAATATCTATTTATTTGGCTTCACTGGGTGTTAGTCGCGGCAAGCAGGATCTTTAGTTGCAGCATGTGGGATCTAGTTCCCTGATCAGGGATTGAACCCGGGCCCCTGCACGGGAGTGTGGAGTCTTAATCACTGGACCACCAGTGAAGCCCATTAAGTCAATTCTTGACTCCTGGTGTTGAGAGAACAATGAAAATAAGAAATGAATACATCCACCATTTAGTGAGACACTAAGACCTGCCAGACACCACCTGCTGCTGCTGCTGCTGCTGCTAAATTGCTTCAGTTGTGTCCAACTCTGTGCGACCCCGTAGACGGCAGCCCACCAGGCTCCGCCTTCCCTGGGATTCTCCAGGCAAGAACACTGGAGTGGGTTGCCATTTCCTTCTCCAATGTGTGAAAGTGATAAGTGAAAGTGAAGTTGTTCAGTCGCAACCTCATGGGCTGGGATTTATTTATGCATGCATGCGCAGTTGCTGAGTGCTGTCTGACTCTTTGTGACCCCATTAACTACAGTTCATCAGGCTCCTCTGTCCATGGGATTTTCCAGGGAAGTGGAGTGGGTTGCCATTTCCTCCTCCAGGGGATCTTCCTGACTCAGGGATCAAAACATATCTCCCGTGTCTCCTGCATTGGGATGTGGATTCTTTTTTTTTTTTTTAATTGGAGGATAATTGCTTTACAATACTGTGATGGTTTGTACCATACATCAATATGAATTGGCCACAAGTATACTTGTGTTCCCCTCATTCTACCCCCCCACCTCCCTCCTCACCCCATTTCTCCAGGTTGTCCCAGAGCACTGGCTTTGGGTACCCTGCTTCACGCATGGAACTTGCCCTAGTCATCTATTTTACGTATGGCAATGTACATGTTTCAATGCTATTCTCTCGAATCATCCCACCCTCGCCTTCTCCCACTGAGTCCAAAAGTCTGTTCTTTACATCTGTGTCTCCTTTGCTGCCCTGCATGTAGGATCATCAGTACTGTCTTTCTAAATTCCATATATATGCATTAATATACAGCATTTGTCTCTTTCTGACATACTTCGCTCTGTATAATAGGCTCCAAGTTCATCCACCTCATTAGAACTGACTCAAATGCATCCCTTTTTATAGCTGAGTAGTATTCCATTGTGTATATGTACCATGGATTCTTTACCACTGAGCCACCTGGGAAGCCAGGGATTCAATTATAAGCAGAGCTTAAAGCCCATGGAACCCATGACTCAGTCAGTGTCCCTCAGTCAGGGACAGATAGGAAGGAAATTAACAATCACAAAGGATGTGTGTGTGTGTATGTGTGAATACCACCCAAGTTAAGTGTTGTGAAGGAAAGGAACACAGAGCTACATGAAGATTTTTTTCCGTGTTAACTCTTTTATTATGGGACATTTTTATCTTACACAAAAGTAGGAAAACAGAATAAACAGCTTCAATGTACCCTTCAAGAAAATCACCTCCTGAGAAAACTTGTTTCATCTGTACCCTAGCTACTTCCCCCACAAAAACCCCAGGCATCCTATCATTTCCTATGTAAATATTTCTGCAGCATCTCTAAAACAGAGTCTTTTAAACAACAGAACCACCACACCATGGGCTTCCCAGGGGGTGCTAGTGGTGAAGAACCTTCCTGCCAATGCAGGAGACACAAGAGACACCAGTTCAGTCCCTTGGTTGGGAAGATCCCCTGGAGGAGGAAATGGCAACTCACTCCAGTACTCTTGCCTGGAGAATCCCAGGGACAGAGGAGCCTGGCGGGCTGCAGTCCATGGGGTCAGACAGGACTGAAGCAACTGAACATGCACGTACCACCATACCATGATCACACCTAAAACATGAATAATTCCTTAACACCAAGAAATAGCTGGTCAACAGTCAAATTTCCACTTCTACTGTGTGTTGTTATCATTTGTTTGAATCAGGATCTAAACAAGGCCCATGTGGTGCCATTGGTTGAGGAATCGTCAAAGTCTTTTTAGTCTATGGCATTCCCTCTGAGTCTTTTGTTGTTTCTTCCTCTCAGTGATCTGTTGAAGAAACCAGGCTGCTTGTCTGATAGTTTCCCACGGTCTGCATTTTGCTAATTGCATCCCCTGATAGAGTTGTCCGTGATAACTTTTTTTTGGCTGCATGAGTCTTTGTTGCTGCGAGGGCTTTCTCTAGTTGTGGTGAGCGGGGGCTGCTCTCCAGTTGCGGTGTGCGGGTTTCTCACGCCAGTGGCTTCTCTTGTTGCAGAGCGCTGACTCTAGAGGTCATGGACGCAGTAGTTGTGGCGCACGGGCTTAGTTGCCCCATGGCATGTGAGGTCTTCCCGGACCAGGGATTGAACCCATGTCCCTGGCATTAGCAGGTGGATTCTTAACCACTGGACCACTAGGGAATTTCTCTGTGAGAATGTCTAACAAAGGGAGCTGACCTCGACCGGAGTTCAGCAGAGATGGGAAGGATGCATGGTTGACTGGTAGAGGGAGAGCAGACAAGAGCGCCAGGCAGAGAGAGCAGCATGTTCAAAGGCCTCTGACAGGGGAACATGGAAAATTCAAAGGACAGTCAAGTTGGAACCCTGTTAGTACAGGGTTGGAGGCCAGGGTGGTCTGAGATGAAGTTGGAAAGGTGTGCAGTCATGTTGAGGGGCAGATCATCAGAGAGGGCCTTGTTGGCAGTGGGGAGCAGTTGAAATTTTCATCAGAGCAAGGAGACTACTGCTGGAGGATTTTAGCAAGAGAGTAAGATGCCTGCAATGCAGAAGACCCAGGTTCCATCCCTGGGTCGGGAAGATCTTCTGGAGAAGGGAATGGCTACCCACCTCAGCATTCTTGCCTGGGAAATCCCATGGACAGAGGAGCAAGAGAGAGAGAGAGAAAGCAAGACACGGGGACCAAACCTCTGATGGAGCAAAGGTGTTTTAATCAACATGGTGTGGGCATATATACTGTAGTTATTCTCAGCAAAGATAAAGATTAAAATTCCAGACTTACAAAACATAGGCGATCCATATTAAAGAGAGAGAGAGTTGTAAATAATCACTTTTACTGTATGGTTCACAAGAAGGAAGAGGGTACTTATCACTAAATAGAAAAACTAACGAAGGAAATGTCTGGATTCCCCAGTCCCGGGAGAGGCTTGCCTCTCCTCTTAATTCCTGAATATTCAGGAATTAATAAGGAACAGAGAATTCCTGACAGATCCAAAACAGCACACAGGAAGCCTCATGTTAAATGCTTCCTGACATCTAGGGCCTTCCCTGGGGGTCCAGTGGTTAGGGCTCCACACTCTCACTGCAGGAGGCACAGGTACGATCCCTGGTCAGGGAACTAAGACTCCACAAGCCTTGAGGCACGGCCAAAACATAAAAATACAATTTTTTAAAAAAGAAAGTAAAATATTACTCTGGTTATGGTGTAGGCACTGACCAGAGGGGTGGGGGCAACAGTGGATGTGGGAGGCCAGGTAGGAGGCAGCAAAGAACTGCCAGGCACCCAGAAGTGATGGTGGTGTGGCCTGAGCAGATGGCATGCCTCACTATCCTTACAGCAGCCCCATTTTACAGATGAGAAAGCCGAGGCTCAGTGAGGTGAGTGGCTCGCCTAGGGCCTCAGTGGTGTGTCTGGCACATGGCAGGTGGCTGTAGCTGCTGTCATTACGAACACCAGCACTTTCTCTTGGCTGTCCAGGTGCTTTGGGGCCTGGCAGCGTTTCGTGCAAAGAGGAACCCGGTACCGGGACCACGTGGCCAACCGCCAGGCAGGGACCCTGAGGACGTGCTTGCAGCAGTGGGTGCAGATGAAGCAGCTCCGGGCCTCAGATGGGGCGAAGGTGGCCCAGCTGTCCCTTTGTTGGCAGAAGGCAGGTGAGTGAGCGGCTGGCCAAAGGGCTTCCCCTCCCCCCACCCAGCAAACAGCGCCACTTCAGCTCCTGCAGTTGCCCTGGTTGACTTACAGATTCTCGGGATGGGAGGTGATGAGATTGGGAGCTTTCTCAAGGGTGCAGCCTGGCAGACCTGGGAGGGTCCCTGGAGCAGCAGGCCTTGGTGGGCCCCATCCTGGCCACTATCATGAGCTCCTCTGGAGAAGAAACCCGTTCCATCCTCCACCTCGAAGGGCTATGTAGCCCCTACTCCTGGGAAGCCCTGAATCTAAGGGGGACGCACAGCCCCTGCACCTGAGACCAAATAGGATCTTTGAGGTGTCCTGATGGGGGAGGAGTTGGAGGTGGTGGGAGGGGGCAGTGCCCATGAGGAGAGAGGTCCTAAGGGGCTGAGGCAGTGACCACCAATGGCTTTGAGCAGAGAGAGGTCACTGATTCATCTCTTATCTACTTCTCAGGGAACATGGCTCTCTTCAGCTCAGTCCCTGGAGGGGCCACAGCCCATGGGCTGAGGCTGATGGCCACGGCCCGGGTGCTGCCTCAGGAGCAAGGCCAGGGCTCCCTGCAAGAAGCCTGCCGGAAGCTGGCACTCCAGCGGGTGCTGTTGCTCTGGAGGACGCGGCTGTCCCAGTGCCAGCGGGCGGAGTAGGTGACCACAAGCTTGTGACCTGGGGTAGGGTCTGGGGGAACCTAGAGTGGGTGTGTGAGCAGTGCTCAGCACAGGATGGAGCATTCCATAAGAAACAGGTGACATCCTGCTCCTCCCTGTGGTCTCAGCCTGGGGCCTGGCACCCCGTGGTGCCTGGCGGGTGTAGGGCTGTGGGAGGTGACCCAGGGACACTGAGACAGTGACTGAGCAGAGAGCTGGTGGCGGGGGGTGGGGAAAGTGGGCAAGGCACGCCAGGGGCACAGACATGGAATCCCACCAGGATGGCTGGAACCTGATGGGAGGTTGGTTTAATGCTCAACTCCCTCCTCAGAACCTGAACCCACCTCTCACCCATCTCCTGGTTAAGTGGGAAACCATGTCTATCTCCTCACCAATGCCTCCCAGTATTTCACAGGTGCCTGGACTGCCTATATGCATAGAGTAGCTACTCTAATGGAGAAGGCAATGGCATCCCACTCCAGTATTCTTGCCTGGAAAATCCCATGGATGGAGGAGCCTGGTAGGCTGCAGTCCATGGGGTCACTAAGAGTCAGACATGACTGAATGACTTCACTTTCACTTTTCACTTTCATGCATTGGAGAAGGAAATGGCAACCCATACCAGTGTTCTTGCCTGGAGAATCCCAGGGATGGTAGAGCCTGATGGTCTGCCGTCTATGGGGTCGCAGAGTCAGACACGACTGAAGTGACTTAGCAGCATCGGCAGCTACTCTAAACGAATAAAAGCGAGCCACTTTTCCCTGACCCCAGTTGCCTTACTGGGGCTTGCCTGGTGGCTCAGTGGTTAAGAATCTGCCTGCCAATGCAGGAGATGCAGATTTGATCCCTGGGTTGGGAAGATTCCCTAAAGTAGAAAATGGCAACTCACTCCAGTATTCTTGCCTGGAGAATCCCATGGACAGAGGAACCTGGTGGGCTAGTCCATGGGGTGGAAAAGAGTCGGACACGACAGAACGACCAATACACAACACAATTGCCTTATTACACAGCTAGAGAAACTGAGGCTCAGAGGGGTCAAGCACGGTGCTCTAAATCACACTGTGAATCTTTAGCAAGAAAGTCTCTATAGTGAGACCTTCTTCATGATGCTTTTATACAAGACAGGGTGCTGGGATTCAGGGCCCAGGCTGATGGTTGTGGGTGAGGGGGCTGGTGGAGGCCAGGAGGGGTCAGCTTCACTAATGGGATGTCAGGAGGAATGAAAACTAGCAGCTGCAGGGTTAAGAATTCTGTCCTTAAAAGCTGTACACCTGGCATCCATCAGCCGCACACCCACTTGGTCCACTTGGACCCTCAGTCTCTTTTGATGGTGGAACTCCAGGGAAACTCAATTCACCGTGATCCTTCAGAATGTAGCCCTCCCTCTGCCAGGCTGTCCTCTGGCATTTGGGTACCAGGGCATGGTCCATGTCTCCCTGCGAAATGTCTGGGGCTCCCTGTAGCCTGAGACCAGTGCTAGGATCCCAGGTCTGCCACTGTTTGGCGTTTGAGGAAATGACCTTTCCTCAAGCCTCCATTTCCCTACCTTTGTAACCAAGTGGAGGCAGAAATACTGGTGTGGGCTCTTGAGTCTTGGGTCTGTGGGCCTGGGCCTGGCTCCACCCCCCATCAACTGCATGTCCACCCCCCCACCACACCCCAGGGAGTGTGGTGAGAATCAAGCAGGTGATCATGGCAGGTCATGAAGGTCACCCTGGGACTTTGGGAAGCCCAGGTGGCACCCAGACCATTAAAGCAGAATCTTCAGGGGTGGGCCCCCAGTGGACCCCAGTGGACATCGGTATCGCTTAGAGCCCCGGGTGGTCCCAGTGTACAGCCATGATGCCCAGCTCTGCGCCCTTCCAGCACCCCCAGCCACAGGTGAGATGTGACCCCGGCACTCCCCTGCCCACTCCTGTAGCTCCTTCTTCGAGGGTGTGCAGTGGCGGGCACTGCGGCACATCCTGAGGGGCTGGCGCCTGAGAGTACTGGATCCGTGCAGCGCCAGGATTGTCTCAGCCCCAGATCCGCTGGGCGGCGCCCTGGGAGAGGAGGCCCCGCCAGGCCGCTGCACACACTGGAGAAGCTCCCAGGACAAGGTAAGGGGCAGGGAGTGGGGAGGAGGATGGGGGAGGAGACGATGGCAGGCCAGAGCACCCAGGACCCCACACTTCCTTCCTCAGGCTTCCAGGCCCCCCGCCCTCCTGGAGATGCTCCAGTTGAGCTTTCTGTGGGCAGCGGGTCGGCGACAGCAGGGGCGATGCCTTCTGCTCTGGCGGGCGCGGGCCCAGCAGTTCCGGGACGCAGTGAGGTGGCACCAGAGCACGCTTCAGAGGCGGTAGGGACCCCTCCCAGGACAGGGGAGCCATGCTGCCCGCCCCCGCTGTGGATTTACTGTTTCCTAGCAATCCTTGCTTTTCCATCTGCATCCCCTTGGGGTCTGCATCCCAATGGGCCCCCCCTCACTTCTCAGACTCAGGTACTGCCCTTCTACCCTGCTCTGCTACGAGGCCTGAGAGGGAGGGGAGGGATCGTGTGAGGCAGAGTATTCAATTCTCCCAGAAATTTCATGGCTGTGGTCATCTCAGCTTTGCCCCATACCGGCTGTGTGATCTCAGGCAAGTTGCTTAACCTCTCTGTGCCTCTATCTCCCCCTTTGTATGGGGTTCATACTAGGGCTCTCACTGGTGGGACTCAGTGAGTAGGGGCATGCACATCCCCTAGCAAACACAGTGCCTGGCATTAGTAAGCACTCAGTTCACAGCGCTGTTCATCACAGCAGTTGGCATCGGGGGTCTGGGGTCCCACTGTATCCTGACCACCTGTCAGCATGACCCTCAGGGTAGCGTTGAAGCCCTCCAGCCCCTAGCAACCCCTCATCCTCCATGATGGAAACAGGAGAAAGGGTCACCCAAGCCCCTCCTTGCTGCTGAGGGGAGGGGAGGAGAGGGCAGGGCCAGGCTGGCCCAGGGTGGCAGTGACCACCTGAGGGTGGATGCTCCCCTTTCCAGCATCCTCCTTGACTGGAGCCACTGGGCAACAGCCCAAGGGGCCCGGAGAGAGCTGGCTGCCCGCTGGGCCTGGGATTGGAGGGGCAGGGCTGCCCTGGGCCTGTGGCGGCAGCGGCTGGTACAGCGGCGGGAGGTGGAGCGGCGGGCCCGGGAACGGGGCCGGAGGCTGCAACGACGTGCCTTGGGCCACTGGCACTGCTACTGGCAGAGTGAGTCGGGGACTGGACAGGGCACCAGGGGTGAGGGAGGGGCCAAGGGCCGGCAGGGACGTCCAGGATTCAGGTCCTCTAGCACAGACTCCAGTGATGGACTGGGTTACAGATTGGGACCGGGGTGGGGGGCGGGGTGTGGTGTGTGTGTGGATGCTGTATGCTTGGGTTCACACTCCCCACTCTTCCATCCCCTGATTGTATGGACTTTAAACAAGCTACTTAACCTGAGTCTCAGCTTATTCATCCATAAAATGGGGACCGTGGTACCCACCTGCTAGGGTGGTGGTGGGGATTCTACGAGACAATCCACATGAAGTGCTTGGCTCAGAACCCAGCTCCTTGTGGGTGTTACCATCATCACCACCATCTTCATCTGCATCCTCATCATCCTCACCTGGCCTTTAGGAGTCAGGTGGTCCTCAGAGCCCAGCACAGAAAGCAGGGGGCGGTGGGGCCATTTTAGAGGCTTCTCCCTCCTCCAATATCATATCAGTGGGCTGGCAGGTGGGGACTTGGCTGTTCAGAAAGTTTATGTCCTGTCCACTGCGGACAGCAGCTTCCCTGACCCAATTGTTGCCCAGGGATATTGACCCAGTGTTGCCTGACCTTTGCTTTTACAGAAAAGCTGGAAATCTGTATTTTTGTGTGAATTCTCCTGATTCCTAAACATCAAGAAATTAAAAAAGAACTCTATGAGTTGGTTGGCTTAGTCACCAGTAGAACACCTGTAATGGGAGAATTTTAACCCAGTTAACCATTCCCTTGGGTAGAGGGTCGAGGCTGGCGGGGCAGGGGCCCATGGTTCCCCAGGGCCCAGGCTTGAGGCTGGAATGAGCACTCAGAGGCACCTCAGCATCTCTCTGGCCACAGGACAGGCGTTCCTGCAGGAGAAGTGCCAGCTGTGGGTGCAGGCCCGCCTCCAGGGCCTGCAGAGAGCCATGTTCTGGGGCTGGCAACAGGCGGCAGCTCGCCGGAGACCCGTGGTGGCCAGTCCAGAGCAGCTCCTACTGCAGAGGTGGGTGGGCCTGGGGGTGGGAGCGCGAGGGTCATCCCCACCCCAGAAGCAGCAGGGAGAGCACCTAGGGATGGGAGGCTGGGTGGCCTCTGCAGCTCAAGAGACAGGCCAGGCTGGAGACCTGGCATCCAGGCAACAGGGGCATGAAGGGAGACCCCAGCCTGGAGTCAAAACCACCAAGCTTCCATTCTCCATGTTGTTCAGGAGGTAGGGGATAATAAGCCTCTAACCTCTCCCAATGCCCTGACAAGCCTTGGGTCTCCACCTCCTGGCTGGGTCAGCCCTTTGGTTTCAAAGCTCACACCTAAGATGGGGTAACCAATTCCTCAAACAGCCACTGGAACGTGTATTGCAACTCCATGTCTTGTTTAATGAATCACAGCACAGGAGAATTCCATAGTCAAAGGAGAGCAAAATCTGAAATAGAGATGGTCTAGTGACACACATATACAGATCATAGATGCATGTGGTTTTTAAAAAAATTATCTTTGGCCACACCCCACAGCCTGTGGGATCCTAGTTCCCCAACTAGGGATTGAACCCAGGGCCCTTGACAATGAAAGCATGGAGATCTAACCACTGGACCACCAGGGAATTACCAGGATGCGTGTTTAAAAGCAGAAGGGAACAGATCATGTTTTCTCCCAGGGTTGGTTCTATACAAACTCACAGGTGTTCTCAGTGCTCTCACAGGGGCAGTGAACCATTCACTGCAGAGTAGCTGATGTTTTCTTGGCCCCTCTGACCACAGTCCCCTCACTGACCTCCTGCCCTAGAGTTGCTGTGTGAGGGCAGACAGGGTGTTGCTGTTCCCCTGATGTAGGGGACCTGGACCCACACCACCAGGCTCCCACACCATCCCAGGAGCCTGCCCTCAGCAGCCAGGGTGCACGCATGCCGAGGCCCCTAAATGAAAGCCACAGCTTTCACCTGTCACACATCAGTCCACACTTCTTTTCCTTTAAAAAAAAAAAATTATTGATTTTTTTGTTTGTTTTGGCCATGCTGCATAGCATCACATGTGGGATCTTAGTTTCCTAACCAGGGATTGAACCCAAGCCCCCTGCAGTGGGTGGAAGGCAGAGTCTTAACCACTGGACCTCCAGGGAAGTCTGGTCCAGATGTTCTTAAGGCACCGAGGCTGTGTATACAAAACTGTGTATAACCTGTGATGGTTTGTGGACAAGTTTTGGGTGTAAATTTGAATACCTGGACTGGAATGCTCCAGTCCATGGGGTTGCAGAGTTGGACACAGCTGATTGATTGAACTGAACTTTGAATAAATGAGACTTCTGACTGGGAAGCCACCTAGGCCCCTCCTCTGCCCTTTCTGCAGCCACTTCCAGGCCTGGTGTGGAGTCGTGAAAGCCTCCTGGGCCAAGCGTCCAGCCTTCCAAGATGGTCTGAAGAGACGGATACCCGGGGCCATGTTTGCCAGTGAGGCCCCAGTGGCCACAGCCCAGCCTCGGGAGCTGCATGTGGCTGGGGCCTCCTGCTGGAGAAGCCGAGAGCAGGGGTGCCAGGCAAACAGGCAGCTGAGGAGGACCTGGGCCCAGCAGGCCTTCGTTGCAAGGCGAGTGGCCCCAGACCAGTGTTGCAAGGCCCATCGGCAGGCAGGAGAGAGCTCCAGGGCCCAGGCCCTTTGCTGGATGCTGTGGGCACGTGAGTCCTGCCAGCACCAGGTCATTCAAGACCATGCTGTCCCGACTCTGAGTGCCAGGTGGGTGCCCTCGACCTGAGGGCAGTCCCGTACTGTGTGGGGCCAGCTTAGACCTTGAACTTGTTTAGGGTCAGGGTACAGGGTATTTGGTGGCTAGTGGCGGGGCTCAGGGGGCTAGGGGTGATGGGATAGGACATCCTGGTCATTGCAGCTAGTCCTGGGGTTAAATGCCAGCTTTGTACTCTCCAGCCATGCCACTCCCTCCTTGGGCAAGTCTGACTTTGAAGGTCAAAGGAAGATAACAGGCCTGCCTTGCAGGGTGGCCCCAGGGTTACCATGGGCATGCTCTCATTTCAGCTCAGGCCAGACCACACCAGGTGCTAAAAATATACAGCAGTGCTGGTGGGGGGATGGGAACAAAGGAGCAGTGGGCAGGCCTGCTTTCTCTCTGTCCCCCTGTGTAATATTCTGCCACTCTCCATGCCCATTTGAACCTGATTTCAACAGAAGAGGATGAGGGAGGGGAGCACAGGCACAGGGCTTTGCCTGGACCCGCTGGAGAGAACCGGCCCTGATGACTTTGGTGTGGGCTCCTCCTTCCCCCCAGGGCCCAAGAGACCTGGACCCAGTCAGTGACTCAGGGCCATGATCAGCGAACTGCCGTCACCCACTTCCAGCAGTCTGGGCCCAGGCGCTTCCTGCGCACCCACTGGGCCCAGTGGCGGACAGCGCTGTTCAGAGTGTGGCTAGAACCACAGGCGGAGGTCCAGAAGGCCAGCAGAGCCCACCCAGCCAGGCCCAGGGCCAGCCTCCGGCGCTGGCCTGGGCTGGCCACCAGAGGGCACCTCCTGGTACTGATGAACCCTCCAGCCCTGAAGAGGCAGGTGAGGCCAGGCCCGGGTCGGGTGGGAGGTCCCAAATAACCTGAGGGCCAGTGGCCTCAGAATCAGCTTGATTCAGCCCAGGCGGCAAGGGTGGCTGGATGCTTCTCCAGGATCCCAGTGGCCTTGTGGACACCACCCCTACGGGTTCTTGTACAGCCTCTGGTCTGGCAGTCAGCCTGGACCGTCAGCAAACACTTACTGAGCACCTGCTGAGTGCCAGGCCAGTGCAGTCTGCTACAAAGGCACACCCTGGGTGGCAACTGTTAAGGAGCAGACACTTAAAACTCCCAACTCAAGGAGCAGCCTAGGATCAAGATAGGTAGTTGAGTTCAGTAGAAATGGTGATAAAGAGCGGGGTGGGCTAACAGGAGGGAAGAAGCCACAATGAGTGCCTCACTCCAGGCACAAGGAATGCCACTGCACAGCAGTCTAGGGACACTTCATTGCAGGGCACACAATCTTCCTTTGGATGACTGGCAGCATCAAGAATCCTATTCTAGGCTGCCAGGAAGCATGCCATAGCCTCTAGGAAGGTTCTAAGAAAAAAGATTCATCTATTTTAAATGGAATTGAAAGGGACTAGCTTTGGTTACTTGCAGAATCTGCATTTTCACCTATTCAGGGCTATGGCAACTGCAGATTTTGAGGTCTCTGGGTATTTTCTTTCTAGATCTGTGTTTCAAGACAACTTTATATGTTTATAAACACTTCCATTTCTGTCAGCAAAGGCAGGCAGGGATCCCATCTACTGATGGAGAAACTGAGGCTTGTAGAAACAAAATACAGTAAATGCCAGGAATGGCCAGTGGTACTAGGGTGAATTCCAGGTCCCCCCTCTACCACATGCACACACGTGCCCAGGCAGCCCTCACTTAACAGGGACAGGCTTTATGCCATCTCTTGGTGGCACAGGCTCCCTTTGAGAGCCCCCGCCCCCACTTGTATAGAACAGTTGCTGGGGGCTCCAGCTCTGGAGTCAGACCACTCTGGAGAGGTGGGGCCTCAAACAAGTAACTTTTATGTCACTAAGTAGGGAGAGAAATGCCCACCTCACAGGCTGTGCCTGACACAGGCTGGCTCTGAGCTGCAGCTCTTAGCCGTCCACTTGCCTTCCAGAATCTCCAGCCATGTGGGAGGATGGGGGAAGAGGCAGTGGCATGTACCAAGGGCCACATTACTCTTGGCCCTTTTCTGTCTCCTCTGGAAGCCTCACAGGAGAACCTGAGGCAACGTGAACTGTCCCACTTGTGCGCACACAAACAGAAGTCCCCTGACTGGCTGAGGCAGGAAAGAAAAGGAATCCTGTCAGGTCACTGGGGTTCAGATTTTCCCTCTTTGTTCCTTCAGACCCGCAGCTGCAGGCCATGGGCCATGGGCCCCAGCCCAACCCAGCACCGCGGCCCCAGTGGACAGACATGGGGAGAAGCTGAGTCCTGGGCTCAGAGTAAGGAGACCCTCCCTCTGGTGATAAACGAGGTCTGAAGTGCAGCAGTGAGTCAGTTACCAGCCCTCACAGGCCTGGAAATCAGCATTGAGCTCTCTACGAACCTATCTTTTGTATTTACTGTCTTCCCTACCTATCTCCTCTTCTGAAACATTTCCCAATGTTGGGAAAACAATGACAACTTCTCCTGCTCCCCCTGGTTCCTTCTCTTTGGGCCACAGGAGACTTGGGCAGCTGTGGTGGAAGCAGGGACACTGGCTTCATTCGCTCAATACCATTTCTTGTTCACCCTTCTCTTACAGTTCAACCTCCAGGACCATCGGGGTGGTAAGGCTCCTCCCGAGTGATGTGTTAACCTCTTCCAATTCCCCTTTCCAGGTGACAGCCAGCCTCCCCTCTGCCCCACCTCCCAGCTCCAGCTGCAGGGGCCTAGGTGCGCCTGCTGGCCTGCGGGGGCAGGAGGGGACTGCAGCTCTGAAACCAGAGACCTCGAGGGCAAGACAAGGCATCTGGGGTAGGAGCAGAGGGTGTGCATAGAGAGGGAGAGACCAGGGTGGGGGCCGGGCCGAAGGGTTTGCTTGACCCTGGCCAGACTTGGGCCCCCCCGCCCCCCGCCAGTGCTCGTCCCACAGGATCCCAGGGGCACAGGCCCAAGTCTGGGGCTCTGTCCTTTATCCTGAACATGAGGAAGTCGTAATGCCCATCAGGACCCACCAAGGCCTCTCCCCTCAGGAGGAAATACCTGCAGTGCTGGCGACTTGAGGCCCGGCTGCGCCGGCTGCAGAGCTCCCAGCAGGCCAGGCTCCAGGCAGCCATGTGGCAGCGCTGGGTAGATGCTCAGGGGGCGGAGAGGCTGGTGCGGACACTGGTGAGTGGGGGGCCCCTTCCCAACCTCATGTTGATTGCCCATCCCGTCCCTTTCCCAGCCCTAACCCCTGGACACGCAGTCTCTCCAAGTCTGGTCTTTGAACCTACCAAGCCTGAAACCTTGGGAACGGGCCCAGGGACCTGCGCTGTTAGCACATCTCAGATGACATCCCCTTGTCACACCCACCCCCTCCCCCCGCCCCCCGAGCCGGGGCTTTTGGCCTGGAGCAGAGGGAATGGCCCCCTCTTCCCTCAGGGCTGCAGGTGGGGAGAGGCAGCTAGGGGGGTGGGGGCTGCCGGGGACAGCAGTGGGCCCAGCTCAGGGCCTCCTAACAACTGTCCCCACAGCTCAGGCAGTGGCACCTGAGATGGGCCTGGCGACTGTGGCGGTGGCGCGTCCTGCGGTTGCAGGTGGCTCAGCGGTTCCAGAGTCAGGAGGACAGCCGGGTCCTTTCCCAGGTACCGGCGGGGACCCCATGTCCAGCAGGCCCTTCCCAACAGGGCCACACCTGAGCATTCCTGAGCTGCGCCCTCTCTGGCAGCTGTCCCCAGAGCCTCTTTCAGGGAGGGGTCAATTCAGTTAGGAGAAAACAGCCTGGATTCCTTAATTCAGCTGGTGACTAAGGGCTCTGCCCAGTCCTACAGTCACTGGTTGAGGACAAGGCTTGGCCCGTGACACAGCTGTTGTTCACACCAGCCCGTGATAGCTGTGGGTTGCTGAGCGTCAGCCCTTCCTGACATGCAGAGTCCAGCTTCCCTGGTCACAAATCACACGTATCCGGAGCCAGGGCTTTAGGCCTGGGGCAGAAGGAAGGGCCCTCTCTTCCCTCAGGGACAGAAGGATCTGGGCCCAGTACTGACCACACAGACCTTGGAAGGGAGCCAAAGAGCTCCTCCCTCCCCGATTCCAGGCCTTTAAGAAGTGGCACCAGTGTCTGGCAGCCAGGGGCCTGAGGACCAGAGCCAGCAGCAGCGTGAGGCCCTGGAGCAAGGCAGGCCTTAGGAGGCCTGAAGCAGGCTGGAAGCTGCCAGAGCCCCAGCACTGGGTGGACCTGGGGCGGAGAAAGGGGCCCAGCTGCAGCTGTGACTTGTTCTCATGGAAAGGAAAACAGATCGGAGCTCCACCCATCTGCGGAGCGCAGGCTCAGGCCACAGAGCGCCCAGGCCAGGAGCTCTGAAGGACAATAAAACGCCCTCCTTAACTCCAGCCGCTTCTCTGTCTTTCTTAAAGGGTGCCCACCCCTGCCAGCCAGCCCCTGTGATCCATTTCCTCTGCCATCAGGCTGCTCTGTGGACACTCGCCCCCGCCTCCTGCCCCTGAGCTGGTGAAGACTCACAAAAGGGACTGGGACAGGGACCAGCCTGTGTGCTTGTGTCAAGTCAGCCCCTGGGCAGCGGGGAGCAGTGCCAGGCAGACAGCTTCCTGGACAGGGTGCTCCAAGGGGAGGAAGCAGCTGGCAGGAGGGGGCTCCGCCTGAAAAATAAGCCAGGAAGAAGTCAGTCGAGCTCGGCCAACCTCATTTTCACCCTTGATGGTAACAGGCAGGGTATCCTTTCACCCTTCAGGGCCAGGGGAGAAATGGGAAGGCCAAGGGTACAAGGGTTCAAACACCTTTAACCCTTAAGAGGCAGTTTCTCGAGTCACAGGGATACGTCTTTCAAACAGCAGCACTGTAGAAAGGGGAGAAACCCAGTTGAGCTCTCTGCTAAAAGGAGGCCAAAACTATTAGGTTTCAGTCCAAGGTCCGTCCAGGGGCCGCTGCCTGACGGGGCAGTTGGCAGGCAGGGCCGTGGCCGCCTCTTCATTCCCAAATGGGTGGCACCTGGCTGCCAATGCCCTGGAGGTGGAAGGGTGAGGCGCTATGACCTTGCCGTGTCTCCTCTGCAGTCCCACAGGGCCTGCTGCAATATTCACTTTGCCTGTTCTCCTGGCGCCCAGGAGCAAGGTCACTGGCAGTCAGTCCCAGGCTGGCCCCAGGGGGCTCTGTTAGCAACAGCCCTTCTCAGGGCGGACGGCGTTCTGCCCATGGGGTCTTTGTGGAAGCGGCTGCTCCCCACCAGAGCACAGACTCTCAGTTGAGCAGGAACACCAGGTTCCCGTGTGGGGCGGAATGAAGTCCAGCCAGAGCCTGGCAACCTCACACCAGTCTAGCTGCCATCATTGTATCAGAAGGTGGAGGCCAGGGCTGGGGAGAAACGAAGAATAGGGGTCTCCCACAGAGCCAGGATGGAGATGAGGAAGGCGGGACACAGTGGCCTCAAGCTAAGGTTGTCAGGGTGCAGGGTCACAGTGCCTCTGTCTCCCTCTCGTCTTGGGGGGGCCTGCTGAGAAGCTCAAACGTGTCTTCCACCACCTGCCACAGGCAGTTGTCCAGCGGAAACTCGTTGTCCACCAGGTTGACCAGGAAGTAGTTGTCGTGGATGTACTGGATGATCATGCGGGAGGGGGACTCCTCCTCATACAGCTTGCCCCACTGCTCAATCCACAGCGCGAAGGCCTCATCCTGCGTGTGTGCACACGCAAGCACATAGGCACACACACAGACACACACGGAGTCGCAGGCACACACGCACAGAGAGGCACAGGTACGCACAGACACACACAGAGACGCAGGCAAACATACAGGAAAGCACAGGTGCACATAATCGCACACACAGAGACACAGGCGCACAGGGAGGCACAGGTACGCACAGTCCCACATACAGACAGACAGAGATACACAGACACAACAGCCAAGTTAACAGAGCTGCCCCTACATCGGGGCTTCATGCTCAGTACCCCAAGGGCCTCTGCTGCTGCCCAACAGGACGTATTCCAAGAACTCAGCATAGCCCATTGCCAGTACCACCCCTCTCCCCGGGCGAGAGGTAAAACACCATGAGTCAGAGTCAGGCTGCTGCCAGCCCTGGGGGTGCAGCCTCCAGCCACCTACCCAGGACCTGGTGACACCGCCCGCACATGGCTCTGGAGGTGGGCAGGGCAGGCCTGCTCCTGGGCCCCTTACCTTCCAGAACATGAAGCTGACTGGGTCCACCACTGTGGGCTGGATGATCTCTCGGCCAGGGAAGATGCCCCAGGTCACCGCGTTGGGTTGCAGCTCGGGGGCGTTGGTGATATTTTCACCCTGGGGGAGGTGGACAGGAGCAGACTTGGGGTGCAGACAGCTGCAGTCCTCTCACCTGGAGTGCACACCTCTGTTCCCCTCTCCGCCCCCTGGCTCTGCAGCTCTGTGACCAGCCACAAGCCTGAAAGTCAGAAGTCATCCTGGCCTTTTCTGTCCTCTGCCCAAAGCGCCAATCAGCTCCTCTTTCAGTAGTTCTGCTCACTTCCTCTTACGTCTCGCCTGGCCAGGCCTCTCTTTGCTACTTAGACCACCAAGCCTGGGGACTCTTGTCTGCCCAGCCCTGTTATCCACACAGCTGTCCACTGGGACCTGCCCCCAATCACACACAGGGCCAAGGCTACCTCTTGCCTATAAGGGAAACCTCAAATACCAAGCATGACAATTGAGACCCCTAAGGACCTGGGCCTGGCTAACACTTCAGCCTCCCTCTAACCCCATTCAGCAGTGAGGCCTTTGCACACCCTCAGCCCTTTCTCTGGATTGCCCTTTACTCCTCATCCTTAAAGATTCAGATTATACAGATCCCTCCCATCGCCTCCTCTGACCTCTCAAGTTAGACATCCCTCCTGCATCTCCAGCTTCCTCCGCTGAAGTTCACTGTTACAAAGTGCAGCCGCTTGCACCCATTCATAATTATCCACTGATGGCCTCCTCGCTAGGCTGGGAGCTCTAGGAGAGTGAGGCCTGGTTCTGTCTGCTAATCTGCTTGGCATGATGCCTGGCCCAGTTAGGCGCTCTGTGATTGCTGAATGGCAGAGTAAATGTGGTGCCCTTGGCCCTGGTGCTCTGGCTCTGCCGGGCACCCTTTGACCCAGGGCTGGCCTACCTTCACATCCACGATGTGGTAATTCACCCGGAGCTCATACTTCTTCAGCACTTGCAGAAGCGCCTCCACTGTCTCTCGGGAAGTGAAGAACTCTAAGTAGGCCTGCGGGAGTGAGACAGGCACTGTCACGTAACCTGCAGGCCTCACTGGACACCTTCCATGGGTGCTGCTGAGCGAGCTCTGTGCTCTGAAACACTGGACACTTGTCCTGCTGACCGTGCTGGGGAGGCACCCATGAGGACACATGTGGCAGGACACTTAAGGTGTTGGGATGAACAGTGGCCACTGGCTGGAGTTAGCAAATACATGAATGACAGGGAGGGGAGCAGGTATGTGCAGTTTCTTGGTCTCGACGGGTCTGAGGGCCATCTGGCACCCTTCTATCCAGTGGCGAAAGCGTCCATGGAGAAACCATTTCAGAAGCTGTACAGGGGGCCCAGTTTGGCAAGAGAGGCCTAACACACCCTATCCCCTGCCTGCTGGGTGGAGGGCTTCTCCAGCACTACCTGGCCATCAGGAATTAAGCTGGGTTTATTTATTTAACTTTTGGCCACACCATATGGCATGTGGGATCTTAGGTCCCTGACTGAGGGATCTAACCCATCCACCTGCATTGGAAGTATGGAGTCTTAATCACTGGACGCCAGGGAACTCCGAAGCTGGGTTTATCTAAATTCACTTGTTATAATACTATAAAACTGCAAGGTGGGGGCTGTTAGCTCCATTTTACAGATGAGGAAACTTAAGTTCAGGAAGTTAAGGAACTTGTCTGCACTGACTGTACACAGCAGAGCTGGTATTCAAACCAAGTCTGTCTAACCCCTGAGCCTTTAGGCTTTAGTTTAGAGTGTAATTTTGACTCTAGCAGCCCCTGGAGAAAGGGATCTACAAGGAACAGTAACAACAGCTCCCAGTTAGGGGACGTTTCCCACGTGCTAAGCACTTTACATGCTTTGTTGTGTTTCATTCCCAGAACACCTGGCACATCCCCATTTTACAGAAGGGAAAGCTGAGGCTCAGGGCGGCCAAGTGACCATTCTACCCAGGTCTGTCCGACTCCGAGCCTGAGCTCCCTTCCACTTTGATTTACTGCTGCTCAGAATAAAAAGGCCCCGAGAGGAAGGCCGCTCTGTCCTCAGCCCTGAAGAACCCCTGCATGCATGTTAAGGGGCAGGTAGCCCTGTGGGTCCCTGCCACACCTTCTGGAAGACATAGCCCCCACTGGGGCCCCAGCCCACAATGGGGTCAGAGGACGGCTTCCCGTTGATGTTGGGCTGGGAGTTGATGGTGAGGATGCCCCGCCGGTTCACTCTCAGCAGCTCCTCCTTCATCAGGCTGGTCTCGGCCGCCAGGGGCTCATCATTCCAGGGCAGGCAAGTCACCTGAGGAGGGTGAGCCTGGCTGGGGCAACAACCCGACCTGGCACCCTGGGTCCCTCCCTGTTCCAGTCTCCATCAGAGACCTAGCCTGTCTCTGCCTCTGTAAGCCCCTTCCAGGCACCCTACATGGGGACCCCCTGACTCACCTCCTCCCTTGGCCAAGGTGCCACATCCAGACACGGTGACAAGACTCAGGGTAGGGCGTCTGGCCCACGGGACGAGGGGCAGTACCTGGGGATCCCACTCCAGCCACACTCACTTTGTAGCCATTCTGGTTGGGCTCTCCAGAGAGGTAGTGGGCAAAGACTTGGAAGACGCTTTCCTCACTGGTCAGCTCCTCCCCCCACATCTTCAGCAGCTCTTCCTTCGGGGACTTGCTCTTTAGGTAGAAGAGGTAGTAGTCCTTCAGCTCCCCAAAGGCCGGAGAGGAGGAATTGCCCCTGGCGGAGGAGGTGCCCTAGGTCAAGTCACAGACAATGGCTCCAGACAGACAATGGCCTCCACCTGCCCCAGGGGCGGTGCATTCCTGTGAATTGTCCGAAGGGCTCCTCCACACTCAGACTCCCTCCTCCTCTGGATAAACAGAACCCCCACTCACCAGCGGCCGTTGGGGAACTCGTCCCACTCCTGCGTGCGGTAAATGTAACTCTTTGGTCTTGAGGCCCAGAAGATGGGCCGGACATCCTCCACCCGGCGCTTGGGGTGGGCACTGAGGGCCCAGGGCAGGGGACGCCTGGGTGAAAATGGAGACAGGAAGGGTCAAGGACTGGACAAAGGGAGGGAGGGAGGCAGCACTGAGCCCAGGTTCTTCCACCGAACTCAAACATCAAGCTGGACAGGCAGTTCTGGCTGAGACTGGAGCTCTAAGACACTAGACACTGCACAACCCTCTGTGCCCCATGGCGGCTGGCACAGCTAGGGTGCGCACATTCTGGGACTTCTCACTTCCTGACCCACCCAACTCTCCTCTGTGGCTCCCGGGCCTGAATTCAGGGCCTCTGGCCTCACCTGGGGTCCTCGATCCAAAGCCCCAGGCGCTTCAGCACCTCAATGGTGGCCACCTCACGGTTGAGGGTGTAGAAGTGGAGGCCTGGCACCAAGCCGCTGGCCAGCAGCTCCTGGCACAGGCTCACGGCCTGCTCGATGCCATAGTTGCGGATGGCAGCATCGTTGTCTTTGATGGGCTCGATCACATCCTTGATCTGCTGCGGCACCTCCAGTTTGGATAGCTTCACCAGCTGCCGGAGGGAGTGGTAGCCCTGCCCAAGACATAGGGGGCTGCAGGTACCATCTCCCAGCCTGTCTCTCACCCTACATACTCATCCCCCCACTGGGTCTCCTGGCCCCTGTAATACGACACAGGGGGACTCAGGACAGTCAGGCCATACAGCCCAAGTACCTACTGCAGCTTTTTCTACTCTGCAGATTAGAGCAGCTGCCCACAACACCCCCTGAGCCTCCCTGGTGGCTCAGGTGATAAAGAATCTGCCTGCAACGAGGGAGACCCGGATTCGATCTCGGGGTTGGGAAGATCCCCTGGAGAAAGGAATGGCAACCCACTCCAGTATTCCTGCCTGGAGAATGCCATGGACAGAGGTGCTGGACGGGCTACAGTTCATGGGGTCACAAAGAGTCAGACATGACTGACTGACTAACACTTTCATACTTCATAGCATCTCAGCCACAGGCCTGAGGCAGCCCTTTGGCCCCTAGATGGATCTATTGATAGCACGGTGGTCATTAAGCCAGTGGTTCCCAAGCCACACCAATCACCAGAATCTCCCACCACATTTAAGAAGTAATGGACAGATTCCCAGGCCCCACCTCAGATCTACTGAACCAGAACTTCAAGGCATGGGGTCTGGAAATCTATCCTTTGAAAAAGCTCATTAAATGATTCTAGTGACAGTGAAGTTTGGAAATCATTAACCAAAATATATAATGAGAGTAATAACCCCTTCCAGTGACACTTACAGCAAGCCTCCTCAACAGGTACTACTGCTATTTGAGAAGACATCAGGGGTCTGAAGTGGCTGGCAAGATAGCATTTTGCAAAGACTGAGCATCCGTTTAATGAAAATCTAATGAGCACCAGAAAGAACTTGAGCCTGAACTTGGCACTTCACCCCAGAGCCCTGGCTAAGAGGGAAGTGCTAGGATGAGCAGGGACAGTGGTGGGAGTCCATTAGCCCTCCTGGGACCCTCACCTGAATAGGGAAGATGCCGGGGAGGATGGGGCAGGTAATGCCTATCTCGGAGCAAGCCTTCACGAAGCGGAAGAACGTGTCAGCCTCAAAGAATAGCTGGGTGATGATGAAGTCGGCTCCTGCAGCCACCTTCTCCTTCAGGTGCCTCAGATCAGCCTCAAAGCTCTCTCCTTCGGGGTGGCCTTTGGGGTAACCTGCCAACAGGGATACCGTAGAAAGAAGCTGGCTCCACCCTCTCAAGGTGAGTGATGAAGAAACCAGAGAGCCAGCAGTGGACAGCTCCGGATCCATACCTTCTAGCCTCTCAGCATGGACAGGCTGAAGTCGTGATGGCTGCACTGCTCAGATGGGCCCCTCACCCCAAAGGTCACCCTCGGTGAGAGCTGGCTTAGAGTCAGCACCGCTCCCCACACGAGTGGGGGTGGACTGCCCTCAAATTCCCACACCGCCCTGCTTCGTGGTCTGTGCAATCAGTCAGGCCAAGCTGACCTGGATTTGGTGGCCACAGAAAAGAGAAAATGCTATATTCACTGTGGCTGGGCAGCTTGGGAGGATGGGCTTGACTCTATGTACCACATGAAAACGGTGCTTTTAATTTCACATCAAAATCACTCAGTGGTTCCAGACGGTACAGTCAGAACCATGTTACACAAGGAAGAAGTGAAGAGAGTGGAGAGGTTCTGCTTGAAGAAAAGAATGGAGAGAACATGGTAATTATTCCTAAATGCCCACAGGTCTGTCACCGGGAAAACAGAGTAACCTTAGTTCCTTATTCGCCATATCCTGTGCTGCTTCTGATGGCAGAACTAGAATCGGTTTCAGAGAGCTGACTGACAGTGGAAAGAGCAGCCCCACAAAAGAACAAACTCCCAGAGTGTGAAAACACGGGGTGGGGGGGGCGGGGCGCGGCTGGGGGGGCGGGTAACGGATGTCCACTTGCTGCAATGGCAGGGCTGTCTGGGAGGCGGGGCCAGACCTCCCCAAGGCACATCTAGATCCTGGAACGGTATACCTCACCCCACCCCATTTCCCCAAAAGACTAAACTCACTAGTGGCTCTGCCTGCACTGAAAGACGGGAGGACCTAATGAACTCCAAGCAGAGCACTGGCTTCCTCAGCCTGAGGCCAGGGCAGGACCCTAAGGAAGTGGTAGACCTGAACCCATGCTGTTGGACAGCCAGGCTGCTTTGCTGTGACAAGGCAGTTTCATTCTTAAGAAAGCCCGAGTCATCAAAAATGGATAGAAGAACTACTGTTTCAGGGATAAGGCAGTGGGAGGATTAAACACCAGACTGCTACACTTTCAATAACAAGGCTATTTTTCCAGCAGGAATTTCAGAAACAGAGGTTTTAACAGCCAAAACTCTAGAAAACCTCAACAGCACCCAAGAGATCCAGCAGTTGCTGACGTTTGGGTTTTGCTACATTCTTATTCTATGGTGGCCAGCTGGGTGCTTCCTAATCCAGCCATCCACTTTCTCATCCACTTCACCATGAGCAAGGCACCAAACCGCTTGGCAACTGTACGCTCACAGCTCTGCTGGTTTCTACTTGTGACCATCCAATGCCCACCACACGTGGGCACATTCCCCAATCAAGCATCTCGTGGCCCCGTGAGCAAGGACATTTGAATTCCCAATTCCTCATCAGGGCCTCCCACACTCATTCACCCCGACACTCTATTCCGAACACTGAGAACAGTGGACCTGTACACTGGGGGCCTGAGGACCCAGCCCAAAGTCCTCACAAGAAGTCCTTGAAGTCACATGGCTTACTTTTTCAAGTTCGGATCACTCCGATGTTCCACTCCATAACATAGCTGGGTTCATTTTAATAAAAGTGATATAATTTTCTCCAAAATATTTGAAAAAATCATCATGCCAAGATGATGCATCAAACAAATCCCTGGACTTCCAGTGTGTCTGGCACACACTGCCTCATCATACCTAAGCCCCTATTCGAGAAACTTAAGGCCCAGACCCAAGAGTGAGGGCAAGAGGGAAGGCCATGCCCCCTCTTTCTAGCAGGTGAACCTCACCTCCCAGCTGTAGCTAAAGAAACTAGAGTTGAAACTAGAGTTCTCTCTCCTGAGATCTGGATTTATCACTGAGGCCTGTAGGTCCGTCTTGGCTGCACCCAGGAGCAAGCAGTGGGTCACATGTGTACTATACACATCAGAGACAGGGAAAGTGTACATATCAGATCTACTGGATGAAGCATGGAGCAGTGGAAGGCAGAGATGGGGCTCTGTGGCCCCACAGAGGATGAGGGAAGGCTGTGGATTCCAGGGCTTAGTGAGGTCTGATGCCATTTCCTGACCTTATTCTGAGATTCCTTGCCCTCGGAATCTTAATAAATATCTCTCTTTTGTTTGAGGAGGAATAGAGCTGGGGAACAGGCTAATAGCAAGAAAAAGCAGAGGAACAAAACTTTACAGTATGAAGGGATACAGGGTGGGGGGAAATCATTGGTTCTGATTCACGTTCACCTTGAGTTAATAAAAACTCATTTTGAAACTGTTCACACCTCCCTAATACAGTTAAAAATAACATGGCCCATTTCCCTTTCACATGAAAACATAACATCCTTTTTTCATCAGGTCAAGAACACATACATATCTTCCTTGAAGTCTGGGTGGTTAGATTTTGGCCACCAGGAGTTGAAGAAGAAGGGGAGAGGAAGGGGGTCTCAACGGTGGGCACAGGTGTAAGGACAGAGGAGCCCTGGACATACGACACTGGCTTATGCTACATGAACAGAGAATCAAGTTCAGTTTTGGTACTTTTCATTCCACTGTATTCAGTTGTATAGTACTTCTAAATTCAAAATGAAAAGAAAAGCTGCTCTGTATCAAAACATCTGAGCGATGTTACATTTTTAAAAATGGACGGAGGACTTCCCTGGTGGTCCAGTGGTTAAGAATCTGCCTGCCAATGCAGGGGACACAGGTTCAATCCCTGGTCTGGGAAGACCCCACATGCTGTGGGGCAACTAAGCCTGTGCACTGCAGCTACTGAGCCCACGTAAGCTGGAGCCCATGCTCCACCACAAGAGAAGCCACTGCAGTGAGAAGACCGAGCACCACAACTAGAGAGTAGGCACCACTCAAAGCAACTAGAGAAAGCCCTCGTGTAGCAATGAAGATCCAGCACAGCCAAAGATAAATAAATATTTTTTTAAAATAAAACTGGAAAAAAAAAAAATTAGGGGATGGTGACACTCCCAGGAGTGCGGTGTATGAGAGGAGGAGGAAAACACAGAAGACGTGGTCTGTCCAAGTCACCTCTGCACCTCCATCACTCCATTCCATCACAGCACAGGCCTCCCCCCATGGTGTAGGCAGGCCCCTGTGGTGCAGTGAACCTTTGGGGTCCTCACCTGTGCCTCTCCTTCCTTCCTCTCTCAGGCCCCACCCACTGGCATGCCCCAGCCCCTCACCTGCCACACAGACGTCAAAGTAGTCACCAAACTCGTTTCGGATGTGCTTCACCAAGTCCGCAGCATAGTTGAAGCCTCCTTCCTCCTCTTCCCACTGGTCACCTATGGGGTCTGCAGGGTTGGAGGTCACAGTGCTGGGTCTCACCCCACCTCTAGGAACCTCTGTTCCTTCTTCCCACACCCACACCCAGGGCCAACAGAATCTTGAAGGCAGAGCCTTCCTATTGCTGAAGTTGGTGTCTGCGCTTTCCACTGTAGCATTTGGTAACAGTAGGAAGGACGACAGCAGCCAAGCCAGCAAACAGTCGCCAGGCACAGATACAGGCAGTGGCTGGCAGAGAACAGCTGCCACTCTGCATTCAGCCCAGGGCATGTGAGATCCCCCCACCTGCTCACACCTAGGTGTGTCCAGGCACCTTGCCCAAGCCCACTGCCTGCTCTCCCACTCCCTGGGAACCCTTGCCTCCTGGGAGAGAAGCTTCTACTCATCTCAGGTGAGACATGGTCTTTGGGGATAGGGAGCATGAGGCCACAAGGGCCCACCCAGCAGACTGCCGTTTCCCACAGTTGTGTACCCAATGACAGCCAGGGCCAGAGGCATAATCAGCTCCTCTCACTCCTGGGACACAGGTCAGAGCGGAACTCTGTGACTGGGTCAAAAGCTGGGAGCAGGAAGGGATCGATTCAGTGGTGTACATCACAACAGTGGGTTATCAGGCACCGGCCGCGGTCCTGTCTGAATTCCTACTGGGAGGTCAAAAGGTCAAAAAGTGGCTCCATCTGTGTGTTGCCCGTGGTCCTCTTGACCCACACCTACTAATGCTACTGGCAGGGATGGGACCCGGAGAAAAGAAAAGGACCGTTGCAGGGACAGAAGAGGTCCTCCAGAAAGCTAGACCCCAGAGAGCAGGCCGCTGGCTCCACACCTCCCCTCAGCGCCAGGATGTTCTTCAGGCCCAGTTGCTTGGCTTTGTGCAGGTGGCCCGTGATCTCTTCACGGCTCTGCTGGCAGCAGGTCATGTGCAGGATCGTCTCGAGGCCGCAGTAGTTCACAGCGGTGCTGGCAATCACCATGGACGAGGTCTCCTTGTCGGAGCCAGGATCCCCGGCTGGGTGCCAGGTCACGTCTACAAAGAGGGGGCCACCCGCTCCCATCCGGTCAAACCTGTAGGGAATTTCTTTCTGAGGAGGGGCTCCTGGGGGTGCACCACCCGTCACCACCTTCCCATGGGGTCTTGGACTTAGAGAAGCCTCACTTGCAGGTTGGCATCAGACTGACCTGCATTCACATCCTGGCTCTGCTACTCACCAACTGTGTAATCTTGGGAGAATTACTTAAACTCTCTGTGCCTCAGTTTTCTCATTTCTACAAGGTGGCAGGGCACAGTGCCTACTTCTTAATAACATTCTGAGGATATCACGACAGATGGCTCCACAATTCAACAGGGCCGGGTACGCAGTGAACAAGCAATCAATGTGCTGCTATTATGATTACTCTTATTGCAAAGATAACAACAATAAAGCCATTTTCTGTTGAGAGTAGCACTTTGGACTTTTCAAAGTGCTTGCATATTTACCATCTTGGGTGAATTAAGACATTTTGATGGATAAGGGTTCAGGGCACTCCTCAGAGTGGCAAGCAATGCCTTATTCTAGGGAAAAAGAGGGTCAGCAGACACAAGTTTCTTCCATGATAGCTACCTCCACCACCCCCCACCACTGCCCAGTCCTGGCAGCAGCCAAGAGTCCTGCAGAGCACGGCCACATTACCAGGACTAGTATCAAGAGCCACATGGATATGTTGTGTTATAAGCTGTGAAAAAGTGAAAGTGTTAGTCGCTCAGTTGTGTCCAACTCTTTGTGACCCCATGAGCTGTAGCCCGCCAGGCTCCTCTGTTCATGGAATTCTCTAAGCAAGAATACTTGAGTGGGTAAGCCATTCCCTTCTCCAGGGGATCTTCCTGACCCCAGGATCCAACCCAGATCTCCTGCATTGCAGGCAGATTCTCTACTATCTGAACCACCAAAGAAGCCCATTATAAGCTGTGGTGCATTTGCACATTTTTGTGCCTTCAAATTTCACAACCATGGGAATGACACATAAGAGCAAGCAATACAAAGCATAAACTTTAAAAAAAGAACTGCGATTCATAGAGCACTAATGCAATCCAGTTGGCATTTCTTGATTTCAAGGGCATAATCCAAATGCCAAACTTGCTAAAAATGTTCTCCAAGCCACTGTTTTTTAACTTTCTAAACTCTACTCATGATCTAGCCACAAACTCCATCAAAGAATGTTGTCTGAGAGAATGAACATTTTTAACTCATGGAAGACTGTGAATAAAAATTCCACATGCCTGGAGAGACTTTTACAGACCAGAAAGTGGCAAGTTGCATTATCAAAGCATCTCTCCTGGCTTGGCTTCTTTCCACTCCTTGGAGCTACCATTTTTCTGCTGGGTCAAAGAGCAGCCCAGCTGCAGGGCACAGTTCACCTATTCACCTTGCCTCCGCTTCCCAGTCCATACTCCTTATCTTACACCAACTCACCTGGAGATGAGATTGACAGCACCCTGGGCCGTTCGGGGAGGGAAGAACTCTAGGGAGAACCACTTGTCACCAGAGTCCATCCTCCGCTTCATCTTCTCCCGGAGTCTCTCGCATCGCTCGGGGTCCAACCCCGGCGTGGAGCACCTTGAACTGTCCTTGGAGCTCTCGCTGCCGCTGCTGCTGCCCTCATAGCGGGGGCTGGGGCCGCCGTTCCCTCTGGGTTCGTTCACCATGGCCGAGTTCCTGCTGCACGGGGCGAGGGCAGGGGGCGTGAGACGGCGGGGCAGGTGGCCAAGCCCCAGCGTGGCAGGGTCAGGTGAGAGATGCTGCGTTTTCACCCAGGAAGAAGGCTGGTGAGGGTCTGGGTGACAAGGCCCCCACCCAGCGACTCTGAAGTAAGGACTGTCTGCGCTGCCTTGCTCCAAGCTTGGCCCTCCGCTGCTGCCTGACTCCAGGGACGTCAGCCCCAACCCGGCACATGCTCCTCAGCCCCTAGGTCCTCTGTGACCGCTACCTGATGGAGGGTGGCACTGAGAGCCTTCCGCTGCCAGCCTCCGAGGCTCGCATTCCCAGGGAGGGGCAGCAGTGCCCCACTGGGAAGACCTTGGGTTTTGGACGGTCCATCTCCGTCAGGGTAAACTCAGACCCCGGACCTCTGAGTTCCTCCTGAGAAACTAGGAACCTTCCCCAGCGGGTGTGCCTGACTGGGCGGAGCCGTGACAAAGGAAGAGCTTAAAGCTGTGGCTGGGGCCAGCGCAAGGGGGCGGGCGCAGGATTCCAGGCGAGAGGGAGGGCTGAGGCACTACGCCGTTGAAGATGGATAGGAGGAGGGGGACATGGGGCTGCAGACAAGATGGATAGGAGGAGGGGGACATGGGGCTGCAGACAGCAGCGTTTGGGTGGAGATGAGGTCAACAGATGTTCGGGGCGACTGGAGCACTCGCCAAGAAGGAACAGTTCAGCCCTGGAAACATCTCCTGGGACTGGGAACAGTTTGTGTGCATGCAGGATAGAAGGGCTTAGGGCTTGACAAAGCTGCCAGCTTTCTCCCAAGTTTGTGCTTCTCTGACAAGACCATGTCATGGGTTGCTAAGTCGTTTCAATCGTGTCAGACTCTGTGCGACCCCACAGACGGCAGCCCACCAAGCTCCCCCATCCCTGGGATCCTCCAGGCAAGAACACTGGCTGCTACTGCTGCTAAGTCGCTTCAGTCGTGTCCGACTCTGTGCGACCCCATAGACAGAAGCTCACCAGGCTCCCCCGTCCCTGGGATTCTCCAGGCAAGAATACTGGAGTGGGTTGCCATTTCCTTCTCCAATGCATGAAAGTGAAAAGTGAAAGGGAAGTCGCTCAGTCATGTCCGACTCTTAGCGACCCCATGGACGGAGCCTACCAGGATCCTCCGTCCATGGGATTTTTCCAGGCAAAAGTACTGGGGTGGGGTGCCATTGCCTATTTCCTTCTCCAATGCATGAAAGTGAAAAGGGAAAGTGAAGTTGCTCAGTCGTGTCCGACTCCTAGCGACCCATGGACTGCAGCCTACCAGGCTCCTCTGTCCATGGGATTTGCCAGGCAAGAGTACTGGAGTGGGTTGCCATGGATTGGCTGGGTTCTAAAAGTAGCCAGATCCAAGCTCTGTAAGGGCATGGATTTATGTCCAACTTGGAACAAAGACTGTCCAGTCTGTGCATGCCTTCCAAGCTGTTGTCCTTACATACATCAGTGAAGTCAGTTCAAGAAACTGCACAGCCACCACAGTTGAAGCCCTGAACCATGGCAACCACAGGCAGGCCAGGCTGACAGAGGGCACAGGGCCACTAGGCAGTTTGGTGCGGAACATGGGACACACTACTCATACACTGCAAAAATATCCAGTGTGTGGCAACGCAGAACATTAGAGGAACAACCAGGCCAAGATCATGTGTTTCAAGAAATGCCTACTGCCAAGCCCATGTTCTTAACTAGTTTGGGGTCCTAGACTCATGAGAAACTGATGAGATCCAATACTCCTCTACCCTAAAACATACACAAGTGTCCTTGGTATATCCAGCGTCAAGGAGTTGACTCCAGACTGTGCTTTCCATCCTGAGGGATGCCCATTTTGATTCTGACCTAAAGCTCTAGTTTCTTTGAAAGGGATGAACACTAAGAGTAAACCGCCCTCGCGGACGCCCGGAAGGGGCGTGTGTCAAGGGGAGTGTGTCAAGATCAGCCGAGTCTGGCCTCTCCTCAGAAAGCAAGCGAGTGCATCGTTAATCATCTGCTGGACCAAAACAGGAGCGGGGGAAAGAGGCTGAACTGCCTACAAACTAACTGCTCCTTGGTTTGTTCACGAAGACTTCCTAGCTCTGACCAGGCACTAAACTCGTTTTAGCATTTTTTCGCTTAATCCATTTTAAGCTAGGACCCCAAAGGACCCTGTTGCAGCTGTGGATTCACATGTTTATCTCCCCTCTTCCCAGTTCCCTGAGACCAGGGCCAAGTATTCTGCCAATGGTATCCCAATGCCTGGCATCCGGTAATAACAACTGGCACTCACTGGGCACCAACAGGCCAGGCACTGTTACACCGTTCTCAAAACAACCTTCCACCAATGGATGTGCATGCTCAGTCACTCAGTGTGTACAACTCTTTTTGACTCCATGTAGCCTGCCAGACTCCCTTATCCATGGGATTTCCCAGGTAAGAATACTGGATTGGGTTGTCCTTTCCTTCCCTAGGGGATCTTCCGGACCCAGAGATCGCACTGGTGTCTCCTGACTCTCCTGCACTGGCAGGCGGATCCTTTACCACTCAGCCACCTGGGAAGCCCCTCTGCCATTTGATGAGCACTTACTTAATTGGTGCCAGGCACCCGGAACAGTGGAGAAATACTGGAGTCCACCACTCTTAGAGGGGCCCGGGTGGGCACTTGTGTGCAGCCCGATGCAGTGAGCGTTGGGGACAGCAGTGCCAGCGGCCCTCGGCTCTTCTCAAGGTGTTCAGCCACTCTGGCACGCTGCGAACAGAATCACCGCGTCACTGGGTCACGGGTGGGGGCGGAAACCAAGGCCTAAGTCCGGTCCCAGGGCACTGGGTCACCACCCCACCTCAGGGCCGCCTCAGCCCTTAAGTCCCTCCGTCCAGGTTGGGGGCCAAAACTGATTCTCTGCTCCAGGGTTGGGGGGTCGCAGGGCAGTCAGTGGGGGCTACGTTAGTCTCGCAGAGGGGGCTGGCCAGCCTCCACCGCTCCCCGCCCCACCCCCGCAAGAGCCCGCCCCCCGGTGGGTGGCCCCCAAAGTCCGGGTCGCCCCAGCGGGCGACGTATGCCTCGCCGTCACTCACCCTCTGGTCACTGATGACTCAGAGCTCGCGGCCTCCGCCGCGGTGTAGCGGCTAATGAGGCTTCGGCCGAGGGGGCGGGGCTCGGGAGGAGGCGAGGCGCGGGTGTCAGGTTGCTAAGGGAGGTGGGAGCAGAGGACGGAAACCGCCCTCGCGGACGCCCGGAAGCCCCGCCCCCAACATGGCCGCGCCCAGAAGTCTCGTTGGAAGCCGGCCCCCCGCCGACATGTGACGCGAGCCCTCGCCCCACCCGTCTGCAGCCACTCCCCGTCTCCATCCTCAAGCTCGAGAGGGCCACGTGACACTCCCGGGACCAGTCACGTGAGGCGCGGATCCTGTGGTGGGAGGGGGGTTGGCAGAGGGGTCCAGAGGGGCAGTAAAGGAGGAAGATGGCGGGATGCAGGGGGTCCCTGTGCTGCTGCTGCAGGTGGTGCTGCTGCTGCGGTGACCGTGAGACCCGCACCCCGGAGGAGCTGGTAAGGAGCGGGTGGAGTCGGGCTGGGGAGGGGGCGGTTGCTAAGGGACTGCGAGAGGCGTTGCCGGGGGTGGGGCCGGGTCGAGCTAGGCCCGCAGGTGGCCGCGGGTGGGGACTGGGCTCCGCACGCTGGGCTCTCGAAGCATCTGCCCGACTTCACGTGCCCAAGTCTGGGGTCTTTTCTCATAAGCCCTCCCTGGAATCTGAGGGAAGATCTAGGCCAGCTCCAGTCAATCTCATCCATATTAATTTTTTAGTTTCCACCTAAAAGGAGTTTTGAGTGAAACGAGCATTTTCAGAATGAGCCCCTTCACTGGACTTTGCATATCATGCCGCTGGCTTAGTTTTTCCAGCGCTCTGTCACTGTATCCCTCACCCTTTCTGGGTCACTGATAATCCAGCTTCCCTCTGCAAAGCACTCTGGGAAAACTTGAGTTGTATCCTCAGAGTTGACAAGTCTCTCCTGATGTTAGACTCCACGTGTTGTCAGAAGGAACCTGAATTCTTTCCCTCTTAAGCTGGCAGGTGACATCTTTGAAGTGTCCTGAAGATGAGTGGTGATTTGAAGAATGTATGGTAGGAGTGAAGAGCTCAGCTGATGACTGTATACCCTCACCACATCACCCCCATCCCAAAATGTTTGTTTGTTTTAGGTGTTCCCATTTGATGATAATGGCTACAGAGGATTTAGAAATTAGTAGCTGGTTTCAGTAAATACTTCTGCCTCTTTCCACTTTTAAAAACATTAAAAGGGTCTCCCTTCTCTGTATTTGTTTTTCTAGACCATCCTTGGAGAAACACAGGAGGAGGAGGATGAGATCCTTCCAAGGAAAGACTATGAGGTAAGATTCTTAGATGCTGTCTTGGGTAACAGAAGAAGTGAATGACCAGCTCACTTCAGACTGAAGCATTAGGATTCCAACCAGAGATGCTCTATGACCTTCTCTCCCAGGGAGTGAGTAGGTAAGAGATAACTTCTTTGTCAGAAGGGGCTGTTTAAGAAGCCCTTTTCTCATCTTAGCCTCAAAGCAGGGTCTGAGTGTGTCTCCAGGCTTTCATCAATCTATTGCACCTTAACCTGGTTAGAGCATGTGTTTGCCATTAGACTGTTTGCTTTTGTAACTTGTAGAGACCCAGAGTCAAAGCCACTGACAGCGTTTGCTTGTAAACAGGTGTGAGCCAGGAAGCCTTGCTTTTCTTCTAAGAGAACTGAGTTTTCAGATGATTGTTTCCTGCCCAGGCAGCTTCTCTTGGAATTATTAGTTCTTGGTTATAGTTCCTGACTTCATGCACGGGACTCAGGGAGAGAGAGTGTGTGTGTGTGTTTTGTGTGGTGGGGAGCAGTAAGGCCACTGCTGCTGCTGCTAAGTCGCTGCAGTCGTGTCCGACTCTGCGACCCCATAGACGGCCGCCCACCAGGCTGCCCTGTTCTTGGGATTCTCCAGGCAAGAACACTGGAGTGGGTTGCCATTTCCTTCTCCAGTGCACGAAAGTGAAAAGTGAAAGTGAAGTCACTCAGTCATGTCTGACTCTTAGCGACCCCATGGACCACAGCCTACCAGGCTCCTCTGTCCTTGGGATTTTCCAGGCAAGAGTACTGGAGTGGGGTGCCATTGCCTTCTCCGAAGGCCAGTGCCGCTAGAGTATACCTTTTATTATTTAGTCAGCTTATAGTGATATTTCTATGACTTTTGAAATGGCAAAAACAAGCCATGGTTGTGATAGAGGATTTTCATATGATTTGCAAAAAGAAGCTAGGGAAAAATCTACAATCCTGTTCATGAGAAGATGACTGTTCGTTTTATTAAACGTCCTTTTCCGTGCCTTCTTTTAAATAACAAAGTGAAATTCTATTAAATACACTATTTTAACATGGTTTTCCCTCCCAGTTGATAACAAATTTTTGTTTATCAATAGATACTTTTCTGTAATTCATTTTTAAACGGGGAAATAGTATTTCATTATCTATGAAATAAGATAATGTTTTTTATCTGACTTTTCTATGTTATGAATTGCATGGTGGTGACCATCCTTGTTTATCTTTAATTGCTTTCTTAGAACTAATTCCCAAAATGAGATTAATCATGTCTATACTTAATAGCTTAAAAAAAATAATACCATGTATTTAAAAAATTCAATATTCTAGAGCAATAACATACCCAGACTAATTTTCTTTGTGCTGCTGCTAAGTCGCTTCAGTCGTGTCCGACTCTGTGCGACCCCAGAGACGGCAGCCCACCCATCCCTGGGGTTCTCCAGGCAAGGCCACTGGAATGGGTTGCCATTTCCTCCTCCAGTGCGTGAAAGTGAAGTCCTCTTGCTGTAGAATTTAGTGTATCTATTATGATTTGTAGCTTCTCATGGAACTTTTTTTAAGTTCCATGAGAAGCTACAAATCATACATGTAGACAAAATGGGCAGAATAGTACACTGAAAACCCCCTGTACTCATCAGACAGCATCGTTAGTCATGCCTAACCGTGTTTCCTGTGTGTACCCTTCCACTTCCCCGTTCCCATATTATCTTGAAGGAAAGTCTATACATCATATCATTTCACCCATAAATAATTCAGTTCGAGTCTCTAGTGGATAAGGACAGTTTTTTTCCTCTCATAAGCCAGTAGCATTTTCACACCTAAGAAATTCACAATAAGTCCTTGATGTCAAACAACCAGTGTTTGGGTTTTCCAGTTGTTTTATAAATGTCATAAGTACTTTTTCATTGTTTGAATTGGGTTCCAAGTAAGGTCCTAACGTTGCACTTGTTTGATATATCTTTTAAGCCAAATAGGTTTGAGATGAAGTAGATTGCACCTTCATCTTTGTTTTGTTTTGTTTCATCTTTTTTTTTCCCCCTTGCAATTGACTTAACAAAATAATTTTAAGAGTCTAAAATTTGCCAAGTGTACCACAGTGGCATAATGTGTTACTCTGATGTGAGTGCTTTTAATCAATCAAAAAGCACTATATCCAATGATGTATTATCTCATATTCTTCTTAAAAATAATTAATTTATTTTATTTATTTGGCTGTGCCAGGTCTTAGTTGCAGCAAGCGGGACCTTGAATCTTTGTCAAGGCATGCAAACTCTTAATTGCAGCATGTGGGATCTAGTTCCCTGACCAGGCATGGAACCTGGGCCCCCTGCTTTGGGAGCACGGAGTCTTAGTCCCTGGACCATCAGGGAAGTCCCATAATTCTTAAATACGTGTTTGCTTGTACACAGTAGAAAGATTTGCAAGAATTAGTATGATAATCCATTTCGTGCTGTCACCTTGCCGTCCCTCCTTGAACCTGGTGATATCATTCTGATGGTTACAACTGACACTGTCCCAGCCTTTATCCTCCTCCTGGGATCTCAACACTGCATGTCTGCTCCATTGATCTTCTGTTCCCTTCACTCTTTTGGCTAATTTGCACTCATGTCAGTAATGCATTTCCTCTCACCTGATATGCATATTTGTGTAAATTTTATGGGTTAATGTTCTTCTGTGTGAGTCATTAATATTTTTCAATTAACCATCTTCTTGAGAGCATCTGCTGTAAGAGCAAGTTAGTTAGGCATTGATTCAGAAAAGTCAGCTCAGATTTTACTTATGAGGGATCAACTAGAAAACCGTTTTGCTGAAGATCTTTCTAAAATGTGCTACTTCCTGCCTTAGTGGGCTTCCCTGGTAGCTCAGCTGGTAAAGAATCCGCCTGCAATGCGGGAGACCTGGGTTCAATCCCTAGGTTGGGAAGATCCCCTGGAGAAGGGAATGGCTACCCACCCTGGTATTCTTGGCCTAGAGAATTTCACAGATAGAGGAGCCTGCAGGCTACAGTCCATGGGCTCGCAAAGAGTTGGACACAACCAAGTGACTAGCACACACAGTTCCTGCCTTAGTAAGAGTTCATTGTATGTACTTGACTTTCTCTTTAATAAGTTGGGGATCTTATAAGATGTTAGAATCCCCGTTTGACATCCATTCTCATTATAGATGGTTTGAATAATATCAACTCCCTGTTTGTGGGATGAGACCATTTCCAAGGAGTATTGTTTTTCTGCATGTCACAGAACCTATAGTGTCCTTTTGAGGCAGAGAAAGGCACCCCCTCAGAGCTGAGGACTTAGAATAACAGGCCTCCCCTCTCTGAGTCATTTCAACGCCAACACCCCTGCTAAAGGCCCATCGAAGGTGCTTTTTGTGTAGGCCCTAAGATGCCTTCCTGAGTGAATTTGGGTTACACCTCAGTCCCCATTTGTGCCCTATAGCCGAGTGCCGTGTTTGCTCATAACCATGGATATCAGCCCTGCAGCCTACCTATACAAGATTTATTTTTAAAGAATTTTATTTTAAAGAAGTTGTTAGTTTCCCAAACCAAAGAGTAACATATACAGCAGAAATAAAAGAAAATTAGCCATGGCAAAGGAGAAGTAATTATCTGGTTTTAATAACAGATCATATAGTTCATGGGTACATGTTTCAGATCAGATCAGTCGCTCAGTCGTGTCCAACTCTTTGCGACCCCATGAATCGCAGCACGCCAGGCCTCCCTGTCCATCACCAACTCCCAGAGTTCACTGAGACTCACGTCCATCGAGTCAGTGATGCCATCCAGCCATCTCATCCTCTGTCGTCCCCTTCTCCTCTTGCCCTCAATCCCTCCCAGCATCAGACTCTTTGCCATTGAGTCAACTCTTCGCATGAGGTGGCCAAAGGACTGGAGTTTCAGCTTTAGCATCGTTCCCTCCAAAGAAATCCCAGGGCTGATCTCCTTCAGAATGGACTGGTTGGATCTCCTTGCAGTCCAAGGGACTCTCAAGAGTCTTCTCCAACACCACAGTTCAAAAGCATCAATTCTTCGGCGCTCAGCCTTCTTCACAGTCCAATTCTCACATCTATACACGACCACAGGAAAAGCCATAGCCTTGACTAGACGAACCTTTGTTGGCAAAGTAATGTCTCTGCTTTTGAGTATGCTATCTAGGTTGGTCATAACTTTCCTTCCAAGGAGTAAGCGCCTTCTAATTTCATGGCTGCAGTCACCATCTGTAGTGATTTTGGAGCCCAGAAAATAGTCTGACACTGTTTCCTCATCTATTTCCCATGAAGTGATGGGACCGGATGCCATGATCTTCATTTTCTGAATGTTGAGCTTTAAGCCAACTTTTTGACTCTCCTCTTTCACTTTCATCAAGAGGCTTTTTAGTTCCTCTTCACTTTCTGCCATAAGGGTGGTATCATCTGCATATCTGAGATTATTGATATTTCTCCCGGCAATCTTGATTCCAGCTTGTGTTTCTTCCAGTCCAGCGTTTTTCATGATGTACTCTGTATATAAGTTAAATAAGCAGGGTGACAATATACAGCCTTGACGAACTCCTTTTCCTATTTGGAACCAGTCCTTTGTTCCATGTCCAATTCTAACTTTTGCTTCCTGACCTGCATACATATTTCTCAAGAGGCAGATCAGGTGGTCTGGTGAAAGGCTTTGGCATAGTCAATAAAGCAGAAATAGATGTTTTTCTGGAACTCTCTTGCTTTTTCCATGATCCAGCGGATGTTGGCAATTTGATCTCTGGTTCCTCTGCCTTTTCTGAAACCAGCTTGAATATCAGGAAGTTCACGGTTCACATATTGCTGAAGCCTGGCTTGGAGAATTTTGAGCATTACTTTACTAGCGTGTGAGATGAGTGCAATTGTGCGGTAGTTTGAGCATTCTTTGGCATTGCCTTTCTTTGGGATTGGGATGAAAACTGATCTTTTCCAGTCCTGTGGCCACTGCTGAGTTTTCCAAATTTGCTGGCATATTGAGTGCAGCACTTTCACAGCATCATCTTTCAGGATTTGGAATAGCTCAACTTGAATTCCATCACTTCCACTAGCTTTGTTCATAGTGATGCTTTCTAAGGCCCACTTGACTTCACATTCCAGGATGTCTGGCTCTAGGTCAGTGATCACACCATTATGATTATCTGGGTCGTGAAGATCTTTTTTGTACAGTTCTTCGGTGTATTCTTGCCACCTCTTCTTAATATCTTCTGCTTCTGTTAGGTCCATACCATTTCTGTCCTTTATCGAGCCCATCTTTGCATGAAATGTTCCTTTGGTATCTCTGATTTTCTTGAAGAGATCCCTAGTCTTTCCCATTCTGTTGTTTTCCTCTATTTCTTTGCATTGATTGCTGAAGAAGGCTTTCTTATCCCTTCTTGCTATTCTTTAGAACTCTGCATTCAGATGCTTATATCTTTCCTTTTCTCCTTTGCTTTTCACTTCTCTTCTTTTCAGAGCTATTTGTAAGGCCTCCCCAGACAGCCATTTTGCTTTTTTGCATTTCTTTTCCATGGGGATGGTCTTGATCCCTGTCTCCTGTACATTGTCACGAACCTCATTCCATAGCTCATCAGGCACTCTATCAGATCTAGGCCCTTAAATCTATTTCTCACTTCCACTGTATAATCATAAGGGATTTGATTTAGGTGATACCTGAATGGTCCAGTGGTTTTCCCTACTTTCTTCAATTTCAGTCTGAATTTTGCAATAAGGAGTTCATGGTCTGAGCCACAGTCAGCTCCGGGTCTTGTTTTTGTTGATTGTATAGAGCTTCTCCATCTTTGGCTGCAAAGAATATAATCGATCTGATTTCGGTGTTGACCATCTGGTGATGTCCATGTGTAGAGTCTTCTCTTGTGTTGTTGGAAGAGGGTGTTTGTTATGACCAGTGCATTTTCTTGGAAAAACTCTTATTAGTCTTTGCCCTGCTTCATTCCGTATTCCAAGGCCAAATTTGCCTGTTACTCCAGGTGTTTCTTGACTTCCTACTTCTGCATTCCAGTCCCCTATAATGAAAAGAACATCTTTTTTGGGTGTTAGTTCTAAAAGGTCTTGTAGGTCTTCATAGAACCGTTCAACTTCAGCTTCTTCAGCGTTACTGGTTGGGGCATAGACTTGGATTACTGTGACATTGAATGGTTTGCCTTGGAAACGAACAGAGATCATTCTGTCATTTTTGAGATTGCATCCAAGTACTGCATTTCAGACTCTCTTGTTGACCATGATGGCCACTCCATTTCTTCTGAGGGATTCCTGCCCGCAGTAGTAGATATAATGATCATCTGAGTTAAATTCACCCATTCCAGACCATTTCAGTTCGCTGATTCCTAGAATGTCGACATTCACTCTTGCCATCTCTTGTTTGTCCACTTCCAATTTGCCTTGATTCATGAACCTGACATTTCAGGTTCCTATGCAATATTGCTCTTTACAGCATCGGACCTTGCTTCTATCACCAGTCACATCCACAGATCTTTTTGCTTTGGCTCCATCCCTTCATTCTTTCTGGAGTTATTTCTCCACTGATCTCCAGCAGCATATTGGGCACCTACTGACCTGGGGAGTTCCTCTTTCAGTATCCTATCATTTTGCCTTTTCATACTGTTCATGGGGTTCTCAAGGCAAGAATACTGAAGTGGTTTGCCATTCCCTTCTCCAGTGGACCACATTTTGTCTGATCTCTCCACCATGACCCGCCCAGTGTCAAATTATCAAAGCTTAAAAAAAAAAAAGTTTGGTATTGTATTACAGTTCTTTCTAAATGCCCCTTTTAATAGCCTTATTGAGCTATAATTCACATTCTGTACAATTTACCCATTTAAATTGTACATGCAGTGGTTTTTAGTATATTCGCAGAGTTGCACAACTATCATCAAATCAATTTCAGGATATTTTCATCACCCAGAGAGAAAACATGCACCTGTTAGCAGTCACCGCCCACTCTTCTTGCCCCTGACCGTAGGCAAGCACTAATCTACTTTCTGTGGCTATACCTTTGCCTGTTGTGGATGTCTGCAAACCTTCTCAATGTTTATGGAGCCTAAGCATTATTAGAACCATCAAGCAAATAGGTGCTAGTGATTTTTATACATATTGGGCATGAAGGATATCATATTTTTCAACATGTTAATTTTTTCCCATTTGTTCCTAGAATGTGATGTCACTTAATTGATTAAAATGTGTGTGTGTGTATACATACACACATATATATGTATATGTGTGTGGACATACAGTTAACCCTTGAACAACATGAGTTTAAAGTGCTCAGGTCCACTTATATGCAAGTTTGTTGTTGTTGTTTTCAATAAATATTGTATTTTCATTTTACAGATCTTTAAGTGTGGGGAAGAATTTGTGTTCCATTAGAGATCACAGTGTGTGGAATCTAAAGAACTAGGGTTGAGTCCTGATTCTATCCACATTATTTCAGCTTCTTGTCCTTGGTTGAGCCATTTATCAAATTCTTCATTTTTGAGGGAGAAATAGCAAAATGTGATTTTTACCTGTGTGGAAAGTTGCTTCCCCTAACCCCTTTGTTGTTCAAGAGTCTACTGTGTGTGTGTGTGTGGGTATGTAAACTATATGTGTGTATATATATTATCACTAAATACACATATGTTTAATCATTCACTGATGGGTCTAGTTTCCCAGCAGAAATATTGTTTACTGGTTGTTGTTGTTTTCCCCCCTAAATTGTTTTTTTTTGTTTTATAATCAGGCAGACAATTTTGTTTCTAATATAAAAAAATGTTCACCATATTTGCCAGGAGAATTTTAAGTAATATCCAGATGTGAGTGCCTACTGAAATACCACCTCAGAGTTAACCATTGTGAACAGTTTTCCCAAATGTTTTCTATTGTTTGCTGACAAATACAAATCTTTGTTTAATCAAAATAGGATGCTATTACACCTTTTAATCTACATCTGCCTTTATTTATTTATTTTGCATCTTGCCTTTTTAACTTAATCTTTGCACGTTGGCCACATCTGTCCTTGAAGACCTGTCCAAATTCTTTTAATGGCTACATGAATGTGTGCGTGCTAAGTCGCTTCAGTCGTGTCCAACTCTTTGCAACCCTATGGACTGTAGCCTGCCAGACTCCTCTGTCCATGGGATTCTCCAGGCAGGAACACTGAAGTGGGTTGCCATGCCCTCCTGCAGGGGATCTTCCCAACCCGCGTCTCTTACGTCCCCTGTATTGGCAGGCAGGTTCTTTACCACTAGTACCACCTGGGAAGCCCTATGACTACATAGTCTTCCATATTGGGTGGATAAAAGTTGATTTGATCAGTCACCTGCTGCTACTCCAGGACCCTTTTAGAAAAGGAATTTGGACTTTGGGTAGTCACAGAAACGGAATGAACTGTCACGTCACGCCTGCGTTTGTTTAGCGGCTGACTCTGAACTCCTGTGTGGGAGTATGGCCACCAGGCCAGTGTCCAAGTTTGTTCACTAGCTGATGTGTAGGTAGCAACAGGTTACAAGGAGAGAGCACACAGCAGACTGTTTTCCTTTGGTGCCAGACTGCTGCTGCTTGTGCATGATGTAGAAATAAAATCACTTCCTTTGAATTGTTCCTCAGAAATGTCCCTGGCACACCTGCAGATCATTTGCGGAACTGCTGTGTTCTGTGAAGTTTAAGGAACTGTTTTAGGAGCCAGGCTGGATCTGTGCCTCTTCCTAACATAAACTGGAAGTTGTTTTTTAAAACAGTCTCCACGTTTGTCTCGTGACTCACCTCTTTTTTCACAGATGCTAACTGCAGAAGATATTTAAAATTAGACTTGCTAAATTAATTTGGTTCTGGTTAATGGAAGCATTTGTTCGTTAATGGAGTAAGTTGGGTAACACCAGTGAGGGCATGAGGTCTTTTAGTGTTTGGCAGAAACAGGGCACTTAAAAATATGTAGTTTAAAACTCCCTAAAGCGTAAAGTATTTACCTACAGAGGTGCTGCTGAAATGTCCATGTAAGTGATTTTGAGTAAGAAGGACCTGAGGGGGTCCAAGAGTCTGTGTTTCTAACAAGCCCTTCCTGGGTGCTGCTCTGGCCATCAGTGCTTTGAGTGGTGGGAACCGGAAGGTTTATCCTTTCCAGGTTATGGTAATTCTTCCTGTCTGCTTATGACTTTTTCTTTACTCACACATCCCTCTTTCAGAGTTTGGATTATGATCGCTGTATCAACGACCCTTATCTGGAAGTTTTGGAGACTATGGATAATAAGGTGAGTTCTTTATTGATCTTTTGGGACCAAGCAGGTTTTATGACAGCCTCTTTTTATTTTTAATTTATTTAATTAGAGACTAATTACTTTACAATATTGTAGTGGTTTTTGCCATACATTGACATGAATCAGCCATGGGTGTACATGTGTTCCCCATCCTGAACCCCTTTCCCCCCTCCCTCCCCATCCCACCCCTGAGCACTGTGTCTCATGCATCGAACCTGGACTGGCAATCTGTTTCACATATGATAATATACATATTTCAGTGCTATTCTGTCAAATCATCCCACCCTTGCCTTCTCCCGCAGAGTCCAAAAGACTTTTCTATACATCTGTGTCTCCTTTGGACAGCCTCTTTTTTGTTCTAAATACTTCAGTGATTTTCCTTAACCTTTGGACTCTTAACCCTTTTCATGGGATAACTATTAATACCATCTATTAACTAAATTAAATCTATTAATTCCTTAGTCCTTCAACCTGCCAGCCAGCATGTCCACTGTCAGTACACCTGGCCTGGCCCCTTGCATTCTTCATTCTTGCATTATAAAGCTTAACCTGCCACACCAGACATCATCTCTGTGCTTGCTATCCATGTGGAATTTAGTCTGAAACTGGTTGGCTGAGATGTAGTTCCTCCTTGCTGCCATCATAATCCTGAGTCATTCTTTTCCTTTGTGAACAGAAGGGTCGCAAGTATGAGGCAGTCAAGTGGATGATGGTGTTTGCCATTGGAGTCTGCACTGGTCTGGTGAGCAGGCGGGGAGATCGTGGGCCAAGGGGCAGCGGAGGGCAGAGGGCATGTGCCAGTCTGGCAGATAAGTCATTTGTCCTTATAACAGAGAATGCCTTTTTTCTTTCTTTCTTTTTTAAGTATAATCCTGATACTTTTTTATATTTTCAATTAATGAAATAAAAGTGAGCCATGCAATGCTAATGCCCTTTAAAGCACTCGAAGTCTTGCTCAAGACCTGTCCTTTGTTATGTGGTCCCATTAGGTAGATGGCAGAGTAGGGAGAGTGTTTAGTGGATGCTGAGGTCTCTGTGCAGGGAGAAAGCAACATGATGAGAACAAAAGTGTGGCTATTATGCTCTTTGCTCGAGCACAGCATGCCAGTAAACAGGACATTGCGGATCTCTGTGAACTCATTACGCCGTCCCTCTTCCCTGAACACTGCTCATTTTACCTAGAAGGTAGAGCTGGCAGTTGTGGGTAGAGGAATACGCCTGAGTGCATAGGGTTCTGGGTCAGCACATTCACAGATGAATCCCAGACGAGAAGAAATCATGAAACATCGCCAAAGATTGTCATAGCAAAAGTCTGGAACCATAACTGCTGACTCACCATGCTTTAACCCAGAGCAGAGAAACTGGAAGAGTTAGCAGACAATCCAAATGATAAATGTCAAATCTGATTTTCTGTCAATACATTGTTAGAAAAGGGGGTTGTCTTTATCCATCCAGACTGCTATAGCAAAAGTACCGTGGACTGAGGGGTTTAAACAACAGGCATTTACTTTTCATAGTTCTGGGGTCTGGAATGTCCAGGCCAACAGATCTGGTGTCTGGTGAGGGTCCAATTCGTCATTCACACATGACCGTCTTTTTGCTGTGTCTTCATGTGGCAGGAGAGGCAAGGGAGCTCTCTGGGGGTCTCTTTTATAAGGACACTAATCCTATTCATGACTTAATCACCTGCAGAGGCCCCACCACCTCCTAATTAGAAGAGGTTAGCATTTCAACATACGAATTTGGGAGTGGGCAGGGGAGACCACAAACATTAGCCCGTAACAGTGTATGTGTACTCTTAAGCAGTAGCCTATTCATCATCTTTCTCTAGAATTAACCACAGGTTTCAAACTTAATTCTAGATAACATACCCATTAAGTGTAAATACTTATTTAAACATAACATAGCCACAAGAACTGACCACAGGTTTTAGTTTCAGATTTTTACTGTAGTAAATTCAGAGATCAAGGAACATCTTACTATTTAAGATTAATAGCATTCAGGAGGCCTCTTTGATAATGTCCTGCCGTTGTGGGAGCACCGTGGGCTGATTTAATTGTTTTCTTTTGCTATATAGTTTCCTGGTTGCAGATTACCCTGTAATAAACATAGTCACTAGCCATATAGGTGTTAGTTTTTCTGCAACTGTCATGTTAAACTCTAGCAACTTTACCGAATACCCTCCTGTTCTAGGAAAGCAGACCTGCCTTAATAATGTAGCAGCCATCTCCTCTTGCTGCTGGCTCTCTTCTCCTTTGATCTGTCACTGTTTATTGTTTCAATATTTAAAAGCTCCCCAAGCACTGGTTTGTGGGAAGACCAGAGTTTAAGGCACAAAGCCTTTGATCCTGAATTCACATGGTCAGAAGTCTTCCCATTTCTCTGTTAAGTCCTGAGCATGCCCTTCAGAGAGTGAGCTAGTGGAACAGGAGTGGTTTTCTCTTATTCACCAGGCTAATCATTGGCTATACAATGGTTGTAAATCAAAGTCATGATTTATAAAATGGTAATAACAGAGTGCCAAAGAATCAATGCTTTTGAATTGTGGTAATGGAGAAGACTCTTGAGAGTCCCTTGGAATGCAAGGAGATCAAACCAGTCAATCCTAAAGGAAATCAGTCCTGAATATACTTTGGCCACCTGATCCAAAGAGTCGACTCATTGGAAAAAATCCTGATGCTGGGAAAGATTGAGGGCAGAAGAAGGGGGTGACAGAGGATGAGGTGATTGGATGGCATCATCAATGGACAAGAACTTGAGCAAACTCTTGAGAGATAGTGGAGGACAGGAGCCTGGCGTGCTGCAGTCAAGGTGGTTGCAAAGACTCGGACATAACTTAGCAAATGAACAATAATGTGCAAGAGCCATATACTACTCCTGAGTAGGTACTGGCTTTCAAAGTAATATTCTGATACCCTAATCCTTTCTACACTTACCCAGCTAAGGATCACTGAAAGTGTGTTTGGATTTCTTTTGACTCTGCCTTTGGGAAGAGCAGAGCAGGCCCTCACACGCCTTTGTACTGTTTCTAAGCACTCTCCGTCTTCCTTGGTCTCAGGTTCTCTTTTTATTCTTATCCCTATGTGTTGTAACTCTCCTTCTGACAACTTAGCTACACCCCTTCTTTTGACCTCAGAAGGGCTGTGGGACCAGACTTAGGTGGGGCACTCCTTGACTAAGGAAAGGCCTGTTCACACATGGCCTGTTGGTAGTGTGGGTGCGTGTGACCAACGAGAACAAGCGGTGGGGGGTGGGGGGCTGTGTTTCCGGGGGAGTGCCTAAGACAGTGTGCAAACTCAGGTGATAGCTCTTGTCCTCTTCCCAGGTGGGTCTCTTCGTGGACTTCTTTGCTCGGCTCTTCACGCAGCTCAAGTTTGGTGTGGTGCAGGCATGTATCCTTTACAAGGGTCATAGTGTTCCCCAACATGTGTGGTTGCTCACCCTGCTTTCCCATACAGAAATGAGTTTACAGACATGATCTTTGAAGAGCTACTTACTGGCCACTTGTGATTAAAGTTTCTCATTATTATCAAAGGACAAAGAGGAAGACTTGAATGGAAAGATGCTCACGGTCATGGTAGTAAGACACGAAGCCCAGATACCTGTTTTTTCTTATCAGTCTGTGAACTGATTGTGGTTCCAAGGAAAATCTAACTAGAATTGTTCATGGAACTTGAAAATAATTCTCTTTCTAAATTTGTGTGGAATCATAAAGAGCCCAAAGTATCTGAGACAGCTTTGAACAGCAGATGGGACTGGCCATCCTAGATGTCAAGATTTACATAATTTAAGATATTGTAATTAACCCAGTGTCATATTGGTACAAGAACACCCAATTAGACCAGTGGAAAGTAATAGAGAAGCAGAAACGGGCCCACACACATACAGCAATGCAGTGAATGACAGAGTTAATATTATAAATCAGTGAGAAAGGATGGGTTTGTTAGTAAAAGATGCTGGGAGATTGGTTACACATCTGGAAAAATACAAAATTAAATTCTTACTTTGTACTATACATTAATTCCAGATGGATTAATGTAAAGAGGGAAAACAAAACTTGAAGAGACTGTGTAACATCAAGACCAGGGAGTAATCTCTAAGAATTCCAGAAGGCATGAAGATCAGTAAACTTGATCACATCAAAGTAAACATTCTGTTTATACACACACCAAAAAAAAAAAAAAAAAAAAAACTCAGACAATAAAACCCCATAAACAAACTGAAAAACAAGTTTACAGCTTAGAAGAAGTGACTCTCTGTGCATTTAAGAGACAAATAATTAGTATCCATAATAGAGGGAGAACGGCAACTCAATTAAGAAAAAAGCCGAAACAGCTCAATAGAAAAACATACAAAGGATGTGAGCAGACAGTTCTCAGAAGAGGAAAGTTACCTGTGGAAGAGCGCTTACCTCACCACCAGCAGGGAAGTGAAAATTAGATACACAGGTAGGTGCGTGTCCCTGACTCCTGTGTGTGTTCTGGGTGTGGCCCTCAGACATGCACAGAGATGTTCATTGCATCTCTGGGATTGCAGAACATTGCTGTCACAGCAGATGAGAGTGAGCCAGTTGTAATTCAGATGGTATAATTTCACATAGAAGTTAAAATGAACCAGAGCTTTTAGATCAACATGGCTAATTCTCAAAAAGTGTTGCGGGAGAGAAGGCAAGGGTAGAAGGTGCATCAACCGCAATGCCACTGTTTTAATTTCAGAAACACTCAGAACAGTGTGGATGCACATGGACGTGTTCCGGGGAGGATATACAAGGGTTCAGCTTAGGGGTTTCTTCCAGGAGAGAGGGAGGGAAACACAAGGGGTTTTGTTGCTGTTTTGAATGGTATCTTAGAGTGTTTGAATTTTCAAAAAGCACATGGAGCAGATGTGGCTTATCACTGAGATTTGTTAAGGCTCTGAGGGTACAAATGTTTGTACATCTTGTAATGTTTGAAGTATTTTATGATTTTAAAATGGTTCCTAGTGTAGAAGACAAAGGCTTCCCTGGTGGCTCAACACCTGCCCATGTAGGAGTCTCGGTGTCTACCCCTGGGTTGAGAACATCCCCTGGAGAGGGAAATGGCGACCCACTCCAGTATTCTTGCCTGGGAAGTCCCTTGGACAGAGGAGCCCAGCAGGCTACAGTCCATGGGGTCTCAAAAGAGTCAGACATGACTTAATGACTGAAAACACCAATGAGAAGACATCTCAGACAGTTGTGTTTTTGTGAAGTTTATATGCGGAAAACAGGAAGATGTGCAGTAAGCAGCCCCCATGCTCCAGAGGAAGAGAAACTGCTTCACATCTAGCGGTGGCAGGGCTGCCCCTGCTGGCGGGCTGGTTTTCCTTAACCCATGTCTGCAGCGGTGGAGGAGTGCAGCCAGAAAGGCTGTCTCGCGCTGTCCCTCCTGGAACTCTTGGGTTTCAACTTGACGTTTGTCTTCTTCGCAAGCCTTCTTGTCCTCATCGAGGTGAGGTGTGATGGGGGTGAGGCAGTGGGGGTCTTCTTGCTCACGAGGTTGTTGGGGACTCCATTTTTCTCCATCTCCATTTCCGAAATGTCAAGACACTGCTTTAGTCTTAAGAGTATAGATTCCTGTAGAAAAAGTGATCTCTCTTTCACTTAGGTTTTCTGAAAGTGGTTTCAGCCTCTGGGGGGATTAAAGGGGAACAATCTAGACTAGGAGGTTGCTTCTCAACCTTGACAGCACATTAGAAGAAACACCTGGGGAACTGTAAAAACACCTTAGAATAACAAATGGTTTAAACCTTAAAGAACTTTCAGTTCAGTTCAGTCGCTCAGTCGTGTCCGACTCTTTGCGACCCCATGAATCGCAGCACACCAGGCCTCCCTGTCCATCACCAACTCCCAAAGTGACCAATACCCAGCTTAGACAAATGAGGTAAGAATCTCCGGAAATGAAGGGTGGCATTTGGCTACCTGATGCGAAGAGCTGACTCATTTGAAAAGACCCTGATGCTGGGAAAGATTGAGGGCAGGAGAAGGGGACAACAGAGGATGAGATGGTTGGATGGCATCACCAACTTGATGGACATAAGTTTGGGTAGACTCCAGGAGCTGGTGATGGACAGGGAGGCCTGGCGTGCTGCGGTTCATGGGGTCGCAAACAGTCGGACATGACTGAGTGACTGAACTGAACTGACTGTTGAAAAGCCTCCCCTTGCAGGAGATGTTAAATCACCAGGAACTTGTTAGAAATGCATCAGGCCTACTGAGTGTGGTGCTGTCCAGGGTGAGCCCAGTGGGTTCTGAGTTTCTGAGTATGCCTGCTCTCCCCCTCAGCCAGTGGCAGCCGGTTCTGGGATCCCCGAGATCAAATGCTATCTGAATGGCGTGAAAGTGCCTGGAATCGTGCGTCTGCGGACCCTGCTCTGCAAAGTCTTTGGAGTGCTGTTCAGTGTGGCTGGAGGTCAGGAGGGTCTTTCTTTCTTCCTTTTTTAAAAATATTTATTTATTTGGCTACGCCGGGTCTTATTTGTGGTGTGCAAGCATCCTCAGTCATGTCCAACTCTTTTTGACCTCGTGGACTGTAGCCTGCCAGGCTCCTCTGTCCCTGGGATTCTCCAAGCAGGGATATTGGAGTGGGTTGCCATTTTCTCCTCCAGGGTATCTTCCCAACACAGGGATCAAACCTGCATCTCCTTCATTTCCTGTGTTAGCAGGCGCCATTTCTTTATTGCACCACAGAAGCCCTGTTATTTGTAGCACACAGGGTCTTTTTAGTTGTAGCATGTGGAATCTACTTCCTTGACCAGAGATCAGGCCCAGGGCCCCTGCATTGGGAGCTTGGAGTCTTAGCCACTGGACCACCAGGGAAGTCACAAAAGCATCTTCCTGACCTTTATCTTTCAAGCCTTCCAGAGTTGAAGGCAACAAGAATCATTATGGGTGTACATTAAGCAGATGTAGCCTTGGAAGTTTCTACCCTCAAGCAGATCTCTGCACTTTTTGTTGATGAGTTAGTTTTTAAATGTAAACGCTGTTAATAAGTTACCATTCAGAACTGTCTGACCAGCGCACCATTGAGTTTCATAGTCGAGCGACTATCTAGTTGGTTTGTGGAGTTGGGTTTTAGCAAAGTCAGCAAGATTTTTGTGCCATATGGTAAATATTTTAGGCTTTGTGGGCCAAGTGGCAAAAAGGAGCTACTATGTAGGTGCTTTAACTTACATAACCACTTCAAATGTATCCATTCAAGAATGTAAAAACAACATTCTGAGCTCTTGGGCTGTATAAAAATAGGCAGCAAGCCTGTCTTAGCCCACAGGCTACGATTTGCTGACCCCCAATTTAGAATTTCAAGGTTGCTGCTGCTGCTGCTAAGTTGCTTCAGTCATGTCTGACTCAGTGCAACCCCAGAGACAACAGCCCACCAGGCTCCCCTGTCCCTGGGATTCTCCAGGCAAGAACACTGGAGTGGGTTGCCATTTCCTTCTCCAAGAATTTCAAGGTTACTTTCTCTTATTTGATAGGGATTTGATTCACTGTTAGCAAGTCGCTTGATCACCTCTGTTTTATAGTTGTCGAGAGAAAGGTCTGTGTAACAAAGATTGTTCTGTGCTGATAGATTGTCTTGCCTTTTTCCACCTGTTCCCAGGGCTCTTTGTGGGGAAGGAAGGCCCCATGATCCACAGTGGAGCAGTGGTGGGGGCTGGCCTCCCACAGGTAAGGGTTGATGGGCTGTCGGGGGCGGATTGGCCTTCAGAGTGGGCCTCCTGGACAGGAACGTGTCCGTAGTTAAAATTGGAAAAAAAATCCATCAAGAGCACCCTAATGTGGCCTTGGGATCCATTATCAGTTTGGGTTGATGAGAAACTATGAGGTCTATCTCCCAGGAGAGGAGGTAGCTGGTACCTGGAGGTTGTATTGGGGCCCTGCGGGGTCCTGGGAGTAGAAATGGAACAGAGAGAAAGTTCAAATGAAAGTCACCTGATGCTCCCACAGCCATTGCCAAGCACCTGCACACAGGGTGGCTTGCCGAGCGTCCCAAGAGAGGCTGGAAGCCTTGGCTATGATGGTTTCAGGCACAGGCCAATGCTGATACCGTTGGGTGCAGCAAGGGAATAACAGCTGCTGTTCATCAGGTGCCATCTGGGCCAGACTCTCTTGTCCCATCTCCTCTCTTTAAAGCCACTTCAGGGACTTCCCTGGTGAGTCCAGTGGTTAGGACTCTGAGCTTCCACTGCCATGGGCCTGGGTCCCATCCCGGGTCAGGGAACTAAGATCCCACAAGCCATGTGGCCCAACCAGAAAAAAGCCCCCTCGGGTTTAGTTGTCCTCCTCCTCCTCATTCCTAGATGAGGAGCTGAAGCTCAGGGAGGCCAAGGGGCTCACTCAGGACTCCCAGACTCCCCTTCTCACAGGCTGGTCCACGGAGGAAAGTCTCAGTTCCTTGTGAACTGTCACTTGAAGACAGTTTATGTCTTATATTCTAAGGGGAGGGAGTTGCTGTGGTCGTTGTGTTGTCCAGGAGAAGGAGAGAAGTCCCTGTCGTCCAGAGCCCATCTTTTGAACTCTCTTCTTACTCCCTCATCTCATCTCCAAGCACTGGCCTCTAGGAAGTAAGCTGAGAGGTAGAAGGAGGCCAGGCCAGGATGGGGCGGTAGTCTGAGATTTTTGTCAGGCAGTCACTTGGCTCTTCCCTGGTGACTACCCCGAGCAGAGCTCACGTTGTCTTCTGTAGCAGCTTTTAGTTCCTCTCCACCCTTCACCCAGCTGTTTCCCCTTTTCCTTTCAGACTTGTTGACTATGTACAAAATGCAGTTTCTGAAGAGCCTAGGAATCCAGGGGGTAGGAAAGAAGTTCCTCCTCAAAGTCACCTCTTTTAGCAGCTGCTGTCCTAGACTCTCCTCCTCGTGGCTCCTGCCCAGGAGCGGTCAGGCTGCGGGGACTCCCAGTGCTGTGGCTTTCTGCAGCCTCAGGCCCCTCCCTAACTCTGTTTTCTCCTGTTCTAGTTTCAGAGCATCTCCTTACGAAAGATCCAGTTTAACTTCCCCTATTTTCGAAGTGACAGGTATGGAAAGGTTAGAAATTGGGTTTTTTTTTTTTTTTAAATAAACTATGCATTTATTGCCACTGAGACCTTGTACCTGCTCTAACCGGGCTCATAGTCTCCCCAGCTTGGGTGCGCTGTGTGCAGAACCCGACCATCAGGAAGGAGGTGGGCTTTGAATTATTTTTCTGAAAATCAGGAGCACAAGGGGCAAGCAGGCATCACAGCTTCTGTTTTGCCATAACCCGGGGCCTAGAAGCATCTCTGGCAACAAAGAACATGGTCCAAGATCAAAAATACAACCGAGAAAGTCCTTTGGCATATTATCAAGACTGGAGTTTATTGGTCTGCCGCTTCAGGCTTGGAAGGTCTCGGCACCTTGTGTGATTTGCAGGTGTTACTGACCTGCACGCCTGGCAAGGCCCTTGCAGTCAGCGGCCCACACCCGGGTTGGGGTCCACCTTCTCACCTTCCTGCTGGGCACTGTCACCTGTCCTTCTGCTTGCAGCCACACTTGGCCATTTTCTCTGGTATTGGGCTTTCTAGAAGGAAGGTCTACGGAGCCGGTGGCTCAGTAGTGACACTGGAAATCTTCAACGTGCCTTCTGAGAGTTCATGCTTGGAGTTGACTAATGTCAGGGAACCCCCACCTGGCGGAGTTCAAATGGGGGAGAGCATCTGGCTGATTAGTGAACTGTGTTCAGTGCTGAGTCACTTTGGCAGAAACCAAAGCCCTTTGTGAGCCCTGACTGTTCTTGGGTCTCGAGATAATAGAATGTCGGTGCATAAGTAAGTGGGAAAACTGCCCTTTGCCGCCTGAGGACTGTTTCTCAGATAAACCATCTCTCTCTCCACCCCTCAGAGACAAGCGGGACTTTGTATCAGCAGGGGCAGCTGCCGGAGTTGCTGCGGCTTTTGGGGCCCCCATTGGGGGCACCCTGTTCAGTCTGGAGGAGGGTTCATCCTTCTGGAACCAAGGGCTCACATGGAGAGTGGTAAGGAGGGCCTTCCCTGAGCTTAACTACCCACCCCCACCCCAGGTTTCATCTGGAGAACTCTTACTCGATACATTTACCAGTTTTTTTCCTCCTCTTTTGATGTTTACCACAGACATACTTTATGTACAGTCATAAATGTCCGAAAATAAAAGGAACAGAAAAGGTAGACCATGTCAGAGCTAACCAAAATAAGGCTGCTGTAGGTGGTTCCGTGGTAAAGAATCCACCTGCCAGTGCAGGAGACTTGGATTCAATCCCTGGGTCGGGAAGACCAGGGCGAAGGAAATGGCAACCCACTCCTGTATTCTTGCCTGGGAAATCCCATAAACGGGAGCCTGATGGGCTGCAGCCCATGGGGTTGCAAGAGAGTCACACGACTGAGCAACTCAACAACAAAAAGTAGTTTATTAGTGTTAAAGGAGACTTTGAGACAAGAGGAATTAACAGTGATTAAGGGACGTATCACAGTGGTAAAGGCTCGATTTAATGGATAGTTTCAGGTTAACCTGTAGTTTTGATGAGGCCAGACTGACTTCCTTTGCTCTAGATGCCTGTATCTTCCTATGGACTGTTCTCTACTTCCCATGTTAACATCCTTCCCGTCCCCAGTGAGACGTTACCCTCTTACGACGAACTGTCTGACTGGAAAGGTGAGACCAGCTGTGGTCCTGACTGAGCTCCCGTCTGCTCGCTTGGGGAACACATTCTTCCTCTGGTGTTTACTGTTCCTATTTTAGCATAGGGTCTGGTGCACCATAGACCTTAAATAGTCCACAGAAGGCTGAATGGAAACTCCTACTAGCCCTATTTCCAGCTTTTCACACTTGAGGTGAACTTACAGCCGTGGTCACCCGAGCCCCATGTCCAGACCTGGAGTTGGAGGTCTCTGTGTGGAACAGTAGGTTTACGGGACGCATCCGGGAGGAAGTAGGACTTGCGGCTATGAGCTGTTTTTGTTTTTGTCATCTGTTTCCCAGCTCTTCTGCTCCATGTCTGCCACCTTCACCCTCAATTTCTTTCGTTCTGGAATTCAGTTTGAAAGTTGGGGTTCCTTCCAGCTCCCTGGGCTGCTGAACTTCGGCGAGTTTAAGGTATGTTTTGTCCTTGCCCTCAGAATTTCTTTTTTGACCCGTGACAATTGCTCATAAGTATCAGAGAGAAGTTGGCAGAGAGGTAGGTGCGCCTGGGCCCTGTAGTCTCCTGCATGTGTATGCTCAGTGTGGGCAGGATTCCAGCACCGCTTCGGCTCTCGTCTCTGTCTTCTCTGCTCCGGCCCCTTCCTGTTCTCACGGGCACTCTGGTTTTTCTCTCTCTCTCCCCCTGCCCTTTCTCTCAGTGCTCTGACTCTGATAAAAAATGTCATCTCTGGACAGCTATGGACTTGGGTTTCTTCATCGTGATGGGGGTCATTGGGGGCCTCCTGGGAGCCACGTTCAACTGTCTGAACAAGAGGCTTGCAAAGTACCGTATGCGAAACGTGCACCCGAAACCTAAGCTCGTCAGGTACCCTCGCAGTCGCCTCCCCTGCCTGCTGTAGCTCCCCGGCCCCGTGTGGACCGGGCCATCTCTCCTGAGGAATAGACCCCACTTCCCACGCCAGCTTCCAGGTCACGTCTAAGACTGAGAATGTAAATGTGTTTATCAGACAGACCAAGAGACTGTGGCTGAGCTTAACTTATATCAGAGCCACTCTGGCTCCCGGCCTCTCTGGACTTGGCCACGGGGACACGTGGCAGAGTCAGTATCAGCCCCACCAAGGGGTGCGCTGTCATGAGACTCTCACCCTGGGACTTAAAGTTGGAGGCCGTTCATTCCTTGGAGAGAGATGATGTGGCCGCAGCAGCCTCACCACTAACCACCTGTACAGATTTGTACACAGAGCTTGCTGGAGCACAGCAAGTCGCTGATACACTCTGCACGTGTGCTGACTGCCCAGGGGCAGCTGTGCGTGCTCTGGGGGCAGGGAGGCTTGGGGGTAGCAGTTTTGAGTTCCCAAGACCAGGTAGCTTTTTAATCCATGCTAACAGCTGTGTTTTGCCTCCTAGAGTCTTGGAGAGCCTCTTGGTGTCCCTGGTGACCACCGTGGTGGTGTTTGTGGCCTCCATGGTGTTGGGAGAATGCCGCCAGGTGACTTCTGCGGCTCAAGTTGGGAATGACTCCATCCCGCTCCAGGTAACCCCCTGTGCACCTGCTGCCCTTGTCCTACGTCCACAAAGACGAAGCATCCAGAATGTATGACGAGCCTCTGTTTAGAGCCAGTAGATGCGTTGGTTCACTGTTCCACACCTGAGTCAGATTGCTGGGTGGGGGGTGGGGCTGGGGTAGCTGTCATTTTACCTAAGAGAGGGTGTTCACCAAACTGGCTCTTTTTCACTTTTGTGAACAGTCCTGGTCATCATAGAGGGGACTCCTCTCTCTCCCCCAACCCCCACAGTGAGGTAGGCATTGGAGCTTAGTTTACAATGTGTGTTGGGTCTGAGAGTGGACCCTAGGGTGGAGGCTGGAGGTTCTCTCAGTACATGTCTTAATGGCCCCTGGGGAGCTACTGGAGTCCCTCCAGTCCCCTTTGGGCTTTTGTCTAGAAGAGCTGCATCTTCCGTGTCCCCAGGAACACTAAATGACTAGAATGTACTCAATCAGAGGTCAGCAAACTATGGTCAATGGACCACATCTCGCCCTTGGCAACTGCTTGTTATTGTGTAGCCCCCGAGCTAAAAATGGTTTTTACAGTTCTAAGAATTGGTAAAAGAAAGCCAGAAGAACATGCACTAGAGACTGTATGCGGCTTGCAAAGCCTAAAATAGTTACTCTCTGGCTCTTCACAGGAAAAATCTGTTGATCCCTGTTACTGGTTATTCCCCAAGGCCACCTCCTTACCAGGCCAATAGTTTCCAAAGTGTGTTCTAAGGAGCATTTATACACAATTCAAAAGCAAACAAACGGAAACAGATTCTATGGTCAGATGAGATAACCAGGCCTAAGTAGGTTTCTTAAACACAGGACTTCTCAGGGCCTTTAAAGTTCCCGTAAGTGTTAGGAATGTTCACCGTGTTCTTTGTGTGCCAGGTGCTCCACTAAGCACTGTACGTACATGACCTCACTTAGTTTTTACCATGGCCACTCTAGCTAGTATTGTCCCCACTTGACAGATGAGAAAACTGAGGCAGACTGAGGTCTTGCCCAAGACCAGTCAGCTAGTAACAGGTAGCGTGAGATGAGTGTCATTGCCATGTTATAGATGAGGGAACGGAAGCTTCACAAAATAGAGTACCTTTCCCGAGGTCACAAGAGGGTGACAGGGTGCGTGTTGAGTCTGTCTGATCATGGAGCCTGTTCCCTGCTCATTGCAGATACACTGATTTCCAGCAAGTGCAGTGATGCTCCTCTGTGTGCTTGACCACAGGACTCTTTCCAGAGCGCCTTCAGCGCTGGGTTCCTCCAGACCTAAGTTGGGGAAACATTGCGTTGTTGGCTATTAAGCTGTTTCCTCAGCTTGTCCACCCTCGACAGCTATGCACACACATCCCGGTTGCCCACCCCTCCATGCCAGGTTCTGCCCGTAGAGGGCGCTCCCCTGTTTCCTGCAGCAGCCTTCATCTGGCTGTGTTGCCCAGCCAGGCGCACCTCGTAGGATTATACTAACCCATGGCCTGCTATAGTTAGAGTGTCCACGTACGGGCATCTCTACAGTATCACTGGTGGAATGGGATCCAGGAACAATCTGTCTCCTCAGTTAGCTTTGCAGAAACACCCATTAGTTGTTTGCCCAGGGACAGGTATGAGGTTCACCCCCTGTGCTGCTGAACACCAGCAGCCAGAAAACAAACACCCCACTGATGAGTCTGGCAGTGCCAGGCTCTCATCTGCTCACACAAGATGATGAAGAAGGTAAGAGGAAGAAATCCCATCTTTTCCCAACTTGGGTTTTGTTCAGCCAGGTGAGGGCTGGGCAACCAGGAGCAAGGTATTTGCAGTAGGCCTCATATACACAGGTTTCTTCTGCAGGAAACTCGGGGCAGAGGCTTTTTCCACTTGGAACAAAGCTGGGCTTAGGTCCGCAGTACCCTGGACTCTCCTCTGCAGCCACCTGCCCACTTACGGACTCTTGTCAGGCTTCTACCTCGTCCTCCACAGTACGTGGTCCCTGGGGGCCAGGCTTCCCCCAGTGCCTCTGACAGAAGTAGCACTGAGCCAGACCCACAGTGAATCTTGGGTGTAGTTATATTTTTGTTGCAAATGTGCATGAATAAGGGCCGTCATCCTGATTCTTTCTCAAAATGTGAGGAATACAGTCTCACAGTTGATTGCTTTTGGATATCGATCTGTTTTTGCTACCTATTTTATTATGAGTAAAGCTTGCATGCCAGGTTTGCTGCAGCCTCACTGGAGACATCCCACTTGAAATCTCAAGTGCCCTGGTCAGGGACCTGTGTTTGACTTTTTGATTCTTGCTTCTCAGGTCACATCAGAAGACGTGAATTCAAGTATCAAGACCTTTTTTTGTCCCAACGAGACCTACAATGACATGGCCACCCTCTTCTTCAATCCCCAGGAGTCTGCCATCCTTCAGCTTTTCCACCAGGATAGTGAGTCTCAGGGGTTGGGCTTTGGCGCAGGAACAAATGATTATTCACCCGCCCCTTCCATTTACCCTCAGACACAGCTGGGCTTACCCTTAATTTTGAGCAAGAACAGGGCTTTTTGTTGGTGACATCACCCTAGACAAAGATAGGCTTTCTGCCTCCAGCACTGGAGGTGAACCAGACAGGATGCAGTAGGACCTGGTGGGAGCCGGCTGGTCTGGGAGGCCTTGGTAAGCATCTTAGTGGGACTCAGATCAGTCTTCTCTTGCTTCGCAGGTACATTTAGCCCTGTCACTTTGGCCTTGTTCTTCGTCCTCTATTTCTCACTTGCGTGTTGGACTTACGGCATTTCTGTTCCAAGTGGCCTTTTCGTGCCTTCTCTGCTGTGTGGAGCTGCTTTTGGACGTTTAGTTGCCAATGTCCTCAAAAGGTACTCTGTGCACATGTGTGTGTGTGTGTGTGTGTGCGCATGCACATATGCTCATGTGTAGAAACATAGCTTCCCACATGGCTTCCCCGGAGGCTCAGCAGTAAAGAATCCACCTGCAATGCAGGTTTGATCCCTGGGTCGGGAAGATCCCCTGGAGAAGAAAATGGCAACCCACTCCAGTATTCTAGCCTGGGAAATCCTGTGGACAGAGGCACCTGGTGGGCCATAGTCTGTAGGATCTCAATAGTCCAACATTTCTTAGCGACTGAACTACCCTCACCCCGCCACACACTGTATGATTCTGAGCCATGTTCTCGGTCTGTTTCTTCACCAGCTACATTGGATTGGGCCATATCTACTCCGGGACCTTTGCCCTGATTGGTGCTGCGGCTTTCTTGGGTGGGGTCGTCCGCATGACCATCAGTCTCACGGTCATCTTGATTGAGTCTACCAACGAGATCACTTACGGTCTTCCCATTATGATCACCCTGATGGTGAGCACGCCCCTTCTAGGCCTCGTTCAGATTCAGGGCCCAGTTTCCCCCACAGCAGCCTATTTTTAAGCCTTTCCTTTGTATTTCAGGTGGCCAAATGGACAGGGGACTTTTTCAATAAAGGCATTTATGACATCCACGTGGGCCTGCGAGGTGTGCCGCTGCTAGAATGGGAGACAGAGGTGGAAATGGACAAGTAAGGCCAGGATTTCTCTTTGTGTCCTAGTTCCAGAATTTATAAAGTCTAGGGCCCTAGTAGTAGTACAGATTCTTGGGTTGGAAGAAGGTAAGTAACAGTAGCAAGCACGTTTGTCCCCAAGTGTTTTCAGGAGAGCGGAGTGGCCCCATGGGCTGGAGGCTGGGGTGGACTTCAGGGTCGCTTCATGGACTATTCAGCCGCTGTGGCATTCTAGTGAAACAGGAAGTGTTACAATTGAATGTTTAAGCGTCCGATCCTTGTGAGTGACAGCAAGCTGCCTCATGTGTGCCCAGTGAAGAGTTGTCTATCAGCAGTGACTCCTCTGGGCATAAACACCAGCTTATCCATCAGGCCTCTCATGTCTGGAATCACGTGAGGTGCTTAAAGTCTGTCCCGTAGGAGTCAGCCAGCTTCCAGAAAGGACCAGCCAGTCAATATTTCCAACGTTGCAGACTATGTGGTCTCTATCACAGTTATCCAGCTCTACCATTTTAGTGCAGAAGCACCTGTGGACAACATGTAAACGAGCAAGCGTGACCAGATTGGACCTGTGGGTGATAGTTGCCATCCCTGGTCTAAAGGGACACCCACAGATTTTCATTTTAATTCCCATGTCATTAGCAGTTCAGTGGTGATACATGGCATGTGCCATGGGGGTGCTGAGGAGGGATGGCTGAAACCCTGGGCAAGCGGATGGGGTTCATGGTGAGGGGGCATTTGTATAGAGATGAGGGTCTTGGCCCACCCACCTGACAAGGCAGGAAAGAACATATTCCAGTCAGAGGAAACAGTGCATATGAAGGGGATGGGAGTACCAAGGAACGTGTGTGTTCAAGGATCAGCTGGAGGTGGTTCAGAAGAGGGACCCTCGTGGTCCAGGCAGTACGGAGAGCATGGCCATGTCATGGCTGCTCCCAGTGCCACGGGCTCTGTCGTGAGGCTGGACCACTTCTCTCCCTCCTGCAGACTTCGAGCCAGCGACATCATGGAGCCCAATCTGACCTACGTCTACCCACACACCCGCATCCAGTCCCTGGTCAGCATCCTACGCACCACCGTCCACCATGCCTTCCCGGTGGTCACAGAGAACCGGGGCAATGAGAGGGAGTTCATGAAGGGCAACCAGCTCATCAGTAACAACATCAAATTCAAGGTAAAGAAAGTGACCCTGGAAGAGGGGTGGACCATGGGCAGGTGGTTCCCTGACACTCACACTGACCCCATGCGTATTGCACCCTGTAGACAGGGTGGCCCTGGTTGGCTCTTGTGAAAGTCAGCACCCTTGTCATCGTACGCAACAGTGAGTAAGGACTGGACAGTGAGTGAGGACTTCGTTAGGCCATCAGGAGTGTGTGCATTCTCACTCCAGCAAGCATGCAGATAAGTGGTGGTTTTAATCAGCCCGCCGGGCTCCTCAGTCCATGGGATTTTCCAGGCAAGAATACTGGAGTGGGGAGTCATTCCCTTCTCCAGGGGATCTTCCTGATGGAGGGATCGAACACATCTCTCCCCCATTGCAGGCAGATTCTTTACCATCTGAGCCACCAGGGAAGCCAGGTTTTAATCAGCAGTGGTTAGCATTCATGCAGGTTGTCCCAGAGAGGGTTCCGAATTGCCAACAGTGGGCTTTGACCTACTTAAGAAAGAAGTTCGTAGGAAGCTGCGAGACGGACAGGGAAGCTGAGGAACCAGGCGCAGTGCACCCTGGGTGAGCAGGTGGCTGGCAGCTCCTCTGTGGGTACCAGGAGGCATCAGCATTAAGGGAGGGTCCCGCTGCCTTACTTGGGCCACATGCCCACCCTTGGCTTTGGAGGTTAGGGGCACATCAGTTGACAGGCCCACAGAGATATGACGTGGGAGTACTGCCTTGCTGTCCCCACATCAAAGGAGTCGGGCCGTGGAGCCGGCAGAAACCTTGGGCTCCAAGAGGCTCCTTGAATCACAAGTCTCTGAGCCGCCATGCAGGTTTCTTGCCGTTCTGGCATGGGCCTGTGCCTTTTGACCCTCAGGGTCACCCACCTCTTCCCCTGAGTGGATGCTGGCCTGCCCTCGAGCAGCCGTCCGTCATCACTGCCCCTTCCTGTCCTCAGAAGTCCAGCATCCTCACCCGTGCTGGTGAGCAGCGCCGGCGAAGCCAGTCCATGAAGTCCTACCCATCCAGTGAGCTGCGCAACATGTGCGACGAGCACGTGACCTCTGAGGAGCCGGGCGAGAAGGAGGACCTCCTGCAGCAGATGCTGGAGCGGAGGTGAGGGGGCCCCTCACCCGGGGCCATCCCTAGGAGTGCGGGTGGGGCTTGGGGCCGTGGACGGGACGCGGTCCTGCTGAGGGTGTCCTAGGCAGCGTCTGGTTTTTGTATAACAGATACACCCCCTACCCCAACCTATACCCTGACCAGTCCCCGAGCGAAGACTGGACCATGGAGGAACGCTTCCGCCCGCTGACCTTCCACGGCCTGATCCTGCGCTCGCAGCTCGTCACCCTGCTCGTCCGAGGAGTCTGTTACTCTGAAAGCCAGTCGGTGAGTCTCCCTTCTTGTCCATACTGGGCCTCTGGAAAGCATGAGGGCGCTCGGAAACCAGTCCCCGCACCTGCTGTCGAGCAGTGCGTGCAATCCGCACTGCCCTGATGCTGAGCAGGGCTCAGAGTCCCTCCAGGGCCTTCCCCCTTAGTCTCTGCACCTCTTGTTAAGTGTCCTTCTGGCCAGTAGCCTTTTAATATAATTTCTACACTTTAATTTCTGCCGTGTATACACTTTGTTACATTTGTTATCCAAAGAAATGCCTATGTTCTTATTCATTTCCCTGTAGTCTTTTCTTCTCTTTGGTTTATGTGTGTTCAAAGTGGTCCATATAGTGACCTGCAACACACTTCACCCCTTCAGATGGAGCCTGAAAAACTCACACAGAGACCTAGTTCCCAAACTAATTTTCCTTTGGGTCTTGCCTGTGGGCAGCCAGCCTGAGGTCACCCGTGGTCTGACTAGCCTGCGGAAGAGCAACTCACATGGGCAGGACAGGAAGGGCCATGGATGGAGTGGCTCAGGCTTGGGGGTATGGCCTGTGGGAGGCCCAACCTCACTGGAATGGCCCAAGGGACGAGAGTTGTAGGAATGAAGCAGGCCAGACTACCCAGGGCCTCACCTGCAGACAGAAGCCACCAGTGCTGGCCTGAGGAAGCCCTGGGCGTCAACGGTGGACAGCAAAGACCGTGGGCCAAGGGGAGCGAAGGGGAGGAAGACTGGGGAGGGGTGGTGACCAGCCTGAGAGCTGATGGTGGTGGCCTCGTTTCCCTGTGACAGTTAGCGGCCTTGAGAGCTGAGGGAAAGTCTAGAAGACTCAGGATGCCGGAATAGTGGCAAAGCTCCCTTGTGACTTTTCTGGGCTGACTTTCCTGGGGCTGCCGTTTGCAGTAGCCACAAACTGGGCAAAAGCCCACAGGTGGGCACCTCAGACGCTTCCAGCAATAGCAGTGTGTCCTTGCTTGGTTTTGAAGGCCCTGGGACAGGATGCCCGGTCGGGCGGGCTGTGCTTCCTCTGAAGGCTCTAGGAGAGGATTTGTGCCTCATTTGTGGTGGGTGCCCTCGGCCTGCCCTGGCTGGAGGCCCGTCACTCGTGTCTGCCTCTTTGTTATCTGGCCCTCCCTCTGTGCCCTCTCCTCTTTCAGCAGGACACCAGTCCCTGGGTTTGGGGCCCACCCTCCTCCATGTGACCTCATCTTATCTTGACTACATCCGCAAAGGCCTCTTTTCCAAGAAGGCCACATTCACAGGTTCTAGGCGTTAGAATGCAAACAAATCTTTTAGGGGACCCAAGTCACCCCAGCTACAGCTACTATTAGCACTTTCTCACTGAAACTCTAGAACAGCTCACATCTGTTCTACAGATGAAAGGGATGTTCAGAGAAGTTAGGAGACCAGCCCGGGGGACACAGCTAGGGAATTGGCCGAGAAATGGCTTTGGAGCAGGTTTCACTCCAGAGCACCTGTCCTGGCCCTGCGCTGCCCGCCTGGCTCTCAGACATTGAGGGAGGGGTCCCCTAAACATGGCTCTGCCAGTAGCCACATCCGGTGCGAGGACAGTATGTCTGGGTTGGGGTTGCAGAGTGCCAGCCAGCCACGCCTCTCCTACGCCGAGATGGCCGAGGATTACCCGAGGTACCCCGACATCCACGACCTGGACCTGACCCTGCTGAACCCGCGCATGATTGTGGTGAGCAGGGTTTCCCTGGGGGCTGGGGCTGGGTGAGAATGCTGAGGGCCCATCCCGCCCAGCTTGCTCGTCATCTGCATGGCCAGAGTCACATCCTGGGCAGGCAGGACTGGCTGCGGGTCACCGTGTTGTCTCCTCTGTAGGACGTCACCCCGTACATGAACCCCGCACCCTTCACTGTTTCGCCCAACACTCACGTCTCCCAAGTGTTCAACCTGTTCAGGACGATGGGTCTGCGGCATCTGCCGGTGGTGAATGCGGTGGGCGAGGTGAGTCAGAACCTGTGAGGCTGTGTCTCCTGGAGGGGAGCCTCTAAGCTCAGCGCTGTAGGAAGAGCAGCAGAACCCCACAGGGGTGCCCCTCAAACTCCCTACTCTGCGCTCCCCCAGCAGAAGTGAGGGGCGGAGGGGTGGGCAGGAGAGAAGCGGCTTCCGAAACCTTCCCCTTCGGCCTCCTGGGTGTTTCCTACCTGCGGTCTCCTGTGTGGCTGGCAGGTGGAGCCAGTGTCGCACTGATCTTCCTTTCTGTGGAACTGGAAAGCTCAGGCCCGGAGCTTCCCTGGGGTCAGTGGTAAAGGATCCATCGGCCAGTGCAGGCAACGCGAGTTCAATCCCTGAGTCACACAGATCCGCTGGAGAAGGAAATGGCAACCCACTCCAGTATTCTTGCCTGGAGAATTCCATGGACAGAGGAGCCTGGCAGGCTACAGCCCATGGACTCACAAAAGAGTCGGACACAGCTTAGCAACTAAACAACAAACCTCTCTATATCCTAAAATTTTTCTCTTCTCGTTGGACTTGGTGGTGCCTTCTTACGGGAAGGGGGTCAGTTCCCTACCTGTTATGGGAATTTGTAACACTAAATGAGAAAATTTCAGGCAAACTACTCAAGAGAGTGTTAAAAGATAAACTACCTAATTATTATTACAGATTTTTCCATTTTTTTCTTCTTAGAAGTTCATTTTTTTTCCTTACTACAGCAACATTGGTATTTGATTGTAGAAAAGTGTGAAACTATAGATTAAAAAAAAATAACGTGGCAAGCCCTTATCTCTATAGAGGCAGCCATGTTAACTTTTTAAAGTATCTCTTGTTTTTTCTTCTGCATCTAGGAGTAAGAGACTTTGTATGTCAAGTTTCAGTGAAAACATGACCACTGCCTGTACTGTTTGATATCTTAATTTTTCAATGAATCTATGGGAAATGACTTTGCTTGGCAAAAAGTATTCCTTTAGGACATTTTAATGGCTCAAGAGCATTCTGTTGTACAGCTGCCTGGTCACTTACTCAGTTCTCTGTGGTGGGATATTTAGTTAAATTTCACTGTGAAAGTGAAAATGTGAGTGTGTTATTCACTCAGTCGTGTCCGACTCTTTGTGACCCCATGGACTATAGCCTGCCAGGCTCTTCTGTCTATGGGATTTCCCAGGCAAGAATACTGGAGTGGATTGCCATTTCCTTTTCCAGGGGATCTTCCCAACCCGGGGCTCACACCCAGGTCTCCTGCCTCGTGTCTCCAGCATTGCAGGCAGATTTTTTTTTTTTTTACAGTCACTGTAACGGTCACCTTTCTGAGGCTTTCAGTCAGTGCCCCCTAGCTGCCTTGCAGGAAATGACGCTTCTCCAAAATGAGGGCTACTCAGCAGAACCCTGATAGCATACATGCCCTTACATGTGTTTAGTGGCTGGAGGTGGAATCGTGTTCCTTGGAACACAGCTGTGCTCACAGTTCTGGGACCCCCCCCCCAGGGAGACGTGAGTCACTGCAGTGACTGTGGGAACCCCCAGTTTTCTGGACTCTCCTGCTCTGCTGAGCTGCTTTTGCTGATTTAGGGAGGAGGGTAAGTTCCCTGCACAAAGCAGTTCTCTGGATACCAGCTGGGTGTCCTCAACTCAGTTGAGTCCTGACACTGTTTACCTGGGGATGGTGTCATGTCCCTTGGGTTAAGGGCTCAGCCCCACAAGACGGTTCACCCTACCCTCTCCCCCACCTCAGTTCTCAATCTAGGTTGTCACCTGTGCTCCTAACTGACTGGCTGTAAATAGAAGGTTCCCATGACCCCCTGCTCACAGAATTCAGAGAAACAGTTACTCATATTTTTTCATTAATTTCTTTCTTCATTCAGTCATTTATTTACTCATTCATTCATTATTGATTTATTGGCTGTGCTGGGTCTTTGTTGCTGCACAGGCTTTTCTCTGTGGTGAGTGGGGGGCTACTCTCTAGTTGTGGTGCGTGGGCTTCTCATTACAGTGGCTTCTCTTGTGCAGAATACAGGCTCTAGGCAGGTGGGATTCAGTGGTTGGAGCTTCTGGGCTCTAAAGCACATGTTCAGTGGTTGTGGTCATGGCCTTAGCTGATCCATGGCCTGTGGGATCTTCCCAGACCAGGGATTGAACCCATGTCTCCTGCACTGGCAGGCAGATTCTTTACCACGGAGCCACCAGGGAAGCACCCCCTCATAGATTGTAGTCCATAACCTGGAATGGGCAGATGGAAGAGATACACAGGGCAGGGGATGGGGGAAGGGGAGGCTGAGCCCTACCTCCTCTCTGGCAGGCAGGACACCCTGCTTTCACCTCATGGGTTCACCAGCCTGGACGCTCTCCAAACCCTGTGGTTCAGGTTTAACAGAGGCTTCATGTCACAGGTGTGGTTGATTACATCTATGGCCGTTGGCGATGGATTCAGCATTTTCCACTGCCCCCCACCCCAACCCCACCGGGTAGCTAGGGCTGACAGCTCCAATCCTCTAGTCATACACTTGGTTCCCTGGGAAACCAGCCTCCATCCTTAAAGCCTTCCCAGAAGTGACGACATTAGCATAAACTCAGCTGTGGTTGAAAGGGGCTTGTTAAGAATAACAAGACACCCTTATTATTCACCACTTAGGAAGTGCTGAGAGTTTTAAGAGCTGTGTGCCAGAAACTAGGCTGATGACCAAATATATTTCTCTTACTATAAATCCAATCTCACAGTGACTCAGGTAGTTCTGAATGGTGAAGCCGGCTGGGTGTGGTGGCTGTGAAGCCACAGACCGTGAGCTCTACTTAAGAAGACATTCGTGTCCAGATTCCAGCTGGCCCAGCTCAAATCTCTGCAGCTGAATTTGTCCCATTGGCCTCCAGCTTGCGATCCCAAGCTTTCTCTGTATCTCGTTTCCATCTAGAAATGAGGCGCCCTTCGGAAGGAGCATCCTGATCGTGTTGTCGGGTCTGCCCTGGTGCTTTCAGGACCTGATTCTGGCCCTGCCGCCTGAGACAGGCCGGGCAAGCTCTCTTCACTCCTGTCAGTCAGTTCTCTTCCCAGTGGGTTTCACTCTGCAGGTGACTTGGGTCTTTTCTTCCTGGTCCTAGATCGTGGGGGTCATCACACGACACAACCTGACGCACGAGTTTCTGCAGGCCCGGCTGCGGCAGCACTACCAGACCCTCTGACGGCCCGGCTCAGGCTCAGCCTCACAGCCGCATGCCGGCTGCCCTCTCCGGAAGCCGCCTTGGAGGGCAGCAGCTCGGGCTCTGCCACCACGGCTGGCCGGATTGTTCCCGGGCATGGAAGATCCCCAGTCACCCACTCGCTTGGAAAGCCTACAGTCATCGAACACTTTGCCGTCAGAGATCCTGGGGGTGGTATGGGACCATCAGAGCCTGGACTTGTCTGACTGCTCAGCAAGTATCTTCTCGTTTTCTGCTCCCTGCATTCCTCCATCCAGTGCCGACCTAGGCCCCAGCCCCCCTCCCCGGGACCAGAGGGGAGTCAGGCCTTGCCCGCTGGAGGATGACCCTCAGAGCAGGTGTCCCGCCTCCTCTTTGCCACTTTCCTAGGGAACCCAGCTGTTGCCTTAAAGCATCATGGGAGGGGCACTGGCCAAGACAAACACAGGTTGGGGGAGATATGCCAGTTGTGGAACTCAGTGCATGAGGAATTGGGCCCTGAGAAAACCATCCCCGTTTCAGAGAGCACCCCCCAACTCACTGGGACTCGAGTTGACACCTTCACTAGTTCATTTTAAGGGAAGTTCTTCTGGGTGTGAGGTGGGGCCCCTGTGGTGTGAACCTCCCTGGAACCACCAGCTCCAGAAGCACAAAGGATTTAAATCCTGCTCGTGGTCCCTGAACTTTATGATAAAGTTGACGACGGGGTCAGATTTCCACCTGTCCCAGCTTTGAGCATTTTGGCTTTCTCTCTTAATTTCCCAATTACCCATGGTCTCCTTGTGCTGCGTTTTCACCCCGGTCCTTCTTGTCTTCATCAGATTACTAAACTTCCCTCAAGTTCTACCTGCCTTTTCGTGATGAAGCAGCCACAGCCCAGAGGACCTTGCATCACCCCTAAAAGCAGGGCTCCCTTAGATAAAACTGTTTCACTTGACCCTGGGGAATAGTGCTGTTATTCATAAGACGGGAGGCAGTGAGTCCTGAACCAGGAATGTGGACAGGTCCGTGATATGGCTGAGAAAGCCAGGGTGTGACCGCACAGCAGGTGTTCATTAGAGGAAGAGGGTGTCTGCCCTTCATAAGGGCACTCGCACTCGCCTGCTGCTGGCTGTCCCCACCCTCCTGAGGGGCTCAGCAGCGGCAGCCTCAGGAGGGGTTAGTGGGTAGGGGAGGTGCTTCCTGCCAGCTCACACCCCAGGGTTTTAGCATCAGACATAGGAAGCCTCCCTCTCTGTTTCTGTGACTCAGTTTCCCTCCAGGCTGTTCGGTCATCTCTGAACAGGCACCCAGAATGAGCATCTGTGTATCAGGCATTTGCACTTACTTTCCTCTTTGTTCTCTCTACATTCAGCAGCATCTTTTTTTCTTTTTTAAATTGGAAGATAATTGCTTTATCATGTTGTATTGGTCTCTGCTGTACAACAGCTCGAATCAGTCGTAATTATATACATAGACACACAGCCCCCTCTCTGGAGCCTCCCTCCCTCCCATCCCTTTGGACAGCCCACAGCAAATGTGCTTAAAGACTCAAGATGGCATCTGTTTGCATTTAGTTAGTTGTTGCCATTTTTTTTTTTTTTTTAATCATGGAAGTTGCCACAGGGCATCAGCATCAGGCCACAGCAAGGCTCTTCTCTCCCCGAGCCTCCCAGCTTTGTTGCCAAGACTGCTGTTTAGCCTGGGGACGAGTACCCGCCCTGCTTTGCCAGCTCTGGTCTTCTGCTTCACGCACTCTAGGGAACAACACCCGCACCCAGGGGCTATTTCCACATCGTCCCCAGTGACTAGGGCCCCTCTGTTCTTCCTGTTTTCTCATCTCTTTGATCAACATGACTTTGATATATAAATTTTTTGACTCCCTTGAGTGCACTTATGAAACACAGATGAACGTTCCAGTAAGTAAGGAAGGAACTCACCAGGACCAAAAGAGCAAGCCCTCCTAAGTGTGATGGTGTTCAGCCCGCTGCCACTGTTCTCAGGCAGCATCCAGAACTGGAACCCGCTCCCCTCTTGCTGCCACTCTCCCCTTCCTGAAATTGGCAGGACTGAGGTCCTCCCACCTTCGGGGGCGGGGTCACACAGCCCGCTGGGAGGCTGCCCTGGGTGAGTGTTGCTGGAATTTATCCCTCCCGCACACCATGTTGTGTTTAAGTCACCTGATATTTTGTTCCCATCGGTGCAGCCCAGAGATAGAAGGCAGAACGCACACACCTCCCTCCCCCTGAACAGATGCATCAGACTCAAACCCAGCCCATCTGGAATGGCACGTCATTTTCTGTCCTCTCCTGGCGTCTGCCCTTTCCAGACAAGCCCAAAGACTAGCACAGCTCCACTTGTAACACAATTAACTGTCAGCCTCATTCCTTTGATTTCTGTTAGTTAAAAACCTGCATTTCAACATCTTGCCTGTTTCCAACACGGTCACCTCCCAGGGATGTGGCCTCGATAAGTTCTCAGGGGCCAAGCTTGGGATTGGCTAGAGGTGGTTTCATGTTCCCCAGCTGAGGTGTCAGGGGAGGGAGCAAGTCCCACCCAACTGTGGGACATTTGTGCTCTGAGAAATAACTGCTCATGACCACAGAGGATGAGATGTTTAGATAGCATCGCCAACTCAATGGACATGCATCTGAGCAAACTCTGGGAGATAGTGAAGGACAGGGAAGCCTGGTATGCTGCAGTCCATGGCATCGTAAAGAGTCAGACACAACTGAACAATAAAAACAGCTACGTTTCATTAACAGTTCCTGGCTGGATGGACACTTGCTTGCTTGACCCAGCTGACCATATGACATTTCTGATGCAAAGTCACGCACTGACATGGCTCTCGGGGATGAAAAAGCCTGCGGGACAGCCAGCAGCACCTGGCAGCCCCGCAGTAGTGATGTGCAGTATTCCGCCACAGCTTGTGGACCTGGGTCATCTCGTCAGTAGCAGCTTCCTCCTTTCTCTTTGCACTGTTTGTTTGTACAGTAACGTTAGCTAATTCTATGGTGTATATAAATTGTACTTTTTTTTAATTTGTAAAGTTCTATTTTTATTTGAACTCTTGAAACTTGGAGGTTCTCATTGTAACCGTAACGTGTCAGAATAAAACGTCTCCATCCATCTCCATCATCCTTTTGTCTCCACAGTGCCCTTTTTTTAGCGTGGTGAGGACTTGTTTTCATTTCATTCCTCCCCCTCTCTAACATGTACAGATTGCAAAGGTAGAGAGGGGTGTGTAGCCTCAGGTCTCCTGTAGCTCTCCCAGCAGGACTCTTCATCCTCAGGAGGCCACTTGGCACCTTAACGTAAGAATCACTTAGTCCTACGGATCTCAGCAAAAACCACAGCAGTAGCCCTGCTCTGTCCCCCCTTCAGATCAACACGGCTGGGTTTGTTCACAGGTCCTTTCCACCTATAAAATTGCCTGTCCTCAACAGGCACTCCCTCACAGAGCAGCTGGTGAATCCATTCAGTTCCTGCCAGTGCTTCATTTAGGATACAGCCCTGTGGGCAGATTCCCCCAGTGTCCAACCAGAAGAAATGGACCTGGTGCTGGGCCTAAGGACTTTCAGACCTTGGTGCCAGCCTCCATCACTGCCACCTCTCAGGGCTTTTGGGTCACATTTTGTTTTGCCTGAAATGTGATTTCTTGGTCTCTGGGTGACCTGCTTCGAGTTGCTGTCCCCCAGTGGCAGAAACACTGGCTGGGCTTTCCTGGTGGCTCAGATGGTAGAGAATGCCAGCGGTGCAGAAGACCTGGGTTCAACCCCTGGGTTGGGAGGATCCCCTGGAGGATGGCATGGCAACCCACTCCAGTATTCTTGCCTGGAGAATCCCATGAGCAGAGGAGTCTGGCGGCTACAATCAATGGAGTTACAGAGTTGGCCAGGACTGAGCGACTAAGCACAGTGGCAGAAGCAGCCTCAGCCTACTCAGGCCCTTCCATGCATCCTCCCCCAGCTGTCACCCCTTCACCCATCCCTGCTTCAACCTGTCCCTCCCGAAACTCATCACCCCTTCCACCCATTCCCCAGTGTCCTCTAAGTTCCAGGGGCGTCTCATGTTTTTGGCACGTTCAGTCAGTCCCATCCGTGAGGACCTGCTGTGTCACTGAGACACCTTGGCAGTGAGCCCAGCTCCCCCTCCTCCCCTGCCAGCAGCCCCTGCTCCCCCAGTGCCAGACCTCAGGAGCCAGATGCTTCTTCCTTTCTGTCCACCCTCCTGGTCCTCGTTAGTCCTCTGTTCTTGGTTTTCCACCCTCCGCATTCAAAATCCACGCAAGGAACATCTCTTTCAGAAGCAGTTACCTTAGAGTTCTTTCCCTACCTCCCTGCCTAACCATCAATTCTCTGCTGGCCTTCCCCTCACTCTACATGGAGCATATTACTACTTTACTTCCTCTTCTCTCAGTTTCTGTACAATCTGACCACCTATATGTAGGGTGCCCACTGTGCCACATGCTGCAAGGCCTGCTGAAGAGGCGTTTACCTCCAGGAGCTTGCAGATCAGGGACACAGACCCAGTTGCATACCCAGGCATGTTGTGGTGACTGGTAATAGTTATAAAACGCTGCCAGTGAAGAGCTTGATCTGTCCTGGGCATGTGGTATCCTGGAAGGCTTCAGGGAAGAAGTAGCATTCTTAATGAGCTTAAGAAATGAGTAAAATGTTTGGGAGAGGTGGGGAGCTCTGGATTAAGGGCATCTACATGGAAGGAAGAGCATGAATAAAGGCATGGGGAAGTGAAGGTGTAGGGGTGTTGGAGGAATGTCATAAAATCTGACACGGCGAGTGTGGTGTCAGGGGTAATGGGTGGGGAGGTGGCTCAGAGCCCTGCTCCCTGGTGCAGGTAAACCAGGGCAACACCCACTTCAGAAGCAGATACAAAGAAACTACCTCTTCAGGAGCTCCCACCTCAGTAAAACATGAAAGTCCAAACACCTTGAACATGAATTTGGGAAAGCCAGTGGCTAATTTTTAAATTTGGTGCTGCAAAGAAGCATGACGTTGAAGTATGTCAGCACAGCAAACATTCCTTTCTTCATTTTGCTCAGCTTTTAAGCCCAAATATTCTGCCTGTTCTTCAAAGAACTGCTGAAGAAGAACGAAAGTGCAATTCACTCAGCTGCCATACTAACTCTCAAAAGGTGTCAGAGAAGAGTTAGTGTCCTGATTTCATATATGCCCCTCTAAAAAAAAGGATAACTAACCAAATAATACTGTGTGTATAAAAGTGTCATACTGAGGACAGTCTACCTTAGATGTAACCAGGAAAAAAGCCCAAATGTTTATAAGTTTTCTTTTCAATACCTAAGTGCTCTGAATGTGAGCAAGTCTGAGTAAAGATAAAGGCCCTTTTGGTCTCTTAGGGTTTTTTCAGAATCAGTGGTGAGACTGCAGTGTGAGAGCATATAGAGAGCTGCAGTTTGAGCCCCTACCTGCTAAACACACACACACTTGGAGGGAGAAATGAAAGGAAGCTGAAGTCCAAAGCCACACACCACCAAGGATGAACACGATGTGAACTACGGATGTTGGATGATTATGATGTGTCAGTGTAGGTTCATCGATGGTAACAAGTGTCGCGCTCTGATGGGGATGTTGGTCATGGAAGAGGATGTGAACGAGGGGTGGACAGGGGTATGTACGGAGTCTCGGTAGCCCTGCTCCCCGGTGCAGGTAAACCAGGGCAACACCCGTTTCAGAAGCAGGTACAAAGAAACTACCTTTTCAGTGGTTCAATTTTGCTGTGAACCTAAAACTGCTCCCTCAAACAAGTTAACTCCTTTTTTAAAAAAATGAAAAAGGAACTGAGAGTTCTTCTCTCCAACAAAAGGTAAAATGACAAGGAGTATCAGGCTGAACTCTCTTTGGGAAATGAAAGAACTCACACCAACCCGAGCCTACTGCTTCTGTCCATGGTGCTGAAGTTTATTCATTTTTCAAACTGATGTTGGTAACAGGTGATTAAAACTTAACACATGGGTGGGAGAGGTGGAGAAGCCACAGTTAAATCACTTTGTCTACATTTAGCATAAAATGTGAGAAATGTCAACAGGAAGCTGATGCTTGAATAGAACGCCCGTCACAACTCAACTTGATGGCAACCAGATGCGACAAAGTTGAGTGAGAGACCCCAGGGGATTCTCTTGAAGACTGCCTGGGGCCTGGCCTGCCTTTTCCTCCCTGGCCGTTATCTTCGATACTACAAGAGAGCAGAGACATGTTTGGTTTGGTGACCTGACTCTACCGGAAAAGTCAGCTTCATCAGACTGTGCTCCCTTCCCACCAGCCTCCACTCCAGCCTGACGACCCTCTGACTTCTATAAACTGGTAAACAAATTGCCCATTAGGAGCTAGTCAGTCGTGCTCAATTTCAGTCCTTTGGGATCTGATGATTCTGCAAAGGACATGAACTACCAATCAGCAGAGCACAGGTGATTTGGCCCCATGAACAATTTAAGTCTCCAGTGCTCGTGGCAGTAAAGTCTTTTTTTCTTAGCATTTTCTCAGCAAACTGTAGCTGAGGTTGGTATCATTGCCCTGAGACTCAGAGCACATCCCCCTCCCCACCAAGTTGGGGCAGAAATTTCAAAGGGGTTGCTTCTATGCTGTCCCTTTCCTACTGAAGGCATTCCCTGACGGTGTTCTTTCACAAGGTTTGAACTTCAACGAAACCACAATTTCCTTCCTCCCCATCCCATTTCCATTCTCAGGTCCTCTTACCCGGAAGCTGTTGCAGCCCAATCCACTCTGGGCTCCAATCCTGTCCATCCTTCCCCCGAAGCAGCTGGACCTCCGCAGGCTCCGAGGGGCAGTGAGCAGTCCCCTCAGCTTGCTCTTCAGGAGGGCAGATCTATCAGAGGATTCCCAGGGGCCCCGCCCCGAGGGCGCCCCCATCTCTCTGGGCTGAGTTGACCTCCCCCATCCAGGGAGGCACCTCTGAAAGGGGGCTGAGAGGGGCCCCAGCTTCTTCATTCTGCTCACTTAGTACTTGTGAGGGCACAGCCTCATCTTCTAAAGGCATCTTGTCCTCCAAACGGTCCAGCAAATTCTTTACAAAAGGAAAACAGGGAGAGGGAGAGGTCTCGCTGCCTGGCACAATGTCACAACCCCCTCACCCCAGACCATGCCATTTCCCTGGCCCTACCTTGAAATCCATCAGGTCTGCATTGGACACAGAGCCATACACAGGATTTGCTCCTGTCTGCCCTGGGAGCTGAAACGCCAGAAAGAGGAGGAAACTCGCAGTGATGGCGGAGGAGCCCATGCTGGCGTTGGTCAAGGAATGGTCGGTCTGGTGCTTGCTGCCTCCTCTCTGTCCTCTTTGGCCTTTCACTGTTGGCCTTTGTCTGTCTCTGTCTCCCAGCTGCCCTGAGCCTCCTCTTTTTATAGCCCCCTGGCTCTCTGGGAGCTCGTCCGGGAGAGGGACGGAACCCTCCCCATTCTGTCACTTGCAGTGATAAAGCAGCTGAGTGAGGAAGCAGCAGAAGATGCCCTTTTAAAGTTATCAGTCCAGCCTGCTTGTCACAGCCCCTCTGCCTTGAGCAGCCCCGACAACCCCCAGGACCCTCAGCTGCAGGAGCCACATTCTTGTTGATTTGCCTCAAGAGGTTCCCACTTCAAAGGTGTGAGAAGAGCAAAAAAGAGTCCTTGGTTATCTCACAACGATGCCTCCGGCTTCTTTCTCCTCGGCAACAGGACTCATGCGGGGAAGCAGAGGGTGACGGTTGGCGGGCGCCCAGCTCCCCTGTTGGTTTGCCGCTCAGCTGTCAGGGCTCCAAATAAGGGCGGGAGGGGAGGATGTGGCAGGCAGCCGGCTGCTCGGCTCAGGACAAATTAGTCCAGATGCTGGCGCTGGCCTCACACCTGACTCATCAGCAGTGGCGAAGGCAGACCTCTCCCTCCGCAGGGCTGCCCCTACCCTTCACTGTCCCTCTCAGTGCCCAGGTGAAGAGAAAGTAGTTTTCTAGAGTCCTAAGTCAGCTGGAACCAAATGGGACCAATGTCCCAAGAACTCCACTCCCCAAAAGAAACACAAGACAAGCTTTGGGAACACGATCATTCCTGTGGAAAGCCTGCCCTCCTTCACTGCATGGCTCCCTCAAAGGTGTGGGGGAAACTTGACACTAGGAGGATGCTGATATTTTCATTTATGGAAGCTTGCTGCTTCTAGAAACTCAGACTCGGATGTGAAGTTTGTAATGCCTCTCACCTTCCTAGGAACACTCCCAAGGTGAGGTTAGCTGATGGAGGCAGCTGTGACCCATGCAGTTTCCCTTAAGGTTTTTCATGTCCTTCTCTAAGGCCCTTCATGTCCTTCTCTAAGGCCCAGCAAGCGATGAGCCATCAAGGTCTCTGTTTTCCTGGCCCCCCACAGAGAAACACCAGGCAGTGAACCTCTCTATCTGCAATGAATGGCCTCCTTTGGTTGTTGTTGTTGTTCAGTTGCTAAGTTGTGTCCGACTCTGTGACCCTATGGACTGCAGCATGCCAAGTTTTCCTGTTTTCCACCATCTCCTGGAGTTTGCTCAAACTCTTGTCCGTTGAGCCAGTGATGCTATCTTGCCCCTCTTCAGCTGCTGCCCCCTTCTCCTTTTGCCCTCAGTCTTCCCCAGCATCAGGGCCTTTTCCAATGAGTCAGCTCTTCCCATCAGGTGGTCAAAGTATTAGAGCTTCAGTTTTAGCATCAGTCCTTCCAATGAATATTAAAGATTGACTTTCTTTAGAATTCACTGGTTTGATCTCTGCAGTCCAAGGCACTCTCAAGAGTCTTCTCCAGCACCACAATTCGAAAACATCAATTCTTTGGTGCTCAGCCTTCTTTCTGGTCCAACTCTCACATCCATACATGACCACTGGAGAAAATGTACAGCACTGGCCTCCATTTACTAAGTGCCAGACCCAACGCTATACACTCTTCAGTGCAATGTATCCAGAGAGGAAATACTACATTGAAGGGATGAAAACCCTGCATTGCAGCCCAAAGCAGTTAAATTGCTTGCATCTTTGTGGCCTTCTTTTCCTCATCTATGAGCCTTAAAAGAACTGTTACTATATAAATTCATTTTGAAGTGTGAACTGACTCATTGGAAAAGACCCTGATGCTGCAAAAGATTGAGTCAAGAGGAGAAGGGGACAACAGAGGATGAGATGGTTGGATGGTACCACTGGCTCAAAGGACATGAGTTTGAGCAAGCTCTGGGAGTTGGTGATGGACAGGGAAGTCTGGTGTGCTGCAGTCCATGGGGTCGCAAAGAGTCAGACACCACTGAGCGACTGAACTGGTCTGAAGTGTGAACTGCCATATAACTGCATGATGCTCATAATGGTTATCTTTATTATTTGGTTGGAATATGTGATACATGGTGCTGAGAGCTTTATGTGGATTCTTCCCTTTTCATCACCAGTCCCAGGAGGTGGGTTTTGTCCCCATTCACAGAGAGACAGAACTGAGCCTGAGAGCATCCGTTACTTGCCCAGTGTCACTCAGCAGGATCAGGACATGAACCCCAGATCTGACACCAAAGCCTGTAATTTCAGCCCACTTCTCAGATACTGCTGCTTCTTAGCACAAAGTTTCCTTAACAATCCCTTTAGTCTCAGTTCCTGATTAAACACTGCCCTAGTCCCAGTCCTTTAGATTGCCTCTGAGCACCTCCTTGCCATCCCCCTGTCCTGGGGCTGTAGCTTTGTATGCTTGGCAAGTCTGTGAGTATGTGGACTGTCTCAGGAAATCAGCATACCCAAGCCTCATTAATTTTGGATGCACACAGCAGCAAGTGGTATCTTGCAGTAAGCAGCAGTAGTGAGCTGGACTCCAGACCTTAGTTCCCTGACCAGGAATCCTAACCATTAGAACAGAGAGGCCAGCAGCTAGGGCCTAAATCCCCAGTCCTTGCCTACTGAGATAAGAAGGAATTCTGATGAGGAGGTAGAAGGTAAAGAGAAAAGTAAAATGTTTATTGGAAAGGCAGAGTGCATGCAGAAAGATGCATGGGTGAACTCTGTGAGACCTGTCTCCAGAGTCACACCTTTGGAAAGTTTAAATCTGTTATAAAGGGCCAGTTTTCTGGGTCTTTCTCTCCCCTCTGGCCAATAGTCTTGTTTTGCCCCTCCTGGCTGCTTTGTCTCAAGACCCTCCCCTCCCAACCAAATAGATTTCAACACAAAGACATCTGGGAGGAAAGAACAAGACTCATTATGGCCTGGCATCCCCTGACTTTTGATCCCCAAGGAGACTTTCTGCACTTGTGTAGTGTCTCCCTTGCCCCAAGGAGGGGGAATATGTGATTTCTTGACCCTTCACTCAAACAAGGTTTAGCTTTTTCTGTTCTTGCCATGATTGTTATCTTAGGGTGCGCATAAGAGACAAAGCCTGGTTCTTTATCCTGTTTCTATTGCTACTTTCTTTTCTGAGGGTAAACAGGAGTGAGAGAGTGCATGCGTGCTCAATCAAGTCCAGAGGGGAAACACTACACTGAAGGGATGAGAACCCTGCATTGCAGCCCCAAGCAGTCAAATTGCATACATCTCTGGGGCCTTATTTGTGACTTCATGGCCTGTGGCCCACCAGCCTCCTCTGTCCATGGAATTTTCCAGGCAAGAATATTGGAGTGAGTTGCCATTTCCTTCTCCAGGGGTTCTTCCCAACCCGAGGATCAAACCTGTGTCTCCTGATTCTCCTGCATTGTCAGGTGGATTCTTTTCCCACTGAGCCACCTGGAAAGTGCCTAACCTGGAGCCCACCTTGTCTCAGGCAATGTAAACAGGAGGCTACATTGCCTGAAGCCCCCTTTTTCTTGCCCCATGAAGTGTAAACAAGAACCTAGCTATGAATGCCTAAACTGGAGCCCATCTATCTCCTGCCTTACCGTGACCTATTTACACACCTAACTTGTTTCAATCTACCCTCTAGAACCTTATGAATTGCAAATGGAATGACAGCTCTGTCCTAGCCAGACCCTCTTCCACCTATGCTCAGTCCTTGGCTGGTCAGATGGAGAGGCTGTTACACAGCAAAAGGACAGGATATCAGGGCAGTACGTGTCCAGAGGACACAAGACACATCCAGGGTAGTTTTATTTTAAAGGAGAAAGCAAACCCCTTTACTAATTTGGATTGGCCAAACTCAACTTCAAATCCAAAATGAGTGCAATTCTGAGTAGGGAGGCGTCTGGGAGGAAAGAAGCAAGACTCATTATGGCCTGGTATCCCTTGACTTTTGACCCTCAAGGAGACTTTCTGTACATATATATCTCTGGGGGCCAAGAACCACCGTATCCTGACGTATCCTGGAATGCGCTCACAGCTTAATTGCTCGGGTAGCAGGGTTATTATTAGCACAAGATTCAGTGAGCAGCCACCCTGAGGGAACTGATGCTCCTCGAGTGTGCGTCACACAGCCTGTCTCCTGGAGATGTCCTTTGAGATAGGCCTTTGATGCAGGCAAGACTTCCGGAAGGGCACCATGGTGGGTGGCCTCTGCTGTGGCTTAGCCTCTGAGGGCTGATGCTGCTCTTGCATCCAGCGCCTCTTCTGAAGTCTGTTGGTGGCCCAAGGAAAAGTGAAAGTCCCATGCAAGTTCCCAGAAGCCGAATTTAGAATTTTTTCAGTTTACTCTTATTATTAAAACTTTTTCCCTTCCAGAGTGAATCTGGAGTAGGGGCACGAGTGTCATTTTTTGAGTTTCTTATTTTGTCTCTGTTTTTTTTTTTTTTTTTTAATTAATTTTTTTTTTTTTTTTGCAGAAGGTGAGTGGCAAGAAAAGAATACTTAGTTTCTGCCCTGAGGACTTTGTACAGAATACCACCTCCTGCACTAACAGAGCCCAGGGAAAACAGATAGTCCCCAATATACTCTTTACCCCAATGCTATGAAAGCCTTTGATTTGAGCCTGAAATGGAAAATGACTTGACGTACAGTTTCTCTTTCTTTCCATGCCCCTGATCCACTTCAGGATATGTGTGTGAAAGAGTTAATATTTAATGGGGTATTTGGAAGCCAGCCTGTGGGAGTGAAAAGCAAAAGACACAGAAGACCAGATCCACCCCCCACCCCCACCTCTTCCACTAGCTGAAAAATCAAAAGCCTTTATTTCCTTATCACTGGAAAGAAGTCGTCTTAGTCATATGATGGAATGAGGGTTGCAAATGGCTGGGAGAATCCAGAATTTGGGCATCTCCAGTCTCTAGCTGAGTTTGGTTTCACGATACTCCAGGGGGATGCTGTGGGCTGCTTCAGGGAGCCACGAGTCCCCAGAGATGTTACACATGTGCAAAACTGGTGTGAAAAACCCATCACATTCCTGGCATGACTCTGTCAGACCTAAATAGCCTAAAGCAGAAGCCCCTGTTGGGAGAAATTGGTAGGACACTGGTCCGTATTTAGGAATGATTGCTTTAGACTTTGAAAATAATGTTCTGTTTCTTTGGTGCTAATTGGAGGTCACTGAAACTGAAATTTGGGGGCAAGTTGCCTAGGGGAAAAGGCCCAAGGCAAGTGTATTTGCTAAAGCTTTTGGGGCTTCTACTTCAAGTGAAATAAGAGTGAGGGGAAAGGGGAAGAATTAGTCAACTATGGCTGCGTGACATATTACCCAGCTCTTAGCAGCCTTTTGTTTTTCCAGCTGCAATGGGTCTTTGTTGCTGTGCACGGGCTTTCTCTAGTTGCAGTGAGCAGGGTCTACTCTCTAGTTACAGTATGCTTGTTTCTCATTGCAGTGGCTTCTCTCGTTACAGAGTATGGGCTCTAGGGTGTGTGGGCTTCAGTAGTTGCAGTGCGAGGGCTCAGTAGTTGTGGCTCACAGGCTTAGTTGCCCCTCAGCATGTGGGATCTTAGTTCCCAGACCAGGGACAGAACCTGTGGCTCCTGCATTGGCAGATGGATTCTTAATCAGTGGACCATCAGGGAAGTCCCTACCTAAGCAACTTTAATCAACACTATCTATTATCTAACAGTTTCTGTGGACCAGGGATCTGGCTCTGCTTAACTGGGTACCAATTTGCTCAGAGCTTGCACTGGCTACAGTTAAGATGTTGGCCAGGGCTATGGTCATTTCAAGGCTTGGCTGGGGACCTGTTTTCAAGGTCACTCATGTGTCTTTTGGCAAGCCTTGGATCCTCATTGACTGTTGCCTGGAAATGTCATTTCTTAATGACATGAACTTCTCCATAGAGATGCAGCTGACTTCTTTTAGGTAGAGAGAAAAGCATTAGGTAAACCACCATCTTTTTGTAACCTAATCTTGGAAGTGGTATCCCATCATTTTTGTTGTCCTCTGTTCATTAGAAGTGAGTCACTAAGTCCAGTCCATACTCAGAGGGAGGTGATTACCAAGGGCATGAATACTAGGGGATGAGCATCACTGCAGACCATCTCAGAGGTTGCCCACCATAGGTAAGGAAAGAGAAAGAGCAAATACACAGTGATATGTTACCAAGTTGGTCATAGCTTTGAGAAAGCAATTCAGTGGTAAGTTGGTTGGTTATTGGTTGGTTGGTGTGTTGGTTGGTTGCTGTTTGGTTGGTCATGGTGCACATCTCCAGAGAATTTCATGAGACCCAGCATCTTGGAACAGTCTGTGAGGAAAGAAAAGGATGAGGACACTGCATCGGATCCTTTGGGCTGCTGTAGCAAAGTACTACAAACTGGCTATCTTAAAACAACAGGACTGTTTTATCTCACAGTTCTGAAGGCTAGAGTCCAAAATCAAGGAGTCAGCAGGGTCATGTTCCCTCTAAAACCTGTCAGGTAGGATCCTTCCTTGTCTCTTGAAGCTTCTGGTAGCTGCCAGCAGCCTTTGGCATTCCTTGGTTAGATGCATCTCTCTGATCTTCATCTCTTCCTTCTTGGGTTTCTCTCTTTTTTTCTTGTAAGGACACCAGTCAGACTGAATTGGGCTTCCCTGGTGGCTCAGACTATAAAGAATCTGCCTGCAATGCAGGAGACCCTGGTTCCATCTCTGGATCTGGAAGATCCCCTGGAGAAGGGAATGGCAACCCACACCAGTATCCTTGCCTGGAGAATTCCTTGGACAGAGGAGAATGGTGGATGACAGTCCATGGGGTCACAAAGAGTCAGACACGACTGAGTAACTAACACTCACTCACTTATACTGAATCAGGAGCCCACCCTACTCCAGTATGACCTCATCTTAATTTCCTCTGCAATGATCTTGATTCACCACACCCCCTCTAGCACACCACCCATGGACATACCTGGAGTACATGCCCTCATTGGGGGCCTCACAGAGAGGAGGAGTCTCTCTCTGGCTAAGGCCTGAGGGTTTTGCTCTCTCCCCCTGATGCAGGAAGAACCAAGTAGGGAAGCCTGGAACAGGGGGGCCAGTTAGGAAGCTGGTGTACCAATATGGGCATGAGTGGTGAGGGAAAGGAGGAATGGACATGGTACCTGCCTGGGTGGTCCAGTCAAAGAACGGAGTCAAGGAAGATTCCAAGGGCTGAAGTCATCAAGGGTGGGGAGCCCTGGAAGAAGGTTTACTCATTTGGGAGTGTCTTAGTTTGGGTTCTCCTGAGCCGGAGACATGTATTCAAGCAAAGTAGTTTATTTTGGAGACAATCCCAGGAAATATTGGCAGGAGACTGGGGAAGTGACCAGGGAGAGGGGTTTAGTGATCACCATGGGCAGCTGCAGCTTAATCCCCATCCCCTGCAGAGAAATATGGGGACCAGTAAAAGATGCACACCCCCTGTGAACCGAAGGCACTACTTGGTATGGATTGAGTGCTGCTCCTGGTCCATGTCAATTTCCTAGAACTTCCTGCCTGCCCCCAGGAAGTGGGCTCTGGCTGCCAGAGAAAGTCCTGGGGCAGGAAAGTGGGATGCTTCCAGATGGAAGCAGGGCTGTTGTGCAGTGTGAGGGCAAGGATTGTGTTTGGCAGTGTCAGAGACATAATACTAGGGGCAAGAAAGTGGAGCCACTGTCCCAGGGCTGAAATTCTATAGAATGCCCACACAGTTTCATGAGGCCCGGCTCTTCATCCCATGAGAGAAACAGGCCTCTTAGTGGAAATGCACTGATTTCGTGAAAAATTCTACAGAGACAAAGATAGACAGCTGAGAACTGCAACATAAACAAGACAAATGGCCAATTCATGACTTTGTGCTTAAACCTGGTTCTGTGGGGGTGGGGGGAGATGCATTCTTTTTTGCCACAAATCATTCTCAGGAAGGTCAAAGCTGCCCCAAAAGGATGGGGAGGAGTGTGTAAAATCGGTAACAAGAGATGAAGAATTCAGGTCCAACACTGTCCTGACTTCATTCAGTAGCTTCAACACTGGAGACCCAGCAGAGCAGGCCCATCCTCTACTGAAGCTCCTTTCAGCTGCAAAGCTGTAGGCTGTGAAGCATGGGTCTGTGTCCACCATGTTTTTCTGGATAGGTTACAGTGACAAGCATCCATGGAGATACATAATCTGACAGCTTCTTTGGAGAACGAGGTTGATCATAGGTAAGTCAGGAAGATTAAGGCCATAGCTGTAGCTCCATGGGGATGTGTTTGAAGGGGCCAGGGCCACAGGTCATGGAGGGCTGGTTTTAAAAGGCATCCTTAGACAGTTCATGTGCCATTTCACTGCCCACAAACGCCAAACACAGGAGGAGCTTGCTGAGACGTCATTCCATTGGGTACATCAGACCACCAACTCCCCACCCTCCAGAAGTCACATTTGGCTCTTCGGTTTGTTTTAGAGTCCTTTTTCCTGGACCTTGGCTTGGGTGAAAAGCCTCAAGTAACAGATGTGTCTGTATCATGCACAGACTCTATCACCTGAGCCCTATTTATGGAAGAACTGGACTTAGCTGGAAGACTTCTGAAGTACTGGCTGGGTTTGTAAAGTGAGTGTTCTGGGAGGAATCTGTCTTCATCACCTGAGCAGGGGAGGGAAGTTGACAACAGGCAGTGGCCCCAGATGTTGAACTGACTGATGCCCTTACGAGGGGACCGTCCATCCCACCAGCAAGCCTAAGTCACTGGCTTGGGAAGTGATGGATTGGTCAGTGATTAGGTGTATGGATGCTGGGCCAGCCTGTGTGGGCTTGAATCCTGGCTCTGCCTCTTTACCAACTGAGAGACCCTGAGCAAGACATATCACCTTTCTGTGCCTCAATTTGTAAAATGAACAAAAGAGTTCTTCCTGCATAGCTATTGTGAGGGCTGATATGAGTTCATGGAACTGTGCCTGGACATTATAAGTCCTTTATAAATGTTAACTATGCTAATTACTCATTACCACCCAGGGCCAAAACATTAGGCAAAGATGACTCACAGTTGTTTTTTTTTTTTGTTTTGAGAATAAATTGGTCCTAAAACCTTATTTTCAAAACTTAAATCTCATTAGATATATATCACCTCAGATGCAAACTGGGTTAAAATGAGAAATAACACAAAGATCCACCAGTTCTGGTTCCCCCTCATTCAAAGAAACATCAGATGAGGACAGCAGGAAAGTCACGAGTGCAGTTAAATAAAGGTCTGGAGCTCAGGAAAAGAGTACAGGCTCTAGATTCATGAGAATCCCTGCTCAAATTCTAGCTCTGTAACTTAGCAGCTGTATGCTTTCAGGTAAGATGCTTCCCTTTTCTTGGTCTCACTTTTCTCATCCATAAAATGGGGATACTTATAGTCCTGTACTGCTGAGATGGTACCATAAAAGGCATTCTTGGCAAAGGAAACTGCATAGGCTGAAAGCAAGAGCAAGTTCCATCACATAACGTGGGATGCCTGGAACCCAAGATGCAGGGGGAGGGGCATCCTGAGAGGAGAGGGCAGTGACCCCCTACCAGGACTCCCAGCTGATTAAGGCAGCACGGTAGGGTTCTGGGGCTTGTCTCTTTTCCTGCCTTAGAATAAAAATCTTTCCTCTCTAGGGCAGAGAGGAAGTAAAAATGTGGGACCCCAAGGGAAGGGCACTCTGAAATGCTGGGCCTCTTTCAGGCACTTCTATGCTTGTGAGCTCAGAAAATGAAAATGTTATTAAACTCAGGGTTTTGAAGTCATCTTTCCAGGATGACATCAGGAATTGAAGGCCTGAACCTGAGGTTGGAGGCAGGAGGGAGAACTCACTCATCAGGAATGCAAATGAGCCAGCGACCCCTCCCCCCCATACACACACACACACACACACACACACGCACACACACACACTGCCCTTGATCTCTGAGAGCTTCTGGAAACAACAAATACACGGAGAGTGCCTCCAGTCACAGAATTCTAGGCAGAAGGAAGGCTATTGTCAAGGGGCAAATACCCTGCCACACACCCTCATGCAGCAGGAACACATCAGGGTCCATTCAGCTCCCACGGAGAAACTGTCAGGCTTTCAAAACTAGTTTCTGGAAAGTGTCTCAAGTGTCTGAGGTGTTTAGAGATATTTCCAAACAAGAAAAAAAACTTTTAAGAAAAGTAGTCCCCCTCCCACCAACTGCTTGATCATCAGCCCTTGAAGCTGTGTCCCCACCCCACCATTAAATGGACACCTTTGGGACTTGCAAGAAAACACAGGGTTTTTTGTTGTTGTTGTTTTTTAATGATGGGTTATTTTTTTAAAACACTGAGACAAATGAATTTCAAAAGGAAAAAGCTATTATACTGACTTTATTTCATCATGGAAAATTTGTGTCCAAAGATAAGAATCATTTTATATAAAACAACCAAATAAATAAATAAATAAAAATAAATAGGAGTTGCTTCCAAGGGGATCAGAGGTTGATGGAGAATCAGATGCAGCCATATCTGCAGCCAGGACCTCCTCTTAGTACCTCCTCAGCACTGAAGGGGGAAGAGAGGGTGATGATGACTTTGGGGTGGGAGACAGGCAGGATCTGAGCTTGCCCTCACCCTGTGCCACCCCTGTCACCCCCCTCTTCAGTTCATCTGCATGTTTGGGGCTTTGGAATAACCCATCTCCCTGGACCTCCCCTTCCTCCTTGTAAACCGGGGATTACCATCCCCCTGGTGACCCTCCCCTCTGCCTTCGCAGCTTTAGACAGTTCAAGGGACACCAGGAGGAAAAATGTTAACTACTCTTTCTGCTCCAAGGAGGGCCTTTTGAACAGTGACTGAATTATATCCTAAGGTGATTCTGCCCCTTTCAGTCAGAGGCAAGAGGTGGATAGAAGGGGCTCCCAGACATGATAATGAATGTTGTCCAAATTTAATATTCCCAGAAAGGCATGCCTTGGCCTTGAGGACTGCCAGCAAAGAAGAGTGATGTTCTTTGTTCAAAATTTGGTCTCCTGAGACATCGGACCCAGAAGTGGCTCTAATGCTGATGTGCAGTGGGAATGGGGATAGGTGCTCACCGTTGCAGCCCAGGCCGCTGAGGGAGCCGATGCGGTCCAGCCTCCGTCCAAAGCAGCCAGAGTCGCGCATCATCTTGGGGCCCCGCAGGGCCCGGAGGATGCCGTGGTGGGGGCCGAGGAACCCCGCGGGGGCTGCCGCCGGGGAATCCCAGGTTTCTTCCAGGCCCTGGCCCTGCTGGAGGGGCTCCGTGCGCAGCTGCTCCGCCTGCAGCTCCGAGACCCTGTCCCGTAGACGGTCCAGCAGCTCCTGCAATGCACGGTAGGGGAGCCAGAGCTTCAGAAACCCGCACCTGGACCCAGCCGCCCTCGACGGCGCCAAAGAGATCCAACTGCGCTGGGTACCGGCTTCCCGCACCCAGTCTCGCCATTTTCTGCTTCCCTTTCTGATTCTCATATCACTAATTCCTTAGGGAGGGTGGGACCTCTTGGGATGTAAGTGGAGGCGGGGTGGATGGGGAAACCGCTAATTGCTGCTGTCTATGCCCTCCTGGCGAACCCGGTTTACGCAGTTCAGCAGCGCTCACCTGTAACCCAGGCAGTTCCGAGGCCGGGCCGGGGCCACCCAGCGGGTGGGAACGACATCCTAGCAGCGACAGGTGCAAGAAGAGAAGAAGCAGGAGCGCCCGGGACAGCGCCGTCTGGGAGTCCATGTCGCTGGCGGAGCGGATAGAGGTTGCGGCCGCGGCTGCTTCGCTGGGTTGCGCTTCACGTCTCACCTTCTGAAAGTGCCCGGTGGGCGCTCTCCCGGATCCTTAGGCAACAGCCGCCTTTTATCCTTGGTCCTGGGATCCGGGCCGGCCCTGCCTCTCTGGGTTATCTCTGATTTATCGGCCGCATTCCGGCCCGACCCGCTGAGCTCAGGGCGGGGGAATGCACCTCTCCGCGCCGAGGGGGTGGAGGCTGGGGAGAGCAGGCCTTGTATAGAAATGGGCCTGACCGGGAGCTGGAACGCGTGCCCGGGGTTGGGGGCGGAGGGGGGGTGGGTTGGAGGGATGGGGTGCGGGAGTTGGGGCGTAGGCAGGGAGAGGTAGACACCAATAGGTCTTTAGTCTCCCTCTGCTTCCTTTCCTGCGAAACCGCCGGGGGCATTAGCGTGGATTTTTTTCTTTCCTCCCCACCCCCATTCCTGGATTGAGCAGAGAACCCCAGCGATCAGAGACTCGACGCAAATGCCGGGCGCACGAGGTGACTCACAAAGAACAGCCCCAGCCAACACCCCATCACTGCAGCGCGTCTTCCCTCCCCGCCTGGAACTCGGCACCCCGCCTGGAAGCGCGCAAGCCTTCAACTCTGCCCTGCGCCAGACCGCCGGTCCCCCGGGTGCGCTGACCGCTGTCCGTGGTTCTGATCACTCTGAGCCACCAACGCAACAGTCCTTGCTCTCCTCAACTCCCGTCTTGCCAGAAAGAGAAGCACGGGGCAGGGGCCAAGAGACGCATGAGACCCCCTCCCCGCCCTCTCACGACCTCCTGCACTAGGATGCTAATTCTCCAGTGTCACCTGATTAAAAGTCTGGGTATGACAAGGAACTTCTGGAATGCTGACCCTTCTTCCGTCCCTTAAAGGGTAGAGCTGATTTGACAGGAATTTTGAGAGGCAAAGCCCAGAGATGAAGTCATTCAGGAATGCCTTCTATCACATCTCCTCCAGGTGCCAACACCTCCTCTCCCCCACCAAGTCAACATAACGGAAAAAGCAAGGATGACTGCAAGATGGTTATCTATATAGTGGGACACTAGGGGTGTGAAGGAGTGTCTTCTGCAGTGCCTCCTTCAATTGGTCGTCCAGGATCTCATTCCCATTTGCAGATCTGGTCTGCAGTTTGCACGTCTGGGCCTCCTGCCTGTGATTGCAAAAGGGGCTCCAAGGGGAAAATGGCCCTGGGAAGAGACACAGCAGATTAAATCCCCCTTAAAATGTGCATGACTGATGTCACCTCCCCTTCTAGATAACTTGTGTTGGCAAGCATCAGGATGAGGGAGAAGGGTTGTTCAGGAAAAGAAAGGTGTTGTGACAAAAGTGGAGAAAGGGGCAGAAGCTTGGACCACTAAGCAAATCTTGCCTGAAAAATAGCACCTCCCAGGTACTGAGTGAGAAAATTATTATTATTGTTCTTCACTTTTTTCGATAAGGAAACTGAGCTCAGAAAATTAATGTACTTTTTTTCTTTTCTTTTTTTACAGCAAAATTTATTTTTTGCTTTAATCAAGGCACAATTGATTTACTTAGTTTCAGGTGTATAACATAGTGATTCAATATTTTTATAGATTATACTCCATTTAAAGTTATAAAATATTAGCTATATTCCATATACCACATATTATATCCTTGTATCATATCATTTTATATCTAGTAGTATACCTCTTAATACCCTACTCCTATTTCTCACCTCCCCCATCTCGCTCCCTGATGGCAGCCACTACTTTGTTCTCTGTACCTCTGGATCTATGTCTATTTTGCCATATCATTCGTTTTATTTTTTAGATTCTACATAGAAATAAAAACATATAGTATTTGTCTTTCGTGGCTGTACCAGTTTACATTCCCACTGACAGCGCATCAAGGTTCCCTTTTCTCCACATATTCACCAACATTTTTCATTTGTGGTCTTTTTGATGATAGCCATTCTGACAGGTGTGAGGTGATATCTTATTGTGGTTTTGATTTGCATTTCTCCACTGACTAATGATGTTGAGCATCTTTTCATGTGCCTCTTGGCCATCAGTATGCCTTCTTTGGGACAACATCAAATCAGGTCTTCTCACCATTTTTCCATCAGGTTTTTAAAATATTGACTTGTATGAGCTGTTTGTTTGTTTTGGATATGAACCTCTTGTCAGACACATCATTTGCAAATATTTTCTCCCATTCAATATCATGAATCGTGAAGTCACTCAGTCATGTCCGATTCTTTGTGACCCCATGGACTGTAGCCCACCAGGCTCCTCCATACATGGAGTTTTTAGGTTGTATTAATCTATTTTCTTAAGATCACACAATTGACAAGTGCTAAAACCTGGATTCTAACCTAGGTAGTCTGATTTTTAGACCTGAAGCTCTTAATCACTGCCAGGGTGATTGTTAGGTGTTTCTACTAAAGAAAAATTAGATTACCCTATGGTCATTTCTAAAGTTACAGAAAGCTGTGCAGTGAAGTATGTGTAAGTCTGGTCCCTGACACAAGGGGAAGGAGGTAAAGCAGAAGCAAGTTCAGTATTTTACAGATAAAGGTGGGGGAGAGGTAAGGGCTCTGGGAGCTGGAACAGTGTGTGCATGTGTGTGTGCACACACGCACACATGCACACCAAAGGAAGAATATCCAAAAGTTAAATGGCAGAGAGAGATAACAAAAGACAGCCAAGAGCAGAGCTGAGACTTAAGGCTGGGGCTGCTGAGGGTGTAGAGAATCCCTAGAGCTGGAAGTCATGAGATTAAGGGTTGGGAGCAAGACAGAGTCCATCAACCAATACCTTTCAAGAACTGACTCTGTATCTTCTGCAAAATGGGCATATGCTCCCTCCTTTCATGGACTAAAAGGGAGAAAAAAATGTCCTTGAAAATCAATAGCAGTGTGAAAAGAGCCAAAGAATTCAGAAGACATATGAGAGTTCATCTTTGCTTCAGAGATTCTGTCTCAATGGGGAGACAGAGTCATTCCAGGGGAAAATGATAAAGTGCTGAGCACTCTGACTGAACCCCTATCTTCTCCCAGTAGAGGGGATTGTGGGAGAAAACTTTAGTGCAGACACAAGACTGAATACACACTCCAGGGACTTCTGCCTAGGGAAGGACAGGTCTTATAGCAGATCATCTCCATCAACATTTATTGAATGCCTACTCTGTGCCATGCACTTTTCTACTTCTATTTAATGGAGCTATGTGGTAGCACTACCACCCAAGGATTAAATGAGATGGATATGTGGTAAGCTGAATAAGAGCCTCCCTAAGATGTATATATTCAAATTCTCAAATCCCTATGCCTTTGAGGAGCATACGGTGTAGGGAGAGAAACAGACAGTCACAGGCCCCCAGGGTAAGGTGGTGACTGATCCAACAATGAGACCTGGGTGCTCTGGGAATGTGGCAGAGCAGTTGAGGAGACAGCTTCCTGGAGAAGGTGATTCTCAGCCAATGCTTGAAGAATAAGAATGAGTCAGCCATGAGAGAGGAGATGAGGAGGGTTCCAGGCAGAACTCGGGGGGAGGGCTGGTTAAGTGTTCAACTACCTCTCCTAGCATCTCCGTTCATTCAGTCTGCTGTATGAACTAGGAATACCATAGATTGGGTGGATTAAACAACAGAAATTTATATCTCTTAGTTCTGGAGACTGGGAAATACAAGAATCAAGGTGCGGGCAGATTCAGTGCTGGCAAGAGCCCATAAGTTGTCTTCATTGAAACCCTACATGACAGAGGGAGTGAAGGAGATATATAGGGTTTCTTTTAAAGATTTTTTGATGTGGACCATTTTTAAAGTCTTTACTGAGTTTGTTACAATATTGCTTTTGCTCTAAGTTTCATTTTTTGATGAAGAGGCATTTGGGATCCTAGATCCCAGATCAGGAATCGAACTCATACCCCCTGCATTGAAAGGCAAAGTCCCAACCACTGGGCCACCAGGAAAGTCCCAGCAGGGTCTTTTTATAGATCCCATCCTCTACGACCCTTAGACTTTCTCCAAAAGCCAGAAACCACCAGCAGAGGGGCTGTCAGATCCTTCACAGCAGTGGCAGCCCTGTGTGTGTGTGTGTGTGTGCGTGTGTGGGTGCATGTATGCAAAAGGTGCTTTAGAAACCAATCTGAGTGTGTAGATTGTCTCTGCTCTTGGAGTGGACTTCTAGACTTATGGTTAGCAGAGGAAGAAGGTCTGAGTTTGGTAGCCTGGAAGAAAATAGCTATTAACTCTTTCCACTCCATGTCTAGCTTCCCAGGTGGTGCAGTGGTAAAGAATCTGCCTGCCAATTCAGGAGACAAAAGAGACATAGGCTTGATACCTGGGTTAGGAAGATCCCCTGGAGAAAGAAATGGCAATCCACTCCAGTATTCTTACCTGGAGAATCCCATGGACAGAGGAACCTGGCTGGCTGCAGTCCATGCAGTCGCAAGAGAGTTGGACACAACCGAGCATGCATCCCAAGTCCAGCTTCAACAACAATATTCAAAGCATCTGACTATGGTTGCCTGTGTGTTGCAGGGTAATAGTCTCTCTCTCCCCTTTTCTCCCTGTCTCTCCTTTCTTCCCCTCTCTTTCTCATTGTTATAACCTCAAAAGGAAAAAAGAATTCTGAAAGGATCACCTTATCCCTCCCCTCACCTCCAAAAAGGGTTGTATTCATTCTTTGTCCCCATAGCTGACATTCTAATGACATCATTGGGGCCCCTGGACTCAGAAAATCTTGAAGTCAATTTACTTTCAACCAATAAATATACCCTTCCTTTGCCTAGACCAATTTAAGTTAAATTTCTATCACTTCTATCTCAAAAACTCCTAACTGACACAGTCCCCAAAAGAAACTGCAAATCTTTTTCTTAGAAGTGTATCTGGAGAACAAGCTATCTCAGCCCTGGTTAACAGCCCAAGGTCTAGAGCCTGTGCAGACTAAAGTACTGAGCACTGTCCAATTTAACTCCCTCTTCTTGTAATGTGAATTAATGTCCATGGTCAGACATAAAGCAGAAAACGCATTCAATAACTTTCCAAAAGGCTGGAAAGTCTGAGCTGTCTCAGCAGGTGGGAGGGAAACAGAAGGAAGGATGAGAGGTACAGCCCAGAACCCACACCCTACAGGAGTTCTGTCCTGGCACAGTGGGGAGAGATGGAGGAATTAGAAGGTCCAAAGACTGCCTTCAAGTTGCCTACAGTCTTAACAGGCAGACAGACTTCCCCCTTCAGCAGGTTAAGGAGGGGTAAGAAGCAGGACTGAGGACGTACATGTTGACTCCCACCGACCAGCTGGACATTTGTGCATCTTGTGTTGCTGAGCCAGAGACACCATGGGAAAGAGGTCCCTCTGCCTCCTGAGGCGGTTCCCTCCCAAGGTTGTCTTGGTCCAGGAATCTCACCTCCTTCCCACAGGAAACAAGACAAAGGATTATCTTAGCTGAGAGCCGGGAGCCTGGAAGTGGATGTGACAACCATTCTCTGGCCCTGCTAATCCAGGAGGGATATGGGGTCTGCACTCAGTGTTTTCTGCTTTCTGTCTGGCCACGGGGATCAACTCACATTACAAGAGGAGAAAATTAAATTGGATGGTGCTCAGCAATTTTGTCTACAAAGGTTCTAGACCTTGGGCTGTTACCAAGGCTGAGATACCTTGTTCTCAGGATACATTTCTAAGAAAATGTATGCAGTTTCTTTTGGGAACTGCATCAGTTAGGAATCTTTGAGAGAGAAGTAATAGAAATTTAACTTAAATTGGTCTAGGGGATGTGGCTCTTAACATCTGAGGGTGATGGCATGGCATTGGTTTCACCCAGCCTGTCTGGTTTGAAGGCTCAAGGTCACCAATTAAAGGACTGGTTTTGGCTTCAGGGGAAAAAGCCGTATCGGGGAGCCCCTGGAGAGATGCTCCATGGCCCAAGTAGCTGACCTCACTGGGTAAGGAGCTGACCCTGGACAAGCTTGTGCCTTGTCTCTAGGTGGGAGAGTCTGTTCCTAGACCTGGGACTCCCTAATTAAACAAACATCTCCTCCTATCTAGACTGGCTGGGATACAGAGCATTAATGAGCTGAGGAAATGGCAACCCACTCCAGTACTCTTGCCTGGAAAATCCCATGGACAGAGGAGCCCAGTACATTACAGTCCATGGGGTCACAAAGAGTTGGACACGACTGAGTGACTTCACTTTTTTTCACTTTTTTCAAAGAGCTGAGGCCAGGAGCTCACTCCTCCAGGACTCTTTCAGGAGGGGAATTCCTGGGGGGCATAGCTCAGCCCAGTAAACTGGGGCTTCCTTACCCTAAAATATTAGTCCCGTGTTGTCTGACACTCAAACTTAACTGGACGTCCTATATCAATCTGGCAACAGGACATGCGGAGAGGAGGGTGGGGCTTGGGGGCTACTCTCGTACCCAGGTTCTTCTGTCTGCAGGTAGTGGATGTGGGAATCAGGACAAAGGGAGTTCTCCAATTTTCATTAGCATCCCCACCTGGTTCCACCTCATTGTGATTGGATATCCATTGCCGGCCTTCACTGTGAGGGTCTCCAGCTGCCTGTCCTCAAGAGCGCTGACATCCTGGGTTTGACCACCTCACCGCTGTCTGGGGAGAGACAGTGCAGCCCTTGGCTGAGAGGGTGGAGATGATTTTGCCACATAACAGCACTGACCCCCAGCCCAGGGGGCTAACTACAGGACTGGACCTCTGCAGCTGCAGCAGGCCAGCGTGCCTCCCCAACTCATCGCCATCATCAATCAATCGTCAGGCTCCTTGCACCCCACCCCTCCTCCAGTATCAGGAGAAAGACCACAGGCTCACAACCCGACACCCCACTTCCCACCCCAACACCATCAGCCCTGCCTGGTCACTGAGCCTCCGGCTCTGTGGAAGCCGCATCCCCTTGGGGCCTCAGTCTCCTCATCCAACCTTCGGAGGTGGGGCAGAGAGATGGGCAAGATTCTAGCACCCTTGGTGCCAAGTAAAGGAAAGTCACAGGCTTCTCTGTGCTGCTGTTTTCCCGTCCATGAAATAGGAACAATATGGTCTTGTGTGAGGATTAAGGGGCTTCCATGGAGGCTCAGTGGTTAAAAAATACACCTGTAATGCAGGAGATGCAGGAGACACAGGTTCCATCCCTGGATTAGGACGATCCCCTGGAAGAGGAAATGGCAACACACTCCAGGATTCTTGCCTGGAGAATCCCATGAACAGAGGAGCCTGGCAGGCTACAGTCCATGGGGTCAAAATGAGTCAGACACGACTGAAGGGACTGAGAACCCATGTGTGCACATGAGGATAAAAGGAGAATGCCAAGCAGATGCAATCTTTCAGAAACCTTGGCTGCTGTATTAGCTGTTTTCCAATCCCTGCGTTCTGCGTTTCCCCATCGTGCCATCTTAGACAACGGATTTTGGAACTTCCATCCTGTCCTTGCAGGAAAGACCATGGAATCTTTCCCTAGAGATCTTTGATGCTATGACTCAACATCTTCAAACATTTATCAAACTGACTGTGTTTGGCTTATGTTAGGCTCTTGGTCTTGAGTGGTCCTTTTGCGAGTGAGCATTCTCTAAAATTCCCATAGTCAAACAGCTTAGTTTCTTCTTGGAACTTGGTGCCCTTTCTGCTCGGCATCAGATCAAGGTAGAGTTTGCTTTTCCTGCACATTGAGTTCATCGTCACCTTCTTTCTTGGGAAAGAGTTCCACTCCCACTAGGCAGAGAAAGCATCTTAGGTAAGCGCGGAATAAAGAACAGAATGGAATTTAAGTTCATCCTTCCTTTAAAAATGCAGCCCACAGGTCACAGGGGCTTCCTTGATGGCTCAGATAGTAAAGAATCCACCAGCAATGCAGGGGACCTGGATTTGATCCCTGAGTTGGGAAGATCCCCTGGAGAAGGGAATGGCTACCCACTCCAATTTTCTTGCCTGGAAAATCCCATCAACAGAGAAGCCTGGAGGGCTACAATCCATGGGGTTGCAGAGTTGGACATGATTGAGTGACTTATACACACACACACACACACACACATCAGGTAAGGTCAGTCCCAAAGAACCAGGAGCTGTTGCTGCTGCCACCGCAGGGAAACTCTAAGCACGCCTTCCCTCCAGCTCTCTTCCTCCTCCTCCTTTCCCCAGTGCATCTCCACTCTTGCCCTGGAAAATGCAGCCACTGGTCCCTTTCCTCATTTTACAGATGGGAAAACAGAGGCCCAGAAAGACGAAAGTCCCTGTCCAGGGTCACACAGGAAGGCAGTGATTCAACTGATTCAATCATGAGATGGACATGAGGCCAGTATCTATCTGCCCTGCAGGGAGGCTATGGGAACCCACGGACCAGTCTATACAAAGGACACATCATCCTGGGCGACACCCACACTCTCGGTGTACTGAAGGCTTTCTAGGGCCAGTTGCTTTTTATTTTGAACTAATTTCCAACCTATAAGGAAGTTCCAAGAATAACTGAGAGAACTTCCATATACCCCTTACTCAGAAAAAACCATTCTTTAATGTTTTGCCATATTTGTTTTGTCGCTCTTGGTAAAATAGGACAACTAACACACAGGCAACTGAAGAAAAAAATAGATAAGTTAAACTTCAACAAAATTTTAAAGTTTTATGCATCAAAGACACTATCAAGAACAAGAAGACAGTCCATATTTGAAAATAATTGTGGATCGTATATTTAAATGTCCAGAATATAGTTTAAAAACTCTTAAAATACAGCAACAAAAACACTAACAACCCATTTTTCAAATGGGCAAAGGATTTGAATAGATACTTCTGCAAAGAAGATGTACAAAAGGCCAATAAACACATGAAAAGTTGCTCAGTTGTCATTAGCCATTAAGAAAATGCAAATCAAATCCACAGTGAGATATCACTTTATACACTAAGATGCCTCTATTTTTTTTTTAAAAAAGGAAGATAGCAAGGATGTGCAGAAATTAGAACTCTCATACGTGGCTAGTGGGAATAGAAAATGATGCAGCTCTTTTAGAAAGCACTCTGGTGGTTCCTCAAAAAGTTTAATAAAGAGTTAACATGTGATAAATGCTATAGTGTTTAATATAGAGTTACCACGTGAGAAACTCTATACCATTTAATATAGACTTACCACGTGAGAAACTCTACACCATTTTTTTTTTTTTTTTGGCTCAAAAGGTAAAGAAAGCAAGCTAAACAGCAGGCATGTGAGGGTGTTTTTGGCTAACACAGTCTCTCCCCCAGAGTCATTCCCTAGCCTTGGTCTTGCCTCCCAAATTCCAGGAATGGAGAGGATCAGAGAAGTTAAATTCAACCAACAGCTATATACCATTTAATATAGAATTACCATGTGATAAATGCTACACTGTTTAGTATAGAGTTATCACATGATAAACTCTATAGCATTTAATATAGAGATACCATATGATAAACTTTATACCATTCAATATAGAGTTATCACATGACCCAGTAAATCTACTCCAATCAATACACTGTGGAAAAAATGAAAATATGTCCACAAAAAACTTGTATACAAATGTTTATATTAGAGCAGCTTTATTTATCATAACTTAAAAGTGGAAGCAATTCACATGTCCATCAACTGGTGAATGGATAAACAAACATAGCCTAGCCATACAATGGGATATTGTTTAGCCATAAAAGAATAAGGATGATTCTTGCTACAATATAAATGAACCTTGAAAATAATCACACTAAATGAAAGAAGCAGAAACAAAGACCATATATTATGTGATTCAGTTTCTATGAAATGTTCAGAATAGGCAAATCCATGGAGACAGGGAGGAGATTAGTGGTTGCACCCCACTCCAGTACTCTTGCTTGGAAAATGCCATGGATGGAGGAGCCTGGTAGGCTGCAGTCCATGGGGTCGCGAAGAGTCGGACACGACTGAGCGACCTCACTTTCACTTTTCACTTTCATGCATTGGAGAAGGAAATGGCAACCCACTCCAGTGTTCTTGCCTGGAGAATCCCAGGAACGGGGGCGCCTGATGGGCTGCCATCTATGGGGTCGCACAGACTGAAGCGACTTAGCAGCAGCAGCAGCAGCAGAGACTAGAAGGAGAAGGGCGATGGGGACTAGCTGCTAATGGGTACAGGGCTTCTTTTCAGGGTGATGAAAATGTTCTGGAACTAGTCGTGACGGCTGCACATCTTTGTGAATATTCTCAATGTGTGGTTAAAAGATGGGATGTGAATTGTATCAGTAAAAACATGTGAAATTGTCCTTAATTTTCTGTATTCTGAAACAACGCAACAGTGGGGTTATCTTGACCCTAAAGCTGAGGTAGGATTTCCCCCATGAAATCATATGGGACTGGGTTTTTTCTGTTGTTGTTTTTTGTTTGTTTGTTTTTGGTGTTTTGGTCTTTTTGCAGGAGTAGTTTTCTGCCTTTTCTTTGGACATAGGTTTATTTATAAGTGCATTTTACCTCAGTCACAACTGATTTTGGAAAACCACATTCCTTAATAATTTATCTATTTCATCTAGGTTTTCATATTAATGTGTATTGGAATGTACAAAGTAGTGTCTTTTGACATTTAAACTTTCTCTCTGTTGATAGGTACTATTCTTCCCATCATACCCTCAAAATTGTTGTAGTTTTTGCTCTGCAAATAAATATATTAAATGCTCACCATCAACCTTTTAACCTAGATTTCCCCAACTGCCTCTTGGTTGGATCAAGCTCATCATCTAGTTTTGTTGTTGTTTAGTCACTAAGTCATGTCTGACTCTTTTGCAACCCCATGGACTAACTCCTCCAGACTCCTCTGTCCACGGGATTTCCCCGGGCAAGAAGACTTGAGTGGGTTGCCATTCCCTTCTCCAGGGGATTTTCCTAACCCAGGGATCAGACCCACATCTCCTGCAGCACCTGCCTGCATCTTCAGGCATATTCTTTACCACTGAGCCACCAAGGAAGCCCCCAGGACAGAGAGTTCATCAAAAACATGATTACAGGCACATTCCAGGCTGACTGTGCTGTCCTGACTATTGCTGCTGGTGTTGGTGAATTTAAAGCAAGTATTTCCAAGAATGGGCAGACCCACGGGCATGCCCTTCTAGCTTACACTCTGTGTGTGAAACAGCTAATCGTTGGAGGTAACAAGTGGATTCCACTGTGCCACCCTACAGCCAGGAGATTTCTCTGAAAAGATGCCTGTGAACTATATTCTTTGAGATCTTCAACCTTTGATACTTAAAGGACAATTTAACTAGATAGAAAGTTTTACTTCCCAATTTATTTCCTTGGCATGTCCCTGATAGCTCAGATGGTAAAGCATCTGCCTACAATGCAGGAGACCCGGGTTCAATCCCTTGGTCAGGGAGATCCCCTGGAGGAGGGAATGGCAACCCACTCCAGTATTCTTGCCTGGAGAATTTCGTAGACAGAGGAACCTGGCGGGCTATAGTCCACGGGGTCTCAAAGAGTTGGGCATGACTGAGCAACTAACACTAACACACTTATTTCCTTAGTCTCTTGAAAATGTTGCTCTGTCTGTTGTTGCCTTGCTTTGTATATTGCTCTTGGGATGTCTGGCCATAGCCTAATTTATTATCCACATAAAATAATTGAGAATATTCTTTTAGCCTGGGTGACCTGATCATATTTTCTAATAATTTTTATCAGTGTATATATTGGAGTTCATAGCCTCAGGTCAATTTCTCCGTTTTCTGGGAATTTGTATATATATTTTTTAAATCTTTGTATTTTATAATGGAGTATTGCCAATTAACAATGTTGTGATAGTTTCGAGTGGACAGCAAAGGGACTCAGCCATACATGTACATGTGTCCATTCTTCTCCAAACTCTCTTCCCATCCAGGTTGCTATATAACATTGAGGAGAATTCCCTGTGTTATACAGTAGGACTTTGCTGGTTATTCACTTTAAATACAGCAGTATGTACATGTCCATCCCAAACTCCTTAACTATCCCTTCCCCTGATCTTTCTCCCCAGCAACCATAAGTTCACCCTCTAAGTCTGTGAGTCTGTTTCTGTTTTGTAAATAAGTTCATTTGTATCATTTCCTTTTAGATTCCACATTTAAGGGATGTTTCTCCTTCACTGTCTGACTTACTTCACTCAGCATGAGAGTCTCTTAAGTCCATCCATCTTGCTGCAAATGACATTATTTCATTCTTTTTAATGGCTGAGTAGTAATCTATTGTGTGTACGTACCACTTCTTTATCCATTTCTCTGTTGGTGGACGTTTAGGCTGCTTTCATGTCTTGGCTATTATAAACAGTGTTTGTGTACAGGAATTGATTATTCCATATTCCATGTCTACTCTTTCATAAACAGCCCCTTTTATTAAACCTCCTTGAATTATTCTAAGTCTGCTGCTTTCTGCCTCCACCCTCACCAATACCTTTTATTATCATTGTCATCACCATCACGTAATGTTTTCGACCTTGGGTGTTTATTCCTCCTGGTTATGGATGCTGTGTCTGCTCTTCAGACAAGTCCCATGGTTTGTCCAGGTTCTGTCTGGTTGAGATGAGCCCTCTGTGTGAGGGAGAAGAAGGCACACCAGGCCTAAAAATGAGACAGAAGAAGGCAGGACAGTCACAAGGCCTGCTGCCAGGGACTTATCTTAAGGCAGCCCTCTGGCCTGTCACCTGCTCCCAGCCACCATCTCCCACTAGGGTTTTAGGATCTGAAGGTGGGAGGGTGACAGATAATACACATGCATTGTACCGAGCTCTCCTCCCTGGCCTGGCAGGCTCTGGCCAGTGTCCCCCAGGAAACCACACCGTCTTCCTGATTGGATGGGGCCGGAGAGGGCATGGAGGCTCTAGATGGCCGCAGGTCAGGAGTGACTGGCCAGTCTCCAGTTCTGCCCAGGACAGAACAACCTCAGCAGCCCGCTTCCTGCCAGGGGCAGGGAGGGCAGGCCGGGCCATTCAGACATGAGGAGCCATGTGCTCTCTTTTTATAGCACCTACATTTGAACTGGGCAAGGTTCTAACTCATTCATTCAACAAACATTCATGGAATGCTTACTCTCGTCAAGGTGTTCAGGGTACAGCAGTGAACAAAACAGACAAAGCCTTATATTTGGGAAGCTTACGCTCTAATAGAAGGAGATAGATCCATAAAATTAAGTAACTAAAATATATAGTGTACTGTGTGTGCTCAGTTGCTCAGTCATGTCCAACTCTTTGTGAACCCATGGACTATAAAGCCTGCCAGGCTTCTCTGTCCGTGGGAGTCTCCCAGCAAGAACACTGGAGTGAGTTGCCATTTCCTCCTCTGGGACATCTTCCTGACCCAGGGGTCAAACCCACGTCTCCTGCATTGGCAGGTAGAATCTTTACCACTATCACCACCTGGGAAGCCCCATTTAATATATTAGAAAGTGATCATTCTAAGGAGGAAAATAAAGCAAAGAGGGAGGGCTGTGTTAGGGGTTATTGAGTTGTTGGCAGGAAGCTCAGGAAGAACTCACCAGGGAGGTGATATTGGAGCAAAGATTTGAAGGAGGTGAGGAGGTTGTCTCAATGGTTTTAGGGGAAGAGGGAGCCAGGCAACACTACAGTGTGTTGCAACATGCAAAAATAGCAAAGAGGTCAGCATTAGGGAGTGGAGCAAGTGAGACGAGAGAGAGAGGAAGTGGGATCAGAGAGGTGGTAAGGGCCGAACAGAGCAGAGCCTTCCGGTTCAGACTTGGGCTAACTTTACTCCAAGTAAGATGGGGCCATCAGAGTTTAAGGCCAAAGATGGATAAGGTCTGACTCATGACCTAACACTCAGTGTGCCCATGTCTGTCTGAAGAGCTGGCCCCAAGGACTCTTTTGCTTCTTCTCCATCCTCCTCAGAATTCTGGGTCTCAGCCCCATGGGGCCCCTCCCCCAAGCTTCTAAGTTTTAACCAATTCCAGGCGGGCACAGTTTCTTCTTTTGGTATCTCCCTCCCTGACACCTAATTTTAACCAATTCCGGGGGGGCACAGCTTCTTCATTCAGTGTTTCCCTCCTTGACACATAGAGTTCTCATGATTTTTCAGGTTTTCATGGCTAATTAACAATTTTAGGGGCTTCCCTGGAAGTCCCCTGGTTAAGACTCCACACTTCTGCTGCAGGGGCCAACGGGTTTGATCCCTGGTAGGACTTCCCTGGTGGCTCAGACGGTAAAGCATCTGCTTACAATGTGGGAGACTCGGGTTCAATCCCTGGGTCGGGAAGATCTCCTTGAGAAGGAAATGGCAACCCACTCCAGTATTCTTGCCTGGAAAATCCCATGGACATAAGAGCCTGGTAGGCTACAGTCCATGGGGTCGCAAAGAATCAGACACAACTGAGAAACTTCACTCACTTCACTGGGGAGCTAAGATCCCAAATGACATATGGCCAAAAATAATAAATAATAAACAATTTTTTAAAGGTTTACACATAGAAAAAAATTAGTAAAAAAAATAAAAGCAAATAAAAATAAAAAATAAGAGCAAACAAGTAACTGTATGTTAAATTGTCTCTGTTAAAATAACCAACATGGTTCCTGTCTTCAGCTGGCCCTTGTCTGTACCCTCAATGGCGGACCTTCCACTGTGAATGAAACCCAGTCTCTAGTTCTGAGGATGACCTGAAGGTGATAAAAGGGAGATTTCCCTCATATTCACTGCAGATGAGTTTCCCAGTACCGCCAAAGCACAGTACCACAAATTCCTTAGCTTGAAACAACAGAAATTGGTTCTCTCATCATTCTTGGAAACCAGAAGTTCAAAATCAAGCTGTTGGCTGGGTCTTGCTCCTTCTGTAGTTTCTAGGGGAGGATTGTTTCTGGCCTCCTGCAGCTTCTGGTGGCTTCAGATGTTCATTATTGGCGTGTGGCAGCATCCCTCCAATCCCTGCTACTGTCTTCACATCACCTTCTCTTCTCTGAGTCTCAGATCTCCTTCTCGCTCTCTCTTTTTTAAAAATTATTTATTTTGGGTGCTCCCGGTCTTAGTTGTTGCATGTAGGATCTTCAATCTTTGTTGTGACAAGCCAACTCTTAGTTGTGGTTTGTGGGATCTAGTTTCCTGATTAGGGATTAAACCCAGGCCCCTTTCACTAGGATCACAGAGTCTTAGCCACTGGACCACCAGAGAAGTCCCTGTTGGTATTTTTAAAACAACTTTATTGAGATATAATTCACATACCATACAATTCATCCATTGACAGTCTATCATTCATACTACAGAAATCTGTAGCTGGTGGTGAACTGAAGGTGATTAAAACAATTTTAAAAATCTAATTAAATTTTTAAAAGTATATCATTCATAGCTTTTAGTACATTGCAAATATATGCAACCATCATCACAGACATCTTAGAATATTTTCATCACCTTATCATGCCATTACCCCCCTACACCACCCCCATCATCACCTCTAGCCCTAAGCAACCACTAATCTTCTTTCTACCTTTATATTTGCCTATACTGGATAGTTCATATAAATGTAATCATAAACCATACGGCATTTCGTGTTAGGCTTCTTTCACCTAGCATAATATTTTCAAGATTTATCCATGCTGTAGCTTTATGTATCAGTACTTCACTCCTTTTCATTAGACACACCACATTTTGTTTGTTCAGTCATCCACAGATGACTGGGTTACTTCCACCTTTAGCTGATTATGAATAATACTGCCATGAACCTCCATGTACAAGTTTTTATGTGGACATATGTTTTCCTCTCTCTCAGTTATATACCTAAGAGTGAAATTGGTGAGCCATATAGCAAAACTATGTTCAGTCGTTTGAGGAATGCATATATATAATTATGCATAATATTAATTTCATATATAATTTTAATATATTTCTCTATGTTGCTAAAGCCACCAGGGCTTCCCTAGTGACTCAGACAGTAAAGAGTCTGCCTGCAATGAGGGAAACTTGGGTTCAATCCCTGGGTTGGGAAGATCCCGGAGAAGGCAATGGCAACCCACTCCAGTACGCTTGCCTGGAGAATTCCATGGACAGAGGAGCCTGATGGAATACAGTCCATAGGGATGCAAAGAGTTGAACACAACTGAGTGACTAAGTACAGCATGTTGCTAAAGAGCTGTCATATTTATCCTTTTAAATGGCTATTTTATAGCTCACTGAATTTATTTTTTTTTTATGGTAGCAACAACTAATTTCTTTTTTCCAAACTTAAAACTTTTTTATTTTGTATTGCAGTGTAGTCAATTAACATCATTGTGGTAGTTTCAGGTGAACAGCACAATTTCCTTTTTTTTTTTTTTTTTTATTTTGCAGGGGAAAATGGACGAAGGAAAGGATCAATGAGGGTGGGAGGGAAATGGGAAGAAAGAAGGGGAGTGATGGTGGGGAGGAGTATATGTAATTTCTTAACCAATGGCTTTCTGTTTTTAATCACAAAGAACACTTTAAAAAAATCATGTTGAATTCATCCTATATTAGGAGGTTTGATCTCGAAATGAAAAGTTCAGGAAACAAAAAGTCCAGTTAGGGTGTCCTCATCTTAGGCACATCTTGGTATTTTGTATTGATAGGTCTATCTTTACCACAATATATTATTTAGGACAGGATCACATTTGTCACCTCTTCCTCCTTACTACCCAAAGTGGTACCAAACCCATAAAATAGTCAATAAACCTTTACAGAGTGAACAAATAAGTCTTTTTTTTTTTAAACTCTCCTGAGTAAACTGAATCTTTTGAGGCTCATAAGTGAATATGTTTTGCTCTTTGTCTATTACAGCCAGATTATATGAGTGGGGTATTAAAGTCTCCCACTATTATTGTATTGCTGCATATTTCTTCTATCATATTAATTAATGTTTGTCTTAGATATATCAATGCTCCAATGTTGGGTGCATATATAATTGTTATAACTTCTTTGTGGATTGTTCCTTTAAGTCGTTATGTGTAACCTTCATTGTCTCCTTTTCAGGATCTTTAAAGTCAATTTTATCTGATATAAGTATTGCTACTCCTGTTTTCTTATGGTCCATATTTGCATAGAAAATCTTTTTCCAGCCCTTCATTTTCAGTCAGTATATATCCCGTATTTTAAGGTGGTTCTCTTGTAGACAACATATACAGGGGTCTAGTTTTTGTATCCATTTGACCCATTTTAGTCTTTTGGTTGTCTCTTGTAGACAAGGTATGTAGGGGTCTTGTTTTTGTATCGATTCGGCCAGTCTTTGTCTGTTGATTAGGGCATTCAGCCCATAAACGTTTAAAGCAATTATTGATAAATAAGATTTACTTTATTGTTTTGGGTTCGAATTTATACACCCTTTTAGTGATTCCTATCTAGAGAATGTCCTTTAGTTTTTGTTGGAGAAATGGTTTAGTGATGCAAAATTCTCTCAACTTTTGCTTATCTGTGAAGCTTTTGATTTCTCCTTCATATTTGAATGAGATCCTTGCTGGATACAATAATCTAGGCTGTAAGTTATTTTCTTTCATCACTTTAATTACATCTTGCCATTCCCTCCTGGCTTGGAGAGTTTCTATTGAAAGATCAGCTGTTATCCTTATGGGAATTCCCTTGTGAGTTATTTGATGTTTTTCCCTAGCTGCTTTTAATATTTGTTCTTTATATTTAATCTTTGTTAATTTGATTAATATGTGTCTTGGGCTGTTTCGCCTTGGGTTTATCCTGTTAGGGACTCTCTGCATTTCTTGAACTTGAGTGGTAATTTCCTTCTCCATTTTAGGAAAGTTTTCAACTATTATCTCCTCAAGTATTTCCTCATGATCTTTCTTTTTATCTTCTTCTTCTGGAACTCCTATGATTCAAATGTTGTAGCGTTTAATGTTATCCTGGAGGTTTCTGAAATTGTCCTCATTTCTTTTGATGCATTTTTCTTTTTTCTCATCTGATTCATTTATTTCTAGGATTCTATCTTCTAATTCACTAATCCTATCTTCTGCCTCTGTTATTCTACTATTTGTTGCCTCCAGGGTGTTTTGGATCTCATTTATTGTATTATTCATTATGTGTTGACTCTTTTTTATTTCTTCTAGGTCCTTGTTAAACCTTTTATGCATCTTCTCAATCCTTGTCTCCAGACTCTTTAACTGTGATTCCATTTTGATTTCGAGATTTTGGATTAATTTTGCTATCATTATTCGGAATTCTTTATCAGGTAGATTCCCTATCTCTTCCTCTTTGGTTTGGTTTGGTGGGCATCTATCCTGTTCCTTTAGCTGCTGGGTATTCTTTTGTCTCTTCATTTTGTTAAAATTGCCAAGTTTAGAGTGTCCTTACTATATTCTGGTAGTTTGTTGAATTCTCTTTATTGAGGCGGTTTACAGGTCTTTTCAATATCTGATCTCTGCCTTGTTACAGAGGGGGCGGAGATGAACACTCAAATCTAAACCGGCCAGGTTCAGGCACTCGGATAATCCTCAGAAGCACAGACTCAATTGAGTCTGCGTTTTATGCCCTTCCCAGATCCGAGTAGCGCAGGTGATGAAATGTTCAGCGAGCGCAGCTGCTGCGACTTATCGCCTCCCCGCTGCTCAGTTTTCTGGGTATACAAACAGCACACTTTCTCAGGCAGATGTTGACCATCCAGAGCCCCAAGAAGCGTGAGTCAGCACAGAAACCTACTCACAGTTCCGTTAGACAGTGTCTCTCTAGGGCTGTAATTGCCCGCCTCTGGCCCTGGCTGCCTGTCACCGGAGTGGGATGGCCTGCAGCTGGCCAACTCTGTGCAGCCCTTTGTTCCGTAGGTAGTCCTGGTGCTGTCTTAAGTTAGGGCTGGCTTTTGATGTAGTAGATAACCGACAGTCTGGTTATTTCGCTCAGATAGCGCCCGAGATAGCCAGGCCAAATCCTTTCTCAAAGCAATGCAGGCCTCGCCGCTCCTCCTAGCCCAGCCCCCGCTTGCCAATAGCAAATGCTGGTGTCCGCCATTTCTCCGCAAAAGGAGTTACCGCAGGGCTCGTTTTCTCGTTTTGAAAACAACGAGTTGTCTTTCTAAGTGCCTGATGTCCTCTGCCGGCATTCAGAAGTTGTTTTATAGAATTTATTCAGCATTCAAATGTTCTTTTAATGGATTTGTGGAGGAGAAAGTATTCTCTCCGTCTTACTCGTCCGCCATCTTAGCTCCTCCCACAGCTCACTGAATTTAATATTCTTAATATAATTGACTGTTCTAATTTGATAGTGCCTAGATTTTTCTTATTAGTTTAGTTAATGCTACTATAAAAATCTTTAACTATGTAAGCTTTTTGTCCTTTTAGATCAATTTTCTTCAGCCTCAGCCCTATAGACAATATGGGTTCAGACACTCTTCTGTAGGGCTCAGGGGGCTGTCCTGTGTGTTGCAGGGTAGTTGACAGCATTCTGGGTCTCTAGTCCCTTACCCAAATTGTGACCAAAAGTATCTCCAGACATTGCAAAAATGCGCCTGACTGATAGCCATGGTCTTAGATATTTTACTCAAGATAAACGCCCAAGGGGACTTCCCTGATGGTCCAGTGGTTAAGACTCTGCTCTTTCACTGCGGGGGCGTGGGTACAATCCCTGGTAGGTGAGTGAAGATCCCACATGCTGTGTGGTGTGGCCAAAAACATTAAATATATAAAATAACAAATGCCCAAGAATGAGATTCACTGATAGAGGCTACAAGTCTGTTCATGGGTCTCAATGCCAACCAGTGGCCAACCCTCCAGGGATGGCAGCAGTTCACAGCCTCGTCACAAGGGTCAGGAGAAGGGGATGAAGGATCCGCGTGGATGCCTATGAAAGAGCAGACCTCACCAAGAGTGGCTGCCCACTGCTGCTCACACACTTGCAGGGGGCGCCTTTCACAGAGCAGCCCCTGGGGTGTGTCCTAGACCGACGTCATTCATTCGGAGTACAATGCATGATGTGAACGCAGAGCCTCTAGCTCACAGTCAAGAAGAAGCACACGGTGGCTTAGATCCTGCAGGTTCTCTGCAAACAGAGCAGAGGAGGGCAGGAAGGAGCAGAGAACAGAGAGAGGGCACAGGAGAGGGGAGGGAGCCAGCCCTGCCTGGAGGGCGACACTCATGAATGGTGGAGTGGGGGACACACGTGAGGACGGGCTCATGAATGGCTGGCCCAGAACGTCCACATGAGGGATATTAATAGAGCCGTTCCGGGAGAGGACACCCTGTGCTGGGCAGGGTCAGACACAGGAGCAGGCCCGGGTGTTCGGGAAGCAGGCCCCATGAGATCCCCACCACGGGAAATGGGGGAGGCGCTGGCAGGGCTCTGATGTCACCTTGGTTGGCTCTTTCCCCTGACGCCACTCCCCAGGGAAGGCAGCCACCCCCACAAGGGCTAGCCACATCCTCCTTGATGGCCTGGACCTGGAGCTGTGCTCCCCCATTTGATTGGCTGTGTGGAGTGATGAGAAGGACTGGAAAATAACTAGGTGTGACTGGAAAATCAGAAAGGGGCATTGTACTGGGCTGAGCTGTGTCCCCTAAAACTCACACCACCCAGAACCTCAGAATGCAACCTTATTTGGAAATAGGATCTTCGCTAATGTCATTAGCTAAGATAAGATCATACTGGAACAGGAAGGGCCTTAAATCCAACATGACTGGTGTCCTCATAAGAAGAGGAGACAGGGACTTCCCTGGTGGTCCAGCACTTAAGAATCTGCCTTTCAGAGCAGGGGACTTGGGTTCAATCCCTGGTCAGGGAACTAAGATTCTGCATGCTTCAGGACTTACACACACAGGAACTACTGAGCCCATGCACTCTGGAGCCCATAGAGAGAAGTCTGTGCACCACCACGAAGATCCTGCCTGCCATAACTAAGACCCAATTTAGCCAAAAATAAATACATAAATAAATGAAGAGGAGACACACAGATACAGACAGACATGTAAGGAGAAAGCCATATAAAATCGGAGTCAGAGATTAGAGCCACATGTCTACAAGCCAAGGAACACCAAGGAATTCGTGAAACCACCAGAAACTGGAAGATGCAAGGAAGGATCCTTACCTTGAGCCTTTGAAGAGAGCATGGCTCTGCCAACACCTTGGTCTCTGACTTCCAGCTTTTAGAACTGTGACAGCATGAACCTCTTTTGTTTTAAGCCCCCCAGTTTGTGGTGCTTTGTTGCAGCAGCCTCAAGCAAGGACAGGGACATCTAGTATTTGCAAAGGATCTTTGATCTGAGCTTCTGTATCCTTTTGTTTATGCCTTAGGTCTCTGGGGGACTTAGCCTTTATGGGGCAACACAATACAGAAAGGCAGAGTTTGGGGTCCAGGAGTCAGCCTGTTGGCATTCAGATTTCAGTCCCACCTCTCACTAGTGTGACAGATTGAACCGTCAAAGAGGGCTGCAGGATCTCCCACCCTCCATGCTCTTTCTACAGTGGGGACTTGACTCTCCTCTCATTGAAAAGGGAGTCCATGTTCCCTCCTCTTGAATCTGGACAGGCTTGTGAATAAGGCAGAATAAGCCCTGTGATTTCTCTGGCTGGGTCATAAAAGGTGGATGAGCTTCTGTTTTGCTTGCCCAGCGGAACACTTGCACTGAAGTCCTGAGCTGCCGTGTAGAGTCCAACAGCCTCGAGACTGCCGTGCTGTAAGGAAGCCCAAGCTAACCCACCCATCCTTCGGCCTCATGGAGAAGGATGTTCCCCACCTATAACTGCTCCGCCACCATCTGACTTCTGGGACAAAAGACCTGAACTAGCCTTCCTCATATTCCTGACCCACAGAAATTGTAAGAGAGAAGAAAACACTTTTTAAGCCCCCAAGTTTCAGGGTGATTTGTCATGCAGCAATTGATAACCAGATGCTAGCTGTATTTCAGGGAAAGCTACTGCAGCCTCTCTTTGCCTATTGATAGTAGTACCTGACTCGTGAGGCAGTGGAACGATTAAATGAAATATGTAGGCTGCTTATCACAGGGCCTGGCACAAAGTTAAGTACTCAATACAAATTATCAATTGTGCCCATTATTATTACGATTACTATATATAACTGCTTTATACACAGTTACTGTATATACTTTCCATCAAGAAACCAGTTGTGCAGAGAAAGACAAACATCACATGATACATGTAGAGCCTTTTTTAAAATGGTACAAATGAAGCTGTTTACAAAACAGAAATAAATTCAAAGATGTAGAAAACAGACTTACGGTTACCAGGGTATAAGTGGGCTGAGGTGACGTGAAAGTCTCTCAGTCATGTTCGACTCTTTATGACCCCATGGACTATACTGGGGTGTAGTCAAACCCAAGTCTCCTGCATTGCAAGTGGACTCTTTACCAGCTGAGCCACAAGGGAAGATAAATTGGGAGACTGAGACTGACACATACATACTACTTTATATAAAATAGGGATTCTCAGATGGTGCTACGGGTAAAGAACCTGCCTGCCAATGCAGAGGACGTAAGAGATGAAAGTTCGATCTCTGAGTTGGGAAGATCTCCTGGAGAAGGGAATGGCAACCCACTCCAGTATTCTTGCCTGGTGAATCCCATGGATACAAGAACCTGGTGGGCTACAGTCCATATGGTTGCAAAAAGTCAGACACAACTGAAATGACTTAGCATGCATGTACACACATATATAAAATTGATAACTAGTAAGAACCTACCATAGAGCACAGGGAACTCTATTCAATACTTGTAATGATCTATATGGGAAAATAATCTAAAAAAGAGTGGATATATGTATATGTATAACTGATTCACTTTGTTGTACAGCAGAAACTAACATAACATTGTAAATCACTATACTCCAATAAAAATTAGTTAATAAAAAGTCAGTTGTACCTATTCTGGGGAGCAGGAATTGATCTTCCAGCTCCAGTTAAGCCTTCAGACATTGCAGCCCCTGTTGACATCCTGGCGGTGACCACATGAGAGATGGGCCAGAACCACCCAGATTCCTGATCCACAGAACCTGTGGGATTATAAATGTTTATTTTTCAAGTCATTGTATGCATGCTTAGTTGCTTCAGTCATGTCTGATTTCTTTGTGACCCTATGGACTGTAGCCCACCAGGATCCTCTGTTAGGGTTCATTTGTTATGCAGCAGTAGATAACTAATACAGGTAGGTATTGTTCTATTTTATAGATGAGGGAAGTATGGCATTCATTCACCCCTCCAACAACTACATATTGAGTGTCTACTATATGCCACGCACTGTCTAACCTCTGGGACCTAACAGACAACAAGGAATACAGAGCTCCCCTCCTCACCTAGCATAGGACACATGCAGGTTAAGTAATGTGGTCTCAAGTCACAGTGAAATGACACACCCAGGATTCAGCTTCAACCTACCTGTCTCTAATTCTGTGACCCCAACACCCAGGGCTTTCTTCACCCCACAAATTTATTTCTTGGGGGCTGATGACCTCATCTCCCGCTGTCCACCCCCCTAGAGTAGTCTATCCTGGTGGAGGTGCAGATCTATGTGGGGTGCAACTGGGGAAGAGGGCAGGTGGTGTGCCCTCCCTTGCCCCCTACTCTCAGAGATCTGCTGGGTGCTGGCAAGTCCGGCACTTAGGCCCCAGAAGAAACTCTGGGGAGGGGAGGAGAGTGGCGGGAATGTCCCCAAGGTGGAGCACTCAGGGAATAAAACCAACCAATAACTATAATGTCCCTTCTTGGCAATCAACTTACTAGGATCATTTTTTTACATGGGGGAGAGGTCGTTTATGGATAGACTCCCACACCTTTTAAAGATCATTTAAAATACTCTGTGTTCATGGCCAACAACAGATGACGCCTGCTCTCAGGGTCCACCGGTCTGTTTCAATCTGTCTGGCTCAGAGGTGAGGCTCATAATCTTTTCTTCTAGAACCACACAGTCCCCACGTCTTCACCCCATCACCAGCATTTGAACTAAACCTCGGTTCTTCAGAGGTGTCTGCTTGTGTGTGAGAGTGCGGTAGGACCCACACCTGTCTGGGTGAGTTTAAGTTTCACTGGACCCCTGATCTGCCATGTGTGTGAGGAGTCTGATAGCTTTGAGACTGCCGTGCGGTCAGGAAGCCCAAACTAGCCTGATACCAGTCAGGGTTCTTGACCTTCCCCAGTCAGTAGAAACTGGTAAGAAGCCAGACAAGAAATGCAGGCAAGGCTTTATTGGTTCTTGCTGTAGCAGGGGGAAGCAAAAACAGGTAACAGGTTCCCTTGCTCAGTCCCCAAAGTGAGGAGAGCTGGCTCCTTATATAGGGTAAGGTAGGGGTATGTTTAAAGAGCTTCTTGATCAGGGTGAAAGAGGAGAGTGAAAAAAGCTGGCTTGAAACTCAACATTCAGAAAACTAAGGTCTTGGCATCCGGTCCCATGACTTCATGGCAAATAGAAGAGGAAAAAGTAGAAGCAGTGATGTTTTATTTTCTCGGGCTCTAAAATCACTGCGGACGGTGATTATGGCCATTAAATTAAAAGACGCTTGCTCCTTAGAAGGAAAGCTATGACAAACCTAGAAAGTGAAAGTGAAGGTGTTAGTCCCTCAGTTGTGTCCAACTCTTTGCAATCCCATGGACTGTAGCCCACCAGGCTCCTCTGTCCATGGGATGAAAGTGAAGGTGTTAGTCCCTCAGTTGTGTCCAACTCTTTGCAATCCCATGGACTGTAGCCCACCAGACTCCTCTGTCCATGGGATTCTTCAGGCAAAAATACTGGAGTGGGTAGCCATTTCCTTCTCCAGGGGATCTTCCCAACCCAGAGATTGAACCCAGGTCTTCTTCATTGCAGGGGATGCTTTAGGACAAACTTAGCGTATTATAAATCAGAGACATCACTTCACCCACAAAGGTTGCTATAATCAAAGCTCTGATTTTTCCTAGTGGTCATGTTCTAATGTGAGAGTTGGACCATAAAGAAGGCTGAGCACTGAAGAATTGATACTTTTGAATTGCAGTGCTGGAGAAGATTTTCGAGAGTCCCTTGGACTGCAAGGAGATCAAACCAGTCAATCCTAAAGGAAATCCATCCTGAATATTCATTGGCAGGACTGATGCTGAGGCTGAAGCTCCAATACTTTGGCCACCTGATGTGAAAAGCCAGCTCACTGGAAAAGACCCTGATGCTGGGAAAGACTGAAGGCAAAAGGAGATAAGGGAGGGGCAAAGGATGAGATGGTTAGATAGCATCACTGACTCAATGGACATGAATGAGAACAAACTCCAGGAGATAGTGATAGACAGAGGAGCCTGCCATGCTGTGGTCCACGGGCTCGCAAAAAGCTGGATACGAATTAACAACTGAACAACAATGACAGGGATGTGTCTAAGGGTGGGGCTGGAGGGGTAGCTTAGGTGGTTTGCCTACCTCTTTGGTGACGTGTGCAGGGGGCATGCACAGCACCTTGCTTTTGCTCCCAATACCCTATTTTTGCTCCCAGCTCTTCAGAAGTGGCAGTTGAAAATTTTTTTTGTTCATTTTGTATCTTGTTGTCCATAATTTGCCCCCAACTGCTTGGGCACACAGTTATTTTTAGTCCCTTACAATTTGTTTGTATTTTGTTGCTCCAGGAGACATTTGTCCAGGTGCAACCAGTGCAGCAAAGGGTCCCAGGTAGCAGCCTGTCTCAAGCCCACCTGGAAAAGCCCTGGGCCCACCTGAAGAGAGAGAAATGCCCCTAGCTTAGCCCCTGTTGCTAAGACAGCTCAGCTGCTGTCGGCCTAAAAAACAAACAAACAAGAATGAAGTGGACTTTTAAAAATCATCCATTTTCCACCCTCTTGTTTAAACAGAGAAAGAACCGAGGCCCAGAGAGGGGAAGCCAGTGTCCAGGACACAGAGCCAGTTTCCTGCCTCTGTTCCCAGCTTACCTCCTGTGCTCAGACACACACCGGAAGCCTTGAGAGCCCCGTGAACTAGTTAACATTGACTGAGCACATCCCAGGGCCCTGAGACCATGGGAAGCATCTCACTTGTGGGAAGAGAAAGTGAACAGAGCTCGGCTCTGCAGGGCAGGTGAGGGGTGGGAGAAGGAGTTCAGATATCATTCCTAGTACATCATCTTCCCCACCCCTTCCCTTGTTCATTTCCTCCCATCTCTCTCTAATGGGCCCCAATTACACCCCACCCGTTTTTAAATAATTCAACTTGTTTCAGTAAAGAGCCATCAGCTTTGATGTTGTACACACATCTTTAAGTCTGTGAAGGCAAGAAAAGTGGGGAACAAAGCAAGCCTCTCTGATCATCTCTTTCTTTTCCTCCTTCTCCTCCCCATCCTCTCCTCTATTGTCCCGGCAGCGTACACCTCCCATCCTGTAGCGGGAAGCCAGGGTTCTGAGCAGAAGCTGTGCTCCACCCCCGGTCAGGCTCCTGGCTGTCAGCACCCATGGCCAGCAGGATTGTTGCAAACTCTGTCACTCTAACGGCTGATAAAAACCCACAAACCACTCGCCTGCAGCCTGGGCTCCTGGTCCTGATAAGTTGGGCCTGTCAGCACCGCGTCCACACCTTCTCCTGGCTCAGCCTCCCCAGGCCCATCCCTGCTCTGGGCTTCCTGTTGCCTGTTTACAGCCAAGCCCTGGCCACCATGCCTAGGCCAGGCCACAATCACCTTGAGATGACCCTAGGGAGCCAGGCTTGCAGCAACAGATTGGGAAGGACAATTTGCTCTGGATGTGGAGGAGGTCCAACTGTGATGGACCCTTTCTGCCCCGAGTACTGTTCAGGCCCCTATTTCCAGATTGGGCCATGTGGGATTCTGACTGTCTGAGGCAGTTAAGCATCCTCCTAGCCCTTCCTAAGGCAGCCAGCTAGACCAGGGCTATGATCTTGACCCCCAGGAAGACTTGACCACAGCTTCCCTGGTGGCTCAACTGGTAAAGAATCCACCTGCAATGCAGAAGAACTAGGTTCGATTCCTGGGTTGGGAAGATCCCCTGGAGAAGGGAACAGCTACCCACTCCAACATTCTGGCCTGGAGAATTCCACGGACTGCATAGTCCATGAGGTTGCAAAGAGTCGGACATGACCGAGTGACTTTCACACACACACAAGACAGTACTGGTAGTCATAACTATGGAAGGGGTACCATCTGCTTCTAGTGGGTAGAGGCCAGGGATGCACAGGAGAGCCCTATGACAAAGAATTATCTGGTCCCAGGCTTCCCTGGTGGCTCAGTGGTAAAGAATCCACCCTGTGATGCAGGAGACATGGGTTTGATTCCTGATCCAGGAAGATCCCACATGCTGCAAAGCAACTAAGCCCGTGTGCCACAACTATTAAGCCTGTGCTCTAGAGCCTGGAAGCTGCAACTACTGAGCCCACGTGCCACATCTACTGAAGCCCAGATGCCTAGAGCCTTTGTTCAGTAGCAAGAGAAGCCACCACAATGAGAAACCGTTGCATTACAATTAGAGAGTGGCCCCCACTCGCTCCAACTAGAGAAAAGCCCGAGCAGCAAGGAAGACCCAACACAGCCAAAAAAAAGAATTCCCTGGCCCCAAATGCCAACAGTATTGAGACTGAGAAACCCTGAGCTGGACACCACAGGGGGCAAAGCCTGGAAGTGGGGTCTGCAAATGCCTCACCCAGAGATGCAGAAGCCAAGCCCAGGCACTGCCTGGGAGCCAGGCAGAGCCCTATCCTCAGGTACCAAATGACTTGGGACAAGTTAGACTAAGGCAGCATCTTCACAAGACTGGCCGCACCAGGTCCTTTCCTTCCCTCAGCCATTATATTCAGGTACATCCTGACCTTGCAGCCTCTTATCTGAGCTCATCCTAGGAAGGACACAGGAAATAATAGCAGCTGTTTTCCTGAGCTCCAACTATGATGTGGGCACTGGGCCAGGAATTTTACTTCCTCTAATGTTTCTACAAGGGGCTTCCCTGGTGGCTCAGATGGTAAAGAATCTACCTGCAATGCGGGAGACCTGGGTCCGATCCCTGGGTCAGGAAGATCCCCTGAAGAAGGAAATGACTACCCACTCCAGTTTCTACACAGCAACTCCAGGAGGGAGGGGGTTATTACCAACCCCTTATAACAGACAAGGAAACTGAGGCTCAGAGCTGCTACCTGATTTACCCGAGGTCACTGTTATGGCCATATTGAAGCTCCAAACCCTAGTGCTTGAGAATTACCTTATTTGGAGGTAAGGTCTCTGTGGGTGCATGCTAGTCACTTCAGTCATATCTGACTCTTTGCTACCTCCATGGACTGTAGCCCGCCAGACTCCCCTGTCCATGGGATTCTCCAGGCAAGAATACTAGAGGGGGTTGCCATTTCCTCCTCCAGGGGATCTTCCCGACCCAGAGATCGGACATGTGTGTCTTATGTCTCCTGCATTGGCAGGTGGGTTCTCTACCACTAGCCCCACCTGGGAAGCCCCAGAGTCTCTGTAGAGGTGAGCAGATGTAAACAAGGTCTTTGGGGTGGGTTCTGATCCCATAAGATTGACCTCCTCATAGAAGGGGGAAATTTGGACAGAAATGTGCATACACGCAGACCTAAAGGCAGAGATCAGGGTGATGAACCTACAAGTTGAGGAATGCCAAGATTGCCAGGAAACCACCAACAGCCAGGGCAACACGAGAGATTCCCTCACAACCTGCTGACACTGTGATCTTGGGCTTCTGGCCTCCAAAACTGTGAGACAAGAAACTTCTGTTGCTTCAGCAACCCAGTTTGTGGTGTTTTGTACAGTAGCCCTCAGGGGACTAATACAGTTGCACTGCTGCTAGGGGTGGGCCCCTGGTGGAGCTCTGAACTGTCCAACTAAAGCAGCCTCTGACCACGTTTCTATTATTCCTTCTGGGCCAGGTGCCCAAGCACCCAGCAGGTCCTTTAAAGCAAGACTTTGGCTGACAAAGGTCCATCTAGTCAAGGCTATGGTTTTTCCAATGGTCATGTACAGGTGTGAAAGTTGCACCATAAAGAAGACTGCTTGCCAAAAAATTCATGCTTTTGAACTGTGGTGCTGGAGAAGACTCTTGAGAGTCCCTCAAGACCCTCGTGGGGGTCTTGTCCCACCTTGGTGCAAGGAGATCAAACCGGTCAATCCTAAAGGAAATCAATATTCCCTGAATATTCATTGAAAGGACTGATGTTTCAGCATCAGCCACCTGATGTGAAGAGCCTACTCATTGGAAAAGACCCTGATGCTGGGAAAGATTGAAGGAAAAATGAGAAGGGGGTGACAGAGGATGAGATAGTTAAATAGCATCACTGACTCAATGGACATGAATTTGAACAAACTCCAGAAGATAGTGGAGGACAGAGGAGCTGGAGTGCTACAGTCATAGAGTTGCAAACAGTTGGACATGACTTAGTGACTGAATAACAACAACAAATTATGATTATTACTGTGGTATGACTCTGTCTTATGGTCCCAGGAAGACGGAGGGTCGGGCTATTGACGATGATTAAATATCATCCCTGGGCCCCCGTGCCCTGTCTCCCAGCACCCTATCATGGTTCTCAGAGGTGGGAACAAGAGGACCTTAGAGATTCACCACTGGGGTGCCGGGGCCCGCGCGGCACACTTTCCTTCACACGGTTCCCTGAGGAAGTCACGTGGTTGATCACACGCAGAGCATCAAGTGCTATCAGCAGCTCTGCCACGTTCCAGGGATTCTTCAGCCCCGTGTGGGACCCAGGGGAGTGTGCAGTCTGATGAGAGCCTGGGCTGCCATCACACAGGATGGCTTTGCACCCCATGTGGGCACATCATTCTCGAATCCTACATCCCAGCAAGTGCCCTTGCCAGGCCCAGGGCTGCTCCCTCCAGAACCTGCTGCCAGATGGAGCACGTTTGCCTCCTAGTAGGAGGGCAGGACAGCTCAGGATGGTCACCTCTAAGACATCCTCCTGGCCTCTTCCAGGAGACAGATCAGGTTCTCCTCCATCCCTGGGACTCAGTAAACATCTGTCAACACCCACCATGATCCTAACACTGTTGTAAAGGAGCCCCCAAATGTCCCTGATTTCAGAGAACTTGTAGTCAAGAAAGAGAATGACCAAATATTTCTTGTGGTGTTTTACTTTGCTATGTTATCAAATGCGACGGCCAGATCTCAAAATTTTCTGGCCAAAATCTAGAAATATGTGATAGAAAAATAACCAAGGAGGGACTTCCCTAGTAGTCCAGTGGTTAAGAATCTGCTTTGCCATGCAAGGGATGTGGGTTTGGTCGCTGGTTAGGGAAGTAAGATTCCACATGTCGCAAAGCAACTACACCCGCATGTGGAAACTACATAGAACACACGCACTCTGGAGCCCAGGTGCCACAGCTAGAGAGTCGGTGTGCTGCAATAGATGAGTACACATTAAGACAAAAAAAGAAAAACAACCAAGAACTCCCTATATCATAAAATCAAAACTAGAAACACAGGTGGCGGGGAGGGGCTGGATTGGGTGAGGGGTGGCACGTGACCAGCCTTTTGTTTTCTCTAAGTTTGTTGTTTGAGAAAAAGTAACACATGCTCACTGTAATAAATAAGAAAATCGGGATAACTAGTGGGAACCTACTGTATAGCACAAGGAGCCCAGCCTGGCACTGTATGCTGACCTAGAGGGGCAGGATGGTGGGGGTAGGAGGGAGGGGACATATGTATGCCTATGGCTGATTCATTTTGTCGTATGGAAGAAGTAAATGTGTATGCGTGTTCGTCACTCAGCTGTGTCTGACTCTTTGTGACCCAATGAACTGCAGCCCCCAAACTCCTCTGTCCATAGGATTCTCCAGGCAAGAATACTGGAATGGGTTGCTATGCCCTCCTCCAGAGGATCTTTCCGACCCAGGGATTGAATCCATGCCTCTTACATCTACCTGCATTGGCTGGTGGGTTCTTTACCACTAGCGCCACCTGAGAAGCCCAAATTATCAAGCTAGTCAATTAGTAAATTAAATTACTAGGCTTCCCAGGTGGCACTAGTGGTAAAGAACCCGCCTGCCCATGCAGGAGATGTAAGAGATGCAAGTTCGATCCTGAGCTGGGAAGATCCCCTGGAGGAGAGCATGGCAATCCACTCGAGTATTCTTGCCTAGAGAATCCCGTGGACAGAGGAGTCTGGTGGGCTACAGTCTATAGAGTCACAAACAGTCAGACATGACTGAAGTGACTTAGCGCTTATAGACCTAATGGCATAATCATGCAACATAAAGTCCAAACCAGGACGCTTTTGAGCCTGAAACTTGGTGGACTTAAACCAGATGGTAGACGCTGACTGGACAGCCTGGACACCCACGTCTTAGAAGGAGTCATGAGAGGGGACCAGCTAAAGCCGAGTTGGACATAGATCAACAACTGAACACATCTTTCTGAGTGTTTCGTGTATTTCCAAGCAGGTGATGGGAGGCCTGGGGCCGGGAGACACCTCAGTCCAGGCTCTGAGTTCCCCCAAGCTCTGAGCCATCAGCCTTCACAGCTGAGCGACTCCTGGGGTTCGGAGGGGACCAAGTTCCCAGGCTGTGGGGAAGACTCAAGCATCCCTCTCAAGGTTGTCTCCTAGTTTTGCTTTGAAAATTCCAGCAGGACCCTGAGCAGTGATTCAAGCTCCATCTGCTTGTTTGCTCTGGTCTTAGAGATTCTCCAGAAATCCAGGCCACAGAGCAAGGACAGGGCTAGGAAGGCCAGGTGGGCTGGCCGGTAGGAGACGAGCCACCCCTGTGAGTGAGCCCAGCAGAAGCTGTGCGCTGCCCCACTCCAATTGCACCCTCCCCCACAGGTTATGACCAACCTAGATAGCATATTCAAAAGCAGAGACATTAGTTTGCCAACAAAGGTCCATCTAGTCAAGGCTATGGTTTTTCCAGTGGTCATGTATGGATGTGAGAGCTGGACTGTGAAGAAGGCTGAGTGCCGAAGAATTGATGCTTTTGAACTGTGGTGTTGGAGAAGACTCTTGAGAGTCCCTTGGACTGCAAGGAGATCCAACCAGTCCATTCTGAAGGAGATCAGCCCTGGGATTTCTTTGGAAGGAATGATGCTAAAGCTTAAACTCCAGTCCTTTGGCCACCTCATGCAAAGAGTTGACTCATTGGAAAAGACTCTGATGCTGGGAGGGATTGAGGGCAAGAGGAGAAGGAGACGACAGAGGATGAGATGGCTAGATGGCATCACTGACTCGATGAATGTGAGTCTGAGTGACCTCCGGGAGTTGGTGATGGACAGGGAGGCCTGGCGTGCTGCGATTCATGGGGTCGCAAAGAGTCGGACACGACTGAGCGACTGATCTGATCTGATCTGACCACATCCCCTTTCGGCGTCCCTCATGGCCTCCATCCTCCTTTACCCAAGTGGCCAGTCTGCAGAGGGATATAGCCAGTTCCCCAACTTCCAGGATCCTGCTGTCCAAGAGCAACCAGGGCACTGTCCTCTCAGGTTCCACGTCAGCTCGACTACAGGTGTTTCGAGCACCTACTCTGCGTCGGACGCTGGAATCACAGCAGCAGCAGCGGTACTATAGCCCAGTTTACCAGGGCTTCCACCCCTGTGGGGACCACAGGCAACGGGTGTGATGAGTGTTAGCAAAGGAGAGAGGTCACAGAGAGAAAGGAGCCTTGAGCTAGTGTTGGGTTTTTCTGAGGAAGTAACATTGAAATGGAATGCTTGAGGCTCAGCGGGGCAAGGAGGAGAGATGAGCCATTGGCAGGCCCCACAGAAGGAACTCAGGGAGTTGGGGAACGGGAAAGAGGCTGTGAGGTCGGGTATGGGTGAGGTAGCTGGGGCTGGACCTTGTGGGCCTTCTAGACTGTATGCCAAGAAATGCGTGTGTGCTCCGTTGCTCAGTCTGACTCTTTGCGACCCCACAGACTGTAGCCCGCCAGGCTCTGCTGTCCAAGGGATTTTCCAGGCAAGAATACTGGAGTGGGTTCCTCCTCCAAGGGATCGCATCTCTTGTGTCTCCTGCATTGGCAGGCAGATTCTTTACTGCTACGCCACCTGGGATAGGGCAAGAACCACGAGCAATTGTTAAAGGAATTCAGACAGATGTTGAGATAGAATCTAATCTGCCACCTTCCCTGCCCTAGAAAACAGCTTGGGACAAGAGCAAACGCAGGTGACAAAGTCCTGTATCACAGGCCAGGGCATTGGGAGGGGGTGAGAGGAGCCATCTCAGAGCCTGGGGCCCACTAGAACCCATCCCTGGCTTGCTTAGCAGCCACATCACTTAGGGTTGGAGTGAAGCCTCAGGACCGAGGGAGGAGACAAGGAAAGAAAGCTCAGAGTATGGGCTTCTCTGACCTGCAGGCCCAGGCCCTGCATTGGCTCATACTCCCAGTCCAGGCCTGGGAGTCCCAGCTTCAAGATGGTCACTTCTGAGCACCGCCCCCCCCCCCGTACGCTCCCCTCAACACACACCCCCAGGATGGAGCAGAAAGAACGCACTGGAAGCAAAGGGACAGTCAAAAAAGGAAAAATGCAGCCAGATGGCACCAGGACTGGGTGGTTTTGCCCCCTTGCCTTCCCACGCGTGCACTGGGTGCAGACAGGAAGCAGTTGGAACCAGCTCCAGAATTTTGCAGGCGGGGTGGGTGGGGGAGAGATGCCCGTGACCACCAGCCGTCGGGTGGTGCCGTTGGTCCTGGGGACTGACCTCACTGCCCAGGCCCGCAGAGCCCCTCCTGGGGTCACATTCCGCGCTGGAGAGCCCCTCTCCAAGGCCTTGGATGGCGCCAATATCTTTTTAGGAACCAAGGGTCTAATTTTAGTGTCCCGGCCTTCGACACCTTCCTGAAATAGCTCCCTGTTTTCCCTCCCGGCCCTGCCCCTTCCTTGGAGAAGGTGAACCCCCTGCATCCCCGTGATCCGGGCTGGTGAGCGCAGGCCCACAGCCTTGTATGGGTCTCAGTAGAGGGACTCGTGTCTCTGTGGTCTGTTCCTGGTGACCCGACCCAAAGGGCTCTACTGGGGAGGGCAGCTCAGCGCCCACCAGACCAGGGGTCCCACAGAGCTCACTCCTGCCCTCTCCCTGTCCACTGGCCGTGCTCAGGCATGTCACAGGCCTATAGGGCCCAAGTTCAGGTCCCCAGCCCACTGGAAATCAAGCCTGCTAAGCCCCAGCCTCTGCCTGTGAGAACAGTGGGTCAGCAGACACCTTGACCCAGTGGAGCTTCTGTTTTTCATTCCGTATGCTCTGTGCCATCCATGTATCAATAACACTTAGTAGTAGTATTTTCTGAGCACTTACTATGGTGTCAAGTGCTTCTCATGCATGATGTCATTTAATCCTCTCAACTACCCTATGAGGTAGGTACTGTTACTGTCCCCAAGGTATGGAGCCACCAAGTACGGGGGTGGGGGGCACCTGAGATTGGAACTCAAGAGATCTGACCTCCAGCCCCCTGCTTCATTGTTCACATGGCATCTCCACCCAAACACTTCCTTGAACCCTCACAACAGCCCTCTCTCCCCTGCCTTTGTCCCAGGCCCTTCCCTGGAGCACTCCATTCAGATTCTTCTAGGCTTCCTAAGCAAGCCAGAGAGGTCATCTTGCCTGTGAGAAGTCACACAGCACACTAGCGGTGGATGAAGATTCAACCCCCAAATTCTAAGAATAACAGGGCATTTCCCGAAGGAGGCTGCAGCTCCACTAAGAGCTACAGATGTGTCAGCCGCATCCGGATGAACAAGGTGGTCCCGGTAATCGCTGGGTGTGTGCATCTGGGCTGGGATGTTTTCACCAGCAGCCCACTCCCTAACAGGCCCATGTGCTCATTTGCAGAAAAGCTTCCTAAAGGGGCCACCAGCAGGCTGAATGATGGGTGGCCAGGGTGCATGATTCAGCAGGCATCCGGGGCACACCCCTGGGGACCTATCATCCTGCTAGGAAGTGGACACATCAAAGGAGAAGAGCCAGAGTGGCCTCCCCAGGCCTCCTCTTGCTGCAGTCAGAGCCCAAACCCCACACCCATGGGTGTCTGTGAGTGGCAGCAGCTCCCTCCTGGGGCCCCGAGGCCTGGCTCCCTCCACAGGCTCCCGCCTGCATGCTGACCAGGCTCAGCAGTGACCAGGGTGGGGTGGAGGGAAGCAGCAGTTCAGTGAGTCAGGCAGGACGAGTGCTCCCACCCAGGAGAGCACGTCAGAGCCTTGGAAAGTGGGAAGAACCTTCAAACCCCACACCATCCGGCTTTATCCAAGCAGCCTTTGACTATCAGAATAGGAAATGCAATTATTGTCTGAGTGGATAAAGAGTCACCCTTCTGAAACCAACAACTTTCCTTACACACTGCCATCTCCAGAATTAGGGCTTGGGGCCTGGCAGGTGGACACACACGCAGTGGGCAATGGAAGAAGGGGGCAGTAGCTCACGTGCCAGGCTTTGAAATGGCCAGAGGGACTAATGATCAAACACTTGTAAGTGGGTGATGTAAGGAGCGTACGTAGCAAGCCAGGTGACAAACAGGACCTGACCTTTGAGGTAGGTGCTGAGGATGTAACAGGACATGTGGAGGACTGTGGGGACCTTGTCTGAAGGAGAAGCTCAGTGCGCCTGAGTGCCATCTTGGGGGCGAACACCTCTATCATCCTGATGCAAAGAGCCAACTCATTGGAAAAGACCCTGATGCTGGAAAAGATTGAGGACAAGAGGAGAAGAGGGTGACAGAGGATGAGACGGTTGGATGGCATCACCAATTCAAGGGACATGAACTTGGGCAAACCCTGGGAGATGGTGAGGGATAGGAAACCCTGGCACGTGGCAGTCCATGGGGTCATGAAGAGTGAGACGTGACTTGGTGACTGAGCAACAACAAGAACAAGCTCTATTGTCAGGTGCAGAAGTAAATGCAAAGTCTTCTAAAAAATCTGATTTTTAAAAATCTTGGCCAACATAATACCAGTAAGTTGTTTTATATTTATTATATTATTAATAAATGGTATATGATAAAGTATTATTATATTTTATTTATTTTTAATTGGAGGATAATTGCTTTACAATGTTGTGTTAGTATACATATATATATTCCCCTCCCTCCTGAGTCTCCATCCTGACAAACCCTCTAGGTTGTCACAGAGCACTAAGCTGAGATCCCTGTGTTATACAGCAGTTTCCCAGTAGCTATGTATTCTACACTTGGTAGTGTATAAATTATTATTGCATTTATTTTACTATATTATTAATATTTATTTGTAATGATCCCCTGAAGGTGTTAGTCACTCAGTCATGTCCCACTCCTTTCGACCCCATGGACTATAGCCCATCAGGCTCCTCTGTCCACAGGACTTTCCAGGCAAGAATACTGGCATGGGTTGCCAGGCCCTTATCCCGGGGAGCTTCCCAACCCAGGGATCAAACCTGGGTCTCCTCTATTGCAGGCAGATTCTTTACCATCTAAGCCATGAGGGAAGCCCATTAGTAATGATAAGAAATTATTATTGTCATTACCATTATTACCACTGAGAGTTTCTAACAACAGGTGTCTGCAGCCCTGGAGAGGGCTGGGGAGACAGCCTTTGCTGTGAAATTATGCTTTTCTTGTTTACAAAATACATTATCTGGTGTAATTGTCACCCCAAGCCTGGGAGCAGCCTGGAAACATCTGTTGTGCCCACCTGACAGATTAGGGAAACCAAGGCCCAAGAGACTGTAGCACTTTACAAGGGTCACACAGGAGTAGCAAAGCAGACACTTGGACTCAGGTCTCTGCTTCCCAGAGGGTAAAGTCTGTGTACTAAGGGAAGGTAGGGGGCTGCCCATAGAAACGGGGGCCACTGCCTGCACTTTGGCACCAGCAGAGCTGACCCCACCCGGTTACCTGAACTCCCAGCTCCCTGCTCTCAGCACCCCAAGAAAAGCTAAGGGTGGAGATAAGGTGGCCGAGGTGCTGATGAGCCATGTGACACGCAGATTTTTGCAGCTCCAAAGCCAGCCCGCACCCTCCCTGTCTGGCCGGAGGAATGCAGACGAGAAGGTCAGGTGATGGACAGGGCGTCCATGATGGGCAGATTCCAGTGTCAATCCCAGGGGCTCCGGGCTGAGACCTGCCTCACTTTTGAGGCCACCGCCCCACTTGTGCATTTCCTGTGTCTGACCAGCCCTGGCTCCTTGCCCTTCAAAGGGTCCTGGGGCTTGCCTGCCTCTTGGGGTCCCACAGCTCTGAGGTCCCAGATGTCTCCCACTGGACTCATCTGTCCTCTACAGCAGGAGCAGAAGGCTTGCTGTGAATCCTGCCTTTGAGACCGGATGGCATTGCTGATGTCTGAAAGGAGACCCCAGAGAAGCTATTTTGAATCCCACCAACTCAATTCATCGATGCGGGAAACTCCAGCCTCAGAATACCCAGGACATAGATACTCCTCTTAAACACCTGTCTAGCAGTTTCCCTGGCTCTCTGCCCATCCTCCCTAGCATAATCACTCACTGCTGTTCCCCGGGTGGGCAAACATCTGTCCTAAGTGGATGGAACTCTGACTGGCCCTGGACATTCTGCTGCTCCTGCTCAGAAGCAAGCCCCAAACCCCATGGTTTACCAGTGGGCCAAATGCAGCCTTTTCAAGGGAGTGGAACTGAACCCCCACCTCTAGGACTGTTGCTTTTTCAGAAATCCGTCATCTTTTATATGTTTTAACTTCATATATTACCATTATGATGTTTGCCTTAAAACATCAAGGGTTTTTTTTCTAGAAAGCAATGATTTTTTTAAGTAGCGTTTTTCCCTCCAACTTGCTGTGAGAGAAGAGTTATTGAATGGGACTTCCCTGGTGGTCCAGGGGTTAAGACTCTGTGTTTCCACCACAGGAGTCACAGGTTCGATCCCTGGTCTGGGAATTAAGATCCTGAATGGCCAAGAAAAAAAAGGTAATGGAAGAGTTATTGGAAAATCAGGGTAATGCACCCAGGTCTCCCAAAGTGGGGACAGACATGAGTGTGGCCAGTAGTGGGCTTGAGGAAGCAGTTTCTGGGACTTTCCTTGCTTGGCCCCTCCGTTCCATCTTACCAGGAGCTCAATTCTATCCTTGCTCAGGGAACGGCATACAGTAGCAAGAAATATACTCCCCATGCTGGGCTCTGGCTGCTCAAGGGCCACCAACACGAGGCCTAGGAATGGAGAGAGAACCAGCTGACCACTTATTAGGGTTTGGTGCTTTTGCATCCTGACCCATTTAATCCTGCCACTAACCTGAGCATTTCCTCCATTCTGGGCTTCCCAGGTGGTGCTAGTGGTTAAGAACCTGCCTGTCGATGCAGGAGATGTAAGAGACGTGGGTTCAGTCTCTGGGTTGGGAAGATGCCTTGAAGGAGGGCATGGCAACTTGCTCCAGTATTCTTGCCTGGAGAATCCCATGGACAGAGGAGTCTGTCTGGCTATGGTCCACAGGGTCGCAGAGAGTCAGACACGACCGAAGTGACTTAGCACGCACACACCCCCATTTTACTAGTGAGAAAACTGAGGCTTAGAAAGATGAAGCAAGTTGCCCACAGTCACACAGCCCATAAAATCAGAACTGGGATTTGAACTGAGGTCTGTGTAACTACAAGGTCTCTGCCCTTTCAAGTCACCAGGCATGACTCTCAGGGGAGACAGAGTGAGATTGGTTCTGACTACTGTGAGGCTGATCCCAGACCAGAAGAGATGAGGTCTCCTGAACTGTCTAGGAACTCCCACAAAAGAACTAAAATCTATCTCATTTTATATTTATTTTATTAATTTGTTTGGCTGTGTTGTGGCACATGGAATCTTTGAATCGTGGCATGTGCGAACTTGTTTTCTGACCAGGGATCAAAGCTGGGCCTCCTGCACTGGGGGCATGGAGTCTTAGCCACTGGACCACCAGGGAAGTCCCTAAAGTCTCTTGTGAGTTTCCCTACTCCGCCAGCCTTGGACAGAGCCACTGCTCTGCGTTCCTAGCATCTGGCGGGCCAGCTCTTTCCCAAAGTGAGGACCAAATAAGCAGGTGAACAAAGAGCCTTCAGCGCCACCTGCTGGTGATACAGTAGCAGCATCTCTAGTGGACCCTGCATCCCCAGAACACGTCATCCTTGGCCACTGAGGAAACGGGTTGGGGAGATATGACGGGCAGCAGGGAGCAGGGCAAGACGGCTTCTCAGGAGATTAGTCCTATTCTTGATCCTATAAATAGGTGTGGGTTCCTCCTGCCAGAAACTTAGATAGCTGCATCTGGCACTCAAAATACACCTGACCTTGCAAGTACAGATGAATGGATGGAGGCATGTCAGCTGCTGAGGGCCAGGCTAGGAGAAAGGCTAGATAATTGCTGTATCATGGAAACAAGGAAATTTTAGGCAATTTTCTGCACAATGCCCTGGCTGTTTAAGTCCAAAAAGATTATTGTAGAGGCCAGCTGGAGACTCATGTCAACTCTATTTGTGATCAGCCTGAAATTTTCACAACAGTCATGACTATTAATGAGCCTGTGGCCGCTGCCACTATAAACCTCCCCTATCTTTCCTCTCCCAGCCTGAGTGTCTACAGCATCCACTGAGTGAGGGACTGGGGTGATTGGCCCCAGGAACCCGGGAGAAGCAAGCAGCTCAGGCCCAGGGAGCGGAGGGAAGAGATCCAGACTGTTGCCCACAGCTAACATCTCTCAAGTGTGTCCTTTGTGTCAAATCATGCGCCTACACACTACACACTGGGTCTCATTGACTGTGGCTGTGACCAGTGAAGAAGGGAGGTTCATACCCAGAGGGAGCCACACTAGTCTCTGTCTAGACGGAGGTCCCCATGACCCAGTCCTGCTGACCACTTTCTGCTGTTCAAGCCACAAAGGAGGAAGCATGATGGAGTGGTCAGGAGGCAGCCTCTGGAGCCAGACTGCCAGTCCTAATCCTCATCGACCAGCACTGTGATCTTGACCAGTTACTTGACTTCTCTGAGCCCCACATTCTCTGCCTGTGATATAGAGGTTGTAACAGCACCTACCCAGGTCTCCTTATTCCCTAGCTGGCACAGCCGGTGTCAGTTCTGACTGGTGATTCTGCCATATAGTTGTTACATTGTTTTTTATTAATTATTATTTATTTATTGACTGTACTGGGTCTTCACTGCTGCACAGGCTTTCTCTAGTTGTGAGCAGGGGCTCCTCTGGAGTTATGGTGTGCAGAGTTCTCATTGCGGTGGCTTCTCTTGTTGAAAAGCAAGGGCTCTAGGTGTGCGGGATGCGGTAGTTATATTACAACTCCCAGGGTCTAGAACACAGGCCTGGCATCTGTGGCTCATGGGCTTAGTTGCTCCATGGCCTGTGGGATCTTCCTGGGCCAGGGACCAAACCTGTGTCTCCTGCATTGGCAGGCGGATTCTTTACCACTGAGCCACCAGGGAAGCCCTTCATCCCACGTTTGTGGGATGTGTTAGTTTTATTAGCATTGAGACTGCTAAATAATTCCTAATTTCCCTTTCGATTTCTTCTTTGGACCATGGGTTATTTAGAAGGATATTGTTTAATTATCAAATATTTAGGGCTTTTCTAGACTTCAAATTTAATTCTCTTGGGGTCAGACAACGTATTCTCTAAGATTTTAGTGTTCTTCCTTTAATTCTGTCAGTTTTGCTTCATTGTACTTTGAAAGTCTATTATTAAATAATCATTTAGGATTGTTATGCCTTCCTAATAAACTGACACTTTTATCATTATGAAATATCTCACTTATCTCTGATAACATTCCATGCCCTAAAATATACATTGCTTCATATTACTACAATCATATAAACTGTATAATACCTACTAATGCATAATTTTGCATCTTTTAGTTTCAACAATTTGTGTCCTTATATTTAAAATGTATTACCTACAGACTTCCCTGGTGGCTCAAGACAGTAAAGTGTCTGTCTACAATGCGGGAGACCAGGGATCGATCCCTGGGTCAGGAAGATCTCCTGGAGAAGGAAATGGCAATCCACTCCAGTACTATTGCCTGGAAAATCCCATAGACAGAGGAACCTGGTAGGCTACAGTCCATGGGGTCTCTGAGTCGGACACGACTGACTGATTTCACTTTCACTTACAGCAGCAACAAGCTGAGTCTTATTGTCTTCATCCTATTGGATAACCTCTGGCCTTTCCTTGGAAGGTTTCATTCATTTAAATTTAATGTGATCACTGATATGGTTGGATTTAAGAATAGCATCTTACTGTTTGTTTTCTATTTAGTCTACCTCTTCTTTGTTACTCTTTCCTTGACTTCTTTTAGGCTAATTGAATAATTTCATATTCCATTTTATTTCTTTTACTAGTTTTTTTAGCTATACCTTTTTATATTGCTCTAGTGAATCTATTATGCATTATTGATTTTCCAGAGTGCACCTAGAATTAATATTTTAGTACTTCAGGTAAAAGGTAAATACTTTAAAAGAGTATAATTCCGTTTAACCTCTTCATTTGTGCTCTCAGTTTTATATATTTCACTTCTAAATATGTTACAAACTCCCAAAAACAAAATCACTAGTTTTGTTTTAAACAATTGCCTTTTAAACAAATTAAGGTCATGAAAGATAGTTTTATGTTTGGCCCTATGTTTACCTTTTCTGGTGCATTCTTCCACGAACATCAGTGTCCAAGTCATTCCTTTCAGTTTGAAGTACTTCCTTTAGCATATCTTGTCATGCAGTTCTGCTGGAGACAGATTTTCCTCAACTCTTTTCTTGTGTGTCTGAAATAGTCTTTATTTCACCCCCTTAGTTGAAGGATATCTTAGCTGGATACAGAATTTTGCATTCACAACTTTTTTTCTTTCAACATTTTAAAGTGTCTTCTAGGTTCTGTTGTTCTTTTTTTTTTTCTGATAAGTCCCCAGTTGTCAGGAGCCGGTGTGGAGAGCTCCCCTTGTGGCAAAGGTCATGAGGAAGGAGGCCTGGCATACGCAAAGGTGGAATTAAGCCTCAGGAGCCCCCGTGGATATTCTCGAGCTGCTGCTGCTAAGTCACTTCAGTCGTGTCCGACTCTGTGCGACCCCATAGACGGCAGTCCACCAGGCTCCGCCGTCCCTGGGATTCTCCAGGCAAGAACACTGGAGTGGGTTGCCATTTCCTTCTCCAATGCATGAAAGTGAAAAGTCAAAGTGAAGTTGCTCAGTCGTGCCCGACTCCCAGCAACCCCATGGACTGCAGCCCACCAGGCTCCTCCCTCCATGGGATTTTCCAGGCAAGAGTACTGGAGTGGGGTGCCATTGCCTTATCCGTATTCTCGAGCATCTACCCCCAAAAACCAGAGTCTGCCTACTTTAATGCTTTGTGCTCTCACCTCTGACTTTACTGGGGGCTGTCCCCCACCACCATCTCGCTCTCTCTAATAAAGAATTAACTTACAGCTCCAATTAATAAAGTTCCTGGGCATTAGGAGTGTTTAAATCCAAACCCCTCAGATAGCTCTTTAACTGGCCTGACAAGTTTACCTGGACTCCTACAGCCATGCATAGAATTGTCTACAGTCTCTCAGCCTCGAGAGGCAAGGGAAGCTTAAGATATTCAAATAGCTTAGAGTCTCTCAGAAAGTTAGAAACTGTCAGAATAAAACTAGTAAAAGATTTCATTAATGAGCCAATGCTTGCTGCCAAGTTTCCACATCCCCTGCATTGTATCCTTGAACGTGTATTAATTAATATAGTTGGTATGTAGAAAAAATAAGTAGTGGCCTTGGTGTTAGCAACTTTAGACCCTTAAGGTAATTCTTTCCGTTGTTGTAAATCCACTGCGCCTCTGCCCTATAGGAATGCAACTTTATCTTCGGAGGATGGCGCCAAACCTTAAAATAATTGCTCTTAGAGAAAATAAGTCTTATGGTTGACAAACCTTTGTCAAGAGTCATAAAATGTTAATAGGCCTTTTGGCCAGAAGATGATGTAAATCACCTGAACCATTTGTATACAATAAGTTTGCAGGAAGAAAGCCTGGCTTACTGCATGACTCCACCCCTTCCCCCATTATCCTCTATGCATAACTTAGGTATAAAAAGTACTTTAGAAAATAAAGCTGCGGGCCTCGCTCACCGAAGCTTGGTCTCCCCATGTCATTCTTTCTTGTTTCCTTTTCCTCCTTTTCTCTTCTGTTCTTCCTTCATGCCAAAATAATTTGGAGTGCAGGGGTCCTCTGTGACCACTTATTTGTCTGGGCTTCTAAGACTCACTCAAGAAGGTGCCTAAGGTGGGACACCTTCCGCTATTCGAGAGAGTGCCTGCGGCCTCCGTGGTCAGAGCAAGTTTGGTGTCACGAACTTTATTGATTTCCCGCGTAAACCAGTTATTATTGAGCATCTAATAAATCTCTCAGTCTTTGCTATCCCTTTATCGCCGACGCCATCATCCTGAGGGAATCCCTGGACCCAACCGGGACTGGACCCCGACACCCAGTTATCTCCAAAATGACTTTTTATCATTAGCTAGTTCAAATTACAGAGAAGGCAATGGCGATCCACTCCAGTACTCTTGCCTGGAAAATCCCATGGACAGAGGAGCCTGGTAGGCTGCAGTCCATGGGGTCACTAAGAGTCGGGCACGACTGAGCGACTTCACTTTCACTTTTCACTTTCATGCACTGGAGAAGGAAATGGCAACCCACTCCAGTGTTCTTGCCTGGAGAATCCCAGGGATGGGGGAGCCTGGTGGGCTGCAGTCTATGGGGTTGCACAGAGTTGGACACGAGTGAAGCAATTTAGCAGCAGCAGCAGCAGTTCAAATTAAGATCCAAAAAGGACCCTGATATTGCATTTTGTCATTATGGGTTGTTTGGGTTTTTTTTGTCCCTTTTAATCTGAACAGCTTTGTTTCCCAACACTTGTGTGTGTGTGTGTTTGTGTGTGTGTGCACGTGTGTAATTTTTGAAGGACTGGATCAGTTGTCCTAAGGAATGTCCTCATCATGAATTTGTCTGAATTTTTCCCTCGTGGTAGGTATTTCTCCCTCCAAATTTAATTTGTTCCTGTATCCTCTAAGCTTCTTGTAGACTGGACCTCAGATCTGTAAGATTCTGGACCTGACTAGATTCAAGTTTGTCATTTTTATATTTTATATTGTCTGACATTAAATATATTGAACAACCTCTCTCCATCTGCCTTATGACGTTGGGAGGGGGATTAAAGGATCATAAAGCATTTCTCAGAGCAAGTACACATAAATGCTAATGTCATTATTATCATTCAGTTAGTTATGCCACTGGCTATGCTGCTGGCAGCCCACTGATTAAAGGCTGACTACAGATGTGTCTGGTCTTACTTTTTAGTTTTGAATTAATTCTCAATTTTTTTAAGTGCTAGAAATTTTAAATCAAATTCTAAATTTATAGCTTCTCTGGGAAAATGAGAAATAGCAACACTGGGTCCCTCTTTCTTCACAGCCTTGATCAGTTCAGTTCAGTTCAGTTCAGTCACTCAGTCATGTCCAACTCTTTGTGACCCCATGAACCACAGCACACCAGGCCTCCCTGTCCATCACCAACTCCTGGAGTTCACCCAAACCCATGTCCATTGTGTAGGTGATGCCATCCAACCATCTCATCCTCTGTTGTCCCCTTCTCCTCCTGCCCTCAATCTTTCTCAGCATCAGGGTATTTTCAAATGAGTCATCTCTCTGCCTCAGGTGGCCAAAATATTGGAGTTTCAGTTTCAGCATCAGTCCTTCTAATGAACGCCCAGGACTGATCTCCTTTATGTTGAACTGGTTGGATCTCCTTGCAGTCCAAGGGACTCTCAAGAGTCTTCTCCAACACCACAGTTCAAAAGCATCAATTCTTCGATGCTCAGCTTTCTTTATAGTCCAACTCTCACATCAATACATGACTACTGGAAAAACCATAGCCTTAACTAGATGGACCTTTGTTGGCAAAGTAATGTCTCTGCTTTTGAATATGCTCTCTAGGTTGGTCATAACTTTCCTTCCAAGGAACAAGCATCTTTTAATTTCATGGCTGCAATCACCATCCACAGTGATTTTGGAGCCCAGAAAAATAAAGTCAACCACTGTTTCCACTGTTTCCCCATCTATTTCCCATGAAGTGATGGGACCGGATGCCATGATCTTCATTTTCTGAATGTTGAGCTTTAAGCCAACTTTTTCACTCTCTTCTTTCACTTTCATCAAGAGGCTCTTTAGTTCTTCTTCACTTTCTGCCATAAGGGTAGTGTCATCTGCATATCTGAAGTTATTGATATTTCTCCCGGCAATCTTGATTCCAGCTTGTACTTCCTCCAGCCCAGCTTTTCTCATGATTACTCTGCATATAAGTTAAATAAGCAGGGTGATAATATACAGCCTTGACATACTCCTTTGGAGTATGTCATACTCCTTTGGAACCAGTCTGTTGTTCCATGTCCAGTTTTAACTGTTACTTCCTGACCTGTATACAGGTTTCTCAAGAGGCTGATCAGGTGGTCTGATATTCCCATCTCTTGAAGAATTTTCTACAGCTTATTGTGATTCACACAAAGGCTTTGGCATAGTCAATAAAGCAGAAATAGATGTTTTTTCTGGAACTCTCTTGCCTTTTCCATGATCCAGCAGATGTTGGCAATTTGATCTCTGGTTCCTCTACCTTTTCTAAAACCAGCTTGAATATCTGGAAGTTCACAGTTCACATATTGCTAAAGCCTGGCTTGGAGAATTTTGAGCATTACTTTACTAGTGTGTGAGATGAGTGGAATTGTGTGGTAGTTTGAACATTCTTTGGCATTGCCTTTCTTTGGGATTGGAATGAAACTGACCTTTTCCAGTCCTGTGGCCACTGCTGAGTTTTCCAACTTTGCTGACATATTGAGTGCAGCACTTTCACAGCATCTGGACCTAAACTATGAGTGCGACTCTCAAGAGGGGGCCCATTTACCCAGGTGACATTCATTGTCTCTAAGTCTATGAGGGCTTGTAATTCCTGGTCCAGGCTCATCCCGTGTCTTGTCTGAAGAGCAGGGACCGTTTCTGAGGTCCTCCTGTTGCTTCAGTACTCTAATCTTCAGGAAGCCTGTGACTGCCACTTTGAGAGAAGTTCCATTTCAATTCAGCAAATGCTCATTGAGTCCTTTAACCAAGCAATTAAAATAATTAAAAGCCATTCTCAGCAACCATATTGTCAATATTCCAGGGCTTTCCAAAGGTTACTATCAAGGCCCAGTGAAATAACCCCTGGGGGAAAATTTTACTCTATCAGTAAAGTATTCGATCTCATGCTAAAAAAATGGACAAAACTACCAGTTGACCAAAGGTGGGAAAATAGGAAGGACTTGCTATGATTCGTAGAATTTATTCTTTGTATAAAATGAGACCAAGATAGAAGTGGCATCAGCATCATGATGGAGTGAGATGCGCTCTTTGTCTCTCCCCTTCAATGTACAACGAGTAAAACATTCACAGCTCAACAGAGATGTATCTGCCCAACTCACCTGAGATTTCCACACATGTGTACATCTAACAGGGATGGACTGGAGCACACAGAGGAGGTGGAACTAGGGGAACGGTAGAGGTGGTACCTGCCATCCCAGACTCCCAGTTGGGATGGCTGAATCTGAGCCCCAGAGAATCCAGGAGCAGCAGGGGAGGTGGTATACACAACTCCAGCCTCTTGACCCTATATGGCAACTCCCATGGCATCCCTCCAGCTGTAGAGACATCCACGACTCTGGTCCCCTGCCCCCACCCCTGGAGGTGAGGCCTAAACCTGACTATACGACAAGGTGTGTGTGTGTTAGTCACTCAGTCATGTCTGACTCTTTGCGACCTCGGGCTCCTTTGTCCATGGAATTCTCCAGGCAAGAATACTGCAGTGGGTTGCCATTTCTGTCTCCAGAGGATCTTCCCGACCCAAGGATAGAACCCAGGTCTCCTCCATTACAGGAAGATCTTGTATTGCAGGCAGATTCTGAGCCACCAGGGAAGCCCTAGACATATGCATGACAAGGTATATGCACCCACAATCTGGGTTCCCCACATCCTTCCCCTTTAAAATGCAGTGAAGCTTGACTCAGTGCCCACCATCCCGTGTCCCAGACAGTGATGCCAGTGACACCAGCAGCAGCAAGGCACCAGTGGCCTCTAGAGGCAAAAGCAGTGACAGTGATGGCGCTGGATACAGAGGCAGTGGAGGATGGAAAGTGCTGACTCTCAAGTATAACCTGAGGGAGTGAAGTGGGTGAAAGTCGCTCAGTCGTGCCTGACTCTTTGCGACCCCATGGACTATACAGACCATGGAATTCTCCAGGCCAGAATACTGGAGTGGGTAGCCTTTCCCTTCTCTAGGGGAGCTTCTCAACCCAGGGATCGAACCCAGGTCTCCCGCATTGCGGGCAGATTCTTTACCAGCTGAGCCACCAGGGAAGCCAGAGGGAGAGCAGCTAACAAAACTAAAAAAATAAAATAAACTAGTGCTACAGCGTCACCTGCTGCTGCTGCTGCTGCTAAGTCGCTTCAGTCGTGTCCGACTCTGTGCGACCCCATAGACCGCAGCCCACCAGGCTCCCCCATCCCTGCGATTCTCCAAACAAGAACACTGGGGTGGGGTGCCATTTCCTTCTCCAATGCATGAAAGTGAAAAGTGAAAGTGAAGTCGCTCAGTCGTGTCCGACTCCCAGCGACCCCATGGACCGCAGCCTACCAGGCTCCTCCGTCCGTGGGATTTTCCAGGCAAGAGTACTGGAGTGGGGTGCCACTGCCTTCTCCGATAGCGCCACCTACTGTAAAACAAAAGAAAGAAAGAAAGTGAAGTCGCTCAGTCGTGTCCGACTCTTTGCAACCCAGTGGACTGTAGCCTACTAGGCTCCTCCATCCATGGGATTCTCCAGGCAAGAATACTGGAGTGGGTCGCCATTTCCTTCTCCACTAAAACAAAGAAAACCCTCTAATTTCTAATCTGTTCAATTGTTAGAATGATATTTTTAAAAAAGCTTTATGGGAGTTCCTTGGCAGTCCCGTGGTTAAGACTCTGAACTTCCACGGCAGGTGAAAAGTTCAATCCCTGATTGGGGAACTAAAATCCCACAAGTCGTGTGGTGCAGCCAAAAAAGAAGAGAGAGAGAGATTGAAATGCTGTAAAAGAACCAAACAGAAGTACTGGAGTTGAAGAGCTCAATAAACGAGATAAAGAATGCATTAGAAAGCATCGGAGATGAAGAAAGCATTGGAAAGCATTTTAAATAGAGCAGACCATATGGAAGAGAGAATTAATGAGCTCAAACATGGAAATCTAGAAGCAACACAAGCAAAAGAAAAAGTAAACCCACCACAGAGGGGATGTTAAATAACATTCTGTGAACTGAAGAGGAACTTTGAGACTGAAAAACAGAGCAGCACTTGCTGCTAAGTCACTTCGGAGCAGGCAACTCCATAAAGTGTAATAATGACGTTTATTGTAGGTAACTGACACCCAGGCAGGAGATTATCTGGAGGCATTTGCAGCTACACTTTGCACCAACAAAAGGGGTACAGGAGGATTAGAAGAGGCCAAAGCTAAAAACAGAACAACGTCTAAAATAAATAAAAATAAACATCTAAAAATAGAAACACATCTGCACAGGGAGGACCCAGGGAGGATTCCTTCCTCCCCACCCCCACCCCCGGGGATCTTGTGACCATTATTCCTTAAGGGCCATTAACCATCTGCATCAGTAAAAGGCATTCTTCCAGTTTCCTATCAGATAAAGACAAGGATTAAAGTTGGTGAGGAGCTTATCTGACCTAGATACATTCCTGGTGAGTAAGCCAAAGATCAGTCTTGCAGAAATGGTCTGTGGTTCTATTAATAAGGTGGAGACAAAACGGAATGAGTGTGGTTCAGCCACACAGATAGCCACCAGCCATCTGGGGTGAAGGGGCGGAGGAGGCTGGCCACCAGTAGCATGCTGTCCTTCAGGCTGACAGTAAGAAGGCAAGGCTGCCCCTAGACCAGGGCCAGGGGAGGGAAGGGTTGGCTTTTGCCCTCCAGGAAGCCTGAAGTTGCTCAGAAACTGCCAAAGTATAGCCAAAGTGGGTGGTACTGTGGTACCTGAGTTCCTCCCCACCTTGGAAGCAGCTGCCAGGCCTAGAGTAGGAACATCAGGCTCACCACAGCAGCCAAGCCAGAGCTGTGAGGGATTCCTTCCGGGTCTTCCAGGAGCTTAAGCAGCTCAGGAATGATGCCTGAGAAAGGCAAGTTGGGCTCAGGAGCCAAGGGCACATTGGTGCGGGGGGCGGGGTGCGGGCAGGGGAATAGACCCTGCTGCCATAACCACGTGTTGCTCAAATGTTAATAATAAACAATTTATTCCCAGCGATAAGTAAGCTGCTGCTGCTGCTGCTAATTCGCTTCAGTCGTGTCCAACTCAGTGCGACCCCATAGACTGCAGCCCACCAGGCTCCGCCGTCCCTGAGATTCTCCAGGCAAGAACACTGGAGAAAAGTCTGATTTTCCCCCACCCCAGACATGGTGGGCACACACCCTCCCAACTCCACCTGACAGAGTGGAGTGCCTTCATCCTCAGGAAATGGCACCCCACCCCAGTGTTCTTGCCTGGAGAATCCCAGGGACGGGGAGCCTGGTGGGCTGCGGTCTATGGGGTCGCACAGAGTCGGACACGACTGAAGCGACTTAGCAGCAGCAGCAGTGTCATGGTTAGGGGATGGACTCTGGGAGTCTCCTGGATTCACATCCAGCTCTGCTACTTACCACCTGTGGGCTTTCACCACTGTGAGCATTTGTTTCCTCGTTTGTAAAGCGAGGATGGTACTAATAGTACCAAACTCATAGGGTTAGTTTACGTATTAAAAGAGTTAAAAAAAAACTCAGGATAATTAACACTCATGTGGTTGTCCGAGTGTCGACTCATTCTCTCTTGATCTGAGGGTGGGAAGTTACCAGCAGCAAATTTCTTTTTGTTTTTTTTTTCTAATATTTACTTACTTTACTGAATCTAGTCTTAGTTGTTGCACTCAGGATCATTGCAGCACGCGGGCCTCTCTCTAGTTGTGGCATGTGGGCTCAGTAGTTGCAGAGCCCCAAGTCATGTGAGATCTTAGTTCCATTGACCAGAGATCAAACCCATGTCTCCCATGTCTCCTGATAATTCCAGATTCTTAACCACTGGACCACTAGGGAAGTCTCCCAGCAACAAATTACTAATACTAGACCTTCCCTCTCTCAAGCCATCTTCTGAGAAATGAAGAGGAATTCTCTTATCTCTTAGTAAACCAAATATAAATAGGAAACTAAACTACTACAGGGTCACATCATGCACTCCCAAGCCAAAGCAAAACGGTTTAAATTCCTTGAGGTTTTTGTTCTGCTCACTCTGTCGGTGTGGGTGATGAAAAGTGACCTGGATTAGGAGGTGGGAGCTGGGGTGGGGGCAGGGAGTGGGGAAGCAGTGAAGTGGGAGGAAGCCGACTTCCCCTGGAGGCCCAGGGTCAAAGTCAGACTAAGAGAAGCACAGGTGGAGCTGCAGAAGAAGCGGTCCCCTCTCCCCTCCCCACAGCAACAGCACAAGGTTCAGGCCAGAGACGTGAACTCGGCAGATTTCCCACCCTTAACCAGGTTTCGTTTCCTGATTATGAAAATAACTTAGACTTCCCTGGTGGTCCAGTGGTAAAGAATCCACCTGCCAATGCAGGGGACACAGTTCCATCCCTGGTCTGGGAAGATTTCACTTGCCACGGGGGCAACTAAGCCCTTGAGTTACCACTACTGAGCCTGCGCTCTTGTGCTGTGCTGTGCTTAGTCGCGTCTGACTCTTTGTAACCCCATGAACTGTAGTCGGCCAGACTCTTCTGTCCATGGAGATTCTCCAGGCAAGAATACTGGAGTAGGTTGTCATGCCCTCCTCCAGGGGATCTTCCCACCCCAAGGATCGAACTCAGGTCTACCGCATTGCAGGCGGATTCTTTACCGTCTGAGCCACCAGGAAGGACCAAACTCTAGAGCCCCAGAGTTGCAACTACTGAGCCCTCACGTGCTGCAAGTACTGAAGCCCATGAGCCTAAAGCTTGTGTTCCACAAGAGAAGACACAGCAAGAAGCCCAAGCACTACAATGAAGAGTAGCCCCCCACTCGCTGCAACTAGGGAAAGCCCGTGGGCAGCAATGAAGATCCAGCGCAGCCAAAAATAAAATAAAATTAATTAAAACAACTCTTATTTATCGCCGGAGAAGGCAATGGCAACCCACTCCAGTACTCTTGCCTGGAAAATCCCATGGACAGAGGAGCCTGGTAGGCTGCAGTCCATGGGGTCGCTAGGAGTCGGACACAACTGAGAGACTTCACTTTCACTTTTCACTTTCATGCATTGGAGAAGGAAATGGCAACCCACTCCAGTCTTCTTGCCTGGAGAATCTCAGGGACGGTGGAGCCTGGTGGGCTGCCATTTATGGGGTCGCACAGAGTCGGACACGACTGAAGGGACTTAGCAGCAGCAGCAGCAGCTTACTTATCGCTGGGAATAAATTGTTTATTATTAACATTTTAATGTTTATTCTCAAGCCATTCATATACACACACATCTTTTTTCTACCTAACTGGAATATACTTTTGTATCTTTCTTTTTAACCGAATAAATGGTAAATATATTCATATATATTCTTTGGAGAAAAACATTTTAGTGGCTTCAGAATGGTGCATTTTACTGACCTACCACAATGTAGTTAATTGCCTACTGCTAGCCGTTCATGTGATTTCGAATTTTACATTCATTATATACAATACACTTTTCCCCCAGGTATGATTTTCTATATTTGATCATTTGGATCCATTTTAAAAATACTTTTGCTTGGCAAAAATGATAAACAGAAAATATTCTATGGACGGATGAGCCTGACGGGGTACAGCCCACGGGGTCGTAAAAAGTGGAACACGACTGAACACGCATGCCCCACCCCACCCTCGCTTCACACCTAAAACAATCTTTTTGTAGCTGAATCAGGCTCAGATCTCTAACCTTCTTAAGTCTCGCCTCGGCTCTGCCCTCTGGTGGTGATCTCTGTCCCGCACAAGAGGAATGAACTATTTAAGGAATTTCCGGAAACAGGGGCGTGACGACTGAGAGTCATATTTGCATACCCACAATGCATTGCACCTAGGACAAAGTTTCATCTAAAAATGTCTATATTCTTCTTTTTCTTTGAACTATTTTCCCCCAAAAGTGAGAATACTTTCATAGAATTGTCCGAGAAAAGACAGATATGAATGGCTCTGTCAGTTAAATAATCACTCTTACTGTGTTAGGAGTAACGATTACCTGAGCAATGCGTGCTCCGAGATTGGTGCATACTCTGGTTTCTCTTCAGATCGTATAAATCTTTCGCCTTTTACTAAAGATTTCCGTGGAGAGGAATAATTCTGAGTTTTTACTCAATTTTTTGAGGCCTTGCTTTTGCAAGGCTAATTATGGTGTTAAAAAATAGACTTAAAACTTATTAATGCTTAGTTTTGACTATAGGTTGTGAAGTGGGTTAGTGAGACTTGATGCATATCGAAGCTAGTTAAGGCAGCGCAATTTGGTTATTCAGTTGGTGATAATATCTGGCAATCCCCAAATTGCCATAGTACTGCTGAGAGTCGCTTTAGTTGTGTCCGACTGTATACAACTCCATAACCGATAACTCATTGGGGTTTGTCGTCCCTGAGATTCTCCAGGCAAGGACACTGCATTAGGTTGCCTTTTCCTTCTTCAATGCGTGAAAATGAAGTCTGCTCAGTTGTGTCCGACACCTAGCGACGCCATGGACTGCAGCTTACCAGACTTCGTCCATGGGAGATTCCCGGCAAGAATACTAGACAGACAGATATGGGTGCGTTTAAAAGTGTAAACTCATTGCTTTTCCCTGTAATATATTTGTGAGGGTTTTTTAGTGATGCTGCTGCTGCTGCTTCTGCTAAGTCGCTTCAGTCGTGTCCGACTCTGTGCGACGCCATAGACGGAAGCTCACCAGGCTCCCCTGTCCCTGGGATTCTCCAGGCAAGAAGACTGGAGTGGGTTGCCATTTCCTTATCCAATGCATGAAAGTGAAAAGTGAAAGTGAAGTCGCTCAGTCGTGTCCAACTCTCAGCGACCCCATGGACTGAGATTCTCCGTCCATGGGATTCTCCAGGCAAAAGTACTGGGGTGGGGTGCCATTGCCTTCCCCGTTAGTGATGAAAGTTTCTTTTTAAAACTGGGAGAGGAAATTTACAGGAAACTCAGTTCTGGCCAATGAGATAGGTTAATAAAACTTCCTGCCGTGTTTTGTCAAATCTATTATAAGCACCATCAAAATTCTTTCTTGACGCCTAAATTTAAACAAGCTTAAAATTTCCTCTCCCAGTTTTAAAACGAAACTAAGTTTATTAACCTATCTCATTGGCCAGAACTGAGCTTCCTGTTCACAGCTTAGCTGCAAGGTAGGCTGGGAAATGTAGTCTTTCCCCTAGGCAGCCATGAGCTTTCCGCTGGCGGTAGTGAACACGCCGGCAAATGCAGGAGACTTAAGAGAGACACGTGTTGGATACCTGGGTCACGAAGATCCCCTGAAGAAGGGCTTGGTAACCCACTCCAGTAGGCTTGCGTGGAGAATCCCATGAACAGAGCAACCTGGCGGGCTACAAGTCCATAGGGTCCCAAAGAGTCCGACATGACCCAATTGGCTTAGCACGCGCACAAGAGAAAGAGAGGGAATGAATCGCTCCAGGCGATTCATTTAGCGACAGAAAGAGTCGCTAAATGGTGTCTGACTCTGTGACACCCTTCCCGCCCCCACCCCCACCCCCGACTGCAGGATGCCAGGCTTCCCTGTCCTTCACTATCTCCCAGGAATTTGCTCAGATTCATGACCATTGAGTTGGTGGTACTGTTGAACCATCTCGTCCTCTGTTCCCCTTTCTCCTCCTGCTCTCAGTCTTTCCCCGCATCAAGGTGTTTTGGAGCTTCAGCAACAGTCCTTCCAATGAATATTTAGGGACGATTTCCTCTAGAATTAACTAGTTTGATACCACTGCAATCCAAGGGACTCTCAAGAGTCTTCACCACCGCAATTTGAAAGCATCAATTCTTTGGGGATCTGCCTTCTTTATGGTCCGACTCTCACATCCATACATGACTACTGGAAAAACCATAGCTTTGACCAGACAGACCTTTGTCGAAAAGTAATGTCCCCACTTTTTAATATGCTGTCTAGGTTGGTCATAGTTTTTTTCCCAAGGAGCAAGCGTCTTTTAATCTCATGGCTGCAGTCACCATCTGCAGTGATTCTGGAGCCCAAGAAAATAGTCTGTCACTGCTTCTGCTCTCCCCTCTTTTATTTGCCATAAAGTGATGAGACAGGATGCCATGACCTTAGTGTTTTTAATGTCGAGTTTTAAGCCAGCTCTTTCACTCTCTCTCCTCTTTCAGTCTCATCAAGAGGCTCTTTAGTTCCTCTACTTTCTGCCATTAGAGTGGTATCATCTTAGAGAGTGAATACTGGAGAAGAAAACCAACTGTGTCTGCCCCAGTAAAGGAGGGAGAGAATCCATCCCCAAGTTCATTCCTTGGGCTCCATTCCTTTGCTTTCCAGGCTCCTCCCTGTGGTCATGTGCAGGGACCCTCTCTGAGGTTGAAACAGGGTTGTGGGGATTACCCGTTCCCAGGGCCTTTTGATGTTCTTTTGTAGAGAACCAGGACACCAGGCACAGGGAGCCTAAGGCAACTGCCCACAGTCTAGCCCTGCTCCACTGGGGAGAGAAACTTACTTGCCTCTCCCTTAGACAAACTGCTCCTCTCACAACCAAATCTGTTTAAGCAGAACTAAATGCTGGTGGCCAGTGATTTCTTGGGCTCCGAAGGCTGGGTGTCTACCTAACAGGGATTTTAACTTGCTTGTTCAACTTTGGCAAAAAAACAAACAAAAAACCCTGTTGTAATGAGCGCTTCTAGCACCCAGATTACATTCTCCAAACACCATTCTCGATTGAAAGCTGTCTCCTTGGAGAAATGGCCGTCTGGTTCTTGGGAACCTCTTCAAGATGCTATGTTTCCTGGCTCATGGCTGGAGTCAGCCATGCCCAGACAGATCTAGACAATCAGCTGCTAAGGTCAGAGAAAGAGAGAACTAGGTATTCTATGCCCCCAGGTGAAAGCACGTTCTGCTCCCATTAAGTAATCTTGCCAGGATAAATTGAAGTTGAATCTGATCAAGACTAGATCTGATTACCAATTAACAGAAGAGCAGAGCACAGTAGAACTTTTCTGCAGCACTGGAGGGGATGGATGCAACCAGCAAAGTCCTGACTGCAAGGAGCTGTTTGGAGCAAACCACCAGATTTCTTCAACAAATAAATTGCAAGATGAAAGAGAGAAGAAAGAGAAACTTATATGTTAAAAGAGTAAAAAGCAACCTGTCTGACTGTGCAGAACTTAATGGGATTCTGGTTTAAACAAACAGTATTTTCAAAATTTATTACATTTGTGAGATGTCTTTATTTTTTAATCTTAGTGGGTCTTTGATGATTTTAAGGAATTATTGGAGGATTTTGGATATGATTATCATATTGTGGTTATGGTTTGTATTGTAACCTTCTTATACTTAGAAGTACATACAGAAATATCTACAGATGAAATTATTATATCTTGGGTTTGCTTCAAAATTATAGGACTGCAAAAAATGTGCCCCACAAAAATATTATTTATGAAAAAAGTAACGTGAGTGGGAGAGAAGTGGTTGATGGTTGTTGGACTTGATGATGGGCACACAGCTGCTTAATCGCTTCAGTCATGTCCAACTTTGGGGGAATCTATGGACTGTAGCTTGCCAGGCTCCTCTGTCCATGGGGACTTTCCACGCAAGAGTACTCCAGTGGGTTGCCATGTCCTCCTCCAGGGGATCTTCCCGACCCCAGGATCGAACCCAGGTCTCCTGCACTGCAGGCAGATTCTTTACCACTGAGCCACCAGGGCACACAGAGTTTCTTTATTCTATTAGGTCTACTTATGTGTATGTTAAACATGATTCATAATTTTGAAGTTTTGAATAGATTTTTTAAAATAAATTTGTGATTGGTAACACATGTGCTTCTGTATTAATAGATGAAATACTGAAATCTAGTGGCAAATCTCATGACTACCATAATTTCAAAGTCCATAATGAACATGAACAATATTTCAAGATGCTTGCCACCCCTGGGCATGTCATGTATGTGTCTGTGATTACTGACAATGATGCAAATGCCAAAGTTAATCATGGAAGGAAAGGCTGAATTTCAGTTAGAACTTAGTGAAAAAAATTTTTTTTTCAATTCAGCTTTGCAGATCTCCTGAATGCTATCCCTGGAGCCCATGTTTAGAAGCCCTGATTTACATTCCCTGTCTCCAGGTACACTATACAAACGATTCCCCCTTGGGTGTGGAGAAGGTTTTTAATTTATCAAAACACTTTCACATAGTCATTTATTTTGTGGGAATTCCTAACCGTCTTCTAAAGCTGGAAGGTTTATTAGACCCATTTTACAGGTGGGAACCTAAAGTGTATATACTTAACTCACTTGTTGAAGGTTACACAATGTTAATGACAGACCTGGAGACCAAACGCAGGTCCCCTAACTCCCAGCCCACTCGCTACTTTTTCCACATCCAGTGCCCACCCCCCAAAATGCTGCTTAGTTGCCTTTTCTCAAAGTTTTCCTTTGAGAGAAGCCACAGCTTTTCTCTCCTGAACTCACCCACTCACTCTTGTCTGTTTGGTCATCTCTCAGGAGTGTTCCCCTGCTCAGCCCCACCCCATCCCACCCTGCCCTGGCCACCAGCACTCATGTTGATTTCTCTGGTGCTTGCAGGCAACTGAGAGCTCTGATTTCCAACACTCTCCTTCACATACTAGCAGAGGTGATAATTAACCTGCCACTGGGCGAGTGTGTCAACCCTGCAAGGTTGTCAGTGACTTCTGGCAAGTCTCTTTCACTGTGTCTCAGTTTCTACTTTTGTAAAACAGGGTCACGAACTGTCCTTCTTGGTTTTGGGGGAAGCTGTGAAGACTGGGTAAAGTTTTGATGGTAACCAGGTGAGAGAAAATGATCTATCCATGGGAGGAATTACTGCCTATAAAATTATCATTGCCATGGATTAGGGCCAGAGCCCATCTACCCCCTTGCTTTTTATAGGTCTGTGAGGTGAACCCTCCCTCCTCTGCCTCCTGTACAATGTCATGAATCTCTATCCATAGTTCTTCAGGTACTCTATCAGATCTAATCCTTTGAATCATTTCTCACTTCAACTGTATAATCATAAGGGGTTTGATTTAGGTCATACCTGAATGGTCTAGAGCTTCCCTGGTGGCTCAGACGGTAAAGCATCTGCCTACAATGTGGGAGACCTAGGTTTGATCCCTGGGTTGGGAAGATTCCCTGGAGAAGGAAATGGCAACCCATTCCAGTACTCTTGCCTGGAAAATCCCATGGATGGAGGAGCCTAGTAGGCTGCAGTCCATAGGGTCTCAAAGAGTTAGACACAACTGAGTGACTTCACTTTCTTACTTTCTGTCTTTTGAATAGTCTAGTGGTTTTCCCCACTTTCTTCAATTTAAGTCTGAATTTGGCAATAAGGAGTTCATGGTCTGAGCCACAGTCAGCTCCCGGTCTGGTTTTAGCTGACTATATAGAGCTTCTCCATCTTTGGTTGCAAAGAATATAATCAGTCTGATATCAGTGTTGACCATCTGGTGATGTTCATGTGTAGAGTCTTCTCTTGTGTTGTTGGAAGAGGGTATTTGCTATGACCAGTGCGGTCTCTTAGCAAAACTCTATTAGCCTCTGCCCTGATTCATTCTGTACTCCAAATTTGCCTGTTACTTCAGGTATTTCTTGACTTCATATTTTTGCATTCCAGTCCCCTATAATGAAAAGGACATCTTTTTTGGGTGTTAGTTCTAGAAGGTCTTGTAGGTCTTCATAGAACTGGTCAACTTCAGCTTCTTCAGCATTACTGGGCGGGGCATAGACTTGGATTACGGTAATATTGAATGGTTTGCCTTGGGAATGAACAGAGATCACTATCGTTTTTGAGATTGCATCCAAATACTCCATTTCGGACTCTTTTGTTGACTATGATGGCTACTCCATTTCTTCTAAGGGATTCTTGCCCACAGTAGTAGGTATAATGGTCATCTGAGTTAAATTCGCCCGTTCCAGTCCATTTTAGTTCACTGATTCCTAAAATGTCGATGTTCACTCTTGCCATCTCCTGTTTGACCACTTCTAATTTGCCTTGATTCATGGACCTAACATTCCAGGTTCCTATGCAATATTGCTCTTTACAGCATCAGACTTTACTTCCATCACCAGTCACATCCACAACTGGGTGTCGTTTTTGCTTTGTCTCCGTCCCTTCATTCTTTCTGGAGTCATTTCTCCACTGATCACCAGTAGAACATTGAACCCCTACCGACCTGGGGAGTTCATGTTTCAGTGTCTTATCTTTTTGCTTTTTCATACTGTTCATGGGGTTCTCAAGGCAAGAATACTGAGGTGGTTTGCCATTCCCTTCTCCAGTGGACCACGTTTTGTTAGGGATCAAGACCATCCCCAAGAAAAAGAAATGCAAAAAGGCAAAATGTTTGTCTGAGGAGGCCTTAAAAATAGCTGTCAAAAGAAGAGAAGCAAAAGGAAAAGGAGAAAAGGAAAGATATAAGCATCTGAATGCAGAGTTCCAAAGAATAGCAAGGAGAGATAAGAAAACCTTCCTCAGTGATCAATGCAAAGAAATAGAGGGAAACAGTAGAATGGGAAGGACTAGAGAGCTCTTCAAGAAAATTAGAGATACTAAGGGAACATTTCATGCAAAGATGGGAACAATAAAGGACAGAAATGGTATGGACCTAATAGAAACAGACGATATTAAGAAGAGGTGGCAAGAATACACAGAAGAACTATACAAAAAAGATCTTCAAGACCCAGATAACCACAATGTTGTGATCACTCACCTATACCCAGACATCCTGGAATGCAAAGTCAAGTGGGCCTTAGGAAGCATCACTATGAACAAAGCTAATGGAGGTGATGGAATTCCAGTTGAGCTATTTCAAATCCTGAAAGATGATGCTGTGAAAGTGCTGGACTCAATATGCCAGCAAATTTGGAAAACTCAGCAGTGGTCACAGGACTGGAAAAGGTCAGTTTTCATTCCAATCCCAAAGAAAAGCAATGCCAAAGAATGCTCAAACTACCGCACAATTGTACTCATCTTGTACGCTAGCGAAGTAATGCTCAAAATTCTCCAAGCCAGACTTCAACAGTATGTGAACCGTGAACTTCAGATGTTCAAACTGGATTTAGAAAAGGCAGAAGAACCAGAGATCACATTGCCAATATCTAATGGATCTCCATAAAAGCAAGAGAGTTCCGGAAAAACATCTACTTCTGCTTTATTGACTATGCCAAAACCTTTGACTGTGTGGATCACAACGAACTGTGGAAAATTCTTAAAGAGATGGGAATACCAGACCACCTGATCTGCCTCCTGAGAAATATGTATGCGGGTCAGGAAGCAACACTTAGAACTGGACATGGAACAACAGACTGGTTCCAAGTTGGGAAAGGAGTATGTCAAGGCTGTATATTGTCACCCTGCTTATTCAACTTATATGCAGAATACATCATGAGAAAAGCTGGGCTGGATGAAGTACAAGCTGGAATCAAGATTGCCAGGAGAAATATAAAAAACCTCAGATATGCAGATGATACCACCCTTATGGCAGAAAGTGAAGAAGAACTAAATAGCCTCTTGATGAAAGTGAAAGAGGAGAATGAAAAAGCTGGCTTAAAACTCAACATTCAGAAAACTAAGATCATGGCATCTGGTCGCATCACTTCATGGCAAATAGATGGAGAAACAATGGAAACAGTGACAGACTTCATTTTCTTGGGCTCCAAAATCACTGCAGATGGTGATTGCAGCCATGAAATTAAAAGATGCTTGCTCCTTGGAAGAATAGCTATGACCAACTTAGACAGCATATTAAAAAGCAGAGACATTACTTTTCAACAAAGTTCTGTCTGGTCAAAGCTATGGTTTTTCCAGTAGTCATGTATGGATGTGAGAGTTGGACTATAAAGAAAGCTGAGCCCCAAAGAATTGAAAATGGATTGTATACTCCAGACAAACTGATGTATTGCTGTTCACTTGCCTCCCCACTGCTGCAACTGCTAAGTCGCTTCAGTCGTGTCCGACTCTGTGCGACCCCATAGACAGCAGCCCACCAGGCTCCCCCGTCCCTGGAATTCTCCAGGCAAAAACACTGGAGTGGGTTGCCATTTCCTTCTCCAATGCATGAAAGTGAAAAGTGAAAGTGAAGTCGCTCAGTCGTGTCCGACTCTTAGCGCCTCCATGAACTGCAGCCTACCAGGCTCCTCTGTCCATAGGAGTCTCCAGGCAAGAGTACTGGAGTGGGGTGCCATTGCCTTCTCCATGCCTCCCTAAACTTCCCCATGTCTGTATGCTTACCCATGCCCTGCCCACTGCCTGGATGGTCCTATCACACGGCTTCACCTAGCGAACACCCATCATCCTTCAGGAAGCCATCCCTGAGCTTCTGATGGCGGTTAGATGTGTCAGCCCTATACTTCACAGCCCCAATCACAGTGTAATTGTCCATTTTCTTATCTGTCTCCCCTTTAGACTGTCCATTCCACCAGCTCAGGGTCTGTACCTGACCTCTTTCCAATCAACAAGATTGCTAAGGGGATTTGGTAAAATACAGGGACTGAGCACCCCACAGCAGATAAACAGGATTGGAGGTGAGTGTGTGCGTGCTCAGTCACTCAGTTGTGTCCGACTCTTTGCGACCCCGTGGACTGTAGGCCGCCAGGCTACTCTGTCCATGGTGTTCTCTAGGCAAGAATACTGCTGCTGCTACTGCTAAGTCACTTCAGTTGTGTCCGACTCTGTGTGACCCCTAGGCAAGAATACTGGTTGGAGGCAATTACGGTTGAACCTAAAGTCCTGCCCAGAGAGACTTTTGGATTAGAAAACAAGGCATCCCTGCATAGAAGAAATTGGTGCAGCTTTGAGAAAATACGCAAGCAATTTCCAAAATACATCCATTGTGACTTGGCCAACTGGTAGGAGCCTCTAGTTCTGGAGCTGGCAGATCTGGGACACATCCCAGACTCCACAAATCATGTGACTTTGGCCTAGTGCCTTATCATCTTGGGGCCTCACTTTCCTCATCTGTAAAATGGGAATAAAATTTGCCTTCCAGGGTAACCAGAGGCCTGTACTTTGCTGACAGGCATCTATTTCCCCTCCTTCCTGACAAGAAAACTCCAAATTTCCTTTAGTGAGCCATTCCTCTCCTGTGGGCTTCCCAGGTGGCACTAGTGGTAAAGAACTCACCTGCCAATGCAAGAGACATGAGAGACATAGGTTCCATCCCTAGGTTGGGAAGACCCCCTGGAGTAGGGCACGGCAACCCACTGCAGTATTCTTGCCTGGAGAATCCCATGGACAGAGGAGCCTGGCAGGCTTCAGTCCATGGGGTTTCAGAGTCAGACACGACTGAAGCAACTTAACACACATGCAGTATATACACATTATTCTCTGTGCAGTGGTTTGATTGACCCAGTGCCCACCTCTGAGGTGGCCTGAATGGTCTAACCTAGTTAACATATCTCTTGCACCCTGGTCATGGTAATTGGCTCAGGCACAGGCTGTCCAATTGGAGGTGAACCTCAGCACTTTGGGTAGGAATTCTGGGACTCGGATTCTGCTGGCCTCTTTAAGAGGGCAAATGGCCATAACTGTGGCCATTTTGTTTCCACAAGAGTAGCCCATCTGAGGATGGAAGCCAATCTATAGGAAGTAGAGCTAAGAGATAGATCCTACTGAAATTATTTGATTCCTGCATCAAGCCATTCCTGAAGTCCTCCTGGACTATTAAGTCCAGGAACCAGTACTTGTCTTTTGCTTTAAGCCAGTTAGAATTAAGTTTTCTATCACTTGCAACCCCAAAGTCTTAATTGAAACACCAGGATTGAATGACATAAGGCATACAAATGTAATTCAACATGTACTCCCTGTGCCAGGCATTGTGCTAGTCTCTGGTCCATCCAGAGTGAAAGACAGGTATAGCCACTGCCTTCGTGGACCTTGAACTAGTGGGAAAGTGCCCAGCATGCAGATGTTTTTCAAAGGTAACCATTCCCCCTTTTACACCCAAGGTCCAGATATATGCATGGCCTGCTAAAAGAATCACCATGAACATTTACTGAGTTGAATGATTTATTTGAAGTTTCCATTGGTCAAAGTCCAGAGGAGAGGCTCCAGGAAGCAGGATTGTGAGACTAGGTAGCTTGATCATGGTCAGGCTATTTGTTCAACCACCACCTGTCTGCTGAGATAAGCCTCCTTTCTGCAAGGTGTCCAGTGCCCTCAGCAAGTGGGGTGATCAGCCCAATCACCGGACCCCTAAGCAGATGGCAGATCAGACCACTGCTGCTTCCTGGGGTTGGTGGGGAGCTGAAAACAAGACCCCAAAGTGCAGAGTACTTGTTCTTAAGGGTTTTTTTTAAGGTCAGGAATCCTTTAAGAATCTGAGGAAAGCTACAGGAACTCTCCTTGTGAAAAAAAGGAAATATATATATACATACATACATTTTGCAATTCCAGGGGTTCACAGGTCCTTTGAAGACTCTTAAGCAAAAATAACTAAAGATTTTTTTAATCTAAGATCCTATGAATGTTTGTATTCTTGGCTTATTATCACCTTGAAAAGTTGCATTCCCTCACTGGAAGAATATGCCTGTCTTAGTCTATTTGGGCTCCTATGGCAGAATACCACAGACTGGGTGGCTCCAAACAACAGAAACCTATTTCTCACAGTTCTGGGAGCTGAAAGTCTGAGATCAGGGTGCCAGCGTGATCAGGATCTAAGGAGAGCCCTCTTCTGGGCTGGAGACAATTGTCTTCTCTCTGTGCCCTCACTCACCAGGAGGAGGACTGGAGAGCTGTCTGGGTCTCTGTTTAAGGGCACTAATCCTGTTCATAAGGGCTCCACCCTCATGACAAAGGGCCCTCCTCCAAACTTCATCACATGGGGGGTTAGGTTTCAACATATGACTTTGGGGATCCCCAACACTCAATCCATAACATCACTCACAGGAGAATTCAACTTCCTCTTGGAAAAATTGTCCAGAGCTAATCATGGACTGTGTTCTTTGGAAGGAATGATGCTAAAGCTGAAACTCCAGTACTTTGGCCACCTCATGCAAAGAGTTGACTCATTGGAAAAGACTCTGATGCTGGGACGGATTAGGGGCAGGAGGAAAAAAGGACGACAGAGGATGAGATGGCTGGATGTCATCACTGACTAGATGGACGTGAGTCTGAGTGAACTCCGGGAGTTGGTGATGGACAGGGAGGCCTGGCGTGCTGCGATTCATGGGGTTGCAAAGAGTCGGACACGACTGAGCGACTGAACTGAACTGAACTGACTGAATCATGGACGCTAATCATGGACCTTATGATTAGTGTCTTACTGAAGCAAAAGCTCGTGTGAAGGCAGCTTATTTAGTAAGAGCCAGGGGACAGCAGAGGGAGACTGGGAGAGGGTAAAATGGGGGGAGCAAAAGCAAATCAAGGGTGTCTTCCTGAATTCTTCACCACTGTGGGCAGCAGGGGCCTGATCCCATCTGAGAAGCAGTTTAGGAAGTCTCTCAGAATTGTCCACCCAGGGGGGTGGTGGAGGGAGAACTGGCTCCAACTCCCATGGGAGAAGGGTTGCCCTGAGCAGTGTTATCCTTGACCTGCTTCCAGGCTACACACATGCTGAGTGCAGAACAGCTTCCTGAGGTCAGAGAGAAGCTGAGGCCGGCTGCTGCCAGGAACCCACCCCCGGAAAGAGCTGGTGGCTGCAACCATGGCAGGAGTGAAAAGTAGCCTACGAGGATGTGAGCTGCGGCATGAGTTGCTGAGAGGCCTGTTGGTCTTCAGGGAGTTAATACATTTCCAAGCCAAAGTTTTAGCTGCTGGGATGTGCCGGATAGTATGCGATTATATTTTCCATACCAAGTGTCTGCCCCGGAAAAGCAACTTGACCTGGCCTCTTTGGATGGCATCACTGATTCGATGGACATGAGTTTGAGCAATCTCCGGAGGTGGTGATGGACAGGGAAGCCTGGCATGCTGCAGTCCATGGAATCACAAAGCGTTGGACACTGAGCGAATGAACTGAACTCTGTGTGTCCAGCCCAGGAATAAAGCTCTGGTGCATTACTGGACCATGGGAGGCAAACCCACTAGGGTTATAGATGGCCTGCTCCCAACTGAGGCCAAACTGGAGGCACTGCAGAGGTTCATGGCAAAAAATGTATTACCCCACTCCATCCCACAGGAGCCATTAGAGGAATTCGAAGGGAGAGATGGAGTGTAGGGGCTGAGAGAGGCTGGGCCAACAGCGAGCCCCAGCTTACATCCCTGCTTGAGCTGCATGGCCTTGAGCAAATTATTTTTTTTTAATTTATTTTTGGTTGTGCTGGGCTAGGTCTTCATCGCTGTACTGGGTCTTTCTCTAGTTGCGGTGATAGGGCCTACTCTCTAGTTGTGGTGTTAGCACTTCTCATTGCGGTCTTTTGTTGTGGAGCTTGGGCTCTAGAGCGCAGACTCAGTAGTTGTGGCCCAGGGGCTTAGTTGCCCTGTGACATGTGGAAACTTCCCAGACCAGGGATTGAACCCATGTCCCCTACATTGGCAGGTAGATTCTTTTTAATTTTATTATTTTGGCTGCTCTGGGTCTTTGATGCTGCGTTGGCTTTTCTCTAGTTGCAGCAAGTGGGGGCTTCTTATCACGGTGGCGTCTCTTGTTTCAGAACATGGGCTCTAGGGCGCACAGGCTTAGCTGCTCCCCAGCGTGTGAGATCTTCCTGGACCAGGAATCAAACCCCTGGCTCCTGCATTGGCCAGCACATTCTTTACCACTGAGCCACCAGAAAAGCCCTGGCAGGTGGATTCTTAACCACTGGACCACCAGGCAAGTCCTGAACAAACTATTCAGAGGTCATTTCCTTATCTCTTAAATTGGCACCTTAACCTTCAGCAACCTCCTCCCCACATGAGGTTGTGTTGATGTAAAATGCCTAACACACGTGCTCACTTCAATGAGACCTATAAATCACAGATACTCGTCTACTGAAATTAAACCTGTCAGGTCGGTATTTTTCAGGCACAGGTATATCAGATCAGATCAGATCAGATCAGTCGCTCAGTCGTGTCCGACTCTTTGCGACCCCATGAACTGCAGCACGCCAGGCCTCCCTATCCATCACCAGCTCTCGGAGGTCACTCAGACTCACATTCATCGAGTCAGTGATGCCATCCAGCCATCTCATCCTCTGTCGTCCCCTTCTCCTCCTGCCCCCAATCCCTCCCAGCATCAGAGACTTTTCCAGTGAGTCAACTCTTCGCATAAGGTGGCTAAAGTACTGTAGTTTCAGCTTTAGCATCATTTCTTCCAAAGAAATCACAGGGCTGATCTCCTTCAGAATGGACTGGTTGGATCTCCTTGCAGTCCAAGGGACTCTCAAGAGTCTTCTCCAACACTACTGTTCAAAAGCATCAATTCTTCGGCGCTCAGCCTTCTTCACAGTCCAGCTCTCACATCCATACATGACCACAGGAAAGACCATAGCCTTAACTAGGCGAACTTTTGTTGGCAAAGGTATATGCCTTTGTTGGCATATACCTTTGTTGGCAAATGAGCCTATATATTGTTGGCAAATGAACCTTTGTTGGCAAATGAGCCTATATACCTGTTGGCACAGGTATATAGGCTCATTTTTACATGTACAGGAGCCCACACCATGCCTTGCTGCAAGTTAAACAGGAGGAATGGGAGCCATGAAGCACTGCTTTTGTGGCCAAGTAGCTTCCAGTTGAATGCAGTGACTAGAGGCCACGTCACACTGTGAACTGCAGTCTACCTCGCCCCCTGCCCGCCAAGGGTCCCCTGGCTAGAATCGGGAGGCATTCAATGCTCTGCACCCTGAGAGCAGGAGAGGATGGTACTCAGGACTGAAGCACCTGGTAAACCAGGGCTACTCGTAGAAGAACCCGAGGCACTTTTTTTTTCTTCTCTCCCAGCTGCCTGCTGGGGGCCAGACTCTTGGGACCTTGGCACTGAAACCAACCAGCTGAGTCAAGCTGCTCAGAACACACACACCTAGGAAACAGGGTGATGGTCCCCAAGGTGGACTGCCATGCTCAGCACCGCCCCTCTGCTCCATTCTCCCCACAAAGGATTCAGAACTGGCAGGAGGCCTGCTTCCCAGGTGGCTCAGTGGTAAAGAACCCATCTGCCAATGCAGGAGACTTGAGTTTGATCCCCGGGTTGGAAAGATCCCCTGGAGTAGAAAATGGTAAACTGCTCCAGTATTCTTGCCTGGGAAATCCCACAGAGGAGCCTGATAGGCTACAGTCCATGGAGCTGCACAGTCAGACACGACTGAGTGAATAGAAGCAGCAGTCTTATGGGCAGCAGGCTGGGGGTGAGGCGCCACAGCAGGAAGGGACCTCAGTGACACTCCTCGAGCAGCCCCCTCTGCCGGGACACGCAGCAAACCGAGGAGGGTGGCAGAGGCCACATCCACATGCTCTGAGGGGCTCTTCTGAAGGGGAGAGGACGTGGGGAAAGAACACTGTCACCACGGCAGGGACTTGTGCTTCGGATTTTCCCCAAGTCTGGTGACCGAGGAAGGTCTGACGTCTCCAGAGGTTTTAACCACACACAAACCACTCATGGAAGTTTGAAAGAGATTTATTTAAAAACAGAATGACAAAAAAAAAAAAGCTTTGGTATTCCAAAACCCAACAATCAACAGTCACTGGAAAGTTAAACACCTCCCCTAAGCCCCAGAGATACAAAACCACGGTCTCCACAGGCTCATGGTAAGGACACGATGTGCAAACCCGAGGGTGTCGGAGACCCGCCCCCTCCACGCAGGCAGCCCCCAGGGCTCCAGACCTCCTGGAAATCACTGCCAAGATTCACTACCGAAGAGTGGATGCAAAAGCCATCCGGCAAATCTCAACAATAAATTATTAATAAAAATTCATTCAAGAAAAGAACACATTAAATTAGGAAAAGAACACATTTTTTCCTAGACAAGTCTTTTCAAAAGAGGGTCTATTTCCTGGGATAGAAGAAAGGGGGAAAGTGGAAGGAGTGAGTTCAATTTCAAGTATTTTCCGTACAGGTTCATTTTATTGAATCAAAAGCTTACAAAAAGTCCATTGGCCCCTCCCCTCCCCTCCCCAATGCAAACTCCTGAACACGCACTTCTGAGTCACTGGTGTCCCCCAACAAGGCACAAAAGGCTGGGTGCTTTCACAGGATCCCTTGTTCGCAGCAGCAGGACTTTCAGTGCTGGGCATCTTGTGCAAGTGGCGACTGAAAGCAGGACTGACGGCATTCAGACACTGGGATCTTCCTGTTCAACCAACAAGACAGGACGTTACTGCGCATGCCAAGCCCAGGGGACAGCTATAGCAATCTCGAGGGAAGCAGGTGATGGGAACACCCTGCTGGCATCCCACCCTGGCTCACAGCTGGCTGGGATGACATCACCCAGCTCAGAGACAGGCTACAGCCACCCTGGACTCAGGGCCTGGGCGTCTCCTTAGGCGGGTGCAGCAAGTTCACAGGCTCTGCTCTGGCCAGGCCTGGCTTCAGGGATGGGAAGTCACTGGGCAAGATCTGAGAAGACTGCCTGGCCTGTCCCCCTGATCAGGTGAGAACCATGGGTGGATGGGGCTAGGCCAGATTAACAGCAGAGAAGTCCACCACCCAGCAGGGAGAAGCAGCCCGCCCACCTGCTTCACTGAGGCTGTCAGACCCAGGCAATTGTCTTTAATCTGACTTCTATGTTCCTCACGCTTGACAAGTTCAGACCTGCCTCTGACCCTTCTCCCACCTCTTTAGGTCAAGTGCTACTTCCTTCTCTGAACCAGAAGCCACTGGGAACACAGACCTGGAGTTAAACGTACCCGCCACCCCCACTACAATCTAATGAGAGGAGTGGCAGGCAGCCTCCCCCCGGGACACCCATCCTGAACTCCAAGATATGTTTTGATGAGAGTCCCACAGCCACCATGGCCCAAACCATGGCTTCCTGGGAGCAAAGATGTTTCAGGAAACAGGAGGGAAATGATGTTGTCCTGGCTGACGAGACGACTGCCTGAGGCTGGCTCACAGCAGGGACTGACCCCGAACTCGGTAAACAGGCTCTCAGGGGTGGGGGTGCGGGTCTCATCAGTGGTTTAGGTAGAGGCTTCAAGTCCATCTAGGGGTTTTGGCAGGATTTTTAACTGTTGAGATTTAGGATGTGGTGACAGGACTGCCCACAGCCCTGGGAGGCCAGCAGACATATGTACGCATGCCTGGATTCCACAGGGGCCCTTCCAATGGGCTCCTCTAAGAAGGTACTTTTAAATGCCCTCTCAAAGCATACTGCTCCCCTCTGTGATGAGGATAGAGGACACTAGCTTAAAAGGATACTTCACAGGAGGGAGGTTCAAGAGGGAGGGGACATACATATACCTATGGCTGATTTATGTTGATGTATGGCAGAAACCAACCCAATGTTGTAAAGCAATTACCCTCCAATTAAAAATAAATTAAAAAAAAAAGCATACCCCACCACTCCCCCCAGCCTCACCCTGTCCTAGACTTGGGACAGAAATCAAGGCTGGGGCCCTGGGTGCTGGAGACACAGGGGCTTTCTACCTTATTCCTGAAGAAGGGCTTGGCGCCAGGCCCACAGTACTCGTTGTAGATGAGCTTGAAGAGGAAGAGGTGGAAGAGGGTGATGAGGGAGGCCACGCTGAACCAGAAGAGGAAGGGCAGCCCAGGGTCCTGCTGGGCCATGTGCTCGTCGTGCGCCAGGATGGCCTTGAGGTGCAGCGTGTGCCGCAGGTCTTGCAGGTGCGTGAGGTCGGTGGAGATGTAGAGCAGCGGCGTGATGGGCTGCGTCACCATGACCGAGAAGGTGTGGCCCTGGGGCGCCGAGGTCAGCTCCACAGGCTCATCCAGGCAGCCCGCCTCGCAGGCGTAGATCTTGACGAGCTGGCCTCGGGACTCTACAGACACGTGCAGGTATGGCTTGCCCTCAGCGTCCGCGAGCACGGCCAGGTTGATGTGGTCGTTCTTGTAGCGGATGCCGTGCAGGGCGTAGCTGTTGTGCAGCACGTCAGGGTCGGCTTGGAACTGGAGGTGATTCTCAGTGAACTGCAGGCCGCCGAAGCTGAGCACCATGCCCTGAAGGATGCCGGGGGCGCCCGCCCGCACCAGCCCCTTGCAGCCGCGCTTCTGCAGGGTCAGCCTCCACAGGTCCCAGAGCTGCAGGATCTGCTGGACGGAGGACAGGCGGCCTGGCCAGAGGTTCTCAGCGTGCATGGTGGCGTGGCCGCTGAAGCAGTGATCTTCATAGTTGAGCGTCGACTCCATCTGGTCCCGTTCCCTATGGCTCAGGTCGGGGCTGAGCAGCGGGGCTGGGGAACAGGACAGCATGTAGTACAGCGTCAGGTTCACGGTCAGGCCAGACGGAGTGTGGGCATCAGTGATCTTCTTCATTTCCACACCTGTCATGCCATAGAGGTTGCATGTTAAGGAGGACCAACACAGCTGGGAGACTGAGGTTATGAAACATCAAGAGCAGCAGAGTCAGGGACTTCCCTGGTGGTCCAGTGGCTAAGACTCCATGTTCCCAATGCAGGGAACAAGGGTTTGATCCCTGGTTGGGGAACTAGTTCCCACATGCTGCAACTCAGAGTGTGTGCTGCAAGTAAAGAACCCACATGCTACAACAAAGATCAAAGATTCTGAGTACTGCAACTAAGACCTGGTGTAGCCAAATAAATACTAACAGCTGCTGCTGCTGCTAAGTCGCTTCAGTCGTGTCCGACTCTGTGCGACCCCATAGACAGCAGCCCACCAGGCCCCCCGGCCCTGGGATTCTCCAGGCAAGAACACTGGAGTGGGTTGCCATTTCCTTCTCCAATGCATCAAAGTGAAAAGTGAAAGTGAAGCTGCTCAGTTGTGTCCGACCCTTCAAGACCCCATGGACTGCAGCCTACCAGGCTCCTCTGTCCATGGGATTTTCCAGGTAAGAGTACTGGAGTGGGGTGCCATCGCCTTCTCCGAATAGTAACAGCAACAACAACAAGAAGAGCAGCAGAGACACGAAGTTTTTGTCCTTAGGGATAAAAACAGCAGTTCCAGTCTCCCTAGAGCTCCGGGGAACATATCCTGCCTGGCTTCCTCCCATGACCATGTGGAGCCCTGAGGGCCTGAAACCTGCCAGTGGGGCTCCTGCCAGAGTCCAGAACACCGACTTAGCCAAGCCTATGATGTCAAGTCAAAAGGCCAGTCCCCTGTCTCCAGAATGGTCACGTATGCCCTGGCTGGTTGGGGGCTGCTTCTCTCTCCTGGGCTCATAGCCTCAAACATCTTATCAGAAGAGCTCCCAGATTTGTATGAACGCTAGCCTCAGACAGCTAACCGCACATGTGGTGTCTCTACCTGGATGTCTGACAGGCATTTTGAACCTGACAAGGTTTGAATTCAGTCCCCCACTAATCCTTCCTTAAATCATCTCCAGACACCTGCTGGAACCCTCCTCCACAAACTCAGGAGTCACCCTCACGTTCTCACTCTCCACTGCCTGTCCACTGAAAGCCCTAGTGGCTCCAGCTCCGAAAGTATCAGAGTCATCCACCTCGGCCTCCACAGTCACAGCTCTGGTCCCAGCCACCCTCCTTTCACCTGAGCTCCTGCCAAAACCTCGTGTCTGGTCTCCACACTCTACTGCCCCCCTCCCCCCGCCCCCGCTTACTGTCTATACGCTGAGACAGCAGCCAGTGGGACCCTTAAAAATGAGCACCGGGGACTTCCCTGGTGGTCCCGCAGTTAAGAATCCACCTTTCAATGCAGGGTACGGGAGTCTGATCCCTGGTTGGGGAACTAAGATTCCACATGCTATGTAGTAACTAAGCCCATGGGCTCTGGAGCCCACAAGCCACAACTAGAGAAAACTGCATGCTGCAACAAGGACCCGGCTCAGCCAAAAAATAAGTAATTTTTTTTAAAAAAAGAAGCCCAAGACTGTCACCAGCTGAAACTGTGGGGAACTGAGGAAAGAATCCGGGGACGGGCCAGGCCCTTCGTTTATCCTTTATCAATTGATCCTCCCCCCACCCCCCAAACCACTCTGCTCAAACCAGGCTTCACCTACATGAACAAACAACAATAACACCTGCCCTTTACGCACTTCTCTCATAAGACTCTGCGAAAATGTTTTCTGAGGTAGGCGTTACTATTATTTTTGAATACAGGCCGAGAAAGAGTCAGCGACTGGTTCAAGGTCACGCAGGTACTAAGTGGTGGAGCAAAAGAGTCAGCCCCAGACCCCATGCCAAGCCCAAGTATGAGCCAACCTAGGACCCTCCCTCAATGTCAGCTCTGCTGACTTTGCAGGGGCATCCCCAGGGTGGGCTGTGCTCACCCTGCTGCAAGGTGTGGACTCCGGAAAAAGCCGGACCTCACCTGGACTGAAGAGCTGAGCCCAGAGGCGCTGGTGATCCTGGAGCAGCTCAGCTGCTGGCATCTCCAAGAGCTCCAGCATTTCCTTCCGGGCCAAGTCCTGGAGCACCTTGAGCTCCTTGGCTGCTTTGCTTTTGAGCACCTGGGGGTTAAGAGGGCCAGAAACGTGCACCACCCACAGCACAGTCTCGTCCAGCTGCGTCCTGGGAGCCACCTGGAGACGGTCCACTAACTTCTTGGCGGCCACCACCACCAGGTGCACCAGCCCCGTGGGAACAGGCGGGGACCGGCCAGAGTAGAGAAGGAACTGATGGTCTCCGACCTTCTCCAGGGTGCTGGTGAAGGCCCTGGGGGCCGGGCCGGCAGTGGGCCCCACAGTCTGCAGCGCGGCCACGCGTTCCGTGGGGTTGTTGAGCTGGATGCGCTGCAGATAGACGTGGGGTCGGCCACGGTGAGCGAGAAAGTCCTCCTGCAGCAGCACGCAGTCTCGGCCGGATCCCGTGAGCAGGCCGGAGGCCGAGGCGGGGCCCGGGCCGGCGGCCGCAGGGCCGGGACCCGAGGTCCCCAGCTGCAAGCAACGTACTCGCCGCAGCAGCCCTTCCCGCAGAAGCAACACTGACTCCCTAGCTTCAGGGAGCGCGCTCAGCGGGCGCAGCCGCACGAAGGGCACGAAGTCCGGCGCCACGGCGGGCTCCCGCTCCCCAGGGGTCACCCACAGCCGGTTGGCGACCACGTCCAGGGCCAGGAAGCCGTTGGCCACCAGAGATGGCACTCCAGGGCCCAGGGGCACAGCCTCGCCCCGCTCCCGTAGGCTGCGCCAGGCGTGGGTGGCCGCCTCTAGACAGGCAGAGGGCTCGGCAGCGCCCGGCTCGCCGTGGGTCCAGGGCAGCAGCTGCAGGCCGCCCGCCGCCCGCCGCGCCCCAGAGCCCGCGAACCAGAGAAGCAGCACCAGGAGGCCGAGCAGGCAGAGTAGGCGGCGGGCCCAGCTGCTCGACAGCAGTCCCGGCAGCCCCTTAAGCCGCTGCTGCAGCCACATCGGGCCGCCAGGCGCGGGCACGGCGCGGGGGCGGCCGCCGGGCCCGCCGCCCAGCCCACCGGCCCGGCCGCCCGCGCCTCACTCCCGGGCCCGGACCGCAGCGCCCACCCCGGCTCCAGTCGCAGGCGTCGCGGCAGCCACCACAGCGGCTTTCTCCTCCTTCTCGGTTCCCTCCGGCCGTCAAACAACACCGGCCGTCAAGCGCCCCGAATCTTTTGCGACAGATGGAAAAGAGGAGGAAGAGAGCTGGCCCTACAGGAGGCGGGGCCACAGCGAGGAGAGCGCGGGCGCCGCCGGGGGATGGGCCACCAGTTGGTTCTTCAGTTCTGCCAAGTCCAAGAAAGAGTCCGATAGGGGTCTGTGGAAGACTGGAAGCTTCCAGCTCATGGGAAAAAAAAAAAAAAAAGCCACCGTGCTAGCCAAACCTAACACGTGTTGGGCCCCATCTGCTACTGATGGATTCAACAGCCCTAAGATTTTTTTTTTAATAATTTAAAAACTTTTTTTCCGTAAAAATGATCCTCACTGCAAAAATACTTAACAACAGTGCAGAATAGTACCCCCTCCCAGAAAAAAAGAAAGAAAAAGAAAAGAAAGTAACCATTGTCAATCAGATTTCCTAGGATATATTTTGTTGACACTTTTCCAGACCAGGAAGTGGAAAAAAGTTGACACTTTTCCAGACCATATACTGCATGTACAGTATATGGGACACAAACCAGTTCCAGGACACTCCATTTCTCTATCATACCAAGTCATCTTCTTTTTCTTTTAGGTAAGTAACTTTTAATTATTTATTTGGTATGTGTCAGCATGCTGCCGGGGAAGGCAATGGCACCCCACCCCAGTACTCTTGCCTGGAGAATCCCATGGGTGAAGGAGCCTGGTGGGCTCCAGTCCATGGGGTCGCTAAGAGTCGGACGCGACTGAGCGACTTCACTTTCACTTTTCACTTTCATGCATTGGAGAAGGAAATGGCAACCCACTCCAGTATTCTTGCCTGGAGAATCCCAGGGACAGAGGAGCCTGTCTGGGCTGCCGTCTATGGGATCGCACAGAGTCGGACACGACTGAAGCGACTTGGCAGCAGCAGCAGGCAGCATGCTGCCTCTCTAGAGGGCTTAACTGCCCAAGGCACGTGGAATTTTCCCAGACCAGGGATCGAACACCACGTACCCTGCATTGGAAGAGAAAATCAAAGTGATAGTGGCTCAGTCCTGTATGATTCTTTGCCAGTCCATGAATTGTAGACCACCAGGCCCCTCTTTCCATGAAATTCTTCAGGCAAGAATACTGGAGTGGGTTGCCATTCTCTTCTCCAGGGGATCTTCCTGATCCAAGGATGGAACCCTGGTCTCCTTCACTTCATGACTGTCTGAGCCACCAGGGAATTCTTAACCACTGGACCACCAGGGAAAGCCCTGAGTCATCTTCTTGATGTCAGCTGTGAGTTTTCACTTATTAAATAACATAAAACACTAACGCTGCATGCTTTGAAAATGCTTTTCAATTGTGAATTATCAATGCAGAAGAGAAATTTTGTTTCTGGGGGAAAAACATTCAGTCTGAGCACAGGAGCAGACAATGGGAGGATTGTTTCCGTTTTACTTTCAGGACATTCCAAAGTCAGAGTGTGCTTCCCAGTTGCTGAAAATTATATGGTCATTTGAGGTGGCTTCTTATGAGCTGTGTGCAGATGCAGATGTGTTTGCTGAGTTCTAGGGCCAGCACCCTAAGAGAAGGTGACTCTCCAGGTGATCCTTCAGTATGCTCACCTTTTTATTTTTTTAAGATCATTATCAAAACATACACACAGAATTCTTAACTCCCGCAAGGATTTCACAAGCCCCACAGGACAGCTTCAAGAATGTGCAGGAATCCATAACCTACAGTTAGAGAGATAGAATCCATCCAACCAACTCAGCAAGGCAGAAGTACTTGGGAGGAACACTGAAGTGAGAGCAAAGGACTAAACCAGGCCTCATCCCACCTGTAAAATGGGAATGACCAGGGAACCTGCCTTTCAGATTTCTGAGGAATAAATAAGTTAATACAAGCAAAGCAAGCAAGGTGCAAGTACACAGTACATGTAAACCCATGTAATTGTTTTTGCTATTACAAACATCTGTGTGATAGACATATAGCTTGGTATACTTTTGAGATTTTTTTCTGGGGGAGCAATTTCTGGAAGAAGATTTCTACGTCCAAGAGAAGGGTCATTGTTGGTGCTCTTAACTCCCTTGTTGTCCCAATAACTCCCATTATTGTTGTTTAGTCCCTAAGTCGTATCCAACTCGACTCTTAGCCCACCAGGCTCCTCTATCCATGTGGTTTCCCAGGCAAGAATACTGGAGTGGGTTGCCATTTCCTCCAGGGTATCTTTCCCACTCAGGGATGGAATCCCCATCTCCTGCATTGGCAGGTGAATTCTTTACCACTGAGCCACCAGGGAAGCCCCCTCTCTCTCTTAACTTCTTATCACTCTCAAACATCCCAGGGGAAGGAATCACAGGGTCAGCAGTATAGCCACAACAAAGTCAGAAGGTCAGGAGAAAGGACCTTGGACTTCCCTGATGGTCCAGCGGTAAAGAATCTGCTGGCCAGTGCAGGAAACATGGGTTTTATCCCTGGTCCAGAAGATCCTACATACTTTGGAGCAATGAAGCCAGTGAGTCACAACTACTGAAGCCCGAAGCTCTGGAGCCCATGCTGCACAACAAAAGAAGTCACTGCAATGAGAAGCTCATGGACCACAACAAAGAGTAGCCCCCTCTTGCCTCAACTAGAGAAAGCCAGTGTGCAGCAACAAAGATCCAGCGCAGTCAAAAGTAAATTAAAAAAAAAAAAAGAGTGAGGACCCTGGCATGAGGCTACCTGGGTTTTAAGTCTTGGCCTTGCCCCTTGCTAGCAAGTCAACTAACTTCTTGGGCCTCGGTTTCTCCATCCATAAAATCGGGATCATAAGACAGCGCTGGATTTGTCTGAGACTTAAGCTGGACAAACAAGTTAAACATTTAGCATATTGCCTGGCTTAAAATATGTTTCCCAGTGGCTCAGCAGTAATGCAGGAGACATTGATACGATCCCTGGATCAAGGAAGATCCCCTCAAGAGTGGCATGGCAACTCACTCCAGTATTCTTGCCTGGAGAATCCCATGGACAGAGGAGGCTGGAAGGGCTACAGTTCATGGGGTTGCAAAGAGTCAGACACAACTGACTGACTAACACACACACACACACACACACACTCACTGGCTCAAAAAATGACACTCATTATTTACTTATTTGGCTAGGAAACAGAAAACACACGTACATGATACAAAATTCAAAATATACAAAAGGGTGAAGCGTGGACATTAAGTCTTCCTCTTTCCAGGAGCTCCAGCTAGTTAGTTCCTCTTCCTAGGTGGAACCACTGCTTCTTGTTCCTTGGATACTTTTTCAGAAACTCTATTCACTAATAAATATATAGACAAAGATCTATATTTTTTTCCTTCACAGAAATTATAGCATATGATATACACTTGCATATTACTTTTTTCATTTAAGAGAACAGCTTGGAAATTCTGTTATTATTATTAAAGGGAGTGGAAGCCAGTGGGACTTAGCATATTACTTTTTTCATTTAAGGAAACAGCTTGGAAATTCTATTACTATTATTATTATTATTAAAAGGAGCAGGTACCAGTGGGACTAGCTGATGGCTGTGAAGGGGGCGGAGGCTGAGAATCCGCTGGTAACACAGAGAATGTAGCTGTTCACTGAGACTATCACACCTCCTCGGGTCAACAAAAGAAATGATAAAAATGGATAAAAGCAGAGAATGAAAGGGAGAAAAGCCTCTTGTGGCACCAGATCACCGCCCTCTAGCCCAGCTATTCTTTCTGTACCTTCCCAGAAAAGCAGAGTCGTGTTCCTTTAAATGTGCACAACACGTGCAGCACGTACTGGGAGTAACATTTGGGTGGCTGCCACCCCTGGCTACTTAAAGAGACAGGCCTTCCTTTCTGAAGACGCTTGGACCGAGTTCAAATTTCAGCAATTTAGTGAAGGGGGTTGGGGGGAGAGAAGAATGGATATCGAAATTGGGGAGGGGGATCAGGCTTCACCAGGGTGATCCTTTCTCCAAGGGAGGCCACCAGCCTCCAAGATTGATTTCCCCTACTGATTTGCAATGACTCTGGGAACCCCACTGCCCTAGGATTTTTTTCTGTCCAGAGTACATCACCATCATCGAGATTCTTCTTGAGCCCGAGCAAAAGGGAAGTTAGAGAAAAGTTGCCTCCCTTTCTGTGATCCCACGTCAGCTGTGTGACTTTGAGCAAGTTGTTCCCACTTCTCCGAGCTCTGGTTTCCTTATTTCACAAACAGGGGCAATACTGCCCAAGTGGCAGGGCTCTGGGGAACAGGGCATGAGCCAGAGCTTTGAAAACTGAGCCAGTCAACACATGTTCCTTCTCTTCCCCTCTGCTTATCCTTCCATTTCCTCCTCGAAGGAGCTGGAATTTCAGCCTGCATCCTCCTGAATTCAAAAAACATCCGGTGGATCCTGGCATCAAGTCCTGTCCCCAGCTGCAGAAACTCCCCGCCATGGGTCCCAGGTCCCATTTGGCTGGCAGAGGACCTGGTTGGCACGCATGCCTCCCTTCACTTGCCTTTTGACCTTGAGCTTGCTGCCGGGGCCCCTGGCCCTCACTTTTATCATCTTTACCACGAGTGAATCTCTGTACAATGAAATGATCTCCCAGTTTCCCAGGGACTGTACCTACTTTCTAAAAGAACATGTGGGATTCCCTGGTAGTCCAGTCGCTAAGACAGAGCTCCCAATGAGGGCGCCCAGGTTCAATTCCTGGTTGGGGAACTAGATCCCACAGGCCACAGAGTGCACATGCTGAAACTAAAGTGTGTGCTGCGAGGATGATCGTTGAAGATCCCATGTGCTGCAACTAAGACCTGGCGTGATCAAATGAATACATACATAAATAAATAATGTGTTGACTTTGTTTGGATTGTACAAATAGTATATATTCATTGTAAAATGATTCTGAAAACAATGAAAAATATAAAAAAATAAAAACTACCTGGGAATAACATACACATGTTCCTAAAAACTGGAAATTACGACAGTAAACGTTTGACTGCCATTTTCTTTCAGCATCATATCTGTAAGGATATATTTTTGCTGAGTGGGGTCATAGTGTATATACTGCTTTCCCCTCATGACATTCTATCAGTGGTGTATTCCTCATGCTGAAGCAATCCCACATGCTTGAAGCACTCACTTCTGTGAAAGACCCTAAACAATTTCATTCATTCATTCATTCAACAATGACCTCAGGGACAAGACCTTCCTAGGCTCAGAGGTTCCCTTTACCTCCCAGAGACGAACAGGCAGAGTAAGTGAGGTGGGTGATGCGCTTTCTACATGTCCAGCAGCCAGGAGGGTTCGCAAGGGTGTGGGTGCCTCTGAACACATTCCTGCCGGCCTCGCCTACTCCAGGCTCAGACCCTCACGCCCACTTTCGCTTTGAACAAGGACTAATGAAATCTGAAGGGCTGAGATGTACTGAGAGCTTATCACGGGGCTGTTCTAAGTGCCCCGCTGATAACAATGTCACTAACCCGTGCAAGATCCAGAGCGGCCATCATAAACCACACTTTTCAAGAGTGGAAACCGAGGCTCACATTGATTGTTACCATCAAGGCTTGGCGCAGGGTCCTAGGTATAGAAACTGTTACCTCGCCCGTCTCGCCTCCTCTTCCCGGTCGGAATGAAGCCCCGGGAGAAGAGAGGGAGCAGGGTGGCGGCGGAAGGACCAGGGTGCCGGCGGAAGGACCCGGGAGCCGCGGGAACAGGCCGCAGGGAGCTGCCTGGACTCGGAGAGGCAGCCGGTACGGGTTAGTCTGCAGGAAACCCTGCCCCCAGGCCGCGCGGCGCGACACCGCCCCCGGGGCGGGCCCAGTGCGTGGCAGGGGGATCGCCTACCCCATCGCGAAGTTTCCAGCCTGCGAGCGCCGCTGGACCGGCCGGACGTTCCCAGACCCCAACCATGCGGCTCCTGCTGCTCCTGGCCCCATTGGGCTGGCTGCTCCTAGCCGAAACGAAGGGTGACGCCAAGCCGGAGGGTGAGGGCTCCTGGCTAGGGAGGTGGGGTGCGGGAGGGAGGCATTAGGGGCTGGAGCGGGAGGATGGGGGCAGGAGGGCTGGTCTAAGGGCTGCCTCCGTTAGGAGCGGTCTGTAGGGAAGTCCTGGGCTTCCTAGGGTTTCTGGGTTCAGGCTGCTGGTCCCCTGACTCGCTGGTGACTTGGACAAGTCACTTCCCCTCTTAGGGTTGTGGTTCCCACTTTCATGCCGCTGGAGGGGAAGAATGGCCGAAGTCCCGTTCAGAACCCAAAGGGTCAAATAATAATAGCACTCATAATAATAAGAACAGTAGCTACCATGTATGGAGCACTGGCCACGGGTCAGACCTCAGTTAAGCCGATTCCCAAGCTGAAGCCCATCCTTCTATTATTCTCATTTTCCAGCTGGGCAAACTGAGGCTCTAGAGTTGACTCACTTGCCCAAGGTCATTCTGCTTGTGGCCTTTGGAATCTGGATTCACACCTAGGACTCACAACCATGGAGTGAGGGGCCCCTGGGCAGGGTCGGGGGTGGAAGGAGTGGCTCAAATGCAGAACCGTTGGTACTTGCCTGTGTCCTCTGTGGTCTGCTCTGCCCCTGCCAGGTGGGTCTTAACTCTCTCTGGGTTGCACATGAGGAAACTGGGGCCCAGACAGGTGCAGTGACTGCCCAGGGAGCTCCAGCCTTGGAGCAGTAGGTCTCAGATCTGCTGGATTCCGGGTCTAGTGCTCCTTCTACAAAAGGCAGATTGGATTTCAAGGTGTCCCACCATCCCAAGTGGGTGCTACGCTCCTCCTCAGCTCTACCTGGACCACCTGCCCAGTGAGCATCTGAGAGCCCCCAGGAGGACACTGAAGGCTGTGTAGGCAAGCCCAGTGAAGCAGAGCCAGACTGGCCACAGCCTCCATCATCCCTGTTCTCCTTGGTCCACCCTCCTAGAGAACCTGCGAACACAGGATGGTAGTTTAGCAGACTTGGGCCAGGAGAAGGGGTGGGAACCACCATTTCTTGAATGCTTCCTTTGTGTCAGGTTCTGCCCAAGGCTGCATGTCTCCCATGGTGAAGCAGTGTTGCTTCATCTCTGTGAAGCTTGGTGTTCTAGCCTGCAAAACAGGAGTGAACATACCTCAGTCCCAGAGCTCGAACAGGGATTCCATGGGTTGAGCCCTGTTGGGGAGAGTTCGCTCAATGCCCAGGCCATCAAGGCATTTTCTTTCTTGTGCCCAGTGCTACTTTCTGGAGTACCCAGCAGGACAGTAAGACCCGTCAAAAAATCCGGTGAGGGCAGTGCGAAGCACAGGGCTGGGCTGGTGGTATGTGCAAAGGGCCTGTGGCCGGGGTCTAGTTGCTGACCTTTTTACCCCCTGAGTCTCTCTTCCTTCTGCTTCTACTGATGTAGGCTCCCTCCACTTCATACCAGCCCAGGAGAGAAACCCCAACCACCTGAAGCCCAGGGGGGTGAGTTAGGGAGACCAAATTGAGGACAAGGCCCCAGCAGGAGATGAGAGGGGGCAGAGTAGGTGCAAGGCAGCCTCCACAGAGTGTGAAAGATTCTGGGTGTTGCTGAGATAATCCAGGTAAAGCACCTGGTAAATAAGCAGGTCCCCAGACATGTGGCTAATATCAGGCCGCTCTCAAGTGGCTGCCCTGTGCTTCCCTTGCTCCATTCAAACCTTTTTGATAGCGTAAGTAATCATTGGGCCCATTTTGCAGTTGGGAAGACTGAGTTCCCTAAAAGGTTAGACCCCTGGTCTCAGGTTGCCACAGCTGGTTGGAGGTGGCGTCATTGACTGCAACTCAGACCTTCTGCTCGTTCCTGCTGACCCCTACCTTTGGCTAGAGGGGCATCCTTGTTGAGAGATGCTGCTAGGAGGAGTCTCTCCAGCTCTCCCAGACCCAGCTGGTTGAGACCCCTCAGTCTGCTGGCTAAGAAGACAGCGGAGGATGGAAGTTTTTTCTCTAGGCCTTGCTCAAGCTGCCTACTGGCCTCCCGCTGAGGCCAGCTCCTTCCTTCCCCTGGCTGGGCGGGGACACCCAGCCCACCACCAGGTGGCCAAGATGGTGCAGCTGCAGAGGAAAGTTCCATGGGGCAGGCGCGGGCACTGGGCCAGATGTCCCTTGGGGGTCCAGCGAGGCCTGAAGTGGGGCCAGGAACTTGCTGTTTGGGGCTTGGGTGGTAGGGTGGAGATTCTCTCAAGAGCTCATCCACCCTTCCAACACCCAAGGATTCAACACAGGGAGAGAAAGATGGATGGTTCTCACTTTCAGGGTGCTCCCAATCTGAGCGGAGAAGACACAGAGCTCCTCACCGCAGTGGACACCCAATCTGGTGGGGGATACAGAGCCCTCTGTGCCTGAGGGAAGAGACATTGCCCCCTCCTGGGGGAGCCCCCAGACTGATGGGGGGGACCAGAAAAGGCTTTCAATAAAGCAGGATCCAAACAAGCAAATTTGCACAGAGCTGAGGGAACAGGAGAGTCCCCAAAGGCAGCCCTGTCCTTTCTGCCTTTTTTCCTTCTCCCTTCTTCCCGGGCTCACGCTTTTCCCTGCAGGCCTTCATCTGGCCACGGAGAAGGGAGGACCAGCCTGAGCCCCGTAATCGCTGACATCTGAGGCTTCAGGATTACCAGCTAGGCTCGGGTGGGAGCTTCAAGCCCTGCTGTGGAACAGCAGGCAGACCCAGCTGGTTGGTGTGTGTGTGTGCTGGGAGGGGGAAGTCTGAGGAGACCTAAGGGTGTGAGTGGGAGGCCAGACCCCTGGGGAGAGGCAGGATTGGCTCTGGCCCTGGGAATCCCCATCTCCCAGCTCTGCTTCCCTTACAGCCTCAGGTGGGCGTTGGGGATGGGGGAGGAGTTTTCATTCATTTCCACCTCCCTAGGGAGCAGACCGGGTGTGTCCTGACCACGCCTTGAAATCCAAGACACACAGACCGTCTGCACCCTTGCCTGGGCTGGCATTGCTTGGGGCGAGGAGTTGGCATACAACGGAGCACAGCTGAACTGGCCTGAATCCTCAGCCTTCTCTTAGGATCCCAGAGAGATGTCTGCAGTCCTGCAAGCCCCTGGCTCAGCTTTTCCGGTCATTCTTGCTCTCAGGAAGGCAGCTCCCCTCCATCCTGGTCCCCCCAGCACAGCTCCCTCTGTTAGGGGAGGTTCCCTATGACAAAAACACCTGGGACTCCCTAGCCAAGCTCATTCAATCCTCACAAGAGTCTCTGGAGGAAGGTGTTTTATTTTCTGGCTGCACTGTACAGCCTGCAAGATCTTAGTTCTGTGACCAGGGATTGAACTTGGACCTTCAGCAGTGAAAGCGAAGAGTTCTAACCATTGCTGGACTGCCAAGGAATTCCCTGATACTATTGTTACTACTCCCATTTTGCAAATAGGAAAACAGAAGCACAGAGAGGCTAAGTTACTCTCCCAGGAGTCTGTCTTTCGCAGTTTGCCACTCCGCTCTGCTGTCTGGTTTATCTCTGCTGACCCTGGATCATGGGTCATCATCTTTCCAGGGAAACCACTGCTGGACTTGGAGCAGCAGGTCAAGGGGACCGAGAGCCCTGGATGGCCGGCCTCACGTGGGCCTTGGCCTCAGCCCCTGGCAGCTGGCTGGACCAGACAGCAAGCAGGTGGGCGGGTCCCTGGTGTTCATGGACAGGGAATCCTCCACGTTGTTACCCTGTGGGCTGCCCAGAGCTTTGGCTGCGCGGTGAGTTGGGAAGAGACCTTACCGCGTGACTGGAGCCGGATGCCCACGCTGGGGAGGCCTGAGAGAAGGCGGCCGGAAAGGCTGGATTCAGCCAGCAGCTGGGATTCCCAGCATTCCAGGATCTTGGACAGGGAGGTGAAGGGCATGGACGTGTGGGATTCCAGCTCATTCCTGTCCTATACTTCAAGGTTCTGTGACCTTGGGCAGGTTATGTAGCTTCTCTGTGCCTCAGTTTCTTCACCTATAGAAGGAGAGTAGAAATAGTCACCTATCACATAAGATGGTTTTTTAAAAATTATTTAATTGGCTATGCTGGGTCTTCATGGCTGCCTGTAGGCTTTTCTCTAGTTGGGGCGAGTGGGCTTCTCCTTGCAGTGGCTTCTCGTTGTGGAGCACAGGCCTTGGAGTGCAGGCTCAGTAGTTCTGGCGCATGGGCTTAGTTGCCTTGCAGCATGTGAGATCTTCCCAGACCAGGATCAAATCTGTGTCCTCAGCATTGGCAGGAGGATTCTTAACCACTGGACCACCAGAAAAGTCCCTGCTTAAGATGTTGATGGTTAAGTTCGATACCAGATGTGACATGCCTCAGGCAGTTCATGGCATTGAGTCAAGGCTCAGCTGGTGCTAGTGCCTACTGGTCACTCCCCACAGGGCTCCGAAGGCCACACTCTGCACATCAGGCCCAAGTCACACTCAGTCCCAGCCTTGGAGAAAGGGAGGGACACCAAGGAAATAGACACACTGGGCTCAGCATGACAAAGGGAGGGCCAGCAGGTACTGCACCTGCTGGGCACACTGAGACTGCTCAAGCTGAGGACTGATGGATAAGGGGATGAGATTGAGGAGGGCTTCCTGGAGGTGGTCTGGGGAAGGAGCAAGTTTTGTAGGCAGGACAAAAGAAGAGGGTGCCGGTTGGATTCATCAAGGCAGTTTCATGGGGATGTTGAGAGCTGGTCCCAGGGTCCCTTAGGGCAGGAGCCTGCCTTGAGTTCTCTTGCTGTGAACTACCTCCCAAGCCACTACATGGGAGCCTAGAGTCAGAGGACGAGGGGATGGGTGGTCCTATCCAGTCCATCCTACGAGAAATCAACCCTGAATATTCATTGGAAGGACTGATCCTGAGGCTAAAACTCCTATACTTGGCTACCTGATGTGAAGAGCTGACTCATTAGAAAAGACCTTGATGCTGGGAAAGATTGAAGGCAAGAGGAGAAAGGGACAACAGAGGATGAAATGGTTGGATGGCATCACTGATTTAATGGACAAGAGTTTGAGCAAACTCTAGAAAATGGTAAAGGAGAGAGAATCCTGGCCTACTGCAGTCCATAGGGTCACAGAGAGTTGGACATGACTGAGTGACTGAACATCAGCTTCCCAGGCCCTGCATTGGAGCCTAGAGTCAGAAGACCAGGGGATGGGTGGGACCAGAGGTTTCTAAACGTGGCTGACATCAGAAATCACCAGGGAAGTGGAGGATGAATCCAATCCAGCCTCCTGGCTCCATCTCAGATTGCTGGTCCTAGGACCCAGGAGTGTGGATTTCACAACCTCCTTTGTGATGCTAATATGCAGGCAGATTTGGGACCCCCTGTATTAAGCTATCGTGGCCAGAAGAGTGGACATTGTGTTGCCCAAGGAATATAGGATTTGTAAGGTCCCCTTGCAAGACCGTGGCAAGGAAAACTGAGCAGAGACAGGCTGGGCAGGTGGAAGGGGGCGTATGGGGAGGGCCTGGCTGGACCGTCTCTTTAGATGGAGACGGATGCCTGACCACAATCCAGGCCTGAGCAGGGCATGCAGAGTTAAGAGAGGGGCCTTTAGAGCCAGATGTCTGTGTCCACATCATCGTGCTGCCTTGGGCAGGTTACTGTATCTGAGTCTTCCCCCCGCCCCGCCTCCTGCCGCCTGACTTCAGGAGCCCGTGCCAGTAGAGAATCCAGAATCTCACATAGATGCACACACTGGCTTTTTCCATCCATGAAATGTGACACTCTTCCTGTCCCCAGCAGTCCCTGCTGTCGACCAGAAGGCCTTACATCTGAGGCTTTGGCTCTCCTTGCCTGGGGGCAGAATTAACCATCCAGACAGGAGTTGAGGGGAATCCTTCCCCTGAATGTGAGACACACCCCTCTTCCCTGGACCCCAGGGTCAGATGGTGAGGCTTCCCCTCTCCACACCTGCCTAGTGAATCCACCCTTTTCTGCCCCAGGTCTCCGGACCCACCCTCAGTGGATTCTTGCCAATCTTGGCCCGGCTGCCTGGCGCCAACCCCCTGGTCCGGGACCAGCTGCCTGGTCCCGGAGCAGGGGGCTCAGCCGGCTTTGCCCCTTTGTTCTTTTAGCCCAGGCTCCTCCTAACTTCTTGGGGAGGTCAGGGTGGGAGGGCCTGACCTACCTGTGCTGGCCTGGCCACTTGGAGTGGCCATAAAAGTGCTAGGTCCTGGACCCCAAGGAAACAAGACTCACCCAGTGAATCAATGATGAGTGCTGCAGATGATGCAGTCCTGCCTCTGAGGGCAAGAGAGAGGTCAAGAGAAATCCAAGAAGGCTTCGTAGAGGTGGACGTAGGGAAGAAGTGTCACTGGCCCTGAGACCGGGAGGAAGGTTAGAGAAAGGGCAGAGAGAGAAAGCCCTAGCAGGAGGGAGGTGCCCAGCAAGGTGAGCAGGGCCTGCTTGGTGGAGGGAATGAGGATGTCAAAGGCCAGTGGGCAGGGGCCCTGAATGCCAGAGCAAGGCGTTTGCCTCTCAGTGATCAGCACCAAGAATAGCTCTTAGTGTGTGCCAGCATTCCTACAAGGATTTTCCAGGCCTGGAAGTGAAATGGGCTTCCCAGGTGGCTCAGACTGTAAAGAATCCGCCTGCAATGTGGGAGACCTGGGTTTGATCCCTGGGTTGGAAAGATCCTCTGGAGGAGGGCATGGTAACCCACTCAGGTATTCTTGCCTGGAGAATCCCTATGGACAGAGAGGCCTAGGCTAAGATCCATGGGATCACAAAGAGTCAGACATGACTGAGCATGTGAAAGTGAAAAAAGTGCTCATGACTGAGCATAGAAAGTGAAAAAAGTGAAAGCGCTGGTCACTCAGTCGTGTCTGACTCTTTGGGTCCCCATGGACTGTGGCCCACCAGGCTCCTCCGTCCATGAAGAATTCTCCAGTCAAGAATACTGGAGTGGGTAGCCATTCCCTTCTCCAGGGGATCTTTGCAACCCAGGGATTGAACCCAGGTCTCCTGCATTGCAGGTGGATTCTTTACTGTCTGAACCACCAGAGCCTGATCTCATTTAAGTAGTCTAGCAGCCCTGGGAAGCAGGTACTGTTATTACTCCTGTTTTACAAGGGGGAAACTGCAGCTCAGAAGGTTAAGGACTTGCCCAGGCTCACGCAGTTGGTAAGGAAAAGAGCCAGGAGCCTATCCAAGCCAGCTGCAGAGTTGTTTTTTTTTTTTTTTTTTTTTCCCAACCAGAGATTCAACCTGGGCCTCAGCCATGAAAGCCCAGACTCCTAACCACTACTACACAAGGGAATTCCCAGAGCCTTTACTTCCCAGAGAATGCAGTCTCAAAGTATGGTCTGGGAATGGTTTGTCCAGGGCTCCCAGAGACAGCATGTGGGAGAGCTTCCAGCAGGTTCTGTTGTGGAGATAAAGCCACGCTGCAGAGTCCAGAGTGGTTCCTTGTTAAAAAGGTAGCATAAGTAAGTTCATTTATATCACTTTTTAGATCCCACATATAAGGAATGCCGTAGAATATTTTTCCTTCTCTGTCTGACTTACTTCACAAAGAGACTCACAGACTTAGAGAATGAACTTCTGGCTGCTGGGGGTAAGGATGGGAGGATGGGATAGGGAGTTTGGGATGGACATATACCCACTGCTCTATTTAAAATGGATAACAAACAAGGACCTACTGTATAGCACAGGGAACTCTCTTCAGTGTTCTGTGGCAGTCTGGGGTAGAATGGATATGTATGGCTGAGTCCCTTTGCTGTCCGCCTGAAACTATCACAACATTGTTAATCAATTATGTGCTCAGTCACGCCTGACTCTTTGCGGCCCCATGGCCTGTAGCTTGCCAGGCTCCTCTGCCCATGGAATTTTCCAGGCAAGAATACTGGAATGGGGTGCCATTTCCTATTCCAGGATAATTGGTTATACTCCAATACAAAATTTTTAAAAATATATTTTTTAAAAAGGTAGCATAGCCACTCTTGGCTAAAGGCCAGGATTTCAAGTGAATTTCTACTGTAGGCCAACTCTTCTTGGTTCTCACGGTGTTGGGAGAATCCAAGGCCAAGTGAGGCTCAACACAAAAATGTGTTGAGATCAATTAGCAATGTCTGCCCTGAGTGCAGGCATGGAGAGCTGAGGTTGTTCCCAGGCTGATGTCTGGCATTGGCCAGAGAGGTCCTCTTGGTGTTCAACACTCAGAGCGAATCCTTTCCTCTGCTCCCAAATCCAGAGATCCAGTCCCACAATGCAAGGTGCAGATGCCTCTGCTCTGGGCGCTTCCTGCCATGTTGGTCAGTTGCCAGATGGAAGGAGACCCAGGTCATGTCCCACCTCTGACATTAACCTGCTGAGTGATCTTAGGCGTGCCCCTTCCTCCCTGGGCCCTGGGCCCTTGTCTGTGATGGGTTGACGTGAAGATACATCCCATGGGATTTGACACATCCCTTTGGGCACAGTTACCCACTCCTGATGTCACCTCTCTTCATCCTCCATTCCCTTCTCTGTCCCTAGACAACCTTTTGGTCCTCACCGTGGCCACGAAGGAGACCGAGGGGTTCCGACGCTTTAAGCGCTCAGCTCAGTTCTTCAACTACAAGATCCAGGTAAGGGGCTCCCTGGGTCGGGGCAGAGACAGCCGAGGGGAGGTGCTGGACAGATAGAAGTCAAGATGCTCGGTCTGTCAGATGCTGAGGTGGGGCTGGAAATTGAGCTGGCCAGGTTTCTCTTTAGCAAAAGCCCATGTTAAGGGGCTTGTCTCTGCAGGCGCTGGGGCTGGGGGAGGACTGGCCTGGGGAAGTGATGTCGGCAGGTGGAGGGCTGAAGGTCCGGCTACTGAAGAAAGCCCTGGAGAAGCACGCCGACAAGGAAAACCTGGTCATTCTCTTCACAGACAGGTAGGCATCTGAGAGGTAGAAGACTGTTCTAGAATGAGGCCCTGCCGGGACATCAGGGATGAGGTGGAGATTACTCTAGCTAGGGTTGCCAACAGTTCTAAAGGGTCTATGCACCCCAGAAAAGACCCATTTCCACTCTTGGTGAAAAGATGGGTGGGGGGACCTGCCCAGGTATGGTGAGCTATGCTTCTTTTAATGTATATATAATATATATAATTTTATATATTTATTTTTGGTTGCACTGGGTCTTCATTGCTGTTTGCAGGCTTTTCTCTAGTTGTAGTGAGCAGGGACAACTCCTTGGTTGCATTTCACGGGGCTTCTCATTACGGTGGCTTCTCTTGCTGCTGAGCACAGGCTCTAGGGCTCTCGGGCTTCAGTAGTTGTGGTGTTTGGGGCTCAGTTTTCTCCTTGGGCTCGGTAGTTTTGGCTCCTGGGCTCTAGAGCACAGGCTCAATAGTTGTGGCACGTGGACTTAGTTGCTCTGTCACATGTGGAATCTTCCCGGACCAGGGATCAAACTTGTGTCTCCTGCATTGGCAGGCAGATTCTTTACCATCTGAGCCACCAGGGAAGCCTGGGCTCCTCCTGCCTGTGCCCTCCTGAGCCCCTGCTCCCCTACCCACCCCGTCTCCTCCCCGCCCTGCTCCATCTTCTCCCGGCTCTGGCCACAGCTACGATGTGGTGTTTGCCTCGGGGCCCCGAGAGCTCCTGAAGAAGTTCCGGCAGGCCAGGAGCCAGGTGGTCTTCTCGGCCGAGGAGCTCATCTACCCGGACCGCAGGCTGGAGGCCAAGTACCCGGTGGTGTCCGATGGCAAGAGGTTCCTGGGCTCTGGAGGTGAGGACCCCGGTGCACAGTGTGTGGCAGACAGGGCAGGCTCCAGAGAGGTCCATCCACTGCCTTGGGGAGGACCCCCTGGCTCGACATCCCACATGGCTATCGCAAGCTGCTGAATGCAGAGTGTCCTAAGAAGAACTCCTGAGTTTTTAACCTTTAAATCAGCTCCACTGCAGTCTTGCTTATCTCATTCAATAGCTCCCCTGATCTGCACAGGACAAAACAGGGAGTCATCCCCAATTCCTCCCTCCCCTCCCCCACCTTACCTTCAGCAGGTCACACCACTCCCACTCCAAGAGATCTCTGGAGTCTGCCCTCTCACATCCACACCCCTGGCCACCGCCTCTCCGGGCTGCTGGCATGGGCAGTAGTCTCCTGACTGCTCTGCCAGCCTCTAGCCTCTCCCCTTCCAGTCCATTCTCTATCCAGCACAGATGCGAGTCCACACATATTGCTCAGTGACTTCCCCTTGCATGGAGAATAAAACCCATATTTTATTCTGGATTCCCCTGTCCAGCCACGAAGGGAGGATCCGCTCCAGCAACCTTGTTTCTGGGCTGAGATAGCGCAGCCCAGATGTCCTGGCCCTGGCCCAGGGGTAGAGGTGTCCTTGGGGGTGGGGCCCTTTCCTGGCTGCCCACCTTTTTTTCTCTTCCCCTCCCACCAGGCTGCACAGTAGCTAAGGATCTATGTGGGCTTTTCCCTCTATCTCCTCCTGCACTGTGTGACCTCGGCTCAGCCTCTGCCCTTCTCTGGGTCAAGTTTCCTGGATAACTGTCAAAAAGGAGCTCCAAACCTATGCCCCACCAGCCCTTTACTCCTGGGCTTCAGTCTAACTCATTCATTGCCCACCTGTGTGCTGCCCAGGACCTGAACTGGTGCCGCTTAGTGGACAACAGTGATTTTTCTCTCTGGGCTCAGTGGGAACTTGTCACCAAGTGGCATTAACAGATAGGCTATTTCTAGCCTATAGACAGCACCTCCCCTCAATCCAGGAGGGCTTCTGAGAGGAGGCAGGGCTTATGAATAAAGAAGTGAAATGTGGATGAGAGGGAAGGCTAGGAGGAGGCCCCTGACTCAGAGGCCAGAAATTGAGTGTCTGTCTATGTCTCCCCCACCCCCAGGCTTCATCGGTTATGCCCCCAACCTCAGCAAACTGGTGGCAGAGTGGGAAGGCCAGGATAGCGACAGCGACCAGCTCTTTTACACCAAGATCTTCTTGGACCCAGAGAAGAGGGTAAGCAGCAGTGGGTAGGGCTGTGAGATCTTGACACCAGATCCCCTAGACTGGGCTGCACTGGGAGCAGCCCCTGCCCCCCAGACCTGACCCCCTGGGTTGGGCATTGACATCCCACTTACCTATTCTTCGATTCACTCATTTATTCAGCAAGTATTAAATTTTATTTATAGTATTTACCTTTTTATTTTTGGTTGTCCTGAGTCTTTGTTGCTGGACCAGCTTTTCTCTAGTTGCAGAGAATGGGGGCTCCTCTCTAGTTATAGTACTCAGGCTGCTCATTGCAGTGGCTTCTCTTGTTGCAGAGTATGGCTTCTAAGGCACCCAAGCTTCAGTAGTTGCAGCAAGTGGGCTCAGTGGTTGCAGTTCCCAGGCTCTAGAGCACAGGCCCAATAGTTGTGGTGCACTGGCTTACTTGCTCAGTGGCCTGTGGGATCTTCCTGGTCAGGGATTGAACCTGTGTCTCCTGCATTGGTAGGAAGATTCTTAACCACTGAGCTATCAGGGAAGCCCCAGCAGGTATTTGCTGAGTTGTGTGTGAGACACTGCCAGGTATAGGTAATGAACAAGACAGTTGGGGTTTCTGCCCTCCTGAACCCTCACACCGGGCAGAATTTACAGCCTCGTGGCAGGTGGTGAGGATGGTCATGAAAGGAACTGACAGCCTGAGCTGCCCCTGGCCCACCCAACTTGGGGGAGTTCTAAGGGACTGATGAGATCTTGACTGGACCTGGGCCCCACAGGCCAGGCCTCTGAGCCTGTCTCAAGGCAGGGATCCTTGAGGGGAGTGGAGGTGGTAGAACTGAGCAGGTGTAGCCCCAAAGCCAGCCAGTGTCCTCTGGGCAGGCAGGAAAGTTAGGGAACTCTTGGGGTGAGGGTCAGTATTCCTGGATTCCGCCCTGCACACCCCCTCCACCCCTATTTATGCTGTGTTGTATGACAAAGGGTAAGTCACTTTCCCTCTCTGGGCCTCGATTTTTATTATCCATGAAATAATGAAGTGAAGCAGTTGGACTTGTGCAGTGGAAACTAAGAACTTGATCTTTGTTGGCTCCGTCCTCCCTTCTCCTTCCCCTCTGCCTCCACTGACATTAGAAGAAGCCTGTGGTCTAAAACGGTAGAGCTGCTCTCTGTGGGATGAAGGCTGAGCCTAGAGTGTCACATGGCCTGACCTAGGGCTCCTTGAGACATAGTCGCATCTGCAAGCGGTAGTGTTATGTAGTGAACATGGACCTCAGGGCCAGGCTGCCCGTTTCCAATGCCAGCTTAGCCAGTTACTAGCTGCGTGACCTTGAGCAAGTTATCCAACCTCTCTGTGCCTTGTTTTTAAATCCGTGAAATGCAGTGATGATGATTCTTTCTCACAAGGATGTTCTGTGGATTAAATGAGTGTGCATGTAATACTTACAATAGTGATTGGCTCACAGTTGAGTGCTAAATAAGCATCTGTTATCACAACGGCTGTTGTTGAACCAGCTGTCCCCTTAGATTCCTTCCAGTTCAGAGAGTCCCTAGTTCTTGTGAATAAAGGTGCTAGAGCAGTAAATCCCAGGGGCTTGGCCACTGACTGGCCTTCCCAGGGCTCCCAGCTGCCCTGATGTGACAGGGCAAAGTGGATGGAGGGAGAGGAAGTGGCAGAAGTGGGAGGGCTGGCTCCCCACACTGGGTGATGGAGCCCTGTCCACTGCCAGGGCTTGTTCCTGGTGCAGTCCAATGCCCTCTTTCCTACAGGAGCAGATCAATATCACCCTGGACCACCGTTGCCGAATCTTCCAGAATTTGGATGGAGCCTTGGGTGAGCAGCCCCGACAGGGAGGGGGATCCTGAGAGGAGTGGTAAGGAGATGAGGATTCCAGCTAAGGAGGTTCCACTCAGCTGTTGTGCTGGGATTTTGCCTATCTCATCCCCAGGTCCCCAGAGACCACCTGGATGTTCTCTGGGGGCAAAGCTGTGTCTCTTTGGGGATGAAGAAAGGAGGGCCAGGAGGTCAGTCCAGAGAGCCTGCAGGACACCAGGGCTCAGACTGGGAGGAGCTGGGTGATGCACTCAGTGGGTACCCCATCCCTGCCCTGCATCCCTGGTCCTTCGAGGTGAGCCTGCTTCACCTCCTTCCCCTGCTCTCCCACCTCCCAAGTGAAGACTTCCTGAGCTGAGGGCAGGGAGTTGATGGATGACATGGGAAGCAGAGAGGCCGCTTGACCCTTGAAACCACAAATGCTCTTGGCCTGGTCCCAAGTCAGTGGCTGGTGATGACGTTGCTTTGCCACTGTTTTGCTGGATGACCTCAGGCAAGACACATACACATACCCTCGGGCATCTGTTTGCCCACCCTTAGAAAAGAGAAGTTGTACCAGATCGCTGATTGGTGATTTAATGGGGTAAATGGACCCCTTTGAGAGACTGAGGAGAGCTCTGGGTCCCACTCCAGCGAGGTGCAGTGACATCACACCCTTTGGTCTGTGGGTTCTGGGAGTTCATGAGCCTCGGTTAAGAAGCTGGGTCCAGACTGCTGCTTGGGTGGGTCAGGGGCTTGCACAGAGGGGCTCCCCTCACATGATCACTTACTACAAAAGGCCTCCCTGCCAAGCATCTTCTCAGACCTCTGGGAAAAGACCCGTCTGCATTTTATAACTGTCAGACAGAGCAGTCCTACCTGCTGTCTTACGTGCAGACTGTCTGGGTTGGAGCCCAGAACTTGGCCTCTGGGCCTGATGCTGGACAGGTCTCTGTTTTCTGACCCACAGATGAGGTCGTGCTCAAGTTTGAAATGGGCCAAGTGAGAGCGAGGAACCTGGCCTACGACACCCTCCCGGTCCTGATTCATGGCAATGGGCCCACCAAGGTAGGGAGGGGCCCTAGCCCCAGGAGAAAGTCGTGGGGGGAGAGATCCAGAATCCGGAGTTGTGCTCTCACTGTGACCCCAAAGCTTCCCCTTGGGTTTGGGGTCACCTACCTGGGACATGCTCACTGCCTCTGTCCTCACATCTGAGTTCAGGATGGTGCTGCCTCTCTGTACCGGGATGGTCAGTGATGCTCTGTCCATCTGTGCTCGACCACAGAGGAGGCACTGTGCCCATCCAGACCCAGGCGGGGCTGCCTTGAGTCATCTGTACTCTGCCACCGCAGGGCAGACTTGTTCCTGCATTCAACAAACATTGCATGTTTGCACTAAGGCATGAGGCCTCGCCAGCCCCGAACAGGACAGAATGTTCCCTGTTCTCCCAGAGCTGCAGGAGGGGCAGGGGTGCAGGCCAGCCTCCCCCTGGCCCTTGAGGGACAGGCCCCTGGATCACAACTGGTTTCTAGGAGTGTGATCCTCAACCACTCATTCAGAATCATGTGGATGGGAGGGGGAAGGGGGTGCTGCTGCTGCTGCTGAGTCGCTTCAGTTATGTCCAACTCTGTGGGACCCCATAGACGGCAGCCCACCAGGCTCCCCCATCACTGGGATTCTCTAGGCAAGAATACTGGAGTGGGTTGCCATTTCCTTCTCCAATGCACGAAAGTGAAAAGTCAAAGTGAAGTCGCTCAGTTGTGTCCAACTCTTAGCGATCCCATGGACTGCAGCCTACCAGGCTCCTCCATCCTTGGGATTTTCCATGTTTAAATGCAGATTTCCTGATGCCACCCAAGTGCATGTATGCTTGGTTGCTCAGTTGTGTCCCACTCATTGTGGCCCCATGGGCTGTAGCCTGCCAGGCTCCTCTGTCCATGGGATTTTCCAGGAAAGAATACCAGAGTGGGTTGCAATGCCCTCCTCCAGGGGATCTTCCCAACCTCCAGGGATTGAACCCGTGTCTCTTGTGTCTCCTGCATTGGCAGATGGGTTCTTTACCACTAGAGCCACCCACCCAGGAGCTGCAGTTTTGAAATGTCTGCAGGGGGCGCCCAGGAATCTGCATTTTACACCCTCCCAGGAGGTCCACAGGGCTTTCCAGGTGGCACTAGTGGTAAAGAACCCGTCTGCCAATGCAGAAGACGCAAGAGACCTGGCAGGTTCAGTCCCTGGGTTGGGGCGATCCCCTGGAGGGAGGGCATGGCAACCCACTCCAGTATTGTTGCCTGGAGAATCCCATGGACAGAGGAGCCTGGCAGGCTACAGTCCATGGGGTTACAGAGTCAGACACGACTGAAATGACTTAGCACACACAGGCAGTCACAGATGAAGCAGCACCAGAGTCTGTGTCCTCCCTCCGCCCTGCTCAGACCGGCTTTGGTCATCTCCAAGAGTGGATATACTCTCCAAGACCGGACCCCAACAAAGCCACATTCCTGTCCCCTTTGGGAGGGCAGAGGGCTGGGGTGCAGGCCCCTCTCCTTGGTGGTGGCTGGGGCAGGAGTGGGGCTGGCCTTGTTTCACTCATATCCCTTGTCTCCTGACAGCTGCAGCTGAACTACTTAGGCAACTACATCCCGCGCTTCTGGACCTTCGAGACGGGGTGCTCCGTGTGTGACGAGGGCCTGCGCAGCCTCAAGGGCATCGGGGTGAGGCTGCTGGGCCCCAGGGCTCTGTCCTTGGAGCGGGAGAAGGGGAGGGGTTCTGGAAGAGACTCTGCCATCTCTGGTGGGCGATAAAGCAGTCAACCTCCCTCCTCATCCTCACCCAGGCACCTCCTCCTGGAAGCCTTCTCAGATTGCACATGGCTCTGGCTTCCTGGGAAGCTTAAGTTCTGTTTTTTTCTGCCTGGTCCTTCAGGCGCCCTTGTAGCCCTCTCCCCATCCCATGAACCTTACTCCTCATTCATGGCCCATCTCAGACCTCATGCCAGCCAAGCTCTCTGACAGTGTGCCATCAACCTGTCCTGGCTAGAGTCTGGACTCACACTGCACCTGTCCCCTGCAGGGATAGCCTCCAGCTGCATCCCTGCTGGTCCCGTCCCCTGCCCCCTGCACACCCTGCTCAGAGCTCCTGCCCAGGCCCCTTTCCCGCTAAGTTCTGCAAAGCCTCTGACTTCTAGTCCCTCTGGCCATCCTCAGGGTTCAGCAGCTGCTCTGTGGCTGGACATGGCTGGACTCTTGTGCCGCCCTCTCTCCCTGCAGGACGAAGCTCTGCCTACCGTTTTGGTCGGTGTGTTCATCGAACAGCCCACCCCGTTCCTGTCCCTGTTCTTCCAGCGGCTCCTGCGCCTCCACTACCCCCGAAAACGGTTGAGGCTTTTCATTCACAACCACGTGAGTAGCAGGCTTTCGGTGGGCTCACCATGTGGTTTGGGTCGAGGGGCCACCTTTGCAAGATGCCCTGAGACCTCTGAGGAAGTGACCAAACCACGGTTATCTGGGCCAGATGGAAGTGGGAAGTAGGCTGTATTCCCAATCACTGGGTTGATTCTGGGGTCAGACTGGCTGGGTTTGAACCCCAATATCGCTGCTTATATTATCTTTGTGACCTTGGGCATCTTATTCAACCTCTCTGGGCTTCAGTTTTCTCATCTATTAGGTCTATTCAATAGGGATACTATTAGTGCTGGCCACATGGGATTAAACAAGTTGACCTCTGAAGCATGAAGATAAGCACCTGATGAATAGGAAGCACATAGTAGGTGCTCTTAGCTGACGTCGTTATCATTATTTCCCTTCCTGCTCCAGTCAGTCTTTCATTCTTCCCCCTTTTTTGGCCAAGCTGCAGGACATGTGGGATCTTAGTTCCCCGACCAGGGATCAAACCTGTGTCCCATGCAGTGGAAGTGCTGGGTCTTAACCACTGGACCACCAGGGGAGTCCCAGTCTTTCCTGATTTGATCTGGTGATAGTTAAATTGGTTTTCATTCCTTGAGTATAATACATTCTGAGGAGTCAAGGGGCACCTGAAGGCCTGCTACTTTGTGAATCCAGGCCTGGAGTAAGTATTCTGAGCTCCCTGCCTTGCCAGCCTCTCCATTCCAGCAGGATAATGTCCCACGTCTCAGCTTTTGCTGAGAGAAGCCAAACATGCTCTTAAGTCCTGCCTGCTGTCAAGGCTCTTTGTCTTCCATAGAGTCTTAGCTGCCCTGTCTATGGTCACCCTCTTCCAAGACCTCGAGGCTCTGACTGTGTGCACCCCACCTCCAGGGACCTGTGGGCCCCGACTCAGCTCAGCTTGTCTGTCTCACAGACATTCAACTGTCCTTCCTGAAAACAGGAGGAGGTTGTAGACCCTGCCCTTGGGAGGCTCCCAGCTTCCCTGGAGTCATCAAACCTCACACGCATAAATTGTGACTTTGTGGACAAAAAGAGAATTGTCCCAGATGGTCTTTGAGGACCTACTGTGTGCTCTTGTGTAACTTGTCAGCTCCTGGCAGTGACCCCATGGGGAGACATGATTGCCCTCCCGTTTTACAAGGGAGGAAACGGAAGCTGAGACAGGTGAAGTGACTTGTCCAAGGTCATGCAGCTCAGTGGAGCAGATCCAGGCTTTCGCTCTGAACCTTGGGTTTGTTTTTAAACACCCTGCTCTTCCTTTTTCCCCATGCAAGGGGCTCCAGGTATAAACTTTTTCCAAGTGCTGTTTGAACATTACCTGGAGCATTTTATAGCAAAGCAGAACCCTGGGCCATACCTTGGACCAGCAGAACTGGTCATCAGTGACTGATGTGGGGCCTGTGGAGTGAGGGGCGCTGTCCTGGTGACAGGCTTTTAAGAGGCCCGTAGACCTGGTCTAGTCAGGGGAGTATGGTCAGAGGCTGGCTTCCCAGGTAGCGCTAGTGGTAAAGAACCCGCCTGCCAATGCAGGAGACATAAGAAATGTGGGTTCGATCTCTGGTTCGAGAGTATCAAGGAAATGGCAGCCCACTCCAGTATTCTTGCTTGGATAATCCCATGGGTAGAGGAGCTTGGTGGGTTATAGTCCAGGGGTCACAAAGAGTTGGACATGACTGGAGTGACTTAGCATGCACGCACAGTCAGAGGCTGGCCAGGAAGGGCACTCCAGGCAGAAGGTCTGACGATGGCAGAGTTCCAGGGAGCAAGTTCCAGCAAGTGGCCGGGGATGTGCCAGCAATGAGAGGGAGCAGCCTGGGGCAGCAGAAAACGCTGTGGTCCCAGGGGGTGGAGCCTCATCCTCAGCCTCCATCCCTTTGCCCCCAGGAGCAGCACCACAAGGCTCGGGTGGAGCAGTTCCTGGCAGAGCATGGCGACCAGTACCAGTCTGTGAAACTGGTGGGCCCCGAAGTGCGAGTGGCCAATGCAGACGCCAGGAACATGGGCGCGTGAGTTGAGGGTCGTGGCGGAGGGCCCGTGTTATCAGGAGCCCCAGGCGGGGAGACAGAGGTTCAGAAGGCTATGTGGTCTCCAACAAGTCCTGCCCCTCCCTTGACCTCGGTGTTCTCATCTCTCAAATGGGGAAACCGCTGAGTCAACCTCAGTGCTCCTGGGGAGGGCTGAGCAAAGGAGAAGCAAAGGAGAGACAGAGGAAGGACTGGAGGGCCAGAGGAGATAAATGCTGATAATTGGAGAAACAGCCTCTGATTTTTTTCCTTTATCATGGAAATAAATAAGTTTAATTTGTGTTGATTATAAAAGAGTTAGAAAGTGCAGATCCAAGACTGGCAAACTCCTTATAAAGGACCAGCTAGTAAATCTATGTAAGTTGGCTTTGAGGACTCTACTGTGACCACTCAGCCCGGCTATTAGAGCATCAATGAGTGTGGCTGTGCTCCAATAACATTTTCTTTATCAACACTGAAATTTGAAGTTCATATGATTTTCACATGACTTCTTTTGATTTTTGTTTTCTCTACCCATTTAGAAATGTGAAGCTGTTCTTACAGATTTGTAATTGCCATGGGGTGGGAGAGGGATGGACTGGGAGTTTGGGATTAGCAGATGCAAACTGTTATATAGAGAATGGAAAAACAAGGTCCTACTGTGTAGCACAGGGAACTATATTCAATATCCTGTGATAAACCATGATGGAAAAGAATATGAAAAAAGGTATGTGTGTGTGTGTGTGTGTATATGTACAACTGAATCACTTGGCTGTATAGCAGAAATTAGCATTGTGAATCAACTATACGTCAATAAAGTAAATTTGAAAAAAGTTCTTGGGGATTCTCTTAGTGGTCCAGTGGTTAAGACTCCATCCTGCCACTGCAGAGGGGCACGAGTTCGATCCCCAGTCAGGGAACTAAGATCCCTCATGGCGCATCGCATAGTCAAAAAAAGAGAAAAGGGTCAGAACCCCAGGCAGTGGGCTAGATCTGCACTGTGCTCCATAGTTTGCTGAGCCTGGCACCAGTAAACAGAAAGAACATAGATTTTTAAGAAAATTTTAACTATTATTGATTTACAATATTGTGCTAGTTTCAGGTGTACAACTTTGGATTCTTTTCTATTAAAGGTTATTACAAGGTACTGAATATCATTACCTTTCTGGCATCTGGCACCCGGTGCCCTGAAAGCCGTGGCACTGGGGAGAGCAGGCCCACACGCAGGTCCCTACACTGCTCGGTGCTGTGGTGCTGTTATTTACTGTGCTGGACAGCAAATCCTTGTTGTTTATTTTTTGTATATTAGTGTATATCTGTTAATCCCATACTCCTAATTTATCTTTTCCCCTTCCCCCTTTCCCACTTTAGTAACTGTATGTTTATTTTCTATATCTGTGAGTTTATTTCTGTCTTGTAAATACGTTGGTTTGTATTATCTTTTTAGATTCCTCATACAAGTGATATCATATGACATTTGTCTTTCTCTGTCTGACTGATTTTACTTAGTGTGAGATTTTTAAAGCTTTTGGTGTAGGTTGCCAGACTGTCCTCTGGAAAGGCAGAGCTGGTTTACCCATAGCACTGAGCAGTGTAGGGACCTGTCTGTGGGCCTGCTCTCCCCACTGCCCAGGTTTTCAGGGCACTGGCTGCCAGATGCCAGGCTCTGGGCCTTGTCTTGGCAGCTTTGTAGTCCAGGGGTTGGGTCCCAGAGTCTGGAGGGACCTCGAGGCGGCTAGTACCACCCTGCAGCAGGGCTGACCTGAGCTCCCTAAAGACCCTTGGCTGGTACCTGGTGATGACAGATGTGGGCAGCGGTGCGGACTGCAGGTGCAGGGATCCTGGGTGGTGGGGAGGCTGGCACCAGCACCCTAACCCCGATGACCCTGTGTTCCCTCCCCACAGGGACTTGTGCCGGCAGGACCGTGGCTGCACTTACTACTTCAGCGTGGATGCCGACGTGGCCCTGACTGAGCCCAAAACCCTGCGGCTGCTGATCGAGCAGAACAAGTGAGGCTGTGGGTTTGCTGCGGCCGGCTGGCAGGCAGGCCCTCAGAGCCAGGGCTCACGATGGCCCTGGACCTGAGTCTGGGCTTGGGGTGGGGGCCCCTCCCCTGCCTGTCTCCTCCTCCACATTGGCCTCACCTGTGACCCTGGGCTTTTCTCAGCCTGGCTATCTTGTCTTTACACACACATACACACACACACACACATATATTATTTATTTATTTATTTATTTATAAACTGTTCTGGGTCTTCATTGGCGCACATGGGCTTTCTCTAGTTGCGGTGAGTGAGGGCTACTCTTTCTGCAGAGCACAGGCTTCTCATTGCAGTGGCTTCTCTTGTTGCAAAGCACAGGCTCTAGGTGCATGGGCTTCGGTAGTTGCACCCCGCAGCTTCAGTAGTTGTGACTCATGGGCTCTAGAGCACAGCCTCAGTAGCTGTGGTGTTCAGGGTTAGTCTCTCTGCGGGCATATGGGACCTTCTTGGACCAGGGATCGAACCTGTGTCTCCTGCATCGGCAGGTAGATTTCTTACCTACTGTACTGCCAGGGAAGTCCTGGCTACCTTGATTTAGTCTAGGATGTTCTCCACCTCCTGGCTCCAAGCTCCAAGCTGTCCCACCCCCTACCCCCACCCCTCCTCCTCTGTGCCTTTCCTGGCTGCTCTGTGAGGGGCGGGGGGAGCTGGCACCAGATGGGCCAGACCCCACCCCAGGCCCTACTCCAGGGAGGTCCTTGCAGGTTGAAGGCACTGTCCCTCCCCTTACCCACACCTGGACCTGTCCCAACCTCCCCTCGGGCAGAGGGACTTCCTCTGAGATGCTCCCTTCCCCAGGAACGTTATCACCCCATTGATGACCCGCCATGGGAGGCTGTGGTCGAATTTCTGGGGGGCACTGAGTGCAGATGGCTACTATGCCCGCTCCGAGGACTACGTGGACATCGTGCAGGGGCGGCGTGTGTGAGTACCTGCAGGATGGGGGACACCCTCCTCTGTCTTCCGCCTGGCCTCGCCTCCCTCAGTATTCCTGTCCTTGTTGTGCTCAAATTCCTGCTGAACTGAAGCAAGGACGACTGCAGTCAGACACACAGAAGGACTTCCTGACAATTATCCTGGGGCCATGTGCCCAGAGTAGGGGAATCAAATCAGCACCATCCTGCCCTCCCAGCCTGTGACTTCCCCCTCGTCTGACCCCTGACCCCCAGCCTATGACTCCACACCATTGCCTGTGACCCCCTCCATCTTCCCCTCTCTCCCTTAGGGGTGTCTGGAATGTACCCTACATCTCAAACATCTACCTGATCAAGGGAAGTGCCCTGCGTGCTGAGTTGCAGGACACAGACCTGTTCCACCACAGCAAGCTGGACCCCGACATGGCCTTCTGTGCCAACATCCGGCAGCAGGTTAGCTGGGCTGGGCAGTCAGAAGAGGCCCCGTTGATGGGGAAGACGAGTTACCTTGTTCCCATGAGCCCTGTGGCTTCTGAGATCCCAGCAGGACTGCTTACAGGCTGCCAGGCCCTGGTGGGGGCACTTGGGGCCCCAGGCATGAGGGCTGCCCCTCGGGGTCTGTAGGAACATTTTAGTAGACCCAGTTATCACATTATCTTTCTCTTTTTTAAAATTTGTATTTGTTTATTTGTGGCTGTGCTGGGTCTTCATTGCTGTGCGGGCTTTCCTCTAGATGTGCTGAGCAGGGGCCGCTCTCTGGTTGCACTGCCTGGTCTTCTCATTGCAATGGCCTCTCTTCTTGTGGCTCCCAGGCTCTGGAGCACAGGCTCAATAGTTGTGGTGCACAGGCTTCGTTGCTCCATGGCCTGTGGGATTTCCCCGGACCAGGGATTGAACCCACTTCTCCTGCATTGGCAGATGGATTCTTTACCACTGAGCTACCAGGGAAGCCCGACACAATCTCTTTTATGTACATTTCGACAGAGCCGAAAGAAAATTGAACTTTCCACCTTTACTCCAAGTAATATGCCCAGGAGATGCCCTTACTGTTTGCCTGTGCCCCACCGGATACTATTTTGTGGTTTTTTTTTTTTTTAATGTGACAGTGGGATGATGTTTTCCTTGTGCCCACAACTCACTCCAGGATCAGAACTCCATCCTTATCTTTTGCACGTTCATTCTTTCACTCCTGTTCAGTCCTCCAGGAAGTCTTCCTTGATTGCCTCAGGCCTTGGGCACTTGGGAAATGGAGTGACCCACACTGGGTTGTGAGTTTAAATACAGTGGGTAGAGGAGGCTTCAGTTTTCCCACCCCAGGGGTAGGATGTGCAGGAGAAGGGAGGCTCTCTTGCATCCGGCCCCTTCTCCCCAGGATGTGTTCATGTTCCTGACCAACCGACACGCCTTTGGCCACCTGCTCTCGCTGGACAGCTACCAGACCACCCACCTCCACAACGACCTCTGGGAGGTGTTCAGCAACCCCGAGGTGAGGCCCCGGGTGAGTGGGCAGGCATGGGAACAAAAGGGACCTCTGTGATCCTGTGACCTGAGGCACCTCCCTCCCAGAGCCTGACCTTGGCTGGGCTGGGACCCCAAGGGCCCCCCTGGCTCCCTCCACCCCAGAGGGCTTGTCAGGCAGGATTCCAGTGTAGAGAGGAGAGTGTCTCCAGAGGCAGCGCCATCTGGTGGAGGAGGGACCAGGAGTTAGAGGCTGAGGTTTGTGGTCCATCAGCTGTGACAGTTAAGTCTGTCCACCTTTGGGGCCTCGGTTATCTTTTTTTTCCAGGCAAGGCTTTATTGGGGCCCCCTCTGCAGCAGTGGGGAGTGAGAACTAACGTCAGGTTCCCTTGCTTACTCTCTCCCTGAGGAGGGGTGAGCTTGTTCCCTATATAGGGTGAGAGTTGGGTTGTGTCCAGGGGTCCGGCCGGAGCAGTAGCTTAGGTGTTTTGCCCTCTGGTGTTGAGTGCAGGGGGCATGCTCAGTACCCTGCTTTTGCTCTTGGCTCTTGAGAAGTGGCAGTGGAGGTTGTTTAGTCCTTCCATTATCTTTTGTCCAGAATCTATGGGGCCTCAGTTATCTCAGCTCTAAAGTGGGTGTGCTATCCCAGCCTGCCTCACCTCTGAGGGTGCTGTGCTGATCAGAGGAGGAGGAAGTCCTGACAGCATCACTAGATGTTGCAAGCCTGTGGCTGATGTGGTCACAGGCACATACCTGCAGGGGGACTTATATACACGGCACACACATGTAGACTCACATGCAAACATGGACTCCCATGGACATACTTGTGTACCCAAACAGCTCACATGACCCAGCGAGCATAGGCACATACATAGTCCCCCACTCCCACCCCCACCGCTCCCGCACCCCACCGGGCCTGGGGGGCAGAACTCCCTCTTGGAACAGCCTGTGCAGATGAGTCCCGGCTGGCCCAGGCTGGCCGGAGGACCCAGCTCCCCCTCTCCCCACAGGACTGGAAGGAGAAGTACATTCACGAGAACTACACCAAAGCCTTGGCGGGGAAGATGGTGGAGATGGTAAGGCCCCAGCGCTCTCTGCGAACAAAGCTGCTGGATTTACACCCTAGAGCGGCTGCGGGGGACAGACGGCAGAGCAAGGCCAGCTGCCCTGGGGGAGGAGCAGGAGCCCCCTTCCTGTGCTCTGGTGCTGCTTGGGGAGAGGGAACACGCAGTGGGGTGCCCCTGCATCTTGCTGGCACTTGGCAGCTGGAGTCTTTGGGGGCGGAGGGGCCTGAGGCTTCTTCCCCTGGCCAGAGCAGTAAAGAAGAAAATGTCCCCAGTTGTGGTCTCAGCTGTGGACTGTGGGCCTAGAATGAGAAACAGATGCTTCCTTCTCTGCTTCTCCTGGAGCCTGTGGGCTTCTGCTCCCTGGATCTGCATATTCCTTTCCAGGCTTCGGCAGCTCTGTGACCTTGGCTGAGAAGGGCCAGCTCTGAGCTCTAGTTCCTCCTCCCTTCAGCAGCCTGCTGAGCTCCTGCTCCCTGAGGACACTTGTGGGGACACAAAGGGCTCACGACTGGGGTTTGGGACTGACATAGGCCACATGATGGGCCTTGCCTGCAGCGGGGTCTGCAGAGGGCCGTGGGGGCAGCGGGAGGACGAAGTGATGCGTCTCTGGACCCTGTGACCAAATCCCCGCCCTCCTCAGCCTTGCCCAGACGTCTACTGGTTCCCCATCTTCACGGAGACGGCCTGTGATGAGCTGGTGGAAGAGATGGAGCACTATGGCCAGTGGTCCCTGGGAGATAACAAGGTGGGGGTCCAGATGCCTGGACTGTGATGGTGGGATGCTGACCCTTCCCCATGCCTGCCCTCGGGGCTCTTTTCTTGACAAGCTAGCCAACCTCTCTGGGACTCCTGGAGATGGGGGCATTGGCAGGGGTGCCTGCAGACACTTAGGAGTAGAGAGAGTGAGAAATGGGATGGAGTGTTGGTCTTCAAGTTGCCATTGCTGCTGGGTGACTTAGAGCTGCCTTTGTCTTGAGTTGCTAGGTTTCCAGTTCCTGGTTTGTCATTAGAATGATCTCTCTTCCTTCCCCAGATTGGGCATGGAGATGGGGGAGGAATGAGAAAATGTGGGATGCAGAAGGATTTGGAAGCGACAGCAGTGTTAAGATCACCAGACGCCAGTGTTAAGAAGCAGGGGGCATGGTGCATGTGACAGGCTGTGCATTCTCTGAACAAGGAATTCATACCTGCAAGCCTCTTAGAAAGTTCAGGAACCATTTTTAAAGGCACATGAACCCCTGGGCCTATATGCCGCCGGGACCAGCTAACATCTGGGCTAGCAGCTGGACTAAGCATGGTTCATGGTTCTGCCCAACTGACATACTTGGTGCCAGAGCTCATCTCCAGAACCCAGTAACTCAAATAGCCCACATGTGGGGTCTGGTGAACTCTTGTGCTCCAGTGACCCGGCCAGCACTGGGGCTCTAGTATCCCAACTAGCCTGTGGCCTCTGCGTTGGTTTTCTGTGCTGTGTAACAAATCACCACAAAGCTTATCAGCTTAAAACAATACGCATTTATTATCCTCCAGTCTCTCTGGATTGGGAGTCCGGCTCAGCGTCTCACAAGGCTGCAGTCCTGGTGTCAGCCGGGACTGGGATCCCATCTGAAGCTTGGGGTCCTTTTCCAAGCTCATGTGACAGAACTCACATCCTTGCAGCTGCATCATTTCAGGCAGCTTGCTTTATCTGGGCCAGCAGGACACAAACTCTCTGTCTTCCAAACCCTCCTTGAAGGCCCACCTGAGATGCTCTCCCTCTGGATGAACCCAAAGGCAGTAGACATTACATTAATTACGTCTCCTGAATCCCTTCACTTTTGTCCTGTAACCTAACCTTACCCCATCAGGTTCACAGGTCAAAGGGAGGGGATTTAGACAGAGCATGTACACCAGGGGGGCTTCCTGGGTGGCTCAGGAGTAAAGAATCCACCTGCCATGCTGAAGACACAGGAGACGTCAAGGGTTCTATCCCTGGGTCAGGAAGATCCCTTTGAGGAGGGCATGCAGTCCACTTCAGTTCTCTTGCCTGGAAAATCTCATGGACAGAGGAGCCTGGCAGGCTACAGTCCATGGGGTTGCACAGAGTCAGACATGACTGAAACAACACGCACTACACCAGGGAGCTGGAATTTCATGGTATGTGTTGGGGTGCTGGATCTTAGAAGTCTGCTTACCAAATTCTCCTTGGTTATGTCTAGGACAACCGCATCCAGGGTGGCTACGAAAACGTGCCAACCATCGACATCCACATGAACCAGATCAACTTTGAGCGGGAGTGGCACAAGTTCCTGGTGGAGTACATCGCCCCCATGACGGAGAAACTCTACCCGGGCTACTACACCAGGGTGGGCGCGCCTGGGGTGCAGCCGGGATGAGGGCGTGGGGTGGAGTGGTTGGGGGAGGGGAGGAAGGCCTTCCAGGCTTGGGGGAGAGTTTACTGAATAGTCTCCAGGAATGGTGTCTCCTCCCTTCAGGGGTGAGGCTAGGCCCCCGGAAGGTGGGGCCTCGGGAGTCATCTAGTTGGTAAGGGGAGGCCACTCTGCCTCCAGCCAGGACTCACTTCTTTGCACCTTTCTCAGTGTACTTAAATCCTGCTCCAGAGGCTCCTATGCTAGTCCACCAAACAAGCCCGTGTTAGCTGGCTGACATGCGCATTCCTTTAGCTCCCTCCCTCGTGTGTCTGGCTGCCTCTTTTGACTTTTGCCCTCCTTCACTCAGTCACCTCCTCCTTGTTTACCCTGGTTTTCTCCAAACACCTGCTCTGAGTGTGCCAGGGCCTTGCCCCCAAGGACTCACCAGCCAGAAAGAGTCGTGAGCGTTACGTTCATTTCCTCTCTTCTCTTCCTCGTTTCCTTCTCCTGCTCTTCTCTTCCTCCCTCCACGTCCTCCCTTTCTTTACTTTTCCTTCCCTTCCATCCCATGTTTTAATCGAGAACCTTGTCTGTGCCAGACACTGGAGAACACAACATAAGCAGATCTGCCGTCTTGGTTGACTTTGCAGCAATTGGATGAGGGGTCCCTTCTGTGCACCCCTGCCTCTCCTAGCATTTGAGGGCCTCTCTCTAACTCCAGTTCTCTTGTCCCACTTCCTTGGCGTAGGCCCAATTCGACCTGGCCTTTGTCGTCCGCTACAAGCCCGATGAGCAGCCCTCGCTGGTGCCACACCACGACGCCTCCACCTTCACCATCAACATCGCCCTGAACCGGGTTGGAGTGGATTATGAGGTGAGCAGGGGGCACCTTGGGCCCAGGGGTGGGCCAGGGGCAGGGCTGACAGGAGTAAGCAGCTCACAGAGTGGCCAGTCAGGGTATGCCAGTGGCAGAGAACCCTAGAGAGAGGGTGCCTGGCTTTTTGGAAGAGGTGGGCTCAGAGCACAATTTGGTTGGCGGGAGAAAGCTTTAGATACAACAGAGCAAGGATTTGGGATGTCTGGGGGCCAGACTGGCTGGGCTTGGGTCCTACCTCCTTCTCACCAGCTCTGTGTAACATGTAACCAGGTATGTTTCTTAGCATTTCCCTCATATCTTAGATGGGAAAACCTCGAGGACCCCCCTGTAGAATTGTGAGAATTAAATGAGCTCATCCAGGTAATTGCTTATGTGAATCCATAAGTAATCAAGGAAAATAATAGCTATTAGTAATAATAAGTTTGGGGTTTTCATCACTCTTGAAATAAGAAGGCAGCTTTGGGAATGGCAGGACAAGATTAGAGCAGGTGTGGGGCACAGGCTTGTGACCAGAGGGGAGGATGGGGAAACCAGGAAGACATGAGAGTGCGGAGGGAGTAGTTGGGGGCCTCAGGGCCCCAAGGAAGGGCCTCTAGGTGTGATCAGCTAGGGAGACAGCCGTTTATTCACCATTTACTCCTTAAGCTGCTATTTTCTTTTAAAAGTCTTTGTGGAATTTGTTACAATATTGTTTTTGCTTTATGTTTTTGTTTTTTTTTGGCCATGAGGTATGTGAGATCTTACTTCCCTAACCAGGAATCTAACACATCCTCTGCATTGGACAGCAGTCTTAACCGCTAGACCACAGGGGAAGTCCCAAGCTACTATTTATAAAAAGCTTCTGGGGACTCAGCCCTGGGCAGGCATTGTGAAGGACACCCATAAAACACCTATCATTTTTTTGAGAGTTTACAATATATCAGGGGTTTTCATAGGGGACAGTGTCCCCCTCTCAGCAGACATTGGTGATAATTGAAGACATGTTCAGTTGTCACAACTAGGAGGGTACTATTGGCATCTCTTGGGTAGAGGCCAGGGGTACCCAGGACAGCTCCCGCATAAGAAAGATTATCTGGCCCATGTGATGATAACTGTACGGCAGTGTAAATGTACTTATTATCATTGTATACTTGAAAATGATTATGATGGTAAAGTTTATGTTATGTGTATTTGCCACAATTAAAAAATAATTATATGACCCAACATGTCCATAGTGCTAAGGTTGAGAAACCCAGCCCTAAGCTAGCTCTTATTAAATCTTCTCATTTAATTCTCACAACCCTGTACAGTTTAATGCCCATTTTCCAGAAGGGCAAACTGAGGTTCAGGTTGGTCACAGAGTCACTGCCCAGTGCTGCCTGCCTCCAAGGCTAGTGCTTCTGATTCCTTGCTCTTTGCTGAGTGTCTTCCTTTGGCAGCTCATGGCAGTTGCTCCACAGGGCATCCCCAGGCAGGCTGTACTGAGGGGACCCTTGGCTGTGATGGCTCAGATGGGAGAATAGGGGTGGGGGTTGGGAGAGGGCCCGGTGTCCCGTTGGGGAACTGGCACTTCCTGTTGGGGAATCGACACTTCCTGTCTCGCAGGGCGGGGGCTGTCGGTTCCTGCGCTACAACTGCTCCATCCGAGCCCCACGGAAGGGCTGGACCCTGATGCACCCTGGGCGACTCACGCACTACCACGAGGGGCTCCCCACCACCAAAGGCACCCGCTACATCGCAGTCTCCTTCGTCGATCCCTAACTGGCCAGGAGCGGCCACCACAGACCTTTTCCTCTTGGTCAACAACCACTGCCCAGCAGCCTCCTGCGCCTCGGGGCCCAGGGAACGGGATCCAGCCTCCAGACTCTTGACCTCTCACTGCTTTTGAGCCACCTTCGGAGAGACGGGGCCACAGGCCAGAGGCAGAGCATAGCTCCTTGGCTGGGACCTTCCTGGTGCTCTGGATGTCTTCCCGGGAAAAACTGTTCACTTTCACTGCTTTGTAGCAACTGGTCTTTTCTCACCCATCTTCCTGAAAAACCCAGTCCCATTTCCTCTGCTTCTTCCAGGGGGCCGTGCTTGAGCACAACAGGGGCTGACCCAGCTGCCCAGAGAGACTCTAGGGGTGAGAAGTCAACCCCAGAGCTTCTCCTCAGCAGAGCTGCAGCCTCGGAGCCTTCTGCTCCAGGGTTGACACTGAGACCTGGGTTAGACTCAAGTCCCCACATGACTGTGGGACTGCAGCAGCCCCATCTTCCCTGGCTCCTATCATGGGAGCAGAATGCTGTGCCTTGGAGATGGTGACTCAGAAAACCTCCTGGGAGACAGGAAGTGCATGGATGTCGCAGCTCCATCCTCTGCTTGACCTTTGTTGGGGGTGGGGCAGAGCAGGGAGTGGTGTATCTGCACACTGCACTGCGTCATCCTGTCCTGGATGCCTCTGGAGAGAGGGACAGACAGAAACAGTGTTCCTATTAAAGGTCATTCAAACCACTGAGTGGGAGATGCTGGGGTCGGCGGGTGTGCATGTGTCAGGGTGGGTGTCTGCAGGGAGAGGTTTCAATAGCGAGGAAGGCTGGCTGTGTCAGCAGATTGGGTGACTTGTTTCTCATACCAAGTCACATGTGGTCTCTGTCTCATTTGTATATTTCATAAACCCTCCATGTGAGCCAGGCCCTGCTACCTGGGGTGCATGGTGGCATCTCCCAAGATCCAAACCAGGTGTCACTCTCCTCTGAAGCCTTTGCTGACCACCCTTCCTGCGCACATGAACATCAGGGAACAGAGAACTTCTGGTGGTCCTGCCACACCCTGGGCAGATTTGTAGCATCCGTAACACGTCAAGGCATTTATTAATGTTATGAAGTGTTAGTTTCTCGGTTGTGTCTGACTCTTTGTGACCCCACAGACTGGAGCCTCTGTCCATGGGATTCTCCAGGCAAGAATGCTGGAGTGGGTAGCCATTCCCTTCTCCAGCAGATCTTCTTGACCCAGGGATTGAATCTGGGTCTCCCACATTGCAGGCAGATTCTTTACTGCCTGAGCCACCAGCGAAGCCCATTTATTACTAATAAGTGCCAGCCTCTGTCCACCCCTGCTGTGGGCTGGCCATCATGCATGTCAGGCACTCAGCATGCAGTCTTCTGGAGTGGGGACTAGCATTGCCTTTTTATAGATGAGGAAATGTAGGCTTGGACAGGCCAAGTAATTGACCTAAAGTCACAGAAGTAAGTGGTAAGGATGGGGATTTGAATATGATTTCAGCAGAAATCTGGTCCCTGCCCCACCCCCACCTCCTAGGTACCCTGTAGTCACGGATGGGGACAGAAAAAAAAACAAATGCAGTTCACTGTGAACCCAGGGTGATAAATGTCACAACGGCTGTAAGAACTGTAGGGAACTTAGTTTTTCTAGGTGATTTTTGCCCCCCAAGGGCCATTTGGCAATGTCCACAGAGTCGGACACGACTGAGGTGACTTAGCAGCAGCAGCAGCAAAGGGATTTGAGGTGGTCACAACCTGGGAAGGGGGTTGGAATGCTGCTGGCAGTAGTGGGTCGGGGCCAGGAATGATCCTAGACATCCTACAAGACATGCAGGCTGCCAACAAAGACTTGACCCCAATACCAGTGGTGGTGAGACTGAGAAGCCTGCTGGTGGTGCTTTAGTTGTTAAGTCATGTCCGACTCTTGAGACCCCATGGACTGTAGTCTGCCAGGCTCCTCTGTCCATGGGATTCTCCAGGCAAGAATACAGGAGTGGGTTGCCATTTCCTTCTTGAAGCTATCTTCCCAACCCAGGGATTGAACCTGAGTTTCCTGCATTGCAGGCAGATTCCTTACTGACTGAGCCACAGGGAAGCCAAGAAGCCTGCTAGCAGATGCCACTTAAGCTGGGCCTTGGAGGGGGAGGAGGTTTCCAATAGGTAGAGACATTCTCCAGGTCAGGAGATGGAGCTGTCAAGGCGTAGGCAGGACTGAGAAGCAGGCTGGCTGGTATGGGTGATGTGCAGGGGATCAGATTGCAAAACCCATTTTCTGTGGCTAAGGAGAGTTGGACTTTATTTAGTTGGAATCATTCAGGGGTTTTTCATATGTGTCCTAAGGAGATTGTTTTTTTTAATTAAAAAAGTTGAAGTATAATTCATTTACATTTTTCAGGTATACAGCAAAGTGATTCCATTATATATACTTTTCCATTATAGGTTATTGGGCTTCCCTTGTGGCTCAGTGGTAAAGAATCTGCCTACCAAGCAGGAAATGTAGGTTTGATCCCTGGGTTGGGAAGATCCTCTGGAGAAGGAAATGGCAACCCACTCCAGTATTCCTGCCTGGGAAATCCCATGGACAAAGGAGCGTAGGGTCACAAGAGTCAGACATCAATAGTTGTGTTATCTTTTAACCCCAAATCCCTAATTTATCCCTTCTCTCTAAAAATAAGTTTTTGTTTTTAAAATAACCCATGGTGAAGGGGCTTCCCAGGTGGTGCTAGTGGTAAAGAACCTGCCTGTCAGTGCAGGGGACCTAAGAGACAGGAGGAGTTCAAGCCCTGGGTCAGGAAGATCACCCTGGAGAAGGGAATGGCAGCCACTCCAGTATTCTTGCCTGGAGAATCCCATGGACAGAGGAGTCTGGCAGGCTACAGTTTATAGGGTTGCAGAGTCAGACACGACTGAAGCAACTGAGCATGCATGCACTTCATGTACTGTGAATTCAAACAGTGCAAATCTTAATCTCTCCCACCTCCGACCCCCAGCTTTCTAGTTCTCCCCAGAAGTGACATGTCTATTCAGTTTCTTGGGTGTCTTTCTGAACTGGTCTGTGCTATACAAGTGTATGTCTTAGGGTTGCTTTTAAGTGTTAACCTTTTTCTGATGCCAAATGCAGTTCATGTCCACTGTGGAAATGTCTGTCAAAATAGAAATAGGTAACGTGGAAGAGATGTCCTGCAGTTGTACCCCACCCCTGCCCTGTGCCCCTACAATCACACCATCAGCCAAGTTGAGGGAGTCTGGTCATTGGAGGCCTCAGAGCTTGATGCAATGCTTCAGAGAGAAAGTGGAATGCTGGTTAGAGGCTCATGCTAGAAGGCTGGGGAAGGATTCCAAGGCTTCTGCAGTGGCTCAAGCAAGTGACCAGCACCTCGGCCAGAGCTCGAAGGAAGGAATGGACAGGACAGATGCTTAGAAGGGAGAATCTTCAGGCCTCCTCAAAGAAGGGAAATGGAATTTATTTCATGCCCTTGGAGAATTTACAGTTCCCTTAGCCACAGAACTTGGAGCAGGAAGCAATGAGACAGCTGCTCTACAAGGTGGGAGTACAGGTTTGGAGGCAGGGTCTGGGTGTGGCCTCATGGTCCAAAGTCTGACTCTCAGGAGGGGAGGCTACTAGTTCAATTAGGACACAAAGGGTGGAACAGCACATTCTTGAATTGAATTGAATTGAATAACAGTTGTTATTCAATTGCTAAGTCATGTCCAACTCTTTGCAACCCCACGGACTGCAGCACACCAGGCTTTCCTGTCCTTCACTATCTCCTGGAGTTTGCTCAAATTCATATCCATTGAGTTGATGATGCCATCCAACCATCTCATCCTCTGTCACTCCCTTCTCCTGCCCTCAATCTTTCCCAGCATCAGGATCTTTTCTAATGAGTTGGCTGTTCGCATCAGGTGGCCAAAGTATTGGAGCTTCAGCTTCAGCATCAGTCCTTCCAATGAATATTCAGGGTGGATTGCCTTTAGGATTGACTGGTTGGATCTCCTTGCTGTTCAAGGGACTCTCAAGAGTCTTCTCCAGCACCACAGTTTGAAAGTATCAATTCTTTGTTGCTTGGCCTTCTTAATGGTCCAATTCTCACATCCATACATAATTACTAGAAAAACCACAGCTTTGACTATATGGACCTTTGTCAGCAAAGTGATGTCTCTGCTTTTTAATATGCTGTCTAGGGTTGTCATGGCTTTTCTTCCAAGGAGCAAGTGTCTTTTAATTTCAGTCCTATGAAAAGTCTGAAAAACATTGGTCCAGAGGCAAACAATTTGTCTGTTGAGGTATCTGTGGCAAGATTATACCCTAGAGCAGTGTAGTCCAGTAGAGACAATGCTGGCTTCCATACCCAAATACCTATTTGCACATGGAGGGAGCTGTTCTATGCCATTTTATATAAGGGACTTGAGTATCCGAGGATTGTGATACCTGAGGGAGATCCTGGAACAAATACCCTGCTGATACCGAGGAACAACTGTATAATATGAACCATAAATCTGAGTGTTTTTCCTTAAACTCCACACAATACTCCACTTATGACACTTCTGGTCACCAAATGTGTCTGGGTTTTCCCCACACCAAGCAATCCTCCAATTCTGAGTAGACACAGAAAGGGTGTCCTACAAATTTAACTCAATTTTGACACTATTTATAAAGAAGGCTGAGTGCTGAAGGATTGATGCTTTTGAACTGTGGTCTTAGAGAAGACTCTTGAGAGTTCCTTGGGCTGTAAAGAGATCAAACCAGTCAATCCTAAAGGAAATCAACCCTGAATATTCACTGGAAGGACTGATGCTGAGGCTGAAGCTCCAATCTTGGGCCACCTGATGCAAAGAAACAACTCATTAGAAAAGACCCTGATGCTGGGAAAGATTGAAGGCAGGAGGAGAAGGGAACGATAGAGAACAAGATGGTTAGATGGCATCACCGACCCAATGGATATGAGTTTGAGCAAGCTCCAGGAGATGGTGAAGGACAGGGAAGCCTGGCGTGCTGCCGTCCATGGGGTCGAAAGAGTCAGACACGACTGAATGGCTGAACAAAAACAAAGCATCAGATCCCATAGACTAAGGGCTCAGTCCCACCAGACTGTCACCACTTCAAATGCCAATAGCAAGTCCAGGTTGTCATTTGTGCTTCTGACTAACCATTTATAAACTAGATTCCCATGATCCCTCCCCTCTCAAGTATGACTAAATTTACTATATTGGCTCACAGAATTCAGGAAAATAGTTTACCTACTAGATTACTGGTTTATTATAAAAAGATATCACTTAAGAACAGCTAGGACTTTCCATGGGTTTCCCAAGTGGCTCAGTGGGTAAAAAATCTGTCTGCAATGCAGGAGACAGAGATGCAGGTTTGATCCCTGGGTCAGGAAGATCCCCTGGGTAAGGACATGGCAATCCACTCTAGTATTTTGCCTGGAGAATCCCATGGACAGAGGAGCCCAGCGTCCATGGGGTTGCAAAGAGTTGGATATGACTAAAGTGACTGAGCGCAGCATAGCACAGGACTTTCCTGGTGTCACAGTGGATAAGACTCTGCCTGCCAGTGCATGGGACACAGGTTCAATCCCTAGTCCAGGAAGATTCCACATGCTGCGGAGCAACTAAGCCTGTGTGCCACAAATACTGAGGCCGTTCACTAGAACCCAAGAGCTGCAAGTACTGAAGTCCTCATGCCTAGAGCCTGTGCTCTGCCACAAGAGAAGCCACCACAATGAGAAGTCTGCACGCTGCAACTAGAGAGTAGCTCCCACTTGCTGCAACTAGAGAAAAAGCCTGTGCAGCAACGAAGACCCAGCACAGCCAAAATTAAATAAATAAATGAATAAAAAATTTAATAAAAAGGACAGCTGGATGAAAGATACATAGGACAAGGTATGTGGGAAGGAGTGATGAGTTTCCATGCTATTTCTGGGTGTACCCACCTTCCAGCACCTCCATGTGTTCACTAACCTGGAAGCTCTCTAGACTGTAGTTCAGGGCTTTTTATGAAGACCTCATTATGTAGGTATTAAAGCATGCAGGTAGCTAGATATCAGCAGAGAAAGTGTGGGCCAGATGGCAGGAAACCACACATCTGTAATGGTCAAAGAAAAGCAGGAACCTCCACACTGATAGGAAACCACACATTTTGGGGTGATGAGTGCACTGGAGGCAGACAAAGAAAGGTGAGAAAAGGCAGGAATCTCTGGTGTCTAAACCTAACCTGTTGCTCATTATGTTCTCATTACAATAAAATCAGCCTTGCAGACAAGAAGTACCCATTACATACTGATGCCACAACACTTTCAATCAAGGCTAAGTGAGGACAAAAATCCCTCCTCCTCTCTGGAAAGTGAAGCTGGGGTGAAAATCAGGGAATATGACCCCCAAGCCTGCAGTTCCAAATGAATATTCCACCCTTTCATTTGTATGTACCACATAACTGGCTTGCTAAGAAAACTCAGGGCAGCAACTTGCCTGTGTCTACTCTCCCTTTGAGAGCGTGATTGATGAGCGATAGTCAGTCATGTCCGACTCTTTGCGACCCCATGGACTGTAGCCCACCAGGTTCCTCTGTCCATGGGATTCTCCAGGCAAGAATACTGGAGCGGGTTGCCATTTCCTTCTTGAAAGTGTACTTTTGCTTAAATAAATTCTTGCTTTTCTTTCTTAACCTCCCTGTATCTGAATTCTTTCTGTGACAAGAATTTTTCTTTTACTGGGAATATAGACACAGTTGATTAAATCATTGACCATTAATAATCAAGTCAATCTCCAGCTCCTCTCTCAGGAGGTGGAGCAGCGTGGTAGGGCTCAAAGTTTCAACCTCTCTAATCAAGTGATTGGGTTTCCATGGCAACCAGCCCCCATCCTTAGGAGCATTCCAAAAGTGTCTCATTAACATAAATTGAGTTTCGGCTGAAAGGTATGATTCATAAAAGACAGTCATTTTACCTTTATCTGAATAGCTCTGAAGGTATTTCAGAAACAGAGGACAAAACTAAATATAACAAATGATGCCCCTGTGGCTCTTATATAGGTAATTACCAGGTATTTAGGAGCTCTGTGGCAGAACAGTGAATGAAGACCAAATAAATAGTTATTATTATAATCCACAATATCACAGTGAGCCAGTTATGTAATTTTAGATTTTTTAGTAGCCCCGTTTTAAATAGTAGAAGGGAACAGGTGAACTTCATTTTAGTAGTATATATCATTTAACCCAATTTATCCAAAAGTACTATATCATTACACACAACCAACATAAAAATATGAGATCGTTGACATTCCTTTTCCTACTGAGTCTTACACATCTCAGTTTGCACTGGCCACATTTCAGGAGCTTGTTTGTGGCACACGGCTAGGGGCTACCATACTGGAGAGCACAGCCTTGGAGCCTTCTCTGCCATCGCTGAGGCCACCAGGAGCCTGTTTACTGCTGTGTCCCAATGCCTGGCACATAATGAGGCCTAGTGAGCTGCCATATGTGAGCTGGGGTAATCTCCCCTCTGAGCCAGCTCGCGCTGCTGTGAAGGTTAGAACAATAAACCCTGGGTACCCTGCTCAGTGACTGTTGCTATTCTTACTTCCTCAAAGTCAGCTGAAGGGCGGCAGGCTCAGGCGTGCTTCCTGAATTTCTCTTCAGAGCTCTTCTCTACAATTACCAAACGCAAGCGTGGATTGCAGAGCAGACAGGCTCTGGCTCTTGGGGTTGGGCTCTAGGGCAACAAACGAAAGAGAAGAGCGGGAACCTCTAACCTACGCCCTTGGTTTCATTTTCCCTTGACAGCTCGTGGCCCCGCCCACCCCAGTCCTGACCGGCCCCTGGCGGAACTACAGCCCCCATGATGCAGCGGGAGTTCCGAAAAGTACGTCATCGGTTTGGGACGCCCTGGCGGTGAATAAGGGCGCCGAGGCGCCTCTCCTGGAGCTGAGCCACCTGACCCCTGACCCATAAGGGTTAGTAGGGTGGAACTCGCTGAGCTCGGAGTCCACCGACTCACTGGGACCAGAACGGCGAACCTGCGACGGCTAGTGACGCGCTCGTCCTCCCTCCTCCTTTCACCTCTGCCGGGAGTGGCGCTCGTTGGTGACGTCGGGGGTATGATGGCCGCTGGGAGGCTAGGAAGGTGAAGGTGAGAGGGCGAGTGTGTCGGGTGGTGGGGCCCGACCGGGCCCAACAAGGCGAGTCCTGGATACCCCAGCGTGGGCCGTTGGGACGCCGGGTTCCCGAAGGCTCAGGATCCGGGCCGGCGGGCGTCCCCACGCTTCCGCTTCGCCGCCGGGCCCTCCGCGGCCCTTGGAGGAGGGGGCGGGACTCGGGGTTCTGGACTTGAGGGTGGGATCTCCTGAGGCTTCTTGTCACTCCACCCCTCCCGCTTTCTCACCCTTCCCCGCTAGATTCTATTCTTGCCCTTTCCCCATTTCTTGTCCAATTCTCTTATATTTGCCAGCATTTATTCAGGCATGATAGGTGCCTATATTCATCATCGTAGGCGCCTCAGTTTGGGCACTTACTGCCCTGGCACAGTTGTCGCTTTACTTGTTTGGCTTGTGGATGGACGGTAAGCTCCGTTGAGGGCAGGGGCTGTTTTTTATCCATCGCTAACTCTAGCGCCAGCACACGTCTGTGCACACACATGCCTGCACACACGTGCACACACACACAAGGCAGACAGAAAATGTACATAATTAGCTGCTTGGACGCTTGAAGCCAAAACTGCCCATTCCCATTCCCATCTGTTGTGAGCCTTGATTGCCCTGTTTCTTTAAGTTCTCTATCTGTTCTCTTTCTCTCCTCCCAGAAAGGGCTCTGACTGTCACGCTTGCCATCCCCAAGAGTCAGGTGAGGCCCCTCCACATAACTGAAAACAAGTGAGGCTTGTAGTCAATGGGAGGAAGGCCATATCTCAGTTCCAAGCTTGGCCTCTTAACTCGCAGTTCATAAATCTTTAAATATTCCAAGCCTGTCTTTGCACTGTGGAATTGAGAGTCAAGTGAGACCTTTTACAGCATCTGACAGATTGAGGCCTTCAGTAAGTTCCACTTCTCTGTCTCAACTCCACCTTCCCGTCTCTAGTCCTCAGTGCCACAGCCCTCAAGCCTGGTCCTTGAACTGGTTCTGCCCTCTCCTGTGGTCCCTCTGGATGTGCTTTTACCAGAGTCCCTGCTTGTCACCAGCACATGGCTGAACACATGTTTGTGCACACCCAGGCTTGGCCCGAACCCGTGGGTTGTTTTTCCCCAGGGCACTTCCTCACATACCACCCCAGTACCTCAGTGAGTAAACTTCCCTTGGGGATGAGTTTGTTTAGCTTGTAAAACCTAATTAGACTTGTTTGGCACCATTTTTTTCCCCTGCCTGCTAACCTGTTCCTTTGCTTTTCTAGTAACTCAGAATTGGCGGAGTCATTCAGTAGCCATCTTCAACTTGAGACAGGAGGGAGGAGAACTCAAATTCTTTTCCTCTTTTTGACCCAGCCCGTGTTCATGATGCCTACCCTGTGAAAGTCTCTCACCATCAGAAAAGTAAGTGGTGGCCGAGACACCTGGCACCCTGGAATTGTGTGGAGTGGAAAGGGGTGTACTCTGCTGGCCATCTAGCGCTGAATCTCTTGGACAGGGGTCTCTTGAACAGAGCTGGATTTTTCCAACCTGTGTTGGAAAAAACTGTCTCCTTTCACATGATTTTACTGGTTGCCGAGAAAGCCCGTTTAAAGGTTGACAGTTAAGAAAATGGCTGGGATCTCTGGGCTGCCTGAAGAACGAGTCTCTGTCTCCCTCATTTGTTCTCTGCTGTGCCGGCTCCTCTGTCCCCTTCTCTGCCCGCCGGAAGTTGGATCACTGGCTCCTTATCACAGTTCTTCTAAGAGTCTCCTCTGCCTCTTTACTGTGTATACTCTTTTGTTTCAATTTCTCAGCTTTTCCTCTGTTCCAGTTGTACCAGCAGACGATCTGTGGATCCATTTTATTTTCCCTGCTAGGAGTCGCTGTGCATGAAACTGGGTAAGGAGGTGGTGTGGACTCAGGGACTGTGCTTGGGATCCAAACACACTTTGGAGTGAATTTTGTGGCTGCTGTCCCTGCGACCCATGGCACCTAATCCTCCTCCACTAATAGCCCAGGTTGAGGCTGAGCTTTTCAGTACCTGCAAGTGCTAGTAGCATTTCAGAATTGGTTTTGGTTTAGTATCTGTTACTACTATGCCCCCAGCATGGGAGAAGGAGACGACTGGGGTGAATGAGGCTTTTCCCAAAGTATGATCCTTTTCCTGTTATGTAGAAGAAGGTTTTCTTCAGATAAGTTTGTGAAATGCAGCATTAAATACAGTTAAGTGAGAGTCATTACAGCAAGCCTTCCTTCCCACAGTCTTTGTTGTGCTTGTGTGCTACAGTAGAATGTAATGTTTTACAAATTGATTGTACTGTGGAGCCCTGTGTGTATGGAACATTGGCTGCATTAGAGTTCTGTGGGCCACACTTTGGAAAATGCTAGTGTTAACTCTGAAACCATGACCTCAGGAAGCACTTTGAGGTGGTCACAACAGCTTGCTGCATGCCACTTGGTGGATCGCTGATACTGGAGCTTGACTCTGGCCCAGCTATGCCTGGGGAACCGGCTCCGCATGCCTGCTGTGAGCCCTGTGGTGAAGTAGGGGCTATCGGGGCTTTCCAGAGAGGGATCAGGAACCAGCTGCTTCCCCCCACTCTGAAAGCCTAGGAAGCCAGCTGGTGGAACCCTAAGATAGCGGGACTCAGTCTTGGAGTGTGTGTGTTTGCAACTGTGGCCCATTTGTGCACATATGTATGCCCAGCTCACTCTTTGGAAGAATTACATCCTGGAATCTGACAGATTTGATCAACTCTTTTGACTCATTGAACTCCAAATACTAAGAAACAGATGCTTGGCCAAAGGCTGCTTTTTAAGAGAAAAGTAAATACATGTATCCCAGGTTTAGAAGGGTAGGAAGGTAATTCCCTTTAGGGGCACTCACTAACTCAAAACATGTCTCTCACAGTTGTGGAGGAGGAAAGTAGAAATGGAAGTAGGTCACTGCTCTGTATCAGAGGCTGGCTTTCTAGAAGCTCACAAATTAGATGGTGAGAAAGTGTGCTTAAAAAAATCCTGAAAGTCTGGTAAGGTTGCCTGGGCTCCGTGCAGATGTCAAGGAAGGCTTCATGGAGGAGGTGACACTAGAGTTGGTTCTAGAAGGACAGGAGGCGTAGGCCAAATGGGTGAATAAGGGCAGAGGATTCCATGCTGAAAGCAGCATGTGTAACACAAACATAGATTCTCAACTCAGGCATGAATAAGGGCAGAGAAATTAGCTTGGAGGGGTTGGTGGTAGGGTGCACCTGGGAGGTGCCGGTGTGCAGCTACGGGCTGGGGAACGTGAAAGCAGGGCAGCCCCTGGACAGGCTGCCATCCGAGCAGACCAGGTGACCTTGGAGCACTCAGCTTTAACTCACGTGCATGCTGTTGAATCTTGCACTTACTGAACACTAACGCCTCTGGTGTCATATCCTTTGGGCTTGCAAAGAACAAGCAGATCTTGAAAACGCCTGCTCCTGAAAGCCCCGCTGATATCTGGGAACTTGCTACCTGCAAGCAAGTCATTTCTGGGGCGGGGCACTGCTGAGCGCACCCCTGAGCAGATCTGTGCCTCGATCCCTGTGGCAGCCATGGGGTGGCTGTGGGTGTGCTGGTGGTAGAATTGCATCTGCTCACCCCTGAAGGCTGCCTGTTCCAGGGGGTGTCCTGTGATCTTGCTGGTAGAGTTTATTACTGTTGCTGTTTGATCGTATATAAAACTACCTTTGAGCTTGTGCCATATCATCTTTCGTCTTCTCACGGACTCTGCGTGATATCTCATTTGTACACATGACAACTCCAAGGCTCTGAGGTTTAAACAGCCCAGAAACAGCACAATCATGAACCCAGCTCTCTCTGATTCCAGAATCTCATCTGCAGTGCCAGCTACCTCATGAGACCCTGTTCTCCTTCCGGTGGCTTTTCCTCTTCTGCTTATGTGTATCCCCTATGTCTCTAAGGGTCTTTCCTGCTGGGCCACAGGAAGTGTGATAGCAGTGTACTCTCCTTTTCTGCTTTGGAGGAGCCAGTGGTATTTTCTTCCCCTTCTTGGAGCGATGCTGTCTTTCTTTTATTTCTTAATTCTATTTATTTATTTATTTATTTGTGGCTGTGCTGGGTCTTTGCTGTGTAACGGCTTTTCTCTAGTTACAGCAAGTGGGGACTGCTCTCTAGTCGTGGCGCTTGGGCTTCTCATTACTGTGGCTTCTCTTGTCACAGAGCACAGGCTGTAGGGCTCGAGGGCTTCAGTTGTTGCAACTCCTGGGCTCTGGCTCAGTAGTTGTGGAGCATGGGCTTAGTTGCTTCTCAGCATGTTGGATCTTCCAGAACCAGGGATAGAACCCTGTCTCCTGCGTTGGGCGGTGGATTCTTTACTGCTGAGCCACCAGGGAAGCTCCATCTGCTGTCTTTCTTCCTTTTTTTTTTGATAATTACTTGTTTATTTGGCTGCATCAGGTCTTAGTTGCAGCAGTGGGATCTTGGGTGTGTCATGCGGAATCCTTCGTTGCAGCGCTGGGACTCTGTAGTTGCGGCCGTGGGCTGAGTTGCTCTGTGGCACGTTCGACTGAAGTTCCCCAACCAGAATTGAACCTGCGTCCCCTGCATGGCTAGACAGATTCTTAAGCACTGGACCACCAGGGAAGTCCCTGTCTTTCTTACTCAGGCCCTTGATAGTAGGTGCCATGCTAAGAAAATCTCGCAGCTGTGGTATATTCCTAAGGAGGAAGGCAGAAATGGACACACAGTGACTTCTCTCTCATTTTTCCAGAAATCTTGAACATTGAAAAATAACTTGTAGGTTTCGATAAAATATGTGGGTTCCCATTTCCCTGTGGGTCTCTCTTTCTCCTCGTTCTTTGGGATGGTTAATTCCTGAGGGCCAGTTTTCAGTTATTAGGAATGTTTGTTTTTTTCTGCTTCTCAGGAGCTGGTTCAGCACGCTTTGACAGTTTCTCTGTAGGTTAACTCCTGGGCAGTACCCTGTCATCTCCCAGATAGAGCGCGTGCCAGGTCGGGTGGAGAGCGGGTGGCGCTGTGATTAGGGTGGCAGGGGAGGGAGGGACCGAGAGGGAACTGCTGAGTGTTGAGGAGGGCATATCCAGGTGTACACAGCTGTGCACACCGCCCTTTATCCTTGGAAAGGCCTTTTTCCTGGGACTTGCTAGAGTTTTGAGGGCTCTGCTGAAGAAAAGGCACTGTGAGTGGTGGGGACTCTGAGAAACTTTGGTTCAGGGACTGCCAGCTGCATATGGGGACCAGCTTCTCTAGTCTGTCTGCCTCTTTTGACTTTGAGTAAAGATCTCTAGGACTCTGGAGTTAAGCCTCATGGCCCCTAACTTGTTATTGCCATGTGAAAACAAAAAAAAAAAAAAAAAAATAGGCCATAAAGATTTGCATGTGTCTGAGGATTGAGTAAGAGCAAAAGAGCTACCACACAAAAACAGACTGGGGTGATAAGCAACTGTTAATAGTGCCTGTTGTAGAACTGTGAGGTTGTGGACTTTTTTTCCCTTTAGTTCCCACATTTTCTACAGTAGACACATTTATAAGGAAAAGACAACAGTGAACATTTATAAGTATAAATTATAGAAGTAGACCACGTTCATTTGAGGATCAGCCCTCCTTACCATCCTTCCCACGAGCAACCAAAGGCAAAAATAAAAACAAAGAAACAAAACCTGATAGGATTTAGGGCCATCAGCGCTGGGCAGCAGAATGGCCGAGGAGGGTGGTGGAAGCGCCTGACCTTGAGCATCACTTTGCTTTCACTGCTCTGAGTGTTGAGTGCCTTTTCTCATAGGAAATAAGTGTGATTTCTGTCATTCTTTTCTGGCTAAAACTCAGAAGAGGACATCTCTGTATGTTACCTTGTGGTTCCCCCATCTTTCTCTGAGGTGGGTGAGGCAGGTCTGTCCTTGTTCACCCAGCAGTGAACAACCAGAACTGGACCCGAGGTCCGGGCCCTGGTGCCCACACTGTGTGATAGGAAGATGGGCCCAGGCGGGCCCTTCCTAGTTCTGAGATGCTGGCTCTGATCTCGCTGTCTGCAATCTGGTCCTGGAGGGCCCATGTTCTGGACGCTTGCACTCTTCTGCACCCCAGCAAAAGGTCCCTGGGTTCACTCACATGTCTTCTCTCTCGCAGCGCAATGTCCCTGCTCTTCTCTCGATGCAACTCCATCGTCACAGTCAAGAAGGATAAGAGACACATGGCTGAAGTGAATGCTTCCCCGCTCAAGCACTTTGTCACCGCCAAGAAGAAGATCAATGGCATTTTCGAGCAGCTGGGGGCCTACATCCAGGAGAGCGCCACCTTCCTGGAAGGTGAGACGGGCACCCTGCTCAGCCAAGCCCGCTCCTGTCAGCCTCAGTATTTAGGGGGCAGAACTGGGGACAGGGAGGTACAGCCCTGCCCTTGATGAGCTCAACGCCCAGATGGGTTGTCACCTTCAGTGGTACTCTGCTCTTGGAATCACGTGAAACTGAGCTCCAGGGAGACTGGGCCAGGGAAACACAGGACCCATCCTTGAGAATTGTACAGACTCTGCTCCACTTAATCATAAGGGGTGGGTGAATCATATCCTCACCTGAGGGACAAGCAGACTGAGGTTCTGAGAGTCAGTGATACCTTGTAAGTGACACAGTGGATTGTACCTAGGCGTCTCTTAACTCCAAAGTCCAGGTGTTTTCCTTGGCCCAGCCTGGCTGCCACCAGTCCCCCACCCTCTGTCTGGGTGTTGGTTGTTCCTGGCCAGGGTGTTCTCTCTCTGATATTTTTAGATACCAGGACTTTGAATAAGAAACTTGCATCACCGGCACCTTTTCCTCTAGTTACTAATTTGAGCCCAACCTTAATCTTCACTCTGTCAGCAGAGAAGGACTGGTTCCCAAAGCCCTACTCAGTCTGAGCACCAACTCCAGCTACTGTCTTCTCAGACTCCCTGTCTAGAAGGCACACCTTGGCTCCAGGCCCTGGAGTTATCAGTGAACAGCCAGGAGCTGAATCTTCCTTGGCCTTGGTTTCCTCATCTGTGAAAGAGGAGCTTGGGGGAACCAGGGGTTTCCTAATTCTAGTCTGCCGAGCCCTAGAAGTTTAGTGGGAATGCCTTGGGGACACTCCGCTCTCTGCTTGGTGCCTTGCCCTGGAGCAGCTTGGCTTTTGGTTGGCTGACATGTCAGGCTGCTCCTTTAGGCTCCCTCTAAAGAAAGGAAGTAGTCCCAGTACTGGGGTCTGAACGTTCGTCCCTCTGTGTTCACGTGTTGCAATCCTCAGGCCCAGTGTGATGGTGTTAGGAGGCGGGGCCTTGGGGAGGGGTTATGTCACGAGGGTGAAGCCCTTGTGAGTGAGATTAGTGCTCTTATCAGAGAGACCCCATAAAGCTCCCTCGCCTCTTCTGCCACGTGAGGATATGACTAGAAGTCTCCCACCTGGAAGAGGGCCCTCACCTCACCAGGCTGGCACTCTGATCCAAGATTTCCAGCCACCAGCACTGTGAGCAGCACACTTCTGTTGAGTCTAAGCCTCCCAGTTGTGGTGTTTTGTAAGAGCAACCTGAACAGACTAAGCATGGACTCTTCATGCCCTGCCCTCAGCATGGTGCTTAATGCAGGAAAGGTGTTCCCAGAGAATTTGTTCAGTTTAAAGATCTGAATTTCAAGGGTGTAGGATTGGTAGTTGAAATGATTCCAGTCTAGTATCTGTTTAGCAGTAGTTCTGGTGTGCAGAGATGGGACAGACCAGGCCACTGTCCCCTCTGGAGCCAAGACTAACCTTCTGTGATGCTCTGACTCACTCCCATGGTTCTGTGGATGAACACCCTGGTTCATAATGAAGATGTTTGTGCAGTGGCATCAGGAATGGGTGTTTTGATTTCTCTTTTTGTAAAAACAGGAGGCCTCTCATACTGGTGGGCCTCCGGGGAGGGAAAAGCACTGGGGTGATCCTGAGATGTATTTGGGATTGTCCTGGCCAGGGGAGGGGAAGGCTACTGCCTGGGACTGTTCTCTAAAGGGTAGTAGTAAGAGCTTGTCAACTGATGGCTTTGTCTTTAAAATTTTCTTTCTCCAGTCACAGGCTGGAGAGCCAGCTTCCTCTGGTGCACATTGCAAAAGCCACACCCATGTGCCCACTTAAGGGAAGAATGTCGATGGTCTGAGAAGAGGTGACTGGTGGACATGGGGAGGCCTCATTGGCACCAGCTGTAGGGGAAGCTCACTGGGTGGCTCTGAAATGCACCTGTTGTGCTCTGGGTGCTATGGGACTGTTCTCAGGGCTGGGACCTGTCAGCCCAGTGATTCACAAGTGCCTTAGTCTGTTTGGACGGTTTTAACAGAAATACCATAGACTGGGTGGCTTGTAAACAACACAAATTTATTTCTCACAGTTTTGGGAGGCTGGAAAGCCCAAGACCAAGGCAGCAGCAGATGTGGTCTGGTGAGGCCTGGCTTCCAGCTCTCACATAGCAGCTCATGTAATCACATAGCAGAAGGGGCTGGCTACTTCTCAGGTTTTCCTTTATAAGGACACTAACCCCAGGCATGAGGCTCCATCTCTGTACAGTTGACCCTCAAATAACATGAGTTTCAATTTCACAGATCCACTTATACATGGTTTTCTTCCCATAGTAAGTATTGGAATAGTACACAATCCATGGTTGAATCTGTGGATGTAGACTGTGGATACAGAAGGGCTGTACATACAGAAGCTGACTAAATTACGTGCTGATTTTTGTTCGAAGGATTGGCACCCCCAACCCCCGTGTTGTTCAAGGGTCAGCTGTACCGTCACACTGTCATCACATGGGGCATGTAAACATTCAGTCCATTGTAGCCAGGGTGTGCTGAGGGGCGGACACGCGTCTGCAGTCCAGCCAGCTCCGGATCTTCCTGGTGCAAGTGCTGGATGGGAAGGGGACAGGGTCTTTCTCAGTTGCTCCCATCTGTCATAACGTGTTATCCAGCCATTTGGCAAGGGCCCTGGGGAAAAGCAGTGCAGTGATCCCAGGATCCGTTCACTTAGCAAACACTGTGCACCAGCTGAACGTGGGGTGTGGGGGTCAGACAGCTGGGCCCTCGTGTGGTAGGTGACGCACACAGGTGAGTGGGGCATTTACCCTATGCTGAGACAAGGGCTAAGATGCAAGAAGTCCAGGGTGCCGCGGGGACACAAGCCAGGAGGACCTGACTCAGATTGGTGGGATCAGGGCAGGCTAAGTGAGAAGGAGCCAGAGCACCCCGAGGTGGTGTGTTAGTTCTGCGGAGGGGTGGGATGAGGAAGCACCGAGCAAAGCCTGGAGCGGTGGTGAGTGTGGGAATGTGGTGAGGCAGCAGGCAAGGCAGAGGTGCCCGAGACGCAGCTGGAGCGGTGAGTGGGGCCAGGTCAGGCAGGGCCTCGGGAAGGTGCACAGTGACCCAGACTCAGCCCTGGCCCCGCCATCTACTAGCTCTGATGGGCACATGATGCAGATTAAGCGAGGCTGTGTTTGACCAGAACAGTACCTGGCATATACTGAGAACTTGGTAAGTGTATGTTAAGTACAAATATATAAGTAAATGATGGCAGTCAACATTTGCATCTTCATCAGATACCTGCCCCATTCTTGGCACTTCTGTATTTTAATTCAGTTAATCCTTTCTCCAGCCACATGAAGGTGCTGTTGTTATCTCTGTTTTAAGGCTAATGAAATTAAGACCCAGGAATATTCATTTGCCTGAGGTCACAAACCCAGGAAGAGGTAAGAACCAACACTTGCAGCAGTCTTTATTGCACTGGGGCCCACAGGAGTCTGGACCTCCAGTTGGAGAATAGGATCCTGCGGGGGTGGGTTCCGCCATCCAGACTAGGACTCTGAAACTCTGAAACTCTGACGGTGGGCTGAACTGTTTTCAATCTGCACCTACAGAAACCTACAGGAATGCAGAACTGGACCCAGTTACGACAGAAGAACAGGTTCTGGACGTCAAAGGTTACCTGTCCAAAGTGAGGGGCATCAGCGAGGTGCTGGCCCGGCGGCACATGAAGGTGGCTTTTTTCGGCCGGTGAGTCTTGAAGTCCTCATGCCTTCTTTCTTCCCAGCTGAGAGGGAGGGAGGGAGGGAGGCATGCTCTTTGTGCTGGATCCGACCACCCCAAGGCAGGGAAGCAGGCAGCACACCACAGAATCCGGTGCTCTCCCTTTAATTTTTTTCTATTTAGCAGTGGTAAAGTAGACATAACAAAATTTCCTATTGTAACCTTTCTTAGGGGTATAGTTCCGTTTTGTTAAATACATTCATGTTGTTAGGCAGCTGTCACCACCACCAGTCTCCAGAACTTCCCCTGGAAAACGGAAACTTACCCGTTAAGTAACATTTCCTGGTCCCTTCTCCCCCACCCGCTGTTAACCACCCCTCTACTTTCTGTCTATGAATTTGCTGACTCTGGGAACCTCATATAAGTGAAATCACGTCTTTTTGTGACTGGCTTATTTCAGTCAGTGTAGTAGCCTCCAGAATCATCCATGTCATTGCATTTGTCAGAATTCCCTTTGTTTTTAAGGCTGAACAATATTTCATTGCATGTATATTCCATATCTTGTTTATCCATTCATCCCTGATGGACACTTGTTGCTTTCCCTTTCTGATTACTGTGAGCAGTGCTGCTGTGAACAGATATCTGTTTGAGACCCTGCTTTCACTTCTTTTGGATACATACCCAGAAGTGGAATTGCTGGACCATATGATCATTCCGTTTTTGAGTTTTTTGAGAAGCTGCCCACCATATGGTTTTCCATAGCGACTATACCATTTTAATTCCCACCAGCACTGCACAAGGGTTCCAGTTTTTCTGCATCCTTCCAATACTTATTTATTGTTTTTTCTTGGCAGTAGCTATCCTAATGGGTGTGAGATAGTAGCTTTTACGGTTTTGATTTGCGTTCCCTGAATGCTTAGTGATACTGAGCATCTTTTCATGTGTTTGTTGGCCACTTGTATATCTTCCTTGGAGATGTGTTTGTTCAGGTCCTTTGCCTACTTTTAAATTGGGTTGTTTGGGAGTTTTTGTAGTTGTTTTGGGATTTTTGTGTTTTTCAAGTTGTAGGAATCCTGAATTTCCTTATCAGATATATGATTTGTAAATGTTTTCTCCCATTTTGTCAGTTACCTTTCTGTTGACTGTGTCCCGTGATGCACAGTTTTTTTATTTTGATATAGTCCAATTTATTTATACTTTTCTTTGTTTATACTGTTGACATCATGTCTAAGAAACTGCCAATTCCAGTGTCATGAGGCTTCTCCCTTTGTTTTCTTCTAAATGTTTTATACTTTTAGCCTGCAGATCTCTTTGTTATGCTTTGAGGTCAAGTAGGCACCTCTGGAATGTTTCCTACAGTGCCAGGGAATTCTCCAGTTCTCAGTGGGCAGTGACTGATGTCTTGCACAGTGAACTTGGTTCTGACATTCTACCAGGAGGTGGCAGACCCTACAGGTTAAGAACTTGGTGCCCAGATAGCCCACTTCAGATACCATTCGGACACCTGTGCTTCTGATCGACTGGCTATAAATCAGAGGTTAACCTCCTCCTCGAGTTTAATCTGCTTGAGCAGCATTCACTTAGGTTTACTGGCTTGTTATAAAGGATATTGTGAGGGGTACAGATGAAGAGGTGCACAGGGCGAGGTCTGGGAGGGTCCTGAGCAGGGGAGCTCTGTCCCTGTGAAGTAGGGCACACCGCCTTCCACCCTGAAGCTCATCAGATCTCACTGTTCAACAGATTGATGGGGCTTAATCTACAGCCCCCCTCCTTCCTTTTCCTGGAGGTTTAGTGGGTGGGGCTGAAAGTCTCAACCCTATTATCACTTGGTCTTTCTGGTGATCAGCCCATCCTGAGGCTGTGTGGGGGCCCCACCTTAGTCACCTCTTGCGTGTAAACAGGTATGCTCAGGAGGAGTTCCTTATGAGTAACTAGGGATGCTCCTATCACTCAGGAAATTCTAAGGAATTGCCAGGAACTGGGGACAAAGACCAAATATATTTCTTCTTAAACCACCTTTAAAAAATTAAAGCCCAGTATAGGTTGCAAAGAGTCGGGCATGATGGAGCAGCTAAGCACAGCACAGGGGAAAAAAAAGGCCTCAGATAGGTTGGATGCTCTGCACACAGTGGTAGCCTGAGGAATAGGCACTCTGCCCCTCTGCCCCTCATCACCTTGGGCCTTCCTTCAGCCTTCTGGGCTGCCATTTTTCATCCTTGCCTCAGAACTGTGGCCCTGGCTTTGGCAAGCTGGAGCTGATGAGTTTGCAGAGTGGAGCTGTTTTAAAGAAAAAGAAGGTAGAAAAGGGGGTGGCAGGCAGAATGCTACCATAATTTACCCTGGAGCAGGCCCTTATCAGCTGGGAGTGACAAGTGGGGCTTCATGTTCGAGAGGAACCTGGTGTGAGAAAAGCAGCAAAATTGGCCTTCTGTAGAAAAACTTCGGGGTCATTCAGCTGAGGTCACTTAGACGGAGGAAGACAGCCTGGGGTGAGTCAGTGGCTTCTGGTACAAGAGGAGAAGTGGGTTAGTCTTCTGGGTCAGACAGGTGGTCTCCTGCCTGATGCTGAGAGCCTCATGTTGGCGGGCTCGCTCAAGGGCAGGTGGTGTCTGCATGCTGCCATCACACCGCGGGAGCCCCTTGTAGTTGTTTGCCATGATGAACCGGGCATGTCACCCGCACAGGCCACCGGGGTTGTCCATCCATTTTCATAAGCACAGAGCACCCACTCTGCCTGTGTGGGCAGTGATGTCACTAGAGAGGACAAGGCTTTGGACTTCCAGGCTGTCCCTTCTTAGTGACAACCTGAGATGCAGATGGCGGTAGCTTCAATGGGTTTCCTCGTAGGACGAGCAACGGGAAGAGCACCGTGATCAATGCCATGCTCTGGGACAAAGTGCTGCCCTCCGGGATTGGCCACACCACCAACTGCTTCCTGCGGGTGGAGGGCACAGATGGCCACGAGGCCTTCCTCCTCACGGAGGGCTCAGAGGAGAAGAGGAGTGTCAAGGTGAGGGCTGGCTTTTGGCCCTAGTCACACTGGTGGGTTGAGTCTAGGCTGAGACCAACCAGTGGGTCTGTTGTGCCAGGACCCAAGGCGCCTCTAAGGAGGGGGCAGTTTCCCTGTAGTGGAGTTTGGGAAGCCCTGTCCTAGCCTGGCTGTTTAGGGAGTGTGAGAGCTTCAGGGAGGTTTTAGAGTCTGGAATTCACAGTCCTTGTGAATTGCTGGGCAGGCCTTTTCCCTTTACAATGCAGAGTGTATGCCTTGTTCTTGGGGGTGTTGCCAGAGAGTGATCCCTGCATTTGCTCTGTGATTCCAATGTTTGAGCTCAGGGCTCGCGTACTTTCATTTTTCTGAGAGCCAGCTACACTTTGGGTTGGGACCAGATGCTTGTTTTTGTTCATAAAGAATTAATGCAGAGCAACATGCAAGAAAGAAACTTAACGGAAGAGTTAAGAGTAGTTGGTTCTTGATAGCAGCTCCCAATTCTTGACTTTGTATGCATGAAATGAAAGAGGGGTAGCAGATTGGCCTGTGGTCCAGGCCACTGTCCTGGGGCTAGGCTGCACTGGTCTCCAGCCCTGAGGCTCTTCCTTGACCCTGATTATCTTCTGCCTCCACCCCCATCAGACGGTGAACCAGCTGGCTCACGCCCTTCACCAGGATGAACAGCTGCATGCTGGCAGCCTGGTGAGTGTGATGTGGCCCAACTCCAAGTGCCCGCTTCTCAAGGATGACCTGGTGCTGATGGACAGGTAGGAGGGCAGATTCCTCCCCAGGAGGTGCAGATTGGGAGGGCCCCGGGTTTCCATTTCTGGGTCCTCCAGGCCAGTGTCCCCAAAGTCATGTTGTTGCTCTGCTGAAGTATATTACTTTTTAAACCAGCTTAACCACATCTTCTAGCCTCGTGGATTTCCTTCAGAGTCTGGTTATTGTATCATCTTGGCAGGCATCAGAGCCCCGAAGATCTCCCAGTGATGGTCTGTAAAGAGGGATAGGAAGGATGCTCGAAACTGGGGAAGGTTCTTGGCCTCAGCCCAATGTTAGTATGTTTATTGGAGGGGGGTGGAGCTTATTCTTGATGAGGTCCCTGTTGCATTTTATTTTTCTCAAGGCAACACTTTGCTCCTGCTTTGTGGACAGGCTATAACTATACCAAGAAATTTGGTATGAGGGTGCTTGCTGAACTCAGATAAATGTAGCATTTCATCTTAATTGTATACCCGCAAAGTAAAATGCAGGGGCTTCCCATGGGTAAAGAACCTGCCTCCCAGTGTGGGAGATGCAGGTTTGATCCCTGGGTTGGGAAGATCACCTGGAGGAGGGCCTGGCAACCTACTCCAGTATTCTTGCCTAGAGAATCCCATGGACAGAGGAGCCTGGCGGGCTACAGTTAGTCCATGGGATCACAAAGAGTCAGACACAACTGAAGTGACTTAGCATGCACATGTGCAGGCACAGAGTCAAATTCAGATCTTTAGGTTTTATATGAGTGATAGATGCGTATGACAAAAAACACATTTTCAGACAGTCGGGAAGGATATGAGATGAAAAGTAAGAATCCTCCAATAAGGGCGATTTCCCTCTCCTCTGTAGCTTTCTCTTCCTTTGCCTGCTGCCTCAGGTCTGTTCAGAGCAGGAAGAATAGGGCCCCAGGTCTGATGATGGTTTACCCCTGTCACCTCCAGCCCTGGCATCGATGTCACCACAGAGCTGGACAGCTGGATTGACAAGTTTTGCCTGGACGCCGATGTGTTCGTGCTGGTGGCCAACTCGGAGTCCACCCTGATGCAGACGGTAACCCATCCTCTGCCTTTCCCCACACTCCCAAGATCCAGCCGAGCGGGCGGGCCAGCAGGGCCTTGGCTAGCACAGCCCCTCCTTCACTGAGGTCTTTCCCTCTCATCAGGAAAAGCAATTCTTCCACAAGGTGAGCGAGCGCCTGTCCCGCCCAAACATCTTCATCCTGAATAACCGCTGGGACGCATCTGCCTCGGAGCCTGAGTACATGGAGGAGGTGGGTGCCTCTTTTACTCAGCAGCTTGAGGAATGCCACCCTGTGCGTCTACCTACTCTCTGCATGCTCTCCCTGGCCGCATCCCTGAATGAATTTCATCACCAGAGTTGTCCCATGAGATGTTCGGGTCATTGTGGGACCGCTTCACTTCTCCCATTCACTTCCCCGGACCCCTCTCCTCTTTTTTTTTTTTTGAAGTGTAATTGCTTTACAGTGTTGAATTAGTTTTCTGCTGCACAACAGAGTGGATCAGCTGTACATATATGTATATCCCCTTCCCCTCTAATCTTCAGGCTTTTCTCTGTGCTGAGGCCTCCATACCACATTAGCCGAGCCCTTGCTTGGGACCAGGGCTCTCCTTAGTTCTTGAAGAATGAGTCAGAGGCGTAGCTTTGAAAGGCATCCAGGAAAGAAGCTTAAAAGAAGAGCAAAGAACAATTGGTTCTTACAGCTCAGAATGCTTTACTTTTTATGGGTAACATGAAAGAAAAAGGAGTCACAGGTGCTATGGGTGATGATCAAGTGTGTAGTCAGCAGATGCTGGGCAGTGTGACTGATAAACTCCCTAAACTACCCTAACTAACCCAGGTAAATCCTAACCTGTGAGCTGGGTGTAATAGATGGAGTTGTGCAGAGGACGAGATCTGTTCACCTTGAGCAGAGGCCTGGCGTGTGGAAGGTGTCCACTCAAGGCTGTTGTCACTTTGAAGTTCCAGCAGTGGAGCCCTAGGGCTTCAGAGGGAGGAGGGATTTTTAGATGGTGCCCTCTCATTCATAAACAAGGCCAGGAAGGACTCAGCTTGTCAGTACAGAGTCCAGGTGTGGGTTTCTGTGTGTGTGTGTTTTTTTTAAATATATTTCTAATTGGGGGAAAATTGTTTCACAATGTTGTATTGGTTTCTGCTGTACAACAACAAAGTCAGCCATTATCATACATATATCAACTCCCTCTTGAGCCTTCCTCCCTGCCCCCTCACAGGTGTGGGTTTCTTGATCCCCAGCTTCCTTTCCTTCTGGGGCAAGGGAGACTTTTGTAGGTTCTTAAGGCAGTCTGGGGCATGTGCAGTCACTTCTGCTTGTTGATGCCTCAGGTGTCTTGGACAGGCTGTACCCAAAGGAACTCTGACTTGGGATCTGGGGGGCCCGGTGGCTGGAGGACAGATGATGGGAAATGATCACTGCATGTGTGTTGACACCTTCTGAATCCTGAGCCATGTGACTAGATTACCTGTACGCTTAGAGAAGAGGCCACCAGGGGCCGTGGGCTCCCTCAGGAGGGCCCCCTCGCACCCCACCTGGTCATATAATACCTGTCTGCTTGGGCTCCAGGTGCGGCGGCAGCACATGGAGCGCTGCACCAGCTTCCTGGTGGACGAGCTGGGCGTGGTGGATCGGGGCCAGGCTGGAGACCGCATCTTCTTTGTGTCTGCCAAGGAGGTGCTCAATGCCAGGATCCAGAAGGCCCAGGGCATGCCTGAAGGAGGTGATGATGGAACCAGCTTCTTGCTTTTCCCTGACGCTTGAGACACTGGGTCTTGTGCTAAGTCAGCCGGTAGAAATAATTGTGAGAATGAGGTGGTGAGAGGAACCCTGGGTGAGAAGCTCTTGGCTGCCTGAGTTATCTCTGGACTAATGTGGTGCACTTCTCCTAGGGGGCGCTCTTGCAGAAGGCTTTCAAGTGAGGATGTTTGAGTTTCAGAATTTTGAGAGGAGATTTGAGGTGAGCATGAGCCTTTGATCCTGTTGTCTGGAGATTCTGTGCCTCCTTGGCGCTCCCTGGCCACTTCCTTGGAAGTTGAATGCCGGGGCCTGGCTCTTGGCTGGTGGCCTCTGCCTCCCTTGGCACCTCTTGTCTGTTCCAGGAATGCATCTCCCAGTCGGCTGTGAAGACCAAGTTTGAGCAGCACACGGTCCGGGCCAAGCAGATCGCGGAGGCTGTCCGCCTCATCATGGACTCTCTGCACATCGCAGCGCAGGAGCAGCGGTAAGAGCCTGGGAGCAGACTGGCGGAGGGAGCAGAGCCATGACCGCCTCACCCTCTTCTGAGGCCTGGCCCAGGGCCAGAGCTCAGCCGGCAGAGCAGGGTCTCACGGTTCCCACCAGACCACGTTCGAGCCACAGGGAGTAGCCATTGAGGAGGTTGTGGGGTGTCTGTCTGTCCTGCCGGGTCTGCGCAGTGAGCTTCCCTGAAAGTCTGAGCTGGCAGCCTTGGTCCAGTGCTATGCCGAGCACTGCAGCCATTCTCAGGGCCAGAAACAGAAAGCACTTCTTGAAAATACCTTTTTTGGAGACTGCCCTGGTGATCTACTGGTTAGGACTCCGAGCTTCCACTGCAGGAGACGCAGGTTCTATCCCTGCCAGGGAATTCAGATCCCACATGCTGTGCAGCATGGCCAAAAACACCTTAAAAAGGGAATTAAAAGATATCTTTTTTGAGATGAGAAAGTACAGAGAATAATATACCTTGTTTCCATTGCCCACAATTGACAATATTTGTTTTATTGTCAGAATATAACAAATAAAACACAGAAAAAAACTGTTGAATACCCTTTGATTCTTCATTCCCTGCCCCAGTGTCCCTCTGCCTGCTCCTCAGAGGTAACTGCCATCATGAGTTTGGTGTGTAGTCCTGTCATTCATTAAAAAGTACTTTTTATGTAAATCCTGAAGAATGCACAGTGTTGCTCTGCATGTGTTTCAGATGTACAGGCACAGGAGCATGCAACACCTGGCTTCGCTTTTCGCTCAGCTTTGTTTTTAATCCCCTGTTCTTGTTGATGCCTATAGTTGGAGGTTAGGAGTCTTCGTTGAGAGAGAGCAGTTCTCAGTTTCCTGTAGATTGATCTTTAGATTTCATTGTTTTACTATTGTAGACCCTGCTGCTGTGGACATCAGTTTATGTATCCCCTGGTGTGCATCTGCTAGAGACTGGCATTAATTTCTGGAGGTGGAGTGTTCCATCTTAGGGTGTATGCATTTCAGCTTTACCCAGTTTTACCCGTGGCTTTCTGAAACATCTGGCCCCGTCTGTGGTCCCACCAGCAGTATATGCTGGAACTCCCATTCCCCGACCCAGATCCGTACTTCAGACTTGGTGATTTGGGCCAGGCTTCTGGGTATTGTTGTACCTCTTTTTCTCTTTTGTTTACTAGTGGACTTTTTTCTATATGAATGGCAGAGCTTGCTCTAAAGTTTCTGAAAAAGCGCCCTCCCGTCTGTCACCACCACATCCTCCAAATTCGGAAAACTTAAGAGCGTTGTTGGCACCGTCTCCCCTCCTGCCTGGGAAGGGGAAGAGCAGGCCTCCATGGGTGTGCATGGAATGCCAGGATAACAGCAGGGCCCACACAGACTTCCCGGCGCCCCCTCTTGTTCCTCGGCTTAGTTGGGTAACCAGGGCTCTTTTACCAGGGTCTACTGCCTGGAAACGCGTGAAGAGCGGCAGGAGCGGCTGAGGTTTATTGACAAGCAGCTGGAGCTCTTGGCGCAAGACTACAAACTGAGAATTAAGCAGATTACAGAGGAAGTCGAGAGGCAGGTGAGAAGTGGAGGAGGAAGGACACTGGGGAGATTTGGACTCTGAGTAGAGGCCAGGCACTCGAAAAGTGAAAACACAGACACCCTATTCCTCGGGGCTTCTCAGCCTTCCAGAAGGAAGCCATAGCCTGGATTCAAGAACATCGTGCCTCCTGGAGTTTGCTGTTTCATCATGTGACCCTGGGCAAGTCCTCCTCTTCTGGGCCGCCTCCTCCACAACTTAAATGAGTTTCAGTCAGCCAATCTCTAATACCCCTGAATTCAAAAGCTGTGATTCTGTAGACCATCTGTGGACACTGCAGGTTTTTAGGGAGGCAGATCCAGTCTCCTAGAGCCTGATAGACTCTACTGGTGCTGTGGAGTTGAACCACATTCCCTCGGGTCACTCACCAGCACACTTCCTTTGCTGCAGGTGTCGACTGCAATGGCTGAGGAGATCCGGCGCCTCTCTGTGTTGGTGGACGAGTACCAGATGGACTTCCACCCTTCCCCTGTAGTCCTCAAGGTTTACAAGAATGTGAGTCATTAAGTGGCAGGTGCTCTGGGCAGGGGCTCCCCATATTTCCTGTTGGCTATGGATGGAGTCACCGAGAGACAGGGATTCAGCCCCTGCTGGTCTGAGTCAGGGCCCCTCAGCCACTGGAGCCCCAGGCTTCACTCCACCTGCCTACCACTGTCACCTGCTGGGCCTGGGCTGGCCAGCCTCTGTCTGCCTCGCCCTGGGCTCCCTGGAGGGAACACTGGCGGAAGGTGCCGCTTCCTTTTCCCTCTTTTCTGGCTGCAGGAGCTGCACCGCCACATAGAGGAAGGACTGGGCCGAAACATGTCGGACCGCTGCTCCACGGCCATCACCAGCTCCCTGCAGACCATGCAGCAGGAGATGATGGGTCAGTGCCGCAGGGCTCAGGACTGGGGTCTAGGCTGCCCGAGATCAGCTTCAGGCCAGCCTGCAGAACTAATGACCTTTCCTTATCTCTCCTCTTTTGTGATGAGCCAGCTCCATACCTTAAGGTTCTGGGCATGTGTTGTGAGTTCATTCCACGCATAGACTAGGGGTGAGCAGGGGAGGGGGCATCTTGAGTTACCGCATGGGACTGGCAGAGGCGAAGAGCTTGGCCTACTCCTTAAATCCACAAATTAGCAGGTATGGAGCCTCAGTCTGCATACCCCACCCACAGGCCGGCTCATCCGGGCCTGGTTTCTGGGTCGCGCTGCCAGCATCCTTGCCAGCGGCAGGTGTGGTGAGGCTCAGCACTGGCGAGGCACAGGGCTGAGCCGCTCTGCTTTCTTCCCACTTCTGTTCCCGACAGACGGCTTGAAACCCCTCCTTCCTGTGTCTGTGCGGAGTCAGATGGACATGCTGGTCCCTCGGCAGTGTTTCTCCCTCAGCTATGACCTCAACTGTGACAAGCTGTGTGCCGACTTTCAGGAGGACATTGAATTTCACTTTTCCCTTGGGTGGACCATGCTGGTGAACCGGTTCCTGGGCCCCAAGAACAGCCGCCGGGCCTTGATGGGCTACAGCGACCAGGCAAGCAGAGTCCCTCCCCCTTGGGCATTGAGGGAGGCTAGTCTGCGCCCTGGGCATCCAAGCCGTTCTGAACAGGGCTCCCAGAGGTCATGGCTGTGGCACGTGGGCCACCACCACGGTCAGGTTTCTGCCACAAAAAACATCAACCTGCTTTTAGCGTAGGCACTTTATTTGTCAAATTACAAAAGCAAGCTGTATTTTTTTTATTAAGCTTATAAGTATGTAATTATTAAATCTAGATGACCTATCTGTCCAGATACCACCGTTTTCATGTTTAGATGTTAACCCCCATCTCTGTACCTCTGGAGGTGTCACCTGGGCTGCTCTTGGGCCACGTCCCAGGCTTGGGGACCTAAGCCGAGGCCTTCCAGCGTGGCCGCAGCTCATGATTTGTGGTGTCCATGGTGTTCACCCTTGGGCTGGCAGGTCTGTTAGGAAGCCGAAATCCTTGTCTGCTACACATGGAGCTCATTTTCTGTTTTGGAAGTTGAAGTCATGGCCCATGGCCCTGTTCTGGACTCTTGGCCCTGAGGGTTCCCGAGGGTTTCACGAAATGAGAGATTTGCTGCCTCCTTCTTAGCACCCCCCTGTTTCTCTCCACAGGTGCAGCGGCCCATGCCCCTGACGCCGGCCAACCCCAGCATGCCCCCACTGCCTCAGGGCTCCCTCACCCAAGAGGAGCTCATGGTTTCCATGGTCACTGGCCTGGCCTCTCTGACGTCCAGGACCTCCATGGGCATTCTCGTTGTTGGAGGAGTGGTCAGTGACAAGCCCAGGACGGGAAGGGTGGGGGCAGGTGGGTGGGACCGAGGGGCAATCTGGCGGTGGTCCCTGCGTCAGCCCGGCACTTTACATCCATGATTACTTTTTGCTGTGATCTCAGGAGCCATGCAACCTTAGCCCTGAAACCTACATTTCTGGATGGAAGTCTCATTCAGTATAAGGTGACATTGAGGTTCCCATTTCACAGAAAAAAATATGCAGTTGGCTTGCCAAGGATACACAGCTTGGATTTGACACAGCCCCATCTGACTCCAAGGCCATGTTCTTTCCCCTGTAGGCCTGGTCCTGTGGGTAGGGAAGTGACCTGAGAAATTGACAAACCTGGGTTCTAGAGAGGTGGGCATGACCAGGAGTTTCTCATTTGTAAGTGAGGAAACAGAGCAGAACTTGCAAGGGCTTGAGCCAGAAAGAGGCCAGGCTGGGCTGTGAACCCTCATCTTGCCAGCTGTGGTTTTATGGCCCTTCTCTTCTGCCCTGAGGCCTGAGGTCACAGGCTGCCTTCTTGATAACTGGGGTACTCCCCACGTCTTGACCCAAGACACGCTACAGCCAGAGTGCCTTGTGCCTTGTCTTTTCCTGATGATGTGGGCACGTGCTCTCTGTGATGGTCATTTGAGTTGTAGAGCGGTGGCAGAATGTAGCTGACAAAGTTGCCGGGAGTTGGCTTCTCAGCTTGGAAGACCAAGGTAGGCTGGAGCTGAGGCCCTGCCCTCCCGGCCTGTAGACAGTACCTACTCTGGTTTGTTTTTTTTGGTAGATAGTAACCTGGCAGAGGGTCATTAGCTTAGAAGCTGACACTTGACAGTTATGTAACCCTTTTACAGTTGGTGTCTCATTTTACCCAAACCACCCTGGGAATTGGATGGAAGCCATCATTGCTATTTTGAGAGGAAACGGGTGTAAATAGACTTGCCGTGGGTCACACAGCCAGGATGGCAGGCAGCACTGGAGCCTCTGTTTCTGGCTCCAAGTCCCCTGTTCTTTGACTCTAACTGTGCTGCCTTGCGCCAAAGTGTTACAAAGCAGCTCAAAAGAAGCTATCTGCTGAGGACCAGTACTCAGAATTCCACTTGTCATCAGTGTCACCAGAATGGAATGTCCCTTCTGAGGACTCTAGCATTTTTGTGTAAGATGTCTGTGTGCCTGGATCTGTGCCTCTTGGGCTCACAACCATAGCGGTGGCCCCGTCACCTTTGCACAAGTCATGTTGTGTGGGCCACACTCCCTTTTCCTCATTTTCCAGCTGGAGACAATCCCTGCCCTTCTGGTCTCAGTGGGGCCCAAGAAGATGTTGAGAGGAGTGTTCTGAGTAGAGGCACAAAGGCCTTTTGATACTCCTGGGAAAGTCTTGGCAGCAACAGGCTAAGAAGCTGGGTGGTGGGACGGCAGAGGGCTGCACCCGCTGACCGCTGTGCCTCTGCAGGTGTGGAAGGCCGTGGGCTGGCGACTCATTGCCCTCTCTCTTGGCCTGTATGGCCTCCTCTATGTCTACGAGCGTCTGACCTGGACCACCAAGGCCAAAGAGAGGGCCTTCAAGCGCCAGTTTGTGGAGTACGCCAGCGAGAAGTTGCAGCTCATCATCAGCTACACCGGCTCCAACTGCAGCCACCAAGTCCAGCAGTGAGTGTCCCCATCAGCCTGAGGGGCCGGTGCTGGCTCCTGTGGTGCCCTCCTACCCTGACCTGGAGACCACTGGGCCCCGAGCACTAGCCGACTCTGGCCGTCAGCTGTGCAGTGACAACATGGAGGTTGAGAGTAGGAGAGGAGCCTCCGGGGACACCGTATGTCCAGGGCTGGGACCAAGTAGGCCTCTGGTCCCCCAGGAAGGAAGACAGCAATACGCAGGGCGTTACTCGTAGCATCTTTAGTGGGTTACCTTGAAGGACTTGCGTTGTGGGCATAGCTTTGATGTTCTAAGCCACAGCCCAGTCTTCATGGTATATCTTTGGGCAGGTGGGAGTGGTTGCTTGATCTAGGTGGTGGTGACGAAGGTGCTGGTTGCCTGCCTTTTATTGCTACGTGGCAGGCCCTCTGCTAGGCATTTTGCACCTAATACTTCATTTTCCCCTCAAACACTTTGAAGTAGTTGTTCTTATTGACACTTTCTTTTTCAGAATGAGGAAATTGAGATTTAAGAGAAGTCATGTGTCTCCTATGGGCTTCCCAGATGGCACTAGTGATAAAGAACCCATCTGCCAATGCAGGAGATGCAGGAGACGTGGGTTTGATCCCGGATCAGGAAGATCCCCTGGAGGAGGGCATGGCAACCCACTCCAGTGTTCTTGCCTGGGAAATCCCATGGACGGAGGAGCCTGGCAGGCTACAGTCTGTGGGACTGCAGAGTCAGAGATGATTGAGCAGCTGGACACACACAAGAGCCAGGACACACACAAGAGCCATGTGGCTCTTGCACTCAACTGATCAGCACAGAACTGGGATCTGAATCCTGGTCTCTTGTGTCTAGGTTGGGGTGTCCTGCCCTGTGCTCCTGGTTCTCACACTATGGTAATGCTGGTATTTGTGGTGGTTGTGATGTCCATGGTCTCAGGAAGAGATGGGGCAGATGCTGCCAAACTAGGACAGGTGGTGGCCATTGCAGGTGACTGGCAGGCTAGTGGCTGCCTTGCCCTGAGTCTGGTTTACCCTCGACACAGCCTGGTTGATCCTGACCCTCTCCCCCTTCAGGGAACTGTCCGGAACTTTTGCTCATTTGTGTCAGCAAGTTGACGTCACCCGGGAGAACCTGGAGCAGGAAATTGCCGCCATGAATAAGAAAATCGAGGTTCTTGATTCACTTCAGAGCAAAGCCAAACTGCTCAGGTGAGGTGGCAGCAGAGGAAACCCGTCCTGTGAGGTTACAGCTGACAGGGACGTCCTTAAATGCAGTGTCTCGGCCACTTGACGTGTGCTGTCCAAATCTTCAACATCCCTGCAGGGGCCTGTCATCACCTTCACCTTATAAAAAGGAAAACTGAGGCCTGGAGAGGTGTTGAGTAACTTATCTGGGATCCCACAGTAGGTGGTTAAGCCGGGAGTAGAAGGATCCAGCCTGCTGGGCACTGGCACCCTCTGAGCCTCCTCACGTTACTTGTCCTCTGTTGTCAGCAGGAACACTGGGCTAGACCCACCCCTCACTTCCACCATTTCTCTGTGAGCCCAGGGATGGTGGCCTATCAGAACCCATGCCCACAAGGGAGCCAGCCAGCTAGCCGGTGGCTGGCCGAGCCTGGCTCAGAACCCAAGTCTGCATAGAGTCTCCATCAAAAGTCAGAGCTTTGGGCAGCAGGTTGCTGGAGAGAGGATGGGTCCCCGGAGTCAGGAGTGCTGGCTTCTGGTCCCGGCCCTCACATTCAGGCAAATCTCTGAGCTTCCCCGAGTTGCATTGCTTTTATCTGTAAGATAGAGTGAGATTTCATGACACAGCCACAGAGCTGCATGCACAAGTGCTCTGTAGAGTCCTTGGCCGCTCAGGCCCAGATAACATCAGCACATGGGGACTCGGGGCTTCCTGCCCTGCCCTGACGTCAGCACAGAGGGGGCTGCATCCAAGGGCGTCCGTGGGCTTTCCCCTCCCTGCAATGCAGACGTGCGCTCCCGCCCACTGCCCAGGGACACCTATTTTCTAGAGATACACCGCTCATCCCCAGGGGAAATCTCACGAGGCGTGGGTCTTGGGGGTGGGCGTCTCTGCTGTGTGTCACCTGCAGGGACAGGGTAAACCCAACAAGGACTGCCCCTTGCTGACAGACAGAACACGGTGTTCCCAACAGTTTTGGAACTTGCCGGTGGGCCCAGCGTGCGGCCAACACAGGACTTAAGGGTCAGAAAAGCCCGAGTTTATTTCCACCACCAATGAGTCGTGTGACCATGGGAAGTTATTTAACCTCTCTGGGCCTCATTTTCCTCATCTGTGAAGTGTGAATAAACGTCAGGTGTCCAGTAGAACAACACTTAGCAGGTGACGCCACGGCTAGTTATCAGCCCTTGCCACTACAAGGTAACCTTTTCTCTGCAGGAATAAAGCCGGCTGGTTGGACAGCGAACTCAACATGTTCACCCACCAGTACCTGCAGCCCAGCAGATAGTGGGCACCTGGAGCCAGAGCCCCCGTGGGGAGGACAGTGCTGCGAGCGCAGGGGGCCTCCCACCCCCAGGCCCGCGTGCAGCTCCTGTCCACTGCCGCCACCGTGAGAACGAAAGCACCCACTGTCTCCCACCATCTTGAGCTCCGAAGCGCTAGTTATTTTCCCCTCTTTTGCCTGCTATTGCAGGAAGACCTTCCAACTTGTGCCCCTAAAGGAGACTTTTTTTTTTAATGAGTCTGGACAGCACGGTACTGGGGAGTTCAGTCTTTGCTTTGCTTTGTCGTGTTCTCTTGATTGAGAAGCTGCTGATTGATTGCTTGATGAGCTCTTGGGATCGGCCAGTGTTGCAGAAGGCCTGGTTGGACCTTTAAGGGTATCAGGCAGATACCGCCCCCGCCCCCAGCCAACGCTTAACACCAACCCCCACACACTTGCCCCCCACGCACCCCAGCTCCCACATACCTGCCCACCATGCACCCCAGCTCCCCTGCAGAGAAAGGCCGCCTTTGTGGGGAGGCTACATTTTCTTCCCAGTTTGCACTAGGAATGATTCCAAGAGTCCCAGGAGGCTTGTGGCTTGGTCAGTGTGGTTCTTTGGGTTTCATGCTTCAGTCTGTTTGCAGAGCCTTCCAGACCAGCCTTTCCGCGTTGGCACTGGGCTGAGTGTGGCTTGGGTTTTAGATGGAAGCAGGCTTTCTGCCATAAGGGGCAGGAAGATAGTGCAGAGGCAGCTGGAGCGTGTGGCCAGGAGGTAGGTGGTGTGTGGAAGCTGTGTCCTTCTGTCTGTGCTATCTTGGGCGGCCAGTGCCATGATGGGGAGAGACTTGCCTCCCTTCTCGTGTCCCTTGCTCTGCTTTCAGTCCTTAGCCTCATAGTCTGGCTTCTTACTGGTGAAAGATGGTTTGGTCCAAATTGTTAAAGGATGTAGTAGAAGGAAAGATGGCGGAAGATGGGGACCTTGGTGGCAGGCTGAGGGGAGTGGACCCCACCCAGGACGGCTGAAGGATCAGTAGTTGGCAAAAAAACAGGGCCTTCTGTTTGACCTCACTCTGGGAGGGGCTCCTGGGGTCCAAGAGCCCACCCTACCAGCTTGAGGTTCCACAAGAAAGGTGTTCCCACCCCTCACCCCTCCTTGGCTCAAGCCACCCTTGGCCACCAGACCTCTGGATGAAGTCTCTTGTGCCATCCATGCTCCACACGGCCAGCAGACAGCGCAGGGAACCCAGTGCCCAGCCTCCCACCCTTCCTGACCCTGGAGCCTCCAGATGGCACACGGGGCCTCGCGTTGATCTTGAAAAGTGTTTCCTGTGTTGAGTGTGGGGATTGTTACTGGTCACAGTGGGGGCAGGTTCCTGTCTCCATGGTGTTAACTGTCTGGGGCAGGCAGCGTTTATGTGACAGCCTTTGGTGGGCAGGTCAGAGAGCTTCCTAGAAGCCAGCAATACTGCTCTCCCAGAAAGAGGCAAGCTCAGGCAGAGAGGTGGGGCCCGTCCTGCCCTTCTGAGTCCGCCTCTGACTTCAGGGAAACGGCTCAGTGGCCTCTGCTCGCTGGTGGGTATCATGCAGTTGGCATGCTCTCCAGGTGCCCACTGGTCCTTCAAACCCTCAGTCTACTCTGGTGTGTGGAACAAAGTGATGGACTTAGCCAAGGTTGTTGTGCAGCAGAGGATGGCCCAGCTTTTTGCCAGACCCAGGTGGTGGTCACTTCACAGTATGTACGGAGAAATCAGCGTTGCACAATTCCAGTGAATTTTGTGCTTTTGGGGGGGAGGGATTATTTAAAATAGCTAAACATTAATTTTTTTTTGAATGTATCCCCTGGGATTTTGAGCTTCTTATACAACAAATAAAATTGAGTTTATACCACTGAAGGCGAGACTCTGAAAGAATTGTGGCAAAAAGCACTTTAATTTAATGCTGCTAACTCTGTTCTCTGTCTTTATGTTCATTTGCTGGAGTGCAAGACGTGCTTGACACAGTGAATTTTTTCTCTGATGTATTTAAGGTGATAAATTTGCCTGAATTACTCCTGTATCAGTGCTGATAATATTGGACACTAAAATAAAACCTAGTTGGAAACCCTTTGTGTTTGTGTGTCTCCTCAGTTTATTCTTATGCAAACTCTCTGACATGAGAAAGTCTGCAGGCTGTATTTTGAAATGACCTTAACTTTACTTAGGGGAAGTTCCCCCTGTAACCTGCCTGTGGGTTCCTCCTGACTCTTGGAAGGAATCTGATGCTCTCAGAAGAACAAAAGGCGTAACTGATCTTTAAGAACCAGGAAATCTAGAGTGATTTCTCTACAGATTTCACCATAACTCTAAACCATTCATTTTTCACTTAAAAAGTAATGACTCAGACTGGTCCACCCTAGTTTGCCTTCTGAGAATTTGGTTGTGACCTTTTCTTTCTTTTTTTTTTTTTCTTTCTTTTTTTTGGAAGGGCTCTCAGCAGTGGCTTGGGCATGACTAGTCAGTTTTGCTGACCCTGCACACCTGTCCCCTGGGCTTCGCTCCACCCACTGCCTGCACAGCTCATCCATGTCAAAGGCCTCCACATGGCAGTGGATGGCATCCTCGTCCTTCCAGATTCCTGGGTCACCAACTTTGGGGCATGACCCCAGATTCACTGGTCAGACATGCTACCTCCAACCTGTCAGTTTCTGTCTTAAAAATAAACCTCACCCCTGACTCTCTCGTCTGCTCCATCACGGCTCTGAGCCACGTTACTGCCTCACTCGCCTGGCCTTCTCACACTTGCTTCAAAGCAGCAGGCCAGTTGACCTTGATGGAGGCTGGAAATAGAACTTAGCTCATGTTTCTTCTTTGCTCAAAATACAACTCTGGCTCCCTGTCCCACTCAAAATCGAGGCCCCAGTCCTTGCGGTGGTCTTTCAGGACCCAAGCTCCAACTGCCCCCTCCCTTCTCTGCTCCCTCTGCTTCGGCCACACTGGTGCTTGCTCTTCCTTGAAACCGCCGTGCACATTCCTCCATAAGGCCTTCACTAGGGCTGACCTTCATCCAGACCCCCACCCCCCAGTTAAGATCCCTGTCCCCCGGCCTCTTCCCTGGCACTTCTGAGTACCCCTCCCCCCAGTCGTCATCTGAGTAATACTGTTTGTGTCTGCACCTGCTAGAGCAGAAGCCCTAAAACATAACGAGATTTTTATCTATTGTATTTATTGATAAGTGCCCAGCATCTAGACCAGTACCTGGCACAGAATTGTAAATACCTGCTGAATTAGCAAATCCTGTCCTGATAACACCGTCTGACACATTTCTCAACCCTCAGCACTGGTGGACAGAACTAGCATGCTACTGAAAACTCCCTATAGGTAGGCACGACCGCTAGGGGCTTTCGTGTGTGTTGTGTGTTTAGCGATGAGCATTTTCAACTCCAGTGTGGAAACCGAGTCTCCGAGAAGTAGGGACTAGCTCAGGCCTCAGCAGCTAGAAGGTGATAAGAGACTGGGTTGGAGCCCAAGTTCTGATTCCTCAAAGCCTTATGGCTTTTGAACCTTTTTTACCCTGACGCACTATTAGAAATTCATTGCGACTGAGTACACACATGTGCAAGTGAAACCAAAAGACTTAAAGTCAGTCGTCCCCCCCGCCCTTTTTTTTTTTTTTTTTTTGCAATACACAGGTATTTTCTCACGGAGAAGTGCTAACCCACTAAATTGCTTACCAGCCACTCTTGGGTCAAGAGCAGTTGTTTGAAAAAAAGGTGTTCGCCCACTTCGCCTCAGTCAGCATCTCCCAGTTCTTTATTCCCAAAGGCCAGACTCATTCCTGTGGTTTCTCAGACTACCTCATCTGCCCACTGAGAGTTCTGGGGAATCAGAAGCCTGAGATTTTTGGCCCTTCAGTAACAATGTCCCCGTTTAATCACAGTGTATGTAGCCAGGAATGCACCTCTCTGTTCCAAGCACTGAGCCCTGCTCACAGATGTCAGCCAAGTTCACTCTGACCTCCAGGACAGGGTTTCCTGTCTCTGAGTCAGACTCAAGCTTGACTTCTATGGAGGGCTTGGCATGTCAGACATATTTATGCATAGCATCCAATCCTCTCAAAAAACCAAGTGATCAATTTTCCCCTTTGTACAAATGAAGTTTATTCAGCAAAATATTTGAGTGCCTGCTGTGTGCTGAGCGTGGTTTTGGGCACTGGAGATACAGCAGTGAATTTTGTTGTTGTTTAGTTGCGAAATCAGTCCGACTCTTGGCGGCCCCATGGACTGTAGACCGCCAGGCTCCTCTGTCCATTGATTTCCCAGGCAAGAATACTGGAGTGGATTGGCGTTTCCTTCTCCAAGTGCACAAGGTGGATGAAAAAGCCCTGCCTTGGTGGAGTTCATATGCCAGTAGGGGAAGGCAGACAGCAGGCAAAACTGTTGTGTAAAAGACGTAGTATATCAGAAGAGAAGAGTTACAGGGGAAATGAGGCAGGGAAGGTCAGGGAGGGTGTAACAAGAGTGTGGCTGGGGTAGGCCTCTCTGAGAAGATGCTCAGAAGAAAGACCTGAATGAATTTGGTGGGGAATGAAGCCCTGGGGATACCTGGGACAGGGCGTTCCAGGCAGATGGAGCCACATGTGTAAAGGCCTTGGGGTACAAGTATGCCCAGTATCTTCAAGGAACAAAAAGAGACTAGTGTGACTGGAGCAGAGTGAGGAAGGTGGAGAGTAGTCGGAGTTAAGTTGGGAAAAGGACCCAGGGGAGCTTGGGGTCTTGCCAGACATTGTGAGGACCTTGGCTTACCTGTGAGCAAGGAAGATGCCATGGAGTGTTCTGAGCCAAGGTTCTGGGCAGCTGTGGGGAGAGCAGACGGCAGAGAGTGAGGATGGAAGAAGGGGGACTGGTCAGGAGGAAACTGCAGTGTTCCAGGGAAGAGAGGACACTGTCTTGGACCCAACCATTGTGATGGAGGCTGTGAAAAGTGGTCATTTCTGGAGACCTTTTTTTAAAATGTTTTCTTTTCTTTCTTTCTTTTTGGCTGTGCTGGGTCTTCACTGCTGCAAGGGCTTTCTCTCCTTATGACGAGCAGGAACTATTCTCTGTTGCAGTGCGAGGGTTTCTCATTGCAGTGGCCTCTCTTGCTGCAGAGCACAAGCTCTAGGTGCGAGGGCTTCAGTTGTGGCTCCCGGACTCTAGAACACAGGCTCAGTAATTGTGGTGCATGGGCTTAGTTGCTCCACTGCATGTGGAATCTTCCCTGACCAGGGATCAGATCTATGTTCCCTGTGCTGGCAGGCAGATTCTTAACCACGGCAGCCCAAGGGAAGTTCTGGAGACCTTTTGAAGACCGAAATGATGAGATGTGCTGGTTGAGTCATGGCTGACTCAAGTTTTGTCCTAGGTACGTGGTAGGATGGGGAAGCTTCACTGGAGCAGGCTTGGGGGAGAAGATCAGGAGTTTCATTTTGTTGCACTTTGGGTCCCTCTTCCATGGTTGCATATGTGAACTCAGAGTTCAAGGCAAGTCTGGCCTGGAGATGCACAGTGGGGAGTCAGCGTGTGATGGTGCCTTGCCTGGGGTCCCCAGGATGCAGAGCCTAATGCAGAGGACCTGTGTACCCTCATCCTAATGTACAGAATGACCCCAGAGAGATGCGGGTTGTGGGGGAGTTGGAAGGAGGGAGAGCCAGCAGAAGTGTGTGTGGTGGGGTTGTGTGTGTGTGTGTGTGTGTGTGTGTGTGTGTGTGTGTTAAGCACTCAGTTATGTCTAACTCTTTGCGATCCTATGGACTGTAGCCCACCAGTTCATGGAATTCTTCAGGCAAGAACACTGGAGTGGGTAACCATTCCCTTCTCCAGGATATCTTCCCAGGGATCGAAACCATGGACTCCTGCACTGCAGGCAGATTCTTTATAATCTGAGCAACCAGGGAAGCCCTTGGCCACCGCCAAATGTGACCCTGAGGAACCATGTGATGAGTCTCAGCACCATTTCTTGGTGGGGAGGAAATGGCAGAATTTATCTGCCATCTCCCTCTTCCAGTTGGTTGAAGATTTGCCCCAGGGGAGACTGACTCTGTGCATTTCTTGGTTGCATATGAAATCGCCTGGGCACCAAGCTGGGCCCACAGGAGTGGTGAAGGTGAGAGGGGCAGGGCTCAGGCAGGGAGTATGGTCTGGCAAGTTGTGTTTGCTTCAGATCACTCAGCCCAGGCAGAGTCAGAATAAAACACAAGCAAGGCCAAAGAGGTCTGAATGGGTCACCCCTCCAACCACTCAGATCTGCTCTTGCCATCCTACCCTTCCCTGAGAGGGGCGGTTTAAGTCCCACCAGACAGAGCCGCTTCAAGATGATACAGCCAGTCCCTCACCTGCCCCCATTCCATCATCCTTTACCTTGGCCAAAGCTGCAGCTTTTTTATTTCCTGGTGGGGTCATCCAGACCTTCATCCCCAAGGGGTCTGAACCTTTGACTGTCTTGCCCTGAGAGGGCTGTGGATGCCACAATTGCAACTTACTGTGATCAGTAAGTGTGGAGACACCAAGAGACACCCAAGGAGATTCTGAACAAACCCTCTGCCTCATTTGGTACATGCAGTCCTGACTCCTCATCCCATGCCATGCTGCGTGGCTTCAGTCATCTCTTTGTGACCCCATGGACTGTAGCCCGCTAGTCTTCTCTGTCCACAGGATTCTCTAGGCAAAAACACTGGAGTGGGTTGCCATGCCCTCCTCCGGGGAATCCCAACCCAGGGATCGAACCTGCGTCTTTTATGTCTCCTGCCTAGGCAGGCGGGTTCTTTACCACTAGCGCCACCTGGGAGACTTCTGACTCCTCATGGTGATCGAAATCTATCACCCCTGGCAGTATAGAAACTCTCTTTGCCTGCTGGTCTACCAGCAGGGAGGCCTGAAGACCAGGTGATGGTCATGTCTTCAAGTTCATTGGAACCCTGGGTACTCAACTGTATCCCCTGGTGGAAGTTTCCCAGCCCTGGGCACTGGGACCTTCAACCTGTCAGAGTCAATATTTGCAGGGATAGGAAACACAAATTTTAACAGGGAGTCACTATGAATAGTAGTAAGTTTGCTCCCTGTCCCCATGTGATCTAGCTTCAGGGACACAGCAACATATGTCAACTTCCTGGAGAAGAGAGCTGCAGGGTATGGTCCTTGAATGATATCTCATACAACTTGGATGTAGGGATACCTGGTAAGACCAGTGGATCCTTTTGTCAGATGCCCATTGTCCCACCAGTTTTGCCAAGAAATGGGTCCCTTGGGGAGACAATGTGGTATGGGGACCACGTCACTGTATCAGGCAGCCTGAAGCCCTCAGATGGTGGTGCTGGTGATGGTCCCAAAGGCAGGTCAAGCAAGCCCATATCTGGAACAGCATTGATTTCAGTTAAGTACAGATCACTTCCTTCAGAGTCAAAGGATTCTGATGTACTTGATCTGCCACCAGAGCAGTGGCTAGATGGTCTCTTGGAGATGCAGTATTGAAGGCTCAGCTTTGGTCCTGCAGACAGGTGTCCAGCAGCAGCAGGACCCAGCCTTTAGGAAAAGGACCCCAGGTGACTTCACACCTTCATGTTGCCTGCTCTGTCCCTGGGCTTTCTCATCCTCATTGGGGAGGCTGAGCAGAGAGGCTGGCTGACATTTACCAGCCACCTAGTCCCTTCCAGCTGGTTGTGGACCATCTCGCCAGCAGTGGACATTCTCTGATGGACCTGAAATGTGAGACACAAAGATTTAATCCTTTGTGCCCCCACATACTGGCCATCATTGACACATCTTCCATTAAAAATTTTTTTAATTTACTTATTCAGCTGTGCCAGATCTTAGTTGCAGCGTGCGAGACTGTCGATCTTCTTTGCAGCATAACATGTGTGCATGTTCAGTTGTGTCTGACTCTTAGCAACCCCACTGACTGTAGCCTGCCAGGCTCCTCTGTCCATGGGATTCCCCAGACAAGATTACTTGAGAGGGTTGCCATGCCCTCCTCCAGGGGATCATCCTGACCCAGGCATTGAATCAGTGTCTCCTGTGTCTTCTGCATTGGCAAGTGGGTTCTTTACTGCTGAGCCACTGAAGAAGCACTTCTATTGTACGGATACCATATTTAGTTTGTCCTTTTGTGAGCTGATGGACATTTGGATTATTTCCCCTTTTTCGTGACTACAATGAATAATGCTGCCAGGAACATTCTTACACAAGGCTTTGCGTGGACATATGTTTTCATTTCTTTTGGATAGATACTTAGCACTGGAATTGCTGGGTCTTATAGTCAATTTATATTTCACTTTTTAAGATACTGCCAAACTGTTTTCTAAAGTGGTTGCTCCGTTTTACGTTCCCACTAGCAGAGCCTGTAGGGTCTATTCCCCATCTTTGCCAACAATGGCATGAAGAGTCTTTGATTTCACATGCCATCATTTTAGACACAGAAAGAGTTATGCAGTGATGTCTCATTGTGGTTTTATTTTATTGGGTTGGTCAAAAAGTTTATTTGAGTTTTTCCATAAGATATAACAGAAAAACGTGAATGAACTTTTGGGCCAACCCAATACATCTGTCCGGGGAAGGCAATGGCACCCCACCCCAGTACTTTGGCCTGGAAAATCGCATGGATGGAGGAGCCTGGTAGGCTGCAGTCCATGGAGTCGCTAAGAGTCAGACATGACTGAGCGACTTCACTTTCACTTTTCACTTTCATGCACTGGAGAAGGAAATGGCAACCCACTCCAGTGTTCTTGCCTGGAGAATCCCAGGGACGGGGGAGCCTGGTGGGCTGCCGTCTATGGGGTCGCACAGAGTCGGACACGACTGAAGCGACTTAGCAGCAGTAGCAGCAATACATCTGTCTGGTGAATGGAGCCTAGAACAATAGAAGGCTCTAGAAAGCCAGACTGGGATGAAAGCTGGTGCTACAGGTATTCTTATGAGTTGTTAGAGTTTTTAAAAATATTTATTTGGCAGTATCAGGTCTTAGTTGCAACATGCTGGATCTTTTATGGTGGCACACAGACACTCTTGTTGTGGTGTACAGGTTCAGCAATTGTGCTGTGCGGGCTTAACTGCACTATGTCATGTGGGGTCTTATTTGCCCAACCAGGGATCTAACTCTCCTCCCCAGCAACTCTCCTGCATTCCAAGGTGGATTATTAACCACTGGACCACCAGGGAAATTCTGAGAATTCTTTATATAATCTGGATACAAATCTTTATTAGACATGTGATCTGCAAATATTTTCTCCAGTCTTATGGCTTGCATTTCCATCTTCTTAACAATGTCTTTCAAAGTACAGAAGCTATTAATTTTGACAAAGTCCAATTTATCCATTCTTTCTTTTAAGGGTTATACTTCTGGTGTCATATCTAAGAAATTTCTGCTTAATCCAGTATCACAAAGATTTTCTCTGAGGGTTTCTTCTAGAAGTTTTACAGGTTTTACAAATAGATCTATGATTCATCTGAGTTGTTAATTTTTACATATGGTACAAATATGGTACAAAGGGGGTTTTCAGAAATTTGTTTTGTTTTGTGGTGTGTGTGTCTTTGGCATCTGAGTATCCAGTTGTTCTTGTACCATTTGCTGTAACACCTGTCATTTCTCCACTGAATTGCCTTTGCATCATTATCAAAAATTAATTCATCATTTATGTGTGGGACAATTTCTTGACTTTCTATTCTGTTCCATTGATCTATTTGTCTACTTTGATGGCCGATACTGCTCTTTCTTGTTTTCTGTAGCTTTTATCATAAGTCTTGAAGCAGGTAGTGTAAGTCATCTGACTTTCTTCTCTGGATATGTTGGTTCTTCTCATTTCTGCATGAACTTTAGAAATTATTAATTTCAACAAAGAAATTTATCAGGATTTTGATTGGGATTGCATGAATCTTTCAAGCCATGAACACAGTTTCTCTAATTGTTTAGTCTTTAGTTTTTCTCAACACTGTTTTATAACTTTTAAAGTATATGTGTACTTTTTGGGTCATATTCTTAAATTTTTTTTATAGATGCTATTTTAAATAATATTTAAAAATTTTAAATTTCTGATTTCTTATAGAAATAGAACTCATTTGTGTATATTCATCTTGTATTTTTGACACTTTGCAAAGCTAAGAATTCTAGTAGGTTTTTTTGTAGACACCATGAGATTTTCTATTATCATGCTGTCTGTGAATAAAGAGTTTTTCTTTTTCCTTCCCATTCTAGATGTCTTTTATTTATTTTTCTTATTGGACTGGCTAGAACTCTAATGTAATATTGACTTGAAGCGGTGATAACTCTAAACTCCAATGTTTTGGTAATGTTCGGCCTGATTGTATGTCAGACACATGATTCGCATTTAGTAACATATATAACATACTTTCTGTATCCATTCATCGATTACTGGACACTTAGATTGTTTCCATATCTTGGCTATTGTAAAGAATGCTTCAGTGAATATAGAGGTGCATATATCAGTGTTCTTGTTTTCCTCAGATGAATACCCAGAAGTGGAATTGCTGAAAAATTGGTAATTTTATTTTTTTTAATAAAAAATTTTTTTTGGCCACATGCCATGTGGGATCCTAGTTCTCTGACCAGGGATCAAACCTGTGGCCCTTCCATTTGAAGGGTGGAGTTCTAACCACTGGAATGCCAGGGAAGTTCCTATTTTTAATTTTTTGAGAAGCTTCCATACTATTTTCCACAGTGGTTGCATCGATTTTCCACCAACAGTGCATAAGGGTTCCCTTTTCTCCACATCCTTGCAAACACTTATTATTTCTTGTCTTGTTGATAATAGCCAATCTAACACATGTGAGGTAATAACTCACTGTCCTTTTGATTTGCATTTTCCTGATGATTATTGATATTGAACATCCTCCCATGTACCTGTTAGCCATCTGTATATCTTTGGAAAAATGTCTATTCAGATCCTCTGCCCTTTTTTATATTATTTGGAAGATTTTTTTTTTAAAAAATCAGACATGAATGTTAGATTTTGTCAAATGTGGGAACACTGCTTTAAGTTAAATATCGTAGCACTCCACTTTCAACTACTAAGAAAAAGGGACAGCACTTGGTGGATTTTTCTGAATCTAATGAGATGGTTCTTCTTTCTTTTCTTTTCTTTTCTTTCCTTTCCTTTCCTATGTTGATTGGGGGATTACACTGGTTGCTTTTTTTTTTTTTTTAACTTTTTATTTTGTATTAGGATATAGCCGATTAACAATGTTTTGATAGTTTTAAGTGAACAACAAAGGGACTCAGCCATACATATACGTGTATCCATTCTCCCCCAAACTCTCCTCTCATCCAGGCTGCCACATAACATTGAGCAGAGTTCCTGTGCTATATGAAGTGAGGTGAAAGTGGTAGTCGCTCAGTTGTGTCTGACTATTTGTGACCCCATGGACCATAGCCCGCCAGGGTCCTCTGCTATATGGTAGGTCCTTATTGGTTATCCATTTCAAATATAACACACTGATTTTAGAAGCTCTGGGCAAGTCACTTCATCTTTCATGGTCTTGTTTTTGTTTTCTTTTTGCCTGTAAAATGGGACAATAATACTCATCTTAAAGCACATTTATGAGGTTGGTTGGCACGCACTGGTAATATGAAAAATACCTGTCATAAAGTAGACACACCATATAAACTTGCCCATATTTTACAGACTAGATCATAGCTATCTGTGTTCATATCTTACCCACCGGCTATCTTTCCCTCCTCCAGGCAGAGACATCTCATAATTCTTTCCTACTTCCAGATGAGCTATTTCAAATCCTAAAAGATGATGCTGTGAAAGTGCCACACTCAATATGCCAGCAAATTTGGATAACTCAGCAGTGACCACAGGACTGGAGAAGGTCAGTTTTCATTCCAATCCCAAAGAAAGGCAATGTCAAAGAATGTTCAAACTACCGCACAATTGCACTCAACTCACATGCTAGTAAAGTAATGCTCAAAATTCTCCAAGCCAGGCTTCAGCAATACATGAACTATGAACTTCCAGATGTTCAAGCTGGTTTTAGAAAAGGCAAAGGAACCAGCAATCAAATTGCCAACATCTGCTGGATCATGGAAAAAGCAAAAGAGTTCCAGAAAAACATCTGTTTCTGCTTTATTGACTATGCCAAAGCCTTGGACTGTGTGGATCACAATAAATTGTGGAAAATTCTGAAAGAAATGGGAATACCACACCACCTGACCTGCCTCTTGAGAAATCTGTATGCAAGTCAGGAAGCAACAGTTAGAACTGGACATGGAACAACAGACTGGTTCCAAATAGGGAACAGAGTATGTCAAGGCTGTATATTGTCACCCTGCTTATTTAACTTATATGTAGCATACATCATGAAAAATGCTGTGCTGGAAAAAGCACAAGCTGAAATCAAGATTGCCGGGACAAATATCAATAACCTCAGATATGCAGACGACACCACCCTTATGGCAGAAAGTGAAGAGGAATTAAAAAGCCTCTTGATGAAAGTGAAAGAAGAGAGTGAAAAATTTGGCTTAAAGCTCAACATTCAGAAAATGAAGATCATGGCATCTGGTCCCATCACTTCATGGGAAATAGATGGGGAAACAGTGGTAGACTTTATTTTTGGGGGCTCCAAAATCACTGCAGATGGTGACTGCAAACATGAAATTAAAAGACACTCCTTGGAAGGAAAGTTATGACCAACCTAGATAGCATATTGAAAAGCAGAGACATTACTTTACCAACAAAGGTCTGTCTAGTCAAGGCTATGGTTTTTCCAGTGGTCGTGTATGGATGTGAAAGTTGGACTGTGAAGAAAGCTGAGCGCCGAAGAATTTATGCTTTTGAACTGTGGTGTTGGAGAAGACTCTTGAGAGTCCCTTGGACTGCAAGGAGATCCAACCAGTGCATTCTAAAGATCAGCCCTGGGTGTTCTTTGGAAGGAATGATGCTGAAGCTGAAACTCCAGTCCTTTGGCCACCTTATGCGAAGAGATGACTCATTGGTAAGACTCATGCTGGGAGGGATTGGGGGCAGGAGGAAGAGGGGACGACAGAGGATGAGATGGCTGGATGGCATCACCGACTCGATGGACGTGAGTCTCAGTGAACTCCGGGAGACGGTGATGGACAGGGAGGCCTGACGTGCTGCAATTCGTGGGGTCACAAAGAGTCGGACACGATTGAGCAACTGAACTGAACTGTTCGGACCAATCGGAGCCCGTCTTCTGCAGACCCGCCCCATTCCGACGTTCGTAACAGGTCTCGGAATTGACCAATCAGCGTTGAGCCCCGCCCCAATGTTGAAACTGCTGCTTCTGATGCGAAGTAACGGCTCCCAGGAGCGTCTCGGCTCCGCCCCACGTCTGGCCAATCAGGGCGCCCGGATCAGGCTTCGCCCCCATTTGGTGACGCGTTGGGTGGGCCTGGCGGAACTCTCGGCAGCGCTGGCTGCGGCAGGCCGGTTGGTTCCCCGACTTCCCAGCGGTGAGTGCGGAAGTGGCAGGCCCCGGGGTTGGAGAGGAGTGGTTCGACGGATTGCTCCATGTGCACTTCCACGGAGCGCTCCACGTGCACTTCCACGGAGCGTCCTGGTCCCGTGATGGGAAAGAAGAGGGAGGCCGAATCTCCCATTCCTGGGAGGGGACCTCCCGCCCCTGCGTTCCGCTGCACTGCCGCTGCCCCAGTGTGTGTCTCTTCAGAACGTTGCCTTCCCGTCGTCTTGGCTCAGCTGTAGCTTTCCAGAGAGCCTCCAGAGCCGGAGGTTTTCTCTTTAACGCCGTGCGAAAATGGAGGCCCAAAGTCTTTCAGTCAGATGAAGGCGGGGACCGGGATCAGGCTGTCTTCCCCACTTGTCTGCACCACCCACCACTGTACTCGCATCTCCACCGTCCTCCCTTCCCTGCGTGGGTGTATGTGGGGGGCGGGTCTTTCTGCTTTAGCCCTTTCAGCCGTCCTTGAGGAGGGGGCCCCAACATGGGTGGTCCACAGGTGAGGAGTGTGGGTAGAAGGCCTGGGGTCAGGGCAGGGTTTCTGAGAGCAGGGTGTCTGACTGGACCCAGTGTTAGAAAGGGATCGTGTGTACTGGGGGAGACTGAATTTCTAGTCGGAGGAATCTGGGCTTGGAGCTCAAGAGAGATGAAGCCTCTTCCAGAGGCATCAGTGTGTCCTTGAGCCCAGATCCCTGGGAGGCCAAAGGCTGGAGAATGAGGAGGTGGCTTCCTGGGCCCCCCTCCACACTGGGGAAAGGTTGTCATAACCATGGACCCTGGAGCCAGATTTGGGTTCAAATCCTGGCTATGCCACTACAAGCAGTGTGACTTGGGGCTAGTATTTTAATTTCTCTGAACTTCTTCATTTGTTTAAAAAAAAAAAAAACAAACAGAAGAAGAAGGGAGGGCAGGAGAGAAGGACGAGTCCCTTCAGAAATCTGATTTGTGTTGAATTTGAAAGTTATAATGTTTTACATTTGTAGACTTGCCCTAATTGTCCAGTACAAATTAAGGTGTTGTTGTTCAGTCGCTCATTCATGTCCGACTCTGTGACCCCATGGGCTGCAGCACGGCAGGTTTTCCTGTCCTTCACCATCTCCCAGAATTTGCTCAAACTCATTTCCATTGAGTCGGTAATGCCATCCAACCATCTCATCCTTCTCCTGCCTTCAGTCTTTCCAAGCATCAGGGTCTTTTCCAGTGAGTTGGCTCTTCGCATCAGGTGGCCAAAATATTGGAGCTTCAGCATCAGTCCTTCTAATGAATATTCAGGGTTGCTGCTGCTGCTGCTGCTGCTGCTGCTAAGTCGCTTCAGTCATGTCAGACTCTGTGTGACCCTATAGATGGCAGCCCACCAGGCTCCCCTGTCCCTGGGATTCTCCAGGCAAGAACACTGGAGTGGGTTGCCATTTCCTTCTCCAATGCATGAAAGTGAAAAGTGAAAGAAGTCGCCCAGTCTTGTCCGACTCTTTGCGACCCCATGGACTGCAGCCTACCAGCCTCCTCCGTCCATGGGATTTTCCAGGCAAGAGTACTGGAGTAGGGTGCCATTGCCTTCTCCGATATTCAAGGTTGATGTCTACAAATTAAACTAGTCATAATTTCATAGTTAAGGTTGTTAAAGGGGAGAAGTTAATCTCTTTTGACATGTCAGGAAACATGCTCTGGCTAGTTTAAAAATAATAAGCATTTATTGAGCGCTCATTGTTTGTGCCAGGTATTGGACTAAGATTTTCTTTTAATTAAAAAATATTTTGTTGGGTCTGAGTGTGGCATCTTAGTTTTCTGACCAGGGATCGAACTCATCCATGCCCTTGCATTGGAAGTGTGGAGTCTTAACCACTGGACCAGATATAATATGCATTACCCCCTTTAGTCCTTACAACAGATTTATGAGGTTGATGCCGTTATTGTCTGTTTGGCAGATGAGGAAACCGAGGCACAGAGAGGTTAATTAACTTGCCCGAGGTTTCCCAGTTAGGGAATATCAGAGTGGGGATTTGACTCTGGCTCCGAAGGGCAGCCTCCTCAATGCTGTCATGCTCTCTGTCTTGTCTTCAGGTAGGAGAACCCAGCCCTGAGGGGCAGTCTGGGAGTCTGTGATATCTGTCATGGAAAGCCCAGGATGGTGGAGACCAGGGATCTAGTGCAGCTGCGGCAGCTCAACCTGGAGCTTCTGCGGCAACTGTGGGTCGGGCAGGATGCTGTGCGGCGGTCTGTGGCCAAGGCAGCCTCAAAAGTAAGCACCTTGGCCAGGTCCCAGGGCTGAGAGAGGGACTAACCTAACCCTCAGGCCAGAATCCAGGCCTTCCAGGTCCTCTTATGTAGTGCGCCCATTTTACTGATGGTGAGAAAACTGAGTGAGTTCCAGCGTGGGAAGGTAGGGCCTGGGACACTGCAGAGGCTGAGCAAGGACGAGGAGCTGGCCTGCATGTCTGATGCAGGCCAGCTGGGTGGGTGGCTGGTGACCAAGCCTCTCTGTTCCAGTCGAGCCTGGACTCGAGCAGCAGCTATGACTCAGAGATGCCATCGTCCCAAGAGATGTCCTCAGTTGCCTCAAGAGCCTCCTGCCCACAAGATGCCCACCCTGGTGACCCCTGTGGTAGATACTGGCCTGGCGACGCCAGCTCTGAGATGAACTCTCGCCCACCTGCCAAATGCCTACACCAGGAGTCCCTGGGCCCACCAAGGCCCCACTCAGCTCCCTTACTGGTCATCTCAGACTCAAGTGACCCAGAGCTTTCAGCAGAGCTGGACAGTCCAGGAACCCAGGAGGCCCAGGCCCTGAGGTCCATCTTGGCTCAACAGGGCAAGTTGTCCAAGGTAATGTGGGAGAGTGGGGCAGCCATTGATGGGGCTTCCTTGAACCTCAGTTTCCCCTCTGACAGATGCACTCACAGGTAGCCTCCCTTCCAGGGTGAGAGGCTCCTGGGAGGTGCTGTGAGTCATGTCCTACTCAGCCTGAATGCTTGATAAGTTGTGGCCATTAGTTTTTCAGAGAGCACTTTGGGAAGAAGATGACCAGCCCCATTGTGCAGATGGGAAGACCGAGGTTCAGAGGATAGACTTGTTCATAGTCATACATGGTGGGGGGAGTTGGGGGGGTCAAACTCTTATCCTCCAGCCCCCAAGCCCTCAGCTGAACGCTGGGGCCTACATCAGATTGTAAGTTAAGACATAGCCCCTTTCCTCCCCTCAAGGTGGGGCCTCCTTTGGGCTGGGCCGGCTGGTACAACCTTGCCCCTCTTTGCCTCCCTCCTCAGCCAAGAGTGACCAACAAGGAGTCTCCAGTGCCTGAGAAGAGCTGGCGCCTGAGACCCTACCTGGGCTATGACTGGATTGCAGGTGCAGCCCTCCCCAGGGCCTTGGGATTGGGGATGAGGGCCCTAGCTTGCTCATGCACCTGCCTGAGCCCCCACCAGGAGGGAGCATGTTCAGTACCACGTCTCCTGCCTCAGCCCTTGGCACAGTGAAAAGCACAGAGATGGTGTTTGCCGAGTGTTTGTTGCATGAATGAGAGTTGCCTTATTTTTTTGGCATTTATTGTGTGCCAGGCCCTGGGAAACTGTATGGTTATCATCTCTTTACGTTTTCCCCCACTCCCCCAGCAACCTCAGTTGCTTCCTGGCTGAACGCCCTCTGGCCTCTTTTCAACCCCATTATCATCCATTTTTGACTCAATAGCCAGAATGAATTTTGAAACCTGGGAATCAGATCACATCATTCAGAATACTTAGCACTTAGTGTGTGCATTAAGTCACTTCAGTTGTGCCTCACTCTTTGCGACCCCATGTAGCCCTCCAGGCTCCTCTGTGCATGGGATTCGCCAGGCAAGAATACTGGAATGAGTTGCCATGCCCTCCTCCAGGGGATCTTCCCAACCCAGTGATCAAATCCAGGTCTTTTACATCTCCTGCATTGGGCAGGCGGATTCTTTACCACTAGCACCACCTAGGAAGCTAGCACTTAGAGTAAATCCAAAATCGTTATCTAGACTTCTGAGGTATGATCTGGCCTCTGCTGGCCCGGTGACATAACCTCTAACCATCTATCTTCTGACTCTTTGCTCCAACCTCGTTGGCCTCCTTGGGGGTCCTTGAACCAGCCGTGTGCTCATGGCCACCTGCCTTTGCACTTGCTGTTTGCTTTGCTTTGGTGGTGTTGTGTAGCACATGGGATCTTAGTTCCCCGACCAGGGATTGAACCCATGCCCCCTGCACTGGAAGCATGGAGCCTTAACCACTGGACTGCTATGCAAGTCCCTCTTCCCTTTGCTTTGAATGCATTTCCCCAGATTCACACCTGCTGGTTCCTTTTCATCACTGAGCACTCAGCTCAAATGGTAGGCGCCTTGCACAAGCACAAGGTCAGAGGACCGCCGCCCCTGCATCCTTGCCTGTAAGCATCAGCTACTTTTGTGTTCTTCATTCATTTTCAGAAATCATCTTGTTTGCTTGTTTCTTGTCTGGCTCATGAGCTCTCTTGGAGCAGGGGCCTGGCTGTCTTTTTGTTGCTGTGTTCCTTGAGCCTAGAACAGGGCCAGCACACCAACACTGGTTGAAGGAGTGAGTGGACAGCCTTCAGAGCTTGGGCTGTTGGAGCCTCACTTTCATGAAGAAGGAAACTGATGCTCAGAGAGGTTGAGTTCCTGCCACAAGGCGGGGGCTCTGTGGGGCTGCTGGGCCCCTGTGGAGGGGACACAGTCCCTGTCTGCCAGCTCACTGCCTTGCTTCCTGTCTCTGGGATAGCGGAGGCACCTGCCCCATTCCTGCCGTGTCCGTGTGTACCTCTCTCCTCCTTTCTGAGCTCCTGTCTCTAGCCTGTCTGTGCATTTGTGTGCTTGGCCCCATTCCTTCTTGATTCCCAAAGCTCTTGCTTCCTGTAATTTTCTCCTGTCCTCCCTCCACCATCATTCTGCTCTGTCAGCATATGAACACTGGGAAGTATTAATGAGAACTGATTTCATGGAGCACTTGTCCTGTGCTGGGCCCTGTCCCAAGAGCTTTCCTACCATTAACTTCTTGACTCTTCACAATCATCTGATCAGGTCGATACTATTACTGTCCCCATTGACAGATGAGAAGGCTGAGGGCCAAGAGACTGAAAAGCTTAGCAAAGTCTCACATCTGGTTGGGGTAAAGCTGGGAGTATTAATGAGAACTGATTAAGTCTGTGACTTCCCCTCCTGTTTCTAGTTAATACCCATGTTCTCTGCTTTTCTTTATCATGAAACTCTAAAGGCCATCTTGATTCACCATCTCCAGTTTCTCTCCCTGACTTTTTCTTAAAATCAGACTTTAGTCCCTGACACCACCCCAGGTTAGCTGTGACCACTGTGTTACCAGCTCCCATCTGAGTTCTCAGTCCACACACTTTTTGGCCCCTGAGTAGCATGGACACAGCGGCCACTCCCTCTTCCCTTCCCTAAGCTCTTTCTTCCCTTGGTTTCCAAACCTGGGCACCCCCCTGGCTCTTCCCCACTTCCCTGGTAGCTCCATCCAGTTTCCTCTGCTGGATCTGCCTCCTTGTTCCAACCTCCAAACCCCCTAGGCTCCGTCAGTGTTAAGACTCTCCTTGCCCTCTTCTCACCCACTTAACCCATGCTGCTCCTCCGAATTCCAGACTTGTGTATCTGACTTTCTTCTCTGCCTGGCTTACTAGGTGTCCTAGACTAATCTCAGGTCCAAAATCAAGGTCCTGACTTCCACGGCTCTTGGTCCACCCTCTTGCAGTCTTTCCTATCTCTATTGGTGGCAGCTCTGTTCATGGTGCTAATGGCCATAATCTGGAGATCAGCCTTGATTTTTTCCTCTCCTTTTCATACATACATCCTGGTAGCCCTGCCTTCAACATATTTCTAGAATTCACCATCTTGTCTCCACCAGGATGCCTGCAGTAGTCCCCTGACTGGTATGCCTGCTTCTTCTCACCTTGCTGCAGCCAGAGGAAGAGTACTCTAAAAGCACGTGGCTGATGTGATCATATCACTCCTTGTCCCCAAACCCATCAGCGGTTTCCTAGTCACATCTCCTCTACTCTCACCGCTCTGCCTATTTCACCTCCTGAGTAACTCCAGTGTACCAGCACACACCTGCCCCAGGACCTTTGCATTTGCTCTTCTGTCTGCCTGGGATGTCCCCATGGCTCCCTCCCTCCGTCATCAGGTTTCAACTCAGGTGTCATGTCCTCAGGGAAGCTCCCTCTGGCCCCTCTGCCCTCCAAGCTCAGTTTCCTGACTCTCTTTCTCTCTTACTTCCTGATAGGTGTCACCTTTCCACTTTGTATCTCAGGTTTCTTTAGCGACTGGCTTGTGGCCACATTAGAATGTAAGCCTCAAAAGGGTGGGGGCTTTGTCTAGGTTGCTGTTCTTTCCCCAGCACGTGAAACAGTGTCTGGCTTATAGCAGGCGCTCTATAAATACTTTTTGCATGGACGATTGGGTATGCATGTGTCACGTGAGTTGAGGGACCCCTCCAGGTCTGTACGCGACTTAGTGGCCTGGATCACCAGTGCCGGGCACCCCCGAAGTCTTGGCCACACAGCAGCTCCTTTGTGTGTTGTCCCCCCAGGGTCCCTGGACAACACCTTTCCCATCACCAGCAAGCCTGAGGCCTTCTTCTCGAAGCTGCAGAAGTTCCGGGAAGCCAACAAGGAGGAGTGTATTTGCAGTGGCCCTGAGTGAGCAGGGGCAGGCACAGGGTGGGCAGGGAGGCTCAGGCCTGCTCGCCCTCTCGCTCTGGCCTGCTCACCCTCTCACCCTCACAGACCCCAGTTCCTAGGCCTGCAGGAGAGTGATGCTGTGGAGGGGGACCACGAATGTGAGTGTAAACACTTGGTTACCCAAGAGCCCAGCCAAGGCCTGGGGGCCTGGGGAGGCAGCTGAGTGTTGAGGACTCAGGGAGGGAGCCTGGTGTCCCGACAGGGGCTGGTGAGCCCTGGGTAGGGGGTGGGGGTGAGCTGAGGCCTGGCCTCAAGGGGAGTAGGGCCAGCCCTGTGCATTCACTGCCAGCCTCTCCCCTGCCTTGCTTCCCACATGCCCCCCACCCCCTTCCTCTCCTCTCTGCATGTGGGTCATCTGAGGTGGGGAGTCCAGCTCAGTCACGTGAGCATCTGAGTCTATGTTGTGGGTTTGTACATGCAACATACAGTGTTTGTATCTATGTATGTATATGTGTGTGTGAGGCGTGTTCATGTGGACATATATGTGTGTGCGTAATTATAAGTATAAACACACCGTACATGTCCACAGATGTGACTCCATGAAGCAGTGCTCTGCGTGTGCACAGATAACATTTGAATATATGAAGATGCCAGCACGTGTGCATATGTGTGTCATGCGTGGTGCTCAGTGTCATTGTGTGTGAGCACGTGTATGTGTGCACGCTCTGTGTACACGTGGGTGGGCCTGTGAATGTGGCCACTGGGGCTATGCAGGGGTTGGTGGGCCTGTTGGTTGGGGTCCATGGGGTCTAGGTTCTCCAGTTGAGGAGGGACTTCTGCTCCTCTCTGGTCTCACAGGCGTGTACTGTTACCGTGTCAACCGGCGCTTGTTTCTGGTGCCTGCGGATCCTGGCACCCCCTGCCGCCTGTGCAGGAAGCCACGGGACCAGCGGGGTGCGGGGACCCTGGCAGAGCCAGCGCAGGTCAGGTGAGCGGCCTGAGTGGGCAGGACACCCAGGGAAGTCCCAGGGGCAGCAGCAGAGGGGAGCAGCCTTGGGCCCGTGGTCTTGGGGGGGCAGGTTGAGCTATTGCAGCCTGGAGAGACCTGCAGGAGTGCCCCCACTGTTGCCACCCCCCAGGGTGAGCATCCCACTGTCCGTTCTGGATCCCCCACACCAGCACCGCATCCACCGGCGGAAGAGCTTCGACGCCTCCGACACACTGGCGCTGCCCCGGGTGAGGATGGGGGTAGGGCTGCCCCCTGTCTGGCCCAGTCCTCAGATGTGTCCTGAGGCCCAGAGAGGACCAGGAACTGTCCCAGAGCCACACAGTGACGCTGGGCTCAAGGACCCCAGTCTCTGGAGTTGAGACTGGGCCACTCACATCACCTGTGCTGTACCTGTTCCCTGATGGAGGCCAGGCTCCCCACCCACCCCATGTTTGCGCATGAGCTGGCATAATGCAGAAGGGTCTGATTTCTCATGCTTTTGTGTGCTGTGTGCACAGTCCTCAGGGGGTTTATCTTGTGAGGTCAAGCAACAGAGAGTGCAGTGGTGGTGGTATAGTCACTAAGTTGTGTCCGACACTTGCGACCCCGTGGACTGTAGCCTGCCAGGCTCCTCTGTCCATGGGATTCTCCAGGCAAGAATACTGGAGTGGGTTGCCATTTCCTTCTCCAGTGAGTGCAGGTCCTGCTGTTATTCCAATTTACAGACGAGGAGACTGAGGCAGAGGGGAGGTGCCTTTTCCATGGTCAGCCAGGTGGAACTTGGAGTCTTATACTTCCATGATGCCTCCCCCATAGAGCCACCCTTTGTGTCTCCTGGGTAGGACAGGGGTCAGTGGGGACCCCACTCACTCCCAGTTGAAGCCAGGGATGCTGGAATGGAAGCTGAGGAGAAGGAGTACTGAGGAAAGTCAGTTTGCTTATCTGTAAAATGGATTCAGTATACTGTCCTCAGGCTTATGGGATGGGTGGGGACCAGGTCAGTGAGTCAGTATTTGTTAGGGGCCTGGAGTAGAGCCTGGCACACACGATGTGCTCCATCAGCATCCACGGCCTTCCCTCTGCCCATCTGTGGTCTGGGTCTGCAGGATAGGAAAGGGAGGCCCGGGGGAACAGTGGTAGACACAGACCTCTGCCCTGGGGGAGCCTCAGTCATGAGGGACACTGTGATTATTTGCGGGGGGCGGGGAGGTCCCTCCACCCTCATGGGGGACACAGCCCTGTCCTAGAGGAGGCTGCCAGTCCAGGAGGAGAGGTGCAGCCCCTCGCTGGGCTTGCCTGGTCAGTGGGGAGCCCCACCCCCAGCCAGGCACCTTAATCCCTTGCTCTCCACAGCACTGCCTCCTGGGCTGGGACATTATCCCTCCGAAGTCTGAGAAAAGCTCAGCCCCCAAAACCCTGGACCTCTGGTCCAGTGTCTCCTTCGAGGCCCACCATCAGAAGCTGTCAGCCACCGGCTCTCCTCACCTGGTACGTCCAAGGTGCCCTGGGAGGGGCAGACACCTTGGAGCAGCCTGGGAACTACAGAGTCTCTGGGGGAGGGATTGGGGTGGGGGAGGGCAGAACCTGGAAGCCTCTCTCTGTGGGCTCCCATCTCCCTGGCCCTGACCCCCAGCACCTCTCCAGTCTCCACTGCTCCCCACTGGCTACCCCACCGTGCCCTGGAAGCTGATCCCAACTCTGAGATCCAGAAGGGGTTGAGGCTGCATATGGGGGGAACCCATCCCAAAGAGGCCCCCTCTGACACCTTTCTCTTCACTCCCTAGGCTGTGCCAACGCGGGTCCCACCCCCGACCCCAGTCTGGTTAGAACCCTCCTCCATGCCTCGGCCCCGCTCCCCCCAGCTGAAGCCCTGAGGACTGGCCACTTGGAGGTGAACGGTGCTCCTACCGTCGTTTCAGCTTCTCCCTCTGGCAGGGGTGCCCGCGAGAGGGGAGCCTTGCCCAGTCTTGGCTGGAGGTGGACTCAGGTCCCACCTTCCTTCCTAGGCTGGGGGCCCCGGCCTGTCTCCTTCCTGGGGACACAGAAAGGGGCCCTGGGGTTGGGGTGAGGGGATTCTGTGAGGGGATTTGTGAGTAAAGCTCAGTGCTCCCTGCAGCCCTAGATTCCCACATGTGCCGGGTCTGTCCTGCCGATGCCCTTAGAACCTCAGAGGTGCCCTGGCCTCAGCCTGGCCCTCCTCATCTGGGGAAGGACGCCTCTGACAGCGTGTGCCAGGTGGGGTGGATCCAGCACTGAGTGTGGCTCTTTTGGGGTGAGGGTCCCCAAAGCAGGCTTGGGTCAAGGTCAGCATTAAAAGGCCCCCTCAGCAAGGGGCTTGGGGTCTCAGGCCAGCCCCTGTAGATGAGGCTGAAGCTGTGACAGTGGGGAGTGAATGAGCCCGTCCCCTCTTGACCCCTGACACTGGGGCCCAGTGATAAAGGAATGCTCTTAGAGTTCCTGGGTCCCCTGGCTCCTTTATTTCCATCTCAAGCCCAACCCTAGAAACCATGGATGATTCAGAGCCCCAGCAGGGACACCTGGGGAAACAAGGCCAGGAGGGTTTAAGTCAGAGGCAAGTGCTCACCTCTGCCCTCCTGAATTAGTAAGCAGCACAGCACCTGTCTTTCCCCCTATATGTTAAATAATATGAACTTTCTAATCTGTAGGATAAAAATGGAATAGCTGGGGAACCTAAGGCCAGGGAAGGCATGTGTTTTTTCTGAGGTTTCTAGCTTAGAGGGGGTGGAACTAGGGCTGTGGCCTGTGGCTCTCACCTGGAGCTTGTGAAGCTGAGAAAACCTTTCCCCGCCAGTCACAGCACATGTATTAGGATAAGCGAAGTTATGCCGCAGCAACAAATTAACTCCCAAGTTAGGATGGTCTGACATAAAGACTTATTTTCTTGCTGACTTGCTCACACTACCTGTTCGTCATGGGTCACAGTGGGGCCTCTATTTTGACATTGTCTTTCGGGGACCCAGACCAATGGTGGCTCCACCAGTGGCTTCAGCCCAGAAATGACACAGGTCACTTCTGCTTGTGGTACATTGGACAGAGCTAGTCACGTGGAGTCGGGACATGAAGGGGCGCATGGTATACTGGGTGAGTGTTACTGTCCTCCACATCATGACTTCACCAGCTCTATCCCTGCAAGATGGACACACAGACCTCCCAGGCCATTGGCAACAATAACAGGCAATACAAACTCTCGCCTGAGTCTTCCCTCACTCCGTTTGGAGTTCCAACCACCAGTGCTTCCATAGACAGGCAGGTAAGGTGACTGGGAGTGGTAGGCACATGGCGACCTGGCCAGCACATATCCTTTGCAGAGACTCTCAAGTCCAGATGTGTCTGTGACCATGCATACGTGTCTGTGGGCACTTTGAACAGCAGGTCATGGTTTGCCACTTGATTCCAGTATCTGAAGAAACGAAGTCTCTTCCACATGTAATTTTTTAAAATTAATTTTTTTAAATTTATTTTCAGTTGTATAAAATGTAACATAACAGGAACCTCCCTGGTGGTTCGTGTGTGTGTGTGCGCTAAGTTGCTTCAGTTGTGTCTGACTTTGCAATCCCATGGACTGTAGCCCGCCAGGCTCCTCCGCCATGGGATTCTCCAGGCAAGAATACTGGAGTGGGTTGCCATGCCCTCCTCCAGGGGATCCTCCCGACCTGGGGGTCAAACCCGCATCTCTTACATCTCTTGCAGGTTCTTTACCACTAGCACCACCTGGGAAGCCCCTCTGGTGGTCTAGTGGATAAGAATCTGCCTGCAAATACAGGGGTCATTGTTCGATCCCTGCTCCTGGAAGATTCCACATGCCTTGGAGCAACTGAATCCATGCACCACAACTACTGAGCCTGTACTCCAGAGCCTGGGAGCTGCAACTGCTGAAGCTGGCGCACCATAGCGCCCACGCCCTACAACAGGAGAAGCCGCTGTGAGGAGGAGCCTGAGCGCCGCTGCAAGGAGGAGCCCCCGCTTGCCACATCTAGGGAAAGCCTGCGTGCAGCAACACAAATCTACTGCAGCCAAAAAACCGAAAACACAAGTTTACCACCTTTATACATGCAATTCAGTGGCCCTTAAAAAGTCCATTTATACTTTTTGCAACTTTCACCACCAACCATCCCCAGTATTATTTTTTTCTTGTGAAACTGGAAAGGGAAAGTAAAAGTGTTAGTGGCTCAGTTGTGTCTGACTCTTTGCGACCCCATGGACTGTAGCCTGCCAGGCTCCTCTACACATGGAATTCTCCAGGCAAGAATACTGGAGTGGGGTGCCATTCCCTTCTCCAGGGGATTTTCCTGACCCAGGTCTCCTGCACTGCAGGCAGATTCTCTACCATCTGAGCAGAGATCCAATTAAACACTCATTCTCCATCCCGCCTCCCAGCTTCTGGCAACCATCATTCTTTTGCATCTCTATGAATTTGACTAGGTTACCTCATCTGAGTGCAATCATGCAGTATTTGTCTTTTTGTTCCTTTTTTTGGCTTCCTTCTTTTAGCATAATGTCCTCGAGGTTTATGTTGTAATGTGTCAGAATTTTCTGCCTTTTTTAAGACTGCAAAGTATTTTGTTGTATGGATGGACCACATCTTGTTTATCCATCCATCTGCTGATGTACCTTTGAGTCACTTCCACTGTTTGTTATTGTATATAATGCTGTTGTGAACATGTGTGAACATGTGTGTACAAATATCTCTTTGAATCCCTGCTTTCAATTCTTTAGGGTATAAACCTAGGAGAGGAATTGCTGGATCGTAGGGTCATTCTGTGTTTAATCTTTTGAGGACCTGCAATACTGTTTTCAGAGCAACCGCTACACCATTTTCTGTTTCCACTGGCAGTACATAAGGGTTCCAATTTCTCCACATCCTCACTAACAGTTATTTTCTGCCTTTTTTTTTTTTTTTTTTAATAATAGCCATCCCAATGGGTGTAATGTATCTTGTTTATTGTAGTTTTGATTGCATTTCCCTGATGATGGTTAGTGATGGTGGGCTTAGAGGCCATTTGTCTATCTTATTTGGAGAAATGTCTATTCAAGTCCTTTGCCCAGTTTTGAGTTGGATTGGTTTTTTTGCTTGTTTTCACACATGTGATTTTAATTCAAGAAAGCCTGTGGGATTTCCGTGGTGGTGGAGACTCTGCTTTGGTCGGGGAACTAAGATCCCACATGCCGAGGGCTAACCAAGCCCGACAGCTGCAACTACTGAGCCTGAAGGGTGCAATGAGAAGATTCTGCATGATGCAATAAAGATCCTGGGTGCCACAACTAAGACCCAACGCAGCCAAATAAATAAGTAAATCATAATTTTTAAAAAATTAAGCACCAGCTTGGACATTATGCCACCTGGTGAAACCCAGAGTTAGACATTAGAGTGAGGCAAGTAAGGTACTCATCTGGTGTAAAAGTTTAAGGAATTCAGTAATCAAAATAATCATTTAAAAAGAATAGAGAGCCTGTGGGAGTCACCGGTTTTGTTAGAAATTCTTTGGCCGGAGGCAGAAGAGAATCTGGAAACCTTCTGTCAAACAAAATGACAACATAGACAGCTGAGATCACCTTCTAAGTTTAGCCAACCCAGAAGAGCAACCGCTTGAATAAGATAGAAATATTTCTCTCCCATAAAAGTCCAGACTGCAGTGCTAGGCCGTTAAGTCATCAGGGCCAGTGGTTTCTCTGGAAGGACCATTCCTTTAAACATTAGAAGGTTTCTGGCTTCTGTCTTGCCCACGCAGCCGCTCCAGATCCACTCTGAATGAGCAGGCTGGAGAACAGGCTTTTTCAAACCTGAGGGACCCCAAGGATGAAGATCACAGGGAGAGAGGCCCTGCACAGAGCATCACGTCTCCAGCTCTGCCTCACTCACCTGCACCCCATCATGGTCACTTCTGCCCTCCCACGAACAGGCAGGCCATTCCTGATTCTCCCAGGCTGTCCCTCCCTCCCTAGGGGATGTCCAGATCTCTTCTTGCCCCTCTTCCTCCACCCCTTCCAGGTGTGCATCTCAGCTGGAGAGTCTCTTTCACGAGGGCCTTCCCTGAATCCCTGGACCCCTCAGAGGCATCCGCCCCATCACACACTGCACTTCCCTGAACTCCTCCATCCCAGCCTGTGTGTGTTTTCCTTTAAAAAAATTTTTTTGGCCATGCTGTGCTGTACAGCATGCAGGATTTTAGTTCCCCGACTAGGGATCGAACTCATGCCCCCTGCCATGGAAGCATGAACCCCTGGACTGCCAAGGAACTCCCCTTTATATGTTATTAAATTACTACCCATGAGGTTCATTGCTTTAGTGTCTCCCTCTCCTCTGCTAGGATTTAAGCAGAGGTGGTATTTTTCTCTTAGTTGGAACTTTTCTTTTTCCCCCCATTTTCTCAAAAATAGTGACTAAACTGTATTTCAGGATTTGGCTTTTCCCTCTAGCCTGAGCTCCCACTTGCATCATGAAGGTGATGGGAGAGGAGAGGAGTTGTGTACTCAGTTGTGTCTGATTCTTTGTGACCCCATGGACTGTAGCTGCCAGGATCTTCTGTCCATGGGATTTCCCAGGCAGGAGTACTGCAGTGGGTTGCCATTTCCTTCTCCAAGGGATCTTCCAGGACACCCAGGGATCAAACCCAGGTGTCCTGGATTGGCAGGCGGATTCTTTACCACTGAGCCACATGGAAAGTCCCTAAAGGCAATGGGAAGGATGCTTTCATTTCTCCAAACCAAAGGACTCTTGTGGTTGGACACCTTACATGCTTAATAATAGTGTCATTGTTTGTTGACATAAATCCCAAAAGAAACAAGCAAGATCATCTTTTTTGTTGTTGTTTAGTTGCTCAGTGGTATCCAACTCTTTGCGACCCCATGGACTGCAGCACTCCAGGCTTCCCTGTCCTTCCCAAAGTCTCTTGGACTTTGCTCAGACCACTGAGTCGATAATGCTGTTGTGAAGGTTCTAGGCCCCACATCGGATTTCAAAGTCACACTCCCTGGTGAGTCCCAGTCCCTTCGCTGGGTCTCCAGATTGGGAAGTCTGAAGATCACTGGCATTTTCCAAAATTGATGTCAATCATTTAGAAATAGGAACAAGTGAGTCTGGCTGTGTCACAGCAGAGACACAGACTCTCACTGGCCATTGGTTCATTCGTTCTCTCATTCACTCACCACACATATATTGAGCTCCTGTGCTAGGCGCTATGCCAGGCTCTGAGGACACAATGGTGAACCAGACAACAGGTCACTTCCCACGGAGCCCCCCTCCCTGTGCTGGGACTGCAAAGAGCCAGCACATGGAAGAAGTGCTGGGAAGAATGCTGGAGCCAGGCCTGACCTCTGCTTCCCTCTTCTCTGGCTCATATCCCTCCCATGTGAGGCTCCAGCCCTGCTGAAGCTTTTTTCTGGCTCTTAAACCTGTTGGCTTCTCCTGGGCCTTCATCCACCCTGTTTTGTTCCCTCTGCTCAGAGTTCTCTCTATCCCCCAAACTCCTACTCAGGCCTCAACTTCCAGGTCCACTCCTCAGAGCCCTTCCCTGAGCCCACGGGATTGGCCGAGGCACCTGAATCATGTCCCACCTCTGTGTCCCCACCCTATCCCATTACACTCAACTATAAAGTTCCTCGAGGGCAGGAGCAGGGCCTGCCTTGTTTTCAGCTCTCTCCTAGCTTGGTATGTGGCATATGATGGGCATGCAGTAAATAGGTATTTGATGAATGAGTGAATGAGTCCCCAGGTCTTAGGAAAATGGAGGCCATGCAGCACAGGGAAGTGGAAAGTGTCCTAAGAATGTGGCACCAGAGGTGCTTGGTAGCTTCTGTAACTGCTCCTGGTTTTCTGTACACCATGTTGTCCTGTGTCCTGGGCAGACTGTCATAGGTCTTGCTTAGCAACTGCACCTTCACCCCCGTTGGGTATCTGGCCTCCTGAATGGGAGATAGGGAGTGACTGGGAACAGCTGTGACATATTCCTCAACCACCAGCAGCTGTGGGTCCCAGGCCCTTGGTGAGAAGATTAGGGATTGTGTGGAGGCGAACGAGCCCCAGCTGGCTCCCCAAGGGACCCTTCCAACTTCCCAAAGAACAGAAACATCTCCCGGTTGCCTTGTAGGAGATGGTTCTCCTTGATGGGATGAGAGACCACTTCTCCTTCTCCAGCCTCGTGGAGGTGGACCTTTCATGGCCCAAGAAACACAAAGCACAGGATTTTCCAGGATCATTTCTCCAGGTGCCTTTTGAGCATAGCATCCTGACATTCTGAGGATGTACGTTTTATTGCAACCTAAGTTCCTACTTGGCTTGCCTCAGTCTTGTGGGTCAGACCTGGTCCAACTGGGGAGCTGCATTGAAAGACTGACCTGGAGAGGGGCACAGAGTGTGGCTTCAAAGAGACTGGGCTTCAGACAGCCCCTCCAACTCCCATTTGGGACATCTGAGTTGGAAAGGAAAAAGTAAAACTGTCTCTATTTGCAGATTTATAGAATATATATAGAAAACCCTTAAGCCTCCACAAAAAGGCTGTTTGAACAATGAACAAATTCAGTAAAGCTGCAGGATAGAAAATCCTGCTTCCAAACTGTGAAAAACCTAGACAGCATATTACAAAGCAGAGACGTCACTTTGCCAACAAAGGTCCATCTAGTCACTGCTATGGTTTTTCCAGTAGTCATGTGCACATGTGAGAGCTGGACCATAAAGAAAGCTGAGTGCCGAAGAACTGATGCTTTTGAACTGTGGTGTTGGAGAAGACTCTTGAGAGTCCCTTGGACTGCAAGGAGATCCAACCAGTCCATCCTAAAGGAGATCAGTCCTGGGTGTTCATTGAAAGGACTGATATTGAAGCTGAAACTCTAATACTTTGGCCACCTGATGTGAAGAACTCATTGGAAAAGACCCTGATGCTGGGAAAGATTGAAGGCAGGAGAAGGGGATGACAGAGGATGAGATGATTGGATGGCATCACCAACTCAATGGACATGAGTTTGAGCAAGCTCTGGGACTTGGGGATGGACAGGGAAGCCTGGCGTGCTGTAGTCCATGGTGTCGCCAAGAGTCAGACGTGACTGAGTGACTGAACAATAAGCGTGTGACTTTGGGCACTTCACCTCACCTCTGGCTCATTTTGGCATGTGTACAGGGTGATAGTCCCAGGGAGAGAGAGGGACAGGAGATTAGACAGGCGGAGGGCTGCCCATGGGCTGGCCCGAGAAGAGGGTGATAAGACTCATGATTGTCATCAGCTCTTCCTGTCCCCCACCCCACCCTGTCATGAGACCAACGTCATTCTAACGGACACAGGGGCCTGCTCTCTCTGAATTTACTCTGTTGGGCTCACCCCTTCCCATGGGAGGTTAGAAGGAACCAGAAATAAAGTATCAAGTTGGTTGATTGAAAGACTGGCTCTTCCCTCTGCTTCTTCCTTCTGGGCTCAGAGCACGTGCAGCAAATGTGCCAGTGGTCAGCTCTCCAGGTTGAGAGTTTTGCCCACAGGGAGGCAGAGGGGGCTTAAGTCAGCCACGGGGCTGTGGCGACCAGCACCCTGCCCGGGCTGACGCCTCAGGGTGTGACGGTGGTGGGCTGTGACTGTGCAGGAAGTCAGGAGGGGAAGCCTGGGCCCCAAGGGACCATGTTGTGGCTGGTGGGGGTGGCATGAGGTTGGTCCCAGTGGTGAAAATAGGTGCCTGCCAGTGGCTTAGGTGGTCTTTGGGGACATCCCCCTGTCGTGGCACCAGGCTGAGCCCTTACCACAAGGTGTTCTCCCTCAGGTCTTCATTGTCTGTAGCCAGAGGCCACGAGGCTTCTCCCTCCCTCCCTAGAAGCACCCCATCACACAGCCCCTGAAACTCAAGAGATCCCCAGGCCCCACTGTGTGGTAAGACACTGGAAGGACCCAGCTCTCTAGGTGACAAGACTGTTCTGGGAGCCATGACATCTCAGTGGGAGGGAAGGGGAAGCAGGGAGCTTTGAGAATTTTCCAGGTCCCAGATCTGGTGCAGAGCGGGGGGATCCTTCCTGCCTCAGAAGGATCAGAAGACCCCAGCCAAGAGGGAGACCCAGCTGCCCATCCTTCCCACTCCCAACGAACTCGGATAAACTTCCCTGACTCCTCTCGCCAAAGTCTACCTGCAGTGCGGAGGAGCACTCTCCTGGGTCTGTGTGGAATCCGTGCCAGCTGCACGGACAGAGCACTGGACCTGAAGCTGAGGCCTGTGGTTCAGGGCAAGCCAGTGAGCCTCTCTGAGCCTCATCTGTACAGTGGAAGTTGTAGGGTTTCCCTGGTGGCTCAGTGGTAAAGAATCTGCTGGCTGATGCAGGAGACATGGATTTGATTCCAGGTCCAGGAAGATCCCACATGCCTCAGAGCAACTAAGCCCATGAGCTGCAACCACTGAACCTGTGCTCTAGAGCCCACAAGCAGCAACTACTGAGCCCACGTGCCTCAACGACTGAGGCCTGAGCGCCCTAGAGTCCGTGTTGCACAGCAAGAGATGCAACAGCAACGGGAAGCCCATGCACCACAGCAAAGAGCAGCCCCTACTTGCTGCAACTGGAGAGATGCCCTTGCAGCAACGAAGACCCAGCACAGCCAAAAATAAATAAATAAACAAACAAACAAACAAACAAATAAATACATGATTGTAATGTGAGAGCTGGACTAGTGAAGAAGGCTGAGCGCCGAAGAATTGATGCTTTTGAACTGTGGTGTTGGAGAAGACTCTTGAGAGTCCCTTGGACTGCAAGGAGATCCAACCGGTCCATTCTGAAGGAGATCAGCCCTGGGATTTCTTTGGAAGGAATGATGCTAAAGCTGAAACTCCAGTATTTTGGCCACCTCATGGGTAGAGTTGACTCATTGGAGAAGACTCTGATGCTGGGAGGGATTGGGGGCAGGAGGAGAAGGGGACGACAGAGGATGAGATGGCTTGATGGCATCACTGACTTGATGGACGTGAGTCTGGGTGACCTCCGGGAGCTGGTGATGGACAGGGAGGCCTGGCGTGCTGCGGTTCATGGGGTCGCAAAGAGTCGGACACGACTGAGCGACTGATCTGATCTGATCTGAATGCTACCTACATTACAGGGGTGTGTAGAGGAGTAAATGAGACAGTGGGGTAATGAAATGCTCAGCACAGTAACTGGCACTTAGTAAGTGCTTCATAAATATGAGATAGTATTATATGAAAACAAGGGCTCATTGTATATTGCAAAATAGGAGTCCTGTTTTGGGGGCAGTCTACTTCACCTGGCCTGAAACACAGAATTGAGAGAGGGTGAGAGGGGAAATTCTAGGGACTTCCTCCAGTGAATGACTGATGAAGATTGCCCGAGTGTCCCTGCTGGCGTGGGCTCCTGTAGGCCCGCAGGTCCGGGAGAGTTGGGTGGGTGGTGGGTGAGAATGCTTCTGCAGAAGACTCAGAGGCCTAGAAACCATTAAGGCTTCCAGGAATCCTTGGGTTCAAAGTCTAGGGGTGTGGGATGGTATGGGACACAGCCTGAAAGATAGTGGCTGTGGGCGTGGGGTTTACACAAGCCTCCATCTGCCTCCTCCTTCAGGGATTATTGCCCAAACTTGACTTGTCCTTGGCCTCCCTGCCTGGCCGTGGGCTCTCTCTGACCCTCACCACCCCTGGAAACCAGCTTCCAGGGAGCCAGCTTTGGCCTGCACCTTCTGTGCCTCTCAATGAGGCCCTGATGGGCTCATTGGATCTTCTCACCTTGCTGGGCTGGGGGCCTGATGAAGGACAGGGATCCTCCATCTGCAAGCCCAGGAGAAAGGCCTGATAAGGACCCAACCTGGCTGACACACCTCAGACTTCCAGCGCCCTGGACTGTGAGACAATATGTTTCTGTTGTTTAGGCTGCTCAGTCCGTAAGCCTCTGTTATGACGGTCCAAGGAGACCAAGACACCCTTTGTGCCAGAAAACTCCTTGCCGGGCTTGGGGAGGTGGACAGGAGCTGGGGTACCTGTCTAGCCCCCACCTGTGAGCTCTGCATCCCAGAGCTGTTCTTGCTTGGGCTTTATTTTTTTAAAATAAATTTTATTTATTTATTTTTGGTTATGCCGGGTCTTTACGGCTGCATGGGTTTTCTCTAGCTGTGGAGAGTGGGGGCTACTCTTCGTTGTGGTGTGTTGGCTTGTTGCGGTGGCTGCTCTTGTTGATGAGCACAGGCTCTAGGGCGAGAGGGCTTCAGTAGTTGTGTCTCCTGGGCTCTAGAACTTAGGCTCAGTAGTCATGGCACATGGGCTTAGTTGGCCCAAGACATATGGAATCTTCTTGAACCAGGGATCAACCCATGTCCTCTACACTGGCAGATGGATTCTTATCCACTGTACCACCAGGGAGGTCTATTGTTCAGTTGCTCAGTCGTGTCCCACTCTGCAACCGTGACCTCATTTTTCTGCCTGGAAATTCAGGTCATTTTCCCAGACAAAAGGGCCTCTCTCAGGTGATGTGTGGAGGAGAGGAGGAAAGATGGGGACTTGGGGAGTGAGTAAGCAGAGAGCCCTGGAGACAAGGCTCCCCACATACCTCTGCCTCAGTCACCACCACACTGAGACCCAGCCTGGCCCACTCTTACTTTCCAGTCATTCCAGCCCCTGATACATCTGTGGCTTTTATAATTCTGAGAGTCACCTGTCTGCGGAGCTTATTAAATGCATGAGCTCGTTGCTATGATACAAGCTGGAATCAAGATTGTTGGGAGAAATATCAGTAACCTCAGATATGCAGATGACACCACCCTTAGGGCAGAAAGTGAAGAACTAAAGAGCCTCTTGATGAAAGTGAAAGAGGAGAGTGAAAAAGTTGGCTTAAAACTCAACATTCAAATGTTGATGGGCAGATGATGGGCATCTGGTCCCATCACTTCATGGCAAATAGATGGGGAAACAATGGAAACAGTGGCAGACTTTATTTTCTTAGGCTCCAAAATCACTGTAGATGGTGACTGCAGCCATGAAATTAAAAGACGCTTGCTTCTTGGAAGAAAAACTATGACCAACCTAGACAGCATATTAAAAAGCAGAGACATCACTTTGCCAACAAAGGTCTGTCTGGTCAAAGCTATGATTTTTCCAGTAGTCATGTATGGGTGTGAGAGTTGGGCCATAAAGAAAGCTGAGCACCAAAGAATTGATGCTTTTGAATTGTGGTGTTGGAGAAGACTCTTGAGAGTCCCTTGGACTGCAAGGAGATCAAACCAGTCAATTTTAAAGGAAATCAGTCTTGAATGTTCATTGGAAGGACTGATGCTGAAGCTGAAGCTCCAATACTTTGGCCACCTGATGCGAAGGGCCGACTCACTGGAAAAGACCCTGATGCTGAGAAAGATCGAGGGCAGAAGGAGAAGAGGAAGACAGAGGATGAGATAGTTGGATGGCATCATTGACTTGATGGACTTAAGTTTGATTAAGCTTCGGGAGTTGGTGATGGACAAGGAGACCTGGCGTGCTGCAGTCCATGGGGTAGCAAAGAGTCAAACATGACTGAGCAACTGAACTGAATTGATTGCTATGATATTAAAAGAAAGATTTCTGTAGCATTTATTATGTGCCAGATGCTATTCTAAGAGCTCTGCATCTCTTAACCCTTTGAGTTCTTACCACCTTATGAGGTAAGGCTGTTGTTCCCATTTATGGGTGGAGACGTTGAGGTACAGAGAGGATAAGTGACATTCCTAAGGCCACAAAGCTAGCACATGACCAAGTCAAGATTTGAACTCAGACCATCATGAACTCCAGAGTCCATGCATCTAACCTGTACTATGCCTCCCACAGGGATAAACATCCTGTGTATCTTGCCTCCAGGGGGCTGGCTTTGGGATGGACTCTAGTTTTCCTTGAGAGGCAGCTCAGTACGGAGCAGTGTCTAAGCTTGGGTTCTGAGTGTGGTCCCCAGGCTGGGGAACATGGGCAAGTGACCTCCTTGCCCTGAGTTTCACTTTCCTCCCTGGGTGATGGGAGCATCTCTGCCGGGGCTGCTGTGCAGCTGGAGAGGATCCTTAATGTTCTGCTGACTGCACGCCCTTCACACACCTTTACTCACCCAGCCTTGAGCACACACTCTCATGCCCCCCCCCAACTCTGTGTCCACACACCTCACACATCTATGTACATACACATAATCTTTTTTTTGATCATATGATATTACTATTTTTATTTGTTTTGAGGAGACTTCATACTGGTTTCCGTAGTGGCTGCCCTAATTCACACTCCCACCAATAATGCACACGGATTTCCTTTACTCCACTCCACATCCTCCCCACACTTGTTACCTCTTGTCTTTTTTTTTAATTAAAATTTTTCGTTCTTATACAATTTTACTTTCCATTTGTAGTTACTTTGCACTATTGGCTCTATTCCTTGTGCTGTACAATAACATATCCCTGTGACGCTGAAGCTGAAGCACCAATATTCTGGCCACCTGATGGGAAGAGCCGACTCATTGAAAAAGACCCTCATGCTGGGAAAGATTGAAGGCAGGAGGAGAAGAGGGAGACAAAGGATGAGATGGTTGGATGGCATCAGCGACTCGATGGACATGAATTTGAGCAATTTCCGGGAGTTGATGATGGACAGGGAAGCCTGGCGTGCTGCAGTCCATGGGGTCACAAAGAGTCGGACATGACTGAGCAACTGAACAACAAAAGCCTGTCTTAAACTCCCCCAGATAGCGTCCCTCCCCCCACTGATAATCACTAATTTGTTCTCTGTGCCCATGCACACGCCTAATCTTCTGGGCGCACAGCCTCACGCACACACCCTCACACACACACACACACACACACACACACACACACGTGCTGCAGGAGGCCCCATCCATGTCACTGTGGCCCCAGCACTTAGTCATTTAACAACCCACTACGCCGAGTTCCTTTCATGGAAGCCGACGTTTGGCTTTCCGTTTGCAGAGATCTTCTCACTCAGTTTCTCTCAGTCTCACTTTTCATTCTGACTGGGAAGGAGTTTTTTTCAATCTCTCTTGTGGTTTTGACAGCCAGTGCCTGTGGCTCATGCCCCATAACTCAGAGGCGTTGGGCCTCTCCAACGTGTCCACTCTGGGGTCAGGCCCTGGACTGCCATGTCACGACCCCACCACTGCCCAGCCATTGGGGGAGTGGTGGGTGGTAGTGGCGGGGCCGGCTGGGGAAGAGAGAGGTGATGTCATGGGATTCCTGGGATGCAGACAGACCCCAGGAGCTCAGGCCCGTCATCCCACCTCCTCAGCTGTGAGTTTCTGTGAGAAGTTCTCGGGGAAAGGGAGTTCCGAGGTTGTCGCTGATGTGGCTGGGGTCACCAGCTGATCGTAGAGCTCTCCTGGGGGTGCTGACACCTGCCTGCCCCACGTGTGCTGCCCATCTCCCAGCCGTCACACTTGGGGGTCCCTGAGCTGGCCTCCCACACTTCCTGCATTCCAGTCTCCTTTGCCAATGCTGGCAGAGGAAGTCTGGGCCAGGCACTCATGCCCCCACTGCCTCAGACCTGGCAAGTACAGAAAGTCTAGAACAGTCTCTGGGAGAAGTCGGCCTCTTCCTGCTTTGAGACTTTCAGACCCCAAATTCCCTGACTCTTTCTTTAGAGTTATTTGAATCTGGGGGGAGGGAGGAGCACGGAGAAGTGTTATTCACTCCACAACAGGAAATTGTTTTCCTAACGTGTTGTTGGACACTCACTTCTCAACTCAATTTCTTTCTTTTTTAAACATAAATGTCTGTTCTATTTTTTTTAAATTATGTATTTTTGACCATGATGGGTCTTCACGGCTGTGCTTGGGTTTTCTCTAGTTGTGGTGAGCGGGGGTTATTCTTTGTTGTGATGTGTGCACTTTTCACTGTGGTGGCTTCTTTTGTTGCAGAGCACAGACTCTAGGCTTGTGGGCTTCAGTAGTCATGGTGCATGGGCTATAGTTGCTCTGGGCATCCATATGGCATCCATTCCTAGTCCAGGAATCTTCTTGGACTAGGGCTCAAACCTGTGTCCCCTGCATTGGCAGGTAGAATTCCTATCCACTGTACCATGAGCGAAGTCCTCAATTTCGTATCTATAAATTTGCTATTATAATGCCTATCTTGTGGATACAAGAGAGAATAAATGAGCTCATGCAGGTAAACATGACCGAGTTGTGTTCCGCTCAAATCCATATATTGAAGTCCTAACCCACAGTGTTACTCTATTTGGAAACAGGCCTTTTAAAGAGGTCAATTAAGGTTAAATGAGGTCATAGGGTGAGGCCCATATTCAGTAGGACTGGTGTCCTGAAAAGAAGAGGAGACAGGCGGTTTCCTGGTGGCCTACTGGTTAGGATTTCGGCTTTTACTGCCAAGACTAGGTTCAGTCCCTGGTCTGGGAACTAAGATCCTGCAAGCCTTTGTTGTTGTTTAGTTTCTCAGATGTGTCCGACTCTTTGTGACACCATGAAGTGCAGCATGACAGGTTTCCCTGTCCTTCACCATCCCCCAGAGTTTGCTCAAACTCATGTCCATTGAGTCAGTGATGCCACTCAGCCTTATTGCGTGGCAAAAAAACAGGAATGGACTCCAGGGACGTGCACACATACAGAAAAGGTCATATGAGGACATGGTGAGAAGGTGGCCGACTGCAAGCCAAGGAGAGAGGCCTCAGGAGCAGCCAAAGTTGCCGACACTTTGATCTGGGTCTTCCGGAACTGTGAGGAATAAATTCCTGTTGTTTAAGTCACCCATTCTGTGCTATTTTGTTGCAGCAGCAATAGGGAGTGAATCCAAGGGCCAGTCTGGTGAGCTCTGACATACACATAGTGATTGCTCAGTAGATGGTAGTCAGTATTATTGTTGGGAGATATTAATAGTTCTCCCTGGTGTTTCTGCACATTTTATGTCAGCTTCTGACCTGGACAATCTTCTTAAGGACATTTGCACAGAGATGGTGTCTTCTAGCTGAGGTCCTGAGATGCTAGGGCCAGTGCTCTGGTGTTGAGGCCCCCAAGACAAGAGGGGGCCTTTGGGGAGAACAATGGCCCCATCAGTTCATGTGGTTGGGGCCTGACTAGGTGGCCACATATTTAGAAGAGATCCCTGTCTTTGTAGTAGTTGGGCAATGAGTATTCAAGAGCTTCCTGTGTGCCCAGCTCTGTGCTAAGATTTATCATCTCCTTTAATCTTTGCACAACCCTATGAAGTGGGTGAAACAGAGTCCTCAGGAGGTTAACCAACTTGTTCCAGGCCGCTCAGCTGTGGCTGTAACAGAGGTGGGATGGGAACTCGGCCTTGACTGACTTTTCGAAATACTTAAAAACAAAACAAAACAAAACAAACAAACATCTGAGTACTTCCAATTGTATTTTATTTGTACAAGGATTTTCTTTCTATCCTTTTTTTTTTTTTTTTTTTTTAATGTGAACCACTGGTGGTCTGAGAAGGGTTTTCTGTGTGCTCTCCATTTTGATCTGAGTCCCAAGGATGGTGATAGGGACCCAGTTCTTGCAAGAAGAGCTGCCTCACCGCCTGGGGTTTTGCAGGGGTGAGCTCCCGGCAAAGGGGGCCCTAGGGGCTCAGCTCTGCCTGACCTGGTCATTCTGAAATCAGGGGCCCCTCCCGGGAAGGATGCAGGCTGGGGAGAGCTGCAAAGCGGGTTCAGAAATGGGGCTTGAGATGACTCATCTGTGGCTATTTATTACCCATTTCCATTTCTCGGTCTGATTGGGCTGCTCGAAGGCCAAGCCTCTTTTCTTCTGGGTGCTGAGTAAGCAGCCTGGCCAGTCCTGCCCACCTCTGGCCTCGTCTGGAGCTCGCGCTCCTCACCCTTGGCAACACTCGGGCCCCCTGGGGCTGCTTAAAGTTCCCCCTAACTGCCCTCATCGAGGCCTTCCCAGCAGCACCACTCTCTGCCGGTCCACCTCAGCCTATTTGTTCTTCAGGTCATAGCTTAAATGTCACTTCCCCCAGGAAGCCCTCTCTGACCACCATGCCCACCACATCACAGTCTGGTTACGTGGCCCTTGCCATGTGCTCCTGCAGCACTCGCCTTCCTTCCTAAGTCACCGGTGGGTGACTAATTAATTTTCCCATTCTTCCATCTTAGCGAAAGGCAATTCCATCCTTCTGGTTTCCCAGATTCCCGTGCGTTGTCTTCAGTGCCTCCGTCAGCAAATCCTGTCCATTCTCCCTTCCGAAACTGGCCCCCTTTCAGCTCCCCCACTGCTCCCTCCTGGTCGAAGCCTCTACCACCTCTCCCCTGAAGGCTGTGGTTGGCCTCTTCCATGGTCTTCCTGCTTCCATTCCTCCACCCACCCCCTGACCCTATTTCCAACAATGGCAGTCAGAGAGAGACCCCAGAAGAACCCAAGTCAAAGTCATACTTCTCCCTTGGTCAAAGTTCCTGAGTAGCCCCCCGTCTGAGTAAGGGTGCAGACCGAAGTCATTACAGTGACCACAGGCCCTGAAAACCTTGTATCGTGCCTCTGAGCACACCCCACCAGCTGCTGGGGCTGCCTCACCCTTACCTCAGGGCCTTTGCACTGGCTGCTCTGTGCCAACCACCCCCTACCCCCACCCCATCTGCCTGGCTCCCTCCCTCTCAATCTTTCTTCATGCCTTTGCTCAAAAGTCAATTTCTCTGCGAGGCCTTTCTTGATCACTTAATTTAAATGTGTACTTCTCCACCCCAGCATACCCGCTTTTCATCCTTTCCCCTTACTTTTCTCTATAGCACGTCTCCCCTTCAAAAATCCCATGTGCTTTACTGATTTATTTCATGTGTTGTCTGCCTTCCCCTCACTAGAATGGAAACTCTTCAAAGGCAGGACGTTTTGACTGTGTTCGCTGCTGTATCCCCAGCACCTAACTTAGAGGCATACTACCCACGCGCCTGTAGCGTTTGTTGAATGAATGAATGACAGTTCCCATCGCTCACCCCCTCAAACAAGCAGAAATGTGTTGCTTTCATCCAAACATTCCTGTTCCTGCAGGCGTTAGGTCCGCGATGCTGGTCGGTCCCATGGGAGGTGGGCCTGGGGCAGTTCCAGGTCTCGGTGGGCATCCAGCTCTCCTTGACATGCCCCACAGGCCTGGATGGCCAAGCTCTGGCCCCTAGAGCACAGTGTGCAAGGGGCCTCAGGGGACTGGGAACACAGTGATGGCCGTTGGTACCTGTAGGTGTTGACAGTTTCTTCACACGGCTCAGATCAGTGGCTCCTACAGAGCTGGAAGCCGTGGCTCAGGAAAGCCTCGGACCGTTGAGCAGGGTCCCTCCTGGTGAGGGCAGTAGCTGCTCTCACTGCTCCTAAGCACGAGGGTGCGTGCTGGCAAGTGGCTGAACTTTAGGCCTCAAGGAACATAGGACAGGCTGCCTCCTTTGGACTACCATAGCCAAGCAGTGGGCATTTGAAATGCAGTGTCAGCTCACCAACACACAGGCCCCTGGGCAGTGGGCATGGGGCAGGCAACATCCCCCCTTCTTATCCTCGGCATGGGGCTTATTTCCCCAGCACCAATTTGGACAGACACCAGGACCACTTATGGATGGCAGACGGCTCAGCCTCTAAGGTGTCTGGGATGGTGGGTGTGCCAGCACGGGTGTGTCGGGTGTGCATTAGTGGCTGCAGCATTCTAACAGGCCGACAGTCCCCCAACCCCTGATACTCCAGCAGTTTCTGCAGGCATCAGACTCCCTGCCTACCTCCTTTGCCAGGGCTGAAACGCTGGGGTCAAGACATTGCTCCCAGATGGCAGGCCTGGAGAAGGCAGATGACACAAAGCAGCAAAGAAACACGACAAGGCAGGTGATGGTGAAGGCGGGAGATTAGAAGGCTGGGTCTAGGGGCTGTCCCTGCACTGACTTGCTGCATGATTTCGGCCTCAAGGTCAGTGTAAATCAGTTAGGGGAGGGACTCTTACTCTCCAGATCTCCTATTTCTCACACCTTGGACCAGCTTCTTATGCAAACTAGAAACTAGTTCATGATGAGTAGCTGGGGGTGTGGATGACAACTGTTGGTTTTCTGTAACACAGAACATGTCCCAGTCTCCAGCAGGAACCCCATGAGTTCCAGACCTAACAGGCCTGAGTCAGGGCCAGGCCTTAGTTTCCCCAGATCTCTGGGATTTCATAGCTGGTGAGCCCCAGGCCCCACAAGGCCTTAAGGCCTCATAGCTCCTATTTGGAGAGAGGGAAGGGCCGGGGGGGCCAACCCTCCACCAGTGGCGTGGAGGGACTGATGAGGAAAACCCCAGAGGGGTTTTCTGAATGAACTCTGCACACCCATGGGCCTCTCCTGCTGGGAACAGGGTCCCTCCTTTCAGGGAGTGTGGCCCACCGCCCGCCTGCAGTGACCGCATGGATGATGATGCGGACTCAAGAGCAGAGGCTCTGTTCCGGGTTTCACTTTCAGAGCAGAGTCTGCCCTTCTCAGCTTCTATGACGCAGGAGCCCGGGGAGGCAGAGTGGATGCCCGCCATCTTCCCAGGGCCCCTGGCCTTGGCCATTGAGTCCTCCGGAAAATACTCATTAAACCAAGTCCTTCTTTCACATCAGATAGTCTCTGAGCCTATAAGCAATCATCCTAGGTGCAAAGTTAGGCCACTGGTAAATACGCCATTTCAGATGGTGGTGTGATCTGTCCCTGGAAGGGAATAAACAGAGTGAGGGGACACAGAGCGGCAGTATCAGCTTGTGTGGTCAGGGAAGTCTTCTTTGTAGAGTCTTCGTCTCAGCCAAGACCTGAAGGGTGAGAAAGGGCAGCATAAAAAAATTATTGACAGCTTTATTAAAGTGTAACTGACACATGATAAACTTTACCTGTTTAAGGTGGTGGTGGTGGTTAGTCCCCAGTCGCGTCCAGTGCTTTGTGACCCCATGAACTGTGGTCCTGCCAGGCTCCTCTGTCCATGGGATTTCCCAGGCAAGAATACTGGAGTGGATTCCCATTTCCTTCTGCAGAGGATCTTCCTGATCCAGGGACTGAACCCGCATCTCCTGAATTGCAGGTGGATTCTTTAACACTGAGCCACTGGGGAAGCCTTGATAAATTTTGGCATCTGTATTCATCTATCACTACAACCAAGATATGAACATATCCATCAGCCTGAAAGTTTCCTGGACAGGTCAAAGAGCTAGGGGAAGAGGGATTCAGGCAGAGGAACTGGCAAATATAAAGGTCCTATGGCAGGGATAAGCCTGGTGGCCCCAGGAATAGAAAGGAGGCCAGTAGGGAACGTGACAGAGGATAAGATCGGGGGGCAGTAGCCCTTTTGGGGTCCCTTTTTGGTCCTTCTAAGCTGGAGTCTGAATCGGAGCTTCCTCAGACTGCTGAGTGAGCAGCACATTTTACTTGGCCATCAGACCCTCTGGCTCTGTTCTCCTCCCAGGATCTTCTGAGAAACCAGCCCATGTGGGGTGGTGACACCGTTAATGACTTACCGAGTGGCTTCCCCAAGAATGATTTACATTTTTACTGGGGACTTCGATCAGATCAGATCAGATCAGTCGCTCAGTCATGTCCGACTCTTTGCGACCCCATGAATCACAGCACGCCAGGCCTCCCTGTCCATCACCATCTCCCGGAGTTCACTCAAACTCACGTCCATCAAGTCGGTGATGCCATCCAGCCATCTCATCCTCTGTTGTCCCCTTCTCCTCCTGCCTCCAATCCCTCCCAGCATCAGAGTCTTTTCCAATGAGTCAACTCTTCACATGAGGTGGCCAAAGTACTGGAGTTTCAGCTTTAGCATACCTTGGCCCAAAGGAGTGAGTAATGGTAGAATTTCACGCTGAGGGGCAAGCAATGGATAGAGCCTTGGTCAGTCCCTCCTTCGGTCTCTAAGTTTTCAGCCTTTAGGAAAGTGAAGCTGGCTTCTGGAAACTTCTGTGTTGTAAGTCCCAATTGGATGATGGGGTGCCTTTGGCCCCCTCAAGTCCAGGCTCTGGAGAGTCTTCCTTAGCCTGACTGCCAGAGACCTGGCCCCTGTGGGGAAGGAGAGGGGTGACAGGAAACCGAAGCCCAATTCCTGTGGGGCAAATTCCTTTACAATATACACTCCTGGGAGCCAAGAGCAGATCCAGGGTGATGAGGGGAAGCAGGCTGACCATTGGCCTCCAGGACAACAAGATGTAGGGGTACAAGTTACAGCAAGGAAAACCACCACCCTAGAGAGGGGACTCACTGACTGGGGTTTGAATCATGGCTCTAGAACTTACTAATTGGCTGACTTGGGTAAACAACTTCTCTGAACATCTTTTTTCCCATGGAATGTTTTTTAAATTGTCATTTTGCAGGGCTACTGTGCTGAGTATCTGGTAATCACCTTTGATTCATTCAGTCTGCCTTGTGTGCTGATGACAGGCACTGAATTTGATGACAAAAATCCCTGCCCCAGGAGATTCTTTTCCTCCCAAGAAGCCAACAGACCTTGGCCTCAGTGTTTCCTCCTGCAGGGTGGGGACGGTGCTTCTGAAGGGAGTACGGCTTATTGGGATAAGGATGGCCCTGTGAGGTGTGGTCCTCTCCTCCCTGGGCCTTCTGGTCGGGGCACACTGGTCTGGGAACCTCCACGTGTATATGCGCTCCTGAGTACACACTCTTCACCTGCACCTCCTCCTGAGTCGCTGCTACCATCCGTTGCTTCTGTTTCCTTCTTGTACCCGATGTCTCTGATTCCGTGATTAATATTGGACTGGGTTTGGTTTCCTGAGAGTCTAAATGACTCAACCCCATTAACAACGGCCTCTCTGAGCAGGAAGGTCTGGGGAAGACGGGGACTCTGTGATGGACAGTCTCCGCCCATGAGGTCATCCCTGACATGCTGTGGCTCTTGTCCAAATCTCTTTCCCTCTCTGGTCTTAGCTTCCTTCTCCATCTCTTTGGAAGTTAGAAGGAAATGATGGTACAAAACAGGAAGTCCTCCCCATCTACCAGTCCCAGGAGTTCATGAGAAGTAATGGCCACGAGGCTGTGGATGAATGAGAGGTGCCTGAGCCTAGAGGCTAGACTGTCACTGAGGACAGATGCGTCTCCTGGGCTGGGAGAGCAGAGATTCCTCTAGGTGCCATTCGCCTTAACCTGTTTAATCCTCACTTCAGCACTTCTGGGCTTCCCTGGTGGCTCAGTGGCAGAGAATCCAGCTACCAATGCAGGAGATATGGGTTCGATCCCTACATCATGAAGATCCCCTGAAGGAGGAAATGGCAACCCACTCCAGTATTCTTGCCTGGAAAATTCCATGGACAGAGGAGACTGGTGGGCTACAATGCATGGGGTCACAAAAGAGTCAGACACAACTTAGTGACTAAACAGCTGAAACAGCACTTTACAGTAGACATTGTCATTCTCATACTACTGATGAAGAATCTGAGGTTCAGAGAGGATGAAAAACTTGGCCAAATATACACAGTTAGTAAGTGGCAGAGGTGGAATTTGGCCGGGCTGTCTGGTTCCAAGGCTTGAGGCCAGCCTAAAAGAACAGAGCTAGAAACATCCTCCAGGAGCCCTCAGGCCCAGAGGGGGATCCAGACCTCCTATTTCTCTCACTCTACCTGAAGCCTTAGAACAAGGGGCCTTTAAAGCTGGTCGTCACATCCCAGCCCCTCACTTCACAGATCACAGTGCAGAAGCCCAGTGAGGAGAAGTCTTGAGGCTGGAGTCAGACCTGGGCTCTTGACTCTCTGTGTAGTCTTCTCACAGCAGAGCTGATACCTATCAAATTGGAGCCATAACTGAGGCCATCCCTGGGTGCCAGGGGCCTAGGGAAGTATCTCCACGGTACCTGTGTGACTAGCTGGTTGGCCTGTTCTGAGGCAGCCACTTGGCATCACCTGAGAGGTGGGAAAGACTTTTGACCCCTAAGGTCCTTGCTGTGGGGCTCTGCCTGAGTCACCTCTTGGCTGGAATGGTGAATGCCAAGGTTAACTCACCCCTACCCACTCCAGTACTCTTGCCTGGAAAATCCCACGGATGGAGGAGCCTGGTAGGCTGCAGTCCATGGGGTCGCTCAGTCCGACATGACTGAGCGACTTCACTTTCTCTTTTCACTTTCATGCATCAGAGAAGGAAATGGCAACCCACTCCAGTGTTCTTGCCTGGAGAATCCCAGGGACGGGGAAGCCTGGTGGGCTGCCATCTGTGGGGTCACACAGAGTCGGACACGACTGAAGTGACTTAGCATAGCATAGGGAAGGGGAACCCCAGGCCATGAGCCTTTCAGCTGTGATCCAGAATGGAGCGGTCTGGGGCCTCAGCAGGGCCCTAGGTACCTGGTGGGTGTAGCAAAAGGACAGTGAAGCCTTACATTTCTCCTCTCTAATTCAAAGTGCTTTCAATGTCCATTTTTTTTTCAGGGCTCCTTGCAACCCTTAGAAAGTTGCCTGGTAGCACTCAAATCCACATCTGGCAGAGAAGGAAACTTGCCCAGATGATCCCCACCTGCCTACATGTCCTCCTGCCCCTGTGCAGACCCTGCACACCTTGAGGAGAGCCAGGCTTGCAGTCAGCAAAATGCCATGGGGATGGTGAAGTGTGATATCTGAGGCTCCATCATAAAAGACAGTGTGGCTTCCATCTTGCTCCCTTGGAACCACTTGCTCTGGAGGAGGCTGGCCGCCATGTTGGGAGGACACCCAAGCAGCCCTGTGCGGCTGAGGCTCCTGCCTACAGCCATGTGAGTGGCTCATCTTGGAAGCCTCAGTCAAGCTTTTCAGATGACTACAGTCCCAGCTGACATTTGATGTTAGAAAGTCACCCTGTCTGGTCTTTCCCAAATTGCTGCCCCCCAGAAAGAGTGGGATGCAATGTTTGTTATTTTCAGCTCCTAAGGTCTGTGGTACACAGAGATAGATAACTATAGAGAAAAGAATAGCGTGCCCACAGTCACATGGGCAGCTTAGGACTCCTGTTACCAGTGCTCTTTCTCCTGGAGAAAAAGGGGCCTAGAAAGAGAAGAGAGGGCAGCGGAGCCTTGAAAGTTAGAGGACTGGAGCCAACTTCCAGCCCTGCCAATCTCAAGCTGTGTGACCTCAGGCAAGTTACTGAACGACTCTGTGTTTGTTCATCTGTGAAGTGGAGATAGCAATATTGACTTGAATAAAACCTTGCTGCCAGGCTTAAATGTCTGGCCAAGGGCCTGGGTATCCTGCCTGTGGGTATGTGTTGCTGGGGTTCCCCTAGCCAGCTGGGAGCCCCTACTATTTTCTCCCAACACCGAGGCCTGAGCTCCACCACTTCTTGCCACCCTCTAAGGGGCTGGACCTGAGCCCTCAGAGTCTAGCTAGTTCTGGGTCTTTAGGAGAGTAGAGCTCTGGGGGCTTGAGTTCAAGCAAGGCAGCTTGACATGAAGGTCCCGCAAGAGAAGCCCCCAAGTGAAGCCCCACCTTCACCACTGCTCTCAAGAAAGGGACTCAGAGAAGTACCTGTGCCAGTCAAAGAAAGGCCCAGACTTTCTACCCCTCCCTCGGCCCCAACTTTCAGCCTTCTACCTGCCTGCTGCCGCCTGTGACAGAAAGAATCCCTTCATCTGCTGAGGGTATTTTGGGGCCATTTGGGGCTGGGGTTCCCAGCTGTTGGGGAAGTCCCTGAGTTTCCTGAACCGAGTCGGAACCTTGTGTCTTGCTCAGCATCCCTTTGGTGACACAGGTTCCCGGTCCCTTGCAGAGAGCTTCCTGCTGCACCTGCCTCCCGCCCCCTTCCTGAGATGAGATGGTCCTCGCAGCGCTGTGCACCTTCCTGCCTCCTGCAGGCCTAAGGACCTGGCTTCCACAGCTCGATCTGGTGGGGCTGCCCCCCAGCCCTCCCCACGATCCCACAACAGGACCCGCTGTTATGCCTCGCCTGGGCCCTCGGGACTTCCCCTCCTGCTCTTCAAAGCACTTTCACACGCGTTCATGGGTTCAAGAACCGTCTGAAACCTACAGAGGACAGGGGCTCAGGTCTGGCCAATGCCTGCCCACCAGAGTCCCCCAAGCTGCCATTTTCCTAGGGGGCTGCAATTTCTCCCCCGATCCCCCACTCCACCCCTTCCTGGGACCCAGCCTATTACCTGGCCACAGATTGTGCCGTTCCCTGGGCTGGTTGGTCATTGGCTGGCAGCCCTGGGCTTGGCTCTGTATTAGGTTTCCCAGGACATCCTGGTGCTCTGGGAGCCCCCAGTTTCCTGGGTCAGATGGATACTCGAATCAGTCATTACAGTCATGACACAGTGAGATCAGTTCTAGAATTGAGATACCAAAAAACGACAGAAACCGCCTTTGTGACTGGGAAGATGGCTGGGGGAGGGGAGGGATCAGTGCCAGGAAAGCTACAAAGAGAGGGTGGTGGCACTGGAGCAGGTTCTGAAGACAGACATGAGTCGCATGGAGGTGTGTCCCAAACCTTAGGACCAAGTCAGTTGGAGCAGGGCCGTGAGCACTGTTGGCTCCAGGGAACCCTGGCTTTATGGATTCACTGTTCTTGTCTCAGTTTCTCACCCGCAGAATGGGCACAAACATTGAATCTTCATGAAGTTTCCGTGAGGATTCAAGGAACAGTCTGAAAACTCTTAGTAAAAAGTAGTGCTCAAAGACAGCTATTATTATTACAATAAGTAAATGATGCGATTTGAGAAGCACCCCTCCCACTCCAAGGAGGAGACTTGGTTAAGGGTCCCTTTCTCTCCAAGGAGGAGAAGGGCAGGAAGGAAAGACATGTTTCCACAGCATCACCATAATTATCATTTTTGATGGACTTATCTTTTTGCTTAGGCTTACAGTTTTTTTGATGGGTGTGTAGTATTCCATTAAATGTGTAGATCACAGTTTCCTTAACCATTCCCTGTTGTGATTACTAGGGTATTTCCAAGATTTACAAATAATGGTTTAATAAAAGTGACTGTGTTTATAGTTTTCTTTTTATTTTTATAGTTCAACTATTTTCTTAGTCTTTCTTTACTAGAATTAAATTACTGAGCCAGAAGTTGTAAACTTTTTTGGGGGAGGGTGGCTTGTGTTAAAGCATTGCCATATTGCTTTCTGAAAGAGGTTGTAGCATTTACTAGCAGAATATGAATGTGTATTCTGGTTTCACCACAACTTTGGGGTTGGACTTTACCAAAGTTGTTTTTATAAAGGAGAAAAAAAAAACCCTGATGACTTAATAAGTCTAAAAAAAGTATCCAAATTTGCTTTAATTTGCATCTCTTCAATTGCTAGAAAGGTGGAATTTTCAAGCTTGTAATTAACGTTCATTTGTGTTTCCCTGAATGTCAGCTGTTTTGATGTTATTATTTGTGCATGTGTGTTTAACAAGTATTTATTTATTCAGAGCACCAGCTCTTCTACATAGTGAGTTCTGGACTGGGGAGTAGGCGTCATGGGTTGCTCTTGCACTTGCCTGGTTCTGTGAATGTCATGGGGTCACTTTCATAATTTCTTACTTAATCATTTAACACAATCCCAACTCAAACATCCCAGGACACTGGGCCCAGTGTATCTGGGGAGAGCCCAGAAGTGGGTCTCCAGGGAGGGCGCACAGTATAGGCATTTTTAAGGGGAATCCAGGAGTTCAAGGAGGGTTGTGGGGACTTTGTTGGGAGAGTCCTGATGGGAGATGACTGTTGGTGGGCCAAGGAGGTGGAGGTATTTCTGGAAGACAGGGCCTTATGCTTTGCAACACAGAAGCCCTGGAAGGGAAAATCAACTGCTGCAAATGAGAACTTAATTGGAATGAGGTTTGCACATTGTCTTTCTTTTAAGGAAGAGTGCTAGGCTCCTCCTCTAGGCAGAAAACTCTCAAGGGGCAGGGAAACACCTGTGGTTTGATAACTGAAGGTCTATTCTTTCTCCATCAGTCCCTCCAACAGTCAGTCTGTCTAAATAGCCACCTATACACCCACAACCTACCCTCCCACTCAGCCATGCATCCACCCATCCTCCCACCCACGCATCCGCCCATCCATCCTTTAACTGATTCATTTCCCAGCGAACATTTATGAATGGTGGTGAACGGTTAACGGTGGCTTTCTGTGTAGCTTCCAGTGCTCCTTTCCAAAGAATTCCCAGGTCAGGAGAGAAGGTCTGGGTTGATTAGAGTGTCCAGAGCAGGAGCCTACTCGGGTTTCGCCCTTCTCTGGATTGGGGTGGGACGCTTGACACCCACTGGAGCCTCCCAATCTCCTGAGTTCCTACCCCCACCCCCCAGCCAGGGGCGGGAGCCGCTCTCCCCGCCCCTCAGCCCAGCTGGGCTAGGCAACACCCCCTACCCTGAAGCTGCCGGGCGCCTAGGGTCTGGCAAATCCGGGGCGGGCCATTCAAACAGCAAAAGGCGAGTGTGGCTTTCCTGAGTCATCTCTGCACGTGTGTTCTCCCATTTGTCTTGACCGCCAAGTAGCTGCGTTCCTGGAAACAGGAACTGGGTACCTAGTGCGCCTCGGGTGGTGGTGGAAGGGAAAGGTTAAGGCTGAAACTTCGGAGAAGGAGCGTCCTCTTTTGAAGTGACTTCGCAGCGTGCGGTTGGGACCTGCGAGGTGCGCGGAGGGTCTGCGAGGTCCGCCCGCGCTTGCGCGGCTCCTGGTCTCTGGCACCACACGTGGGCGCAGCGCGCCACCCAGGCTGAGCTGGTGGGCCCGGGCTGCGAGCCCAGTCCTCCGCCCCGGCCCCGGGATGCGCGCCCTCGGCGCTGTGCTTGGTCTGTTGCTCCTGGGGGCGCTCCGAGCCTTCCCGCAGGTAAGAGGGTGACAGGATCTTGGGGAGGCGCCGTTGAGCGATCCGGAGCCCCTTTCTTGCCATCGCTGCCCTGAGTCCGGACAGTGTAGGGCTGGTGGGACGAAGGGGGGAAAACAGGGGCGCGCCACACCTCATTCCCTGACCAGGCGGGGTGAGGGTCGACAGGTGATAATGGGGGCGCGGCGGGGGGATCCCGAATCTGCAAATATTCATAGGTGGGCGGTTGGCTGACAGGCTAGTGGAGGCGTTTTCTCCCACCCTCCCAGGGTGCTAGGATGGCTCATTCATTCATTCATTTAATATAAATGAGCAGAGGAGACTGCCTGCAGGAGATGGGTTTTTTGTGACTGGGGGTCCTGGGTAGATCAAGTGAGGCCTGTGCGGGTCTGGGCAGGACAGGTAGGGGTCTCCTTTGACCAGAAGAGGTTGGTATTCAGTCTCTTTATGGGTCTAGAAAGAGAGGGAGAATTTGGTGTGAGTGAGAAGCAGGGGAAGGGGGTCAGACCAGCCAGATCAGCTTTCCCTGCCCTTGTCCAGCCAACCAACTCCCGTGGATTTCTCGCTCTGGAGCATTTGGTGGGTGTCCATCCCTGGAAAAGGTCGGGAGTGGAGCGACCGTCTGTTGTGGGAAGCCCCAGTACTGAATTTGGGGACTGCTTTAGGAAAATTGAGCACTTACCAGTGGCCAGCACCCAGAGAGGCACGAGGTGGGGAGGAACTCAGATTAATCAGACGTGGTCTGCCTCCTAAGCACTGAGTGCAGGGTTTGAAGATGAGACAGAGGTCCTAGTGGACTTCTGCATAGAACACAGTAGGTGTTGGTGAGTGCATGCTGTATATTGGTACAGAGGGCAGAGGCAGAAGCAACAACAGTGTGTTGAGGGAGGGGCGAGCCCCCACTTAAATCCTACAGGAGGAGGGATGTGGAGTGGGCATCAGGCTAAAGGAGGAAACGTGTAGGTGGGAAAGTGCACAAGCAGCTGCCCCCTTCGATCTTCAATAGGGCAATGTGAAACGTTTTCCCCTCCACCACACACACACACACACACACACACACTCAGAGGGCAGGAGCATGCAGCTGACGCATTATACGTTATGCTAGCCAGAGGCCCTGGCTAGAGAACCCCCTCCCAGCCCCCCAAGTCCTCTGCTGATAACCTGGGGAGGGTGAAAGTCTGGGGCATTAAGGTCTTGGCGAGGTTAAAGGGAAGGAAGGACTGTGAGAAGGGCTGGGGGAGGTTGCTAGCCATTTGTGGCTGGCACTCATGTCTTCCCTTTCTATAAAGTGAAATCACCCTTTAAATTAAAAAATAATAGGTATTTAATTACACAAGGGGTAAATGAATATATCCTCAATGCAAAAAAAAAAAAAGCATACTGTTCATGGGGTACTCTTGGCAAGAGTACTGGAGTGGTTTGCCATTTTCTCCTGCAGCGGACTGTGTTTTGTCAGAACTCTTCACTATGACCCGTCCATCTTGGGTAGCCCTGCAAGGCATGGCTCATAGTTTCATTGAGCTGCACAAGCCCCTTTGCCATGACAAGGCTGTGATCCATGAAGGGAAAATCTTATAGATAAAGCTAAATTATTGGGCATCTCTTTATCCTGATTCCTTTGAAGATGTAGCCACCATTATGGCTTTGGTGTTTCCGCTGCGAGCTGTGTATGCATGCTAAGTCACTTTGGTCGTGTCCAACTCTTTGTGACTCCATGGACTGTAGCTGGCCAGGCTCCTCTGTTGATGGGATTCTCTAGGCAAGAGAATCTACTCAGTACTGGAATGGGTTGTCATGCCCTCCTCCAGGGGATCTTCCCGACCCAGGGATTAAACCCAAGTCTCTTAGGTCTCCTGCATTACCACAAGTGCCACCAGAGCTTTACAAATGCATGTCCCCATTATATCTATTTAATAAAAAATATCAGGTTTCCCATATACTATACCATATGGAACATTTAGCTCTTTCTTCATTTGGCTTTTACCATGTCTGCAGTATGTCTTGGAGAGCTTTCCACATGAATACTTACAGATCCTCCACTTATCTTTCAAAATGCCATCTAGTATTCTACCAAAAGGGTAGGGGGCTCCATAGTTTATTAATGTCTGTCCCTGATGGATGGGTAGTAAGGTTTCAAAACAAACAAAAGGTTTCAAAACAAACAAAAAGCAAAATTGTTTTTTGTTTGTTTGCTTGCTGTTGCAACATACAGCCCCTTGTGGATGCTTTGGGGAACGTGTGTGCTTCTTACTCAGAGAAGAAGCTGAGAAGAGTGTATTGAGGCGCAGGGTGAAAATGCATTCAAATGAAAAAGATGCCACAGAATTGCCTCCCAGGGTGACTAGACACTTTGCTCTCCCACCAGCAGGGTTTGAGAGTAGATTAGTGACTTCCCCACATCCCAACCGACTTTTGATCTTATCAGAGTTTTTATTTCTGTCACTGTGACTGGTGGAGAGGGTCATATCCTTGCTGTGTTTATTTGCATTTCCCGCAGACCCAGGAGGCTGAGTGTCCCTGGTCTGTCGGGCACTCAGACATGGGTCATTTCTGGGCAGGATTTGGGGTGCCAGTGGGGGCAGGGCTGCCTGCCCATCTCAGTACTCCCCCCCACCTTCTAGCCCTCTTCCACCTCTATTGCCCCAATAAAAACTTGGAAAGTTCATTATTTAAAAGGTCTTGAATCAGGGCTCGAACATTAAAGTCCTTTTTTTCTTTGCCCTCTGGTTTTATGAGACCCCATCATTTTATGGTTGGATCTCTGAGGCAAGAAGGCTTTCTTGCTGTGTGTCACCTTCTGAGAAAAAGATTTAGCCTCTGATGCTTCACCCTAAGGTCTCTCCACATGCGATTTTGTAATGTGATCCAGGACTATTCTGGTGAGAGTAAAATTCATAACCCAGAAAGCCTCCCCAACTTCTCTATCCTTTCATCGAGGTGTCAGGGGAGGGGGGCCAGGGGCAGGGAGGTCCAAGGCCTTTTCAGGAGCTCTGCCTCCCCTATCCTCCTCCAGGCCAGCTCTGAGGCTACAGCCAGCCTCCCTCCCAGACCCGTACCTCACCATTCCAGCTCCTTCGGACCTCTGCGCTGACTTAGCCATCCTGCTGAGGCAGGTTCTCACGCCTCCCATTGGGGTTTCCAGAGTTCAGCTCGGACCCCAGAGAGGGGGTGCTGACCCGGGTATACCAGCAGCAGGCGGGTACAGGACAGACTTTCTGGTTTTGTCTTGGCAAGGGCTGCACCAGTTCTGCCTGGAAGGCAGAAATCCACTCTCTACCAGGAGGAGGGGAGCCGGAGAGGGGGCCCCTGGTGTGAAAAGGTGGAAGGAGATGCCAGCTGGTCTTCCTCAGAAGGAGGCCTGGGCCGACAGGAGATGGTGGGGGAGCTTTACTCAGCTCGAGAGCTGTCAGTGCTGGGAGAAGGAGAGCGTTTACTGTAAGTTTCTGCTTCTGCTCCCACTCATATCTGACCTTGCCTCGTTTCTTGAGTTGTGATTCATGCTTAGACTTATACACACCTTCCTCAACCCTCTCTTCACCTCAAGGAACATTATTAGAAGGAAAATGAAGCCAAGGGATGTCTTAGGGGAGCCCCGGGAGGCTTGAGGGTCCTTGGCACAGTTGGTTAGTTAAGTCCAGCTTGGACCGCATATGGTCTTCTTCAGTCCTGGGCGCCCTGACCCTGCTGGTAGCTTGTCTGGGACCACGGTCCCCATTTTCCAAACAAGGATGTGGAGGTGCAGAGGCAGGGGAGGGTCTTGCCCACAGTTTCAGGACTGGTCAAGTCAAAGTAGGACCAGAGCCCCAGACACTATGGACAGAGGGTCCAAAAAGGCAGCTCCAGGCAAAGCTGATCCTCCAGCTTCACTGTCTCTTCCTCTTCCTGCCAGGGGCTGTTGGGATGAGGGGAGAAGCTTCATTCTAGAGTCTTCGCTGCCTAGGGTCGAGAACCTAGGCATTCTCAGTGGCCTTGCTGGTGGAGAGGGTCTTTAATATGCCAATCAGTCCAACTACCCAATAAGTGCCTAACTCTTCGGGCTCATCCAAGTATTCACTCATTCAGAAAAATCTTAAAGGAGCAGCTGCTTGGTGCCAGGCCTGGCTCCAGGGCTTTTGTCCCAGTCTGTTCCCAGTAATCACTCAGCTTCTCATAGGCCTCTGGGGACAGGGTGCTCCCTTCCTTCCTCCCCAGGCACCTTATGCCACCCCAGGTCACTCTGGTATCGACAAGTTCTCTAGGATAAGCTGAAGTCTATCTCTTCAAAGTGTTTGCCCATCGATCCTGGTTCTGGAATCTGGGGCTATGTAACCAAGATGTGTCCACCTTTCTCAGAAATTTCTTCCAGTGAGATGAAGACTGCGACCCTGGCCTCTGAGGTCTCCTGGTCAGTCACTCCACTCAGGGCCTCCAACGTGTATTTCTCACATGGTATGGGCCCCAAGCCTGCTTTTAGCAATTCATCCATCCCACTAATATTTATAGTCAATCCTAAAAGAAATCAACCCTGAATATTCATTGAAAGGACTGATGCTGAAGCTCCAATAATTTGGTCACCTGATGTGAAGAGCCGATTCGCTGGAAGAGACCCTGATGCTGGGAAAGACTGAAGGCAAAAGGAGAAGGGGGCAGCAGAGGATAGAATGGTTAGATAGCATCACCAACTCAACAGACATGAATCTGAGCAAACTCCGGGAGACAGTGAAGGACAGGGAAGCACGGTGTGCTGCAGCCCATGGGGTCACAAAGAGTCAGAAACGGCTTAGCGACTGAACAACTGTGTGCCAGGGAGTGTTCTGGATGCTGCAGGTGCCTCCGGGTCAGCTCCACAGGTCTCTGCCTCGTGAAACTAACATTCCACCAGACTGACAGCCAGTGACCAGATGGTGCCCCTTGCAGTGGAAAGAATTCTAACCTTGGAGTGAGAAGGGCGGCTACCCTAGGTGGGGAAAGCAGGATGGTCTCTCCCTAGGAGGTGGGGTCACATACAGGAGTGAAAGTTGGAGGAACAGGAAGGAGGCCACGTGTGTGGCAGGGGATGGCATGGGAGGGTGGTGGGGAAGTAGGGGATAACACACACCTCTGTGGCTGGAGGGTTTTGCGGAGTGGAGGAATGACATTGCATACATTTTAAAGTTCCTTCTGTCTGCGGAAGGACAGGGGGTGGAGCGGGAGCCAGGCTGTTGCTGTGGTCCAGGTGAGATGTGAAAACAGAAATGTACTTTGGAGCTAGAATCCATAGGAACCACAGATGGATTGGGTGTGAGTACAGAGGGCAAGATGGGAATGGGGGGTTCTGTCCAGATTTGCAGGCTCCATCCCTGGTTGAATGGTGGTATCGTTTATGGAAGTGGGAAAACTGGACATGGATAGAGGAGAGTGTTTTGGAGAGAAGCAGGAGTTCTGTTTTGCCCACATCCGCGCGTCAAGTGGGAGTTGAGGGTTGGAATCAGGAGCTCTGCAGAGCTCAGGCCCCTGATCTGGGGCTCTGGCACCAGAGATGACTTCACAGTTCCCGCTGTTGCCTGAGTTCAGGAGGGCCTGGGAGCATCAACCCTCCTTCTGTGGAGCTGCTCTGCTTCTCTACTGATGTGGGCTAAGACCCCACATCTTTTGGGGGCCACTGTGTTACCCTGTTGATTCATCCCAACCCAAAGGTAGGGTCTTCCATTTAGCTGCTCAGTCGTGTCTGACTCTTTTGTGACCCCTGTGGACTGTAGCCCGCCAGGCTACTCTGTCCATGGGATTCTCCAGGCAAGAATACTGGAGTGGATTGCCATTTCCTACTCCAGGGGATCTTTCCCACCCAGGGATTCAACCTGGGTCTCTTGTAGGGCAGGCAGATTCTTTACTTTCTGAGCTACCAGGGAAGCCCATTCATCTTGGTTACACTTTATTTTTTGACTGCTCTGTGTGGCATCTGGAATCTTAGTTCCCCTACCCAGGATCAAACTTGGCACCTCCTGCAGTGGAAGCGATGGACATTTAAGTTGTTTGTGTAGGACATGGACATTTTTGAAGATCGTTATTTCACCTACTGCATCCTTCATGTCGTCTTTTTAAAAATTGAAGTATAGTTGGCATACTATATTTTATTAGTTCCAGGTATACAACATAGTGAGGGCTTCCCTGATAACTCAGTTGGTAAAGAATCCACCTGCAATGCAGGAGACCCTAGTTTGATTCTTGGGTCAGGAAGATCCGTTGGAGAAGGGCTAGGCTACCCATTCCAGTATTCTTGGGCTTCGCTTGTGGCTCAGCTGGTAAACAGTCCATCTGCAATGCGGGAGCCCACCTTGGTTCAATCTCTGGGTTGGAAAGATCTTCTGGAGAAGGGAAAGCTACCCACTCCAGTATTCAGACCTGGAGAATTCCATGGACTACATAGTCCATGGGGTCACAAACAGTCGGACATGACTGAGTGACTTTCACTTTACTTCATACAACATAGTGATTTGACATTTATATATTTAATGAATCAAGCATCACAATATCTAGTAACCATCTGTTACCAATATTACAATATTATTGACATATATTGACAATATGGTCCCTATGCTGTACATTACATCCACGTGGCTTATTAATTTTATAACTAGAAGTTTGTATTTTTTAATCCCCTTCACCTATTTTACTCAAACTCCTAACCTGTCAAGTCTTTTTTTGGAAGCAATAGAACATCATGTTTGGGCTTCCCTGATGGCTCAGTGGGTAGAGAATCCATCTGCAATGCAGGAAACTGAGGAGACGCAGATTTGATCCCTGGGTCAGGAAGATTCCCTGGAAAAGGAAATGGCGACCCACTCCAGTGTTCTTGCCTGGAAAATCCCATGGACAGAAGAACCTGGCGGGCTACAGTCCATGGGGTCACAAAGAGTCAGACATGACCGAGTGACTACACACACACACACACACACAGAGCATCATGGCTAAGGGTCAGCCTGCCAAGTTTATATTCTGCTTCTGACACTTACCAAGTGATGCTCTTGGGCAGGGTAAGTCACTCATCTGGGTCTCTACTTCCCTATCTGTAGAATGGGGATGATCATAGTAGCTATCTTGTAAGACTGTTGGAAGATTATATGGGATAGTAGAGGAGAGGCGCTGAGAGCAGCTCCTGGAATGTGGTGAGGCCTTGTGAGAGGTAAGCCGTTATTAAGTGCCTGTTGTATGCTAGGCATTATAGGTGCAGGATGAAGGCGAACCAGGTACAGTCCCTGCCCTCCAGGGCGGCAACGTGGGAAGTGGGACATGGGGCGGAGGAATGCATCAGTACTGTGTGAAGAACTGTCCAGGTCTGCGAGAGCCTACAGGGGCCTGTCCTCACCTCCACCTGGATTGATGGGGAAAAGCTTTTGGAGGGAGGGAGGAAGTGGCCAGCCCGCAGAGCCTGGGACAACAGGTTCTGCCCCATGGATGATGTCAACGTCCTCACCAACATCCAGGTCAGATGGCATGGCAGCATGGGTGTTCGGGGTGGGCCCAGGGCTTGCTCTTGAAGCTCCAATCAGCAGGTTTCATGTGGGGGCCTTTGAATCCCTGGGGGCTGAAGACTCCCAAAGGCATCATCCACGGCCTCATTTCACTACCTGCTGCAAACCCCGTGTGGTTCAGGGGAGGGCATGGTCCCCTGAGACGGTTCCAATCCTGCAGCTCCATGAAACCCCTAAACCAAACCTTCATTTTCCACCCAGGACATGTGCTCTCTCCACTGCTGAGTAAGGTCAGGGACGCCAAGGGTTCTCTCTATCCCAACGGTCAGTGGGAGCTGGCACTGGTCTCCCCCACATGTAAGCTGGTAGGAAGCAGAAGGGCAAGGAAATCTGCTGGCTCCTTCTAGGCAGGTAGGCTGATGCCAGGGTAAGGGGTGGCATTCCAGGGACCTCCAAGAAGGGGAAGAAAGCCAAAGTACCCCATCTTTGACCCCCACCACCATCACATCCTTCCTCATTAACACCATCAAAGTTTCCTTGGCACTGCTGGTGTCGCTTGGTGGCTGGTGCTTCTGGGGCTGTTATTCCAGGGCTGAGGTGGATCTTATCATGTCTTAGGTACAGCCGAGTGTGCATCTCAGATACTTGCTGCAGCCCCCGAACTTTCAGGAAGGCTCTCATCTCAGCAACAGGCTCACCTGGCTGGCCTGGGGCTTCACTTGGGCAGGAGGAGCATCAATAGGAAGTGAAGAGAAAGACATTGCAGAATTGGGACTCCAGGCCAGATCTTGGTTATGTTACTCGCCTCTGCCCTGTCCATCCTCTTGTGTATTAGCTGCTCTGCAACCTTCAGCGGCTCCCTATTGCCCCAAGGCCACATTTCCCAAAGTCACTTCCAAAGAATAGTCATCCCCTGAGGCCAGGGTTCTATAGCCAACTGAGTTTGGGAAACAGTTTTTCCCTCTGCACCCATCTTTCCCCACTGCTGTTCCCAACCTTTCCTTGGAGAATCAGAGAGCAAGTCAGGAGATAAAAGGCTTGGAGAAACATCTCAAGTGGAATGCATTTTGGTTTTGATTTTTCTTGTACCCTGCTGACATCCTGTGGAACCAGCGTTTGCTGGAACACAATGTGGGAAAGGAAGAGTTCAGTGCAGGTATCTGGCCCTGAGTCCCGGGCATCCCATCCTTCTGCTCCCACTGTCCAGCCCATCGAATCACTGAGTGCCCCACAGCTCTGCTCCTTCCAGCCTTGGTACTTTTGCTTCTGTGAAGCCTTTTACTTAAGATGCCTGCCTGTCAAGAATCCTTAAAAAAAAAGTAAAACCCAAAACTAAAAATGGAAGTTCTCGTCTTCCAAAAAGTCATCATGGGGACTTCCTTGATTGTCTAGTGACCACAACACCACACTCTCAGTGCAGCTAGGGGGCCAGGATGCATGGCGCCATACACACTCCCCCTCAGCTCCCTGGAGACCAGAGGTACGACCCGGATCTTGTTCTTAGATGTGACAGCTGTGAGGAATATGGCCAGGGCCAGGGCAGGGCCAGACTGTGGGCCACGGGTGTGTTTGAGGTCCGGGAGGAGGATGACTGCAGTTTCACGTGGTCTCTTGGTCTGGACCTCACATGAACCTTCAGGGTAGAGGGAAGGGTTCAGGGCCCCCAGGATTGTTATTTTTCAGTCACTAAGTCATGTCCGACTCTTTGCGACCCTATGGACTGCACCACGCCAGGCTCCCCTGTCCTTCACGATCTCCTGGAGTTTGTTCAGACTCATTTCCATTGGGTTGGTGATGCTATCTAACCATCTCATCCTCGGTCATCCCCTTCTCCTTTTGCCTTCAATGTTTCCTGTTATCAGAGTTTTTCTCAATGAGGAGTCGGCTCTTCACCCCCAGGACTAGCAGACTTACAAAGCTCAACCTGTTGGCAGAATAGCCTAGTGGTTACTTAGGAGCAGGGCTGTGGTCAGAACATCTGTAGCCTAATCCCTGGAACCTTATATAGCAAAAGACACCCATGTTCAAGCTCTGGGTCAGGAAGATCCCCTGAAAGAGGGCGTGGCAACCCATTCCAGTATCTTTGCCTGGAGAATCCCATGGACAGAGGAGCCTGGCAGGCTACAGTCTTTGGGATCGCAAAGAGTCAGACACGACTGAGAGACTAACAGATGGCAAAGAGAACTTTGGAGATGTGATTAAGGGGACAGACCTTGAGATGGGGATTTTCCAGGTGGGCCCAAGTGTCTTCACATGCGTCTTTAAGTGCAGAGGAACTTTCCTGGCTGCATTAGAGGGAGATGACACAGAAGGAGAGGCATCTGTTACAGGAGAAGGACTTGACCTAGCATTGTGCACTTTGCAGATGTAGGAAGGGGGCCGTGAACCAAGGAATCCAGCAGCCTTTAGAGGCTGGGAACGACCTTAGTTGAAAGTGTGCAAAGAGACAAGTCCTCAGTCTTTAAACAAATTTTTTTAATTTTGGCTGAGTCAGGTCTTAGTTTTAACATTCTGGATCTTTGTTGCGTCATGCAGGACCTTTAGCTGTGGTGCACGGACTCTCTAGTTGTGGCACATGGGCTCAATAGCTCAATGGCATATGGGATCTTAGTTTCCCGACCAGGGATCAAACCCACTTCCCCTGCATTGCAAGGCAGATGCTCAACCACTGAACCACCAGAGAAATTTTGGGCCCTCAGTCTTAACTATTAACACAAGGAAATGGATTCTCCCCTAAAGCTTCCAGCAAGGACACAAACTTGTCCACATCTTGTTCCAGCCTGCAGAGACCTGGCCTGGATGGGGGTGATCAGGGAGGGGGTCCTCTGGGAAGAGGCATGCATGCGTGAAATCTAAAGGAAGAGTTGAGCTGCGCTGGACCAGGGCGTGGGGTGCCCAGGGGAACAACACGTACAAGGCTGCTGGAAAGACTTAGGGAGGAAGGGCGTGCATGGGCCTGATGGCCAGGGGGATGAGGGCTGGGGTGGATGTAAGGACACCGTGGTCTGCCATTCGCAAGTCCAGATGGGGAGGAGGTGAGGAAGAGCTGGGGTACTGAGGGTAGAGCTGGAGGTTAAACAAGCAGGACTCAGGATGCAGAGCCTGGTGGATAAGAGCCTGCACCAGATGGCCAAATTCTGGCTCTAATACTGCCTAGCTGTGTGACTTGAGCAAGGTTCTTAACCACTCTGTGCCTCAATTTCCCCATCTGTAAAATGGGATAGATGGTAGATCTAGGTGAGGCCTGGGATTCTGCATTTCAAGCAAATTCCCAAGTGGTGCCCATGCTGCTGGGGTCAAGCACCTCAATTTGAGTAACAGAGGTGGAGAGCCCCGGGGTGGGGGTGGGGCACATCTCCCAGCTCTGCCCTGCTCTGGCCCTGTGGGTATTTTGCATCTGATCTGACTCCTCCACCTCCCACCCCTCCCGCCTGCCACCCAGATGTGGACTCTCGGCTCCTACAGGTGTGGCCTGCCTCTTGTTTCTGCAGCTGTGACCAGGTGGGGCTTTCTGAAAGTGAAATTTACCAGGTTTTGTAGGGAAAACCAAACCAACCTGAAAATAGATGTAGAAATGGGAAGGTTTCAGGGCACTCTTTATCTTGATGCCACTAAGCCTGAGCCACACGACTCTGGTTACACAGCTCATCATTCTGTGGACATCTTGCCCTGCCTCAAACCTGCCGGGGAACCCCACCCAAAAGCCCCCCTCCCAGGCCTTGGGCTTCCCCCTCCCACTCTCCCCTTTCTGACAACCCCCTTCCCTCCCAGAGCACGGCCTGGCTGTTGCTCTCCCCTTCCCTGGGGGGCAGCAGGAGCCGATGTGCCATCCAGGGTCTGGGCCTGTGGCCAGCCGAAACTGGCAGCCTCTCAGAATTCAGAGACTGCCATAGATGACAAGGCTGCTGTGTTCTGTGTTCTACGCCAGGAGCTGGTATGGGTGGAGGGCCCAAGTAAGTGGGAAATGACTGGGGTAGGGGGCAGTGTGGCAATGGGGAGATGGCAGAGGGGGCAATGAATGGGGCCAGAAGGTGAGGACCGAGACTAGGGCGTGAGACAGGGCCAACTTTGGTGGGGGTGGGTGGGGGGGGCTCAAGGACAGTTCTGCAAAGGCAAAGCTCTGGGCTTCGATTCCACCCCTTTCTAGTTTCTGGGCTGGGAACACCCTGGGAAGATGGGGTTGCCTCTTGCACAGAAGCGCCAGCCCTGGAGGGCGTCCTGGCGCCCATCAGCCCTCCAGCACAAGGTGGGTTTCTGGGGTAGCCCTGGAGTTGCCGAGTCAGCTGACTAGACTCAGAGCCTGGGTAGGCTCTTCACTTCTCACAGATGGATTTCTGTGGTAATAGGGTTTCGCAGGGCCTTTGGGTTGCCAGTGCTGCTGTTTCTTCTGCAACAGCATGTGTACCTTGCACTGACCCATTTTCTTGGTGCTTGTAAAACCATTACATCATAGGCACAAAAAGTCCCCAGTATCTTTTCCAGAGAAAGCCAGCCACAGGGGCCTGGGGACGTTTAGGGTGAAGGCTAGGGGACAGGGTTGAGCTATGCCTCAGCCTGGACTCCACCTGTCTCTGGCAAGGGCTGCGGAGAATGGGGATCAGCCCTCCATTGGCTTGAGGGGATCAGCGCCTTCCCACATAAGCCCCACATGGGGAACAGAGATCCCCAAGTCCTCTGCTGTTTTCAAAGAACTCTGATCGCTCCAGCTGGAAATCCTGGCTGAAATCCCACCACCCCTGGGGATGGCGAGAAGATAGCACCCCCTGGTGGCAAGCTGTGTATTTACACAGATTTCCTTGTTGAAAAAAGGGCCCTCCTAGATGGCTCAGTGGTAACGAATCTGCCTGCTGATGCAGAAGACTTGGGTTCGATCCCTGGGTTGGGAAGATCCCCTGTGGCAACCCACTTCAGTGTTATTGCCTGAAAAATCCTGTGGACAGAGAAGCCTGGAGGGCTGCAGCCCATGGGGTCATGAAGAGCCAGACTCGACTGAGTAACTGAGTACCCATGCACGCACGTTCCTTCCTGAGCACTTAGAACCCTAGAGGTGCTATTATTTACACATGCTGTTTTGTACAATTGTGTTAGTTTTGTCTCTCTTTATGTATATATATATTATGATAATGATGATGGTCATCATTTTTTACTGTTTGCTAGTTAATTGCAGACATTTTGATCCTTCACTCCTAAATATTTCAGCATGTTTCTTCTATAACAAGGACACTCTTACAGAAACAGGTTTTTGGGAATTCAACATCGATAGAACATAATCAGATAAAAAGCCTGTATTCAAATTTCACCAGTTATCTCAATCTTCTTTACAGCAATGTCCCCCTTCCCAGGCTGATTCAGGATCCAATTCAGACATTGCATTCAGTTCTCTTATCTCTTTAATGTTCTTTTTTTTTTCTTCTGAAACATTCCACAGTTCTTCCTCATCTTTCATACACTGGCATTTTAAAGAGTTAAGGCCAGCAGGTTTGTAGAATGTCCCTCAGTTTGAGTTTGTCTAGTGTATGTCTAGGTTTGTCTCATGATATGATTCAGACTATGGACTTTTGGTAGAAAGACCACAGATGTGATGTGATGTCCTTCTCAGCACATTGGACCTTTTTTTATTTTTAAGATTTACGGCTCTTAAAAAAATTAATTAATTTTTGGCTGTGTTGTGTCTTAGTTCAGCTCATAGGCTTCTCTTTAGTTGTGGCATGGCCTTAGTCATCCCAAGGCATGTGGGATCTTAGTTCCCTGACCAGGGATCAGACTTGAGACCCCTGCATCACCAGGCAGATTCTTAAGCACTGGACCGCCAGGGAAGTTCCTGGACCTTTTTTGTTTTCAAAATGAACAGCCTGAGGCCCAGAGAAGGGGAGAGAACTGGGGACACAGTGAAGCTCAAAATCTTCTGTGATCAGTTGCTGTGTGACTTTGGGCAAGTAACTGCACTTCTCTGAGCTGAAGGTTCCTCATCTGGAATGTGGAGTAGTGATATGGCCCCAAAGGGCTGTGTGAGCTTAGTCCCTCAGTCATGTCTGACTCTTAGTGACCCCATGGACCGTAACCCACCAGGCTCCTCTGTCCATGGGATTTTCCAGGCAAGAATAACTGGAGTGGGTTGCCATGCCCTCCTCTAAGGGATCTTCCCAACCCAGGGACTGACTCATGTCTCTTACATCTCTTGCACTGGCAGGCGGGTTCTTTACCACTAGGGCCAACATTCACACGTGCGTGCTAATGCTAAGTCGCTCCAGTTGTGTTCAACTCTTTGCAACCCCATGGACTGTAGCCTGCCAGGCTCCTCTGTCCATGGGATTCTCCAGGCAAGAATACTGGAGTGGGTTGCCATGCCCTTCTCCAGGGGATCTTCCCAACCCAGGGATCGAACCCAGATCTCCTGCACTGCAGGTGGATTCTTTCCCATCTGATTCACCAGGGAAGCCCCCCAGAGTGCTGGGGGTGGCCTAAAGGAGGTGATGTGTGGCTCATGGTTGCGGAGGAGACTGGTAATGCCATGGATTCCCTCTCCTCTGTGCCTCCCCTCTCCACTGACCCAGGGTGAGGTGGCGGGAGGTGAAGGATAAGCATTTGTGCTCCCCTCCGCTGTGCCCCTGGGCCCTGGGGAGAGTGAGCAGGGACACGTCCCCCTGAGTCCATAGCTATCAGTGAGAGGAGCAGGCAGGCCAGGAGGGGAAAACCCAGACCAAGGCCCCAGAATTTCCCTCACACTCAGCAGACTTGGCAGGGCTGAACCCTCAGCTCCCCACTGCCCGCAGCTCCCTGCAGCCATAGGCTTCCAAGTGCGCACAGTGAGATGCTCTGGGTCAGGGAGAAGCTTGGGCTGTCCTGGCAGGTCTCGGCCCCTAGAGAGTCTCCCAGTTTATTTGAGAAGAATGAGATTCCGCTGGAGCAGAAGGCTGGGTACAGGTGGGCACACAGAATGCCCCCAAGGCCTTAGGCTTTGGGTAACCTGAGACAGACAAGTGGTGTATGACTGGTGTTTGCAAATGTAGGTTAGGTTTATTATTTCAAATTTATATGGCAACACTTCAGATGTACAAATAAAGAAGAGAAGAAGAATGTAATTGATGTTCCCTGTGTCTGCCTTCCAGCCGCACTGCCTCCTTGCTGCTCTGTGCCCGTAACAGAGTCTTAGCGTATTATGACATTGTTCCCTCAGGTGGAGAGGAGAGTAGGGAATCCCCCTGGGCCAGCCAGGCCTCTCCCAGCAGGTCAGTGGTTTCTGCTTTCTTCCCCCAAACCAAGAAAGCCCCCGCTTAATCCATTCCATGAGTGGCCACCTCCTGTCTGCCAGCCTCCATCTCCTCAGATGCTGAAGATAAAGAGATGGGACACAGCTCCCTCCTTCCCTGTCTCCCCCACCTCCCTCCCACGCTCCCTTCCTGGAGCTCCTGGTTATGGGCCTTCCCAGAAACCTGCTTCATGCTCCCCCTCTCGTTCACCAGGAAGGACGATGTTCATTCCCCCAAACTTTCATGAACACTGCCTAATGAAGGGGCTTAGCTTTCAAGGAGCTCTGGAAACATGTGGAAGAGCATTGTGAAAAATGCCTATTCCTAAGAAATTCCTTGGTGGTCTGGTGGTTAGGACTCAGGGCTTTCATTGCTGTTGGCCAGGGTTTGATTCCTGGTTGGGGAACTAAGATCCTGCAAGCCATGTGGTATGGCCAAAAAAAAAAAAAAAGAAAGCCTATTCCTGAGAAAAGTAAATCTTGGTCCTTACTTCACACCATGCACCAAAATGAAACCCAAATAGAAAAGGTTAAGTAATACCATCCAGATGACAACATAAAAGAATATCTAAGTGAGGACTTCCCTGGTGGTCCAATAGCTAAAATCTCTGTGCTTCCAGTGCAATGGGCCCAGGTTCGATCCCTGGTTGGGGAACTAGATTCCCATGAAGCAACTAAAGATCTCACATGCTACAGAGGAGATTGAAGACTCTACATGCTGCAGCTAAGACCCAACACAGCCAACAAACAAATGCTAAGAAAATACCCACTCCAACCCTTTTTTTTTTAAAAGACTATTTAAATACATTGGGCAGGCAAATACTTCTTACATAGGACATTAACAATAAAAGGAAAGATTGATAAATTGTACTTCATTGAATCTGAGGACTCTATTAATCACAAGACTCCTTTAAGAAAGTGGAAAGGCAAAACAGAGGATAGGAGAAGATAGTTGCAGCACATGCATTCAACAAGGACTTGTATCCAGAATGTATAAAGAGCTCCTACACATCAGGAAGAAAAGTCAGATAATCCAATTTAAAAAAAAAATGGCCAAATAGGCATGACCTGAATAGGCATCTTACAAGAGAGAATATTCAAATGGCTGATAAACATGTGGCAAAGTACCCAACATCGTCACTCATCATAGAAATGCAAATAAAAGATCTACGAAATGCCACTATAAGTTCACCCAAATGGCTAAAAATTTACAAACTGACAATACCAAGTGTTGACAGGGATGTGGAGCAATTGGAACACTCATACACTGCCATGAAATGTCAGTTAGTACACCTTAGAAAACTGTATGGAAAATCAATCAATGCTGAGCATACACATACTTTATGACCCAGAAATTCCATACCTGGGTATGTCTTCAGCAGTAATGTGTACACAGGGCTTCCCCCGTGTCTCAGGGGTAAAGAATCTGCCTGCAGTGTAGGAGATGTGGGTTTGATCCCTGAGTCAGGAAAGATAACCTGGAGAAGCAAATGGCAACCCACTCCAGTATTCTTGCCTGGGAACTCCCACCAACAGAAGAGCCTGGCGGGCTATAATCCATACGATTGCATAAGTGTTGCACAGTACTTAGAAACTAAAAAACAGCAACACAACATTGTGTACATATGTGCACCAAAAATATTGGTATAAGAAAGTTCCTAGCAGGGTTATGCATAATGATCAAAAAGCAGAGACAACCCAAAGGTCTATCAAGAGAAGGATAGATAAATTGTGCATATCCGTAGGTTGCAATAGTGCAAGGCAGTGAACTTGAATGAATGGTTACTATTTGCAATAATGCGAGTGATTCCCACATTAGAATTTTGAGTTAAAGAAGCCCGTTGTCAGGGTGTGTGTGTTTCTATCCAAGTGAAGTATAAAAGCAGACATAATGTGTCTCTGGGTGTAGAAGTCAAGGTAGCAGGGGGCCTTCCGTGGTGGGAAGAGGCAGGAAGGGGTTCTGGGTACTAGTGTCCTCTTTCTGGATCTGGGAGCTGGTGGCAGAATGTGTTTATGCTGTAGAAATTCAGTGCATATGTACTTGAGACCTGTGTGATTTTCTGCATGAGAGTTAGACTTCAACAAGCAAGTTTACCAAAGGTTTTTTTTTTGAAAGGATATATGTTTTTATTTCCCTGGAGGAGAGCATGGCAAACCACTCTAGTATTGTTGCCTGGAGAATCCCATGAACAGAAGACTGGCAGGCTACAGTCCATGGGGTCTCACAGAGCCAGACATGACTGGAGCGACTTAGCGTGCATGCATGCACATGGGTTTTTTTTTTTTTAATTTATTTTTTAAATGTTTATTTTAAAATGTATTTTTGGCTGTGCTGGGTCTTCATTGCTACTCGGGCTTTCCTCTAGTTGTGAGTAGGGGTAACTCTCTAGTTGCAGTCTGTGGGTTTCTCATTGCAGTGGCTTCTCTTGTTGCAGAGAATGGGCTCTGGGGCACGTGGGTTCAATAGTTGCAGCATGTGGCTCAGTAATTGGGGCTCCTGGGCTCTAGAGCACAGGCTCAATAGTTGTGGCACATGGACTTGGTTGCCCTGAGGCATGAGGGATCTTCCCAGATCGGGGATCAAACCCATGTCTGCTGTGTTGGCAGGCAGGATTCTTTACCAGGGAGCCACCAGAGGAGCTCTTACCAGAGATTCTTATTGCTGGGCCCATGCTGGAGGCCAGGTAGGAGGCGAGCAAATTATTCTCTGGGAGAGGGGATAGGGACTGGGACCTGGTGGAGGAGGTGGGGGATACTGGTCCAAAGAGGCCGAGAGAACTTGCTGATGGGTTGGGTGTGAGCACTAGAGTAGAGGGTCAAGGGAGAAGTAAGGTTTAGGGTCTGAGTTACAGAAAGCTGGGGATGCCACCATCGCTCTAGGGAAGACCAAAGGTGGAGCAGTTTCAAGGGAGTTTCTGTCCTGTCTACTATAACATGAGGTTCCATTTCAGGCCTGGTCTTGACAGCAACTGGATACCAGGCCTCCTGGGACCTGAGGGGCAGGAGGGAGGGTGGGGGTCTGGGACCCTCCTGGACTTACCAGTGTGTTTCATGCTCCAGAGGAGAACCCCTGAGGATGACTGTCTTGGAGACCTCAGCCGCTACTATGACAAGGCTGCCAGGAAGTGCTGTCACCGCTGCCGTGAGGGTGAGTGGGGGATGCTGCTGTGGGGACGAGGGGGATTTTGTCCTCAAGTTACAACCCTCTGGGGAGACTGGTAAGTGGGAACCACCAGAGTCAACATCGTCATTGTCATTGACTGTGGGTTTCTGAAGGCCGTCCCTTTGTGAGTTTTTGTTTTTAATGACTGTGTGCATGCTAAGTCGCTTCAGTGTTGTCTGACTCTTGGGGACCCCATGGACTATCGCCCACCAATTTTGTCTGTCCATGGGATTCTCCAGGAAAGAATACTGAAGTCGGTTGCCATGCCTTCCTCCAGGAGGTCTCTTAATTAACATTCTGGCTTCCCTGGTGTCTCGGTGGTAAAGAATCCACCTGCCAATGCAAGAGACGTGGGTTCTATCCCTGGGTCAAGAAGATTCCCTGGAGAATCTTCTACCCACTCCAGTATTCTTGCCAGGGAAATCCCATGGACAGAGGAGCCTGGCAGCTTACAGTCCAGGGGGTGGCAAAGAGTCAGACATGACTGCACAACTAAACAACAACATTTACACACTTGCTGCATGTCTGGGGCCTCAGGTGTGTTGCGTCATCTTATCAGCTCCTCATGATTATCCTTTACTATTGCCATTTTGCAAATGAGGGTGGGGATGCTACAAGGTTAAGCAAGTTTTCCAAGGTCACAGAGATAGAAAATAAGGGAGCTGACTGTGGCCAGATCCCAGGGTTCCGTGAACCCCAAAGCCTGGGCCATCGACACCCCCTGACCACCCCTCATTTCCAGGCCTACAAGCTCTTTGCAGGCCTCATCTTTCCTGCTTTGGGAGCACGTTTGTCCAGGGCTGCCAGGACTACAGCTCTCTCGGGGGCAAATCTCCCTGCCCAGAGCTCACTTCCTGGAAGGCTTGCACCGTGCCCCCCGCTCCCCAACACCCTATCCCCAGCACAGTGATGGGCATAAAAGGCAGATGACAGGCACCATCAGGAAATCCTTCTGGAACAGAGATGAGCCTGTTTGCCCCACTCTGCAGATAAGTCTAAAGGTCACAAGGTCATAAGACATTCCCATCCTCTGTGGTTATCACAAGTCCCAAAGCATATCCAGTGGCCTTAGCTGGGTGGAGTCATGAGAGGAAGTTCAGCCCTGGTCTCTGATATCTGGGAACAGGGACTCATGGGGGAGGAAAGATATTCATTGTTATATCAGCAGAGGGCATGAGGGGCAACTGCGCCTACACTCTGAGGACAGCAGGCTTACACTCCACCCACTGCAGGACAGGAAGTGGGCAGGGGTCTGCAGGACAGGTAGAGGGGCCAGCATTGCTGTCTGGAGGATGGTGACAGGCCATGGTGCCCAAGTTCACCAAGGCTGTGTGCCCTGAGCTGGCAGTAACCCTGCTCAGTCTGTTCCCTGTGGGCTCTTTGCTGCACCAAGAGGGCAGACTCAACCTGTGCTCAGGCCACCCAAGGACAGAGGAAATGTTGTGGGAAAGAATCTGATATTTTTTATTTCTAAAAAATGATTGTAAGAAGTCATTGTAGCAGAAAAAGTAGAACTCTATTGGACTTTCTTGTCTTTATTTTATGGTTCAGTGTTGTTTTGGAACATACATAACAAGTGGGGCCCCTTGCTTTTTAGTACTTGGAACTTAACCCACATAGCCCCATGTGAGGGGTCACATGTGGCCCTTCAGCCACACAGCCACCCACCCATTACATGCTGTCCTTTCACCCAATCACTAGCCTGTCCATCCCTTCCTCTTCTTGTCTCCTTCCTCCTATCCTCCCCCATCCTATTTCTGCTGCCACCTATCCCACATACATCCACCCACCTGTCTCAGTCTGCTCAGGCTGCCGTAACAAAATACTGCAGACTGGGGACTTAACAACAGACTTATTTTCTCATAGTTCTGGAGGTTCTTAAGTCCAAGATCAAGGTTCCAGCAGGGTTTGGTTTTGCTTCTGGTGAGAAATATCTTCTTTGCTTGCAGACAGATACTATCTCACGGCAGAGAGGGAGGGAGGGAGATCTCTTCCCCTTCTTACAAGGCCACAAATCCTATCTGATCAGGGCCCCACCGTGTTGACCTCATTTAACCTTCATTACCTCCTAAAAACCCAATCTCTAAATATTGGGTTGGCCAAAAAGTTCATTTGGGTTTTTCCACAACATTGTCAGAAAAACCCAAATGACCTTTTTGGCCAACTCACTACATTGGGGGGTTAGAGATTCAGATATGGATTGGGGGAGTACACAGTTCAGTCCATAGCACTGGACCCCCTCCCCATCCATCCATGATCTATCTCCCCACCTTCTCCCATCCCCCTTTTATCCACTCGTCCACCCACACCCATCCAACAGTTATTTATTGTTTGTTTTTACACTGATGTCACTTATCACCTTTCCAGCTTTTTCTCTCTTGGCCTTTCTACAGGAACTGCTCTGCTTGGTGTCCTCTGAACCTACTGTATGCTTTGAAGTTCTGGGCCATTGTACATGCCTGTCTGCACCCAGGACGCCCTCCCCACTATCTCTAATCTGCCCTCCTGGCACCCTTCCCTCCACAAAGCCTTCCCCACCAGCCCAGGTTATGTGGCCAGTTGTACACCACATCTTCCCAGGGGGGCAGAGGTCAACGTTCCTGGGTGGTGTGGCCCACATGGCTCTAATTTTCCATAAGACCCACAATCCCAGCTGCAGGGAGAAAGACAGGCAGGGAGAAAGACAGACACTTCCTTTCCATACCCTCCATTCCCTTTGGCACCAGCCTGGCCGGGCTTTGATGAGGAGTGAGTGGAAAGAGCGGGTGATATCCCAGTCCCTGGCTCCCTCTACTTAGATGCTGTGGAGGGAAGAGGGGTGGTCCCTCTCCCCACATATTCCCTTTCTGAGGCCCAGTGACTGGGGTGACTGAACTCCTGATGCTGGTGTGGTGGGCGGGGCATTTTGCTGGAGTTTTATTGACCTTGTGCTTCCGGGCATGCAAGAGAGGAAAAATGAAAAACCCACAAAAACCCCTTCCTCTGTCTCTCGGGGAAATTTCTGACATTTTGCCCGCCGCCTGCAGTCTGTACTCAGCTGTGTATGGGGACAGCTTGGTGGAGGAAGGAAACAGGGAGACCTTTGAGACTGAGAAACGATGTCGTCAGGTCTCTCCTCCCACCCAGGCCTGTTATGCCCTTTTTAGCATCCTTGACAGTTGATCCCCAGCCCTCTGCTTACACACTCCCCAGTGGCAGGGAGGTCATTCACTTGATTCATAATAACAGCCACAGTTATCACTGGTGAAGTGTGTTCTGTGCCAGTGCTGAGCCCGGTAACCATCTGAGCTCACTGAGCCCCGATAGGAAACCCAAAGAGGAAACTGGCAGGTGGCGGGGGAGGCGGGGTTCAGGGATTTGCCCATGGTCACGTGCTGGTAACTGGCTCAGGTGGGGTCATATAGCTGTCTAACTAGAACCCTGAGCTCTTCCCTCCTATTTGGCACTGACCCTGAGGCATTCACTGAGGGGAGGAGGCAGCGTAGGAGTTGGTCAGGGCCAAGGTGGGGAGAGGGTGTGCTCTGGTTAGAGGACAGAGACTATGCCAAATCCTGGAGTGAGCAAGAATGGGCATTCAGGAACTGGGAGGGGGCTTCCCTGGTGGCTCAGTTGTAAAGAATCCACCTGCCAGTACAGGAGACACAGTTTCCATCCCTGATCCAGAAGACCCCACAGGCCATGGAGCAACTAAACCCCTGCACCACAAATACTGAGCTTGTGCTCTAGAGCCCGGGAGCTGCAACGACCGAAGCCTGAATGCTGTGAAGCCCATGCTCCGCAACAAGAGAAGCCACTGCGATGAGAGGCCCATGCACCGCAACTCGAGCATAGCTCCCGCTTGCTGCAACTAGAGAAAAGCCTGAGCAGCAACAAGAACCAACACAGCACGAAAGTAAATAAGTAAAATTATTAAAAAAACAACTTGGAGAGGCTGAAAAACTGAAGAGCCCATGTGGGGGCTACCCCCTTCCTATTCTGCATCTTGCTTTCTGGATCTCTCCCCTTTTGTGCCCAGGCTAACCTCCTCATAGGAGGCGCCTCCCCAGGCTCGGGGAGCGGGGACGATGTGAAGCCAGGCCCGGTGTTAGGCAGAGAGCAAGGTTTGTCTGAGGCTGGGTGGGTGAACCCCGTCTTGTCCTGGGGGAGCTGAGGGTTTCTTCAAGGAGGAGGCAGCCTGCCCTTCCTGCTCTGGCTGAGCTTGGCTGGCCCTCAGTCCCCTCCCCATTTGGGCTTCTCCTTCAGGGCAGTGGGAGGATGTCCAACAAACATCTTACAGCTCCAGTTCCAAAGAAAAAGAAAAAGGCATCTGATGGCTCAGATACAGCCAGAGTCCACCTCTGCTCTGGTTCCCCAATGACAGAACTGCCTTGGACCACTGCTAGCAGGACAGGGAGTCGGGGATTTGGGGCAGTTCTCCAAGAAAGGCAATCTGTGGACTGAAAAGTACATCCAAAATGTGTCTCTGCTGCACCAGGCAGTTAGCCATCTGGGAGCCCTGAGAACATATTCCAGGGGACCTGACTTGGTTGGAACATGCAGGGGGGACTTCCTGGAGGAGGGGTCCTGACGATGAGCAGGAGTCGACCAAGGTGGGGAGTGGGTATGCTGATTAAAGGACAGAGAATATGTCAAGGCCTGGAGTGGGCGGAGATGGGCATTCAAGAACTGGGAGGGGCTCCATTTAGCTTGTCAAGGGTGTAGTAGCTCAGTGGTAAAGAATCCACCTGCAATGTGGGAGACGTGCATTCGAGCCCTGGGTTGAGAAGATTACCCTGGAGTAGGAAATCGCACCCCACTCCAGTATTCTTGCCTGGGAAACCCCATGGACAGAGGAGCCTGGTGGGCCACAGTCCATGGGGTCACGGAGCCTGACATGGCTTAGTGACTCAACAACAACGAGAGTGTGAAGGGGGCTGGGGGAGGGGAGGGCGGAGGGACTGGCAGCCCAGACTCAGCGAAAAGCAGTTCTCTGTGTGGGAGTTTCTGGGGCCAAAGCAGCTGCGGCCGGGGTTGCCTGACGCTGAGCCAGAAGTGAGAGGCGGTGACGGGAAAGGGAGGACAAACTCTGAGAACATCTGGAGTCAGAAAGGCGCTGTTCAGAGACTGGGAGCATCAGCACAGAGGGACACTTGGGAACCAGTTCTAAGAGCCAGAGCAACGCCGGACGCTTTCTTAACCATTTGGTTTCTTTTTTTCAACTTAGTTTTTAGTCGGAGGAAAATTGCTTTGCAATGCTGTGTTGTGTGCATGCGTGCTAAGTCGCTTCGGTCATGTCTGACTCTTTGCAACCCCATTACAAACCAAATGGTTGAGAAAGTAGCACTGGCATACATACACCGTGCGTGTGCCTGCTCAGTCGCTCAGTCGGGTCCGACTGTTTGCAACCTCCTGGACTGTAGCCGGCCAGGCTCCTCTGTCCATGGGGTTCTCCAGGCAAGAATACTGGAGTGGGTTGGCATTTTCTCCTCCAGGGGATCTTCCTGACCCAGGGATCAAACCCACATCTCTTACGTTTCCTACATTGGCAGGCACCAGAGCACCACCTCGGAAGCCTTGTGTTGGTTTCTGCCATGTTGCTGCTGCTGCTAAGTCGCTTCAGTCGTGTCCGACTCTGTGCGACCCCATTGATGGCAGGCCACCGGGCTCCCCCGTCCCTGGGATTCTCCAGGCAAGAACACTGGAGTGGGTTGCCATTTCCTTCTCCAATGCATGAAAGTGAAAAGTGAAAGTGAAGTCACTCAGTCGTGTCCGACTCTTAGCAACCCCATGGACGGCAGCCCAGCGGGCTCCTCTGTCCATGGGATTTCCCAGGCAAGAGTACAGTTTCTGCCATACAGCAGTGTAAATCAGCAGTAAGCATATATGTATGTCCCCTCCCTCTTGAACCTCCCTCCCTCCCACCCCCCATCTCGCCCCCCTAGATCATCAGAGCACAGGTTGATCTTCCTGTGTTATACAGCAGCTTCCCACTAGGTATTTTACACATGGTAGCTACCCTGGTGGCTCCGTGGTAAAGAATCCACCTGCCAGTGCAGGAGACGCAAGAGACACAGGTTCGATCCCTGAGTCAGAAAGATCCCCTCAAGTAGTAAATGGCAAATTGCTCCAGTATTCTTGTCTGGAAAATTCCATGGACAGAGGAGCCTGGCAGGCTACACAGTCCAGAAGGTCGCAAAGAGTCAGACACGACTGAGTGCCTGAGTGTGCACACACACGCAGGATGTGTATGTCAGTGCTGCTTTCTTAACCGTTTGATTTTGTATTCTAAAAGTGGTGCTCAGGGGAGGAGAAGATCTAAGTGGAATATGGGAAAAGAAGAAACAAAGTGAATAAACACGCATCATTCTTCTGCTGCCTGAGCTCCAGAAGCTCCAGCATCATGTCTTCAGCCCGCTTGGCCTTTCTGATCTCTGTACCACCTGAGTCTGTTCCTCCCATAGGGTCTCTGCACTGGCGGCTCCCTCTGCCTGGAGTGCTACGCGCCCCTCCACCCCACCCCGACTCCTTCAGTCCTCTGGACTCTGTGGGCCCCCCTCCTGCCGTCTCACATTATCACTCCTCCCTCACTGCCTTCCTCTCTTGGAGCTCCTGTGCTATGTTCTTCCAAGGCTATCTCCACATTGGAAACCCACTTTCTTTAATTTAAAAAAAAATTTTATTATTTTTTGGCCGCCCTAGGTTTTTGTTGCTGCAGTCGGGCTTTCTCTAGTTGCAGGGAGGAAGGGCTATGCTCCTAGTAGCCCTGCGGGGGCTTCTTGTTGCGGTGGCTTCTCTTGTTGTGATGATGCAAGGCCTCTAGGTGCTTGGGCTTCAGTAGTTGTGGCACACGGCCTCAGTTGCCCCATGGCATGTGGGATCTTCCCCAGACCAGGGATCAAACCCATATCCCCTGCATTACAAGGCAGATTCTTAGCCACTGGGCCACCAGGGAAGTCCCTAGTCTAGATTCTTTTGGTTGTAACAAATAGCAGCCTACTCACTTAAGCCTAAACAAGAGAAAAGAGAAATAATTGATTCAATAACAGAGGGGTCTGTGGTGCCAAAATTCAGGTCTGAATGATGACCTCAGGAGTCCTTTTCTCTCTGTTGATGTCACCTCCTACTCACCTCCTTCTGAGGCAGGCTCTGCCCGTACCCCAGCAGCAATGACCCTTCAAGGTGACCTGACCAGGAGCATCTCTGCTTCTCTTCCCCAGGGTATTCCCCGAAGCAGCTGTGCCCAGAGGGGTCCCACCACTGCGAGAGGCAGTGTCTGCACGATTATTACTTGGACAGCAATGACCGCTGCACGGCTTGTGTGAGCTGTTCTGGAGGTAAGGGCTGCACCTCTCCTCCCTGGCTGCTTCCAGGGAGGATGGGGGGCCTTGGGGGTGGGAGGGAAGCAGGGGAGGCAGAGGACCTGGAAGATGGGCGGTGGCAAGAAACAAGATTTGGTGCTTGTCCTCTGAATCAGCCCCCTGGTGCTTCAGTTTACCTCTCTGCATCTATGAATTGATATCAGCTGTGATATTTTGCATCCACACTTTTTTTTTAATTGGAGGATAATTGCTTTACAATGTTGCGTTGTTTTCTGCCGTTGCTGTTCTTCAGTCATTCACTCTTCTTGACCCCACAGACTGCAGCACGCCAGGCAGATCTTGCTTTCACCATCTCCTGGAGTTTGCTCAAACTCATGTCCATCGAGTCGGTGATGCCATCCTACCATCTCATCCTCTTTCGTCCCCTTCTCCTCCTGCCTTCAATCTTTCCAAGCATCAGGGTCTTTTCCAATGAGTCAGTTCTTTGCATGGGTGGCCAAAGTATTGGAACTTAAGCTTCAGCATCGGTCCTTCCAATGAATGTTCAGGGTTGATTTCCTTTAGGATTGACTGGTTTGGTCTCCTTGCAGTCTAAGGGACTCTCAAGAGTTCTCTAGGGCCACAATTCAAAAGCATCAATTTTTCAGTGCTCAGTCTTCTTTATGTCTAACTCTCACATCCGGACATGACTACTGGAAAGATCATATCTTTGACTCTATGGACCTTTGTTGGTAAAGTGATCTCTCTGCTTTTTAATACGCCATCTAGGTTTATCATAGCTTTCCTTCCAAGGAGCAAAGGTCTTTGAATTTCATGGCCTCAGTCACCATCTACAATGAATTTGGAGCATAAGAAGGGAAAATCTTCACGGCTTCCACTTTTTCCCCTTCTATTTGCCATGAGGTGATGGGACCGGATGCCATGATCTTAGTTTTTGAATGCTGGGTTTTAAGCCAGCTTTTTTACTTCCTCATCAAGAGGCTCTTTAGTTCCTCTTCATTTTCTGCCATTAGGGTGGTTTCTGCCAGACAGCAGTGCAAATCAGCCATCAGATCAGTCGCTCAGTCGTGTCCGACTCTTTGCGACCTCATGAATCACAGCACACCAGGCCTCCCTGTCCATCACCAACTCCCGGAGTTCACTCAGACTCACGTCCATCGAGTCGGTGATGCCATCCAGCCATCTCATCCTCTATTGTCCCCTTCTCCTCCTGTCCCCAATCCCTCACAGCATTAGAGTCTTCTCCAGTGAGTCAACTCTTCTCATGAGGTGGCCAAAATACTGGAGTTTCAGCTTTAGCATCATTCCTTCCAAAGAAATCCCAGGGCTGATCTCCTTCAGAATGGACCGGTTAGATCTCCTTGCAGTCCAAGGGACTCTCAAGAGTCTTCTCCAACACCACAGTTCAAAAGCATCAATTCTTTAGTGCTCAGCTTTCTCCACAGTCTAACTCTCACATCCATACATGACCACAAGAAAAACCATAGCCTTGACTAGACAAACCTTTGTTGGCAAAGTAATGTCTCTGCTTCTGAATATGCTGTCTAGCTTGGTTATAACTTTCCTTCCACGGAGTAAACGTCTTTTAATTTCATGGCTGCAGTCACCATCTGCAGTGATTTTGGAGCCCAGAAAAACAGTCTTACACTGTTTCCACCGTTTCCCCATCTATTTCCCATGAAGTGATGGGACCAGATGCCATGATCTTCGTTTTCTGAATGTTGAGCTTTAAGCCAACTTTTTCATTTTCCACTTTCACTTTCATCAAGAGCCTCTTTAGTTCCTCTTCACTTTCTGCCAGAAGGGTGGTGTCATCTGCATATCTGAGGTTACTGATATTTCTCCTGGCAATCTTGATTCCAGCTTGTGTTTCTTCCAGTCCAGCGTTTCTCATGATGTACTGTGCATATAAGTTAAATAAGCAGGGTGACAATATACATCCTTGACGAACTCCTTTTCCTATTTGGAACCAGTCTGTTGTTCCATGTCCAGTTCTAAGTCTATACATATCCCCTCCCTCCAGAGCTTCCCTCCTGCCCTCCTGCATCCATGCTTTTTAGAGACTTAATTACTGATACCATGTTTCCTCCATGGAGGGATGTACACTTACATATTGTGTTGACTCTGCTAAACCCCAGGGGAAGATTCTTTTCTTATCTCACCTTTACAGTGAGGAAACCAAAGTTTAGGGAGGTTAAGGGCCTTTCCAAAATTACAATGCTCTGGTTAATGGGAGCGCTAGAGTTTCAGCTACTGGTTTGACACCAAGGGGTGTGTTCTTTCCCAAGACCACAATGCTTCCAGGAGAACATTTTCAGTAAGTGCTTTTATTGTTAATTTCTTATTAAGGGTAGTGAGTGTGGTTTGTGTGCTATCTCATATTTGTTTGTTGGGGTTTTTTTTGGGGGGGAGGATGGGGAAATTTGTTGAGATTTCTTCTGGCCTAATAGATTTTCGTGGGCTTCCCTGGTGGCTCAGCAGTGAAGAATCCATCTGCCAATGCAGGAGATGCGGGTTCAGTCTCCGCGTCAGAAAGATCCCCTGGAGAAGGAAATGGCAACCCATTCCAGTATTATTGCCTGGGAAATTCCATGGACAGAGGAGCCTGGTGGGCTACAGTCCATGGGGTCGTAAAGAGTAGAGCACGACTTAGCAACTGAACAACCAGACTCCTTTCCACAGCTCTGTCCTACTTTATACGCCCACTGGCATTCTAAAAGGATTCCAATTTCTCCATATCCTTACCCACTAGTGTCACTGTCTGACATTTATATTCTGTTGTCCTGGTGGATACAGTGTGGTCTGTCATTGTGGTTTTGGTTTGATGACTAATGGATGGATCTGATGACTCGTGACGTTGAGCATCTTCTCTTGTGCTTTCTGGCCACTTGTGTATCTTCTCGGGGAAGGGTATTCTCCATTCCTTTGCCCATTGAAAAAAATTTAATAGACTTTTTTTTTTTTTTTAGTTTTCAATTTATAGAATAACTGAGCAGGAAGTACAGAGATTTCCCACTACTGCCCAGTGTTATTAACATCTTGCGTTAGGGTGGTACATTGTTACAACTGATACACCAATGTTGGTGCATTATTAACTGAAGTTCATAGTTTACATTAAGGTTCACTCTTTGCATTGTATATTCTAGTTTTTGACAAACTTATAATGCCATCTATCCATGGTTGCAGTAGCATACAAAATAGTTCCACTGCCCTAAAAATCCTTGGTGCTCTGCCCATTCATCTTCCCCTCCCCCACCCCTACCAAACACTGACAACCACTGGTCTTTTTACTGTCTCCCTAGTTTTGTCTTTTCCCAAATGTCATGTAGTTAGAGTCACAGTAGGTAGCCTTTCCAATTGGCTGCTTTCACTTTGAAATATGCATGTAATATCCCGCCATGTCTTTTTTTCCCATTTTAATATTGGGATATTCATTTATTTTTAATATCATTTTTGTGATCTCCAGGGATGTGGGCTAGGAGGTGGAGGCTACCTCATGCAGCCTTCTTGCCCTCATCTCAGGAACAGTCTGGAAGGAAGAGCGGGGCATGCCAGCTGCCCTGCCCAGCGGAAGGCCACAGCAGCGTCTTCCCTCATGTGCTGGACTGTCCATGGCGCTTTCTGGCTCCCCTTCCCTCACCCTCTTTGAGTCCCCAGTGACCTTTCTCTGTGTCCCTTAGACCTCGTGGAGAAGAGGCCGTGCTCAAGGAACTCCTCCCGCGTCTGTGAGTGCCAGGCCGGCATGTTCTGTGTCACGTCAGTGGTCAACTCCTGTGCCCGCTGCCTCCGCCACTCTGTCTGCCCGGAAGGGATGGTTGTCAAGTTGCAGGGTGAGTATCCCCACCACCCAGGACCACGATCTGTGCTGATGCCACCCCACCCCACCCCGACCTCCCACCTCCTCCTTCCTGCTGGACAGGAGACATCTCCTATCGTGATGATGCCAAGGATGCACCCAGAGGCCCCTGTGGTCCCTTCCCTACACCGCAGGTCCCAGGCTCAGAAAGAGTTCCAGGCACTGCCCTGGCTGGAGGAGGTCTTGGGTTGGCTTGAGGCTCGGGGCAGAAATTCTCTGATGCTTGATAAGCAAGAAAGAAACCTGAAGTTTCTGTCCTGGCGTTTCCCAGAAGATCAGAGCTGGTTTCCCCGTTTTGGTCCATGGATGTGCCATGCTTCTCCCTCTACCAGGTCTTCGCACATGCTGTTCCCTCTTTCTGGGACACCCTTCCTTCCCTGTTCACCCAGTGAACTCAACTCTGCCTTCAGCTGTCCGTCCAGACATCACCTCCTGACCTCTCACAGATCACGTCTCCTTCCCAACACGGATGCGAACGCTGGCCTCTGTCTCAGTGTGGTCAGTGCTCGTCTCCCTCTCTCGCAGTAGCTTCATGAGGGCCAGTACCGTGCCCAGCACATTCACAGGCATCTCCCCGAGAGGCGCGGTATCTGCTCTTCAGAGACGTCTGTCGACTGATGTGACCGGGAGATCAGAGCTGGGGGCGGGTGGAGTTCAAATCTGGTTGGATTCGCCCTGCTCATGCAGAACCCTCAGCAGATGGATCCTCAGAAGGCCGCCACCTGCAGGCAGGCGAGGTGCACGTTCGCATGCTAAGTCACTTCAGTCCTGTCTGACTCTGTGCGAGCCTATGGACCGTAGCCTCCCAGGCTCCTCGGTCCATGGGCTTCTTCAGGAAAGAATACTGGAGTGGGGAGCTGTTCCCTTCGCCAGGGGATCTTCCCAACCCGGGGATCGAACCCGCGTCTCCTGTGGCCTCTGCAATGGCAACTAGTGCCACCTGGGAAAGGGTTCTCAACTGGGCATCAGATACCTGGGATTTTGTACAGCTTTGCATCTGTGGTTTGCCATTCCCTTCTCCAGCGGACCACACCCTGTCATATCTCTCCACCATGACCCGCCCATCCCAGGTTGCCCCTCGGGCATGGCTTAATCTCATTGAGTTAGACAGGGGTGTGGTCCTTGTGTGATTAGATTGACTAGTTATCTGTGAGAATGGTTTTAGTGTATTTGCCCTCTGATGCCCTCTTTCAAGACCAACTGTCTTACTTGGGTTTCTCTTACCTTGGGCGTGGGGTATCTCATCCCGGCTGCTTCTGGCTGCTCCCGGCCAGCGAAGCACAGCCATCGCACCTTACCTTGGACGAGGGGTCTCTTCTCTCCGCCGCCCTTCCTGACCTCGGTTGTGGGGTAGCTGACACAGTTGACCTTCATCCACTTTCTCCCCTCCTCCTTTAAGGGCCTGACGGTACTCAAGGAAAAACTACAGGGTAATGACCACTCGAGAGACGGCTGGGGCCGGCCCCTAGACTGCGGGAAGGGCGGGCACTCCTTGTGGCGCGGACTCCACCGAGTTGGCGGCAGCGGCGGCGCTCCCCATGAACAGTATGAAAAGACAAAATGATAGGATACTGAAAGAGAAACTTCCCAGGTCAGTAAGGGCCCAATATGCTACTGGAGATCAGTGGAGAAATAACTCCAGAAAAAATGAAAGGATGGAGCCAAAACAAAAAGAATACCCAGCTGTGGATATGTCTGGTGATAGAAGCAAAGTCCGATGCTGTAAAGAGCAATATTGCATAGGAACCTGGAATGTCAGGTCCATGAATCAAGGCAAATTAGAAGTGGTCAAACAAGAGATGGCAAGAGTGAATGTTGACATTCTAGGAATTAGCGAACTAAAATGGACTGGAATGGGTGAATTTAACTCGGATGACCATTATATCTACTACTGTGGGCAGGAATCCCTCAGAAGAAATGGAGTGGCCATCATGGTCAACAAAAGAGTCCGAAATGCAGTACTTGGATGCAATCTCAAAAATGACAGAATGATTTCTGTTCGTTTCCAAGGCAAACCATTCAATGTCACAGTAATCCAAATCTATGCCCCAACCAGTAACGCCGAAGAAGCTGAAGTTGAAAGGTTCTATGAAGACCTACAAGACCTTTTAGAACTAACACCCAAAAAAGATGTCCTTTTCATTATAGGGGACTGGAATGCAAAAGTAGGAAGTCAAGAAACACCTGGAGTAACAGGCAAATTTGGCCTTGGAATACGGAATGAAGCAGGGCAAAGACTAATAGAGTTTTGCCAAGAAAATGCACTGGTCATAGCAAATACCCTCTTCCAACAACACAAGAGAAGACTCTATACATGGACATCACCAGATGGTCAACACCGAAATCAGATTGATTATATTCTTTGCAGCCAAAGATGGAGAAGCTCTATACAATCAGCAAAAACAAGACCAGGAGCTGACTGTGGCTCGGACCATGAACTCCTTATTGCCAAATTCAGACTGAAATTGAAGAAAGTAGAGAAAACTACTAGACCATTCAGGTATGACCTAAATCAAATCCCTTATGATTATACAGTGGAAGTGAGAAATAGATTTAAGGGCCTAGATCTGATAGATAGAGTGCCTGATGAACTATGGAAAGAGGTTCGTGACATTGTACAGGAGACAGGGATCAAGACCATCCCCATGGAAAAGAAATGCAAAAAAGCAAAATGGCTGTCTGGGGAGGCCTTACAAATAGCTGTGAAAAGAAGAGAAGCAAAAAGCAAAGGAGAAAAGGAAAGATATAAACATCTAAATGCAGAGTTCCAAAGAATAGCAAGAAGAGATAAGAAAGCCTTCTTCAGTGATCAATGCAAAGAAATAGAGGAAAACAACAGAATGGGAAAGACTAGGATCTCTTCAAGAAAATCAGAGATACCAAAGGAACATTTCATGCAAAGATGGGCACGATAAAGGACAGAGATGGTGTGGACCTAACAGAAGCAGAAGATATTAAGAAGAGGTGGCAAGAATACACAGAAGAACTGTACAAAAAAGAGCTTCAAGACCTAGATAATCATGATGATGTGATCACTGACCTAGAGCCAGACATCTTGGAATGTGAAGTCAAATGGGCCTTAGAAAGCATCACTACGAACAAAGCTAGTGGAGGTGATGGAATTCCAGTGGAGCTATTCCAAGTCCTGAATGATGATGCTGTGAAAGTGCTACACTCAATATGCCAGCAAATTTGGAAAACTCAGCAGTGGCCACAAGATTGGAAAAGGTCAGTTTTCATCCCAATCCCAAAGAAAGGCAATGCCAAGGAGTGCTCAAACTACCGCACAATTGCACTCATCTCACACGCTAGTAAAGTAATGCTCAAAATTCTCCAAGCCAGGCTTCAGCAATATGTGAACCGTGAACTTCCTGATGTTCAAGCTGGTTTTAGAAAAGGCAGAGGAACCAGAGATCAAATTGCCAACATCCGCTGGATCATGGAAAAAGCAAGAGAGTTCCAGAAAAACATCTATTTCTGCTTTATTGACTATGCCAAAGCCTTTGACTGTGTGGATCACAATAAACTATGGAAAATTCTGAAAGAGATGGGAATACCAGACCACCTGATCTGCCTCTTAAGAAATCTGTATGCAGGTCAGGAAGCAACAGTTAGAACTGGTCATGGAACAACAGACTGGTTCCAAATAGGAAAAGGAGTACGTCAAGGCTGCATATTGTCACCATGTTTATTTCACTTATATGCAGAGTACATCATGAGAAATGCTGGACTGGAAGAAACAGAAGTTGGAATCAAGATTGCCGGGAGAAATATCAATAACCTCAGATATGCAGATGACACCACTCTTATGGCAGAAAGTGAGGAGGGGCTAAAAAGCCTCTTGATGAAAGTGAAAGTGGAGAGTGAAAAGGTTGGCTTAAAGCTCAACATTCAGAAAACGAAGATCATGGCATCTGGTCCCATCACTTCATGGGAAATAGATGGGGAAACAGTGGAAACAGTGTCAGACTTTGTTTTTCTGGGCTCCAAAATCACTGCAGATGGTGACTGCAGCCATGAAATTAAAAGACGCTTGCTCCTTGGAAGGAAAGTTATGACCAACCTAGATAGCATATTCAAAAGCAGAGACATTACTTTACCAACAAAGGTTCGCCTAGTCAAGGCTATGGTCTTTCCTGTGGTCATGTATGGATGTGAGAGTTGGACTGTGAAGAAGGCTGAGCGCCGAAGAATTGATGCTTTTGAACTGTGGTGTTGGAGAAGACTCTTGAGAGTCCCTTGGACTGCAAGAAGATCCAACCAGTCCATTCTGAAGGAGATCAATCCTGGAATTTCTTTAGAAGGAATGATGCTAAAGCTGAAACTCCAATATTTTGGCCACCTCATGCGAAGAGTTGACTCATTGGAGAAGACTCTGATGCTGGGAGGGATTGAGGGCAGGAGGAGAAGGGGACGACAGAGGATGAGATGGCTGGATGGCATCACTGACTCGATGGATGCGAGTCTGAGTGACCTCCGGGAGCTGGTGATGGACAGGGAGGCCTGGTGTGCTGCGGTTCATGGGGTCGCAAAGAGTCGGACACGACTGAGCGACTGATCTGATCTGATCTGATCTTGCATCTGTGGGGTGTGTTCCCAGCCCTCTCTGGGCCTCAGTCTCACCTTCTGTAAATGAGGAAGTGTAACTGGAAGGCCTTGCATGGGGGCTTTTCTTGCTTAGAAGCTCTTCTCTAAGAAAAGCTGCTGTGAGTTCTGTTGCTGGCTCTCTCGACGGCATTCCTGCATCTGCCACACGGTGGCGCCAGAGGCCTCTCTTTCCTGCCCCCCAGACCGCTGCCCAAAGCTGTACCACTGGCCATCTGTGGTCACTGAGCACTTAAAGTATGGCCAGTCACTTGAGAGAGGCTGTCAGTATAGAATATGCGCTGGATTTCAAATATTTAGTACACAGAAAGTATACATTTCGTTATTTCTTATGTTGATTTTTGTTGTTCAGTCTCTCAGTCGTGTCGGACTCTTTGAGACCCCATAGCCAACAAAGGTTCGCCTAGTCAAGGCTATGGTTTTTCCTGTGGTCATGTATGGATGTGAGAGTTGGACTGTGAAGAAGGCTGAGCGCTAAAGAATTAATGCTTTTGAACTGTGGTGTTGGAGAAGACTCTTGAGAGTCCCTTGGACTGCAAGGAGAGCCAAACAGTCCATTCTGAAGGAGATCAGCCCTGGGATTTCTTTGGAAGGAATGATGCTAAAGCTGAAACTCCAGTACTTTGGCCACCTCATGTGAAGAGTTGACTCATTGGAAAAGACTCTGATGCTGTGAAGGATTGGGGACAGGAGGAAAAGGGGACGACAGAGGATGAGATGGCTGGATTGCATCACCAACTCGATGGACATGAGTCTGAGTGAACTCCGGGAGTTGATGATGGACAGGGAGGCCTGGTGTGCTGCGATTCATGGGGTCACAAAAGTTGGACACGACTGAGTGACTGAACTGAACTGAACTGAGACTGCAGCACGCCAGGTTTCCCTGTCCTTTACTATCTCCCGGAGTCTGCTCAAACACATGTCCATTGTCTCGATGATGCCATCCAACCATATCATCTGCCCTCTTCTCCTGCCCTCAGTCTTTCCCAGCATCAAGGTCTTTTCCAATGAGTTGGCTCCTCACATCGGGTGGCCAAAGTATTAGAGCTTCAGCTTCAGCATCAGTCCTTCCAATGAATATTCAGGGTTGATTTCCTTTAGGATTAACTGGTTTGTGTTGATTATCTATTGGCATAATTTGTGTCCAACTCTTTGTGACCCTTTGGACTGCAGCCCTCCAGGCTCCTCTGTCCATGGGATTTTTCAAGCAAGAATACTGGAACAGGTTGCCGTTTCTTCCTCCAGGGGATCTTCCTGAGCCAGAGATCAAACCTGCATCTCCTGTATTGGCAGGCAGATTCTTTATCTGCCAAGCCATTTGGAAAGTTCATATTTTAGATATGTTGGGTTAAATGTATTGCTTAATTTCACTTGTTTGTTCTTTACTATCCAAAATGTGGCTACTGGACAGTTTTAAATGGTGACTTGTGATCCACACATTTTCTGCTTTTAAAGCTTGTAAAGCACTCCATCCTTTGGCTGCCAAACCCTGGCTCGATTCCTCTGTGAGATGAGTTCCCACTGAACAACTCTCAGGGCCTCAGTCTCTCCAGCTATAGAGTGGAAAGTCATTTCTGTCTCAGGTGGAGCTTACAGCTAGGTCTTACCCTAAGACCTTGCACTGACTTTCTCCTCTGAAATTTTCCAGACTCCTTAAGGCTATATTAGCCCCATTTTACAAGTGAGGAAATTAAGGTTCAGAGATGGCTGGTAATTGCTTAAGACGACACAGCAGGGAATATCTAGTCCAATGTTTGAAACTTATGCTCAAGTCTTGTCACCCCACCACAGTGCAGGTAGATGAGATGAGTCAGCCTCACTCATAGCCACTTCCACGAAAACGTTCAAACTCAGGTCCACTTGATTGAAAGCACTATGTTTTCTTCTCCACTTTGCTTCCACCCAGTATTCTTCAGAACTCTTTGGTTTGCAAGTCACAAATTATTTGGTTCATGTAGTTGAAAATTTTCTTTGTGGAGCTTCAGGTATGGCTGGATCCAGGAGCTCTGTCTTGTCTCCGTCTCTCATCTCTGTCTTCATGTGTTGTTTTTCCTGTAAAATATCTACCAGCAGCTCCAGACTTGCTTCCTACTCAACTCCAGTGGAAAATCTGCTTCTCCTTCCCATATTCTCAACAACAAAAACAAAACCTTGAAGTTGCTTCTCACAGACATGGCTTGGGTCAGGTGCCCACCCCTGAACCAGCCCATCATGGCCACAGGAATGGGATGGATTGATTGGTGCAGCCTGTCCCATGGCTGTTCCTGGAAGTGGGAGTGGGGTGGTCAGTCCATCCCAGCTCCTTACCACAGATGCTGAAATTGGGAAGTGTAATTCTCCCGGGAAAACTGGGCTACTTTACCCCAAAGGTGAACGGATGCTGGACAGGCATAAAGATCAGATGGCCTCTGTGTTTCTCTGGGTTGTGGTGGCAAGAGGTCTGCTCCTGGAATCTCTGGCTCCTCAGCACCAAAGCTGAAGGCATCACTGTCCTCCTTGCAGGCACAGCGCACAAGGACACCGTCTGTGAGCCGGCTTCCCCAGGGGCAAGGCCCAACTGCAGTGCCAGCCCGCAGGACTGCAAGGGCCCCACCAGGTGACTCTCAGCCCCACACTATCCAGCTGACTCTCATGTGGGGCTGTCCCACCTGATAGGAGACCCAGGGCATTGTGGGCTGGGGATGTGGGTAGGGGTCAGTCCAGGGCATCAGGAATCCAAGGGGCCTCTCTGCTGAGCAGAAAGGTCATTGAGGCCCTACTGTGTGCCCAGCCTGCCCTGAGCACACAAGAGACCCAGAAGGACAAGAAAACACAGCTCTTGCTCCCAGGATCTGACAGAGGGCCTGCCAGAGGCTGTGGGCAGAGTCTGGGGGCCCCTTCTCTATAGAAACAGCTATCCCTGAGCACAGATTTCCCCGGCACCATCAGAAGAATTGCCAGTCCCATCTCTGGCTTCCTTCCCAGTGACGCCATCCCCCAGGCCAAGCCCACCCTGACCTCCCCAGCAAGCCCTGGTGCCAGGACCATGCTTCTTGGAGGGGACATCCCCCTCGCCCCAGAAGATGCTTCTAAAATGACTCCCAACTCCAGCTCCTTCGTGATGAAGCTCAATCCAGATCCAGGTAAGCTCTCCGGGGAGCCAGGGGCAGTCTCCAGGGCAATGGTGTCCAATGGGTGGAGTACGGTGTGTGGGGTGGTCGGGGCAAACAGTCACTGAACCAGTATGGGGAGAAGAGGATCTCAAGGCCTTCTGGGACTGAGACCTTCGAGGGCCAGAGTAGAGAATGGAAGGACTCACTTGTTTCCTGGTTTGGGTACCAGACACTGAGGCATGCTGGGGCAGCAGAGCAGGCCTGTCCCTGCAGGTATCAATATGATGCCTGCCTCTAGTTCCCATGGCAACAGATTAGGGTCCCCATTCACTCCTGTGTATTACCCGATAGTCTTCCATTGTACGTGAATGTATAAGAATACTACACTTTGTTTGACAGTTTTTGGATATTTGGGTTGTTTCTCCTTTTTGGCTGTAGTGAATAATGAAAAACAAGTCTTTGATGAATATGTTTTCATTTCTCTTTGTTTTTTTGAATTGATCTCTAGGACTTCTTATAATTCTGGGTTTGAGCCCTTTGTCTTACAGTTGTGTTTAAAATCTCTTCTCCCACACTGGGGCTTGCCTTCTCATCCTCTTTATGGTGTCTTTTGATGAAGAGGTGTTTTTAATTTCAGTGTAGTCAAATTGATCCATCTTTTCCTTTATGACTAGTGCTTCTCATGTTCTGCTCTGCAAGGCTTTTCCTCCACTGAGGTCTCAACAACAGCCTACATTTATTTCCTAAGGTCATTACTGTTTTGCCTTTGTTTAAAGTGTCCCTATGAATATCCAGTTGAATCCACACCATTTATCAAATCAATTGTCCTTTCCTCACTGTTTTACACGCCATCTTTGTTGTAAATCAAGGGTCCATATTTGTATGGTTAGGACTATCTGTTTTATATGTAGTCGTGTGTGTACGTTAATCCCAACAGCCTAATTTATCCCTCTCGCCATTTGAGTCTTCTTTAAATTCTCCCAATAATGCTTTATTATGATCTGTGTAGAGATATTTACATCTTTTTGTTAGATTTCTACGTCTTTGGTATTTCTGTTGATAATATAAATAATATCTTTTTCAATACTTCATGTGCTAACTTTTTTATTGTTAGTACTAGTTTGAACTGTGTGAGATGCCAATATTTGATTATTTCTGTCCTATCTAAACAGCAATTTCATGTGGTTCAGTGCAAATATATAGACATTCAATTGATTTTGATACAGTGGCATTATATCCAACTATCCTGCTAAAATCACTTATTCCTTTTAATAATGTATCTACAAACTCTCAGGATGGTCTGTGCAGTCTGTGGTATCATCTGTCCATAAGTGCTTGATGTCTTCCTTTCTAACCTTGCTCATTTTGTTTTTTTCTTGCCTTATTGCATTGCCTATGATCTATGGGACCAAACTGAATAGAAGTTGTGATGGTAGGCATCCTTGTATCCTTGTTGAACTCAAAGAGAGAGTGGCTACCAAAGTTTTGAGCTGGGCAGTGACAGAGCAGCGAGACTGGGGAGAGGACTCTGGCAAAGGGGAGGGGCCAGAAACAGGAGAGTCATTTTGGAGGCAGTTAGTGCTCTTTTCCTGTGTGGCATTAGACACATCCCTTCCCTCTCTGAGCCTGAGGACTCCCTCTGAAGGACTAATTGACATGTGCAGAGTTTGGAAGCTGGTCATGGAGCTGGGGGGCTTCAGTGATGGAGGGTGGGATAGGGTGAGGGTGAGGCCTCTGCCATCGTGACCTGGCCTGAAGCTTCTTTGCTTCTTTTCCCAGGGCCAACCCTGCAGCCCCCATGCCCTCGGGGGTCTGCTGACTGCAGGAAGCAGTGTAACCACGACTACTACCTGGACAGGGATGGTCGCTGCAAGGCCTGTGTGACATGTTCAGGAGGTAAGGGCCATGTCTCTCTTCCTGGGGCCTCTTCCAGAGAGCAGGGATGGTCTTGGAAGGAGAGGCCAAGAATCTGGGGGTGGGAGCCCTGAGTTGGGTCTTGGATGCTCAGTTCTCGGGAGCCTGGATCACTTGGCTGGCATTTTTTGAGCAATTGGCTTCTAGTGACTCCCACTGATGATTGTGGGTTTTGATAGCCGTGACTCCCTTTCAGAGCGTTTCCATTCACTCACTCTGTCTTGCAAGGAAGCATTTGTTAATCAGCTACCCGTTTCAAGCTTGTCTCATTATTTTTTGTACTATCCTATGACACCTGGATTGAGATTGCCCCCACTTTACAGAAGAGGAGACTGAGCCTTGGGGAAGCCAGGGGACTTCCAGGGCCACAAGCCCTCACAAATGGCAGGGCCAGGATTTGAACCTAGGGCATCTGGTACCAGGTTCTGGGCTTACCACTCACTCCACTGCCTCTCAGAGCACCACTGTACAAGCCCTTAGAGACTGACTGCTGGTGTTCTCCCGGCGGCCAGCTGCCCGCAGCACCACCAGCCGCCCTGTGAAGTCCATGCAGCTGCCCAGGTCCCAGACTGCCATGGGTGTAGCCCCAGCCCAAGACAGCCTCCACCACCAGGGGGAGGTGTGATTCTGTCTCTGCAGCAACATGGACTGGAATCAGGGGAGGCCATGTGGGGAAAAGGACATTCTGTTTGTGGTCATTGGAGGTTACTGTTCTGGTTACTAAGGTCACAGAGCAAATTTTCTCAAATCTGAGTGGCAAAAAGCAAACCATTCATTGTAGTCGTGGAGTCTGTGAGTCAGAATTCAGACGTGATGCCAGAGGGCCAGCTGGTGTCTGCTCCATGAGGTCTGAGGTTTCAGTTGGAAACCCTTAAGCTTGAGAGCTGGAATCATCTGCACCTTCTTCATTCACGGGTCTGGGGTTGGCACTCTCAAATTCTTTCCATTTTGGCTGCTATTTGGGCTTCCTTTGGGTGCTGAACCCAAAGATAAGTTGGTAGTAGAATAGAAACCATACTCATTTTTATGACCCAGCTTCAGAAGTTACTCAGAAGGTAGGGAATCTGCCTGCAATGCAGGAGACACGGGTTCGATCTTTGGGTCGGGAAGGTCCCCCAGAGAAGGGATGGCAACCCACTCCAGTACTCTTGCCTGGAGTATCCCATGGACAAAGAAGCCTGGCGAGCTAGAGTCCATGAGGTTGCCAAGAGTCAGACACAACTGAGCAACTAACACACTCAGAAGTTACATGGTGTGACTTCCACTGCATTCTGCCTCTGAAGGCAGGGGGACAGGTTCCCCTGGAGTCATGGAAGGAAAAAGAAGTCGAGTTTTTGGATGAGTAAGTGGCCAAGCTCTGGAAGAGCAGACAGACTGAAAGCTATTGCTATGGCCATTCCTGGAAAAAATATAATCTATCACAGCTGCTGTGTCAGATGAGGAAATAAAGAGATGAGTCTGGGCCCCAGAATTCCTTCAAGTTGCATAAAGGAAGCCCTGCGAGGCTGTGGCGTAGAGCCCAAGTGCCTGGGGTCAAATCTTGGCTTTACTGCTTGGGAGCTTATAAACTCAAGCAAGTTTCTTAACCTCTCTGGGCCTGTTTCCTCATCAGTAAAATGGGCATTATAAAAGACCTTTTGCAGAGAGGTGTTCTGAGAGTTAAATAGGTTAAACTGAGTTAATCTGGATAGAGTGCTAGAAACACTGCCTCAAACAGGCTTGGTTATGTTACTACAATATTATAATTAATAGTGCAGTCCCTAGTCATTATCATGCAGGGCTTCTAAGCCTCTAAGTCCCACCAATGTCTTTATTGAGCAAATTGCATTTATCTAGCCCACTGATACAGTAATTCTATTTTCACCCGTTAATGAAGTATGCAGAATATCCCTAAACATGTATAAATGCATGGTTACACTTTGTATTTTATAAAACCACTAACAATTTCTTTTTATTTTGGAGAAAACCCCACTTTTCATCATTACAATTTTTAAACATCCTCAGAAGTAGAGATAATCAGAAGTGGTTATGAACTGTCACCTGATTTTAAAGAATTATCAAGTCATGGCCAGTCTTGGTTCATCTTTACTCATGCTCACTCACCCCTAATCTTTGAATTATTTTCTTTAAAAAAATTTTTTGGGGGATTTTTCTTTTAATAGCTTTACTAATACAGATAGTAATAGTAAATTACTAGATACAGATACACACAATAAATACAGTTGACATACTAGATACAGATAGATACAGTTGACATGCAATAAAAATTACATGTTTAAAGTGTGCAGTTTGATAAATTTTGAGATGTGTGTGGCTGTGAAACCATCACCACAATCAAGATAATGAACTGTCTGTCCACCTCCCCAAAGGTTCCTTAAGCTCCTTACCATCCCTTCCACCATTCCTGGCCCCTACTCCCATTCCCAGTATGCTGTCACTATGAAAGAGTTTGCATTTTCTAGCTTTTCCTATAAACAGAATTATAGAGCATAGACTCTTTTTTTTTTTTTTGGCTGCACTGAACGGCATGCAGGATCTTAATTCTCCAAGCAGGGATCGAACCTGTGCCCCCTGCAGTGGAAACACGGAGTACTAGCCATTGGACTGCCAGGGGAGTCCCTATATACACCTTTTTTGGTCCAACTTCTTTCATTCAGCATAGTTACTTTCTGCACCAAAAGATCTGCTCAACAGAATAATCGAATAAGCACGTGTTCCTGGGCAAATCCGTCTCTGCCCTCTGGGGGTTCTCTGGGTTCCTGCCTTCTTTATTCCAGTCCTTCCTCGGGCCCCTTCTCTGTCCCCCAGATGGCCTCGTGGAGAAGACGCCTTGCACATGGAACTCTTCCCGAATCTGCGAGTGTCAACCTGGCATGTTCTGCGCCACGCCAGTCACCAATTCCTGTGCCCGCTGCGTCACCCGCCCCAACTGCCCACCAGGGATGGTCACCAAGCTCCAGGGTAAGCGGTTCACACCCTCAACCAAGGGGCTGAGCTCTGTGCCCCTACAGCTGTGCCTCTCCCCTCCTCCAACCAACAAAGGACCTTCATTCCTAGCTATTAACTAGGTCAGATTTGGACTATGGTTTCTCTTTGCATAGTTAGATCCAGGAAATGGTAAAAAACCCAAACTTGGCATTTTGGCAAGAGTTTCTAATGATTGTTTTAAATTATTTAAAAGTTTTGTTATTCTTCTCCTTGAAATTATTGGGCTGGTAAAATCTTGACTTGCTTGCAAGGTTGTTTTATTGACTCAAGATAGATCAATATAAAGCTTATGAGGAAGCTTCCAATTCAAATGGTGGACATTCGCCAAAGTGAGAAAAAGTATAAACCCTCGTCAGCAGACAAAATAACAACAACAAAAAAAAGAATTCATCAGCAGATGAGAGAGTTCAACGGCTTTTAGAAGGTAGAAAACAGATGGCAGGGTGGTAACAAATGAAACCCAAGTAGAGGAAAACCCACCCCAGAATTCACTCCTTGAGGCTGGCAGAAAAGTGAGGGTAATCTGCTCATAAGACCCCCAGGGAGGCTCTGGGCTCAGACCAGGTAACTAAAATGAAGGATGGGGGTGGAGGAGAGAATTAGAAAGTGCGGTAAGCTGCAACTTCATTTCCAACATAAAAATTAAAAATGGGTAACAATCTACCTGCAATGCAGGAGACCCAGCTGATTCTTGGGTCAGGAAGAATCCCCTGGAGAATAAACTGGCAACCAACTCCAGTGTTCTTGCCTAGAGAATTCCATGGACAGAGGACCCTGGCAGGCTAAGCCCATGGGGTGACAAGAATTGGATAAGAAAATCCCATGGATGGGCTGCAGTCCATGAGGTCGCTGAGAGTCGGACACGACTGAGCGACTTCACTTTCACTTTTCACGTTCACGCATTGGAGAAGGAAATGGCAACCCACTCCAGTGTTCTCGCCTGGAGAATCCCAGGGACGGGGGAGCCTGTTGGGCTACCGTCTATAGGGTCGCACAGGGTCCGACACGACTTAGCAGCAGTAGCAGATAAGCAGCTGCTGCTGCTAAGTCACTTCAGTCGTGTCCGACCCTGTGTGACCCCATAGACGGCAGCCCACGAGGCTCCCCCGTCCCTGGGATTCTCCAGGCAAGAACACTGGAGTGGGTTGCCATTTCCTTCTCCAATGCATGAAAGTGAAAAGTGAAAGTGAAGTCGCTCAGTTGTGTCCGACCCTCAGCGAACCCCATGAACTGTAGCCTACCAGGCTCCTCCATCCATGGGATTTTCCAGGCAAAAGTACTGGCGTGGGGTGCCATTGCAGCAACTAAACCACCAACAATGCAAAACCAACCAACCAAAGTGCAATCTAAAAAATAAATGAATATAACAACAATGACAAAACACGCAGCAATGATATACCATGGGCTGTGACAAGTCTGAGAGATCAAATTTTTGTCTAACAACACTGAAGGACTATCTAGAGATAACTAGGTATTGGCCACTCTGGTGCGAAGCCCTCTTTGCTTGTGTCTTTGGAAGTACACCCTGTCAGTAGGCTATTCCTGCCCAGTCACCCTGAGTGAAAGCCTTGCAGCTCACACTCCCCACCCATGATCCCAGAGTTCCCAGGCAGGCCTCCTGCTGAGAGAAGAGCCCCATGGTGAAAAGGACATACTAAGAGCAGAGTAGGAGAAACCCCACCTGCTGCTGGAATGTTCAGCACTATTCTTTTTAAATAAATATGAATGAGAAGTATAGATCTTCCGACTTATAAGGAAAAACAGCACTATGAAGGAAAATAACAAGATACACAAACAGAAAAACTTACTACCAATGAAGCCATGAACCCAGGAATGGAAGAGAAAATAATTAGTGTCCACAGAAAAATTCGAGAAGTTACAACCACAGAGTGATAACAGAAGGCAATGAAGAAGGAACAGTAAGAAAATAGAAGACAAGAAATGACTTTTAGAAAGTGTGCTTGTTACCAATCTGTTGCCTCTCAGGTCCCAATTCACCTATGAACCCTTGGCTATGCAAAAAGAGATTAGTCTCTTCAAGCATTTTCTCCTTGTGCATGTGATTCTAGTATATGACAGTAGAGGGCGCAAGAGGACCACTGCAGAAGAAAGGAGGTGTTTCTTGACTGCCTTTGCTTTTCCTTGTTCCTGCTGGAGAGTCTATTTCCAGGGCCTGTGGATGGGGACATGTGGTGGTGCCCTGACCCAGTCATCCTTCCAGAGTAGGCAGTCTCTTGGCAACCTCACAATGAGACTTAGATTGAAATGACCTACCAAGAGCAAAGCAGGATGAATGAAGAGTACCCACATCCAGACATAACGGATGTACACACGTGCACGCCTAGTTACCTCCGACTCTGTGAGTCCATGGACTGTAGCCTGCCAGACTCCTTTATCCATGAGATTTTATAACAAGAATACTGGAGTGGGTTGTCATTTTCTTTTCTGGGGGACCTTCCCAACTCAGAGATAAAACCTGCGTCTCTTGCGTCTTCCTGCATTGGCAGGCAGATGCTTTACCACTGGCGCCACCTGGGAAGCCTGACATAACAGATGTACCACCATTTATTTATCCATCCACCAGCTGATGGACATTTGGCTTGTTTCCAGTTTAGGGCTACTATGAATAAAGCAGCTACAAATGTTCATGTATGGGTTTTTGTGTGGACATGCATTTTCATTTCATGGGTAAATACCTAGGAGAGGGATGCCTGGGTCATTATGCTGGCCTACACAGAATGTCTTTGTGGGTCAGATCAAAGCTGGCCGCCTGTGATCTGACCCAGCCATTTCTTTTTACGGGTGGAGGGAACCATGCGTAGAGCCAGAAGTAGAGCTGGGACACAGAGATCCTGGAGTCACCCCCAAGTACTCTCCACTGAACCACACCAGCTCCTTCCTAGTTGACCAGAGAATTTTTTTTAGCTTAAATGCAATCATGTTTAAAAGCAGATTAAAAATATTTTCAGGGAATTCCCTGGTGGCTCAGTGCTTTGGACTCAGAGCTTTCACTGAAGGAGCCCAAGTTCAATCCCTGGTCAGGGAATTAAGATTCTGCAAGCCACACAGCATGGCAAAAACAAGAGAGGCATTTTCAGACATAAAAGGGCAGTCTGCTTCCCCAACCTCATGTATCCTTTCTTAGAAAGTTACTTGAAGATGTAATCCAGTTAAATGAGGGGCAAAAAGAAAAGCCATGAAATCTAGAAAACAGTGGCTCCATCCCAGGAGAGCAAAGAAGGGAAGTCCCAGAATGACACCGGTGCTAAAGACATGACAACATCTGGTTAAGCCTCATCGGAGCAGGAAAGTGAGGGGCGCCAGGGAATCATCTGCAGGAACAGAAGTTAGAATGGTGGTCAATTTCATGAGTAGTAGAGTTGAACAACTTGAGGATATGGTGAAGGCATATTATTCTTTCATCAACAGAAAAGAAAAAAGGCAATTGAAAACTCTAGGGAAAGTTAAAAAGCTGACAAAAAACGTGCAGCTCAAGTATGAAGATGAAAATTTCATCTGATTTTAAGCAGTTTCTGGGTGTATGGGGAAAGATTCCATTTGACCTCGATGCTAAGACCGTTCTGGCCCAAGGATCAGGTGTTTGGATTTAAAGAGAAGTATTTAAGTTGGGTAAACAATATCTTTTTTTTTAAGTTTCTAAATGGGTCTAAGAGCAGGCATGTTCCTTCCTGCTGCCTCTCCCCTCCACCCCACCCCACTTTCCAGTGAGCCTTTTCCAGAGAACACAGGCAGATTAAGTAGGGGCTAAATGATGTCTTCTGTTGACCTTCAGATCCAAAGGAGGAAAAAAGGGGAGAATCAGTAACTTGTGGAGGAAAGAGGAAGGTTACAGAGAGGTATGGTAAATACATACAGAGAAGGGATGAGAGGCACCCAGGAGTGCTGGGCTCAACTTCTCTGCTTAGAGGAAGGACAACATTCCTGTTTCTGGATTCTGTCGCAGGTGGCCCTAGAAGGGAGGCTGCCTTGAAGGGAGGTCAGCTGGTGCTAACTGGGTGGTGTTGTTGTTCAGTCACTCAGGTCATGTCCAACTCTTTGCAACCCCATGGACTGCAGCACACCAGGCTTTCCATCACCATCTCCTAGAGTTTGCTCAAACTCATGTCCTTTGAGTCGGTGATGCCATCCAACTATCTCATCCTCTGTCTCTCCCTTCTCCTCCTGCCTTCAATCTTTCCCAGCATCAGGGTCTTTTCCAATGAGTCAACTCTTCGCATCAGGTGGCCAAAGTATTGGAGCTTCAGCTTCAGCATCAGTCCTTCCAATGAATATTCAGGACTGATTTCCTTAAGGATTGACTGGTTGGATCTCCTTGCAGTCCAAGGGACTCTTAAGAGTCTTCTCCAACACCACAGTTTGAAAACATCAATTCTTCAGCACTCAGCCTTCTTTATGGTCCAACCCTCCCATCCATACATGACTACTACTGGAGAAACCATAGCTTTGACTAGATGGAGCTTTGTTGGTAAAGTGATGTCTCTGCTTTTTAATATGCTGTCTAGGTTTGTCATAGCTTTTCTTCCAAGTAGCAAGCGTCTTTTAATTTCATGGCTGCAGTCGCCAGTTGCAGTGATTTTGAAACCCAAGAAAATAAAGTCTGTCACTGTTTCCATTGTTTCCTGGGTGTAGCTACAGTTAGTGTTCTTGAGCAAAAGAGCTCCTCCAGTCCTCTCCAAGTCAACTCTCACGGAATCCCCAGGACATCGCAAATACAAGTAGAAATTATCATAACAATTGCATTATCTTCCTCATAGCCCAAGCTCTCCAGGCTTCAATTAATTCAGATAATAGTCTGGTGACTGCATGGAAAGACACAGTGTCTTTTTTTTTTTTTTTTAATGTTTTTTACTTTACTTTTTTTAAAATAAATAATTCTGTTTATTTATTTTTGGCTGTGCTGGGTCAGTTGCTGCAAGGGCTTTTTCTCTAGTTGCAGTGAGTGGGGACTTCTCTCTAGCCGTGGTATGTGGGCGTACTGCACTGGCTTCTCTTGTTGCAGAGCATCGGCTCTATGGTGCGTGGGCTTCGGTAGTTGTGACTCATGGGCTGTATACCACAGGCTCAATAGTTATGGTGCATGAGCTTATTTGCTTTGCAGCATGTGGGATCCTCCCGGATCAGGGATCCAACCCGTGTTTCCGCACTGGCAGGCAGATTCTTTACCACTGAGCTACTAGGGAAGTCCTAATTTGCTGATTTTTAATCACTCTACAATATTGTGTTGGTTGGTTGTGTGTGTGTGTGTGTGTGTGTGTGTGTGTGTGTGTGTGCGTGTGTCAGTCACTCAGCTGTGTCTGACTCTTTGCAACCCCACAGACCGTAGCCCGCCAGGCTCCTCTGTCCATGGGATTTTCCAGGTAAGGATACTGGAGTGGGTTGCCATTTCCTTCTCCAGTGGATGTTCCTGACCCAGGGATTGAACCTGGGTCTCCTGCATTGCAGGTGGACGCTTTTCCATCTGAGCTACCAGGGAAGTTTCTGCCATGTATCAACAGGAATTGGTCATATAGGTACGCCCCTTCCCTCTTGAACCTCCCTGCCACCTCCTACTGTCTATGTGAAAACCTCCAAAAAGCGGAGGGTTCCTCAGTTCAGTTCAGTCGCTTAGTCGTGTCCGACTCTTTGCGACCCCATGAATCACAGCACGCCAGGCCTCTGTGTCCATCACCAACTCCCAGAGTTTACCCAAACTCATGTCCATCGAATCGGTGATCATCCAGCTATCTCATCCTCTGTCGTCCCCTTCTCCTCCTGCCCCCAGTCCCTCCCAGCATCAGGGTCTTTTCCAATGAGTCAACTCTGCACGAAGTGGCCAAAGTATTGGAGTTTCAGCTTCAACATCTGTCCTTCCAATGAAAACCCAGGACTGATCTCCTTTAGGATGGACTGGTTGGATCTCCTTGCAGTCCAAGGGACTCTCAGGAGTCTTCTCCAACACCACAGTTCAAAAGCATCAATTCTTCGGTGCTCAGCCTTCTTCACGGTCCAACTCTCACATCCATACATGACTACTGGAAAAACCATAGCCTTGACTAGATGGACCTTTGTTGGCAAAGTAATGTGTCTGCTTTTCAATATGCTGTCTAGGTTGGTCATAACTTTCCTTTCAAGGAGTAAGCTTCTTTTAATTTCATGGCTGCAGTCACCATCTGCAGTGATTTTGGAGCCCCCAAAAATAAAGTCTGACACTGTTTCCACTGTTTCCCCATCTATTTCCCATGAAATGATGAGACCAGATGCCATGATCTTAGTTTTCTGAATGTTGAGTTTTAAGCCAACTTTTTCACTCTCCTCTTTTCACTCTCATCAAGAGGCTCTTTAGTTCTTCTTCACTTTCTGCCATAAAGGTGGTGTCATCTGCTTATCTGAGGTTGTTGATATTTCTCCTGGCAATCTTGATTCCAGCTTGTGCTTTATCTACCCCAGTGTTTCTCATGATGTACTCTGCATATAAGTTAAATAAGCAGGGTGACAATATGCAGGCTTGACGTACTCCTTTTCCTATTTGGAACCAGTCTGTTGTTCCATGTCCAGATCTAACTGTTGCTTCCTGACCTGCATATAGGTTTCTTAAGAGGCAGGTCCTCAGGACCCTACTAATCCAAGAAGAAAATTAATCCTGGCCTTACTTTCTCTTCAAAATGTTAAAATCAGAAAAAATCTGAGAGGCATAATGAGAGCTTTTTATAAGAGAAGCATGGGCAGGTGAGGGGTTTGCTTTGTATCACTTAAGGGAAGGGGTGCTCCCCACCCCCCGTCAGGAACATGGGAGTGGAGAGGGCTAGTAGCCGGGCTGGACCTACTTCAAATGTGGGCCATTTCCTTCTGCCCTAGTAAAGTAGTTAATCATAAACTTGTAAGAAAACGCTCAGTCCCCAGTAGGAGGCAATGAGGTCCTATGAAAAGTGCTCCAGGCTGGAACTCTGGAGCCCTGATTTCTGGTTTGAGCTCGGGCTCTGGGGTTCTCTCCGTCTGTGAGAAGGGGTGGCTGGGTCACATCAGAAGTGACTGTGCTTGAACTGGTCCTCAAAGGCATTCTGTCAGCACAGTGACACAGCCTTCCCCTTCCTAGGTACTCAAGTGAAGTGAAATTATGTTTTTGCAAAGGCTTGTACACAAATACTCATAGCTACCCAGGTGGTGCTAGTGGTAAAAAAAAAACCCGACTGCCAATGCAGGAAGCTTGAGAGATGTGGGTTCAATCCCTGGGTCAGGAAGATCCTCTGTAGAAAGGAATGGCAACCCACTCTAGTATTCTGGCCTGGAAATTACTTTCTGTTACTCTAGATTGAGTTTTTGGGGATATTTCCGTAAAATGTATTCTTCTGTGTCTGGCTTCTTTCACTGAGCTTTTGAAGTTCATCCATGTTGTAGCTGTATTAACATGCTTAGTCACTCCATGGTGTCCGACTCTTTACCACCCCATGGACTGTAGCTTGCCAGACTCCTCTGTCCATGGGATTCTCTAGGGAAGAATGCTGGAGTGGGTAGTCACTCTCTTCTCCAGGGGATCTTCCTGACCCAGAGATGGAACCTGGGTCTCCTGCATTGCAGGCAGATTCTTCACTGTCTGAGCTACCAGGGAAGCTCCCAGCTGTGTTAGTACTTCATTTCTTTTATTGCCATATAGTATTCCAGCATTCAGAGATACTACATTTTACCATCGGATGGGCACTGGGGTCATTTCTGCTTCTTTTATGACTCCATCTCCTCTCTCCCATCTCCAGGGCTTCCCCACCTTTTGTTTCCTCTACTTAGAAACTCCTGCTCCCACTCACATCCTAGCACCTCGCTCCTCAGGGAAGCCTCCCTAGTGAGACGAGATCGAGCCTGCCATTACAGGGACCCCACCTGCCTTCATGTGACCCCAAGTCTATGAACCCCACCAGCCGGTTGGCCCTCAGGGGTGCAAATCTTTTCTGTTTTGCTCACAGCTCTGTCCCAATTCCCAGCACGCAGCAGGTGCTCAGTAAAGAGTTGTTGCGTGGAGGGAAGGGAGCAGAGAGGGAGGAAGCAAGGAGACAGCCAGGACACAGACTTGGGTCTGCACGGCTGCCGTGTCCTTCCGGCCCCATGGTCCTGCCTCCCCAGAAGTCACCAGTCCTGATGCGTCAGGCTCTTTGGCACTGATTTTTTTTAAAATTTAATTTAAAAATTTGAAGTATGGTTGATACAAGATATTGAATATAACTCCTTGCTATACAGTAGGTCCCTGTTATTTATCTCTTATATATAGTAGTGTGTATATCTGTTAATCCTATTTCCCAGTTTATCCCTCCATCCCTGCTTCTCCCTTTGGTAACCATCCTCGCCATTGTTTCTAACCCACTCCCTGTAGGTATGGCTGAGACAGGCACCACCTATGAGCCACCTCCACTGGGGAGCCCTCCTGACTGCAGCACCAGCCCGGAGGACCGTGGGGCGCCTGCCAGGTGACTCCTTGGGCTCCTCTCTCCACTGGCCCTGCCTGGGGGCGGGAGCAGCCGGCTAGGGATGGCAGTGGGGCTTGGGCTGGATCTCTAGGCCAAGCCCGCAGGTCATTTTGGAGAATGTGAGTCTATGTGCTGGCACCATGGAAGGCCAGAAGGCCTAGAAACCTAGGCCCTGCCCTCGAAGTGCCTGACGGAGACTGTTGGCAGAGGAGCTGGGGTCTCAGACCTCTGTTTCCATCTCAGCCGTCGTCCATCTTACCTCTGGCCTCTCTCTCTCTCTGCAGCCCCACCCCCTCCTTGGTCTCCCTGGCTGACTCCCTGACCGGTAAGGAGCATGGAGGGGGTGTCACCCATGCCTGGGAGGACACACCAGTCTCAACCAGTGCTCCCATCTCCTTCTCCTCCACAGGAAAGCCGGCTCTGGTTTCAGGTAATGATCACCCCCACGAAGCAGGGCCTTCCTCCCTGGGGAGCACAAGGAGGGAGGCTTCTCACGGCAGCAGCATCACTTGGTGGGGGGAAAGAGTGGGGGTTGGGAAGTCCTGGGAACAGAGTTGACCCCAGGTCTTTGGCTTCTTGATCTGGAGCTGTGGCTCTGTCACTTGCTACAGATTATTCCTTGATTCTTCTGAGCAGGGATTTTATTCTCAGCTTCTTCTCCAAGGCCCATAATTGCTACTCACGAAATATTTGGCGACTAATCTCATGACCTTGACTGGGCTTCCCTGGTGGCTCAGTGGTAAAGAATCCACCTACAGTGCAGGAGATGCAGGTTCAATCCCTGGGTCAGGAAGATGCCCTGGAAAAGGAAATGGCAACCCACTCCAGTATTCTCGCCTGGAAAATTCCATGGACAGAAGAGCCTGGCGGGCTACATACAGTGCATGGGGTCACAAGAGTCAGACACGACTGAGTGACTAAACCACCACTACCTCATGATCTTGACTAGTTTCTTACTTTCTTTGAGCTTCAGCTTTCTCACCTTTTAACGTTGTAACAACGTGTACCGCAAAGGGCAGTAAGCAGAGAAAGATACACAGGGGCATTACCAGCTCCCGGCATGCCATTTTAAGGACTTGCAGTTCTAGTGGTGGACACTAGGCGGCGGTAGTTCTCAGCCAGCAGCCCTCCGCGAGGTCCTGGATTTGGCAGTTTGGCAACTTGTTAGAAAAACAAATTGCAAGCCTCTCCCAGCCAACTGAATCAGACTGCATTTTAACATGGTCCCCAGGAGATTCGTAGGCACAGGAATATCTGAGAAGCACTTATCTGGTACGTGTTGTTATTGTTCGCTCGCTGAGTCATTCTTCAGATCAGATCAGATCAGTCGCTCAGTCGTGTCCGACTCTGCGACCCCATGAACTGCAGCACGCCAGGCCTCCCTGTCCATCACCAGCTCCCGGAGGTCACTCAGACTCACATCCATCGAGTCAGTGATGCCATCCAGCCATCTCATCCTCTGTCGTCCCCTTCTCCTCCTGCCCCCAATCCCTCCCAGCATCAGAGTCTTCTCCAATGAGTCAACTCTTCGCATGAGGTGGCCAAAATACTGGAGTTTCAGCTTTAGCATCATTCCTTCCAAAGAATTCCCAGGGCTGATCTCCTTCAGAATGGAGTGGTAGGATCTCCTTGCAGTCCAAGGGACTCTCAAGAGTCTTCTCCAACACCACAGTTCAAAAGCATCAATTCTTCAGCGCTCAGCCTTCTTCACAGTCCAGCTCTCACCATACATGACCACAGGAAAGACCAGAGTCATTCTTCGCAGGCAAGAATCCTGGAGTGGGTAGCCATTTCCTTCTCCAGAGGATCTTCCCCGACCCAGGGATGGAATCAGTGTCTTCTGCATTGGCAGGTGGATTCTTTACCACTGAGCCACCAGGGAAGCTATTGGGTACATGCTACTTTTTTAGCACCTAAACATGGATTTTAAGAAATAATAACTATATGTTGATTTCCATAAGTGACAAAGGGCCAAAAAAAAAAAAAAAAAAGAGGCAAGTTAAGTACTAAGAGATAATGAAATATATCCAGATAGTGGTTAACAGCGTGGGCTCTGGAGTCGCGTTGGCCTGCCCTGAGCTATGATTCCTACTCTCTGGGTGACCTTGGGCCTGTTAATCTTTGCAAACATCAGCTTCCCTCCATTGTAAAACGGAGATGGTCATGGTGCCCGTGGCATAGAGCTGTTGACTCCTAATTCAAGGAGCACTTGCTGAGCGTGCTTATGTGCGGAGTAGATGTTGTGCCTGCCCTCGTGGAGTTTCCAGTCTAGAGGAGGGGCCGGGAGTTGTGCCAGGCTCCCAACTTCACCCTCTCGGTTGCTCTGCCTGCCAGCCGCCCGGGACTGGGCCTCACACATGCCTTCCTCCCCAGTCACCTGGTGTCATCCTACTGGACCTCAATTCCCTCTTCACTCTGCCTCCTTGACCTCTCCGTTTCTCCCCCACTAGCAAGGGTTTGTGCATCCTTCAACTCTCTAGCTCCCCCATGGGCTTCCCAGAGCCAGGCGAGAAAGGACAGGTGGGTGAGGGCTGGACCAGATAGCTACAGATAGGATCTGGGTTTCTCTTCTGGCTTGGGAAAGGACCAGGTCCTGTCAGCAACAGTGGAGTCTGTGTCCAGAAGAAGGAAGCAGGCTGGGGTGAGGGCTGTGCTGTGTGGTTGCCGTAGGGCCCCTGGCTCCCTGCCAGGATGTCCGGGTGCGAATGCAGGGCACCTCTGTGTTCCAGGACCTGTGCTCTTCTGGGTGGTTCTGATGCTGGTGGTGGTCGTCAGCTTCAGCTCCTTTGTCCTGTGCCACCGGAGGGCCTGTAGGAAGTGGATTGGACAGAGTAAGTTCCTGTGTCCTTGGGGCCCTGGGAGGGCAGGGTGCCCTGTGCTAGCCTGACCTGGGTCCTTTTCCCGTCCTGCCCGCTGAGACCCTCTGAGGCTGGCACCCCAGTCCTCCTGCTGCTGTCATTTCAGAGCTGCATCTGTGCTACCCAGTCCAGACTTTCCGGCCCACGCTGGAGCCTGTGGGTGAGTGTCCAGGGGTCCAAAAGGGCTGTGCGCGGCCACACCGCAGCTCTGCATGGTGGGCCAGAACTCCCTTGGGGCTCCTTCTGTGTGTGGGGGTTCCCACAAGCTGCTCCTCCTTTCTGTGCAACCTCGTATGTGATGGGAATATAATGTGGGTGGAAACTGTGACATGTTCCCTTTGGCGTCGTATGCGGTCTGGGCCCAAAACTTCAAAAACTCACCTTGTCCTTCGTTCTCTCCTTGGCCGTACCCTCAGGAGAGGCCTTCCCTTCCTCTCTTCTCTCTGTCCCTCCTTCCCAGCCTCCTTGTCATTTCCCCCTCCCTTTCCCTCCTGCTGGTGCCCAGGGTATAGGGGTTGGGGTGGGGGGAGCAGGCTAACAGGGCTAGAGTTCTGATTCTGCACTATGAGCTACATGACTTTGGGTGAATTACTTAATTCCTCTGTGTATTAGTTTCTCATCTGTACCAAGTCACTCAGTCGTGTCTGACTCTTTGTGATCCTATGGACTGCCAGGCTCCTCTGTCCATGGGCTTCTCCAGGAAAGAATGCTGGAGTGGGCTGCCATACCCTCCCTTCAGGAGGTCTTCCTGACCCAGGGATCGAACCCATGTCTCTTCTGTCTCCTGCATTGGCAGCTGGGTTCTTTAGCACTAACGCTGCCTGGGAGGTGGGGTCTAATTCAGAGAGTGGGTGTGTGGGTCCATTGTGGCGGGGCCTGTTGAGCGCTGTGTGCAGAGCCTGCACGCAGTCAGCATTCGCAGATTGTGGCTGCTGTTTGCTGACAGCTCCCTTGTGTCTGGGGCCTTTTTTTTCACCAGGAGTCCAGGCCTTCCTGAGTACTTGGTTGATCTGAACTCTTCTCTCTGATCCCTAGCCAGCCTCCAGACCACCTCTTCCAGGCAGCCTTCCATGCCCCATCCATCCAGGCAGCAGACTCAGCTTTCACCTGGCAGGGGGCGGGAGGGGGGACCCCAGCCATCGTGTGCCAAGTATTTCTTCTCCCCTGGGCGACATCTTTCAAGGCAGGACAAGGTCCTCCTCAACATGCCACAAGCATTGATTGAGCACCTGCTGTGTATGGGCCCTGACCACAGGGGAAGGAGCAAACACAAACAGTTTGAGCTTCCTTTCTGGTTTCAAGGCAGGGTCCTATGACAGTCTCACAGACCCAGAAGCCCCACGGGAAATGGGTGATGCTCTTCATTTCATAATGAAGAGATGAGACCCAGGGCCACGCTGTCTGTAGTTCCCATAGCCAGACTCAGGAACTGGTCCTGGAGCCAGCAGGTCTCATTGGCAGAGATCTCAGTCCTTTACCCTCTTCCTCCCCACTCCACCCCCTGCCATGGGTTGTCCACCACCCAGTGCCCAGCCTGACAAACAGCGGTCAACTCAGACCTCCTTGCCCCCTACATCCCCAGGCCCCATGGAAAGCTTTGCCCTAGCCTGGCTTCTGACTTGGGCCCCTGAGCACAGTGCGTGAGGCGTGTTTTGGGTTTGGTGAGTTTCACAAGCAGGTGCTTGTGTTCTCTTTGCAAGGGGGCTTTTTGTGTTTTGACAGTTTCAAGCCTTTTTCCATGAGCTGTCAGGCTTGGTGTCTCACTGAAACCCGCGTTTGCTTTCTTGACATTTTTCTAGTATTAGAGTTTCCATTGCTGTCAGTTTATTTTTTTCTTCAAACCTCCATGATAGCAGTTTTGTCACACACATACAAAAAAAAAGAGAGAGAGAGAGAGAAAATCCAAAAAGCACCTTCTCTTAAAAAGTCAGACCTACCAGGAACTGAGCCTGGGGCTCAGTGGTGCCCACCCTGTTTGGTGCCATTTCTGGCCCGCTGGCTTCTGGTGGGTCCTTGGGGGTCTGGTTCCCAGGGAAGGAGGTGACGAAGGGTGCAAGATGTGGGTGGACTGAGCAGGGTGGGTGCAGAGGGAGCTGGAGGGGTGCAGGAGTCTTTCTGCACTTGTCCACTCCTTTGTGTATCCACCCTGCACTTCTAGTGGCCCTGTGCTGGGTCCGGCAAGTGCCCTCCCAAGCTTTCTGACCAGCTCAAGCAGAGTGGAAATAATCTGGCCTCAGTCCTCCTGGTCTCAGAACTCCAGGACTCAGTGAGCCCAGGTGTGGTTAGCAGTGATCTGGACAGGTGGATTTGAGTTGGTGGCGTGTGTCCTCGGGGGCAGGCACCTCCATAGGTACACGTATGTTCTCATCTTATTCCTCCCAGAGGCCAGTTATACCCATTTCTCAAATGAGAAAGCTGAGGCACGGGAAGAAGCTTGTCTAAGGCCACTTGGTTAATGAGCAGTATGACCGACCAGGATTTTGTCGGTGGTGCTGCCTAGATTTTTGCATAAAGGGTACCCTGGCACTGTTGACACCTGCCAGGGATTTTTCTTTGCTGTGGGGATTGTCTTGTGTGTTACAGGATGCCAGGCAGTCCTGGTCTGTAGGTCCACCAGATAATAGCAGCACCTCCCATCTGTGACTGCCAGCAATGTCTCCAGGTACTGCCACATGTGCCCTGGAGGGGAAACGTCTCTACTGGTTGAAAAACACTGGCTGAAAGTCTTTTAACCCTTCATTTAAAAAGACACTGTCATCATTACTTTATCTGTTACTTCAGGCAGTTTTAAGTTGGAAACACTGCTTTGTTTTGAAACAACTTCAAACATACAGAAAAGAACGATGAATGTATTTTTCCTGAACTATTTGAGAGTAAGTTACTGACTTCATGCGTTTTTACCCCTGAATACCTGAGTGTGTATTTCATACAGCTGCAGTGAAATCATCAACATCAGAGAATTCGCTTTGCTGTATCTCCACCAGCTAGGTCTCAGACCCCAGTCTGGTTTCTTTGTACATTGATAACAATACCTTGGATGCAGTCTGCCTCTCCTGTTGCATTTGGCCACCGTGTCTTTGTCCCCTCTGGTCTGAGTTTCTCCCTCCTGGTCATCACCTTGCCATTTTGGAAGATTGCACCAGTGATTGTGTGGCTGCCCCTCAGCCCGGGTTTGCCTGACTCTGGAGTGAGGTATCCACCGCATCCCCACCCCCCGCCAGGTTTCCCTTTGTGCCTTCCCCTGCATGTTCACCACAAGCCCTGGATGAGCATGGTGTCTGCCAGCCTTCTCCACCGTGCAGTCCTCTTTCCTCTGTGGTCATCGCTAAGGGGAGGGGAGGTCCCTTGAGGCTCTGTGAATAACCGGTGCATCATCAGCCTTTCCTCCGTTTCTGTATGTTTGTCAGTCTGGATGTGTGATTCCTTTCTTACTCTACTGTCCTTGTTACTTAATTTGATGTTCAAATTGTCCCACGTGAGGCCAGTAAGGGCCCCTTCAAGCTGGCTCCAGTGTCTTTTTGGTTCCATCTTTCTGTGTTTGGGGCTCATCTCTTTTTTAAATCTGTTTTTTTTTTTTAATTTATTTTTTAATTGAAGGAAAAACATTTTCTTTTTCCTTCTTTTTGGCTGGGCCATGTGGTCTGTGGGATCTTAGTTCTCTGACCAAGGATGTAACCCCAGCCCTTGGCAGTCAGAGTGCTGAGTCCCAACCACTGGACCGCCAGGGGGTTCCCTGGAGCACTCCATTACCATGTTCCCAGCTTAGCTTGTAATAATTCCCACCCCTTCCTGGACTGGAATCTAAGGCTGCCTGTTGCCAAACTCCTTCCTTGGGTCTGTTCCACTTCCCACAGCAGCCAGAACCCCAGCCCAGAGAGGGGATGGAACTGACAGCAGAGAGCAACAGGGATGGAAAGGATGGATAACTTGTCAGAACCCACGCGCTTGGCTTGAGCAGCCCCCAGAGCAGCTCTGGGAAGCCAAGCACTTCTCTATGGGAACGGAGGGGGCCGTCGATGCCCAGTTTGTCCCTAGATTTGTGTCCTGGGATGCTGGACACACTTGTGAGAAGATTGCGATTATTCCAAAAAAGCAAGGTTACCAATGAATGAAGACAGGGAGCTGAAGCAAAATTTTTTGACGGAAAAAGCCCTTACGAAATCTGACCTCTGCAGTTGGCACGGTTCCTTCTAGGTCTTTATTAAAGAACACAGGCAGGTTGTAACACGGCTATAGGCCAAGGTTGATACCATCTGGATTCTGCCTTTTCACCTTGATATTATTTTATGCTGGTTTCTGAGAGACAGTATTGAAAGCTGGTTTTCTTTTCGGTGTGATGGAGTGTGAAGCCACAGGAATATCCTGGGGCTCCCTCGGTGCTAGGGAGCATTCTAGCCACCTTCCTTTTCTAATGTTGTAATTTAAAAATCTAAACAGACTTCATTTTAAAGAAAAGTTTTAGACTTACAGAAAATTTGAGAAGTTAGTGGAAATATAGCCCACACTCAATTTCCTCTATCATAAACATCTTATTCTATTGCAGTACGTTTGTCACAATAAAAGCAATACCAATACACTGCTATTATCTGAAGCCCATACTCTGTTCAGCTCTACTTGGCTTTGCCTAGCATGCTTCTGCTGCTCCAGGATCCCGCCCAGGACACCACTTTGCATTTGTGCCTTAGGCTCCCCTGGCCTCTGACGGTTTCTGGCCTCCCTAGCTTTTGATGACCGCGGCAGTTTTGAGGAGTGCTGGTCAGTTAAGTTATAGGATGATCCTCTGTTGGAATTGGTCTAGTGTTTTTGTCCTGATTACATGGAAGTCATGGGTTTGGAGGAGGAAGACCATATGAGTTCAGTGCTGTTTTCATACAACGTATCAAGAGTATGTGCTCTCAAGTTAAAACTTGAAAACAATTATTTTTTGGTTTAGTAGACAGGATAGAACTCCAGTGTCCATAGCCACAAGGGACTAGTTCCACTGTGAAGTAAACACTAGGGACTCCATTTTGAAGACATTTGGGGAAAGGGAAAATTGACTTTCTGTTAACTGGCAAAATGTTCCAGTGGGACCCTGTTTATGTTGAAACGTGTTATGTTTTTATGTACACATATATGGACCGTGGGGCTAAGATGGTAAAGAACCTGCCTGCAATGCTGGAGACCTGGGTTCCATCCCTGGGTCGAGAAAATCCCCCGGAGAAGGGAATGTCTACCCACTCCATATTCTTGCCTGCAGAATTCCATGGACAGAGGAGCCTGGTGGACTGGGCTGTATAGTTCATGTGGTCACAAAGAGTCGGGCATGACTGAGCGACTAATATTTTCACACTTTCATATATGGACCAGAGTCTCTGCTGAGTTTATGAATTAAGAAACGATGGTTGATGGAATCTTGATTTTTGTTAACTTATCCCAATAAAGCCTACAGAAACTCAAAAACATAAAGAGAGAGAATATGCTCTCAACATGATTGATTCCTGGGCATCTTCTCTTCTGAGATCTCATTTAATCTTCATAAAAACCCTCTGAAGGGGCATGATCTTGCCCCTTTTCCAAACGAGAGAACTAAGACCAGGAGAGGTGAAGGACTGTGCTGGGGTTGCACAGCTAGGCAGGCCTCCGACGCAGGACTACTAAACTGCTTCCTTGTTTGGCATCTGGCTCGTTTTCAGTTTTTACTTATTATAGGCTCCACTGCTGTGCACAGCCTGGTTACTTTCCTTCAAGTTATTTCCTGAGGGTGTGTCCCCAAAGAGGGATTACTAAGTCAAAGTGTGTGAAGTTTTCACTGCCAGATGGTTCTTGAGAAAGAGGGAACCAGTTCACAGGGCATGAGCAGCTGTGTTCCTGTTTACCCACATCCTCTCCAGGACTGTGTTTTATCAATTTTGTTTATTCTGTCTTTTTACTTTGTCACATACTTTGTCCCCTCAATGACTCTCTGCCAAATGACAGTTGGCTGTTTGCAGAACTCAGACATCACTCTCAAAGGGTAAAGATTTGATTTCTCTGACTTCATTTAAAAGAATGTGCCTCAGGCCAGACAACATTTCTCAAAATGCTGGCTCGGGCACTGGACAGTGGCTACCTTGTGGGAGAGAGCCACGAGCCTCCTAAGGTGACTGCTCTTCTGGGAATAGCAGTTCCCAGATTTGTTTGTTAACTCAGTAATCAACCCGTGTGTCGTTTTACACATGTGTTTTTTTTGACCATGATTCTGATCCGTTTCCCCTTTAGACACTTTACCTGCGGATGGTCATTTAAAATGGACATGGAAGATTGCCCCCAAAGTGACCTGGTGTCTACACAGCAGGTTCAGATTGCCCCTCGTGTTGTTTTATCATGGCTGGTTGGCCCCCAGTGCGCATTTCCGTTCGGATTTGAGAAGGCTGGTTCCCCAGAGCAGCTGAGGTCAGAGTTCCAGAGGTGACTCAGCTGGCTGGCCTCTTTATATGCGAGTTCTCTGGTCAGGTGTCCACACCTACAGGCAACAAAAGTCAAGACCCTGTAGGTGGTCCCCTTGGGAGTATAAGGGGGCCGTGCGCTCCCAGAGGACTCAGCGCCTGGCGGCTGACTCACCCTGGTGTAGATACGTCTCTGGGTACCATCTCTAGCTTATCCAGTTGGACATCTGGTTGTGGTTAAGCGTCAACATATACTTGGCCATGCCCTGACACCCTGTTTAAATCAAGAGAACAGTTGGAGAGGAGGGTAGAGTTTAGGGTGAGAAGTTGAAGGTTGTCCCCTGAGGATCACTGTGGCCCGAGCCCACCAGGTGTGTCCAGAGCCCACACTATTGGAAGTGTGACGACCAGTGAGACTGGTCACGTGAGCTGTTTCGGGCACACGTGATAGAAGGCTGAATTCAGGCTGGCCGGAGCCTAAAGGGCTCTGTGGCCATCTGGCTTTAGGCATGCCTGACTCAGGGGCTCAGAAAGGATCCTCAGGACCCACCACCCTCTCTCTATCACCATGAGGTCCTCCTGTGTGGGTTGAGTTTCACATGTTGCTCTGGGGGGCTCTGGCCTCTTCTGCCCCTGGAGGCCACCAGGTGATGGCAGCAGCCACCGACCAGCTTCTGACCCTGCCGGAGCCTCTTCAGCTCCAGCTGGGTGTGTGCTGGTCCTGAACCACTCCTGTGCGTGTGTGGGAGTGGGTGGATGGGGAGGGTTCCGGTGTGCTGAGGGCTTGGTTGCGGGGAGAGAGATGACTGCCCTGTTCTCTGGCTGCCCCTGGGAAGTGAGGCCCTGTGCCCCGGGCCTGAAACCCATCCACTGTTCTCCAGAGTGAGGTCTGAGGAAGGACCGACTTCCACTCTGGGGGCAGTGGAGGGGGCACTTGCCTGCAGTGGGGTGGGGCAGGGCCAGGCAGCTGCCAGATGCCCCTTGGTGAAGTGACTGCTCTTTTTCTCCTTGCAGATTCCAAGCCCGGGAGGAACCCGATAGTAAGTAGCCTCTCCCTTGCCCCCACCCCAGCTTTGTGCCCCTACATATGACTCCTCCTCCATCAGAGCTGCTGGTTCTGACAGTGACTGTGTGGGTCCTTTTCCTCCCACAGCCCAGGTGCAGGTTCCCCTGCAAGTTCAGGCTGGGTCTGCCCCACGCTGGGAGCTCTGAGCACGGTGGGGCCTCAGCCAGGCCCTGGCTGGGGATGCGCAGCTCCACCCCCACAGCAGCCTCGGCTCCTGGCTCATCCCGCCGGGGACTTCCAGAAGGGCCTGCCAGACGGCAGGTCTGATTTTGACCATTTGGGTGCCAGGTGTGGTCTGAGGGAAGGTTGGGTTCATTTTCCCCTTTGTCCTTCAATCCTCTGTGAGTCTCAAAGCCGGGATGTCAAGTCAATAGCACAAACTTTTGAAACTTTAGCTAGCATGTATGGAGCACTTGGTGCTCCCAGGTGGCGGAGTGGTAAAGAATTCGCCTGCAATGCAAGAGATGCAGGTTTGATCCCTGGGTCGGGAAGATCCCCTGGAGAAGGAAATGGCAACCGACTCTAGTACTCGTGCCTGGAGAATCCCATGGACAGGGGAGCCTGGCGGGTCGTAAAGAGTCAGACGTGACTGAGCACACGTGCATGCAGGGAGCACTTCCCGAGAGCTAGGCTTCTGGCTTCTCCACGTTGTTCCCGTTTGTCCTGGCAACACACTGAGGTTGGTACTGTTGTCCTGTTGTGTAGGAGAGGAAACAGAGGCCCAGACAGGAAAGGTGATTCCGCAGTTGGAAAATAGATCAGCTGGGATTTGAGGGCTGGTGTGCCTAACTCCAAAGCCAGTGGTCTGAGCTGTTACCCTGAGCTGCCTCCTAGCAAGGCCACCTTCACCCGCCTTTTATGACGCTCTCGCTGTGCCAGGCGCTGGGCTGGGGGCTTTGCACATGTTACCGCCGAGCCTGCGGGCATCCTGCGTGGGCCGTGCGCACCAGGTCCTTGCCAGGCTTTGCTTGGGCCCTGCTCTGTGCTGGCCTCTCAGGGGCAGCGCAGGGACCAGTGAGGGGGCGTGGGGAGAGGAGCGGCCCTGCTTTCCACAGCTGAGAGGGGGCAAGACAAAACATACCATATGACCAAGTCTCAGATATGTATGGTTTGCCCACTTCCCCCCACCGCCCCACTTATCAGTTCTTCCATTCCTTTCTTTTTTTTTTAAATAGTATTTTAAAAGTTTTATTTATTTATTTGGCTGCGCTGGGTCTTTGTTGCTATGTATGGGCTTTTTTGAGTTGCAGGGAGCAAGGGCTACTCTCTAGTTGTGGTGCACCGGCTACTCATTGCAGTGGCTTCTCTTGTTTCTGAGCACAAGCTCTAGAGCATGCAGGCTTAAGTAGTTGTGGTGCCTGGACTTAGTTGCTCTGTGGCATGTGGAATCTTCCTGGACCAGTGATTGAACCTGTGTCCCTTGCATTGGCAGGTGGATTTTTTTTACCATGTCACCAGGGAAGCCTCCATTCTCTATTTTTAAACATAATAGATGGAACCACAATACAGGTTCAATTTCAAATCATGAGAGAGCACATTCAAACATGCTTGGGTCGGATGAGTTGCTGTTACGATATCAAGAAGTTTCATGAAAAAGGTATTTAATGATTTGTAAGATACATACAAAGCTAGTGGAGGTTATGGGATTCCAGCTGAGCTGTTTCAAATCCTAAAAGATGATGCTGTTAAAGTGCTCCATTTAATATGCCAGCAAATTTTGAAAACTCAGCAGTGGCCACAGGATTGGAAAAGGTCAATTTTCATTCCAATCCCAAAGAAAGGCAATGCCAAAGAATGTTCAAACTACCACACAATTGCACTCATCTCACACGGTAACAAAGTAATGCTCAAAATTCTCCAAGCTAGATTTCAACAGTACATGAACCAAGAACTTCCGCTGAATTTAGAAAAGGCAGAGAAACCAAAGATCAAATTGCCAACATCCATTGGATCGTAGAAAAAGCAAGAGAATTCCCCCAAACCATCTACTTCTGCTTTATTGACTATGCCAAAGCCTTTGACTGTGAGGATCACAACAAACTGGAAAATTCTTAAAGATGGGAATACCAGACCACCTTACTTGTCTCTTGAGAAACGCTATGCAGGTCAAGAAGCAACAGAACTGGACATGGAACAACAGACTGGTTCCAAATTGGGAAAGGAGTACATTAAGGCTGTATATTGTCACCCTGCTTATTTAACTTAATGTGCAGAGTACATCATGTGAAATGCCGGGCTAGATGAAGCACAAGCAAGAATCAAGATTGCCAGGAGAAATATCAATAACCCCAGATATGCAGATGATACCACCCTTATAGCAGAAAGTGAAGAAAAACTGAAGAGCCTCTTGATGAAGATGAAAGAGGAGAGTGAAAAAGTGGGCTTAAAACTCAACATTCAGAAAACTAAGATCATGGCATCCGGTCCCATCACTTCATGGCAAATAGATGGGGAAATACTGGAAACAGTGACAGACTTTATTTTCTTAGGCTCCAGAATCACTGTAGATGGTGGCTGCAGCCATGAAATTAAAAGACGCTTGCTTCTTGGAAGAAAGGCTATGACAAACCTAGATAGCATATTAAAAAGCAGAGACATTACTTTGCTGACAAAGGTCCCTCTACTCAAAGCTATGGTTTTTCCAGTAGTCATGTATGAATGGGAGAGTTGGACCATAAAGAAGGCTAATCACCAAAGAATTGATGCTTTTGAGCTGTGGTGTTGGAGAAGACTCTTGAGAGTCCCTTGGACTGCAAGGAGATCCAACCGGTCCATCCTAAAGAAAATCAATCTTGAATATTCATTGGAAGGACTGATGCTGAAGCTCCAATACTTTGGCCACCTGATGCGAAGAGTTGACTCAGTGGAAAAGACCCTGATGCTGGGAAAGATTGAAGGCAGGAGGAGAAGGGGACAACAGAGGGTGAGATGGTTGGATGACATCACCGACTCAATAGACGTGAGTTTGAGCAAGCTCCGGGAGATGATGAAGGACAGGGAAGCCTGGCGTGCTGCAGTCCATGGGGTCGCAAAGAGTCATATACAACTGAGTAACTGAACAACAACAACAGCAAAGATAATCAAATATATTTTGGCCACATGGACCAGCACATAAATAGTAACTTCTTTAAGACTACCATCTTTTAGACTTCAAATTATTTTAAAAGAATATGAAGGATTATGTAACTATATTTTCAGAATTATTCAAACTCATTCCCTTTCAAAGCTTGAAAGTAAATGGTATTTACGTTAGAACATTTCATGAGACCACTTTTCCTTGACACTTATGGAAAAGTCAAAACTGAAACCAACATTTTCCTGAAACATATCTGTTTTTAGTACATTACTGTGATCATAAAAGACTGCTGTCCCAGGAGCAGGGGAGTTGGGGTGGGCCTAGACCTGACACTTGTAGACTGAGCAAACATGTATGGATTCCAAAGGGAGACACTGGGGTTTCAGTATTGGCCAGACACTTACTAACTAACCCTAAGCAAGTTACTTCACTCTTCTGCGCCTCAGTTTCCTGATCTGTGAAATGGGGAGATATTAACCGCTCTGTAGACTAGTTGGGCTTCCCAGGGGGCACTAGTGGTAAAGAACCACCTGTCTATGCAGGAGATGTAAGAGACTCGGGTTCCATCCCTAGGCCAGGAAGATCCCCTGGAGGAGGGCTTGGCAACTCATTCCAGTATTCTTGCCTGGAGAATCCTATGGATAGAAGAGCCTGGCAGGCTACAGTCCTTAGGGTCGCAGATTCAGACATGACTGAAGTGACTTAGCGTGTACTCATGCAGAGTGGTTGTTAACGATTAGCACGTGTTGAGGGCCACATACACGGTAAGCATTGTATGCGATGCTCCATTATCCTTATTTAGTGCCAGTTAAAAATTACGTGCCTTCACAGGGTCCAATATGCAGGAACATCAGGTCATCCGTGCTGAGAAGCCCAGGGTGAGCGCATGGTGGCTTTAAAGCAGGGAGACTAGCTGGGGGTCTGTGGAGATGAAGAAATGCATTCCCCAGCACAGAGACTGGGGGAGTTTTTTTGGGGGGGGTATCCTGCCTCAGCACCATTTCCTCTGCCCACTGCAGCTGACCAAGAGTGTATCAGTGGCAGATCCAGGCAATGAGGAGCAGGGCTTACTTAGCCACCCGGCCATGGAGACCTGCCTGGAGAGCCTGCGGCTGCTGGAGGCCAGCCCAGTCAGCAGCCCCCTTCCCCCACAGACCTACCTGAGCCCCGAGGGACCATGGAGCATACCAACAACAGGATTGGTGAGTCAGCCTGTTTGGGGGTCCTGGAGTGCTCAGGAGGCAGTGGGAGATGGACCCTGAGCCCCTAACGAGGGACCAGAGACTCTGGGGATGGAAAGCTCAGCAAGGAAGCGGCAGGGGCTCCCCCATGGGCTTTTATAAGTAGGAGATGCTTTTCATGAAGGAGTTAAGCCGTTCTCAGGGGTATCTACAGCTTGCACCGCCTCTTCGTCCCAATTTAAATTTCTGTAAACTAGAGGAGCTGGGGGGACTACAGCTCATGGGGTTGCAACATTCAGATATGACTTAGTGACTAAACCACCACCACCAAACTAAGAGTAGTCACTACTTGTGACTTCCCATGGGAATTTGTGAAACGATGCTCGCAAAGTTGCCCTGGTGGGTGCGGGGCTCCCTCTGCCTGGTGCCTGCTCTTATTAGAGGGGAAGTGAACACCATCCAGCCCCCAGCACAGGGACCCTAACACGGGTGGAGGGAGATGTCAGGAGAGACAGCCAAGAGCTGCCTCTTGGCTGATGCGTTCACATTTGGGCACTGCACACTGGTCACCTCTCCTTCTGAGGCTCGAGTCAGTCCCTCTGTTTTACAATTGGAGAAACATCGGTTCAGGAGGAAGAAGTGATTTCCCCTGGTGCCCCGAACTGCAGCCTCCCTTCAGCCAAGGTGAACCTTCCTCTCAAGTCTCCTTCCTCCTCCTCCCCTCACCCTGGTACATCAAGAGCGCTTCTACCAAAACGGATACTTGCCCATATTATACCCCTGCTTGAAGCCCTCCAGGGAGTCCCTGCTCCCTGCAGTGTGAATTCCAGGCTGCTGCTCCTCCCCACCAGGCTCGCCTGCCTCCCAACCCCGCAGATCTGCTCCCCCTTCTCAGTGGCAGTTTTCTAATTTTTGGAGCCCTCTCTCACATTTGAGCTTCTCCGTGGGAGCTCCTTCCTCACCTGAAATAGTCAACTCCACCTCCTTGAATCTACTCAATTCTTTTCTTTTTTGGCTGCACCACTTAGCCTGTGGGATCTTAGTTTCCCAATCAGGGATCAAACCCATGCCCTTTGCAGGGTAAGTGTGGAGTCTTAATCACTGGACCACCAGGGGAAGTCTTGAATAAATTCCTGATGTCCCAGGACCTTGCATATTTGGCTCCTCCTCCAGGAACCCTTCCCTGCCCTCTCTACTCTCCTGTCTAGGAGACACCCTCTGGGCATCCCCAGAACCCAGGCCTCTCCACCTTGTGTCCTCAGCTCCCAGCAGTGTGACTGTGTTTGCAGCTTCCTCCCGGCCCCACCTGGCTTTAAGCTCCCCGAGAGGCAAGGTCTTAATGGGCTCCATCTCTGTCTTTTCTGGAGGGTTAACCATCACTGAGATCATTCCAAAGAGGCATTTGTGATCATCCTACATATTTCTGTAGCAGTGGTTGGTGGATGGAACTCTGAGGGCAGAACCGTTAGTGCCAAACTGAAACTTTTAGAATTGCAGCTTTCAGCAAATTTTATTCAGAGAAGGCAATGGCACCCCACTTCAGTACTCCTGCCTGGAAAATCCCATGGATGGAGGAGCCTGGAAGGCTGCAGTCCATCGGGTCGCTGAGGGTCAAACACGACTGAGCGACTTCACTTTCACTTTTCACTTTCATGCATTGGAGAAGGAAATGGCAACCCACTCCAGTGTTCTTGCCTGGAGAATCCCAGGGATGGGAGCCTGGTAGGCTGCCGTCTATGGCGTCGCACAGAGTTGGACACGATTGAAGTGATTTAGCAGCAGCAGTAGCAAGTTTTATTGGAAAAAGATGTATTTTGGGAAATAATGCTGAAGACATTCTTTTGCAAATTTCCTAAGAAGTCCTAGTTTGAATGTTTGAGTCCTTGCTGAGCACAGTGCCTAGAACCACAGGGCTGGGGCTCTGGGAGTGTTTGGCAGGGGTGGGTAGAGGGAGGTACCAGGCTCCCAGCAGGGCTGGGCCATGGGCAGCCTGGTCTATAAGCCTGGTCTGTAAGCTTGGAGGTCTTCCTGGAACATTCAAGAGATGGTGAGCCCTCTGTTCTTCTGACATCTCCCTAGAGGAGTACCCCCTGGTCCAGTTCCCAAGGGGACCACACTCTGGTTACCCCTCTAGCCCTGGGCACCAGGCACAGAGAACCCTGTCCCTTCACCACCACCACCACCACCCCCCACCCCCAACCAAGACAACTTCCTTGGATGCTGGAGCCCTGAATGGGGCAGGAAATCCAAGCAACTTCTGGAAGACCCTCTCCCTCCCAGGTAGGGAGCGGGCAGCCCTGTGGCAGTAGACAGAGCCCAGGGAATCAGGACCCGAGGAACGTGAAGGGGTGACAGCCTGGCCCCCCAGCTTTGGCTGCTTCTACCTGGACAAACATACCCCGCTTCATTCACACCCCTCCTCCTCTATGTCTGTCTGTCTCTCTCATCTCTGGCCCTGCCTGGTTTCTTCTGTGTCCTCACTTCACCATCACTGGCTTCTATCTTGTGCCAGCCCTTCTGGTCAGGTTCTGCAGGGTTTAGTGGAGGGTGTGTGACTTGAGGCCATGCTCTCTCTTTTGGGGGTTAGGGGGCTCCCAGCCTACAGCTTGTTTCGTTCTTGTAACCTTCTCTCTCTCCTAGAGGTATCCAAGACCAAAACAGAAAAACTGTATTATGCAATGGGGTTGAGGGTGCAGGGGCCCCAAGAATCTTTGGGGGGTTCATGAATCAGAGGGGTGTAACTGGGTTCCCCAGCAAGGCAGGCATCCTGAACCCCACCCTAGCTCTCAAGTTCCCTCTTGATAGCTTCCCCATTCAGACTCCAGAGAGAGTTCTAGGGCTGAGGGGATGGGAGCTGGCACCCTGCCCTGAGCTCAAGGCCATCAGAAGCTGGGCTACTGGAGTTTGCAGTTAGCTGATCTGGGTGAAAGCCAGGCTCCCTACTTCCCAGCTTCTTTGGCAGCTTACTTAGCTCCTCTGAGACTCCAAAGCCCTGGAAGCAGGAGGTCAGTGAGTGGGGGGGCGTGGATAATGCCGCTAACAGGCTGGGCTGGTTATTCATCCATGCAATTCACACAGGCAGCCCTCCTGTTTGCAAGGCAGGCACACAGCAATTAGCAATAAACACCAAGATATACCGGCCCCTGCAAAGCTGTCCAGATCTCAGGCTCTTGGCAATTATTAACAGGGTTGAGGTTTCTGTAGGATGTGGTCTGGGTTAGGCTGGACTGAAGAGGTTCCTGGGACGCAGAAATTTGAAAACTGGTAGCATCTCAGGAAAACCAGGACATGTTGCCGCTGCCTGCTTCCCATCCTCCCGCCCCCGCAATCCCCAGATTTCTGCTTTAGGCACGTGAATAGGTGCTGAAAGGGAAGCTGGGCAGGGTGGAGTTTCTTTGGGGATTTCTACTGACTATCTGGTGACCTTGGGCAGGTCATTTAACATCCCTGAGCTCCATCTGTGAATGGGGATCATATAATAATTGGCCGGCGATGGCACCCCACTCCAGTACTCTTGCCTGGAAAATCCCATGGACAGGGGAGCCTGGTAGGCTGCAGTCCATGGAGTTGCTAAGAGTTGGACACGACTAAGCAACTTCCCTTTCACTTTTCACTTTCACGCATTGGAGAAGGAAATGGCAACCCACTCCAGTATTCTTGCCCGGAGAATCCCAGGGATGGGGGAGCCTGGTGGGCTTCCGTCTATGGGGTCGCACAGAGTCGGACACGACTGAAGTGACTTAGCAGCAGCAGCATCTACCTTGTGGAAGTGATGCAAAGATTCGAAAGCTAATGTGTAGAAAACATCCAAGGCGGCATCTGGCAAGGCTAAGCTCTGCCAGTGTTCAGTGGTGCTCTTGATATCAACATCATTGTTCCCTGATTTCCCCCCCACTTCTTGCTTTCTCTCCTAACCCTGTCCTCTCCTTTCCTGCCCCATCCCTGCAGAAATGTCAAGAAAATCAGGAGCACCTCCAGTCCTTAACCCCTCTTCAGGCAACTGCTAGCTGTTTTATCTCCTTTGAAGCCCAAGACACCTGTGAAGTCAGCAGGGTTTATTGTGCGTTCTCCCTGAGGCCACACAGCAGGAGTGGCAGAGCTGGGATAGGGACCCTCCTCTGCCTCCTGGCTTCTGTACAGCTGGGGCCCTGGTCTTCTCACCTCCCCTACCCTTTTGCCTTGCAGAGAACATCTACATCATGAAAGCCGACACCGTGATTGTGGGGACCGTGAAAGCTGAGGTGCCTGAGGGCCAAGGCCCAGTGGGGCCAGCCGGGCCCGAGCTCGAGGAGGAGCTGGAGACGGACTATGCCTCCCACTACCCGGAGCAGGAGACGGAGCCACCGCTGGGCAGCTGTGGGGACGTTATGTTCTCGGTGGAGGAGGAAGGGAAGGAGGACCCCTTGCCCACGACTGTCTCTGATAAATGAAGGCTGGACTGGGGCTGAGAGGGAAGCTGGGTACCTCTGGAAGGCCACAGTGGCCCTGGTGGCACCACACTGGTGGCAGAGGCCCGTCTGGCCTGAACTGAGGTTCCAGCATCCAGTGGTGGACCCAGCCTATCAGTATGGGAGGTCCTGCTGTTCTATACTTGTATCCCCACTCAGTGCCTCCCAACCCGAACCTTGGGGAGCCCGGGCCTGTGCGGCAGAGACAGACAGGGGCTGGATCTGAATGACCAGGAGGGCCTGGGCCCCTTGCCTTCTGCTGCTGCCAAGAAGATGCCCCAGAGTCCTGGGTGCCAAACACACACACCAAGCAGAGGCTGAGGCCATGAGGCACATCCCCCTAGACCCTGCTTTCTCCATCACCCTGGCCTCAGGAGTGATGCCCTCTAGGCCTCACTGCTGTACGAGCCATCCCTAGTTACTGTGAGTGGCCCTGTGGGCATGGAGCCAATGCCTCTGTTTGTTTCTCCTGAATCAGAAGGGAAGTCAAGAAATGGGGTGTCGTCTGCCTGCCCCGTCTTGGCCGCAGCCACAGCACGGCACTCTGTCCGGATGTGAGTCCCCAGTCTGGCCTCCAGCCCTGCCTGGGCCGCTGGGACCCTCCTAGTCTTGCCAGTCTGTCAGTGTTCTGTAGCCTGCTCCACAGTGGGCCCAGGGCCCAGGGCATGTCACTGGTCCCAAAGCAAGAGGCCTCCGGGACCCAGCCACCTGCAGATTCTCAGCAGCCATGGTGCCCTTGCCCAGACAGAGGCCCTGCCCACTCAGCTGCTGCCTGGAGAAGGGCCTGCTCTGCTTCACCCAGGCGGCTTCCTTGCTAAATGGAGAAGGGGAACTGTGGGCCCTTCTTGGGTTCTTGCCTGCTCTGTGGGCACCATGTGCTCTGTCCTGGGTCACGAAGATGCATCCTTCCCAGATCTGCCAGGTACACAGATCCTGATGGTCCCAGGCCCAGCCTCTGGCTCCAGCCGCTCAGCGCCTGTGATAGAGACTGGGTGATTGTGCTCAGGCTCAGTCGTGTTCGAGTCTTTGCGATCCCATGGACCCCACAAGGTGCGACCCCACCAGGCTCCTCTGTCTATGGGATTCTCCGGGCAAGAATACTGGAGTGGATTGCCATTTCCTCCTACAGGGGATCTTCCCCACCCAGGGACTGAACCCTCATTTCCTACAGCTCCGGCCTTAGCAGGTGGATTCTTTACCACTGAGCTACCTGGGAAGCCCAAAAGGCGATTTGGGTGTGTGCCCCTGTGGATGTCAAAAAGCTCGCTGGTCTCTCCCATTCTGCCGGAAAACAAAGAACACTTTGTGGTTCAATCTGGACTTCAGGAGTTTTGCGTTTCACAGTAAAGACTGAGTGGCCTGACTTGGGGGTGCGGTGTCCTGCTCTCCTTGGGGCTCTCAGACTCAAGTCAGCAAACAAGCAGCCTTGGAAAAGGAGTATGGGCAGATGGTAAGTCTGCTGTGGCCCCGGGACACACAGTCCAAGCAGCCTGGAGGCTGTTGGAATTACCCGCTGGAAGGCAGGCCGGGGAAAGCTGCTGTTTACTCACCAGCCCACTCAGTCTCTGGAGGAAGTTGAGGCTGGGTCAGGCATCACAAGGGTAGTTTCTGAAACCACTCAGATGTTTTGGGGAAAGTTGGAGAGACGCTGGATGCTGTGAGAGACAGTTTACATCAGAACCTGATGTTTACATGGGCTGGACAACTGCCAAAATGCCCTTTGCAAGGACAGTATGGGTGCTCTGCAACCTCCTGCCACTCTCCCCACCCCCCAACCCCAAAGGGCTCTGCAGCCATGACTTGAGGATATTGACATATGCTTCATGGAATGACAGGCTCCCTCGCTGGAGGGCCTGTCACAAAACTTTGATCCTTCAAAAATTCATAAGTTCCCATGCTCACTTCTGCAGCACATATACTAAAATTGAAACGACACAGAGAAGATTAGCATGGCCCCTGCGCAAGGATGACACGCAAATTCGTGAAGCGTTCCATATTTTTAGCCACCACGTAATTTTATAAAGGGAATAATAAAGTGAATGAAACAAAAAATAAAAAAATAAATAAATAAAAATTCATAAGTTCCCTTAGAAAGCAATTGTAAGGCTCAGGAAATTCTCCCTGAGATTTGAGTATGTCTGAGCAGAAGGGTCTGACCGATCTCTCTGCAGTCAGGACAGGGGTTCCCCCTTTCTCTCTGCCCCCAGACACCTAGGCTGTCAGCCTCTGGGGACAAGGAGCCCCATGTCTGCTGGGACAGCCATTCCCACTGCTGGAGGTTTTTCCCTGTGGATGGAGGCAGACTATTCCTTGTGTAACACCCACTCCTTGGTTGGTCCAAGGCCCAGCCTTTGAGGATACTCAGAATAAAGCCCTCAGGTCCTAAGGTTCCCTTTGGGTAGGAGAGATGCATGGTTTCCCCACTATCCTTCTTCCCTCTGGGCTGAACCCAGCAGCACTCCAGCTTGGGAAAGGGAGTCACTTAGTAGCAGCATGAATGCCCCAGCCTTGGGGAACCCAGAGAGGACCAGGAGTGAATGTAAGCCTTGGGCTTACAGTCAGAGCTAGGAAGGTCAGTCTGCCTCCCTGGTGTCAACAAAAATTCATCTATCTAAGAAAGAATTGGAAGACTTTATTTGAGCCAAATGTTAGGATTATAACCTGGAAAGAGATCTCAGAATGCTCTGAGGACTATTCCACCCATTAGAAGTCAAGACACAGTTTAAGTTTTTTTGAGACAGAGGGCTGTACATTAAATGACATATTATTGACTGGTTTACATTATCCAGATCTAAGTGCCATCGTGGTGGGTCATGTGACCCCTTATAAGACCAAGAAGGAATGCCGTGTTTTAAGGAATTGTCTTGTTGATGCTATGAGTACGTGACTGGTTGAGCCGGTGTTCCTGCTGATAGAAGTCTGGTTTGATGCATAATACAGATACACAGTGCAGTGGGAGGAGTTCAGTTCAGTTCAGTTGCTCAGTTGTGTTCGACTCTTTGCGACCCCATAAACTGCAGCACGCCAGGCCTCCTTGTCCATTACCAACTCCTGGAGTTCACTCAAATTCACATCCATCGAGTCGGTGATGCCATCCAGTCGTCTCATCCTCTGTTGTCCCCTTTTCCTCCTGCTCCCAATCCCTCCCAGCATCAGAGTCTTTTCCAATGAGTCAACTCTTCTCATGAGGTGGCCAAAGTACTGGAGTTTCGGCTTTAACATCATTCCTTCCAAAGAACACCCAGGACTAATCTCCTTTAGAATGGACTGGTTGGATCGTGCAAGAACACCCAGGACTGATCTCCTTTACGATGGACTGGTTGGATCTCCTTGCAGTCCAAGGGACTCTCAAGAGTCTTCTCCAACACCACAGTTCAAAAGCATCAATTCTTCGGCGCTCAGCTTTCTTCACACTCCAACTCTCACATCCATACATGACCACAGGAAAAACCATAGCCTTGACTAGACGGACCTTTGTTGGCAAAGTAGTGTCTCTGTTTTTAAATATGCTATCTAGGTTGGTCATAACAAGGAGTAAGCGTCTTTTAATTTCATGGATGCAATTACCATCTGCCGTGATTTTGGAGCCCCAAAAAATAAAGTCTGGCACTGTTTCCCCATCTATTTCCCATGAAGTGATGGGACCAGATGCCATGATCTTAGTTTTCTGAATGATGAGTTTTAAGCCAACTTTTTCACTCTCCTCTTTCACTCTCATCAAGAGGCTTTTTAGTTCCTCTTCACTTTCTGCCATAAGGGTGGTGTCATCTGCATATCTGAGCTTATTGATATTTCTCCCAGCAATCTTGATTCCAGCTTGTGCTTCTTTCAGCTCACCGTTTCTCATGATGTACTCTGCATGTAAGTTAAATAAGCAGGATGACAATATACAGCCTTGACGTAGTCCTTTTCCTATTTGGAACCAGTCTGTTGTTCCATGTCCAGTTCTAACTGTTGCTTCCTGACCTGTATATAGGTTTCTCAAGAGGCAGGTCAGGTGGTCTGGTATTCCCATCTTTTTCAGAATTTTCCTCAGTTTATTGTGATCCACACAGTCAAAGGCTTTGGCATAGTCAATAAAGCAGAAATAGATGTTTTTCTGGAACTCTCTTGCTTTTTCCACGATCCAGCAGATGTTGGCAATTTGATCTCTGGTTCCTCTGCCTTTTCTAAAACCAGCTTGAACATCTGGAAGTTCACAGTTCATGTATTGCTGAAGCCTGGCTTGGAGAATTTTGAGCACTACTTTACTAGCGTGTGAGATGAGTGCAATTGTGTGGTAGTTTGAGCATTCTTGGCATTGCCTTTCTTTGGGATTGGGATGAAAACTGACCTTTTCCAGTCCTGTGGGCACTGGAATTTTCCAAATTTGCTGGCATATTGAGTGCAACACTTTCACAGCATCTTCTTTTAGGATTTGAAATAGCTCAACTGGAATTCCATCACCTCCACTAGCTTTGTTCGTAGTGATGCTTTCTAAGGCCCACTTGACTTCACATTCCAGGATGTCTGGCTCTAGGTGAGTGATCACACCATCGTGATTATCTGGGTCGTGAAGATCTTTTTTGTACAGTTCTTCTGTGTATTCTTGCCACCTCTTCTTAATATCTTCTGCTTCTGTTAGGTCCATACCATTTCTTTTCTTTTTTTTTTTTTTTTAGGGGAAAATGGACAAAGGAAAGGATCAATGAGGGTGGGAGGGAAATGGGAAGAAAGAAGGGGAGTGATGGTGGGGAGGAGTATATGTAATTTCTTAACCAATGGCTTTCTGTTTTTAATCACAAAGAACACTTAAAAAAATCATGGTGAGTTCATCTTATATTAGGAGGTTTGTTCTCGAAATGAAAAGTCCAGAAAACAAAAAGTCCAGTTTGGGTGTCCTCATCTTTAGGCACATCTTGGTATTTTGTATTGGTAAATCTATCTTTACCACAATATATTATTTAGGACAGGATCACATTTGTCACCTCTTCCTCCCTACTACCCAAAGTGGTACCAAACCCACAAAATAGTCAATAAACCTCTACAGAGTGAGCAAATAAGTCTTTTTTTTTTTTTTAATAACTCTCCTGAGTGAACTGAATTTTTTGAGGCTCATAAGTAAATATGTTTTCCTCTTTACTTTGTCTATTACAGCCAGATTATATGAGTGGGGTGTTAAAGCCTCCCACTATTATTGTATTGCTCTAGAGAATGTCCTTTAGTTTTTGTTGGAGAAATGGTTTAGTGATGCAAAATTCTCTCAACTTTTGCTTATCTGTGAAGCTTTTGATTTCTCCTTCATATTTGAATGAGATCCTTGCTGGATACAATAATCTAGGCTGTATGTTATTTTCCTTCATCACTTTAATTACGTCTTGCCATTCCCTCCTGGCTTGGAGAGTTTCTATTGAAAGATCAGCTGTTATCCTTATGGGAATTCCCTTGTGAGTTATTTGATGTTTTTCCCTTGCTGCTTTTAATATTTGTTCTTTATATTTAATCTTTGTTAATTTGACTAATATGTGTCTTGGGGTGTTTCGCCTTGGGTTTATCCTGTTAGGGACTCTCTGGATTTCTTGAACTTGAGTGGTTATTTCCTTCTCCATTTTAGGGAAGTTTTCAACTATTATCTCCTCAAGTATTTCCTCATGATCTTTCTTTTTATCTTCTTCTTCTGGAACTCCTATGATTCGAATGTTGTAGCGTTTGATGTTATCCTGGAGGTTTCTGAAATTGTCCTCATTTCTTTTGATACGTTTTTCTTTTTTCTCGTCTGATTCATTTATTTCTAGGATTCTATCTTCTAGTTCACTAATCCTATCTTCTGCCTCTGTTATTCTACTATTTGTTGCCTCCAGGGTGTTTTGGATCTCATTTATTGCATTATTCATTATGTGTTGACTCTTTTTTATTTCTTCTAGGCCCTTGTTAAACCTTTCTTGCATCTTCTCAATCCTTGTCTCCAGACTCTTTAACTGTGATTCTATTTTGATTTCGAGATTTTGAATTAATTTCGCTATCATTATTCGGAATTCTTTATCAGGTAGATTCCCTATCTCTTCCTCTTTGGTTTGGTTTGGTGGAGATCTATCCTGTTCCTTTAGCTGCTGGGTATTCTGTCCTTTATTGTTCCTTTGGTATCTCTAATTTTCTTGAAGAGATCCCTAGTCTTTCCCATTCTGTTGTTTTCCTCTATTTCTTTGCATTGATCGCTAAAGAAGGCTTCCTTATCTCTTCTTGCTATTCTTTGGAACTCTGCATTCAGATGCTTATATCTTTCCTTTTCTCCTTTGCTTTTCGCTTCTCTTCTTTTCACAGCTATCTGTAAGGCCTCCCCAGACAGCCATTTTGCTTTTTTGCATTTCTTTTCCATGGGGATGGTCTTGATCCCTGTCTCCTGTACAATGTCACGAACCTCATTCCATAGTTCATCAGGCACTCTCTCTATCAGATCTAGGCCCTTAAATCTATTTCTCACTTCCACTGTATAATCATAAGGGATTTGATTTAGGTCATACCTGAATGGTCTAGTGGTTTTCCCTACTTTCTTCAATTTCAGTCTGAATTTGGCAATAAGGAGTTCATGGTCTGAGCCACAGTCAGCTCCTGGTCTTGTTTTTGCTGTCTGTATAGAGCTTCTCCATCTTTGGCTGCAAAGAACAGAATCAATCTGATTTCGGTGTTGACCATCTGGTGATGTCCATGTATAGAGTCTTCTCTTGTGTTGTTGGAAGAGGGTATTTGCTATGACCAGTGTGTTTTCTTGGCAAAACTCTATTAGCCTTTGCCCTGCTTCATTCCGTACTCCAAGGCCAAATTTGCCTGTTACTCCAGGTGTTTCTTGACTTCCTACTTTTGCATTCCAGTCCCCTATAATGAAAAGGACATCTTTTTTGGGTGTTAGTTCTAAAAGGTCTTGTAGGTCTTCATAGAACCGTTCAACTTCAGCTTCTTCAGTGTTACTGGTTGGAACATAGACTTGGATTACTGTGATATTGAATGGTTTGCCTTGGAAAAGAACAGAGGTCATTCTGTAGTTTTTGAGATTGCATCCAAGTACTGCATTTCGGACTCTTTTGTTTACCATGATGGCTACTCCATTTCTTCTAAGGGATTCCTGCCCGCAGTAGTAGATATAATAGTCATCTGAGTTAAATTCACCCATTCCAGTCCATTTTAGTTCACTGATTCCTAGAATGTCGACGTTCACTCTTGCCATCTCCTGTTTGACCACTTCCAATTTGCCTTGATTCATGGACCTAACATTCCAGGTTCCTATGTAATATTACTCTTTACAGCATCGGACCTTGCTTCTATCCCCAGTCACATCCACAGCTGGGTATTGTTTTTGCTTTGGCTCCATCCTTTCATTCTTTCTTGAGTTATTTCTCCACTGATCTCCAGCAACATATTGGGCACCTACTGACCTGGGGAGTTCCTCTTTCAGTATCCTATCATTTTGCCTTTTCATACTGTTCATGGGGTTCTCAAGGGAAGAATACTGAAGTGGTTTGCCATTCCCTTCTCCAGTGGACCACATTCTGTCAGACCTCTCCACCATGACCTGCCTGTTTTGGGTGGCCCCATAGGGCATGGCTTAGTTTCATTGAGTTAGACAAAGCTGTGGTCCTAGTGTGATTAGATTGACTAGTTTTCTGTGATTATGGCTTCAATGTCTGCCCTCTGATGCCCTCTTGCAATACCTACTGTCTTACTTGGGTTTCTCTTACCTTGGACATGGGGTATCTCTTCACGGTTGCTCCAGCAAAATGCAGCCACTGCTCCTTACCTTGGATGAGGGGTATCTCCTCAATGCCGCCCCTCCTGACCTTGAACGTGGAGTAGTTCCTCTCGGCCCTCCTGCCCCCGTGCAGCCACCACTCCTCGGGCGTGGGGTATTAGGTAATTAGAATAGGGAAAAGGAGTCGAAAATGGCGGTGGCTGACATCTATGGTGCGGTGACTCGGATTTAACCTGGCTGAAACTGGGGGAGGAGAGGGTAAGCCAAAAGGCAGAGAATTCTTGTTTAAATTTCTCTTGCCTTGTCATAAAAGATGAATTTTATTTCACAGCTTGTCACACTCAGGGGCAGTCTGGGGCCTCCTCTCCACCACAGGCAGCCAGCCAGAAGCCCCGCTCTGACCGTGCTTCCCCTGGGGGCTGGAGGAAGGCGATCTTGCCCACCCCACCTCCAGGACTCCAGCCCACACCCATATCTCACAATCAGCCTGGCCTCTGAACCACCTGCTGCCTGTCACGTGGTCCATCTGAGCGCCAGAGAACATTTTCCTGCCCTGCCTGCCCAGCGATGAGGGATCCTGCCTTCACTTCTGGTCATTCTGATGTCCAGGTGGGCAGATGGACAAGGCCCCTGCTGCCTAGAATTGCAATTCTCAGGCTGTGAGGAGTCGGCCCATACGTGCTAACCCCTCTTCCTGAACAGTTGTAGTCAGGGAGTGACAGTAAGTGATGTGTATTGCGGAAACTGTTGCATCAAAGAAAATCCGTTGTTTCCCAAGGCGGTCCTATAGGTTGCAAAGCTACTATAAGGTTCATAGAATCTCTAAGGCCAGGGTCAGTCCCTAAGAGAGAATAAGGGACTGAATCTCCAGAGCATCGCTCCAGCCACAAGAGCCTAAAGGAGGTGTCTTAGGTGTCCTCTCTGTCCGCGGTCACTGGTACCTGATTTTAAATAATAATCTATGCAGAGATGAGAGGTGGCTCTGACCAAAGTTCCTTGGGTGCCTTCTCTCCTCCACCCCTTCCTTGACCCTCCCTGTCCTCTAACATGTAGCAGTGGGGGAAGTGCAAGGTAGGAGGTGCTGGGGCCAGGATGAGTGGGTGAAGGGATTCACAGTCAGGGCCTGAGAGAAAAGCTATAATGTGTCAGTACCCTTGACTGGGCTTCCCAGGTGACTCAGTGGTAAGGAACCTGCCTGCCAATGCAGGAGATGAAAGAGATGCAGGTTTGATCCCTGGGTCAGGAAGATCCCCTGGAATAGGAAATGACAACCCACTGCAGTATTCTTGCCTGGAGAATCCCATGGACAGAGGAGCCTGTCGGGCTGCAGTCCATGGGGTCACAAAGAGTCGGACATGACTGAACATGCACCCTTGACTGGAAGCTGAAGTGAGCATATCGAAAACTCCAAGGGAAGCTCCTTGGACCCTAGGGAGAAGCTGGCCGAGCCCACCTTGGGCTCCTGCACCCCACCCCTCTGGGATCCCATAACCAGGTCAGTGAACAAAGTCATTCTTGAGTCAGATCATGCTCTGTGCTACCTAACCCTAACCCCTAATCTAGGGACTCACAGAAAGTCCGGAGGGCATGGCCACCTCTAGCCAGGTGGTCTGGGAGGGCTTCTTGGAGGAAGTGCCTTTTAAGTTCTGCCTGAATGTGACCTGCAAATATCCTAAAGAGGCAGATGGGGGATGGCAAATGCCAAGGTCTTGAGGTGGGAATCCTGGCCCCAGGGTTCAGGAAGCACACTCCCTGGTAGAAGCTTAGTGATCAGAGCAGAGAGGAAAGGGAGGTAACAGGGCAGCCAACCAGGCCAGATCCTGGAGGGCTTGGTGGGCCATTGTAAAGCCCTTAGATTTTATCACAAATACAGTTAAGAACACAGTCTGCATTTCTTTCTGTTTTCCTCTTATTAGAACAATAAACATCCTGGTATTATCTCAGCCACGGGCATGAAAGGCAAATGAGGGGCCTCACAGGTTGTTTTGACCTACTTCAGAGGGAAGCTGGGGAAGGAGGCAGCAGTAGCTGGTAGCCAGGAAGCAATTGGATGTGTTTTCTCAGAAGGAGCAGAGAGCTGAGACCACATTCCCGGTTAACATCGCAGCAGCCGTGCACCCTCGGCTGATGTCACCGCAGGGGGAAGGTAGGGGGGAGGTAAGGAGTCTTTCCAGTTTCCCCTTTCTCTGGGTGTCTTCCAGGAGAGGAAAAACCAAACCAAAAGACCCTGGGGAGGCTAGAGGCATTTGTGTTTTGGTGTGGGGCATGGGTCATCTTAGCATGAGGCCCACCCTTTCCTCCCTAGCCCTCCAGCACTTGCCTCTGTCTCATTTCATTACCCTGGCTGCTGATACTGCAGAGGGGAGGGGCCCATCAGCCTTCAGCCTCCAGCCCAAAGCAGTTCCCAGCTCCTTGGCCTCTGGGAAAGCTCTCAAAGGCTTCAGCTTCAGTTTCCTAATCTGCAAAATGGGCATAATAATTATTTTCCAAGTGGCTTAGATGGTAAAGAGTCTGCTTGGAATGTGGGAGACCCAGCTTCAGTCCCTGGATTGGGAAGATTCCCCTAGAGAAGGAATGGCTACCCACTCCAGTATTCTTACCTGGAGAATTCCATGGACAGAGGAGCTTGGTGGGCTATAGTCCATGAGGTTGCAAAGAGTCAGACGTGACTGAGTGACTAACACACAAACTCAAGATGGTTGTGAGCTTCACCAGTAAGACAGGTAAAGAGAGGTGCTGGGCATATTTCCTGTTCAACAAATGATATTCATCATATGCAGCATTGTATGAGCTTTAGAGATTACCCAAGACTCTACATTCTTTACATATGGGCTTCGTAGTGATGACTGAAAGATAAAAATTGGCTGAGTATCAGCACTCTGTTTTATGAATTGAGGCTCAGAGAAATTAAGCCACCAACCCACTGTCACGCAGCTGGGAAGTGCCAGAGCTGGAATTCAACACTTCAACTCTGGCTGCCTCTATGGTTGGGGCTATGTTCACATTACATTTACCATCTGGCAATATGCCCTCTGGACCAGTTTCCTTTAGAAAGGTCAATTTTATTCCTCTTTTATGGGGAGGCAGAGACAGTTGCACTTTCCTAGTGGCTCAGACAGTAAAGAATCTGCCTGCAATGCCAGAGACCCGGGTTCAATCCCTGGGTTGGAAAGAGCCCTTGAAGGAGGAAATGGCAACTCACTCCAGTATTCTTGCTTGGGAAATCCCATGGACAGAGGAGCCTGGAGGGCTACAGTCCATGGGGTTGCAAAGAGTTGGACACTACTGAGCGACTGACACACACAGGGACAGTTGCAAAAGACTGGGTAAACCTTCCTGAGATTAAGTGGCTTTCTGATGCTTCTGATCAGGCAGAAAGGAAACAGAGCTGACCTAGTTGGAGTCTTATTTCTTGAAGATGCTGTCCTTAAGGGTGGTCTGATTCTGAGGTCAGGGTTGACCTAAGGTTGGGACAGAAGGCTGGGAAGACAGGCAGAACAGAGAACCTGTGCTGGAGAGCTGTGTACTTGAACAGTAACCCCTTGTACCCACACTCTGCCCCATCTCAGGATCCCTGGAAGGGAGGCAGATCAAGAGCAAGCCTTCCCATTTTGCAAATGGGAAAACTGAGCCCCATAGAAGTAAACAACCTGCCTACAGCCTAGCTTGATATGGAGACAACTTTAGCTGTTGATTGGGACTTGGTGCAGGATCTTAATCCAAATGAACAGTAAAGATCACTTGATGATTTTCATTCTTTTTCTTTCTTTCTTTCTTTCTTTCTTTCTTTCTTTCCTTTCTCCATCTATCAGTCCCTCCTTCCCTCCCTCCCTTTCTTTCTTTCTTTTTTTTTTTTAAATTGGTGTTAAAATGAAAGTAACTGTGGTAAATGACTTGGGTTCTTATTTATAAGACAGGTTTGCAAGAGCCAAAATGTTCCTCATAATCAGACAAGAATATTATAGGCGAAGGGCTTTGCAGCTTTGAGGGTATCTGGACTGTGCACAACCCTATACTTGGTTTAATGCTCTGCTATCCCTGTCTGAAAAATTAATAATTTTTGAACAAGGGGCCCAGTGTTCTCACTTTTCTCTGGGTCCCCCAAATTCCATAGCTGATCTTACATAAGGGGCAGGGAAACTGTCTGTTAGGAATTGACTCTATGCCAAAACGCTTTATATACATTACCACTTGACCTCACAGTGACTGTTCTTATAGATGAGCTGGTTGATCCCCATTTCTCAAAAGTGTTGACAGGCTAGTAACTGACCTTAATTGTCCTGGTTATCTCTTACTACATCATGAACCACTTTGAAACTTAGTGGCTTAAAATACCACCTGTTGTTTATCTTGCCCATAAGTCTGCAGTTTGACCTGGGCTTAGCAGGGGCAGCTCAGAACTACTCATGACAGCACGACAGCTGGCACGGGGAGTACACTTCTGAGATGGCTGGAGGCTGGTGCTGCCTGTGGGTTTTTCTCCATGGGCCTCACCTAGAGCTGCTTGAACTTCCTCACAGCATGGTGGCTGGGTTCCTACAGCAAACAACTGCCAGCAGCAAGTGGAAAATTGACATGTTCATAAAACCTGGGTCCAGAAATGGGCATAAAATCACTTTTGCCACATAATATTTTTTTTAAAGTCTTTATCAAACTTGTTACAATGTTGCTTCTGTTGTTTTTTTTTTTTTTTTGCAAGGAAGCATGTGCTATCTTAGTTCCCTGACCAGGGATCAAACCCACATCCCCTGCACTGGAACATGAAGTCTTAACCACTGGACCACTAGGGAAGTCACATCACATACTATTGGTCAAGCAGTCACAGAGACCAGATTCAAAGGGAGGGAACCCTGATAGGAGTTCAGAGAATTTTGAGATCTTACTGTGTGCCAGGCTGTTGCTGCTGCTATGTAGTCACTCAGTCATGTCTGACTCTTTGTGACCCATGGACTATAGCCCGCCAGGCTCCTCTGTCTGTGGGATTCTGCAGGCAAGAATACTAGAGTGGGTTGCCATTTCCTCCTCCAGGAGATCTTCCAGAACCAGGGATCAAACCTGCGTCTTCTGCATTGGCAGGCAAATTCTTTACCACTGAGCAACCAGGGAAGCCCCATGTGCCAGGTACTGGGCTTAATTTGATCATTACTGTTCCCAGCATTGCCTCAAGGAAGCTAAATAACCAAATCCAAGTTTGTCTGGACTATGGGGCTGACCTGTGCATTCAGGGATCCATGTAATCAGAATGTAGCAGGGCCAGAAACTGTCTGACTCCAGAACATTTAAGGCTTTTGAAATAATGTTTCCCCAGATGGGAAAGCCAAGGCTGCAAGAGGTCTTACTGGGCCTCACCCTCAGGGTGGGTGCGGGGTATGGCACCTTCTAGGGCAGGAAGGGGCCTCCTGGGGCTGCACAGAGCCTGGTCAGGAAGTCACAGAGGGCTGTGGGCAGATTATGCAATAACAGGCTGTCGCAGGGACATTGTTTTTCACTGAGATGACACTGCACTCAGGAAATACCCACAGTCTTGGCAGGTGTCGAGGGAGGGTTCCTCACTCGTGGTGGAAGACCCCCAGTGAACGAACATGGCGGGCTGGGGGACTCTCTAGGTGGACCGGGTCCCCTGGGCCAGGTGCATTCGTCAGAAGTTCCCTGAGAGCTGCTCTGAGTCCCTGTGAGCTGGGCTCAGACTAAAGAGATTTACGATGCCCCATCCTTGCCATCCAGGAAGTTGCACATTCGTTAGATAACTCAATTATTGAGGTTTCTGGGGCTATCTCATTTAAACCTCACAATACTCTAGGAAGTGGTAACTATTATTATCCCTATTTAACAGGTGAGAAAACCAAGGCACAGAGTACTTAAGTCACTTGCCCAAGGTCAAACAAGGGCTATGGTTAGAGTCTGAGTTTTCAACCACTTGGCCATGTTGCTCCACTGTAGCTCAGACTAGCATCACCACTGTGCTGGGGCCCCAACCCCGAGTCCCAGGCACTACAGAACTCTGTTTAGACATCTTTGTTGTTCAGTCACAAAGTTGTGTCTGACTCTTTGTGACCCCGTGAACTGCAGCCTGCCAGGCTTCCCTGTCCTGCACTGTCTCCTGGAGTTTGCTCAAATTCATGTCCTTTGAGTCGGTGATGCTAGCTAAACAGCTCATCCTTTGCCACCCTCTTCTCCTCCTGCCCTCAATCTTTCCCAGCATCAGGGTCTTTTCCATTGAATCACCTCTTCAAATCAGCTGGCCAAGGTATTGGAACTTCAGCTTCAGCATCAGTCCTTTCAATGAATATTCAGGGTTGATTTTCTTTACAGTTGACTGGTTGGATCTCCTTGCAGTCTGAGGGACTCTCAACAATCTTCTCCAGCACCACAGTTCAAAAGGATCAATTCTTCAGTGCTCAGTCTTTTTTATGGTCCAACTCCCACATCTATACATAACTACTGGAAAAACCATAGCTTTGACTAGACAAATCTTTGTCAGCTAAGTTATGTTTTTGCTTTTTAATACACTGTCTACCTTTGTCATAGTATCTTTAGGGCTCAGTAAACGTACAGAGAATGGAGTTTGCCTCCTGGCTTCTGTCCACCTTTCCTTTTCAAAGCCCAGCTCCAACCAGGTCATTCTCTCACAGAGCCTTCGATAATTCCCCAGTACCTACAGGCCAACGTCTGCCAGTCTGGCCCTCCAAGGCATGTCCTGCTGCCTGTCACAACTCCTGTATCCAAAACTCCTCTGAAACCCAACTGTGTTCCTCCTAAGTCACCAAATATGGAGGTCACATCCCCACCAAGAAGTCTCTTCTCAGCGTCCCAACTCCCAAACCTCCATCCTCAACTTTCCTTTCTTTCTTCAGAAAGCCTTCCAAGACCACCCAGGACAGGGACGTCTGTGTCCCTCAAGTTCCCCCAGCACTGACTATGAAGAGGGTTGGAGGACTAGTTCCAGAGGGCACACACAAAATATTTCCAGGACTTCCCTGGTGGTCCAGTGATAATGGACCACCTGCCAATATGGGGAGCAAGGGTTCGATCCCTGATCCGGGAAGATTCCACAGGCCTTGAGGCAACTAAGCCCATGAACCACAGCTACTGATGCCCGCCCACCCTAGAGCCTGTACTCTGCAGAAAGAGAAGCCACTACAATAAGAAGCCCACATGCTGCAACCAGAGTTGCCTGCACTTGGTGCAACTAGAGAGCGCCTGCTTGTGTCCAAAAATGAATAAATAGATAAATAAAATTTTTTTCAAAGTACTGAAAATTTTAAGAAATTTCTGTATGAAAAGATGAGTTTGTTCATGGATTCATTCACTCAGCCCCTCATTTAGTCACTCAAGCAACAGATCTGTGCAGGGCACCTACTGTGTGTCAGGAACCATGCTGAGGAATACAGTGCGGCTGGGAGGGGATGGGAATCCACGGAACTGCTCTCAAGGAGTCAAAACCTGCCTGGGGAGTCAGGTCTGAGGTCAGATGATGGCTGTGGGTGTGGTCCTTGCTATGATGGAGGTAAACCCAGGGCTCTAGTACCTACTGTGTGGCCTCTAACCCAGATGGTGGGTCTCCGCTTCTCCTCTGTAAATTGGATTGAATAAGCACCTATCCCAAAGAGAAATTGCAAGGATTAAATTTATATATTAGTTTGTTAAATAAATATTTATTGAGCTCAAACTGTATGCGCTGCTATTATGTGGGGACCCAACCCTGCCCTCATGGAGAGGGACAATAAAAAGCATATGAGAAGGACTTCCCTGGTGGTTCAGTGGTTAAGAATCCTCCTGTCAATGCCAGGGTCACGGGTTCGATCCCTGGTCTGAGAAGACTCCACATGCCACCAGGCAATTAAGTCCATAGTGAAAGTCACTCAGTTGTGTCCAGCTCTCTGCGACCCCATGGACTGTAGCCTGCCAGGCTCCTCTGTCCATGGAGTTCTCCAGGCCAGAATACTGGAGTGGGTTGCCATTCCCTTCTCCAGGGGATCTTCTCAACCCAGGGGTCAAATCCGATTCCTGAATTGCTAGCAGATTCAAGAGAAGCCACTGCTGTGAGAAGCCTGCACGCTGCCAACTAGAAAGTAGCCCCCACTCCCGCACCTTGAGAAAGCCTGTGCAGAGTGAAGAAGACCCAGTGCATCCAAAAATAAATATATTTCAATTTAAAAAGTGTATAAGATGTTAGTCAGCGGTAACCGCTATAAAGACCAAAAGCTCAGTGATACGTGGGATCCCTGTGGGCCAGGTGTGCAGTCAGAGCTTGGGGGGCTTGATAGAAGTTGGAAAAAGTCTAGAAGGTTGGAGAAATTAGGAGCATGCAAGTGAGTAGGTGTGACTGGGTGTCAGAAACGAGGGTGTTTGTGAGTCTGCGGGGGAGACTGCTCTACCCCTGCATCCGGATTACTAGGTCTCTGAGGAAGAAAGAGATGAAGTGATGAAGATGGTTTCATAGGCAGAAATTATGCAAGAGCTGGATGGGAAAGTGGAAGGGCTGGACTGGGTGGTCAGTGGGAAGTTGCAACAGCCTCTAGAGGGTTTGGAAACTGTGGTGGGCCCTTGGAAACCCTTGGGGGCCCCTAGAGGTTTCCTTTGGGTGTCAAAGGGAAGAGGGAGGGTAAGTACTCTGGGAACTTCACAGGGACACTTTCCCCTGCACAGTGGGGGAGACCCGGGACTCTGATCTGGGGAGGCATCAAGTTCTGAGTCTACATTTACTGAGCACCAACTATGTGGTGAACTCCCACACCCGGGTCCTTACAAGATCCCTACAGGGGACTTACTCCCCTCCTCATTGTATGTGTGTCCCTAGTCACTCAGTCGTGTCCAACTCTTTGCAGTCCTTTGGACTATAACCCACCAGGCTCCTTTGTCAGCTGTCCGGGATTTCCCAGGCAAGAACACCGGAGTGGGTTACCATTTCCTCCTCCAGGGGGTCTTCCCAAGCCAGGGATCGAACCCGTGTCTCTTACATCTCCTGCACTGCAGGTGGATTCTTTACCTGCTGAGCCATAGGGGAAGCCCCCATTCTAATCGAAGAAATGGAGGCTCAAGGAGATGCAGTGATTTGTTCAAGGACAAGATCACATGGTGTAAGTGGTCTGAGCTAGGACTTGAACCCAGGCCTAGGGAGTGGCAAAGGTGATGCCCTCTTGGTGCTTGAAATGCCACCATTCATCCCTAGGAAGTAAAGGGTCCTAGGATCCTCATTTGGGTGCACAGCTGGAGCAGGGTCACCATGAACTGTGGGTGCAGGGGCAGGAGAATGCTGCCTGGAACACAGTAGGTGCTCAATGCTTACATGTGGTGTCTGCAGGACAGGGAGGATTGGCCTGGGGCAGGGGAATGCGGGGCTCTGGTTCCCCAGGAGTGAGGTCTTACAGACATATTTCACATCAGAGATGAATTAGAGGGGCCCATGTCACTGCCACTTACTTCAACAAGCCCCTCAGGCCCCTCCATCTTTCTCCAAGTGCTTGGCCTCCACCCTCCCAAGTTCCTGCAGGGGTGGAGCCCACACTGAGTCACCCATGCCCAGCCCTGCTTGGCTCTGGTCAGTAGACATATACTCGTAAATATCCAAGTGAGTGAAGATTGAGAAATTGTAGCCGGGGAAAAATTACTTATTTCTTCCTCTTTTTGAATTGAGCAAGGGAAAACTTGCCGGGGAAATGAGGTCAGTGACTCTGGGCATTGCTGACGAGCAGGGTCTCCTGCACTGCATCTCCCAAAGGGAGGGCTGGGTATCGGGTCAGGGAAATGGACCCAGAACCATCCCATGTCCAGCCTGGCAGGCCCCCAGCCCTGTCACTCCCTCCTGGCTCCTTGGCCATTTCTCAGCCAAGTTCTTCTCAATGAGAAAAAAATGTTCTCGTTCATGTGTCTGAAGGCATCTGGGATGTGCAGAGGGCTGATGTGATAAGCTGATGTGCAGGAGGAATTTGTGACCCCCAGATCTTATTCCCTCCCTCTCAGAGTTGTTGTTGCTGTTGAGTCACGAAGTTGTGTCTGATTCTTTTGAGTCCCCATGGACTGCAACTCACCAGGCTCCTCTGTCCATGGGATTTGCCAGGCAAGAACCCTGGAATGAGTTGCCATTTTCTTCTCCAGGAGATCCTCCTGACCCAGGGATTGAACCCGCATCTCCTGCATTGCAGGCAGATTCTTTACCACTGAGCCACTGGGAAACCTCCTTATAAATAGAGAGGTAACTGCAATTTTTGAAAAATAAAGCTAATAAAAATAGAAAAAAAGTATAAGGAAAGTAACAAAAATTATGCATGATCCCAACACCTATTTAAACCACTTCAAATATTTTTGCTTCTTGCCTTCTCCTAAATAATTTTTTAAAATCATCTTCAGTTATTTATTAATAAAATAAAACCTCCCAACTTATGGTTATAATTGTAATGGATGTTAGTTTATAGCCTAACTCACATTGTAAAACCATTTTCATCCTACAATTACAATAAATCCATAGCTTAGACTGTCAGCCCGAACCCCATCTCCATGGAGGCCCCACTGAGGGGATTTGCTTCTGGTGATTCTGAATGGAATGCCTAGAGGCCTCCTGCTTTTAGTTCTTGTCCCTTTATCTGATCTACAAGACCTGCTCCTTCTCAGCATCTGTGCTTATTGTTGTTGTTGTTTAATCACTAAAAAGTCTTTGTGACCCCATGGACTATAGCCCACTAGGTTCCTCTGTCCATGGAATTCTCCAGGCAAGAATACTGGAGTGGGTTGCCATTTCCTTTTCCAGGGGATCTTCCTAACCCAGAGATCGAACCTGTGTCTCCTGCATTGGCAGGTGGATTCTTTACCACTGAGCCACTTGGGAAGCCCAAGTCAGTCAAGCCAGTGGAGAGCAATCTTGCCCCAGCCACCTTCAGCCAAAGAAGCAACTCTTTGATTTGTTTTATAAACTGGATTTCCATCCTAATGGTCATCATTATTGAGTGCTTACTATGGTTGTTGTTCAGTTGCTAGGTCGTGTCCAACTCTTTGTGACCCCATGGGCTGCAGCACACCAGGCTCCCCTGCCCTTCACTATCTCCCAGAGTTTGCTCAAATCCATGTCCATTGAGTCACTGATGCTATCTAACCATCATGTATCATAGCATTTACTTTTCAATATCAACCTCGGGAGGCAGCTATAGTTATTATTGTCATGTTACAGATCAAGAAACAAAGGGCTCAGAGAAGTGTAGTTATCTGTCCAAGGTCACACAGCCAGTGAGCGGCAGAGTAGGAATGGCCAAGCAATCTGAGAAGGCTAAGTTGTCTTTTCTTCTAAGATTCCATCTGAACAGAGTTTTATGACCAAAAAAATCTTTGAGAACCTCTGGTTTAGCCCATTCCAGTGCTTTTTCTTCAATGTCAGACTCCATGTGGAGAAGGCAAGAGATCTCTGTGAACTGGAGAGATCCTGGAGGGGTTCAAGAAGGAGATAGAGTTGAAGTGAAGCCAGGAAGGATGGCTTATATCAGGAGCAGGAAGGCATCACATTTTTACAAGTGTTTATTTATTTGGCTGTGCGGGGTCTTAGTTGAAGCACACAGGGTCTCTGATCTTTGTTGTGCCATGCAGCATCTTTAGTTGTGGCCTGTGGGATCTAGGTCCCTGACCAGGGATTGAACCTGGTTGCCCTGCATTGAAAGTGCACAGGCTTAGCCATCGGACCACCAGGGAAGTCCCAAGGCATCATATTTTAATATGAGATTGTTTATGCCCAAGAGGCCTAAGGTCTAAGTGGGAACCCTTTGGGGAGGCACGTTAGAGGAAGCCTTGGAGTAAGGTGAGGTGGGGACAGGGTCAGGAAAGCTGTTTTCCCTTGGAAAAGTCAAAAGAAGTGACAGGTATGGCCTTGTCTCCTGACAAAGTTTGTTCTGAAGAACTGAGGCCACTGATTCCGAGTAGGTATAGGCTTCTGGCGATGGAGTGGGATGAGTCTGGTAATTCCATCTCTCCCTGGTTTTCAGCCCTGTGTTCAGAGCACACGAAGAATCCCAAGTTCTCCATCTATGAAGTCAAACCTCTTTATGACACGTAGAATAACTCACGAGGCCATTGCCTTGGGGTCTGGCAAATTCTTTATGAAACAGACTTCACATGTTAATGAGATTTGCTATAAAGAGATGTGTGCTGTATGAGGTGTCCACACAGCCTATTAGTCTAGGATGAACGGCTTAAAATCATCTACAGAGCTAGGCTATTAGGTCTTGCCATTCAGCCTGCCTGGAGTTATTGCAAACATCAAATGGGAACCCAGGTGCAGAAGGTGGTGAGTTAGGGAGGGGTGCTGACAAATTTCAACCTGCCACACCCAAATGCTCAGAGTGGGGGTAAAAAAACTATTAAAACCATAGAAGAAATCCCAAATAAAAGAAGGGTATACATGTCATGTTGATAATGGAAAAACTTCACACTGCAAGGATGTCAGTTCTCTCCCAAATTGACCTATCAATTCAGTGCAACCTTAATTAAAATCTTAGCTGGAATTTGAGGAACTTAGTTCTGTTCAGTTCAGTCACTCAGTCGTGTCTGACTCTTTGTGACCCCATGGACTGCAGCACGCCAGACTTCCCTGTCCTTCACTATCTCCCGCAGTTTGCTCAAACTCATGTCCATTGAGTTGGTGATGCCATCCAACCATATCATCCTCTGTCATCCCCTTCTCCTCCTGCCTTCAATCTTTCCCAGCATCAGGGTCTTTTCCAATAAGTCAGTTCTTCACGGCAGGTGGTCAAAGTGGCTAAGTGAATTCTAAAATGTGTATGGAGGAATAAAGAACCTGTGGAATAAAGTGAATTTTTAAAAAGAGCAAAGGAGATTCACTTTACCAAATATTAAACATTCTACAGAGCTCTACCAATAAAAAAAAAAAAAAACCTGTGTGGAACAAGCCCATCAGCAAAAATGAATGGAACAGAGTGAGTCGTTCAGTGACAGACCCATGTAATTATAATCAGTGATTGAAGAATGGACTATTTGGCCAAAGATATAGGAAAGACTGGCTCACTCTGTAGAGAAAAAAATGAAGTTGGGTCTCTAGATCTTCTATACCACATATCATCTGGGCTGTATTAAAGACCTAGATGTGAGGTATAAAATCATAAAACTGATGAAAGAAAATATAGGAAAATACTTACATCCATGGTGAGGAAGGGCTTTTTGACTAAGATTCAAATGGCAGAAATTTATGGATTTGATTACATTAAAACTAAGGTTTTGTTTTTTTTTTAAACCAACAAAGGACAGTGTAAACCAGGACACCAGATGGATGACAGAATGTAGAAGTGTTTGTGATATCTAAAAATGACAAGGAATTAATATCTAGAATATACAAGGAATTATTGCAAAGCTACAAGAAAAAGACAGGAAATAATAGAAATATGGTCAAAGGATATGAATAGGCAGTTCACAGAAGGGGAAACCCAAATGACTAAGTAGTGAAGAGGTGCTCAGACCCACGAATATTCAGAGAAATGCAAATGAGACAACCATTTGTCTCATTTGCAGTGACTTCTACTCTATACCCATCAAATTGGCCAAAATCAGAATGTTGGCTAATAGCCAGTTTGAGGGAAATGGAAGAAAGGGGAACCCTCCTACCCTGCTGGTGGGAAGGAGTGTGGCTGATGTGGCCATCCCAGAGGACTTTTTGGCAATGTTCTTGAAATAGGCACACGATGACCCCACGATCTGGCAGTCCCACTTCAGAGAAATTCTAACGCCCACAGACACCAGCATGTGCTTTACAAGGACACATGGACTGTGCTTATGGTGGGGGCCAGGGGCCAGGGGCTGGAGCGGGGGAAATAAAGCCAGAGAGGGGGCTTGTAAGGCTAGATCTGAGGAGTATGATTCACCGAATCCATTGTACCTGAGAGTGAGAGAAGTTATGCAAAAAAGATTCCATTCACACCAGCGACCAAACTCTCAAATAGCTAGGAATCACTTACCCAAAGGGGGAGGGGCTGGAGGAGGGGCTGGTGGAGCGCCTGGTGCAGGGGCTCGGGTTCCTGCCCAGGCTGGGGGTGGCCCCGTTTGTAATGGGTGGAGAACTCAAGAGGAGGCAGGGAAACTGAGGCCAGAGTGCATCTGGGAGACATTCTTTGTCTCCTGAGTCTTTTTTTTTTGGCTGCACTGGGTCTTCATTTCTGTGCTCAGGCCCTTCGTGGCGCATGCGGGCTTTCTCTAGTTGTTGCTCGAGGGCTTAGCTGCCCTGAGACATGTGGGATCTTAGTCCCCCAATCGGGGATGGAACCGGCGTCCCCTGCATTGGAAGGTGAATTCTTAACCACTGGACTACCAGGGAAGTCCTTTCTTTCTTTCTTTCTGACTGTGCTGGGTCTTCATTGCTGCACACGGGCTTTCTCCTAGCTGCAGCGAGTGGGGGCTGCCCTTCGTTGTGCTTGCGCTTCTCACTGCGGTGGCTTCTCTCGTTGTGGAGCATGGGCTCTAGGCACATGAGCTTCAGTAGTTGTGGCTCACGGGCTAAGGCGCCTGCAGCATGTGGAATCTTCCCAGACCAGCGCCTGTACTGGCAGGCGAATTCTTTACCGCTGGATCACCAGGGAAGTCCTTGTCTTTGCTTCTTTAACTAGAAAGTGGGGATCTGCTGCTTTTTGACTCCTCCAGGGCCTGAAGGGGAGACAGTGAGGTTTGGAGAGTGGGGTGGGTGGATGGGTGGCAGTTGGGAGAATGCAGAGGGTTGGTGGGAAGCAGGAATGAGGGTAGAGGGTAGTGGGGTAAAGGTTGGGGGTTGGGGGAGGAAAGACATCCTTCAAAGGAAAGGAATATGGGTAGTGCCTTGATGAGGCTGAAAGGAGGTAGGAGAATTGAAAGCTTTTTGAAAACACAAAGGGCTGTAAAAAGAAACCCGCTGACAAGATGAAAAGAATTGGGCACGCGGAAGGGAGTCTCCTCTCGCTGCTGGTGGGAGAGTAAACGGTAAGGCCTCTTGGCCAGGACCTAGCAAAAATGAAAATGTGTAAACCCCACTGCCTGGCAGTGCTATGGTACTTTTTAGGTTTACGACCCAGAGAAACCCTCAATCCAATGCTTCAGGAAACAGGCTCCAGGATGTGCCTTGGGCCAGAAGTGCAAACACCCGACAGTTCAAGGGCAGCAGGTAAACAGAGATGGGGGAGGGCAGGGGGCAGGCGGCACGCGGGGCAGCACCAGGTCTGAACTCAACAACACGGAAAGTTCTCAGAAACACAGCCGAGGGGTGGTGGGGGGAAAAACCAAGGGGCAGAAGAGCATGTGCCTGGTAGATTGATATAAACACAGAAACGTGCATTTAGTAATCCTCCCCATCATCCAGTCACATGAAAAGGCAGAAAAAAGATTTGTGTGCAACATGGCAGACTCAGAGGAGTCTGAGCTGTCCTCCAATGGCTGCCTTTGCAGGGCAAGAGAAGGGACTAGACCAGGGGCTGGGGGTCAAGATGGACTTTGGTTTTAATGACCAAACAATGTGAAGCAAAAAAATAATTCAACAAAAATGTACTGAGAGACTACCATTAGGAAAAAAAAAAACCCGAAACAACTGAATCAATGCCAGTGCTGCTTACTTAGTAGGGGTTGGAGAGCTAGGAGAGAACAAAAGTGACACGGTTCCTGCCATCACAGGTGAGACAGACAAACAAATAGAGAACTTATACCAGTTGCTATGAACAAAAGTAACTTCAGGGGACTTCCCTGGTGGTCCAGTGGCTAGAAATCCACACTCCCAATGCAGGGGGCCCCAGGTTCCATTCCTAGTCAGTGAACTAGATCCTACATGCTGCAATTAAGAGTTTGTATGCTTCAAGTAATGGTCCCACATGCTACAACCAAAGATCCTGCATGGCACGATAAAGAAGGATGATCCCTTGTGCCATAACTAAGACCAGGCGCAGTCAAATAGATAAGTAAACATTAAAGAAAGAAAGACAAGCAGCTTTAGCTAGGAGGGTCAGAGAAGCATCTCTGAGGAGGTCTGGGCCAGAGTGAGGACATAGGCACTCAGGCATTTGGAGGAAAGGTAATCTGGGTGTTTTGCATGTTCAGGATCAACCAAGAAGATAGAATATCAAGCGTTAGGATAGAAGGACAGTGAGGAAAGAGGGCAGACCTGGTTGTTAACATTGGTCAGTCCTGGGTAGTGGGAATATGGGTGATTTTTATAATACACTCTGATTTTTTTTTAATTAAAAAAAAAAAAAAAGACACTGTAAGGTTAAAAGACAGATGGATGTAAAATGCAGCAGCTTGGCTGGCAGAAAGATGAAAGGGAGACCTACCCATTGTGGAAGGCCCTGTGTGGGATCAAGGTGGTATTCCTGCAGGACAGGTATGTCCCCTCTATACAGTTGAAGGCAGGGGGTTAGAATCCAGCCAACATCTCATGGAAGTCAGAGTACTTGAATCAGTCAGAATCAGGACTGGAGGGCCGCTAGGACCTAGTCCAGAGATGGCAGAGGCCAGGTGATCCACTGAGGCTGTGTCTCCCCACCCAGTGTGCACCTGGCTACTTGGTCAAGCACCCTTTCATGCAGAGTCCACATGCAGGCTGAATCCTTTTCAGGAACTTCCCTGGTGGTCCAGTGGCTAAGACTCCACACTGCCAATGCCGAGGGCCTAGATTTGATTCCTGGCCAGGGAACTAGGTCCCACACGCTGCAACTAAAAGATCCTGCATGCCACAACCAAGACTTGGTGCAGCCAAATTAATTAATTAATTTAAAAGAATCCTTTTCAACATGAAGCCCTAGGCAGCTATCACCAAGCTGAGTTGGCATTTAGGCTAAAAGCAGCCTGCCTCTCGTGCCCTGATCTAATCCAGCCCCCTCATGTTCTAGATGTTCTAGGCCCTCACACAGGGTGGGGGCTAGGATGGGAATTCCACCGAGTCTGAGCTGGCCTCCACCTGCTGCGCTTAGAAACTCAGGGTCTTTAAAAGGTTTGGGGTCAGTCTGGGGATCGATTCCTGGGAAGGGGCCACTCAGAACAGGGAGGTTGTGGTGGAGCAGGGGGAGGAGGAGGCCTGCAGGCTCCCTTCTCCAAATTGCCTGGGGTCTTCTTTGAGGGTCATGGGGAGGGACAGCTGCCCTCCTCTTCTTCAGGAGAAAATGGGGAGGGGAGCAGTGTCCTCAGCCCCCAGCTTGGTGGCCAGCTTGGTGGCCAGCTTCACCCCTGTCCCCGCCAAGATGTGGCCCTGAGGTAGGCGGGAAGGCAGGTGGGAGGCCTCGACAGCGAGAGGAGGCCGTTGCAGAGCTGTGGCTCAGCCCAGTGCTACTTCCTTTTTGAGATTTTGGGACATGAGTCATCAAGGGGCTGGCCCTGAGCATCCAGGGCGCTGAGACAAGCAGGACAGTGGAATAAGAGAAAGGGTCGCCTGCTCAGTCTGTGGGCCAAACTGGGTGAGGCTGGCAGTGGGGTCCTGCTAAGACAAGATCCCAGTGGAACCCCCCCAGACCAAGTCCCACTGAAGGCCAGTTCTGAGAACACCCCCGTAGTGTAAACCACCCCTCCAAGCCTACCTTCAGCAATGCCTTCTGAAACACCCTGACCACCTATACCTTCTAATAGCACCTCTGGCTGCTGGCTGAAGCTACAGAGCTGTTCCTCCAAATGCGAACACCCAACACACAGTAGGTGCTCAATAAATATTGGTGGACAAGCTGGCTGTTCTCATGCATGATGCCTGCTGGGCTGAGCCTTTCTCTACACAGCTTGTGAAGCACAGGCATTGGCTTGCTGGGGTGGTGGTGCAAGATGGCTGGGGGCTTTCTGAGAGCTACTGGCTGCACTGGGAAGTGGGGGAAGCTCCAGGGAGCCCCAGGGTTCAGACACTGCACATGCTGCCCCTGATTTGGGGACCAGAGGGCCATGGTTCTGTGCTCTGGAAACCAGCCTGCCACCCTTTACCGAGGAGCAAGTGGGATTTTTCTGCCTTGAGGGGCTAGGGGTCTCTGAGGTACATGGTCTGGTAGACCTGGTTGAGTGCACAAGCAAGGCCTGGGAGTGATTGGACTGGACTGGATTCTGGGGCATCGACCTTGACAATCACTCAACCATTCATTTGCTGACTTACTTCTTCACCCCTCTCTTTGTCTCCTGCACACACTCATCGTGTTTGCAGCCTTTACCTACTTCAACTGTACTGAGCCCCTACTCCAGGTATCACCTGGCCACCGGGGAAATAAAGGGGGCTGTGACCAAGTTGCTCTGCCCTTGAGGATCACACAGTCCAGCAGCGAGAGGCAGTCAGCTGAGCAGAGCTCCTTGGCTATGTGTTTCAATCCCCGTGCTTGACATGGCAGGCAATTAGGGACCACAAGACTGATGGAGATGCTCATCTGCTTCCACTCCCAGCGCCTAGCTCCCCAGGGCTGCACACAGCAGGTGCTTCATAAAAGTCACAACACAAGTTGGAGCCTATGGCTGGATGTGTCTGAGGTGGTAGAGCTGGAGTGAGCCAGGGTGCATGGGTGTGAGCTGGGCTGCTTCAGGTATAGGGTGAAGGGCAAGGGTGGGTTCCTAGGAGGAAGCCAGTCTTGGGTCTGCTCTGATCCATAGTGCTTGCTACAGGGAGCAAGCCCTGGGTGGAAGGCAGGAGGCCACCACTCATGTAGGAGACAGAGAGATACAGAAAGTACCTCTTACTGGCCATATAAGCTGGACGTCTCTGTTGCAAAACAATATGTGTAATTCATCTGGCCCAGATCAGATCAGATCAGTCGCTCAGTCGTGTCCGACTCTTCGCGACCCCATGAACCGCAGCACGCCAGGCCTCCCTGTCCATCACCAGCTCCCGGAGGTCACCCAGACTCACACCCATCAAGTCAGTGATGCCATCCAGCCATCTCATCCTCTGTTGTCCCCTTCTCCTCCTGCCCTCAATCCCTCCCAGCATCAGAGTCTTCTCCAATGAGTCAACTCTTCGCATGAGGTGGCCAAAATACTGGAGTTTCAGCTTCAGCATCTGGCCCAGAGAAGACTTCTAATAACTACTAGTATCACAATTACTAAGAAAGGAGAGGAGACATGTAAGCGACTAACCATACCCAAGTGAGTGTCATGCTAAAGGTCTGTGGAAGGACCAAACCCTGCTTGGGTTGGTGGGTGTGGTTAAGGGCAAGTCTCACCAAGAAGAGAGAGCTGTGCTTTGACTTGAAGGACAAATAGGTGATCATCTAGCAAACAGGAGGGAAAAACATCCCAGGCAAAGGGACCCAGGTGGACAGAGGCATGGAGGTGGGAACTCAGGATGCTTTAGGGAGTCCAGGGCAGTTAGAGTGTGGAGGTGGGGGGTCATTGGTGCAAGAGATCCACCTGATAGGCAGGCTGGACCAGGATGTGAAGGTCTCCAGCATCTCACCAAGGAGGCTGAGCTCAATTCTGCTGCGGGGAGCCATGGGTTGCACTGGTTCTCAGCTTCACCACTATCAACATTTGGGCCTGGAAAACTCTGTTATACAAAACACCATTGCAGGGGGCTCTGCTGTGCATAGTAGGGTATTTAGTAGCTCCTCTTTGGTCTCTAGCCACAAGATACGAGTAGTCCCTGCCCCCTGCAATGGAGACAACCCAAAATGTCTTCACGCATTGCCAAATGTCCTCTGAAGGAGGGGGCAAAATCACTCCTTGGTTGAGAATGACTAGACTAGAGGGAATTATATGACTGCCTTACGCTTCTGAGAGCTGACCCTGGCCACACCCTGGCTAATGGAAGAGAGGGACAGAGCCTGAAGGCCAGGGGATTGGTTTGGAGGCCATCAGAGCGCCACAAGTGAAAAATGGGCAAAGTCAAAGCCAGGGCCAGGCTGTGGGGCAGGAGGAGAGGGGCCAAATGATTCAATTGGCAGGGTATACCAGGCACCTCCCATGCTGTCGTGAATGTACTAATGGCATGTACAATATGCTGGGCTCTAAGATCAAAACCCCATCTGGAAAAGAGAGTCCTGGGCCACCAATACAGGTCACGCTAAGAGACTGAATGTCAAATGCAGAAATCGGCCATTGCCTACCCACTGCTGAAAAAAAGATGTCGGGTTGGAGAAGCCAAGAGAAAGGATTGGGGGTGGGGCGGGGGTGGGGGAAGGAGTCATTATAGTGATGAGCGCCCCCTGCTGCCTCTCAAGGGAGTGGGGAGGGTGCTTCCCCCTTACCTCCAGGCAAGCAGGAGGGGTACCAGGCCCACTCTAAGAGCTTGATATTGCTGGCGTTTAGGGACCACAAGACTGATAGGAGACTGTTTTATTTATTTATTTTTGGCGGTGATGAGTCTTCATTGCTGGGAGGGTTTTTTCTCTAGTTGTGGGGAGTGGGAACTATTCTCTAGTAGGATTGTGCAAGCTTATTGTTGGAGTTTCTCTTGTTGCACAGCAGGGGCTGCAGGGCATGTGAGCTTCAGAAGTTGCAGCACGTGGACTCAGTAGTTACAGCTCCCAGGCTCCAGTGCACAGGCTCAGCAGTTGCGGCTCATGGGCTTAGTTGTTCCGTGGTATGTGGGATCTTCCCGAATTAGAGATTGAACCCCGTGTCTTCTGTGTTGGCAGGCAGATTCTATATCATTGAGCCACTAGGGAAGCCCCTGATGGGAGACTATTATTGCTTGTGTACTACTAAGCGCCCAGCACCCCAGATCTGGCACACAGCAGATGCTTGATCAAGATGGTGATGTGAGTTGGAGTCTGTGGCTGGAAGGGCCTAAGGTGGCAGAGTTGGGATGAGACAGGGTGCATGTGTGGGAGCCAGGCTGCTCCAGTGTAGGGTGAAGGGGCAACAACCATGGGCTCCAGGGAGAAAACCACCTTTGGGTCATCTCTGACCCATAGCACTTCCTGTGGGGAGGAGCCTTGGGCAGGATAAGCCTGGAGACCACCACTCATGTAGGGGACAAGGCGGATATGGTAAGCTGTGGTCAGCAGGAGACTCAAGCATCTCTGGTACTGGGGAGCTATGGCCAGTCAGTAAACAGGTCTCCTAGAAACCTGTAAGAGTGCCCTGAGAGAGAATGAGCTGGAAACTGCCTCACAGAGGCCCCAGTGTGTTTGTGTGTGGGGTGGTGGTGGTGGTGTCAACTCTAGCTGCCATGAAACACTGCGCCCTTTGCTTCCAAAACCTTTCTCCACCACATACTCGGCAGGGTCAAGAGAGAAGTCGTTGGGTCTTCCCACTCCTAGGCAGGTTCCAGCCAGGGTTCAGTTGGACAAAGGGAGAAGCTCCACCCTAGATAAGAGACTGCAACTCTGTCAAGTCCCCAGGGCAGGATTGGACTCATCTGGTGACTTGCCTGGAAGTGCCTGGAAAAGCTCCAAGACTTGTCCAGGATTTCATGCAGAAAGAATACATCCCCAGAACAAATGTAATAAGGAGTGAGACTTTCTCCTTAGACCCTCACCGGTTATCTGCCTATGCTCAGCTCCAGGCCCTGCTATCAAGCCCGTACTCCCACCCCACCCCCATTGTAGAGTTGTTGTTGTTCAGTCGCTAAGTTGTGTCTAACTCTTTGTGACCCCATGGACTGTAGCATGCCAGGCTTCCCTGTCCTTCAAAATCTCCCGGAGTTTGCCCAAATTCCTGTCCATTGAGTCGGTGATGCTATCTAACCATCTCATCCTCTGCTGCCCCCTTCTCCTTTTCTCTCAATTTTTCCCAGCATCAGAGTCTTTTCCAACAAGTTGACTCTTCACATCAGGTGGCCAGAGTATTGGAGCAACAGTATTTCCAATGAGTATTCAGGATTGATTTCCTTGAGGTTTGACTGGTTCGTTCTTGCAGTCCAAGAGACTCTCAAGGGTCTTCTCCAGCACCACAATTTGAAAGCATCAGTTCTTCAGCACTCAGCCTTCTTTAGGGTCCAACTGTCATGTCTGTGACATGACTACTAGAAAAACCACAGCTTTGACTATATGGACATCTGTTGGGAAAATGATGTCTATGATTTTTAATATGCTGCCTAGGTTTGTCATAGCTTTCTTTCCAAGGAGCAAGCATCTTTTAATTTCCATTGCAGTGGGATGATCTCAACAAACTATATCTCTCAGCTTCCTTTCCTAAATGGCTTCTATTTTAAATTTGGCCAATGGGAGGCACTGGTGGGCGACTGGAGGGTGAGAGGACGGGGGAAGCCAGGACCCTCTGCTCATGCCCTGTCTCTAACAGTGACTCTGTCTCCTCCATGTTTCCAGATGACTCTAGCTGCCCCAGCTCCTGGCTTTGGTAATGCCACTTCCGGCCCCAGAGATGGTGGTGGCTTCTTGTAGTTGCTAAGCTTAGAATAGTATCCGTTTCCCCTAATTCTTCTTTTAATTTCTCTAACATCTTTATAACCAAGTCCTCTGTATTAAGTGCCTTGTATAGCCCAGCCTTAAGTTTCCTGGTGGCTCAGATGGCAAAAAACTCACCTGCAATGCAGCAGGCCTGGGTTCGATCCCTGGGTCAGGAAGATCCCCTGGAGAAGAAAATGGCAACCTACTCCAGTATTCTTGCCTGGAGAATTCCATGGACAGAGGAATATAGAGAGCTACAGTGCATGGGGTCACAAAGAGTCGGACACGACAGAGTGACTGACATTTTCACTTTCATAGGATCACTAGATAGAGGGTTTGCTTTCCTGTTGGGTTGGCTGTCATCCACCTCTTGGAGTCCAGCTGGTAGAGTTGAGTTGGAAGGTGGGATCCCTGGAGGATCCCCATGGTTGGGGTGGTGGTGGTGGTACCGATCCCCGGCATGGGGAGCTGTTGGAATGAGTCAGGGGGACCCACTGGGTTTGGGGTGTGCAGGGGACATCCACGGAGGTGTCACTCCACTCCTGGTCTTGGCTCTCTCTCAGGGATAAGGAAGTCCTTCATACTGCTCCCAGACAAGACTTGTAAGGGCTAGAAGAAATCTTCATGCCAGTTTTAGAGGCTGACCCTCTCTACAGAGTTAATGTTGTGGGCTATGCTAGCCTCACCCTCAGCGTGGCCCATGTCTCAGAAATGTGTGGGAACCAGGTAATTTCCCAGTCTCCTGATCAGGAGGTGGGATTTTCCATCCCCCAAGGGTCACTTCCCAGTTTCTCACTCAATGCTTAGAAGCATCATCCTTACCATGCCTGGGGTTGGTGGCCAGAGCAGGGGGTCCCCTGTCTTGGGGCAGTGAGGGAAGAGAATAAAGTCCTGCCCACCCTGCCCCCGCCGAAATACCCTGTGTGCTAGGGGCAAGGACTCCTGGGGCTAGTGGAACTTTTTGGTTACTCAGGGCTGGTCCTGGTATTAGAAGCCCTGGCACTCAGAGTGGCAGCTAGAATGGATGCTCAGATGTAAACTCCAGGGAAACAAACCTTTGTGGCCCTTGGCCTGGGCCAGGCCCCTCTGGGCCCTCACAACTTCCTGGACAGTTTTCTGTCCCAGTCTCTGTTTACTCGTTTGCTACCAGGACTGGGGACTCAAGGAGGTCAGGGAAGGGCCAGGCTCACTCTGAGGAGGATATGAAGAATGTTTAAGGATAAATGAGCAGATGAAGAATAGAAGTAACAGCTAATATGCACACAGAGCTTACTAAGTTACTTAGATACTTACATTATAAGTTTACATGCATATATAATATATACTATATTGTTGTTTAGTTGCTCAGTCCTTAGGGACTGTATGCAACCCCATGTAGCCTGCCAGGGTCCTTCTGTCCACGGAACAAGAATACTGCAAGAATACTGGAGTGGGTTGCCATTTCCTCTCTAGGGGATCTTCCTGACTCAGGGATTGAATCTGTGTCTCTTGCGTCTCCTGCATTGCCAGGCAGATTCTTTACCGCTGAGCCACCAGGGAAGTCCAATAAACTATAGTATGTTTACTCCATAGCTTTCAATCTTCAGACTCTCTTTTGAGGTTAATGCAGAGATTCAGACTCAGGTGGGCCGACTTTAAACTCTAAATGAGCGAATAATCTAGGACGCCCCTAGTTGAGCTCGTGTCAGTTTTGTGCGATATTTTCCCCAAATTGTGCCCCACTCCTCCAGGAGAGTGGAGAGCCTGACGCGGGTGGGAGGGGGTAGGTGGACGAGGGCAGGGTCGGCAGGCAAAGCCTCGGGGCAACCACAAGCCTGGTAGGAGCCTGTCTCCCGTGAGGATTTCCCGCGCCACCTCTGGGAAGCTTGATTCTAACAGGAGGGGATGTTAGAAGGAGGTTGCAGGGTCTCGGCGGGCGGGGAGTGGCTGGCGCTGGAGGTCCGGACCCAGCGCCGAGGCCGGCAAACTCCGGTGAGAGTCCGGGCTGTGATGCAGGGCGGTCGGCGCGGGGCGGGTGCAGGAGGAGGGCAAGGAGGTGTGTCCGCGCCCCGTTCCGCCCTCCGGCCTGTCTCGGGCCGCGCACCGGCTTTCGCTTTCAGTCAGAGGCGCGGAGGCAGCGGAGCGGGAGCGGACGCTCAAGGGCGCGAGGGGCTGGCCAACCCGCCCGCACCTATGGCGCCCACCGCCTTCTGGGCCGCGCTGGCGGTCGGTCTGCAGTTCTGGGCCGCGGGCCGCGCCGTGCCCGCCCAGGTAGGTGACTCGCGCGCCCCCGCGGGGGGCGGCATCCCACCCACCCCCGGGTCGGCGCGCGTCCCCCGCCCCTGGGGCGCCCTGACACGGGAGCTGGATCCCGGGCCATGGAAACAGGATCAGACGCGCGCGCCTTTGGAGACCTTAAGGGGACCTCGGGTTTGGCACACGTGCGCCCGAGGTCCGAGGTCTGGAACTCTGGACACCGCGGTCGGGGTTCGCATCCTGTTCCCTCCGGCAGCGCAGCCCAGAGCGTTGGTGGCCAGCCAGGGGGCTCTGGACAGATCCCAGACAGACTCTGGACCCCAGCTTCCGTTACCCCTGCGACCCCTGCCCTTCCTAGGGTGGCTTTGGGGTGAGGGGTAGGCGGTGAACTGTACTGGGGCGCTGTGCCCACTGCAGATGCCCAGCACCTTCTTCAGAAGACTTCCTCCTCTTTGGGCAATGCTTTTCTTTTTTCTTAGAAATACTGGGGCTGCGCCTCTAAAAGAATAGGGCAGGTGTGCAGTAAGTGCCTAATAAGGGCACATTCAGACTATGGGCTGTCTTCCGAGACCTTTGCCCAGACCCTACTTCAAAGTCTGCCTGGTCAGAACTCTGGGGTGATGGGGAGGAACATACTGTCCTAGAGTTCCCCTGGTCTGACCTCCCTGAGGATCTGGGGACAAGGGTGAGGATGGACTTCTGGGCTGGTTGTCAAGACTGACATGATCTCTAAGGGGCTCCAGGAAAATAGAGAGAGCAGAGACCCCAGAGCTGTTATTCAGTACTGACTGCATTCAACACACAGCAAGGGAGAGTGTGCAGAGGACTGCTCCTCCTTTGCCCTTTGTGGCTGGTAAGACTGAATGGCTCCATTTTGCAGAGAAGGAAAACTGAGGCTCAGCAAACTCCTTGTATTTCATAGAAGGGCATGGGAGGGTGCGCTTCCCTTAAAGAGGACATCTCTTCCTTTCCCTTCTTGGCAAATGAGGAGGTGTGCCTTCATCCCTTCTCATGATCTTATGAATGGGTGTATACTGACCCGTCTGGACATCTTGACCAGGGAAGAAAGTAGGAGGTGGCATTGACTCATGTGAGGTGACTCACAGGCTAAGGCTAAAGATACCTTAGAGTCCAGTTCTTCAGGGCAGAGGATGGAGGCTGTCAAATCAGAACTGACTCACATTTGGTGTGGGGGCGGGTTGCTGCCCCAGAGATTGTTGTGTAAACAGAGGAGGTCAGGAGAGTCCCAACTCTGAGACCTGAGTATGGATGCCCATGGCTGTGGTCCCCAGCCTGCCTGCAGGGTACGAAGACTAGGGGCATTGTCTGCCTCGGCAAAACTGGGTCATAGGAGCTCCTGGGGGGAAGAGGCGTGGGGCTTCTCTTCCGGACAGCGGCCACTCGTCCTGGAGTTGTTAGAGGGCTTTTCCTGAGTCTCTGGCTTCCCTCCCCTGTGACCTGCTCCCATATCAGTTTGTTCCCTCCTTCCCAGGATTGTCTCATCGCTGGGGCAACCATCCTCAAAGTAGAGCACCTCTCTCCTTGCCTGAGAAGCAAAAGGCCCCCAGTGGCCAAGGCAGAAACTGCTCTCCCCTCCACCTGACCTGCTGCCCCTGTGTCTCAGGCCGGGGCGAGTGAGGCATCTGGGTGTTTCATGGTCATTGCGTATCTTCACACTCCATGCTGTCCCCTCTCCATGGTAACCCCTCCCCCATCCTTCAGGGTCGTTTACACATTTCCCCCATCCCTACCCCAAAGCCTTTCCTCAGTTTCCCAGTTGAATTTGATGAACTGCTTTTAGAACTCCCAGCCCTTCATCTCCCTTGCGGAGAGACGTCATTCTATTTTTTTAATCTGGTGTTTTATCCACCTCATTAGATGGAATGTTCCTTGAGGACAGGTTCTGTGCATTCTTCCTCCTTATTATTAGCACCACCACAACACCTTTTTTTTGAATACCCACTGAGTGCCAGGTACTGCTGCTGCTGCTGCTGCTGCTGCGTCGCTTCAGTCGTGTCCGACTCTGTGCGACTCCATAGACGGAAGCTCTAGGCTTTGAATTTAATTGCAGAATCTTGCTGAAACCTTCCTTATAGCAGCTCCTAAAAGGGAGTCTTCCCATTTAGAGATGTGGAAACTGAGTCTCCGAGAGGTTATGGCATTTCCCAGGATTGTAGAACTGGAGGGTGGAGGGTGAGGAGATTTGAATACAGGTCTCTCTGATTCCAAAGCCCTCTCACTCTACTCTCCCCGTGCATGTGTCCCCCTCCTGCCCCCAGCCGGGTCCCTGGCACTCAGCGATGTCCAGTTATATTGGATGTAACAGAACGAGTTGCAGAAAGAGCCCCAAGGAGACTTGAACTGACTGCAGGTGCAGGAGAATCACTTTGCCAGCTGGGTTTTTGCTTCCTTTAAAAGCTGTATATGCCAGCTGGTGTGAAATGCATCATTCATTCATCTAGTCATTCATTCATTCAACAAAGAAATGCCAGTAAAGCTGACAGGTTAGGTGGGCGATTGGTGCCGACTAATGTGGGTGGGCAGGACCCCAGCTGTCTAGCTTTCTGTTGTTGCTGGGAGGGGGGGGCTGAGGGGACCTCTACCTGCTGGGTGACCTACCTTCCCCTGGAAGTCCTGAGGCTGAGGGGTCTCTGTTTGCCTTATTATTATTAGCTTGGGGCCAGCTTGAATTAGGGGAGAGGTTGGGGACCCCCAGTTTGGCCTAGAGATATCGGCTTTTGGTGGAGATGGGTGATCCAGGGTACCTGCTGTCCTGGGATGTCCCTTTGCCCCGTCTGAGATCCCAGAGGGGAACCTGCTTGCTGGCTGAGGATGTGGCCCTCACTGGTCCAGGGGGCTGGCCCAGTGGCTCCTGGAGCACTCTTCTTTTCCAGGGCTGGGAGACATTTACGGTCTTGACCATCAGTGCTTCCTGGAGAAGTAACCAAGAAGGATGGAGGGGGAGAGTTTTACTGCCATCCGTTGGGTGTTTGTGTGTGTGTTCCCTTCAGCTCTACACATCAACTTAGTTCTAGCTTTATACAATGCTGGCTGCTTTTCTGTTGTTCAAACGTGCGACACACACACACCTGCCTCAGGGCCTTTGCACTTGCTTCCCCTTTACCTTGAATGCTTCCAATGTTCTCCTCTGGTCTCATTCCCGTACTTCCAAATGAATTCTTCTCAGGGGTGCCTTTTCTGGCCAACTTACATACAAACTCCCCCTCCAGATACTCTCACTCCCATAATCTGCTTTGTTTTTATATAACACTCCTGGCCTATTAAATTTCTTTAATTTGCATTGTGTCTTTCTACTCAAATGTTAAGTCAGATGTGGGCAGGGACTTGTTCACTACTGTAGACTCATAGCCTAGAAGAGGATTTCTCATTCTCAGTGCTCTTGACATTTGGGCTAGGTGGTTCTATGGGAGTTGTCCTCTGAGTTGTAGGATGTTTAGCAGCGTCCTTGACCTCTATCCTCTAGATGCCAGCAGCACTCGTCCTTCAGTTGTGACAGTTGGAAATACCCCCTGATAGGGTTTCCCTGGTGGTCCAGTGGTTAAGACTCTGCGCTTACACTGCAGGAGGCGCAGGTCTGATCCCTGGTGGGGTGACTTTTGCCTGCTGTGAGGCTCAGCCAAAAAAAAAAAAAAAAAAATGTCTCCAGATACTGCAAAATGTCCCCTGGGGGAGAAATTACCCCAACTGAGAATCGCTGGCTTAGAACACTGGCTGACATGTAATTAGTGCTAAAAAATATTGAATTAATGTCCGAAAATATTCATCTGACCTTTGTAATGACCCTGTGTTTTAGATGAGATAGCTGAGTTTGAAGAGCCAAGGATGGCAGGCGGGGCTGGGCTCCAGTTCGTCTCCTCTCTGGGGTGATTCTCTGGGCTCTTCCTCTGCTAGGTCTGCTGGGGCTAGCAGAAATTACCGCAATTGAGAATCGCTGGCTTAGAACACTGACTGACATGTAATTAGTGCTAAAAAATATTGAATTAATGTCCGAAAATATTCATCTGACTTTTGTAATGACCCTGTGTTTTGGATGAGATAGCTGAGTTTGAAGAGCCAATGATGGCAGGCGGGGCTGGGCTCCAGTTTGTCTCTTCTCTGGGGTGATTCTCTGGGCTTTTCCTCTGCTAGGTCTGCTGAGGCTAGCAGTGCTCTCCCCAAAGTGCTCACCCGCCCACATCCCCCTCTCGGCTCGTGACAGGGCCACCCACTGGCAGTGACTCAGGAACCCAGGAAGCATGTGATTTGCCCGGAAACAGGCAGGGAGGGAATCCAGGGGTTTAGGATAGACAGAGGGGTGCTCCCAAGGGAAACAGGAACAAAGCAGAGACACTGTGACTCCCACTTCGGGACATCCCATCAGGCCCCACGAAAGCAATATCGATGACTTAGAAGAAGGGCCCCGGCCTCAGAGGTGGACAGACCTTGGCTCACTTGTTACTTTGCTGTTCATAGACTGTGTGACCTTGACATACCTGTCCATCTATAAACGCCTGCCTTTGTGTTCCCATCTGTAAAATGGGAATGATCCCCCACCTCTCTGGCTGGTTGTCAGGATTAAAAAGTGCTTTCTAAGTTGTGCAGCCCTTAGAGTTAGAGCATCTGTTGTTAGAACATCAGTGGCTTTGCTGGACCTGGGAGTCCCCATGGAGGCAGATTCCCAGGGCCCCATGGTAGGGGTGGCAGACCTCCATGTGCCCAGAAAGAACAGTTTCCCTCCTGCCCGCCTTCTAGCTGTGCTTCCTGGGGCTCCTCACATCACCTGCCCAACTGCCTGGCCTCAGGAGCCTGGTGTGTGGCAAACGCTATGGGGTCAGGAAATCCTCCCCTCCCCCTACTCCTTTCAGTGAGTGACAGGTGCTGGATCTCATTTGAGGTTGAACAAGGGGGACATGGGGCATAGAATAGGGGAGTCTCATGACCTTGCTGCGGAGAGGATGCAGAAGGCCTCGACTTTCTCACCATCGGCAAGATGGGCATGGGATGAGTCCAGACTGCCTTTAAAATCTCTTCCATCTCTGACCTTTGCAATCTGGAAGATTCTGTTTACTTGTAACCCTGAGAATGGGAAGCCCTGTGAAGGCTCTTCTACGATCATGCTGTCCACAACTGCCATTCTCCAAGTGGCTTCTGAGATAGCAGGGCCCTGATAAAGGCGCACTGGCCTAGGGGCCAGGAGACCAGAGTTTCCATCTGTGCACTGAAGTACCGGCTCACTGTGTGACCTTGATCGGGTTACTTAACCTCTCTGGCCTAAGCACCCCTATCTCTATAAAACCTAACAGCACTGATCCTAACACACTATTGGAGTGCTGGAGAAGCATCTGCTTTGTTTGTGCTCGACACAGGCCACAGACTGGGGGCGAGGGGGTTTAAGAGTTTTCCCAGGAAGGAGAGTCCTTCCCTCCTCACCATTAATATCTCTGCTTCTCAATCTCTCTTCTTGCTGACCTCAATCCCACTTGCTTCGGCTGGAATGATTTCCCTGACTCAGGCTACAGTAGCATCAGGGCTGCTGGTCAGCTTGCAGCTAAGACAAGATACACAACCCTCAGGCAGAGTAGGCTTCACGGATTTCTCACCTCCCTACCCCTTACGACCTAGTTAGCCCCTCTTAATGTTCAGGCACTTCGGGGCTGAAAGTCTGTGCCGTGGGCATCACTGTGGACCTGCTGCCTGGGATCCCGCAGGTAAAGGGAAGCCTTGAGTGGGGAGAGGGCGTTCCTTGCAGAAGCCTTTGACCCTGCGATGCCTCTGCACAGCCACCCCCCGGCTCTGAGTCCCCGGACTTTGGGCATGAGCGCCCCTCTGCTGAGATGCCGATTGTGGGGTTGGGACTCTGGAGCCCACAGTTTCCACCATGTCACATCGTGAGGTCACAGGTGGTGGTGACATCACTGTGGTTTGGGGCTCTCGAGGTGCGTGCACAGGAAGAGGAAGTGTCTGTTCACGGAGAGGGGTTTGCAGGAGTTGATTTCCGACTGCCCTAAGTTTCAGCAATGCTGGGGGAGGTGGTTGGGGGCAGGGCGGCTGTCCAGGAGGCCCCAGCTCTGTCTCTGCCCTGGTGTCCTGTTGATCGTGTCAGATCATTCTACCTCTCAGCTTCTGTGTCCTCTTTGCAGGGGAGGAGGGCTTGGAACAGGCCGTATCTCAGTTGTTGCTTGCAGAGGTTGAGGATCACAATACTACCTTGTGTGACTAGAGCAAGACCTGTTAGCTAGCCCATGAGGCTGCAGAGCCCACCTCCCTGGCCCCAGGCGGGCCAGCTACCCTCCTACTCTTGGGAGCAGACACTGAGTGGGCACGTGTGGGAATAGTTGGCAGCCCAGGATGACCTCGAGGGACACAGGTGGATCCCTTTGGCCAGCAAACTGCTGGTCCGTCCCCGGCTTCGGAGCTGGGACCCTAGGTTGATTCAGTGCTCTGACCGAAGATGGGGCAGAAATCCCCAGGGACTTTTGTTTTCCTCTGCCGTCCAGACAGCAGCCCACCTGTCTGTTTCCATCTGAGCCCGGCCCTGTGGTGGGTATGGCTGATGTGGCCACAGGTTCAGGGAATTGAGTGGGCCGGAGGGTGAGAGTGGCTTGGGGAGGGAGTTGGGGCAGGGAGGCTGTGGACAGGCATCTTCCAGGCATTCACAGAAAACCTTCTCCAGTGCCGTTCAGGAGAGATGCCCGAGACTGCGGAAGTGAGCAGAGCGTGGAGCCGGGAGTGGGGGTCCCGGGCCCAGCTGTGGCTTGGCCTCCAGTTTCAGAGGGCTTGGCCAGTTCTCTTCTCCTCTCCGACCCTCAGCGGAGACCAGCACACCTGGCTCACTCCCACTCTAGAGTCCTTCAGTGCTGACTGTTAGATGGGGAAGAGGGGAGATGGTGGGGAGGGTTGGTAACTTTGGGCAGGAGGTGGCCTGCCACTCTGGCTTCCGTGAGGCTCCGGCTCAAAGCCGAGGTCTGGACTTGACAGTGACTCTTGAGGAAGGGCCCCAGCACATGGCTTCAGTTAGCAGGACCCCTGCCAGCATCCAGAGCACCCCTCCCTGCCCTCTCTTGCCAGCCCAGAGTCCTGCTTTTGTTTGTCACGCATGCGCAGAGGCTCCAGGTTCATTCAGGTTGTCCCTGGTGAGCCTGTCCCCTCCTGCTCTGCATTCACAAGCCCCCAGTCCTGCTGCTTCCTATCCTGTCCTCCTGGCTCTCTCAAGCCCCCATCTCCCACCTCATGTCATGATCCCCTATCCTCTCTCCCCTCCTCCATCACTTCATGTCTTCCTGACCTGGCCCGTTGGTCCCCTCATCTTTTCTTGTCACCTTCCTGACTCTGTCCCCCACATTCTTCTTCCTGCAGTGACCACATGGGATCTTTCTAAAAGCTGAGCCCTGGAGGGTGGGCAAGATTGGGCTGAGTGGATAGTTGGAAGATGGATAGCAGGGAACAGTGGCTAGACCATCCTCAATTAACCAACAGCCTGGTTAGACTCAGCGATGGTACTTAAGGCTATAAGCTGGTGGTGGTTTAGTCACTTAGTCGTGTCCAACTCTTGTGACTCCCATGAACTATAACCCACCAGGCTCCTCTGTCCATGACATTTCCCAAGCAAGAATACTGGAGTGGGTTGCCATTCCCTTCTTCAGGGGATCTTCCTGACCCAGGGATCAAACCTGCATCTTCTTTCTTGAAGGCAGATGCTTTATTGCTGAGCCACTAGGGAAGCTCGAGGCTATAGGCTATTCAGGATCAATTGTACAAAATTTAAAAATTAAAACATTGTATCAGCTATAATTTTTGGAGTATTTACTAAGCACTTTACATGTGTTAGGCTTCCCTGGTGGCTCAGACGGTAAAGCGTCTGCCTGCAATGCGGGAGACCCGGGTTTGATTCCTGGATCAGAAAGATCCCCTGGAGAAGGAAATGGCAATCCACTCCAGCACTCTTGCCTGGAAAATCCCATGGACGGAGGAGCCTGATAGGCTACAGTCCATGGGGTCGCAAAGAGTCGGACACGACTGAGCGACTTCACTTTTCCTTTTTACATGTGTTATCTCATTTAATTCTCACAGATGTCCCTTGAGGTATATATACTGAGGTTTTTAAGCCTCATTTATTGGGAAAAAAAAAAAAACAAAACACCTTTGATGCTTCCCTCCAGTAAGAAAGGAGTCTGGATTCAAAGTCAGGGATCCTTATCCCAGCGTCCATGCTTTCAGCTACCACATTCACTTTGAATCAGAAGTTGAGGCAACTGGGAGCCACCGAGAGTTTTTGGGTAAGGGGGTGACCAGAGCAGAGGGTGTATTAGGAAGATCACTCAGGCCTCAATGGGAAGGACAGGCTGTTACTATAGTTTAGGCAAGAACTCTGGGCTGATGGAGTGGCAGCAGAACAGGAAGGAAGAATCGAAGGCTTCAGGGAGGAGGTGGGCTTTGGGTTGGACTAAGACCTAGGGAGGGGGCCGAGGACAGGGGAGGAAGGGGGAGCTGGCCCTCCCCACCCCATCCTGCAACATGAGGCCTCTCTGGCCTTAACCGTGCCTCTGCAACCTGACTGTGGACCATGTCAGCCCGCTGTGTTCCTGGAGCTCTCGTGGTCAGCCCCAGGTGAGCCTGGCTTCAGTCACCCTGGCCGCTGCTGGGGTGGCCCTAAGGCTGGGCAGGGCTGGCCTGGGCATCTCTGGTATGAAATATGATGAGCCCCACCATGGGCAGAGGGCAGAACTTCTGGGGGGCTGCTTGCCTCTGCTGCCAGGACCTCGGGACCTTCTCCCTGGTTTGGTTTTCCTCTCTGTGGTGAGGTGGGGAGAAAAGGGACCCGCCCCCCATCACTTCCCTTTGAGGGCTGGGAGAGTACAGTGAATCCTGAGCTAAGACTGACGGCCAGTGGTGCTTCCTTGGTGCCAGGCAAGGGTCTAGTGCATCATGTGCCCCTCGTGACATCTGTCCTTGAGGCTACCAGGGGAACGGTCACTGGTATCATCCCCATTTGATAGTAGAGTCAGTCAAGGCACAGAGGTTAAGCCCTGGACTCAGGCTCTCAGCTCACTAGAGGCAGAGCCAAGAGTCCACCCCGGATGGCTCCCTCCAAGCTCCAGCTTAAACTACCACCTGGATGTCACAGTGGTTGCAGCGGCTGTGAGGGGCTCTGCTAGCCTGAGGACGCCACCCTCTCTTTCTACATATATGCCCATTTCCTGCCCAGTTCTCATGCTGTAGCCCTAGCTCATTTCAGCTAATTGGAAACGAAAACTTTTGCTTCTGTTAAACAATTTGGCATCCGTTAGGTCCACCCCCTCCCCACCCTGCCGCTGTGGGCTGTGCACTGGGCTGGGCGTAGAGCCATGAGTAATAAAAACCTAACGAGTAACGCTCAGTTTGTACTGCTGTTGGGCACAGTGCTGAGCACTCCACACGCCTTGGCCCAGTGAATCATAACAGTCCCATGAGGTGGGCACTGCTTTTGTCCCCATTTCAGAGATGGTGAAACTGAGGCTGGTGAGTGACAGGGCTGGGACGGAAACCTGATGTCTTGCTCAGAGCTCACACTAGAGGGTGCAGACACAGTGGGAAGATACGGGGAAGCAAATAATTTAACCATGAAGTGGTCTGGGCAGTAGAGAGATAAACCTAGGCTGTCTCTGGAGCCCTCAGGGAACCTCTGACCCCCAGAGAAGTTTTCCTTGACATGATAGTGAAGAGGACTCTTTTTTTTTTTTTTTTCCTGGAGTGTCAATTTTACTTTATAATTTTGAGGAAAAGCATTATTTTCACATTAAAACTAATGTATAGCTAACGCAATGCCGTAAGTCAACTGTGCTCCAATAAAAAAAAAAACAAACAAACGTATATATTATGGCATGACATAGAAAAGTTTCATGGTAAAACATAAGACTTAAAAATTTCGTGTTGTTACAGCCAGCATATTTGAACTCCTTCCTTAGATTACTTTTACTTTCTTTTCCATCAAGGTATCCTTTGGTGGAAAAGTCTGAGTAGTGTTAATATAGTAGGCTTGGCAGTTAAAGAGACCTGATTTCTAGGCCTGACTAGTGGAGAGGACTCTTGAAAGAAGCCCGAGAGTTGGCCCTGCGATGGGGGTGGGCAGGATCCTGGGGCGGAGGGAGCAGCAGGAGGGAGCCAGAGGGGACAGTGCGGGGTGAAGATGGGGTGGGAGATATTGTCATGGCCCGGGCAGTGACCCCCAGACACCAGGCTGAGAACATTGAGCTCGGGCCAGACTTGGCGTAGGAAGGTGACATCGGGTCTGTCTGGAAAGCCTGGGGACCAAGAAAGAGTAAGGAGGTTGTAGGTGGCAGAGAGATGGTGAAGGCGGGGCCGAGAGAGATTGAGGAGGTGATGTGGCCTGTCCTGGGGTGTGTGTTGGGGGGATGGAAAGGGTTGGGGGTGCTTTCTGCAACTAGACTGAGGGTTCCTTAGAGGCAGGGACCACACCCTGGTATCTTTCTACCCTGGTGCTCAGCACAAAGCGTGGCCCCAAGAACCGGATACCAGCCTGGGCTTCCTGTCTGCCCCCAGCTCACTTCTAACGCAACATCACAGGCAGTGGGCCAGGAGTGGGATGTGTCACCCGGGGCCGCCGCTTGTGATGTGGTCGGTCCTCCTGACGCAGGTGCCCCGTGTCTCCGTGACGGCAGACGAGCCTCCACTGCCTGGCTCCGGCATCACCGCCCTGTAGGCTGCACCCCGAAGTCCATGGGGCTCCTGAGCATCCCCTAAGATCTAGGCCCAAATGGCTCTGCTGTGTCTCACTGTGCGTTGAGGCCCCCAAGGACCTGCCATGGAAATGATGTGGTTTCTTTATTGGTTGAAACCGGTTTCCATCTGTGCGTGGATCCCTGAGTCCTGGGGCAGATGCTTCCTCTCTTCCCCAGGCTGTGCTGTCCACCCTGGGACCATGGAGACCCTTTTGCCTTGTTCACTGTGTGTTCTCCGGGGAGTCACTCTCCCTCTCTGGGCCCCTCCTCTGTAAAATGAGGCAGCAAGAGAAGATGCCGGGGCTCAGACTATCTGAGGACACTAGGGAGGTGTGGCTGAGACTAGCTCCTGTCTGCTTCTTGTTGGCTACGTGGTCCCAGACACGGAATCGAATCTCTGGAAGCCTCTGTTTCTGCGTCTCTAAAATGGGGTGATGCTGACCTCATTGGCTTGGTTCAGAGATTTAACAGTACCTGGGAATGTCCCCAGCACTGTCTGCACACAGTAGGTGCTTCTCCTGGGTCTGAACAGCCTCTCTGTTCCTCCTGCTCTGTGAAAAAGAGAAGTTTTGAGGGACATCTGCTGCTCTGCAAGCCTGAAGCTTCTTCCGTGGCTTCCTCCCCCATCACGTCCTCTTCCTGGTCTCACTGTGCCCAGGGATGCTCCCGGGGAGGCTGGGAGCATACCCTTCGCAAGGGTACTGGCATTTAGGGTGGGGCGGTGGGTCTCCAGAAAATCAAGAAACCTTGGAGACCCCCACAATGCTGCATCAGTATGCTGGCAGGAAGGGCCGAGAGTCTGTAGATTTTGTGCTTTCAGATGACACAGTCTTGGTGGCAGCCTCTTCTTCCTCCTCCCCAAGCCCTGTCCTTCTCTGCCTTCCCCTCTCACAGTCTATTTATAAATAGGAGAAGGGGCTGGGGCCCCCACCTTGGGGTGCCTACAGAGTCTTGTTCGGGGAGTAGGGAGGCAGGAAGTCAGCTGGTACAGGGTTGCCCAGTTCCCCAAAAGAGCATGCTGACTCAGGCTCCAGAATCAGAGGGACCTGCCTGGTGCCCTGGCCCTGCTGGGTGGGCCACAGTGCATTGCCCATCTTGCCCTGGTCTCCCTCCTCAGGCCCGGCTAGCTGCCATTTCTGGTCCTCTAGGGTGAGAGTGGGAAGAAGTAGGGAGGGGAGGGAGCAGAGTGGAGAGAATTCATGCCTCACTTACCAGCTAAGTCTGGTCCTTCTCTAGCTTCGCCCTCCTGCACACCTCTGTGGCTCGCCTCCTTTCAAGGACTCACAGCCACATCCCTGTCCCTTAGCCTGGACACTGTCCTCTGGCCACTTAATGGGCCCCTGGGCTTTGGCCACTTGCCCAAACTCTTTATTTTGGGGTCCCCTCACTGCTCCAGGTGAGGTCCTCTTGAGTAATGGCCCTTGGAGGCCACCTACATCAAGCCTGCCTTCTCCTCCCTCTGCCCCAAGGAGGCTCACTCCACTGTCCCACAGCTGACTTGCCATGGTCTCCTGATCTTAGGCTTCTTGAGGAATTGGCTGGGGCCAGCCTGAGGGTGACCACAAAATTCCAAGGGTCACAGGTCTGCTTCCCTAGACTTCCCTTCTAGGAGGGAAAGAAGCCTGCATGGGCTGCCCAGCACTTCACCAGAACTGGGTAGCCTGCTTCCAAACTTGTCCTTGCTTTGCCTGATCTCAGCTGAAACCAAGGCAGAGAGTGCCCAGTTCCAATATGCCATCTGACACAAGTCCACACTGTATGCAGACCCTTAGAGTTTCCCCTGGGTCTCCTGGGAGTCTGGGAGAAGATGATGGACCCCAGTTAAGACCCCCTGGCCTGTATGCTTACGATAACCCAGGGAGGAGGAGACAGGCAAGGTGTTATGTCACCACTTTACAGATGACAGTGTTGAAGCTCAGAGAGACTAAGTGATGCCCCAAGACCAGTTCATGCACCCAGACCCTCTGAACTAAGGCCACTGTTACTCCTGTGATGCTAGGTGTCTGTGTACCTGGGAGGATGGACATCTCCAACTGCCCTCTTTCCAGAGGCCACATGCTCAGGCTATCCTCACCTGGGAGAAGGTTTGAGGGACAGAGCTGGGCTGGGAAGCCCACCTCCCAGCCTTCAGTCTTGCCTGATATCCCAACCCCTACATCCCAGGTCATTCAGCTTTTTCATCTCTCACATTGTTGGCCCACCCCCCTACCCCATCCTCCTGAGGTCTTGGGAGGAGGCTGAGATTTTTGACACCCATCTTTAAGAAGGCAGAGCTAGGGCTTCCCTGGTGGCTCAATGGTAAAGAATCCGCCTGCCAATGCAGGAGACATGGGCTCGATCCCTGGTCTAGGAAGATCCCACATGCCTCAGAGCAACTAAGCTTGTGTGTCACAACTAGTGAGCCTGTGCTCTAGAGTCTGGGAGCTGCAACTGCTGAGCCCACATGCCACATCTGCTGAAGCCCAAGGGCCCTAGAACCCGTGATCTGCAACAAGAGAAGCCACTGCGATAAGAAGCCCACATACCACATCTAGAGAGTGGTCCCTGCTTGCCACACTAGAGGAAAAAGCTTGTGTAGCAACAAAGACCCTGCATAGCCAAAAATAAATAAAAAGTTAAAAAAAAAAAAAAAGCCAGAGCTGGAAAGAGCTTAGAACCTCAACTAGGCCACACAGCCGTTTTACAGATGAGGAAACTGAGGCACAGAGAAACCTGTTACCACCCAGAGTAGGGGAGCTGCCTGAGTGGGGGAGGGAATACCTTTGGGGTGGGCCCTGTGGCGGGGAGAGTTAAGATCCAGTCTTCCTGGGGTGGGGAAGAAACACATGGCTGGAAGTTAAGAGACCTCTTTGAGGCTCAGTTTTCTCATCCGTGGCTTGGGAATAATAATAGTACTGACCTCACAGTGCTGGGCTGAGGAGTCAGAGAGACAGTAGTGCATGTGAACAGCTCTGCACGAGGCAGACTTTCAGGACCAGGTGCTGCGGTATCTGTCTCCTAGTGCCCTCACCCCCCACCCCCCCCACTGTAGTCTCGCTGCCTGGCCCCCTGGCTGTGCATGGAACACACGGAGCACGTCCTCGCTGGAGCCCTTGTCTCGCCTTGCTTTTCCCCTCTCCTTAGCTCCTGCTACCACTTCCCATTTTCCACCGTGCATGTCTTTGTCTCCCCCACTAGACCCCAACTTCCTGGGGCAGGGACTTGCATATGTTTGATGTTGAGTGCCCGCCACCTAGCACCACCTGCGTGCCATGTGCTTGTTGAACGAATGAACGTTTCCTCCTTGGCCCATGTCTTTCTCCACCACTAAATGGGAGGTTGTCTGAGATGATCTCTAAGGTTCCAGCTCAGCCCATCCTGAGCTGCCTCCATCCTGCCCCCACTTCTGGATCCTGTTCCCCTCATCATTGGCTCCCACGCGTCCCTCTAGCACCTGGCAGAACCGTGGATTAGCTGGGCCAGCCCTCCCTGCTCACAGACTCTTACCTTTGAGCGTTTGGTGGCCTTGCTCCTGCTTGCTCCCGAGAGGTCAGAAGCCCGGTGACTCAGGCAGGTCTGAGCAGTGCCCAGTCTCAGATGCTGGAGGTCCCTGCCTGCTGCCGGAAACTGGCTCTTCTGAGGTTCCTGCGTGGTCACCTGGGAAACCAGCTCAGAGCTGAAGTCAGAGGATGTTGGCCTGAAGCTGAGGAAGGTTGCCTGCACTAGTGTGTGTGTGTGAGAGAGAGAAAGAGAAGGACTGAGAGAGAGAGAGAGTGCCCATGTGAGCCAGCGCCCACACGAGCCAGCGCCCACGTGAGCCAGCGCCCCAGGCTCTGCTCAGCATGAAGGTGGATGAACAGGAGCTGGTGGCATGGTGATGACTCAGGGCAGAGGGCAAATCCCGGGAGCTGGCGCCTTCAGCTGTCCTGAGGAGGGGACCAAAGATTTCTCCAGTGGGACCAGAGCAAGGGTCACATCGCATCTCCACCTCTCCCCTTCCAGACCTCAGACACGTGACTGCATCTCCCTGAGCTGTGAAATGGGCACACACCTGCTAAGGGGTGGGAGTGGGATCTTAAAAAGTGCCTGCAGCCAGGCCTGACAAATAGTTCCTAACGAGTATCCAGTTTTTCCATGTCAAAAAGCTGAGAACCTGGAGGAGTGATGGAGGCACATGGTGGGAGAGGGTTTGGGTGGTGCTTGGAGTCCTGGGTCTGTGTCCAGGAAAGGGGAGCTTGGGCCCCCCAAGAGAAGGGAGGCAGGATGGAGGTGGCAGGCATGTGGCCTTGGGTGCATCACTTCACCTCTGGAGCATCTGTGAAGTGTTGGGGAGGAGTCTTTTTGTGGGTGGAGCATGTGCAGTTGCTCCTGGGATGTAGAGGAGATGGAGCTGCAGACCCTGATGTGAAGCTGCTCTGAGGCCCGAGGTGGATGGAATGTGGGCCCTAATGGCCCCTTGTGCACAGTCCTGCCACCAGCCAGGTCCTGGCATTTCCTTTGGGAAACCCCAGGAGGTGGATTTGCTTCTTTCTGTCTCCATTTTCCCATCTGTGAAATGGGTACAATCAGATGTGCTTTACACATTGGATGTTAGATTCATCCTTCTTTTCTTCCTTCTCGTTCTCCTTCCTCCTTCCTTCCTTCCCTCTATCATCATCTCTCCCTCTCTTATCTATCTATCCATCCATCATCTCTCCATCCATCATCCATTCATCATCCGTCTTCTCCAGTCTCCCCCTAAACACACACACACACACACACACATACACACACTCACACACACATAGTCACAGGTCACCCACCTGTTAAATGGGTGGTTGATGCTCATCAGTGAGGTTCAGGTTTTTACTTGGGGACACAGTATTTTGAAAGGTCAAGTCTGCTAAGCATGCTGAGTGAATCCAGTACTAACCAATTCATTTCCTCATTTTAAAATGTCAATCAGGCTCTCCTATGGGTGGATATTGTGTGGCTCTGAGCCTCCCCAACCCCAGACAAAAGAACTGGAAGCTTGCATAGCCCTAAGTTTCCCAGAGGCTGCTCACCATGTTCTGGGGGCCTCCAAGGACCCTCAGCTTTTACAGCTGCTTTGCTGACCTGAGGCCCAACTTGCAGGGCTGTGCTTTGGCCTGGCCTCTGCTCTAGTGAGCAGGGCAATGAGGGGAGTGACCTTTTGTCCTGCTCTGCAAGGGGCTTTCTGTTCCTCATTGTTTAGCCATGACATGGCAGTATTTTTTTTTTTTTTTTTTTTTGTCCAAGAGAATAAACAGGCATCAAGATGACTTAAAGGAGAGCTGACCTCCTCTGCCCGCTCAGGCTGGAGTCAGAGAGGCAAGAGGAAGTGTAGGGAAAATCTTTCATAGCAAGATTCAGACAGGAAAAGACCTGGGATGAGAGGCCTCAGGGAGGCCACTCTGGGCAGTGACCTGGGGGCCCAGGGGGTCCAGCTGCCTGCCTTTGTCCCAGAACCCTTGCCCTGTGGGTGGAGAGAGAGACCAGACTTGGCCACAGCAGGGCCCTTTCCCGTCAGATCCTCTGGGCCCTGACAGGAAATCCTCCCCCAGGGAGGGCAGGCCTCCCTGGGCTGCATCTTGGGGAGGAGTCCTTCCCCGCCAGAAGCTGCAGGGCCTGTGGCTCTCAGGGCCTGCAGGGGTGAGGGGCTCCCCTAGTTACACTGAAGGTGCTTGTAGGGAGGAAGCCCACTGGGTGCAGGGTCCTTGAGACCTCTGCCTGCCCCCATGGGGGGCAGGGGGCTGGAGGGAAGGAGCTGTGGCCCCTCCCTTTCTGATGGGGGAGGCTGCTGCCTGGGGTGTTCAGTCTGAGCCGGAAGAACAGCAGGCTGCAGTGAGGGGTATGGTGGGGACAGACCAGCCCTCCCATTCCATGCAGTGAATGCACAGGTGAATGTTGGAGTGAAGGGGGCTGCGGGCAGCACGATTCTGTGGTTTTGGGGCTCTTGCAGCCTTTGATCACTGCTCTCCGCCCTGACCACCCCTGGTCATCTTGCTCCAGCCTATGTGCCAGTCAGGTTTGCTGAGCTGTGGAGCATCAGAATCACTTGGGCAGATTTTCTTTTTTTTTTTTTTCACAGTACAGCTTTCTGGGTCCACCCCTGGGCTCCTGACCCTTTGTTGGGGAGGGAGTTGGCATTATAATAGACCCTTCCAAGGTGCTTTGGAAACATGCAGTGCCACACAGTCCCCCCCAGCCACCTCCAATAAGTGGGAGGAGCCCTGAGAAGGAGCTTTGCTTCAGGACCAAACAGGAAAGGGAGAAGCACCAGGACTCGTGTGTGTGTGTGTGTGTGTGTGTGTGTGTGTGTGTGTGTGCCGCGCGCATATGGGTATACACACGTGTACGCACAGGCATCAGAACAGGCTGGGAGGACAAGAAGGTACCTCATTTCAGCCCAATGAGATGATTGCTAGAAGGGGGCATGTTCAGTGTTTAAAGAGAGCCCAGAGCAGGAGGAACCTGAATCAGCCTGGGGGAGTCAGGGAAGGCTTCCCAGAGGAGGCAGTACTCAGCTGGAAGGATGAAGGGATGATTACCAGGTGCAGGAGGAAAGAGGGCAGAACCTAGGCATGGGCACTTTGTGCTGAGCTCTGTGATTCCCTGGAGAAGGAAATGGCAACCCGCTCCAGTATTCTTGCCTAGAGAATCCCATGGACAGGGGAACCTGGTGGGCTACAGTCCATGCAGTTGCAGAAGAGTGGGACACGACTGAGCGACTGAGTGCTATGTTTCTCTGTGACCGAGGCTACCACCTTCTGGGAGGCTTCAGGGCCTCACATCTGCCGAGTGTAGGGTTAGGAGCTGGCCCCACCCTCTGGCCAGCTGCCTTGGTGTCTCTGCCTGCAGACATGAGTGTGCTACACTGAGGAGGGTGAAGAAGAGGTTAAAGAAGGCATCTCTTTTACCTCTATCTGCTCCCTCACCAAAGGGAGAAGTCCCCACATAGACAGAACTCCAGGAGGGAGAAAGCCAAACACTTGCCGGGCACAGATGGGGATGTGGGAGTCTATGCTGATGGCTGTCCTTCCCTTCCTCCTTCCAGGCTGTGTTTACCCCCTACCTCCCAGAGCCTGGAAGCTCATGCCGGCAGCAAGAATACTACAACCAAAAGATCCAGATGTGCTGCAGCAAATGTCCACCAGGTAAGGGGTGGCTGCTGGGGCCCTCGCCCTCAGCCTGGCTGGGTCCCTGGGTGCTGGTGCCCTGAAGAGAGTCAGTGTGTGCGGGGGGTTAGGGGGTCAAGGTCATGGCCCTAGACTCTTACTGAGCTCCCTCTGGTTCCATGAATCAACCCCCATGATCGCTCTTGCTTCTGGGCCATTGCACATGTCGTTCTCTCTGCCTTCCCCGGGTGTGCTCCCATTGATCCTTTAGACCTCTGATGGCCCCCCTTCAGGAAGCCTGCCCACACTGCCCAGATTGGGCTCTACCTTTGAGCTCCCACTGGCCCTTGGCAGCCCCCATGGCAGCAGCTCTTTTTACACTGTGATCATGGCCTGGGTCTCCGCTATAGCCCCCACTGTGTGCTACTTAGATGAGGAACTGTGTGGCTTGTTCTTTGCTGAATCCCCAGCACCTGGCGCAACACCTGACGCATAGAGGTGCTCAGTACACATTTGATCGAATCAGTGACTGCTGCCCATTTCACAGGTGATGGACCTGAGGCCTAATCCCAGTTGGGAGAGCCAGGCAGCCCAACTCCCAGGGCTGTCCATCCACTCGTTTGTTTATATATTCATCCCTGTAATGTTTATAAAGCATCTGCTAAGTGTCAGGCACTGAATGCTGGGAACATGACAGAGAGCAGGGCAGGCAAAGTCCTCGCCCTCATGGATTTTGCATTCTAACAAGGGCATAAGACAGATAAACCAATAGAGGAGATAGATGTGTGGTCTGTGAAGGAAACAAGAGAGGGGCGGGCAGATGGAGGCAGAGTGGGACATGCTGGTCATGGAAGACCTTTCTGAGGAACTGACTCGTGGGCAGAGATGTGCGGGAGGTGAGTCATGCAGATATACGGGGGGACAGAGGCCTTGAGGTGTTAGCTTGTTTGGTGCACTTGGAGAACAGGCAGGCCAGTGTGTGGCCGCAAGTGAGTTAGCAGGGACCATGGTAAGGAGTTTAGATTTTGTTCTGCAGGATCTAGAAAGCCACTGGAGAGCTTTGGGCCACTAGCTTGAGATGTGGGCAGGCACAAATGCACCTGTCACCATGGCCATTTTAAGAGACCCCAGGGAAGTGACTCTTCTTTCTTCTATTAACTGGCAGGGTCTCTGTAAGAAGGCACTTGACTAGCACAGCAGTGAAGGTGCAGGATAGGAATGGGGCTCAGAAGAGAAACTTCTTCAAGGTTTGCCTGGGTGTTCTCAATCCCCAGGCACATCTTCTTTGAGGCCCCCAGGAATCCCATGGCCTCATCCTTGATAGAATACCAGGGATGACTGCTGCTGCCTTTTTTTTTTTTTTTTTTAACCTTTCTCAGATGAAGAATTTCAGCCAATTATAAAGAAGAAAAGATAAGACTTCCCTGGTGGTCCAGTGGTTAAGACTTTGCCTTCTAATGTAGGGGTCGTGAGTTCTATCCCTGGTCAGGAAGCTAAGATCCCACATGCCTTGTGGCCAAAAAGCAAAGCATGAAACAGAAGCAATATTGAACAAATTCAATAAAGACTTTAAAAATGGTCCATATTAAAAAAATTTTTTTTAATAAGAACTGGTAAACCAGTTCTTACTAAAGTGTTATTGACTGATAATCGGCAGTTCCAATGGTGGAATTCCAGGCACCTGAAAAGAGCAGAAAAGGAAGGGTTAGTCACTTAGTTGTGTCCAACTCTTTGCGACCCCATGGACTATAGCCCACCAGCCTCCTCTGTCTATGGAATTCTCCAGGCAAAAATACTGGAGTGAGTAGCCATTGCCTTCTCGAGGGAATCTTCCCAACCCAGGGATTGAACCTGGGTTTCCTGCATTGCAGGCAGACTCTTTACTATCTAAGCCACCAGGAAAGCCCTAAAAAGAGCAGAGGGGAAGATATTTTAGGAGGGGAAGGCAATGGCACCCCACCCCAATACTTTTGCCTGGAAAATCCCATGGACGGAGGATCCTGGTAGGCTCCAGTCCATGGGGTCGCTAAGAGTTGGACACGACTGAGCAACTTCACTTTCACTTTTCACTTTCATGCATTGGAGAAGGAAATGGCAACCCACTCCAGTATTCTTGCCTGGAGAATCCCAGGGACGGGGGAGCCTGGTGAGCTTCTGTCTATGGGGTCGCACAGAGTCGGACACGACTGAAGTGACTTAGCAGTCAGGGTTCAGAGATGGAGTGATGGCTGGTATATGCTAGATGGGAGATGATGCAGGAGTTGAAACTCTTATCAAAGAACCTCCCAACTAGGCCTCAGAACTCTGGGGCTCTGGAGGACAGAGGATGAGCCTGGGTCCTGGCAGAAGCCATCCCCCTGCTCCATTGCCCTCCTCCACTGAGACTCCCGGCCTTCACTTTTTCAGGCTACCGTGTACAGTCTTTATGCAACACGACCCTGGACACCGTATGTGTCTCCTGTGAGAGCAGCACATACACCCAGCTCTGGAACTTGGTCACTGCATGCTTTAGCTGTAACTCGCGCTGCAGCTCTGGTGAGTCGGCTCAGAGTAAGGGGTGGTCCCGGGCATCCTCTCCTGGCCCCCATGAACTCCAGCCCCTTTGCCCTGGAGCTGGCTGGGCTTATTCTAGACCTTTGTTTTCATACCTGAGGGCACATGTACAGTACAGCACTTCACTGTTTATCGTCCTTTTCAATAGCCCCTTGGGGCAGGCAGGCCAAGAGCAGCAGTGGGGAAACGGTGTCCATTGTTAGAGTTGAGGATGTTGTGCCTGAGAAAGTAGGTGTGCTTATTCATACTGTGACAGAGACTCTGTGGCCAGCAGTCTTTATGCCCCATCTTGAGGCCGGTGTAGAGGTCTGCTGTCTGTGGGTGGTGGGGCTGGGTGGAAATACAGAGTGGATGTGGCCGGTGGAGGGAGGCGTGACCCTCGGCCTTCTCCTTTCTCTAGACCAGGTGGAAACTCAAGCCTGCACAACGAAACAGAATCGCATCTGCATCTGCAAGCCAGGCTGGTACTGCACCCTGGGGAGGCAGGAGGGCTGCCGGCTGTGCGTGGCACTGCGCAAATGCGGCCCTGGCTTCGGCGTGACCAAACCAGGTATGAGGCCAGGGCCAGAGGTCCTTGGGGTACCCCCTTGGGTCTCTCCTTCCTAGGAACATCATCAGGGCGGCCAGGTGCTGGTTACCCATCTGTCCACTTGTCCCGATTCATTCTTCCCTCCAGCCCTCCTGATCAGGCACCTCCTGTGTGCTAGGCCCTGGGGATCCAGAAATGATCAAATTAAGCCCCAAGCTACTGGAAAGTCAGATGGTACCCCAGGAAGACAAAGTCACTAGAATTAGTTGAGGACAGACCGCCCAGGGGTGTGTGTGTGTGTGTGTGTGTGTGTGTGTGTGTGTGGTGTGAAGGGGTGGAGGTGCAGACAGAATCTCTTGCCTCCTCAAACCTCCCCGGGGCTCCATTTCCCTTAGAGCCCAGGCCCACCTTTTCTATGGCGTATCTGAATTGGTGACAGTTTCCAATTTTTTGTGAAGGAACTGCAACAACAAATGTGATGTGCACTCCCTGTGGCTCGGGGACATTCTCAGACACAACATCATACACGGATACCTGCAAGCCCCACCGGAAGTGAGTGGTTACATCCTCTGGTTCTGGAGGAGCAGGGAGGGGCTGTTCCCGGGGTGATCCTGAGGCTTCCAGCACAGATCAGCTGGGCCACAGTGCCTGGGATCTCCCCAGTTACTTCCTTGGGAGGAGGCATTGCCGAGCCTGCTCCAGTGTTAGGACTGGTTTATCTGACAGTGGGCGGGTGGGTCCCTGAACAGCCTGGTGAACTGGAGTTTTGTCCTAGAAGTCCGGGGTAGGGAGCATGGGGATAGGTTGGGTGGGGACAGGAAGGGACAGTCTTGAAAGCAGCTGTGGCATGCAAGCTCCCTCCCCTATCCCAGTTGCTGCCCCCTTGCATGTCAGCCTAGCTCCCATGGGTGAGCCCAGCTACCCTGAGTCATTCAGTCCCAATCACGCCTTCTCCTCCCGCAGCTGTAGTTCCGTGGCCATTCCTGGTACCGCATCGACAGATGCAGTCTGCACCTCTGTGCTCCCCACCCGGAAAGTGGTCCGGGGCCCAGCCACCACAAGATCCCAGCACATGGAGCCGACTCTGGGGCCCAGCACAGCTCCAAGCACCTTCTTCCTCCTCCCAAAAGCCCCAAGTCCTCCAAGTTCCCCAGTGGAACAGCCCAACACAGGGAACATCTCTCTTCCCATTGGTAAGTCTCAAGAGGTCCCGTTTATCCTTGCTCCCTCCCTTCTGTCTTAGCGCGTGTGTGCTAAGTTGCTTCAGTTGTGTCTGACTCTTTGCAACTCCAAGGCCTGTAGCCTGCCAAGCTCCTCTGTGGGATTTCCCAGGCAAGAATACTGGAATGGGTTGCCATTTCCTCCTCCAGGGGATCTTCCCGACCCAGGGATTGAACCCACATCTCTTATGTCTCCTGCATTGCCACCTGGGTTCTTTACCACTAGTGCCACCTGGGAAGCCCTCTTAAGAGTCTTACTGAGAGCTTTTTATGGGCTGGACCCTGTGGTCCATCTTGGGATGCAGGTAGCATTGAGACTTGCTTTCTTCCAAGATTTAGTGATGTCACTAAGAATTCCTGGGTGGGGAGACCTAGGGTCCCTGTTTTATCTCAAAATGGAGATAGTCTTCTAGTTGCTGTTTCTGATGAAACACTAGGCTTTGACAGTGGGCTGGGCCAGGTCGCTGTGTTGTGGGCTTCCCTTCTGGACTATACCAGAGGGCTCAACTCGTGGTCCTCAGGCTGAGTGTGGTCCACAGGCATGTTTTCTTTGGCGCATGGATTTTGGTTTGTTTGCTTTGTAATCAAATTTCAGAGTCTCTGCCCTGGGCTTGTTCCTTGCCTGTGACAGCCCCAGTCATCTTTGGTCGTTGACTGACCTGGTACATTTGAGTTTACTTTAAAAAAAATTAATTAATTGATTGATTTGGCTGGGACTTCCCAGGTGGCGCTAGTGGTAAAGAACCCACCTGCCAATGCAAGAGGTGTAAGAGATGCGGGTTCATTCCCTGGGTCGGGAAGATCCCCTGGAGAAGGGCATAGCAATTCACTCCAGGGTTCTTGCCTGGAAAATCCCATAGAGAGAGGAGCCTGGCAGGCTATAGTCCATAGGGTTGCACAGAGTCGGACACCACTGAATCGACTTAGCACACATGCACTGGGTCGTAGTGGCAACCCTTCGGGCTCTCTAGTTGTGGCACGCTGCTTTAGATGCTCCAAGCCATGTGGGATCTTAGTTCCCAAACCAGGGATCCAGTCCACATCCTCTGCTTTACAAACTAGGTTCTTAACCACTGGACCCCCAGGGAAGTCCCAAGTTTACTTTTTTGCAGCTGTTTTGAACTTCTCTTTTGCTTCTAGGACTGATTGTGGGTATGACAGCATTGGGTCTGCTTCTGATAGTTGTTGTGAACTGTGTCATCATGACCCAGAAAAAAAGTAAGATTCCATCCTTCCTTCTTTCGTTCATCCGTTTATTCCCTCATTTGTTCAGGAAGTTTTTCTGGGGGGCCTCCTATGAGTCCAGCACTGGGCATAGTTCTATGGGTCAGACAGAGCTGGGTCTGGTAGACCCTGTTCTTAGGAGCTTAGAGCCTGCAGCAGAGGGCATTTCCACTAACTCATCTAGTAAGAGCTGAGATGCTATCAGGGCTATCCAAGAGGTGGGAGTCCAAGATTCTTGTCTAGGAATTCTGGGGGATTCAGCCCTTATGGGGCAGGTGGCATCTGAACTGGGCAAGATTTTGATGGAGATATGAGTACAGGAAAGAAAGGGCATGCAGAGCAGTGGGGTGTGGTATGGACAAAGTGGGGCAGGCTGAAGAATGGTGGGTGTGAGGGAGAGAAGGGGAGCAATGTCAGGCTGGCTGGAGGGTTGGGTATGGGGGCTTCTGTGTACCTTGTCTGGTAGGTAATTGCTCCCCTAGGACTGAGCCTACTCTGAAAGCTTCTGCTTGGGCCCCATGCTCCCTCTTAGTTAGAAAAGATATGACCTAAGGAAGTTACTCGCTGACTGGTCCCTTTTTTCCTCTCTGCAGAGAAGCCCTTCTGCCTGCAAGGAGATGCCAAGGTGGTGAGTGCCCCTCTGCCTGCCCCCTCTGCCTCCATGGTATCCTTCCTGCTGGGCCAGATTGTCCCATAGGAAGTGGTGAATTCTCTAGGTTGGTCTATCCAGCCTCAGGCAGGATGCAGAGCCCCAGGAGGCTGCAGAAAGGCCGGCCAGGGTCTGTTGTTGGGGCTGATAAAGGTGGCATCTGGGCTGGGCAAGATTTTGATGGAGACATGGGTGCAGGAAGGAAAGGACATGCAGAGCAGCGGGGTGTGGTATGGACAGAGCAGGGCAGGCTGAAGAATGGTGGGTGTGGGGGAGGGGAGGGGAGCAATGTTGAGCCCAGATGACTGAGTGTGAACGGCCACATCAGGGAACAGAAGGGAAAGTGGGGTCAGTGGCAAGCATGTGGTCGTGGATCCATGCTGTAGCCTTGGGCTGACGTGAAATTGCTCATGGCTGGTTCCTCACCATTAAGTGTGGACAGTGTCTCAGCCCTGCTTATAGGACTGTGCCTTTCACCCAGCTGGGAACAATGCTCAGCATCTCCGAGATGTTTACAAAGCACTTCCACATTGTACAGTAGTTTTCAAACTGCGTGCTAGGGTACCCCAGTGTTCCACAAAGGGTCCTACCTGGGGCGGTGGGGGGAGGGGGTCATCTTTGAGGTTGAGATCAAGGCTGGGAACTGGACCCAGGGCCTCCCCCAACTTCAACCAAAGCAACTCACTTTTGATCATTTTTATGAAGTAGGATCTGTGCAGGATTTTTACTAGAAACAGAGCACTGACATTGTATTTCATCAGTTTTCCATCAGGAGGGCATTTGGCTGCAAGTAACGAAAAGCTTAAGGGTGACTTCAAAGGGCTGTATTTTCTGTCGGGGTGTTGGTGATTGCTGGAATGATTCAGTTGCATCCTTCTGTGAGGCCAGCAGGATCCCAGGCTCTGCCATCTTTGGTGTGTTGGCTTTTATTCTCTTGCCTTTGGCCTGTGTCATAAGATGGTGATCACCACTGCATATGTGACCTCCAGTATGAGGCAGGAAAAAGAGGGGAAACAGCCAAATACCATTTTACAGGAAATCAGACACTTTCCTAGAAGCCCTGGGTACATTTCCTCTTTTGTCTTATTGGCCAGATGGTATCACGTGACCACCTCTAGCTGCAAGGGAGGCTGGAACAGGTGGTGTTTTGCTTTTCTAGCCTTTATGGTGGAGGAGAACTAGGGAGAGGGCTTGGAAATGGGTGTGAGGTGAGCCAGTACATGGTATGTACTGCAACCCCATGCCAGGTAGGCAGGCAGGTTTTTTTTTTTTTTTTTTGCTTGTTTGTTTTGGATGTGCTGGATCTTAGTTGTGGCCTGCAGGGTGTTCGTTGTGGCATGCAGCATCTTTTGTTGCAGCACGTGGGATCTAGTTCCCTGACCAGGGATTGAACCTGGGCTCTCTGCAGTGGGAGCACAGAATATTAATTACTGGACTACCAGGGAAGTCCCTAGGGTAGGTTTTTTTACCCAAATTTACAGATGAGGAAACAAGACTCCAAGAGTTCCCTCCATGTCCCCTGTCCTGCTGGGGCAGGGCTTCTCAAACGCGCCTGCTAATGCTTTGTCATGAGGGGCTGTCCTGTGTATTATAGCTTTTTCAGTGAAATCGTTGGCCTCTCCCTACTCTGGGCCAGTAGCACTGCCTCCAAGGAGTGAGAACCGAAGTGTCTCCAGACGTTGCAACGTGTTCCCTGGAGGACAGACACCCTCCATTGGGAACCACTGTGCTAGGGGGCAGCTCAGCCCTGAGGTTTACACAGGGTTTTGGACTTGGTAGGGACCAGACTGGTTTCATCTCCTGATTGTCCCAATAAGAAAACAAGTACAGAGAGGGAAAGTGACTTGCCCAGGGTCACACGGCATTATATCTCTGGACTCCTGGCTAGTGCTTTTTGACATGCCCTACAGTGAAAGTGAAAGTCGCTCAGTCATGTCTGACTCTTTGAGACCCCACAGACTATACAGTCCATGGAATTCTCCAGGCCAGAATACTGGAGTGGGTAGCCATTCACTCCCTTCTCCAGGGGATCTTCCCAGTCCAGGTCTCCCACATAGCACGCTGATTCCAGCTGAGCCACGAGGGAAGCCAGACAGAAACACTGGTTTGGAGGTACAAAGCATTTTTCATTCCTCCAGTGTGCCAATGCCATGTCCTCCTTTTTCTAGCTTCAGTTCAGTGATGCTGGAAGCTGAGACCTGGTGGCCCATAGAATAAGCATGCCCTTTAAGCCCCACCCCAGCACCCAACTGCCAACTTCCCAATCTTTGGTGCAATAAAGCTGCCTCAGATGTGGCCCAGAGCCCCCACTTCCCCTTTCTGTTTGCTCAGTTTTGTGTTTACCAAGTGTGAACGACTCCACTGCTGTTTGTTGAGTGCTGTTGCCAGTGGAGCCCAGGGGTGTGCTGGTAATTGGCCCTCTGGGTGAGGGAGGACCCAAATCCTGATTTGTGGACTTTGCTCATTTCTGTTATAAACACTCCCACTATGACTGATTTCAGGAAGCTCCTTACTGAATGTAAAGTTGGGAAGAAACACACATAGGTCTGGGCTGGTTCCAGCACCCCACTGGCTGAGCCCCAGGCCAGGCCCTGCATCCTCACACACAGCCCTGTGAGTACAGGATGTCATCACCCCACTTTACAGATGAGGAAACTGAGATTCAGGGAGCTTCAGGTATCTACATGAGGTTAGACCACTAGCTGAGTGGCAGAGCCCAGGTTTGAAACTCATTCTGAATCTGCAGGGCTTGTATTTACCCACCCTCCTGTTTGCCCAGAGCAGACATTCAGAATTGTTCCGGGCACCCCTGCCCCAGCAGGGACTGCCCTTAGAGGTTGATCTTCAGTCCCTTCAGTCCCTGGGTTCACACCCTTGTCCTGACCCCTGTGCTCAGCCTATACTCCACTGCGTTTCTCAGCCTCCTGGCAGTGGTCCTGTTAACAGCTCCCTAGTAACGCTCCAGACCAGTGGGGTTGAGGGCACGGTGACTCAGCACCACCCTGCCCCTCCTGGTAACGCCAATGCCTGGCGAGATAGTAGCTTCCCTTTGTTCAGAAAAGACCAGTGGAACCACATGTATGAGCTCAATCACCCCTACAGACACGTTCATCCACAGGCTCTCGTTTCATAAAGAAGGTGATGTTTATGAGTTGCTAAGCGTGGGCCAGGCACAGTACTGAGCATTGCTTAGCCTCACAGCTGTGCTGCGACCCAGGCAGTGAGGTTGTTGCCCCAATTTTACAGCCCAGGAATCTCAGGCTCAGAGAAGTTAAGCAACTTTCCCAAGGTGACACAGCAAATGAGTGGCTGAGACACAGACCCAGGAGTGCCTCTTTTCACCACCTCCAGCACACACGCTAGTTGCACCACTCACACTCATGCACACATGCTCCCCACACATAGACACACACATGTGAGCATGCTTCAGACATTTTCCCACCTATACTTATGGGCACGGGAGCTTCAGGGACATACTCTCACACATACAGACAGACACAGGCCAGCCAGCAGTTCTGCCAGGGTCTCTGCTCCTGCCTATGGTAGGGCCAGGCTGGGACACGACGGGGAGGCTAACTGGGATCCTGTTTGTTGAATGACCCACCTTAGTACCCGCCCCCACTAACCTCCCCGGGCTGCCAACACAGGACTCAGAATGTATCCGCTCCACTCAGAGCCGGCCTGGACTTGGCATCTCGTGGCTTTGCGGGGAGGGAGGCAGGCTGTGACCTTTGGGGGTTTCTGTTCTGCCTGGCCCTTACCACCAACAGAAAGGCGGGATGCAGGCTGAAAAGCCCCTTCTCTGGGGGATTTGAGGGATGACCTTTGGATGTTTCTTCTCCTGTTCCTGTTCCCCCGCTTGTCCACGCTCAGAGCAGCATCGGGGTGGGGACCAATACCAAGGTCAGACCATCTGAGCAAAGAAAGGTTCAGGATGAACTTGAAATGCCCTCCCTTCCTCCACAGTCGAGGGCAGTGAGCCAGGGAGGCAGGACTCAGTCGGAAGCATGCAGCTGTGGTACACCAAGTGGGGCTCCCCCTGCCCCTGCCCTGGACCCGCTGTGGGATACTAAGAAAGGACTCACCCATTCTGGGCCTCTGTGGCCTCACGGGGACTGCTTTCAAAGGATCCTCCCCGCCTGAGAGTCTGTGAGCTGGCCTTCGGATATGCAGGGCTCAGGGGGAACTGGGGGCCTGGGGCCTGCAGAAATTGGCACCTGAGTCCTTCTTGTGTTCTCCACCTCTGACCCCACCTCCCTGACCCTGCCAGGCTACATCCCTCTAGCACTCATTCGCCTCAGTTCTCAATCTACCCTGGACCCTCTCATGCTGGACAAGGGGTGAGAATGTGGCCCCTCGGTCTTTTTCTTTCTAGAATCCAGTGATCGCCCAGAATCCTAAGGCAAGGGCTTGTGCACCTGGTCAATTGTAGACAGGTATAGCCAACCACCTCGGAGTGACATTTCTAGCACAGCTGTCTGAAAATGGGGCACCTTGTCTTGAGCTTCCAGGGACAGAACCCCAAACACCCAAGAACGATGTAGGTTTTAGCCCAGATGCACCATGTCCTAACTGTGTGACCTTGGGCAAGTAACTCAACCTCTCTGGGCCTCGGCTTCTATGTCTGCAAAGCGAGGATAACTTTGGGCTGTATAGATAATGTCTGGAAGGGCTTCAGCACCGTGCTTGGCATTGGATGGATTCACGTGTCAGCTAATGTTTTATTACGGTTGCTGTTGTGACTTGTGTTTTAAGAGAAAAAGATGGAGAATCACACAACAGCTTGGGCAATGGAATCTGCAGTATCGCTGAGACAGCAAGACTGAGAGCCCTAAATGAGAGGACTGTCTACACTGGATTGAGGGCCAGCAGACTTTCTCTGTAAAGATCCAGTCAATATTGTAGGCTTTTTGGATCCTCTGGCCTCTGTTATCGCTCCTCAGTTCTGACATTGCAGTGGGAAAGTAGCCACAGACATGACATTAACAAATGGGAGTGGCTGTGTGCCAAGAAAACTATATTTATGGACACCAGTGTTTGAACTTCATGTAACTTTGTATCATGAAATATTGTTCCTTAAGTATTTTTTCAACCATTTAAAAATGTAAAAACCATTCTTAGTTCACAGCCTGTACAGAAACAGCAGCAGACCAGACTTGGCCCATGGCAGTAGTTTGCTAAGCCCTTATTTTTTTTACGACTATACTGGTCTTCATTGCTATGCACAGGCTTTCTCTAGTTGTGGAGAGTAGGGGCTGCTCTCTAGCCGTGACGCTCCGGCTTCTTGTTTTGGTAACTTCTCTTATTGTGGAGCGTGGGCTCTAGGCACGTGGGCTTCAGTAGTTGTGGCTTGTTGCTCTGTGGCCTGTGGAATATTCCTGGACCAGGGATCAAACCTGTGTTCCCTGCATTGGCAGGTGGATTCTCAACCACTGGACCACCAGGGAAGTACAGAGCCCTGATTTAACAAACCCTTGATGGGTGCTTAATATGGAACAGGCACTGTTGTTAGTGCTTTACGAAACTTCAGTCATTTAATCTTCCCAATAACCCTGGGAGGTAGCTTTATTATTCTTTCATTTCTAGAGGAAAAAAAAAAACCAGAGGAACAGAGAGGTTAAGTAACTTGTTCAAGGATACAGAGCTAGTCAGTGGTGGAATCATGGTTTGCACACTTACGGTCTGGTTCAAGGGTCCATGCCCTTGGCTGCTGGGCTGAGCCACATCACCCCATGACCTTAGGAGAGTCATTTTCCTTATCTGGGCCTCTGCTTCTTTATGCAAAATGAAGATGAAAACCCTGCCTCACCTCTCAGACTGTTCAGTAAACAGGGCCATGTGGCCCCTGCCCTCCTAGGGCTCACACTCCAGAGGTTAATCACAGAAGCCACAGAGAATCACACGTCCTAAAAGTGCTGTGCGTGGAGAGAAGGTGCAGAAGTGTCGTGTAAACTGTGAAGTGCTGATGGTGGTGAGAGGGATGAGGGGGCAAGGAGCCAGCTGATGGGTTCCCCACCCCTCTCCTCCCCATGCAGCCACACCTGCCCGCCAACAAGGCCCAAGGTGCCCCAGGCCCTGAGCAACAGCACCTGCTGACCACGGCTCCGAGCTCCAGCAGCAGTTCCCTGGAGAGCTCGACCAGCACCACGGACAAGACGGCGCCCACCAGGTCCCAGCTGCAGTCGCCAGGCATGGAGAAGGCCAGCACGCCAGGGGAGGCTCAGACCAGCTGCAGTAGCTCAGGTAGGAGGCAGGAGCTCCCCCACCCCTGCCCCCGGCATCATCCCCTGTGGGCACACACACCCCCACCCTCCCCCACCCTGCCACCTGCCATCCCCCACCCCCACCCTGCCACCTGCCACCCCTCCCCCGCCCACAACCTCTCCCCACCCCCCGCCATGTTTCTTCCTGGTTTCTGTCTGAGCCAGTGAGTCCTGGGCTGCCCCTGCAGGACACTGGATGCCCTGCACGACCAGCCTGGGCTCCCCTCCGGCCTCCTTTCCACCACCCTCTCAGGTGCAACTGAACCACAGGCTTCTTTCTGTTTTTGGAGCCCACCAAGTACCTCCAACCCTTGCCCTGTGTGTTCTCCCACACATAGAAGAAGCACCCTTCCTTCTAAACCATTTCAGGTTGTCCTTTGAGTCCCTGGCATCCAGGCAGGGAGTCTTCTTGTAGAATGCATATAATATGTAAAATGGCATATAACAATATTATATTTCAATGCTATGTTCTGTAAATATTTCATATCCTATATTAAGAAAATATTGATCTATATTAATGTTATATAAAATATATTATATATAGCATATAATATTATGGCTTCCCAGGTGGCTCAGTGGTAAAGAATCCTCCTGCAAAGCAGGAGACACAGGTTCAATCCCTGGGTTGGGAAGATCCTCCTGGAGAAGGAAATGGCAGCTCACTCCCAAGTATTCTTACCTGGGAAATCCCATGGGCAGAGGAGCCTGGTAGGCTATAGTCCATGGGGTCACAAAGAGCTGGACATGACTTAGTGACTAAACAATAACAGCAACAATAATATGATATTATATATAGATATTATATTTATATGAGGGTTATGCTGCTGCTGCTAAGTTGCTTCAGTTGTGTCCGACTCTGTGCGACCCCACAGAGGAGCCCACCAGGCTCCTCTCTCCCTGGGATTCTCCAGGCAAGAACACTGGAGTGGGTTGCCATTTCCTTCTCCAATGCATGAAAGTGAAAAGTGAAAGTGAAGTTGCTCAGTTGTGTCCGACTCATACCAGCCCCATGGACTGCAGCCTACCAGGCTCCTTCGTCCATGGGATTTTCCAGGCAAGAGTACTGGAGTGGGGTGCCATTGCCTTCTCCGATATGAGGGTTATGTTACTATATTAATATTCTAGATTAATGCTATATATAATATATAGCATATAGCATAAATTACTATATTAATATTATAATGTCTCAATTATATAATATTTGTTGTATATTATGTGTTATATTGTATTTTATATAGGATATTACTATATATGGTATATAATATATTTATTAATACATAATATTAATATTACATTTTAATATATCATTATATTATGTGTGCTAAGCCACTTCACTCGTGTCCGATTCTTTGCCACCCCATGAACTGTAGCCTTCCAGGCTCCTCTGTCCATGGGATTTCTCAGGCAAGATTACTGGAGTGGGTTACCATTTCCTTCTCCAGGGGATCTTCCTGATCCAGGGATCAAACCTGAGTCTCCTGCTGGGCAGGCGGATTCTTTACCACTGAGCCACCTGGGAAGCCCCTATTATGTATTATAGTTACATTATTACTATATAGTACATTGTGTTTCCTCATCCTATCAGATGAGGAAACTGAGGCCCAGAGATTAAACACCTTATTCAAGGGCACACCCGATAAACAGAAGAGCCAGAAGTCACCCCTGGGCTCTTGGGGGACAGGGTTGGGCTGAATGGGTAGATGATACCCCTGGTCTCCACCCACTGTGCCTGTTGTCTGGTCCCTTTGGGACGAGGCATCAGGACTGTGGAGCCTGTGTGGGGCCTGGAGCAGCCTGTGCCCTGCTCACAGTCTGCATTTTGCCCCGGGCCCGGTCTGTGACTACTGCCATCCCTAGTGGGCACTGGTAGTGCCCACATTGGATGAGGCCCCTGGGTGGAGTCCTGCAGAAAGCCTGGGGCTTCCTTGGGTATGTTTTGTACTGAGAGGCCAAGCCCACTGGCCTGCATCTCCCCTCTCACCTGGCAGTACTGGTTGGCAGGTCAAGGAATGACTGTGAACTTGCGTCATTCCTAGATGCCTTCCCAGCAGTTCTGGTGCTATGAGACTCTGAGCAGTTTCCTTAACCCACCGAGCCTCAGTTTTAGAGGTGAGCATGGCATCTCCTGGGCAGGACTGCGACAGCCTTCCCTCCCTGCCACCTGACTTGGGGACTGGCTGGAAGCTTCTAGTTTCCCATCATAGCCCACCCTCATCAGTGTGAGGTCTCGTCAGTGCCCCCACCACAGCCTGAGAACTCCCCAGTGAAGGACCGGGTCAGTGCCTGCAACATAGCCAGTGGCCCTAAACACTAGTCAAGTGAATAAATGAGATCCAAACATAAACTCTTGGTCTTTTCCCACCTCTTAGATTCACCTTCCTGCATTCTTAGCGACACCCCTTCCACACCCAACATGGTGTGGCTTCCTCTTTGGAGACCTGTGTCTCTCTCTGCCCACCCCATCTACCCTCTGTCTCTCCTCCATTCCCCCCCCTGAGTCTCTGGCCTCTGCACCCCACTTCTCTCCCTCTCACCCAGCACCTGTCCCCACTGTGGGAACAGGTAAACCTCAGGTCTCTGCCCCTTCCTGCTTTCCCGTCTGCCCCCGCAGTGTCTCATTCATGGTATGCAAAGGCCATGGTGACGCTGGGTGACATTTGGGTGCCATGAAGGCACGGTATGGAAATTTCCTTCCACCCCGTGATTTCAGCTCCCCATCCCCACCCTTGCTTCTTTAGGGCTGCATTTTTTTGTTTTCTGTTTTGCTTCATTAATGCTTTTTATTTGATTTTTTTTTTAAAGTCTTTTTTTGTTGCAGTGAATTAAAAAAAATTTTTTTTTAATTTAAACTTTTTATTTTCTATTGGGGGTGTATCAGTATGGATACTTTTTCATTTCTATTGGGGTATCACAATGTCGTGATAGTTTCAGGTGAACAGTGAAGGGACTCAGCCATACATATACGTCTGTCCATTCTCCCCCAAAGTCCCCTCCCATCCAGGCCGCCACAAGTTCAGAATCTCTGATTCTTTGTGGGGAGTGTGTTTTGTTCTTCAAACACCTTCACTTGCCTTATGTGGTTGCGCCTTCTGTCTATGGGATAAATCGGGCAGTATATTTTATTTGACAAGTGAAGAAACTGAGGCACATGAAGATTCAAGAGGCTTGTCCAAGAATACACAGCAAAGCTGGGCTGGCACAGGGGCCTGTGCTCCTGGCCCGGTGCTCTTTCCCTTGTGTCCGAATCTGCCTCTTGGGCAGGAGACAGGCTGTGAAGACACTCCTCTCTCCAAGAATCCCCCACCGACCGCCCTCTCCCGTCTTATGTTTAACAGAGGTGTCTTCTGGTGGCCACGGGACCCAGGTCAACGTCACCTGCATCGTCAATGTTTGCAGCAGCCCTGATCACAGCTCGCAGTGCCCCTCCCAGGCTGGCTCCACGAGGGACACAGATGCCAGCACCCCCAACTCCCCGAAAGAGGAGCAGGTCCCCTTCTCCAAGGAGGAACGCCCCTTTCAGTCCCAGCCGGGGGCTCCAGAGACTCTGCTGCAGGGCCTGGAGGAGAAGCCCCTGCCACTCGGTGTGCCTGATGCAGGAATGAAGCCCAGTTAACCCGGCTGGCTGTGGGCTGTGTCACCGCTGAGCAGGGGCCAACCTCTGGTGCTTCTCTGCCCCGTCCCTCCCCCAGGACTCTGGCTCTTTCTGGGCCAAATTCCTTTGTGCACAGCCTCAGCCTTCCTCTCACCTGCAGGCAGAAGAATGAGGTGGGGAGAGTCATGATGGGTCCTGTCTTGGTGTGTGTCTAACTTGGAAGGCTGGTGGACACAAATGTCCTGGGCAGCCTGGGACAAGCCTTTGCCTCTCTAAGAGCTGCCCCCCAGCTGGCCCTGCAGTCTTGGCTTCTGGAGCCCTTGTTGTTTTGGGGTTTTATTATTTTTATTTTTTAATCCCTGGACTCTACTCCGCTCTGGCTTCTTGTCAGGGAGGAAGGATGCTGTGTGTATCAGTGGAGAGAGAGAGTGGAGAAAGGACAGGCCTTTAGCCTGAATGGGGGACTGCAGGATGGTCCCAGTGAGGGTGGCCATGTGCCATTAAGTCAGATGGTTCTATGTGGGGAGAGGGTGGCGACCCCTATAAGCGTCCTCCGGTTAGCTCAGGACCCTGGGCAGCACCACCTCCAAATCCACTCCTGCTATCTCCATCTCATACCATGGGCTAAAAACTGGATGCCCAGAGGGCCCAGCAGGCAGCTTTCTGAATGAATGCTGTGACCTGGTTAAGATGCCAAACCTCTAACCGGAAATCTTCCAGTTTAAACTTGTGGCAATAAAAAAAAAAAAAAGCACCATGGTGCAGACAAACAAGCCACAGTGTAACAAAGCCAGACTCAGAGTTTGCATCCTCTGCCTTTGACCTTCACTCCCTTTTACCCACAGTGCCAGCTTCCCCTCCCCCACTGTCTGGTGTGGGGCTCCAAGGCCACACCTTTTCCTATCAGGGAATTTCAGGAACTGGAGATGATTGAGGCCCTGCAGCCATCTCCTCCTACCTCAGCCTGGACCTTCCTCTTTTGCCTCCCGAAGGGGTGTACCTATTTCTCTCGACACCCGCTCCCGCTGTGCCTGAAGTCCCAAGTCCCAGTGGAGCCTCAGAGCCGCTTTGGTACTGGGCCTGCTGAGATCCTGGGTGGACATGAGATGCTGAGAGCAGGTCCTGTGTCTGCGTGTCTGTGTTGTATGTTGTGGTTATGTGACCCGTATTGTCTGTCAGGTCAAATGGCCTTCCTGGAACTTAAGTGCTGAAGCCAACACTTGGGGTGATGGATTCTTCCCCATTAAGGAGTCCCCCTACTCCCCAAAATATATGCCCAGGCCCTGCAAATGATGGACAAGTGAGGCCTTAGCCACATTCTGGAAGGAAGGGGGATGGGGGCCTCCTTGAGAAGACAGCTGGATCCCATATACTTGGATCCCTTGTTGAAAAATTCCACTTAACTTGAACTTGGCAGCTGAACTTTTAGAGGGTAGGAGAAGCCCAGCCATTACCCTGGAGTGAAGAAAGGCTTCCCACGCTGGGATCAAGATGTCCCCGTGCCTGGACTGGCCAGAGTCTCCAACCGCATTGGACCCTTTACAGCTGTGGAGCACTTCTGACCCCTGGTGGACTGTTCTGGGAGGACCGCAGGCTTCCTTGCTGTCAACCCCACAGAGAGGGGATGAATTAGAAGGAGACTCTGGGTGTGGCCTCATTTTGTTACCAGAGTGGCCACTAGACCCTTGGTCAAAACCCATTGACCCCCTCCCTTGAACAGGAACTCACATATGCCTTTAAGTCACAGGGTCGGGACACGAAGAAAGAAACTATAGGAAGAGAAAAATAAAAACTGGATAGAACCAGCTGAAACCAAGATGGAGATGCATCTGACTTCCAGCAGACCCCAGAGTCTCAGTTGACACTGAGTGAACTCCGGGAGTTGGTGATGGACAGGGATGCCTGGCATGCTGCAATTCATGGGGTCGCAAAGAGTCGGACATGACTGAGCGACTGAACTGAACTGAACTTACTACATTAGCTACTAAATGACATACCTGCTGGTCTCCGTGACCAGGAATCACTGACCAAAAAAGGACAGAAAAGAGGTGGCACCCCGTTTCTAGGGAAACCCTGCCTCTTTCCCAGAAAACGAGAGCATTTGCCTCCCCATCATTCCTCACACTCTTCCCCTCATTGTTCTTAACAGCATATCTGGCTCCCCATTAAGGCGAGAAGTTTGTTTGTGAACGGTTAATAAGTTCCCACTTCTCCATTCTCTGACCAATGAATAAAGCTTGTGCTGCTCTAATCTCAGCTTCCATTTTGGGTTTGGTTGTGTGAACCCAAATGGAAAAAGAACCTTCTCTGCCAAGGAAGGGGGCCTTGGCCAGGCTAGGGCCCAAGTGCCGGGGGGAGTCCATTTGACCTAACTGATAACAATTTTCCCAGCTTGTGGGCTTGTGTTGATCCCAAGGACAAAGAGAGTTTGCACTGTATGTATTCTGGACAGCATTCCTGCTTACGAATAAACCTTTTATTTGTTTTTTACTTTGACTGCTGGCTTTGTCTTCAGGTCTGAGCTGGGGTGTGTCCTTGGTCCTGGTGCCTGTCACCAAGGTAAGGGGGAGAATGGGTCTTGGCCACTGGAGTCTGATAAGTCCATTCTGTGCCAGACCCCAGAAGCACCTGCATTACAGCTGCCCTTGCTGAGAGCCTGGCCACTTCCTCAGGCATGGAATGGACGATGCTTTTTGTTCAGAACCACCCAGCTGGCCTCCAAACAGGCCCTCAGCGCACATCCCATCCATCGCCTTGGTCTCCTCAGCCTGCACTTGGGGTTGGGGTGGTCTCTGCAGGTCTGCTCGTGCATGTGCAGCCCCGTACTCACTCAGGGGAATAAGACTCTGGCCTCCAGGAGGCCCCAGTCACTGGGTACTCCAATTGTAAGCAGATAAGTTAGGGCTCCTTGGAGAAAGAGAACCAGGCATGGCTTTCTTGACAGAAGAGAAACCATTTTGTGAGCTTAAGTCTAGCCACAAGGCTTGTGCTTGAACTTGCCTCAGTAACTACTGACCTTAAGGGAACAGAAGAATGGAGAAACAAAGGACTGTTGTAGGGCAAGAGAAGTGACCAATAGCAAAGATGATGTACCAGTTCTAAAGACCCCCAGTTCTGTTCCACTGGTAAAGATTAGCCTGAAATGCTCAACCACCAGATCAAACGGAACCTGAGGAATGATGATGTTGACCTTTTCTGACCATTATGACTTCAATCAACTCAGACTCAACTTAAAAACTTAGACTCTGCCTACAGCTCAGGCAGCTTCATGACTATACTTGTGATGTTAGCTTAAAACTTCCCCAAGTTTTCTATTCAGGGGCACATTACTTGTGGAAAGATCTCTGGTGTTCTCCTTACTTACTGCAAATAATCATAAATCCTTCCTGAGACTTCTCTGGCGACCCAGTGATTAAGACTTCTAACTCCCAATGCAAGAGGCGCAGGTTCAATCCCCAGCTGAGGAACGCAGATACTGTATATGCCACTCAGCACAGCCAAAAATGAATACATAAAAATGTAAATACATAAAAGGGAGAAACTGAAGTAATAATAAATACTCCCTTCTCCTGATCTTTGACTTGGTTGTGTCTTTTGGTTCAACACTCACCAAGAGGCAAACTCAGGTTTTGGGTAACAAGCAGAGCACAGGGGCTGGAAGCAGAGGAGGGCCCTGGCCACAGCCAGGGACTCAAGGGGAGGGCTCCTAAGACATAAGCAGGAGTTTTCCAAAATAAAGGATTCAGAGATGGTTGCCAGCAAAGGGGTTTCCTTATGTCAGGGCCTGAAGGGGAGAGAGACTCTGGCCCATGAATTCATTCAGCCTCCTTCCCTGCTCTCTGACACTCCCTCACCAGACCCATTTTTATTGGTGATTTCTTGGACTTCCTGCTGCTGCTGCTGCTAAGTCGCTTCAGTCATGTCCAAATCTGTGCGACCCCATAGATGGTAGCCCACCAGGCACCCCTGTCCCTGGGATTCTCCAGGCAAGAACACTAGAGTGGGTTGCCATTTCCTTCTCCAATGCATGAAAGTGAAAAGTGAAGGTGAAGTCGCTCACTCGTGTCTGACTCTTAGCAACCCCATGGACCACAGCCCACCAGGCTCCTCCGTCCATGGGATTTTCCAGGCAAGAGTACTGGAGTGGGGTGCCATTGCCTTTCCGTTGGACTTCCTACTGATGCCAAAAACTCAGCCTCTGTGCTCCCGTGCCAAATCAAATCTCAGAGTTTTGGGTGAAGTAGAAAACAATAGCTTTATTGCTTAGCCAGGCAAAGGGGGACACAGCCAGCTTGTGCCCTCAAAACTGTGTGTCCCCATGGTGTGGGAGGGATTTGGTGACGAGTTTATAGCAAAGGTTCAAGTGTGGGGTTGCTAATAAAGTCCAGGGTATGTGAAGGGTCTACATTCCTTTAATCTGGCCATTGTTGGTCTCCTGATAAACTTCTCTGATTCTCAAGGTTATCAGACTATGACCTTCTGTGGAATGAAGAATGCTTCATCAAGTGAAAAGTGAAAGTATTAGTTGCTCAGTTGTGTCCAACATAGACTGGAGCCTACCAGGCCCTTCTGTCCACGGAGTTCTTCAGGCAAGAATACTGGAGTGGGTAGCCATTTCCTTCTCCAGGGAATATTCCCAATCCAGGGATTGAACCTGAGTCTCCGGCATTAAAGGCAGATTCTTTACCATTTGAGCCAGCAGGGAAGCCCTCATCAAATAGTTAACATCTTCCATTTTGGAGAGTTTTAGTTCTGTAGAAGGGCTCAAAATATTGTTATGTGTATCCCTTGAGGTGGAACCAGGACTCTGCTCCAAGGCTGCACTAGTGTTTCTTGACTACTCTTCCCTTGTCTCTGCATCCTCTCCGTTCCTTGATCAAAAACTGAACCTGCCCTTTGGAACTGAGGGAAGGTCATGGAGGCTGAAGCATGTTCCCTATAAATAGGAAACAGGGGACACAGAAAGGTTTTTGTGCCCAGGAGCCCCACAGGTTTCTGCTCGGTTGGGATCTGTGGCCAGGCCCGACTCTGTCTCAGAAACTCATACCCCAGAACAGGACTAGGCAAACTTTTCTTATAAAGCACCACATGGTAAATATTTTAGGCTTGGGGAGGGGGTGGGCTTATGGTTTCTATCACAACTGCTCAATTCTGCTGTTAAAGCATGGAAACAGTCACAGATGTTACATCAAAGAATGGGTGTGTGGAGTGTTCTCTGTTACAGAGTCCAAGCTCACTCTGCTCCCTGCATATGTGCATGCTCGTTTGCTCAGTTGTGTCTGACTCTTTGCAACCCCATGGACTGTAGCCCACCAGGCTCCTCTGTCCATGGGATTCTCCAGACAAAAATACTGGAGTGGGTTGCCATGCCCTCCTCCAAGGGATCTTCCTGATCCAGGGATCGAACCCGTGTCTCTTGTGTCTCCTTCATTGGCAGGTGGGTTCTTTACCACTAGTGCCACTGGAAAGCTCCTGCTAACCAGGCAACAGATCAGTTAACTGAGAAAAGAGGTGTTGAAGCAAGGAGTAAGACTCCATTTGGAAAGCTTGCGGATTAGGAAGATGGCAGACTAATGTCCCAAAATAACCATCTTCTCAGGATCTAGATGCCAGATTCTTTTATAGAATAGAGATGGGGGTGTAGGTGAGGAAGTAAAGTAAAAAGGCCATTAATCTTGCAATCTTACAAATATCTCCTGGAATGGCCAACCCTTGGGAAAGAATGTGTTAATCTCCTCCTTCCTATAGCCATCAACAGGTGGACAGCGTCCTGAACAAAGGCAGTTATTTTCATATTCAGGCAGAGGGTCAGGTTTCCCTGAAGCAGGCCATTATGTATAAACATTATCCTTATAGTGAACAAAAGCAACCAGAAGCAAAGATTAAAGTGAAAGAAACAGATCCAACATGGAATCAGTTCTTCCCTATAACATTTCCACACCACCAAGCAGCTCCCCAGTTCTCAGTGGATCAATGAGGTGTTCTACAAACTAAGCTCAATTCTAACACTCTCTGCCTGGAGGTAGTTCAGACCCCACAAGGTTGAGTTCAGTCCCATTAGACGCCTCCACTTCAGATGCCAGTCTTAAGCCCAGATAGTCACCTGTGCTTCTGTCTATCGGCTCTAAGTCACAGGTTTCCGTAACTTCCTCTTTGGGTTCAATCATTTGTTAGCATAGCTCACAAAGCTCAGGGACCATTTTTCTTATGTTTCCCAGCTTATTATAAAGGATACAGATGCACAACCAGATGAAGAGGTCCACTGGGTAAAGTCCAAGGGGTCCTTACCCAGGAGCTTTTGTCACCTTGGAACTGGGGATCCATTGCCCTCCTGCCTGGGTACCAACTTGGAAGCTTATCAAGTCTCATTTTTCAAGAGGTTTTATGGAGCTTAATCTGTAGACCTCCCTTCATTTACAGAGGTCAGTGGATGATGGGGCTGAAAGCTCCAAGCCTCTGGTCACTTGGTCTTTCTGGTGAAAGCCCCAACCTGAGGCTGTCTAGGGACCCCACTGTGAGTCACCTCATTAGCATAAACTCAGGTGTGCTCAAAAGGAGATCCTTGGTACTGCCGGCTTAAACAACACAACCTAGAAGCTGAGAGTTATGTTTTATTTGGCAGGCAGAAATTTTTAGGACCTAAGCCCTGAAGGCAGCATCTCAAGTAACACTGAGCAAATTGCTCTGAGGAGATGAGGGGAGGAGCCAGGTTATAGAGAAGCTTTGCAATAAAGGACAGGTAGTCTGAACATCAAACAATTATTGTTAATTAAAGAAAACCAGATATCACCAGTTAAGGAATTTAGTGATTTTCTAGGTAAGGAAAGATGAGAGAGTCTGGGCTCACTGAAATCATTCCTTTCATATGCATCTCAGCTATCTGGGATCAGTATTCTGCATTTTTCACGTCCTGAGTTCCTCAGTGCTCACTGCAGGGAGTGGCTGCAGCCTGGTGGCTGCCAGATCCCGCAAGTATACTTCTCCTTCCTGGGGGCCCTTAGGACTCAAGAATTCACACTTGGAGCACTGAATTGCTGATGACTGTGACAAACCATTCAATGTCACAGTAATCCAAGTCTATGCCCCAACCAGTAACGCTGAAGAAGCTGAAGTTGAACGGTTCTATGAAGACCTACAAGACCTTTTAGAACTAACACCCAAAAAAGATGTCCTTTTCATTATAGGGGACTGGAATGCAAAACTAGGAAGTCAAGAAACACCTGGAGTAACAGGCAAATTTGGCCTTGGAATATGGAATGAAGCAGGGCAAAGACTAACAGAGTTTTCCCAAGAAAATGCACTGGTCATAGCAAATACCCTCTTCCAACAACACAAGAGAAGACTCTATACATGGACATCACCGGATGATCAACACCGAAATCAGATCGATTATATTCTTTGCAACCAAAGATGGAGAAGCTCTATACAATCAGCAAAAACAAGACCAGTAGCTGACTGTGGCTCAGACCATGAACTCCTTATTGCCAAATTCAGACTGAAATTGAAGAAAGTAGGGAAAACGACTAGACCATTCAGGTATGACCTAAATCAAATCCCTTATGATTATACAGTGGAAGTGAGAAATAGATTTAAGGGCCTAGATCTGATAGATAGAGTGCCTGATGAACTATGGAATGAGGTTCGTGACATTGTACAGGAGACAGGGATCAAGACCATCCCCATGGAAAAGAAATGCAAAAAAGCAAAATGGCTGTCTGGGGAGGCCTTACAGATAGCTATGAAAAGAAGAGAAGCGAAAAGCAAAGGAGAAAAGGAAAGATATAAACATCTGAATGCAGAGTTCCAAAGAATAGCAAGAAGAGATAAGAAAGCCTTCTTCAGCGATCAATGCAAAGAAATAGAGGAAAACAACAGAATGGGAAAGACTAGGGATCTATTCAAGAAAATCAGAGATACCAAAGGAACATTTCATGCAAAGATGGGCTCGATAAAGGACAGAAATGGTATGGACCTAACAGAAGCAGAAGATATTAAGAAGAGGTGGCAAGAATACACAGAAGAACCGTACAAAAAAGAGCTTCACGACCCAGATAATCATGATGGTGTGATCACTGACCTAGAGCAAGACATCTTGGAATGTGAAGTCAAGTGGGCCTTAGAAAGCATCACTACGAACAAAGCTAGTGGAGGTGATGGAATTCCAGTGGAGCTATTCCAAATCCTGAAAGATGATGCTGTGAAAGTGCTGCACTCAATATGTCAGCAAATTTGGAAAACTCAGCAGTGGCCACAAGATTGGAAAAGGTCAGTTTTCATCCCAATCCCAAAGAAAGGCAATGCCAAAGAATGCTCAAACTACTGCACAATTGCACTCATCTCACACGCTAGTAAAGTAATGCTCAAAATTCTCCAAGCCAGGCTTTAGCAATATGTGAACCGTGAACTTCCTGATGTTCAAGCTGGTTTTAGAAAAGGCAGAGGAGCCAGAGATCAAATTGCCAACATCTGCTGGATCATGGAAAAAGCAAGAGAGTTCCAGAAAAACATCTATTTCTGCTTTATTGACTATGCCAAAGCCTTTGACTGTGTAGATCACAATAAACTGTGGAAAATTCTGAAAGAGATGGGAATACCAGACCACCTGATCTGCCTCTTGAGAAATCTGTATGCAGGTCAGGAAGCAACAGTTAGAACTGGTCATGGAACAACAGACTGGTTCCAAATAGGAAAAGGAGTACGTCAGGGCTGTATATTGTCACCCTGTTTATTTAACTTATATGCAGAGTACATCATGAGAAATGCTGGACTGGAAGAAACACAAGTTGGAATCAAGATTGCTGGGAGAAATATCAATAACCTCAGATATGCAGATGACACCACTCTTATGGCAGAAAGTGAAGAGGGGCTAAAAAGCCTCTTGATGAAAGTGAAAGTGGAGAGTGAAAAGGTTGGCTTAAAGCTCAACATTCAGAAAACGAAGATCATGGCATCTGGTCCCATCACTACCTGGGAAATAGATGGGGAAACAGTGGAAACAGTGTCAGACTTTATTTTTCTGGGCTCCAAAATCACTGCAGATGGTGACTGCAGCCATGAAATTAAAAGACACTTACTCCTTGGAAGGAAAGTTTGGACCAACCTAGATAGCATATTCAAAAGCAGAGACATTACTTTGCCAACAAAGGTTCGCCTAGTCAAGGCTATGGTTTTTCCTGTGGTCATGTATGGATGTGAGAGCTGGACTGTGAAGAAGGCTGAGCGCCAAAGAATTGATGCTTTTGAACTGTGGTGTTGGAGAAGACTCTTGAGAGTTCCTTGGATTGCAAGGAGATCCAACCAATCCATTCTGAAGGAGATCAATCCTGGGATTTCTTTGGAAGGAATGATGCTAAAGCTGAAACTCCAGTATTTTGGCCACCTCATGCGAAGAGTTGACTCATTGGAGAAGACTCTGATGCTGGGAGGTATTGGGGGCAGGAGGAGAAGGGGACGATGGAGAATGAGATGGCTGGATGGCATCACTGACTCGATGGATGTGAGTCTGAGTGACCTCCGGGAGTTGGTGATGAACAGGGAGGCCTGGCATGCTGCAGTTCATGGGGTCGCAAAGAGTCGGACACGACTGAGCGACTGATCTGATCTGATCTGATCTGATCTGTGACATCCTTGTTTACTGATATGGCAGAAAGTATTCCATTTCTCAGGGCTTCCCAGAAGGCACAAGTTCAACACCTGGTAAGGGAAGATCCCACATACTGTGCAGTCAAAAAATAAATGAATAAATATCTTTTTAAAAGGTTGGGGGAGGCTCCTTATGAGTAAATAAAGATGCTTCTATCATTCAAGAAATTCCAAGGGTTTTAGGAACTCTGTGCCAGGAATCAAAGACCAAATATATTTCTTATTATATCACAGATCAGATCAGATCAGTCGCTCAGTCAGGTCCGACTCTTTGCGACCCCATGAACCGCAGCACGCCAGGCCTCCCTGTCCATCACCAACTCCCGGAGGTCACTCAGACTCACATCCATCGAGTCAGTGATGCCATCCAGCCATCTCATCCTCTGTCGTCCCCTTCTCCTCCTGCCCCCAATCCCTCCCAGCATCAGAGTCTTCTCCAATGAGTCAACTCTTCGCATGAGGTGGCCAAAATACTGGAGTTTCAGCTTTAGCATCATTCCTTCCAAAGAAATCCCAGGGTTGATCTCCTTCAGAATGGACCGGTTGGATCTCCTTGCAGTCCAAGGGACTCTCAAGAGTCTTCAACACCACAGTTCAAAAGCATCAATTCTTCGGCACTCAGCCTTCTTCACAGTCCAGCTCTCACATCCATACATGACCACAGGAAAGACCATAGCCTTGACTAGACGGACCTTTGTTGGCAAAGTGATGTCTCTGCTTAACCTTATACTCTTTAGCCTGTGGTTTGTGGTTTGCTAACCCTGCCCCAGACCATGTCATTATGGATAGCCACAGCCACAATCCCAATTTCAAGCATCCCACTCTCCCTTGCCCCCAGCCCCACCCCCACCACTGTTCTCTGTCTTTTTCTCTCCTGGAACCTGCCCTCCATTAATCCCACCACCCCTGATCCCCTCCTGTCTTATTCAGCATAAGCACTATGGTCAATTATTTAGTCCTTTGTATGCAACCTTGTTACCCAAAAACTGGGTTTGCCTCTTAGCTCTTGACACCCATCCAGCCAAAAGACACAATCAAGCCAAAGATCAGGCGAAGGAAGGATTTATGACAACTTGCAGTAAGTAAGGAGAACATCAAGAATCTGTCCCAGAGCAATGTCTCCCAGTACAACAAAATTGGGGAAATTTTAAGCTAAAAGTACATGCATATCAGGCAGTAGGCAGAGTCTAGGCTTTAGCTGATTGAAGTCACAAGTGTCAGAAAAGGTCAACTTCATCATCACTCAGGTCCCTGTTGATCTGGTGGTTGCACACTTCTGGCTAATCTTTGTCACTGAAACAGAACTGGGGGTCTTTAAAACTGATACATTATCCTTGCTATTGCAATTTTTCTTGCCGACTGTTTGTTTCTGCATTCCTTTGTTCTTTTAAGATCATTAATTACTGAGACCAGGCAAGAAATACTGGAGCAGGGTGGCATTTCCTACTCCAGGGAATCTTCCTTCCTGGGTACAGAATTCTCAGTTTTGTAAGATGAAAGAAGTTGGGGAGATGGATGGTGGTGGTAGTTGCCCAACCAGGTGATGCTTTTGAACTGTGGTGCTGGAGAAGACTCAAGAGTCCCTTGGACTTTGAGGAGATCAAACCAGTCAGTCCTAAAGGTAATTAACCCTGAATGTTCATTGGACTGATACTGAAGCTGAAACTCCAATACTTTGGCCACCTAATGCAAAGAGCCAACTCATTTGAAAAGATCCTGATGCTGGAAAAGATTGAGGGAAGAAGGAGAGGAGGGTGACAGGATGAGATGGTTGGATGGCATTAATGACTCGTTGGACGTAAGTTTGGGCAGGCTCTGGGAGATAGTGAAGAACAGGAAAGCTTGGCATGCTATAGTCCATGGGGTTGAAAAGAGCTGGACATGACTGAGCAGCTGAACAACAATGACATTAGTGGCTTAAAACAACATAAATTCATTCTCATAAAGTCTAAAATCAAGGGGTTGCCAGGAAGGCTAGGCTCTAGGGCAGAATCTGTTTCTGGATGCATGAGGGGAGAATTCATTTCTTTGCCTTCACCTTCTAGAGGCACCTTCATTCCTTAGGTTGTGGCTCGTTCCTCAATTTTCAAAACCAGTAGTGTAATACCTTCTGTAGTCATATCTCCTGCCTCCCACACGTGATTACATTGGGCTCACAGGGATAATTCAGCATAATCTCCCCATCTCAAGATCCTGCCAGGTAATTCACAGATTTCAGGGGTGCAGATGTTGACGACTTTGTGGGAGGCATTATGCAGTCTCCCAACCACCATCCACACACTTTTTTAGATAGACTATTTCACACCCTGTCTTCTCTTCTCAAACCTGTGACCTCACCCCATCATTACCATCAGTTGGTTACCTAGCTGCCCATTTCAGTAAGGGGATAAAATAAACACAAGAGAGCATCCTCAGGCTCTTCCACCACATCGAGCCGCCTACCTGCCCAAGGTCTTAGCCTTCTCCCCTGTGACTGTATGAACTCCCAGGCTGCTGGCTAAGGGCATCCTCCTCTCTGCTCTGGATCTCAGCATCTCTCCCAGCTCAGGGACATTACTCCAGCACCTCTCCCCTCTCTCCTTTAGCATCAGCTTCCTGGTTTCCTGGATCTTTTTTGACTACATACAAACATACCAGTGATCCTCCCACTTAAAAAACAACTTACTCCCCTATACCCATTAGAAGGGCAAATTTTAAAAGAAGGAAAGAAAGAAAGGAAAGAACGAAGAAAGAAAGAAGAAAGGAAGGAAGCAAGTATAGGGGAGGATGTGGAGAAATTGGAACCCCTTTGCACTGTTGGTGGGAACTTAAAATGGTACGGTGCTAGGAAATACAGTATGGAAGTTTCTCAAAAAACCCCAACAACATAGAATTGCCATGCTGCTGCTGCTGCTTCTAAGTCGCTTCAGTCGTGTCCGAATCTGTGTGACCCCATAGACGGCAGACTACCAGGCTCCCCCAACCCTGGGATTCTCCAGGCAAGAACACTGGCGTGGCTTGCCATTTCCTTCTCCAATGCATGAAAGTGAAAAGTGAAAGTGAAGTTGCTCAGTCATGTCTGACTCTCAGCGACCCCATGGACTGCAGCCCACCAGGCTCCTCCATCCATGGGATTTTCCAGGCATGAGTACTGGAGTGGGGTGCCATTGCCTTCTCTGTAGAATTGCCATATGATCCAGTAATTCCAATTCTGGTTATATATCCAAAAGAACTGAAAACAGAGACACACGTACTCATATGCCAGCGTTCATTGCAGCATTATTCACAATAGCCAAAAGGTGGCAGCAGACCAAGTGTCCACAGGTGGATGAGATATGATGGAGTATTGTTCAGCATTAAAAAGGAAAGAAATTCTGACACATGATACAACATGGCTGGACCTTGCAGAAATTATGCTAAATGAAAGAAGTCTGTCACAAAAAGACAAATACCATACTTAGGATTCCACTTATATGAGATACCTGTGTGTGTCTAAGTTGCTTCAGTCATGTCAGACTCTTTGTGACCCTATGGACTGTAGCCTGCCAGGCTCCTCTGTCTGTGAGGATTCTCCAGATGAGAATACTGAAGTGGGTTGCCATTCCCTCCTCCAGGGGATCTTCCCCACCCAGGGATCAAACCCATGTCTCCTGCGGCTCCTGCTTTCCAGGCAGATTATTTACCGCTGAGCCACCAGGGTGGAGAAGGCAATGGCACCCCACTCCAGTACTCTTGCCTGGAAAATCCCTTGGATGGAGGAGCCTGGTAGGCTGTGGTCCATGGGGTCACTAAGAGTTGGACATGACTGAGTGACTTCACTTTCACTTGCATGCATTGGAGAAGGAAAGGCAACCCACTCCAGTGTTCTTGCCTGGAGAATCCCAAGGACTGGGGAGCCTGATGGGCTGTGGTCTATGGGGTCACACAGAGTTGGACATGATTGAAGCAACTTAGCAGCAGCAGCAGAGTCACCAGGGAAGCCCATAAGATACCTAGCATAGTCCAATTCATAGGGACTGAAGTATGATGATAGTTGCCAGGGGCTAGAGGGGGTTTCCAGGGGCTAGAGGGAGAGGGGCATGGGAAATTGATGTTTACTGGGTACGTGTGTGCATGTGTGTTCAGTTGTGTTGGACTTTTTGCAACCCCATGGACTGTAGCCCACCAAGCTCATTGAATTTTTCAGGCAAGAAATACTGGAGTGGGTGGCCATTTCCTACTCCAGGGGATCTTCCTTCCTGGGTACAGAATTTTCAGTTTTGTAAGATGAAAAGAGTTAGGGAGGTGGATGGTGGTGATGGTTGCCCAGCAAGGTGAATGGGCAGGCATACCTTGGAGACAATGCAGATATGATTCCAGACCACCATGATAAAATGAGTCACATGAATTTTTTGGTTTCCTAGAGTATATAAACGGAGAAGGCAATGGCACCCCACTCTAGTACTCTTGCCTGGAAAATCCCATGGATGGAGGAGCCTGGTGGGCTGCAGTCCATGGGGTCGCTGAGAGTCAGACATGACTGAGCGACTTCACTTTCACTTCTCTCTTTCATGCATTGGAGAAGGAAATGGCAAGCCACTCCAGTGTTCTTGCCTGGAGAATCCGAGGGACGGGGGGAGCCTGGTGGGCTGCCATCTATGGGGTCACACAGATTCGGACACGACTGAAGCGACTTAGCAGCAGCAGTAACAGTAGCAGCAGAGTATATAAAAGTTGTGTTTGCACTGTACTGTAGTTTATTAAGTGTACAATAGCATTATGCCTAAGAAAAATGATGTACACACCTTAATTAAAAAATACTTTATTGCTGGGACTTCCCTTGTGGCCTAGTGGCTAAGACCCTGCACTCCCAATTTGCTCCCTCAAATACCGGGTTCAATCTCTGGTCAGGAAACTAGATTCCACATGTTTCAACTAAAGATCCTGTGTGCCCAATGAAGATGGAGGATCCCATGTACCACAACTAAGATTTGATTCCTTCTTAGGAATCAAATTAAAAGACACTTACTCGTGTCTTTTAATTTCATGGCTGCAGTCACCATCTGCAGTGATTTTGGAGCCCAGAAAAATAAAGTCTGACAGTTTCCACTGTTTCCCCATTTATTTCCCATGAAGTAATGAGACCAGATGCCATGATCTTCGTTTTCTGAATGTTGAGCTTTAAGCCAACTTTTTCACTCTCCTCTTTCACTTTCATCAAGAGGCTTTTTTGTTCCTCTTCACTTTCTGCCATAAGGGTGGTGTCATCTGCATATCTGAGGTTATTGATATTTCTCCCGGCAATCTGGATTCCAGCTTGTGTTTCTTCCAGTCCAGCGTTTCTCATGATGTACTCTGCATATAAGTTAGATAAGCAGGGTGACAATATACAGCCTTGACATACTCCTTTTCCTATTTGGAACCAGTCTGTTGTTCCATGTCCAGTTCTAACTGTTGCTTCCTGACCTGCATACAAATTTCTCAAGAGGCAGGTCAGGTGGTCTGGTATTCCCATCTCTTTCAGAATTTTCCACCGTTTACTGTGATCCACACAGTGTTAGTATACCATATTTATCTTTCTCCTTCTGACTTGCTTCACTCTGTAATAGGCTCTAGGTTTATTCACCTCATTAGAAAGGACTCATGTGTTCCTTTTATGACGGAATAATCTTCCAATGTATATATGTACCACAGCTACTTTATCTATTGATCTGTCGATAGACATTTAGATTGCTTCCATGTTCTAGCTATTGTAAATAGTACTGTAATGAACAGTGGGGTACATATGTCTTTTTCAATTTCTCTAACCTGACATGTTTTTAATAAGCTTTATTTGTGATAAATAATATCTATAAAATAATTAATAAAACTTACTCAGTGTTTCTTTTTACACTCTGTTTTTAACTTGGATGCAATATATATATATAGAAGCATAGTTAGAAAATGAACATTCACCAGTAATTTCAAGAACTACAAAAGTATTATTTGTATTGAATCTAGATGTCTGATCTAGTATAGTTTAATTTCACTCTATTTATTACATAGTTTATTACTCTTTTAAATGTAAGTTCTGTTTTTAGATATAATTTTGAACATCTTTTTCAGACTTGTTTCAAGACTTTGAAATGTTGCTCTTTACAGATTATTTTATCAGAAATCAATTTTTAGCTGACAACTTCATTGGGATTTTCAGGATTGCATTTCTTATTGTTTTGTTTTAACTTTTGTTGAGAGTTCATTTTTAGCAAGAGCTTTTGGATTTTTTTTTCTTTTCTTCTGTTTGGAATTTTGAAATTAAATAGCTCATAAGGAATTACAGCCTTAAGACATGTTTGAGCGAGTGAGTGCTGAGTCACTCAGTCGTGTCCAACTCTTTGTATCCCCATGAACTGTGCCCACCAGGCTGCTCTGTCCATGGAATTTTCCAGGCAAGAGTACTGGAGTGGGCTGACATTTCCTCCTCCAGGGGATCTTCCCAATCCAGGGAGATATGTTTAGCAGTATTTAATTATTTTCCCTTCTTTTATTCACTGATAGAAGTGGAAATACTGACTTCGAGTATTAAGTTACCCTGAGGTCCCCATAATCCTAACAATAAATTAGCATACCAACCAAGAAGGAGCAATACTTATGTGATAGACAAATTCCCTGTTCTCAGGGATTTATTTCATATATGAACCCAACTGTCCTTTTTAGCTTTCTTCATGTTTATAGTTGCTCTGACTTTAAATAAAGGGCAACATCAAAGCTAGAAATAACTTGCTGTACTGTGCCAGTTGTTTGGGCTGAGTTTCAAAACTGCTTCAGAATCAGATAGAAAAAGCAATTTTCAATTATTGGAAATAAGTACAATACACCTTGACAATATAATAGGTAACCTAAACTGTATACAGCGGGTCATTCTATCTCATATTGCCTTCAAATTTATGATTTTGAGGAACCATCGAGAATTTTTATGCAGCATTAATGACATTTTAATCTATGCTGATTTATTTATTTAGATTAGAAAATGTTATGTTTTCTAGTTTTATGGATAACTTCTCAATAACATTGCTTGTGTAATCATATGTACTAGTATGTATAGTATATCAGCAACTTCATTTTTTAGTTTGAACTATTTCTTTCACATATATTTTATTTCTTTTGGAAAAGTTACAGTGACATAAACATGAATTTACTTAAATTTACAAAATGCGTTATAGCAGCCAGAAAACTGGTACCTTTCACTTTGGCCTATACAGACACGACTGGAGATTGAAATGCTATGAGGAACTGATATTCTTCGGGAAGACTCATGCTTTTATCTATCATTAGTGTTTATGTGATAAGTGTATTCAGTTATTCATGAATTCTGATGTTTGTTCCACAGTAAGAACTACCTAGTCTATAAATACCTTACCTTTATGACTAAGAAAAACAAGGATCAGACTTGTGACATTTGTTATGAACTGTCACAAGTTGGAATGCATTCTTAAGATGATAAAAATTTATAAGTAAGTGGATACAATTCTTTGACATTAAGCATGTAAAACTGTACAGTTAAGCTTAAACTGTAAAACTCCTACATTAACAGTTGAAAAGTATATTCAAGTTTAAGAACTGTGTTATAATTTTTTAACCTAATTATTTATTACATAATACTGTAGCCTGTGATTGGATTACTCCCATCAGATAATTCAGTTTTAAGAAAACATAATTTAGCAATGGACAGGAATATATAATGGTTGCTTCCATGTACTATTCTGCTTGAGTGCATGCTGTATTTTTTATTGTGACACCAAGGACTGCAGCCCTCCAGGCTTCTCTGTCTGTGGAAGTTTCCAGCAAGAATACTGAACTGAGTTGCCACTTCCTCCTCCAGGGGATTCCTGACCTAGCGATCAAACCCAATTCTCCTGTGTTTCTTGCATTGGCAGGCAGATTCTTTACCACTGACCCACCTGAGAACTTCATTCATTACTTGCAACAGTGCTGATCTATGCAAAACAAATTACACGCCCTCATTATTCTAAACTAATGTCAGCCATGAAGTCTCCTGAATAACAACGTTTAACTTTGTTAGGGATATTAGGTGTGACAGCAATGCAGATAATAGCTTGTTTTATTTTGGTTAGGCTGTGTGACTTCAAAAAACAAAAGTTTAAAAATATTCCATAAAATTATTATTTTCTACATTATATAGATGTTCTGAAATAAAAGTTTTAGTACTTTTTATACATATCAGAAGATGGAATGTAAACAATATTTCCACTTGAAGGTGGAAGATTAACTATATTAATTTAGAGCCACAAATTTTGTTTTCTAAGTGTGAATGAGTGTTATCCAATTTTTATGTTTCTTTCTATAAAAATGAGATTTCTTGTTTTAAAATCTTCTGCTCTTAGATATGTGCCTTACTCCTTTTCAGAGAATTAATGTGGTTTGCATCAATTCTCAGACAGGACTCCTAGTGTCTCTTTCTTTCATCTGGACTGTTGTGAGTCCTGACCTTTTGTAAGGTCTGTGTAGACACAGGTCTCTTATAGAAAAGTACACTCTAGTTAGCTCTGTAGAGAAACACAAGTGATGTTCTTTCTGTTATCTTGATCACATTTCTGTCTTATATCAGAAAGTTTTGGTTCATATTCAGATCAAAAGAAGTGATATTTATTATGTCTTATCAGTTATTTTATTTTTTACTATAAAAGTACATTTAATTATACTTACAAAGTTATTTGCTCACCTATTTTCTGCATTGAAATCTAATTCTGTTATTTCTTTTTTATATTTTCCCTTGTGTACAAGAATAATAATAATTACATTTACACTCGTTAGATGTAGCAACTAGTTTAAGCACACACACATAATTTATTCTACACAAGTTTTATGAAATAGGTGTTATTATGTCTCAGATTAGGAAGACAAGACAGGAAAAGAATGACTAATCACTCCTAGGATACAGATCAAGTAAATGGCAAACTAAGGATTCATACTCAAGCAGCCTAATTTCAGAGTTCATATCTTTTAAAATTTATTTTATATCTCACATTTTTTCTACTTTCTTCATTTAAATTATAAATAACATAAAATAAAACAAAGTAATTGTTCCAAACAACTGATGGTGTACTTCATTTCAGTTCAGTTCAGTTGCTCAGTCGTGCCTGACTCTTTGTGACCCCTTTGACTGCAGCTTGCCAGGCTTCCCTGTCCATCACCACCTCCCAGAGCTTGCTCAAGCTCATGTCCATCGAGTCGGTGATGGCAGTGGCGCTGAACAGCCTCTCTATCTACCAGTAATTCTTCAGGCTCCATCAGATCTGCTGACCCATGGGACTTAAGTGGCAGAGCACGGGCAGCTGGTGCCCCTGGGCTTCCAGTCTGCTGCAGTCTTCCTGTCTGACTGCTGCCTGTAGACATTAAGCTTCAGCTCGGTGCTGAATATTCTCTGACTCTTAATGAATATTGCTTGTACATGTGAGTAGAAATAGGATGTTTAAATTATTTTGCATCTTCTTCTTATTTATTTTTCTGTTCCTATTCATCATGAGGCAAGATATTCTGACCTACCAAGGCACAAAGTTAGGCATGTGTGACAGTGCTCCATTAATCAAATGGAAGTGGGGATGAAGGAGACAGGGCTTGAGCAGGGCTGAGGGAAAAGTAGCTTGTGTGAAGGAGGTAGCTCACATGTCCATGGCTCCAACTCATATATCACATTCTTGAGCCCAATAAAGACAGTACTGTGGGATATAAAGAGACCACCCAAAGCTGACAGCTGTGGCCACCTAGTTTCTGTCTGGGGGTACCTCTAAAGGACAGGGCTGCATGGAGACTCGATCTGGAGACTTGTAACAGAGCACGGCCAAGAGCAGACCTCAGCACAGCCATACCTGTGAGCTATTACTCTGCACCCTGTTACCAGGCAGCAAGTCCTGTTCAGCCCTTTGCAATGGGCTCCTCCCCCCAAGGAACAACTATCAGTGAGTGACCGTTAGTGGGGACATTCAGTCAAGGTCAGTGGAGCAGGGGTCGTCAGGTGGACAGTGAAGTAAGAGTCAATCCTGGCCTCCCCCAGGGTGCTCCAGTTCATCCAGCCTCAGACCAGCAGTGATCTGGGGGTCCAGGGGACGTGTCGGGGGCTGTGTTGTGCTGACCTCCAGAGCCCTCACTGCGGCCTCTACTGGCCGGGCCCAGGCCTTGAGGCAGTGACCCTCTCCCCACCTCTGCCGCCTCCTGGCAGCACTGTCTGCCCTGGATGCCATCTGCAAGAGCTGTTCCCACATCCCCCACCACATGGCTGGCCTGAGGAGCCTGAGTGCCAGTTGCGTTTGGCGCCGGGCTCCCTCAGCAATGACAGCTGAGCATGGTCTGAGGACCAAGCCCTGAGGGCCCTGCCAGCTAAGCTCTGACTCTGCCAGGACTGAACCCTGGAGGGTAAGTCGTGCCTCAGGACCTGCCCTTTCTTGTCAGAACAGAGACTAACACTCATGAGACAATTACAGGAACAGTTACCTGACCATGACCTGGCCCCCAGATCTAGAGCTCTGATACCAAGATGTTTAAACAATTCACCACGCTCCTGTCTCAGCTTTCTAGGAAAGGGCTTCAGTGAGAGCTTACAGGTAGTTTTGGGTTTTTAAGGCATGAGCCACTCCTCTCCTTGCAGGGCCTTGTACATATCCTTGTACATCTTTCTGGGCTCCGCACCCTGACCTTCTGTTCTTGTTTCGCCTCCCTGTAAGTTGGGCATAGGGACTTGTTTTTCAGTAAAAGGCAGAGCTTCAGTCAGGGTAATTGCCTGTTTGCTTTTGCCTATAAGGAGAAATATGGCAGAAAGTGAAGAGGAACTAAAAAGCCTCTTGATGAAAGTGAAAGTGGAGAGTGAAAAGGTTGGCTTAAAGCTCAACATTCAGAAAACGAAGATCATGGCATCTGGTCCCATCACTACATGGGAAATAGATGGAGAAACAGTGGAAACAGTGTCAGACTTTATTTTTCTGGGCTCCAAAATCACTGCAGATGGTGACTGCAGCCATGAAATTAAAAGACGCTTACTCCTTGGAAGGAAAGTTATGACCAACCTAGATAGCATATTCAAAAGCAGAGACATCACTTTGCCAACAAAGGTTCGCCTAGTCAAGGCTATGGTCTTTCCTGTGGTCATGTATGGATGTGAGAGCTGGACTGTGAAGAAGGCTGAGCGCCGAAGAATTGATGCTTTTGAAGTGTGGTGTTGGAGAAGACTCTTGAGAATCCCTTGGACAGCAAGGAGATCCAACCGGTCCATTCTGAAGGAGATCAGCCCTGGGATTTCTTTGGAAGGAATGATGCTAAAGCTGAAACTCCAGTATTTTGGCCACCTCATGCGAAGAGTTGACTCATTGGAGAAGACTCTGATGCTGGGAGGGATTGGGGGCAGGAGGAGAAGGGGACGACAGAGGATGAGATGGCTGGATGGCATCACTGACTCGATGAATGTGAGTCTGAGTGACCTCCGAGAGCTGGTGATGGATAGGGAGGCCTGGCGTGCTGCAGTTCATGGGGTCGCAAAGAGTCGGACATGACTGAGCAACTGATCTGATCTGATCTGATAAGGAGAAATGCCAAATGACCAGTTCATGAAATGTGGCCAATGGTTTGGTGGAAAATGATCATGGGCACAATTGTAAGATTCATGGAAAAAGAGTCTTGAAGATGGTATGTAGATAGATGTCTTTGGAAACAGGATAGGAAGATATTTTTGTTCCATGTGAATTAGTAAAAAGAAAACCAACCAACCAACCAAACAAACAAAAAAAAGAGGGACTCTAGCAATCAAGTGACTAAGATGGCCTCTACTATGAATGTCTGTCAGCATCCTGCTCAGCCACCTCTGTCTTTGCTCAGTGACTGATAAACAAAGCAGCCCTGGTGACAAGGATGGGGTCAGCATGAGCTTAGCAATGCTGAATTCCACCCCCAAGGCTGGCCTGGCTGTAGACTCTGTTGAGTGTCCATATCCCAACGATGGAGACTGACCCTGAGTACTCTGAAGTGATCAGCCAGCTACCTGGTGGCAGGCTGGCTGCATTAAATCCCTTTCTTTATCGAATTGGGTAACATCTTGCTTTTCCTGGAAAATACACTTACTCAGAAATTGAATTTGCTTTCCTTGTCCACAGTGCTTCCCCCAGACTACCATGACTGATATATCCACCGTCATGGTTTCCCACACAGCTTTGCTTCTGAACTAAATCCTGCAGAATTCCCTTTCTAGTGTATTTTTGTGTCGGGTAGGCTGCAAGAGCTACACTCCTATGAAACTTCAAGGAGGCTTTGAAATAATTATTTTATAGTGCACAAACACACACCTCCTAATGACCTAGTTACACACTCATATTTGCACTGCTGTGTAGGAATTTTGAAGCTGCAATGAAATTAATTTAATGAATCAGGCCTAAGCAGTCAAATTTATTAAAAGATATATCATCTTGGGTGGGCCAAATTGAATCCAAAGGCCTTTAAAAGAGGGTGTGTGCATGTTAGTCGCTAAGACATGTCTGAGTCTTTTGTGACCCCATGGATGGAAGCCCACCAGGCTCCTCTGTTCATGAGGTTTCCCAGCCAAGAATCCTGAAGCAGACTGCTATTTCCTTTTCCAGGGGACCTTCCTGATGAAGGGATCAAACCCAGGTCTCCTGCATTAGCAGGCGGCTTCCTTAGCATTGAGCCACATGGGAAATTCTATTAAAAAAGGATAGACCCTTTCCATGCCCAGAGATTCTGGGCTTCAGTTCATATAGTTTCCAGTCATAATTTTTAGCTCTTGACTGTATGCCTTGCCAAAGTTCTCTTCTTTAATCAGCCACCAGAAATGGGTGAACCAATCCCTTGTAATAAGTATTGCTTCTTTTATTGAATTTCTGTGCACAAAAGTAATTCATGTTATTAGAGATTATTTCTAACACCACAAGAAGCACTTTTATTAATTACATTTCTTTATTTTTGATTATAATTTTTACAACTGACAGGCCAATGTTGTCACATGATTATTAAGTAAGCACCATAATTGATGTTAGGCATCACTCTTCCTGTTGTACAGTTTTGTGGGTTTTGACAAATGCATCATGCCATGTGTCCACCATTGTAATATTGTATAGATAGTTTTAGGACCCTAAAGACCCCTGAGCTCCACTTATTCATCCCTCTTTCTCCTCCCCTTACACCAAACTCTTCCACCAAACTTCTGGCAATCCCTGATCTTTTCAACACCTGTATAGCTTTGCCTTTTCCAGAATGTCATATAGGTGAAAGCATCCCTTTTTACTCAGGATTTTGAGAATGACTTCTTTCACTTAGTAATAGCTCTTTAAACCTTCTCCATTTCTTTCAAGGCTCAGTAACTCATTCCTTTACCTACCAAATAATAATCTATTGTATGAATGCATCACAGTTTATTCACTTACTGAAGGACAACTTGATTACTTCCAATTTTTGGCAATTATGAATAAAGTTTCTCTGAACATCTGTGTGGAAGGTTTCATGTTTTCAGTGCATTTGGATAATCAACTAGGAGTGTGGTTGCTGTATTACATGATAGGTAGCATATATTTAGCTTCATAAGAAGCCCATAAAGTGCTTGTACATTTCAACAACAGTTAATAAATTGAGTTCCTTTTGCTCTATATCTTCACCAATATTTGGGATTTTCTGTTTATTGAAGTTTAGCCACTCAATAATTGGTGTAGTGGTATCTCCTTTTAACAGAAACGAATTTTTCATTCTTTCTTACTTTACTTGAGACCTTATTTTTGTATTTATTTATTTAGTAGTGTAGCTATAGTGTAGTACCTGAAAACTTTAATCCTAGAACCAGGTTTCTTAGATTCAAATTCTAACTCTACCTTTTATTCCTTGGTGACATAGGTTAGCTATTTAACATGTACTTCAGTAACTTTATGGGTTTCCACAGTAAAGAGCTCAGATGCTAAAGAATCCACCTGCAGTGCACAAGACCTGGGTTTGTACCCTGGATCTGGAAGATCCCCTGGAGAAGGGAATGGCAACCCACTCCAGTATTCTTTGGTGAATCCAGTGTACAGAGGTTTTAGTCCATGGGGTCACAAAGAGTTGGACAGGAATAAGTGACTTTCACTTTTTTCAGTAGCCTTAATGATAAGATATACCTCACAGAGTTGTTACAGTAATTAGGCTTAGATTATTCTGGAACATATAAATACCAATGTGTATCTGGCCTGTACTAAACTCTTTTATTATTTAATTGTATAAAATAACTTCACTTTTTGTCAAGAGGAAGCCATTTAGAATGTAAATAATTCCAAATATAGACAGAATAATGGTAATTATTTTAATTTTAAATTAATTTTAAGTAAAACTTTCACATAATGATAACATTCTTCCATTGCTGCAGCATTACCATATTCAGCTATCACTGCACTATTTAAATTGTAATTCAGTAACTTCACAGTTGTAGGTCTTTTCATAAACCTTCTATACTGAGAAGGGCAGCCTAAAGAGTTCTTATTTATTTAATAAAAGAGAGAAGGATACATTTTAACCACCACTATTCTGTAATTTTGTTTGTTCATGGCTTTGACTTGATGAAACTGAGTTCAGTATAATAAACGAAATTGCAAGGTCAAGATTTTGATCCTATATTTGTTAACAATTCAATAAACTGAATTCTTAAAATTTCCATTCTCTCTAGAAGATGCCATAGCTAAGCATCTTAATTTCAATATATAAGCCGATTGTTATTGGTACTCTGATTCATCTACCACAACTGAATAGCCTGTGGCCTGACCCTAAGAGGGCACAAGGTTCAGAGACTTAATTATTACAAACAGTATGTCTTCTGTTTTAATTTTCTAATGGAGAGTAACTCTAAGACACTTAGGCAGGGAACTGACTTAAGTTTCATGGCGCTGAAAAATGTTGCCACCTCAATTAAATTAACGGTCTAACAGCTTTGACCATTTTGGGAGAACTGTCAGTAGTTACATGTCCTAAATTTGGCCGGTTTCATATGAGCATTGTTAAGACATTACAGGACTTCCTCAGTGGTCCAATGGTCAGGACTCTGAACTTTCCCAGGACCAGGATTCGATCCTTGGTCAAGAAACTAAGATCCTGTAAGCCACAAGGTGTGGCAAAAAAAGAAAATGAAATAACCCCACCTCTCTCCTGAAACATTGTTAAACCTCAGAACTAAGTTGTGCTTGTCAAGGACATCATATTTAGGAGTTTTTCTATCACATCAAAATTTTAATTGTCACTACCTAATTTTAGAGCTAATGGATTTTGTACTATATACATATATTTACTACATATGTAGGTTTACTATATATAAGTATCATAAATGGCTTAACTTTTTCATAGAATTTGTCCTGTGAATTTTCAACCTTATCATGACACCGAGTAATGCTGTGTGTCTTCAATAATGTTATTTTTGGTTGTGGAATGTGGGGCATAATTTTTCTCCCACATTCATGAGATCAGATCAGATCAGATCAGTCGCTCAGTCGTGTCCGACTCTTTGCGACCCCATGAACCGCAGCACGCCAGGCCTCCCTATCCATCACCAGCTCCCGGAGGTCACTCAGACTCACATTCATCGAGTCAGTGATGCCATCCAGCCATCTCATCCTCTGTCGTCCCCTTCTCCTCCTGCCCTCAATCCCTCCCAGCATCAGAGTCTTCTCCAATGAGTCAACTCTTCACATGAGGTGGCCAAAATACTGGAGTTTCAGCTTGAGCATCATTCCCTCCAAAGAAATCCCAGGGCTGATCTCCTTCAGAATGGACCGGTTGGATCTCCTTGCAGTCCAAGGGATTCTCAAGAGTCTTCTCCAACACCACAGTTCAAAAGCATCTATTCTTCGGCGCTCAGCCTTCTTCACAGTCCAGCTCTCACATCCATACATGACCACAGGAAAGACCATAGCCTTGACTAGGCGAACCTTTGTTGGCAAAGTGATGTCTCTGCTTTTGAATATGCTATCTAGGTTGGTCATAACTTTCCTTCCAAGGAGTAAGCGTCTTTTAATTTCATGGCTGCAGTCACCATCTGCAGTGATTTTGGAGCCCAGAAAAATAAAGTCTGACACTGTTTCCACTGTTTCTCCATCTATTTCCCATGTAGTGATGGGATCAGATGCCATGATCTTCGTTTTCTGAATGTTGAGCTTTAAGCCAACTTTTTCACTCTCCACTTTCACTTTCATCAAGAGGCTTTTGAGTTCCTCTTCACTTTCTGCCAGAGAGTTCCAGAAAAACATCTATTTCTGCTTTATTGACTATGCCAAAGCCTTTGACTGTGTAGATCACAATAAACTGTGGAAAATTCTGAGAGAGATGGGAATACCAGACCACCTGATCTGCCTCTTGAGAAATCTGTATGCAGGTCAGGAAGCAACAGTTAGAACTGGTCATGGAACAACTGACTGATTCCAAATAGGAAAAGGAGTACGTCAGGGCTGTATATTGTCACCATGTTTATTTAACTTATATGCAGAGTACATCATGAGAAATGCTGGACTGGAGGAAACACAAGCTGGAATCAAGATTGCCGGGAGAAATATCAATAACCTCAGATATTCATGAGATAACCACTTATAAACTCTCCATTCCTAAAAAGTTTTAATGAACAGAGGATATTTTTCAATTCCTATGCAATTAGATTTTATAGAATAGTTATTATATTTTTCATATTGATATTTTATAAATCTGGGGAATTTCCAACTATGCTGAGGAATACCATGGAAAAAACAAACAAAAAAATTCAAATAATAATTCCCTGTACTACTCTGGGCTCTTCTCTTGGCAGTGAAAAGCACATTTCTAAGAAAAGTTAATTTCAACAACAGTAATATTTTTAAGGTAAATATTTCCCTTAAACTTGCCTATCATGCTGCTGCTGCTGCTAAGTCGCTTCAGTCGTGTCCGACTCTGTGCGACCCCATCCCTGGGATTCTCCAGGCAAGAACACTGGAGTGGGTTGCCATTTCCTTCTCCAATGCATGAAAGTGAAGAGTGAAAGTGAAGTCGCTCAGTTGTGTCTGACTCTTGCCTATCATACAACCATAGAAAAGTAGATAGATTAATAAAATAAAAAAAAAAGAATTTTTTATCTGATTGGTCAGAGCCAAAGGGCTGGTGATTCTTTTTTTAATATTAAACTAATATATAAAATAGAGTGAAATATACTTTTGTAGTTTGTAAGTCAAAGCCATCTCTTAAATGATATTATATTTATCATATTAAATTTTATTTGTTATGATATACTTTCCAGTTTATTTTTTTAATTTATTTACTTTAATTGGAGGCTAATTACAATATTGTAGTGGTTTTGTCATAGATTGACATGAATCAGCCATAGGTTTACATGTGTTCCCCATCCTGAACCCTCTCTCCCACCTCCCTCCCCATCGCATCCTTCTGGGTCATCCCAGTGCACCAGCCCTGAGCACCCTGTCTCATGTATCAGCCTGGACTGGCGGTCTGTTTCACATATGATAATATACATGTTTCAATGCTATTCTCTCAGATCATCCCACCTTCGCCTTCTCCCACAGAGTCCAAAAGACTGTTCTATACATCTGTGTCTCTTTTGCTGTCTCACATATAGGGTTATCATTACTATTTTTCTAAATTCCATATATATGCATTAGTATACTGTATTGGTGTTTTTCTTTCTGGCTGACTTCACTCTGTATAATAGGCTCCAGTTTCATCCTCATCATTAGAACTGATTCAAATGTAATCTTTTTAATGCCTGAGTAATATTCCATTGTGTACATGTACCACTGCTTTTTTATCCACTCGTCTGCTGATGGACATCTAGTTTGCTTCAATGTCCTGGCTATTATAAACAGTGCTGCAATGAACATTGGGGTACACATGTCTTTTTCAGTTCTGATTTCCTTGATGTGTATGCCCAGCAGTGGGATTGCTGGGTCATAACGCAGTTCTAGTTCCAGTTTTTTAAGGAATCTCAACACTGCTCTCCATAGTGGTGTACTAGTTTGCATTCCCACCAATAGTCTAAGAGGGTTCCCTTTTCTCCACACTCTCTCCAGCATTTATTGTCTGTAGATTTCTGGATACCAGCCACTCTGACCAGCGTGAGATGGTACTTCATTGTGGTTTTGATTTGCATTTCTCTGATAATGACTGATATTGAGCATCCTTTCATGTGTTTGTTAGTCATCTGTATGTCTTCTTTGGAGAACTGCTTAGTTCTTTGGCCCATTATTTGATTGGGTCATTTATTTTTTCTGGAATTGAGCTGCAGGAGTTGCTTGTATATTTTTGAGATTAATTCTATGTCAGTTGCTTTGTTTGCTATTATTTTCTCCCATTCTGAAGGCTGTCTTTTCACTTTGCTTATAGGTTCCTTCATTGTACAAAAGGTTTTAAGTTTAATTAGGTCCCATTTGTTTATTTTTTCTTTTATTTCCATTAGTCTGGGAGGTGGGTCATAGAGGATCCTGCTATGATTTATGTTGGAGAGTGTTTTGCTTGTGTTTTCCTCTAGTTTCTGGTCTTATGTTTAGATCTTTAATCCATTTTGAGTTTATTTTTGTATATGGTGTTAGCAAGTGTTCTAGCTTCATCCTTTTACAAGTGCTTGAACAGTTTACTCAGAACCACTTGTTAAAAAGAGATTGTTTTTTCTCCATTGTATATTCTTGCCTCTTTTGTCAAAGATAAGGTTTCCATATGTGGGTGGATTTATCTCTGGACTTTCTATTTTGTTCCACTGATCTATATTTCTGTTAAATTTTCAAACCCTAGTTTTCAAACAATATTTAAAACAGAGAGATTAACAAAAATTACCAACACCTTTTTGGATATTTTCTTTTTTTAAAAGATAGCAAATGGTAGTGTTTTTTTTTAATAAATTGTGTACAATTTAGAAATACTTTCCATATACACTATTCTTGGACATTTTCTTACAATGGTAAATATTCAGAGCACTTCACAATATTCCACAATGACATTTTAAAGTTTATTTTCCATTCTATTCTGATCTATTGTATATATCTATTTTTGTGCACATTAAGGAAAATGTCAAAGTGGTTTAGTAGTACATTTACATTACAAAAGGTAAGCTTCCGTAAAGGAACAACTGTGAAAAAGATCAAACAGTATCAATTTTCTGTTTTATTGCCCTCCAAAGCAACCTGTGGAATTAAATAATTGCAATTTTGGCCTCTATTGCAAATGATCAATCAGCTGAGACATATTAAAAACTCTTAATATGACTGACAAAAGAAGATACAATAGGCCAATAAAATGGCCAGAGATGTATTTATCTTAGTTTTTAAAATCTTTATTTGCTCAATGACAGATATAAATATTCAACTCTTTTATTAAATTTATTCAATAAATACTTATGGTCTTCCCAGTGGTCATGTATAGTTGTGAGAGCTGGACTGTAAAGAAGGAAGAATGCCAAAGAATTGATACCTTTGAACTGTGGTGCTGGAGAAGACTCCTGAAAGTCCCTTGGACAGCAAGGAGATCAAACCAGTGAATCTTACGGGAGATCAACCCTGAATTTTCACTGAAAGGACTGATACTGAAACTAAAGCTCAAGCTCCAATATTTTGGTCATTGGATGTGAACAGACTACTCATTGGAAAAGTCCCTGATGCTGGGAAAGATTGAGGGCAGCAGGAGAAGAGGACATCAGAGGATGAGATGGCTGGACAGCATCACCGATGCAATGGACATGGGCAACTTGGGCAAACTCTGGGAGATAGTGAGGGACAGGGAAGCCTGGGGTGCTGCAGTCCATGGGAGTCACAGAGTTGGATATGACTGGGTGACTGAACAACAACAACAGCGAACATTTATCTAGCAGCTAACAGGTGTTAGGCACTAGTCAATTGGGATCTAGAGTGACATTTTAATAGCACAATGGAGGGTGGCTTATCTAATAAAGTTACCTCGAGCAGGCCTCAGAACAAAGTGAATGAATAAGCCAAGTCTTGAGGATGAACTCGGCAGGCAGAGAAGATGCGTAAAGCAAGTGCCTGCCAGGAACAGTGAGGAAGTCAAGGAAGTGGACATAAAGTGAGGTATTAGGTGGTGAACTTGGAGGAGTCAACAAGAACACGCATGGCCTGACCTAACTTACTGTGTGTGTGTGTGTGTGTGTGTGTGTTTAGATCTGTTTAATCAGAAAGCAGTTAGGAAAAGTAGCAAGGTAGATATTTGTGTGTGTTCTCATTCTTGCCTACTAACAGTGCTAAAGAGAAGGCAATGGCAACCCACTCCAATACTCTTGCTGGGAAATCCCATGGACAGAGGAGCCTGGTAGGCTACAGTCCATGGGGTCGTGAAGAGTCCACTCGACTGAACGCCTTCACTTTCATTTTTCACTTTCATGCACTGGAGAAGAAAATGGCAACCCACTCCAGTATTGTTGCCTGGAGAATCCCAGGGATGGGAGCCTGGTGGGCTGCCATCTATGGGGTCGCACAGAGTCGAACACAATTGACGTCACTTAGCAGCAGCAGCTTAGCAGCAGTAACAGTGCTAAATTCTTTATCTGATTTGTGGACTTGCCTGATAGCTCAGTTGGTAAAGAACCCACCAGCAATGCAGGAGACCCCAGTTGGATTCCTGGATTGGGAAGACCTGCTGGAGAAGGGACAGACCACACACTCCTGTATTCTTGGACTTCCCTTGTGGCTCATTTGGTAAAGAATCCTCCTGCAATTAGGGAAACCTAGGTTCAATCCCTGGGTTGGGAACATCCCCTGGAGAAGGGAAAGGGTACACACTCCAGTATTCTGGCCTACAGAATTCTATGGTCTGTATAGTTCATGGGGTGACAAAGAGTCTGACATGAATGAACCACTTTCACTTTCACTTTTGATTTCATTAAAGAACTCTCTGTGTTAGAAATTTTATTTTTATTTTACATATGAAGATACGGTCTTCAGATACTTTTTTTTTTTAATGCTTCCTAAACACTCTGTGTTAGAAATTTTATTTTTATTTTACATATGAAGATACGGGCTTCAGATACTTTTTTTTTTTTTTATGCTTCCTAAACACATCCTCGGAGAAGGCAATGGCACCCCACTCCAGTACTCTTGCCTGGAGAATCCCTTGGATGGAGCAGCCTGGTTGGCTGCAGTCCATGGGGTCGCTAAGAGTCAGACATGACTGAGCGACTTCACTTTCACTTTTCACTTTCCTGCATTGGAGAAGGAAATGGCAACCCACTCCAGTGTTCTTGTCTGGAGAATCCCAGGGATGGGGAAGCCTGATGGGCTGCCGTCTAGGGGTCACACAGAGTCGGACACGACTGAAGTGACTTAGCAGCAGCAGCAGCAAACACATCCTCTTACTACCTGCCAAAACAGTCTTTCTAGGAACCCATGGAGGCCAATGAGAAGTGCTAAAGAATAGCTTCAAGGCAGCATGGTGTAGATAGGGTGTGGAAATTGGCCCCAGATTTATCTGGGTTTGAATCCCAGTGTCACTACTAGCTAGCTAAATTGACACTTATTCACAGAGCTACACAAATATTTCAGATGATCATTGGTTTCATTGTCTATGAAATGAGTGTAATAATTTCATGTATATAAAGATGGGCTTCTCAGATGGTACAGAAATAAAGAATCTGGCTTTCAATGTAGAAGAAGCAAGAGACTCAAGTTCAGTCCCTGGGCTGGTGCCGAGGTCCAGCCCCGGCTGATCCAGGGAGTTCGAAGTGGGGATGGTGTCGGTGAGGGTCAGGAAACAATTGCTTAATTAAATATTAATTAAAGATATAAAGAGTAATAGAATGAGGATAGCTCAGTAGGAAAATTCAGTGGAGAAAAGAGGCTGAGTAGCTTGGTTTATGCGGGAGACCAATAAAACTTCAAGACAAGAAGTTTGCACCACTTGCGTAGGCCGCAGGCGTCCTTCTGTTCTCCCAAAGGAGAGGAGACACTGAGGCCTCCCCGGTCAGATCTTAGAAGCCCAGGCATGATTAGAAAGCTTGGTGGGTTCCACGCTCCAGATGGAGACTCAGCCAGAGTTTGAGAGAGAGAGCGACATGGGGAGACCAGTCTTTCGAGGAACTGATCCCAATTCTTTATTTTCCATGGTCTACTTTTATACACTGAGATGTTATATAAAAGTCAGGCGGGGTCAGCAGTCCTGACTTTTATCAAAGTCAGGTGCTTCATACAAATGTATACAGAGGTCTTAGGGATGTTACATCATCTTCTGGCCAGGAGGCCTGCTGACAATTTATGACTATCTCCTTGTGACAGCAGTCAATCCAGGACACTTATTTCTCCAGGGGTGATTATTCTTAAAACAGACATCACCCAAATAAAGTTACATTCCTATAGGGTGAGGGTGTAGTGGGTTTTAGTCAAGGAAAGAATTTACTTAGCCTAAGGTCTAACATGATTAATATCAAAGGTTAATACTTATTTCTTCTATATATTCATTAATGTGTATAAGGGCAGGGGATGTGGAGACTTAGCAGCAAACATTGGCTCAACAAATGAAAAACCCTTCACCAATACAATTTCTAATCAGCCCACTATATTTATACTAATAGTTTTCTAACTTCTCTAAAGAACCTGTTTTTAGAAGGTTAAGCATCTCGTGCCTCTCACGGTTGGGAGGCTGTGAGTAATCACATGTGGCCGGACAAGCCTGTCAGGTAGGCTAGAGAACCTTCAGAGGAGTTTGTAGGTTAAAACACTCTTGTCACGCCCAGGAATTTTTATTAACTGGAGCTCCAAGTTAACTCCTTCTCTGAAAGAGGTGGTGGGGGACAGCCCCCCGTAAAGTCAGAGGTGTAGGTGAGAGCACAAAGTAGTAATGTAGGCAGGCTCTAGTTATGGGGGTAGATGCTTGAGGATTTCCAGGGGGATTCCTGAGGCTTGATCCCGCATTTGCGTATGTCGAGCCTCTTTCTTCATGACCTTTGCCATGGGCGGAGGTCCTCTTGCAGACTCCCGGCAGGCTGGGAAGATCCCATGGAGAAAGAAATAACTGCCCACTCCAGTATTCTTGCCTGGATAAATCCATGGACAGAGGAGCCTTGTGGGCTACACTCCATGGGACCACAAAGCGGTGGACCCTACGGGCACACACACATAAAAAGGGAGCTAGCCTAGAATCGCCAGATGTAGGTAATATCAGTTCCTTTCTTCTCCCTACCTTTAATTAGAGATAATGGGGATCAGGCAATTTGATCAACCTGCTTTGGGGAAATTGATGGAGAAAAAGAGCATGTGTGGGACTGCCCTGTGAGACAAAGCCCCCTTGCCGGAGGAGAGTTGAGGTGTATGGTCTGATCCTTGGCAGGGTTTGTGGTTCAAGGACTGAAAAGAACTAATGTAAGGGGAGATTTGATTCAGAATTGGTGGAGGTGGAGGTGGGGTGGGTGGTCACATTCTGAAGGTTGAACTAGCAGATGTGAAATGGGAAGTGAAAGAAAGTGAGGGATTAATCATGATTATCAGCTTTTTGTCAATAAAACACTGTAAGGAGTCTATGGGACGCTGAAGTGAGGCAGATTGCAGGAGAGAAAGATCCCTTCTCTTGAGTTGATGGCACACTTGAATATGACTCACAAGTTCCAGGCAGAAGATTTGGGAGCCCCAACAAATTGGCATTTAAATAGGAAAACAAAATGCATGAATTGCTTATACAACAAAATGAAGTCATTTTCATTTTCTATTTCCTTACATTGTAATACTGTAAGAATTTGTAAAGGTGTTATTCATTTCAAATTTTTCATTTCAAGAAAAACAATAATATTGTAACAAATATATTCCTGAAGAATAGTATTATCAGAATGAGAGGAAAGTAAAAATAAAACAAGAAATTATTTGAATAATATTTTGTAAATTTTATGCAACTAAACTTTCTCTAGATGCCTTGGACTATTAACATTTTCTCTTCTCATTTTCTTTGCCCTTATATGTATAACATGAACCACTGACGGGATTGAGTTTGTGGTTGTTTACTTGCTAAGTTGTGCCTGACTCTTTGCGACTCCATAGACTAGAGCCCACAAGGCCTCTCTGTTCATGGGATATCCCAGGAAAGAATACTGGGGTGGGTTGTCTTTTCCTTCTCCAGGGGATCTTTCCAACCTAGGGATCAAACCCACATCTCCTGAATTGGCAGGTGGTTTCTTTACCTCTGTTAGGTCCATACCATTTCTGTCCTTTATCGAGCCCATCTTTGCATGAAATATTCCTTTGGTATCTCTGATTTTCTTGAAGAGATCCCGAGTCTTTCCCATTCTGTTGTTTTCCTCTATTTCTTTGCATTGATCGCTGAAGAAGGCTTTCTTATTTCTTCTTGCTATTCTTTGGAACTCTGCATTCAGATGTTTATATCTTTCCTTTTCTCCTTTGCTTTTCACTTCTCTTCTTTTCACAGTTATTTGTAAGGCCTCCCCAGACAGCCATTTTGCTTTTTTGCATTTCATTTCCATGGGGATGGTCTTGATTCCTGTATTCTGTACAATGTCACGAACCTCATTCCATAGTTCATCAGACACTCTATCTATCAGATCTAGGCCCTTAAATCTATTTCTCACTTCCACTGTATAATCATAAGGGATTTGATTTAGATCATACCTGAATGGTCTAAAGGTTTTCCCTACTTTCTTCACATAAAGTCTGAATTTGGCAATAAGGAGTTCATGGTCTGAGCCACAGTCAGCTCCTGGTCTTGTTTTTGCTGATTGTATAGAGCTTCTCCATCTTTGGCTGCAAAGAATATAATCGATCTGATAAAAGAAGCAGAAGATATTAAGAAGTGGTGGCAAGAATACACAGAAGAACTGTACAAAAAAGAGCTTCATGACCCAGATAATCATGATGGTGTGATCACTGACCTAGAGCAAGACATCCTGGAATGTGAAGTCAAGTGGGCCTTAGAAAGCATCACTACGAACAAAGCTAGTGGAGGTGATGGAATTCCAGTGGAGCTATTCCAAATCCTGAAAGATGATGCTGTGAAAGTGCTGCACTCAATATGTCAGCAAATTTGGAAAACTCAGCAGTGGCCACAGGATTGGAAAAGGTCAGTTTTCATCCCAATCCCAAAGAAAGGCAATGCCAAAGAATGCTCAAACTACCGCACAATTGCACTCATCTCACTCGCTAGTAAAGTAATGCTCAAAATTCTCCAAGCCAGGCTTTAGAAATATGTGAACTGTGAACTTCCTGATGTTCAAGCTGGTTTTAGAAAAGGCAGAGGAACCAGAGATCAAATTGCCAACATCCGCTGGATCATGGAAAAAGCAAGAGAGTTCCAGAAGAACATCTATTTCTGCTTTATTGACTATGCCAAAGCCTTTGACTGTGTAGATCACAATAAACTGTGGAAAATTCTGAAGGAGATGGGAATACCAGACCACCTGATCTGCCTCTTGAGAAATCTGTATGCAGGTCAGGAAGCAACAGTTAGAACTGGTCATGGAACAACAGACTGATTCCAAATAGGAAAAGGAGTACGTCAAGGCTGTATATTGTCACCATGTTTATTTAACTTATATGCAGAGTACATCATGAGAAATGCTGGACTGGAAGAAACACAAGCTGGAATCAAGATTGCTGGGAGAAATATCAATAACCTCAGATATGCAGATGACACCACCCTTATGGCAGAAAGTGAAGAGGAACTAAAAAGCCTCATGATAAAAGTGAAAGTGGAGAGTGAAAAGGTTGGCTTAAAGCTCAACATTCAGAAAACGAAGATCATGGCATCTCGTCCCATCACTGCATGGGAAATAGATGGAGAAACAGTGGAAACAGTGTCAGACTTTCTTTTTCTGGGCTCCAAAATCACTGCAGATGGTGACTGCAGCCATGAAATTAAAAGATGCTTACTCCTTGGAAGGAAAGTTATGGCCAACCTAGATAGCATATTCAAAAGCAGAGACATTACTTTGCCAACAAAGGTTCGCCTAGTCAAGGCTATGGTCTTTCCTGTGGTCCTGTATGGATGTGAGAGCTGGACTGTGAAGAAGGCTGAGCGCCGAAGAATTGATGCTTTTGAAGTGTGGTGTTGGAGAAGACTCTTGAGAGTCCCTTGGACTGCAAGGAGATCCAACCGGTCCATTCTGAAGGAGATCAGCCCTGGGATTTCTTTGGAAGGAATGATGCTAAAGCTGAAACTCCAGTATTTTGGCCACCTCATGCGAAGAGTTGACTCATTGGAGAAGACTCTGATGCTGGGAGGGATTGGGGGCAGGAGGAGAAGGGGACGACAGAGGATGAGATGGCTGGATGGCATCACTGACTCGATGGATGTGAGTCTGAGTGACCTCCGGGAGCTGGTGATGGACAGGGAGGCCTGGCGTGCTGCAGTTCATGGGATCGCAAAGAGTCGGACACGACTGAACGACTGATCTGATCTGATCTGATCTTCTTTACCTCTGAGTCACCAGGGAAGCCCTGAGAATGAGTTCGATGAGTAGTTCATTGGAATTGGAAGTCACAGAAAAACATACCAAGAGAAAATAAGATTTGTAGGTATGTACATCATTGTCTCTAGATTATTTCGCTTGTTAGTCAATACATTGCAATTATAAGCTATATAAATAGCTAAAGTAATTTAGATTCAAAGATATTTTAGAGTCTTATCTTAGTTTACTAGGACTGCTGTTACAACATACCACAGACCCAGTTGTTTAAAAGACCGAACACTATTCTCTCATGTTCTGGAGGCTGGGAGTTAAGATCGAGTTGGATTTTCTTGAGCAGTCCATCCTTGGCTTTGAGATGACTGCCTTCTCCTTGGGTTCTCTCACGGCTTTCTCTCTGTGTAGATACAGAATTAAGACTGCAACAGAAAAGTGTCGGATGATAATATTAAGTTCAGAACACTCACATGGCTATTAAACAATAAAACTGGGATTTTCCTTCTCCAGACTCCACAATGCAAGCTCTGCACGTGTAGTGTTTGACATCAGACTGAGGCCTGAGACTAGAGATAGAGGTAGGAGCATACAGTGGGAAGGGAGCAGGGGTCAGTTGAACAGTCTTATGTAATTGAGATATATAAATGCTGATACTGAAATTATGGCTTACTTTGCTTTGAGTCAAATTACCTGTAGGCCATTTAAAAGTGTGTTTATTTTTTGAATTAATATTTAACTTTTATTGAAGTATAGTTGATTTGCAATGTTGTGTTAATTTCAGGTATACAGCAAAGTGATTCAGTGTCATATATATATCAGATCAGATCAGTTGCTCAGTCGTGTCCGACTCTTTGCGACCCCATGAATCGCAGCACACCAGGCCTCCCTGTCCATCACCAGCTCCCGGAGGTCACCCAGACTCACATCCATTGAGTCAGTGATGCCATCCAGCCATCTCATCCTCTGTCGTCCCCTTCTCCTCCTGCCCCCAGTCCTTCCCATCATCAGAGTCTTCTCCAATGAGTCAACTCTTCGCATGAGGTGGCCAAAATATTGGAGTTTCAGCTTTAGCATCATTCCTTCCAAAGAAATCCCAGGGCTGATCTCCTTCAGAATGGACCGGTTGGATCTCCTTGCAGTCCAGGGGACTCTCAGGAGTCTTCTCCAACACCACACTTCAAAAGCATCAATTCTTCGGCGCTCAGCCTTCTTCACAGTCCAGCTCTCACATCCATATACAAAATTTGTTTTTCTCTTTCTGACTTACTTCACTCTGTATGACAATCTCCAGGTCCCATCCTTTAAATGACACTTATGAGCCTCCTCTCAGGCGCTGCTTTTTGCTAGACTTGCTACTGAAGACACCAAGTAACTCTGAGACTGGAAATGCAAAGACTACATATCTGTAAGGAAATCATTTAAACGTGGAAGGGGAATTTTTTTAATTCACTAATTTAATGATAAAGGCAATTAACCGCACTTCTCTAGCAATAGACAATACCTACAAATGCCTAGACACAAACCCCAAGCTTTTCTCACCTGAGACAAGTGCCAGGATGTCAAGGGCATGTTGGTTAGCAGTGCAGTGAGAACGTTTGGAATTTGGCTAAAGACTGGGCAGGGGCCATGTGAAAGTAACTCCCTGGGCTGCAGACACTGGGGAGTCTCTGTCTTGTGGGCTTTTCCTCCATGAACATCAGCAGGCATCTGAGGGGAAGCTTGGGGGGGAGTCCTGGGCAAGGTTTACCTGTATGGCCACCTGGGGGTACAAATGGTGGGCATTGCCGGAACTCTGCACGAATCCATCTCCTCCCTCTCCTCCATGGGAAGTTTTTGTCTACATGGAAAAGAACCATATATATCTTCCCCTGAAGTCACGGTAGAAATCTATAGCATCTGGGGTATGAGAACAGGGACACTCTACTGCTGGAGGAGGAGCAGGAAGGTATCTTAGAATCAAAGTTACACCTGCAGGAGAGACAGAAAACCTTGTGACACCTTCATCCCAAAGCCTAGGTTGTCGGGGCTGCCTACAATCCACAGCTAATCAGAATGTCAGACAAGACCTGGTGTCCACTCCACCACACTGACAAACACAGAATGAAAATGGGTACCCTGGGCAGAGCTGCCCTAGGCAGGTTTTCTTGAGGAACAGCACAATGGGAGGCCCAGCGACAAGCAGAGAAAAGATGTTCAAAGATAGAAACACGAGCAGTTAGCTCATCACAAACATGAGGTGTCGCTAGAGCAGTCTGACATCTGTGCAGTGAGAGTCTCCACAGCACAGAGCAACTATGAGCTCAGTCCAAACCTTGAAGCGATGGAAACAAAATCCCACGCTAAAGGCCTGTCAGAAGGAAAGGAGGACTTTCTTCAAGCAAAAATGGTATTTATTAAGTTAATTTTTTAAAAAAAATCTGCATCCGTAATATAACAATTTTTAAAAGAGAGCAAATAAGAGCAAAAAAAGAGAGTATAGGTTCATTCCCCCATATTATATACAAAAATATTTTATAAGGAGAAAAATAAATCAATAAAAAGCTTACATATAGAGATGTAAAAATTATATACAAAATACCCTCACTGTATCACTATCGTATGATACAAATTCTTCTATTTAAAAATAAAGATCCTGGGCTTCGGGGAAAAAAATGGTATTTATCTCAGTACCAGCTATCTTTGGGCTTCTCAGGTGGCTCAGTGGTACAGAATCAGACTGCCAATGCAAGAGACCCCAGAGACACAGGTTCCATACCTGCATGGGAAGATTCCCTGAAGGAGGGCATGGCAACCCACTCCAGTATTCCTGCCTGGGAAATCCCATGGACAGAGGAACCTAGCAGGATACAGTCCATAGGATTGCAAAGAGTCAGACACAAGTGAGCACACACTCATCAGCTGTCTCAGTTGATGTATCATTGTATATATATACACACATCAGCCTTTTCTCTGTTACACTTGTCATACTTATGCCATGTTTCCTATGAAATAGATTCTTACTTTTATCTTATCAAGACCTTAGATGCTAGAACATCTTAAAGCTTGAGGATAATAGAATGTCTTTGACTTTTTTCCTAGAATATTTAAATAATAAGTTTGTAAGTGGAAATAGTTCTGACTTTAAGTGAATTTCTATATATAATATATGGTAAACAGGCTTTTTCTTTATTCAAATATAACATTGTTTTTTAAAAATATTAAATAATTTTTAGTATTAAATTAGCCTTAAATATTATAACAAGATCTTTCTCAATAATTTACATAATGACAAACTTTTTGAATTTAACATAACACAAAACCAGTTTTTAAAATTACAGTAAAATCAGTTTAAAAAAGACCATGTTGTGTAAGTTTAATATGGTAGAATATTCATAGGAAGGACTTCAAAGGTGGCGCTAGTGGTAAAGAATCTGCCTGCCAATCCAGGAGACTCCAGAGACACAGTTTCTATCCTTGGGTCAGGAAAATCCCCTGAAGTAGGAAATGGCAACCCGTTCCAGCATTCTTGCCTAGAAAATTCCACGAACAGAGGAACCTGGTGGGCTAAAGTCCATGGGCCCTCAGAGAGTTGGACACAGCTAAGTTAATAAGCCCACGCACGCGTGCATAGACACACACACACGCACACATGTTCATAGGACGCTGTTTTGGAATAAACCCAGCTTTACTTAGTTTGCAATGGAAAATTATTTTAAATTTGGCCACAAGATGGTGATATCACAAAACAAGTTCAAAGAAATAAAATCCTTTTCCAAAGTACTTGTGTTTCTTTCCTAAGTTAAGTCTTTAAAGTTAATTCTTGTCAATCAGTGTCTTCTCCTAAATTATGTTGTATTTATTGATATGTTCCATGTCTGTATTTTGTTGTTGGGGGTGTTTTTTCTCTTATATACTACAAAAAAAAAAAATAAATATTTTTTTTTAAAAAAAAAAAAAAAAAAAAAAAAAAATAATTCAAAAAAAGAAAATAATATACTGCTATTTGTATTCATTATTGTTGTTGACTTATTTCTTGTTATTTAATAGTGAAGAGATTTCTTGTTCCTGTTGTAAAAAAAAAAAAAAAAAACAAACACTGAGAAAAAAAAAAAAAAAAAAAAAAAAAAAAAAAAAAAATTTTTTTATATTGTTTGGGCCCCCCCTCTTCCTCACCAACTTGAATTTTAATTCTTCCCTCTGTCAGACCGAGTTTCAAGTCGATCAGGTTCCCCTTAGCCAGAAAGCTTAAGGCTCTCTGACTCATTTCCGAAACGCTCATCTCCTTTGCCTTCCTCCACCCATGAGAAAAGTTGTCCAACAGACTTCAGCACACACTTATTAACCACCCACGTCCACACACTCCCCCGATGTGTTCACATTAACAAGGTCTTCCCGATCAGCATCACAGATGTCCTGACAATTCCTCTATGTCCTCCTAGACCTCCCTAAAGATCAGCTTGAGGAGCTACCCATTTCAACGTTGGAGGAAGAGGCTCTGCCCAACTCCATAGTAAGTGCCTCCTATTCATATGAGATAAAAGTGTTGCTTAATGACTTTATTTTCTAGCTGAATTCAGATAAAGGTTCAAAATATTCAAGACAGTTCATAGAAACAGTTTTTAATTTGATGGATGAATTTCTCCCAGCAGATAACTTATTCAAAAGGATGTTTTTCAAAAATGACAACATAAATTAAAAACTGGAATCGGGAGCAGTTTCCTCAGCAGAAACTGTTCCTTCCTGAAATGAAAGTTTTAATTACTCCTTACTGAAAATGAGCTGGGGAGCTCTTCCAGCAGGAGGTCCAGCCTTTCCCACAGGTGTCCTCTCTGTGTTCTTTTGGGGCTACAGACTCAGCAGCACATTCCCATTTGGTTTTCTGAAAAGAAAAAGAGAACAAAAGACCTGAATGCACAGTACTCAAGATGCTGACACCCTCACACTGTTTTCTTCTTTCTATTTTCAGGCGTATGAACAAGCCAGTGAACATGGTAAATATTCAGGGATCATCCCTCTGATGAAAGTAATCTAGTTGATGAAGGTGACAATCTCTTGCAAGCTCTGTTTGGAGAGTAACCCTGATGCTGGATTCCTAAAGGGGGTGAAGGCAGGGTGTGCACATAAGAGACTGATCTTCCAGGAAAGAAAATGTCTGTACTCTGTGGTACCTGGAAACAACTACAGCATTTAGATGCATGAGTATGAGTCCCATGTGTGAGCCCATGCGGTGTGATTCTAAAGCTATCTGCCTGTGTGTGTCTCCTTAGGAGATATTTCCCTCTTATACAGCACAAGTCAACTGTGAATTTTCTAAACACTTCTCATCACACTTAGCACTGGCTATAGATTACCTAATTCTTTCTTCAACTCAGTCATTCCTCAAGTTTGGTTAATATTCATTTTGCTGGAATGGAAATGATGCTGAGAAAAATGGACCAAGCTATTTACCTCCTAAGTGGCAAAGGATAAACTGAGAACCTTTGGGTGGTCCCAGTGTATCTGCTCTGGACCCTTGACCTACACTTATCACTCAACCATGGGATCCTCAGTCAGGGAGCAAGGGGGTCCCTGCATCTACGTTTATGCCTGGAGGTACTAGAGTTCCAGAGGTCCAGATTGTGCCCATCATTGTAAGATGGGCTCAGTGGTCATGGAACCCAGGGCAAACATAGGTGGATTACTGCCAACATTGGCACAGTCATTATTGTGAAAGGCACCTTGGGATTCATATCCTCCTGGTGAATTCAAAGATCTGAAAGTTGTGTTCCCTTGTTTAGACAGTACAGGCCATATCTGTTGGTTCTAGTGTCATTGCTTAACCAAGGACAAAAGCAGAGTGTCATCAGGGAGATATTTCATTGTACTGGGTGACATTACCATAGCCTTATATTGGTTAAACCCTGTAGCACAATCTCAAGGGAAGATGTCAAATAGGTCTCACAGTGGAACTTGACACTCTGCTTGGTGACCTTGACTCTTGTTGTAAACCTCCTGCACATCAGGGTCCAAGAAGATAAATGTTTACCCCATGCTTTCTCTCCATGATGAACTGTCCCACTAAATGTATGGCTTCAATGAGTGTAAACAGACACTGACTCAGTGGACGTGCAAATATTGTTTGGAAAATGAAGACTAGGAAGAAACATCACATGGTAGATTATAGCTATTTGGCAAGGTAGGGTTGAATTCAGTCCTCTAACAGAGATTGCTTTTCATCAAGAACAAAATCTTACAGAAAACTTAGTAAGTGCATCAGCTGAAACTGAATCATGGGCAGGCAGTGATCTAGGAAGAAATCCTTCCGGATAGGGGTGAGTTTGCAGAACATATAAACAGGCAGGAGTTTCATGAGTCTTTGTCATTGAAAGGTGGCATGCATTTCAGTGTTTCTTTTTTCCCAAAATGTTAGGTTATCACTAGTTAAAATACAGAAGTTTTGTTTCGTTATTTCCTGTTCCTCTGATTTGCTCTTATTTATACAACAGAGGATGATTCAAGAGCAACTCAGTGCATAGTTACTAATGCCTTATGCATACACTCCACCCCATGCCCCTCCAATGAAAAAGGCTCCTGAGAGGTTAGTGAGCACCTCACCTGTGTCCCTATGCTGTTCTGTGTCCCTCCAGCTCCCCAGGAGGACATGGTGGTGGAGCTGCCCCAGGACTGGGCTGAGGATGAGCCTCTGAAGATTGAGGACGTAAGTGCACCTTTCTTATCCGGGGGCAAGGCTGTGGCTTCACTTCTTTATTTTCTTTTCCGTTTAATACAGTTATAGTAATCTGACAATTTATTAATCTGACAATTTACCTCTGAGGCATGCGAATCCTTGGCTGGGAAAGTAGAGAGGATAAATCTATTATCAACACAGACCTGATTCAAAAGGACATTTAAATAAGACAGCATCATGGGGGGAGGGAAAAGGGGGGGGAAAAAGGAAGAGGAAAAAAAATACCCACAACAAAACAAAAAAAAAAAAAAAAAAAAAAAAAAAAAAAAAAAAAAAAAAAAAAAAAAAAAAAAGGGAAAGGAAAACAGGGAAAAAAAAAAACAAACAACTGACTAACAAAGGAGGGAAGAAAAAAAAAAAAAAAAAAAAAAAAAAAAAAAAAAGGGGGGGGGGACCTCTGTCCAGGGAGGGAGTCTTCAAAAGAGAGAAGTTTCCAAACACCAGGAAACATTCTCACTGCCGAGTCTGTGCCAAGCCTGGGAAGCACGGAGGGCAACATAACAGGAAGGAAAAATAAATAAACAATTAAAACCCACAGATTACAAGCCCTACGATAACTTCCCCAGGGAGAAGCAGCGCAAACGCCTGCATCCGCCATTAGCAAGCGGGGGCTGGGCAGGGAGGCCCGCCACGGGCTGCATCCCTTAGAGTAAGGACTGGCCTGAATATCCCGAGCACTACCTGAGCGAAATAATTTGGGCTAGCAAACCAGACTGTGGGATATCTACCACATGAAAAGCCAGCCCTAACCTAAGACATCGCCAGGCCCGCACACGGAACAAAGGACTGTACAGAGATAGCCGGCTGCAGACCCTTCCCCTCCGGTGGCAGGCAGCCAGAGCCAGAGGGAGGCAATTGCAGCCCCAGAGAGACATTATCTACAAAACTGTAAGCAGGCTTCTTTGCTAACTAAGACTTCTTGGGGCTCTGGTAGGCCAACATCTGCCTGAGAAGGTGCGCCAGTTGTACACCTAGAAAACCGAGTGGCGGGGAGGCAATAAGTCACAGAAGCTGCGCTTGCTAAACGCCTCATTACCTGTGCTGCTGAAATCTTCGAAGGGCACAAAACGCAGGCCCAACCGAGCCTGGGCCTCTGAGGACTACCCGAGTGCCTGAACTTGAGGGGCTTAGACCTGGGAGGGGCAAGCAGCCCAGGGCCGGCCGCAGTTGGTTCCAACGGGGAAACCTAGAGCCTGAGCAGAGTGGGTAGGGAGGCTACACGCGCCGTGAGCAGGGGCAGGCCCAGTGTGACTGAGGCACTGCGAGCACACGCCAGTGTTATTTATTTGCAGCGTCCTTCCCTCCCCACAGCGCGACTGAACAAGTGAGCCTAAAAAAAAAAAAAAAAAAAAAGGTGTCCACCACCGCCCCCTTTGTATCAGGGCAGAAATCAGACACTAAAGAGACCAGCAAACAGAAGAAGCTATAACAGAGGGAACCACCGTGGAAGCGACAGGCAATAAACTAAAACCCCGTGGTTACTACCAACTACATAGGAAAGGGCCTATAGATCTTGAGAAATTTAAAATGGAACAAGGAACTAGCTGAAAATGAACTGAACCCACAATACCCACAACAATATCAGAGAAAGTCCTATATATATTTTTACTATTTTTAGCATCATTCTTTTTTTTAATTAAAAAAAAATTTTTTAAAGACCCTTTAAAAAAAAAAAACAAAAAACCAAACATCATATATATATATTTTATAACTTTTGTGATCCTTTTTTATTTCTTTTTTCTTTCTTTTTTTTTTTTTCTTTAACATTGTATTTTTAAAACTCCAAACTCTGCTCTAGATTTTTAATGTTAGCTTATTGGTAATTGTCATCAATTTAGTACATTTTTTTTTTATAACTTTTGTGACTTTTTTTTCCTCTCTCTTTCTATCTCTTCATCTTTTCTTTAACATTGCATTCCTGAAATTCCAAACTCTAATCTAGATCTTTAATTTATGCTTTCTGGTATATGTTATCATTTGTACCTATATCTTCTTTATAATTTTTTGACTTTGTTTGTTTTTGGTTTTGTTTTTATTTTCTTTCTCTCTTTCTTTCTTTTTTTTCTTTCTATCTTTCTTTTTCTTCTTCTTTTCTTTAAAATTGTATTTTTGAAACTCCAAACTCTACTTTAGATTTTTAACTTTTGTTTTTTGGTATATTTTATCATTTTGTACCTATATTTTCTTTAAAACTTTTATGACTCTTGTTTCTTTTTCTTTTTCTCTTTCTTTTTCTTCTTCTTTTCTTTAACATTGTATTTTTGAAACTTCAAACTCTACTCTAGATTTGTAATTTTTGCTTTTAGGTATTTGTTACCAATTTTGTACCTTTAAGAACCTAATCTTCAGTACCCACTTTTTACTAGGGAGCGAGATTACTGCCTTGACTGTTCTCTCCACCTCCAGACTCTTCCTTCACCAGTTCGCCTGTGTCTCCTCCCCTAGCCCCTCTCTACTCTATCCAACGCTGTGAATTTCTGTGTGTTCCAAATAAAGGAAAACACTTAGGGAACTGATTACTGACTGGATGTATCTCTCTCCTTTTCATTTCCTCCTTTTATCCTCCTGACCACCTCTGTCTCCTTCCTCCCTCTTCTCTTCTCTGTATAACTCTGTGAATATCTCTGAGCGGTCCAGCTGTGGAGTGCACATAAAGAAGTGATTACTGGTTAGCCCGCTCTCTCCTCTATTGATTCCACCACATCTCATTCGGGTCACCTCTAACTCCCTCCTCCCTCTTCTCTTCCCCATGTAACACTATGAACCTCACTGGATGACCCTCATGGTGGAGAAACTTTTCATCTTTAACCTAGATGTTTTATCAATGGTGCTGTATAGAAGGAGAAGTTTTGAGACCACTGTAAAAATAAAACTGATAACTGGAAGCAGGAGGCTTAAGTCCAAACCCTGACTCCAGGGAACATTAATTGACAGGAGCTCATCAAATGCCTCCATTCCTACACTGAAACCAAGCATCACACAAGGGCCAACAAGTTCCATGGCAAGACATACCAAGCAAATTCTCCAGCAACACAGCCCTGAGCTCCAATATACAGGCTACCCAAAGTCACCCCAAAATCATAGACATCTCATAACTCATTACTGGACATTTCATTGCACTCCAGAGAGAAGAAATCCAGCTCCATCCACCAGAACACCGACACAAGCTTCCCTAGCCAAGAAACCTTGACAAGCCACCTGTACAAACCCACACACAGTGAGGAAATGCCACAATAAAGAGAACTCCACAAACTGCCAGAATACAGTAAGGACAACACAAACCCAGCAATTTAAACAAGATGAAGAGACAGAAGCATACCCAGCAGGTAAAGGAACAGGATAAATGCCCACCAAACCAAACAAAAGACGAAGAAATAGCGAATCTACCTGATAAAGAATTCCGAATAATGATAGTGAAATTAATCCCAAATCTGGAAATAAAAATGGAATCACAGTTAAATAGCCTGGAGAAAAGCATTGAGAAAATGCAAGAAAGATTTAACAAGAACCTAGAAGAAATAAAAAAGAGTCAACATATAATGAATAATGCAATAAATGAGATCCAAAACACTCTGGAGGCAACAAATAGTAGAATAACAGAGGCAGAAGATAGAATTAGTGAATTAGAAGATAGAATGGTAGAAATAAATGAAGCAGAGGAGAAAAAAGAAAAACGAATTAAAAGAAATGACAATCTCCAGGACAATATTAAACGTTACAACATTCAAATCATAGGAGTCCCAGAAGAAGAAGACAAAAAGAAAGACCATGAGAAAATACTAGAGGAGATAATAGTTGAAAACTTCCCTAAAATGGGGAAGGAAATAATCACTCAAGTCCAAGAAACCCAGAGAGTCCCAAACAGGATAAACCCAAGGCGAAACACCCAAAGACACATATTAATCAAATTAACAAAGATCAAACACAAAGAACAAATATTAAAAGCAGCAAGGGAAAAGCAACAAATAACACACAAGGGAATTCCCATAAGGATAACAGCTGATCTTTCAATAGAAACTCTCCAAGCCAGGAGGGAATGGCAAGACATACTTAAAGTGATGAAAGAAAAGAACCTACAGCCCAGATTATTGTACCCAGCAAGGATCTCATTCAAATATGAAGGAGAAATCAAAAACTTTACAGACAAGCAAAAGCTGAGAGAATTCAGCACCACCAAACCAGCTCTCCAACAAATACTAAAGGACATTCTCTAGACAGGAAACTCAAAAAGGGTGTATAAATTCGAACCCAAGACAATAAAGTAAATGGCAACTGGATCATACTTATCAATAATTACCTTAAATGTAAATGGGTTGAATGCCCCAACCAAAAGACAGAGACTGGCCTAATGGATACAAAAACAAGACTCCTACATATGTTGTCTACAAGAGACCCACCTCAAAACAGGGGACACATACAGACTGAAAGTCAAGGGCTGGAAAAAGATTTTCCATGCAAATAGGGACCAAAAGAAAGCAGGAGTAGCAATACTCATATCAGATAAAATAGACTTTAAAACAAAGGCTGTGAAAAGAGACAAAGAAGGTCACTACATAATGATCAAAGGATCAATCCAAGAAGAAGATATAACAATTATAAATATATATGCACCAACCTAGATAGCATATTCAAAAGCAGAGACATCACTTTGCCAACAAAGGTTTGCCTAGTCAAGGCTATGGTCTTTCCTGTGGTCATGTATGGATGTGAGAGCTGGACTGTGAAGAAGGCTGAGCGCCGAAGAATTGATGCTTTTGAAGTGTGGTGTTGGAGAAGACTCTTGAGAGTCCCTTGGACTGCAAGGAGATCCAACTGGTCCATTCTGAAGGAGATCAGCCCTGGGATTTCTTTGGAAGGAATGATGCTAAAGCTGAAACTCCAGTATTTTGGCCACCTCATGCGAAGAGTTGACTCATTGGAGAAGACTCTGATGCTGGGAGGGACTAGGGGCAGGAGGAGAAGGGGACGACAGAGGATGAGATGGCTGGATGGCATCACTGACTCGATGGATGTGAGTCTGAGTGACCTCCGAGACCTGGTGATGGATAGGTAGGCCTGGCGTGCTGCGGTTCATGGGGTCACAAAGAGTTGGACACGACTGAGCGACTGATCTGATCTGATGCACCCAACATAGGAGCACCGCAATATGTAAGACAAATACTAACAAGTATGAAAGGAGAAATCAACAATAACACAATAATAGTGGGAGACTTTAATACCCCCGGGGAAGGCAATGGCACTCCACCCCAGTACTCTTGCCTGGAAAATCCCATGGATGGAGGAGCCTGGTAGGCTCCAGTCCATGGGGTCGCTAAGAGTCAGACATGACTGAGCAACTTCACTTTCACTTTTCACTTTCATGCATTGGAGAAGGAAATGGCAACCCACTCCAGTGTTCTTGCCTGGAGAATTCCAGGGACAGAGGAGCCTGGTGGGCTGCCGTCTATGGGATCCACAGAATCGGACACGACTAAAGCAACTTAGCAGTAGCAGCAGCAGTTAATACCCCACTCACACCAATGGATAGATCAACTAAACAGAAAATTAACAAGAAAACACAAACTTTAAACGATACAATAGACCAGTTAGACCTAATTGATATCTATAGGACATTTCATCCCAAAACAATAAATTTCACCTTTTTCTCAAGCGCACACGGAACCTTCTCCAGGATAGATCACATCCTGGGCCATAAATCTAGCCTTGGTAAGTTCAGAAAAATTGAAATCATTCCAAGCATCTTTTCTGACCACAATGCAGTAAGAGTAGATCTCAATAACAGGAGAAAAACTATTAAAATTCCAACATATGAAGGCTGAACAACACGCTGCTGAATAACCAACAAATCACAGAAGAAATCAAAAAAAGAAATCAAAATTTGCATAGAAACGAATGAAAATGAAAACACAACAACCCAAAACCTGTGGGACACTGTAAAAGCAGTCCTAAGGGGAAAGTTCATAACAATACAGGCATACCTCAAGAAACAAGAAAAAAGTCAAATAAATAACCTAACTCTACACCTAAAGCAACTGGAAAAGGAAGAAATGAAGCACCCCAAGGTTAGTAGAAGGAAAGAAATCTTAAAAATTAGGGCAGAAATAAATGCAAAAGAAACAAAAGAGACCATAGCAAAAATCAACAAAGCCAAAAGCTGGTTCTTTGAAAGGGTAAATAAAATTGACAAACCATTAGCCAGACTCATCAAGAAACAAAGGGAGAAAAATCAAATCAATAAAATTAGAAATGAAAATGGAGAGATCACAACAGACAACACAGAAATACAAAGGATCATAAGAGACTACTATCAGCAGCTATATGGCAATAAAATGGACAACGTGGAAGAAATGGACAAATTCTTAGAAAAGTACAACTTTCCAAAACTGGATCAGGAAGAAATAGAAAATCTTAACAGACTCATCATAAGCACGGAAATTGAAACTGTAATCAGAAATCTTCCAGCAAACAAAAGCCCAGGTCCAGACGGCTTCACAGCTGAATTCTACCAAAAATTTAGAGAAGAGCTAACAGCTATCCCTTTTAGAACTAACACCCCAAAAAGATGTCCTTTTCATTATAGGGGACTGGAATGCAAAAGTAGGAAATCAAGAAACACTTGGAGTAACAGGCAAATTTGGCCTTGGAATACGGAATGAAGCAGGGCAAAAAACTAACAGAGTTTTGCCAAGAAAATGCACTGGTGATAGCAAATACCCTCTTCCAACAACACAAGAGAAGACTCTATACGTGGACATCACCAGATGGTCAACACCGAAATCAGATCGATTATATTCTTTGCAGCCAAAGATGGAGAAGCTCTATACAATCAGCAAAAACAAGACCAGGAGCTGACTGTGGCTCGGACCATGAACTCCTTATTGCCAAATTCAGACTTAAATTGAAGAAAGTAGGGAAAACCACTAGACCATTCAGGTATGACCTAAATCAAATCCCTTATGATTATACAGTGGAAGTGAGAAATAGATTTAAGGGCCTAGATCTGATAGATAGAGTGCCTGAGGAACTATGGAATGAGGTTCGTGACATTGTACAGGAGACAGGGATCAAGACCATCCCCATGGAAAAGAAATGCAAAAAAGCAAAATGGCTGTCTGGGGAGGCCTTGCAAATAGCTGCGAAAAGAAGAGAAGCGAAAAGCAAAAGAGAAAAGGAAAGATATAAACATCTGAATGCAGAGTTCTAAAGAATAGCAAGAAGAGATAAGAAAGCCTTCTTCAGCGATCAATGCAAAGAAATAGAGGAAAACAACAGAATGGGAAAGACTAAGGATCTATTCAAGAAAATCAGAGATACCAAAGGAACATTTCATGCAAAAATGGGCTCGATAAAGGACAGAAATGGTATGGACCTAACGGAAGCAGAAGATATTAAGAAGAGGTGGCAAGAATACACAGAAGAACTGTACAAAAAAGAGCTTCATGATCCAGATAATCATGATGGTGTGATCACTGACCTAGAGCCAGACATCTTGGAATGTGAAGTCAAGTGGGCCTTAGAAAGCATCACTACGAACAAAGCTAGTGGAGGTGATGGAATTCCAGTGGAGCTATTCCAAGTCCTGAATGATGATGCTGTGAAAGTGCTGCACTCAATATGCCAGCAAATTTGGAAAACTCAGCAGTGGCCACAGGATTGGAAAAGGTCAGTTTTCATCCCAATCCCAAAGAAAGGCAATACCAAAGAGTGCTCAAACTACTGCACAATTGCACTCATCTCACACGCTAGTAAAGTAATGCTCAAAATTCTCCAAGCCAGGCTTCAGCACTATGTGAACCATGAACTTCCTGATGGTCAAGCTGGATTTAGAAAAGGCAGAGGAGCCAGAGATCAAATTGCCAACATCCACTGGATCATGGAAAGAGCAAGAGAGTTCCAGAAAAACATCTATTTCTGCTCTATTGACTATGCCAAAGCCTTTGACTGTGTAGATCACAAGAAACTGTGGAAAATTCTGAGAGAGATGGGAATACCAGACCACCTGATCTGCCTCTTGAGAAATCTGTATGCAGGTCAGGAAGCAACAGTTAGAACTGGTCATGGAACAACCGACTGGTTCCAAATAGGAAAAGGAGTACGTCAAGGCTGTATATTGTCACCATGTTTATTTAACTTATATGCAGAGTACATCATGAGAAATGCTGGGCTGGAAGAAACACAAGCTGGAATCAAGATTGCTGGGAGAAATATCAATAACCTCAGATATGCAGATGACACCACCCTTATGGCAGAAAATGAAGAGGAACTAAAAAGCCTCTTGATGAAAGTGAAAGTGGAGAGTGAAAAGGTTGGCTTAAAGCTCAACATTCAGAAAACGAAGATCATGGCATCTGGTCCCATCACTACATGGGAAATAGATGGAGAAACAGTGGAAACAGTGTCAGACTTTATTTTTCTGGGCTCCAAAATCAGTGCAGATGGTGACTGCAGCCATGAAATTAAAAGACGCTTACTCCTTGGAAGGAAAGTTATGACCAACCTAGATAGCATATTCAAAAGCAGAGACATCACTTTGCCAACAAAGGTTCGCCTAGTCAAGGCTATGGTCTTTCCTGTGGTCATGTATGGATGTGAGAGCTGGACTGTGAAGAAGGCTGAGTGCCGAAGAATTGATGCTTTTGAAGTGTGGTGTTGGAGAAGACTCCTGAGAGTCCCTTGGACTGCAAGGAGATCCAACCGGTCCATTCTGAAGGAGATCAGCCCTGGGATTTCTTTGGAAGGAATGATGCTAAAGCTGAAACTCCAGTATTTTGGCCACCTCATGCAAAGAGTTGACTCATTGGAGAAGACTCTGATGCTGGGAGGGATTGAGGGCAGGAGGAGAAGGGGACGACAGAGGATGAGATGGCTGGATGGCATCACTGACCCAATGAATGTGAGTCTGAGTGACCTCCGAGAGCTGGTGATGGATAGGGAGGCCTGGCGTGCTGCAGTTCATGGGGTCGCAAAGAGTCGGACACGACTGAGCGACTGATCTGATCTGATCTGATCTGAACACCTATCCTACTCAAACTCTTCCAGAAAATTGCAGAGGAAGGTAAACTTCCAAACTCATTCTATGAGGCCACCATCACCCTAATACCAAAACCGGATAAAGATGCCACAAAAAAAGAAAACTACAGGCCAATATCACTGATGAACATAGATGCAAAAATCCTTAACAAAATTCTAGCAATCAGAAATCAGAATCCAACAACACATTAAAAAGATCATACACCATGACCAAGTGGGCTTTATCCCAGGAATGCAAGGATTCTTCAATATCCGCAGATCAATCAACGTAATATACCACATTAACAAATTTAAAATAAAAACCATATGATTATATCAATAGATGCAGAGAAAGCCTTTGACAAAGTTCAACATCCATTTATGATAAAAACTCTCCAGAAAGCAGGAATAGAAGGAACATACCTCAACATAATAAAAGCTATATATGACAAACCAACAGCAAACATTATCCTCAATGGTGAAAAAGTGAAAGCATTTCCTCTAAAGTCAGGAACAAGACAAGGGTGCCCACTTTCACCATTACTATTCAACATAATTTTGGAAGTTTTGGCCACAGCAATCAGGGCATAAAAAGAAATAAAAGGAATCCAAATTGGAAAAGAAGTAGAAGTCTCACTGTTTGCAGATGACATGATCCTCTACGTAGAAAACTGTAAAGACTCCACCAGAAAATTACTAGAACTAATCAATGAATATAGTAAAGTTGCAGGATATAAAATCAACACACAGAAATCCCTTGCATTCCTGTACACTAATAATGAGAAAATAGAGAAATTAAGGAAACAATTCCATTCACCATTGCAATGAAAAGAATAAAATACTTACGAATATATCTTCTTAAAGAAACTAAAGACCTATATATAGAAAACTATAAAACACTGGTGAAATAAATCAAAGAGGACACTAATAGATGGAGAAATATACCATGTTCATGGATCGGTAGAATCAATATAGTGAAAATGAGTATACTACCCAAAGCAATGTATAGATTCAATGCAATCCCCATCAAGCTACCAATGGTATTCTTCACAGGGCTAGAACAAATAATTTCTCAATTTGTATGGAAATACAAAAAACCTCGAATAGCCAAAGCTATCTTGAGAAAGAAGAATGGAACTGGAGGAATCAACCTGCCTGACTTCAGGCTCTACTACAAAGCCACAGTCATCAAGACAGTATGGTACTGGCACAAAGACAGAAATTTAGATCAATGGAACAAAATAGAAAGCCCAGAGATAAATCCACGCACATATGGACACCTTATCGTTGACAAAGGAGGCAAGAATATACAATGGATTAAAGACAATCTCTTTAACAAGTGGTGCTGGGAAAACTGGTCAAACACTTGTAAAAGAATGAAACTAGAACTCTTTCTAACACCATACACAAAAATAAACTCAAAATGGATTAAAGATCTAAATGTAAGACCAGAAACCATAAAACTCCTAGAGGAAAACATAGGCAAAACACTCTCTGACATACATCATAGCAGGATCCTCTATGACCCACCTCCCAGAATATTGGAAATAAAATAAAAAATAAACTAATGGGACCTAATTAAACTTAAAAGCGTCTGCACAACAAAGGAAACTATAAGCAAGCTGAAAAGACAGCCTTCAGAATGGGAGAAAATAATAGCAAATGAAGCAACAGACAAACAACTAATCTCAAAAATATACAAGCAACTCCTACAGCTCAATTCCAGAAAAATAAATGACCCAATCAAAAAATGGGCCAAAGAACTAAATAGACATTTCTCCAAAGAAGACATACAGATGGCTAACAAACACATGAAACGATGCTCAACATCACTCATTATCAGAGAAATACAAATCAAAACCACTATGAGGTACCATTTCACGCCAGTCAGAATGGCTGCGATCCAAAAGTCCACAAGCAACAAATGTTGGAGAGGGTGTGGAGAAAAGGGAACCCTCTTACACTGTTGGTGGGAATGCAAACTAGTACAGCCACTATGGAGAACAGTATGAAGATTCCTCAAAAAACTGGGAATAGAACTGCCTTATGATCCAGCAATCCCACTGCTGGGCATACACACTGAGAAAACCAGAATTGAAAGAGACATGTGTACCCCAGTGTTCATTGCAGCACTGTTTATAATAGCCAGGACTTGGAAGCAACGTAGATGTCCATCAGCAGATGAATGGATAAGAAAACAGTGGTACATATACACAATGGAGTATTACTCAGCCATTAAAAAGAATACATTTGAATCAGTTCTAATGAGGTGGATGGACCTGGAGCCTATTATACAGAGTGAAGTAAGCCAGAAAGAAAAACACAAATACAGTATACTAACGCATATATATGAAATTTAGAAAGATGGTAACAATAACACTGTGTACGAGACAGCAAAAGAGATATTGATGTATAGAACAGTCTTTTGGACTCTGGGAGAAGGAGAAGTTGGGATGATTTGGGAGCATGGCATTGAAATATGTATAATATCATATCTGAAATGAGTCGCCAGTCCAGGTACGATGCCTGATACCGGATGCCTGGGGCTGGTTCACTGGGACGACCCAGAGGGACGGTATGGGGAAGGAAGAGGGAGGAGGGTTCAGGATGGGGAACACATGTATACTTGTGGCGGATTCATTTTGATGTATGGCAAAACCAATGCAATACTGTAAAGTTAAGTAAAATAAAATTTAAAAAAATTAAAAAAGAGGTATTGTTTTATAACTTTAATATAAAATAAAATAAAATAAAATATTTTTAAAGGAATACTTAGCCTTCAATAAGAATACTAGTCATAACATCCTTCCCCTCTTCCTTCTCACAAAGAAAATAACAAAAATATTTAACTTACTGATGTTTTTGAAAATAAATGTCTTCTTGATAAAAGTAAAAGTGACCATAATAAAAAGACAGTGATGGAACTCCTTTGTGGCCCAGTGGTTAAGAATCTGCCTGCCAGTGCAGGGGACATGGGTCTGATCCCTGGTCTGGGAAGATCCCACATGCCGCTGAGCAACTAGCCTGTGCACCACAGCTACTGACCCAGGCTCTAGAGCCTGCGAGTCACAGCTACTGAAGCCTGTGTGCCTAGAGCCTGGGCTCCACAACAAGAGAGCAGTCCCCACTCAGGACAGCTAGAGAGAACCGAGCACAGCAATGAAGACCCTGCCCAGACAAAAATAAATAAAATGTAAATTTTTTAAAATGATAGTGATAAATAAAAAACATACTTGCTACATAAGACAAAACATTCATTTTTGTGAGAAGAATTTACAGGGCTCCAAATAAAGAATGCAACTGGATATATCAGACGTGAAAAACTTAATTTTGTTTATAAGGTTAAATGTTACACTTTGTTTCCTCTAGGGAAGTCTGGGGACTCAGGAAGAGTAGAAATGGGTGGAGACTGTACTGGGGTGGGGTGGGCACACAGTCAATATTGTAAGACCTTCAGCGGGACCCTTAGACTAGGGTTTAGAGGTCATGCTCCACCAATGGAGTATGTCCTCACCAGAGTGTGGTGAGTGTGGGGCAGAGGCCTTCTCTATGTGCTATCCAGGCCCTCAGGCCTCAGGACAGTCAGGTGAGATGGGGGCCCAGGACAGTTTGGTGACTGTGTCCCACAGAGCCCCAGGGCCCTTGCCACAGATGCCCATAGGCCAGATCCAGGCCACAAAGCAGCGAACCTCTTCCCAGTCCCCACCTCCATGACCTATTAGCTGCAGAGGTCGATACGGGGGTGGTCCCTGGAGCCCTGGGCAGCTAGAGGATCTGACCCTGGCTATTAAGGTAAGAGTTTACCAGCTTTTGTCTCTCCATTCACATTTCCACACTTGGTCCAGTGTTGACCCATTGTCCACCCCTAGGAGGTGCCAGGAGGTTGGGTTGGTGTACAAGGATCTTATACATCATTACTTCAGGCTCGCCTCGGTTTTGGGGACCTCATGAACAAAGGCTCTAACACAAGAAGTAGCCAGACCACTCCCTCAGCTTCCCTAGAAAATGGTTTTGCTGAGATCTTTTGGGGAGCTCAGGTTTTTTGTTTGTCTTTTCTCCTTGTGTGGCCCTGCAGTAAGGCTTTCTCTGCTCCAGGCTCCTGATTCTTGGCATTGTTTGGCCTCACTGTGTGTTAGGAACACAAACTTGTGATCAGTACCAAGAGGATATTCTAATCAAGAAAAGAATCTCTTTTTATTCTCAATGTGTTAGCTTTTTCTCTTCTCATCCTGACATGTTCACTATCAACTGTCTTTGGGGGCAGAACATTTTCTCTCATATAAATCATTTTCTTGATCAGAAAAGAATATGTGACCCTGAGATTCAATTTTTTAAATTAAACCCTTACTCTGAAAATCCCAGTTTGCTCATAGAAACACACTTTCTGGGCTGTAGCACTTGAACTCATCCTGTGCAGAGTCCAGTTCACTCTGAAAGTTCTGTGATGTATTGTCACCATGGTAATGTGGTAATGCACATTCTGCATTCTGTACCAAGTGCCAGTTAGTGAGCTGAGAGGTTAACATAAGGTACAAGTAGAAGGGCTCATCTTCAAACTTAAGAGTTTGAAAATGGGAAACCTCAACTGCTGTCCTGGGGGTAGGTTTCTGCTGATCCTCTGAAGGCTGTTCCATCAAATGGGCTGGCTAACTTTGATGAATTTTCCTTGACTTTTTTTTTTTTCTTTTCCCTCACTCTAATTTATGTACAGAGCTATAAATGTGTTTTGTACTTTTGCTTCATTCCTTAAATTATATTTTGATTCTTTGGTCAGCTTGCTGCCTTAAATATCTTCCTATATTTAGAATGTTCTGTATATTAATTACCTGAAAATGTGCACAATAATTTAAGAACAATTTCTTGAATATCCTTATGATGTGTTATAATTTAATAACAATTCCTTGAATATCTTTATATGACAGACATTGAAACACATTGTTCAGAAGATGTTGACTCATGATATAGAAAAAACCACTACTTAAATGGTTGTCTCAGAATAGTTATCTAAAAAGGTGTATGTAAAACTGTGGTAGCTGGAGCTAGTCTACATGACTTCTTCTAGTTTCTTCCAACCTACAGAGGTTGTCATTGAGGAATAAGAAGGGAAACATCATCTTCTAAATCTTTACTCCAGGATTCCTCTGTTGTATTATAGGATACTTTCTAATGTGTGTTTTTGCTGATACAGAACTTTGCTACACATATTAATTTTTACTTCAAAACTGCTTTCTAAAATATATATATATATATATATATATATATATATATATATATATGCTAAGTCACTTCAGTCGTGTCTGACTCTGTGTGACCCCATAGACGGCAACCCACCAGGCTTCCCCGTCCCTGGGATTCTCCAGGCAAGAACAATGGAGTGGGTTGCCATTTCCTTCTCCAATACATGAAAGTGAAAAGAGAAAGTGAAGTCACTCAGTCATGTCCGACTCTTAGCGACCCCATGGACTGCAGCCTAGCAGGCTCCTCTGTCTGTGGGATTTTCCAGGCAAGAGTACTGGAGTGGGGTGCCATTGCCTTCTCCATATGTGTGTGTGTGTGTGTGTGTGTGTGTGTGTGTGTGTGTGTATGTATGTATACAATTTCGCAGTCGCAGTATATATATGTATACAATTTCGCAGTGCCAGTTTTGTACACATCATACCAGAGAACAGATGAAAAGACCTGAAGCAGGAGAACTGTGAGGTTTCCCCAACAATGGACATTACAGGAAAAAGAAATTACAGCTCAACTCTTCTAAATGTTGCTGCCTAAATATACAAGTACTAGCAGTGTAAATCTAGAGACTTTTAAAAAGGAAAGAAACTGGGGTTTTATGGTGGGATTTCCATGGGTTGATATGGACAGGATCACTGTTTGGCTGGTGCCAGGGGGTTTGGTCAGACAGGGCAGTGCTGTCGGGTTAGGGAAAGTGAAGTCGCTCAGTCATGTCTGACTCTCTGTGATGCCATGGACTGTAGCCTACCAGGCTCCTCCATCCATGGGATTTTCCAGGCAAGAGTACTGGAGTGGGTTGCCATTTCCTTCTTCAGAGGGTCTTCCTGACCCAGGGATCGAACCTGGGTCCCTGCATTGTAAGCAGACACTTTACACTCTGAGCCACCTGGGAGATCCCAAGTCGGTTTAGTAGGATAAACATTTGGTCACTGAGGGAAGAAAAATCTTTCTGTTGATCCTCAAGGAGAATTTTGGGTTGTGGTTTCCAGGCTGTGAGTATCGAAATGATTTTCAAAAAGAATATGGGGCTCTGTTGTCTTCCAGTCCAAGGTCTAGAGCGTGATGAGGAGTTGATGAGGTCAGAATTTTAGTGAGGACGGACTTGAACTCCTGCCCATTCTTAGCTAGCCCTTGGTCCAGGCTGCTCAAATCAGTGCTCAGATCAACTGTGAGACTTTGAGCATCACAGACTTATTTAAGCCATGAAAGCCTAGCACAGAGGGCCACCTCACCTCACACTAACTGCTCATCCAGACTTAGTCAGTGGAAGGGAAGCTAATTCTTGGTACAGCCATCATGTGGCCTTTGGTTTAGAAGGTTCTGAGCGCTGAGCAACTTGGTGGCCAAAGAGACCACTGGCCACCTAGCAAGGTAACAGCTGCCTGTGAGATGGTTGAGTGTGTGAAGAGGCTGGGGAGGATGAAAAAGTTGGAATCCTATGGTCTTTCTGAAGGGCTTTGCTCAGAAGAAATATGTATTTTGGATCAGGAACTGAAATATAGAGACCAATGGTAGAAGGAGGATTTGAGCTCTTTCTGGGCTCAGGCATCTTCTCCAGGGCATCAGCTCTAATCCACAGAAAACTAGGGGGAGAGGAATTTGAAGGGGGTGAGCTCCTGGTTCAGGGGTTCAGCACAGGTCTCGGGTGCAGGCATCTGTGTCCTCAGGGAACCAACTACAGTCCTGTCCCAGATCCACTATTTATCATTGTGTGACTGTTGGAAAGTCACTTGATCTCTCTAAATTTCAACAACCTCCAAAGTAACATATGGGTTACAGCCCCTACTTTGTCCTCCCTTTCTCCCCAACAATGCTGGGCGTCAGAGGAGGTGATAATAGATACTCTCCATGAGAAACCTTGCTTCTGTGAAAAAGCTGAAGAATACGCTTCCATTTCCACTTATCGGAGCCATCCAAATGCCCTCTTTGCCTTCAACCACGACTAAAGGTCCACCTTGTTCTTGCCATCATTCAAGGTTGAACACTTACAGAGCAATTATGAAGCACCAGTCCTTTACTTTTCTATTTATTCATTTGTCTATATCTATTCATTTATTTGGCTGCATCAGTTTAGTTGTGGCACATGGGATCTTCGTTGCATCGTGCAGATCTTTCGTTGCCGGGCACTGACTCTCTAGTTGTGGTGCTTGGGCTTAGTAGTTGCAGCCTGTGGGTTTAGTTGCTCTGAGGCATGTGGTGCCGTGGTGTTCCAACCAGAAATCAAACCCCTGTCTCCTGCATTGTGAGGCAGATTCTTACCCACTGGACTGCCAGAGAATCCCTCCTTTATTTTTCTAATATTTTACCTGTATTTAATCATTCTTGGCCTCATAATACCAAAAATAGGCCATATTAACATTTCTCCTACTCAGGACAGGGAACTGAGGCAAAGAGGGAACCATAACCATATGTCTTTCCCAAATACCTGCTTCTCCTAAATGGGATTTGAATCCAGTTCATCAGTCATGGTCACCATGCTCTGCTGAGCTTCTGGGTCTCAGTTAAATAGAGATATTTGCCTGAACAACCAGTCTGTTGGGTTCCAGATGCCTAGTAGGACCTCCTGGTCCGGCGTCAAGGGGACTGGAGGACTGAATTGTGCGTCAATTGTTCTTAGTTTCCGGGTGGTCTTCTGCCAGCAAGATGTCAACAGCTCTCTCCATTATAATGCATTTCCCAGGATGTTTTCTCGGGAAGACCAGCAGGAGGTCAACATCCACTACCACCAGCTTGGTGAGGAGTTTTCGTGGTTGGCCACAAAAGTGTGTGCACCCTACACCTGAAACAGATGAAGGTACCGTGGAAATGTTCTCATTAAGCTCACTCAAGAATAGTTATAGTTTATGTTATTGCCTCATATTTAAGGAAAAAACTGTGAAATATTAAGCAATGTTCTTTTATCTCATGTGTTTAAACTGAAACTTACTATATCTGTTGGTTCTATTTTAACTATGGGAGGAAAGCATTTTAAATTCAACATTTGCTTCATGCTTAAGAGTGGAGATGGTCTCTAGCTATGGTTTGGACACTAGCTAATTGTTTTAACATAAGCTGTGATATGTTCCTCCCTGAAGACATGTTTTAGGATTTCTTTAAATTATTAGACTTTATTTACAACAGGATTACATTGACATAAAAGTTATACAGATAATACAGAAAATTGCTGTATCCTAACGTGAGCTTCGGTCTATGGGGTCGCACAGAGTCGGACACGACTGAAGCGACTTAGCAGCAGCAGCAGCAGCAACTTCAGTTTATGCTATGATACTCACAGATAACATATATGTGGTCCATTTATTACAATTAATGAGATAATATATTTTTAGTAATTAAAAGTCCACAGTTCACCTCAGATTCACACTTTGTATTGTTATATTCAATGATATTTTGAATATGCACAATATTATTTATTACCATTTTGGTACCATACAAAATCTGTACACTAATGTTCACAGTGTATTATTAGCACTCAAATGATACAAACAACCCAAAGACCATAATGTGATGAATGAATCAAAGAAATATGATATATACTCAGAATGGAATATTATCCAGCCATAACAATGACTTAAGGATTGAAATATGCTGCAAAATGGATGGACCAGATAATATAAAAAAATGCATTATGGTTAGTGAAATAAGGCAGGCACAGAAATAAAAATATTGTATGATTCCACTGGTTTAAGGTACATAGGATAGGCTAACTCACGGAAACTGGAAACAGAAATTATACCAAAGCCAGGAGGCAAGAAGGAAGGTGGATTACGGCTGAATGGGTACAGAGGTTGTATCAGAACTGAAGAAAAAGATTTAGATGCAGATGGTGTTGATAGGTACACAGCATTGTGAGTACAGAAAATCCTACATAACTTTTTAATTCTTAAAAGTTATGAAAATAATAAATATAATATATCTTTGATCACAATGCTCAATTGCTAAGTTGTGTCTGACTGTTTGTGAGCCCATGGGCAGCAGCACACCCGGTTTCCCTGCCCTTCACCATCTCCCCGAGTTTGCCCAAATTCTTGTCCATTAAGTGATTATGCTATCCAAACATCTCATCCTCTGTGGCCCCTCCTTTTCCTCATTCTCTCTGCCTTTCCCAGTATCAGGGGCTTTTCCAGAGAGTCTGCTCTTCACATCAGTCCTGTTAATTCAGTGCACTGTGTTCTTGCCTGGAGAATCCCAGGGACGGGGGAGCCTGGTGGGCTGCCGTCTATGGGATCGCACAGATTTGGACACGAGTGAAGTGACTTAGCAGCAGCAGCAGTAGCAGTATTCTATGTCTGTGTATATTACACACACACACACACACACACACACACAAACACACACATAATACCTTTTTTATCCATTCACTGGCTGCTGAATACTTAGGTTACTTTCATATCTTGGCAACTGTGAATAATACTGCTTTGAACAGTGGGCTTCATGTACTTTTTTGAAATAGTGGTTTTGGTTTTCTTCAAATATCTACTCAGGAGTAGAACTGCTAGATCATATGGTAGCTCTATTTTTATTTTGTTGAGGAACCTTTATACTGTTTTCTGTAGTGTCTGTTGCAATTTACATACCCTCCAACAGTGTGGGAAGGTTCACTTTTCTCAGTATCCTCACCAACATTTGTTTTTTGTATACCTCATTGCTTGTTTTTTTTAAATCTGCATTCCCCTGATGATTAATGATGCTGAGCATCTTTTCCTGTGTTGCTATTGAGTATTTTTAAACTGACATGTACAGGTATAAATCTTAACACCTATGCAATTTCTTTTATGTTTCATCCACTTAGATGTGGGTCTAGGCCCTTTCCTTTAACAAGAGTTGATACAGAGTGATGAGGGCTTACTTACCACTGACAGATGTCCTGGAAATAACACTGTGTAGTGTCCACAGTTAAGCCTGAAAAGGCCATGAGGCACTCAGGTCAGTCTCCTGCTGGAGCCCTCCACCACCCACAAGGAGCTCTGCAGTTCTGTCTTCTAGGAGGAAGCCCAGGCCTCGTGGGGAGGCTTCCAGAAGCTCTGCCAGCAAGCCCAGCTTCAGCTGCAGACATGGCAGTGCCGTCACCTCCAGAGGAGTCCAGCACCTAGTGTTAGTATCAACCCCAACTGGTGAGTCTCCTCTCCTGAGACCCCAACATCCTAGAGCACAAATAGCCATCCCCACTGCACCCAGTCTGAATTCCTACCTTGGGACCAAAGTGGGTGTCACGTGCCATGACATGGGGCTTAGTTTATAAAAATATTTTATATTTAAAGGCAATGAGAAAAACACTTGTGGAAAATTCACAGGTTACAACAGAACGTTCATTAAAATCTGTTTGCTTCCTTCCCTATTCTGTAGCCTTCTAGATGCTGTCTCTGGAAGTAAAGTTATTTTTTCCAGACGTATTAATGGAACTATCAGATAGTGCGGACACTCTGACGTGTGTGTTTCTAAGAGCTTTACCTACATCTACTCATTTGCTCTTCGTTCACCATGAGTTCTCAGGTGGTAGCTGGAAGGAACATCTTCTGCTTCATTCTGATTTCCTTCCAAAACTGGGTGTCTGAACTGCTGTCCTTTACTCCTTTTTGAATATTCCTCCAATATATTTGAAAATACAGTAGTAAGGGGAGTGGGTGGTGGGTTCAATCTCTAGTCGGGAACTGAGATCCCATATGCCTCGGAGCCAAAAATCCGAAAACATAAAAAAAAAAACTAAGCAATATTGTAACAAATTCAATACACACTTTAAAAATTTTATTAAAAAAGAAATAGATTTCCTAATTCTTTTTTTAAAATTTTATTCCTCAGTTTCTTTATTTATATACACACACACACACAAAGACATACACACACACATTTTCCATCAAGTTGGGAGGTACTAAAATTGTTAATTTAGAATAACAATATTACCTGTTTTTTTCCACCCTTGCTTCATATCTCAGTTGGGTAATCCTTGGAAATAATTTGACACCATCTTAATTATTGTTTTACTTCATCAAGGACCCACTTAATCTGTTAGTTCAGATATTTGGAGGTGAGATGAGTCAGCAATGAAGGGCTTCCCTGGTTGCTCACACAGTAAAGAATCTACCTTCAGTACAAGAGACACAAGTTCAATCCCTGAGTTGGGAAGACCCCTGGAAAGGGGAATGGCTACCCACTCCAGTATTCCTGCCTGGAGAATCCCATGGACAGAGAGACTGGCTGGCTACAGTCCACTGAGATGCAAAGAGCCCAACATGATTGAGTGACTAACACTTTCACCTTTCTTTTTTTTTTTCCAGTAACGATAAGTCTTTGTACTACACCTGGGCTTCCCAGATGGCTCAGTGGTAAAGAATCTGCCTCCCAGTGCAGGAGACACAGGAGACATGAGTTCCATCCCTGGGTTGGGAAGATCCCTTGGAAAGGAAATGGCAACCCACTCCAGTATTTTTGCCTTGAAAATCCCATGGACAGAGGAACCTGATGGGATACAGTCCATGGGGTTTCAAAGACTCAGATGCTATTGAACACAGAGGTACACACACACAATACGGGATTCCATACCTTGTAAGGGCGCCTAGTTTGTTATAAATGGGGAAACTTTTGGAGAAGGAAATGGCAACCCACTCCATTATTCTTGCCTGGAATATCCCATGGATGGAAAAGCCTAGTAAGCTACAGTCCATGTGGTCACAAAGGGTTGGACATGACTGAGTGACTTCATTTTCACTTTTTCATCTTTCTCTTAAAGTTTTCACTTCTGTGTTTTAGGGGGCTGGTCACTTATCATCCTATAGCCACTGTTCATGACCATGAGAATGGGCGGTGATTAGGCATTGAATTATGACCCAGAACACACATTTAATCCTAGAGTTTTGGGTTGTCTAAAATGCTTCGTGTAGAAAAACAATACACTTTCACCTGAACCTACAGGTGAAAACACAATGAATTGTTTTTTGTTACTTGTTCAGTGAATAGCCAGGCTTCACACACAATAACAGATAAATTGTTAAATGAATTGGCAGAAATTGAGAGATAAGTAAGTTTTTTATATGTAGGTGCATCCAGAGAAAAGGACATAATATATGTAGAGAAGGAGAAAAGGGTTTACATAATTTGATAGGTATATGCATTTTACAATAAGAATATGACATTTTGCAATTGAATTTCAATCAATGCTTTTTATTTCAACTGGAACATATTTTAAATTATTTGATCTAGAAATATCTGGTTACTTAGAAATCTTAGAAATGATTGGAAATGATATATGTACAGGAATAGAATTCATTTTCTTGTCAACGTGTTAGCCTTGTTCCTTTTCACCCTGAGATGTTCACAAACAGCTATATAAGGGTGCAGGCCATTTTCTCTCATATACGTTATTTTCTTAATCAGAGAGGAATCTGTGAACCTAGGATTCAGTATTTGAAATAAAATATTTATTTGAAAACTTAGTTTGTCCATAGAAACACAGTATCTGGACAGTAGCAGTTGCACTCATCCTGTGCAGAGTCCAGTTCACTCTGAAAGTTCTGTGATGAATCGTCTTCACTGTATTGTGATAATGCACATTCTGTACAAGGTGTCGCTTTGTGAGCTGAGAGGTTCACATATGGTATCAAGTGAAAAGAGCTCACCTTCAACCTTGAGAGTGAAAATGGGCAACCTGAACTGTTGTTCTGGAGGTAGGATCAGAGAAGAGCTCATCTTCAACCTTGAGATTGAAAATGGGAAATCTGAACTGTTGTTCTGGAAGTAGGTTCCTACTGATCCTCTGTAGGCTGTTTCTTCAAATGGGCTGGTTAACTGTTACTGACTTTTTTTCCTCATTTTGTTTTTCATTTCTTTCACTTTACTGAGATATAAATGTATTTTATAGTTTTGTTTTATTCCATAATTTATATCTTTTGGCTCTGCTGTCAGATGGCCACCTTAAATATCCTCCTAAATTATAAAAATGTACAATTGCTTAGTGACAGTTTTATACACACTCTTCCATTAAAAAAAAAAAAATGGAAAGAACGGAAGCAGGAGAACCATGAGGTCTCCCCAACAATGGACATTGCACGAAAAGGGATTACAGCTCAACAGACAGGAGGGTCATAGGTCTCTATCATTGAAAGCTGACATGCATTTTAGTGTTTCTTTTTCCCCATCTGTTAGTTTATCACTGGTTAATATGCAGAAGCTGTACCTCATTTCTTTCCTGCTCCTCTCCTTTGCTCACCTTCATCCAGCAAAGAGAATGATTCAATGGCAGCTCAGCCCATAGTTACTAACCTCCCACATGCATACGCTCCACCTTGTGTCCCTATCAAAAAAAAAGAAAAACAGAGCACTGAGGGATTGGTGAGCAGCCTCACCAGTGTCCTGACAGCTACTCTGTGTCTCACTAGTTCCCTAGGAGGACTTCATGGAGCAACTTCCTCAGGGCTTGATCTTTTTCACAGTTATTCCTTTATGAAGATGAAACTTTAAAAATGCCATTGTGGAATATAGTGAAGTGATCTGAATATTTACAATTATAAGAAAATGTTCAAGAATGGTGTACATGGCTAGTATTTCTAGATTGTATATAATTTATTAAAAATAATAAATTCCATTTGTTATTATTTAAAAAAAATATACAGAAAGCTGTTGGTAATTTTTCTTAATCTGTTTTCAATATTGTTTGAAAACTAGGGTTTTAAAATTTAATATTATAAATATAATATCATTTAAGGAGTGGCTTTGACTTACAAACCACAAAAGTATGTTTCACTCTCTTTTTTATATTCAGTTCAGTTGAGTCGCTCAGTCGTGTTCAACTCTTTGAGACCCCATGAATCACAGCACGCCAGACCTCCCTGTCCATCACCAACTCCCGGAGTTTACCCAAACTCATGTCCATTGAGTCGGTGATGCCATCCAGCCATCTCATCCTCTGTCGTCCCCTTCTTCTCCTGCTCACAATCCCTCCCAGCATTAGAGTCTTTTCCAATGAGTCGACACTTCACATGAGGTGGCCAAAGTACTGGAGTTTCAGCTTCAACATCATTCCTTCCAAGAACACCCAGGACTGATCTCCTTCAGAATGGACTGGTTGGATCTCCTTGCAGTCCAAGGAACTCTCAAGAGTCTTCTCCAGCACCACAGTTCAAAAGCATCAATTCTTCGGCACTCAGCTTTACTCACAGTCCAACTCTAACATCCATACATGACCACTGGAAAAACCATAGCCTTGACTAGATGAACCTTTGTTGGCAAAGTAATTTCTCTGCTTTTGAATATGCTTCACAGCCAAATAAACAAATAATTTAAAAAATACTCTATTGCTAAAAATTTGAGCCTTTAGTGAGTTGTAATCTTTTTGCTGGTGGAAGGTCTTGCCTTGATGTTGATGGCTGTTGACTGATCTGGATGGTGGTTGCCTAAGGTTGAGTAGGCAATTTAAAAAAAGAAGATGACAATGGAGTTTGCTGCATTGATTGACTCTTCCTTTCATGGTCAATTTCTCTCTAGCATACAAAACTGTTTGATAGCATTTTAGCCACAGTAGAAATTCTTTAAAAATTGGAGTCAATTCTATCAGACCCTGCAGCTGCTCTATCAACTATGGTTATGTAAGATTCTAAGCCCTTTGTTGTAATTTCAGTAATCCTCATATCATCTTCACCAGGGGTAGATTCCATCTCAAAAGACCACTTATTTGGCTCATCCATAAGAAGCAAGTCTTCATCCATTCAGGTTTCATCATGAGATTGCAGAAATTCACTCACATCTTCAGGCTCTACTTCTAATTTTAGTTCTTCTCTTACTTCTACCACATCTGCAGTTATTCCTCCATAGAAGCCTCAGATCCCTTGAAGTCATCCATGAGCACTGGAATCAGCTTCTTCCAAATTCCTGTTAATGTTGATATCTTGACCTCGTCTTGTGAATCATGAAGGGTCTTAATGGCCTCTAGAATGGTGAATCCTTTCCAGATGGTTTCTTAGCTTATTTTGCCCAGATCCATCACTGGACTTAATATCTATGGCAGCTAGAGCCTCACTTATTTCCAAAATAATAAGACTCGAAAATTGAAATTACTCCTTGATCAGCAGGCCACAGAATGGGTGTTCTGTTAGCAGTCACAAAGACATTAATCTTCATCAGGGCTCATGGGTGACCAGGTGCATTGTCAATGAGCAGTAATATCTGAAAGGAATCTTTGTTTCTGAGCAAGAGACCTCAACATTGGGCTTAAAATATTCGTAAACAATGTTTAAACACATGTGCTGTCTCCAAGCTTTGTTGATCTATTTATAGAACACAGGCAGAGTAGATTTAGCATAATTCTCACTGACTTTAGCCTAAAGTCATCAGTTATGTTAGACCCTAACAAGAGAGTCCGGAGAAGGCAATGGCACCCCACTCCAGTACTCTTGCCTGGAAAATCCCATGGATGGCAGAGTCTGGTAGGCTGTGATCCATGGGGTCGCTAAGAGTCGGACACGACTGAGCGACTTCACTTTCACTTTTCACTTTCATGCATTGGAGAAGGAATTGGCAACCCACTCCAGTGTTCTTGCCTGGAGAATCCCAGGGGCTGGGGTGCCTGGTGGGCTGATGTCTATGGGGTCGCACAGAGTCTGACACGACTGAAGTGACTTAGCAGCAACAAGAGAGTCAGCCTCTCCTTTGAAGCTTTGAAGCCAGGCACTGACTTTTCCTCTCTAGCTATGAAAGTCCTAGATAGCATCTTCTTTCAGTCCATCCATCCATCCATCCATCCATCCTTCACATGTTCAGATGTGTCTGACTCTTTTTGTGATCCCATGGACTATAGCCAACTAGGCTCCTCTGTCCATGGGATTTTCCAGGCAAGAATACTGGAATGGGCTGCCGTTTCCTCCTCAAGGGGATCTTCCCGACCCAGGGATTGAACCTGGTCTCCTGCATTGCAGGCACATTCTTTACCGACTGAGCCATCAGGGAAGCCCCTTCTTTCAATAGAAGTTTTTTTCATCTGTGCTGATAATCTGTTGTCAAGTATGCTGCTGCTAAGTCACTTCAGTCGTGTCCGACTCTGTGCGACCCCATAGACGGAAGCTCACCAGGCTCCCCCGTCCCTGGGATTCTCCAGGCAAGAACACCGGAGTGGGTTGCCATTTCCTTCTCCAATGCATGGAAGTGAAAAGTGAAAGTTAAGTCGCATAGTCGTGTCCAACTCTTAGCGACCCCATGGACTGGAGCCTACCAGGATCCTCTGTCCATGGGATTTTCCAGGCAAAAGTACTGGGGTGGGGTGCCATTGCCTTCCCCGGTCAAGTATAGCCATCTTCATTTATAGCCATCTTCATTTATTATCTTAGTTATATCCTCTGCGTAATTTGCTGCTTCACCTTGAACTTTTATGGTATAGCAATGGCTTCTTTCCTTCAACTTCATGGACCAGGCTATGCTGCCTTAAACTTTTTTTCTGCAGCTTCCTCACCTCTCTCAGCCTTCCTAGAATTGATGAGAGTTGGGGCCATGCTCTGGGTTAGGCTTTGGCTTAAGGGAATGTTGTGGCTGGTTTGATCTTCTATCTAGACCACCAAAACTTTCTCCATTTCAGCAATAAAGCTGTTTCACTTTCTCCTCATTCATGTATTCACTAGAGTAGCACTTTTCATTTCCTTTAAGTATGTTTCTTTGCATTCACAACTTGGCTAACTGTTTGGCACAGGAGGCCTACCTGCCTGTCTCAGCATTTGACTTGACTTCTTCACTAAGCTTCGTCATTTCTAGGTTCTCTTTTATAACGATGGCTCATCAACCTGCCAGTGCAGGAGATGCTGGAGATGCCAGTTTGGTCCCTGTGTCAGAAAGATCCCCTGGAGAAGGAAATGGCAACTTACTCCAATATTCTTGCCTGGAAAATCCCATGGACAGAGGAGCCTGGCGGGCTGTAGTCCATGGGGCCAAAAGAGTCAGACACGACTGAGGGACTAAGCATGGAGCAGCAAGAGACGTGTGACTCTTCCTTTCACTTGAATGCTTAGAGGCCATTGTAGGGTTATTAACTGGCATGCTTTCAATACTGTTGTGTCTTAAGGAATAGGGAGGCCCAGGGAGAGGGAGAGAGACGAGGAGGATATCTGGTCAGTGGAGCAGTCAGAACACACACAACATTAAGTTTGCCATCTATACAGGCACAGCTTGTGATGCCCCCTAAGAACTACAATAGTAACATCAAAAATCACTAATCACATTTCACCATTATAAACATAATAATAATAATGAAAATGTTTTAAGTATTTAAAGAATTTTATATTTTTAGGTGCACTGCATGGCTTGTGGGATCTTAGTTCCCCAACCAGGGTTTGAACCCAGGCCCTTGGCAGTGAGAGCATGGAGTCCTAACCACTGGACTGCCAGGGAATTCCCTAAGTATTTCAAGAATTATCCAAATGTGACACAGAGACATAAAGTAAGCAAATGCTGCTGGGAAAATGGTATGGATAGACTTGTCGGACACACAAGGTTGCCACAAATCTTCAATTTGTAAAAAATTCAGTATCTGTGAAGCGCAATAAAATGAAGTACAACAAAATGAGGTGTGCCTGTACTTCATGCCACTGAGCTATTCACTTAGAAATGATTAAGATGGCAGATTTTATGTAATGTGCATTTCATTACAACTAAAAATAGCAAAAACCTTCTTGAAAACAATTCTCTCTCCAGTTACTTCTTCTTCTTTTTTTAAAAAAAGCTTGTTTTGTACTGGAGTATAGCTGATTAACAATGTTGTGAGTTTCAGTTGGACAGCAAAGGACTCAGCCATACATGTACGTATAATCCATTCTCCCCTAAATTGTCCTCCCATCCAGCCTGCCACATAACATCGAGCAGAGTTCCCTGTGCTATACAATAGGTCCTGTTGGTTATCCACTTTAAATATTTCAGAGTGTACATGTCCATCCCAAACTCCCTAACTATCCTTTCTCCCCATCCTTTCCATTGGCAACCGTAAGCTCTCTAAGTTTATGAGTCTCCTTCTGTTTTGTAAATTGATTTGTATTATTTCTTTTTAGATTCCACATATAAAGGATATCATATGATATTTCCCCTTCTCTGTCTGACTTACTTCACTCAGTATGACAATCTCTAGGTCCATCCACATTGCTACAAATGGCATTATTTCATTCTTTTTAATGGCTGAGTGATATTCCATTATATACATGTACCACATCTTCTTTATCCATTCCTCTGTCGATGGATATTTAGGTTGCTTCCATGTCTTCGCTATCATAAATAGTTCCCAGTTACTCTTAACAGCAAGACATTGTTTATTGACAATATTGAAAATGTCTATTGACATTCGCTGTCTCCAATTTATCTTCTCCCATTTTCTTTTGAGCTTATTCCACTGAAGCTGTGTCCATCTCATCACTAGAACTCTTAATGGCTAGGTCGTTGCTGACACTAACCCTGATGCTCAGTTCACAGAGACTCTCAGGGCTCCTCTCACTTCCTCTGTGGGCAGCATTTGATCCAAGTGACCAGTCCCTTCCATGAAACATGCTCCTTGCCTGCTTCCAGGAGCACACACTCCCTTGGCTTTCCTGTCATCTCAGGGGCTCCTTCTGCCTCCTTTGCTGCTCCCTCCTCGTCTCAACTCTTTGTATCTTCTCCATCTCCCACTCCCCCCAACCTCCCCCCCCCCCACAAGCCGCACACAGCTTCAGGGCTTTAAGTACCACAAATGCATCCTGCCAGCTCCCAAAGTTTGAATGGATAAGTGTTTCCTGGGCTTCTACTTCATGGCAGGCTGAAGATGGTGTAGGTGCTGGGATACAGCAACTACTAAAGCAAAAGTTTGGGAAGAGAGACAATAAGAAAACACACACACAATACTCCTACAAAGATTAGGAGTATTAGAGTATTAGATGTTTCTTAAGAGCATCTAATCTACTTTTTTTTTTTTGCACCAGTCAGCATTCCAGGATAGAGCTCTTATTCCCACTCATGTTTTTAGAGTACTGCTCTTAAGTACAGTACACCTAGCTCATTAACTGTGGCTGGGCCATAATTAATGGGGAGTAGTGATTTCTAAAACTGGATTCATGCACACATCCAAGCCACATTAAAATTTCAACTGAGAGAGGACTTCCTTGTGGTCTAGTGGTTGAGACTCAGTGTCAGTGTGGGCGGTTTGGGTTCAACCCCTGGTTGTGGAACTAAGATCCCATATGCTATGTGGTACAGCCAAAATAATATAAAATAAAATAGCCTATTCCCAAACTTTCTTTAAAAATTTCAACTTAAAATCTCTACAAAGTCTTTTTCCTTTCTATCTGAAAAAAAATGAAGCTGGTCACAGAGAATAGACAGATGAGGGGTTTCCACTGTCCTGCTAAGGTGGGCAACGGGCAAAGGGACTCATGAAAACTCATAGCCAGTACAGAGACAGGGCCAGACCTGTCTTTTGGAAAGATGTCTGCAGGTGTTGGGGGGTGGTGAGTGGAAAGTGGGGCTGTCAGGACTGGGATGCTAACCCTGTCCGTGGCTCTCATGCCCTTTGGTTACTGGGAGGTGGGCTGATCCCTCCTAAAGTCCCCTGGTTCTGGCTACGTTGGGAAGATGACTAGGGAAGGGCAAATTGGAAGCAAAGACACCAGGGATGTGCTGGTTGTGTAATAGGGAAGAACAAATCTGATTCCTTAATTGGATCTGTTTCTTTGTTATTTTATTGCTTTTGCTATAAGTTGAGAATGTTGCCTACTGAAATATACATGATAGCCCATTCTCAGGGCTCTCATCCTTAATGATATAACTCTTTTCCATTCATATAGAGATAAAAAGTTGCAGAACGTAAAATAACATTTGTCTTATTGGACGTTTATAGGAACATTGTGACAGGACCCTACATGGACAGCCCCAAGAACAAAGGATTCCCGCACCAAGAGGTTTGCAACAACCAACCATACTCCCTCCCCTTTTAGTATAAAGGAGGCCTGAGCCTTAACTTGGGGAAGATGGCTCTTTGGGACACTAGTCCACCATCTTCTTGGTCTGCTGGCTTTCTGAATAAAGTCACTATTCCTTGCCCCAACAACACGTCTCTCAATTTATTGGCTTGTTGTGCAATGAACACTATGAGCTTAGTCTGGGTAACTGTTGTTCTCTACCCTCTCCTCCAGTCCTCTTTCCACCCAGCTCTGTGTGCTCTTCAGACTGAATCGCCAGACCCTTGCCTTCCAGCTTCCAGCAGGGTTTGCCCTTGGGAAGGCAGTAGTAGGAGCAGAGTGGGAGAAGAGCAGTGGCCACTGTATTCCCTCCTCCACAGACCTTTCCAGTGGCTTCTAACCGTATCCACTCTCTCAGCTTGCTTTACTGCAGTCCCCACAGCTCCTCCCCGTGTACTTGGCCAGCTTCCTGGATTTTCTTACTGCTGCCCTCTGCTCTGCCAACTGCCCTTCCCTTAGTTTGCCCATGCCCTAATTGCTTCCAAGGGGCACCACAGCCCTGACAGCTCTCACTGCACATTTCCAAGACCTCCGCTGTGCAGGAGCCTCCTAAGTTCCCATCCCGGGTTCAGTTTCACTCTCTACACAATGGGGGTAATAATAGGTGATGTGATGTGAGAGGCATAAAGGAAAACTCTTCCCACATGTTGCCTCTACTCTCAATACTCCTGACACGGTCACCAAATGTGGGGGTTTTTTCCCTCCCCTACACCAAAAAATTCAGTGACACCAGCTGGGCGTGCTACAGTTTAACTCAATTCTGACATTGTCTACATGGAAGCAGTACTAGAGCTCACAGGTTAAGGGCTCCCTCCTACAAGACTGCTTTAATTTCACATACCAGTCACAGGTTCAGGTGTTACCTGTGCTTTAAAAAAAATTTTTTTTTATTATTTACTTATTTTTATTTTTGGCTGCGCTGAGTCTTCGTTGCGTGTGGGCTTTTCTCTAATTGTGGTGAATGGGCTTCTTGTTTCAGTGGCTTCTCTTGTTGCAGCGCATGAATTCTAGGTACACGGGCTTCAGTAGCTGTGGCACACAGGCTTAGTTGCCCCAAGGCACGTGGGAATCTTCCTGGACCAAGGACTGAACTGGTGTCCCCTGCACTGACAGGCAAATTCTTAACCACTGGACCACTAGGGAAGTTCCCCTGGAAGCTTTCTGAATCCCATCCTTTTGAGGTTTTATGGAGACTTCCTTAACAGGCATGCTTGATTGAATCATTGGTCACTGGTGATTGATTCAACCTCTAGCCCCCTTCCCAACCCAGAGGTTCAGATCAGATCAGTCGCTCAGTCGTGTCCGACTCTTTGCGACCCCATGAACCACAGCACGCCAGGCCTCCCTGTCCATCACCAGCTCCCGGAGGTCACTCAGACTCACATCCATCGAGTCAGTGATGCCATCCAGCCATCTCATCCTCTGGTGTCCCCTTCTCCTCCTGCCCTCAATCCCTCCCAGCATCAGAGTCTTCTCCAATGAGTCAACTCTTCGCATGAGGTGGCCAAAATACTGGAGTTTCAGCTTGAGCATCATTCCTTCCAAAGAAATTCCAGGATTGATCTCCTTCAGAATGGACTGGTTGGATCTTCTTGCAGTCCAAGGGACTCTCAAGAGTCTTCTCCAACACCACAGTTCAAAAGCATCAATTCTTCAGCACTCAGCTTTCTTCACAGTCCAGCTCTCACATCCATACATGATCACAGGAAAGACCATAGCCTTGACTAGGCGAACCTTTGTTGGTAAAGTAATGTCTCTGCTTTTGAATATGCTATCTAGGTTAAGGTTAAGTGGTTGCAATTGAAAGTTCCAGCCCTCTAATCACATGGTTCATTCCCCTGGTAACCAGCCCCCATTCTTGGGGTCTTTCCAAAAGCCACCTACTAACAGAAACTTAGGTGTGACTGAAAGGGATTTGATATGAATAATAAGACACAGGTTTTGCCTTTATGGCTCTGGAGCTTTTTCAGAAATGAGAACACAAGAACAGTTATTTGAACAAAAGATGCTCCATCGCTCTTATCATTTGGGAAATTTCAAAGATTTCTGGAGTTGTGAGCCCAGGATGGAGGATGAAGATCAAATGTATATTTCTTATTATAAATCACAACATCACAGTGGGGAAATTTGAAGCAACTGAAGGCAGCCACTGGCCTGATGAGTTAACTGATCAAAATGGGCCACGTGAAGCCCCTCCTGCCTCTTTTTCTTTAACCCAGATGGAACAAGTGGTTTCACTAAAGTAGGGCCAGCGCGGATGGGAGGAAGAATCTTTTGGATTCCTCTCCATCTAGTTTGATTCAGGCATCGTTGTTAGGGAGCACCTTGATGGACTAGTACAGAAGTCAAGAAGTCCAGAGTTGTGGGTGCTAGAAGTCCACCTTTCCAGGTGTGAATCTTGGTTCCACCACTTTCTGTTTGTGTAACCTCAAGCAAATTAATAACCTTCTCTGTGCCTCACTCTCCTTACCTCTAAAATGGAGTTAAAATATCTCCGTCAGAATAAGGGAAGGTGGGGCTATGTGTAGAAATATGTGTGAGTGCTACGCCACTGGTGATTTTAAGAAGAAAAAACAACTTGGGAAACAAGTGGGGGTGCTGCTAGTTTGCAAGGCGAGTTCAGGAAGGCTTCTCTGAGAAGCTGGTATTTGAGCTGAGGCTTTGGTGAAGGGAGGGACAGCAGCTGGTCCAAGTTCACACAGCAGGTTATAGGTGAAACTAGGGTGCAATCCCAGGACTCTTTTTGTTTTTTAATTACAATATTGTGACGGTTTTTGTTATTCATCAACATAAATCAGCCATAGGTATACATATGTCCCCTCCCTCTTGAACCCCCTCCCACCTCCCTCCCTGCCCCACCCCTCTAGGTTGTCACAGAGGCGTTGTGTTCCCTGCACCATACAGCGAGTTCCCACTGGCTATGTATTTTACATATAGACTCTTAACCTTTAGGTTTGCCCCCAAGCAGCCTCCTGGCTTTCCAGACGCTACTCTACTTTCTGGTTTCTGAATATGGAACTCCAGGCAGGGCAGAGAAGTCCCTGGAGAGAGAGGAAATTCTAAAGAGCTGGTTATCAGGAGCCCCCTAAAGTAACCAAACTGTTCACCCAACTCAACTCCTCAGATTAGTATCAAGCCCAGCCGGCTCAGCGCCTCCTCTGCATGGCACAGATAATGGGTACCTTGCCTATCTCCCAGAGCAATTATAGAGATAAAATAACTGAAGCTCAGTTTCCCAACTCTCAGGCCAGGCCACACTCAGACCCTTGCCATCATTCAGGAAACAAACCCCAACATCTTCCCCTGACTCCTGAAGCCACACTCCTGGCCTCATGTCTTGTCCCTGGGGTCCCAAAACTGTCCTACCCTCCCTGTCTGCATCCGATCTGGTCTAGATGATCTGGAGGTCAGGTGGGGAGGGGCCTTTATTGGGACGTACTGAGCAGGGCCTCTCAAATCTGCCTACCCCAGAAAACCTGCCCCCTTGGACCAATATGCATCCCAGGGTATAGCCCGGATGGTGATTAGGGGGCACCCCCCATCTCCTGCAGTCCTTCACGTGTCACGTGTCTGAAACTTGCAGCTTTGGGGGCCACAGCATGGGTGGGGGACCATGGGAGGTCCTTCGCTGTGGCCAACACAACCCTTTCTCCTCTGCCAGGCCAACCTTTGACCGACCTCTCTGTTTCCTGGTTCCCCCATAAAAACAGTGGGTGGGTGGAGGGTGAGCTGAGGTCATCATGCAGAAGGTTTCAGGCTGGCAGCAGAGTCCAGCATTGTCCTGTGGTCTCTCTTTGTGATCTTGAGTAAGTTCCTTCCCCTTCCTAATCCTCTGTTTCCCCTTCTGTACAATGTGGGCTTTAGACTAGCTCTACATTTCCAAACTCATCACTTGGGGAGCTGGGTCCTCCTCCAGACTCCCTGAATTTGTATCCCTAGGGGCCAGTTCTTTCCACTAAGACCTCCAGCTAAAACTGTACACCCCTCAATTCCACCTTGCTTCCTTGCATTCTTTCTTTACTGCCTATCACCATCCCACTCCCTGCATGCTTTATGCTGACTTTGGTTTTTGTCTGTGTCTATTCACCTGCTGGTATGTAATCTCCAGGAGGACAGGGATATTTATCTATTTATTTGGTCTGTTACTGGTTCTGTTACTGCACTCAGGCTTTTTCTAGTTGTGCTGAGCAGGGGGCTACTCTTCATTGTGGCGCGAGGTCTTCTCAATGCCGTGACTTTTCTTGTTGCGGAGTATGGGTTCTAGGGCTCCTGGGCTTCAGTAGTGGTGGCACATGGGCTAAGTTACCCAAGGTATGTGGAATCTTCCCTGACCAGGGATTGAACCTCATGTCCTCTGCATTGGCAGGCAGATCATTAACCACTGGGCCACCAGGGGAAGTACCCACATGTGCTTTGATTTTCTCTTGTGTAAACACTCAGGAATGAGATGGCTGTGTGGTAAATGTATGGTGTGATGGATGACTCTCAGTGACACTGGCTGAAGGAATGGTGTCCTGGCACAAACTCCTCAGGTACAGTCAGGTGTCTCTGGGCTGAAATATCTGGATCCTGAGATAAGTCCTGAGGGGTGCCTTCCTTTCTGCCTTCTGTGGAGTTTGGGGTTTTACACCCAAACCTCAGCCTCTGAGGATACCCAGTGTTGAGATTCTGATGGGTTGATCCCACCTTACAGGAACCCAGGCTTTCCTTAGGAGTGAGTCAGCTCACAAGCACCTTCATTAGCTTAGCGTCCTGAAGGTTGATAATTATTATTGTGAACAGATACCCGCAAACTTGCCAGCCTGCGTCCTGCATCTTCTGACTTTTTATGAGCCTGAGGTGTTCTTCTTGTCTTCTGGTGATAATCCAAGATGAGTTGTTCATTTGTTTATTCACTCATAGCACCTTCATTGAATCCTCCCTGTGTTAGGCCAAATCTAGGTACTGAAGAAACATTTGTGAAAAAGACACAATTTCTGCTGTCAGGGAACATTTAGGGTGAGGGAAGAAAAGATGTAGGTCAGTCAGTTCAGTGGCTCAACTGTTTGCGACCCCATGGGCTGCAGCATACCAGGCTTCCCTGTCCATAACCAACTTCCAGAGCTTGCTCAAACTCATGGAGTTTGCTCACTTTATGGAGTCAGTGATGCCATCCAACCATTTCATCCTCTGTCACACCCTTCTCCTCCCACCTTCAATCTTTCCCAGTATCAGGATCTTTTCCAATGTGTCAGTTCTTCGCATCAAGTGGCTAGAGTATTGAAGATTCAGCTTCAGCATCAGTCCTTCCAATGATATTCAGGACTGATTTAAGTAAAAACAAGTAAATAAAATAATCTCATTTCAGGCAGCATTAAATTTTGTGAAGATAATATAACAGGATAGTGAATGAGGGGAACTTAAGATAGGGCAGCAGGGAATGGAGAAGGCAATGGCACCCCACTCCAGTACTCTTGCCTGGAAAATCCCATGGATGGAGGAGCCTGGTAGGCTGTGGTCCATGGGGTTGCTAGGAGACAGACACGACTGAGCGACTTCACTTTCACTTTTCACTTGCATGCATTGGAGAAGGAAATGGCAACCCACTCCAGTGTTCTTGCCTGGAGAATCCCAGGGACAGGGGAGCCTGGAGGGCTGCCGTCTCTGGGGTCGCACAGAGTCGGACACGACCGAAGTGATTTAGCAGCAGTAGCAGCAGCAGGGAAATCCTCTGAGATGGAATATTTGAAGCAAAGAGTGGGCTATATGATTATTCAGAGTTGCCCTGTAGCCATATACATCTATTGAGCACTTAAAATGCAGCATTTATATTGTGATGTGCTGTAGTGTAAAATACACACAAGATTTAAAAAACTAATGTCTTTTTTTTTTTTTGACAGTGGTTCTTTTTTTTAAAAAAATTATTTACTTACCTTGTTTTACCAGGTCTGAGTTGTGGCATGGGGGATTTTTAGTTGTGGCGTGTGAACTTAGTTGTGGGATGTGAGATCTAGTTCCCTGACAAGAAATCGAACCCAGGGCCCTTGCACTGGGAGTGCAGCCTTAGTCATTGGACCACCAGGGAAGTCCCCAAAATATCTTAATAATACTTTTCCTGTTAGTTATAGGTTGATCAGTCCTGAATGTTCATTGGAAGGACTGATGTTGAGGCTGAAACTCCAATACTTTGGCCACCTGATGTGAAGAACTGACTCATTTTGAAAAGACCCTGATGCTGGGAAAAATTGAAGGCGGGAGGAGAAGGAAACGATAGAGGATGAGGTGGTTGGATGGTATCACGGGCTCAAAGGACATGAGTTTGAGTAAACGCTGGGAACTGGTGATGGACAGGGAGGCCTGGAGTGTTGCAGTCCATGGGGTCACAAAGAGTCGGACACAACTAAGCGACTGAACTGAACCTAACAGGTTGAGATGATAATATTTAGAACATGTTGGAGTAAATAAAATATGTTATTTCACCTTTTAGTTTTCCCTTTAAAAAATGTACCAACTAAGTAAATTTAGTATGCAGTTTAGCACCGAAGAATTGATGCTTTCGAATTGTGGTGCTAGAGGACTCTTGAGAGTCCCTTGGACTGCAAGGAGATCAAACCAGTCAATCCTAAAGGAAATCAACCCTGAATACTCACTGGAAGGACTGATGCTGAAGCTCCAATACTTTGGAGCTGATGTGAAGAGCCGACTCATTAGCAAACACCCAGATACTCGGAAAGATTGAAGGCCAAAGGAGAAGACGGGTGGTAGAGGATCAGATGGTTGGATGGCATCACTGACTCAATGGACATGAGTTTGAGCAAACTCTGGGAGATAGTGGAGGACAGACGTGCCTGGCATTCTGCAGTCCACGGGGCTGCAAAGAATTGGACACGACTTCACAATTGAACAACAACTGCATTGTACTCCCACTGGACAGCAATGGTTTCTGTAAAAGCATCCTAAGCAGAGAGATGTGAAATCAAAGGTCCTAAGGTAGGAACTGGAGGATGCTGGGGCAGAGCGGGCCCAGGAAAGAGGAGCAAAAATCGGAGTGGAACAAATTCAGTAGGATCTTGGTTTCAGCTCTCTGAGGAATGGGTTTTAATTTAAGTGTAGTGGGGAAGCAGTTTCAAGCAGGCAAGTGGCAAAGTCTGAAGTACGTTTTAACAGACCCCTGGACTGCTAAGTGCCAAACCGACTGCGGGCCAGTCTGTCCTAAATATTATCATCTCAACCTGTAGCCTTCCCCCGGACTCGGTTTACCCACATGCTATAAAATGAGGCTGTTAGGGCCTTTGTCCCCATTCTGCTCCAGCCCCATCAAACTTTGGAGGGAGCGGCCGGAGGCGCCTCCTCGATGACTCGGCGCTCGGCTGGCCAGGCGCCGGCGAGTCGCTCGCTCGATTGGTCGGGTCGGGGCAGGCCTGAGTGCGGCCGGCCAGCGCCATTGAGGAGCCGCGGAGAGGAAGCGCCGCGCAGTGCCGGGCTGGGGCGGGTGGTCCGGACACCGACAGGTACGGGCCGAGGCGGGGCGGCGCTGGGCGGCGAGCAGGGCCGGGAGACTCAGGGCGGGCGTGGACCCGCGGTCGGCTGCTCGGGATCTGCTTCAGACCTAGAGGCCCGGGCCCGCCCGCGGGGAGCGCGGCGCGGGGAGCCTGGGGTCCCCACCGTCGGGCCCTCCGAGATCCTCGGTGAAGTCCTGGGGCGTCCGAGCCCCCGACGTCCCCGAGCGCCCCGCCCTCACTGGGACCCACGCGTCCGAATCTCTGCGGGCACCATAGCCACGCGCTCGGAAGTCCTGAGCCTCTCGGGACTCCGGCGTCCGTGTCCTGGGGAGTGCGAGCCCCCGCCAGACCCTGCATCCTCTCCAGGGTCGGGGAAGCTTGGTGCCCGAGGATGAAGGGGGTGTCAACCCGTGTCTCCCCGCCGGAGCCTTGGTCTCCACACGAGAGCCCAGTGTATGAGCCTCGTTACCTGTTCCTAAGAAGGATCTCCAGTCAGGGTTCTAGAGGGTCTTAACCACCCGCTTCTCCAGCCTTTGGGGTCACGGTCTGGGCTGCGGACATCAGGCCTCAAACCTCTTTGCCCCTCGCCCTCCGGGGTCATGCCCTGGCTGAGCCCCTCCTTCCCGGGGCTTGGGGACACCTGGACCTGTTCTCTCCTGGCTCTATCTGGTACGTGGGGTCTCCGTCCCCCAGAGCAGGGCGTAGGGTTCTGAGCAGAGAGGAGGCGCATGGTCTGGGGGGAGCGTCGCCTCGCCTCCTGGGCTGTTTCCTTCCTCCGGGGCCCCAGGCCTGGCTCCCACCCCTCTCCTGCCGCTGATCTCCGAGCTCCTTGTGCAACCTTCCGCCCCGCCGCCTCCGCTCCTGTCGCCAGCCCTTCCTACTTAGGACTCCAGCCGCCCCTCATGGGAGGGGCCTGGCTCAAGGTCATGGCCAGCTGTCTGCCCGCCGGTGGGCTGAGCACTGATCTCCAGTGTCACCTGCCCCACCAATTAGGGGAGGCCAGGTGGGGCTTAGTGTCAGACAGCTGCGAAGTCCTGATGGACAGGAGTGTAAGCACTTTGGGATTCTGGCCAGCCTGGGGGCCCTTCCTGACACCGGATTCCTTAAGGGAATCCTTGAAGTGGCCTCAAGCCTGGTTTAGATGCTTAGCAGAGTTAATGGATGCCGTCTGGCTTGGGCCTTAACCTATTGCCCAGGGCGTTTTATAGTGCCTCTCACCCCATCTTCTTTTTACCTTCAGGAGAAGTAGATCTTGTGTACAAACTGATAGTTGTTTCCCTTTATTCCTACTCAGAGAGCACTTGTAGTTGGCACTTGAGAGTTTGTTGGCATTTAGGGCCAGAATCAATGGCAGTTAGTTCAAAAATAAAGAGTACTCCGACTTTGGCTCTTTGTTTAAGTGTGTTTGGAGTTTGCATAGTAAGACTAGATTAGTCAGATTCATGTTTCGTTTTCAAAGATTTACTCATTTAAAGTTATAATAAAGAAATGTTTCCTTTATTCTTATTTTAAGAAACTTGTTCTTGTAATCTCTTCTTTAAATAAATGTACCCGATAATTTTTAGCAGATCGTAATTTTACATAAAATGTGCTTTACAAAATATCTTTGGAAAGAAATTAGTGTTCCCAGGTGGCTCAGTAATAAAGAATCTGCCTGCCATTGAAGGAGACTAAAGAGACTCGGCTTTGATCCCTGTATCAGGAAGATCCCCTGAAGTAGGAAGTGTCAGCCCACTCCAGTATTCTTGCCTGGGAAATCTCATGGACAGAAGGGCCTGGTGGGGCTGTAGTCCATGGGGTCACAAAAGAGTCAGACATGACTTAGCAACTAAATAACAACAAAGCAGTTATTTTCTTATATGTTTTTACTGTCATTGTTGACAAATAAGAGTTAATTTAATCTGGAAATGCAGAGCACTGTTGACGAATAAAAAACAAATTTTCCTGCAGGTTAACTCTTAAAGAGCTTTGTGTTTGGGGGGTTTTGGTGGGTGGAGGCCTCTCAGTTGGCCTAAGAGTGTCTTCTGGCACTAAGATGAATCACTGGAGGTGGGGCAGAGTGCTTGGAAAGGATTCAGAAAGGGCCAGTTCCAAGTGGGATGCCTGCCACAGCAAACCTGGAGCGTCAGGCTTGGTGGGTTAGTGTCCCACATGCTTGGCTCAGACCAAGATGTGGAGCCCACATCTGCTGCTGCTAAGTTACTTCAGTCGTGTCTGACTCTGTGCAACCCCATAGATGTCTGGCAGCCCACCAGGCTCCGCCGTCCCTGGGATTCTCCAGGCAAGAACACTGGAGTGGGTTGCCATTTCCTTCTCCAGTGCATGAAAGTGAAAAGTGAAAGTGAAGTCGCTTAGTTGTGTCCGACTCTTAGCGATCCCATGGACTGCAGCCTACCAGGCTCCTCTGTCCATGGGATTTTCCAGGCAAAAGTACTGGAGTGGGTTGCCATTGTCTTCTCCGAACTGGGATCTACTAGCTGAGAAATCTTGATACCCGTTTAAACTTTTGTGTCTCAAGTTCCCTGTGTTAATTTTATGGAATTCTAAAAATAATTTATTTTTTGTAGTGCTAACGGACACCAGTTATTATGGTGGACAGTAATAAATCAGTACTGGATGTGAATACTATAGCTAGAACCAGAACTTTTCTGGTGTTTGTAGTTACTGAGTAAGGTATTGTATTAGCATCAGCTGGTGTCCAAATACCAGTAATGCAGTTCTAGGACATTTAAGAACAGTGATAAACCACTGCTGTCTCCCTTCCACTTATATCATTTAACAAATGATCCTGATAAACAGATTTGCAAAATTGATTTCAGGAACGTTTAAGAGGATCATTGCAGAATATGAAGTTCATTGATATAATCTCTTAGGCCATTTTTCTTTTTTTTTGACTGTGTTGGGTCTTCATTGGACTTCTCAGGTGGCACTGGTGGTCAAGAACCCACCTGCCAGTGCAGGAGACATAAGAGACTTGGGTTCGATCCCTGGGTGAGGAAGATCCCCTGGAGGAGGAAATGACGATCCAATCCGGTATTCTTGCCTGGAGAATCCCATGGACAGAGGAGGCTGGCAGGCTACAGTCCATGGGGTTGCGAAGAGTTGGACATGACTGAGGCAACTTAACACACGCGGGTCTTCATTGCTTTTCTTGGGCTTTCTCTAGTTGCAGGGAGTTGGGGCTACTCTTCATTGCAGTGTGAGCACTCCTCCTTGCGGTGGCTTCAGTTGTTGAGGAGCACAGATTCTAGGGCATGGCAGTTCAGTAGTTGTAGCGCATGGGCTTAGTTGCCCTGAGGCATGTGGGATCTTCCTGGACCAAGGTTTGAACCTGTGTCTTCTGCATTGGCAGGCAGACTCCCATCCAATGTGCCACCGGAGAAGTCCCTCTTGAGCCATTTTTGACAGGGTTTCTCATCCTTGGTATTGTTGGCATATTGGGCTGGATAATTCTTTGCTGTGAAGGGCTATCTTGTGCGTTGTAGGGAGTTCAGCAACTTCCATGGCCCGTCAGCTCTCACAAGGTACCAGTGGCAAAATTCCAGCCCCGCCCCAGCCCCCAGTCATAATATTCAGAAATATCTCTAGATGTTGCCAGGTCGCATATGGATAGAAACTCTGATCAGGACAGCCTAATGCCCAGGTCAGTCACCAAAAGCAATCAGTTTAATGATCCGTTACATCAAAAAGATGCACAACTGTGAATTGTAGGTAATTTTTGGTTAATTTATAAGTGACCATTCTTTGCAGCTGCATCAGTATGTAATGTATTGGTTTGGCCCTCCATTTACTAGTGGTGGCATCTTAACAGTGCTTCCCATCCATCATTCTTTTTTTTTTTTTATATTGAAGTTAGTTTCAGGTGTGCAGCAAAGTGGTTCAGTTCTAAATATATATATTTCAGGTTTATTTTCCATTATAGGTTATTATACAGTATCGAATATTGTTCCCTATGTTACACAGTAGATCATTGTTGCTTAAATCCATTTTATATATAGTAGTGTGTCTGCTAATCCCATACTCCTAATTTATCCCTCCCTTCTTCCGCCTTTAGTAACTAAGTTTATTTTCTATGTCTGTGAGTCTGTTTCTGTTGTATATATAGATTCATTTGTATTTTTTTAGATTTCACATATAAATGATATCATATAGTATTTGTCTTTCTCTGTCTGACTTCACTTAGTTTGATATTCTCTAGGTCCATGCATGTTGCTGCAAATAGCAATATTTTCTTTCTTTTTAAAAAATGTTTATTCATTTGGCTTCATCATGTTTTATGGCACGTGGTGTCTCCATTGTATTTGTCGGGATCTCTTGCTGAGACACGTGGACTTCCTAGTTGTGGTGTATGGGCTCAGTAGTTGTGGCTTGGGGACTCCAGAGCATGTGGGCTTCAGCAGCTGTAGCGTGTGGGCTTGACTGCTCTGAGGAATGTGGGGTCTTAGTTCCCTGACCAGGAAGTGAACCTGTGTCCCCTGCATTGCTTAGCCTCTAGACCAGAGGAGTCCCTTTCCTTCTTTTCTTTATGGCTGAGTAGTATTCCATTGTATGTGTAAACCACACCTTCTTTATCCGGTCATCTGTTGACAATACTTGTGTTGCTTTCATCTCTTGGCTATTGTAAATGGTGGTGCTGTGAACAATCACCCCATCTTTTCTTAAATCTGTGCTTTGTATCCATCTACTTTCAGGACAGATCGAGTAGGATATCATCTTGGAAAAATTGTTTGTTTTTTCTGTTCATTTTCTTTTTTTTTTTCTTCTTCCATAGATTCTTCCGTGACCATGAGAGAGAGAAATAAAGAATAATCCATGAGTTTTAAACACCTTGTCTTGAGGATATAGTCATGTTGGAAGGTCTTGTAGCCTGGGTTCTTAATACCTACCTGGGGAAATATGTCAATAACCTGAACACTGACCAGCTGTCCGTTGCGCTTTTGAAAGGTGAGTATATGTGTCTCTTTTTGGTGAACTGTGCTTTGCAGATTGGATATCTATTTTTATATTCTTTTTGTTGTATTGAGAATAATAAACCTTAATGGCCAGACAGCTTTGTTCCAAATATGTGCAAAAGAAAATAATGTTCCCCCATAGGACACTGATTATTATTATTATAGGGTAACTTAAGTAGGTAGCTGTATTGTCATAGAGTTTAGGGAAGTATTACATAATAATAATAATTTTAAAAAGACCATACTACTGGTGACTATGCTTTGCCCCAGTTAATGTTTTTAGTTTTGTAGGGCTTTATGGAAGCAGCCAGGATGTAGTGACAGTGGCATTAGCTTCAGCTTCAAGTCCTGCTGTTACTTGTTAGCTATATGAACAAGTCATTGCAGTTCTGAGCCTCAGTTTCTTTCAGTTAGTGGGCAGTATACCTCTGTGGGTTGCTGTAAGGATCAAGTGGAGTGGCCTTTGAAGCTCCTTTCCTGCTGGTGTGTAATACATACCCACATGTTACTGTAGGGTCTTCAGAGAGAGTTTATGGGATCTTGTCTTGCTGACTAGTAAAATACCTAAAGCTTGAGACATTTTCACCCTGACAAACTATACTTCCTAAATACAGCCCAGTGGTTTGATGAGGGGATTGGGAAAGTGTTTTCTTCTCCTTCCTTGCTTTAAGTTCTCTGCTCAAATCAAACTGGAACCCTTTAACACGTCTAAGAAAAGAAAGAAGATCAAATTAGTTTGTAAACATGTAGAATCATAGAAAGAGGAAAGGGGGCCTCAAACATAGAGGAAACCTCCTGGGCTTCCTTGGGAGTGTGAGTTTTGGCAAGTGTACTGGGGCAGGTTAGGGGGCTGGCCATGAAGCAGATGTGTGGACAGCCAAGCACAGGTGCAGTGATTTACTGTTCCCAGAAGCAGCATTCTCTGGGGTTTCCTGACCCACCCAAGCCAGGGGCAGGATCACGGCAGTGATAGGCCACAGGGAGCTTGCAGGGTTGCACCTCCCTGCTCCCTTTCTTTCATTGGAAACAGCAGTGGCTTCTTTCCTATTCTTTTTTTTTTTCCCTGGGAAAGGGCGGCGTTTAAAGTATAATAGTAGTGTTGAGTTTATGTCTTTGGTCACGTACTGAAGTTCTCAGACACACTGTGAAGCTAACGGGATGAACAGGGGGTAGGTTACTGGGCCCAGAAGGAGCCCTGCAAACCACAACATTGCTGACAACAGAGCTGGCTTTCTCAAGAGGGATGTGGTCAGGATGTTTGCTAAAGAAATTAATGAATAGAAATTGGTACCTGATCAGTTATCACGTCTCCACTGATAATAGACTTTGAACCTCAGCAATTTTATTTATTTATTTTTTAAAGTTATTATTCCTTATTTATTTTGGCTGCGCCAGGTATTAGTTGCAGCATATGAGCTCTTAGTTGTGGCATGTGGGATCTGGTTCCATGACTAGGGATTGAATCCGGGCCCCCTGCATTGGGAGTGAGGAGTCTTAGCCCCTGGACCACCAGGCAAGTCCCTGAAAAGGATTCAGCCTGCATGTGGACTCTGCATGAAAGGGTGCTTGACTAAGTAGCCAGGTGTGCACTGGGTGGGGAGGGGGCAGCCTCAGTGGATCACCTGGTCTCTGCGATCTCTGGACTAGGTCCTAGCACCCCTCCATCGTGACTCTGACTCTGTTCTAACTCTGATTCAAGGACTCTGACTTCCATGAGATGTGGGGGATGGGATGGAGCTGGGCTGGGCTGGACTCTAACCTGCTGCCTTCTAGTATACAGAGTGGGCATACTTGTCCTGCAGGAATGACCACCTTAATCCCACATAGGGCCTTCCACAATGGGTAGTTCTCCCATTTATCCTTTTGCCAAGCAAGCTGCTACATTTTACATCTGTCTTTGTTTCAGTTTTTTTTTTTTTTTTAATTAAAAAAAATCCAGACCGTAAGACATACCCACTACCCAGAATTGACCAGTGTTAATGGAAAATACCATGGGTGGAGGAGCCTGGTAGGCTGCAGTCCATGGGGTCACGAAGAGTCAGACACGACTGAGCGATTTCACTTTCACGCATTGGAAATGGTAACCCACTCCAGTGTTCTTGCCTGGAGAATCCCAGGGAGGGGGAGCCTGGTGGGCTACCGTCTATGGGGTTGCACAGAGTTGGACACGACTGAAGTGACTTAGCAGCAGCAGCAGCAACAACCAGGTCCGCCCTCCTTCCTCTCTGACCTTCGATCCTAACACTTGACCTTCTGTCCTCCTGGTTGGTCCTGAATATGCAAAATACCTGGATCACTTTTCCTCCAGATGCCTGCGTGACTGTGCCCTTTCTTTGGTCCAGTCTGCTCAAACGCCACCTCCTCAGAGATGCTTCTCTGACCCTGCTAGCTAAAGTTGCATTTTTAAGAAATTTTTTAATTTGATTATTTGTCTGTGCTGGGTCTTACTTGTGTCATGCAGGATGTTCTGTCCTCATTGTACCAGGCAAAATCTTTAGTTGCAGTATGTGGGATCTAGTTCCCAGACCAAGGATTGAGTGTGGGCCCCCTGCACTGGAAACTTGGAGTCTCAGCCACAGACCACCAGGGAAGTCCCTCTAATCTCATCAATTTCAGACAGAATATATCTTGTAAGGACAACTGTGGGTATGTCTGAAGCTTTCTGCCCTTTTTCTGTCCCTATCTTTTCTTAAAGAGTATTCTCTGTGGCTTTTAACAAGCCTATGGAGTTTGAAGAATGTGTCTCTGCAGAATAGAAACATACTTTTTCTTTTTTAACTGATGTAGTTACTCTATGTTTATGGATCCGGAGCACACCATGGTGCTTGACCAAAAAAGTTTTAGAGCATCACAGTGCACTGAGAGAATGGCTTTGTAAAAGAGTTGAAAACTTTTTTGTTGATTTTGATGACATGATTAAGGAGGGTTTGGGGGCAGAGGATACAAGAGAAGAATGAGAGTGTTATTTCAGTTTGTCTAGAGATATTTACACGACCAGTAATGCTGAAGATCATGATCATCAGATCATGAACTCCTTATTGCCAAATTCAGACTTAAATTGAAGAAAGTGGGGAAAACCACTAGACCATTCATGTATGACCTAAATCAAATCCCTTATGATTATACAGTGGAAGTGAGAAATAGATTTCAGGGACTAGATCTGATAGAGTGCCTGATGATCTATGGACAGAAGTTCATGACATTGTACAGGAGTTCATGACATTGTACAGGAGACAGGGATCAGGACCATCCCCAAGAAAAAGAAATGCAAAAAAGCAGAATGGCTGTCTGAGGAGGCCTTACAAATAGCTATGAAAAGAAGAGAAGTGAAAAGCAAAGGAAAAAAGGAAAATACCTATTTGAATGCAGAGTTCCAAAGAATAGCAAGAAGAGATAAGAAAGCCTTCCTCAGTGATCAATGTAAAGAAATAGAGGAAAACAATAGAATGGGAAAGACTAGAGATCTCTGCAGGAAAATTAGAGATTCCAAGGGAACATTTCATGCAAAGATGGGCTCAATAAAGGACAGAAATGGTATGGACCTAACAGAAGCAGAAGATATTAAGAAGAGGTGGCAAGAATACACTCAAGAACTGTACAAAAAAGATCTTCACAACCCAGTTAATCACAATGGTGTGATTATTCACTTAGAACCAGACATCCTGGAATGTGCAGTCAAGTGGGCTTTAGGAAGCTTCACTACGAACAAAGCTAGTGGAGGTGATGGAATTCCAATTGAGCTATTTCAAATCCTGAAAGATGATGCTGTGAAAGTGCTGCACTCATATGTCAGCAAATTTGGAAAACTCAGCAGTGGCCACAGGACTGGAAATGGTCAGTTTTCATTCCAATCCCAAAGAAAGGCAATGCCAAAGAATGCTCAAACTACTGCACAAATGCACTCATCTCACACGCTAGTAAAGTAATGCTCAAAATTCTCCAAGCCAGGCTTCAGCAATACATGAACCGTGAAATTCCAGATGTTCAAGCTGGTTTTAGAAAAGGCAGAGGAACCAGAGATCAAATTGCCAACATCTGCTGGATCATCGAAAAAGCAAGAGAGTTCCAGAAAAAAACATCTATTTCTGCTTTATTGACTATGTCAAAGCCTTTGACTGTGTGGATCACAACAAACTGTGGAAAATTCTTCAAGAGATGGGAATACCAGACCACCTGACCTGCTTCTTTATAAATCTGTATGCAGGTCAGGAAGCAACAGTTAGACCTGGACATGGAACAACAGACTGGTTCCAAATAGGAAAAGCAGTATGTCAAGGCTGTGTATTGTCACCCTGCTTATTTAACTTATATGCAGAGTACATCATGAGAAATGCTGGGCTGGAAGAAGCACAAGCTGGAATCAAGATTGCCGGGAGAAATGTCAGTAACCTCAGATATGCAGATGACACCACTGTTATGGCACAAAGCAGAGAAAAACTAAAGAGCCTCTTGATGAAAGTGAAACAGGAGAGTGAAAAAGTTGGCCTAAAGCTCAACTTTGAGAAAACTAAGGTCCCATCACTTCATGGAAAATAGATTGGGAAACAGTGGCAGACTTTATTTTTTGGGGCTCCAAAATCACTGCAGATGGTGATTGCAGCCATGAAATTAAAAGACACTTACTCCTTGGAAGGAAAGTTATGACCAACCCAGAGAGCATATTAAAAAGCAGAGATATTACTTTGCCGACAAAGGTCTGTCTAGTCAAGGCTATGGTTTTTCCAATGGTCATGTATGGATGTGAGAGTTGGACTATAAAGAAAGCTGAGTGCTGAAGAATTGATGCTTTTGAACTGTGGTATTGGAGAAGACCCTTTAGAGTCCCTTGGACAGCAAGGAGATCCAACCAGTTCATCCTAAAGGAAATCATTCCTGAATATTCATTGGAAGAACTGATGTTGAAGCTGAAACTCTGGCCACCTGATGCGAAGAACTGACTCATTTAAAATAACCTGATGCTGGGAAAGATTGAAGGCAGGAGGAGAAGGGGATGACAGAGGATGAGATGGTTGGATGGCATCACCAACTCAATGGACATGAGTTTGAGTAAACTCCAGGAGTTAGTGATGGACAGGGAGGCCTGGTGTGCTGCAGACCATGGGGTCGCAAAGAGTTGGACACGCCTAAGCAACTGAATTGAACTGAGATATATTTACAGTACTTTGGGAGATGCAAAGGAGACCGAAATAGTTGTCAAGCGTATGAATTTTGTAGTCAGACTGGGTTTGAATCCTAGTTCCTTCACTTACACCAATAACTTGGGCAAATTACTCAAATTCTTTTTTTCTTCTTCCACTTGTACTGAGATATAATTGATACAGAGTCCTGTATAAGGTTAAGGTGTACAGTATAATGATTTGACTTACATACATCATACATACATACAAATGATCATCAGTAAGTTTAGTGAATGTGTATCATCTCATTTAGAAACAAAATTAAAGAAATAAACCTTTTTTCTTGTGATGAGAGCTCCTAGGATTCAATTTGGATATACAACATATACATTAACTCTACTTATTGTGTTGTACCTTACATCCCTAGCACTAAATTACTCAAATTCTTAATGCTTCAGTCTCCTTTTCTTCAAATTGGAGAGAATATTCCCTGTCTCATGCAATTCTAAGGACTGAACCCATTAATGTGGGTCAAAGAGCTAGAACTACTCTTGGCATTCAGTGGGCCCTAAATCAGTTATCATCACCATTTGAGCATCAGCATTATGACTGGCTGTTGCATTGGACTTCAAGGATAGACTGTGCACACATGCTCAAAGCAATAAAAATGCAAAATAGCATAGGAGAAGTTGAAGAACAGAGACAGCACTTGTATAATATTTCATTTGTTCAGTCATTCAACAAACACTGAGGACCTGCTTTGAGTAAGACTCTGTGTTATAGAATGACACGAAAAGGGGAAACAATAGAAAATACTTGGAGCTCAGGCATAGGGTCTAACCCTAGTTGCACCACTTTACAGTTGTTTGTGACTGCGAGCAAGTTACATAAAAGCCTCTTCTTTACCAGCACCCCCCTACCCCTAACTCCCACCTTTTCTTTTGCTGTAACATGAGGCATGTGGAATTTTAGTTTCCTTACCAGGGATTGGACCTGGGCCCTCAGCAGTGAGAATGCGGAGTCCTAACCACTGGACAGCCAGGGGAATTCCCACCCCCTCTCCCTCTTGCCACCAGAGATCGGCCAGGCCTGGTATGAACTCTGGCACTACCACTGACCAGCTCTGTTATTTGTGAGCAACTGCTTATCCTCTGAGCCTCACTTTTCTATTTTAAAAATGAAGAAATAATACTTCATTATATTTTTTGTGAGGATCAAATTAAGAAATGCATATGAAGTGCTTGGTACATAGTAGAATCTCAGAGTACTACCATCATCATCATTATTAATATCATCATCCGAGCTTCCTCCTTTATAGTCCCTGTTCTAAGAGGACCGTTAACCTGTCTGAGAGGCAGAAATGAGTGTACAGTAATAGAAGCGCTATGTATTATGTTGTTACACTAGACATCCAACTGTAATGCAGTGGGAGGAGGATCATTCATCCTGCCTGGAGGACTCTGAGAAAGCTATTCTGGAGGTAGCTTTTGAATGGATCTTGCAGGGTTTTGGTAGATGGCCTGGATTGGGAGACCACCTTTCAGCAGAATGAGGCCTGACAGTAGAGGCAGAAGGTGGACACCTGCAGGGCATGTTCAGATGCTTTGAGGCCAGAAGGTGGCAGCTGCCAGTGCTGAGTCAAGGAGTTTGAACTGTGGGCTGTGGGCATATGTTTAAATTCCCCCTCCTTTTCTGTTTTATAATCTCTGAACCTCAGGTTGGCCCTTTAAATGAGGTTGACTTTCCTAGAGCCCAGGGAGGAGGATTGAGTAGTCATTAGGCATTTACTCTAAATTCACCCTAGTTCTGTCTTCCCAGGTGGCTCAGTGGTAAAGAATTCACCTGCCAATGCAGGAGACCTGGGTTCTATCGCTGAGTTGGGAAGATCCCCTGGAGTAGGAAATGGCAACTCACTCCAGTATTCTTGCCTGGGAAATTTCGTGAACAGTCCTCTGTAGCCTGGCAGGCTACAGTCCCTGGGGTTGCAAAGAGTTGGACACAACTGAGTGCACACGCACTACACACTAGTGACTGCTGCTGCTGCTGCTGCTAAGTCGCTTCAGTCGTGTCCGACTCTGTGCGACCCCATAGATGGAAGCCCACCAGGCTACCCCGTCCCTGGGATTCTCCAGGCAAGAACACCAGAGTGGGTTGCCATTTCCTTCTCCAATGCATGAAAGTGAAAAGTGAAAGTGAAGTCGCTCAGTCGTGTCCGACTCCTAGCGACCCCATGGACTGGAGCCTACCAGCATCCTCCATCCATGGGATTTTCCAGGCAAAAGTACTGGGGTGGGGTGCCATTGCCTTCCCTGACACTAGTGACTAGATTTCTTATTAATCTGAGCTGAGGAATTTTGGCATGAGAGAGCCATCCATAAGTAAGTCTGCAAATTTTCTGCCTGGAAATCGACGTACATTATCATCTATAAGGTGCTCACCTATGCTGGGTGCTTTGTGGCCTGGTTCCTTGGAGGGACCTTTCCCGGTAGGGCCGGTTGTGGGTAGGGAAGTAGGAAGCCTTTGATCTGTATTTTGTCTGATCTCCCTTGTTTTGGACTCTGTAGGCTGCCTTTTCTCTCATTTTTGCCTCTGTGTCTTCTTTTGAGACCACCTCCTTTGTTCTTTGCTTCAGCTTCTTTAATTGTTAACATTGCATGGATTGCCTGCAAGTCCAGTTCTCCATGTGGCACAGCAGCCATGGAAACCTGGGGCTGTCTGCCTTTGTGACAGATTTGGGTGTTGAAAAATAGGGCAAGTGAGTCAAATTGCAAATGTTGCTCTTTAAAAGAAGAAGCTGTATGGTTTCCTCCCTTTAAGTCAGTTTCAACTGATAAGGGATGTGTTTCACATTTTTTTCCCCTAATGATCATTTTCTCCCCAAATGTGGATATAGGGTTGTTTCTGGGCTCTCTGGGACAATTAACTTCCCCTTTTCGTTCGTTCATCTTAAGGTGTGTGGACAGAGAAGGCAATGGCACCCAACTTCAGTACTCTTGCCTGGAAAATCCCATGGATGGAGGAGCCTGGTAGGCTCCAGTCCATGGGGTCGCTAGGAGTCGGACACAACTGAGCGACTTTACTTTCACTTTTCACTTTATACATTGGAGAAGGAAATGGCAACCTACTCCAATGTTCTTGCCTGGAGAATCCCAGGGACGGCGGAGCCTGGTGGGCTTCCGTCTGTGGGGTCGCACAGAGTCGGACACGACTGAAGTGACTTAGCAGCAGCAGCAGCAGCAGCAAGGTGTGTGGAACACTATGTGGACAAGTGTTCCTACAAACATCTGAAAAATAAGTTGGGTCCATTTGCTCAGAATCTGCCTAGATGCTATCTTTGAATACTTCTTTAGATGCCAGAAAGGCACATCTTAATCATTCAAAGGGGAAAGTAATCAGGTTTCTTTTATTAGTTTGTCTTTGGAGGAAAAGACTTGCTTTCCTTTCTTCTGAGTTCTCTTGCCAGCTAATGGTTGCTAGTTGTTGTTGTCTGTACTTTCTGTTCTTGAAAATATATTTAAGACAGATTTATATGACTCAGAAACCAACTTTGTTGCGCGAACAGCTTCATAAAATGAGGCTGTGTCCCCAGCTTTTTGGGGGTGGGGACCCTGCCTGCCTTTGTTTATAATCCCAGTGGCCAGCACCATGACTTAGGCACAGGGGAGGGTCACTTCTGTAGCTTCGGGAGTGAGTGTCACCCCCATGACTGTCCCTTCAGTCTGCTTCGGAGACATCTAGTACTTTTGGGTTTAAATGATGGTAAAAGCTGGGGCTGAAAAGGACCTTGAGCAGTGGTCCAGTTCATGCCTTTGCTCATTACTCTGCAAGTGAGGGTGGGAAGGAGAACCTGTGGAGGTTGGCTTTCCAGAAGAGAGAGTGTACTTCCTTCTGATGACCAACTTTACTGAACTCACAGGAGCTCTTAGACATGGTGTGGAATATATAATTTTAGGAGGGTAGGCAGTGGATGAGGAGAGCTTGTTAAAAGTGGCCAATTTCTGTTTCAATTTCAGAGATATCTGGGTGGGGAAACCAGGATTTGTGTTTCATCCCAGGTGATTGAAATGTTAATGGTCCTTGGGTGAATATTAACCTAAACTTGGGGCATGTAGACTGGCCACCTGGCCAGATCCCTCTGCAAGCGGAGAATGGCTTTTCCATTTTTAAAGACTTGTAAAGAAAAAAAAAGAGAATGTACAATAGACCCTGTAAGGACTGAAATATTTACTCCCTGGCTCGTTAGAGTCTGATCCCTGCCCTAAACCCTTCATCTGCTGGCAGGCTTACATGTCAGAGTGGGCAGGTCAGGACATCAGTACAGTAAAGCACAGCGGTAGGTACAGCCTGGGCCTCCATGGGAAACACTCCCTTTACTCTTCACTGATTTGCACACAGTAGGCACCTACTGCAACTATTGGATGAACGTGTTATGGTGTTTTTATTTTTTAGGTGCTGTTGAATTAGAAAACTTGCCTTTAAAGAAAGATGCCTTGAAAGAACTGGAATTACCATTCGAGGTCAAAGCTGGTATGTGAAACAAGGGAGAAGGAGGCAGTATTACATCGTTTGGGATGTGAAAACTGAGAACCCTTGCGTCTGGCTCTGTTGGACCAGGAAGAGGCAGAATAGGATTTTCCATTGGTCTTCAAGTGTGGTCCCTAGGCTGCTAATGTCAGGATGCTCTTGGGGTGATTGTAGCCCCCAGACTTACTGAATTAGAGTCTCTGAAGAAGTGTCATTGAACCTACATCATTTATTTATTTATTTTTTGAACCTGCACCTTTACTAAGCTCCCCAGGTGATTCTTAAAAGTCTGGGAACTTCTGTCTTAGACATGGGTGATTTTTATTTTCAGAGAATTCATTATACATTCTGGGCTTCCCTAGTGGCTTAGTGGTAAAGAACCTGCCTGCAATAGAGGCAAAGGAGACTCGAGTTCGATCCCTGGGATCAGGAAGATCCCTGGAGGAAGGAATGGCTACCCACTCCAGTATTCTTGCCTGGAGAATCCCATGGACAGAGGAGCCTGGTGGGGTACAGTCCATGGGGTCACAAAGAGTCGGACATGACCGAAGTAACTGAGCACAGCACACACGTTTTACATATTACCGAGAGACAGTTGATTCTCTTGAATGAAAGGTGAGCTCAAGAACAGTATGCTTCAGTTTCTATTCTATATCTGCCATTTTCTGGCTGTGTGACTTTGGGGCAGTTCCCTCACAACTCTGTGTGTGCTTCCTCATCTTTAAGATGGGACGATTGTAGTTACATCGTAGGGTTGTTGAGAGGAATACCTGAGTTAATGCATTAAAATTACTCAATACGGTGCCCAGCACACTCAGTTAACGTTTGCAAGTATTATTGGAATTTTGCAATTACTAGATATGGTAAAGAAACAAGAATTGTCACAGAATAAAAATATTCTCTATTAAGTGACCTCGCATAAAATTAGTCCCTCTTTAGACACTGCTTGTCATTGACCAGTAGCCTGTTGATGTCAGTCTTTCCCTTATTTTGAGGGTACATACACTATAATAATGTATGGATGTGAGAGCTGGACTGTGAAGAAGGCTGAGCACCGAAGAATTGATGCTTTTGAACTGTGGTGTTGGAGAAGACGCTTGAGAGTCCCTTGGACTGCAAGGAGATCCAACCGGTCCATTCTGAAGGAGATCAGACCTGGGATTTCTTTGGAGGGAATGATGCTCAAGCTGAAACTCCAGTATTTTGGCCACCTCATGTGAAGAGTTGACTCATTGGAGAAGACTCTGATGCTGGGAGGGATTGAGGGCAGGAGGAGAAGGGGACGACAGAGGATGAGATGGCTGGATGGCATCACTGACTCGATGAATGTGAGTCTGAGTGACCTCCGAGAGCTGGTGATGGATAGGGAGGCCTGGCGTGCTGCAGTTCATGGGGTCGCAAAGAGTCGGACACGACTGAGCGACTGATCTGATCTGATCTGATACTATAATAAAGTGTACGTGCAATGCAAATCAGTTGCTAGGTGAAATTGGAAAATTTGCAAGAGATTTAGGCTTTCTTGAAGTCAACTCAAGTCATGGGTGAACTGCCAGAGTCACAAGCAAAGGCAGTGACAAGTTAGACTCTGAAAGAAACTCTCAAGAATGATGACATGGTGGATACTGCCAAAGAGTTCTTAATCGAATATCAAAGGATTAAGAGAGGCTTTTAGGGAAAATTGACGTTTTCTAATGTTTTGGCAAAAATGACCCTTGTTATGCTTGCTCTGCCAAAATGGAATGTAGCAGAAGTTATATTTTGCTGTCATATAATTGTCCTTCCAATTAATTAAGATTAGAATTGCAACTGTGCACTGATTATTGTTAGAATTATTTGTTGTGAACACTGGTGTATGGTTTCAGTTTATAATATAAATTTTATTAAATGTCAGAACTGACTTTCATTTTTCTAGATAAAGCCAAAATTATTTTTTCATTATTTGTTGTGACATATATCTTCATTTGTTATCGGATTACACAGCTGATCACTTGGTGTCAATGATACTCTGTTATCTTAAATATAACAGATTGCTCCTGCTTGAATTCTAGATCTTAGGCAGGGATGATCACAGTCTGCTAACGTTCTACTTTCCGAGGTAGACTGTTAGTTGGGCTGTGTGGATCTCTGAGAAATCCCTTAGGTCAGACAGTTCACATGGTCTCATTCTTTACTCCTTGGTGGTGATTTGCCTCTTATTAATTGAAGTGAAAGAAGCCTTGTGTTCTGGGAGGCTTGGCTAGAAATGGTAGAACTCGGGAAATATGTGTCATGGTTCTCCCAGGCCATTTAGCTCTCCCATCAGTCTGAGGTCTCATGAAGAGTCAGAATTCCTTCTCGATAGAACTCCACCGCAACATGACCAACGTTTCAGTCGCTGTGTTCGAAATTGGGTATATTGTAAGTCTGTTAACTCCTAGTAGGTATCTATCAGCCAACTAATTAATAATGAAGAAGAAATGAGTTGTGTGCCCACAGGCTTGTGCAAGTGCCATGGGGAGAAAGAAACCCCAGGGAAATTTATGATGTAGCCCCATTGGGGAAGAGGTAATTTCCAGAGCGGAGATGTTGCATTTGATATGAAAAAGTTATACTGACCTTGTTCCAGCTTCTACATTTTATGCCTTTGTTCTTACAGCTTTCAGCCTAGTAGCATTTGTTTCACATGTAGGAAAACTGACTGCTTGTCTTCTTAAAAAGTAAACGGTAGAAATAATAATACTCCTTAAAGGACACTAGAAGAAAACAGAGAAATAGAATTGAACATGTGTCAGACATTTAACAAGATTTTCCTCTTCCCAGGCTTAATTGGGAAAGTGACCCTTCAGATTCCCTTCTACCGCCCCCATGTGGACCCTTGGGTGATCTCCATCTCCAGCCTTCATTTAATTGGAGCCCCTGAAAAAATACAGGATTTCAATGATGAGAAGGAGAAGCTGTTGGAAAGGGAGCGCAAGAAGGCTCTCCTTCAGGCCCTGGAGGAAAAATGGAAGGCAAGGCAGAAATCCTCTTGGCCTGAGAGCAGTGGTGGTGAAACTCGACATCAGCAAAGCCCTGGATTCTAACACAGGCTCTTTCCTTTGTAGAACGAACGCCAGCAGAAAGGGGAGTCTTACTGGTATTCGGTCACTGCCTCAGTAGTTACGAGGATTGTGGAGAACATTGAAGTAAGTCCTAATGGCTTTTATAAAGTATGAACACGAAAGGGGACTGCTCAGGCTTAAATGTGTTTCATGTCATGGTTGCTGGTTTCTCGTGGGTGTAACTGATCACAGAGTGTCTGCAGAGAATGCTGACTGCTCAGGTGTTCCTTTTCCTAGGTGGTGTTGGAGGGAGAACCTGAAAAGTGAGTCACACACAGGTTTTTCTTGGTTCAGTTAGTGTGAGTAGGTGTTTTAATATCACTGACATTTCACTTCATTTTCTTTTTGAATATGGGAACACCACTTGCTCAAGGATATACCTCCTAAGAAGACAAGTCCTCTCTGGTTGCAGGGCAAATCACTTAATCTCTCTGGTCTTAGTTTCTTCCTCTGGACAAGGAGAGCTGTTGGATATGGTTTCCAGTTGATTATATAGTGTGTTGTGAACAACTCTCTCACCGCTGCGTCTGGGGCCGTGTGATGAGTTACAGCGCTCAGGCTGCTAGCCATATTTTCTGCTTTAATCACCATTTTGTTTTGTCCTCAAAACCGAGAATAGGGTTCACACTAATTTTCAGGAATGTCGTAAGAATCACCCCATACTTACGAGCTCCAGGGTTTTCATGCAGTGCTATGTGACAGGCCACATTTTTTTTTAAGGTGTCCCACTCCCCCCAGAATACAGTCTGAGGTTGCTGGAGTCATAACTTTGGTAATGTTGGTAAAAAGATAAGTACATTTGAGGTGACTGCTTTGAATTCTTTTTCAGGCAGTTATTTATCTCATTGATTTTTTAGATAATGTCATTATTTTAACTTTATTTTTAATGATGTTTGAGATTTAGTTCACATACCATAAAGTTTACAATTTTAAAGTGTACAAACTAGTGTTTTTTGATATATTTACAAAGTTGAACATTGATTACCACTGTCTAATTCCAGAATATTTTCATTATCCCTCAAAGATGCTCTATACCCAACTAGCAACCACTTCAAATTCCCCTCTCCTCCCGCCCCCTGCAACCACTAATGTACTTTATGGGTTTGTGTAGTCTGGACATTTCATATCAGTGGAGCTATACACTACGTGGCCTTTTGCATCTGGCTTTTTAGCATAATGCTCCCAAGATTCATCCGTGCTGTGGCATGTATCAGTACTTTATTCCTTTTATGGCTGAATAATATATTCCATTGTATGGATTGCCAAAGATGAACAAAACTGGAGTGAAGTTAAAGTGGTGAAAACAGACTTTATTCAGTGACTCCTGACAGTAGGGGAAAGAGCAGAGCTCCATCCCAACTTGTACAGAGGTCACCAGGTGTTTTAAAGGGAGAATGAGGGTGTGTGTGTGTGTGTTGGTGAGGGTCAGGTGGGCTGGGCTCAGGAGGAAAATTACAAAGGGTTGGTCAGTGTGGATGTGATTAGGTCAGCTGTATCTGCTAGCTGGACTTCTCTTCTTCCATAGAGATGGGCGACAGGAGCCCCTTTCTTCCTGATGATTGCATTTCAGGGGAGTGGCTTTTAGGTCCTTGAATTGTAGGAGATACATCACATAGGGGGACAGCAGCTGTAGGATTCACAGCTGTAAGCCCTTTTTGATAAATGCTCTAAGAAAAGGGAGGGGTAGGGGTGTAGCTATTGTCAGATGTTGGCTGGAGCAGACAGCCCTGAGCTTTTCCACATAGGAACTCAGGAAGGGGATGGAATGTCTGTCCCAGGGACACAGCCTGAGGCTGCTGGAAAGTGAAAGTGAAGTCGCTCAGTCGTGTCTGACTCTTTGCGACCCCATAGACTGTAGCCTACCAGGCTCCTCTGTCCATGGGATTTTCCAGGCAATAGTACTAGAGTGGATTGCCATTTCCTTCTCCAGGGGATCTTCCCAACCCAGGGGTCAAACCCAGGTCTCCTACATTGTAGACAGATGCTTTACTGTCTGAGCCACCAGGGAAGTCGAGACTGCTGGAAGCCTTCATTTAAGTTTCAAGTCTTTTAGTGGAGGTGTTTGAATGGAACGTTCATACCTAGAGTTTTTGCAGTTCTCAGGGTGGACCACATTTTGTTTATCAGTTTATCAGTTGATGGGCATTTGGGTTGTGTCCACTTTTTGGCTCTTAGGAATATTGTTGTTGTAAACATTCATGTATCTGGTTTTGTGTGAACATGTTTTCATTTCTTTTGAGTACATACCTAAAAGTGGAGCTGTTGAGTCCTATGGTAACTATATGTTAAACTTTTTGAGGAACAGTTTTATAGTTTCACTGGTAATGTTTGAACATTTCAGTTTTTCCACATCCTGACCAGCACTTGTTATGGTCTGTTTTTTAATAATAGCCATATTAGTGGGCATGAAGTGATACCTCAGTGTGATTTAGATTTGCATTTCCTTAATGGTTAATGTTGTTGAGTATCTTTTCAGGTGCTTATTGGCTTTTTGTTTATCTTTTGGAGAAGTGTCTATTCAAACTCCTTTTCCGTTTATAAAAATGAATTCTTTACTGTTGAGTTGTAAGAGTTCTTTATATATCCTGGATTCTCGTCCCTATCAGATACACATGACTTGCAAGGGTTTTCTCCCATTCTATGAGTGGTCTTTTCACGGTCTGTTATTTTTTAATTCACTGAAGCAGAGTGCTTTTTCAGTAGCCCTACTGTAGAGGCACAGGGAAATAAATAAGGTCAGAGTGGAAATGCCCTGCTCGTCTTCTTGTGTCTAGGTTTGAGGGCACAGAGACCAGATGAAGGTATCATAAGAGAGGAGGGCCATTTGTCTAGATACAGTGGTATTACTTTAGTTCAGTGTTTAAGGTGTTTTCTGAAATGATTCCATGGCAGTACCATTAACTCTCTTCTTGAGTTGGCACTAATCAAAAGAAATGTCATTCATGTCCAGTTTGTGATTCTAACTCTTAGGAACTTAGAGTATTGGGTGTATTTACCCAGTATTGGGTGTGTTTGTGTAAAATACCTGCTGTGATTTACTTAAGTGGCTCAAGCACAGTTTGACCCCTGCTTATAGTACTCTACGTGCCGCAGTTGTCTAAGTGTGTTTTTTTCCCTCCTGCAGTTAAAAATTCAAGATGTCCATTTGCGCTTTGAAGATGGTGTTACCAACCCTTCCCATCCTTTTGCATTTGGCATCTGCATTAAGAATGTATCCATGCAAAATGCCATGAATGAGCCTGTGAGTATGAAATACACCTGCAAACCAGGAAGAAAGCACCAGGTCTGGGGCATTTGGGGCTGTGCCTTGAGTCCTTGCATGTTCTGTGAGATCACCATCTTTTTCTCCATGTTCTTTGGCAGGTGTGGATGTCTTTTGTGTTAATTTCTTCTGACCTGTCATAATTTCACTCATCCATCAATATTGGCGCAACTGAGGTGCAGAAAGGATCTCATTTTTTATTTTCTTCTGTCCTTACGTGCGCTCTCAGGATACACTCTTTCTGTTTCAGGGTTTTGTCAGCCACCTGGGAATATGTGCCAATGGCATCCACATCTTGAAAGTCATTCTCCACCCCTCTTCTGGTCTTCAGATTCAAGGTTTTTTCCTATGTGACGCCTTTGTGGTATTTTGTTTAGTCACTCAGTTATGTGCGACTCTTTTGTAACCCCATGGACTGTAGCCCACCAGGCTCCTCTGTCCTTGGGGTTCTTCAGGCAAGAATACTGGAGTGGTTTGCCATGCCCTGCTCCAGGGGACCTTCCCAACCCAGACATCAAATCTGTGTCTCCTGCATTGGCGGGAGGCTTCTTTACTGCTGGTCCATCATGGAAGCCTGTGGTATTTTAGGCTTGTTATAATCAAAATGATCCCATTATATTCCAGCTGCTCATTTTGCTTCCCTGAAGCCAACTTTTTTTTCCTTTTTTTCTCTGACATGTTACTGCATGTTACAGACAAACACTTGAACACTGACTTTTGAGCCCTTTTTGTGCCAGGCACTATTCTTAGTGGTTTACTTGATCTTCCGCACTGAATTCTTGTTACTCTTCACTACCCCTGTTATCCCGTCCTGCGGCCGAGGACACTGGGGGGCCCACAAAGCCTAAATATCTGCTCTTTCCGGCCCTTTACAGAACAAGTTTGCCTCCCTTGCTTCAGACCACGTGTTCTCACCCATGACACTCGTCTTTAGACGCCTGTGCTCACTTCTTCACTTCTTATTCCTCAGCTTCTGTATCTGCTGGTCAGAGTGTCCTGCCAGTTTTCCTGCAAGGTGTCTCAAACATGGCTCTTCCACTCCCCTTCACTTCGACTGTCTGACTTAGGACCCTGTCAGCTTCTGCCTGAGTCCGTAAGCTCCTGACTTCCAACCCCACTTCACTTCTGTCCCAGGCTCTTGATTCGCCCTGTGCCAGGGCTTCTCAGCCTTTCCCACATCCCGGCATACAGAGGAGAGTGATGGTGTTTGTATGGGACACAGGGGCATGTGGAGGTGGCTGCTTGGGGCTGGAGGTGCCCTGCTCAGAGCAACCAGGTGCAGTGGATCCTCCAACAAGATGGGCTTGAACACTGCAGGTCCACTTGTCCACAGACTTCTTTTTAAAAACATAACCACAGTATCACATGATCCTCCAGTGCAGAACCATGAATAGGAGGGCTGAGCAGAAAGTTATATGAGGAATTTTGACTGCCAGGAGGGTTGACACCCGTTAACTCCCAAGTTGTTCAAGGGTCGCTGTATTCCTGAACCGTAGCTTGATTTTGCAGACTTGCTTCTTATCTTGACAAACTCTTGACTCCATTTGGGGTAGAGGGGAGCTCTACCTTGCACTGTTGCCAGGGTTCCCTTTCTAAAACACATAGCTGGTCCTGGCACATGCCTACAGCAAAGCCCTCAGTGGTTTCGTGTCCCTTCTTGTGTGACATCCAAACTCCTTGGTGTGACAGACTTCTTACTGTATTGGTTTCCTAGGGCTAGGTAACAAATTAACCACAAACTAGATGGTTTCTTCAGTGCTGGAGGCCAGAGTCCAAGGTCAAGGTATCGGCAGAGTTGGTTCCTCCTAGAGACTCTGAGGGAGATACTGTCCCTGCGTCTCTCCTTGCTTCCCGTGGTTGCCTTGGCTTGTGGGTACATCACTCCAGTCTTTGCCTCTGTCTTCACATGGCCTTCTCCCTGTGTGTCTGTTTCCTCTTCTTTTAAGGACACCAGTGATTAGATTAGGGCCCACCCCAAACCCCTATGACCTTTTTTTTCCCCACAAAGAAATCAACAGTTTTAATCATATAAAATACAATGAAAAAACATATTGCTCAGGGTCTACCCCAATCTTGATGACCTTATTTTTTTTTTCAAAAAGTTCAGTTTTAATCATATAAAATACAATAAAAGCCATATTGATCTTCTTTCTCTAATTGTTTTAGGTGAGGTTAGGTTGTTTATTTGAGATTGTTCTTGTTTCTTGAGGTAAGATTGTATTGCTGTAAACTTCCCTCTTAGAACTGCTTTTGCTTCATCCTGTAGGTTTTGGATTGTTGTGCTTATATTTTCTCTAGGTATTTTTCCTCTCTGATTAGTGTGACTTTATTTTAATCTGATTACATTTGCAATGACCCTATTTCCAGGTAAGTTCCCCCACTCACAGTTTCTGGGACAACACGAATTTTGTGGGGTGCAGGGGGAGTTTTTCAACCTAGTACACCTAGTAACACTCCAACGTACTTTTCTCAATACTCAAGTAACTCTCCACTCCTTGTGTGTGTCGGTACACGTGTCCAGTACTGCCCCAGCCCTGAACACAGCGCTTCTGTACACGTTTCCCAGTACTGGCCCCACCCCTGAACAAAGTGCTTCTGGACAACGTGTCCCAGTACCGGCCCCACCCTTGAACACAGCGCTTTTCTACACGTGTCCCAGTACTGCCCCACCCCTGAACACACGCTTCAGTTACACAGATGTATTCTCTGTCCTTTGAAGCAATGGGCCTATTGTGTCATTGGCCCTATTTTGCAATGTGTCCCACACCTTCCCTTTTACCTCTGTCTAAAACATATACATATAGCTTGTGATACTTATCTGCCCAGTGGTATTTTTTAGTTGTTTGCTTGTAGCATCTTATATATTCTTCCTCTGCTTTCCTCTGCTTAATTACATTTGTTCACATGTTTGTGTTTCCATTTAGCTAGATTCTGAACTCTGTAAGAGCAGAACCATGTTTTCATTGTTTTGTAACCTCAGCGCCTTGCAAAGTGCCCTATGCGTGATTCGTCACTAATGGCCTGTTGAATGAATGAATAGATTCATGAATAAAGAATCATGCTTTCTTCCCTGTCTTCCCTCAGGTACAGAAATTAATGCGGAAAAAGCAATTAGATGTGGCAGAGTTTAGCATCTATTGGGATGTCGATTGCACTTTATTGGGGGATTTGCCTCAGGTGGAGTTACAGGTATGATTCTTGCAGGGTTGTCTTATAACACAGCACAGCAATAAAGTGTGTAGGATCATGGCCATGTAGTGTTTTGTTCTCTGTGTCTCTTTTCCTGTTCCCGCCTGCTTTCCCTCCTTGGCATCCGTTCTTGAGTAGGTATGAGTATGTTTTCTTGAGGTACTTGCTATGTCTGTAACTCTAAAAAATATATAGGGATTTGTGTATGTTTTACATTTATAGTGTATTATAGATTTGTTTTCTTTTTTTCATTTAAAGCTCTGTTTTTAAGATTCATCAGTGTTGCTGCTTATACTTCTGGTTCATTGCATCTGTTGGATGGGCTCCAACTGCATGCACTTAACTTATTATTGTTCTCTGGTCTCTTGGCCACCATTGTGCACCTAGGTTTTCAATGAATGAAGCACCACATCTGACTCTTAAGAAGAGATTTCTTACTATGTTTTATGTTGAAATTTCACCTTTGGTGACATTCCTTTAAGAATACTTAGAATGTCATTGTAAATCACTGGATGTAAAATATTATCATTTGTGAAGGATATTTAGAAAAATCTCAGTTTAATCTTTTTGTAAAGAAATTGTAGGTGGTTTTAAGTGAAATGGATAGAAAGTTCTCATATTTCCCTCAACCATGATTATCCTTACATGCTGTTGTACAGAATGGTTTTTGTTTTGCCAATTTGATTAAATAAATGCTGTGCATTCATACAGTAGAAAAGTATGCAGCTATAAAAAATAAAGGGCAGAGGTCTTTATAATGAATACATAATAGTCTCTAAGACACAGTATGAAGTTCAAAAACTAAGGTAAAAAAGCACGTGTACCGTCTGTGTAAGACTGGTTTTAAAAACCAAAAAGTTATGCATTTGCCTGAATCTGTATAGAATGCTTCTGGTGGAATATGTAAGAAACTGGTGTCATTGGTTGCCTCAGAATAGGGTAACTGGGTGATTGAAAGAAGGAGTAGGAAGGAGAGATTTCACTTTTTTTGCCTTAAAAATTTTAAACTGTGTGAATGTATTACCTGTAAGAAATATAAATACAAATTTAAAAATGCTGGAGAGCTTTAGATTCCCACTTTTCTCCTGCTTTTGGATTCTGATGTTATATGCTGTAGATTAGACAACATTGCACCAGGTGACTCAATCTGGGAAACATCTGCTATAATGACAGCCGTTCTTGTGACACTCAGGAGGCCATGGACAGGAGCATGGAGAGTCGTGACCATCACTACATCTTGGAGCCCGTGTGTGCATCTGCTCTTCTGAAGAGAAACTGCTCCAAAGAGCCTCTGCGCTCTCGGCACACTCCCCGAATCGAATGTGATATTCACCTGGAGACCATTCCCTTGAAACTCTCTCAGGTACCCTCCTCCTTCCTGTCACTGTCTGCTGGTAACTGGGGTGTTGATGAAGGGTCCCCTTGTGGGAAAGGAAGTGCGCATGAGACCAAGCTATGGTGGATGAAGAACCCACTGTCTTTATACGCTTGGGTTGGGTGTGTCTCAGGTTAGTTTGATTTGATGTTTTTAAGTGCTGAACGAAGAGCATAAGAGAGACAGTGAATCTGTGTACTTAGCTGATAGTGTTCAGAGAGACATGCTGGATAGTGCTGGAGTTTGGTCTTGCAGTTGGCAATGGATTTCAACTCACTGGGTTGACTAGTATGACTTGTCCCTGTGATGTGTAATGTCTTTACTGAGCAAAAGAAATAAACCGGTTCTAACCTTGTACTGCTTAACTTCTAATAAAAAGCTGCAGTACCGGCAAATCATGGAATTCCTCAAGGAGCTGGAGCGAAAGGAGAGGCAGGTGAAGTTCCGAAAATGGAAACCCAAAGTGGCCGTGTCTGAGAAGTAAGGCTTGTCAATTAAGTGTTGTGTGTGGAATGCATTTTCTAGCCTGTTCTTTTTTGTATATAGATCAGAAATGTGCCTCACTGTCTTTTTCACATGGTTGAAGATAAAAGTATAGTCAATTTCTCTGGTTTTTAAAATGCCATTTCTGTTATCATTGTTATCACGCTATCATGTATCTCTGGCATCATGGGTTTACTCTTCGGTCAAGCATAGTGGACTTTAGAAGGTCCTCTTAGTCTCAGGTATGTTTCCTTGGTGGTTCAGTAGTAAAGAATCTGCCAGCCAGGGAAGGAGACACAGGAGACTTGGGTTCGATCCCTGGTCCGGGAGAAGTAAATGGCAACCCTGTCTAGTATTTTTGCATGGAGAACTTGATGGACAGAGGAGCCTGGTGAGTTACAGTCCATGGGGTCGCAAAGAGTCGGATACAACTTAGCAACTGAACAACAGCAACAACAACTCAGTCTCATGTAGCAAGGAGACTAGCCTTGCTCTGGTGGGATCTGACTGTGGTAAATATTTTGTAGCACTGTTGAACCTACTCCCTTGTATCTTTTCTCCTAACCAGTTTGGTCAGCATTTATGTAATACACTTGATGACATCTATACCATAAATGTCCAAAGCATCACAAAGAGTCAGACATGACTGAAGTGACTTACCAAGCACGTAGGATAAATGTTTTCATGTAGATGTGCTCAACTTGACCAGTCAATATAGTAACCTTTTTTCAAGATCCTATGTCTTTCCAGTCTTTCCTGAAGTCTTCCATTTAAAATCTTTAACAGTCAAATCCTTGCTGATTATCTTACAATGGTATTTACTGTAAAGCCATCACTTGATTATCTGTCACTGGGAGAGGCTGATGTCATGGGTCATTCAGACCAATTGAGTAATGTACTATTATCGGTGCATCTATCGAGGATGCAGTGGATTAGCTTTCCCCACACGTTGAAGTTGCTGCTGCTGCTGCTGCTAAGTCGCTTCAGTCGTGTCCGACTGTGCGATCCCATAGACGGCAGCCCACCAGGCTCCTCCATCCCTGGGATTCTCCAGGCAAGAATATTGGAGTGGGTTGCCATTTCCTTCTCCAGTGCATGAAAGTGAAAAGTGAAAGTGAAGTCGCTCAGTCGTGTCCGACTCTTAGCGACCCCATCCTAATATTATTTGAATTTGAGGCATAAAGTGATGGCCGACAAGAGAAGAGATGTCCAGAATGGGAGTAGTGTGCTGTGGATCACCCTGGGTCGATAGCATTTTCATCGCTTTTGCTGGAAGTAACTAGATGGCTATGAAATGTTTCAGCTGCCGAGAGTGGTGGTATTTTGCTTTGAATGCCAACCTGCACGAGATCCGGGAGCAAAGAAAGCGCTGCACATGGGGCTTCCTGTTGGGCCGGGCCCGTGACGCCGTGTCTTATACCGACAAGTACTTCACCATGTTGAGAGGAGGCTTGCTATCTGCAGACGACAAGGTAAAGGGTGTTGTCTCGTGTTTCTTTATCCACTCAGAGGATAAGAATGTCTCTTCAAGACTGAAAAAAATGGAATCTGTGAAGAAGTAAAAGTCTTTGTTGGGGATCATAGTTTTTTAGGATAAAGTTGGCCTTACTAGGGTGAGAGCTTCTTGGAAGGCCAGGTTTTGCCTCTGCAGGAAGCTTTCTCCACCTTCTGTTGCTAGAGGGGAGCTGGCCCATGGGCTGGGAGGAAGGAAAAGGGGCCGTGGTCCCGCCAGGTCCCCTGGCTCTCTGTGCAGGGCCCAGAGAGACTTTGCATCTAGGCACTTATATTGAACACCTGATCCTCTTTTCCTCACATTTTCCCTAATCCTGACTGACGTGATGGACCCTGGAGTTTTGGAGGGTAGAGCCTAGGCCGAGGGTATGCAGCGAGGGGAGGGCCAGCTCCAGTTCCATTTACCTGCAGGATCAGAGACCCTTGGAACTGGCAGTCCTAGGGTCCTGGCCTGGAGCTTCCTCTAGTTTCAGTCTGTGTCCTCTGTCTCCTCGGGGAGGGCAGTGGGGAGTGTTTTCCTCCTTGATTCATTTTGGTTTTGTGAACGTCAGTTTTTGTAGTGGCAATTTAGACTACTTTCAGCATGGGGATTATCTCAAAACTCTCTTTAGTAAACACTTCTAAGCGTCCCTTTAGCACCTGTCTTATCTTGGGCTGCTATAACAGCATACCACAGGCTGGGGCACTTTACACGGTGGATGTTTACTTCTCACAGTTCTGGAGGCTGAAATTCCATGATTGAGGTGCCAGCAGATTTGGTTCTTGGGGAAGACCATCTTCCTGGTTTATGGGCAGCCGCCTTCTCCCTGTGCTCACGTGGCCTTTCCTGGGCAGAGAGAGAGCTGTTTGTCTTCCCCTTCCTATAAGGGAACTAGTCCCATAATGATGGTCCTGTCCTTATCACCTCATCTAAACCTGTTCACCTCCCATGGGCTCCACCTTCAGATCTGTCACATTGAGGGTTAAGGCCTCAACATGCACATACTGGGGGGACACAGTCAGCCTGTGAGAACACCCCATTGTGGTAACCAGTGGCAGTGCTGTGTCCTTGGGTGTTCTCACCTGTCTTGACGGCACCCTGAGGTATGACCCACTCCGCTAGTGCTTCTTTCATGAGTGTCAGGCGTGGTTACTGACATAGAAGCCTTAATAAAAGGATGGAGTAAACCAGACCTTTTGTTTTGGATAGTTTTCTTAAAGGCATAGGGAAAGATATGGAGCAAGGGAAAAATCTAAATTACAACTGAGGTGAGCAAATAAACATGTATAATCTCCTTTTCCTTAATGGCAGGGTGTCAGGCTTCCCTGGTGGCTCAGATGGTAAAGAATCCACGTGCAGTACAGAAGACCCAGGTTCCATCCCTAGGTCGGGACGATCCCCTGGAGAAGGGAATGACAACCCACTCCAGTCAGTATTCTTGCCAGGAGAATCCCATAGACAGAGGGGCCTGGTGGGCTATAGTCCACAGGGACGCAGAGTCCATGGAGTGACTAACAACTTTCACTTTCAAGAAACAGCTTAAGAGAGCTGACTCCGCTTTCTTCCACATCTTTGTGTGTCGCTGGCCACTGTTGTTCTTTCCTAACTAGCATGGAACAAATGAAAATGACCACTTCCTTGCTAATGTCCCACATGAAACATGAAGAAGCTGGAGGACTGCACACTTACTCTGTAAACTAGGTCCTCAGTTTCCTCCTCTGACTTGGGAAGATTAACAATCAGCCACCGACTTAAATCAGTTGAGGTAACGCATGTGAAAGCACTTTGTAAACTGCCTTTGCTGAGCAAAGATGGGCTATTCCAGCAACACTTGTCCTGCAACACTTGTCCTTCACGTACCTGTTAACAACTCAGTACCACTCTGCTCTCTCTGCACTTCCCCTTAGTCTCAGAGTACAGGTAGGATCTACCGGGGTTGTACGGAAAAGCTGTTTGAACCAGAAGCTTAGCAGTTATGGAACTCGCTGTTTAGCTTCATGGTTTCTGGGCCTTGGAAACACTGGGGGCCAGGTGGGTTCCTTTAGTACTGGATGAGTTCGTGATGGTGTCCACTTTCTCTGCAGCCCTGACACCTGTTTTGTCTGTCTTCACCTGAATAGGAGGAAATGTATCGGATTGAAGAGGAGCAGAGCTTTGAGGAACTAAAGATTTTGCGTGAACTGGTGCATGAACGGTTTCACAAGCAGGAAGAACTGGCAGAGGTAGGAGATCCTCCGAGAGAAGCTGTGTTCACACCCAGCACGCTGAGTGCCTCTGGGGGCACAGAGAATGAGGAGTGCACCTCATGCCCTGTCTCTGTCTTTGGTCCTCACGTGTGCTCATTTTTGATTGACACAGAGCCTGCGGGAGCCTCAGCTGGATCCTCTGGGAGACTCTCCTGGAGACCCAGGCCCCGGGGGAGGCAGCGGGATGCTGCAGTACCTTCAGTCCTGGTTTCCCGGCTGGGGTGGCTGGTACGGGCAGCAGAGCCCTGAAGGGAAGCCAGTGGAGGGCCTGACGGCGGAGCCGCAGGAGCAATGGACTCCCGAGGAGATCCTGGGTAAGGCGGGAGTTGGCTTTCATGTGCCCTTCTTGATTACAGTGAAGGGAGACACTTGGTTCATGGTTCACCTATTATTTGTGAAACTGGCCCATGGTATATTTCAAATTAAAAAAGAAAGGTAGACATTTGTAACAGTTTGTCTCATGTTTATAGAGGCAGAGAGAGGTTTTTTTAAAAAAAATAATTTTCTTTCTTTATATTTGGCTGTGCTGAACCTTTGTTGCTGTGTGGGCTTTCCTCTAGTTTCAGCTCGTGGGCTTCAGTAGTTGTGGCACGTTGGCTCGGTAGTTCCGGTCCCTGGGCTCTAGAGCACAGGCTCTATAGTTGTGGCCCATGGGCTTGTTGCTCTGCAGCGTGTGGGATCCGGACCAGGGATCAAACCTGTGTCTCTTGCATTGGCAGGCAGATTCTTTACCACTGGACCTCCAGCGAAGCCTGAGAGAAGGTTTTAAGAGATATTTCATTTACAACTCCATTACTGAATTTGAGTATTTACATTGTTTCAAGCAGATCTGAGTGGCAGTGATTGTAAGAGAATTAAGTCGGAGCCAGTTCAAAAGTTTGAAACCCTGAGGGCTTGAATGCCAGTCCAGAGTCACCCTTTAGACCCAGGCTGTCCCGTATGGTAGCCGCAGTCACAGATGGCTATTTAAATTTATTCCGATAAAATAAAAAAATCACTTCCTCAGTTGACGACCACATGAGCCACAGTGCTCAGAGCGTCCTGTGGTTAGTGGCCACCATGTGGACAGTGCGGTGTATAGAGCATTGCACCTTATACTATAGTTTATCATGAACTTGACATTGCCCCTCGTTTGACAGTAAGTTGATCAGAGCCCTTATAAGGCAGTTAGAGTCGTTTCATGTTGGTGAATAAAAGTCACCCGTGACTTTGGAGTTCTTTCCTAAAGGGGAGATAATAGTTATATCATATCATTGAGACTGCCATCAGTGCTTTTTAAACTTTCCCACGTGTTTTCTTAAAGCCTCTTCTTCCTCATGTTCAGGCTCCGAGGAGTTTTTTGACCCTACTGCGGACGCCTCTTGTATGAACACATACACAAAGCGAGACCACGTCTTTGCGAAACTGAACTTGCAGCTGCAGCGAGGGACTGTGACTCTGCTGCACCAGGAGCAGGGGGCTCCCCAAATGAACCAGAGTGCTTTCATGCAGCTTGAGTTTTCAGGTGCTGCCCCCAAAATGCTTCCTGATACTTTCTATCTCCCCAGACACCAGTGTCCACTTAAGTCTCGGTATTTGCGGTAGGTCTATTGTAGAAAGTTGCCATGAGTACTGAGTCATGGCCCCTATGGGAAACACAGGGTTAGGTGTCTGTAAGCATTTGGTGATCACATTCATCAGTAGATCAAAACATAATGTTGTTCTCTGTGTGTGTGTGTTTAATGACACCTTATTTAATACATGTTGTTGATTCGTTAATGGACCTCATGGCCAGCGACACTGAAACTGTAAGTGATGTCTGGGTGAAGGTTATCTACTACATGTATTTATTTCCTCTGTAAGACACAGTGCTCCCGCACTGGGCTTGGTGGCCCTTTTAAACAACGAAATCACCAACAAACAGCACAAAAATGCCAAAAGCTGGCACTAATTAGATCATGATATCAAGGGCATTGGTATGAGCTGAAACAAGAAGGCAGAGTGTTGCCTTGTTCAACTAGAAACACGCATTTCAGGTGACTTGAATTTTTTGCTGCTCTGTACATGTTTGCAGAGCACTGTGAATGTAGTATTTTTGGGGCTAAAATAAATTTTAGTAGGGGAATTTGCAAATACAGAATCTGCAAATAATGAAAAATTTTTGACTTCTTTTTGTGAATTTGAATTGAAGGTATGTAAATAAATGCCCAGATGTTAGTTACGTCTTCTCACAAATAGGTTTATTGTAGTTCATAAAATGCTATTTTGGCATTTGGTCACTTGGCAAGTGACCAAAACAAAAAAAAAAAGCCAGTTTTTGACTGGCTTTGACTTTGTAATCTTGAGAGAGCTGAGAAGTCATAAATTCAGTGTGAACTAGCACATTGCTTGAACTAAATTGTGAAGTGCTCTGTTTAAAATTCATTGTGTTGGAAAGCTTCTGATATTCCTTACAAATTTATGTCAGTGGACAGGATAGCCTGGCATGCTGCAGTCCATGGGGTCGCAAAGAGTCAGACACGACTGAACGGAAGTAGACATATAGATATGTAGATAGGACTATTTTGTTCCAATTCGAAGGAGAAAAAGTTCACGATATCTGATGCTGCTGCTGCTGCTAAGTCACTTCAGTTGTGTCCGACTCTGTGCGACCCCATAGACGGAAGCTCACCAGGCTTCCCTGCCCCTGGGATTCTCCAGGCAAGAACACTGGAGTGGGTTGCCATTTCCTTCTCCAATGCAGGAAAGTGAAAAGTGAAAGTGAAGTCGCTCAGTCGTGTCCGACTCTTAGCGACCCCGTGGACTGGAGCCTACCAGGCTCCTCCGTCCATGGGATTTTTCTGGCAAAAGTACTGGGGTGGGGTGCCATTGCCTTCCCCTGATATCTGATAGTTCACTATAAAATATTATATCTAATACTTTGAAAATACTTAAGGCTATGGTGGCATAGTGTCAGCCTTAACATTTATCTTCTGTAGGTGTAAAACTTCTAGCAGAATCTCTTCCTCGAAGAAACTCCTCCTTGCTCTTAGTCCGGTTGGGTGGACTCTTTCTTCGAGACTTGGCTACGGAAGGGACCATGTTTCCTCTTCTGGTCTTCCCTAATCCAGTACGTATAGCTGTATGACTCGTCCAGGGTGTTGGTGAATTGCCGTCTGTTTTAGGCAAGCAATTAGTAATATTAACTTGATTCATTCCGACATTTGATCATTTCCAGAGAGACATGCTGATCAGAATATAACTAGAGTTAGATAAGTTTTTTGATTTTTTTTTACCATGTGTTGGTGGGATTTATGGCAGTGGCTTCCCCCCACCTGGTGTTGTAGCCACCTTAGAATAGTTGCCTGGATTTGGAAGAAAATGCTATCAGCACGACTGTTTCCTGCATTTCAGGGTCAGTGTTTGAATTTCCTCTGTATCTTGACAGTGATTTTCATGCATTCTGATCTTTAGTCACTGATAGGATTTCCCATCTTTCTAAAGTTACAGAAGCACCACTTCAAGTTTTCTCTATATGTGTACTTCTTTATATGTAATACTTTTCTTAGACAAGAAGATCTTTGATCTTACTGAGTTGGCAAAGATATGATCAGAAGAGTTGAATCTTTAGCTCCTTATTATGCTTCCCATAACTTTTCAGCTTGTGGGGTTGGTGATCGGGTGGGAAGACAGAATGAAAGTGTGAAAAGCTGTGCACGTCCAGTCCTTGTTGAGCAGTAGTTCATGTAGTGCCAAGTGCAGAGCAGCACGCTGCCTGTACAGGCTGGGGAAGGCACAGACTGGAGGGCTCGGCCTCCGGGTCTGCATTCCCTGATGTCACATGAGTTTTGATTCGACTGTGCTAAATGAGAGTGATGCCAAAGGGTAATGCCAAAGATGTGAGAGAATGTGTGCACGGTGAATTGGCCCCTCTCACCCTGACCCTTATGTGTTTTGTGTGTGTTCATCAGCAAAAGGAAGTTGGCAGAGTCTCCCAGTCTTTTGGACTCCAAACAACATCTGCAGACGGAAGCCATCATTATCCTGGTAAACTGTCATGTGTTCTTAAATTCAACCTTAAAAATGCAATGATTACAGATCAGTAGTCTTGGTCAGAGGTCAGACAGGGAGTGAGTTCTGTTTTGTGCCCGTGGGTTTGCTGTGTGGATCCTTATCTGACTTGGAGATGCCCCTGTGTTCTCCCTTGACTGGTGAATGACTGGGGCAACTCACAGGGCCTCCAGATCTGGGGTTCCGTGATAGAAGTGAATACGACAACTTGAGGAGTCCTGTTGATACCTAGAGGCAGCCTTTATTAGGCTCTCTATTTTATAAAGTTTTTGAAAATGAGACTTAATTGGAAAATAATTGAGGAAATGTCTTTTTTTTTCCCTCCAGTATTCTTTGCCAGTTATAAAGAATAAGGTGATTGTTTTGCTGTGTTCTGTTTATTATTTTTTTCCTCTGGTTCTTTTCCTCTAGCTGCAGACCCAGATGACCCGGTGTTTGAGATGCTGTACGAGAGAAATCCAGTGCACAGCCATTTTGAGAGGCGGCTAAATGTCAGCACGAGGCCCTTGAACATCATATATAATCCCCAGGCTATTAAAAAAGTAGCAGACTTTTTCTACAAGGGAAAGGTTCATACCTCAGGTTAACTTTTTTGTTTGATTATGTTACTTTCTAATGACCTCTTTGTTGTTGCTTCTGGGACAAGGGTTATTATACATTCCGGTGACCTGGTAGTGCTAGAAAAGGCCTGACTAGTGCTAGAAAAGTCTAGAAAAAGTGGAAGGGTTGTCCTTCGATACTGAATCAAAGTGAATATCCTTGGAAAGTTGCTCTTTCAAGAGGAATCAATGACTTAATATTTTTTCTTTCTTTGCCTTTATTTAGCATGCATTTTAAATACTTTCCATCTATTATGACAGTGGTTTCCTTGGCTACCCAGGATATTTTAGGCCAGAGAATTTAGGAGGAATGTTCAAGAATTTTCTCCTAGATGACAAAATCAGTGGTCTATTTTACTTGTTTGGTGGAACAGTAAATACTGCAGAGGTCGTCAGTGGACTCTTCTGTGTCATCACTGGTTTACATATGTCTGCCCTTGTCTCCCAGAAAGGTTTGAGACAGTATGTGCAAAAAAAGCAATGTTGATAGAGAAATCAGTAAAACAATAATGCTTTCCTAAATATATCCATCACCCCCCTTTCATAAGAGTTGTTTCAGCTTTTGATCCAATTTTTGAGTCTTCATGTGCATAAATGTGCGTGCATGCTTAGTTGCTCTTTGTGACCCCATGGATTCAGCCCACCAGGCTCCTCGGTCCGTGGAATTTTCCAAGCAAGGATACTGGAGTGGGTTGCCATTTCTTCCCCTAGGGGATCTTCCCCACCCTGGGATTGAGCCCTTGTCTCCTGCACTGGCAGGTGGTTTCTTTACTACTGAGCACTCTGGGAAGCCCCTTTCACGTAGACGGTGACCATAAATGTCTTGGCTTCATTGCTCTGACATTGATAGAATGTAGAAGGCAAATCCTCCCAAATTCCAGTTTCCCTTTCAGTAATGATCATGCTTTTAAGGATTTTGAAATATAATAGTTTGGAATCTTTCAGAAAATGGTTCTAGAAATTCTAATAACTTAGATACCCATCTCTTATGTACTACCTTTCTCTGCATGGCTGTCCCTCACTGTCTTTGTCACATCCCTGTAACCCCAGCTCAGGCTGGAGTAAGGAACTCTTGTTGTACAGACTGTTTTTTTAGCTTTGGTGGAAATTCCTGGTGAGAGTAGATGTTGCAGTGCTTTCTTTCACTCAACCATAAGAAGATTCTGACTTGGCTATTTCCAATCTTGCAGGTTTTGGTTATCAATCTGAACTTGAGTTGAGAGTGGCTGAAGCTGCACGAAGACAGTACAACAGACTGAAGATGCAGACCAAGGCGGAAATCCGACAGACTCTTGACCGATTGCTAGTGGGTGATTTCATTGTAAGTGGACATAACGAATGCTCCTTTTGGGGGTGGGGGTGGGAAGAGGAAGGCATTCTTTCTGGGAAGTTCTTTATCTACAGTAGAGAGTCATATTTGTATCAATTACACTGATAAGTAAATGGAATCTATGAAATACTTATCAGCTAGCAAAAAATAAAATCCCATGTCTTTTACAGTCAGGGTGTAATAAATAAAAACAAATGACTGAGACTAGATCATGTATTATTTCTTCCTTGTTTCCATCTTAGAACATTCTCAAGACTTATCTATATTGTTCCATTTTCTAGACCTGACATTTTGTAAATATTTCAATTAAGAACACCCCCTTTTACTTAGTATTATCAGAAGAAAAACAATTGGAGTGATGCCCCAGTACTTTTTTGTTTTAAAGATTTGTTTATTTACTTTTTTGGCTGTGGTAGGTCTTTTTTGCTGTGTGTGGGTTTTGCCAGTTGAGGCGAGTAGGGTCTACTCTTTGTTGTGGTGCACAGCCTTCTCATTGCAGTGGTTTGTCTTGTTATGGAGCACGGGTTCTAGGTGTGTGGGCTCACTAGCTATGGCTTGCGGGCTTAGTTGCTCCACTGCAGGTGGGATCTTCCCAGACCAGGGATTGAACCAGTGTCCCTGAATTGCAAGGAAGATTCTTAACCACTGGTTCACCAGGGAAGCCTGAAACCCCAGTTTTGATTGCTGGGAGTGATGATCGGTTTGTGATGCCGAGGGCCCAGCTGACGTGAGGACACCTGTGCGCAGGGAGAGCCAAGAAACATCTCAGCAGTCCAGCTAAACTGAGTTCCTGACCCTGTGGCCTGGGGACGTGCTGCTCAGATGCAGCAGTAGGTGTACCATTTAGAGGGTGGCTTGTAGTTAGTGCAGAGCCAGCTGGAAGTGTAAGGGATGGCAGAAATGTTCAGGGGAAACACTTAGGGGTTTGTAGTATGGGATGTACAATTTGTCCTGTTTTTTTGTTTTTGCATGTGTTTCAACAACATTTAATACTTCTGATTATCTTAGACCAAGAGGTTTCTCTTTCATGGCATTTATATAAATTAGCTTTTACTACTACATATAATTTACCAAATGTTACTATTACTAAAATAGTAATAGTATAAATACATGTAATTATATATAAATTATATTATATATTTATATAGTGTATATAAAGTGTGTAAATTATATATTTACAATAGCTAGGATGTGGAAGCAACCTAGATGTCCATTGACAGATAAATGGATAAAGAAGTTGTGGTACATACACACAATGGAATATTACTCAGCTATGGAAAGAAATGCATTTGAGTCAGTTCTAATGAGGTGGATGATCCTAGAGCCTATTATACAAAATGAAGTAAGTCAGAAAGAGAAAGATAAATACTGTATATTAAGGCATATCTATGGAATCTGGAAAGATGGTACTGACAGTTCTACGTGCAGGGCAGCAAAAGAGACACAGACATAAAGAACAGACATTTGGACTCAGTGGGAGATGGTGAGGTAGGATGATTTGAGAGAATGGTATTGAAACATACACATTACAATATGTAAAATAGGTAACAGGGCACCCAAAGCTGTTGCTCTGTGACAACCTGGAGGGATGGGGTGAGGAGGGCGGTGGGAGGGGGAGTTCAGGATGGAGGGGACACATATATACCTATCGCTGATTCACATTGATGTATGGCAAAAACCATCACAGTATTGTAATTGTCCTCCAATTAAAATAAATAAATTTTAAAAATATAAAAATTGATAATTTTTTACTGTATATAATCCTCTTTGATAGCATTTATATAAATTAGCTAATTTATATAACAAATTCATGGGAAGAGCCATTAACAAATTTGTGAATTAGTCTATTTTTTATATTTCAAATGTCAAAGCTTATGTTTTTCAGTAAGATATTTTGGCCTGAAAGTTCATGCTTAGCAATGTCCATGAATAAATAAAAATGTTTAGATTTCTCATTTATTTGAATTCTATAATTTCTACAATATTTTTAAAGTATTAAGTCTTTAGAAATAAGACCTTTCTTTCTTAAACCATCGATCATCAGAATCAAAGAGCAAGCAACCTCCAAACCAGTGATTTGCACATTTTTGTCTCCCACTTCAGCTGTTTGCCTGTGGTGATGTCTCATATCCTTGAGCATTTGGATCCACTTTTGTTTTAAATGTTTTGCTTTAATACCATAGACCATTAGGTCATCCTGTGATCCTAGTGTGACCTTCAGGGAGGCTTGAGCTCCAGCTGATAAAGTGCCCACTCTTAGCTGTTGTAGTTCAAGGCTATTTAACTGTGGTTGATTCTATTTTTATAGGAGGAGAGTAAACGGTGGACTGTGCGACTGGACATTTCTGCCCCTCAAGTGATATTTCCTGATGACTTTAAGTTCAAGAATCCCGTGTTGGTTGTTGTGGATCTAGGAAGAATGCTATTGACCAACACCCAAGGTACAGTGTGAATGTGAAGTAATAAAGGCATTTCTTGGCAGATTTATCTCTCTCTCTCACTGAACCAAGTAAAGCTTAAAAAGAGGCTTATTTAACATTTCTAGGCTCCAAAGTTCGGAGAAGGCAATGGCACCCCACTCCAGTACTCTTGCCTGGAAAATCCCATGGATGGAGGAGCCTGGTGGGCTGCAGTCCATGGGGCTGCTAAGAGTCGGACACGACTGAGCGACTTCACTTTCACTTCTCACTTTCTTGCATTGGAGAAGGAGATGGCAACCCACTCCAGTGTTCTTGCCTGGAGAATCCCAGGGACGGGAGAGCCTGGTGGGCTACCGTCTATGGGATCGCAGAGAGTCGGACACGACTGATGTGACTTAGCAGCAGCAGCAGGCTCCAAAGTTAACTTGTTGCTTTTTTATTTAATAGTTTTATTGAGATCCATTTGAAAATGTACAATTCAGTTGTTTTTGGTATATTCATAAAATGGTACAGCTCTCACTGTTATCTAATTCCAGAACATTTTCGTTGTCCCAAGAAGACATTCTAGACCCATATTCTCTATTACCACCTCTCCTAGCCCTTGCTAACCACTAATCTTTCTATCTCTGTTTATTTGCCTATTCTGAACAGTTCATGTGAATAGAATCATGTAATATGAGACCTTTTATGTATGACTTCTTTCACTTAGCTCAGTGTTTTCCAGGTTTATCTATTTTGTGAAAGAAGGGAAAGTAAAGGTGCTAGTTGCTTAGTTGTGTTTGACTCTTTTTGACCCCTTGGACTGTAGCCCTCCAGGCTCCTATGTCTATGGAGTTCTCCAGGCAAGAATACTGGAGTGGATAGCCATTCCATTCTCCAAGGGATCTTCCCAACCCAGGGACTGAACCCTGGTCTCCTGCATTGTAGGTAGATTCTTTATCATCTGAGCCACCAGGGAAGCCCTGTAGCATGTTATCTATACTTCATTTCTGTTTGCGGCTAAATGATGTTCCCTTGTATTGATATACTACATTTTGTAATATTTATCCACTCATCAGTTGGTGGACACTTGGTTGTTTTTACTCTTTGGCTGGTATGAGCTTGTCCCTAAGGGGATGTGAAAAGGGAATTACATCTGAAGAAAAGGATCACACAACCGCAGAAAGTACCTACTTGGATTTATAAAACACTAATATGGGACAGAGACACAGGTGACCAAACCCAGGGATGTGTTTTTGTAGTTGTTGCGACACTGCTCAGGTGCCGAAGAGAGGGGTTGAGTGAATTTGGGGCTGGAAACTTGACATATTAAGCAATTACTGCTCGCTAAGTGCTGATCTGACACTCAGGTATTGTGTTGAGGAGGCAGAAGAAACCTCTGTTTTTCTGGAGCCTTCTAGTTGGGACAAAACGAACACATAGATGAATACAGGAAAAAGTAAACAAATAAGGAGGGTTGGTGATGGCAGCTCATGCAGTGTAGCTCAGATATTGGGCAGAGGGGGACAGTGTCCAGAGGGCATTGTTGGTTTCTGCACCCTGACATGTGTTTATGTTAGCAGGTCTCCATCTTTCCTCATGTTCCATGAACTTTTACTCTTTGTGCTTTGATTTCGAAATCAGTAGATAAGTTCACTCTGAATACATGGGAAATACAGAATACTACGCTGAGAGTTTTCATCCATTTATTTTTTAAATCAGGGCTGTTGATTCTTTCTTGTTGTTCAGTCTCTTAAGTTGTGTCCAACTCTTCTCTACTTTTCTTAATTATTACATTAAATGGGAGAGGAAGGCAAGAGCCGACATGTACTTTAAATCTTCTGTTTTCATCTGCAGATGATTCCAAGAGGAAGAGTGGGGATGGGTCAGCACTGGAAGAGAATCAGTTCAGTGATGATGAATATAAGACCCCTCTTGCCACACCTCCCAATACCCCACCTCCCGAGACTAGCAGCAGTAATGGGGAGAAAACACCTCCATTTTCCGGAGTCAAGTTCAGTGAAGAACAGCTTCAAGCACATCTAATGAGCACGAATATGTACGAGAGGTACTCTCTGTCCTTTCTCGACCTGCAGATCATGGTTGGACGCGTGAAGGACAACTGGAAGCATGTCCAGGATATTGATGTGGGACCAACCCACGTGGTCGAGAAATTCAATGTTCACCTCCAGTTAGAACGTCGATTGATTTATACATCAGATCCCAAGTACCCTGGAGCTGTCCTCTCAGGCAACCTACCAGACCTGAAGATCCACATCAATGAAGATAAAATATCTGCTCTGAAGAATTGTTTTGCTCTCCTGACCACCCCAGAAACGAAGACTTTTGACTCTCAGATGAAGGAGAAGATTTTTCCCCAAGGGGGACAGCGGGGAAGTTTGCAAGACTCCGTGATGAACTTGACCCAGAGCATTGTGATGTTAGAGCAGCATACTCGGGAAGTCTTGGTGGAGTCACAGCTCCTCCTGGCGGAGTTTAAGGTGAATTGCATGCAGCTTGGTGTTGAGAGCAGCGGCCGGTACATCTCTGTGCTCAAGGTGTTTGGCACCAATGCTCACTTTGTGAAGAGGCCTTATGACGCTGAGGTCTCCCTCACCGTTCACGGTTTGCTCCTGGTGGATACCATGCAGACGTATGGCGCTGATTTTGACCTTTTGATGGCCTCCCACAAGAACTTGAGCTTCGATATCCCGACAGGAAGCCTCCGGGACAGCAGGGCCCAGTCTCCCATCTCTGGGTCCAACGTGGACCACCTCACGAGTGCTGCCACACGGAACCACCAGTCAGCCACTAGTATTTCTCTGGACAGAGTTCTCACCAAAGAACAAGAGTCCCTCATAAAACTGGAATATCAGTTTGTGAGTTCAGAGTGCCCGTCCATGAATTTGGACAGCACCCTTCAGGTGATTTCATTGCAGGTGAATAATTTGGATATCATCCTAAATCCAGAGACAATTGTGGAACTGATTGGTTTTCTTCAAAAATCTTTTCCCAAGGAAAAAGATGAGTTGAGTCCTCAACCTTTAATGACTGATTTTGAAAGAAGCTTTAGGGAACAGGGAACTTACCAATCTACATATGAACAAAACACAGAGGTTGCAGTGGAAATCCACAGACTTAACCTGCTGCTCCTTCGGACAGTGGGAATGGCAAATGGAGAGAAGTATGGCAGAAAGATTGCAACAGCAAGTATAGGTGGCACCAAAGTTAATGTCTCCATGGGCAACACATTTGACATGAATGGTTCTCTCGGCTGTTTGCAGCTTATGGATTTGACACAAGAGAATGTTAAGAACCAATATGTTGTCAGCATTGGAAATTCCGTAGGCTATGAAAATATCATCAGTGATATTGGCTTCTATGAATCTGTATTTGTCAGAATGGAAGACGCAGCCCTCACTGATGCTCTGAGTTTCACCTTTGTTGAGAAATCTAAACAGGAATGTTTTCTCAACCTCAAGATGGCCTCCTTGCATTACAACCACTCCGCTAAATTCTTGAAGGAGCTGACGTTGTCCATGGATGAGCTGGAAGAAAATTTTCGAAGTATGCTGAAAAGCGCAGCCACCAAAGTCACCACGGTCCTAGCCACTAAGACAGCCGAGTACAGTGAGATGGTGTCACTCTTTGAAACTCCCAGGAAGGCCCGGGACTCCTTTTTCTTAGAAGAAAATGAACCATATGGGTTTGGCCTAGGTGCGTCTCATTCTGACACTGTAAAGCTCATCTTGAACATAAACATTGAATCACCAGTGGTTTCTATCCCTCGGAAGCCTGGGAGTCCCGAGTTGCTGGTAGGACACTTGGGACAGATCTTCATCCAGAATTTTGTGGCAGGAGATGATGAATCCAGAAGTGACCGTCTGCAAGTGGAAATCAAAGACATTAAATTATATTCTTTGAACTGCACCCAGTTGACAGGCAGAGAAGGCCCCGGGCCGGAAATGAGCCGGGCATTCTGCCCTCTGTCTGGGTCTGCCAATGCCAGTAGTCAGGAGGAAGCTCACTTCACCCGACATGATTTCTTTGAATCTTTGCATAGAGGTCAAGGTGAGGCATGGGTATCTTTTGTCTCATTTTGTTTAGATTCCAGACCCAGCCATGAAAGTAGTAACTGGCTTAAAATAACAACAAAAACCTTTCTTTTAGAATTACCCTAAGTGAATATTTAAGACGTTAAAATAGAATTTTAAGAGAATTCTTTCATATTATGTTTGAATGTTTGTACCTTTTCCCACTGAATTGGCAAAATAAGGATTTTTTAAGTGGCCCCCTTGGGTGGGATTCAGTGGGTGGATTCTGTTAGAGTATTATGTAATTTAGTCAAATGCATCTGACTTTTTCATTCCTAAGCTATAGATCTTTCCTAATTAATTATTGTAGTCTAAGACAACTGGAGGGATTGACAGAAATAGAATGTGCAATTTAGTCTGTGGATCTTATGGTCTCTGTTGGCTATCCTGCCATCTTCTGTAGTGGTTTGGTGCAGGTTTCTAGGAATAAAGTGCTTGTTTTTATGTGTTTTCAATCTAATCTGCTAAAACCAAGCAGTTCAATATTAGTCTTGGCATCTATAGAAGTCAGGTAAGCTATATTGATTGGTGAAGATATTGATGCCTTTGAGAACTCCTATGGTTCTCAGATGTTAATACACTGATTTGTTTTTACATAGTTACCAAAGATTGCTTTCTCTGCTTGGGTTAAATGTTGTTCACTTAGAACTCTATATTGTTCTTGATTCTGAGTTAGGTCAATAAGAGGGATAAGTTAGGTCAATAAGATCAGTTAGGTCAATAAGAGGGATCAGTCTAAAGCTGGGCATGGATGAGCAATTTTGTTTGGAAAATGCCAGCTTGGGAGGTTAAGAGAAGCTTACTGAGGAGTCTTGCCTGGGTTAATGTTCCCTGTACCATATTTTGAAACCATCAAATGGAGCCTGTTATGAAAATAGCTGTAGCATGCTCTTTATGTATAAATTTATCTTATACCCTTGCTTGCTCTGAGTTTTGGTCTTGGAATAGCTGCCAAGGTTTGTACTCAATCATAGACCCTCAGTGCCAGGCTAACCTGCCTTCCTGGTCTAAGAGCAGCTCCTGGGCTTGTCATATACCCTGACTTAGTCAGCAATGATGCAATCAGTCTGAGTGTTTCTAGTCGGTCATTTCTTCTCTCTTACGCCAGCTTTTCACATCCTCAACAACACGACCATTCAGTTTAAACTGGAGAAGATCCCTATAGAGAGAGAATCTGAACTGACTTTCTCACTTAGTCCAGATGACCTGGGAGCTTCTAGCATCATGAAGATTGAAGGAAAATTTGTTAATCCAGTTCAAGTAAGCATGCTATTGATTTTTATGTCAGGACAGTTGAAGTCATGTAATGATTTTATATTTGTTATATACATGTGTTATAGTCTTGTTATATTTTGTATATATAAAATGTTGGAAGGAAAATATACAAAGAGATATTGTTGATGCACATTATTGTCAATAACTTGTTCTAATAAGCATGGTATCCTTTTATCATGTCCTTCTATCACTGAATCAGTCTTTGTTAGCTTCTTCATGTGGAGGGGTGAATTATAGAGTGGAAGAGGGCAAATCGTTAATTCTGTTGCCATTAAGAAATGAGGAAAATTATTGCTTAAAAAGTCAGGATCTCTCTTTCTCAGAGTGTTATAATTCTTGTCACACTTTTGGTATATGTGGCCCACCTATAAAACAATCTGATTATCTGAGCTGTTGACACATCCTTTCAAGGGAGAATTAGTCTTGCCCTCATTGAAATGAAATGGTCCAGGGTGTGTGTGTGGTATGTATGTTTACATCTTTCATCCTTTTTCCTTCAAAAGTGTCATTTTTCCTGCTTTCACAGGCAAGAGAGCAAAAGGCATAACATTATAAAACAGCAAGGCTAGGCAGGCCCTTAGGACAGTGCACAGGATCTAGAGCAGTGACTGGTCATTAGTTCGGCAGCTGCTCTGCAGTAACCCAGGGGTGCTGTTAACAGAACATGTGTAGCTTTTGACATCAGTAGTTTCTGGATATGGGTCTCTGGTTGAGAGAACTTTGCCTGGATCTTTTCCTTTTTGGCTTTTAAGTTTTTTCTCTTTTAAACTTTTCCTTCAATTTCTGTAGTTTTATGGGTTAGAAAGAATGATTGTACAGATTCAGGCCTACATTTACCAGCACTTATTGAACATTCATTGTGTGAAGGTTATTCCGTGAGGTACTCGGGGACGGCCTTGTCAATAGATATAGGTCAGAGACAGGCAGAGGTGTAAGGATGAAAAAGAAAGAAAGGGGATCCTTGCTGTCAACTAATTTCAAACATCTTGGAGAGTTGATATACAGCAGAAACCAACGCGATATTGTAAAGCAGTTATTCTCCAATTAAAAATAAATAAATTGAAATAAAATATATCTTATAAATTATATTTTAAATAAATCACTTGGGTAAAGTCATACAAAATTTGTGGGCAGTGCATATGAACGCATTTGACAGTAGTAGTGGAATAACTGAATTTTTCTCTTCGAATGCAGGTGGTGTTAGCAAAGCATGTATATGAGCAGGTTTTACAAACGCTGGACAATCTGGTGTATAGTGAAGATCTGAATAAGTTTCCAGTCAGTGCAGCCTCCTCACCCTGCCCTAATTCTCCTCTGCCTCCCCTCAGTACCTGTGGAGAACCTTCCACTGAAAGGAAGGAGAATGGATTGTTCAGCCACTCCAGTCTTTCTAACTCTTCTCAAAAGTCCTTGTCTGTGAAGGAAGTCAAATCCTTTACCCAGATTCAAGCCAACTTTTGTATATCAGAGCTTCAAGTTCAGCTAAGTGGAGATTTGACCTTGGGGGCCCAGGGTCTTGTGAGCTTAAAATTTCAGGATTTTGAGGTGGAATTCAGTAAAGACCACCCCCAGACTCTATCCATTCAGATTGCCCTGCGCTCTCTGCTGATGGAGGACTTACTGGAGAAAAATCCAGATTCCAAATATAAGAACCTGATGGTGTCTCGGGGAGCCCCAAAGCCATCTAGTTTAGCACAAAAAGAGTATCTCTCTCAGTCCTGCCCTTCCGTGTCCAACGTGGAGTATCCAGACATGCCTCGGTCTCTACCTTCTCACATGGAAGAAGCTCCCAATGTGTTTCAGCTGTATCAGAGACCCACCTCGGCCTCCCGGAAAAAGCAAAAGGAAGTCCAAGACAAGGACTATCCCTTGACCCCACCTCCTTCTCCAACGGTAGATGAGCCCAAGATACTTGCAGGAAAGAGTAAATTTGATGATTCCTTGGTCCATATCAATGTATTCCTGGTGGATAAGAAGCATCCAGAATTCTCTTCCAGTTATAATCGAGTTAACCGGAGCATCGATGTTGATTTTAACTGCTTGGATGTGCTGATCACGCTGCAGACCTGGGTCGTGATCCTAGATTTTTTTGGAATTGGCTCCACCGCAGACAACCATGCAATGAAGGTGCCACCTGAGGACGTTCTACAAAACTTGAAGTCAGAATCAAGCGCGTTAGCAGAGTCTGAACTTCAGGATCCGGTTAACACCAAACTGGATCTCAAGGTATCAGTTCCCTTAGGCTCTTGTTAAGTTCTGAGTATGAACGTGGGCTTGTTTACTTAGATGCTGTCACTGTGCATTTATGCCAGAAAATCGATACTTCACACAGGAGGTATGTGGTCTTTTGGATGTCTGTTCCTAAAGGGTAGATGTTAATATCTCAGAAAAGGTTTTAGCATTAATCCCATCTGGAGGCAGGGGAAATAAATGGTTTTAGTAACTTATTGTCTTTCCTTTGGGCTGTAAAATTCAGTGGAATTATTTAGCTTCTTTACGCCTCTGTTTCCTTATCTTCCATTGTCTGATTATGGTAACTAAATGAGGAAATTACATGAAGCACTTGGCAATGTGTCTAGCACATAGTATCCATGTTACTATGTAACTAGTAACTAGTACAGAGTAGCTATTTTTAAATGTGCCTCTTATTATCATCTCCCTTTCACTCAGAACATTATTGGCTTTTAGTGAGAGCAAGAGTACAGGTGTCTTAAATGTCAGACTGCCTGGATTTGAAAGCTGGCATTTTTGTTGTAACCTTACAGCTATTTGGCTGTTGACAAACCATTTAACCTCTTTCTCCCTCAAGTTTTTCATCAGTAAACAGAGGTTGTTTAATGGTGCCTATGTCATAGGACTGTGGAAGTTCAATGAGTTGACCTAGGTATGGCCCTCCTCACATGTGTGACAGAAATGATCATTCAGTGAATGGTACCTTCCCTGCTTCTTCCTCCCACGCAGTTGTCTATAGAAGCTGGATTAGTGTCTCCTAGAGTGTTCTACATTCTGAATTTGGCTGTTTCTTTATGGTACATTTGACTCCTCTAATTTTAGAAATGGAAGTTAGCTCTAAAGACTTGATCAGATCCAGGTCCGACACTTCATGGGTGGTGCCGAGTGCTTCCTGTTGTGTTATACCAGGAGGTCTACAACACCCAGTCGTCCCACTTTCAGTGATGTGAAGATCCATGCTGAGAGTGGGCTCAGGTGGTGACAGCTGGATTCCTCCAAACAAAGCATATTTAGACTCATTATCTGCATTATTTTGGTGATGAAGTGACTAGAGGTTTTTTTTTTTTTTTCACTTCCACCTTCATGATAACTCATTCCGTTGAGATCCTCCGTTGTCTGAAAGGTACCTTTTCCTCCGAGTAACATTCGCCTTGCCTTACCTCCTGTGTTCTTAGGTTCATTCGCTTTCTCTCGTACTGAATAAGACCACCAGTGAGCTTGCCAAGGCGAATGTGTCCAAATTAGTGGCACACCTGGAAATGATTGGTAAGTGGAGAAAATCAGACTTGGGGAATCTGGGAAGAATTTGAACATCCTGCTCACAAATCTAATTGTCTTCACAGGTGCTAAGTAAGGTGTGGCTCAGTGGCTGGGTTGTGGTTACTGGTCTGGCCAGGACTGGTGGTGGTAGTTTCCAGATACTGGTTTATGGATCAGAATCATCTGTTAGAAATGCAGCTGTCTGACACAGCTCCCTTCCCATCCCAAGACTCTGATTCTGTGGCTTGGGATGGGACCCTGGGATCTATCTGAGTTTTGAAAAAGCTCTCTGGATGACTATATAATTTCTTTGTCTAAAGTTTGGATATGTTGGAGCGTGAAAGGGGACATTGTTAATAATTACAACTGGGAAAACGGCATATAACTGGGGCTACCTCTGGGAAATCAGGGCATATGTTCACTCTGTTGCCATAATTAGGGGGAACCCCTAAGAGGGGGTGGGCTCCCCTGATAGCTCAGTTTGTAAAGAATTCACCTGCAATACAGGAGACCCCGGTTTGATTGCTGGTTCAGGAAGATATGGTAGAGAAGGGATATGCTACCCACTCCAGTATTCTTGGGCTTCCCTTGTGGCTCAGCTGGTAAAGAATGCGCCTGCAATGCAGGAGACCTGGGTTCAATCCCTGGATTAGGAACATCCCCTGGAGAAGAGAACAGCTACCCACTCCGGTATTCTGGCCTGGAGAATTCCATGGACTGTATAGTCCATGGGGTCACCAAGAGTCGGACACGACTGAGCGACTTTCACTTTATTAAGAGGGGGTGGTTTAAGCAGGGAGATATTGTAGCAAAGCTGGCATTCTTCCTAATGGGACACAATAGGCTGTAATCCTTAGTAGAACACAAGTGAAGAGCTACATTAAGCTCTAAAGTGGAGGAATTTACAAAGTGAGCATAAAATACTGCTCCTTCCTTAAGCAATTGGTGATAAAATGAGAAGACTACAAAGCTCAAATGTTGACTCTAGTAAAATAAGAATGTCTTTTGGGGAAAGGATGAACTAAAATTGGTTTCATTCCTGGTATAAATTAATTTATAAAAGGTTCCTAGAAGAGATGAGTCCTTTGAATTGGGAGAAGCTTGGGTAGGATAAGTTTGCCTGGTGGCTCAGAGGGTAAAGCGTCTGCCTGTGATGTAGTAGACCCAGGTTCGATCCCTGGGTAGGGAAGATCCCCTGGAGAAGGAAATGGCAACCTACTCCGGTACTCTTGCCTGGAAAATCCCATGGATGGAGAAGCCTGGTAGGCTACAGTCCATGGAGTCGCAAAGAGTCGGACACAACTTCACTTTTCTGAGTGACTTCACTTTTTTTTCGAGGGGTGGGTATTTTTGGACATTCGGAACCAAAAATAAGTATGTGTCTTCATTGGGAGCAGAACTAGCCTGCCAAATACATACACCTCAGTCATTGTTTTGTTGTTAATTATGATGACAAAATTTGTTTTACATAAGCAGCAGTTCAGAATATTCCTTTTCAGTATCTACCCCATGTTAAGAATGATTCATATAGGTTCATAGCCCAGGGATGCATGTTTTAACATTTCCTCTTTCTTCTGCGCACCTTCCAGGAGCTTCACTTGTGTAATATTGGAGTAGTTTCAAATCTGTGTCTTCAGTGTCTTATTTTATTAATGTCGCCTTTTAATTAAATAACACTAAAACCCATTTAATACTGCCTGATTAATACATCTCTGACATTTTTTCCTTTATTCTTTTATCTATAGTATAAAAAAGACCTTATGCTATTTTGCTAATTCTAATTAGTGGTCTGATCTCAGAAGAGAGCATGTTTCTATCTATATTTGTAAATATTTTATCCTTTAATTTATGTTTACCCTTAATTTCTTCCCCCTTGTAAGTGTTAAAGTGTGATGTTGTGGTATTATTTCAATCCCTTTGGACTTCTTCATTGAGGCTGTTTGAAATAATTCATAAAGTATTGTTCTGGGTGTGTTAAAATATGAATGTTCACTTTTGACTTTTCGTTTTATTTAATGATGTAAAGTCTGAGGCATGTGTATATCAATTTTTGTTTCAGGCAGAGTTAGGGTGTGTGACAGAAAAAAGACCATAAGAATGCATTCTGATTTTTAATCTTCCTAGAGGGAGACCTGGCCTTACAGGGAAGCATTGGGAGCCTATCCCTGAGTGACCTTACCTCGCATGGAGAGTTCTACCGAGAACGGTTCACTACGAGTGGAGAAGAAGCCCTCATCTTCCAGACTTTCAAGTAAAAACATCAAGCTTTTCCATCGTGATGGTTTCCTGTTTCAAATGCTTGTCGGCTAAACAATGAGGAAAACTTTTAAAAAAACATAGCCTCTTCTGTAGAATCAATTTGATCTAGTTGTGAGGAATCTCGATTTATATTAAAATGGATCTGCATTGAAGTGGGCTACTCAGGCTCTAAGAAATAAAGGGGGTATGGTTGAAATAATTGTGGTTATCATTATAGTCTGGCTTCACAGCAATGTGTTGTGTGACTTGAACAAGTCACTTAATCTCCTTGCATCCGTTTTTCTATTGAAATAGTGAGGAGACTGTGTTAAATCAATTTCCATTTAGCTCTGAATGATCTGGGATGATTTCAGCCTGAGAAAGTTGTTGAAGATAATGGGTTTTAAATTGCATTAGGCATTTCTTCCAGTATAAATACAATCTGTATTCAGTTTTAGAATTTAGAAGGTATTTTTAGGCCTATATAGTTATTAAAGAATAGTTTTCTCAGAAAACAGAAATTTTAAAAAGTGATTTTTCAGCCTTTTGGAGAGCTGTCAGAATGTATAGATATTCCTCTCTGCCCCCAAGTATTCTGGTCTGTGGTAGTGTTGTGTTCTTTTTTTTTTTTTTTAATTATCCAAAGTGATTTTAATGTTCAACTAGAGTTGAGAAAAATGGTCTCTAAAAATGTCTAAGAAGTTTTTCTTTCATTTCCAGAGGGAGTGTATCATACTCCTCTGAGAAGTTAGATTGATTTATTTATATTGTTACCTACCACAGTGGCATGGTTCTTTAATAAATGAGATAATTAATGTAAAACTCTTAACTCTCTGCCTGGCAAAATAATAGTTGCTCAGCTAATATGAATTCCTTTCCCCAGTGACTATGTCCTGTATAATAACTTATTATTGTGGCATCATGTCCCATTAAAACCATTTGTAGAAGTTTTTAAATTTATCAGTGAATGTGGATGCTAAAACTCTTTGGACTGCATTTCACTGAAGTAAAAAGACTTCTTTCAGCTTCCAGAGACAGATTGCCTCAGGAACATTGGTTCTGTTGCCTAATTGTCTTTACCAGTTGTTTCACAGTGGAGTTTTTATTACCCCAAGTTGTCACAGTCTTTGCTAGAAGAGTGAGCAGGAATATTCACTTTTCCTTAAAGGCAGGGACAAAGAGGCTCAGGTAAAAGGTCTGAACCACAGTGGCTTCTGAGTGAGTTCTGGAATCAGGAGTGATTGCGGCCCCAGACCTGTCCTCGTGTTTATAGCCCTGGCCGTGACACCAGATTTTTATTTAACATCCTTGACATGTGGTGGAAGCTTAGAAAGAAGGTAGTAATTGGAGTTTGCTTTCTAAAACCTGGTTGTGGATTTCCTTTTTTTTTCTGGGTTTCCATTTTAACAGTTAAAGCTGTTTCCTAGGGAAGCCCCTAAATGAACTCGAGTTTTCTTCAGACACTTGTTTGCATCCTGCCGCAGTCTCTGAGTCACACTGTTGCCCTTCCTCCTAGGTATGGCCGGCCTGACCCTCTCCTCCGGCGGGAGCACGACATCCGAGTGAGCCTCCAGATGGCGTCCGTGCAGTACGTGCACACCCAGCGCTTCCAGGCGGAGGTGGTGGCCTTCATCCAGCACTTCACTCAGCTGCAGGATGTGTTAGGGCGCCAGCGAGCTGCCATCGAGGGGCAGACGGTAGGTAGTGCCTGGATCCAAGACACTTTTCCAGTTTGACTCATCAGCAGAACTTTTAAATCTCTAGGGATAAATCTGGAAAGTGTCACTGAGAAAAGTGAAGGTAATCAAGTAATCTTAAGCTTTACTAATGTCCTCCATGTAGCTGATTAGCTACAGCAATCTTACTGTAATTGGAGAGCTTATATTCCTTGTTTCTTGCATCGTGTTTTAATTTCCTTTTAAAGTTTAGCTTTGGCTTGCTCTACAAAAGATAAACAAGTTACTTCAGTGGTGATACTTCTCCTGGAAAGTGGTTCCAAAGATGGTATCTGTTATAAAAAGATAAGAGGGTTTCTTTTAAATGTAGTTCTCAAACTTCTTAGCTCATGGCTCCCTTCTTGTCTTAGAAGTTTTTCTGAGACACATCTGAGGCCAAAAGAAACACCTAATGGTCTTTCCATTTCTAAAGTAATTAAGTCCAAACAACTTCATAATTAGGTTTGTCCAACAATTTAGTAGCTGTTTGAAAATGTAAAAACATAAGTGAAAGATGATATTTTTATTTCATTCTTAAATCACCGTAATTGCTTCCTAGTAGGATGTATGTGCCTCTTGGGCACTGAACAGCTCCTTAGACTTGGAATCAGGTTGAACATCACAGTCCTCATTTCCTTTTCCACATTTATTTTCTCATGGTACTTGTTTTTTATCTCAGCAAGTGCTTAAGACCCAGCTTTGCAAAGACGTGACATCACTGGAAGGAATGTAGCATGACCTCACATTGAGTGTAGACCACCTTGAGCTGGTGGTGTGTGCTGTGTCCAGGTGACATCACTGGAAGGAATGTAGCATGACCTCACATTGGGTGTAGACCACCTTGAGCTGGTGGTGTGTGCCGTGTCCATCTGGTTTATGTGAAGAATTTAAGATGCCCTGGCAGCGCACCTCTGAGTGTGAGACAGCCTCCAGTGTTGTCTTGGAACCACAGAAAGCAGTTATAGTGTGGTTCTTTGTAAAACATATTGGCTATTTATTTTTAAGATTTATTAGGTAAAAGATTATAATTTAAGTTCTTTGTAGTGGCAACATTTAAAAATTTTGTTTTAATTTAAATAAAAAAATTTTTGAGTAGGTTGTATATTGTTTTAGTACAGAACCAAAGCCAAAAAGAGCATTTGGAGAAAAGTCTCTTTCTCAGCTACTTTTCCTCAGCTACCCAGTTTCTGTCCTTGGCAGCAGCCAGTATTAGTGGTTTACTGTGTACATTATAGAGAATTTATTTATTTTTTAAAATATAACAATCAAATGACAGGGAATCTGGAAAAAAATAACTTAGTTTTCTAGCACCATAGGTATATTTTATTTTTTTTCCCATACATGTTTCCATGGATATATGTAACCTTTTTTTCTCTCTTTAGAAACTTATAAAAAACAGTTTAGTATTTGATACATATGAAAGAATATCTGTAACATGTATATAAACTTCAAAGTGTGGTAATAGAAACCACCACCAAAATAAAAATTAAAACACTACCAAGACGTGTCGCGTGTAGTCCTTCCCTATCTCATTCTGTTGGTGCCTCAAGAAACCACTCTCCTGACTAATCTCTAGTCCCTTTAAGATTAAAAGAAAACTTCGTGTACCATATCTTTTGCTCAGCTCGTTTGCACGTTATAAAAAGGGTATGAAGTTTGTGTCCCTTTGCTAATGGTCTCCCAGCCCTAATCCCTGCTTCCTGGTAGCCACTGGCCAGCTTGCTGTTACAGCAGAATGCAGCCACATTCATTCATTTCCTTATTGTCTGGATGCCTTTACACTTTTCTTAATTTGCTGTGATGTTTTAGGGATTTTTGTATCTAAGCTCCTGAGCATTACTAGTTTGTAGTTTTCTTTTCTTGAAAAGAAAAATGCCTGTTTTAGTTTTGGTAACTGGGCCATGCTGTCCTTTTGTAGGATGAATTGGCAAGTGTTCCCTCTTCTATTTTCAGAACAGTTTGTGTAGAATTGACATCAATATTTCTTCCTTTATATCTTCCTTAATATATTCTGGATAGAAGACCTTTGATATATTTATTAGGAATATTTTTTTCTAGTCTATGGCTACCCCTTGCCGCATTTTCTTAATACTATTTTTTTAAAAGCAGAAGTCTTTCATTTTGATGAAGTTCAATTTTTTTATTTTATGGTTAGTGCTATTGTTTTGTCAAAGAAATCTGCCTGCCATCAGGTGGCAATAAATCTCTCCTATTTTCCTTTTTTAGAAGTGTTACAATTTTAGATCTCTTCCATTTTGAGTTACTTTTGCATATTTTGTTAAGTGAGACTTGAGGGTTTTTTTCCCTGAATACCTATCCAGACTGTTCTTTTTCCCACTGAATTACCTTTACACTTATGTTGAGAATCCACTGATCATATATGTATGTGTATTTCTTTATTCTCTATTCTATTTCTTTGATTTATATTTAGTTGTACACCCCCTTGTCTTTTCTAAAAAAATACTATTTAATTGTTTCTTGGCTGTGTTGAGTGTTTGTTGTGCTGTGTGCAGGCTTTCTCTAGCTGCAGCAAGTGGGGGTTTCTCTTGTGGAGCAGGGGCTCTAGGTGTGGGGGCTTCAGTAGTTGTGGCTTACCAGCTTAGTTGCCCTCCGGTATGTAGTATCTTCTTGGACCAGGGATTGAACCTGTGTCCTCTGCATTGGCAGGTGGATTCTTAACCACTTGACCATCAGGGAATACCTTCCCCCTGTGTCTTTTTTTTTCTTCTTTTTAAACTTATTAAAAAAAAAAATTATTTAGCTGCCCCAGGTTTTAGTTGTAGCATGTGGGTTCTTCCATCTTTGTTGTAGCATGTGAACTCTTTAGTTGTGGAATGTGGGATCTAGTTTCCTGACCAGAGATCAAACCCATGCCCCCTGCATTGAGAGTGCAGTGTCTTAGCCACTGGACCACAAGGAAGTCCCCCCTCTCCCTTGCCTTGATAGCTGTTGCCTTATGGTATGTCTTGAAATCAGATATTCTGAGTCTTCCAACTTCTTTTTCAAAGATGTATTGGCTCTTCTAGGTCCTTTGTTTTTCCTCTATAAATTTTAGAATCAGCTTGTCTGTTTCTACAATAAAGTCAGCTAGGATTTTGATTGGGACTGTCTTGAATCCATATATCTGGAGAATTGACATCTTAACAATATTGAATCTTTGGATCCTTGAATATGGTATATCTTCCATTGAAGGAGGTCTTTAGTTTCTCTCAGCAGTGTTTCGTAGTTTCAGGTATACTGTTCTTACACATTTTTTGTTAAACTTATCACTAGGTATTTCAGCATTTTCATGCTATTTTAAATTGTATCAATGAAAAAAATTCAATGTCCACTTGTTTATTGAAAGTTTAAGAGATGTAATTGGCTTTTGTTTACATAGATATTGAGCTCATATCCTGTAATCTTGCTAAACTTACTTATTCTGAAGTGAAGTGAAAGTCACTTGTCATGTCCAACTCTGCGACCCCATGCTATACAGTCCATGGAATTCTCCAGGCCAGAATACTGGAGTGGGTAGCTGTTCTCTTCTCCAGGGGATCTTCCCAATCCAGGGATTGAACCGAAGTCTCCTGTATTGCAGGCGCATTCTTTACCAGCTGAGCCACAAGGGAAGCCCAAGAATACTGGAGTGGGTAGCCTATCCCTTCTCTAGTGTATCTTCCCAACCCAGGAATTGAACCGGGGTCTTCTGCATTGCAGGCGGATTCTTTACCAACTGAGCTATCAAGGAAGCCCTCAATTGCTTACTTTAGCTCCTTTAGATTCTTAAGGCTTTTCTACATAGATGATTATGTTGTCTGTGAATAAAAAAGTTTTCTTTTTTCCTTCCCAACCTATATACCTTTTGTTTGGACTAGGAGTTCAGCTACGGTGTTGAATAGAAATGGTGAGAGTGGGTATCCATGCTTTATTTTTTATCTTAGAGGGAAAAGCATTGTCTTCTGCAGATGTTAACTAATATGACGTTAGCTGTAGATAGTTTGTGTTTATTTTTAAGGCATCTGTCTACTTCATCTGAATTGTCAGTTTGTTGGCCGGAACTTGTTCATAGGTTTCCACGTCTCAATATTTTTAAGTTTTCTGTAGCAATGTCTATGACTCTTCCGGTAGTGGTGATTTTTGTTTTCTTCCTTTTTTCTTCATTCATATAGGTAGAGGTTTTATCACGTTCATTAATCTCTTTAAATAATCAACTTATCGAGGGCTGTGTCAGGCCTGTGCATACTCTTAATAAGTATGTGTGCGCTTGTAAAGAACGTAAAGTGGTAGTTGGGTAGAGTGTTCTATAAACGTTCAATTGATTTTTCTCTCTTATCTGTTTCCTAAATAACTGGTTTCTGCTCTTTATTATTTTCTTCCTTCTCCTTACTTAGGTTTATTTTGCTTTTCTAGCTTCTTAAGTTGGAAGCTTTATTGATTTTAGATCTTTTATATAAAATAAGCATTTAATGCGAAACATTTTTCTTCAAGTACCTTCTCCCTCCCCTTTTTTCCTTCTTTCTTTTCTTTAGTTAATTTTTATTGAAGTGTAGTTGCTTTACTACGTTGTTAGTTTCTACTGTACAGCAAAATGAATCAGCTATACATACACATATATCCCTACCCTTTGGATTTATATTCCATTCAGGGTCATCGAAGTCTTTGAGTACTTTTTTAAGTGCTTTAAAATGCATTCCATGAATTTTGATGTGCTGTGTTTTTTTAATTAGTAAAGTCAAGGTATATTTTTTTAACTTCCCTTATGATTTCTTCTGTGACCCATGGGTTATTTAGAAGTATGTAGTTTAATTCCCAGATACTTAGGAGTTTTCCATCGTCTTCTTGTTACTGTTTTGTAATTTAACTCCTTGGTGTTCATAGAACATACTCTGTGATTTTAGTTGTTTTAGATTTATAAATTCATGGAACTTTTGGGAACTTGAGGTTATTTGATTGTAAAATGAGGGAATGAACTGAATGTCTTACTCACTTTTCCTTCTTTCAGGTGAGAGATCAAGCACAGCGCTGTTCACGGGTTCTCCTGGATATTGAGGCTGGTGCTCCTGTTCTTCTTATCCCAGAAAGCTCCAGATCAAATAATCTGATTGTAGCAAATTTGGGAAAGTTGAAAGTCAAGAACAAATTTCTCTTTGCTGGTTTTCCTGGGACCTTTACCTTACAAGATAAGGTGAGCAGTCAGCACCCATTCCCGTCTCAGTTTACCTGGCGTTGGAATACCAATCGAAAAATTCAGATACTACCATAAGATTATTCCTAACCACTGTACTTTTGTGATATACGTGGCTTGAAGAATATGTTTTTTTGACATTTTATTAGCATTTCAATTAACCCTTATTAGAGGTAGTATAAATTATAACTTTTACTAACTGTGTGTAATAACTTACTTTAGCAAACAAATCAACAGAACCATATTTATAATGTTCTCTTCCCAGGCTGAATTCATATTTATCAACTTTTTACACTGTGTAGCTTTTTTTTTTTCAAGAGACTTTGGCTCAAGGCTTATCTGAAGCCATTTGAAAATATTTTAATAAAATCTTATGGTGTATATCTCTTAACAGTTTAAAACTGCATTAGCACTTATTTCTTGTAACATATTTTGAGGTAATTGGGATGAAGACTGCTTTTTTCATTTTACATTTAGAAAAGCTAGAATTCATTGAGAATAAATGATGAAAATGGGGAATATTTGTGAATCACGGACTTAGCAGTGATAGGACCTTGGAGGTGGTCCCACCGTTTTTGCAGTTGAGGAGACTGAGTAACATTGCTGGAATTAAGAGGAGATGCTCTTGGGTTCTAGGTGTGTGCTTTAACAAAAGTCTGCTGGTTTCCATGGCAGCTGACAATAATAGCAATGGAAATAGTCAGTGTTTGTTGAATGCCTAGTATACCACAACCTATGCTAAACTCTTTTTATATTTGTTCATCTTGTCCTCTTGTCCTTATTAGCAAGCTGAGAGATATTATTTACACCATTTTTCCCTATAAAGAAATTGAGGCTTAGATAAATTAAGTAATCTCTTTCAGATTAAACATCTAGTGAAGAGTACAGTGTAGACCTCGTGCTTTGGTGGTGTTCATTCACTAAGTCGTGTCCAACTCTTTGCAGCCCCATGGACTGCAGCATATTAGGCTTCCCCATCCTTTACTATCTCCTGGAGTTTGCTCAGACTCAGGTCCATTGAGTCGGTGATGTTATCCAAATATCTCATCCTCTGTTGCCCCTTTCTCTTCCCACCCTCAATCTTTCCCAGCCTCAGGATCTTTTCCAGTGATTTGGCTCTTCACATCAGGTGGCCAAAGTATTGGAACTTCAGCTTTAGCATCCGTCCTTCCAATGAATATTCAGGGTTGATTTCCTTTAGGATTGACTGATTTGATCTCCTTGCAGTCCAAGGAACTCTTAAAAGTCTTCTCCAGCACCACAATTTGAAACCACGAATTCTTAAGCATTCAGCCTTGTTCATGGTCTGACTCTCACATCTGTACATGACTACTGGAAAAACCATAGCTTTGACTGTACAGACCTTTGTAGGCAAAGTAATGTCTCTGCTTTTTAATATGCTGTCTAGGTTTGTCCTAACTTAGACTTTAGTATATCCACCTTTAGTACTTCATGCTCTTAACTGTGGTATTATTTTACCTCCCAGCATTGGTGGCGGTAGTTTAGTCACTAAGTCATGTCCGACTGTGACCCCCTGGATGGTAGCCTACCAGGCTTCTCTGTCCTTGGGCTTTCCCAGGCAAGAGTACTGGTGTGGGTTGTCATTTCCTTCTCCAGGAGATTGTCCCGACCCAGGGATCGAACCCACATCTCTTGCATTGGCAGGTAGATTCTTTACCACTGAGCCACCTGTGAAGCCCCTCCCAGCATTAGGATTTGGTTTATGTAGGGTAGAGAAGAACAAACTGATAAAGGTTGTTCCTGTGTTAGTATCCCTTTCCCAGATAACTCTGGTTCTTTGAAACTTTCTAAAGGATATGGCAATGAGTTCATTAAAATAACTTCAATGGAAGAACTCCAGAGTTTTTCACAGAAAAGATACAGATTTGAGCAGCTGCTGTTTGCCTCTTTAGTGTAGGAAGAAAAGAAAATGGAAGAGAGTGATTAGGGAGCTAGTCTTGCCAGGCCTTTGCCAAGGACCTCAAGTTGAGTTGAAAGTAACAGGAAGACTGCATTTGTTGTTTATGTGTAGACTCAAATAGTGTTACTCTTTTCAAATGACTGTCTCTATAGTTTTCTTCACTGTTTTACTTCTCACTCATCCAGTTACTCACCACTACTAACCCAAACACCCTGAACTGAAAATACTTGATTCATTGAGTGGGAATGACTGGAGTGAGGAGAGTGGAGATGAGATAGTGAGAACCATGGGAACCATGTTCAAGTGTCATGACCTTGGGCTCAGGGCCCGGAGTAGGGGTGTTTGGATGGTGGGTTAGAGGGCAGGTTGTCCGTATCTTATCTCACTGCAGCTGCTAAGACAAACCAGATTTAGCGAGCACAAGGTGAAACCAGCACAGAATAGAAGTGATAAGCAATGCAGACGGAAGTGCAGCACCAGGTTTACTCATCCACACGCCCCACATTCAGACAGCTGATGGTTGAGGACTTGCTGGTTCACCTTGCTGTTGGAAGCCCCTCCTGTTGGAATAATAGGCCTTCTTTCCAGATGGGGCTTCCCTGGTGGCTTAGCTGGTAAAGTATCCACCTGCAATGCTGGAGACTTGGGTTCAGTCCCTGGGTTGGGAAGATCCCCTGAAGAAGGGAATGGCTACCCACTCTAGTATTCTGGTGTGGAGAATTCCATGGACTGTGTTGGAACACACAGACTGTGTGTGGGTCACAAAGAGTTGGACACAACTGAGCGACTTTCACCTTCATTTTCCAGAGTGAGGAGTAGGCCTCCACTTACGTATATTTTTTAAGACAGTAAAAAAATCAAAATCACCATTGACCTTTCATAGTTGGCCTAGTAGAGAAATAGTAACCTTGGTGTTAATGAGGAAAATCTCTTTTCATATTTGAGTCATAGGCATTTTGCTGTTTACTGGCTCGAGCCTCAAAAATAAAGAAAAATCCATTTATAAAAAGAAACATTGATAACTGCATCTAAAATTTCTTACTTTTTTTTTTTTTTTTTTACTGTGTGATGCTTATAATTAATGCAACTGGATATTGAACAAATGTATCAGAGCTGGTGTTGGCATATGACTATTGTCCCCACAGTGACCTCAGGGTATTTGCCTCTCTTATCCACCTCTACTGCCCTAGGGAGAGCTGAATTCTTCCTTGGAAACTGTCTTCTGAGACTTTAGTTAGTTCTTTGAAATATATTTGTTTGTGGGAAATTGCTGTTTTGAGGCCCAAGTTTATAGGAAGAGATCCGTTAGAGCCAGAATGGGGATCAAGTTCAATGATACTATTTTTTCCCTCTCTCCCTCCTGAAAAGATAAAGGACTTATTTTTCTGTGTCAGATATATCTGTATATGGGCTTATGAGCTGACTCTGAAGTTAGCTTCTAAAGAAGAATTGCCAAAGTATCTCAAGAAAGTTTTGCAAAAGGGTTTCTGTTTTGTTAAGTACACCAAATAACAAGTGCATAGTTTGTAGCATTTTAATGAAAAAATTTCCCTGTATTTCGTTTTCGAGGATTTGATTTTAAGTGGCAGCACATACAAGGATCGCTTTTTCTTCAAGGTATAATATGCTTTTTTTTGCCTCCTGGTTATTCGGAAAAACCTTACGGGATTCAGCAGTCAACTCCCATTCATTTGCTTAAAAAAGAAAATCTTGAAAACCAATCCTTTAAAATATTTCATTACTTGGGAAAGCCTGATTATCACCCTCCCCGACCCCTGCCCCTAACTTTGACGAATCACTTTCCACCTGTGTAGAGGAATCCTTCTTAAGGATCATTAAAAGTAATTCCTTCTTCCCTGCCTCCCTCCTTCCTTCCTTCCTTCTTGATGACCTTATTTTATTTCCTTCAATCCTAAAAGACTTTATCTTGTTACGTGCCAGTGGGTTGTTCTGTGAAATTCCATAAGGTTTGCTTGGAGTGTGTTTCTTGTTAAAGAATTTAATCCAATTAATTTATCTGTGCAACTTACCTCTCCACATGTACAGTCAAGCTCCACGATCTAGGCCTACGTGAAGTGAGTAATTACTTTTCTTCTCCCCAAAATCACTTTGCATTTACATTTGCTCTTTAATGCATCTGCCCATGTGAGGTTTGTCTAGTATGCATTCCAGTGGTTAAAGAACAGGAAATAGTCTTAGAATCAAAGCTTGCAGAGGGGTCATTTGCCTTTGAGTTCAACGACTCCCGTGTGTTTGGAATTGTTTTACATAAGTCCATGTCTTAATGAGGGCAGGTTTGAATTTTTTGCATATGCTTTTTCTTTCATTTTTTTTCAACCATAGTTTGTGCTTAAACTTAATTACTAAGTATTTCAAAAGCTTTGAGTTAATCCCCTCAAGCCACCGATTTATTTAAACCAACTCAGAGAGGATGGAGAGATGAATCAAATGAAAGAGCAGCAAATACTCTCAGGCGTTTAAATAAACTAAGCAAGAGGGAAGGATTTTAATGTTGAAATACTTAAATGATAGCATTTAGCTAGTCATTTGCCTTGCAAAAAGGAATTGCAAAAAAATAACTGGTTTCTTTCACCATTACATGTAATTACTACTCAAGATAACTGTGAAGGTGAATAGTACTATCATCTCCCTTTCGAATGCTGAGAGGAATATACATATGAAGCAGTCCTTGGGAAGACTCCTTCCAGCTTACTAGTGAGAATGGATAGATGAGAACAAACTAATGCTGCAGAAACTATAAGGATATGTAGCCTGAGTCTGGAGAAGGCAATGGCACCCCACTCCAGTACTCTTGCCTGGAAAATCCCATGGACGGAGGAGACTGGTAGGCTGCAGTCCATGGGGTCACTAAGAGTCGGACACGACTGAGCGACTTCACTTTCAGTTTTCACTTTAATGCACTGGAGAAGGAAATGGCAAGCCACTCCAGTGTTCTTGCCTGGAGAATCCCAGGGACGGGGGAGCCTGGTGGGCTGCCGTCTATGGGGTTGCACAGAGTCGGACATGACTGAAGCAACTTAGCAGCAGCAGCAGCAGCAGCAGCCTCTAAGTCTTGAGGGAAGGAACCATGCAAAGTTTAAATGTCAGTTATTGAACCATTCTGGTGAAAAAGATTTGCCCTGTTAGCAATTAACTGAAGGTACTAGACATGTAGGAAAAGCATGTGATATTTTCAGTAGAGTTACAGAATTAATTTTATTCTGTATTTGCCCTTAATTTTTATGCCCTTGAACAGAAACATGATAGGAATGGCTTGCCTGTGTTTTCCATTTACAGTTACTTAGATGAGAAATGTAAACCTGAGAGGGGAGACTTCTAGAATGTACAAACACATTAGAGGGACTTCATTCCATATTACTGTTAAATGGCATTTTCTTAGGAAAAAAGAGTTCCTCCCCTCCAGCAAATCATCAGTATATTGTATGGCTGAGAGATTTGCCTTTGTTGTATTGACCTAGATTAAACCACCAGTAATTAGTATCTTGACATTTACTCTTAAGCTAAAAGATAACATGTTCCAGTTGCCAAGTCGTTGCTGACACTTTGCAGCCCCATGGTTTGTAGTCTGCCAGGCTCCTCTGTCCATACGATTTTCCAGGCAAGAAGACTGGAGTGGGTTGCCATTTCCTTCTCCAGGGTCTTCCCAACCCAGGGATTGAACCTGTGTCTCCTGCATTGGCAGGCAGATTCTTTACCTCTGAGCCACCAGGGAAGCCCAAAAGATAAAATATGTTCCTGCAAAATTGGCAGAGTTTTCAATGGGTGCTGAATTATATGTAATGTCTCTGCAGAGAATTACACATGGAAGAAAGAATCATGACCCTGTGGCCCTTTTGTTTATGGGATCTGGGGTACTTGGGAAATACCATGTGGCAGAGAGTCTTTGAAGAGTCCAGGACTGGGAAGGAACTTCCAGGATAGTAGATAGAGTTACCACCCCCATTCCTGCTGCTAGTTTTCTTTTCTTTCCTCCCAGGAGTCTGTGCCTTCATCTTCCCCAACTGGTACTCCCAAGCACAGTGTGAGGAAAATGACAAGCATGGAGGACCTGAAGGGGACCCACTCCGAGGGGCTGATCATGATGCCACCTGCCAGAATGAGTCGAGGCAGCTTGAAGAGTGAGTCTGTGCCCAGCACCTCGACCAAACAGCAAGGGCAGCCAGCCACACCCTCTGTCGGCCGAGCTTCCAGCAGTCCAGGTAAAGGAGGAGAGAGGAGCTGCATGAGGAAGGAGGGGAAATTTGTGAGACCATTGCAGGATCCTAAGGGGCGCTGCATCCCGTTCAAGTAGATGCTAACAAAGTGGTAGCGTGTCTTTAGTAATCATCTGATTCTGATACTGATATAGAAGGCTTTAGAGTTTTAGGATGTAGATTAGGATTGGGTGACTTCTAAAGTAGGATTGTTGTTGTTCAGTCGCTCAGTCATGTCTGACTCTGTGCGACCCTGTGGACTGCAGGATGCCAGGCTTCCCTGTCCATCACCAACTGCCCGAGCTTGCTCAAACTCATGTCCATCGAGTCTGTGATGCCATCCAACTATCTTATCCTCTGTCATCCGCTTCCCCTCCTGCCTTCAATCTTTCCCAGCATCAGGGTCTTTTCCAGTGAGTCAGCTCTTCACATCAGGTGACCAAAGTATTGGAGCTTCAGCTTCAGCATCAGTCTTTCCAGTGAGTATTCAGGGTTGATTTCCTTTCAGGTTGACTGGTTTGATCTCCTTGCAGTCCAAGGGACTCTCAAGAGTCTTCTCCAGCACCACAGTTTGAAGGCATCAGTTCTTTGGTGCTCAGCCTTTTTTATTGGCCAGCTCTCACATCTGTACATGACTACTGGAAAAACCATAGCTTTGACTATATGGACCTCTGTGGGCAAAGTAATGTCTCTGCTTTTCAATATGCTGCCTAGGTTGGTCATAGCTTTTCTTCCAAGGAGCAAGCGTCTTTTAATTTCATGGCTGCAGTCACCATCTGCAGTGATTTTGGAGTCCAAGAAAAAACCTGTAACTGTTTCCAGTGTTTCCCCATCTATTTGCCATGAAGTGGTGGGACCGGATGCCAAGATCTTTGTTTTTTGAATGTTGAGTTTTAAGCCCGCTTTTTCACTCTCCTCTTTCACCTTCATCAAGAAGCTCTTTAGTTTCTCTTTGCTTTTTGCCGTAAGTATGGTGTCATCTGCATGTCTGAGGTGATTGATGTTTCTCCCGGCAATCTTGATTCTAGTTTGTGCTTTATCCAGTCTGGCATTTTGCATGATGTACTCTGCGTACAAGTTATAAGCAGGGTGTCAATATATAGCCTTGATGTACTCCTTTTCCAATTTAGAACCAGTCTGTTGTTCCATGTCTGGTTCTAACTGTTGCTTCTTGACCTGCATACAGGTTTCTCAGGAGGCCCGTAAGGTGGTCTGGTATTCACATCTCTTTAAGAATTTTCCAGTTTGTTGTGAACTACTCAGTCAAAGGCTTTAGCATAATCAATGAAGCAGGAGTAGATGTAAGATTAAATTAGTCAAATATAGGGACTTCCCTGATGGGCCAGTGGTTAAGAATCTTCCTTGCAATGCAGGGGATGAGGGTTTGATCCCTGAACAGGGAACTAAGATCCCACATGCCTGGGGTCAACTAAGCCCACATGCAGGTACTCAGCCCATAGGCTCTGGGGCCCATGCACCACAACGAGACAGACCCGGAGCAGCAATTAAAGCTCTCACATGATGCAACGAAAGATTCTGTGTGATGCAATGAAGATCCTGCATGCAGCTAAGACTCGACACAGCCAAATAAATAAATTTTCTAAAAAAAGAGAGTTTAAGAACAAACCAAATAGTAAAATGCAATATAAATAAAGAGATTTAGGTAGTCTCTAAGGGCTTGTCAAGATAGTTGCCACCAGATGGTGGTAGTGTACCTAGAGTGATTCCTGCATCCTTAGGCACATCCTTGCGAGTGACCTTTTAGACACTATCCCTTCAAGTCACTGATTAATTCTGGAGAAATAAAGATCCTGAAAAATAGGTAACAGCAGAAATACCATAAGTAGCAATTTTTGAAAGACATGAACCACCCAGTTATTGGTGTGCTTCTCTTGAATTTGACAGCCATTCCAAATGAGAGTCTTGATTTTGACCTTTTGGTTTTTCCAGATAGTGTGGATTGGATAAGTGAGGTGTTGCTCCAAGGAGTTTGGGAAGCAGAATATGATTTACCACCAGAATCCACTGGTGAAGTCAGTCCAGTGTGGTTGAACTTTGAGAGATGTGGGACGCTAACTGAGGGATATGTTAGATGGATATAACGAATGGTTAATCCCTTGTGGTACCTTGTTGTCCCAGAGTAGACAGCAAAGGGGTTTATGGGTTACATTGATGATTCAAGGAGATTATTGTAATCCTCATCAGAAGTCTGGGTATTGAACATTTACTACATGCCAGACATCGTGGCACATTTTTTCATAAATGTTTGCAGTTTATCCTCATGATACTCCTATAGGGTTTTATTTTTATCCCTGTGTTATAGATAAAGAGACCCAGAATTTTTGAACCAGTAACCAAGAGACCCAGAGAGATTGAGTAACTTGCCCATAGTCATGTCAATGTACGTGGTAAACGGTACTATGAATCTAGGCAGTCTTATCTCCAGAGCCTGAAGTCTTAACCTACATGATATCACCAACCAGTCTATATACGTAATGGACACTCACAGCATGGGGTAGGGGGGTGGGGCAAGCTGGGTGCATACATAAGGCCAGTCAGTACATGAATCTTCTGTTGTTGTTGTTCTGATAATAGTGATGATTAGGAGTGGAGGCCAAAGGTACATGGGGTAGCAGTAAAGAATCCACCTGGAATGCAAGAGACGTGGGTTAGATCCCTGGGTCAGGAAGATCCCCTGGAGAAGGAAATGGCAACCAACTCCAATAATCTTGCCTGGGAAATCCCATGGACAGAGGAGCCTGGCAGGCTACAGTCTTTGGGATCGTGAAAGAATCAGTCATGACTTAGCGACTGAACAACAACAGTGCGTATATTTGGAGCCTATTAGGAAGTGATTTGGAATTTTTTTTAATTAATTTCTATTGGAGTATAGTTGCTTTGCAATGTTGTATAGTGTCCGCTGTACATCAGAGTGAATCAGCTCTATGTATACATATATCCCCTCTCTTTTGGATTTCTCTCCCATTTAGGTCACCACAGAGCACTGAGTAGAGTTCCCTTAGCTATACTGTAGGTTCTTACTGGGGTGTTTTATAGAAAGATATCTTTCCTGACCATATTTCGCCTCCCAAATTGCTGTTTATTTCTGGAATTCTGTCTGTGATTAAGATGGGGTTAAGGCAGTGGTTTTCATATTGCTTCTATATCCCTAGGATTCCATAACAACCCTTGGGAATTATGAAGCCCTTTGTTCCTGTCCCTTATCCCCTTCTATGAGATCAGTTCTACTTTTGTCTCTTTCACTTATTTATCCATACAGTAATGAGGCAAAAGCTAATTTAATTAGGGCCTGCCTAATCTAGGTGTTCAAGGTTTTGTTCTCCTATATAGTAACAAGCTATTAGACATAGTTCCTGCCACCTTGTGAATGATATGAGAAAGCCAATAGGCATCTACATAAGGACTGGCACCCCACTCCAGTACTCTTGCCTGGAAAATCCCATGGACAGAGGAGCCTGCTAGGCTGTAGTCCATGGGGTCGCTAGAGTTGGACACGACTGAGCGACTTCACTTTCACTTTTCACTTTCATGCATTGGAGAAGGAAATGGCAAGCCACTCCAGTGTTCTTGCCTGGAGAATCCCAGGGACGGGGTAGCCTGGTGGGCTGCCGTCTATGGGGTCACACAGAGTCGGACACGACTGAAGTGACTTAGCAAGCAAGCAAGCAAGGACAGATTAAGATAAATTAAAAGCAGAGCCATTACTTTGTCAACAAAGGTCCGTCTAGTCAAGGCTATGGTTTTTCCAGTGGTCACGTGTGGATGTAAGAGTTGGACTATAAAGAAAGCTGAGCGCCGAAGAAGTCATGCTTTTGAACTGTGGTGTTGGAGAAGACTCTTGAGAGTTCTTTGGACTGCAAGGAGATCCAACCAGTCCATCCTAAAGGAGATCAGTCCTGGGTGTTCATTGGAAGGACTGATACTAAAGCTGAAACTCCAATACTTTGGCCACCTGATGTGAAGAGCTGACTCATTTGAAAAGACCCTGATGCTGGGAAAGATTGAGGGCAGGAGGAGAAGGGGACCACAGAGGATGAGATGGTTGGATGGCATCACCGAGTCAATGGACATGGGTTTGGGTGGACTCTGGGAGTTAGTGATAGACAGGGAGGCCTGGTGTGCTGTGGTTCATGGAATCGCAAAGAGTTGGAAGCGACTGAATGACTGAACTGAACTGAAGATAAATGTCATGGGAAAGACAGAATGGTAAGAGGGAAAGAACAGAGAAGGAGAGAGAAGGGTAGTGCTGTGGGCAAGACTTCAGACAGTGAAGAGCCTGGCACGTGGGGGAAAACAAAGACCAGTGAGCCGGCGGCTTCATGGGCAAGGTGGAGAATGGGTTGAGATGAGGTTGGAAAAGTAGGCAGTGGGCTTTTTATGCAGGGCTTTCAAGGAATTTAGGAGAGTTTCACAGAAAGAACTGTGGATTAAACTCAGTCATCAAAGCATATAAAGGAAAGGAATGTTTTGGTCTCAGTCATTTTTTTAAGGATTACTCATGTATTTTATGAGCAAAATGGTTTTGTGAGGGCAGACTGGAATGGAATGGGTATGTTGGAGGGGAGTTTATGGTGGTCTAGGCAAGAATGGTGGTGGTTTGGATTAGATGGCGCTAGTGGAAATGGTTACGTGTGATATTTGTTTGGAAAAATCACTTTGCTGTGGAAAATTTTGTAAACCTTTGGGTAATATCATCTCTACACAAGACCCCTGTGGGATCTCCTTGGGAGGGATGCATGTTAAGTCCTTTTAGTCATAAGCCCTTTAGCCTCTGTTAGTGTCTCGGGACAGCAGTGAAACGCTGGGAGGATGTGGCCTGGTTTGTGCCTGTGTGCAAGGGGCAGGTAGGCAATGTCCAGCACATGGAGCGTTGAGGAGGGAGGTCTTGGTGCCAGAGTGGAGACTGATCTAAACATTTTCCAAAGACAGAATGAACATTTCGGGGCTATTTAGTTTTTTTCTGGACCAGCCCCTTCTGAGTCCCGTCTTCTTCATTGTCTCCCTTTCCTTGGTTCCATGTAGAAGACCACGTGTGTCTGCTGGATTGCATTGTTGTCGATCTCCAAGACATGGACATCTTTGCTGCAGAGAGACACCCACGAGAGTGTTCCAGGGTCTCAGAAGACAGCAGCGGAGACCTGATCTTCCCCTCCTATTTCGTGCGACAGACAGGAGGAAGCCTCTTGACCGAGCCCTGTAGGCTGAAATTGCAGGTGGAAAGGAATTTGGACAAGTGAGTGGTTTATTTTCTAATAACTATCTATTGTAAGTAGAACTGTGATAGCTTGGAAATCAGTGCTGTTACGTCTGGAAGGGCATGGGTGTTCACTTACATTTTCATCTATGTAACAAATAGATGTTGAGTCCCTACCATCTGCTAGACATGAGGGCTCCTATGATGAGAGAAAAAACTTCTGCCTTTATGGAGGTTGCATTTCGTTGAGGGATATAGGAAGTTAAGTATATGATTCTAATTTCGTGTTTGATTCAATTTTAAACTGTATTGTAGGATGACAGTAGGTGCCTTAGAAAGAAAGAGTAAGGGACCTGAATTTAGCATGGATTTCGATGGCAGAAGGGAGGTAATGATGGCACAGAAGTATTTGGAAGAAGTGACATTTGGATTCTGTGTTTCAAATGCAATAGATTTTGGACTTGCTATTGATATTTACCCTGGAGTTCCACTGAATCAGAGTAACTGTTTAGATGCTATTTTGCCCATTTTACTCCAATTAGCCATCTGAAAGTGCTCCATAAAGACCATTGAACTGACTGTAATTTCCTTCTTAATTGGCTTCAAAGCACAGGATGCTTAATTTCTGTAGTTTGGAGCATGGCCTCAGTTAGTTCTATATATGACTGGGAAACTTACTGAAAAGGAATGCACTCAGACCCCATCTGAGACCAGCAGAAGCTGACTCTCAGGGCCAAGCCTCAGGTGCATATTAACAAGTTCCTCTGGTAGCGCTTACGCTCCCCTGGCCCCAGCAGTGGACTGGGACTGCTGGTTACAGTGTGTGATGCCTGTTCAGTTTGGGGCGTTAATTTTGGAGAAAGCAGCAACACTCAGATCTTAACTTCAGGGAGAGATGAGGCGTGGCTGTGAAGTAATGAAAGCAAATGATTTTCATTTGCAGCATTTTGAAAAACAGTGTCACTACTTTTCCAGTGTGATTTTAATCCCTCTTGGGCCACTCCCTTTGCAGTTCATCGGTTTGGGCAAATCATTTAGTGTCACTGTTTTGTTTCTCTCTGGATTAACGATATAGTATAGCCACTCTCACTGGGATTTTTGTGTTTCATTCTTACTTGTTATTCAAGTGCTCTCTGGCTGGTGTTCAGTTATGGTTGGCATGGGCTGTATTTGATTTTACTGGCTTAGACGTCTTAAGAGGAGCTTCATTATTTAGAAATTGAACATTTTGTTTTCTTTTCAAGTAATGCTTTCCAAAAAAAAAAAAAAAAAATGTGCTTTACTGCTCTGCTTATCTAAACTTCACCCACTTCCATCAGTGTTTCTGTGCGGGTAATTATGCCCTGTTAGCCCAGATAGAAGGGGATGACTAAACACAGGGTATCTGATCAGCTTCTCCTGCCCTGGACCTGGCAACCCAGGGGGTTCTTGGTAATCCTTTCCAGCTTTTCTTTGTTAATTGCATGACTGGTCTTTTTTCACCTGGTTGTATGAAGGTTTTTCTCCATAGACAAAGTAGTTTTTACTATTTCTCTTCAACTGCAAATCCTGGCCCTCTGCTTTGTATACTTGGAGCATAGCATCTGTAGGATCCATGATATCCACTTCACCTTTAGGAGGGTAGAGAAAAAGCTCTTCAATGTTGGGATGAAGTATATTCCCCCTTCCTCGGGCATTTTTTTTAAGATCATTTTTTGGCTGCGCTGAGGTCTTTGTGGTATGAGGGATCTTTAGTTGCGGCACGCAGGATCTAGTTCCCTGAGCAGGGATCGAACCTGGGCCCCCTGCATTGGGAGCGCAGAGTCTTAGCCACTGGACCACTAGGGAAGACCTCCCTGACCTGGGCATTTTCAACATCATTCCTGCCTGCCCATCTCAGCCTGAAATGAGTGACTGAGTCAGGTTTTATCCTAGTGTCCCATCTTGGCTCGTTATGAAACACTCTTTCCTTTCTTTTGTTACCACTAAATGGATAAAGAGCTTGTCATTTTTTCTTTTTTATTAAAATATACTTGTTGTATAATAATGTGTTAGTCTCAGCTATGTGGTAATCTGACATTTGCACACATTATGAAATGATCTCTGCTATGAGCCTCGTAACCATCTGTTTTCACACAAAGTTGTTGCAGTTATCGTTGGCCATATTGTTCATGCTGTATAGTCTATCCCCATGGCTTGTTTATTTTATGGCTGGAGGTTTGTACCTCTTAATCCCTTTCACCTATTTTTGTATCACTCCTCTGTTCTCTGTACCTGTATCTTTTCCTTTTGTCTTTTTTTCTTTTTAATTGCTCTCCCAACTATAATGTGTAAGTTATTTCTGAGTTTTATGAAATTTTTCTTTATTCATCAATTAGTTAGCTCAGGTTTGCGGACTTTATAAATGTATATTTGGGGAGAAAAATGGCCTTTTGTAGCTGAAAGATGACACTCAGTTGTACTAACTTGCTTCATTTGGACTCATGAAATTTTTGTCATTGAAGGTTAGAAATTAATTGGTGGATAAGGGAGGTGAGTACATGTTAGCACTATATTTGGGTGTGAGCTCTGTCAATGCTAAGTTCGTAATTTTTTTGTGGAAGTGACCTTTTATCTTTTTCCATAGAGAAATAAGTCATACGGTGCCAGACATATCTATCCATGGCAATCTCTCCTCAGTCCACTGTTCTCTGGATTTGTGCAAGTACAAGCTGATCCGGGGTTTATTGGAGAACAACCTTGGAGAGCCCATAGAGGAATTCATGAGGCCTTACGATTTGCAAGACCCAAGGATTCACGTGAGTGTGATGTTAGGTTCTTCTGTAACTCTCGTGGTCTCATGATCATCATCCTGTGTATCTGTTCCTCAGAGTCAGCTGGCGAAAGAAGATGGAGCCACAAGCAAATTAGATTTCATGACATTAACTCCATTTTTAGCTTGACAACTATGAGTTGATTTGCATTTTCCTTTTCCAGACTGTTCTGAGTGGAGAAGTATACACGTGCATGTGTTTCCTCATTGATATGGTAAATGTAAGTCTGGAACTGAAAGATCCAAAAGGAAAAGAAGCTGCTGGGTCCCTAGCCAGGTATGGCTGTGATTATATGGTTTTACTATTAGTAATGGTAATAGAAATCCTGTACACCTTGTGCTATCGTGTAGAGCAGAGTGGCCGAGTGGTGGTTCACAGCTGAATGTGGTCTGCCTGCAGGATGCTTTTTGATTGGTCTGCACAATGCTTTTTAAAAGTTTAAATTTATCTATCACTCAAGACAGCTGAGGTTATGCTGCGGTAATAGGCACTCCAAAATATCAGTGACTTAGAAGAGTAACAGTGTTTTTCTCCTCATGTTTCCTGTCCATTATGGGTCTTGGGCTGCTCTGCTCACTGTAGTTACCCTGGCTGACAGAGCAGCTTCCTGTGCCAGTGAGAAGAGCCCTTGAGTGGTGTTGAATGGCAGTGGGATCCTAGTAAGCCCTGTGGTGCTAGAACATGGTCCCACGTAAGTGCAGAGTCAGGAAGCAGTCTCCCTGTGTGTCTGTGTCGAGGGAGTCCAGAGCTATCTGGTGAATACCGGTGTTGATGGCCTTACTGGCCAAAATTAGTGAATTGAACATGAAAAGGTTTGGATTTCAGCTTCCTTTGAAGAATTGTAAGTTTTGGCAACAGAGGGCCAGTGTTCTCAATTAGAAGCATCTGGGAGCTGAGTGGAAGCTTGGGTGACCTTTAGATAAGGCATGTGCTCACCCAGGAGTTCACTAACTTATGTCTTCTTGGTTACTATAGACCAGGAATTTGTGATTACTGGTATAGAACCCCCAAGAGTGCATTGTATTTTCATACTTGACAACATTTTCATCTCTTGACAGTCAAGTAAAGTTGAGCAGATATTACTCCTATTCTCCAGATAGTTTTTGACTAGTGTAAGATCATATGACTGGAAAAGTGGTTCCCTATTTGAAAATAGCACTTTAAGGCTAGTAGTTTTCCTATGGGACACACTCTGTCTTCTGTTTTGTTTGTCCCTTAAAAATTCATCCAGCTATCTAACTCAACTAATGAGAACATGATATGATGGAGTTGGGGTCCCAGATTGATTATCTTGTGAACCAGCAGTTTTTTCTAATGACTGGTTATGCCCGTACTTTCTTCCAATATGGGGTAATTCTGTCTGGATTGTCATGATGGTACTGAGTGATTAAAAGCTGCCCATTGCAGCTCTGCCTGTTATTTAAAAAATGGCAGATGCATTTTCTGTTGGTAGATGAGCTGCATTACTTCTCTCCATGAAAAGTGTTATTGTTGTGGTGGTTCCCAGGAACTTCTTGCATAAAAATTCAGCAGACTGTGGAGAGAGACTCTTCCAAGCAGGCCAGGAGTTGACAGATGAAGGACTAAAGACACCCTCACCCTTGGGGATTATTACGAATATATAGTCTTAATAAACTTAGGTGAGAAATGAGAATGCTAACGATCCAAGCATGCAGTACATATGTGGTATTGTTACTCCCCATGAAGTTCCCATGGACAAGAGTGTCTCCTTAGAAATGGAAAAGAAAGTACAAGGCAAAGTGACACTTCGATCCATTTTGTGGAGACTGTTAAAATCAATGACAGATCTCAGAGTGAAGTTATCTCCTTCATAGAACTTAGGCATATTTATGGTTTTGTTCTTTTATCTTAAACATATGTAATTTTGTAAAATGGAAGCATTCAGTGTCTTGACTGCTTTCTCCCATAGATTTGACTTCAAGAAGTGTAAACTACTCTATGAGAGCTTTTCCAACCAAACCAAGTCCGTTAACTTGGTTTCTCATTCCATGATGGCTTTTGACACCCGCTCTGCTGGGCAGAAGACCAGTCCTGGTGTGACCAACGTGTTCACCTGCATCTTTCAGCCCTCTAAAAGCAGCAGCACCACCCAAGGCTCCATTCAGATCGAACTGCACTTCAGGTGGGAGATCCAGACCCTGACCTTGCCTTTCTTTATCATGACATATACCCTTTTGTGGCCTGTGGGCCAACACCATGTAGGCTTTAGAGCATCAAAGGACTGAGCAATCTTTGAGAAATAAATAATGGCTTATTAGTGCAGTGTACTGTATATTAAGTGTTCCTGCAACCATGCAGTTTCGCTGACTGGCCAAAAGATGTCTCTGTTGCCTGAAGGAAAGTAGTTAGGATTAAACCAGAATCTTAAAAGCAACCTCCCTACCAGATGTGTGTACACATGCATGCCCAGTCCCTAAGTTGTATCCAACTTTTTGCTACCCCATGGACTGTACCCTGCCAGGCTCCCCTCTCCATGGGATTCTCTTGGCAAGAATACTGGAGTGGGCTGCCATTTTCTCCTCCAGGAGATCTTCCCAATCTAGAAATTGAATCTGTGTCTCCTGTATTGGTAGGTGGATTCTTTACCACTGTGCCACCTGGGAAGCCCCCCTATCAGCTGTAGACTTTTAATATGTAAAGCAACTTGGGGAAGGAAGGAATTATACTCATGTAAGGGGAAAAAGACTTTTGGTCTATAGAAATAGTAGAAGAGAAGTGGTGTTAACTTACATTATCGAGTTATCTGTGCAGGTTTTAATGACTGACTTCTCCGTGTAAAATGAGCTTTAGCCTCCTTGAACTAGATTATATTTTTCTTCTTGGTATTATGGGAGGCACTGTTGTGTGTGAAAAGAGCATCGGTTTTGGGATCACATAGATCTGGGCTCAAAACCTTCATCTACCACTTTCTAGTAATGTGTCCAAGGACAAATTTTTTCATCTCCTTCACCTGCATTTTCATCTACTATAAAATAGGAAAGAGTTACTGTACCTACCTCATAGGAAAGAGGTGATAATTAAGAGGCAGAGTGCCAAAGAATCGATGCTTTCAAACTGTGGTGCTGGAGAAGACTCTTGAAAGTCCCTTGGACAGCAAGGTGATCCAACCAGTCCATTTTAAGGGAAATCAACCCTGAATACTTGTTGGAAGGACTGATGCTGAAGTGCCAGTATTTTGGTCATGTGATGTGAACAACTGATTGATTAGCGAAGACCCTGATGCTGGGAAAGATTGAGGGCAGGAGGAGAAGGGGGCAACAGAAGATGAGATGGTTGGATGACATCACTGACTCTGGACATGAATTCGGGCAAACTCTGGGAGATATTGGTGGACAGAGGAGCCTGGTATGCTGCAGTCCATGGGGTCACAAAGAGTCGGACATGACTGGGCGACTGAACAACAACAATAATTAAACATCACTTTGCCGACAAAAATCCGTGTAGTCAAAGCTATGGTTTTTCCAGTAGTCATGTATGGATGTGAGAGTTGGACCCTAAAGAAGGCTGGGCAACAAAGAATTGGTGCTTTTGAATTGTGATGCTGGAGAAGACTCTTGAGAGCCTCCTGGGCATCAAGGAGATCAAACTAGTCAATCCTAAAGGTAATCAGCCCTAAATATTCACTGAAAGGACTGATGCTGAAACTGGAGCTCCAGTATATTTATTTTGGCTATCTGATGCCAAGCGGCAACTCACTGGAAAAGATCCTGATGCTGGGAAAGATTGAAGGCAAAAGATGAAGGGCAAAAGATGATGGTTAGATAGCATCATGACTCAATGGACATGAATTTGAGTAAACTCTGGGAGATAGTGAAGGACAGAGGAGCCTGATGTGCTTAGTCCATGGGGTTGAAAAGAGTTAGACACGACTTAGCAACTGAACATCACCAACATATAGTTAAACAAGATATTCTGGCTTCTGCTTGGCATAAATGGGGGCTGTTATGATTATTCCTGATGTAGCTTATGTCATTTTATGATACACTACTGTAAAATGTTTTGACTAAGTGGGCATAGACCTGAAAACGGATAAGTTAGGTACGATCGATAGAAATTCAATAGGCGACCTTTGGAACTGATTGTCAGTTTCATTCTATTAGTGCTTAATGTCATCAGATAAGTTGTAAATATATAAACCAGTAAGTAAAAAGGCTAGGAAAAACTTCTTGGTTAGGCAAGAGAGGAAAAGAAAAAGCTTACCAAAATTATACTTTGATTTGTGTATGTGTGACATTTCACTGTGCTGTTCAGTGAATTCCTCAGGGTTGAGTTTTCCTAGGGAGGGGTCGTGATCTGCATATGTGTTTAGGAACTCTGCCTAATTAGATATTTAAACTTTTGCATGAGCTTTTAAAAACTTGTACTAATTATTTTATTTTTGGTTGCACTGGGTCTTCGTTACTGTGTATGGGCTTTCTCTAGCTGCCCCCGGGGCTAGTAGTTGCTCTAGGGCTAGCTACTGTTCATTGCAGTGAGTGGGCTTCTCACTGTGGTGGCTTCTCTTGTTGTGGAACACGGGCTGTAGACGTATGGGCTTCAGTAGTTGTGGCTTGCCAGCTCTAGGGCATGAGCTCAGTAGTTGTGATGCACAAGCTTCATTGTCATGTGTCATGTAGAATCTTTCTGGATCAGGGATTGAACTGTGTACCCTGCGTTGGCAGGTGGATTCTTCTTCACTGTACTGTCAGGGAAGTTCTTGCATGAACTTTAAAACAGTTTAGTAATGGAAATGCTAGTTGCCTCTTACTGAGCCTTACCAAGGACTAGGCACTTTACTTGCCTTTAACTTAATTCTTACAAGTTTGTCCAGTGGGCGACTTCTTCCCCATTTTACAGATACAGGCATAGAAGCTTGGAGGGGGTTAAGTAACTCTTCTGAGGATATACAGCCAGTAAGTGAAGTAGTCAGAACTCAGGCTTGGGCCTCTGATTTTAAAGCCTGTGTCTTGTCTAACAATTGTCAAGCACACCACATTTTAGTGACTGGGCTGATTGCTGCTGCTGCTGTTGCATCGCTTCAGTCTTGTCCGACTCTGTGTGACCCCATAGACGGCAGCCAACCAGGCATCCCGTCCCTGGGATTCTCCAGGCAAGAACACTGGAGTGGGTTGCCATTTCCTTCTCCAGTGCATGAAAGTGAAAAGGGAAAATGAAGTCTCTCAGTCGTGTCCGACTCTAGCGACCCCATGGACTGCAACCTACCAGACTCCTCCGTCCATGGGATTTTCTAGGCAAAAGTACTGGAGTGGGGTGCCATTGCCTTCTCCGGGGCTGACTGCAGTCAGATTATAAGCTGGCTGTGATTTGCGGTGCCTTTGTTGGAAGATGATGTTTATTTGAACAGAAGGCTTGCATACATTTGGTCCATCTGCTGAAACAGTTTCTTTTTTTGGTTTGCTTTGTTATTGAACTGGCTTCCTCAATATCAACTAGTTGTCCCGCCTATTATATTTTTAATATACAAGAAGCCTTAAAATATTAATAAATTTATATACTAAAGATGTATAATTTTTCAGAGGCTAATAATAAAGTCGTCCACCTTGGTTCTTGCTAACAGAAATACTGTTGTTAGTGAGAGGGTTAAAATGTTCTCTTGATTGGAACTTTTGAACGCTTTCTGTGTCTCAAAGAAGAATTGCTCTTCTGTTGGGATTTTGTGTGTCAAATATAAATCACTTTACAGTGTTTAAAGGCTTGAAATATTTTCCAGAAAAGGGATCAGACATACTTTGACTTTCCAGTTAGTTCATAGCGCTGACAATCTGTGTTCAAAATGGGGTGGAAAAATTTTACTGAGGGCGACATTTTTTCTCCATTACAAAAGGGTAAAGTGTTTCTGTGAAAAATGCTGTGTCTGTATGAAGGAGACATGCACCACAGTGCCCTTTTTCTAGGGGCAGTGAGCCAGGTTTAGGAGAAACAAGAGACTAGAGAAGCCAGCCTTAAAAAAAAAAAAAAAATCTCCAAATCAGCTTTTCCTGAATAGAAGCCCCTTTTAGGGCCGTGAAGCAGGTATGTGTAGTAGCCAGAGCCCCAGAGTTGATTTCGGGCTCACAGAACAAAGTTCAGTCCCAAAAACTATAGGGGCGTCCTTGCCCATTTTTCTTGTCTTACCTATCTCTGCCCACTAATATACTGACAGTGCCTGGGCCTGACCACACCTTGGCTTGAAGCCAGGCCTGAGAGTCAGTCATTCTAGGGTTTTCACCTCAAATATAGAATTGAGGGTAATGATGGCAACGAAACCAGTACCCCCTCCCCCTCTCCTGCAGCTCTACTTCTAGGGTGCTTGGGGTGTCAGCCACAAGTAAACATCATCTTATTTGTCCTCCCTCTTTGGCTAAAAGATCTGGGATCTCAGGCTACCATCATGTACTAGTATATAAATTTGATGTTTATAAAGAAGTAATCTTAACGTTGAAGAAATAGTGCCTGCCTCACAGATCTTTTAGAGACAGCCTGTAGTAGAGGGAACTGACATTTATCAGACCTGTTATGTGCCTGGTGGTTTATCTCTTACTGTTTTATTATTGCTTGGTTTATAAGTGAGAACACAGAAAGATAAATATATGATATTATTTATATCTGGAATCTGAAAAAAAATGGTACAAATGAACTTATTTGCAAAACAAAAATAGAGTCACAGATGTAGAAAACAATCGTCTTGTTACCAGGGTAAAGGGGGAGGAGTGAGTGGTAAATTGGGAGATTGAGATTGACAGGTACATACTACTGTATATAAAATAGGTAACTAGTGAGGACTTAGTGTATAGCACAAGGAACTCTGCTCAATACTTTGTAATGACCTATATGGGAAAAGAATCTTAAAAAAGAGAGTGGTTTTATGTATATGGATAACTGATTCACTTTGTTCTACAGCAGAAACTAACATAATGTAAATCAACTGTTTTGTTATTGTTCTTTAGTTGCTAAGTCATGTCCCACTAAGTCAGGTCCAACTCTTTTGCCCCATGGACTATAGCCCGCCATGCTTCTCTGTCTATGGGATTTTCCAGAGAAGCATACTAAAGTGGGTTGCTGTTAACTTCTCTAGGAGATCTTCCCGACCCAAGGGTTGAACCTGCTAATGACTCAGTGGTAAAGAATATGTCTACTGATGCAGGAGATGCAGGTTCAGTCCCTGGGACAGGAAGATCCCCTGGATAAGGAAATCAGCTGCTGCTGCTGCTAAGTCACTTCAGTCGTGTCCGACTCTGTGCGACCCCATAGATGGCAGCCCACCAGGCTCCCCTGTCCCTGGGATTCTCCAGGCAAGAACACTGGAATGGGTTGCCATTTCCTTCTCCAATGCATGAAAGTGAAAAGTGAAAGTGAAGTCGCTCAATCGTGTCTGACTCTTCGCAACCCCGTGGACTGTAGCCACCAGGCTCCTCCGTGCATGGGATTTTCCAAGCAAGAGTACTGGAATGGGGTGCCATTGAGGAAATCAGCTATACTCTGATTAAAAAAATTTTTTAAAGTGAGGAAAGAGGCTCAGAGAAGCTTGACAACTTACCCAAGATAACATAGCTTTTAAGTGACACGATTTAAGCCCGTGCTTTTTCTACCACACCAGGATTTCTCAAACTCAGCATTGTAGGTTAGATCATTCCATGTTGTGAAGGCTGTCCTGTACATTGTGGGTTGTTAAGCTGCATCCCTGATTTCTACCCACAAGATGCCTACAGGAACCCCTTCACTTGTGACAAAAATGTCTCCAGACGTTGCCAGATGATTCCCAGGGGATGGAAACACCTGAGATGGGGATGTCTGAGAACTGCAGGAAGACATACTTGCTACTGCTTTCTTGTAATGCATTCCTTCTTGTTTAAAAATATGATTGACTGTTGAAAACATATACTGAATGTTTTACTAGACTCGGGCTCAGAGTTTATTGATATTCAAAGCTTTGTTTAGAAGATGCTGGAGGGCTTCCCTAGTGGCTCAGTGGTAAAGAACCCACTTACCAATGCAGGAGACATGAGTTCAATCCCTGATCTGGAAAGATCGTACATGGTGCGGAGCAGCTAAGCCCGTGTACCACAGCTATCAAGTCTGTGCTCTAGAGCCCAGGAGCAGCAACTACTGAGCCCAGCTGTCGCAACTATGGAAGCCTGTGTACCCTAGAGCCCATGTTCCACAACACGAGAAACCCCCACAATGAGAAAGCCAAGCACTGCAACTAGAGAGTAGCCCCTGCTTGCCACAACTAGAGAAAAGCCCACACAGCAGCAAACACCCAGTACAGCCATAAATAAATAAATAAAATTAAAAAAAAAAAAAAGAAAACACTAGAGTATCACTTGCCCAAATTGAGTAAAATATTTGCAGGTTAGTGAAATGTCATGTTCCTCTTTTCCTATTTTATTTTTATGATCTTCTTTCTTGTAGGTCTACAAAGGATTCCTCCTGTTTCACAGTTGTTCTCAACAATCTCCGTGTGTTTCTCATATTTGACTGGCTGCTGTTGGTGCACGATTTTCTCCATACCCCCAGTGATATTAAGAAGCCAGCTAAAGTTACTCCTTTTCGCCACCGTAACTCGAGCAGCGAATCTGCTGTAATTCCCAAAACTGTGAAAAGTGGAGTAGTTACCAAGCGGTCTTCCCTTCCTGTGTCCACCGAGAGGCACCTGGAGGTCAAGGTCAACGTAACAGGTAAGTGTATGTAGTTGTGAGTCACCTATTCTTGGTTTGGATTTTAGGCTAATTTTGTGTCTTACAGTATGACTTTTCTGTTGCCTCTCTGCATTTTGACACGTGTTTCCACGTTTTGCAGACTAACAACTGTTGACATTCTTGACCTCTGTTTTCAGATGGGAATTGCCTGGCCCACAGTGAAGGCTGCAAGATCTAGTCCCTCTCCTCTGACCTCCCCTAATGCATGGGCCTGGCCTGAGTACCCACCTGGGCAATGATCTTTTTTCCCAGTGTTAAATCTGGCTTCAATTTTCTGTTTGATCTCCAGGGCCCCAACAAATGTGCCTTACTGAGTTTAGGCAAAAGTGGTACGTGAAAAATCTCAGTTTAGAAGATAAATAAATGAGGGAATTGGTGCTGGCTTTACAAAAAGAATATTTTCCTTTATAAACAGATTTACCATGGTTTTTGTTAACTAGCAGACTCTCAGCACATCTGTACATATATGTGTATTTATTGTTATGCTTGTGATATATCCTATCTCCTGCACAGTGATTTGAAAGAAGCTGGAGAGCTCATGGCATTTAAAATAGATTTAGTTTCAAAAGTTCAGTTTATACATGTTTTTTGATGAAAACAAAAAGTAAATTTGCCATGTCCATGTCCAGATGAATAGAAAACTGTCTTTGTCTACCAATTTAAAAAGCATAAAAAGTGGTCCGCATTCTTTGTAAACAACCCTGAACATATACACAGATGCCCTGATGCTCTTTGCTGCCTGACCAACATCAGTATCTGAATCTGCTTCCTGGGAACTTAAAACAGATTGTTGCTTGGAGAAGGGGTGGTTTCCAGAGCTTCTTAGTGTCTGTTCTGCCTCCCAGGAGACCTAGCGTACAACTACATTCTAAAGAGAGAAAGTGCGTCCTGGTCTTACGCCTGTGCAGGGCTCTGTTGGCTCAGCTCTGCCTGGCTAGATCTGCAGGACCTGCTGAGGGTGTCGGCAGAATGTCGACAGACTCCTGGACATCCGATCTTTCTGGCTGACCTGTCGGCCCCCCCACCCAGTAGATGTGCTGCCTGGTTTATGACACCTGCTGCTTTCACTTCCCAGCTTTGGCCTAGTTGATGATACTGTTCTTTCCAGGCACGGAGTTTGTGGTCGTTGAAGATGTATCCTGCTTCGATACCAATGCCATCATTCTCAAAGGCACCACTGTGCTCACCTACAAGCCCCGATTTGTCGATCGGCCCTTTTCAGGAAGTTTGTTTGGCATTGAGGTAAGAAGTCTTTGTGTTGATTGAAGCACTCAATGTTTGGCTTAAGAGAAAAGCATCTGGAGAATAATTTTACCTCCTAAACTTTCCTTCAGGGTGATAATTAATGGGACCAGAGGACCTTTGCCCTCTTCTCTTCATTTTCTCCTCACATCTACCAGGTTATTCTAATTTGTGAATTCAGGCCCCCAGGGTCAGGCTGTGAATGTGTGGAGGGGACTGTACCTCTTTCTCTTAGACCCAGCCTTCCTCAGAATGTTCAAGGAAGCTCTTCCAATCCCCTTTTCCCCAACAGGCTCCTTGTCATGTCCTCCTGGTTCTGTGGGTCTAGGCCCTGGCTAATTTGTGAGGGTGAGGAAGGGGTCCTTGTTTCTCCTGCATCCCCTTCTACACATTGAGTGCTTGTCCTCGAGAAGACCTAGAGCTTTCTGGTTATAGAAACGTGATACTAAAGTGTTAGGGACTTTCCATGTTATCCTTCCAGGAATATCTAATCTATTAAAGGGCACCTCTGGAGAGTTGGCCCTGACCTCAAGGGCTGAATCTCTAATGGTGATGCTCATGGCTCTGATTCAGTCTCATGAAGGAGATAATTTGCATTGGGATGGCTTTTGTAGCCAGAAGATTACATTCTACAATATTATGCAAAAACTGCTCTCTGTCTTCTTAAGCCAGGATGTGTGGATACAGAAGGAGAAATGAGGCAGATTATTATCTCCTCTGGCAAATATTCTTAAGTCACCAATCTCTGTTAATATTCCTCTTGTTAGAATACTAGAATATTTGGTCAGAGTTACTCATCATTTGCTTCCCATTTATGATTAAACTTTTTCATGCTCAGTTCTTCCCAGTGATATTTCAGAGGTTGAGAGAACAAAAATTGCTTCCACCCTCAGCAGCAGATAGTACTTTTTTTTTCTGATCAGAAATAGCTGAATAAAACCTGTGGAGATTTTACTTCCCTACTACTTGTATCTCTCATGTAAAGAAATCTTAGTGTGAGAGGAAGGATTTGCCTGCTAGCGTGATGTGACTTGGTCCTGAAATTGCAGTTTGTCTGCTTTCCAAGCCTCCACAATACCAGCTTTGAACGGGAAAGTTTGGTGATTGATTAATGAACTGTCAGGTACAATTGGGTTTTGTGTAGCAGACGCCCAGGAAGAAAAAAGGAAAATGGAACTTTCCTGCTCCAGAATCTTAGAAAAACTCCATGGCAAAATATTCGAGCTTCCTGGAAACTCCTTTCAGTCTTGTTCTTAAGGTGGCACAGTTGGATCTGAATTTTAAGACTACCCTAATACATCCTTGGGAGAGAATTTGTAAAGAAGGCAAAATGAGCTAATGTTGAATACAGCAGAGGACTTTGGTGTCATATGCTTTTCAATAGCTCTAGAAAATGCCAGGCTTCTCTGGTGGCTCAGACAGTAAAGAGTCTGCCTGCAGTGCAGGAGACCTAGGTTTGATCCCTGGTCGGGAAGATTCCCCTGGAGAAGGAAATGGCAACCCACCCCAGTATTCTTGCCTGGAAAATCCCATGGATGGAGGAACCCAGTAGGGTACAGTTCATGAGGTTGACAAATAGTTGGACAAGACTGAGCAACTTCACTTTCTTTTTCTTTCTTTAGAAAATGCCAGAAAAGAGGAAGGAGCAAGGGAGACTAAAGCGATGCTTTCTTCTTCCTCCTCTACTCTTGCTGAGCATGCTGCATAATACGGTCCTGGAATGAGAGAATACCCTATTCTCTCCCCATAAATATGTTTTATTTTATTTTTATTAGAACATCTCAAACATACACAAAGTAAACAGAATAATATAATGAACCCCTATGTACCTTTCACATAGCGTCAGTGATTAATGTATTTATTTTCACTTATGATAGTAACTGGAGAAGGCAATGGCACCCCACTCCAGTACTCTTGCCTGGAAAATCCCATGGACGGAGGAGCCTGGTGGGCTGCAGTCCATGGGGTCGCTAAGAGTCGTACACGACTAAGCGACTTCTCTTTCACTTTTCACTTTCATGCATTGGAAAAGGAAATGGCAACCCACTCCAGTGTTCTTGCCTGGAGAATCCCAGGGGCGGGGGAGCCTGGTGGGCTGCCATCTCTGGAGTCGCACAGAGTCGGACACAACTGAAGTGACTTAGCAGCAGCAGCAGCAGCATGATAGTAACAACTGTATTACATGAAATTAGGGAAGGGGCGGGAAAAACCACGTATCGCCACCTATCTCACCTACATAATCTCTCTTGACATTTTGAGGTATTTCTTCCCCTATAGTTTTGGCGTAATGTTATTTTGATTGGGCTGCTTTTTCACAACCAGTATTGTAACTGTTTTCCTACCTTTCTAGGTAGTCTTTTAAACTGTTACTTTTAAATGGCTGCAAAATACTCTGCTGAGTAGATGGGGAATATCTTGAAAACATTGATTCTCTTAATTTTATTTTTTAATTTAGCATTAAATGATGTTTTGGTGAATTTTTCTATATTTTGATTACTTCCTTGGACTAGTTCCCATCAAGAGTAGGATTATTGGATCAAAGGGTGTGAGATTTTTAAGTCTCTTATTATGTATTGCCAAACTGCCTTTCCCATGGGTGAAGCACTGTGCTGCTGGCAGTGGGTGAGGGCACCAGCCTCACTCTTCACAGTGTTCATTCTAGTGGTTATTAGGAGTCTTTTATAGGAGAGGACTGATGGCTTCCAAGATGGCCCCCTTTTCTCCTGGTGGTGAGACTCTTCCTAAATCAGACATTAATTCACGCCATATTGCGTTTCATCCTCTAGGTGTTCTCGTGCCGACTAGGGAATGAGCACGACACAGCTCTTTCAATCGTTGATCCAGTACAAATTCATGTGGAGCTGGTGGGAAATTCTTCTTACCAGAATAGTTCAGGATTGATGGATGCATTCAATAGCGAAGATTTTCCTCCCATCTTAGAGGTAATGATGACAAGTCTGGATAACACACCGAGGCTCTCCCAAACGCTTCCCTTTACTTGAACTACTTGTTTACTCTGCCAGACTCAACAACAGTTCCATTACTTCAGCAAACACAAAATACATATGACATTGTCTCTGCCCTAGAAGATCTTTGTCTTGAGGATGAAAGACCTTTTGATTGTGTGGTATGATCTTGACGTTCTATGAAAGTTTACAGAAAGCAGAGTTCAACATAGTTAAGGATATTGACTGTGAGTGAAACAAAAGAAGAGTCTGATCAGGGGGTAGGATGTAAATAGGCTAAGAAGGAGAGCAGTTCTGAATTAGGAAGCAGCAAAGTCAGGGGTAGAAGTGGCCAGCAGAGCTGAGACTGAGGGAGGTCTCACTGCAAGAAATCTGGGGACGTGAGGAGGAGGGAGAGGAGAAGCAGAGCAGGTGAAGCCAGGCCAGGACCAGTTAAGACTTGGATGCTTTATTTCTTTGGTAGAGAGGGAGTAATTAATTCATAATCCATTTGAGCTATAGCAGGTTTGAAAGAGAAAAGCCATTCTGATTTTTGGGCTTCAAAAAAAAAGGGTAATAAATAAAGTAATAAATAAAGTAATAAATAAAGCACTATCCCCAGACCTCAAGCAGACATCCCATTTTAAAGTGGTCTTGTGTTGGTGTCTGTACAGCTTTTTCCACTGGTAGCTGAATTGCTAACGACTGAGGAACACCAGATTTTTAGAAATATTAATATAGAACTTGACTCATTTAAGGCTCTGTTTGAATAAAGGAGAGAGAAATTTTGTAGGGGGGTCAGTTGGCTTCAGAAATTTAAAAATTAAATAGATCAAAGCAAAATGGATTAACAGAGTGTTAAAAATTGGCTCTGGAGGCAGTCGCCTTCCTCTGATTCTCTGCTTTGATGATTACATATACTTGTAAGAAAATCATTCTACCAAATTATTAAGTGCTCTAGTAATTTGCCCTATGTAGTATTTTTTGTTTGGTACAGTTTTGTGACATTGGACATCACATCTGAGACATCTTACCTCATGGCTATTACTGCTTGATTTCAAGATCTCCCCAGTCTTCAAAATGAGGAAGTGTCTGTTGTATTTCTAGAACCAGAATTAGAGTGGTACCTCTGAGAGATGTGGACACAGAAGCCACTGCAGCTTTAAAAACTGCCACCTTTTAAATCTTGTTAGATTCAGTTACAGGCCCTGGATATCAGACTCTCCTATAATGATGTTCAGCTGTTTCTTGCCATTGCAAAATCCATCCCAGAGCAAGCTAACGCTGCGGTGCCAGACGCGGCGGCCTTGGAGGCCAGCTCCATTCACAGCTACCTTCCCGGTGCTTCTCGAGGGGAGAGGAAGTCAGAGAAGGGACAAGACACACCTTAGACCCTGTTTTGGGTAGGTATTTAACCATAAAACCCATTCAGCCTTCTCCCAAACTCCCCTTCTTCTTAAGATTTTCTTTTGCACAATTATTCAGGGTATAATTGTCTGTCATTAAGTATAATTGTTAAGTCATAAGTATGACTAATTCTTACTTTTAAAAATAAAGAAAACACCCCAAATCAACTATTCTAACCTACAGTATTTTTCCTTTTACCATTTCTTCTAGAGATACGGGTAATGCTAAGGTTTAGTTTTAAACTTTGTTTTCTTCCAAAAGTATATGGATAATACTGAGTTTCAGTTTTAAGCTTTTAAAACACAGCCAATATAGGAAAAAGACTTAAAAACTTAAGGGTATACTTGATAACTTCCAATTAGGAGCTTATTTTTGCCTATAGAAGTGAAATGACTGAGTCACCAGTTTCTGATTTCTTTTTTTGCTTCAGTTAGTCTGTGGGTTAATTTACATTAAATTACTTATAAAAATATATATACTGTTTCCCCCCGTAGAATTACAGCTGGCTAGACTGCAGGAGCTGGGGTTTAGCATGGATGACTGCCGCAAAGCTCTCTTGGTGTGTCAAGGTAATTTGAATAAGGCCTTTTCCTTTATCTATTATCTTGATAAACAATAATGTTTGATAATGTTTATCTTTCCATTTCCTCCCCTACTCCCATGGATGCCTTAGTGAGCTGGAGTGTGTTTTGAAAGCCCTCTGTGGTTTTCTGTGGGCTGAATATAATCTTGGGCCAGTAATAATGGGATGCAGTATTTTATGGTGGATGTAAATGTGGGCTCTGGAGCCGACTGCTTGGCTTCAGATCCTTGCGCTGTCCCCTACTGGCTCCTTGTTAGTGACCTGGGCAAGTTTGAGCTCTCTGTGCCAGTGCTTCCTTACCTGTACAAGTGAGGATTAGAGGACCTCCCTTGGTCCGTTGTTGCTGAGAAGCACTCTATGCAAACCACACAGCGGGTGCCCTGTAGACATTAACGCTGTTGCTACTGGGAGTAGTAATGGTGCTGACACCGATCAGCTTGGCCATTGATCGAGCTCCTCTGTGCTTAGTCATGTTTCTTGTCAAATCCTCATTCCCTTGGTGGTGGCATTCTTAGCCTCACTTCAGATGGGGAAACGGGCTCAGATGGTTTGGTAAGGCTATGGTTTGGCCAGATGGTTTCATCTCAGACTATGTCTTAGCGTAGGGCTAGGATGGGTTATGGGGAAGGCAATGGCACCCCACCCCAGTACTCTTGCCTGGAAAATCCCATGGACAGAGGATCCTGGTAGGCTCCAGTCCATGGGGTCGCTAAGAGTCGGACATGACTGAGCGACTTCACTTTCACTTTTCACTTTCATGCATTGGAGAAGGAAATGGCAACCCACTCCAGTGTTCTTGCCTGGAGAATCCCAGGGACGGGGGAGCCTGGTGAGCTTCCATCTATGGGATCGCACAGAGTCGGACACGACTGAAGCGACTTAGCAGCAGCAGCAGCAGCAGGATGGGTTTAAAGCCAGGTATGCCCCTCTTCCTTCCACTGTGTCACACCACCTCTCCACCTCCCTCTGTGCTCTCCTTGTCTTTAAATCAGAGATACAACAAAAGCTGTATTTTTTCCTAGTCTTGATACTTGAATGTATATCCTCCCTTTTTATTTCTCTATGTACTGTATACAGGCGCACCTTGCAGATTTTAGGGGTTTGGTTCCAGACCACCACAATAAAGAAAATACTGCAGTCAAGCGAGTCACACACATTTTTTGATTTCCCAGTGCGAATAAAAGTTGCTTTTACACTCTATTATAGTCGGTTGGGTGTGCAGTACCATTATGTCTATAAGAACAATGTATGTATCTTTATTAAGTAATGCTGTTGGGAAAATAGTGCTGATAGACTTGCTCGACACAGGGTTGTCACACATCTTCAATTTGTAAAAACTGCAGTATCAGCAATAAAAGTATGCTCATGTGTCCAACACACACACACACACACATATGCACATGTGGTATTTATACATGTTGGTAGATTGTATTGCAAATACTTTATAGAATTACAGTTACAATTTTATTATGATATAATATTAGCATCATCCCTTGTCATTAAAATTATTTGTAAACGATTCTTTTACATTGATCTGAGGATGTATTATAATTTAGTCTTCAGTTGTTTTTCATTCTTTCATTATTATACACAATTCTGTTATTAATATTTTTGTGTATGAACTTTTGTCTACATCTTTCAGTTTCTTTGGTAGTGAGACTTTAAAAAAAACTTATCTGTTTATTTGACTGCACCAGGTCTTCATTGTAGTATAAAGGGTCTTCGATGTTTGATGTGGCATTTGGGACTTTTTAGTTGTCACATGTGGGATTTTTAGTTGCAGACTCTTAGTTGTGGCATAAGGAGTCTTAGTTGCAGCATGCAGGATCTAGTTCCTTCACTAGGAATTGAACCTGGGCCCTCAGCATTGGGCACTCTGAGTCTTAGCCAGTAAAGCACCAGGGAAGTCCCTCTTTGGTAGTGAGACTTGAAAGTGAAAGTGAAAGTCTCTCTGTTGTGTTTGACTATACAGTCCATGGAATTCTCCAGGCCAGAATACTGAAGTGGGTAGCTGTTTCCTTCTCCAGGGGATCTTCTCAACCCAGGAACTGAACCCAGGTCTCTCACATTGGTGGCGGATTCTTTACCAGTTGAGCCACCAGTGAGACTTAGTATTGTAAAAACTGGATCAGAGGATATAGATGTTTTTTGAGGCTCTTTACCTGAATCGACAGATCTTTTCCTGAAAGGATTGTACCAGGTTAAACTTTGGCCACTTGTGTGGTCTTATCACGTGATTGTTTGCATTACCTATCCTTTACCTCTGAAAACATTTGGAAGGTAGGCCTAATTATCTTGTGTGCCTTAATTTTGTTTTTTCCTAATCATCATTGCTTTTGGTGTAGTTAACTTCATATCCCTTAATGTTTACATTTCATTTTTTTTTTTTTTTTTTTTTTTTACTTTAACAATTCAAACACGTTAAAAAAATTTCTAAGAGGCTTTTGGATTTTTGTTATTCTTTTTATTTCTTTAGTAACTGAGGTTTAGTTCCACCAATAATAAAGACAATAATACCAACTACTGTTTATAGAGCCTCTGTTATATGCCAGGCTCTGATCTGAGAACCTCCCAGGTACTCACTTGTTTCCTCCTCATGTGTAAGTCAGTAAGTGAGTGCTGTTGGGCAGAGAGAGACCAAGCAACTTGCCCAAGAGCCAATATCTAGTCAGTGCAGGATCAGAAGCCAGGCCATCTTGCTCCAAAGCCTGTGCCCTGAACCACCCACCACTGTCAAATGCACTGGCCTCTGGTAATTTATAAGTATAAGGCTGCATTGCTTTGCATTTCAGTTCTGTTCTTTTTTAGCTTTGGCAATATGGTTGTGTTCAGGGGGCTGTTGTTTAATAGTTTTATAGTATACACATGGTTGAGAAGACCAAGTATGTACAACCTAAGACCTTTGAGAACAGTTACAAAGCAGCACATCAGAATATGCAGAACTACATAGTGAAGATTAAATGCTTAAGTACCGAGTGGCACCTGGAAGTTGGAGCCTCTCCATTCCTCTTTTCTCCTCTCCTTCAGCAGATGTCACTATAGAGGAAGGATGGCTTCCTGCAAGCATTTTGAGCCAGGTCATGTGGTAAACTTGAGTAGAGGTGTATAGTAAAGAGGGCCTTGTTCTGTTGGCTAAAAAAGCAGGATTCCTACTATTGTGCTTCGTTTTCCTTGTTCTGTCTGAGACTACAATCTGGCATCAAGGTTCTCTTGGGCTGTCTAGTAGGTCCCTATCAAATGTATTTCTCTGTTTCCTCTGTGAATTGCTTGAGTAGCCGTGGGAACAGGTCCAACTGATCACCTTTCGATTGCTTTGCAGGTCAGCTGAAAAAAGCAGCCAGTTGGTTGTTCAAGAATGCTGAACCCCGGACATCCCTTTCCCTGGCCTCCAACAGCCAGCAGAGCCAGGGGGCGGCACCGGCCCGGTTGATCTCGGGCGTGGAGATGAAAGCCGAGAGCGTGTGTATCTGCTTTATCGATGACTGCATGGACTGCGACGTGCCTCTAGCCGAGCTCACCTTCTCCCGTGAGTGCTCGCTCAACCCTTAGGTTCATCTCCAAGATCGGCAGCGACTGCTGTCTTTTCTTCACGTTACTCATGACCTTCCTTACCTAATAGCATGGGAGAGATTTAGATAATGGTTTTATATGTGTTTTCCATTATTTGTATTTTAAAGACATGTATTTATTTGTTATATGTGACCTTCAGACTATGGGTTGGGAATAATAGAAATTGTCGTTGATGAAATTTCTGTTCTCTTAACATGTGTGTGTGCTCAATCACTGAGTCATGTCTGATTCCTTGTGACCCCATGGAGTGTAGCCCACTAGGCTCCTCTGTCCATGGAATTTTCCAGGCACGAATACTGGAGTGGATTGCCATTTCTTCCTCCAGGGTATCTTCTGACCCAGGGATCAAACACGTCTCTTGTGTCTCCTGCATTGACAGGTGGATTCTTTACCACTATGCCAACGTGGGATGTGCCACATGGGAAGCCATTGTTCTATAAACAGCCCTAGTTAAATAATTCCTGATCTTTCCATTTTGTTTATGTTTTCATGTATCTTAAGATTGTAGTTGTTACTGTTTAGTTGCTAAGTCCTGTCCAACTCTTTGCGACCCTATGGCTATAAGCCGCCAGGTTCCTTTGTCCATGTGATTTCCTAGGCAAGAATACTAGAGTGGATTGCCATTTTCTTCTCCAGGAAGGTGGATTCCCATCTTCCCTGAGCCAGGGATCAAACCCATGTCTCCTGCATTGACAGGTGGATTTTGTACCTCTGAGCCACCTCTGGCTTCAGGGAAGCCCAAAGATTGTAGGGAGTACTGTTATTAAAGGGATTTAAAAGATAAATGTAGAAAATAGGGTTTCCATGCTATATGGAAAAGTAAAAAACACAGAGGCTTGTTAAAATGCTTACCCCATTGTCTCCTCCATAGGGCCAGATAGGAAGAGAAACCCTTTTCATCTGAGAGCTGTCCCTCAGCAGAGTGGGGATGACTGTAGAAGGGCTTTATCCTCAATCACATCATTATAAGCCATGTTAGATGCAGCTACTAAAGAGAGTAAAGGAAAATCTCACTTCTATGTTTACTTTTAATTTTCCATCATTTTGATCTTGTAAGTCACTTTTCCCTTCAAGGAAAATTCGATTCTGGGGATTTAATTCAACCTTTTACACACTGTGGGAGTTTTCCTTTTCTCTATGTTTCTAGGCACCAAAGGGCCACTTGATTAAAACTAACAATGGGAATTTTGACTGTTTGCATGAGTGTCTTTTCTGCAGAACATAATTTTTATTTTTCTATGGTAATCTTAACATTTTGAGCTAATATTTATGAGGGCATGACTGTTCTCATTACACTACCTTCTTTTCAGATATTCAGGAAAAAATGTGTTTTTTATGTTCCCTGGTTGCTGGGGCTGGGATTAGTGGGGACGCAAATGAGGCATTTACCTCATTCACAACATTTAAAGGGCAACCACTAAAATCAGTGATTAAGATAAATGATACTTTAATGCAATATTTTTAAAAATCAGAATTTATTAAATAAAAATCCCATGATGAGCAAAATATCAAATTTTTGTGTGTTCTCCTATAAGATCACTAGTATTAATTATAACTAATAGCTCTTTGAGCTTCTCAGGTGGTGCTAGTCATAGAGAACTGCCTGCCAATGCAGGAGATTTAAGACACAGGTTCAATCCCTGGGTTGGGAAGATCCCCTGGAGGAGGAAGTGATAACCCACTCCAGTTTTCTTGCCTGGAGAATCCCAGGGACAGAGGAGCCTGGTGGCTTATAGTCCATGGGATTGCAAAGAGTTGGACACAACTGAAGTGACTGGGCACAATAGGTCTTTATTTTTATTAAGATAATATCAGTTTATAACATACAACTTGCTTGTGTACAGCCTTATATTTCCACTTCAGTATACCCTACAGTGTACTCACTACCAAAAATTTAGTTTCTCTCCATCACCATACAATTGAACACCTTTGTTCCCACCCCCGTCCCTGCCCCTCTGGGAGCCCTTACTCTGTTCTCTGCATCTTTGTGTTTGTTTTTCTAACATGTCTTTAATATGCTGTGTCAGCAACAGAAAGTTTTGGTTGTTTCCGCCCCACTACTGCAATAAGATTTGCTTTCATTGCAGGTCTGAATTTTCTGCAGCATGTAAGAACTAGCCCTGAAGGCTACGCCCACTTCACCCTTTCTGGAGATTATTATAACCGTGCTCTGTCAGGTCAGTATAATTATCATGGGATTTAAAACATACACTTTAGCATTTGCCTGGGCCTATCTCTACGTAAATCTTACATGAAGCAAAGGAGTGGGACAGGACAGGGAAAGATGAAAAATAAGGGCATGAACACAAAAGATACAGATTTTTTTTCATATTTCTAAAAATATATTTGGTATGTCACATGGAATTATTTAAAGTTTTCATAGTTAATTCTTTTTGATCCTGGAGTTTGGCTCATTTCAGAACATGAAATTGCTCAGTAGTGAAGGATCACTTGTCTGGCCCTGAGAGCAGCTAACTTTCAAGTGAGATTTAAGCCCACACACATTCTAAACTTAAGGCCTCCTCCCTTCCTACTGGGCTTGTCTCATTAGAAGAGCACTGAGTCAGTGACAGCAAATAACCTGCTTTGCGTCCATACGTACTGTTTCTTCAATTGTGTCTGACTGTGTGATGCTATGGACTGTAGCCTGCCGGGTGCCTCTGTGCTTAGGATTTGGGCTAGAATCCTAGAATACTGGAGTGGATTGCCATGCCCCCCTCCAGGGGATCTTCCCTGCCCAGGAATTAAACCTGAATCTCTTATGTCACCTGCGTTGGCAGGCAGGTTCTTTACCATTAGTGCCGCCTGGGAACCTGGTAAATGATTATAACCTGCCTTATTTATTCCCTAAAGTAGAAAGTGGTTGCTCAGGGCAAGATGTTCTTCCAGAGACATAAACCTGGATACAGTGCAAGTCATTTTCATATTTCTTTCCTTCCCTTGGAAAGACCAGGGTAAGGATTTATACAGATGGACATTCAAGAACAATCCAGTAACAGGGCTGAACAGTCTGAGCTGTGACATTCTTTACCTTAAAGAGATTCTTTGTAGGTATGGACAAAGTAAACCAGGCAGTGTTGAAGAGCGGTTGCTCCCTTTGAAGTCAGGGGAAAATTAAGCTTCCAGTGTGTTTTGCTGCCTGCTAATTGTTCTAGAGTATGTGTCACATTCAATTTTATATGTTAGTTAACATTCTCCCTTCTCTGTTCTGGATTCACTTAAAGGCAACACTCTTTTTTCCTAATTGTTCAAAATGTTTAACTTCAGAATAATAGTCCCAGCCCTGCTAGTTGAGAGAAAGTTTTACAGGGCATATGGTAGCTATTTTTTCTGAGAATCATTTATTTTCCCAGAGCAAATATTGCTTACTTTTACAGTTGCGGGAACACATTCAGGTCACTAAGCACTAAATGGCGTGAGGAGATGAACATACCAACGTTAAGCTACATGTTAGATTGGATTTGTATTAGTAAATCACCTCATCTATGGCCGGTGGATTGTGTTTAGGGAAAAATTAACTGGCCTTGAAAAGCCATCTTTAAAACCACAGTAAGATACCATTTTTCTCATCCAACAGATGGGCAAAAAGAAAGTGTGACAGACCTAAGTCTGGTGAAGATATGAGCCATAGAAGTGTCATTTCCTATGGTCAGAATTGTAAATTGGGACAACCACTTTTGAAAACAATTTGACGTGACCTACAAGCATACTTGGCAACCCTTCAACATACTTCTTCTAGATCTGTGCCCTTGAGAGTCTCCTGTGTGTCCTAGGAAACAAGTGAAAAAAGACCGCTTCTAGTAGTGGTCTTCCAGATAGCAGCAAAGCTGGAATCAAGTGCAGTGTCTCTTAGCGGTAGAATAGATAAACAAAGTGGTATGTTCATAAGTGGATTGGAACTCAGTGGTGAAAATAATGTCCCACTGATATATGGCATCAATGTAAGCGGATCTCAAAGACATGTTATTGATCAAAAATAGAAACTTGCAAAAGAATACACACAGTTGGATTCTATTTATGTGAAGATCCCCTACATTAGCAGGACACACTAATGTATTTATTCTTCAGAAATGTATACATGGATGGTAAAACTACAAAGAAGAACATAGGAATGATTAAAAATTCAAGCTAATGGAGTTGAGTGGGAGAGGTTTGGTGGGGAGTGTTACTCAGGAGCTTCAAAACCATGTGTAATGTTCTGTTTCATAAGCTGAATAGAGGGTATGTGAGCGTTTGCAGTGATTTTATTTAAACCATACATAAATGTTGTTTAAATATACCTTTTGTACATATGACACATTTTAAGATGAAAATTTTGAAAAACTTAATGAATTGCTGAATATACCTATTTATTCAACCAATGGTTCTTGATGTAAGAGGGTAGTTAAATTTAATAGTTACTTCAGCCACTGACACTGACACTATTTTTCCAACCTGAGTCTGAGACACTTTTTTCCATCTTGAGTGTATCAAAAACAGGGCTTGCCTGCTCTTTAATGGAAGAGGGCACATCCCGCCTGCCTGCCTTCCTTCCACCTTTGGAAGACCATGGTTGGGTGCACGTATGCTGTGCTACCCATGTCCTTGAGACCGCACAGACATCTGTAGGATAACCTGAAGATAGAGAGGGTGCCTTCCGTGTGAAATCAAGTTGGAAATAAAAAGCTGTTATCCATGGCATGTCCTTGCTGAGCAAAATTTGTAAACGGTGTTCCCCTGTAAACTCTTGGTATCTGCTGAGCAGATGTCTTATTTCCTGTGTTCTGCTAGGCTGGGAGCCATTTATTGAGCCCTGGCCATGCTCTGTATCCTGGCAACAACAGGCTGCTAGTCGTCTCCATCCTCCTCGACTGAAGCTGGAAGCCAAGGCCAAACAGCGCTTGGATGTCAACATCACCTCTGTGCTAATTGGTGAGTGGAAAGTTGTCTTTCAAACACTAGTACCCTTCTGTGCATATGTCCCTTGTCTGGAAAGCTGTTAATTCTAGTTTAACAATTGCTCGGGCCTCTACCAGATGTCGGTTACTCCTCACAGCTGCTTTCCTGATAAACCCTAACTTGGCCTCATGGTGCTCCTTACCCTATTGCTCCAGAGGTGGCATCCTATGCTGGTGTTCTAGAGCTTAGACCATGTGGGAAATACCCATGTCCATGACGAGCTTTCTCCCCATGATGATTGGTCCCTGGGGTTCATTATGTCCTAGAAGTGAGTTTAAATTCATTTCTCTCACACTATTCACAGAACAGTTCTTGAAATGTATGATTTTGATTGTCTTTAGAGCAAGGTCAGTTGTCTGTACTGTTTCTCATCAATTATCGTGTTGACGTAACTCTAAAAATCACTGGGTTAACAGGTTGTCAAGCTAATGGCGTGAGCTCTGAAAGTGTCTTTGACAACACTGAAATGTACACTCCTGGGTTCAATATAGTGAGTCAGAATCTTGTCCCTATAATTGTCCTTGTATCAGAAGAATAGTAACATTATTACACAGTGAGATAGTGCCTTTGTTCACCATGAAGCCTACATTCACTGAGTTACTGATCCATAGGCTCTGATTTTTGGTAACACTGTAGTGTCTGAGTGATAGTAACACATGCTACAGTTGTGCCTCAGTATCCAAAGGGATTAGTTCCAGCACCACACTCCCTACCCCTCACCTCCCCCGCCCCCATCCACATCTGTGGCTGCTCAAGTCCCTTGTGTAAAATGGCCTAGTTCAGTGAATATGGTTGGCCCTCTGTATCTGCCTGCAGAGCCCACAGATGTGGAGGGCAGACTGTCCTGCAAATCTGTGAACTGTGTTCAGGGTATGTGTTGGGTTGAGTCTCGTACAATATCCATTGGCTTATTCCATGTTAGAGTTAAGAGAATGTGTAGTGAAACAAGACTAGAAGTTTATTGATTCCTAAATTTTAAAAACACTGTTTTACATTTGTAGGTTTCATTAATATCATCAATGTAATGGTAAATAGATCTCATGATTCTTCTATATTATTTTGGCTTCTCTGTTATTTCTTATATAATCTGTTCATCTGGAAGTTTAGATAAAGTTTGGGACAGTGTTTTGGAAAGCCATGGTAAATAAGAGCTTACCTTAAAGAAAAAGAGTTCTATTGATATATTTCTGATAAGTATCTAATTTAAAATGTCTAATTAAAAATGTCCTCTAAAAAGCATTCTTGTCATTGGTAAAGCTGTTTTATTTTTTTAACCTTTAATTCCTTATTTCTAAAATGTGCTGAAACCCAGAAACATTGCTGTGACCTCTTAGTGTTTAAAGAAATATAATTTCTGTAGCCAAATACTGGAACTGAAAACCAGAAACTAATCATCCTTGTTTAGAAAAGTGTGATATTTTAATGAGTAAAGAAGGTCTTTATCCAAGTGTGGTGTGTAAGAGTTTTGTTAACCTGCTCTTCCTGTTATAATTATCCTGTTGAAAAAGTAAAGCCATTTCTGGAGAACTGTCAGCGGGATTTCAGTCTCCTGAATTTGGTGGCCTCCTAGCGGTCTTTCTGCCTCCAAACCCTGTCCCTTAGCATGGCATGCCATGCTCTTCACAAAGCAAGTTGTTCTCTTTCCTAGGCTTCTTTGCTATGTCCCCTGTACCCCAGCATGTTGTATTAGAGTCACAGTGCAGTATTCCGTGTTCCCTAAGTGTGACGTGTGCTTTCATATCTTAAAGTCTTTATATGTGCTGTTCTTTCTGCCTAAAATATCCTGTCTAGTCCTATTGGTAACCCTACCTGCTTCAAGACCCAGAACAAAGGTCCTCACGTCTCTGGTGATTGCCATGCACTTGGCTGTGTGCTCTTCCACTTCTGCCAACGCAGAATAAACCTTCCCCTGTTACATGCTCCCATAGCATTTTGTTTGTATCTTCCTTTTACCCCTTTCGCATTGTGGGATAGTTTTGTGGTGATGGTTGTTTTGCTAACGTTCATTTCTTCCAGTGGAGCATGAGGTTCTTCAGGGAACCAGTTTTCTCAGAGTCTAGCATAGGGCTTCACATTTAGCCAGGCATTCTATAAAAGCTTGTTTTGCTGAATTGAATTGATGTGACTTGAACTCTCAATCTTTACTGTTTGTGTTCTCAATATCTTTGGGGAATTTTTCCTAGACCAATACATAAGTACCAAGGAATCGTGGATGGCAGATTACTGTAAACAGGACAAGGAAGTAGACCCCACCCCATCTGAAGACTGGATGGGCTCGTCAGTGGATCCTCCATGCTTTGGACAAAGTAAGGTTTTTCTCTGCACATGTCTGACTAAATCACCTTTGACCTACACAGCCATGTTTTAGTGAGAAATTCAAATAGAACCATCATTTTCTGTGGAAAAACCTACAGGAAATTCCGATTGCCTTCTATAACTTTTATTCTGTGGAAGGGACATTTTTCTTTCTGGCATGACACACTGAACTTTTCCTCTCAGCTCTAATTCCACCATTGTGGGAGGAGAAGGACCTGCCGTGTGCCGTTCCTCAGTTCTGGTCACGTGGCGCATAAACTGGGGCACCTGGAAATGCACTGGGGTGGCCATTGGTCAGTTTGTGGTTTGCTCAGCAGAACAGTTTAATTGACTGGATTTTGAAGAACATCTTTTCAGGTGTCTGAATCTAGAGAGTTTGGATATATTCTTGAAGAGAGGGAGGGCGGGCTCCCATGTGGAAGCAATTGTTTCACGGGGGGGCCTGTACTATAAAGAAGAGAATTGAATGCCCAGCCTCTGAAAGATAGAGAAGTCAGTGTGTTCTCTGTTAACCATGTTTTCTTTCCTTATTTAACGCTTCACCATGGAGCTCTGATTTCCTCAGAGCTGGGGAGGTTGTGATGGCCAGCGGCATGGTCCTTAGTTGTTCCACAAGCCATTGTCATCCAAATTCAACTCAGCCCTAGCTCCTTCAGTGTGGTTTCTTTGGGGAGTCTTGGCCGGACTTCACATAGCTCATGAATACTAACTATTCCATCTGGTCTGCAAACGTGTCACGGGAAGATGGATTTTCTTAGTGTATGAAGTATTTGAACTGGTTCGTCTCTCCTCAGGGTGTATAAATGGATTTTCTGTCTGCCTTGTACTTCTTGAAGGAGGAACAAGGCCACGTCAGCTCTGTTTGCTCTGTGTGTTCCCAGGCTGTTGCTTCTGAGTCTCAAGGCCATTGCTTGGAAGCCAGGGCTTCTCAGATATCATCAGTTTCAATTCTGGCTCCTCCTCTGACCTTCTCCATTTGTGTGTTGAGAGAATGTAATGGAGTCTACCCAGAAGGCTCTAAATAATCTTTGTAATATGTAATGTGTCCTAAAGAGTGTGTTTCTAAAAACATTATTCATGCAGAGGGATCTTAAATCCAGACTCAGTGCAAACACTAAGAAGGCTGAATCTTAGGATTTTGATGAAGGACTTTCTTTGTCCCTCTGCCACTACTCCCTTCCCCTTTTATTTTAACATCGCCTCTTTCTTTATAGTTAATAAGATACCATATGTATGGTAAATGCCTATGCTAAATTAAAGCTAGATTTGTATTTACTTATATGGATTTTTGTGTTTACTTAGGCTTATAAAGTTTTAATATATTTTTTAATTAGGCATGAGTGAACATACCTATATTTCCACACTCTCTTCTTATTTAGACTTCTTGGATGATAGAATAGCAAGTGGGATTGTATTCTTCTACTAGGCCTGCTAAAGTAATTGTTGGGCATTTGTTTTCAAGGTCAGTCGGTTTGGATCTTGTTGAACCAATCACAAACCTTCAGCTCTTACTCTGGAATATTTAGTAATGATCCCCCCAGATTTGTGTATTTTATTCAGGCCAGCTTCAAAATAAGCCTTTGAACTAGAGGTTCTTAATATAAAGTTCAGCCTAAGGGAGCCGATGATTTCTTACTGTTTCTTTGGCTGGGAAAGAAAACAATGGCCTCTTTTTTGACATTATCATTGGCTTTGTTCAGTAAGGGCTGAGATACTGTAGGTAAACCTGGATGGCATGGCATCTTAATTCATTAGTTTTGTAATCAGGGACCTTTTATGGAAATGCAAAAAAAAAAAAAAAAAATGTTCTGGAAATGTCCATGGTTAACATGTAATGTAAATAAGACCATGAGGTAACTCCTCAGCTGAGACTGTAGCCTTGGCACACAGGCTGATTATTCCCCTTGAATTTTTGAGACCCGTGGGGGGCTAGCATTCTACTGCTAGCTCCCACTAAAATCTGTACTGCTTGTTCTTGGTAACTTTTCTATGCCATGTGAAAACAAGCATGCTTTAAATTAAAAATCCTCAAAAGGCTGGTCATTCTGTTCAAGTGAATGTGAGTACATTTTCTTTCCCCAACAGAGAAAAAAAGGAGCATGCTCTGTTGACACAGGCTCCACAGTAAGAGCCAGCATTAAAGCTGTCTGGCTCACCTCATCAAGTGCCTCATGAGCGCCTAGTGATCACCAAAGGAATGAGCCAATAAGTGCATGTTGCTTGCTGTGCTTGTAATGTACACTGTTCGCGCCAATGTTTCGGAGACGAATCTTCTTTTATGCTGTATTGATTCTCACCCTCTAACTTTGTCTCTCCTGTCTACCAGGCCTCCCCCTTGTCTACCTTAGAACTAGGAGTACAGCCAGTCTGACTAACCTAGAGCACCAGATCTATGCTAGAGGTACAGTACAGCCAAGCGAGGGCTTGCTTTATTTTCCTGTTTTAAGAACTGCCTTGTACATCTTATTTTCTGTGAACACGGGAGCCAAATGGGGGTATACCCAGTTATGAGTACTTTGTTTTAGTAACAGGAAAGATCATTTCCAACTACTGGACAAAGTGGTGTCTTGTATTAGAAGGAAGTGACGTGCTGATTCTTATTCAGTCTCTTGCATCTGCTTTTTAACCTTTAGTGGAAATGAAATCAACTCCACAGTGTATAATGCAGAAACATCCAGTGTCAGTTAGAGCTGATGTCTATACTGAAAATCAAGAAAACCGTCCTCCATCAAGCCCTGCAGCAAATCTTTGTTTATAGACTACTCTGTGAATGTTTATTCTCATGGTAATGCAAAGGGCGGTGTGGAGTAGGAGCTATGATGATCAGGAATGGAGCTCAGAAAAAAATTTCCAGTAAATGATTGCTCAGACACAAATCTTAATTTCCTTGATAGGAGGTAGAAAAAAGAATGTTCTTTGTTTCTCTCTCTGATCCTTTAAGGGTTCTTGAGAATTTGACTGGTAAGAAAATATGAGAGGAAGACATCATAAACTTTAAGGAATTAGAATCCCCAAAATGTTCAGTTCTTATTTTATGTGAAGGAGTGCAGTTTAATGTGAATGATTTATGTTTGTCCTTGGCTACCACCACCAGATCCTGGGTCATAGTGTATTTTGTAAAAATATACCTTTTGAGCTTCCTCTACTAGGAGTTCAGAACAGGGATATTAATAAATGAGGGCAGTACTATGATTTTTTTTCTGAAAGGTTTTGCTAGGATTGATGTTTGTGAGGAGGGCTCCCAAAGCCCAGGCTTGATTCTTCATTGTTTCATGAATTTATACTTCTAAGTTTTTCTTTATCTGTCATTTCATCTTTTGGGCTAAGCAGAGCATTATTCCTGTGTAGTCCATGGGCACAAGAGCTCAGAGAGACTAAGTAATATGCCTCCATTCACATGAGAGGCCTGGGACTTTATTTCTCATGATTTACAAGCCAGGTCCTTTCTGATAGGCTGAGCTACTTACAGAGCATAAGAACCTGCACTGTGTATAATGGTCACATTTCCCTGAGGATCCGGTCCACAGGGCAGACATTTCCTCAGCTGGAGCTATTTAAGCTAAACGTGGACGTGAGGAGCTTGGGGTTCTTTCAGCCTGTGAACCAATTAGGTCTGGTCACCAAAGGAGGTTTCTGAGGCCACCAGGGAATCCTGTTCTCTTTGGTGAGCTTGGGGCTTTTGTCCTCTGGCTCTATTCCCAAGCCAGGCACATAGCTGAGCTGGACTCTAGTGTGGAAGATGTCCGCTCCTTCCCCTGTGAGTTTTGACTTCTGAGCCCTTCCACGTATTTTTATCCTCAGTGAGGCAGGCTGTTGAAGTCTCTGCGGGTATGTGCAATCCACACAATCCGCTTGGGGAGCTTAGCAGTGTGCCTACCTAGGCTATTTAATTTCACAGCCATATACTCGTGAATACCTTTATATGGGTTCCTAGCACTTTATTCCATGTTACAGTGTGATCAAAGCTACTTGCCACCTGTTCTTTTTAAATCTAATTTGCAAATGGAAACTTAGCGTCTGGCTCACAGTGGGATATGAAAGCACATCTGGCTGCTTTTCCTCCTGGGCCCTTTATCTCCTTCAGTAAAGCTGCTCTCTGGCTCAAGGAGAGGGAGGTTCCTTTCAAGGTGCCACAGTGAGTACTGTTTACCCTGCTGACAGCTCTTAAATTTTTTACTCCCCCTCTGCTCTTGTCAGCAGCCTCACAGCTACTCCTTAATTTTCAACTTGTTGAACACTGATTTTTTTTTTTTTTTTTAAATCAAGCCTTGGGAACTAAGTGAGGCCATTGGGATGAGAAATGAGCATATTCTAGGTGGATCTTATATTTAGATACATTTGGGGTGTCTCTAAAAAGCTAACCACCAAGTTGTGGGAACACGCTGGAGCCTACTCACTTACTTAGACCACCCTGAGCCATTGTTCTTATCAAAACAGAACTTGTCTTAACCTGAAATGGCTTGTTGTGGCGTGTGTAGAGCACTAACTTCTGAAAACTTGAGAAGCTACAAAGGGAAAAGGAAACAGTGGTTACTTTTTAGAAGATGTGACACTGACTTAACCCTCCTACCCCTGTGCCGTACCTGAGAGGTGGGAGAGGCAGGCTTTGGTGGGGTTGGCCTTCTTGATTTTGCTGGCAGGAAACACACGGTCCTAGAAGATGAATTGAATTTTGCTGTAGTCTTCTCAGCCGGCAACTGCAGGCACCTCCAGCTGTCATTTTCTCCACAGCTGCAGACCACTTGGATCCTGGTCTTCCGAGGGCTGTCTTTGTGCTTTAAAGCCAGACACAGAGTAAGACTGGGCCTCGCCCGTTTTTGTCGGCTGTTTGTGTGTTGTTGAGCACGTCAGCCTGGAGGCTCCCAGCCCTGGGCTGCTGCCGCCTTTGTAGTTCCTGCTCCCACCTCGCTCGCTCTTTGTGCGGCCAGTAGAGGAAGCACAGGCCCTGGTAGGAGCCAGGGCCTCTTTGCTCCCAGGAGTGCGCAGCAGGCTGCAGGGGCACCGGAGAGCCTTCCTCAGTCTGTTTCCAGTGTTCATCGTCAGGTCCAGCTCCCCCTAGAACTGGATCATATGGATCAGTGTTTCTCTCCAGTTTCCCTGATGAGAAGCTGCTTTGTGAAGGAAACCATATTTTGTGTTCCTCTTGGCATCTCCATAGAACCTGCCTAATACAGATGGTGAGGATATCTGTGCAAGAAAAATGAGCTAAAAACTTCATTTAAATAGCTTTGGGATAGTATCTTTTTGAACTTCCAGGGAGGAAAACCCACAACTGCATATGTAAGAAAACAGAAAAGGATGTTTTCATTTTTTTATAAATGTGCTTAATAAATGACTCAAGGGTAACTGTTATGCAAAAGAGAGCTTCCTGAAAGTACAAGTGTTTTGGACAAAGTGATACAAGTACACGTGTTCTGTCTTGCTGCAGTTCAGGTTATCCATTTAGAATGGCTTTCTTGGAAGCAGTAGAGGTTCATGTCTTTCTGTCTTGATGCCAGCCGTGTTAGGTCTAATGCCTTCTTCTGAGTTAAGGCCCATAAGAATCACGGGAGAATTGTGAGGTGAGAGTTGTCAACCATCACAGTCAGTTGTTGGGGGACTGAGTCATCTCATAGTAGGTGGCCGAGTACATGGAGATGTCCTGCTTGGCCTGTCAGCACAGTTGTGGTGCTTCGTTCTTTTTTCTCTCCACTATCAGCGTCTTTGCACAAGAGGCCATGGTGGGCATGGCCTCCAGGTGTGGGGAGGGTCTCTGCCACACAGGTCAGGGCGTGCGCTAACGGCCTTCTGTTTGCTCACAGCAGAGATGAAAGCCCCCAAGCGCCGGCAGCCGTTTGTCCCTTTTGCTCTGAGGAATCATACAGGCTGCACTTTGTGGTTTGCCACCCTGACCACCACGCCCACCAGGTAAGGAACACGGGATCTGTCACCTGGTGCCATCTCTATCACCGCAGGCTCCTGTGTACCAACCCAGCAGAGCAAGCCGGGCCCTCTGTGAGGCTCTTGGGATCCATTGCATTTGAATCAATAACGTCATGTTTTGCTGAGGCTAATGATGGAGGTTCTGGTTCTACGTATAATCTGTAGTCAGAGAAATAGATTTTGAGTCTGAAATATCCAAACTGTGATCTTGATGCCAGGGCCTCCATTGTTTTTAAAGTAAAAGTTGAGTAGTTTAAGGATATGAAAGAAAAGTCACTCCATCCTTTCTCCTCGGTCTTCATTCTACTTCCCCCTTTAAGAAAAGCTGTATACTATTATGAAATCAAATGTTTTGCCCATTTTTCTTCCAAAACTGCTTGAAAATACCTCTCATATCCCTCACCTCCACCCTGAATTAGCTTCCAAACCTGCAGCACACTTGAGACCAGGTGGAACTGGGAGAACAAATGAGTTCACCTAAGCCAAGTGAGAAGGCTCTCTAACAACTTTTTGCCGATTTAGACCTTTGCTCAACTCTCCAAATGCAGGCCGGTCTTCCCAATTTAGTAGTGAAGTATATGAAATGAGGACCAGAATCAGTTGATTTGAGAATGTATTTCTCTTGCCTCCACCAAGTATGGTAGTGCTCCAGAAGAAACTTTTTTTTTTAAGTCAGTTTTTATAGTCACTTAAAAAAAAAGTCACTTAAATATTAGGTTGGCCAAGAAATTCATTCAGATTTTCTAATACTACAGTTAAAAGTCACAACTAGCTTACGTAACCCGTTGGGTACCAGACTCTACTGCTGGCACCAGGTGATTCTGCAGTGATTGCTTTCCAGCTATTTGTAAAGTTTCAAATGTTGTGATTGACCATGAAGTTAACTTGAGTTACTGACCATTAAGGTCCTGTTTTGCAGCCAGGTTATATGGCCTTATTGCTGTGAACTGCGTCCTGAGAGGGTTTCTGCTTCCAGCCCTGAGTTCTGGGTGAGAGGGAGGTGGAGAGAAAGAGGGACCAGCTGATACTGTCTGCTTTGGTTCCAGGGCTGCACTGTCTCACAGTGGGAGTCCAGGAGTGGTTCCGGAAGGGAACGGAACGCTTCTTGATGATGCTCACAACGTTAGCGAGTGGCGAGAAGTCCTGACGGGTGAAGAGATTCCCTTTGAATTTGAAGCAAGAGGAAAGCTAAGACACAGGTAAAATGTGGTTTTCTTTTTGCCTCAGAAAAAGGGGGGAAAGTGTGTGTGTGTGTATATATATATATATATGCTATGCTATGCTATGCTAAGTCACTTCAGTCGTGTCCGACTCTGTGTGACCCCATAGACGGCAGCCCACCAGGCTCCACCGTCCCTGGGATTCTCCAGGCAAGAACACTGGAGTGGGTTGCCATTTCCTTCTCCAATGCATGAAAGTGAAAAGAGAAAATGAAGTCGCTCAGTCATGTCTGACTCTTAGCGACCCCATGGACTGCAGCCTACCAGGCTCCTCCATCCATGGGATTTTCCAGGCAAGAGTACTGGAGTGGGGTGATATATACATAAATAATTGTCCCTAGTGTTTTGCCTCTTCACTTTCCTTTGTTAATGACTTTACTGTTTTATTTTTAAAAGGCATTTAGAAAACCAGTGTTTCCTTTTTTAAAAAATATAATGACTATTTGGGAATACATTTCTTTCCATCAGTTATCCCTTTATTTGACATGTGAGGTAGTAACTGGTATGTTTCATGTAACTACTTTTGTTGAAGCATAGACAGATCATAGCTCTCCAGTTCATTGCATCCTAGCTGGTTTTCATGATGGAGTGGTGACATGGTCTTATGAAAAACATTATCAAAGCACAGTGAGTTTTAAGCTACACATGTGCCCTTTCAGCAAGCAGATGGTTTCAGGAAGCAAAGCCAATAAGATGCTCTCATTCTGTTTTTTCTTAATATTTATTTATTTGGCTGTGTCAAACCTTAGCTGTGGCACGAGGGATCCTCACTGTGTCATGTGGGATCTTCCGTTATGGTGCACAGACTCTCTAGTTGTGAGGCTCAGGCTCTTGAGTGTGTGGGCTCAGTAGTTGAGGCTTATGGGTTTAGTTGCTCCACAGCATGAGGGATCTTAGTTCCAAGATCGGGGGTCAGACGCATGTCCCTTGCATTGGAAGGATTCTTAACCAGTGGACCCCCAGGAAAGCTGCCTAAGATATTCTCATTCTAAGAATAACTCACTTAGGGAGACCACTTGCTGATGTGCTCAAAACTACCAGCCGAAGGCTGGGAATAAATGCAAAAGAACATTGTGCCTGGTAACTGAGAGGGTGTAAAATGTGTAATAAAATGTTCTTTTACTTGCCAACATTTTTAAGTAGAAGGGCTGTCTGGTGGATACTGAATGGTTAAGATTTTAGTGTTAGAGCCTCATCATCTAAAACTTAAGAGATTGGCTTCAGCCTTCTGTGGTCACATGTGTTCTTGGTGCGTTGATTCTTTGTATGCAGGCGTGCTGCTCAAACACTTCTTCCTTCCATATAGCTCTGTGCCTGTGCACATTGCTCCTTAGTGGCAAGAGTTCCGAACTTGGGTGCCTCCAGTGATTTTTAGGAAAAAAACAGTTTATAAAAAAAAATCACTGCACTGGGCACATGTACCTGGAAACCATGTTAGAATTTCCAGGGAAGAGTGGTGAGCATTTTTCTGTTCCACAGAGTTCCTGGAGAAGCTAATTATAGAACCATTCGCTGTATTTCTTAATAAGCACTGCCTCTGTTGTAGGAGCGGTTTGGCTTTTTGTCATTTCCGTTTCCATGTTTTGTAACTCATTTCAAGTCCCACCTTTCTGCTTGAATTCATTGAAATAAATGCCTTCTCTGGCGTTTCCCCCTTTGGCATCCTGTCCCCCACTCCCTGCCTCCCTCCCCCCTTCCCTTCCTGTCAGCCTCAAGTCCAATTCCTCATTTCAGGCTTCTGGCTTGAATTAGGCAGAATCTAAAATAGAATTAAATGTGCAATTTCCTCCCGTTCCTCCTGTTCTGCCCACTGCCTTCTACTGCAGTTTCAGCAGAGCACTTTAGCCCTAAAACCCTGCGGGCTCTGTGTCTCATTACCCTGTCTGTAAGCTTCTAGGACTGGAGCCCAGTGACTGAGTGTGGTTCTGAGAGAAGCTGGAGATTCCACAAAAGAACCAAGGAGAAAATGTCGTTTTAGGCATTTCCAAGAGTGTGGTTACGTGATTACATTGCTAGCGCAGCATTTTCACTACCCGACTGTCCCACTTTTAGCTTATGTTATCATTTCACAAAGGTTGAGGTGTAGGGGTGGGTGGAAGATAGACCCGAGCTAGTTCACCTGGTTTGTACAGAGGGAGGGCAGCTGCCACTCTTACTCAAGCTCTGTACATCTTGCCGTTTTAAGCATAAGACACAGTTAAAAATATCCTCTTGATTTCCCTTGCATTAGGTAATCACCAAAAAGTTTGGCCAGCTAGATTTTTATGTCATTATGCAGTAAATCCGATTTCAGGCTTTGCTTCTACTCCTCCCTTGATAGGATTGTACTTAATGTCTTTTTCCTGTTCTGCCTGACAGACACACCCATGACCTCCGGATCCATCAACTGCAAGTGAGAGTGAATGGCTGGGAGCAAGTGAGCCCAGTGTCTGTGGACAAAGTCGGGACCTTTTTCCGATACGCTGCACCAGATAAGAATTCCTCGTCCTCTACGGTGTGTGGCTGTGGCAAGGGTGTTCAGTGGCAGGGTTGTGCCTCGGCCACACACCCTCAAAGCCAGGCAGTCAGACAGGCCTGTAGTAGCCTTGCTCTAGTGAAATTTTCTTTCTTTTTTTAACTTTTTATTTTATATTAGAGTATAGCCTGATTGACAATGTTGTAATAGTTTTAGGTGACAGCAGAATGACTCAGCCATACATGTCCATTCTCCCCCAAACTCCCCTCCTATCGAGGCTGTCATATAACACTGAGCAGAGTTCCCTGTGCTGTACAGTGGGTCCTTGTTGGCTATCCATTGTAAATGAAATTTTCTCGTTCTTCATTTTTCCTAGCACTGGGAAGAATACCCAAGATTATTTTGGGTCAGTCATAGGTGTTGATAATCACCATATAGATAACCCAGCCAGTGGTTAGTTTTAGTAGAAAAACAGGACCTAAAATTGGCATCAACACATATTACCCAACCTGTGCAACTCCATTTTATCCTCACCTAGACCAACTGGCAGTTTATAAGCTTGCCAAACATTCATTGGCTTTATTCCACGTATCATTATGTTTCCTTTATATTCTATCTTCACTATACTTTACGAGGCTACTCCTCGATCCTTCTAGCTCCGTGTTGTCCGCTGTTGTTTATTTTCTGGTCACACATCCTCTCATATACCCTGGCCCTGATTTTACCCAGCTGTAGTTCTAGAGGTTGGAGGCCAGCCTGGAGAATGCAGCATTCCTGGCCAGAATGTGCAGGTGGGGACTGGCATCCCAGCTGATACAACTGCCATGGGTGCTCTTGCCAGACAGTCACACTTCGAGGGGTAATGGTGTTCCTTGTTGAGTAGCCAGTGGTGACTAGGAAGGCACAGATTTGCAGAGATATGGGAGCTTTCCTCATGCTCGCTTGCTTCATGAAATATGTTCTTGGAAGACACTGATATTTTCACGGTCTGTCTCGTGCCCCAAGTTTCTTAGAAAAAGAAGCTTTCTTTCAAGATGACTCTTTTTCTGCCCAAGTTCACATCCAGGAACAAAAGGACTAATTCCCCCCAGAGACACCTTTTTATCGTCTTGATGCATCCTGAAGAATTTTGTATATATTGAATGATTGTAAAAGGAATACTGCTTTTCCCATATCTTCCAAGATGCTTTTTCTTCATAGTAGACCATACTTTAAGAGTATTTATAAACATTGTCCTTGCAAACAACTTAAGTTTTCATTGAATTTAACGATGCCTGTGTCTTAGCTCTGTACTGATTCTTTGACTTTGGGGATCTTTCTTAGATCGGCAGCCCGAGCAGCAGGACAAATATTATCCATCCCCAAGTTTATGTGAGTATGATTTTTCTGTGTCACTGTGTTTACTGAGTGCATACATAGCTCCTGATGACCACTGGATTCTGTGGTTGGAATTTATCTTTTTCATTTTCTGTTAATGATTCCCTTCCTTTTAAAAGAACTTGCAAGGAAATGTTTTCACCTAACTTGGTATATGAGACTGAATATTATTGGGAAGGAGAAAAAAAAAAAGGGCAAATGTTTTGGTCCAGGGTCTCTTTTTCTAAATTAAATACAAATTAACCTTTGTACAGCTATATGTATTTTACAGGTTTTCCCCCAAAGGTCAACATGAAAGTAACTCAGAATGAAAAATAGTCAGATTCCCTCCCCATTTGATTTTTGAGACATCACCACAGGATGACATTAAAAGGCTGTTTTGTGGTTTTTGCTTATAATTTCTTCTCCCTGAGGATAGTAAGTTTTAAAATGTGAAATTTCGGATAAGCAGAGAGTCAACAAGATCGAGATTTAAGACAGGTGTTACTGGGCCCTCGTTCTCCCAGGGCTTTGCTGGGCTGGGTCAGCGGAGGCGTTCATGATGATTGTGTCCTTCTGATAACACTCTAGGAAGCTGTACTCCACCTTAAAAATTTTTTCTTTTTTAATTTAAAAAATTTATTTATTTTTAATTGGAGGATAATTGCTTTACAATATTGTGTTGGTTTCTGCCGTATCTCAACATGAATCAGCCATAGGTATATGTACGTCCCCTCCCTCTTGAACCTCCTTCCCACCCCGCATCCCATCCCACCCCTCTAGGTCATCACAGACACCAGGTTGAACCCCCTGTGTTACATAGCTCCTTCCCATTAGCTGTGTATTTTATACATGGTAATGTACATGTTTCAGTGCTACACTCTCAGTTTGTCCCACCCTCTCCTGCCCTCGCTTTGTCTTTAAGGCTGTTCTCTATGTCTGAGTCTCTATTCCTGCCCTGTAAATAGGTTCATTATATTAGGTTCTAGATTCCATAATATGTGTTAATATACAATATTTGTTTTTCTCTTTCTGACTTACCTTACTCTGTATAACAGACTCTAGGTTCATCCACCTCACTAAAACTGACTCAAATGCAGTCCTTTTTATGGCTGAGTAGTATTGCATGGCACCCCACTCCAATACTCTTGCCTGGAAAACTCCATGGATGGAGGAGCCTGGTAGGCTGAGTCCATGGGGTCGCTAAGAGTCGGATAGGACTGAGCGACTTCACTTTGACTTTTCACTTTCATGCATTGGAGGAGGAAATGGCAACCCACTCCAGTGTTCTTGCCTGGAGAATCCCATGGACAGAGGAGCGTGGTGGGCTGCCGTCTCTGGGGTCACACAGAGTCAGACACGACTGAAGTGACTTAGCAGCAGCAGTACTGCATTATATATATATGTACTCCAGCTTCTTTATCTATCCCTCTGTCACCTAACATCTAGGTTGCTTCCGTGTCCTGGCTATTGTAAATAGTGCTACAGTAAACATGAGGGTATGTTTATCTGTACTTTTTCTTTGCATTGGAACTACCTGGAAGTTTTGGTTTAAAACATGGATCTTTTCCTTTGGTTGTTTATTAGGTTGGTTTTCACATACTGTTTGTTTTAATGAAAAACTAGCAGTATGGAAAGCTTAGATGTCATGTCATTTGTTTCTCCAATTAATAAAAAGCAGTATCAATATATTCTGAGTACTCAGAGTAATAGTTTTAAAAACCTTCTATTTTACCTAATGTGAAATTTTATATTAAAAAAAAAAACCAAAAAGCCGTAAATTCTTGGCACATGGTAACAGCACAAAGGGTGTGTTAAATGTGTGCATGGACACATGAACACAAATAGGAAACAGTGGCTGTGCCTATAAGACCAGAAATAAATCAGTTTCCTCTAGTATCTTGGATGGCATCGTTGACTCAATGATGCAAATCCCGGGTTTTAGTGAAGGACAGGGAGGCCTGGCATGCTGCAGTCCATGGGGTCACAAAGAGTCAGACACGACTGAGTGAGTGAACAGCTAGTCTCTTGAGTTTTATGAACCTTGGTGTCCTGTTAAAAAAAAGAGTAATTATTGAGCAGAACTTAGACAGTTATCATTGTGAAGAAGTTTTTTTTTAAAGTTCTTTGAAATCCAAATGTTGGCTTTTTATAGGCATGTCAACAAATAATGTATGAGTATATTGAGTAAATTTCATCACATTTAGGAAAAAAAGTTATTCTTCTGATGAAAGGCATGCCAGTACAAACAGCTCTTCAGAATTGGCTGTTATAATAGTGGGTATTAAAGGATATTCACTCCTATTAAAGCAGAGTGGTTTTAGAGCTTAATGACTCATTTCACTGAAAATATATAGTCATAGTAAGATGCTTCGGAGAAGGCAATGGCACCCCACTCCAGTAGTCTTGCCTGGAAAATCCCATGGATGGAGGAGCCTGGTAGGCTGCAGTCCATGGGGTCACTAGGAGTCGGACATGACTGAGCGACTTCACTTTCACTTTTCACTTTCATGCATTGGAGAAGGAAATGGCAACCCACTCCAGTGTTCTTGCCTGGAGAATCCCAGGGACGGGGGAGCCTGGTGGGCTGCCGTCTCTGGGGTCGCACAGAGTCGGACACAACTGAAGCGACTTAGCAGTAGCAGCAGCAGCAGTAAGATGCTTTATGTAGGCCTTCTGACCAGTGTTACTATACTTTGCGTGATTCTCAAAAGCCACATTTTTTTCTAATTTCTCTCTTTTCCATAGTTCTCTTCACTCCCACCTGTCCGCGTTGTCTTTGCGGTAACAATGGAAGGCAGTGCTCGGAAGGTGATCACGGTCCGATCGGCCCTCATTGTGAAGAACAGACTTGAGACGCCGATGGAACTGAGACTGGACAGCCCGTCAGCTCCAGACAGTGAGTTCTGACACTGCCCCCTTGTGCCCTGAGCTGGACTTCGGGGTGGGAGACATGCCTGAGTGCTAACATGTGTTTCTGTGGCAGAGCCCGTGGTCCTTCCCGCCATCATGCCAGGAGACTCTTTTGCCGTGCCTTTACACCTTACTTCTTGGCGACTGCAGGCCCGGCCCAAAGGACTGGGTGTGTTTTTCTGTAAAGCTCCTATTCACTGGACCAATGTAGTGAAGACTGCCGAAGTTAGTAGCAGCAAACGAGAATGCCACTCCATGGACACGGAGAAAAGCCGGTTCTTCAGGTAAGCATGGCGCGGCAGTGCCATGTAGATTTTGCCATTTTTTTTCCCTTTATGCTTTCTCTGAGGACTCTTAGTGATTCAGTTGTGCTTATTGAAAACCCTAAAGTTCTTACTCCTTAAGTGTTAAAGTTCATAAGAATTCAAGAGTTAACCCTGGGCAGGAGAGTGGCTGTTACTTACCACCTAATATTCATGGGAAAAACAACCACAAACCCAGTACTCACACATATGCGATTAGAAAGTGGTCTGTCTGCATCAGCTTAAAGAGAAGACGTGGAAAGGGACTTCCGTTGTGGTCCAGTGAGTTCTGACACTGCCTCCTTGTGCCCTGAGCTGGTCCAGTGGTTGAGTCCACCTTGCAATGCAGGGGATGCAGGTTTGATCCCTGGTCCAGCAGCTAAGATCCCACATGGCACAGAGCAACTGAGCCTGAGTGTCTCAACTAAGACCTGATGTAGATAATAGATACATAATAAGTGTATGTGCATATATATATATGTGTATGTGTGTATTTATTTAGTTATTTACTTTAAAAAGAGAAGATATCTGGAGAGGGAAGAAAAAACAATGACAAGTTCTCATCCCTACATTGGGGAGCAAAATCCTAGAGATGGGAATTTTTCAAATGACAGATTTCAAAGGAATGTGGGTAAAGGTGCACCTAATACTGACTTCTCTTGGGGACTTTGACAAAATTGTCATGTAGACTCCTCATTTCCTCTTCTGAAGAGTACAAGTAATATGATACTAGATTCAATGTTAGAAAAAATACTGGATTGCTATTGTGAGATCTTTCCAAACTTAGACTTTAAACTTGTTTAAATGAGAGATGATAAGCTTTAGTTTCCTTTATAGCAAAGACAGGCATTTACTTAGTTTAAGAAGATGATAAAGGAGAACAAGAAGAATATAGAGAATGCCAGTATACCCTTTATCCAGATTTGCCAGTTGTTAACAGACTACTTCTCTTTTGGTGATTTATAAAACAAAAAACAATAAAGATATAAATGGTTTTGAACAGCACTGTTAGGCAGCTTGTCACAATTGGCATTTATGAAACACTTTAACCATCAATTCCAATTGCATTTTTATTTCAAGTATCTGCAGGCATTCATCAGAAGAGACCATCTCCTGTGCCGTAAAACAAAGATTAACAACTATTAAAGAATTGAAACCCCTCACAATGTATTTCATTATTATGATAGTTATTAAGTTAGATGCCAGTGACAATAAGGTGCTTACAAAACCCCAAATATTTGCAAATTAAGGAATACATTTCTAAATAACCTGTGAGTTCAAAAGACATCACAAAGAAAATAATATTTTTAAATACATACTAATAAAACCAGACATATTAAAATATGGGGGATGCAGCAAAGGCAGTCCTAAAGGGAAATGTGTAGCTTTTAATGCTCACATTGGGAAGTCAGGAAGATGTAAAATCACTGCTCTAAACTTCTTCCTTAATGCAGAAGAGCAAACTAAACATAGAGAAATAGGAAAAGAAAAGATGTATGAAAATCAAGAAAGTAGAAAATAAATCAACAATGTCAAAATTGGCTTTTTGAGGATTCACAAGCTTGATAAACCTCTAATAAGACCAATCATGTTGTGAGGCAAGAAAACACAAATTGCCTGTATAAGGAGTAGAGAAAAAGGAGAACTGCTCTAGACCCTACAGATATTAAAAGATTTGTTATAAACAATTTTATATAAATAAATTCCACGCTGGAAGGATAAATTTCTTGAAAGATACAGATCGCCAAAACTAACACAAAGAAGAAGTAGGAAACTCAAATAACCCAATATCTATTAAAGAAATTTAATTTGTAATACAGAAGCTTCACACAAAGAGCATTTAGGACCATAAAACTTCACTAGTGAATTCTACAGACATTTAGGGAAGAAATCATATAAGCTCTTTGCAGACTCTTTCAGAAAGAAGAGGAGGAGGGGATAGTTTTGACTCATTTTAAGAGGCCAGTATTCCTGATACCAAAAGTGATATAGTTATTATTAAAGAAAGAAAAAAAAGAAAACTACAAACTAGTATTCCACCATGAAGAAATGCAAAAATTCTTAACAGAATACTCCCCAATAGAATCCAGGGAGTGAAGTTTATCCCAGTAATATAATAAGCTTAACATTCAAAATTGATAATTTTTTTTTTTTTTTTAAAGCATGTGTGTGTTAACTGCTTAGTCATGTCTGACTCTTTGTGACCCTATGGACTATATAGCTTGCCAGGCTCCTCTGTCCATTGGATTCTCTAGGCAAGAATACTGGAGTTGGTTGCCGTTCCCTTCTTTATGGGATCTTCCCCATCCAGGGATTGAACCCAGGTCTTTAACCCAGGTCTTTTGCATTACAGGTAGATTCTTTACCATCTGAGCCATCAGGGAAGCCCCTTAAAAAGCATGAGACTTAATAATTTTATCAAGACTTCAGAATTCCAGATCAACCTATAGAAATCAATTATATGCTTGTACTTTAGCTGTAAACAAATGGAAAATGTGATTTTAAGAACACCATTTAGAGTAGCACCAAAAATTTTTATTATTTAGGAATCAGTCTAGGGAATGATATACCAGTCTTTTACCCGAAGAATTACAAAGCTTTGCTGAGGGATAGTAAAGAATCTGCCTGCCTGTGCAGGAGATGTGAGTTTGATCCCTGGATTGGCAAGGTCCCTTGGAGAAGAAAATGGCAACCCACTCCAGTATTCTTGCCTGAAAAATCCCATGGCTAGAAGAGCCTGTTAGGCCCCAGTCCATGGGGTTGCAAAAGAGTCAGACACGATTTAGTGACTAAACAGCAACAAAAGTAATGAAAACCTATTAACTAAGTGGAAAAACAATCAGGTTCATGAATTGGATTGTTAGGATTTCCATTGTCACTAAATTGATCAGGAGAGGTTATCAATAGAATGAGTTTTTTAAAAAATGGCATATGATCCAAATACGGACACATACAACAACATGGCTGAATCTTGTTAAAACTTAATGCAAAAAAAAAAAAAAAACAAACCCAGACACAAGATTAAATACATCCTGTATCATTCCATTTATGCTGTTCAAGAACAGACACAGCTAATTTATAATTTATAATGATGACTATCAGAAATTGGTTGCTTGAATGATGGCGGAGGATATTGATTGGAAAGGGATATGAGGGGACTTTCTGGAATGAGAGAAATGTTCTGTAATTGGTTTGGGGTGATGCTTATAGGGGTGTGTATAATTGTCAGAATTCATCAAACTGAACATGTAAAATCCATATGTTTTACTGTGATTTGATTATGCCTTAGTAAATGTGTTTGGGTTGAAAATTGCAAATATCTTACCAAATTATTGAACCATTTGAATGTTATCCTGTCTCAGACTCATCTAAGGAGAAAAAATTCAAGCTCTTCATTCAAGCTGATGATTTTTACACCATTTTGTCATCACAGGTTTTGTGTGGCCATAAAGAAGGAGAATTACCCAGATTATATGCCCTCCAACATATTTTCTGACAGTGCCAAACAGATTTTCAGACAGCCTGGGCATACCATATACCTCCTGCCGACAGTGGTCATCTGCAACTTGCTCCCTTGTGAACTTGATTTTTATGTTAAAGGAATGCCCATTAATGGGACACTGAAACCTGGCAAGGAGGTGGCTCTCCACACAGCTGATACCTCCCAGAACATCGAACTGGGTAAGGGTTTAGTCAAATAATTATTTGTAATTATTCTGTGAAAGTGTCAGTGGATATCTTATGACTATTTGGCATACATTTGGGGGAAATCGTAGCACATATAATACTGCAGTACGTTGGCTCGGGGACTTCCCTGGTGGTCCAGTGCTTAAAACTTCACGTTCAATGCAGGGGGTGTGAGTTTGATCCCTGGTCGAAGAGTTAAGATCCCACGTGCTTCCAGACCAAAAATCCAAAACATAAAACAGGAAAATATTGTAACAAATTCAATAAAGACTTTAAACAATGATCCACATCAAAAGGAAAAAAATGCACCAGCTCAGAGGATTTATGCAGTTAAAAAAGCAAAACTTCTAACGTAGAAAATCATTGAAACAAAAAAACTGAACAAAACTAAAAGATCTCAGGGCAAGCACTCAACATCGCCTTTTTTCTTGTGTTGCTTACTTGATGTGTGACTAAAGGAAGTCATTTTGTCTTTTCAAACCATGCTTTTTACCAGCTGTAGAATGAACAAAATCATATATCTCTCCTCTTTCAGGAAAGGGGAAAACGTTTGCCAAGCACTCTCGGTACCCTAGACAGTATATCAAATACTTTGACACACATGTTCTCATGTAATCCTTACAGCAGTAGTTATGAGTCCCATTTTACTGATGAAGACATTGAGGTTTGGAATAGTTAATACATCAAGTCATTTTCAGTTGTAGGGATGAATGAAGTGAAGAGAGTCACTATGATAATCTGTAGCTCTTGTAGCAAGAGGGTCCTTCCAGATTTGGGACAAAAAGAATGTTTCTTTAAGGCTGCTGTAGACTTGTTGAAATAATAAGGATGTAGATATTTACCTTTTTTTGCAGTTTTGTAAGTGATTTCACTCTGTAATCTCATTTGATCTTCACAACAATGGATGTCTCAGGCAGAGAGACAGCTGTGGCCCCCATTTTACTGACGAGGAACCTGAAACTCATTGAACTTCAGCAGCGGGTCCCACAGGGAAAAGCTTACATTTTTGAATACGTAAATCCTTGAGCTTAATCTTGAAAAGAAAAAATACTGCAACCCTACTTGTCTGTTTAAAAAAAAAAGTAGGTCTTTGCTCTGATATTTAAATGTTTCTTCAACAAATGTTTACTGAGCCCCTGTATAGGATGGAAGTGCCCTCCCAACCTCCATCACTGTGTGCTCTTTGACCACTCCTTGTCTTCACTCTCATCGTTTACAGGGTGCATCACTTTTAATAAGAAGCTCTTGAAGTAGATACTGTTGTTATCCCCTTTTGGCAGACGGACACAGTGAAGTTAAATAGCTTGTCCCATGTCACACAGCTGTGAGGACATACTGGGAATTTGCAGCCAGGCAGTGAGGCTGCAGAAAACCTTAGCTCTTACCCAATACTTGGTGTTTATTGGGTTTCAGACACCCAGCCGAGGGCCCGTATAGTCAACTCTTGAATAACCAGAGCTGTGACTGATAACTTTCATTCTTCTAATTATTACACGGTTCAGACTCTCTAGTGTGACTTCTAGACCATATTTATCCTCACCCCAGCTAAAGGGAGATGGCCATTCTAATAAGGTTTCTGCCAGTTGAGTACTGTAGTTACTGACTTTTCCAAGAGGAATCAAATTTAGTTTGGCTATGGGCTATTTTGACAAACTATAAAGTGAAACTCAGAAAGACAGTAGTTTTATCTTTCTTTAGGGGTGTCCCTGGAGAATTTTCCACTCTGCAAAGAATTGCTCATTCCACCCGGAACCCAAAACTATATGGTAAGAATGAGGCTCTATGACACCAACCGGCGGCAGCTGAACCTCACCATCCGGATTGTGTGTCGAGCAGAAGGATCTTTGAAGATCTTCATTTCGGCTCCATATTGGTTGATTAACAAAACTGGTACGTACAGAGGCTGCTCCAGTCGGCCTTTGGAGTCGTTCATGGGAATTCAGATTTATTTGCTCCATGCACTAAATGGAGCCAATGCAAACAGATTACCTCAACAGTGTAAGCTGCTGAACCTTTCCCACTCCATAGAAGCGCTTTAATCATGGTCAAGAGTGGCCTTTTGGACAACGACTGAGTCCACTGAATAAATTCAGTCATCACTTTTTTCCCCCTTGATGATATTTTTTCCTTTTATTATTTGGATCTGTCTTGGATACACTGGGTGGGATTGATATAAACATTTCCCCTCCTTCCTAAAGGGCTACCACTGATCTTCAGACAGGACAATGCAAAGACGGATGCTGCAGGCCAGTTCGAAGAACACGAGCTGGCCCGGAGCCTGAGCCCTCTCTTATTCTGCTATGCTGACAAAGAGCAGCCAAACCTGTGAGTACAGTTATTTATGGGAAGGGGAAATAAGCTCCCAGGGAAGGGAAAAATTAGCAAAGGCTATAGTATATCCGTGTAAGTAGAAATAGACTGTAGATAACCATCCTGACTTGGCAGGAGGACAGCACCATGACTTAATGGGATTTTTTTCGGATCTAATTTCTGTGTTATTTGATATGGAAAATAAACCATTTGGTTTTGGTGTGTAATGAAAGCCAGTTTTATTTTCCATGTATTGAAGTGGTTCTATTCATAACTCTGCTGATGGTGAGAGACCCACATGGTCTCTTTTCTGCGCAGTTTCTCTCCCCTGGAAACACTCAGCGCAAGTAGAGGAGCTGGCTTCAGAGGGAAGATAGGTTGGCCTGTTGGTAGAGAGCCTGCACCCCATTAATCCAATCCAGGCCATCTTGTATTAGATTCTGAAATCCATCTCTTTCTGTTGAAATAAAGTGTGCCATTTCAAGATCTCAAAGCACTCATTACCTGTTTAAACACAGGAAAAAGCAACAATTGTGAGGATTAGCGGGCATGTCCTTCTTAATGTATGGTGGGGCATTAAGGAAATGACAACCCACTCTAGTATTCTTGCCTGGGAAACTCCATGGAGGAGCCTGGTGGGCTACAGTCCAGTAGGTCACAAAGAGTCAGACACGGCTGAGTGACTAAGCACAGGGCATTAATTCACTTTATTTATTTTTTCTTGGATTTGACATTCTGCTTTTTACAGTGGTCTTCTGATATTTAGCCTTAATCCAAAAATATGTAGGTGATTCTGACACTACTAAAATGCCATACTCCATTATCTATAGAAGGATGCTGCAAACTTAGAGGGAGGCCACTCCAGTGGATACAGATGCATCTATCTATCTAGAGGTTGGGCTGGAGTCAGGAGAGGACTGACCAGGGTGCTGGCCAGTAGGAGACACAAAACAACCGCTTGACATGGTCGGCAGGCCCAGGCTCACTGTTTCCCTGAATGGATTTTGACAGTTTTAGATCCAGGACTTGAAATTCAAAACACAGTCTGTTTTGTCTGTCAAATTCACAGTTTCCAAGGCCTTTCCACATAGATGATCTCATTTGATTCTCCCAACATTTCAGTGGATTAGGCAGCACAGCAAAGGAATGAGGAAACTGAGGAAGATGAGGAAACTGAGACCCAGGGAGAGTTATCTGCCCAAAGGTACATTGCTTGTTAGTGGCCGAGCTGGAACACACATCTGGGAATTATGTTTCCAGGATCCATGACAGGATGCTGGCCAACTGCATGGTGCTTTGCCATTATAATAGCACCAGGCCCTTGAATGAATGTACCATTAGCTGTATCTCCTGTACATCAGATCAGATCAGATCAGTCGCTCAGTCGTGTCCGACTCTTTGCGACCCCATGAACCGCAGCACGCCAGGCCTCCCTGTCCATCACCAGCTCCCGGAGGTCACTCAGACTCGCGTCCATCGAGTCAGTGATGCCATCCAGCCATCTCATCCTCTGTCGTCCCCTTCTCCTCCTGCCCTCAATCCCTCCCAGCATCAGAGTCTTCTCCAATGAGTCAACTCTTCACATGAGGTGGCCAAAATACTGGAGTTTCAGCTTTAGCATCATTCCTTCCAAAGAAATTCCAGGATTGATCTCCTTCAGAATGGACTGGTTGGATCTTCTTGCAGTCCAAGGGACTCTCAAAAGTCTTCTCCAACACCACAGTTCAAAAGCATTAATTCTTCGGCGTTCAGCCTTCCTCACAGTCCAGCTCTCACATCCATACATGACCACAGGAAAGACCATAGCCTTGACTAGGCGAACCTTTGTTGGCAAAGTAATGTCTCTGCTTTTGAATATGCTATCTAGGTTGGTCATAACTTTCCTTCCAAGGAGTAAGCGTCTTTTAATTTCATGGCTGCAGTCACCATCTGCAGTGATTTTGGAGCCCAGAAAAACAAAGTCTGACACTGTTTCCACTGTTTCCCCATCTATTTCCCATGCAGTGATGGGACCAGATGCCATGATCTTCATTTTCTGAATGTTGAGCTTTAAGCCAACCTTTTCACTCTCCACTTTCACTTTCATCAAGAGGCTTTTTAGCCCCTCTTCACTTTCTGCCATAAGAGTGGTGTCATCTGCATATCTGAGGTTATTGATATTTCTCCCGGCAATCTTGATTCCAACTTGTGTTTCTTCCAGTCCAGCGTTTCTCATGATGTACTCTGCATATAAGTTAAATAAACATGGTGACAATATGCAGCCTTGACGTACTCCTTTTCCTATTTGGAACCAGTCTGTTGTTCCATGACCAGTTCTAACTGTTGCTTCCTGACCTGCATACAGATTTCTTAAGAGGCAGATCAGGTGGTCTGGTATTCCCATCTCTTTAAGAATTTTCCATAGTTTATTGTGATCCACACAGTCAAAGGCTTTGGCATAGTCAATAAAGCAGAAATAGATGTTTTTCTGGAACTCTCTTGCTTTTTCCATGATCCAGCGGATGTTGGCAATTTGATCTCTGGTTCCTCTGCCTTTTCTAAAACCAGCTTGAACATCAGGAAGTTCACGGTTCACATATTGCTGAAGCCTGGCTTGGAGAATTTTGAGCATTACTTTACTAGCGTGTGAGATGAGTGCAATTGTTCGGTAGTTTGAGCACTCCTTGGCATTGCCTTTCCTTGGGATTGGGATGAAAACTGACCTTTTCCAGTCCTGTGGCCACTGCTGAGTTCTCCAAACTTGCTGGCATATTGAGTGCAGCACTTTCACAGCATCATCTTTCAGGACTTGGAATAGTTCCACTGGAATTCCATCACCTCCACTAGCTTTGTTCGTAGTGATGCTTTCTAAGGCCCATTTGACTTCACATTCCAAGATGTCTGGCTCTAGGTCAGTGATCACATCATCATGATTGTCTAGGTCTTGAAGCTCTTTTTTGTACAGTTCTTCTGTGTATTCTTGCCACCTCTTCTTAATATCTTCTGCTTCTGTTAGGTCCACACCATCTCTGTCCTTTATCGTGCCCATCTTTGCATGAAATGTTCCTTTGGTATCTCTGATTTTCTTGAAGAGATCCCTAGTCTTTCCCATTCTGTTGTTTTTTTCTCATATGTTCAGGGTATTTCATGAACCCTTGAAACAATGGAGTCATCAAAGTATCAGTTTGCTTTGAATCTTTATTTTTTCAGATATTGTAGCATTTTCCTCATGCCTTATGCTCCCAGAATCGATGTTTTCCCCTAAAATGTCTAGTTGTGGAGGTCAATACGTGTCACACGTTGTTGAACTGTGACTACCTCTCAGACTGAGTTTTGACCACTGATTAATTGCCTCTCTGTGTTTGGGCATAACATGAGAATGAGGAAGAATCAGTGTTAGAGTTCTAATTTTGGCCAACAGCCACAGCAAGGCTTCCTGATTAGAACAGGTAGAAAAGACTTTCTTATGGATGAATGTCTATATACGTCTTTGCTTTTCTGCCCCACAGCTGCACGATGCGAATCGGAAGGGGGATTCACCCTGAAGGCATGCCAGGCTGGTGTCAGGGCTTCTCCCTGGATGGTGGTAGTGGCGTCCGAGCTCTCAGAGTCATCCAGCAAGGAAACCGCCCAGGGCTGATCTATAACATTGGTGGGTTACGTTTTCGGGAGAGGGAGAATTTAAACCATGGGCCAATGACTTCAGGCTTGGAGGGATAAGCTAGTCCTACATTTTGGTCTGTCTGCAAGTGCTGGTTTTCTCATTTGCCATTGGGTCAGGTATCCATTCTCTGAATGCTAGATTGATATCATCACAGACCTATTCTCCTAGGGATCCAAGGAGCTACCTAAACACTGCCCCTTTGAGGTCTGAGGCTGTTCAGTTTCAGACTCACCTGTGTCAGGAAAGTATCAGTTTGGCTTGAATCCTTATTTTTCATGGAAATAATAGGAAAACTTAGAATGCTTTTCATCCTCCATTTCTCACGCGTTCATTGAAACCTGCAAACCCTAAGAGGGTAAGAAGCATTGTTCTTCTTGAAACTGAAGCTGAGGGGTTAAGTGACTTGTCCAGATATAAAGGGGAAGTTTGGGCTGGAATTAGGATTGTGACTGAGGTGTCCACGTTTGAGGCAAAAAATATAAAATGCACTTGGTGGTTATGATAATTAGAAATCCCTAAGCTAGCTTAGAGGACTGCCCAGGTGACTCAGTGGTAAAGAATCTCTGCAATGCAGGAGACTCAGGTTTGATCCCTGGGTTGGGAAGATCCCCTGGAGAAGGAAATGGCAGTCCACTCCAGTATTCTTCCCTGGGAAATCTCATGGACAGAGGAGCTTGGCAGGCAATAGTCCATGCGGTCACAAAGAGTTGGTCACAACTGAGCACACATAACTAGTCTAAATTGGTGCTTTAACACTTTACACGCACAAGCTTGCTTAGATTCTAGAGGTGGGGAGCACCAAGGGAAGATGTCCCTATGCCTATGTGCCTCAAAAGATGTCGCCAAAGATTAAGACAAACTTGATTTAATTATGTCTCAGATTTGAAGTGTTAGCAGTGCATCCTTCCTTTCGTATATAACTTCCGGGCTCTCAAAGTATTGTTTACTCTTGAATATTGGGAATCCATTAAACTCTCTGTGGTAATAGAAATGTTCTTTCTTGTACTGTCCAGTGTGGAGGCACTAGCCACACATGGCTGCTGAGCACTTGAGAGGACATTACTAAGAAATGTGGTGAGTGTGACAAAGAAACTGAATTCTCTGTTTTTTTTTATTTTGGTGCGTACGAGTGGTCATGTATGACTAGTGGCTACTCTTCTGGACAGTGCTGATGTAGAGAGTCATGTTACAGAAGGAAAAATTGAGATGGTATTACTTAGCTGTTTACCTTGACTCCCATGGAGTCAGTGCTTTGTTTAAGTGTTGGAGGGTTTATTAGTGAAAGACTCTCTTCCAAGTATAGTTTGCTTTTTTGTTTTTTTTTAAATAATTTGCATGCATTCTCCCTTGACATGGAAGCTGTCTCCTTTAAAGTTGACAAGAAGACTTTTAATAGAAGAGAGAAACTTTTATCCAATCCTCGAACTGAGGATCACAATTCTCATGTTTGTTCGCTCCATCCCTTTAGGCAAAGTCCACTTCATGCTGAGTTTGGCTTTCTGCTGGGGTGTCTGGTCCTTGATAGAGTTTCCAAAGCAGGCCCCTGCAGGTTGACCAGAAGCCATAGTTGGTTCAAATTGGAGGAAACATGGTGGTGCCTGTGCCTTTTCAAGCAGCTGGTGCAAAGGAAACACAGAATTCTGGCAGAGAGGCACACTGAGCTGTCTGGTGGAAATATGCAGTGAGTGCACACAAACTTAGATGCTAAGTGCATTCATGGCACTCATGTTTTTAGGGACAAGACTGTGTTTCACATTTCGTTGTTAGACTAAAGAAAGGAAGAGAGAGTTTGAGCTAAGATGAGATTTTATATGCGATCTTGGCATGTATTAAGAGAATTTGTGGAATCTCTTATATGACTATTTTTAAAGAATTGGATAAATAACTAGCTTCCTATCAGGAAAGTTGAAAGCACAGATACAGGTGGAAAAGCCAGGCAGGGCCTGACCAGATAACCTTAACATGTACCTCCAATAAGGATGATTTTGTATATTTTGATCTTATCAGCTGTTCATTTGTTAAGGGTTTGCCAGGGCAATCTGAGATAAAAGGGAAACAAAATTTTTTTTTTTAATTGAGTCTTGATGCTATAGACTCTTTCTGTGATACCAAATATACCTTTTATAGGTGTATTAGTTGAGATCAGGCATCCGGTCCCATCACTTCGTGGCAAATAGTTGGGGAAACAATGGAAACAGTGGCTGGCCTTATTTTCTGGGGCTCCAAAATCACTGCAGATGGTGACTGAAGCCATGAAATTAAAAGACGCTTACTCCTTGGAAGGAAAGTTGTGACCAACCTAGACAGCATATTAAAAAGCAGAGACATTACTTTGCCAACAAAGGTCCATCTAGTCAAGGCTATGATTTTTCCAGTAGTCATGTATGGATGTGAGTGTTGGACTGTAAATAAAGCTGAGGGCAGAAGCACTGATGCTTTTGAACTGTGGTGTTGGGGAAGACTCTTGAGAGTCCCTTGGACTGCAAGGAGATCCAACCAGTCCATCCTAAAGGAGATCAGTCCTGGGTGTTCTTTGGAAGAACTGATGCTGAAGCTGAAACTCCAGTACTTTGGCCTGATGCAAAGAACTGACTCATTTGAAAAGACCCTGATGCTGGGAAAGATTGAGGGCAGGAGGAGAAGGAGACGACAGAGGATGAGATGGTTGGATGGCATCACCGACTCAATGAACATGAGTTTGGGTAAAGTCCAGGAGTTGGTGATGGACAGGGAGGCCTGGTGTGCTGCAGTTCATGGGGTCGCAAAGAGTCGGACACGACTGAGCAACTGAACTAAACTGAACTGTTATATGATAAGGTTGATTTCTGACAATTAAGGCTTTTCTGTATGTCATAGAAAAGTGATGGGGGTATATCTCCCTATCCCAGTATTACTGAATGTTTCTTAGATACAGAGTTTTAGTGTTGAAAATATGTTAGTCACTCAGTCGTGTCTGACTCTTTGTGACCCCATGCACCATTGCCTGTCAAACTCCTCTGTCCATGGAATTCTCCAGGCAATAATACTGTAGTGGGTCACCATTCCCTTTTCCAGAGGATCTTCCCGACTATTCCAGTATTACTGAGCATTTCTTAGATACAGAGTATCAGTGAGTGATTTTTTTGTGATTTGCTCAGTTTTTCAGCTATTTTTGATTTACATTAAAGAAACACTAATATAAGTGAATTTAGGGAGTTAACAGATCAGAATATTTATAATTGAAAGTATGTTGGGACATCTAGTTGTCGTATCCTAAGGTTACTTCTCTTTTTATGGTCTCTTGATACTTGTCTTTAATAGGGTCCTTTGTGTATGTCTCTGAGGCAGGCTCCCTGGGTTTAATCCAGCTACGCCACCTACTGGCTGTGTCACTTAAGAACAAGTCACTTATCTTTTCCTGCCTTAGTTTCCTCATCTGCAAAAATGAAGGAATGAAAATATGTAACTGACAAGGTTGTTATAAGAATTAAATGTCGAGCCTTTGGTAGAGGGTATAATGTGTACTAAGAGTTCAATAAATATTACTATTTTTATTATTTTTTACCATAAATATTATCATTGTATAACCAGAGTTCAACCCAAGGCCTTGAATATAGTTACTTTATTCATTGTCTGAATGAGTGAATGAACTCGTCCATTGAATTTTGGATTTTTAAAATTTATTATAGGGTTTTTGAGATAATATGGTGTTATTTCATTTTTCTTTCTTTGGAACTTGGTGTTTTGAGATTTCCTTCTGATTGACTATGACTTTCTTTCCTTGGTATGTTTTTTGTTTGTCTTTTTTCCCCATAGTAACTATTAGGTGCTGAAAACATTTATTTTATGAAGGAATAAATTCAGTAGTATTTAGCATTATATTTGAGCTGGATTCTTGGGCTGACAGAAAATACTAAGAGTCAGTTGAGTTTAGGGCAGTTGCAGAATGCAGTTAAGTAATACGCAGATTCTCCTCTATGTTGTAAAGGGGGTATGTTCTTTAGGAAGAAATTTTGTGTCCTGTATGTAAGGAGAAATGTGTCACATAAACCATCTTAGTAGTCAGCTTCATAAATGGAAACCAAGCTAAACACTTGTTTGTTTTAGTTGCTGTTACAATTGTACACACTTTATGAAGAAGCTGGGAATTATGGGGATATTGATGTTGCTAAGACTTTTTTTTTTTTTTTAATTATTTTTTTAATTTTTCTTAACTTTACAATATTGTATTACTTTTACTATACATCGAGATGGATCCGCCACCAGAATACACGTGTTCCCCATCCTGAACCCTCCTCCCTCCCCCTTCCCACACCTTCCCTCCAGGTCATCCCAGTGCTCCAGTCCCAGGCATCTGTTATAGGGCATCGTACCTGGACTGACTCGTTTCAGATATGATATTATACATATTTCAATGCTATTCTCCCCAATTGTCCCACCCTCTCCCAGTCCCAGAGTCCAAAAGTCTGTTCTATACATCATTGTCTCTTTTGCTGTCTCATAAGCAGGGTGATTGTTACCATCTTTCTAAATTCCATATATATGCGTTAGTATACTGTATTTGTGTTTTTCTTTCTGGCTTACTTCACTCTGTATAATAGGCTCCAGTTCCATCCACCTCATTAGAACTGATTCAAATGTATTCTTTTTAATGGCTGAGTAATACTCCATCGCTAAGACTTTTTAAGGTCTAAATGGGAATAAAGAATAATACTTTGAAGATAGTTGCTGTTTTCGTTGTATTCTTAGGAGACCTCACAGCCTCTCTGGGTGCTACGGTCATTATCTCAGAGAAACTAAGTAATTGTGAAGGCTATTTAATTTTTTTAGACCATAATTTTTTTCCTTCTGATTAATTCATGGAACTGATTCTTGTTATTCATAGGTATTGATGTCAAGAAAGGCCGAGGCCGATATATTGACACCTGTATGGTCATCTTTGCCCCCCGTTACCTGTTAGATAATAAGTCATCCCACAAGCTTGCATTTGCACAGAGGGAATTTGCCAGGGGACAGGTAAGCAGCTTGCTTTTGAAGAATGATGAGTGCTTATTTAATAGCACAGTGAATTTTAATGTCATTTTAATTTGAATGTCACATTTAATTTTAATGACTTATCTCCCCGTCAAAACTAAGTTTTTTGATGTGAGTAAACGACAGAATGATCTCTGTTCACTTCCAAGGCAAACCATGCAATATCACAGTAATCCAGATCTATGCCCTGACCGGTAATGCTGAAGAAGCTGAAGTTGAAAGGTTCTATGAAGACCTACAAGACCTTTTAGAACTAACACCCAAAAAAGATGTCCTTTTCATTATAGGAGACTGGAATGCAAAAGTAGGAAAAGTACCTGGAATAACAGGCAAATTTGGCCTTGGAATACAGAATGAAGCAGGGCAAAGGCTCATAGAGTTTTGCCAAGAGAACGAATTGATCATAGCAACACCCTCTTCCAACAACACGAGAAAACTTTACACATAGACATCACCAGATGGTCAACACCAAAATCAGATGGATTCTGTTCTTTGCAGCCAAAGATGCAAAAGCTCTATACAGTCAGCAAAAACAAGACTGGGAGCTGACTGTGGCTCAGATCATGAACTCCTGATTGTCAAATTCAGACTTAAATTGAAGAAAGTAGGGAAAACCACTAGACCATTCATGTATGACCTAAATCAAATCTCTTGTAAGGGACTAGATCTGATAGACAGAGTGCCTGATGAACTATGGATGGAGCTTCCTGACATTGTATGGGAGGCAGTGATGAAGACCATCCCCAAGAAAAAGAAATGTAAAAATCAAAATGGCTCTCTGAGGAGGCCTTACAAATAGCTGTGAAAAGAAGAAAAGCAAAAAGCAAAGGAGAAAAGGAAAGATACCCATTTGAATGCAGAGTTCCAAAGAATAATAAGGAGAGATAAGAAAGCTTTCTTCAATGCAAAAGCCTTCCTCAATGCACATTCTTTGCAAAAGTGCAAAGAAATAGAGGAAAACAATAGAATAGGAAAGACTAGCGATCTCTTGAAGAAAATCAGAGATACCAAGGGAACATTTCATACAAAGATGGGCTCGATAAAGGACAGAAATGCTATGGACCTAACAGAAGCAGAAGATATTAAGAAGAGGTGGCAAGAATACACAGAAGAACTGTACAAAAAGATCTTCATGACCCAGATGATCATGATAGTGTGATCACTGACCTAGAGCCAGACATCCTGGAATATGAAGTCAAGTGGGCCTTAGAAAGCATGACTACGAACAAAGCTAGTGGAGGTGATGGAATTCCAGTTGAGTTATTTCAGATCCTAAAAGATGATGCTGTGAAAGTGCTGCACTAAATATGCCAGCAAACTGGAAAACTCAGCAGTGGCCACAGGACTAGAAAAGGTCAGTTTTCATTCCAATCCCAAAGAAAGGCAATGCCAAAGAATGCTCAAACTACCACACAATTGCACTCACCTCACACACTAGTAAAGTAATGCTCAAAATTCTCCAAGCCAGGATTCCGCAATATGTGAACCGTGAGCTTCCAGATGTTCAAGCTGGTTTTAGAAAAGGCAGAGGAACCAGAGATCAAATTGCCAACATCTGCTGGATCATCAAAAAAGCAAGAGAGTTCCAGAAAAACATTTATTTCTGCTTTATTGACTATGCCAAAGCCTTTGACTGTGTGGATCACAATAAACTGTGGCAAATTCTGAAAGAGATGGGAATACCAGACCACCTGACCTGTCTCTTGAGAAATCTGTATGCAGATCAGGAAGCAACAGTTAGAACTGGACATGGAACAACAGACTGGTTCCAAATAGGAAAAGGAGTATGTCATGGCTGTATATTGTCACCCTGCTTATTTAACTTCTATGCAGAGTACATCATGAGAAACGCTGGGCTGGAAGAAGCACAAGCTGGAATCAAGATTGCCGGGAGAAATATCAATAACCTCAGATATGCAGATGACACTACCTTTATGGCAGAAAGTGAAGAAGAACTAAAAAGCCTCTTGATGAAAGTGAAAGAGGAGAGTGAAAAAGTTGGCTTAAAGCTCAACATTCAGAAAACGAAGACCATGGCATCTGGTCCCATCTCTTCATGGGAAATAGATGGGGAAACAGTGTCAGACTTATTTTTGGGGGCTCCAAAATCACTGCAGATGGTGACTGCAGCCATGAAATTAAAAGACGCTTACTCCTTGGAAGGAAAGTTATGACCAACCTAGATAGCATATTCAAAAGCAGAGACATTACTTTGCCAACAAAGGTTTGCCTAGTCAAGGCTATGGTCTTTCCTGTGGTCATGTATGGATGTGAGAGCTGGACTGTGAAGAAGGCTGAGCGCCGAAGAATTGATGCTTTGAACTGTGGTGTTGGAGAAGACTTTTGAGAGCCCCCTGGACTGCAAGGAGATCCTACCAGTCCATCCTAAAGGAGATCAGTCCTGGGTGTTCATTGGAAGGACTGATGCTGAAGCTGAAACTCCAATACTTTGGCCACCTGATGCAAAGAACTGACTCATTGGAAAAGACCCTGATGCTGGGAGGGATTGAGGGCAAGAGGAGAAGGGGACGACAGAGGATGAGATGGTTGGATGGCATTACCGACTCGATGGATATGAGTCTGGGTGACCTCTGGGACTTGATGATGGACAGGGAGGCCTGGAGTGCTGCGATTCATGGGGTCGCAAAGAGTCAGACACGACTGAGCAACTGAACTGAACTGAACTGAACCATTTTGTGCCTTTGGTGCTCTAAACAGCTCCTGGTGGAGGGCAAGGCTCAGGGTAGACAGATTCTCAGTAAACATTTACATCTTGACTTGACTTTTGACTAAAGCCAGTGATACCGTGTTTTAGGGAACAGCCAATCCTGAAGGTTACATTTCCACGCTTCCTGGTTCCAGTGTGGTGTTCCATTGGCCTCGGAATGACTACGATCAGCTGTTATGTGTCCGACTGATGGATGTTCCCAATTGTATTTGGTCTGGAGGCTTCGAAGTCAATAAAAATAATTCCTTCCATATCAACATGAGGTGAGTGCAGAGACTACATTTAGTCCAAAAGTAGTCTTGTTTGAGGTATGGCAATATAAATAGTAAGCTGTAAATACCATATAAATGTCAAATATTTATAAAGTTGTAAATAGCAAGTAGTTACTTTTAGTAAGACTACTCTTGATGAAATGGGCACATATGTTTCTGACTCAAAGGTCTTAAAACTGCAAAGACTAGGCAGATAGGAATGAACCTTTTGATGAAATGAGCTAAAAGGGGATGTTGACAATTTTGACCATTGTGCAGTGGCTGTCATCTGAGGTCACATGTCCGGGGAGTAGCACTGAGCTCATGGTCGTCTGCAACTCTTGTCTGCATTCAGATGGCAGCTTTGACGATGTTTTTGTCTATTCTTGCACACTGTACAAGCTATTCTCTAATTAGATGCCATTCCAGTAAGTCCCCTAGTCTTCTTTGCCCAACCCAGTGACCCTTAGATCCTTATTAAGAAAAATCAACAAAAGTCAGGGTCATTTAGCACAAGATGACTCTTTTCTTTCATCCAGTGCTTTTTTTTTTAATGTATTAAACTTTAAAAAGATTGTGGTAAAATGCACATACCATATGAGAAAGATAGCATAACATAAAGACCCAGACGTTATTTCGTGTGCCTCAGGCACATAAAGTAAAGTGTACTATCTTAGCCATTTTTAGCTTTACTGGTGTTAGGTACATTCATGTTGTGCAGTCTCCGAAACTCTTTTCATCTTGTAAAACAGACACTCTGTACCCACTAAACAAGAACTCCTCATTTTCCCTTTCTTAATCCTGGCAACCTCTGTTCTCCTTTCTCTATGAATTTGACTACTCTAGGTACCTCAGATAAGTGATATCATACAATATTTGTCTTTTGTGACTGGCTTATTTCACTTAGCATGATGCCCTCAATGTCATCCACATTGTAACATGTTTCAGAACTGCTTTTTTGTGTGTGTGTGGCAACATTTAGTTTGTTACTTTTTATTTCTCTCTAGTGCAGTAAAATTCTATTTCAGTTTTTCTTCTTTTTAATTTATTCAAGTATAGCTGATTTACAATGTGGTGTCAATTTCTGCTATACTGCACAGTGATCCAGTTATATAAACAAGATATATATGTTCTTTTTCATATTCCTTTCCATTATGGTTTATCACAGGATACTGAATATGGTTCACTGTGCTGTACAGTGGGACCGTTTTATATTCACCATTTATATTTCACCATTTTACATTCTTGCAAAGAGCACACAAGGGTCCAGTTTCTCATCTGTACCAACGCTTGTTATTTTCCTTTTTGATAGTAGCCATCCTCATGAGTGTGAGGTGGTATCTCATGGTTTTGATTCTCATTTCCTTAATGATTAGTGATGCTGAGCTTCTTTTCATGTGCTTGTAGGCCATTTGTACATCTTTTTTGACATGTCTGTTCAAGTCCTTTGCCTGTTTTTGAGTTGGATTTTTGTTGTTGTTGAGTTATAGGAATCCTTTATACATTCTGGATTCTAACCCCTTATGAGATATATACATGCATGCATTCTAAGTGTCCAACTCTCTGCAACCCTAGAGTCTGATATAAGAGATATATAACTTACATATATTCTCTCTCATTCATATGTTGTGTTTTTACTCTGTTGATTGTATCCTTTAGTGTATAGTTTTTAATTTTGATATAGTCCAGCTTGCCTATTTCAACTTTGGTTTCCTGTGCTTTTTGTGTTTGCAAGATCATTGCCAAATCCAGTGTCTTGAAGCTTTTCCCCTATGTTTTCTTCTGAGAATTTTATAATTTTAGCTTTTCTGTATAGGTCTTTGATCCCTTTGTATTCATATAAGGTTAAGAGTCCAGTAGAGACATCAGTTTGCCAACAAAGGTCCATATAATCAAAGCTATGATTTTTCCAGTAGTCATGTATAGATATGAGAGTTAGCCCATAAAGAAGGTTGAGCGGTGAAGAACTGATGTTTTCAAACTGTGGTGCTGGAGGAGACTCTTGAGAGTCCCTTGGACTGCAAGGAGATCAAACCAGTCAGTCCTAAAGGAAATCAACCCTGAGTACTCACTGGAAGGACTGTTGCTGAAGCTGAAGTTCCAATACTTTGGCCACCAGATGCGAAGAGCTGATTTATTGGAAAAGATCCTGATGCTGGGAAAAATGGAGGGCAAGAGGAGAAGGGAGTGACAAAGGATCAGATAGTTGGTTGGCATCACTGACTAAATTGACATGAGTTTGAGCAAACTCAGGGAGATAGTGAAGGACAGAGAAGCTGGGCGTGCTGCAGTTCATGGGGTCGCAGAGAGTCAGACAGTCTGACTTAGCGACTGAACAACAAGAGTCCAACTCTGTTCTTTTGTTTGTGGAGATCCAGTTTTCCCAATACTATTTGTTGAAAAAACTTTCTTTTCGCTATGGAATGGTCTCTACACCCTTGTCAAAAAATATTTGATCCTATATGTGAGGATTTATTTCCAGGCTTTCTAGTCTGTTCCTTCATATTCTGTCTTTTTGCCAGTGTCAGACTGTTTTGATTATATAGTTTTGTAATAGGTTTTGAAATTAGGAAGTGTGAGACCTCCATCTTTGTTCTTTTTCAAGATTATTTTGTCTACATGGAGTTCCTAGTGATTCCATCTGAATTTTAGGATACATTTTTTTGTTTCTGGAGGAAAAAAAACAGCTGGAATTTTGATGAGCGTTGTATTAAATCTCTAGATCCACTTTGTATAGCCTTGACATCTTGACAATATTAAGTCTTCTAAATCCATGAACATGGGATGTCTTTCTGTTTGTTTCTGTCTTCTTGAGTCTTTCTGTTTGTTTCTGTCTTCTTTAATGTTTTGCGTCAAATGCTTTTGAAGCCAAAGAGACTGAAATCAGTGCTAATTCAACACAATTAGAAGCAAAATTTAATTATTTATACCTTATGGTGAGTTCTCTTTGGAGAACACTACTGTAAGGAAACAGAAAAATGTCTAATTTATTAATGATTCAAAATAATATTTATATATGACTTATTTAAAAAAATGCATTATCTGAGGTTTTTCTTTGATTTTGTTTTTGTTGATGATGTGTCTTTCTTACGTATCTTTTGCCCTGATCCTTATTAGAGTTAATTGCATGTGGTATAAGCATCTCCCTGCAATGTGGGAGACCTGGGTTCGATCCCTGGGTTGGGAAGATCCCCTGGAGAAGGAAATGGCAACCCACTCCAGTATTCTTGCCTGGAGAATCCCACGGATGGAGGAGCCTGGTGGACTACAGTCCATGGAGTCGCAAAGAGTCGAATATGACTGAGCAACTTCACTTTCCTTTCCTTTCATAGTGGTTTTCAAGCTGTGTCCCTAGAATTCATAGGGGTCTAAGGAGGTGACTTTATAGGCCAAGTGAATGAAGTGGACAGGGCCCCAGTGCCCTCATCTTGACTTCAACCAAAACTCCTGTCTCATAGTGTCATATGTTCCCCACAAGGTTGGGGTGAGGGCAGGCAAGGTGAGGAATTTGCAGTTAAAACCACCATTGATTTATACGCTGCTTTGGTGAAGGCAGCCCAGGTCTGTTTTGTGGTATGAAGCCAATTCAGAATTAAACAGAAAAGTTACTCATGATTACTTAAAAGAAGAAAAGAAAGGTGTGGAGGGTGAGGGTGGATGATACCTTTGTTAATCCTTTTGAAATAGTTTCAGTGTGTGGCCCTAAACTACTAAGCAGGGACCTGGGCCAGATGTTTCCTTTACTTTCCTCAAGTTTTCATTTTGAAACAATTTAAACCCACAGAGAATTTGTAGGAGTAGTACAAAGACACCCCTTCTTTACCTACATTTCCTACTTTTCAACATTTACTCTGTTCTTGTTCTCTCTCCACATGTACTCATATGCATAGTTTTTTCCTAAACCATTTAAAAGTAAAATGAAGTCATCATAATACTTCAGACATAAAAAATTTGTCACCTATAGCTACACACTGAAGAAATGTAATATCATGTTTTTAAATGTATAAAATGTCCTTTAACGTGCTCTTCACAGTAACCCTGCTCCCCAGATCTGGGATCCAGTGAAGGATCATGCATTTTATTTGGCTGGTGTGTCTCATCTGCTTTAATCTAGAATGGTCATTGTCTCAGTTTTCCTTTTTTGTCTTTATTAATGTTGACAGTTTTGGAGTCCAGGCCAGTTTCATATAGAATGTTTTGTTTTCTAGACTTTTCTGATGGTTTTCTACATTTAGATTTGGGCCTGACATTTTTGGTAAGAACATACTTCTGTGGTGGTGTATGTTTCCCATTGCATCATGTCAGGAAGCCTGTGATGTCTGTTGGTTCCATTATTGATGCTGTTAAATTCGATCATTATTTGGTTTAGGTGCTGTCCACCAGGTCTCTCTCTGTTGTAAAGTTACCTTTTCTTTGTAAACAACACTAGTTCATCGTAGGGATAATTTGAACCTTTTTATATGTTAACTTTTCACAAAACCTTTCAGTCAGTTGTTTGGTGGTTCTTGCCTGAATCAGTTATTACATTAGTTATGTAATTAGTTATTACATTAGTTATTGTAAAATGGTGATTTCTGGTTCTTATATGTCTTCTACATTTATTAACTGATATTCTTCCATAAAGAAGAGCTTTCCATTCTCTACAGTGGTTTGTCTATGTTTAAATACATACATATACACATTATGATTGCATCTGGTATCTCCATTCCACAGGATTCTTCCTCATCTTCCCTTATCCTACAGTGTAAACCCTGTTCATCAATAACATCGACATATTAGTTTAAACCATATGAAATTCCTCTTTTCTAGGTCAAAAGTAGTCTAGTATCAACAATTTTTTGTAGTTCAACCAATATTTACTCACTTGTTGCACTGACACTATGACCCAAAACAAACCCAAAGTAAAATTTGTAGATATCATATAGTTATGGCATGCTGTTCAAAGTTGCTTGAATGATTTCTTTTTTACTGTGTGACTGTACTGTCAGTTTCTACTTTTTAAATGTGGTCGAAGAACACACAGTGGTAATTGTGAGAAGTATGATTAGAAAGTGAGTTGGGAACTTGTTCCCTACATTTTATGCGGCCTCCATGATTTCCTTTTGCTGCAGAGATACTCTGGGAAAATGCTTCTTCCTGCGTGTGGAAATTACTCTCCGAGGAGCTACCTACAGGATCTCCTTCAGTGATACAGATCAGTTACCCCCTCCTTTCCGAATTGACAACTTTTCTAAGGTATCAAGGGGAGTTGAGAGCTAGTTTGGCTCTTTCATATGTGGGAAAGTGGAGTACATACTACATGTAAGATAATGATAAAAAACATTGTAAACTTGGGTTTGAAAGAAGCTGCACAGGGGTCTCAGAAATTCTTACCACTGGGAGGTGGTTTCTGCTGGTCATTTTGATTGCTGAGCAGCCTTGTCCAGAAGTGACTTCTCAGCTCCCAAAAAAGTTACTTGGACCAGATGGTTTGGTTAGCATGTGGCCCTCTGCAGACATTCCACATAAACAGAGAAATCAGAATCAGATGGACAAATGCCCAGTAGAATGGGCAGTTCTACTGTCCCTTAGTAACAGTGTGCTCCTTTCTGAATCTTTCAAGTGCAGCCAAGATGGAGGTTGTTCGATTCTATTTTAAATTATGCCTTAGGTCTTATAATTTGTAACTTTCCATAGCTGAATTCCAAGATTTTTGTTCCTTTCTTTGTTCATAGTGTATCCTGGGCATGGTCAGGTGAGACTAGATGCCATTGAAAGAACAAAGTTGCTTTCTCTAGGTATTTGGTATGGCAAAGCTTCTCAAAACCTTTTACCCAACAGACTGTGGCCCATGTCCTCTAACTGGTGGGCTCCTTGCAATTTTGAAGATGATTAGAAAGGCATTTGAAGAGGCCAGCTGTTGAGCCTTACTTGTGGTTTTGTACCCTGTATAGCATTCATTTGGGAAAGCTCTGGAACCTAAGAGGGACTGAATCACTTTCCAGCATCACCCCTATGAATTAAGGTTCTCCTTATTCTCTGCCGTTGCTGTAGGTCCCAGTTGTCTTCACTCAGCATGGCGTCGCTGAGCCCAGGCTCCGCACTGAAGTGAAGCCCATGACGTCCTTGGATTATGCCTGGGATGAACCCAGCCTGCCACCTTTTATCACTCTGACTGTTAAAGGGGCAGGTTCCTCTGAGATCAGCTGCAACATGAATGATTTCCAGGATAACCAGCAGCTTTATTATGAAAATTTCATTTACATTGCTGCTACATACACATTCTCTGGGTAAGTCTGGGTTAAATTACTGTTCTTGTAAAGTAGAAAGCTCTAATTATTAACTGTTTTTAAACTTTAATCAGTTCTCAGAAGGCTGAGGGATGAAGGAAGATTCCTTCCATTCTTTACCAAATCCTAGGCTCAGACTTTATCTTGAGAGCTCTTTTGTCTAAGCCCTTGTCTTCTGGCTAGAGTAAAATTTATCCAAAGAGGCAAGACTCTTCTCTTTTTAAAGAGCTTCCCAATAATCTATTCTAGTATTTAACAACTCTCTTTGGGCATTGTTATTATAATAGCTTCAATTTCTCTTGCTTTATGATGATATTTCTTATGCATTTTTTAGACTTCTTGCTGCTTTTTTTAATTTGTTGTACCTCTTTCCTTATTTGAAACTGACTAATCTTCATCCATGAACAGTATGAAAAGGCAAAATGATGGGATACTGAAAAGGGAAGTCCCCAGGTCGATTAGATACCCAATATGCTACTGGAGATCAGTGGAGAAATAACTCCAGAAAGAATGAAGGGATGGAGCCAAAGCAAAAAAAATATCCAGTTGTAGATGTGACTGGTGATAGAAGCAACGTCCGATGCTGTAAAGAGCAATATTGTATAGGAACCTGGAACGTCAGGTCCATGAATCAAGGCAAATTGGAAGTGGTCAAACAGGAGATGGCAAGAGTGAATGTCGACATTCTAGGAATTAGCAAACTAAAATGGACTGGAATGGGTGAATTTAACTCAAATGACCATTATATCTAATACTGTGGGCAGGAATCCCTTAGAAGAAATGGAGTAGCTATCATGGTCAACAAGAGAGTCCAAAATGCAGTACTTGGATGCACTCTCAAAAACGGCAGAATAATCTCTGTTCATTTCCAAGGCAAACCATTCCATATCACAGTAATCCAAGCCGATGCCTCAACCAGTAATGCTGAAGAAGCTGAAGTTGAACGGTTCTATGAAGACCTACAAAACCTTTTAGAACTAACACCCATAAAAGGTGTCCTTTTCATCATAGGAGACTGGAATGCAAAAGTAGGAAGTCAAGAAACAGCTGGAGTAACAGACATATTTGGCCTTGGAGTACTGAATGAAGCAGGGCAAAGGCTAATAGAGTTTTGCCAAGAGAACGCACTGGTCATAGCAAATACCCTCTTCCAACAACATAAGAGAAGACCACACATGGACATCACCAGATGGTCAACGCTGAAATTAGATTGATTCTGTTCTTTGCAGCCAAAGATGGAGAAGCTCTATACAGTCAGCCCAGGAGCTGGCTGTGGCTTAGATCATGAACTCCTTATTGCCAAATTCAGACTTAAACTGAAGAAAGTAGGGAAAACCACTAGACCATTCAGGAATGACCTAAATCAAATCCCTTATGATTATACAGTGGAAGTGAGAAATAGATTTAAGGGACTAGATCTGATAGATAGAGTGCCTGATGAACTATGGTTGGGGGTTCGTGACATTGTACAGGAGACAGGGATCAAGACCAACCCCATGAAAAAGAAATGCTAAAAAGCAAAATGGCTGTCTGAGGAGGACTTACAAATATCTGTAAAAAGAAGGGAGAGATCAGAGAGAGAGAGATGAGTCGCTCAGTCGTGTCCAACTCTTTGCGACCCCATGAATCGCAGCACTCCAGGCCTCCCTGTCCATCACCAACTCCCGGAGTTCACTCAGATACACGTCCATCGAGTCGGTGATGCCATCCAGCCATCTCATCCTCTGTTCTCCCCTTCTCCTCTTGCCCCCAATCCCTCCCAGCATCAGAGTCTTTTCCAATGAGTCAACTCTTCGCATGAGGTGGCCAAAGTACTGGAGTTTCAGCTTTTGCATCATTCCTTCCAAAGAAATCCCAGGGCTGATCTCCTTCAGAATGAACCGGTTGGATCTCCTTGCACTCCAAGGGACTCTCAAGAGTCTTCTCCAACACCACAGTTCAAAAGCATCAATTCTTCAGCGCTCAGCCTTCTTCACAGTCCAGCTCTCACATCCATACATGACCACAGGAAAAACCATAGCCTTGACTAGGCGAACCTTTGTTGGCAAAGTAATGTCTCTGCTTTTGAATATGCTATCTAGGTTGGTCATAACTTTCCTTCCAAGGAGTAAGCGTCTTTTAATTTCATGGCTGCAGTCACCATCTGCACTGATTTTGGAGCCCAGAAAAATAAAGTCTGACACTGTTTCCACTGTTTCCCCATCTATTTCCCATGTAGTGATGGGACCGGATGCCATGATCTTCGTTTTCTGAATGTTGAGCCTTAAGCAAACTTTTTCACTCTCCACTTTCATCTTCATCAAGAGGCTTTTTAGTTCCTCTTCACTTTCTGCCATAAGAGTGGTGTCATCTGCATATCTGAGGTTATTGATATTTCTCCCGGCAATCTTGATTCCAACTTGTTTTTCTTCCAGTGCAGCCTTTCTCATGATGTACTCTGCATATAAGTTAAATAAACAGGGTGACAATATACAGCCTTGACGAACTCCTTTTCCTATTTGGAACCAGTCTTTTGTTCCATGTCCAGTTCTAACTGTTGCTTCCTGACCTGCGTACAAATTTCTCAAGAAGCAGATCAGGTGATCTGGTATTCCCATCTCTTTCAGAATTTTCCACAGTTTATTGTGACCCACAAAAGAAGGGAAGTGAAAAGCAAAGGAGAAAAGGAGATATAAACATCTGAATGAAGAGTTCCAAAGAATAGTAAGGAGAGATAAGAAAGCCTTCTTCAGCGATCAATGCAAAGAAATAGAGGAAAACAACAGAATGGGAAAGACTAGGGAACTCTTCAAGAAGATTAGAGATACCAAGGGAACATGTCATGCAAAGATGGGCTCTATAAAGGACAGAAATGGTATGGACCTAACAGAAGCAGAAGATATTAAGAAGAGGTGGCAAGAATACACAGAAGAACTGTACAAAAAAAGAGCTTCACAACCCAGATAATCATGATGGTGTGATCACTCACCTAGAGCCAAACATCCTGGAATGTGAAGTCAAGTGGGCCTTAGGAAGCTTCACTATGAACAAAGCTAGTGGAGGTGATGGAATTCCAGTTGAGCTGTTTGATCAACTGATCATCCTGAATGATGATGCTTTGAAAGTGCTGAACTAAATATGGCAGCAAATTTGGAAAACTCAGCAGTGGCCACAGGACTGGAAAAGGTCAGTTTTCATTCCAATCCCAACGAAAGGCAGTGCCAAGAATGCTCAAACTACCACACAATTGCACTCATCTCACACACTAGTACAGTAATGCTCAAAATTCTCCAAGCCAGGCTTCAGCAATATGTGAACCGTGAACTTCAGATATTCAAGCTGGTTTTAGAAAAGGCAGAGGAACCAGAGATCAAATTGCCAACATCCGCTGGATCATGGAAAAAGCAAGAGAGTTCCAGAAAAACATCTATTTCTCCTTTATTGACTATGCCAAAACCTTTGACTGTGTGGACCACAATAAATTGTGGCAAATTCTGAAAGAGATGGGAATACCAGACCACCTGACCTGTCTCTTGAGAAATCTGTATGCAGGTCAGGAAGCAAGTTAGAACTGGTCATGGAACAACAGACTGGTTCCGAATAGGAAAAGGAGTACGTCAAGGCTGTGTATTGTCACCCTGCTTATTTAACTTCTATGCAGAGTACATCTTGAGAAATGCTGGGCTGGAAGAAGCACAAGCTGGAATCAGGATTGCCGGGAGAAACATCAATAACCTCAGATATGCAGATGACACCACCCTTATGGCGGAAAGTGAAGAGGAACTAAAAAGCCTCTTGATGAAAGTGAAAGAGGAGAGTGAAAAAGTTGGCTTAAAGCTCAACATTCAGAAAACGAAGATCATGGCATCCGGTCCCATCACTCATGGGAAATGGATAGGGAAACAGTGGAAACAGTGTCAGACTTTATTTTTGGGGGCTCCAGAATCACGGCAGATGATGATTGCAGCCATGAAATTAAAAGACGCTTCCTCCTTGGAAGCAAAGTTTTGACCAACCTAGATAGCATATTCAAAAGCAGAGACATTACTTTGCCAACAAAGGTCTGTCTAGTCAAGGCTATGGTTTTTCCTGTGGTCATGTATCGATGTGAGAGTTGGACTATGAAGAAAGCTGAGCACTGAAGAATCGATGCTTTTGAACTGTGGTGTTGGAGAAGACTCTTGAGAGTCCCTTGGACTGCAAGGAGATCCAACCAGTCCATCCTAAAGGAGGTCAGTCCTGGGTGTTCATTGGAAGGACAGATGTTGAAGCTGCAACTCCAATACTTTGGCCACCTCATGCGAAGAGTTGACTCATTGGAAAAGACCCTGATACTTGGAGGGATTGGGGGCAGGAGGAGAAGGGGAGAACAGAGGATGAGATGGCTGGATGGCATCACCAACTCGATGGACATGAGTTTGAGTGAACTCCGGGAGTTGGTGATGGACAGGGAGGCCTGGTGTGCTACGATTCATGGGGTCGCAAAGAGTCGGACACAACTGAACGACTGACCTGAACTGAACTGAATCTTCATCCATAATTACTCGAATCACTGTTCTGATCCTCCTCTCCCCTTGAGAACACTGATTAACACTTCAGGGTCTTCTTAATATTCACCTAAAGGCAAGCAGAGGAGTTTAACTTGACAGCAATTACAGTTGCCTCAGAATTATGATATTATGATCTTCATTTTTTGTCTGATTTGTTAGTTGTATTTAGAAAAAAAAAAAGCAAGGAGTATTCAGCTTCTTTTAATTCTGTTAGATTGGTACATTGATAGATACATAGAGATTCAGAATACTAGGCTTTCAAGAGTAATCATTCCCCTACACATAAATACAGTTGTTTCTGTGCTGATCACAGTGCCCATTTTAAAACTGATCCATGAAGAAACTGAGAAAATACCCAAATTTTTAGCATTTCAAATATAAGTCACCTGGTGAACAGTACTTTTAAAGTCATATTTATTTCCAAAATGTCCTGAATAGTTTTGCTTATGAAATATTTTTATATGTGCCTGAGGCCCCCAAGAAAATGTCTGAGTCTGTGCAACATCTCTCTCATCTGCTCAGACCCCAGATTTCACTAATAATGATATGAATGGGCATGTTTGATTTGATAAGGTTTTAGTGCCTGACCTGGTAGGCTTCTGTCTATGGGGTCGCACAGAGTCGGACACGACTGAAGCGACTTAGCAGCAGCAGCAGTGCCTGAAAAACCAGTCCTTAATCTGGTTGCTATGCATGTTTTTCTCTATACTTCCTTATGTTCTAGTAGTTACTAAGCTCTTTAACTGAAGAATCCTAGTAGAGACTTGGGAGTGTAACAGGTTGAGCAGATATGAATAGATAAAAAGAGAAGTTTCTGGGAATCTAGTGTGCTGAGAGGTTGAACTATATTTTGGAGTGTGGCAACCCACTCCACTGTTCTTGCCTGGAGAATCCCAGGGACGGGGGAGCCTGGTGGGCTGCCGTCTATGGGGTCGCACAGAGTCGGACACGACTGAAACGACTTAGCAGCAGCAGTAGCAGCAGTGGATCCTATTTCTTTGCATCTTTGATGAGAACTAAATGATGAGAAAAGAGACTTAAGATTTTTTTTTTTTTTTGAATTGAGGTGAAGTTCATAAACCGTAAAATTAACCATTTGTTAAATTGATGAGTTTGGTGGCATTTAATGTATTCATGACATACAACTACCACCTCTAATTCCAAGACAGTTCCATCACTCCAAACCCTTAATAGTTACTGCCCAGTAAACCTTTTCTTCCAGGCCCTGGAAATCACAGATCTGTGTTCTCGTTTCTAAGGATTTACCTATTCCAGATCTTTCACATAAATTATCATAAAATATCTGACCTTGTGTGGCTGGCTTATTTGACTTAGCATAATGTTTTTAAGGTTCACCCACATTGTAGCATGTGTCACTTTTTTGTTCCTGTTATGGCTGAGTAAATATTCCATTGTACGTCTATACCACATTCTCTTTGTTCATTCTTCCTTTGATGGGCATTTGTGTTGTCCCTACTTTTTGGCTATTATGAACAGTGCTGCAATCAACATGCCTGTACATGTATTTAAGTACTTGTTTTAATTCTTTTGTGTGTATACCTTGGGGTGGAATTGCTGGGTTCTATGGTAATCCTTTGTTTACCTTTTGAGGAACTGCTGTACTGTTTTCCACAGCAGCTGAATCATTTTATATTCCTGCCAGCAATGTGTAAGGGTTTCGTTTCTTCTACATTTTCCGCAATGCTTGTTTTCCACTTGTTTTTTATTTTAACAATTCTACTAAGTAGTGGTATCTAAGTAGTGGTAGTGGTATCTCAGTGTGGTTTTCATTTGCATTTCTTTACTAGCTAATGATATTGAAGATCTTATCATGTCCTTATTGGTCAGTTGTATATCTATTTTTTTCCCATGCTACATAGCTTGTGAATCTAAGTTCCCCAACTAGGGATCGAACCCTGGCCACTTGGGCCATGGCAGTGAAAGATCTCTGTCCTAACTGCTGGACTACCAGGGAATTCCTCATTTGTATGTCTTTGGGGAAATGTCTGTTCAAATCCTTGTCCCATTTTTACATTTGATTTTTTTTTTTTTTTTTTTTTTTTATTCTTGAATTTTACAGCTCCTTATGTAATATGACTCGCCCATCCTGGGTTGCCCCACAGGCATGGCTTAATTTCATTGAGTTAGACAAGGCTGTGGTCCTGGTGTGATTAGATTGACTAGTTTTCTGTGAGTATGGTTTCAGTGTATTTGCCCTCTGCTGCCCTCGTGAAGACCTACCGTCTTACTTGGGTTTCTCTTACCTTGGGCATGGGGTATCTCTTCCCGACAGGGTATGGTCTGCTGGAGAAGGGAATGGCAAACCACTTCAGTATTCTTGCCTTGAGAACCCCATGAACAGTATGAAAAGGCAAAATAATAGGATACTGAAAGAGAAACTCCCCACGTCAGTAGGGGCCCAATATGCTACTGGAGATCAGTGGAGAAATAACTCCAGAAAGAATGAAGGGATGGAGCCAAAGCAAAAAGAATACCCAGCTGTGGATGTGTCTGGTGATAGAAGCAAAGTCCGATGCTGCAAAGAGCAATATTGCATAGGAACCTGGAATGTCAGGTCCATGAATCAAGGCAAATTGGAAGTGGACAAACAAGAGATGGCAAGAGTGAATGTCAACATTCTAGGAATTAGCGAACTAAAATGGACTGGAATGGGTGAATTTAACTGAGAGGACCATTATATCTACTACTGCGGGCAGGAATCCCTCAGAAGAAATGGAGTGGCCATCATGGTCAACAAAAGAGTCTGAAATGCAGTACTTGGATGCAATCTCAAAAATGACAGAATGATCTCTGTTCGTTTCCAAGGCAAACCATTCAATATCACAGTAATCCAAGTCTATGCCCCAACCAATAATGCTGAAAAAGCTGAAGTTGAACGGTTCTATGAAGACCTACAAGACCTTTTAGAACTAACACCCAAAAAAGATGTCCTTTTCATTATAGGGGACTGGAATGCAAAAGTAGGAAGTCAAGAAACACCTGGAGTAACAGGCAAATTTGGCCTTGGAGTACTGAATGAAGCAGGGCAAAGACTAACAGAGTTTTGCCAAGAAAATGCACTGGTCATAGCAAATACCCTCTTCCAACAACACAAGAGAAGACTCTATACATGGACATCACCAGATGGTCAACACCGAAATCAGATCGATTATATTCTTTGCAGCCAAAGATGGAGAAGCTCTATACAATCAGCAAAACAAGACCAGGAGCTGACGGTGGCTCAGACCATGAACTCCTTATTGCCAAATTCAGACTGAAATTGAAGAAAGTAGTGGAAACCACTAGACCATTCAGGTATGACCTAAATCAAATCCCTTATGATTATACAGTGGAAGTGAGAAATAGATTTAAGGGCCTAGATCTGATAGATAGAGTGCCTGATGAACTATGGAATGAGGTTCGTGACATTGTACAGGAGACAGGGATCAAGACCATCCCCATGGAAAAGAAATGCAAAAAAGCAAAATGGCTGTCTGGGGAGGCCTTGCAAATAGCTGTGAAAAGAAGAGAAGCGAAAAGCAAAGGAGAAAAGGAAAGATATAAACATCTGAATGCAGAGTTCCAAAGAATAGCAAGAAGAGATGAGAAAGCCTTCTTCAGCGATCAATGCAAAGAAATAGAGGAAAACAACAGAATGGGAAAGACTAGGGATCTCTTCAAGAAAATCAGAGATACCAAAGAAACACTTCATGCAAAGATGGGCTCGATAAAGGACAGAAATGGTATGGACCTAACAGAAGCAGAAGATATTAAGAAGAGATGGCAAGAATACACAGAAAAACTGTACAAAAAAGAGCTTCACAACCCAGATAATCATGATGGTGTGATCACTGACCTAGAGCCAGACATCCTGGAATGTGAAGTCAAGTGGGCCTTAGAAAGCATCACTACGAACAAAGCTAGTGGAGGTGATGGAATTCCAATGGAGCTATTCCAAATCCTGAAAGATGATGCTGTGAAAGTGCTGCACTCAATATGCCAGCAAATTTGGAAAACTCCGCAGTGGCCACAAGATTGGAAAAGGTCAGTTTTCATCCCAATCCCAAAGAAAGGCAATGCCAAAGAATGCTCAAACTACTGCACAGTTGCACTCATCTCACATGCTAGTACAGTAATGCTCAAAATTCTCCAAGCCAGGCTTCAGCAATATGTGAACCGTGAACTTCCTGATGTTCAAGCTGGTTTTAGAAAAGGCAGAGGAACCAGAGATCAAATTGCCAACATCCGCTGGATTATGGAAAAAGCAAGAGGGTTCCAGAAAAACATCTATTTCTGCTTTATTGACTATGCCAAAGCCTTTGACTGTGTAGATCACAATAAACTGTGGACAATTCTGAAAGAGATGGGAATACCAGACCACCTGATCTGCCTCTTGAGAAATCTGTATGCAGGTCAGGAAGCAACAGTTAGAACTGGTCATGGAACAACAGATTGGTTCCAAGCAGGAAAAGGAGTACGTCAAGGCTATATATTGTCACCCTGCTTATTTAACTTCTATGCAGAGTACATCATGAGAAACGCTGGACTGGAAGAAACACAAGTTGGAATCAAGATTGCCGGGGGAAATATCAATAACCTCAGATATGCAAATGACACCACCCTTATGGCAGAAAGTGAAGAGGAACAAAAAGCCTCTTGATGAAAGTGAAAGTGGAGAGTGAAAAGGTTGGCTTAAAGCTCAACATTCAGAAAACGAAGACCATGGCATCTGGTCCCATCACTACATGGGAAATAGATGGGGAAACAGTGGAAACAGTGTCAGACTTTATTTTTCTGGGCTCCAAAATCAGTGCACATGGTGACTGCAGCCATGAAATTAAAAGATGCTTACTCCTTAGAAGGAAAGTTATGACCAACCTAGATAGCATATTCAAAAGCAGAGACATTACTTTGCCAACAAAGGTTTGCCTAGTCAAGGCTATGGTCTTTCCTGTGGTCATGTATGGATGTGAGAGCTGGACTATGAAGGCTGAGCGCCGAAGAATTGATGCTTTTGAACTGTGGTGTTGGAGAAGACTCTTGAGAGTGCCTTGGACTGCAAGGAGATCCAACCAGTCCATTCTGAAGGAGATCAGCCCTGGGATTTCTTTGGAAGGAATGATGCTAAAGCTGAAACTCCAGTATTTTGGCCACCTCATGCGAAGAGTTGACTCATTGGAGAAGACTCTGATGCTGGGAGGGATTGGGGGCAGGAGGAGAAGGGGACGACAGAGGATGAGATGGCTGGATGGCATCACTGACTCGATGAATGTGAGTCTGGGTGACCTCAGGGAGTTGGTGATGGACAGGGAGGCCTGGCGTGCTGCGGTTCATGGGGTGCAAAGAGTCGGACACGACTGAGCAACTGATGTGATCTATGTAATATGGGTGCAGATGCCATATCAGATAGTTGATTTGCAACTATCTTCTATTCTGTGGGTTGTGTTTTTACTTTCTTGGTAATATCTTTTGGAAGGATAAAAGTTTTTAATTTTGTTGAAATCAATTTTTTTATTTACTTGTGCTTTTGATATCATGAAAGCTAATTTTTAACTCTGAATTTTTCAGTCCCTTTTTAATGATAGAGATTAATGGAAATAGAAGACTAATTTAAATAAAATCTCATCAAAATACCCTAAAATATAGTTAGTTCAGTTCAGTTCAGTCGCTCAGTCGTGTCCAACTCTTTGCGACCCCATGAGTTGCAGCACTCCAGGCCTCCCTGTCCATCACCAACTCCTGGAGTTCACTCAAACTCATGTCCATCGAGTTGGTGATGCCATCCAGCCATCTCATCCTCTGTCGTCCCCTCCTCCTCCTGCCCCCCGTCCCTCCCCGCATTGGAGTCTTTTCCAATGAGTTAACTCTTCGCATGAGGTGGCCAAAGTACTGGAGTTTCAGCTTTAGCATCATTCCTTCCAAAGAACACCCAGGACTTATCTCCTTTAGATTAGACTGGTTGGATCTCCTTGCAGTCCAAGGGACTGTCAAGCGTCTTCTCCAACACCACAGTTCAAAAGCATCAGTTCTTTGGTGCTCAGCTTTCTTCACAGTCCAACTCTCACATCCATACATGACTAATGGAAAAACCATAGTCTAGGCTGCAGCAATTCCATGAAACTTAGGATTCTTAAGCCCAGAGAAACACAACAGGGTAGAATTGGAGGAGGTGATTATGAACCCTTTGTTTTCTTTTCATCCTAAAGGAACTTCTGATTTCTTGCTAAGATGTGAGAATGCAGTAACGTGATCATCTTCCTGGCACACAGTAGAGCCAATTCTTGGACCTTTGAAATGTCTAGATTCGTTTTTGCTTTTTTTTTTTCCCTCTAAAAATATATAGTCGTCCTTTTATTCAGAATTTCACTTTTATGTATATCTTCTGACAAATGAATCTTGAACTATGCAGGAGAACAACACAACTTTGATCTTTCTGCAGCTTGAGTCAAACTTTTTCTTCCATGATTAAAAAAAAGTTTTCTATATAATGGAGGTTTAGGCATCTGCTTATGAATACTTGAATACATGTATGTGGGGTGGGGAGGGTGTGTGTGTATTGTGACTGTTACTCTTTTTTCAACTGTAGTTTACAGGAGGGGACAGGACGGCCTGTGACTTCCAACAAAGCCATTACTTGTGCAGAGCTTGTTTTGGATGTCTCACCGAAGACACAGAGAGTCATTTTAAAGAAGAAGGTAAGAGAGCCTAGAACTTTGAGTTTAGCATATAAGATTTAGAATGAAAGTTAGAATAAGAGATAGGCCACCTGGCCCATCCCTTCCTTTTGCAGACGAGCAGGTGGAGATCGAGGTTCTCAGGGTAGAACTTGAGTGTCCTGGCAGCTCCAGTTGGGGTTCTCCCCTCTGTCCTGTGATGCCTACTCTAGGAATCCTAAGTCCCTCTCATCTTTGATACCCTTCTTGGAGAACTCAGTTCTTGAATTTTTTTTTTTTTTTTTTCCAAATTTGTGATTTGTCAACACTCCCCTAATCTACTTTTCCCTGAACTCAATGGAAAATTGATTGCAGTGACAGTTTTTTCCCTATTTATGGCAACATTCTTTTCCAGTTTAGGAAATTGTTTATGCTATTAGATCTAGATATTGAGAGAAAGAGTAAACTCTGACCAGAAATGTTGTGGCTGACAGAAGGACTAGAAAGAAAGTTGAGGCTTCAAAATGAACGTTGTTTGAGAAAAGAGGTGCAGAAAATCACTGTAAGAGGAAGGAGATCACTAACTAATTATTTGAAACACACTCACCCGAGGAGTGTGTTCCAGAAAATTTTGCATAATGTAAGTTATATAATCTAGAAATAACCCTGACAGGAAGTGTGTTCACCACGTAAGTGGGCCTCATACTGACAGAGGATGCGCCTTTATCCCCTGGAAGTGGCGTTGGTGGTGGCCGTAGGTAGTGCAGCTGGTTGGTGATTTATTTGGCTCTGAGGTTGTACAGCTCTTCTCATATCTTTAATGGTGGGGAGAGGGGGGAGAGATTCAAGTTATTTCACCTTTTGCACATCAAATGACACTTTACTACATGGATTTTTAATTCAGTTTTATATTTTTCAACAACTTTACTGATACATAATTCAAACACCATACAAATCTCCTACTTCAAATATATAGTTCAGTGTGTTTTAATATATCCACAGTATGTACTACTATAACCACACCAATTTTAGAACATTTTCATCACTCAGGAAAGAACTCTATATCCTTTAGCTATCACATGCACATTCCCTTTATTTCCCAGCCCTAGGCAATCATTAATCCACTTTCTGTCACTGTAGACTCCCCTCTTCTGGACTTCCATGTGAGTGGTCTTTAATGAGGAACTTCTTTCACTTATCCTGATGTTTCTAAGGTTCATCCATCTATCAGTCTACCAGTACTTCTCAGATTCCTTACCTATCTATGCCACTAGGGAAGCCCAGTACTTCTACATGTATTTCTATATCACACCATTTGAGTGTCACATTATTCAAATTTGCTTAAAATGTTATCATACTTTTTTATATAAGACTGTGTTAGATACATTTTAGAAATAAGACTTGGGAATGGTGATGAGTTAACAGAGCATGTGCCAGAGGATGTTTAATCTACTGTACAATTGTGCTCATTTCACATGCTAGTAAGGTAATACTCAAAATCTTTCAAGCTAGGCTTCAGAACTATGTGAATCAAGAACTTCCAGATGTACAAGCTGGGTTTAGAAAAGTCAGAGGAACCAGAGATCAAATTGCCAACATTCATTGGATCATAGAGAAAGCAAGGTAATTCCAGAAAAACATCTACTTCTGCTTCATTGACTAAGTGAAAGCCTTTGACTGTATGTGCTGTGTGCTTAGTCGCTCAGTCGTGTCCCACTCTTCACAACCCCATGCACTGTAGCCCACCAGGCTCCTCTGTCCATGGGGATTCTCCAGGCAAGAATACTGAAATGGGTTGCCTTGCCCTCCTCCAGGGAATCTTCCCAACCCACGGATCGAACCCAGGTCTCCTCATTGCAGGCTGATTCTTTACCATCTGAGCCACCAGGGATCACAACAAACCGCAGAAAATTCTTAGAGAATGGGAATATCAGACCACCTTACCTGTGTCTTGAGACACCTGTATGTGAGTTAAGAAGCAACAGTTAGAACCTTACATGGAACAGTGGACTGGTTCCAAATTGGGAATGGAGTAAGACAAGGCTGTGTGTTGTCACTCTGTTTGTTTATGTACTCATCATGTGAAATGCCAGGCTGGATGAATCACAATCTGGAATCAAGATTGCCAGGAGAAATATCAACAACTTTAGATATGCAAATGTTACTACTCTAATGGTAGAAAGTGAAGAGGAACTAAAGAGACTCCTGATGAGGCTGAAAGAGGAGAGTGGAAAAGCTGGCTTAAAACTCAGCATTCAAAAAATTAAGATATGGTGTTCAGTCCCATCACTTCATGGCAAATAGAAGCGGAAAAAATGGAAGCAGTGACAGATTTTCTTTTCATGGGCCCCAAAATCACTGCAGACAGTGACTGCAACCATCAAATTAAAAGACGTTTGCTCCTTGAAAGGAAAGCTATGACAAACCTAGACAAAGCCTTAAAAAGCACAGACTTCACTTTGCTGACAAAGGTTCGTATAGTCAAAACTATGGCTTTTCCAGTAGTCATGTATGGGTGTGAGTGTCAGGCCATAAAGAAGGCTGAGTGCTAAAAAATTGATGCTTTCAAATTTTGGTGCTGGAGAAGACTCTTGCGAGTCCCTTGAACTTCAAGGAGATCAAACCAGTCAATCCTAAAGGAAATCAACCCTGAATATTCACTGGAAGGACTGATGCTGAAGCTGAAGCTCCAATACTTTGGCCACTGGATACGAAGAACTGATTGATTTGAAAAGACCCAGATGCTGGGAAAGATTGAAGGCAAAGGAGAAAAGGGTGACAGAGGATGAGATGGTTAGATAGCAGCACTGACTCATGGACATAAATTTAAGCAAACTCTGGGAGATAGTGAAGGACAGGGAAGCCTGGCATGTTGCAGTCCATGGGGTCAATTAGACACGACTGAGTGACAGAAGAACGCAACAACAAAAAGAGACCATGAGATGTAGTAATTGAAAGTAAGCAATTTTCTTCTATTGAAAATTTTGAAAAAGGAAATTTTGAAATGTGGTAATTTAAAAATAAAAGTCTGACACAAATCAAGGAATTGGGGGGCAAAAATGGGGAAAAGTCCTCGGAGGTGATTCAGGTGACCGTCAAAGAAGTGTTGACATTGATGAGGATGATAGAGTGAATGAAAGTCAACTCAGGAGAAAGATGATTTTTCAAGTGGGATATAATCACAGATGTGATCAGAAAACATGAATCATGAATATACTGGTGATTTCCAAGGCCTATGTGACTGTTAAGTAAACAAAACCAAAATTTTTAAATTAAATAGCAAAAGTATTTTAAGTAAAAATTGTAATTTATACACTTTCACGTTTGTTATTTTACTTGATGAAGATGAAAACTGGTAAATGAGAGGGCAGGTGATAAGTGAGTTACATTGACATCTAAGACTAGACAGTTCTTTGAATAGGTGCTAGGAAATGGATCTGTGCATTTAAATTAGAAATCAGGAGTAGGAGGTTGACATCTTAGGTTTTTGTTTTTTTACTTTTTATTTTGAAAGTATCTCAAATTTGCAGGAAACTTGGCAGAAATTCTGTATAAGTGGAGTCCTGTTGCTGGTGATTTTAATGTTAGCACTTGCTTAAGGTGGTGTCTGCCAGTCTTCTCAACTGTGAAGAAAGTTTTCTTTTTCCTTGTATTTAGTAAATATAAATACTTTCGAGAGGAACTTTGAGACTCTGTAAATATACTGTTCCTCATCAGGTTTCCTATGTATGTATGCATGCATGCATGTGTATTAGCTTGATCTTCCAAACAGGACACTATAAACGATGGGAATTTATTTCTCACGGTTCTTCTGGAGGATGAGAGGTCTGAGATCAGGGTGCTGGCCAGTTCGGTTCCTATAGAGAGCTCTCTTCCTGGTTTGTAGACTGCTGCCTTCTCACTCTATCCTCAAATGGCAGAGATGTGCCGGGCAGGGGCGAGGGGAGAGGGGAAAGCAAGCCCTTTGGTGTCTAAGGGCACTGATCTTGACAGGAGACCCCCACCGTCATGACCTCATCTAAACGTAATTATTACCCAGAGGCCCCATTTTCATCACAGCTGAGGGTCAGGTCTTCAGCATAAGGGATTTGCAAGGAGTTTGCAGGGCACAGTTTGGGCAGAGCTTTATGTGTGTCACCATGGCTTCCTGTCTTATTCAGTGTGTTTTCTGTTAGTGTCAGGATTTATTTTTACCCTCAGTTCTGTTTGGCCAGTGGAAGTGCCTTTAACCTTCTGTGTCCTTTGACATAGTGCCCCCCTCGTTCCTTGAGGACTGTCATACTTTGTGACACAGCAAGTTATTTTGGGCTCATTTTATACTTTCCCTGCAGCATTCCTGGAATTTGGTACTTCCTTGAGGAACCCTGATTCTTTTTTATCAGAGAATGGTATTTAGAAACTTTAAGATACGTCCACTGGTGCCCTTGTTGCTGTTGTGTCACTGATCCCAGGCCCTCTCAAGGGACAGACCTAGGGGTTGTATGTATACATGACAGGTATATGTACACACGGGCCCATAAATATCTTATTATATACATATGTGCATATGCATACATATATCTTATATGTGTATTTATATATTAAACATATTTCTTTCTCTGTGTATTAAAAACCAGCCTTTCATACTGATAGTTCTGATTCCAGTCTAGCATCACAAAGCTCATTGTAATTTTTTCCCTTTTCATATTTGTGACTCCCTTGTTCAGTACTAAGAATGTACTTAATTTGATCAGTTGCTCTGAATGTAACCCATGCTCTTTAACCACAATTGTGGCCCTGCCCCTCCCCTGTGTGGATGCACCTTGTTACCTGGCATGGGTTCTGCCCTCCACATTCTGGGCAACTCCCCTACGAGCCCCTACCCTTCGCAGGAGTACCCTCCTCACCTCACAACCCATCCTAGGCTCACCTCTCCAGCCCCATTATAACCCATCGGTGACATGGATTATCAACCACCTGTGTTTTTGCCACTCAGGGTTGGGCCACCACAATACACCCACCCACCATCACGTGTCCCCCAGCCTTCTTCGTTATTCTAAAACCTAAAAGGTTTTAGGACTAAATTGTATGGGAAGAGGGCAGGGGAAGGGAACTGGAAGGAGAATGATGCATCTCAGATTTTTAAATGAAGGTTTGGGTAGTTTCCAACGATGATGAGCCTGTACATATGGGCAGGCAATAGCAGAATCTATACATGAAAACTTGACTCCACCTGGGCATTTGGGCTTTGAGTCCCAATCTGGAACACCTCCAGGAAAACTGAGATGCTCCATGTGGTTTTGGTGCTCTGGATAGATGTGTTCCCTTACTGTGAACAGAGACGTAAGCATGTGGGGGTTGCGGGTGGAGACGTGCAGCTGAGTTCTATCTGTGTTCACAGTTGCAGGAGGCAGTAGCACACAGTAGAAAGAATGTCATATCTTCTAGATTTGAGTTCTGGCCTTGCCACATAAAGGTGATACCTGCTTTCTCACGTTCTTTCCTGAGCCTCACTTTCCCATTGATCTCCCAGGTTTATTAGAATGATCAACTAAGATACTACACATAGTGTGCTGTGTAAAGAGATGTAATCATGATAACATTGCCAACATTTATTGAGACATTACCCTGTGCCAGACATGTACACTTATCACAGGAACCCTCAGAGGTAGCTTAATATCCCTCTTTGACAATCAGGAAGACAGGCTCTGAGAAATTTAGTAACTGAGCCACGGTCACTTAGCTAGTAATGAGGCAGCTGGGTTTCAAATCCTGGCATTCAACTCCAGCATTCATATTACTTTCTCAGCTTTTACTTTGGAGAATGTAACAGAAAAGCTGTTTTTCCAGTGTGAGGCAGCAGCGTGTGGATGCATTTGTGGAACCCAGAATATGATCCTGACAGGTTTAGCTGGAGTATTCATTCCCATAGAAAGAGTCTTCTCAATGGTTTGGTATTACTGAAATGGAATTCTATGGATTGTTAGAAAGGTAGTGTTGCAGAGTGGTTAAGCTTGTTATCCCTCCACTCACCCTGTGGGAATTCAAACCTTCACTCCTCCACCTACTAGTTATATGACCAAGCTGGAGTTTCTTTATCTCACTGAGACTTAGCTTCTTCATTTGTAAGTCAGGGTAATAATAGTATATACTTCACTGGATTGTTCTGAGGTTTAAATGAATTACTGTGTGTAAATCACAGTGATCAATCAGTGGCTGACACATAGTAAATATTCAGTAGATGTTATTACTATTATTATTGCTTCTCATGGATTGGCCTGGAAGTCCAAGTGTTGTTTATAAAATATAGCTAAGGAGAAAATATATTTAGAATTAGTAGCAACAATTTAGTATAATTTCTTAATATAATCAGCTTAATACTGAACGCAGTTGACTTGAGAATTGGAAACCATCAGTGTTGTAGGTATCGCTTAGTAGCTCAGTCTTGTCTGACTCTTTGTGACCCCATGGACTGTAGCCCACCAGGCTCCTCTGTCCATGGGGATTCTCCAGACAAGAATACTGAAATGGGTTGCCATGCTCTCCTCCAGGGGATCTTCCTAACCCAGGGGTTGAACCCAGGCCTCACACATGCAGGCGGATTCTTTACCATCTGATCTACCAGAAAAGCCCTCAATGTAGTATGCATCCATGATAAACATGGGATGAGGGAGAGCCCTGGTAAATTCTTGTTGTCTGCCAGTCACGAGCATCACAAAAGACCAAGTACTGAGAATATTGTATATACTTTATATAATTGGATCTCTCTTCCACATAAGGACATGGGGGGTCACTATCAGGAAGAGCAGTTAACAGCTACTGGAGGGAATTAGATTGCACCTCGACTCACTAGTTTGCTCAGAAAGTAAAATCTTAAAGTTTACATTATTGGGTTTTTTTTTTTTTTGATTCAAGTTTCAAAGAGTTTAGCAGATTTCATCCAAACTGCAACTAGGGATTGACAATAATGCAAGTTTGAATTAAGCATCTGTTAGTATCTAATGTGGAAAATGTCCTTTTTAGTACAGTTCTTACTTGAGAACTCATCCAGCCTTTGTATGGAGCTGTGTCTGTGATGTGAGAGCTATGATGGCTCTTTCTGTCTCTGCCCGACAGGAACCAGGGAAGCGCTCTCAGCTGTGGAGGATGACTGGAACAGGCATGCTGGCCCACGAGGGCTCTTCCGTGCCTCACAACCCCAGTGAGCCCTCAGCCGCCCGCTCCGCCGAGGGCTCTGCCATCTTGGATATAGCTGGTCTTGCTGCAGTTACTGACAACAGGTAACTTCCTAGGCAGCTTCTGATTCAAGTTCACCGCTTTCAAATTCAGACTCAGAGGAAATGTATACCCAAAAGCTGTAGTTTAGAAGTGAAATCAGAATTTGCTTTTTCTTCCACAATAGAATTTTATTTCCAAATATGAGTATTGGGTTTTTTGTTTTTAAAAGTTATTGTGGAAATGCCCATGGAGACGTTAAAAAACAAAAAAAACAAGAAGGATATGTTAGAAAAATGAATTTATTTTCAGCCAAACATCTATCTGCCATTGCTTCCTAGAAGTGAACATGCACAGTCACTTCAGCCATGTCCGACTCTGCAGTCCCATTAACTGTAGCCCGCCAGGCTCCTCTGTCCATGGAATTTTCCCAGCAAGAATATTGGAGTGGGTTGCCATGTCCTCCTCCAGGGGATATTCCTCACCCAGGAATTGAACCCACATCTCTTGCATTGCAGGTGGATTCTTTACTGCTGAGCCACCGGGGAGGCCCCAGATGCCCTTGGCAAGCACCAATTTGTAGTTGACAGGGTCCCCTCATGGTCATAAATTCAACCATACTTTGGGAGGCATTTCATGACCAGCGCTCCCTAGAAGGGAAAAGTTTGGTTTTTAATCTAAGAATTTTGTTAAATCTTTTGAAAGCAGAAATAAATTATTAAGAAAATAATCAAATGTGTTTTTATGACTTAACTCCTTGAATTCAAATCAGCTCTTTAACTTTGAATAAGTTATTAGCCTATACCTCAGTTTGCCCATGTAGTCAGTGTATGTTTTCAGGTGATACCTTGTTTACTTCCAAAATGACTTTATAGGACTTAACAAGTTAAAATTCAATATAAAATAAAGTATTTGAAAATAAAACAGAAAAGATTTTTGAAAATATTTTTAAAACCCTTTGCATACTGCATGAGACTGCATGATAACTTCTCATTGTGAGAAAGCAAGAAAACTCATATTGCATTTATTAAATTATGAGTCCCTAAGTATTCATATTTGTTGACCTCACTGCTTTCCATTTTACTTTATTCTTCTTTCCTCATCTAGAGATAACCTAATTGCCATAGGATTCAAGCAGACTGTCTGTTAGATTTCCAGGGCAGAAGATACTAGAAGCAAGAAGAGTAAAACCATCATCCTGATATTCTCTTCAGACCTGAAGTGTTTGACTAACAGGACTTGTAGTTGACAGGGTCAGCTTTTTCCTTTCTTCCAGATATGAGCCGCTAATGCTTAGGAAGCCTGACCGTAGGCGGAGCACAACCCAGACTTGGAGTTTCCGAGAAGGGAAGCTGACCTGTGGGCTACATGGGCTAGTGGTCCAGGTCAGTAGGTTTTGACATCCTCAGTTGCAACAAGCAGTGGTTGAGCCTTTTTTTGAAACAGAGTCTCATTTAGGATATACATGAGATGTTGTTGAATGGGGGAAAAATTATACAGCAAATATGTATTATTTCATTTTAATCAGGAATACCATGAAGCTTAGTGCATCTTTGTGTATTTACCCAGGAAATGTTCTTAAAGGTGACATACAAGAAATGTTTTGGGGATGGTTGCCCCTGAGTGATTCCCCCTACCCCTTCGCTTACCTGGATTTTTTTTTTTCCTTTGATGAGATAAATTACCTATGAAGTTTTAAAAAGAGAGAGAAAAATGTCAGCTAAAAGCTCACCATAAGTTAGATGGATTCGTTTTAGGGAAGTTAAAACTGCCTTTTATAAAGTGTTCTATGAGATGGTAAATAATTATCAAGCGCTCTGCAAGCTCTAGATTCTGTTTACTTGTACATTCTTAGTAGTGACCAAATAAACATTTAATTGTAGCAAATGTCAGAATTAAGATTACTGGTCAAATCTCCCCTATCTTCAACTCAGCCAGTTCACTGCATGTAAAACTCCTGGGTACTTTATAAGCAAATGTGTGTTTGGAAAATTACCAGGAATTTGGATTTTCTCTCCTGCTGGCTTCAGCCCAAGAATGGTACCATGGGTCTGAGATGGGTAACTGGGAAGATATATGACAGATTTGGGCATAGAGCAGAATAATACGTGTGACTGTGTATGCAGTTCTGCCTCAGTTTTACCCAAAAGGCAAATGCTAGAACATCAGGCTAGGTCTTAGTGTGTTTGACCTGGGGGAAACCTGGCTGTCCTTCCATAATGGGAGCTTGTTCTCCAGGGCAGTAAGCGAAACTGTAAGGAGCCTCTGACTGCTGTTTGGTGAGATTTATTTTCTTTATCTCTATTGCCCTGAGCTTTTTTCATCTAAGACAAGCTGCTTATATGAAACACACATCTGGAATGGATTTGTGATTTTCAATTAGCAATACAATTCAGACTTCTAGAGGCAAAAGAAGGCTTGTTATAATTGTTGGGTTCTGTGTCTGACCCCGACTTTACTTCTGGTTTGTTTCTAAAGCCCTTGTAATTCCAGTTCTTTTAGAGCATCCCCCGCCCTGCAAATCCCTTTCTGGTGTTTGTGTTTCTTGAATCTATTTCATCATTTCTCTGGTTGTGAGTGACCCTATAACAACAGTATTCAACAAAGCAGAATGTGTTTTGGTTAGGGAAATAAGCTTGTTTCAACCTTATTATTCTGAATAAAGTAATTGAAGGCATTAAAACTTTTTCTGACACTACCCTTATAAGGTTGTGTGCAAGTTCTTCTAAACCTGAAACAGTCATAAAAGGTTTCTCCATGTTGAAATCTGTCCAATAAACCCAGCTTAAATTTTCCTTCTCATTACTCACCGTTTAAAAACTAACAAGGGGTAATCTAGACACTTTTGCTATCATTTTCTCTAGCCCAGTGTGCACTCTCCCAAAGGCATCCTATAGACTTTGCATTTTTACTTGTGGCATGTAGCAAGAAGGTGCTTTTCTCCAAAGGCTCGAGTAACTGGCAATGACATTCACAATTCCCTGTTTCATTTTAGAAGAGGCACCATCTTTGATATTTGATGGTCCAGCCATATGCATGTTGGAAGAGGTTTTCAATTCAGAATTTGCTTTTTATTGGAAAGCTGAGTGATGATGATAATTTTTAAATTTTCAGAATGTTGCAGATTTTTAAGCCAGCCCTAGGGAGAACACTCAAAGAAACAGGACTTTTGGTACTTTTTTTTATTTTTTATGCTCATCTAAGTTATCACTACGGGGAAGGCAATGGCACCCCACCCCAGTACTTTTGCCTGGAAAATCCCATGGACGGAGGAGCCTGGTAGGCTCCAGTCCGTGGGGTCGCTAAGAGTCGGACACGACTGAGCGACTTCACTTTCACTTTTCACTTTCATGCATTGGAGAAGGAAATGGCAACCCACTCCAGTGTTCTTGCCTGGAGAATCCCAGGGACGGGGGAGCCTGGTGAGCTTCCGTCTATGGGGTCGCACAGAGTCGAACACGACTGAAGCGACTTAGCAGCAAGTTATCACTAAACTAATATACTGCTGTATTTGTAGAATTATCTTACCCAGAATTCCCTAAATTCATGCAGTATAAGTTTCCATCTTGCCCTAGTAAGCCTACTGTGTTTTTATCAACTCTAAGGCTGAAAAAACAGTACAAGTTTTGCTGTATGTTGACCTTCACCCTGCAGAAGTGAGTTTAAATTTGGTGACTTGTTTCAAAGGACATGTTAAATTGTCAAAGTGCGTGCCTTTGCCTTTGCTCATACATCTTTCCTCTGTCCTTTAGGCCAAAGGAGGGCTCTCTGGTTTATTTGATGGAGCTGAAGTTGTGCTTGGTCCGGACACTTCCATGCAGCTTCTGGGGCCAGTTCCACCTGAACAACAATTTATTAACCAAAAAATGAGGCCTGGTTCTGGAATGCTGTCCATCAGAGTTGTTCCAGATGGACCAACTAGAGCGCTCCAGGTGATACTTTATTGTAAGAACTGACAGGAAACTCAGTGTTCTCCCCGTGAGTCATTCAACAAATATTTATTGAAACATCTATGCTGAACATGAGGATATCGTGTCCTTATTTATAAAGGCAGGGTATAAGACCTGCCTCACAAAGTTGTTCTAAGAATTAAAGTGTAAGTAAGATACAAGATGGTATTTTAAAAAGTATAAGAATTAGTTTATTGTAACTTATAAGGAAATCGCAAGACCTTAGTTTGATCCCTGGGTTGGGAAGATCCCCTGGAGGAGGTCATGGCAACCTGGTCCAGTATTCTTGCCTGGAGAATCCCCATGGACTGAGGAGTCCATTGAGTTGCAAAGAGTCAGACATGACTGAACGACTAAGCACAGCACATAGCACAAGGAAAAATAATCTGAAAAAAAAAAGATAAATATATATGTATAACTGCTATATGCATGAAACTAACATGACATTGCAAATCAACTATTTATGTCATTTTAAAAAAGGATGAGTAAAAACAAAGTATGAGAATTAAGATACTATCAAGAATAGTGCATATTATTATCCATAATTATTTATGTTTATTATATATTTAAATAATTGATATATTAATAACAGTAACAACAAGAAGATCTATGAGGTCTGTAATCAGACAATTTAAAATGTTATGTTTTGAAAGTAGGAGTGGAAGGTGTTATGAGTAGTATCTAGAAAGGATTTGTACACCCAGATTTGGAGAGGGGCTTTCTAAGCTAAGTGATACTTAAGGTGAGATCTAAAAGTTAACTGGAAGGAGTTAGCCAAATCAAGAAGAAAAGACAGGGAACTCCTTAGCTGTCCAGTGGTTAAGACTGGGCACTTCCAATGCAAGGGTGAGGGTCTGATCCCTTTCAGGGGAACTAAGATCCCAAATGCCCTGTGGTGTGGCCAGAAAAAAAAAAAAAGAAGGAAAGGCAGGGGCACTGTGCCCTAAGAATGAGAGTGTTAACTCACCAGTTATTTACTGAGCACCTGTTAGAGCCAGGTACATTTTTATGTACTGAACCTAGACTAGTGAACAAACAAAGTTCCCTGCTGTGTTGGAGCTTACATTGTAGTGGAGGAGATAAACCATAAGCAATAAACAAAGTAAGTACATTATATATATTTGGGAGGTTGATAAGTGAAGGCCTCTAGATAGAAAAGAGTGATCTGACTGGCACATAGAATGTGCTAAGAAAGAGGCAGGAGACCGTAGAAGGGGCCAGAACATTAATAAAGCCTGACACATGCTAAAGATTTTGTGTTTTTTCTATGGCAACCAAGAGTCAAGAGGGTGACATGATCAGAAATTTATTTTGACTTGCTCACTTTGGCTGCAGTGTGGAGAGTTGGAGTGGAATGAAATTGAAAACCGAGAAAAAGCCAGTTAGGAAAGACCTGGATGAGAGATTATGGTGATTCAAACCGGAATACACAGCAAGAGATGGACATGAGGAGACTGAAGAGAAATGATCAGAAATGAAAGCTTATTAAGGAGTAGAGTTGGTCAGATTGACTGTGGGGATGAGAGAGAGGAAGGAGTCAAGAGTGGCCTTCAAAATTTCGATTTGGGCATTTAGTTCAGTTGAATTCAGTTCAGTTGCTCAGTCGTGTCCGACTCTTTGCAACCCCATAAATTGCAGCACGCCAGGCCTCCCCGTCCACCACCAACTCCTGGAGTTCACTCAGACTCACGTCCATCGAGTTGGTGATCCCATCCAGCCGTCTCATCCTCTGTCATCCCCTTTTCCTCCTGCCCTCAGTCTCTCCCAGCATCAGTCTTTTCCAATGAGTCAGCTCTTCGCATGAGGTGGCCAAAGTACTGGAGTTTCAGCTTTAGCATCATTCCTTCCAAAGAACACCCAGGACTGATCTCCTTTAGATCAGACTGGTTGGATCTCCTTGCAGTCCAAGGGACTGTCAAGAGTCTTCTCCAACACCACAGTTTAAAAGCATCAATTCTTCAGCACTCAGCTTTCTTCATAGTCCAACTCTCACATCCATACATGACCATAGGAAAAACCATAGCCTTGACTAGACAGACCTTTGTCGGCAAAGTAATGTCTCTGCTTTTGAATATGCTATCTAGGTTGGTCATACCTTTCCTTCCAAGGAATAAGCGTCTTTTAATTGCATGGCTGCAATAATATAAGAGGATGATAATCTACATCACAAAGATGTATGTAGAGTAGACTTCTGAGGGAAAATGAGGAGTTAAGTTTTGAACTTATTAAGTATATAATATCTACATGAAAATGTCCAGAAGTCAGTACAGGTTTGGGTCTGTAGCTCAGGGAGAGGTCTGTGCTGGAAACAGAGATTTACCAGGGCTTGATGAATTTGAGATAAGGAAAAAGAAAAGATATTGATGATACATAACAGTGAACTCTCTGAGACAGCACACCCTAATCCACAACACTTCTTTAAAAAGCACCCTTCTCTTAAGGCCAAAAACGAATGCTGTGATCCTGAGCTCTGCATATTTTGATTTGAGCTATAATTCTGGATCACCTACAGATGCCTATCCCACACTATATGAAACTCTCAAGGTCCACAGCTCGGTGTTAAGTCATACAGACTCAAAACCAAGTTTGCTTCATTATTAAATAAATCTTACCTTAGTAGTGCTTTGGAAACCATTAACTTCCATAGGATTATTGAGTGCATAGTGACTTTTGACTCATACAATTGGTGTGGAGTGTGTTTCGCAATGGAAGTGTGAGCCCTCTTAATAAGTACAGTGTTTTATTTGACCTCAGATAATAGATTTCTCCCAGCGGAAAAGTGACCGTTCATCATATGAAGTGGATGAGCTTCCTGTTACTGAACGAGAGCTGCAGAAATTAAAGAATCCAGACACAGAGCAGGAATTGGAAGTATGTTTGAACTCTTGCAAGGTCACATCTTCATTATAAATTTGTTTGGAATTTTGCTCTTTGATTTTCTCCGTTGAGACCTTCTTTTTTTTGTTTTTTTCTTTCTGCGCTCTATGACTTCTAAGTATCCTTGTCACTTCACAGTACTTAGTTATCACAACATCAGTGTGTGAATATGTTAGTTAAATAACAGCTCAGGTCAAATCAGAATGTAATGAACATTGCTAGAGTAAGATGAAAAAATAAAGAATTTAAACAGGACCGAAGATTGAGAATAAGCAAACTAGATCTTGTCTTTTTTTGGCTCCAGCTGACTCTGACATCTTCCTTCCTCTGTCCCTGTTTGGGCATTGAAAAGAAAGTGACAAGTTTAGAAAGGAGCATGAGATGAGTGTGATAAGGCATACTTATTCCTCATTTATTCAGTAATCTTCTGAAAAAACATAAATGCCTTTATGTATAGCACTAGATTGGATGTTATGGATGTTCAGTGAATGATTTAAGGAGAGCTTGCCTGCCAGATAGGGAGAAAGATTCTCAAACAATTATTTTCCTGTAATAAAATGCAAAATGTCATCAGTGCTCCAGCAGAGGTCTTATATGACTGCTGAGTTCTGGTTGGGGTGAGGAGTATGCCTAGAGAGGAAGGCTTCTGGTGAGATGATGAAATTTGAGCCATCTAGGTGAGAATTGGAGAAGGAAATAGCAACCCACTCCAGTGTTCTTGCCTGGAGAATCCCAGGGATGGGGGAGCCTGGTGGGCTGCCGTCTATGGGGTCGCACAGAGTCAGACACGACTGAAGCAACTTAGCAGCAGCAGCAGCAGCAGGTAAGAATTACAACTCTTCTTTAAGTTGTGTTCATCAGCTCAGAGGCAGAATAGAGGGACTTAAAGCCATGTGTTTCCTTGTACTCTCCTGGCTACCTTAAGCTCTGATTTAAATTGCCAGTGTGTCATATTTTGGTTTTCTTTCAGGTGCTTGTGAAGTTAGAAGGTGGAATTGGGTTGTCTTTAATTAATAAAGTCCCAGAAGAACTGGTCTTTGCAAGTCTTACGGGAATCAACGTGCACTACACACAGCTGGCCACCAGTCACATGCTTGAACTCAGCATACAGGATGTACAGGTGAGTGGGGGAGGCTCAGAACTTGGTGATTTTTTTTTTCTTCCTGCTGAACAGCTGACCAGATCAGTGTTTAGTGTTCTAGGAACTTTAGTGCTCTGGTGCACATTTCTTGTGTCTTTCAAAAACTTGTCCTATGAAAACAAACATGTTTACCTGTATTTGTCTTTACTGATTTTTCCAAACAGCAGAATTCTGAATATAGTAGCTGGTCTATCAGGAACTTGGAGAACTTAGTCAGGGTGGCCCAGAGAAAGGTGACTGCTGGTTCCCCATCTTGCAAACAGAGAAAACAATGAAAATCGATCTAACCATCATTTAGAGGAACTGAAGTTCACCACAGGGAGAAAAGAAGAAAGCTAGGGAAGTGAATTTGTGCTTCTGACCAAGATGGAGTACAGGGATCTGATTTACTGTCCTACCTGAAACAGCCCCCAAATCCAGATAAAATAAAGAGACAACAGATTCAAGACACTAGACATCAGGCAACAAAGGACAGTGATCTCCGAAAGGTGGGAAACAAAAGGTGTGAGCCCTGCAGTCATTCCAACTTTGTTGTTGTTTGGTTGTTAAGTCGTGTCTGACTCTTTGCAACCCTGTAGACTGTAGCCCCCCTGGCTCCTCTGTCCTTAGGATTTCCCAGGTAAGAATATTGGGGTAGGTTAGCATTTTCTTCTCCATCACTCCAGCTTGCTGCCTTGAGAAAGTTTTCAGGCCTGGCACCAGGTGGAAAGACTGAGACAGAGCCCGTAGAGTGGATGAGCTGAACAGAATTGAGAGTCCTAGGACCAAGGCACCCAGAGTTCATAGGACAGCAGACCTGGGAGGGGCATGCTGCACAGAAGGAGATTTCTGGAGATCAGCAGAGGACACAACAGATCAGAGGTGTACATGAGGAGACTACCTTCTGAAAAGCTCACAGGAACAGTGCCTGCAGCTCAACCCCAGCTGCAATGAGAAAACTAATAATTATGGGACACTGGGAAGAGCCTTCCAGAAAGTCTTGGGCCTCCATGGTACATGTTGAGGCCTAAGCTGAGCACTGCTCCAGACCTACCTAACAAATCAGTCGTATAAAAGGAGGCTCTGAAAGGATCAAGCTGTTTCCAAGTAAATTAACCGTGTCCCTGAACAAAGCTCCAGATTCAGTGGAATACAGAAACATCCAACACCCAGCAGAATGAAAACCACAGTGTCTGACATCCTGTCAGAAATCATCAGGTGTGCCAAGGGCAAGGAAACACAATACATAATGAGAACAGTAATCATTCCAAACCAACCCAGAGTTAACACAGACACTAGGATATTCAAAGAAGGACGTTAAAACTTACTATAACTGTATTCTATTCCACATGTTCAAAAAGTTAAGTGGAGACCTGGAAGATAGTCAAAATCTCAAACTTCTAGAAATTAAAATGAAATGGAAAAAACACTGGATTTGATCAGAAGCAGATGACACAGTGAAGAAAAAAAACGATAAGTGAACTTATAACAAGAGAAACTGTCGAAATAAAAATACCCAGAGAAAAATAATCCAAGGAAAAAAAAACCTAGAAACCCACAAAGAAACCAGCATCAGTGACCTATGATAAAATTTCAGTCAACCTAATATCAATACTATATAGATAATTGGAATCCCCAGGAGAGAGAGAGGAGAGGACAGAAAAAAATATTTGAAGAAATTTTGACCATAAAATTTTCAAACTTGGTGAGAACTATAAACTCACAGAAGCAGCTCAAACACAAAGCCACATTCACACCACCCCCCTTGCCACAACACACATAATGGAAGCTATCCCAAGGTACATTATAATCAGTTACTCAAAACTAGTGATAAAACATCCAGATTAAAAAAGCATGTTCCTTCCAAGGAACAAAGATGAGAATGACAGCCAGTTTCTCATTGTGAACAACACAAGTGAGAAGATAGTCAGCAACGTTTTTAAAGTTGCTCAAACTCATGTCCATTGAGTTGGTGATGCTGTCTTAACTATCTCATCCTCTATCACCCCCTTCTCTTGCCCTCAGTCTTGCCCAGCATCAGGGTCTTTTCCAGTGAGTCAGCTCTTCGCATCAGGTGGCCAACGTATTGGCATTTCAGCTTCAGCATCAGTCCTTCCAGTGAATATTCAGGGTTGATTTCTTTTAGGATTGACTGGTTTGAGTTCTTATTCAGGGAATTTGGAACAAGAGAAGCATCAGTAACTTGTTGGCTGAGAGTGTACACTTTGGGGACAGAATTGGAGTCCAGTTCTTGTTCTGTCACTGACTAGGTGTACAGCCTCCAACAGGGGTGTCTCTTCTTGATGTCTTCATCTGTGACGTGAGGACAGAGATGGTCCCCAGGAGGTTGTGGTGAGAATGCAGCTTTAATAACTCGGACAGCCTGGCAGTTGTGGGACTTGCTGAGAGGATCCTTGTGTGGGGACTAGCTCAGTGCTTGGCACATGATGTTGTTTACTCGCTCAGTCATGTCTGACTCTTTTTTGACCCCATAGACTGTAGCCCACCAGGCTCCTCTGTCCAAGGGATTTCCCAGGCAAGAATAGTGAAATGGGTTGCCATTTTCTTCTCCAGGGGATCTTCCCGACCTGGGGATCGAACCTGTGTCTCTTGCATTGGCCAGCAGATTCTTTACCACTGAGCCACCAGGAAAGCACCCTTGACATACAGTACTCACCAAATAAAGTATAGCTTCTGTTACTGTTACCATTATTGTTGCTGGATTTAGTGGAGATATGTTTTTCCAAAGGTACTTTCTGAGTGACCTACATATTTTGAGACCCAGTCAAAGGTAAAAATGAAAACTGAGAAACTTGTCTGTTTTTGTCACTGCTTCTTCATGTCCCAGGTGGACAACCAGCTCATTGGCACCACTCAGCCCTTCATGCTCTACGTGACCCCTCTGAGCAACGAGAATGAGGTCATTGAGACAGGCCCAGCCGTGCAGGTGAACGCAGTGAAGTTCCCCAGTAAGAGCGCACTGACCAACATCTACAAGGTAGGCTGGTGGACTTGCTTTATCCTCTCACAGCCCAGGCTCAGAGCAGCAGTACAGGCCGCAAATGGAAATAGTCCAGGGGGGTAAAGGCACAAGCAACTCAACAAGTTGTATAGCTGGATTGATGGAAGTTTCTCTTTAAACTTTATATTCTCGGTTGTGCTATTGATGATTCTCAGGTGATAGGACTGAATCCATCAGAGTATATTTTTCACCATGAAGTCTCTGCAGGAAAGTATAGCATCTTCTAGATTGATCACGACTAGGCATGGTCTAGATATATTATTAATATTATAATCCATAAATTAACACACAGCATTGCAAAACAGCTATACTTCAACAAAATAAATTAAAAAAAATAATCTCAGACTACTGGACAAGGGGTAGGAGGGGCTTCACTTGGGACAGACGCCTTGAGCTGCCACGGTGTTTACTAAAAGCAGATCATACTAAAAGTGGATCATTCAAAAAATGATACCCTTTCTTTCCTGGAGAAGTCTTCATGTATAAGCTGGTGTTACAATGCTAGTTTGTCTGGAAAAATGGGAGCTAAGAGGTTTTCCTCATACTTCTGGTCCTTTGTTACCAGGGCCAGTGGGGGCCATGCCTGCATGTGGCCCTCACATTCACAAGTCCAGTGCTACTCCTTGAACTAAATCCACGTGAACTCAGTAGCATGGTACATCTGAAAACGTCATCCTGACTAACTGACAAGTGAATTGTCAGTTAAACATGGTGGATCATGAATTCACCATGGTGAATCGCCTATTAAACATCTTCTGGAATTTGGGGTTCATTATAACAATGGAGAGAGATAAGGCAGAAGAAAATTGGCAATATGATTATGAAATCACATTAAGAGACCATGCCGTACCATTGGGGCCTTCTTAGGTTGCAGATGAAAGTTCCTCTGATGTTCACACTGTAAATCAGAATTTCTTTCTCTCTAGCACCTGATGGTCACAGCTCAGAGATTCACGGTACAAATTGAGGAGAAACTGCTCCTCAAGCTGCTGAGTTTCTTTGGCTACGATCAAGCCGAATCAGGTAATGTCCAACGTTCCAGGTTTGTATCTAGGAATTGGCCCTAGGGTGACGTTTTTAGTCTGCTTATGAAAAGAGGTAGCCTCTAGATGCCTGGCGAGCTCCCTTCCCAATTCATGGTCTGAGTGGGGAAGCTAAGGCTTGGGGTCCAGTTCTCTTTCTCAGTGTTGCTTGTTGACAGGCAGTGAAGTATACCTGCATACGGAGGGCCTTCCAGAACCCAAGCATACCCAGGGCAAGCCTTTGGGAAGCAGTCTTTTGTTCCTCTTTATTTCTTGTTTGTTTTTATTTTTTTTGACACATCTGCTTTAGGATGGCAGAAATGATATTATTCATTTAGAGCACTTTATTTCCTAACCTTTGTTTATTAAACAGACTCAGGGCCAAGAATCAGAAATCCCTTATATAGACTCTTAAGCACATCAATCCCTCAGCTTTTCTCAATAGAAATTAAGAAATTGTTTTGAAAGTACAACTTTGTTAAGACTCCACAGTGGAGACTGTCAGTGATAAAATTCTGTCACTTTTTAGGTGCTTTCCCCTTTGGTAAGGGTGGTTCTCAAATGGAGAAATCCCTTCATCAGTTCCTTTGGTTTAGCTGAGGAAGAAAATTGGCCAGCCTCAACCCCTTAACTTTATATTTTTCACATCTATACCCTTATGCCTTAATTTAATTACAGAGGTTTCCAGTTATTTTACTATTTTTGGAGAGCTATTAAAAAAACTAAATTTGGAGTGATGCTCCAAAAATTATTTAGCTGTCGTCTCTTTGTTTTAGATCCTCATCATGGCCTTTCAAGACTGTTTATACAGCTTAGAAAGAAGTCAGTAATGCTTAATCTTTTGAAGACTAAATATTAAGCCTAAAGAAGTGATAAGATTGAGACTTTTAATGTTTATCTGCCCATGTTGGCTAGGGGGAAGAAAATTCCTGGGGATCTGTGAAATAGGAACATACATGTACACAGTGCAAGAAAAATGTTTTTGCTCTTTTTATCCCAGACTTAGAATTTAAGCTTTAAGTGTATTTGGGGTCAAGAGCGAACTCCTGTCTGTCTAATGCTGCGTTCTCCACTTTGGGTGGAAACGCCAGTGTGTTTGTATTCAGAAAGCCACTTGAGCCTGCTGCCACGTATCTGCTCTCTTTGGGTAACTTCCTGGGAAGTTTTACTTTAAATTTGATTGGACATGCTCTTCTTGTAAGTTGCTCTAAATAAATTTCTCCCCATGCATTGTCTAGTGGATTTAGACTTTTATAAAATCCTTGCCTGCCTTTCACTGAGGAATCTTCTCCACTTGCTATAACTATTCCTGTTCCCTGAATACAGACAAGCCTGTCTTTGTTGTGCTACCTTTCTTTTGTTGTTGTTAAAGCTATTCCCCTCTTTCTGTAAACAGAACTATAAAAGCTTCCAGTGTAAATTTGTTTGATGTGTAGCTATGTATAGTCCCTTTGGTTTTATTTCTAAGGCGCATAAATCCAAGTGCACATGAGCTGCCCACACAGATGTGGGGACCAGCATCAAGCTGAGGAGCACACTGCTGTGTATTAGCTCATGTTTGTCCCTTTTATTTCATGAGATAACAAGTGACTAATCCGCTTCCGTGTGCTGTTTAAGTGATGTCCGATGGGAGTTCCCCGGCAGTCCAGTAGTTAGGTCTCTACACTCTCGCTACCAAGGGCCCAGGTTTGATCCCTGTTTGGGGCAGTAAGATCCCACAGGCTTCACAGTGTGACAAAAAATAAATAAATAGATAAATAAATAATATCAACTGTTTGGGGGAGAGAGCATCCCTTGTCCTGATGTCGGTTCTTTATAGCCTGCGGCCTGTTTCTTTTTAAGACATTATGTTTTGCTCAGATTCATCATTTAATTGGTCATGTTCATTATGAGGAATGAAACTATGATCCAAGTACTTATTTTGATATCATTTTCTGAAATAAATTCAAATAATCTGGGTCATTTATAGTAATAATAATGATGATAAGGATAGGGTTTCTAGAAAGTGTGTTGCCCCATGACCTTTGACTTTCCCACCTGGATTATTTTTTCCAGACATTATATCTGCTAGCTGGTGCAGAGTTGGAAATCAGTAGTTTAAGCTATTGTACTTTTTTGATAAACAATGTGAACCAGATATGCTTTTATATAGAAGTGATATCAGGACGCTGTATGTATTACTGAACCCTGAAAAGCTAAATTTAGAGAGATAAATGTTTTCATCTTCCTATGAATTTCTTTTCAATGTGCCTGAAGTATTTGAATAATGAGACTATTAAGGAGACTTTTTAAAAAAAAACAAAAACAATTCTACCTTTGTGCCAGAGGTGGAAAAATATGATGAAAACCTCCACGAAAAGACAGCTGAGCAAGGTGGGACGCCAATCCGATACTACTTTGAGAATCTCAAAATCAGTATTCCCCAGATCAAGCTGAGCGTGTTTACCTCCAACAAGCTTCCACTGGACCTCAAGGTGAGCTGCTGACCGGGAAAGTTCTGAAAACCACTTTTCCTGGGAAAAGAATGGATGTGCTTACTACCTGCCTTTTCCTGTCCAGCCTTATCATTTGTAGCAGATATTTTTACAGGTTTCCCTTTTTAAGACAGTTTATCAACTCATACGTGTATTTACAGTTGACCCTTGAGCAGCACGGGGGTTAGGAGCACCCATCCTCCTTGAACTTGAGAATCCACATACAAGTTATCAATGGCCTTCTGCATGTGTGGTTCTGCAGCCAAGTGCATAGCACTGGAAAAAACCCACATGTAAGTGCATGACGCAGTTCAAACCCATGTTGTTCAAGGGTCAGCTGTATCTTTCTTTTTTTTTTTAATGTTGAAGTATAACTTTACTGAAGATTAAAGAGTAACAAAAGAATAAACACAGAATTACATAAAAACCCATCTGCCCTCTGCTTAGCCCTTGGCTTATCTCAGTGAGGCAAAAGCTCATTTCCTGGGCCACCCCCAGACTCGAGAGAAAAGCTGCAGCCCAGACAGTATCTTCTTTTCATGCCCAAGACCCACCTGCCCTCCTCTCCTCTTAAGTATTCATCCCTTCTTGAATGGTCGACCGCAGAATTGTCTACCACCTTCAGGGACGACATGGTCACATACCCACTGAGATGTGGGGTCCCCCACCGTACCAGCATGTGACCCTCCTACAGAGCATCTGGATGTGCACTTGACAGATGCAGTCTGTCTTTATTTTCTACAGTAAAATCTATTAAAAATTAAGGGATGTTCCTCAAATTCTGATACAATATTTGACTCAAAAGTCCGTATACATTTTCCTCCTATACTGAGTCGCCCCTTAGTGTATAAGAAATCAGAAATTTTAGAGATCCATGTGTCCTTAATGATCCCCTGCTTGATAAACAAGGATTTTGGAATTCACAGGGCTTTGTCATTGAAGATAATATAGATAGGTAATGTAGAAATAGGTAATGATAGGAGCAGGAGGAGAACTGGGTGAATGTTGAAAAGCTTTTCCTTGGGTGGAGTCTCCATCTGCCTCCCTGCAGCTGGCACCCGTTACTTCTGGTTCTTTGCTCTATTGCTCTTAAAGATGGTTATGATGGTGTCTGCCTCCTCACTAACCACCAGTCTAAGACTCCTGCTGCCCCATGCTGCCTCCTTGAAGATGCTGCAAGGTGGCCTCTCTTTCTGAGCGGAAGGAGATTGAAACATGAACAAATAAGTAGTAAAACTGGAGTCATAAATATACACACCTCTGGGTCTGCCCATGTCTCAAGCGAGTGAAGCAGCCCAGCGGGGGACGCAGCCCTCAGCGTGTGCACACTCCATCTGAAATGGGCAGTGCAGCTCAGCTCCAGCCCGTTGTCACAGGGTAATGTGAACCCAGAGCTGCCAGATCTTCGGAATTCTTAAAGTGAAGCCGGAAATCTGGACTTTTATGTGGAATCTCCTGGTCTTTAAGTGTTGGCAACCCATTTGAATTTTTTGTTTTTGTTTTTCAACATTGTGGGCCTAACAAAACACATGTGCAGACCTCATGTGCCCCACGATTTGCCTGCTCACAACTTCCAAAATAGACTTATAGGTAATAGGACAGCAGCCTGGTCCACATCAGGTCCTATTTGGATCAGGACAGGACCAGGGTGATAGTTTCATTAAGGCAGCAAGTGGAGTGAGTGGGTTGGGAGTGCTGGTCGGGAACCAGGAGCTCCTGCAACCACCCTGAGAACAGTGCCTTCTCGATGGACTGTCCTGTTGGCTTAATTTGCTTTAACTTCATGTTCCCCAGGAGACTGAAGATACTTATAATCAGCATGGGAGTGGGGGGAAAACCGTGGGAAAACCACTATCTTGCTCATATTCACAAGTATCCACTTGACTTATGTGACCCTTCGGAATGGGTTTGTTTGATAAAGTATATATTCCCCCAGAACACTTGGCACCCGCCCAGCAAACCAATGTCAACCATTTCCTGAGAGTTAAGGACTTCTTGTTTTTAAAATCATCTTACTAAGAAACACAGACACCTAACTGTTCCCTTTCAGATTGCTCCCAGTAGAAAACTCCCCAGACTGACAAATGCCGTGTGATTTTCTCCAGTTGAAGTGACTCCAGACCCCAAGTTCCAGGGTATTGACGCTCGCCAGTTTGCTTTGAATGCAATAAACTAGGAATCATCGAGGTCTAATGTTTCATTTGACACTATACTAAAGGCCAAAGTTAAGAGGTGTGGGCAGGGGACACCCTGAATGTGGTATGTTAATGTCTCACACCAGGCGGTGGGAATTGGGACATCAATATTAAATCCTCAGCTTGTGAAAGTCACCATTTCATTGTGTCTTGAGTTATCCTCATGGAGTCTGGGACCCATAAAATAATGCCATTTATTCAAAGAGTTTTCTAACAGAGTAATATTCCTTGATGAGCAGCTCTTGGGAAGTGCAATCCTCTCTTTGAGATGACTAGATAACGGCTAAAAGAATGGAGTACCGTCCCAGAGCAGGAATCATGAGAGTCTGACTAAAAGGTCTTTGGTATTGAAGGAATAATTATCTTGATTCTCTTGACTCCAGACCAGAAATGAGGCTGTCAGAAGTCTCAGAGGGAAGTCTCTCCAGGTTTACAGTGAGGGTACATTATTGCCAGATAGAGTGTCTGTTCAGAGGACTCAGAGCAGTCTCACAGGTGCTATCTCAATTGGATTCCTTGCTCTGCGATGGAAGAAGGGGGAGATAATAGCTCCATCTCACAAATGCAGAAAGGAGAGCAGGGCATACCCCACCCCCCATTCTCCATTATTCTTCCGAGTTTGCATGTTAGAGAGCAGCAGAGTGATATGGAAAATGCCAGGTAGTTTATGTGTTCTTTTGCCTTTTTTTTTTTAAAAGATCAAAAGAGTTCAGGAACCTTTAAAAGGTTTCACAAGGTGGCCTACAGCAGTCCTTTTCCCATTTAAAGCATTGGGGTATTACAAAAGAAGGGCTTTAATTGAGCAATCTAGTTTGGAAGAAAACCCACATTTTAATGGTCAGAGAGCAAGAGGGTGGGGGTAAGGGGGAATTTCAAACAAAGACACTATTTAAAAAGCCTAAAACTGTCTTCTCAAAGGCTTGAAATAATTTGTTGGGAAACTTCAGACCCTTTACTTTTTTCCTCCCCTCCCTAAATAAAAACCAGATTTGTTAAAAGGAAAAAAGATCCAGTATTGTTAATTGTATTTCAGAAAGTGCCAGAGAGGGAAATATCCCTGTAGTTTTAAACACGGTCCCAAGAGGAAAATGGGCAAATACCCTGCTTCACATAAACAGTCTCTGTGTACCATAAATAAACCTTTAAAGAATGAATTCCAGACAGTTTTGTTTAGTGCAGGATAAACTGAGAAAGGAAAGGACGTGGCCCAGGGACTTGCTTGTCATCTGAGACCTTATGGCATATAGACAGGTATTTCTTCTTTAACTCTAAAGTTCCTGCAAGACTTCAGCAGGGTTTTTTGTTTTTTTTGGGTCTGGCAAAGGTAGGAATGGACAGTTTCCTATTTTTATGAGGAACTTATGAGCACAGATTGCCTTCTCCAGTATCCATTTTATAACAGGAAACTGTCTGCTACTTGAGTAAATAAGCATCAACTTTGTACACTACTGTATTTGATTAGTCATTTAGTTACTGCAAGAAAAAACCCCGATGGGCTCTTGCCCTCCCGTCTCCTGTGCTTTGACTCTCCAGAGTGACCTGAAGGTGGCATGGTAACTCACACCAGTGTGCCGCAGAGCAGCTTTTTCCACTGTGTGAGGCCCCACAGCAGTACCAGATAAAGATTACATTTTACTGAAAGGCCAGAGTATTTCCTTGGTTCAGACAAAGTGTGTTAGCCACTCAGAAAGGGGATAGTGTCTCTTGTGAAGGTTTTGACAACTTAGTAGAGGTATTAAAGTCTTTTATGTATCAATATCATCTGTGGTTCTTCAGTGTTTGGCTGCAGTGAGGAAGTTGGGGTATAAAGCGTTTTGCCATCTCCTTTGTTTTGATCTCATTTCCTGTTCTCTGAGAAGAAAGTAAGGCTCAGAGTTGTATTACCAAAACAGAGTGCTGAACTGATGTTGGTACCTGGCTTTCCCAGCATATTTATTGTTTGGTTCTGAGCAAAATGGTGAAGCCTGCTGGGCCTCAGTTTCTTTGTCAGTGAAATGGGGAAAATAGGGCCTGTTCACTTCATCATCACTCACCATGTGGATGCGCAAGATGTGCATGAATGAGGAGCAGAGCGTTTTTCAGGAGAAATAAAATAATCCTCTATTCTGGTCTTCATGCTTTCTACCAGATAGTCACAGTTGTGAAAATGAACATGCTCAAATCTACGATCTACTAATTATCGGCTACGAGATTTTGGCCACCCACTTAATGTTTCTTTGGGGGTTGTTTTGTTGTTGTTGTTTAAAGAAATGAGAGTGTTAGGCTGAATTAAAACTTGAGGATGCTCTTAATCTCTGAAATGTTTTGTTCTGAAATTTTTTAGTAGGCTACTAGTGACTTCCCAAGGCACCAAGTGCAGTGGTACTCTTTCCTGTCCTGTCTTTGTAAGGCCCTCTGCCATGTTCCATACTATTGACTGCCCTGTTCTTGACCATGTCCTTTCTGGTTCTTCCCTGACTCTTCTGTTTGTTTCATCTTTTCTCCTAATCCTATGTTTATCGAAAAGGGTCATTTTTTACCTAGTGGAGTAAACTCTCTGGTCATATCACTTGTCCATCTTAAAAATAATTTTATTAGTCTTTTATCACTAATAATTTTAGAAGCTCTTTATAGAAGTTTTGTTTTTGATGTAAGTTGCAAATATTCTTTCTTGGGTTTTTCACTTGTCTTTTTCCTTTGCTTTTGGTGTGCCTATTGTTTTTTAATCATACAAAAGCATTTTACTTTATGTTGTTGAATTTGTCAGTCTTTTTTCTTTTTGAATCTGAATTTCAACCCACTCTCTGGTTTTAAAAAATTGCATCTCGTTTTTCTTCAGTTACATCATTTCATTTCAGTTAAGCATGCTCCTATTCCAAAAGAATTTAAGATAGACTCTGAAGATACATGCTGAAGGATTAAAAAATAAGAGAAAATGAAGTAGAAAGTCCACTAAATTGCATATGGGATTTTAATATAAAGCAATTTTAATTCAATGGGGAATATATAGGTTTTCTAAAATGCTATTAGACTATCCAGATAGCGATATGGAAAAATATGAAGTTAAATTTGTTATCACAGTCTATATAAGAATAAATTCCAAACAGATCAGAGATTTATTGACATTATTAGCATGAATGAAAAAGTGTTTTTATATTAAAAAAGGAGAGCACTTGACCTGCTCTCTAAAATCCTTAAATGTCAATCATGTTAAATAAAAATATAATTGGAAAACAGACTATATCCAGAAATTGTTAACAGGCTTATAGCAGAACCAAATCAGCTGAGAACTACAAGAAAAGCTAGACTGAAAAAAGCCCAAAAGTCTGTTGAAGGTACTGGAAAGTTACCAAGTCAGTACTTGAGGGTCCACAACTTAGGAGAGGAGAGAAACTCAATCAGGTGAGCCAAATATTAACTCTGGTTTTATTTTTGAGACAGTTTCTAATTGAGAAAGGTAGAGAAGTCAAGCAGAAAGCAGCTCTCAAAAGTCAGAGAATCAGAGTAAAGCTTTAGACAGTCTCATGGGGCTGGTCAAGCAGGAGACTCCGTTGCTACTAAGAGAGTTGAGTTGGTAATTGAAGGCCTTGTATCTTTTTTTTTTTTTTAATTGACGTATAGTTGATTTACAATGCTATGTTAGTTTCACATGTAAAGCAAAGTTATTCAGTTATACATATATGTATTCTTTTTCATCTTTTCCATTATAGGTTATTATGGGATATTGCATATAATTCCTTGTGCTATGTAGTAGAAATTTGTTTATTTGTTTTATATGTAGTAGTTTGTATCTGCTGCTGCTGCTAAGTCGCTTCAGTCGTGTCCAAGTCTGTGCGACCCCATGGACTGCAGCCCACCAGGCTTCTCCGTCCATGGGATTCTCTAGGCAAGAACACTGGAGTGGGTTGCCATTTCCTTCTCCAAAGCATGAAAGTGGAAAGTGAAAGTGAAGTTGCTCAGTCACGTCCAACTCTTAGGGACCCCATGGACTGCAGCCTACTAGGCTCCTCCATCCATGGGATTTTCCGGGCAACATATCTGCTAATCCCAAACTCCTACTTTATCCTCCCCCAACCACTTTCCCCTTTGAGAACCACAAGTTTGTTTTCTATGTCTTTGAGTCTGTTTCTGTTTTGGAAATAAGTTCATTTGTATCATGTTTTAGATTCTATGTGTAAGTGATATCGTATGATATTTGTCTTTCTCTAATTTACTTCACTTCGTATGATAAGCTCTAAGTCCATCTGTGTTGCTGCAAATGGCATTATTTCATTTGTCGTCTTCTTCTATTTTTTATTATTACTGTTCAGTCACTCAGTTGTGTCTGACTCTTTGCGATCCCATGTGCTGCAGCATGCCAGGGTTCCCTGACCATCACCAACTCCTGGAGTTCACTCAGACTCACATCCATTGAGTCAGTGATGCCATCCAGCCATCTTGTCCTCTGTTGTCCCCTTCTCTTCCTGCCTTCAATCTTTCCCAGCATCAGACTGAATTTTTTTTATAGCCGAGTTGTATTCCATTGTATGTATCAGATCAGATCAGATCAGATCAGATCAGTCGCTCAGTCGTGTCCGACTCTTTGCGACCCCATGAACCGCAGCACGCCAGGCCTCCCTGTCCACCACCAGCTCCCGGAGGTCACTCAGACTTGCATCCATCGAGTCAGTGATGCCATCCAGCCATCTCATCCTCTGTCGTCCCCCTTCTCCTCCTGCCCTCAATCCCTCCCAGCATCAGAGTCTTCTCCAATGAGTCAACTCTTTGCATGAGGTGGCCAAAATACTGGAGTTTCAGCTTTAGCATCATTCCTTCCAAAGAAATTCCAGGATTGATCTCCTTCAGAATGGACTGGTTGGATCTTCTTGTAGTCCAAGGGACTCTCAAGAGTCTTCTCCAACACCACAGTTCAAAAGCATCAATTCTTGGGCGCTCAGCCTTCTTCACAGTCCAGCTCTCACATCCATACATGACCACAGGAAAGACCATAGCCTTGACTAGGCGAACCTTTGTTGGTAAAGTAATGTCTCTGCTTTTGAATATGCTATCTAGGTTGGTCATAACTTTCCTTCCAAGGAGCAAGCGTCTTTTAATTTCATGGCTGCAGTCACCATCTGCAGTGATTTTGTAGCCCAGAAAAACAAAATACATACGTTGTATGTGTATATATATATATATGCTATGCTATGCTAAGTCACTTCAGTCGTGTCCGACTCTGTGCGACCCCATAGATGGCAGCCCACCAGGCCTCCCTGTCCCTGGGATTCTCCAGGCACACACACACATACCATATCTTTATCAATTCATCTGTCAATGGATATTTAGGTTGCTTCCATGTCTTGACTATTGTAAATAGTGCTGCTGTGAACATTGGTGTGCATGTATCCTTTTCAACGAGTTTTGTCTAAATATATGCCCAGGAGTAGGATAGCTGGATCATATGGATCAAAAAACTAAAACTCTATTTTTAGTTTTTTAAAGAACTTCCATGTACTCTTCTCCATAGTGGCTGCACAAATTTGCATTCCCACCAACAGTGCAGGAGGATTCCCTTTTCTCTATACCCTCTCTAGCATTTATTATCGACTTTTTAATGATTGCCATTCTGACTGGTGTGAGGTGTATCTCATTATAGTTTGGATTTGTATTTCTCTAATAATTAGTGATGTTGAGCATCTTTTCATGTGCCTGTTGCCCATCTGTATGTCTTCTCTAGATAAATGTCTGTTTGGGTCTTCTGCCCATTTTCTGACTGGGTTGCTTGCTTTTTTGTTATTGAGTTGTATGAGCTGTTTGAATATTTTGGAAATTAAGCCCTGTTGGTCTCATTGTTTGCAAGTATTTTCTCCCAGCCCATAGGTTGTCTTTTCATTTTATTGATGGTTTATTTTGCTGTGCAAGTTTGATTAGGTCCCATTTATTTATTTTTGCTTTTATTTCCATTGCCTTGGGAGACTGACCTAAGAAAACATCACTACGATTTATGTCAGAGAATGTTTTGCCTATGTTCTCTTCTAGGAGTTTTATGGTGACATGTCTTATATTTAAGTCTCTAAGCCACTTTGAGTTTATTTTTGTGTATGGTGTGAGGGAGTGTTCTAACTTCATTGATTTACATGCAGCTGTCCAGCTTTCCCAACACCACTTGCTGAGGAGACTGTCTTTTTTCCATTGTATATTCTTGCCTTCTTTGTTGAAGATTAATTGACCATAGGTGTGGAGGGACTCATATCTTACACAGAAGGGACAGGCAGAACAAGGACCCCGATAGTCTTGAGCTGTTTATTTCTTAAAGCAGATGCCAATTTCTAAGTAGTCTAGGAGAAGCTAAGCAAAAAACAGCAGTCAAGAGGCTAACTAAATAGATCTTTTAGCAGTTTTATGGTGCTGGGGAGATTAAAAGTGGAGGGATGGAATTGGTTTTCAGTTGAGACTGCTGAAGGACTATACCAAACGTTATAAAGATGGAAACAGACCAAGATTATCTTTATTGTTGTTGTTCAGTTGCTCGGTCGTGTCTTTGCGGCTCCATGGACTGCAGCATGCCAGGTTTCCCTGTCCTTCACCATCTTTACAAAGACTGAAAGCCAGCCTTGAAAACACCGGTTGGATTAACCCCTTTAACTGCCTTGTTGTTTATTTGCTAAGTCGTGCCCTGCTCTTTGCAGCCTCATGGACTGCAGCACACCAGGCTTCCTGTTCTTCACTATCTCCTGGAGTTTGCTCAAGCTCATGTCCATTGAGTCAGTGATGCCACCTAACCATCTCATCCTTTAATTGCCTGCCAAAGCTAAAGACTCATTTAAAATCTACACGTTTTTATACAAAAAGCATTCAGTCACAAGTTACCAGGCCTACCAAGAGGAAAAATAGACACTAGAAACAGATAAATCAGATGTTGACATTATCAGACATGATTTAAAATATTAATAATTATAAATGTGTTCAAGACACATTGGACAAAATATCATCAAATTAAATATAGCAATGTATAAGAAGAAAAATACAGGTGACCCTTGAATAACATGGGTTTGATCTACATGGGCCAATAACATACTGATTTTTCCCAATCAATATAGCACTACACGATCATGGTTGGTCAAGTCTGTGGTTGTAAAACTGTGGATGTGGAAAGCTGACTATAAAGCTGTATGAGGCTTTTTGACTGTGTAGGGGGTTGGCTGTATGAGGCTTTTTGACTGTGTAGGGGATTGGCAGTCTTAACCCCCACATAGTTCAAGGACTAATTGTATGAATGTATTATAAGCAAATCATATTTTTTCCAGGAGTGTAAATTAATCCATCTGCCAATGCAGGGGATGCAAGAGATGCTAGTTGGATCCCTGGGTCAGGAAGATTCTTCAGAGGAGAAAATGGTAATCCACTCCAGTATTCTTGCCAGGAGAATCCCATGGACAGAGGAGCCTGGTGGGCTACAGTCCATGGGATCACAAAGAATTGGACATGATTGAGCAACTGAGCACATGTGCTCACAAGTTAACATTTCCAAGTAAATCATGTCATTCACCACAGCAGCAAAAAGAAAGAATTTAAAAAAATAGGCATATCTCAATAGTTGCACCAAAATCTTTTGACAGAATTCAGCATCCATTTGTGAGAAGTCAGCAAGCAAAAAGTAGACAGGAACTGCCCTGATCTGACAATGTGTCTCCATGAGAAATCTACCCCAAATAGACTCAGTGGTGGTCTGTTGAAAGCAAGAAGGGATGGCTATTATCCCCACTTCTGTTCACTGTTTTGCTGGACATTCTAGCCAGGAAGATAAATAAATAATAGGTACAAACACTGGACAGGAAAATGTAAACTTTATTATTTGTAGAGAACATGATTACCTAGAAAATCTAAAAGAATGTACAACTAAGTTATGAGAATGGATAAGTAAATTTAACAAGGTCCCTGAAGAAATTGTATAAAAGTCAATTGTATTTCTAGTCAGCAGCAATTAAAGAAAAAAAGAAAATTTGAAGGATGCTTTTACAACACCATTTAAGAAAACATCAAATACAATATCATCTATTAACTGTGTAATGAATCAGGCCAAAACTGAGTAGTTTGAAATACCCATTTTATTTGTTCTCAAATCTGTGAGTCAGCAATTTGGACTGGACTTAGCTAGGTGCTGTGTTTGCTGGGCTCACCTGTAGTTATTGATGTAACTGCAGTCACCTGCCAGTCAACTGAGACCAAACAGTTGTAAGGTGACCTTATGACCCTGTCAGGCGCTTGTTGTTGGCTGTCAACAGAACCCCCTTCCACGTGGTCTCTGGTTTTCAAGGAAGCTAGTCTTGGCCTCCTCACATTGTGGAAACATCAAAATGGACGAAGGAGATGCTCCAAGATTTCTTGAGGCCAAAGCTCAGAGATTGCTCAGTGTTACTTAGGTGGCATTTTATTGTTTAAAGTGAATTATAAGATCAATGCAGACTCAGGTGAAGGGGAAATAGACTTCATTAATGGTAGAAGATGCAAAGAATTTGTGGCCATTTTTACTGTACCAATTGATGCCTAGGAATAAATCCAGCAGTGTATACAAGACCTCTGCACAGAAAGCAATGAAATATTACTGAGAAAAAATTTTTAAATGAATAGATAAAGGGATGTACCTCATTAATACACTGGAAGATTGAATATTGTAAAGTTGTCATTTCTCAAATTGATGTATAGATTCAATACAATCATTATGAAAAATCTAGCAATTTTTGTGTGTGGCAGATTGACAGGCTGATTCTGAAATTTACCTGGAAAGTGTAAAATGTAGCCAAAAATTCTGAAGAAAAAAGAACAGAGTTGAAGAGCTTACTATTAGACTTCAAAATTATTATAAAATTACAGTAATTAAGACAGTGTGGTATTGGCAGAAGACAGGGCAAAATGAGAATCCAGAAACAGACACATGAGTACAGTCACTTGACTTATGACAGAATTGCATTGTACTACAATAAGGGCAAGGATGACCCTTCAATAAATATTATGAAGATGATAAGATACCTCCCTGGAAAGAATACGCCTTGATCTCTGCTTTCAATAAATATATATATTGTCATATTCAAGTAGGTTGTAGATTTGATGTGAAGAGTAAAACAATAAAAATTCTACAAGTAAATATATGCAAATATCTCTGACCTTAGTGTAGATAATTTCTTAACTACAACATAGAACGTTCCTATCATAAAGGGAAAGATTGTTAAGTTGGATTTCATTAAAACTAAGAATATTTGCTGTCAAAAAGCACCAAAGAGTGGTAAGACAAGTCACGGAATGGGAGAGGATATTTGCAATGCATTTATGAAACAGACTTGTATACAGAATGTATAAGAAGAACACCTACAAAACTATAAGGAAAAAACAGACAATCCACTGTGCAAATGAAAAAAAGCCTTGAGTAGGCACTTAACAAAAAAGTATATCCACAAGGCTGATGTGTATATTATCAGGTGCTTAATCTCATCCTTGAACAAGAAAATGGAAGTTAAAATCACACAGAGTTAGCATTACACACCCATCAGAACATTTGTTTTTAAAAAGCTTTCTATACCAAGTATTGGTGAGGATGTCACCTAACAGGAAATTTTATAGGCTGCTTCAGGGGAGCCAAACCAGTTCAGCTGCTTTGGAAAACTGTTTGGCAGCATAGGCTAAGGTTGAACATATATATTCTTTATGACCCAGCAGTTCCACTCCCAGGTAGATATTAAAAAAAAAAAAAAAAAAAAGATGTGTACAAATGTGCCCCAAAAGACACATCCAAGAATGTTCATAACAGCACTATTCATAAAAAAAAAAGTTGGAAACAGCACAACTGTTCATCAACAGCAGTGGTTAAATAAATTGTGTTTTATTCATATGTTGGAATAGTGCATAGCACTGACAGTTATATTTAAACTGCAGCTGTGTGCAACGACCTAGTGACTTTCACAGACTTAACGTTGATGTCAGAAGCCACATGCAACCAAGTCCATACTGATGATTGCATTTAGATAAAATTCAAAGCAGGAAAAACTCATCTGTAATGATAGAAGTCAAGACACAGTTGACCTTAGGGAACAAAGGAGTCATGACAAAGAGTTCACAGGCGGGTGGGTGCTTCCAAGATGGGGATAATAACCACCTTTCTGGTCTAGGTGGTGGTTACTTGGTTGTGTTTTCTGTTCAGTCGCTCAGTTGTGTCTGACACTTTGTGACCCCATGGACTGCAGTACACCAGGTTTCCCTGTCCATCACCAACTCCCGGAGTTTGCTCAAACTCATGTCCATTGAGTCAGTGATGCCATCTAACTATCTTGTCCTCTGTTCCTCTTCTCCTCCTGCCTTCAATCTTTACCAGCATTGGGGTCTTTTTAATGAGTCAGCGCTTTGCATCAGGTGGCCAAAGTATTGGAGCTTCAGCTTCAGCATCAGTCCTTCTAATGAATATTCAGGATTGATTTCCTTTAGGATGGACTGGTTTGATCTCCTTGCAGTCCACGGGACTCTGAAGAGTCTTCTCCAACACCACAGCTCAAAAGCATAAATTCTTTGCTGTTCAGCCTTCTTTATGGTCCAACTCTCACATCTGTACATGACTACTGGGAAAACCATAGATTCGACTATACAGACCTTTGTCAGCAAAGTAACATCTCTGCTTTTTAATATGCTGTTTGGATTTGTCATAGCTTTTCTTCCAAGGAGCAAGCATCTTTTACTTTCATGGCTGCAGTCATCATCTGCAGTGATTTTGGAGTCGAAGAAAATAAAGACTGTCACTGTGGTTGTGTTTACTTGAAGAAAAATTATTGAACCATTCATTTCATGAGTACACCTTTCCATGAGTGGTATATTTCAGTCAAAAAGTAAAACATGGGACTTGCCTGGTGGTCCAGTGGTTGAGAATCTGCCTTCCAGTACAGGGGGACAGGGGTTGATCCTTGGTTGGGAAGCTGGGGTCCCAGATGCTTCATGGCCAAAATACCACAACATAAAATCAATATTGTAATAAATTCAATGAAGACTTTAAAAATGGTCTGCATTAAAAAATCTGGAAAAAAAAAGAAACAAAGTAAAACATGACAAACATATAGATCCAAAACAGATCATAAAGAATTATGCTGTGAAGCTAAAGTATTTATTTCTATGTGATAATATGTTACTTTGGATGATACGTGTGTGTGTGTGTGTGTGTGTGTGTGTGTGTAGTGTACTTCTTCCTAATGTTTACCTGGAAAATCCTTATTTATGAATATCATAATCTTGACTCCCATTGGAAAGTTGACATGACTTGTAGCTTTCATGGAATCCAGAATTACAGTACCGTGGAAGGCCGTCGTATGGCTGAAGTGTGTTGTTGCCTTTCTTCCCTAACTAGGCCCTGAAAAGCACCTTGGGATTTCCACTGATTCGATTTGAAGATGCTGTGATCAATCTGGATCCATTCACTCGAGTGCATCCCTATGAGACCAAGGACTTCATCATCAATGATATCCTCAAACATTTCCAGGAGGTGAGCCTTGGAGTGGTACTCGGTGGCTGGAGCACGAGCAGAATGCTTCTTTTAGTAGTTTAGGAATTCTGGTTACTGAGACATTACTGCCAACAGCCCAGCTGAACATTTCAGCCCTGACCATTGTGTTACGGGGTCAGGTCACAGCCCATGAAGTCCACGCACATCATAAAAATACCCAAACAGTGCCTCTGACTTATAAGCTGTTAGTCTTGTTTCTTAGAACTAGTCTCAGGAGCTTCCACTAGATCAGTCACAACTCTTACCAAGAGTTTAATTGATGCTTTCATGATAACACAAGACTGAACTCTGTTTACCGGGCATGGGCTTACTTTCAACAACCACACCAGTGTTCTTGGAACATATGAGATCCTGCCCTAGAGTTGAACTTAAATTTTTTTTTAATCAAGTTGGAGATTTTCCATTTTGCATTTATTATCCTGACTGCAAAGAACAAAATGCAAAGCCAACACATACAGACTCTTCGATGACTACATAGGTCAAGATCATATCAAACTTATTAGCTATCAGAGGTGAAGTATGTCCTGTTCTTGTTGCTGTCTCTCCCTCTCCCTCCTTCCTTCCTTGACCTTGCTCACTGGTGATGTTTCTACTGCACTGTGAGGAGGATGGGATAGTGGATGTCACTGGACAGTGGAGTCAGGCTGTGGAGGTTCAGGAGATTGGGGGTGCAGGGTAGGTCTGAGCTTGCCTGCTCTATGCATACCGCCTGCTCCACAGACTCCGAGGGGCTCCACATCCCTTCCTCACTTTCCTTTTAAGATTCTCTCTGCTTTTTGTTGATTCCACATTTATAGAATGATGGAAAGGAGAGTGCGATGTGTGTACTAATAAATTCTTGTAGAGTCTTTCCTGTTTCATAGCTTTTTTCTTCTACATGGCTTTGAAGAGTACATATGAGAGTATTGAGGATAACCTCTGGGATGTGTATTAGGAGAGGTTTAGGGTGGAGCTTAGGAAGGGCAGGAGCTCACAGTTGATGAGAAATAAAGGGCAATTGGTGGTGGGAATGGAGGACAAGACTGATTTATAACCTTTTTGCTTGGGACATTCAACCTGCAAATATAAAAAGAGGCTGGTCTTTTTTTCTCTCCCTGCTCCATTTGACAGGAACTCCTTAGTCAGGCAGCCCGGATCTTGGGGTCGGTGGACTTCCTTGGAAACCCCATGGGGCTTTTGAATGACGTTTCTGAAGGGGTGACTGGACTGATAAAGTATGGAAACGTTGGGGGCCTTATCAGAAATGTTACCCATGGAGTATCAAATTCTGCTGCCAAGGTAAGGAAATGGAGGTGTAGTTCCACTGGAATCAGCCTCAAGAGTCCTCTCCATTACTGTGGTTCTTTTATAATGAATAGGTTGTGAAAGTTGCATGCACGGCCTGGGCTTCACTGCCCGCCTGCCCTGTCATCCCCTCACCTCCTGTAACCAGGCCCCGGCCCGCTGAGCGCACCTCTGCACTGCCTCTGCTTCCTCCTCTCCGTCCCCACTGCCTCTGTCCATGTGCTGGTTGTCTGTTTCCAGGGCCACTGTCATAGCCTCCTGGCCCTGGACTTCACAACAGCTTTCACAGTGCTGCCAGCATGAGCTCACTTCTTATTTTATTTATGTAAGGATTTTTTCATGTGGACCATTTTTAAAGCCTTTATGGAATTTGTTGCAGTATTGCCTCTGTTTTGGATTTTTGACCTCGAGGCATGTGAGATCCTAGCTTCCCAATGAGGATCAAACCCTTGCCCCCTGCGTTGCAAGGTGAAGCCTTAAACACTGGACCACCAGGGACATCCCTGAACTCTCTTTTTAAAACGTAGTTTGATTGTGCCATTCTTCTGCCTAAAATCTACCAGTTATTCCGCACAGCTCACCGGATAAAATCCAAACTGAGGTACAGCCTTCCAGAGTGAAGTGAGCCTCTAAGTCACCTGCAGGATGGCAACAATGTGATTCTCCTGTGTCTTGTGCTCTAGTTGGCTTTTTTGTGCATTGGCTTCCTGTTTAGTGCCATCGTGTTATTCCACAGTTTAATTTTTGGCGGAAGCTGACTTTATATGTGAAGCTGGAAAAGGTGAAGGTAGTTGAAGGTGGTGGGGAGGGGGGTTGCCATTTCATAACATACAAAACGCATCTAAAGACTCTGCTTCCCTCCCCTTCCTGTCAGCTCACAGTAGAGTCCTTTTAGAGACTGTCCTTTTCATGAATGAACGAGCATTGGGGAAGCACCTGTACTCCCCACTTGTTTGCTGTAGTGCATCGCCGTGGCAAAGTCACAGGCCCATTTGTGTCATGACCATGATGATGATGGCTTCACTGCAGAGAGCCATTCAGGTGCCACGTGGGAATTCGTGATGATAAGCAGGGGAGGAGATGGAATTGAATAGCCAACATTTCTGTGTTGCGAAACACTCTTGGTAACAGTGTACGCAAGTTGGGAATTTATTCCTGTTTTCCACACTCTTTCCTAGAGATCATGGTCCTTTGATCAGATCAGTTTCTTCAGTACCGGCAGATCTCTTTTTATTGCGCCTCACAGATTGTTTACAGTTGTGTACAAATTGAAGGCTTGTGGCAGGCCTGCGTGTCCAGCAAGTCTGTCAACACCATTTTTCCAACAGCATCTGGTCACTTTGTGTCTCTGTCACATTTGGTAATTCTTGAAATACTTCAGTCTTCTTCATTATGATTATATTTGTTGTGGTGATAAGTGATCTTTGATGTTAATTTTGCAAAAAGATTATGATTCACTGAAGACTTGGATGGTGGTTAGCATTTTTTAGCAATAAGGTATTTTAAAAATGAAGATAGGTGCCTTATATTTTTAGACACAGTGCTGTCGTGCACTTGATCAACTGCACTATAGTATAAACATGACTTTATGTTCATTGGGAAATCAAAAAATCTGTGCAACTCACTTTATTGCAATATTTGCTTTATTGTGGTGATCCAGATTGAAACCCACAGTCTTTCTGAGGTATGCCTGTGCTGGACTTAAGAGTTAAACCAGAACAAAATGTACTGTTTGACTTGTGGTTCAAAACAGGCAGTACTCTTACTTTTAGAGAAAGGGTGTAATATAGAGAAGCAAGAGACTTTCTAAATCATGGTTTAGAAACACACCCAGGGTCAAAGTCTAAATGACTCTGCACATTTCTGCCTTGAATCATTGCCTCTGCTGCCCTTGGACCTTCACCCCTGACAGCAACATAAAAGTGGGACAGGTTCCTCAATGTTCTCTTAGCTAGTGAACTGGTTATAAACTTATATACTTAACATGTTTACTTCTGTACACCTGTAGCTTATATAACTTTGTGCATCAGCTATACTTCAAAAAAAAATTTAATGTAAATGCTTAGTTTAAGGATCTTACTTAATTTTTTAAAACTAATTAACATAGGACAGTGTCTTTGTTTTTATACTTCGTTTTTTACTTTTGTTCCCCCGGGCTTTGTTTTCACTTGAAAAATACAAGACACATCATTTATTTAGAGGTCTTCCTTAACCTGGAATATGCCCTAACATTATGGCTTACTGTGAAAATAAAGTGAAGTATGACATTACAAAAATTTTGGAAAACACAGAGAAAGGGGTTTTCATTTTGACTCTGGTTTGCATCAGTGTAAAATCTTTAGACTTTGGTCACCAGGAAACCACTGTGCTGTGCTAAGTTGCTTTACACGGAAGATCATGGCATCCGGCCCCATCACTTCATGGGAAATAGATGGGGAAACAGTGGAAACAGTGTCAGACTTTATTTTGGGGGGCTCCAAAATCACTACAGATGGTGACTGCAGCCATGAAATTCAAAGACGCTTACTCCTTGGAAGGAAGGTTATGACCAACCTAGATAGCATATTCAAAAGCAGAGACATTACTTTGCCAACAAAGGTTCATCTAGTCAAGGCTATGATTTTTCCTGTGGTCATGTATGGATGTGAGAGTTGGACTGTGAAGAAGGCTGAGCGCTGAAGAATTGATGCTTTTGAAGTGTGGTGTTGGAGAAGACTCTTGAGAGTCCCTTGGACTGCAAGGAGATCCAACCAGTCCATTCTGAAGATCAGCCCTGGGATTTCTTTGGAAGGAATGATGCTAAAGCTGAAACTCCAGTACTTTGGCCACTTCATGCGAAGAGTTGAGTCATTGGAGAAGACTCTGATGCTGGGAGGGATTGGGGGCAAGAGGAGAAGGGGACGACAGAGGATGAGATGGCTGTATGGCATCACTGACTCGATGGACGTGAATCTGAGTGAACTCCGGGAGTTGGTGATGGACAGGGAGGCCTGGCGTGCTGCGATTCATGGGGTCGCAAAGAGTCGGACACGACTGAGCGACTGATCTGATCTGAAGTTGCTTTAGTCATGTCTGACTCTGTGTGACCATAGCCCATGAGGCTCCTCTGTCCATGGGATTCTCCAGGAAATAGTACTGGAGTGGGTTGCCATGCCCTCTTCCACAGGATCTTCCCAACCCAGGGACTGAACCCATTGTCTCTTAACGTCTCCTGCATTGGTAGGCAGGTTCTTTACTACTAGTGCCAGCTGGGAAACCATTAACACCCTTGAAATGAAAACCAGTGTCTTATGGTCTACAGGGGGTGGGTCTCAGGCTGGGAGAGCCACACTCCGTTGGGCCAGTTTGGCCATTAGGACCCTCTGGCTACCTTGTGGTTGAGAATGAAGATGTGGGGAATTTGCCCCAACTCCCCATGGGTGAGACTGTGGGTGCCTTTCTCCAGAGTTTCTCTGCAACATCCCCATGGAAAGGGTCGGCCCTTTCTTTAATTCTCTCTCATTCAGGGCCATCTCATTCATCTCCTGGTTCTTCTGTTTCCCCTGGAAAAACTATTTTTGAAGCTTGAGGGTCAGCATGAGAATATAGCTTGAGCAGAAGGGAAAGCAGAATACTTCTTGCCTCTGTTCTCACCCCTGAGTCTATCCAAAGGCCTGGGTGGCAGTGTGCCTATGTTTGCTGTGCTTTATCTTGTTGTTGGATTTGCATAAGGGTACTTGAGTGGGAACCCTGCCTCCCATAGGGTTGGTGTCCTTCTTCATGTTTTTTGCCTTTAGTGAGCTAATCAGAATGGGGCATCACAGACTGCTACTCAGAGGAATAGCTGTGTAATTTATTTTGATACCCCAAACCCTGGATGTGCTATGGCAATTAGTCCACATTATCTATCATGAGAAAGCAAAGAAACTTAAAATTACCACTTCCTTTTGGAAATGGTAGTGTCAAAGAACAGGTCTGTCTGCTGAATGCCCATTCAGGTCATCTGTGATTCTGCATGTATGCAATTTGGCTGCAGATCTCTGTTTTCTTGTAGTTTTGTGGGTTGCAATCAGACCTTTCATGTTGCTTTGGGGGAATGTTTTGTTTGCTTTTCTGTGTATACAAAAAGAGTTTAAGGAAGTGCAAATGACCACAGTAATCAACTGTTGGCCTGTGGGAAGTATTCCTTTAAAGAGTGCCTGAGTTCCAGTGATTAAAGAACGGGGTCAGACAAGGCAGAACTGTACCTCACCAAGCCCCCTCCCACCAGCCCCTCTTGGCTGCAAAGTCCAAAGGGCTTGGTTTAGTAGGCTTTGGATGGAGTGAAATAGCCCCATAAACCTCTTAAAATTAATTATAAATATTGTGTGTGTGTGTTTTCCTGAAACAAAGATCTGAAGTTTTTATTGGATTGTCAGAGAGCTTCATGCCTCTTGAGATCTTTTTTTTTTCTCTTGAGATCATAAGTCACTATTGCAGACATAGGGTTGAGTGCTGAAGGCACCTAGTAGTCAGAAAACCTGGGTTCTGCCCATCCCTGCCTTTAAATAACCTACCTCTCTGTCTGTCTCAAGAGATTTTAGTTTTTTGTTTTTGTTTTGTTTAACCTGTAAGAAGGTGTCGGTACTTTCCCTTGTCTTCACTGACCCAAGGAGCAAAGGAGATGAAGAGGTAACAACCCTCTCCCTCGAGTTGAAAGGAAAATCGTTCTGTCATAAGAAGGTAATAGATCTGCAGGTCTTAGTTGTCTGTGGTAGATAAGGATTCTTCACAGAACATTTTTAATCTCCGGTCTATCATGTCCACGTCTGGAATTTCTCATTATATTTTAAACTTTTGTTTACCTTATTTACTGTTAGCATCAAGGAGCTACAACTAGGAGATAATCTCTGCCTTTTATCCCCTTTATTTCTCTTAGCCTCTTCTGGTCTCCAAACCCCCAGAAATCACCTATGGATTCCAGATCAAAGGTGATATGATTTAGGGTTAGCCACCGAGCTGTGAGCATCTGTCCATGATCCCTTTGCCTAGATCTTGACAAAAGAACTCTCACCCTTTGAGTAGAACCTCAGAGATCTGATCCTGTTCCTAAGGCCATGACAAGATGGTTGCTCCTGGAATCCTTTATAGGAATATGATTTATTTAAGAAAAGTACAGCATTTCAAATTCTAAAACCTTGTCAGAGGAGCAGGTTTCTCTCTGCAACATGAATGAAAAAAGCATACTTTTCCCTTGTTGGGTGTCATTTGAATATAAGACCCTCTAACCTCTCTGAAAGCCAGAGAATTCATGGCAGGGGGACATCCATTGAACAAATTTCCTCTCTTAAGACTCTCATTCCCTTCTCTCTCTAATTATTTTGTGATTATTTTCATTATTTATAGGAAAATTGCATAGTTATTCTTAATTTTTTTTTAAGTTCTTTGTAAACTAAGAAAGTCTCAGATGTTAATAGTAGAACAAATGATTCCATTCTCTTTTCTGCCCCTGTAGAAACTCAGTGTTTTCTCTGCACAGCTGTCATCTGGTCTTCCTAAGGGAAGAAAGCCAATAGCATAATTTCTTCCAGCAAAGGAGTGGAGTACTTTTGATCATCATCATCTGCTCTGTCCCACTTTCCATCCCTCTCTCTGTGTCCTCATCAAGGCAATATAAGATGCTCTTCATCTTGGGTACTTTTCTGATCCCAGTAATGTTTTGACTCTACACTCATGAATGCAAATATTTTAATAATTTTCTCTGTAAAAAAATTAATTTATATATTTTTAATTGGAGGATAATTTCTTTACAATTTTGTGTTGGTTTCTGTCATACATCAACATGAATCAGCCATAGGCATACATATGTCCCCTCCCTCTTGAACTTCCTTCCCACCTCCCACCCCATCCCACCCCCCTAGGTTGTCACAGAGCACTGAGTTGAGCTCCCTGTGTCGTGCAGCAAATTCCCACTATCTGTTTTACATAGGGTGATGTATATGTTTCAATGCAACTGTCTGAGTTTGTCCCACCCTCTCCTTCCCCAACTGTGCACACAGACTGTTCTCTCTGCCTGCATCTCTGTTGCTACCCTGCAGGTAGGTTCATCAGTACCATCTTTCTAGATTCCATATATATGCGTTAATATAGAATATTTGTTTTTCTCTTTGTGACTTCTTGTTCAGTCACTAGTCATGTCCGACTCTTCGTGACCCCATGGAGTGCAGTACACCAGGCTTCCCTGTCCTTCACTGTCTCTCAGAGTTTGCTCAATTCATGTACATTGCATCAGTGATGCTATATAACCATTTCATCCCCTACTGCCCCCTTCTCTTCTGGCCCTCAATCTTTCCCAGCATCAGGGTCTTTTCCAACAAGTCAGCTTTTTGCATCAGTTGGCCAGAGTATTGGAGCTTCAGCATCAGTCCTTCCAATGAATATTCAGGATTGATTTACCTTAGGATGAACTGCTTTGGTCTCTTTTCTGTCCAAGAGACTCTCGAGAGTCTTCTCTGGCACCACAATTCAAAAGCATCCATTCTTCAGCACTCAGCCTTCTTTATGGTCCAGCTGTCACATTTGTCCATGACTACTGGAAAAACCATAGCTTTGACTACATGGACCTTTGTCAGCAAAGTGATGTCTCTGCTTTTTGATACACTGTCTAGGTTTGTCATAGCTTTCCTTTCAAGGAGCAAGTGTCTTTTAATTTCATGGCCGCAGTCACTACTCATTGTGATTTTGGAGCCTAAGAAGAGAAAATCTGTCACTGCTTCTACTTTCTCCCCTTCTATTTGCCATGAAGTGATGGGACTTGGTGCCACTGTCTTAGTTTTTTGAATGTTGAGTTTTAAACCTGCTTTTCCATCCTCCTCTTTCACTCTCATCAATAGTTCTTCTTCAGTTAGTTCTTCTTCACTTTTGGCCAATTAGAGTGGTATCATCTGCATATTTGAGATTGTTGATATTTCTCCTGGCAATTTTGATTCCAGCTTGTGATTCATCCAGCCCGGCATTTCACATGATGTACTCTGCATGTACTTTCTGACTGACTTCACTCCATAATAGGCTCTAGGTTCATCCACCTCATTAGAACTCACTCAAATGCACTCCTGTTTATGGCTGAGTAATATTCCATTGTATATATGTAACACAACCTCTTTATTCATTCATCTGTCAATGGACATCTAAGATGCTTGCATCTCCTTGCTGTTGTAAATAGTGCTGCAGTGAACATTGGGGTACGTGTGTCTTTTTCAGTTATAGTTTTTGCCTGTTTTTGACTAAAAGTTTTTTCATCAAAGTCAGTTTTTGTTCATGGAATTTAAATTTTTGTTCCATATTCACTAAAGGTTAGTTTTACTGATAACTTTTAGAGTTGTATGATGGGTTTATTTCTCTCTTTGACTTGGGAGCATTTAATTTCTATCAAACTCAGACTTCCCAGCTCAAATTCTACAGATCTAAATTTTTTTCAAGGAAATATGAATTTTCTCTTAGTTTTAGTTAATAACATTTTATTCTATATAGCTTTAGCCATTGTTTTATTGTTTTAAATCAGTTTTGTTTGTTGTAAATTGGATAAAGACCTAGTAGTTTTATATGTTTCTTGGTACAGGCAACATTAGTAGGAAAAAGATGCAGGAACAAGGTTGAAACTCCCTGTCTCTTTATGGAGAACATACTCACTTATAAACATTAATTGAACATCTTCTCTTTGTCAGGCCTTCTTCTAGGCTTCTTATATACATTGTCTTGTGTATGTTAAGCTCTATTCTTCAAATCAGGAAACTGAGACTTAAAGAGATTTTTTCAAGGTCGTGCAACTAGAAATGACAGAAATGATATGAAACCAAGTCCAGCTAATTCTAAAGACCTTGTTTTTTCCCCTGAATGTTGTTTCTCCTCTGTGTGTATGAAGCTTTCTTCCAGGCACTAGAGAGAACACAAAAAATTAATTACTGTTAGTTTTCCACCAGAAACTTATTACTTGACATCACTCGGTTAGCTTGTAAGATGACCACTGTCACATCACCTCTGTCATAAAGTAGGCTCTCAGGGAATGGTACTGGTTGTGGCCATTCTTGAGGCTACCCTGATGGCTCAGTGGTAGAGAATCCGCCTGCCAATGCAAGAGATGCAAGTTTGATCCCTGGGTTGGGAATATCCCCTGGAGGAGGAAATAGCTGATTCCAGTATTCTTGCCTGGGAAACCTCATGGACAGAGGAGCCTGGAGGACTACAGTCCATGGGGTCACAAAGAGTCAGACACAACTGAGTGACTAACACACATGAAGCAAGTGAAGTGGGAAAGAGAGAGTGGGAAATTGAGACTGGATAGTTCAGTGGGAAACCTAGCTAGCACTATAGATGGTATTTTGTTCTTTGGTCTTTTCTTAGGGTACCGTGTGTGGAGGACCCACTTCCCTTCTAAGAGAGCCTTTCACTGGCCTTTTGTGCCTACAAAATCAGATCTGGGCACAGCAGTGATCCAGTGGAAACCAGCTTGTGTCCGTGCACCCAGAGATTCTCAGCCAGCCCCTGCCACTAGCCAGCCTTCTATCATATATACTGTGACCTGATTGAGGGCAGAGAGGTCCATCTGCCTTTTGTTTAAGATAAACAGCATTTGTTTGTATTTGTTTTGTAGGCAGTCTATTTATAAGGCTCAACTGAGACTAAGCCACTGTTTATTCAAGGCAAAAGTTTTATCTTTGCACAAAAGAATGTACTGGAGTGCCTGACTGCATGGATTCTGAAGGGGAAAAGGCAATTTATGACTTGTATCTGTTTTTGTCATTATGTATGACTGCTCCATTTTATAGTTGAGCTGATTATCCCCATAATAGCTTTTCCATATACCTATAAGCAAGGAAGAGGTGAATGCCTTCTTATAAGCATTGGGGCTTTCGTGTGTTTAAGTTGGCATAAAACTTTAGGTTAAATGAAATTCACTTCAGACAGTGATCTATCCCTTTGAGAATGTAGAGTTTTCTATTTTCAAAACGACTTTGATCCGAAATAAGTCACCCAAGGGATTTCTTTTCCAGCCAAGAGGAGGTGCCTTGAAGTTGTTGTATATAGAGAAATGACTCAAATTCTTGGCAACAGAGCTTTTGTTTTATTTTCCTCTGATAACCTTGAATACTAAAATGATTCCCTTAGTCTGAGCTCTTTTTGGTTAGAGGCAAATAATTTTAGATGCTGAATGACCCAGCAGTGACCTATCCTAACTTGGTCAAACCTCAAATATTTGTGGGAATTGGAAGTGTGTTGGGCGGGGATGGGCAGGTCTGGTGGAGGCATGAGAATCCCACAAGTGGCCAGAATTTCCAGTCCATCCCCACCTGCCCCATTGAGCACCCTTGCTCCTAAAGGAGCCTGGTGAGTGGGGCTTAGCCTTCCTCTCAGTCCACCCTCATCAAGCAGCTTGGCCAGAAGTAAGAGGGAATGACACCACCATTGATGCTCTGTTTTTGAAACAGGAAGATTGGAAGAGTTTAAAACTTGTCTTCATTTCTTGGTCGTAGTTCAGTTAAGAGTCAGGTCGTTAGTTATCTTCTTAGACCAAACATCTCATGTTTCAGAGGAATTCACTCTGTCTTCCAACACTGTAGTCTATGGTGGTGGAAAAGTCTGCTCAGTTGCTAAATTGAAAAGAGAGGAAATATTTGTGGCCCCTGAAGAGTAGTGGTTTTCTACCCTCGTGTAAACATGGTGAGTAAAAGAATAATATGTTGAGGCTTTTCTTAGGTTGACCGGTTACCCCCAGAGAGGTGGTAGTTCATCTCTTTTCTGCATTTCAATCAGTATTTGGCCCCTCTTGAAAAATTGTGACGAACTGAAGATGAGACAAACTATAACCCATTTTTTTTATATATATAAACACATGACCATAGAACAAATCAAATTCTAATTCTTGGCAGTAAAAATCTGAACACTCACTCCGTTTGGAAGGTCCCTTCAGTTTTCTTTCCCTCTTTCTCCTTTGTAATTGTTATGTCTCTCTGAATTTTTGAAGAAAAGCTAAATCAAAGTGTTTTCTTAGGAGAAAGAGAGGATACTTTGGAATGCCATCCTTAAGAGTCAGAAAAGGATGTGGATAATAGAGCCATCATTTATTGGGTGGCTCCAGTATGTCAGGTAAGGAGAGGCTAGGAGCTTTGCAGATACTATCTCATTTAATTTTCACATGTACCTTCTAATAAGAAGGCAGGGTTATCTCTGCTTTACAGATAAGAAAAAGTAAGGTAAAGTCAATTACCTTAATTAAAGTTTATTAATTAAGGAATCATAAGTTTTAGGAAAAAGTGATTTGGAAGTCCGTATATTTTTTCTCCACATGATGCAGTTTCTCAAATATAACCCTCTACTAAACCCAACCATCGTAGAAGCTAAAACACCGGCAGTCGAAACTGCACTTTAAAGTAAAGCTCAAACAGTTCTCCATTCATTCTCAACTTTTCCCCTCTGTGTTAGACTTTGAGATTTTTCAACTGTGATTTTCAGGCTTTCTGAATTAATCTTTACTATTGAGGAATCCCTATTCTCAAGTAAAAGGATTGAAATGGGACAAAAAGATTGAAAGAGTTTTCCGTAACCAAACAGAAAGTGACTTAAAAGCATTTGCGGAAGCTGACTTTTACTGTCTGACACACTCCATGTGCTTCATTTAAGGTTTATTCAGATTTAAATAATTCAGTTTACACACATAGGCTTTTCCTCTGATTTGCTTGGGGAGCAGACCTTCAGGCCACCTCAGCGTGTGCTCCAGTAGCCAGTTTCCTCTAAATATACATGTGAAATTGTACTTTTGTTAAGCCATTTACTGAACTTTACTACTATAAGTATTTCTAAGCTAGTAGGCTGTCACTTTCTGAGATGGCAATGGCAACCCACTCCAGTACTCTTGCCTGGAAAATCCCATGGATGGAGGAGCCTGGTAGGCTGCAGTCCATGGGATGGCTAAGAGTCAGACACGACTAAGCGACTTCACTTTCACTTTTCACTTTCATGCATTGGAGAAGGAAATGGCAAGCCACTCCAGTGTTCTTGCCTGGAGAATCCCAGGGATGGGGGAGCCTGGTGGGCTGCTGTCTATAGGGTCGCACAGAGTCAGACACAACTGAAGCGACTTAGCAGCAGCAGCAGCAGGCTGTCACTTTAAGATATTTGGTTTTCAGCATAGAGGTCATGAAAATACGGAGATTGTGCTTTCCTACTATCAATTGAGGGCTTCCCTAGCAGCTCAGCGGTAAAGAATCTGCCTATCAATGCAAGAGACATAGGTTCGATCCCTGGGTTGGAAAGATTCCTTGGAGGAGGAAATGGCAATCCACTCCAGTTTTCTTGGCTGAGAAAAGCCCATGAACAGAGGAGCCTGGCGGGCTATACAGTCCATGGGTCACAAAAGAGTTGGACACAACTTAGTGACTAAACAACTATCAACTGAAGGCAGAAAATAAACTCACTCTCTCCAACAGTCCTTTTCTTTCCTTGCTCACTTCCCTTTACTCCAAAGTACAGCTCTTCACGTTTTGTGGAGGTGTTTGTGTCTCTGAATTCTGCTGGCACATTGGCTTTCAGATGCTTAGTGATAAACCATTGCTGCAGTTTAGAATCCGATGGAGAATACTGGGGGTGATGTGTTGTCCTGAGAGTTTGATGGTTGGCTATTTCTATTGACCTGATCTGAGCTTTGCTTCTTAAAGGAAAGGAGAAGTAAGGTTCCTTACTGGAATAATAATTTCACATTGTATTTGTCATGATTTTTAATTGTTGATGAAGGATTTATAGATATCTCATTCCATCTCTGGGTTTCCCTGGTGGCTCAGCTGGTAAAGAATCGCCTGCAATGCTGGAGAGCTGAGTTTGACCCCTGGGTTGGGAAGATCCCCTGGAGGAGGGCATGGCAACCCACTCCAGTATTCTTGCCTGGAGAATCCCCATAGACAGAGGAGCCTGGCAGGCTACAGTCTGCAAAGAGTCGAGCAACTAAGCACAGTACAGCACATCCCATCTCTGCGCCTGAAAGCAAGCAGGTGATGTTTTCCTTACCACTTCCACTGCAACCTCCACCACCATGAAGAAACTGAGACTCAGCAAAAGAAAATGGCTTTGCCTAGATGGCCAGAAAGAAAGTGGTAGAGCTCTGGGCTTCTTCCCTGGTCTCTGACTTCTAGAACATTGCTGGGCAGTTATTTCTGGAATGTTACCAGACACCATAGTGACCAATATCTCCTTTTGAGACTTGGGTGTTCAGTCATTGGTGGTGTTGAGCGTTGGTAGAACGCCTCCCCTGCAGAAGGGGTTTCAGAGAACATGGGGGGAGGGAAATGTATCTCCCCTAAAGAGGCTTCTTGACTCATTCATTAACCATGTGCCATGTGTGTGAAATATGTGGGAGCTCACAAACAGGAAGTGTGATGAGAGCAGTTCTTTAGAGCACAGTATTTTGTGGAGCAGAGACAGTGAAAGAAAATTTTCAACTTCTGTCAGGAACAGAAATTACTTATATCATGAAGTAATTTCTGTGTTGTTGGAGGTGAGTTGGAGATAAGAGAGACCATGAAGAAGACACGATGATATTTCCAGAAGGGGAGAGAGTCTGGCTGTGCCTTGGCTTTGCTCAGAACCAAATGATGATGTGTCCAGGCCCCACTCTTCAGGGAGGCTCAGCATGCCCTCCAGTGGCAGCTTGGAGGCCCAGGTGGTCAGTAAAGAGTAGCAGAGACACGCTGCATGTAGGTCACAGGCAAATGGCCTCTCGTTTCTTTTCTATTAAATGCCAGCAGGGAAACTCTTCTGTTCAATTTGTAGGAACAAGGACATTTCCTAGTTAGGCATGTGAGGAAGATGGAGATGAGGTCTGAAACTCATAGCCAACAGGAGAAGTCAAGTAATGTCAAGAGAAAGCTGGCCGCTCAGGTCATTTTCTGTTCTCCCACTCCTACGTGTGCACGCCTCATCTTTGCACTGTTATTGTTCACGACTCTTCTTCTGTTTGAAATGCCCTTCTCCCTAGCCTCTGGCCAAATGGCTCTGAGTGTGTAAGGTCCAGTCCAGATGCCCTGTAAGGTCCTCTCTGCCCTGAATTCCCAGGGCACTTTGTGCTTCCATGAAGGCAATGGGTATATTTTTTCTTGGAAAAAAACTAACCATTTGTGCACATGTCTTAAACATCCATTTAACGTTTATCATTGTCAATTAGGTGCTTGGTCCTGTGGCAAATACTTAGGAAAGTAAGATTAAAAAAATTTTTTTTTAATGGATATGAAGTAGGTAAGGCAGATAAAATGTCAGTAAGCATAATACAGAGGGAATAAGTTTTGCAGGTGGGATCCGGGCAAAACATTTGCAGTTTTGTGAGATAAGTGCTCTGGAGGTGAAGGGAAAAGAACACTTTATTCTGAACCTCAAGGATGAGATTGGCTTGAGATAAAATGTTTGACACAGTTGTGTGTTTATTCATTTGCCTCCTGCAGTAGACGTAAAGCTCCCAGAAGGCAAAGGTCTTACTCGTCAGCTGTTGCCAGTATCCCTGAGACAGCCTTAAATATTTATCATAAGAGGGTTGAGGTGATCCCGGTGGTAACCATGTGGGCTGTCCTTTATCTGGCATGGCATTTTCACATGGTGTACTTTCAACAAATGAACTTCTCTGGTGGCTCAGCAGTAAAGAATCCACCTGCCAGTGCAGGAGATGCAGGTTCTATCCCTGGTCCAGGAAGATCCCCTGGAAAAGGAAATGGCAACCCACTCCAGTATTCTTGCCCAGCAAATCCCATGGAGAGAGGAGCCTGAAGGGCTACAGTTCATGGACTCACAAAAGAGTCGAACACATCTTAGTGACTAAACAACACTTTCAACAAATTGTTATGAAAATAAGTGAAACACCTGCTGGATTTTTAAATACCTAACTATTTTATGCTTTTCATGTGGAGTAAACAGAAACTTTGGAAATGTTTGTGTGTGACTTTGCTCTAAAACATGTCTGTAAGCTGACTGAGATGCATGGTGATTCTCTATGTATAGAAATACAGGTAGAAAAAGGCTGCTGACTTTCAGGATCCTGTTTCTTCTCCTCCATTCCCCATCACTCAGGTCTGGGATACAACCTGGATGGAAGGAGGCCAGGCGTGTGTTACTGGATCAGGCCCAGTCTCCACAAGGTAGCAGGAAGCCTTGGAAAACTGTTATGGGGGAAGAAGGGAAACCCCAGTTCCTCTTAATCTAATGAATTAAAATATTTATGGAAATATCTGTTTGCTTTATTAGAGGAAAATGTTTAAACATTTCCTGCGAGATCTTGAATTTATATAACAACACATTGGTTTGAAAACGATGGTTTTCAATATTTTCACTGAAATGAAAATTCAGCAGAGCATGCTTCCCAAAACAGCCCATTGTTTCAGCTTTGCTGCCATTGTCGTGTTTCAAAGCAGGATATTTTGGCCAGTGGGGGTATTTTCTCTTTATCAGTAACTTGGAAATTGGCATGGATGATGTCAAAGTTAGTTATAAAGAGGCTCCTGACTTTCAGGATCCTGTTACTAATAGCTCCTGGTAATTTTATAGAAATGTAACCTTTGTAGCATACTCCTGTTATTGTTTGATCTTCACAAACATAGTATAAAAAAAAAACAAGTATTATTATTGCCACGTGAGTCACAGCAAGGGTAATTAACTCCTAGGGCTCAGCAGGGAGCTTGTGGAAGAGGACAGGACTCAGGACTCTGTGGCCCCCAGGCTCTTTCCCATAGACCACTTTGCTGCTCTAGAAAGCACCCTTTCCCTCTCAGGAATTAAAGCGCTTTCATGTCAGTGAGAAAAACTTAACCTTGCAACATCCCTAGGGGGCCAACGGGGCAGGTGATGGGAAATTCAGCCACACAGGTTGAATGATTTTGCTAGAATCATACAGTCAGCATTGGCACCAGTCCCTGGTGCTCAGGCCTCACAGCACCAAGCTCACTGCTTTTTGTAGCAGAATAAGTCTCCTGAGCAGAGGGCCAGAGGAGCTTTCTGACATGGGGAAAGTCTGTGGGGAAAGTCTTACTTCCAAGAGAGGGCTTCACTGTGCTGGCTGGGTTGTGTGAATGATTGCTTCTAAAATCTCAGATGGACATGCAAATCTCTAGTCATAGAATCACTGAGAAGCAAAGCAAAAGGGGCAAAGCCAGGTAGATTTTTTTCAGCCTGATTCTGGAAATGCTTCCTACTTCTTTGGAATTTGTGTCCATTATTGTTAGCAAGGAGCCTGGTGTGCTGAAATCCAAGGAGTCGCAAAGAGTCAGACATGACTTAGCAACGGAACAACAATTGTTAACAGGGAGAGTTTTGTAGGATTGCTATAGGGTGGCTGTTTAGAAATCAATTGGCAAGACAAAAAGAGGTGCCTCAATGGATATTATAAATAATGAGAGAAAAATTCTTAGGACTGAACACAATGAATTTGCCATTTGTTTCTCTTTAAAAGTTAAAACAGGCGGATCCATCTTGATGTATTGTAAAAGCAATACAATATTGTAAAGTTAAGCAAAATAAAAAAAAATAAATAAAAGTTAAAACACAGCAATGAGAATGTTTAACCTCAGTTTTTTGGGTTTTTTTTTTAATTGAATTCTTTGAGAAGCCTCATTTGAGTAACATTTCATGTGGTAACAGCTCTGCTGCTGCTAAGTCGCTTCAGTCGTGTCCGACTCTGTGCGATCCCATAGACGGCAGCCCACTAGGCTCCGTCCCTGGGATTCTCCAGGCAAGAATACTGGAGTGGGTTGCCATTTCCTTCTCCAGTGCATGAAAGTGAAAAGAGAAAGTGAAGTTGCTCAGTCGTGTCCGATTCTTAGCGACCCCATGGACTGGAGCCTACCAGGCTCCTCCGTCCATGGGATTTTCCAGGCAAGAGTACTGGGGTGGGGTGCCATTGCCTTCCCCCGGTAACAGCTCTAGCCACTCCTTTTCCATCGAAGCCCAGCTGGTGTTCTTCCTAAGAGATCTCAAATCGAAAATTCCTCACACTCTTTCCAGATCAACGTGGCAAAGCTGGCTCTTCCTGGGTTTGGAACCTCCAACACCCTCTGATACCTGTAGAAACCCTGAGGACACAGATCTGGGAAGGGATGTGACAATCAGCTTCTTGCCCTCTCAGATTACAGTGGGAGTAATCTGTGAGGCCCTCTCAGCTAACTAGCTTCAGGGCCAGCTCTAACACTGGCCACCAGGCTACAAGTCTGGCCTTGTCTCAGAGACAGGGTAGGCAGCTGTGGGTATCTGCTTCTTGTCCTGCTGAGAATGAGGGAGAGAGTAGTAGTAGTGGGGTGTCCTTTTCTCAGCATCCTTTATGTTGATTTCATCCCTTTATATGTCTTTCTCCACACTGGACTGAGCTCCTTGAGGACAGGGGACTAAGTCATAGTCACCTTGGTATTTTTAACCCCAAGCACTGTGCCTGGTATGAAGAAAGCCCCTGAGGGCTTGTTGAGCTGAAGGATCTGTTTTGTGTAAAGGTCACCTCACCTGAATGGCGGGGAAGGATGACCTCTTTGAACACCTCACTTCACTAGTTCTTCACACGTCTCATCCAGAGAGTAAACCCCTGCAAAACTGTATCTCATCTGAAGACAAAACAAGACCCCCTCACTCCAAAAGAAAAACCAAATAGGGGAATCCCTCTGTAACTAGATTGAGAGAGCAACTATTGAGATGCTGCTGCTGAGTCGCTTCAGTCGTGTCCAACTCTGTGTGACCCCAGAGATGGCAGCCCACCAGGCTCCCCTGTCCCTGGGATTCTCCAGGCAAGAACACTGGAGTGGGTTGCCATTTCTTTCTCCAGTGCATGAAAGTGAAAAGTGAAAGTGAAGTCGCTCAGTCATGTCCGACTCCTAGCGACCCCATGGACTGCGGCCCACCAGGCTCCTCCATCCATGTGATTTTCCAGGCAAGAGTACTGGAGTGGGGTGCCATTGCCTACTATTGAGATAAGATAGAGATAAAACTTTGATAGACACATTGTCTTTGATTAATACCAAAATTAACATAACTTTGTTGGTTAAAATGAATTTTTTTAAAGTTTCCCGTATGTTTATCTGCATGTTAGTAATTATGATCGTTGTCATTGGGTTTCTTCTAAATATGTATGTAAGTTAAGAGAAAAAAGAACAATGGGGGAACCTTCCAGTACTGGGTCTTAACCTAGGGAAGGCCGCCTGTCAAGCCCCTGCGTGAGCCCTACAGATGCCTGGTTCCCTGGCCACTGGTCCAGAAGAACTTGATGTCAGGACACTCTAGTTTGAACTTGTGCCTCTTCTGATTCCTCCTCCAGAAAGGCTCTAACTGTGCAGCCTCTGGCTGCTGTTGGTACAATGGCTTGCATGCTGGCCCCGGTGGGTGACCAAGTTTGCCTGGCCGGCCCCCTGCCCTCTCCTGTACGTCTGAGTTGGGTGCGGGCCAGAGGACAGGCCTGCCTGGTGCAGGCTGGCTCCATCCTCTCTAGAATAGGTGCCTGAAACCTTTGCTCTGTGCTTTTTTTACTTTAATCTGGGACACTTTAACAAGACAGCCGACCAAATGGTGCCTGAGTTCTGACCCCTTGGCTGGGCTGGATGAAACCACTCTCATTCTGTCTCCAGATGTTGGGGTTCAAGCCCTCAATCACACAGTGCAGCCCCTCCACTCGCCCATCGGATCCGGAGCGAGATCGCAAAGAGTTAACACTTGTGCTTTTTCGGAAAGTTATCTGTGAAGAGTATTAGTTGTTTAATAAAGCGTGCCTGCCCTCCGGATGAACCCGCCAGTGACTCTGCAGCTGGGGTCATTCCAAGTTCACGCGGTGGACTTTTGACTGCCTTCTGTGTCTGTGAAAACAGTCGGCAGCTCCTGCGGGGATCATTCATTCAGGCCTGTAACACAAAACTATTGCCAATGGGCACCTGCTGGGGCGGCTTCCCAGGAGGCCTGGGAGGGAAGATACCAGACTCTTCAGGCTTCTGCGGAGATAAGAGCTGTGGGGGCTCCCAGGGAGCCTGCTAATCGGGCTGCGCTCAGACCCCACTGCCCGGCCCGCAGGCTGGTGTCAGGATGTATTAGGGAGCCCTGGTCCGATAGGATGTGAGCTAATTAAAGGCCTTCTGCAAAGAGGAGGGGAGAGGGATAGTGTGTGAAGAGGAGGAGGAGGAAAGGAGGAGGCTTGGAGCACATTCCCCAGATTTCTAGCACATTCTTTATTCCCTTCTTTTGTCCCTCAGAACAGAAGAAAACAAAACTGGAAAGTCTGGACATTTGGTTACTTCTAATCTTAAATTGTCGTTCATTCTACCTGATCCTGTTTTGGTTTTAGTTGTTTCTATGGAACGACACATGCCATCAAAGATATTTTGCCACATTTTCCCTGGAGACATTCTGCCCTTGAAATATTCTAGGTGGTTGGCTTGAATTTTGCCCCTTGCCCTGAATTGATTCCTCTGGGCAGAAAGTACCTATTGTGACATGTCCTAGGTTTTTTCCACTTTTCCTTGGCAAATCCACTTGCCAGCTGTAGGGGGTACTGTTGGGAGAGTTATATAAATTAATACACAGTAAATGCTCTGATTGAATTTTAGTTGGTGAGATGGTGGTGATGTGGTGTTACGGTTTGCATTGTCAGAGCAAACATCATCTCAAAAAGTACTAGCATAATTGTTGTCAATAATTATGTATTGGACTTCCCTTGTGGCTTAGAGGGTAAAGCATCTGCCTGCAATGCAGGAGACCCGGGTTCGATTCCTGGGTCAGGAAGATCCCCTGGAGAAGGAAATGGCAACCCACTCCTGTATTCTTGCCTGGAAAATCCCATGGACAGAGGAGCCTGGTAGGCTATAGTCCATGGGGCTGCAAAGAATCGGACACGACTGAGTGACTTCACTTGGATAATTGTTGTCAATAATTATGTATTAGAGTCATATTATGTATAGACTCAATTATGTATTAGAGTACATAATTTGATTTAGGTCATACCTGAATGGTCTAGTAGTTTTCTCTACTTTCTTCAATTTCAGTCTGAATTTGGCAATAAGGAGCTCATGGTCCGAGCCACAGTCAGCTCCTGGTCTTGTTTCTGCTGATTGTATAGAGCTTCTCCATCTTTGGCTGCAAAGAATATAATCGATCTGATTTCGGTGTTGACCATCTGGTGATGTCCATGTATAGAGTCTTCTCTTGTGTTGTTGGAAGAGGGTATTTGCTATGACCAGTGCATTTTCTTGGCAAAACTCTATTAGTCTTTGCCCTGCTTCATTCCGTATTCCAAGGCCAAATTTGCCTGTTACTCCAGGTGTTTCTTGACTTCCTACTTTTGCATTCCAGTCCCCTATAATGAAAAGGACATCTTTTTTGGGTGTTAGTTCTAAAAGGTCTTGTAGGTCTTCATAGAACCTTTCAACTTCAGCTTCTTCAGCGTTACTGGTTGGGGCATAGACTTGGATTACTGTGACATTGAATGGTTTGCCTTGGAAACGAACAGAGATCATTCTATCGTTTTTGAGATTGCATCCAAGTACTGCATTTCGGACTCTTTTGTTGACCATGATGGCCACTCCATTTCTTCTGAGGGATTCCTGCCCACAATAGTAGATATAATGGTCCTCTGAGTTAAATTCACCCATTCCAGTCCATTTTAGTTCGCTAATTCCTAGAATGTCAACATTCACTCTTGCCATCTCTTGTTTGACCACTTCCAATTTGCCTTGATTCATGGACCTGACATTCCAGGTTCCTATGCAATACTGCTCTTTACAGCATCGGACTTTGCTTCTATCACCAGACACATCCACAGCTGGGTATTCTTTTTGTTTTGGCTCCATCCTTTCATTCTTTCTGGAGTTATTTCTCCACTGATCTCCAGTAGCATATTGGGCCCCTACTGACCTGGGGAGTTTCTCTTTCAGTATCCTATCATTTTGTCTTTTCATACTGTTCATGGGGTTCTCAAGGCAAGAATACTGAAGTGGTTTGCCATTCCCTTCTCCAGCGGACCACACCCTGTCATATCTCTCCACCATGACCCGCCCATCCCAGACTGAAATTGAAGAAAGTAGAGAAAACTACTAGACCATTCAGGTATGACCTAAATCAAATCCCTTATGATTATACAGTGGAAGTGAGAAATAGATTTAAGGGCCTAGATCTGATAGATAGAGTGCCTGATGAACTATGGAATGAGGTTCGTGACATTGTACAGGAGACAGGGATCAAGACCATCCCCATGGAAAAGAAATGCAAAAAAGCAAAATGGCTGTCTGGGGAGGCCTTACAAATAGCTGTGAAAAGAAGAGAAGCAAAAAGCAAAGGAGAAAAGGAAAGATATAAACATTTAAATGCAGAGTTCCAAAGAATAGCAAGAAGAGATAAGAAAGCCTTCTTCAGTGATCAATGCAAAGAAATAGAGGAAAACAACAGAATGGGAAAGACTAGGGATCTCTTCAAGAAAATCAGAGATACCAAAGGAACATTTCATGCTAAGATGGGCACAATAAAGGACAGAGATGGTGTGGACCTAACAGAAGCAGAAGATATTAAGAAGAGGTGGCAAGAATACACAGAAGAACTGTACAAAAAAGAGCTTCAAGACCCAGATAATCATGATGATGTGATCACTGACCTAGAGCCAGACATCTTGGAATGTGAAGTCAAATGGGCCTTAGAAAGCATCACTACGAACAAAGCTAGTGGAGGTGATGGAATTCCAGTGGAGCTATTCCAAGTCCTGAATGATGATGCTGTGAAAGTGCTACACTCAATATGCCAGCAAATTTGGAAAACTCAGCAGTGGCCACAAGATTGGAAAAGGTCAGTTTTCATCCCAATCCCAAAGAAAGGCAATGCCAAGGAGTGCTCAAACTACCGCACAATTGCACTCATCTCACACGCTAGTAAAGTAATGCTCAAAATTCTCCAAGCCAGGCTTCAGCAATATGTGAACCGTGAACTTCCTGATGTTCAAGCTGGTTTTAGAAAAGGCAGAGGAACCAGAGATCAAATTGCCAACATCCGCTGGATCATGGAAAAAGCAAGAGAGTTCCAGAAAAACATCTATTTCTGCTTTATTGACTATGCCAAAGCCTTTGACTGTGTGGATCACAATAAACTGTGGAAAATTCTGAAAGAGATGGGAATACCAGACCACCTGATCTGCCTCTTAAAAAATCTGTATGCAGGTCAGGAAGCAACAGTTAGAACTGGTCATGGAACAACAGACTGGTTCCAAATAGGAAAAGGAGTACGTCAAGGCTGCATATTGTCACCATGTTTATTTAACTTATATGCAGAGTACATCATGAGAAATGCTGGACTGGAAGAAACACAAGTTGGAATCAAGATTGCCGGGAGAAATATCAATAACCTCAGATATCCAGATGACACCACCCTTATGGCAGAAAGTGAAGAGGGGCTAAAAAGCCTCTTGATGAAAGTGAAAGTGGAGAGTGAAAAGGTTGGCTTAAAGTTCAACATTCAGAAAACGAAGATCATGGCATCTGGTCCCATCACTGCATGGGAAATAGATGGGGAAACAGTGGAAACAGTGTCAGACTTTGTTTTTCTGGGCTCCAAAATCACTGCAGATGGTGACTGCAGCCATGAAATTCAAAGACGCTTGCTCCTTGGAAGGAAAGTTATGACCAACCTAGATAGCATATTCAAAAGCAGAGACATTACTTTACCAACAAAGGTTCGCCTAGTCAAGGCTATGGTCTTTCCTGTGGTCATGTATGGATGTGAGAGCTGGACTGTGAAGAAGGCTGAGCGCCGAAGAATTGATGCTTTTGAACTGTGGTGTTGGAGAAGACTCTTGAGAGTCCCTTGGACTGCAAGGAGATCCAACCAGTCCATTCTGAAGGAGATCAATCCTGGAATTTCTTTAGAAGGAATGATGCTAAAGCTGAAACTCCAGTATTTTGGCCACCTCATGCAAAGAGTTGACTCATTGGAGAAGACTCTGATGCTGGGAGGGATTGAGGGCAGGAGGAGAAGGGGACGACAGAGGATGAGATGGCTGGATGGCATCACTGACTCGATGGATGCGAGTCTGAGTGACCTCCGGGAGCTGGTGATGGACAGGGAGGCCTGGCGTGCTGCGGTTCATGGGGTCGCAAAGAGTCGGACACGACTGAGCGACTGATCTGATCTGATCTGTACATAATTACCTAGTCATAATTACGTACTAGCATGCTGCTGCTAAGTCGCTTCAGTCGTGTCTGACTCTGTGCAACCCCATAGATGGCAGCCCACCAGGCTCCCCGGTCTCTGGAATTCTCAAGGCAAGAACACGAGTGGGTTGCCATTTCCTTCTCCAATGCATGAAAGCGAAAAGTGAAAGTGAAGTCGTTCAGTCATGTCCGACCCTCAGCGACCCCATGGACTGCAGCCTTCCAGGCTCCTCCGTCCATGGAATTTTCCAGGTAAAAGTACTGGAGTGGGGTGCCATTGCCTTCTCCAATGTACTAGCATAGTAATTCATTTTATACTCACACTGGCCTCAGGAAAAAAAATCACCTCAAAATGTTTGATTTACTTGCACTTTTATTTATTTAGCCTATATATCCCTCCTCCCTCCAGCAAACAGTAAACTGATTTCATTCAAGTGTGGTTGATTTACAGTGTTGTATTAGTTTTAGTCTCAGGTATACAACAAGGTGATTCAGTTACATATATTCTTTTTCATATTCTTTTCCATTATAAACTAACTTATTTATCCACCGGAGGGTACCTTCAAGTCTGTGTTATTTTCTTAATCGGTCTGGTAATGATACATTTCTTGAAAGCACTTTTGTTCATACACAAACCCAAGCCTTTATTCTGTCACTTCTGATACATTTCGCATAAGCTTGACTGTGTGCAAAGAAACATTTAGATTAAGTTTGTACTACATGGTAACAATCCAAGGAAATTCCAATCAAAAGCCAGCAACCTGTTTCCTTCATTCTGGGCCCATTGGTGTATCTGCTTTGTCTGTGTTCCGTTGGCATATCTGGCTTTGTCTGTGTTCTGATAAGCAGTAACCACAATGTTAATTTTGTATTTCCTTGCCTTTTGTCTCATGTAATCTGTTCTCGGAGCTGAGCGGGGGCTTGTTCACTGTCATGTGATTAGTGAAATAGTGGGATAATGAGCTTGATTGTGTGGAATATGTTAGTATATTATGTGTAAGTGCTTTTTTGTTTGTTTTTAAATGATGAATAGATTTATTTAAACAATAGTACATACCGTCATCATCTGCAAACTTATATTGTGCAGTCGCTAAATCGTGTCCAACTCTTCTTGCGACCGCATGGACTGTAGTCCACCAGGCTCCTCTGTCCATGGGATTTCCCAGGCAGGAATACTGGAGTGGGTTGCTGTTTCCTTCTCCAGGGGATTTGCCCGACCCAGGGATGGAACCCATGTCTCCTGCATTGGCAGGCTCATGCTTTACCACTGAGCCACCAGGGAAGCCCTTTAGAAGTGCTACTAGCTCATATTAACCGACTGCTTCACTGAGTACCAGGTACTCTTGTAAGTCTTCACACGAATGGACTTGTTTAATCCTCACAATGACCCTGTGAAATGCTGGTCCCCATTGAAACAAGAGGACAATGAGGCTCAGAGAAATTAAGAACTCGCCCAAGGCTATGCAGAGAGCTGGGCTGGGACCCAGGTTCTCTGACTCAGAGCCTATACTCCTGGCCCTGCCCAGTCCAAAAGTCGCACCTGTCTGGTGGACTTCATTCATGGACACATCTGCAGTGTCAGATCTGTAGGAATTAACCATATTAGGCTGCATTCTCAAGGAGGTGCCGAGAACCTGAGTCACCGCTTAAAGTCCTTCCCTGTAGTACTGTCTGTCATGCGATTAGCTCTTTGGTAGGTGCTACACCGTCCAAGCCAAAGTGTGTGACTGAGAACAAGGAAATGCTCTAACCCTGTCCAAGATACTTAGTGAAGGCATTTCAACTTCAGTCTAGCTCCACACCCAGAGCTGACTAAATACAGATTTATGTGCAAAAAGCATAACCTCCTATTAACGAATCTGTTATTTATTGTGTCTACACAGTAAGTTCACAGTGTCTTTGAACAGCTTAAAAACGCAAGGTTGTGTGTGAGGCATAGAGGAAACAAACGTGAATTAAACAAGTGTGTCCCCCCTGCCCCACCACCACCCAGGGTCACAGTCCAGCACAGGAGAGTAGAGGAGGAATTGTGTGTCTGCAAGCATTCAGGTGCCAGGACAGAAGTCTGGGGGGCTGGGGCAATAAAAGGGCAGGGAAGCTGGGCTGCGCTGAATCTTGAAGTCAAGGAGATGTTGGCCACGTGGACAGGAGGCAGCAGGCACAGGAGAACATGGGGGGCAGCCCAGTCAGGAGGGACCCAGGAACGCTGAGCAGCTGCACCAGTCCCAGGGCAGCGGGCCCCTGGGACCTGAGAGTGTGTGCTTCGTCAGCCTCTATTCTGGGAAGGCTGCCCTGCCATTTTACTTCTGTTTTCCCTCCTCTCCTCCCGCCGATTATAGATGAATTTAAAGGGGAAGAGACCTAACTGAATTTTTCGCTCTTTAAACCTAGTATTGTTGTCATGACTGTAATTTGCATACACAAAACATTAGCTATTAACTTTTTGCAAGTATTTTTATATGTGTAAGTAGAATCTTTATGCCTTTTGGCGGGGGGGGGCAAGAACAAAATCAACAGTCCTCACACCTTCCAGAAAAAAACAAAAAACATTACTTGTTTTTTATAATTTGAGCTAAAACCAAATCATAGCCCATTCACAGCGGGTAGATTCCAGCCAAAGCTGTTCTTTCTGGCCCAACTGACTCCGTCCAGGGCTAAGTCATGGACTGCCTCTGGCATTTCCGGTTACCCTAATATCTCCATCTAGATGTAGCAGAAAATCAGCCTCCCCAAAGCCCAAACAACTCAGGGTCCTTGTTAAAGGAAAAGGAGGCATTTAAACCTCACTTAAAACAACTGGGCTAGAAAGGCAGGGAGGTGGTGGGCTCATTTTTAAACTGCGTTTTGGGAAATTAACTTCTCTGACCCCATTTGATCAGTCCATTAATCTGCTTCACCATTTTTTTTTTTTTAAAGCTAAACAGGCATGACCTTAATTTGTGAGGCAACAGCACATCATACACAGGCGTGTGTACCCTCAACCTTCCGCTGCCTCCATCCACTCCAGTCAGTAGGCCTTGCTCTGGAAATCCCTTCTCTTCTGAAGTTTCCACTCAGGGCAAATGACAGTGTCCACATTTTGACTCGGAATGTTTTGGTTTTCATGTGGGATTCAAAGGGGACATTTATCTTGAGGTAGGAATGGCTGCTGTTTCTGCCCCAGTGTTCAGACTAAGGCTGATGTGTGCGTGCGTCCATGTGCACTCACTCGTGTCCGACTCTTTGTGACCCATGCACTGTAGCCTGCCAGACTCCTCTGTCTGTGGGATTCTCCAGGCAAAGACAGAGGAGTGGATTGCCATTTCCTTCTCCAGGGGATCTTCCTGACCGGGGATTGAACCCAAGTCTCCTGCTTCTCCTGCATTGGCAGGTGGGTTCTTTACCAGCTGAGCCACTGGTTGATAGGTCTCCCTGTGACTTCTTGGAACTCTGGGCCTCAGTGTTTTCCCTGCTGCTCCAGAATTGTGGTCCTGGATGGCATCTGCCAGGCTCCCGGGGTGGGAGACAGATTGGGTCTTTGACTCTCTAGGTTGAACTCAGGTTAAGCTGCCTGGCAAAAATGATCAAGGAAAGATTTCTTGAGTAAACCTGATAAAATGTCCATCAGGAATGGACTCTCCTGTCTTTCCTGATTCACCTTGATGCCTGTTCTGTGGTTGTTTTACTGCCCTCATCACTCAGAGCTTGAGCATTTGTGGGTTGCCACTGGTACCCTTTGACTGGGTGGACTGAATCACTTTCCATGGAGTTGCAGAAATTTACACATAACAGAATGCTGCTGCTTGTTGCTCTTTTCCATGAAATCTTTGTTTAGTGGGGAAACTTGGTGCTGCATCCAGCACTCACTGACCACGTGAGAGTCCGCATCTCACCCCCTCCTCTCTGACAGATAGATGATTAGAGCATGAGACACATCCCGTCTTCTGATGAAAGTTAACCAGTCAACTCTGAATATTCATTGGAAGGACTGATGCTGAAGCTCCAATACTTTGGCCACCTGATGACCAACTCATTGGAAAAGACCCTGAGGCTGGGAAAGATTGAAGGCAAAAGGACAAGGGGATGGCAGAGGATGAAGTGGTTAGATATCATCACTGCCTCAATGGGCATGAGTTTGAGCAAACTCTGAGAGATAGTGAAGGACAAGAAGCCTGTCATGCTGCAGTCCATGGGGCCACCAAGAATCGGACACAACTTAGTGACTGAGCAACAACAATTGGGATATTAGCACTGCAGAGCGAACTGCTGAGTATATTCTCATTTAACTCTTCTTTCTACAAATATTTCTTAGCTTTCACATGGCCTACTAACACCATCTTTGGTGCCTGGGCTCTGAACCAGCACCAAAAGTTTTAAATGTAAAGAACTAATATTTGGTCATTTTGCGTGAGCCCAGCGCAGTGCTTGGTGCTTTGTAGCATTTTAAGCTTTCTTCTTCATCCGCCTCTCCTTCAGTGGCTCATGTACCTTGGGGTCATCCTTGACTCAGTGCATCCTATCAGCTACACTGCCCCTTCTGCCTGCTGCTTCCCTGTTGTTGATCTCAGCACACAGCACTGCCCCATCTACCATGGTGGCTGCTGCATCCTCCCTTCCTCCCGCCTCTCACCACGGCTCTCAGTACTTGAGTACAGCAGACGGAACACAGATTGGGTCCTTCCTCCACTCAGCCCCTCCAGTGGCTTCCCATTTCACTCTGCAGAGAAGATGAAAGCCTGTGCCATGATTTATAAGGGACACGTGGTCGGCCTCCCCTGTACTTTTCTAACCTTGCGTTTCACCCGCTCATCACTTCCCACCCCACTCGACTGTATTGTGCTGACCTGCCTGCTGTTGCTCAGCTGTCCCCCAGAACTCCTGCCTCGAGGTCTCTGCAGTAGCAGTTCTCAGCCTGGAATGTTCTATAACCCCATGGTCTTCACCTACATTTTCTTTATCCAAGTGCCACTTTGTCAGTGAGGCTCTTCCTGGTGCCCCTTCTCCATCTAAAATTGCTTCCCCCCTCTATCAACATCTCTTGTCCTCCCTCCCTTCTTAATTTTCCACTTACCATTGATTAGCACTTTCATTTTGTATAGTTATAATGTTTATTGTCTATGCAGCGAGATTATAAATCCCAAGAGGGCCACAAATTTTGTCTGTTTTCTTCACTGCCACATCCCCAACCCTTAGAACAGTGCCTGGCACATAGTTGATGCAAAGTAAGTTTTTGGAGATAAGAGGGAAGAAATGAAAGGAGAAAGTGATCTGAGGGACCCTAGAAGTTAGATGTTATCTCAGCTTACAGATAGGGCACTGAGAAGCCAATAAATGAAGCCAAAATTGACCCAGACATGTGACTCTAAAATATCTCTGGTTCCCTTTACATGTCTCAGCCTCACCTGTGACTGCTATAAACGTAGCCTCTGCATTGCTTGCACAGGTGCAGCTATATGAACACGTTAAAGTGCCTTAAAGAGAATGGTTGGCCAGGATCCCCTAGTCTTATTATACCCTGGCATTCAATATAGAGAACAGATTAAAAACTTATCAGCAAAGTTTGAAAACAGGTGCCCCTCAACATAAGAAAAGTGATTAGCACGTAGAGCTTAAAGAGATGAAAAAGAACACATTTTTGAAAACAGACTTTTAAGTCAAACCAATGAGCAGTCTTTCTGGTCATTTATTCCCAGAGCTCCTGTGGGTTCATTCCGGGTTCACTAGGAAAGCAGCACTTGTCTGTTCCCGAGTTACTCTGTCGTGTGTGCATCTATGTCCAGTGCCTGGCCCTGTCGTGCACCTTGGGGACACAGGTGGACCAGACGTTCAAAGGACTGAATGTGGCTTCAGCAAACATCTCTCCCATTTGAGCTTAAAGGGCTCCTTTCGGTGAATTCCTCGAATTAGTTTTTCTCTTTTAAAGGAACAGTCTCCCAATTTTATTTTCTCATCTTGTTCCATGACTTCAGGTGTTCACCTTAAGTCCACTTGAAGCTCTTCTTTTGCTAACATAGGAAGTTGAGGCACTTATCTGAAGATAAGAAACATCCAAGGCAATGAAGCCCTGTTTTGCTGTCTGTCTGACCCTTTGGTAGACTTAACAGCAGTCCTTGAAGGTTAGGGTTAGAGATTCAAGATTCTCTAAGAGCCCCCCTTCCCATCCATCAGCAAGGCCACAGGCACCCTCTGAAAAAACATGGCAGGGGTTCCATCCGTCTCAGGGAGCTGGTTCTGTCCTGTTTCCCACCTTGTGCCTCGGACTCCAGACAGTGTTTCTTTTCTTCCTTAGATGATGCCTCGTGGGTTTTACACCTGCAGTCCAGGAACACGCCTGGGCTCCCACATACCTGGGAGAAACACTGAGGAAACTCAGTAACTGTGACTAGACATGCTCCCTTATGTTTCTAGTTATGCCCAGAATTACAGGTATTGAAGGGCACCGTTATGTGTTTTGACCCCTGTTTGGTGGTATTTTCTGTAGATACATGCCTTTACAACCTTCATTTAATAGAGAAAGAGGCAGTAGCTCCATATCTGTAAGAGATATGGCCACAAAGGGAAGAAAATGGGTGAATAATAACTTGAAGGGAAAGCTAAAGGAAGGTATTTATAAGATGGAGCAGATTCAATTGTATTTGTCATTCTGAGAAGAGGCCAGAAAAGACTGAAGGTAGGAAAGAGAATTGGCTGAGCAATATCCAGGACAGGGTCTTCTAGAAGCACAGAGGAAGAGTCTAGATTTAGGAAATAGTCAGCCTGCGTACTCAGTTTAAGTTTAAGGTGGCAGGATGGTGGGGGCTGGGGGAGGAAGAGATTTTATTTTTTCCTGTCTTAGTGAAGTAGAACATTTCTGTTAAGTGAGACTGAGGCGAGGCCTGATGAGTTGAAAAGGAACAGAAAGCATGTCTTTATTTTGCTCCAGTAGTGTTCCAGGGCGCTGAGTGGTCTGACACAAAGATGACCAAACCTTCTTGGCTCCCTGTCATTGGATCGTCACTCCAAGCCTTTCAGCATTGATGCTGCAGCCCTGTAGCCTTGTGAGAAAAACAGATACAGCATGTTTACCTGACAGTTCAGATACTCATAAAACAAAGCTACAAAGGAGTACAGGAGTGGTAACCCTGAAGGTTTGTGTGCAAGGAGAGGCCACACAAAGGCATCTATGGCGGCTGACCTGGAATTGGAAACTCACAGTCTCGGAGCCATTCCTGCAGGGCAGGGGAACGATTAGAGAAGTAACTGATGGGGATATGTCCCGTGGTTAACTTTGTGCCACCTTCACACTAGATATTTCCATGTTGAGTAACAGAGGCCTTACTTCCTAAATGCAAACCAGTGCCTTCCATCTGTTATTTTCTGCTTAAGTGAATAGCAGCTACTTGCAACACATTATTGATTATTGAGGAATTTATTGAAGTTTAAGATTTGATTATATTTTGAATTTAATTTTAATTTCATAAGCTGTATCCTTAAACATTTTGAGAGTCAGGCCTCTAAACCAGCACCCTCTGACTGAAATATGTGAGCCGCACTTATAATTAAACTGTTCTAGTAGTCACATTAAAAAAGCAAAAGAAACAGATGAAGCTATTTTTAATATTTTTATTCAGCCCATTATATCCAAAATATTATAATTTCAATTTGTAATATGCTTAGTTGTTCAGTCACGTTCTACTCTTTGCAACCCCATGGACTGTAGCCACCAGGCTCCTCTGTCTGTGGGATTTTCCAGGCAAGAATACTGGAGTGGCTTGCCATTTCCTCTTCCAGGGGATCTTTATTTCACCTATCTCTTTGGAAGATATTTTCACTGAATTTAGGATTCAGGATTGGCAAGTTTCTTGCAGCCTCTGAATAGTATCATTCCATGATGCGCCATCATTTCTGTTGAAACAGCTGCCAGTATTATTGCTGCTCTTATGAAGGTGATATATCTTTTATCCTGTGACTCTTTGTCTTTAGTTTTTAATGATGATGTGCCTAGATATGGTTTTCCTGCCTGGGATTTGTAGAACAGATTGAATTTGTAGAAATTTTGGGAAATTCTTGCATCACTTCAGGTAGTGCTTCTGCTCCTTTCTCACTCTGTCCTTCTGTGACTTCAGTTAAATAGAAGTTGGACTTTTAAAACCATATCCCACATGCATCTTACGCTCCCATTTTTCTTCGTGCTTTGATCTGGCTATTTTCTGCTGACTTATTTTCTAGCTCACTAATCCCTTTTGGTCCTCGTCTACTTTCCTGGTTTCATTCATCTGTTAACATCATAATTTGAGTTCTCTGGTAAAATTCTCCATCTTTCTATGAATTTTTTGAAGATTACTATCATTCTATTTTAAACTTAAACTGTTAAACTATTTTAAAGTTATTAGTGTGTCTAATAACTCTAATACCCAGATTACTACTGAGTGATCTTGTCTGGGATTTTTTTCTTAGTTTTCAGTCATTTTGTTCGACTTCCATATCTGGTAATTTTTATTGAATGCTGGGTGTCGTGTCAGAAAAGTTTTAGAGGTTCTGTCTGATGTTATTTTTCTCCAAAGAGGGTTTATATTTCGTATTCCTTCTACTTTCAAGTGCCCAGTGCTTTGATTTTCCAGCTTGTGTACCTCCCTGCTGAACTTATGTTCTAAGCTTTTCATTTGCAGTGAGGGGTATATAACAGCGAAAATTTCCCAGTGGGACTTACATTTCAACACAGATCAGAGCCTGATGCCCCAGAGTAGAAGCATGGGGGAGGATGGACAGTGGAAGGGAATATGTGTTGGAGGGTAGAGACCCTATCAGCTGTAACTCCTGAAATGATAACAGACCCTTAAGGAAGCTTAGTCCTCAAGAGTAAGTTCTGTTTAGGCAAGAAAATGGGTGAAACTTCCTTTACAAACAAGGGTTAATTAGCTCTCTTCCATGTTGAAAGTACAGTGAACCAAAAAACTCTATTTTTCTATCTTTCTCGTAATTGAAGGTTTTCTTTTAAAAGCAACACAAGACATTAGAGTAGGCCCATTAAGTCACCTTTGAAAGGGCAGCTTTTGGGTTAAGTGGATTGTGTTTTCTTCCTCATTCCAGGACTTGTTTTTTAGACCTGAAATCTGTTAACCTGGGAATGCCTCATTCAGAGGGCTTTAAAAACACCAGATCTGCAGGAAGTAGATGGGAGTGAATGCTGAGTGTCCTCTCCCGGGTCGCCTTTTGTGTGTGGGGTTGAAGGATAGTAAAGTTAGGAATGCCTCCTAAAAGGCCACTGAGGAATCCAAGGGACATCCCAGGCAAATACCAGAGGCTTCTGAGGAACCAGACTGCAGTTTTTAAATTTTAGTCCTTCTGAAGGATGGGAATCTTTGCTTCTTTTGTAAAAAGAACCTTATTGTGGACTTTCATTTGAGCCTGAGATCAAGCCAGGTCTCAGGAGAAGTGAGCTAGGACTTAAGTACCTTGGAGCTGAGCTGCTTGCATCCACCTCCTCCTCTCCCCAGAGGCTCACCTCCCCATGTTCTCCTAGATGCTGACGCCTGGTTCTTCATCCGTGGTCTTCTCTCGCATCCATCACACTTGTGGTTGAATGACCTCCCTGATGAGTGAAGAGTCAGCCTCTGTTATCTCTGGCTCCATCCCCCCACCACCCCCATACAGTGTAGTTAATTGGAAGAATAAGTACCTTGGGGTCCACTGTGAATGCTGGGTTAGGTCGGGGGACATGGGCCTGGAGAGGAGCCAAGCAAAGATGGAGAGGCATGAAGCCCGAGCTGAATGGACCCTTCTTAATAGAGCATGGCTGGGCTTTGCTGCTTCTCTCCCCATGGCCCCCTTTGCCTTTGCACCCCTATCATCCACCTCCACATGTCAGTTACTGATAAACAAAACAATCCTTGCCTGAGCGATAACCTCTCTGCAGTTAGATCTGCTTGACCAGACCAGCTCTGATGGAGCAAGTCTCTTAGATTTAGCACTCCACCTTCAGTACATCCTTCTGTGAGCAGATGGGTGGAAGAGCAGGCCTCTCCAGAAGTCAGGAAATCTTGCAGTCAGTGGTCCCAGTCCCCATCCCAGCTTGGTTTCCGTCTTTCCTCAAAGCTGTAAATGGTGCACGAGCAGTGTGACCTTGGTGTAATGTGATCCACACAGTGGACATCCACTGAACCTCCTCTTTATCTGGGGCTTGTTTCAGACATCTGAGTGAGAGCGTTGGGGAAATGAGGGGCTGGGCAAAGTGTGGGTGATGGAAAAGGGTGGGGCATCAGAGTTGGGGTTTGATCACAAAAGGGGAGTGGAACCTGACCCTCTTGCACATCCAGGGATTTACATATCATTTTTGGGAAACTTTTACACTTCCTTCCTTTGTCACCAGCACTGCTTGGAAAAGAAAAGATACCTATCTGATGTGTATAAGATTTTCCCTAGTGTTCAGGGAGAAATTTCCCATGGAGAAAATAACAGAAATCAGAGTTGGGTTTTCTCCATAGATCATCAAGTTTCTAATATATGTGGATACCTAGCGGAGAAGGCAGTGGCACCCCACTCTAGCACTCTTGCCTGGAAAATCCCATGGACAGAGGAGTCTGATGGACCTCAGTCCATGGGGTTGCTAAGAGTCAGACACAACTGAGCAACCTTTTCACTTTCATGCATTGGAGAAGGAAGTGGCAACCCACTCCAGTGTTCTTGCCTGGAGAATCCCAGGGACAGGGGAGTCTGGTGGGCTGCCGTCTTTGGGGTCACACAGAGTCAGACACGACTGAAGTGACTTAGCAGCACCAGCGGCTTCTTAGTCTGTTGTTGGAGGTGATCATGGTCTTTCCAGTTTCTTTCTTTTTTTACTTCTAGTTTTATTGAGATATAATTGACATACAGCACTATGTAAGTTTAAGGTATACAACATAATGATTTCACTTAAATATTATATACATCATGAAATGATTACCAGGTAAATTCAGTGCACATCTCTTATCTCATATAGATACAAAATAAAAGAAATAAAAAATATTTTTTCCTTGTGATGAAAACTCTTGAGATTTACTTTCTCAGTAACTTTCGTATTTCTTGGCTGCAGTCACTGTTTGCAATGATTTTGGAACCTAAGAAGAGAAAATCCGTCACTGCGTCCACTTTTTCCCTTCTATTTGCCATGAAGTGATGGGACCGGATGCCATGATCGTATTTTTTTGAATGTTGAGTTTTAAGCCAAACTTTTCACTGTGCTCTTTCACCCTCATCAAGAAGCTCTTTAGTTCCTCTTCACTTTCTGCCATTAGAGTGGTGTTACTGCATATCTGAGGTTGTGGATATTACTCCCAGCAGTCTTGATTCCAGCCTGTGATTCATCCAGTCTGGCATTTTGCATGATGTACTCTGCATATAAGTTAAATAAAAGGGTGACAATATACAGCTTTGTTTTACTCTTTTCCCAATTTTGAACCAGTCAGTTGTCCGATATTCCCATCTCTTTTAAGAGTTTTCTACAGTTTGTTGTGTTCCATACAAAGGCTTTCACATAGTCAGTGAAGCAGAAGTAGATGTTTTTCTAGAGTTCTCTTGCTTTCTCTATGATCCAGTAAATGTCAGCGATTTGATCTCTGGTTCATATATATATCCTCCAACAAATGTTGGCAGTTTGATATCTGTTTCATATGTATATCCTCCAGCAGTATTAAATATATTAATCCTGTTACATCTCTGTTACTTACATATCTTATAATTGAAACTTTGTACTTTTTGACCACCTTTGTCCAGTTCCTTCTCTCCTTCCCCTCTGCTTCTGGTAAACACACATCTAATCTCTTCTCCCACAAATTTGCTTGTTTTTTTGTTGTTGTTGAAGTATAATTGACTCACAGTTCCTGGTATACAACATAGGGATTTGATATTTCTGTATATTTCAAAATGATCACGTTCAAGTCTAGTTATCTCTCACCATTCAAAGATACTACATTATCACCAATTGTATCCCCCAAGCTGTACATTTTATTCCTGTGACTCATTTATTTTGTAACTGGAAGCTTGTACCTCTGAATTACCATATCCTATTTCACTCATTCCCCCATCCAGGGTCTTTCCAGTTTCCTCTGTACAACTGGATAATAATAGAGTCTGCTTCATGGGGTTATTATGAGGATTAAACCAATAAATGATTTCATAGACGTCAAACCTTTAGAACAGTGCCTGATATCCAGTTAACATTGCTGGCCAGTGTTTACATTTCTAAAAGTTACACTATGCTCTTTAGCAGTTGGAAGCTCTCCTTTACCTATTCTGCTCATTCTCATTTAAAACTTCATTTATTTGAAGAAAACAGTTGGGGACTGATTTCTAAAAAAAAATAAATAAATAAAGAACTGTATGTATATTTTGTACAGGCAAAAAAAAAAAAAAAAATCTCAATATGTTTCAAACCCCTGAAACACACCTGACTTTTTCAGTGAGAAGCTAAGCTTTTACTGGTGCATAGCATCTGGTATTGTCCTCAATGATGTCACCCAACTCCTTTCTTCCCAAGCTTTTGGCTTTAAAGAGAATATATCTATTCATTTGAAATACAAAGTACTTTACAAGAATGAAGTCCTTGTGACTGGGAATAAGATAAGCTTGAGCTTCTTTTCTATTATGAAATGTTCTGTTTCTAACTTTGTGCATTTTGAGGTTTTAGTCTACTTATAATTGACTTCTTGATGCTTTCCATTGTTCCATAACAGGTATAAGGTGACTTCTGTATCACAGGATGAGACATGCAGGGTTCAGCTGGGGAGGAAGGGGGAGTGGAGCCTGCATTAGAAGAAAGAATTGGATTTGCATTAATAATCCTTGCCATTTACACATTGATATGTGTTCCTTCCCCCTCCCCGCCCCCCCACACACACACCATGTACTTTTAAAACTAAGGTATCTTTGGATTAACCCAGCAACCACGTGGGCAGTGTCCTCCCTGTTTTATTGATGAAGACACTGATCCATAAAGAGAGTGTGTGTTTTGCTCACACTCACCCCGCTGACACTAGTGACAGAGTTGGGATCCTTGCTACCCAAAACCTGTGTGCTTTCCTGGTGTTGAAATAATTTATCTGCCGAGTCAGCTATTACGGAGTGCCCGCCTTGGAGAGAGATTTTTCCCCCTATGTCACAGTCTCTCTCTTGGTTCAGTACTGAGGTGTGGGCCATTTGCACGGATTGAAAAACTTTGTCGGCATGGCAGATGGAGACCTCATGGCCCATTCCAAGGTGTATTCCCCTTGACTAGCACTAACTTTAGGGAAACCCAGCCCTGGCTTCCCTCCATGTGTACTTCAAACGGTTTTCAGCAGTAGATGAGCTGATGCCTGGCTCCTCAGCACAGTCCTCCACCCCTTCTCGGAGGAAGCCTGTGGCAAGGCCTGGCTGATGGAGGGCTAAAGCTGTGATGCCATCCCACCCACAGCTGGGTTTAGAGATTCATCCTGCCGACATGATTGATGTAGGAAAAACCAGGGAAAGTTGGACTTGACAGACATAATACTTCTCTGTTATTGAAAATCAGTTTTCCTGATGCTACCTGTGGTATTCTTATTTCTCTGCTTTTAGCCTTGTAATAAACTCTCCTGATCCTTTATAAAGAAAAAGCAAAATCCTATTATGTGAGAGTGCTCCAGTCCACTTCCAGCGTCTAGATTAATCCAAAACAACCTCTGAGTTCACAACTGGGTCAGAGTTGCGGAAGAGCAGGAAAAGACTTGCCAGTTCAGCAGCAGCAGGTGTGTGTCTCGGGCCAGTTAAGAACCAGGACAGTCTTGAGGTCTGACTTTGTTGCTTATGTTTAGGCCTTGTGTGCTGAGATAATTCTGGGTGGCTTTGGATACCTCTGTTTCTTAACTGAAAAGGAGTATCTGTTGCCTGATAAGTGTTTACCCATGAAATAGCAACATGGTGTCTGTCTTAGGGTAGGATGGCTTTTAGATCTCCAGAGCTCGCGACCGTCTCCCCCTCCCTCCTGCCCCTCAAACCCAAGGTCATTGGCTTAAGCATGTTAACTGGAGTAGGATGCCAGCCCCAACTTTAAAATGTCTTTCTTATTCAGGGTCTCTTTTATGGATTCTTTTCCCTTTCTCTTTTTGCCTTAAGGGCTACACATAATCATAACCCAATAGAACTGAAAGTAGACAAAGCCGCCCCACTTTTAGTAGATAGAGATTTGGAGTCCAGAAATCTCTCTTTCTTGCCAAACCTCAACTTCGCTTTTTTTAAATGCCAGTTCCCAGTCCCAGCCCACCCTCTCCACTATTTGGCCAAGTGAGGGCTGGCTCTTACCCTGTGTCAGTGACAGACACCCACTGCTTGTTGGATCACTTTCTCCTTTACTTCTGCCCCGTTCACAAGTCTCACAAAAAGGTTTTTCAATGTCAAGGAAAACCTCAAGCCAAGAGTCGTTTTTAACTGTGGATATTTTAACAATATGAGTGAAGTATGTGAAGACCTTAGTTTTGAAGTGACTTAGAATCTTACATGACTTGAAGGTGGTTTTCCTGCTAGTATTCTGGCAGAGTCAAAAATGACTCTGAATTTTAAGCCTCCAGATTGCTTGTAAGAAACTTGTAAAAAGTGATGACCTCCGGTGTGTGAGACTCTGTGCCAAACACTTTGCGTTATCTCCTTAACCCTTCAAAGTAACCCTTTCAGATCAGAATCAGATCAGAACAGTCGCTCAGTCATGTCCGACTCTTTGCGACCCCATGAACCGCAGCACGCCAGGCCTCCCTGTCCATCACCAGCTCCCGGAGGTCACTCAGACTCGCATCCATCGAGTCAGTGATGCCATCCAGCCATCTCATCCTCTGTCGTCCCCTTCTCCTCCTGCCCTCAATCCCTCCCAGCATCAGAGTCTTCTCCAATGAGTCAACTCTTCGCATGAGGTGGCCAAAATACTGGAGTTTCAGCTTTAGCATCATTCCTTCTAAAGAAATTCCAGACTAGCTTTTTGCAGAACCAAGCTGAGGTTCCAGAAAGCCTTGCACCAACATGTATGTTTAGTAAGTGACAGAGTAAGAACTTGACTTGTTCGCCCCTGCCTTGTGACCATGTCATGGCAGCCTTCCTCTAGGCATGATATACTGGGCTCTAGATTTCCACATTCCAGCCTAACTTGTGGCAGGCAATGCTGATCAGAGTTGGAGCTGTGATGGTGGCTGAGACCTGTGGCTGTACAACCTGATGCTGGAAGAAGGCCCAACCCTCACTCACACACAGACTCTTGTCACTTCTCTCCCCTTTCCTATTATACGTGGTCACATTGGCCCTGGTGACAAGAAAGATGTTGTTACCAGCAATTACTCAGTGGAGCAAGGATACTGAAGAGGAAATTTCCATTAGGTAAATAACTGTGAAAGAAAAACCCTGGAGCAGGGGGAGAAATTCAAGCCCCGGCTCCTGTTACACTGGCCAAATATCCTTGGCATCCCCGGCTCGCCGAGCCTCCTGAAAGGGACAGGAATGCTTGATAGGACGAAACAGAGGGACACAGTGTGAATTTGTTCTCTTGCATCATTCCAGCATCTACTTGAATTTCAGTTTTATAAAATCAACTTTTCTGAGCCCTGCCCCAAACCCAGGCTAATTTGTCGTGGCTCCATTGCTGGAGACAGTGGGGTTATTTTTGGAAGGTGGGATATTGACGTGCAGTGTGTGTGTGTCAGCTACTCTATAGAACTGGCATCTCGAAGTGCTTCTGAGATTTTTACCCGCCTTGGTGAAAATATGGCTTTGTAGAAATTAGTGATTTGGGGCTGTGTCAGAATTCACAGGTGTGGCTTGTGCTGGAGCGTCCTTCAGTGAAACATGGGAGGAATCACTGTCGTCTTCGCAAGGGTCATAGCAGCTTTTCTCAAGGACATCCTATTTGTTCGGAATCTTTGATTTTAGCTAGGATAGTATCCTGGTAGCTCAACTGGTAAAGAATCCACCTGCAACATAGGAGACCTGGGTTCAATCCCTGGGTTGGGAAGATCCCCTGGAGGAGGGTATGGCAACCCACTTGAGTATTCTTGCCTGGAGAATTACCATGGAGAGAGGAGCCTGGCAAGGCTACAGTCCATGGGGTCGCGAAGACTCAGTTATGACTGAACGACTAAGCACAGCACAGCAGAGCAACAGGACAGTATTCGCTTGCAGCCTTAAGTTTTTTGTGGACTTCAAATTGCTACCAAATGAGCTGTATTGGCCTGTTGTTGTTTAGTCACTAAGTCTTATCTGACTCCTTTGCAACCCCATGGACTGTAGCCTTCCAGGCTCCTCTGTCCATGAGATTTTCTAGGCTGGAAAGAACACTGGAGTGGTTACCATTTCCTTCTCCAGGAGATCTTCCCAACCTAGGGGTTGAACCCACTTCTCCTGCATTGCAGGCAGATTCTTTACCTCTGAGTCCTTGCAAATGCCCCTTCTGGTGTTGAGGTGTAGTTTATACTGAATGAAGTTAAAGTGCGAGCACAGTCTCATTTAATCCTTACGACAGCCCTGTAGAATCTGATTATACCCATTTTGCATAGGAAGAAATTGAAGTTCAGATAACTCAGTACTGTTTTTATTGAGTGTTCCATGTATTAGGCTCTGTGCTAAGTGCTTTACATGTTTTATCTAATCCTTGCCACATCCTCGTAGCTGGCTATTCTCATTCCCATTTGAAGATGAGGAGACAGAGAAGCTCACAGAGGTGAAGTTACTCATCCATGGTCTTGCAGCTATTAAATGTCACAGAATTCAAACTTAGGTGTGAATGTCCTGTCTTTATGCCATATACCTGCCTCCTTGTAGTTTTCCTTTGTCCGAGTATCTGCCACCAAGACTTCATTTCCATTTGAAGCATCATCAAAGAAAAAGTTTCAATGTGAATTCAATTTTCAATGCATCTGGCTTTTCTTTTTAAAACGTGGAGGCAGAGCTGGGGCGGGCAGTGAAGGATTTCTTATACCAGTCACTCCTATGTTATGTTGTAGCTCTCATGGGCATCTCTGCTCTGTTTGAATGGTCATTTTCAAAGTCAAGGACATGGATGAAACAGTACTTCCCAGCCTCAGAAAAGACCACTTCCAGAGGGCACCCATAAAGAGTGCTTACTGCAATTACCTCCCTCTCCAGCCCATGTGTCCTCACCCTGTCTTTTAGGGAGAAATGAGATATAGGGTGTGATTTACTTTCCCACCGAGGTAGGGAATGAGAGACGGAATTAAGGGTGACTCAGTGCTCCCACAGTGGGAGAAGGCCACAAGCTTTGTGGTGCCATGTATTCAACTCTCAGAAGACCAGTGGACTGGCCCAAAGCCCAGCCTTTGATCCTTCATCTGGCTGGCTTCAGTTTAGTTCCTATAAATGTTTCTCCCTGCAAAATCTTATTAAGCTCTCATCAGTATGGGTTTGGTCAGATCATGGATTCCTACAATGGCACAAGTTTTCTGAGTTCTCAACATCATATTTCTAGGGGTGAAGACTTTGGTAGTCGTTTCCTGTTAATAAAATATCTTTGTATCCTTTCTGTCCATTCACAAGTGACAAAGGATAAGCCCAGCTGGCCTGCACAGTGATTTTTTAATAGAGAGATGGACATTCAGATGGAAGCCCTGAGTGTGCAGAGTGGGTATAGGCACCTTTCCATGGCAGTGGTAAGGCCCCTGAGAGGCACAGGGAAGACTCCAACATTTAGAGGGAGGAGGGGATCTCTTAGGTCATCTTGTCCCACCCTTCTGGGGTCAACGTGGTGTTTCTGTACAGAGAACACCCCAGGCCAGTTGGTGCTAGGGTTGCCAAGGCTGCTGCAACAAAATCAATGGGCAGTTAAGCTTTGACATAGGCTCCCTTGTAAATTTTGGCTATTATACTTGTTTTATTGGAGGATGGGGGACAGTTAAGGGAAAGGGGTTGGTATCGGGCCATTTGCCTAGATTATTACCCCACATTCTCTTAGCGGGGAAAGTATTATGGGGTTTTTAACTTCTAAGTCAGCTGCCAGAAATATGTAGACAGGACCTTAACTTACTGTCTCTTCCAGGAAGATCTCTCTTTTTAGGAAAGTCAGAGTTGAACCATTCTTTCTCCTCTTCTGTGACATCAGGGAGAGACATTTTTGTCCAGACCCTGAGTAAAGACCACTTGCAACCTCCATAATTCCAGAAGATAGCAAGAATGCTCTCCAAAACAAGGGTCACATTTCTCTCTCCTCTCTCAATTCCCAAGTGCATACAGTTTGTGTTCCAGGTTCTTGTTGCTGGCCATGTCACGTGTGGAATTGTTCTCTTCCTAATGAGACTGTCACTTTTGAGAGTAGGTTCAAGGTCGCTATTCGCTTGCCTCCTTAGCAGGACCTAAATCTGTGCTGGGCCCAGAGTAAGTGCTTAATAAAGACATCCTAACTTGGATCATAGATCACAGACTGTTAGAGCTGGAAAGGATTTTGGAAACCACCAAGTCCAACACTCTAATTTTATAGATGGTACCACTCCAAAAATTCACTTTGGAGGCTGGTGTTTATCTGCTGGGAAGAGAGTTTCAGTTTTTTCCTTTCAATGTTAAATTCTCGTGCAAGTGACCATCATTCTAAATGTTTGAAAGGCTTTCTGTAGACAGTGTGGGATGTTCCTCCTTGGACTAGTAGTAGCTGACTAATAATAACCTGATAACAGTAAGAGTGCTGACCAGATTCCATACCCTGAACAACTGTCACTGATCCTGTCAGCCACAGGACAGCATCAGGACTATCTCCCTCCTACAGATACTGGGAGAGAGGCACAGTGGTCAGGCCGCTGGCTCAGGGTCATATGGCTACCACAATGGTCGAGACTAGAATCTGGTTTGGCCAGACCCCTGAGCTCATGGCTCACAGTGGTTCTAAGCGGGGTCGCTGGAGAAAATCCCCACTTAATAAGAAACCCCACAGTGTCTCTGTCCTAAAGGAAAGTGTAAAATTACTTTTCATTAACTTCAGATCTCTAATTAGACAGGGAGTGACAAGGAAGGTGAGGCAGAAATCAGTCATGACAGAGATTGCATCTACAGAAAGGTCCATGAGGTCATAAAAGCTTTCAGTCAAGAGTGCGAGGAGTTCATCCATACATTTCTCCATTCCATACATGAACCTATTTGCAGGGGATGAATGGAGACATAGATGTAGAGAATGGGCTTGTGGACACAGTGAGGAAGGGAGAGTGGGACAAATGGAGAAAGTAGTATCAACATATATGCACTGTCGTGTGTAAAATGGATAGTTGGTGAGAGGTTGCTCTGTAACACCGGGAGCCCAGCCTGGTGCTGTCATGATGACCTAGAGGGGTAGGACATGGGGAGAGGAGGGAGGCTCACGAGGGAAGGGTATATGTATAATTATGGCTGATTCATGTTGTAGTACTGCAGAAACCAACACAACATTGTAAAAATTCAAAAACAAAAGAGTGCAAGGAGACAGAGCAGTCAGGTCCTGCTCCAGGAACCATTGCTTTATGTGGAGTTGCTGCTTCTTCCTCTGGTCTCTCTTCTGTGCCCAGAACTCAACCTTCCCTCATTTCTCAGCGTCAGAAGCCTCAGAATTGATGGCTTCCAGGGCAGATCTGTGTGCCCTACCTCGCCAAACCAGAATGCAGTGGCCTTGTGGTGGCCAGGAGGCTAGTGTACTGGGTCCTCACGGCAGGCTGTTTGCCTCGAGCCTTTCCTCTGAGCTTTATATCTAAATAACATTCCGGTGAGTTTTCTAAAAGGTTAGTCCTGGGTCATTGGCACTTAAACCACTTGTTTTGGTAGATCCTTCCCGTGAAGCTTCATTATATATTTGATATCCTTCCTTTTTTATGCCTGAATGATGAGGATAAGTACCCTGTGGTTTATTAACTGTCACTTTAAACCTTTTCAGATTGTCTTGTGACAAAACAGAGTTTTATGTCCTTTTTATCCAGCTTTGATGGGTGAGACAGTTCTCTGGGTAAAGTATGCCAGGATAAATAAAATCTCACTCTGATTCATGGGGAAGGATTTGCATTTGAAGTCATGAGTTCAAGTCTGCCACTTCATAAGAAAGGTGACCTACCCCTGTTCACCTTTCCCTAGACTTTGTTTTCCTCTTGACAGATGGGACTGGGCATTCAGTAACTGTGGAATAAGTGGAAGAAAAGGCATTGCTTTGGGGCAGTTGATCTCTCTTAAAATGTGGATGTCAAATCCTCAGGCAACAATTTGCCACATTTCTATTTTGAATCCCACTGATCCTTGGAGCAAACAGCCTCTGTCCTTTTCAGTGGAGTTGTTGTTTAGTCGCTAAGTCATATCCAACTCTTTTGTGACCCCATGGAGTGTAGCCTGCCAGGCTCCTCTGTCCATGGGATTTTCCAGGCAAGAATACCAGAGTGGGTTGCCATTTCCTTCTCCAGGGGATCTTCCTGACCCAGGGATCAACCCATCTCCTGCATTGCAGTCAGATTCTTCACTACTGAGCCACCAGGGAAGCCATCCACACCATTATCGAATCCCAGAGTTCACCTCTCCTCCCCCAGGCCATTTTGTTACACCTTTAGTTTTTCTGTAAGTTTGCAATAGGATTGTGAAAAGTAAATATGATTACGGAAGTTGCAGATCAGATCAGATCAGTTGCTCAGTCGTGTCCGACTCTTTGTGACCCCATAAATCGCAGCACGCCAGGCCTCCCTGTCCATCACGAACTCCCGGAGGTCACTCAGACTCACATCCATCGAGTCAGTGATGCCATCCAGCCATCTCATCCTCTGTCGTCCCCTTCTCTTCTTGTCCTCAATCCCTCCCAGCATCAGAGTCTTCTCCAATGAGTCAACTCTTCGCATGAGGTGGCCAAAGTACTGGAGTTTCAGCTTTAGCATCATTCCTTCCAAAGAAATCCCAGGGCTGATCTCCTTCAGAATGGACTGGTTGGATCTCCTTGCAGTCCAAGGCACTCTCAAGAGTCTTCTCCAACACCACAGTTCAAAAGCATCAATTCTTCGGCGCTCAGCCTTCTTCACAGTCCAGCTCTCACATCCATACATGACCACAGGAAAGACCATAGCCTTGACTAGGCGAACCTTTGTTGGCAAAGTACTGTCTCTGCTTTTGAAGGTGCTATCTAGGTTGGTCATAACTTTCCTTCCAAGGAGTAAGCGTCTTTTAATTTCATGGCTGCAGTCACCACCTGCAGTGATTTTGGAGCCCCCCAAAATAAAGTCTGACACGGTTTCCACTGTTTCCCCATCTATTTCCCATGTAGTGATGGGACCAGATGCCATGATCTTCGTTTTCTGAATGTTGAGCTTTAAGCCAACCTTTTCACTCTCCACTTTCACTTTCATCAAGAGGCTTTTTAGTTCCTCTTCACTTTCTGCCATAAGGGTGGTGTCATCTGCATATCTGAGGTTATTGAGATTTCTCCCAGCAATCTTGATTCCAACTTGTATTTCTTCCAGTCCAGCGTTTCTCATGATGTACTCTGCATATAAGTTAAATAAGCAGGGTGACAATATACAGCCTTGACGTACTCCTTTTCCTCTTTGTAACCAGTCTGTTGTTCCATGTCCAGTTCTAACTGTTGCTTCCTGACCTGCATACAAATTTCTCAAGAGGCAGATCAGGTAAAACCTTGTGCCCACCAGTGTAAATGTCCTACAATTCGTTATATGTCCAGTGCTTGAAAAATATTCTTCTGGGACACACACTACATGTAATTCAACAATTAATCTCTCTCTCTGTCATTCAGTATTTACTGAATCCCAGCTGGGAACAAGGGAAGGTATTTTATTTAAAATAATAAAAACAGTAAAAAACAAACAAAAAAGAGTGCTGAGGCTTTAAAGCTTGTTTCCTTCTGTTTTGTATTCATTCCAGTTTGCGGGGACATTATCAGATGGCTTAGGGAAGACGATGGATAATCGCCACCAGTCGGAGCGGGAGTACATCAGATACCATGCGGCCACGAGTGGCGAACACCTTGTAGCTGGCATCCACGGCCTGGCTCATGGTGAGTCATGTGATATCAGGCTGTAGACGGGGGCCTTTTCTGCCTCAGCCCCCTGGAGGTGCCTTTTGCTCATCCAATTGCAAGAAGAAATGATGTCTTGGTATCTGAGTGTGCCTGAATGCTTCCAGGCTCTCTGGTTCTGTCCTCCTTGGGTCAAAATGTTACAGTCTGTGAGAACTCTTCATTCATTTTCAAAATGTTGTACATATTACAGTTCCTTCTTGTTCTCTGACTTCTGTCTCCCAAGTGTCCTAGGATGTAAGTGTCCAAACCCCTTTTTAGAACACAGGACTACTGCTTCAAGACTTGCCTTCTGCTCACTAATTATTCCTTCCAGAGGTAGCGAAATGTGAATTGGCTGCCAGGTTTGTGGCCCAGATGTTTTTGAGTCATAAATGCATATTCATAGGGATTGTAGATCTATGTGCCCAAGAGATGTGGAACACAGAATGAATGTCTCTAAACTTGCTTATGGTTCTGATTTTTAATGTTTCAGTCTGACTCATCTGTTGTGTCAATACCTTCTCTACATGACATTGAAGGCCCCTAGGAAAGTAGACCCAGCCAGCTCTTTCCACCACTCTCCGCAGCCACACTGTATTTCAGCAACCCAGAGTTATATCCCACTCTCCAGACATGCCTCCGAGTCCTTGCTCACTCATGTTTCTTCTGCCTTCCCCTCCCCAGCCTCACTTCCTTGCCCATCAAAATCGTTCTCCACCTGCAAGTCCCCACTCAGATGAGATTTGCCCAGCTTCCCTGTCCCCAGTTAGAATCAGCGATGATTAGAGCAGACCTGGCAGTCTGAGTTGTGTGTGTAGCCAGCTGTGTGTGTTAGGCTTTGAGGGCAAGGAGAGGATAAAGACCCTCTCGTGGTCACCTTTATACCTGCAGTGCCTCACACGGCGCCTGGTGTGCAGCTCGTGCTCAGTGATGGTTGTCAGTTGAACTGCTTGTACCAGATTCTTACGAGTAGTCTGAAGCTCTCAGTAACAACTGGAGGAAAAACAAGGACTATACCTAGTAAAAAATCATATTTTTCTTCATTTTTGTTTATCAAGTTTCCTAATGATAAGGTTTGGATCGAAATGCCCCTGCCCAGCTGGAAAGCAAGCAGCCCCCAAGGAGACATCAAGCTAGCAGTGAACTTTGGCTGCAATTGATATGTTTATGGACTTTAAAAGTTGGTTGTTGGGCAGTCTTTTGGGGTTAAAGATTTAATCATTGTTTCTAGTAACTGTAATGATAGTGCACCAGACAATTTTAAGACTTTATTTTTTTAATGAATATAAAGTGCTTTGCTATGTGTACTTGTCTTTATCTATCCAGCATCCTTGAGATGCAGAGAGAAACCATGCCTGTCCTCACTGTTTAGATGGGTGTTCCAGTGTGCTGGTTCACAGTAGCAAAATCCCTCCAGGCCAGGGATCCTTCAGATAATATGTGCAACACCTCCAGAAGCCATTCAGGCCAGTCTGAGACTAAGAACCAGTGGCCTCATCCAAGGGGACCCATTAAGCTGTGGGATGTATGAAAGCAGTAGAGTGAGATCCTTCGGATGAAAAAACAAAACAAAAAACAACCCTTAAACCATAACAAGAAACAGAATCAATGCTGTCTCCTTGGTTTTTAAACCAAGTATTTAAACTCAGAGTCAGGCTCAGTTCCCCCTGTTGGCCCCACTCAACCCAGGTTCAGTCATGTTCTGACTCTGCCATGAGCTTTGTTCCAAACTTTGGGAAAGGCCTGTTGCCTCACTCAAGCAAGTGGACCCAGAATCCAGAAGAAATGCCGTGAATTGTTAGTATATTCTCACCCAAGGAACTTCCTTTACCAATTTGTCTCACTAGAGCTGAAGAGTCTATAGAGAGTGTCCTCATACCCCCTCCATCAAAGGGTAAACATCTGTGAGTGTCCCTGGCACAAATCCTGGAGACGATTCTTCCTAGCAATGCCTGCGTCCTCTCCAGCCTCTGCCAACTTCTGGCCACTTGGGAGGCTCTTTAAGGTCACTGCCATCACCTTTCAGAATGTTTGGAATGTCTTTTTGACCTCGGTCAGTCTTTTGAACTGATAGCATCTAGGGTCCCAGCTGGTGCTGGCAGCCTTGGGGGTACCCTTCATCCAAGCTTTACCCTCGACTCCGATTGCATGCACCTGTTTCAACCACGTGTTCAGGAAGGAGTTTTGACCCCATTTCAGGCATTCAGTGGTGCTGGCTGCTGCTGCTAAGTCACTTCAGTCGTGTCCGACTCTGTGCAACCTCTTAGACGGCAGCCCACCAGGCTCCCCTGTCCATGGGATTCTCCAGGCAAGAACACTGGAGTCGGGTGCCATTTCCTTCTCCAATGCATGAAAGTGAAAAATGAAAGTGAAGTCACTCGGTTGTGTCTGCCTCCTAGTGACCCCATGGACTGCAGCCTACCAGGCTCCTCTGTCCATGGGATTTTCTAGGCAAGAATACTGGAGTGGGGTGCCATTGCCTTCTCCGGTGGTGCTGGCTAGTCACATAGTATTCTTTGAAAACTGAGGATTTATATTTGGTTCTTGCTCCACCTTACATTTTAGAGGATCCCAACCTTCCCCAAGGGCCTAATTTGCTGCTCCATTGATTTAATCCTCTGTCTGCACCCTTTCCTGATTGCCCATAAGCTATTCAAGCTCTGGAATTAAAAAGTAGTCACTGGTAATCAGTAATCTCTTCACCTTACTTTGATTTTTCAAAACTGAAACATGCTGTCCTTCTCACTGACGTGTGATGCATGTTCTCTGACTCTCAACTCCGAGGGCACACCTGCTGCCTCCCCATCTTGATGGGCCTCCCTGTTGCCTGTCAGGAGGTTGGCATGATGCCCATATGTCTACCTCGCCAGGTGCATGAAATTGAGGCGTTTGCCTTTAAATGCTTTTGCTTTTGTCCTTGGCCAGGTTACCACAGCCCTTGTCTCTTTTGCTAGGTATCATTGGTGGACTGACCAGTGTTATAACCTCAACCGTGGAAGGTGTGAAAACAGAAGGGGGTGTCAGCGGTTTCATATCTGGCCTTGGGAAAGGGCTTGTTGGCACTGTCACCAAGCCAGTGGCAGGCGCCCTGGATTTTGCATCAGAAACAGCCCAGGCGGTGAGAGACACAGCCACCCTTAGTGGCCCCAGGTCAGTGGTCGTGGGGGGAGTGGCTTTTGCAATTTCCATCCCCGGTCTGCTGCCTCTCCTGAGCCATATTGATATGTTTGATCATACACTTTGTGCTTTAATGAAATGATTTTTAAAAAACTGAATACACGTAACTAAAATTTCTGACCTGCCTAATACAAATACATGAAAATGAAGTATAAACATCTGGCATAATTTTCTATATATCTGTATCTATCTATTTATACCTGCATATACTGGATGTGTATGTGTGTGTGATTTTTTTTTTTATTAGACTAATCAGAAACACAGTGGCATCCTTACACAGATCCCCTGTTCACCAAACTGAGTAGACCCCTCCAAACACCCGTTAAGAAAACTTGGGCTGTGTCTTGCTCCAAGGCCCTGTGGCATGATTGGAGAATCCAACAGTTGCGGTTTACCACATGGAGTCTGTCCCTGCTTTGTTCTCCCTCTATTTGAAAGTGCCAGGCAGTCCCCCAGCCTTACAGAGAAACTCCCCAAGGAAGCTGCCAGTTCTTCTGTGGGATGCCGTCTTGCCTTGATACCAGCTGAGACAGGAAATCAGTGACAGCCCACACAGCTCCAAATCCCATAGACTCCAACCACTTTAACTTTGCTATTCATGTTAGTGGCCGATTTTAGCCTCCCTTGTCCGGAGTGACTAATTGGGGATCTTATCAACAAAGGGTGTAATGAATGTTACAGTTCCCAGCCAAGCTGGACTCCACTTAAGTGGAGATTTTGCCCAGAAGATTTCGCTGCTGCCTGGTTAATAGATATCCCCTGAGTGAGTTAGTAGGCCCTTAGAACGCCCAGGGCCTAGGCCACGTCCACACCCTGTCGCTCCTTCAAATAGGATTTGAAGTGAAATCGTCCCCAATTAAAATGAATCCATTCTCTGTCACCAGGAAGCCTTACTGATGACACATTACTGCACTAGGGGAAATGCTTCAGATTGTAGACGGGGACCACGTCATGTGTTCAGCCAGAATGTCTTCCATCTGGAAACAGCTGCTCCTTAAAAAAAGGATCTGTGGAGTTTAGTCCTTTAGTGAAGTTACATTCTATTCTCAGACACAAAGCTGAAACAATCCTTGAGTATATCTCAAAGCATGTAGGAAGCTGGGGAAGGGGGCAGGAGGGAAGCTTCAGAAGGATTTCCAGTTTCTCCATGTTTGCCCGAAGCCCAAAAAGTCTCTGTCCAATACTTTGTTAGGACAGTAAGACCCAGTGAAGCCCAAGTAAAGTAGAAGGCCCTGAATAATTCCAGAAGACCCATTCTTATCCTTAAAATCCTGGAGTGGTCAAGGGACAGAGTGATTTGTTTCCGAAAGAGTCCAAGGTATATGTGTTAAATTTAGAAACATTATTTTGTGCTGCAAACTCTCATGATGTTGACCAGAAAGAAATCACTTGGATTTTATACAGTGTCAGTTTGGAAAGCTTGATGAAGTTTCGCGTTCTTTTTAGGAGCTCAAGAAAGACACAAAATGCTTGCTGCAGAAAGGTGGTGGTGTCATTTTTGCCAGTTGTCTAGCTTGATTGCAGACAGTTCTATTTAGTGTTAGTAGCGTGTATGTATCACTCATTCAATTTTTTGATGAGTAAATATTGATTGAAAATTGCCTGAAAACTGAAGGCTGAGAATAGAGTAAGGCTGAGCCTAGTCTCAGAGGACTTACAGTCAAGCAGGGTAGCAAACATAAAACAAATAATCATAGGAGTAATTATTTGCTAAAATTGTGATAAATGACACAGGACATTTACAAAGTGCCATGGGACTGTATAATTAGAGGAGGCAAGAAGTTGAAAGAGGTTTGCTCATGTGTGGTAAGTGGGGTCAAGAAAGGCATATCTAGGGAAGTGATACTTGAGATAAAGCCTGACATAAAAGTGTGACCTGGCCAGGTAAAGCGAAGGAATAGTCACCTCCCAGGTAATGGGGGACAGGGAACCTGTGCGCTTTGCCTCAAAGCAGATAGCAGTTAGTTGGACAGTCCAATTGAATTGCCCAGAACAGCTATCTTCTAGTCACTCACTCCTCCTAGAAACCAAAGCTCTAGTGATAAGTGAGGAGCAGCCAGGTAGCCATGGGCCCTTGGGCATGGAAGTTCAGAGGGGACGTTGAACTGCTGCCTCTCTTCTCTGTTCCTGGAGGAGCCAGTAGTGTGAGAATCATGGCCACAGTACCATGCTCTAGACCCATGCCAACTTAGGGCCTCAGAGAAACTTGGCCCTCCACCCTTCATTGCACTGAAAGGCATAACAGATTCTTGTGGAACTCTGGAACCCATTTTCCTTGGTCCATTTGTCTAGATTGAACCATATGGTTATTAATGAGGAGCCATGTGTTAGAGAGAAAAGATCCCTTAACCTGGAAAACAATAACTGGGTCCCAACCCCCTTCTTTACCAGTTTTGGGCCCTTGGTCAAGCCTCTGAGCCCCCTTGAAGCCTCAGTTTTTTCCTCTTGAACTGGGGATAAAAATACCTATTTATTCTCTCTCAGAGGTTTGAAACCCAACCAGAGTTATTTTAATGTGGATGTTATAAAGAACTATAAAATGCTGAGTGATACTATTTTTGAAGTCACATTAAAGGAGCAGAGAGGTTTTTGCAGGTGGAGAAACGTTTGAGTGCCTCAAGGGTTTGTTCTGATGACACTGTGATCTCTTAGGAACGTACTAGTTCTCCCAAGGGATAAATCACCCTGATTTCTTGGAAGTGAGTTGTAACCATCTCCAACCATCCCAGTTGATTGAACAGGATCCAGGGGTGTTACTCAGGGTTTTTCCCCACTGTTTAGACAACAGGGACTAACAAATGATTTGAACGGATTAGAAGTGAGATTCTGACCGAGAGCTGACCTGAGCCCAGGGACTGAGCCAGCAGTAGAACCCAGGAGTCCAGGCGCTCTGCCTCTGAGTCTGCTCTTGGAATGAAACTTTCTGCTTCCTTTGTAATATTTCATCCAAGGGAAGGCTTAGATCTTAGCATCTATGTTTTAACCAACCCAAATTTCAAGCAGATGATAGCAAAGTAAGCCATAAAACTGTGAAAGAATATTCCTTCCAGTAATCCATCTGAAAAGTGGCCTTACAGGAAATATTGGCTCCTTTCTGTGTTTATTTGAACATGATTTTATTTATAGGGAACCCCCTCCCCCCCCCCACTTGAGTTCCTTGAGATTAAAATACTTCCAAGTTCCTCTCCCTGTTGGCGTGTGCAGGCGTTCCAAGAAGGCAGCCACCTACCTTTTCCCTGAAATTTCCATGCAGTCTCACAGTTCCTGGGAAGGCAGGTGGGGGTGGGGGAGAGGGGAAGGCGGAGGACAGCAGAGCCTCTGGCCTCAGCATGAATGCTGTGGGCCAGTATCCCCTGCTGCATTTGTTAACTGCACAAGTATGTGTGGTTTGGAACTGAAGAAGAAAGCCTCTTCCAGGGCCACGTTCTGCTGGCTCAGGTTGCATCTTCTCGTTTCCGTGTGTTGAGCCACATTTGTCCATTCCCAAGTAAAGTTTATGAAAATGGCACTGAGGCAGCCACACTTGGAATGCCACTGAAGCCATGTGGACAAATCCGCCACCCTTCAGGTGGTGGTGGTTTAGTCGCTAAGTTGTGTGAGGCCCACCGGGCTCCTCTGTCTGTGGGATTCTCCAGGCAAGAATACTGGAGTGGGTTGCCATTTCCTTCTCCAGGGGATCTTCCCGACCCCAGAATCGAACACGGTCTCCTGCATTGCAGACAGATTCTTTACCAACTGAGCTACGAAGAAACACTTCATGGGACCAGGCCAAAGCCGAGGCACGTCCAGTTCTCTGCGTGTGGGGTGGAATTTGCTGGTAGCATTTAAAAAGGTACTTCAGTAGAAAACCTCAGAGACCCAGCAGCAGCAAAAAAAAAAAAAAAAAAAAAAAAAGAAAGGAGGGTCTGACCTTGAGCCATTTATTTACTTGTTTATTTCTCTGAATACTGTATGTTGTACACATGGGGGTCACAGGACATTTCGAGAAAGCAGCAGCTGGAGGTGTATTAAACTGAGCCCTTGAGGTTTCCTCCAAACTGTTTCTTCACCTTTTCTATCAAGACCCAGAACCAGGGGGTAGAGGTGGGAGTTGGCAGAACTTAAAATATTCAAACTAATTTAGCAAAGCTCAGGAGTGTTGGCGCTTATCTCATTATTTGTCAGATAAGGAAGAAGGGGGAATCCGAAGGATAATGACAGATCAGCATTTAAGGATCTCGCCATCAGGACTCTGATAACGTTCTGGAATCCTGGGATCCTCGTACTGTGCACATAGATGCAAATTCCAGTTGCTCAGAGAGTTTTTGAGTAACCTTTCAGTTGATGTCACAGGAAAGATTCATGGTGGACTTTTTTGACTTTTCTAAGTGAAAACACTCCCAAGATACCACCTAAAATTCATTAAAGATACTTTACGTGAATGGCCTCTTAGATGTGAAATGGATTTTTTTTTTCTTCAGGAAAAGCCCTTTCTGTTAGTGTTTGCATCCTAACCCACAACTCTCCAGGATAAATGGGTTAAGACCCTCATGGGTCATCAGAGCCTGGGTGCAGTCAGGGTGGGCAGGTGAGAAGAAAGTCAGCAAAGGGGATTTAGAAAGTGCTTCTCCTGCTCTTCCAATCCCGTCTGGCAACACTGCTTGTAATCACTGTGCTCAGAATGCAGCTGTCTGCCCTTTGTGGTGTATTATACATAACACATCAGGCAGAATTGGCTTACATTAAGCCTTTAGGAAACTTCCAAAGGTAAAAATCTAATAAAAATGTAAACATTCATTAGTATATACCATGCATGCATCAGTGCACGCTCAGTCACTCAGTCGTGTCTGACTCATTTGTAACCCCGTGGACTGTAGCCTGCCAGGCTCCTCTTTCCATGGGATTTTTCCAGGCAAGAATACTGGAGCAGGTTGCCATTTCTTCCTCCAGGGGATCTTTCTGACCCAGGGATTGAACCCGCATCTCTTATGCATTGGCAGGCAGATTCTTTACTGCTGAGCCACTGGGGAAGCCCAGGATATACCAGTGCTCAGATTTTTCCACCATGTTCCCTCTAAGGCAGAGGATGGTGGACCAATGCCCCTAGAATCTGGAGGCAGAGCAAGTCCAGCACTTCTTGCAAAGTTTCTGTTTTATCTTAAAACTGTAAATGGAGTTTACAGTTTATCCCATGTTTGTTTTAAATAAGGTAATATTTTTACGTTGCTACACAGTAAAATCAACTGTTCAGAAAGATACACCATGTCATCCTGTAGCTACTGCCTCTTGCTCATTTAAGAAGTACAAGACACTTCTTCCAGATGAACCCTGCAGACCCTCAGAGCATCGATATAAAGCCATGGTTATTGGCCCAGGTGAAAAGCAAGCACCTAGGACAGGTTTGACCTGAGGCTCTGTTTCTCATCTTTGGGTGTGTCTGTCTATTGGCTTGGTAACCATCTGCTGGGGGCAGCCAGGGCGTTTTTCAACATGTCAGTTTTATCATGAGAAGGAATTCATTTTCGGTGAAACTGAAAAATTACTGTTGCATCTGGCTGAAAGGAAGGGACTGTTCATATCTCTCCGGTTTCCAAAAGTGGCCCCATGGGTCTAGAGGCACCCCTCTGTCTGTCTCCTGCTCACCCCTGACTGTGAGGTGGGAACTCTGTGTCCTCACTTCCTGATCTTGCCACACCAGGCCTTTCCCAAGAATGCTTGAACGTCGATTGATCCTTCTCTCAATCATCCTGAGCACACCCAGAAGAAGAAACAACACTCAGAACTATGCTAATGACATGTGATGTCTCACTCGGTTCTGAAATTAAGCTGATGAAGTTACAGAATAAGATATTATTAAGAAACATCTTAACATGCCTTATAAGTTAAAATTTCTCTCCCAGGAACACAAGCAGAGAGCTCTTATTTTCTAAGACAGACTTCTTCCCTCTTGCTGAACTCCAAATACTGTACTCCCCTTTCACTCAAAGGCTCCAGACGATCCATTCTCATTGTAACATAGCTTATGGAAAGCTCAAATCTGTTGATGGAAAAAAAAGAAGTGTGTGTGTTCCTGCACACACATATTTGAGAGAAGTCTTTCCATTTATGAAATCCCATGACTCATTTTTATGCGAGATTATCTGTTAGGGGAAAAACCACTTTTTTGGTCATGGTACATTATTATCATTTCTAGAAAGGAGAGTGTCTATTTTTTGCCATTTTTGGCTTGCAGAGATGACTGACTTCATGGAAACGGCACTATCCTGCTTCCAAAAGTAAAAATAAATTGAATTCAGGCACGTATGTCTTTGATATATAGTCCTGGTGTCTCAACCAGCAGGTCTTTGCTCAAAGAAAATAGAATGGAAAGTATGATTGCTTTCTGATTCTGGTTTCTTCCATTTAAAAATTAAATAGTCAGTCTGAGGCGTGTGCACGCACACACGCGCGCACACACACACACATACACACACACAAGTCCTTATATATGTAGTCCCTTCATTGTTCAGAGACTTGATTTTTAAAACTCTGGAATGACCCCCAGTCTTACATACATAAGATATGCATTTGAGGTTTTTGCTTTTAACTTCAAAAGAAGCAGAAGTGTATTTCTTCCTGAGAAAAATTTGTATTCCCTGTATTAGAAAAGAATTAAATGTCATTTAACTGTTGGTGGAATTCCTCTGCCAAGGCATGAGGTTTATTTATTTTTAGATTTTGATGGCCATCTTCTGTCTTTCATGGTTTTCCCTTCCAGAATCATCCCTCTTTGCCCAAGATGAAATTGGAGTCTCCCTGAAAAAAAGAATCCAGGTTTGAGTTCATAGCCCTTGCTCCCAGAGAGCTTTAGTCAGTAGGATAATTCTGAAATAAATAGAGGCCATATGGGCTAGCAGAGAACTGAAGAGTATAGTACTGTTTTAGAAGAAAAGCCTGTAGCCATTGGTGGAAGTAAAGGCAGCCTTGGATTTTATTAACTCCAAGTTCGCTTACTCTGAGACCTTTTTCGAGTACTCTTTTTGTCAGACTGCCTCTCAAAGACAGACTTGTGCTAAGTTTCTCACCAATTTGTCAAATGGCAGGGTGGGGAAGGAGGGAGAATGAGATTGAATTAGTGTAACATTTTAATCACAAAGAAAATTTTATTATATTTATTATATATGGGTGGGGCTTCCCCAGTGGCTGAGTGGTCAAGAATCCATCTGCAATGCAGAATATGCAGGAGAAGCAGGCTAAATCCCTGAGTCAGGAAGATTCCCTGGAGGAGGAAATGGCAACCCACTCTGGTATTCTTCCCTGGAAAATCCTATGGACAGGGAAGCTTCATGGGCTACAGTCTCTGAGGTCACAAAGAGTCAGACATTACTGAGGACTGAAGACACACACACATATGTATTATATATAACTCAAATCAGGTTAACAGTGTTACTAACCTATATCCTTAGTGGATTTACTTTAATATATAAAGAACATGGATTTCTAATTAGCACATAATTTATACATATGGGTCCTTTTAGGACAGAGGTTCTCAAAATATAGTCTAAGGACCCCTGGGGGACCCCCTCAATACTTTCCAGGGGATTTGTAAGGTCAAACCTATTTTTGTATATTTACATATTCATATATAGATATACGGAGGGAAAAACAACTATTTTTATAATTACATTCTCTAATGAATGAACAGAGGAGTTTTCTAGAAGCTACACAATATGCGATATGGCAACAGGTTAGCTGTGGAAGCAGATAAGAGAATGGCAGCTGTTTTCGATTAAGCAAGAGTTACAGAGATTTGCAGAAATACGAAACAGTGCCACTCTTTGCACCTTCTGTGACTTCATGAATATGTCACTGGCCAACAAATACCTCTACCTGGTTAATTTCTTTGACAAGCTATTTTGTTTGAAAATATGGTGATGATCCATCAGCTGCTGATAAATAGTGCATATCGGTAACAATGGATTAATGTGGATTAAACTGTAGGAGCCACTGTAATGCGATGCTTCACTTTGGCTTCCTGCCAACAATTGTCAGTCCTGGTTTGCTCCTGACTTTTACTGGGTTTCTTGAAGTAACAATTGGGAAGATTTTACCGCGTAGCAGAAGGACCTCTCACAATAATTTACCTAATTTAGTCCTTCACCTTAACCTTACCATCCCAATAAATTCTAACTTTAGCAGCATGGTAAGTGCTCAGCAGAGGACTTCAAAGTGCAAGGTCCATCTTGTCAAAAGGCCACTCGGTTGTGTGAGCAGTGCCCTGAGCTCATTCAGGAAATTGAGAGGGTACCTCTCTGTCAGAGTTTACTTGGCAAAACCTCAGTTTTCTGCCCTGGCAAAATTGATGGAACAGGATAAACCCACAATATTTGGATAAGTTCCTTTGAACTCCTTGCAGAGAGCAGTGTTTATGAGGCCGTTGTTCTCTGTTAACACCAGAGACAGCTCCTAGTAGATTTTCCCCAAACATACTTCAAACATAGATAATGGCAGGGGTGACCCAAGCTGTATCATAAAATCCCAGGGGCTGCTGAAAACTTCAAAGGGGAGTCAGCACAGAGCTTCACCTCTCGTTAGGAGGAGGATGGATCCCCCTGGTGGGTTGGGACTAGCTGAATGTAGTGTAACCTCACTAAGTACCTCCAGGATGGACAGAGGACAGAGCTCGTCGGTCCTCTAGACTTGACTGAGCTACTCTGGCAGCACAGTTAGGGTAGTTAGACTGGCACCCGGCCACCTCCCAGGGCATCAGCATGTCAAATTAGCATGTGTGGGTACCTTCATGTCTTCTAGTGAAAAGATGCGAGCCTCAAAGAGTTTCTGTGTTCTTGTTTGAACTGTTGAGCTGCTGCTGCTGCTAAGTCACCTCAGTCGTGTCCAACTCTGTATGATCCCACAGACGGCAGCCACCAGGCTGCCCTGTTCATGGGATTCTCCAGGCAAGAACACCGGAGTGGGTTGCCATTTCCTTCTCCAATGCATGAAAGTGAAAAGTGAAAGTGAGGTCGCTCAGTTGTGTCCGACTCTTAGCGACCCCATGGACTGCAGCCTATCAGGCTCCTCCATCCATGGGATTCTCCAGGCAAAGTACTGGAGTGGGGTGCCATTGCTTTCTCCTTGAACTGTTGAGGGGCATTGTTAATTTAGTTAATGAACTTGTGATATTCTAACCTGATTGCTTAAAGAGCGCTCTGGTTCATGTGTAGGCGAACTGACAGTAAAAATTCATCAGGTGGTGAAGTACTGACCTCCTGCTATATTCCAGGCATATAATAGGTATTAAGTACTGAGAATATTTAATACTGGAGGACAGACTGCCTTGAAGAATCTTCCAGATTTCTGAGAATCATCAAAGTGTCTGTGGGTTAATGTTCTTGAATTAGTCTTACATGTCCACTAAAGCAAGTTTCCTATAGCTTTCTTGAAGTACCCCGTTATTAGTGATTTGACTTGCTATTTGTTCTTGGAAATAAACTGCATTTGTGTGTCAATAGTCTATATTTGGTGGTGTGTATTGGTGTATATTTGATAGTTACAAGCATTTTTTTCCACATTATTAGGTCACCACAACCCTTTCAAAATGAATTGTTATTGTTTTACTAATTGTTTACAATTGGATAATTATCTCTTAATTTTCCAACTGTTCTTTCCACCTTAGGCATATTTATTAAATATTCTTTAGTTTCTATAATTAATAAGAACAGTGTTTTTAGAAAATATAATTTTGACCTTAATGATCTCTTTATGACAATTTTTTTTAATCTTTTCAAATTAAAGTTTATTTTATCAAAGTAAGTAGCATACCCACACTTTCAGAAGTCAAAGATTTCTTCCTGTGTGAAATAAAGCATCAGTCAGCAGCCCCATTTTTCCCCAACCCCGGATTCCTGTTTCTTAAGAGGCAGCCACCTCCAATACTTTGGGCTGTATTTTCATTTGGGAGGTACTTAACCTCCATATTTCTAAAGGAATAAAAATGAGAATAGTGCTATTTCTTGATATCATTGACTTCTTATTGCTGTCTATACATGTCCCCCGCACCCCCATCCCATTTTCCAGTGTACTGTAGTTATATCATTTTCTGGTAAATCAGTAATTCTACTTCTGCATTGTTGTTGTTCAGTCGCTAAGTCATATCCAACTCTTTGCAACCCCATGGACTGCAGCCTGCCAGGCTCCTCTGTCTTCCACTGTCTCCTGGAGCTTGCTCAAATTCACGTCCACTGCGTCAGTGATGCTCCCTTTATGTAAAGAATATTCCCAGTAAAGCCATGTAGGTTACTATGATTATGTTTCCAGTTTGGTTTAACTTTGTAGTTTGTTTTTTTTTTTCTCCCTGGAGCCAATAATCATTTCTATTATTTTTGCTTAGTTTTATATAGACATATTCCCAGTTTATCCTCAAATTTTTATCTACTTTTGACTTTTTCACTCTGAGGTTAGTAACTCCTTCTTAAGAGATTTTTCCTGTCTGCCTATTACTAATAATACATCCATACACACTCCTGTTGTCGTTGTTCAGTCACTAAGTCATGTCCGACTCTTTGCAAGCCTGTAGACTGCAGCACGCCAGGCTTCCCTGTCCCCCACCATCTCCCGGATGCCTGAGTTCACGTCCATGGCATCGGCGGTGCCATCCAGCGATCTCATCCTCTGTCATCCCCTTCTTCTGCCTTCAGTCTTTTCCAGCTTCAGGGTCTTTTTCCAATGAGCTGGCTGTTTGCATTAGGTGGCCAGAGTATTGGAGATTCAGCTTCAGCATTAGTCCTTGCAGTGAGTATTCAGGGTTGATTTCCTTTAAAATTCCTCCTGTCCATGTTTAAAAATGTACTTAGTAATTGATCAGTTACATTTTTTCTCTGGAAAGCCTTCCCCTAGCTGCCTCCTGTTCCTGTCCTCTATAGAGTGAAGGCCCTCATTCTCTCCTGAGTTTCTTTCTCCTGTTTGCTTGTTTTGGCCTTTTTCTTTCATGAATAGACAGTTCCCAGATGTTTGGTGATTCTTGACAAGGTGTTCTCCTATCTTGAGAGGAGGTGCTAGTCTGCAGATTGGGGGCTCTCTGTGTGGGGCCCGGGGCCTCACTGTGAAGCCTCAGGTGGGGACCTGCTGGTGCCCATCTTCTGCTGAGGAGGAGCGGGCTGGCTGCGGGTGGGCGAGCCCTGTGGTCTCACTGCTTCTTATCCAGACTTCTACCCAACTTTCCTGTTTTCACCATCTCACAGACAGGCCTCCCTGTTCCTCCCTGATGCCCCAAGCACTCAGAGCTCCTTGGTGCACCTCCATCTTTCTGAAATTCAGCGGTTAATACACTAATTAGCTCACTGCTTTGTGGCTGCTACTCCCTCGGGCTTACATCTCAGCACCACTTGTCCATCTGCTCTTCAGATTCTAAAATGTTGTTGACACCTTCTCTTTATCCTTTTGGATCCTTGCCACTGTATCCCTTTGCTTTCACTTTAAAGGGGTCTCTGGACTCAATCTGTCATAGTTAATCAGAAGTCCTATAATTTAGGTTTTTTTCACTAGTTCATTTGTCTTTTCTTGATGTCTTTTCTCCTCCACATCCAGCTAGTAGCTCTGAATTAATGTAGTTTTACTGAAATCCATATACATTGTTTTTGCTAAAACAGTCTTTTAAGTTTGGTGGTATCAATAAATTAAAATACTGCTAACATTTTTAAACCTTTCCTGTGGATGTTTACTACGTCATACATACTCTACATGTATTATCTCATTTAATCATCATGACAGCTTTTGAACAACATCTGCTTAGGGTGGTCAGCAGCCCTTCTTCCCCAGAAAGATTTAGAATGCATCTGGAGAGAGATTGTTGCTAGTCCCAACCCAGCTTTACGTCTGGTACTGGTCTTTAATCTCTCATTGTGTGTGTTGTAAAGAAACAGGTTGTGGAAGGCTCTTGTCAGATCTTGGGAACATGAAAGAAACAGCACACCCCACGGTAGTGACACGGCCCTGTCACCACCCCTCACTGAACCATAAAAGCTATTCAGAGGGGCTGGCAGCTGGTGAGCGACTGTACTTAGATCCTGGGTGCTGATGGGTGTTTTGTAGTTTCCAAGGGAAGTTGCTGAAAGTTTTCTTATCTTGACACTCCAAGGGCAAGAGGTCTCTCTTCAAAGAGAAGCGCCTGTTTGAGAAAGAGACATGGAAAGAACATAAAAATCTCAGATCTTCCCCAGTCCTGGAGAAGACGTGGAAAGGAGTGCTGTGGTGGCCAGTGTGAGATGAAACTGAGCATCTGCAGAGATCAAGAAGGGGCTCCCAGAGCCCTGCCCGGTTCCCACTTCTGTACCACAAGGTCAGAGGGCAGCCCTGAACGTGAGTCATCTCACTGCTGCTGCTTAGCTGTGGCCCAGAGCAAGTTTCTCCCCCTCAGTATCTCTGGGGTGAGATTCCTCTGACTCACGGAATAGGACTGATAATGCCTGCCTCGGCGGGTGGTTATGTGCCTTAGATGACATAAGGTTTATAAAGCGCTTAGCTGACTTGGGACGTGTATAATTAGGGCTCCAGAAATGGCATCTGAGTCAGTATATACCTCTCCGAATATGGGATGCTAAGCATAAGTGAAGGGGGGTTATATCTTCACCTCTTACTTGTTCCCTGTCCCTGAAAACTTGCCAACCACTTGCTATGGTGGTGAGACCAGAAAGTCATATGCTATGCTAGGTTTTTGTCTCTCCCCTTCTCTTTCTTCACACAAAATAGTTAAATCCAGGCCCACAAACCTGTGCTTGTCACACGGTTGGAATTCTGGGTGGATGAACTCACCTGGGCTCCCAGCCCTTGTGTACCAGAAACCCCACTGGAAAAGGTGTGCAGAGGCCGCGAACTTGCTCTGAACCCGCCTGTGGAAGAGCAGGTGATCCCAAACTATTGTTAGTGTCTGCTGTAAATGATATGCCTCTGGGTTCGAGCAGAGTTCAGCCAAAAGCCCCACATGACATGGAAATCTGTCCTGGAGCCAGGTTTGTCGGGTAGAAGTTATGTAGCAAATGTCTCCAAACTTTGGCATCTGTTGTCTGCCAAGGGTAAGACAGCCGAGGATGATGGAGGGCTTACAGAAACGCGGACAGGGCATGCGACCCTGTGACAGCTGACACACTGTTTCAGGCCACTGTTGCTCATCCAGCTCTCCTGATAAACAGCTTTAAAAGCATTACGTGGTTTGGAAAGCATTCTTCAAAAACAGTTATATTTTCCAGACGCATGCCAGTCCACTGTTTAGTATTGTTGAGGGGTTTTAGTTGTACAATCAAATCTCCCTTCAGTGGGGCTCTTGGAACTGTGAAGGACTTATCTGTCTGACTCCTGCCAGGGCAGTCTCACAAAAGTGTTATCGTGTTGGTCGAGTTCCCCCAGGTCTCTTTAAAAAAAAAAATAAAACTGCTCTTGGGTTCAGGACTAGAGTTTAAAAGGAAAGACTCTTTCATCTCTAGCTAGGCGTGATGGGCTCTGTAAAAAAATACTGCTTTCATCATGCACCCCTTGGTTCATGGTTTCTGCATAATGAAAGTAAGAGATAACTTTGGATATTATAAAGCTTTGAGCCTTTGATAAACTAGCTTTCTCTAGAGTATAAAGGTTCATTTCATAATTCATTTCAAAACTCATCTTCCCGATGGCCCTATTTCCAAAAATTTAGCTCCTTTAGGAAATTCTAGGTGTCACTGGGCAGGGGAAGTGGCTCATAGGGGAATGGACAGTGCCAGGATTAGGCAATGCATATGGATCTTGAGCTGACATTGACCATGCTGTTGTTCACTCAGTCGTGTTTGACTCTTTGTGACCCTATGGACTGACGACCACCAGGCTCCTCTGTCCGTGGGATTCTTCAGGCAAGAATACTGGAGTGGGTTGCTATTCCCTTCTCCAGGGGATCTTCCCAACCCAGGGATCGAACCTGGGTCTCCTGCATTGCAGGCAGATTCTTTACCATCTGAGCCACCAGGGAAGTCAAAGTCTAATATACCACAGGGTTTTTGTTTTTTTTTTTAAGTTCAGTGAAAAGATTCATAAGATTTTATTCTTATTCCAAAAATGCAATAGTAGAGCTGACAGAATGGCCTTGAACATTATTCTGATTTATTGTGTTGAAATGACAGCAACTCACATTCTTTTACTACGTCAGTGTAGGATCAGTTCTTCCTTGATTCACGTCTCTGTGATCAAAATAACCGATCTGGATGTTCCCTTTGGGTGTTGGAGGTAGCATGCCCTCTTGAAAGAGAACAGGATTGAGAAGTGTGAGACCAGAACCCCGATTGCAGTCCTCAGGCTGCTTTGCTTGGTGGCCTCATGCTGCTTTTCATCCCCTTCTCAGGTTGGTCCTCCCACTTCCGAGGGAGTGAGCATCAGCCCTGCCCTGGTCACGTCTGCACAGCTGAGGGGTAATGCCCTGGAAGAATGGCACAGGGGGGGCTCTCTTAGGGCCAGAAACTGGGCACTGGAACGAAGAAAGCCCAGGAAGGACATTTGAGAGGCTGATAATGTTTTCTAAAAATAAAAAGGCAGTAGGTGAATGTGAGGCCACGTGTACCTAAACCATCCCTGAGCAGCCCTGGGCCAGCCCCAGCCCAGCAGGCTTAGCACTGCTCAGGTCGGTTACATCTCATCTCCTGTGACGTGAAACCTGTGGCCGAGCCTGGTCTGTCACCACTTCAGCCTCCTTCTGATTCCACCTCTGGGGACACGCAAGTGCCCCTGAATGATGGGCCAGGTCATGTGTGGGGGGTGGTGGTGAGGGCAGCCTGTGGAGAACCCCTCGTGAACAGATCACTTCCCACCTCTTTAGTCATCATCAAGGTACTTGAGTATTCACAGTTTTTTTTAGCTGATAGCCAAGAAATCAATGTTTAAAAAAAATACAAACCCAAAAACCCTCAACAGAAGCCCATGAATGGATGTATATGGTGTGGGAAAGCAAATCTCAAAACATATTTCCTTTTTAGTTTCTAAACTAGTATCAGCCTAGTCCTCCTTAGCCCTGTCCATGGCACTAGAATAAACAGTCCAGAAAATACAAAGGAGAGAAGTGTGTAGAGACGGCTGTTGGCCGATGGCAGCTCTAGGCATGCGTATTGGCTGTTCCTGCTGCATCCTTTTTGTAAGCAGCTTGTGTGCCTGCATTTTTCCCAATCTGGCCTTGTTGTTTACTTATGATTTGTCTGTTCCTGAAATCTGGTCATCAAAGTGACCCTGAGATGGAGAAAGTCCAGCAGGAAGTAGGGGCATCCAGGTCACTGTTGACAAATTCTCAAAGTCTGTCCTGGTTCATAATTGGGTCTCATTCTCAGGAATGGATCTGCTTTCCCAAATTTTAATATATCAAAGAATACTGATGCATCTGGGCTCATGATGGGCCAAAATGAAGCCTTCGGGAGCCCTTCTGTCATGCACTGATACCTGATGGAAGCTGGATTCTTTTATGAGTATTTATGTAACCTGTGATAATGTGTGTGCAAGTGCTCTGTAGGTTGTCTTGGGAGATGTGAAGTATTATTATGACGAAAGACTTAATTGAACCCTGCTCTTGTATATGGAGAAGTAGAGACAGATTAAATGGATTACATATTTTTCTCAAGGATTTCCTAAACAGCCTCCCTAGCTTTTTCTTGCCTTTTCTTTTCCTGACTTCAGTGGTTCTCTATAACCTTTATTTTTAACGAACCAAAACAAATAGTACCCAGTAGAAAAATTACCACTGAGAAGAGGGATTCTCAATAGCAAGAGACAGTTTTCTGTGACCCATTCATTCCATGGCACTTCCCATCTACTCAGAAAAAAGGTGCTGGAGGCTTTGGAATGACAAAGTCATTAGCTCATCTCTAAACACCAACATAGTGAATAAGGAAGCATTGTGAGAAAAGTGCCAAGACTGCAGTTTCCATTCAGAAACACATGGTTACCTTGAATCAAGAAGCACAACTTTCACCTTCAGATTGAATCAGGGTCTGATGGGAAATAGGCCACCAGCTTCAAGAGACTCTGTTGAAGACATCTGCCTCTACCCAGAACTGGAAAGTGCTTTAGTGCCTGTCTTGCTGGTGTGGGATTTCGGGGTTTATTTTTAAACAAACTTGGGCCCTAGACTAGTGTTGTCTAACGATGGCTAAAAGGACAGAACTGAGCTGAAAGCACTGATAAAGTCCCCTCAAAGGCTTTCCTACCTGAGCCTTTCATCATGTGTTCAGGTGGCTTTGGGATTCCTTCTCTCTGTGCCTCTTACTCCTCCTCTCTATTATGCTTGGACCTTGGTTAGAAGAGTTCTGTTGATCAGCTCAGTTGCCTCCTTTTATAGGTGGGACGACTGAGACAGGGAGACATACATGATGAACCGTGGACTCACCTGGCTCATCCCTTGGAGAGCCTGGTTCAGCCTGGGGATGACTTACCTCCCAGTCACTAGATGGTGTCCTCTAGAGACATTAAGGAAAATCCCATGGGTGGAAGAGCCTGGTGGGCTGCAGTCCATGGGGTCGCTAAGAGTCGGACACAACTGAGCGACGTTACTTTACACTTTTCATGCATTGGAGAAGGAAATGGCAACCCACTCCAGTGTTCTTGCCTGGAGAATCCCAGGGACGGTGGAGCCTGGCTGGTGGGCTGCGGTCTATGGGGTAGCAAAGAGTAGCACACGACTGAAGCAACTTAGCAGCAGCAGGAGCAACAGCAGAGACATTAAGGGAGTGCACTCACTTCTCGTGGGTTATGCTCTAAAACTTGTCGAGCTCACACCCTTTGAACTAGTCAGATATTGATGGTCACAGATAAGAGCAAATGGGCAGACTCCACAGGTCTAACACAGGGGACCTTCTCCTGCTTGATTCCAGGAGACCCCATCCCCGGTGGGCACAGCCGCTGCACACACGCATGCGTGCACACACATTCTCAGAGAGTGGACCCAAAACCCGCCGTGGTAGCCAGGGCCTGAAACATACGTTTACGTTTTCCTGTTTCAACCTTAAAAATCAGACCAGCTACTTCGAGTGTTTACGTTCCTGCCCCCCGTGGGACCTGGCAAGCCCGGAAGATGTCCTAGAACCGGGTCTCCTTTTGATGTTTGGGCTGTGTGAGGGGCCCGCGCGCTCCGCAGTACCCGGGGTCCAGGGCTTCCCGGGAGGGGCGCTGCAGGAGGGCTTGGCTGCCGCTTCAGAGAAGGGTTATCAGAGATCAGACCGCAGATTTTGCTTTTGTGAGAACAAAGTGCGACCGTCCATTCAGGAGCAGCGCGGGGCCTGTACAGAGGGGCCCAGGGCCCGCTGGGATGGGGTTTTACACTTGGGCTGTCCTTTTGCCCTTCCACTGAACTCTTTTCATTTCAGTCATGAGCAAACAGTCAGTGCCTGAACTAACAACCCCGCAGTCCTCCGGAGCACGGCTGGCTTACAGTACCGAACAAAGGGAGGGAGGGCCGCGTGGGCCGGCCCAGGCCGAGGAATGCGGCTTCAGGGTTCTGCTCCATAAATTTAACCAGCACGACGAAAAGGAGATAATATGAGCCTTCGTGATGATCTGAAGGGGGAGGTTCTGTGTCCCATTGATTGCGGTCTGGCCCAGGGCCAGGCCCAAGCCTGACCGACAGTTGAACCGTATCGTTAAGGCGTGTAATACAGCTTGTACTACCGCCAATGAGTACATATCCACAGGGCAAAAGTTTATAAAGAGCTGAGGCTGTCCTGTTTAACCCTCTCACACGGCATGTAATAGACCCAGCTGCCATTCAGAACTTGCCCATCTGAGGTCAAGCAGGAAAGCCAGCACGTTTCTTTTCTCCAAGCAGGGCTTTTCAGGACTGGGGAGAGGGAAGAGGCACTCTCTAGAGAGGGTCCCAGCGCCCAATGCTTCTCTCCGGAGAAATGGAGCTGTCTGCCTCCTCGCCTCCTCCCCTCCTCCCAGGCCAGAAACGGGACACCTTAGTGCTTTATTCAAAGTAGCTCTCTGTTTGCAGGATAATGTTGCCAAAGGAAGCGAGGCTGACACAACAGGAAACCTACCCATCTTGAAGGAGGAGGCTGCGCTGGTGGCAGAGGCGGTCGGATGCCACCGGTGTGGGGTGGAACACTCCCGTGGAGTCGCTGAGACTCAGGATGGTTCCGTTTCCTTTCCCTGCCTCCCAGCCTCCTTGAAGCCTGCTGACAGCCTCACTTTCTGGCTCTCTACTCCCAAGCCTGATCGCTAAACCAGAGCAGGTGGGAGGCTGTCCCATGAAAAGCTTGTTAGCCCAGCCTGCTGCCTGTCAGCTGCATACCACCCCCATCTGGGAGAGCAGGACCTGGAAAAGCCTGGTCCTTGCAGTAATGCTGCCCTGAGTCGATGGACAGACCAACAAAGCACTGGTCTAAGTACAATCAGAAAGAAAGGGCTGTCTGTCTTCAGACACCTGAGGAGAAGCGTTAAGGGAGTAGTTTAGTCCTAGCCATCAGCCGTCACACCCTTTGGCTATACAGGGAGCCGGCCTGTCCTTTGTCCATACCATCCAGCAAGACGTGCATTTCTGTCCTTCCAGAGAACTACTGGTCTGCAACGAACAGGGCATCGTCAGTGGATACAAGTGGGTAAATTGAGGGTGGCTCAGTGGCAAAGAACCCACCTGCCAGTGCAGGAGATACAGATTCAGTGTCTGGGTTGGGAAGATCCCATGGAAAGGAAATGGCAACCCACTCCAATATTTTTGCCTGGGGAATCCCATGGACAGAGGAGCCTGGTGGGCTACAGTGCACAGGGTTGCAAAGAGTTGGACACGACGGGGTGACTAAACAACAAAAACCGCACAGTGAAGTTGAGGCACAGAGCATTTACACATCTTGTTTAAGATTTCAGAGGTAACGAGAAGGGGAACTAGACTTTGAAAGGCTGAACGCAGAATACACATTTCTAACTTCTGTGCTACTTCTGGATCATTTCTTGGTCTCTTCCATCAAAAAGCCCTATGTTTTAAACCTGAGTCCTCTTACCCAGTCTCAGATCCACTTCCTGCTGACTCCTGAATGTGGAGGGTAGGAACTGGATACTGCCTATAACCCAGAATATCTGGGGAAAGACACTATTGTAGTTAGTGGGGAGGTGTTCTTTACGCTAGGCTTCGCAGGGCTACCCAAGTGGTGCAGTGGTAAAGAATCTGCCTGCCAGTGCAGGAGCCTCAGGAGATGCTGCTTCAATCCCTGGGTCAGGAAGATCTCCTGGAGAAGGAAAAGGCAACAGTATTCTTGCCGGGATAATTCCATGGACAGAGGAGCCTGATGGGCTACAGTCCATGGGGGTCTCAAAGAGTTGGACTCAACTGAGCCACTGAGCATGCTGCACACATGCTCTTTACCCTGGACCTCATGGCCTGAAGTGTGCTTGTCACAGTCTCACACCCCTACCAGCTTAACCCAGAGGTGGCAGACAGCCTGCCTGGAGAACCAAGCAGCCAAGTGTTGTGTCCAGGAGCTGTGCTGCCCTTGGTCCACTCTTCTGCATATCAGGCCCTCCCCAAATGATGAACCACTGTATCCTTCCAAGTTCAGAATTCTCTACTTTCACAACATAGCACTCACACGTGCGAGTTCCAACTTGTCTTTGCTCTGCCATCCAGCCAAGGCCATCTTCACCAGCTGGTGGCCTGGGAACTCTTAACTGGGACACAGTACAGGAAGCCATGGAAGGAGATAGAATATCTAAGTATGTGCACAAAGTACTGTGACCTTCTTTTGGTGGCCAAGGATAACTTCTGTTTATTTTGGTGTTCAGGGTCCTGAAAAAAGGTTTCTAGAAGTAGAAGAGACTATGGGGCTGGCCACCTCTGAGATGGCCAGACAGCCATCCCATCTAGTTAGTCAGGGTGCTTTAAAAGCCTAGAAACAGGCTCTGGTAGTCCCTGGATGGAGCTAACTCCATGGTTTGGATTCCGTGAAATGATTGCTAAACCCAGGGTTTAGCAGACCTTGGTACTGGGCTGGATGTTTTTTAATGGGCACATGTTTGGGGGTTCTTTTTGTCATGGACTTGAGCTATTGTGGCATCCAGGAGCTATGCTGTGGCTGGTCTTTGGGAATATGAAGAGAGAAATCCTAGGGCGTAGGGAGTGCTCAAACTACTGCACAACTGCACTCATCTCACACGCTAGTAAAGTCATGCTCAAAATTCTCCAAGCCAGGCTTCAACAATACATGACCTGTGAACTTCCAGATGTTCAAGCTGGTTTTAGAAAAGGCGGAGGAACCAGAGATCAAATTGCCAACATCCACTGGATCACTGAAAAAGCAAGAGAGTTCCAGAAAAACATCTATTTCTGCTTTATTGACTATGCCAAAGCCTTTGACTGTGTGGGTCACAATAAACTGTGGAAAATTCTGAAAGAGATGGGAATACCAGACCACCTGACCTGCCTCTTGAGAAACCTATATACAGGTCAAGAAGCAACAGTTAGAACTGGACGTGGAACAATAGACTGGTTCCAAATAGGAAAAGGAGTACGTCAAGGCTGTATATTGTCACCCTGCTTATTTAACTTCTATGCAGAGTACATCATGAGAAACGCTGGGCTGGAATCAAGACTGCCGGGAGAAATATCAATAACCTCAGATATGCAGATGACACCACCTTTATGGCAGAAAGTGAAGAGGAACTAAAAAGCCTCTTGATGAAAGTGAAAAGAGGAGAGTGAAAAAGTTGGCTTAAAACTCAGCATTCAGAAAATGAAGATCATGGCATCTGGTCCCATCACTTCATGACAAATAGATGGGGAAACAGTGGAAACAGTGTCAGACTTTATTTTGGGGGGCTCCAAAATCACTGCAGATGGTGACTGCAGCCATGAAATTAAAAGACGCTTACTCCTTGGAAGGAAAGTTATGACCAACCTAGATACCATATTCAAAAGCAGAGACATTAGTTTGCCAGCAAAGGTCCGTCTAGTCAAGGCTATGGTTTTTCCTGTGGTCATGTATGGATGTGAGAGTTGGACCGTGAAGAAGGCTGAGCGCCGAAGAATTGATGCTTTTGAACTGTGGTGTTGGAGAAGACTCTTGAGAGTCCCTTGGACTGCAAGGAGATCCAACCAGTCCATTCTGAAGGAGATCAGCCCTGGGATTTCTTTGGAAGGAATGATGCTAAAGCTGAAACTCCAGTACTTTGGCCACCTCATTCGAAGAGTTGACTCATTGGAAAAGACTCTGATGCGGGAGGGATTGGGGGCAGGAGGAGAAGGGGACGACAGAGGATGAGATGGCTGGATGGCATCACTGACTCAATGGATATGAGTCTGAGTGACCTCCGAGAGCTGGTGATGGACAGGAAGGCCTGGCGTGCTGCGATTCATGGGGTTGCAAGGAGTCGGACACGACTGAGCGACTGAACTGAACTGAACTGAGGGAGTGGTTCAATTGTAGGAAGAAATTCTGTTGCTCTTTTGAATTATTTTGTTCCGTTTACAGTGATTAAAGATGCCATGAGGTGGCCAGATGATCCACGAAGTGAAATTTATAGATTGTTATCTGGAGAGATCTTAAGACAGAGCACTAGAAAATTCCAGTGCTTTATGTAGCATGCAGAAGGAAGCCTGGTCCAAGCAGCTTGCATCCGAGCGATCCTTCGAAATGGCAGCAGCACAGCAGCGACTCAAGAGTCACTTCTTGGCTTATGTGTGACTCACCTTCCTTTGGCAGCATTACGGGTGTCCCAGGCCTACTGGCTTCTCTTCACCCCAAGGAACTTGTTCTTCAGACAGCCACATGCCTGCCCTCTCTAACTGCCTCTGCCCCCAGATCCAGAGGGAGAAACAGTCCCTTGGTGGACAGGAGCGGCTAGAGGAAGGGTTGTGTTTTTGTGTTAGCGTGGCAGGAAGCAGTGCGGTAGCTTCTGCTTCTCTGGACAAGCCCCCTGATGCACCTGCTCCTTTCAGAGGCCCAGCAAGACCCAGGCAGGAGGGCCAGCACCCACTGCTGACTGGTCTGGGCTGCTGGCAGGCTTGTGTCCCAGAGCCCAAAGAAGCCAACTACAAATGTCCATGATGGAGCATAAGCAGTGGCTGGCCCCAGACTGGGGTAGGAGGGCTGTTGATTCTGCTACCCGCTCTGTCTAAAAGGGTCTAGCATCTTTTCCTTCTGCCTCCTTGGCTCTCAGCAAGTTCTAGCACATTTTCAATCCACACTTTTTCCACTCCTGTAGAGGAAAGCCCCAGGCCAGTGACTCACGTAAACTTGGTCTCATTGGCTCTTGTTTCTAGGAGAGCAAATGCTCTGAAGGTGCGGTGCAGCTGTGACCCAGGGCATGGGTCTGAGTTTTATGAAGGCTCAGAAACACACCTGAGACGACCCCATGCCCTTTTCTTTCTTTCATATTTTTGATTTCTCACCACCGGGACCGTTAAGTCTGCTTTCAAAGGGGGAATAGGGAGAGGAGAGGAGAGCATTTCAAAGGAAAGCTGATTTGGTCTCTGAACCAGCTTGTCTTCTAGGTTGTACTTCACCCTGATGAGAATCAGAAAGGACAGTCTGTAAGCCCCTGAAATGCAATTTCCAGTGAAACACGAACTTCACTCTAGTGGCTCTGCAGCTGGAGAGCCTCAAAACTAGGTCCAGATGTTCTCTCTCCCCGGGTTAGCAGGAAGAAGGTTTGGGGCAAGCTGTGGGGGCAGAGTGCTTTTGCTTTTACCCATTCTCGGAGTGCCTGCTTTGCAATTAGTGTCCTGCCTTCCGGGGCTCTTTAGGGTAAGTGCTTTGAGCACCTAGGTCTGTTTTGGTCCCGCCTAAGCCACACACCACCCCCTGCGCCCCCACCTCCTTACTCTGAGCTAGCCATTTACTACAGCAAGAGTGACCTCTCTCCTGCTGCTCAGGTTCAGAAAGCAAGACAGTGCTGGAAAAGTAAGTGAGATGTGCTAGAAAGGAAGTCCCCTGCAGAGGACCCTCAGGTCAACAAAGCAACATCCACAGCCCCTACCACCATCCAGTATAGATAGCTCAGGGCCAGGCCTCCCGGTCCAGAGAGAAGTGATAGTAATGGCTAGTTCATGGCCTTTCCTCTGAAGAAATCTTCACTCAGAAAAAAGCCATTCCAGACGAAGATAGGCCAGTCTCACTCCTTAACTAGCCTGTACCCAACCCATGCTTGTCTACAGTATGTGATCATTGCAGTTGGTAATCATGCATTGCTTCTTGAATGTACTTTAGACGTTTTGGTGTTTGTGCCTGACTGCTCCCTGAATCATCTTTTTAAAAAGTATTTCTATCTTGTGAGTTTAAAGATATGTACAAACCTGAGCTATTCTCATATCCAAACAGTATATGAGCCCTCATAGTGTATGAACACTTCCAAGATAATTCACCTTGTGTGAATTATTTCTATAATTCTTACAGCAAGACAATGAGATAGGTACTATTATTTCTGTTTTTAAAAAGAAACGTAAAATAACCCAATCCTGCTGCTGCTGCTGCTAAGTCGCTTCAGTCGTGTCCGACTCTGTGTGACCGCATAGACGGCAGCCCATCAGGCTCTCCCGTCCTGGGATTCTCAAGGCAAGAACACTGGAGTGGGTTGCCATTTCCTTCTCCAATGCATGAAAGTGAAAAGTGAAAGTGAAGCGCTCAGTCGTGTCGGACTTTTCGCAGCCCCATAGACTGCAGCCTACCGCTCCTCCATCCATGGGATTTTCCAGGCAAGAGTACTGGAGCGGGTCACCATTGCCTTCTCCGAATTCAGTCCTACTTGGCTGTTAATAATCACCAAAAGGCTCATAGTGGTAACCCTGCCAGATACCTTAGTATGTATGTATATACATGTGCACACACTCATGTACAAATACATATGTATATGTGACGTTAGATGAATCACAGAAGCACACTGTTGATGGCCTAATAAGTAAGTTGTTTTTAACATGATGTAATATTAGAAGTCATTTTTAACATTTTCATAATACTAAATTGCACATATACAACAATATATTGGGTTGGTCCAAAAATTCATTCATATTTTTCTGTCAGGTGTCACGGAAAAACCCAAATAAACTTTTTAGCCAACCCAGTACTCAGCTAGTCCTTTCTTGATGGATATTTCTAATTTTTTTTGCCATCATAAGCATCTTTTACATGTATCTTTTCACATGTGTATAATTCTTTCTTTTAGGGTAAATTTCTAAAAATAGAATTGCTGGGTTAAGGGTAAATGTATTTTCTCCTTTGGAACACATTACCAGATTGCCTTCTAGGGAACTGAAACACCTGTATTCTCGTCCCTTGTGCTTGAGAAGACCCTTCTCTCTGACCCTCCACATGCTTTGGCTGTTCATTCATTCATTCATTCAGAATTCTTTTGAGAAGTTTATAATGTAGATGCTGTATTACAAGCAAGGCACTGTTACTGTTTGAGTGTCTGCTGATCTGAGAGGGAATGTTTTCAGTGATACTACTTGTATTTCTTCCATCACTAGGGGTATTGCATCATCTTTTCATCTTTCATTTGGCCACTTAGAGTTCTTCCTTTGTGAATTATACTTGCATATTCTTCAGTCCTTTTTAAACCCTTGAGGTCAGAATTTGTCTTCCTTTTGAATATGTTTGTTTTTGTTTATTTGCATCCTGTCTCCATCCTACCCTTCCAGTAGTTGTCATTTTACCAGTTTATCATCCACATTTGTATATATCTTTCTTCTAAATATTAATAAAATTTAGATTAATCACTTGGCAGATTCCATTAATGAAGTTAAAGTGTGCATCATGACTATAGAGAACTGACACTGCTTACTGTTCTTCAGTCCATTGCTTTCCCATTAAGAATGAGGCATCAGCCAAGCTACTATATAGGGCAGGGAACTCAGCTCAGTGCTCCGTGATAACCTAGAGGGATGGGACTGGGGGGAGGTGGGAGGGAGGATCAAGAGGGAGGAGATACATGTATTCTTATAGCTGATTCACATTGATGTATAGCAGAAACTTAACACAACAGTTATACTCCAATTAAAAATAAATTTAAAAAAAGAATGAGACTTCTATCAAATGTTTTTAGATTTTACATGGGGTGGTCTGCTAACTGACTTTTGTCTCCTTTATTTCCTCTTTCTTCTTAGTACTGGTTTACCACCAGTTCCTGCTGTAAAACTTGGCAGGTTCGTACTGATGCTATACATTGCTGTATTAATAAAAAACCTTGCTCTGCCTTTGGTCAGGGCCCTACTTGAAGACAGGGGCCTTGCCAGGAGCCATGTCCTCTGCAGTGTGTAGAGCCAGGCCTCCTTAGCTCTCCCATCACTGATAACGTGGTCTAGGTACAAACACCTTATCTTCCCAACTGGACTGTCAGCTTCTTGAGATCATATTATTGCCTTCTTTGGTGTCCCTCCAGGATTTTCAGATTGCTTAACACAGTGATGAACTCAGAGTATGTATTAAAGAAATTTCACCAACAGTCATGCTGATAAGAAGTTTACCGTGTCTGAAACTAATATAAAGACCCAAGATCAAGTTGGATTTTGCCACTTACCAGCTGAATGGCCTTGGACAAACTTCATAATCTCTCTCAGGCATGGTTTTCTCCTCTGTGAAATGGACTGCTAATAAAACACATCCTTAGAAGAATCTTGTGAAGCTTAGAGTCAACACTAAATAAATGCAGCCATCAAGACAAACTGTGGATCCCGGGGGTCCAGCACTGTTAGTCTTACTGTCTTCTCACCTAAGATTGAAGGGGAAGTGCGGATGTAAGAGAGCAGCTGGAGGTGGCAATCCGCTGTTTTTCTGAAGAGTACCCTTAGAGGTTCACGAGCTTTTCTGCTTTAAGACCCCATGTTGAGTCTGAATGTGGTTTTTTTCCCCCCCCCACACAGAGCCTTGCAATCATTTGGGGACTCACACGATGCCACAAGTTTAAAATGTGCCAGTTTCTTCTTATGCTCTGCCAGTTTTCTTAGTGGTAGCACGAGTGCCTGCACGCATGCCTACAGATGTGCGTGTATACATATGCGTACATGTGTGTAAAATGCTTGGAAGAAGTAAAGACGGGATCAGATTTTGCCTGGCAGAGCAACTAACATCTCTAGTAGCCTCTAAGCGTTTTCCAAAATGGGCTTTAATTGGTTTCCTTCTGTTCTATTTTTATTTTGTAGTCATCTTAATGTATAGGGAGCCAGCTCCTTCAAATGAGACATTTTATCATTAAAATGTGTTATTTCGTTTAACCGCCATGCACCCGGCTTCACCAGCACCAATGGACGACTGGCAAGGAGGGGTTCTGAGTGGTGGTTCTCCTATGACCTCACTGCAGCTGTGACCCGCCAGTCTGCACTGCACATGGACCCAGACCGGAGCAGGCGGGCAGCCAAGTGTCGACTGCACTGTGGGCCTGGCCCCTCCTCACCTGCCCCCAGTGGCCCTCGGCCCCACTGTGGCCTGTGGCATGAAGGCCCTCCTGGCCCATGTCGGCCTCATGTGCTGATTAGACAGGAATCAGCAGATCTGTTGAGTGCGTGTTTAATGTGACACAGATGTGAAACAGGCTGCAGATCTTTCTGCTTTACAAATTTTCAGCTTTTTGCATTTCATCAGTGTTGCTTATTATTTACAGAATGTAACTTGAGACAGCAGAACAGATTGTAATTTTTAAAAAAGGTTTGGGGGGGCGGGTGATGGGGCCGCAGGGGATCTGGGAGGAAAAAAAAAAAAAATCCAGTAGTGTGGAATGTTGTTTGCTGTCCAGACCAAACAAACCAGTTTGCCAAGGGTTGATGGACTATGGCAATCCGTCCCATTCATGTTCACACCGGCAGCACTTAATTATAAGGCAGCTTGACCTTCTTATCACCAAATAAAGAAGAATCTTTTGTTACCAGGTTGAACGGCATGGGAACAGGCAGAAACATACCCCTTGTCGAGGGCACAGAAGGCAATCACTTCGCTGCCAACTTGGGTTCTGTTTCCTTCCTGTCCGGACAGAAAGGACACCTTTAAACCGACTCCCCATTTGGACACATATGTTCTCCTTGCCTCATTCCTGCTCTGGCTTTATACTCAGGCGTTGTGGCAAGAGCCAGAACAGAGAGCAGTGTCTTCCTCAGCCTGAGAAATCTATGAGTGTCTTGAGGGCATTGGAACACTAGGCCAGAGCCAGTTCCACCCAAGTTGAAAAGGAAGGTGCTGTCTCTTGTTCACACAGGGTAGGTTCTCCAAGAGGTAGCCTTGACTTCTGAGAAAGCTCAGGTTAAATTTGAAGACAAACCATAAAAAACACCCACTAGTCAGAAGGAAGATGAGAGAGAGTAGGTGATATGTTTCTAGGTCAACAGAACCTAAGACTTGGGACTGAAATAATGAAAGCCACACAGTAAAAACTTCTCTGGAGAAGATCTCCATGGAATTTGAGCTGGTGCACAGAGTTGATCGCCTTGGTCAGAAGGTTCTGAGCTTCTTCAGTGCTGAGTGTCAACCCTGGACTGGACCATCTGTAGGGAGCCATGTCCCTGGCCCGTTTCCAGAGTTCCAGGCCCCACTGCTCTTTTCCTTCTTGGAAAAGTACAGATGGTGCCTGGTCCCCCAGTACAACCAGGCAGCTGTCCAGTTGTCACTTCCCCCTACCCTGGGAGAACATGACCTGGTCAGTAACTTTCTAGTGTCCGTCCATGGGGAGATGATCGGCATTCCTGTGCCAGGAGTTCCTGGGTTGTTACCAATTCCCAGCCCTTCCCCTGGCTGGGCGAAGAGGAGTCCCCCAATGGGCTGCCCCTTCTCAACCCCCCAACTCCCTTCAGAAGCGGCAGCTCTGGCTCCCCTGCTCCCACTCCTGCATGGGCTCATGCCTTCAGTCTAGTCATTTAGCGTCTGTGTGTGTGTTGAGCTGGAATACAGCGAAGGGGCTGGAGTACGACTCACAGGAGAGACAGAAAGCTCTGGTCACACGGGGCTTCCATTCAGGTCTCACCACACTCTCCAGACCATGACTTGTTTCGAGCAGGAGGCTCCTCCCCAGAAAGGTTGGTGCCTGGAGAAGAAGGTATGTGCTGGCTGACTCTGCGACCCTTTCAGGGTCTCAAGTCTAACCTCAGGGCCCGAAACACACCCTGTTTATTCTAGGAAACACACTCTGTTTATCCCTGAAACACCCTGAGTGAGGAAGCAGTATGTAAACTCTGTTTCTCATGAGTTGCTGATCTTCAGTGTCCTCATCCTTTTTTGAAGCATCTTTTCCTGGTCCCTCTTTCTCCTTTTCTACTTCACTTTGACCAGTATTCTCTGTTCATAGTAAAAATTTGTATGAAACTTCCTGTCTGAATAAACAGTTTGAAAGCAAACAAATCAGGGACTTCCTTGGTGGTCTAGTAGTTAAGAGTCCACCCTGCAATGCAGGGGATGCAGGGTTGATTCCCGGGTCGGGTAACTAAGATCCCACGTGTTGCAGAGCAATTAAGCCCATGCACTGCAACTACTGAGTCTCCATGTCACAGCTAGAGAGTCCTTGCATCTCAACAAAAGGTCCCGATGACTCAGTGAAGATCCCATGTGCCACAGCTAAGACCCAATGCAGCCAAAAAATAACCAAACAAGTCACAAAGCAGGTCCTCAGAGGCTGCAGCACCCAGACCTGCTTGGTTTTGATCACAGGAGAGGGAGGCCCTTCATGCAACAGAGGGTGGAGGCCTGGGGTTAGGGGTGGGAGTGGAGGCTAAGGACACAGCCTCCATCACCACCCCCTTCAGACACGGCTGTTCACTTTTCAGGGGTTGAATGCATTCAGGCAATCTTACAGACTTCATTTAGATAAAGTGTTCTATTTCTGAAAACCTCAGTTATGGCTTTTATTAATAGCAATATTCTAAAACTATTCATTCCAATTCTAAGAATTTGACATTTAGTATAATTTACTGAGCTGCGAGATTGATTAGCTCTAGCTGCTTTTAAAAAGTTCTTTAAACAAATAAGGTGTAGATAGAGTAAGTCAGGTGAGTGAACACTTAAGCACTAGTTCCTGTGGAAAACATGTATGCATCCAAACATTTGCTGTTCCCCTTATGAATCATTCTTGCATATTCAGTAAGCCATGTTTTCCATAATGTGCTGTCAGGCTAAAATTTCAAATCTGAGTTTTAAAAGTGATGTGTTTCGGTATTTCAAATTGACTTCAGTTCAGTCACTCAGTTATGTCGGACTCTTGCCACCCCATGGACTGCAGCACGCCAGGCTTCCCTGTTGGTCACCAACCCCCAGAGCTTACTCAAACTCATGTGCATCGAGTCAGTGATGCCATCCAACCATCTCATCCTCTGTCATCCCCTTCTCCTCCTGCCTTCAATCTTTCCCAGCATCAGGGTCTTTTCTAGTGAGTCAGTTCTTCACATCAGGTGGCCACAGTATTGGAGTTTCAGCTTCAGCATCAGTCCTTCCAATGAATATTCAGGACTGATTTCCTTTAGGATGGATTGGTTGGATCTCCTTGCAGTCCAAGGGACTCTCAAGAGTCTTCTCCAACACCACAGTTTAAAAGCATGAATTCTTCGGGACTCAGCCTTCATAATGATCCAACTTTCATATCCATACATGACTACTGGGAAAACTGTAGCTTTCACTAGACAGACCTTTGCAAAGTAGTGTCTTTGCTTTTTAATATGCTATCTAGGTTGATCATGGCTTTTCTTCCAAGGAGCAAGCATCTTTTAATTTCATGGCTGCAGTCACTATCTGCACTGATTTTGGAGCCCCCCAAAAATAAAGCCTGTCACTGTTTCCATTGTTTCCCCATCTATTTGTCATGAAGTAATGGGACTGAATGCCTTGATCTTAGTTTTCTGAATGTTGAGTTTTAAGCCAACTTTTCCCTCTCCTCTTTCCCTTTCATCAAGAGGCTTGATGCCATAAGGGTGGTGTCATCTGCATATCTGAGGTTATTGATATTTCTCTCGTCAATCTGATTTCAGCTTGTGTTTCATCCAGCCCAGCATTTCACATGATGTACTCCACATATAAGTTAAATAAGCAAGGTGACAATATGCACCCTTGACATACTCCTTTCCTGATTTGGAACCAGTCTGTTGTTCCATGTGCAGTTCTAATTGTTGCTTCTTGACCTGCATACAGATTTCTCAGGAGGCAGATCAGGTGGTCTGGTATTCCCATCTCTTGAAGAATTTTCCACCGTTTATTGTGACCCACACAGTCAAAGGCTTTGGCATAGTCAATAAAGCAGAAGTGGATGTTTTTCTGGAACTCTCTTGCTTTTTTGATGACCCAACGGATGTTGGCAATTTGATCTCTGGTTCCTCTGCCTTTTCTAAATCCAGCTTGAACATCTGGAAGTTCACGATTCACATACTGTTGAAGCCTGGCTTAGAGAATTTTGAGCATTACTTTGCTAGCATGTGAGATGAGCGCAATTGTGCGATGGTTTGGACATTCTTTGGCATTGCCTTTCTTTGGGATTGGAATGAAAATTGATCTTATCCAGTCCTGTGGCCGTTGAGTTTTCCAAATTTGCTGGCATATTGAGTGCAACACTTTCATAGCATCATCTTTTAGGATTTGAAATAGCTCAACTGGAATTTCATCACCTCCACTAGCTTTGTTCATAGTGATGTTTCCTAAGGCCCACTTGACCTCATATTCCAGGATGTCTGGCTCTAGGTGAGTGATCACACCATCGTGGTTATATGGGCCATGAAGATCTTTTTTGTATAGTTCTTCTATGTATTCTTGTCACCTCATCTTAATATCTTCTGCTTCTGTTGGGTCCATACCATTTCTGTCCTTTATCATGCCTATCTTTGCATGAAATGTTTCCTTGGTATCTCTAATTTTCTTGAAATCTCTAGTCTTTCCCATTCTATTGTTTTCCTCTATTTCTTTGCATTGATCACTGAGGAAGGCTTTCTTATCTCTCCTTGCTATTCTGTGGAACTCTGCATTCAAATGGGTATTACTTTCCTTTTCTCCTTTGCCTTTTGCTTCTCTTCTTTTCTCAGCTATTTGTAAGGCCTCCTCAGACAACCATTTTGCCTTTTTGCATTTCTTTTTCTTGAGGATGGTCTTGATCACTGCCTCTTGTACAATGTCATGAACCTCCATCCATAGTTCTTCAGGCACTCTATCAGATCTAATCCCTTAAATCTATTTGTCACTTCCACTGGATAATTATAAGGAATTTGATTTAAGTCATACCTGAGTGGTCTGGTGTTTTTTCCTACTGTCTTCAGTTTAAGTCTGAATTTGGCAATAAGGAGTTCATGATCTGAGCCACAGTCAGCTCCCCATCTTATTTTTGCTGACTGTATAGAGCTTCTCCATCTTTGGCTGCAAAGCAAATAATCAATCTGATTTCGGTATTGACCATCTGGTGATGTCCATTTGTAGAGTCTTCTCTTGTGTTGTTGGAAAAGGGTGTTTGCTATGACCAGTAATTACCCAGTAATTCTTAATAAGGGTATGGGAGACAGACAACTTTTGTGAGTACCTACTGTGTGCCAGGGGCTTCTTTGTTGGCTCAGTGGTAAAGAATCCACCTGCCAATGCAGGAGATGTCAGTTTGATCCCTGGGTCAAGCAGATCCTCTGGAGAAAGAAATGGCAACCCACTCTAGTATTCTTGCCTGGGAAATCAATCCCATGGACAGAGGAGCCTGGTCGGCTTCAGTTTATGGGTTGCAAAAAAGTTAGACGTGACTTAGCAACTAAGCAACAATAGCTATGTACCAGACACTGTGCTATACACTTTTCATATTTTAACTCAACAGTCGTAACCAAGTAAGTATTATATTCCCATTTATTGACAAGGAAACAAGGGCTGAGAACAATCAGGTAACTTCTTCAGGATCACTCCACTAATAAGTGACTGGATAGGGATTCAGGTCTGTTTGTCTTTTTCCAAAGCTTCGTATTCTTCCCTATACCACCATGCTCCTAAATTTCATCCCTCTCTTAAAAGGAATCCAGCTTTTGGGAGAAGTTTGGTCATGTAAAGATTAAAAGAAAGCAATTATGTAATTATTTGCTAGAAATCAATCTGAAAGTAATATGCTTTGTTTCATCAACTTCTTATCATTAACATTTGTACTTAATAGCTACAAAATAAGTTTACCAGGAAGTGTATTTTAGGCCCATGTGAAGCACCTTGGGATTGACCTTAGAGGTGATAGATCAGTAGTGAAACTGACCATAGTTTGAGAGATTCCTGTAAGCCTTACACTGAATCAGAATGCTGTGCTTAAACATAAATGAAGCTTGTGTTTATAAACACCTTGTTTTTGTAGTGAAGATGTTGAAAGTTGCAAACCACTTTGTAAGTTGTCAACTGCTTTTTGAAAATCAACCCCAGAATGCATGCAAAAGTTAGTCATTTCAGGAAATCCAAGGCTATCAGGCTATAATGTCAGTATCATATTGTCCACTTGATTGAAATTCTTTGTAAATTGAGTTTGCCTTACTCCTCCCCCCAGCTTCATGAACAGGTAGTTAGTGGACTAGGAATAAAAGCTCTGAATTAGTCTCATTCTTAGAGTTTAAATCCCAGTCGTCATCTCTGTTGGCATTAGTCCTACCACCTGTCACAGTTGCAGTGTCATGGAGTCCCCCAAACATGTGTTAGGTTATAGGAAGCCTTGACCCCTATAAACAAGTCAGGTGTGAATCCCACAATGGGAGAAAGCCCAGCCCAGGAAACGTCGTCCCCACTGCAGGATGTCAAGTCACAAAAAACTTAACAGCGATAGTCATGTAATTTCTAACAATTCCATGAATCAGCATCTTTCCCGCATTTTTGGTTATAACAATACAATATGGAATTTTATGTGTTGTTACACACATGATTTCAGAGCTCTAGGGAGAGGTAAGTAGAATGTTGACAAGAAAGCAAGAGGGAAAGGGGAATATTTCCATTTGAAGCAGTTTCCGCAATAAGAAAACTAAGAGAGAAGGACTGGATGTTGGCTCCCGGCCCATCTTGGTTTCAGCCACTGAGGCTAAGCTAAGTTAGGGCCCCTCTCGTGCACACATGGCACCCTCTGCAGATACTCACTCCATCATCATCATCATCATCAGTAGCATTTTATTGAGCACTTACTCTGTACCAGGCTTTTTTATAAGCACTGTACACATATTGATTGACTTATTCCTCACAACAGCCCCATTAGTATCCGATTTTACAGATGAGGAGTCCAAAGCTCCAAGAGGTTACACAGCCTGCAGTAGGTCACACAGTCTGTAAACGCTGGAACTGGGACTTGAACCCTGCTACCATGTTACACTCTGTCCGTCCTCAGGCTCCCTGGCTGCATTATAATTGATTGTTTCTGTTTCTCTTCCATTAGACTCCAGGAAGCTCCCTGAGAACTCCATTCATCTCTGTCTTCCTAAAGGCCCAGCACGGCCTACGCTCAGGAAAGGTTCATTAAATGGGACGATGGTGAGGGGCAGAGCAGGTACAAGTCATTCTCAAGGCTCTCAATTTGGCTTCTCAGTAATTTCATTTAGGAACCAACCTCTACTGACAGAGGGTTTCTTTCTGCCCAACTGTTTTTTGGTTTTTGTTTTTTTTTCAATGTGTTCAAACTCCAAACTCATTGGGTATTTGGTATAATTTCCTCAGTTCAAGATTTAACGCAGCCAGAGCCCAGTTATCGTTAAACTTATGGGTAGAATACTATCTCTGAGTACATTCTAGAAAGTAGAATTCTGTCTGTCTTGCAACTATGGAGAAGAGTTTCTCCTGTAAACTAGCCAAACTTCAGAGGTCTCCACCCTATAGTAGAGTCTTTGATTACAGTTTGTACTGAAGGGAGTAAAGTGAGTTAGTGGAGAAGTCCTTTTCCACTTAGTCTTTGGAAGTGGATACAGTCATGAGAAGAAGGCTACAAATCAGAGGTCAGATGTCACCCCTGGCATAGCAGGCTTGGTGATCCATCTAGACACTGTGCTACAGTGGATATCAGAAGTTTTAACCAATTCATATACTCCAGTGTGGAGAATACTGTTGAGACAGACTTGAATTCCTTTTAGAGAACTGATAGATGTTTAACCCATTCAGTCAAGAATTCTAGTACTTTGTAGCTGGCATTCATTTGTTGTTCAGTCGCTAAGTCATGTCCAACTCTTTGCAAACCCATGAACTGCAGCACACCACGCTTACCTGTCCTTCACTATCTCCCAGAGTTTGTTCAAACTCATGTCCATTGAGTCAGTAATGCTGTCTAACCATCTCATCCTCTGCCACCCCTTCTCCTCTTGCCCTCAATCTTTTCCAGCATCAGGGGCCTTCCAGTGAGTCCATTCTTTGCATCAGATGGCCAAAGTATTAGAGCTTCAGAATCAGTCCTTTCAATGAATATTTAGGGTTGATTTCCTTTAGGACTGATTGGTTTGATCTCCTTGCTGTCAAAGGGACTCTCAAGAGTCTTCTCCAGCACCACAATTCAAAAGCATCAGTTCATTGGCACTGAGTCTTTATTATGGCCTGACTCTCTCATCCATGCATGACTATTGGAAAAACCATAGCTTTGACTATACGAACCTTTGTTGACAAAGTGATGTCTCTGCTTTTCGAATCACTATCTAGGTTTGTCATAGCTTTTCTTCCAAGATGCAGGAGTCTTTTTATTTTGTGGCAGCATTCACCATCCACAGTGATTTTGGAGCCCAAGAAAATAAAATCTGTTACTGCTTCCACTTTTTCCGCATCTATTTGCCATGAAGTGATGGGACCAGATGCCAAATACTAGAGTGGATACCCATTCCCTTCGGGGGATCTTCCTGACTCGGGGATTGAACCTGGGTGTCGTGCATTGCAGGCAGATTCTTTACCATCTGAGCCACTAGGGAAGCCCTGTCATTCATTAACAGCTAGTATTTAAAGAGAGAGTCTGGGTTGACCATCTCAGCCTAATTGTTTGTGCTAGTCTAGCACAAGTATATACAGGTAAAATGTTTAATTACAATAAAAGTTTCGGACACACAAATAAAGTAAATGCAAGCACAATCTGTCATCTTGCTGAGGTCCGTTCACAGTCCCTAAGGAAGATGGCAGTCATCAGTTGACTAAACATTCTCTTATGCTAGGAAGTCACATGTTTGACACACACACTTTCTCCTTATTTACTGATTGTTTTTTGAACTTCACTTGGTTGATAGACATGGGCCATGACAGATTCTTCAGCCAACTAATATCTTAACTCAAGCTGTACAGGAGTGTGTGTATGTGTGTACAACATCTGTCTTCAACTAATAGAACTGTGACATGGTTACTCATCATAGAAGTGAAGAACAAATAATAGCTGGCCAACCGTTGACCCTCCGGCTGAAAGGCAGAGTCAACCCAGTGGATGGAATTGGTTAGATCGCCCCATGTCACCTTGTTTGGATTTACTGCTGCTTCAAGAAAATGACAGGGATTGTTTTCATTACTCTGATCTTTGGCTTTGGCTCCAGTGAACGTCAGAGAGCAGTGGCCAGATGCAGAGCTGCTCTGCATTGATCTCCCCCGCTAGGTGGGTATCTGCAGTGTATCAGCCACTGTATCAGCAGCCCCTTCTCCCCCAGGGTGGGGAGTGTTGGGGGGAGAGTCGTCCATGCTATACAGCTGGCGCCCTGACATTTCCATGGAGTTCAAAGCCCAAGTTCGTTTGGTGCTGACATTTTGGATTAACTGGTTGACTGGAACGCCTGCTTCTTTCTATACACTGTGAAATTTCTAAACCGCAGCAGCGGAGGGCTTAAAATGGCCGACAGACCCCCAGCTGGCAGCAATTAAGTGCACCACGGCCCTTGGGCTAAACAAAGGTTTGTGAAGGCAGAGCTGCTGCCTTTGCGCTAAGCCAGCTCCCGCTGTAAGCTCTCTTCTGTGTGAAGTGTTTGTCAGTGAGAGACGCCATCCCCTTATGAGATATGAGCGGGTGGAGTTGTGCCACCTCTTGTTGAATAACTCATTAACCCCAAGATGGTGGTACCAGGACCCTGCCCAAGAGGCACCATGTCTTATCAGCAAAGGTGATGGTGAGCGGGGAAGCCAGAGGACAGTCCCAGGACATCCCAGCCCTGATGGGCAGGAGCAGCCCGGAGGCTGATCTTTCTGCTCTGGTGCCTGTGGGCGCCTCCACATCTGCACCTCTTTTCTTAATGGAATCCCTTATGCTGTAGGTTGAAAGGGGAAGATGGGCATGAGAAGATAAGATGCTATTTGAAACCCATTCAAGCAGCAAAAAAACGTTAGAAGCTAGACCAATGCTATCTAATACACTGTTTAAACTTGAGCACATTTAAAGGAAAAAATTTAAATTCCGTTCCTCGGTCACACTGGCCACATTTCAAGTGTCAGTAGCCACGAGTGGCCAGTGGCTGTGTGCTGGATAGTGCTCTCCTGGACAGTACCAAGTGCTGGAAAGGATACAGATTACTAGCCTCTCTGAAACACATTGCTGGTGGGAGTGTAAATTGTTTCAGCCTCTCTGAAAACAGTTTGAGTTATCTTGTTAGCTGAACATTCATGCCCTGTGGTCTAGCAAACAGCTCCTAAGTATGTACCCAAAGAAACTCTTGTCAAGGTTCACCAGGAAACAGGTATAAGAATGTACACAGCAGCATTGTTTGTAGTAGCAAAACCTGGAAATACTCCATGTGCCATCAACAGGAAGCTGGATGAGTGATGGTCTGTTCATACAGTGGAATAATTATAAGCCAGTACAATAACTGAATTATAGCTGCACACAGAAGAATGATTGAATCTTAACAATAGGACTTCAAGGAGGAAGAAGTAAGTCTGCAAACATAAAAAGGTAGTGCCATCCTTTTTCAGAAGCCCCAAACAATGAAAACCAGAAAATATAGCAAGACTATACCAGAGCATACTTTGAAATGTGATAAGACTCCATGCAGAAGAAAAGTAAAGGAATGGTAAGTGCAAGATAGAGAGTAGTGGCTATCTCAGATAGAAGAGGAAAAGGAAAAAGGAATGGGAAGGGGGAGGGGAGGTAGAGGACCACACAGATAGATTCAAGTTATGGTCAGACAATGGGGTTTTCGCACAAGGGATAGTGGTTTCACAGATGTTTATTATGTCATTTAAAATAAATAAAAAGCCAGTGATGATCGTGGGCCCTAAACTGAGGATAATGATGCGTCTAGTCAAGAAGTCCAGTTTAAAACAAAAAGAATAGAGTCCTTTCCTTCCAGATGCTAATAGGTTCATGGGAACATACAGGCAAGTGACTTAGGAACAGTGACTTAACTGGTTTTTTTGAACACCACTGAAGAACTATGGACAGTTTTATGACATTATACAGGAAGCGGTGATCAAAACCATCCCTAAGAAAGAAATGCAAAAAGGCAAAATGATTGTCTGAGGAAGCCTTACAAATAGCTGAGAAAAGAAGAGAAGCTAAAGGCAAAGGAGAAAAGGAAAGTAATACCCATCTGAATGCAGAGTTCCAAAGAATAGCAAGGAGAGATAAGAAAGCCTTCCTCAATGATCAGTGCAAAGAAATAGAGGAAAACAATAGAATGGGAAAGACTAGAGATTTCTTCAAGAAAATTAGAGATACCAAGGAAACATTTCATGCAAAGATGGGCACAATATTAAGACAGAAACTGTATGGACCTAATAGAAGCAGAAGATATTAAGAGGTGGCAAGAATACACAGAAGAACTATACAAAAAAGATCTTCATGGCCCAGATAACCACGATGGTGTGATCACTCACCTAGAGCCAGACATCCTTGAGTGCGAGGTCAAGTGGGCCTTAGGAAGCATCACTATGAACAAAGGTAGTGGAGGTGATGAAACTCCAGTTGAGCTATTTCAAATCCTAAAAGACGATGCTATGAAAGTGTTGCACTCAATGTCAGCAAATTTGGAAAACTCAACAATGGCCACAGGACTGGAAAAGGTCAATTTTCATTCCAATCCCGAAGAAAGGCAATGCCAAAGAATGTTCGAACAATCACACAGTTGCACTCATCTCACACGCTAGCAAAGTAATGCTCAAAATTCTCTAAGCCAGGCTTCAACAGTATGTGAATCGTGAACTTCCAGATGTTCAAGCTGGATTTAGAAAAGGCAGAGGAACCAGAGATCAAATTGCCAACATCCGTTGGGTCATCAAAAAAGCAAGAGAGTTCCAGAAAAACATCCACTTCTGCTTCATTGACTATGCTAAATCCTTTGTGTGGATCACAACTATGGAAAATTCTTCAAGAGATGGGAATACCAGACCACCTTACCTTCCTCCTGAGGTCTGTATGCAGGCCAAGAAGCAACAGTTAGAACCGAACATGAAACAACATAGAACCGAACATGAAACAACAGACTGGTTCCAAATTGGTCAAGGCTGTGTATTTTCACCCTGCTTATTTAACTTATATGCAGAGTACAGCATGTGAAATGCTGAGCTGGGTGAAGCACAAGCTGAAATCAAGATTGCCAAGAGAAATATCAGTAACCCCAGATATACAGATGACACCACGTTTATGGCAGAAAGTGAAGAGGAACTAAAGAGCCTCTTGATGAAAGTGAAAGAGGAGAGGGAAAAAGTTGGCTTAAACTCAACATTCAAAAAACAAAGATCATGGCATCTGGTCCCATCACTTCATGGCAAATCAATGGGGAAACAATGGAAACAGAGAGACTTTATTTTCTTGGGCTTCAAAATCACTGCAAATGGTGACTGCAGCCATGAAATTACAAGGTGCTTGCTCCCTGGGAGAAAAACTATGACCAACCTAGACAGCATATTCAAAAGCAGAGACATTACTTTACCGACAAAGGTCCGTCTAGTCAAAGCTACAGTTTTTCCAGTAGTCATGTATGGATGTGAGAGTTGGACTATAAAGAAAGCTGAGCGCTGAAGAATTGATGCTTTTGAACTATGGTATTGGAGAAGACTCTTGAGAGTCCCTTGGACAGCAAGGAGATCAAGCCAGTCCATTCTAAAGGGAATCAGTCCTGGAAGGACTGATGGTGAAACTGAAACTCTAATACTTTGGCTACCTAATGCAAAGAAATGACTCATTTGAAAAGACCCTGATGCTGGGAAAGATTGAAGGCGGAAAGAGAAGGGGACGACAGGATGAGATGGTTGGGTAGCATCACTGACTAGATGGACATGAGTTTGAGCAGGCTCTAGGAGTTGATGATGGACAGGAAAGCCTGGCGTGCTGCAGTCCATGGAGTCACAAAGAGTCAGACATGACTGAGAGACTGAACTGAGCTTAACTATATTCCTGAATCCCAGAGTGAATAGATTTAGGATTGTGCCATGTACAGTCATCCTGATCTCAAAGGGTTATGCTCGAATTTTTAGTGCCATGGTCAATATATGAATAAAGCAGTTCCCATAACATGAGGGCCTACACGGAAGATTGTTTCTTTAAACTTTCTGTTGGCTGAAGTCTGGAACTAAATTTGTTCACATGCAAATAGTTTTAACTCCTCCACTCTCCAGCCTCCCAACTTGGACCTCAGGAGGTTAACACTTTAATTAAGTTTTGGAGAAATAGGAATCCTTTCTTGCCTACCAGCAATGATAAGAAAGTAGGAGACTGTGGAAAGAATTCCTTTAATCCATCTCTGTTTCTAGTAAGAATATATGTCTAGATCGCCTCTTATGAATGGGACCTTCAGGAGACCACAAGGGTGACTCCGTGTCCTCCCTCCTGTGTCCGTGTGGACAGTGAGCCTTGAATGCCACAGCAAGCAGCTCCAGGCAGCAGGATCTGAACACTCCACAACAGCCTTCCCTTGGTGTTTGGTTGATCATGGAGTGAGGACCTGTTGGGGAGACAGATAAGAAAACTTAACAAACAGGCAGTGCATACCCATGAGGGAGCAACTCTGGCATTCGGGTGTGTTTAGAGTTTGAAAGTTAGAAGATAACGCACTGGGCGTAGAGGGAAGAATGGATCACAGAACTCTGAGGATGGTGTGGAGGGAGGCTACCGAATCAATACCATCTGTAGGCACCAGAGAGCTATTTGGTGACAATAGAGGGCCGCTTACTTACATTCACAACTGTTCGTTCTGTGGTTGTTATTCATGGGATGTGGTTCTCAGAAGCGCAGATCCAAAAACGGGCCACCTCTCCTTGCCTGCTCTGGCTTCTGGGATCTCACCCAAGGAGGGCAAGACTCTCACTGAGTTTTCTCCTTTTTGGTAGCATGTTTTTTCCCTGCTTTGGATACTCATGAAAAGAATGTTTCTTCTAAGGAAAACATGTGTCAACAGAGATGTTACTGTCATGTCTCTGCCTTCATGTGCCTTCTTTGTTTTGACTAGTTGACTGGCCAGACACACCCTTGACCTTTCCCTCAGAAAGTTGAGATTTGAGCTGGTTCATATTCTGCTTTAATTTTGTTGGCTTTCAAAGCTGAGCATTCATGGTCTGTAATCTCTTCAGCAAAGTTTGCATATCATCTCTCGTTTTTAGCTCAGTAGTCAAAGTGGCCTTTATACCTCTTCCCACCCCCACCTCCAAATGCCTTCATTCATCTATTCAGTTAATACTACTGCTTCTCTACCATGAACCCAGGAATAAAACAAAATCCCTCCTCTCATGGAGCTTACATTCCAGGTGGAGAGCCAAGCAATAAGCAAATATTTTTATTGAAATGGGATGTGAAGCAAATGTATTTTGAGCTCATGGCCAACTTAACCTGACTTGTTTTTGAAACAACTTGCTGTGAGGAGAAGGACAGGAGTGGAAACAGAATAAGTTACAAAACTACTAGAGCAATCCATTCCAAATCCAGAGATCATTTATCAGTTACAAGAGCGATAGAGAAAGAGAGATTTGGGGCATGTGTGAAAGTTGAGCCTTCGATCCTCCCAGTAGATCCAGAAGGACGTAGGGAGAGGAGTCAGGATGCAGCCTTACACTGAAAGACGTAGATGAGCACGCCTGGCAGGCCTCCTGAGGGCCTTTGGACTTCAGCCACGGCACCCAGGCCTCTTCCAGGAGCTTAAGGGGTGACAGGATAGTAAGCCTGACTTGAGGAAAAAATGTATTTTTAGCCTGTCCTAGACAGTATTTGAAACGACAGTAGATATTTCACTGGACCAGGAGATAAGAACAGAACTCAGCTCCCTGGAAAGGCACTCCACAGTCCTTCCCACGGTTTCTCTCCCACGCAGTGTTTTGCCAGCATCCTTACAACAACAGTTGTCTGGCGTCTGTATGAAGGGTTAATGGCAGCCCTCTCTGCTGCCCTCCATATTTTCAGGCAGTTGCATGCTCAGTCACTCAGTTCATGTATGACTCTTTGTGACCCATGGACTGCAGCCTGCCAGCCTCCTCTGTCCATGGGATTTTCCAGGCAAGAATACTGGAGTGAGATGCCATTTCCTTCTCCAGGGAATCTTCCTGACCCAGGGATCGAACCCCTGTCTCCTGTGTCTCCTTCATTGGCAAGAGTCACCTGGGAAGCCCCCTTCAGTCAGTTGTTGGGATCTAAATAACCAGCGGTGGGCCTCAGTCTTAAAGAAGGAATTGAGACTGTGCACAGCAGGAATATGTGAATATATCTTGTAATTAAAATTGGGTGGTTTGTTGTTTTTTTTTTTTTTTTACCCATTCCCTTGGTGCAGATGATCAAAACTTCTTTTTAGTCTCACTCGGAGAACACAATTAGTAGTGTATTCTTGGGGGATCCTTTTTACTGAACTTTTTATAAAATTAATCACTGGATTTCTGGATTCCAAGCCCAAATCAGGCATTACCCAGGTATGGAGCTTGAGCCCACGTGGCCTGGTAGGTGGAGTGTTGGCATGGGCCCGGGAGGGCTTTTGAGTTGTCCCATTTTTACATCTCACCCATGGTGTGGCCTGTGGCAAATTTCTGCTTCTGTCCCTGTTTTTTTACCCTGATTTGCCTGCCAGGCACTTTGCTGCCCCTGCAAGTAAGTCTCTTAGTTCATGATTCAGGAGTGGCAAGCCTCAGCCTCTCATTTAGATGTGTCTAGAGAGGGGTGTTTTGCTTCACTGGAATCCAGGAACAAATAATGAAAAGTACACCAAGTACAAGGCCGAGGACAGACCAGGCACACTCTTATCAGTCATCTGAAATATGCACAGCCTTTCCAAGACAAATATGGACTCCTGTTTCTAGGAAAACACCAGAAAGTACTTATCAATTACCCTGTATATGGTTTGTGGAAAAAGACAACACCGGCCTACCCTGAAAGCCATAGCAAAGCAGATTCCTCTGGGCAACCGACAGCTGAAGACCGTGAGTTGGAGCCCAGCCTGTGGCCTGGGACTGGTCCACGGAGCCTCTCTCCTCCCTCCTGCGATGCCCGTGTCCCTCCCCGTCACCAGGCAGCTGAGCTCCTCCTAGAAGATGTGTTCTCACTCACAGTCAAACCTCTCATGCTTCTTCCTGACCTTTTCCAATTCCAGAGGTGTCTCTCCAGAAGAGATCCCTAGAAAAACAGAGGGTGACCCAGTGTAAGTTCAATAATAACAGTGACAAGAGTCACCATTGGTGGATAGCCCACATTCTGTCCAGCCCAGGCTTGATGGGCATAGTTTTGTTTGATCCTTGCAGCCATCCTGCAAGGTAGGTACTGTCATCCCATTTTATAGAGAGAACTAGAACTGGGGGTTGAAGAAGTGAACTGACTTGCCCATAATCACATGTCTAGGAAATGGCAACGGTGAAGTTCTTGTTCAAAACTGGACATTTTAACCACTTTCTTCCAAGTGCATTCACAGGGGATACTGAATGTGGGTTTAATGCTGTTCAGCAGATTTGGAGCATGTCCTGTATGAAGTGGCGTTTTTATCTTAGACAAGGAAAGAAGGGAAGTCATTTTAGCATTAGCATGTGACCTCTTTGCTTTTCTGTCCACCTTCCCACCCTAGGACTCAAGCACAGAGGGTACGGAAGCCACGCTGCTGCACAGGGCCCCAGGGCCTGCTTCCCCGCTACTCGGAGAGCCAGGCAGAGGGCCAGGAGCAGCTCTTCAAACTAACAGACAACATACAAGATGAATTGTGAGTTGCATCCATGGGAAACCAGCCTTTTTGATTCACCAGGTCATCTTCTCTGTCTCTGCGTCTGAGAAGTTTCTGTCCGTTTCTGAGTAACATCATGACTCTGAGGCCTGGGAACTGGTCAGAGATTCCTTGGCCCAGATGGGTTTTTGTTTTGTTTTGTTTTCCTGCCACGCCAGACAGCATGTAGGATCCTAGTTCCCCAACCAGGGATTGAACCCATGCACCCTGCATTGAAAGCAAGGAGTCCTAGTCACTGGACTGCCAGGAAAGTCCCAAGACAGATGTTTTATGCATTTAGATGTAACAGTGCTTCTCAAACTGAATTCCACAGCAGGACCTTAATGTTGGCATTCTCTTTCTAATTAGTTCAAAGAGAGAAGATAAAATGTTCTCAATCCAAAGATTTTTTTTTTTTGCCCTGTAAAATTTTCCTAAACTTTGGTGTGCTGTTGTTGGCAGAAGAATGCTAGTTAAAACAAAACAGATTAACAAATAACAAACAACTAGTAGCTGAAAATTTTGGAAATGCAACATTCTTAAGGTTGTTTTGCTACTCTTGAATGTGGAACCTTATATACTTAGGATCTTGTTATAATTTCAGTTAGTGAAGTTTTTCCTAATTGATATGTTTATTGTTGTTGTGGAGTCGCTAACTCATATCTGACTCTTTGTGACCGCATGGACTGCAGCATACCAGGCTCCTCTGTCCTCCACTATCTCCTGGAATTTGCTCAAACTCATGTCCATTGAGTCAGTGAGTATGCTGTCTAACCATCTCATCCTCTATTGTCCCCTTCTCCTCTTACCCTCAGTCTTTTCCAGTATCAGGGTCTTTTCCAATGAGTCGGCTCTTCACGTTAGGTGGTCAAAGTATTGGAGTTTCAGCTTCAGCCTCAGCCCTTCCAATGAATATTCAGGATTGACTTCCTTTAGGATTGACTGGTTTGATCTCCTTGTAATCCAAGGGACTCTCAAGAGTCTTCTCCAGTTGATGATAGAATTCAGTATATCACTTTTTTGCAATATTCTTCCTTTAACATAAAATGCTCTGTAACCTAAATAGATGTTAGAATCACCAGTCCAAAGAAAGCAGTTAGTTCTGCCCTAATAAATAGCAAAATGCTAGTTTAATTTCTTTGAATGCTTATTTATATCAGGATAAACAAGGTAAGGAGGGTTTGGAGGACCATGAGGGGTTTTGGGGGTTTTTTTTGGTTGATGAAAGGGTATTAGCTCTTCAAAGAGTCTTCAGTGTCATTGTTACCGATGTGTTAAGCTGACCTCATCTCATAGTTTTGTAGCAGTATTTGAATGGGAGTATCGAAAGTCAAATCCAAAATTCATGTGTTGCTTACTGCATAGGAAGACATCTTCCTGGATGTGGTTTTTATAATTCAAACTCCCTTTGTTACTGGAAGGTCTCTCAGTGATGGAGATGTATGACATTATTATGGTAGTCAGCTTAGGCTGCCAAAAACCAAATACCACAGACCAAGTGGCTTAAACAACAGAAAATTGTTTGTCATAGTATTGAGGCTGGGAAGTCCAAGATCAAGGTGCCGACTGATTTGGTTCCTGGTAAAGGCTGTCTTTCCAGCTTGCAGATGGCCACCTTCTGGCTGTGTCCTCATATGGCAGAGAGAGGCTGAGCCAGATCTCTTGATGTCTCCTATAAAGACACTAATCGTAGAGAATCAGGGCCCCACCCTTATGACCTCATTAAAAGAAAAAAAGAACCTTTATTTTTTAAATTATTTATTTTAATTGGAGGATAATTACAGTATTGTGATGGTTTATGCCGTACATTAATATGAATCAGCGACGAGTATACATGTATCACCCCCATCCTGAAACCCCTTTCCATCACCCTCCCTACCCTATCCCTCTGGGTTGTCCCAGAGCACCAGCTTTGGGTGCCCTGCTTCATGCATTGAATTCACACGGGTCATCTGTTTTACATATGGTAATGTACATGTTTCAATGCTATTCTCTCAAATCATCCCACCCTCGCCTTCTCCCACTGAGTCCAAAAGTCTGTTCTTTACATCTGTGTCTCCTTGCTGCCTTGCATGTAGAATCGTCATTACCATCTTTCTAAATTCCATGCATATGCATTAATATATAGTACTTGTCTTTCTCTTTTTTACTTACTTCACTATATAATAAGCTCCATTTCTATCCGCCTGATTAGAACTGATTCAAATGTGTTCCTTTTTATAACTGAGTAATATTCCATTGTGTATATGTGCCATAACTTCCTTATCCATTCATCTGCTGATGAACATCTAGGTTGCTTCCATGTCCTGGCTATTGTAAATAGTGCTACTATGAACGTTGGGGTACATGTGTCTCTTTCAATTCTGGTTTCCTTGGGGTGTATGCCCAGCAGTGGAATTGCTGGGCCTTATGACGTCATTTAACCTTCATTCCTCCCATGCTCCATACAGTCACACTGGGGTGAGGTCGTCAACATGGGAACTTGGTGGGGACATAATTCTGTCCATAGCATATGTCTCTCTACTCATTTCGTCTAGCCTCAGCTCTGGCCATCATGCCAATAGCCAAAATCCCCTGCATTTCACTCCAGAAAGGACTTTATATTCCTGCCCTCCTCGGGTGAGTATCTGGTGCCATCACTGCCCTTTACACACTTTACTGATGGTACTTTTCACCTTTGGATTGGAGGCTCAGAGAGTCATTCCTCAAGTCTAGTGAGACATGGTGCAGAGTCTACTAGCATGGTGGCCCCATGAGGGCCTCAGTTTCTGTCTGATCCATTCACTGAAGAATCCTCAGTATGTGGAACAGTAGATGGCACTTATTAGGCACTCAACAGATATTTGCTGAATGAATGAGAGTTGGATGGTTATTGTACATTGTGCTTTTAATTTTCTTTCCTGCTCACCCTTCCTCAGGCTTCCCTGATAGCTTAGTTGGTAAAGAATCCGCCTGCGATTCAGGAGACCCTGGTTCAATTCCTAGGTCAGGAAGATCCACTGGAGAAGGGATAGGCTACCCATTCCAGTTGTTCTGGGCTTCCCTTGTGGCTCGGCTGGCAAAGAATCCGCCTGCAATGTGGGAGACCTGGGTTCGATCCCTGGATTGGGAAGATCCTCTGGAGAAGGGAAAGTCTACCCACTCCAGTATTCTGGTCTAGAAAATTCCATGGACTGTATAGTCCATGGGGTCGCAAAGAGTCAGACATGACTCAACTGAACAACTTTCACTTTCGTTCACCCTTCCTCAAGTCAAACCGTATCTGGTCCTCATGAAATTCATTTTCAATACAATGATATATGCCAAAAACATAAGGAGAAATTGTGTAGCATGGCTAACATCGGATTGCTCCCAGAGAAATACAAGCACTGAGCACAGAGCCATGGAAAACTGGAAGCCGGAATCAAAATGAAGTCAGTAAAACAGATTTCATGAAACTCTTGGAATTCATAAGAACTCAGAGAAGATATTGGCATGAATGACTTCTGACTCTTAAGATGAAAACCATGTGTTGCTACCCCAGCTTGTGTTAAATCTTGCCCACGTACACTGGAGGAGCCACGTGACCATAGGAGTCATCGGGAAACCTGGCACATATTTCTCTGAGGTGTCCTCAGTGGTCAGGCTGGGTCTTCACGTTGGAGGCATCACTTTGCAAAAAAGGGGTTTTCAAGAAAAGCACAGGAGCGCCATAATATACCTCTGACTTTTATCCTAGAATCCTAATTAAAAACATGCTTAAAGACCTAATTATTTGCATATTTTCCTCCAGAGTTAACCCCTTAAAAGGATCTTTAATACCTTGCTCTACTGTTCTAACTAAATGTTTCCACATTTTTTTCCAGTTAGACTCACTGTTTCACTTCTGGAAAATATTGTGTAATTACTTCCCGATGCCATGAAAACCCCACAGAGTCCACAGTGCTGTGGTTACTTCAACTTTGTTCTCCCAGATCAAGTTGCATTTAATTTTTTATTTTATTCAATTAATTAGTATTAAAAGGATAGTTGCTGACATATGATTTAAGGTCTGGTACACTGTAAAGGCTTGAGTTTCTAATAAATCCAGTATTAACTCTGATATGTTGTAAAATTGCCATCACTTTCCATTTTTCTTAATTTTGGTTCTGAAATCGGATTCTGGGTTAAAATGATGGTAAAGGCAAATTTGTTCTATCAGATTACATTAATTTTTCTCTGTAACTGGTGTCTAGTATGTAGCCAGACACCTCATTTTCATTAAAAGAGAAAGAAAAAAGTAGCTCTTTTATTTCCAATATACCATCACAGACCAGATTACATACTAGCAATGTAAGCACTAGGGTAGTTCTTTACCTTTTCCAAAAACTGAGTAGCTGTCATCACATACTGTTTTCTTGAGTTTATTTGACAACTTGATTGTATTTTTTTTAATGTAGTTTTAGGAAATAATATTTGTGAAGTTTTTTTTTAAAATATTATTCCGTGATTTACAGAAAGAATAAGTTCTCTATCTCAGTTTTAATATTTTGATAGATGTACTTAAATATATTTGATTTCCTTTGTAATCCTAAGCATTTTATGCATTTAAAATCATTATCCTTAGGAAGGAATTGTGGGCCTCCCCACACTGCCAACAGGGGAAGGCGGGTCCATGATCCAAAAATGTTAAGAACGCCTATTCTGATTAGGAGCCTTTCTAGATGTTTGAAATTTTTAATTATTCAAAATTATTAATTATTTGAGTGTCAGTAGGTTGCACAGAGGTAAAGAATCCTCCTGCCGATGCAAGAGACGTAGGTTCCATCCCTGGGTCGGGAAGATCCCCTGGAGAAGGACATGGCAACCCACTCCATTTATTCTTGCCTGGAAAAACCCATGCATGGACAGAGGAGCCTGGCAGGCAGCAGTCCATGGGGTCGCAAAGAGCTGGACATGATTGAGCACAACACAACACAACACGTGTGTTCCATAAACGTTAAGAGCTCCTGTTCTAATTAGAAATTAGGAGCCTTTCTAGATGTTTGACATTTTTAATTATTCAAAATTATTCTTTATTTTTTAGTATTGTGACTGTGCTAACAAAAAGAGTCCTTTTCCTTTAGAGAAATACATGGGTTTATTTACAGAGAAGAGGAGAAGGAAGGAATTAACAGCAACAACTAAGCATCCTCAAGGGGCAGCTAGACCTGGAAAGTGGCTCCACATGACAGGGTTCCTGTATGTGACCTTGAAGGTGGTGCTTGTCTTTGGGAGAAACTTGAAAATCACGCCCAGGAGGCCCCTTGAATCTAAGCAGCACCTTGGAGGCTCTCCCTGTGTCACTTGATCTCAGCCGAGTCAGGCTGCTTCCTTGTCCCTTTGGGTTGTGCACTCAATTCTATCTGTTTGTCTACTCCTCCTTTTTTTTTTAATTCAAGAAAGTATAAAAAGGAAAACAAAAATAGCCTATAAACCCACTGGCCAGATTAGTCCTTTCTCTTTCTGATGAAATAAACTCATGTATACAGTTATTAGCAAATTCAGAGTACAGAAAAAATCAAGAATAAAATTCTCCTTTCTTGCCCCCTTTGTATGCATACTGTGATATTTGATGTATATACTCTTCTTAAGAAACTGCATATAAAAATAGAAGTTAGAATATTTTTATTAAGCACAGGTTATATTGTTTATTCTAATAAACAGTATAATTTAATTTAACAGCATATAATTATAAATAAAAACCATAAAGTAATATATGCAATCTCAAAACAAAAATAAAAAGATCAGACATTTTGAGGAGTGGGATAGAGTTCATTGCTTGCATTTTCTAAACCAGGAAATAATCTGTCAGTAATCATTGACACTCCTAGAATAAGACAGCTCCCAACTCTTCTGACTGTGAAATGCCTGTAAAGTGTGGAATATACAGATATATAAATATTAATAGAGTTGATAAAACAAAAACAAACAAAACCCGAATAGAGTGGGAAAAAAAGAAAGAAAATCAGTTGAAAAAGGTAATTGAATCAACTGGCAAATTTCTCTGCCCCCAAGGAGCAAATCAATTGGTCATGAACCTCTTTCCCCTCAGCCTCTTAGAGGGACACATTTCTCCAACCTGCCAAAGTGAGGACTTGTAGACTCGCAACGAGACCTTCTCCACAGGATCGGGTAACTTGGCATCTGTTGTCAACAGAAGTGAGAAAGAACAACAGCCACCCTGGTTGGGCATGTAGATTGGTTCTAGTCATCACGGTGTCCCCTGGGAGGAGGTATGGTGATCCTCACTCTACACATGACAGCAGGCAGCTCTGAGCCAAGCCTTGTGGCTGGTGACAGGCAGAGCCAGCTGTCACCGAGGATCGGCCGGTCCCAGTGGCACACTGGCCACCGTACTTGGAAATGACACCACTACCTGCCACATAGTGAGAGGGCTGAAGCTGTTGTTGACAGCAACTTTGGTGTTTGTGACTTGGAATACTGTTTATCGTAGCGGAGCTGCTTCTGCAGTGTTGAACCTTGCCGGGCTCGCCAACCATTAGAACCCGTCATCTTGGAGAGTGGTGTAAGCCATGTGTCAAAGCCTTCCTTTCTCTGAGAAGAAACTTTGTGAAGTTGGTCCCAAGGTCAAAACATCCTCTTTCTCCCCTTAAAGGAGAGTTATAAGTGAAACTTTTAACCAAAGTCTAAAAATCCTGATTTTTTTTGTTTAATAGAATCATCCCTAGTGTCCACAGAACACCAGATGTCTTTCTGGTTCTCCGTATTTGAAGGGTGCGACTTACCCAGAGGCTGTGTGTCTCTGGCCACGGTTTTTCACCCTCCCTCCTTCTGAGTTAATAACAGGTTAGAGGGTAGAAGGACACACTCAGGGTCCACCTGAGGCCACATGGCTTTCCTTCCCACGTCATCCCACAGTGGTTTGTAATAGTCACCCATTCTTGGGCCAAGAGCAGCCTACGTGAAGCGAGGGGAGTGTGGGTGTGTTTGGACTTGGCTTGTGTGAGGCCTTCGCCTCTCGAGCGACACAAAGGAAAGGAGCTCAGGCCTTCTGCAGGGGACAGCCAGGTGGGAAGGGGGCTGCCCCGCTGTGACTACGAAGTGACCGAGGTGGCGAGTGAGACGAGAAGTGCTGGGAGCGCTCATGGTTCAGCTTCTCTTGTCCCCTCAAGTTTTGGTTCCTCTCTCTCCATGACGGATTTGGGGTTGGTCTCCCTTACAGGAGGGGACCCATAATCTGGAGCTCAGTTTTAATTATTCTTTGTTGTGGTTTCTAGACTTCGTGCATATGTGTATGTAATGTATGCTATTATGATGAAACCCAAAGCGTTAGTTGTTGGTTGTGCAAGTTCCAGGGAAGCGTTGAGAGGAAAATGGAGGGAGAGATGGCTGTTGGCTAAGTCGGTGTCCAGGTTCTTGCTCAGACCGAGGGCTGTGACCCTGGCACTCCGGCTGAGTCCCCACTGTCTCCCTCTCCCCTCCTCTCAGTTATACCCTTGGCTCCAATCTGCTTTTGGTTTGAAAAGACTAGAACACGTCATGTAAATGTCCAGAACTTACTGTCTGTATCAGCTTCAGGGTATGAATGGGCTCCTGGGCTCACAGAAGAGAGATATGTGCAGATTTACAAACCGTTCCTCTCCCCTCACATTTCTATAATGGACATGAATTCTTTTGATGTTGAATTTTGGCTATGAATTTACTGACTTTGTGATGGAAGCTGGCGGGTAGCATCATCTCTCTCAGATGAAGAAACTGAGACACAAAGACAGCAGCTGGCCCTGCCAGAGCTGCCCCACCCAGGGGGTCTCCCTGCCCACTCAGCATGTGTCCCCTCCACCGTGTGGGATGGCTCTGAGTCAAGCATCCCAGCTCAGAGCCACCCTTCCTCCTCCCTTCCACCCAGAAGTCGTGCTGGCTGGACAGAGGACTTACACCATCTGTGGCCTCTTAGAAGGAAATCTGTGTTAAAGAGGCCCACTATGGAAAGGGCTCTAACAATGTCAACCACCCAGGTGAGGGGTATCAGAGCAGCTGCCCCGATGGAAAGACCTCAGCCCTCTTAGAGGCTGTGCATAAATGTCAGCATCAGCAGGTACTAAACAGGAGAGGGGAGGCGCGGACAATGGGACAGAAGTTTTGCCTCCTGTGCTGGACCAGATGAAAGAGAACGGTCCTCAACTGGATTTTTAATGTCCATCCTGCCCTCGCCCTAATCGTGGTGGCTGGCTCTGGGGAGCTCCCCTTAGAACCTGTTACAGCCTCAGTCGCCACGTGCCCAGCCCACCCATGCTCAGAAGCCCTGGGCCATTTTCAGTTTTTAAGCTAGTTTTCTGGCAAGTTCCAGCCAGCCCCCAATCCTTCCCTTCTGTGTCAGGAAGCTTTTATCCTCTCTGTCTGTCTCTTTCTCTCACCTTGTCTTCCACTGGACCAGCTATCTGAGATTTCACTCGGCCTCTTTAAGTAGTGCTGTTGCCCCCTGGACACCATCCGAGCCTGGGATGTGGGAAATTCTCTGCTGAGTGGCCTGAACACCAAAAGCTGCTGGGTATTTCTCCTTTTGGCATTGAGACTTTACAAGTCTACATTCTTGGCATTGCCAACCAGTCAGAATAGAACAATAAACCCCAATTTTTTTGTCATGTGAGGCTACAATTAAAATGGCAGCTGGAACCAGGCAGAATTTTACTGAGTGCTAAGGGGGTGGCCGACTCAGTGGTGGGTGCTCAGGGAGACGTGGGCGGGTCAGCTTAGCCAGAGAGCTGAATACTTATCCAGGACACACAATGAGAACAAACCAGTGCTTAGCAGTGCTCTTGAAGGTAAGCAAGGAAGCGTTCAAAAGTGGGAGTGGGGTTGAGTGTTTGTGGGGAAGCTTCAGAGAGAAGTTGGAACTTGTGAATCCTCAGGCTTGAGGAGGAGGTAGAAGGGATAAGGGATGAGGTGTGTTCAGAGGGGGGCTCTCTGAGCCCAGAGGTGAACGGGGGCCTGGAGCCAACTTGGGATGGAGAGGGAACCAGCCTGTCCAGCTATGGGCAGGCCTGCTCTGTCCCGTCAGAGTTTGGCGACCGCTGACCCCAGAACAAAGCCATCCTGGGACCCAGTCCCCAAGCCGTTCCAGGGGAGCTGTGGCTCCGAGCAACTGTGATGTGGCAATTCCTCTCAGAACATCGGGTCCCAGGGGGCCAGGGCCTGACAGCCAGCCTGTCGTCAGCTCTTAGTATTCCTGCCGTCTTTCCCTGTTCCCCGAAGTGGCCGCTCCATTGTGGAAGGCTGTCACAAGAGGCGGAGGAGGCAGCCAGGCCTGGGAGGGCTGTCACAGCCGTTTCCAAGGGTCACTGCTCTTCATTGTAGCCCAGCTGAGAGCTTTGACGCGCATAAATTCCCACTTTAAATCCGTGGCTCCAGGGAAGGAGATTTCTTTTATTTTTTTCCTGAGTGGCCTCGGATCCTCTAGAATTGATGACTGAGAGTTATGAAAATCAGGATTATAGCTTTCCCTGAGAAAGCACACTTCCTAACAACTCATGAAGTTCTGAGTGGGGGGCTCTCACGTGGCGGTGGTCTCACCAGTCAGCCCCCTGTCCCTCAAGGTGTTAGGCTGAGACCAGGCCACCTCCTATTAAAACCATGACAAAAAAGAAGCAGACATAGATGTGCAGATCGAGAGGACATGGCATCCTCTCACGCGTCCAGTTTGCTGACCCATTTAATGCTGCTCCCCACTTCCACTTCCATCACCCTGCCCCTCCCCGACCCTGCCTTCACAGCGAAGCTTCTCAGCTGCTATTTCATCAACAGACCTTTCAAAGCATCGTGTTTTCGTCCTCTCTTTTGCCCAACAAAGCACTGTTAGGGTTTCCTCTAAGCCTCGTCCTATGAAAAGGCCATAAAACTGTTTTCTCTCATTGATACGGTTGGTCCTATTCATCGAGCCCCTGTGCAGGGGCCCTTTGCTATGCATGCCGGCCTCACAGCAGCCCTGAGAGGCCAATGCCACTTTTATTCCTAACTGACGGACAAGGAGACAGGGGCTCAGAGCGGGTGAGCCACCCGCCCACTGGGCAGTGAGCAAGGGAGCCTGGCTGTAAGGTCTGTCCCCAGAGACCAGGGCCCACACGGAGCCTCAGCCCTGCCTCGAGGAGCAGCCCTGAAGTCCTGCGTTCCCCCCTTACTCCCCTTTTCCCTCCACAGCTTCATCGCAGTGGAGAACATCGACAGCTACTGCGTGCTCATCTCCTCCAAGGCTGTCTACTTCCTGAGAAGCGGGGACTATGTCGACCGAGAGGCCATTTTCCTGGAGGTCAAATATGACGATCTCTACCACTGCCTCGTCTCCAAAGACCACGGGAAAGTATACGTGCAGGTCACCAAGAAGGCTGTGAACACGAGCAGCGGCGTGTCCATCCCGGGCCCTTCTCACCAAAAGCCTATGGTGAGTGCACACCTGACCCGTCTCCCAAGCCCGCCACTGCCCTGCTGATGCTTCTCAGTGGAAAAGCGTTTGCAGCACATGAGGCTTAGGCCTGGCTGCTGTGAATCCCCAGGAGTCCTGCTTCTTAGTCCCATAGACAGAAGGTGCTCAGTGTGGTGGATGCGGTGGTGCTGCCCTCTCAGCTTCACTGCTGCAGACCCTACGCAGTTTGCTCAACACTTGAGCCTTGGTTTCCCCCTCCTTACAGTGTAGGTAGGATTCCTGCCTCTGAGCAGCTGTGAGGACCAGCTGATATGATGCATGCGGCTGTTTTATTCCTAAAATGGGTCTCTTCAGTGCATTGGATCTAAGATGTTAGAGCACATGCTGGCTTCTTCCTAACTTCCCCTCTAGAATAATTGGAAGCTAACTTTTTTCGTGCACCAAGAAGCAATATGTAGCATAGGCCCCTACCCAGGGTAAAAGCTCAATAAATATTTATAGACAAAATTTGCACTTTGCCTCCAAAGGCTACAAGATACTGTTATGGCAGGACTTTATTAAATAATGCCATTCCTATTAATAACCAACATTCAGTAAGGGCTTACTATGTGCCAGGCTGGATTCTGAATACTTAAAGATTATTTAATGTTGTACTGTTATTTCCCCCACTTGACTGGTAAGGAGGCTTAGTGAGGACAGGTGGCTTGCTCAGGGTTATCTGGCCAACACCGGAAGGAGCTGGGGTTCAAAGCCACGTGCCTGCAAGTCACCAGAGCTGGTGGCCTGGACCAGGTCACTGCTTCTGCTCAGAGCTCGGCAGAAGCCCATGTGAGGGGACCCCATGTTCTCCAGCCATGTTCTCACTTGGAATCTTTTCAGGAACCCCAGGTGTTAGCTCTGCTCATCTTTCACCTGGAATGCTAGGATTTTCAAGCCTGCATTTGAGAATGACATACCATTCAAAATGGCCCTGCTTATCTCAGTCTTTCTGTGATCAGAAACCGCAACCAGCCTGATTGGGCCTCTCTCCCTTGACCTTCTCCCTGCCCAGGAATGTGCTTGGGTTTGGTTTGGCTTGTGTGGGCTCCCCTGGGGTCATTGGCTTAGGTTAGGGCCAGTAGATTAACTGAGTTAACACCCAAAAGCCTGAGTATTTCCACAAGTTCCTTTTGGAGGTGGGGAGCCTTGCCCAGCTGCCCTTTCACCCTTTCAAGGCAAGCAAGATTGCTCCCTAAGAAAGGCCTCAAGGTGTTTGTGTGCTTTGAACATCAGCAGACTTTAGATTTGAGTCCCAAGTCTTTGTTCTCACTTGCTCTCACCTCAGCTGATCCTCACACCTCGGAGCACAGCGGTTTCTCAGTTACAGGGAGTCCCGAAGGTCGGGGGATTGTGGGTCGACTGCACAGTCACCTCGGGGTCCACCCCAGACCTCAAGTCGGCATAAACTAGGAATAGGGCCCTGGGGATCTGTTTCTTAGAACTACACTCATGCTGTTGAGATCCACAGTCAGGCTGGGAGCTGCTGCCTGGGTGGATTTCAGTGGCTCGTGTCCTGTGTGTCTGTTTGGTTCCCCATTGTGGGGGCGAGTCACTCATTCTGTCCTCTTCCTCAGGTCCATGTGAAATCAGAGGTCCTTGCTATCAAGTTATCACAAGAAATAAACTATGCAAAGAGCCTTTACTATGAACAGCAGCTGATGTTAAGACTCAGTGAAAACCAAGAACAGTTGGAGCTGGACTCCTGAGAAACCCCAGTTGCCGGAGGGACATTCCCAAAACAGACCCCACACCAATCAGGAGGAGAGAGGCCCATGGGCTTGGCTTCAATTTGAGGAAACCAGAATAAGGTTTGGGGGACGATATCAAGAGGGAAAGTAAATACTGATGAGGTGGGTGCAGATGGAACTGTATTCATTTGTGGGGCAAGGAATTGCTTTAGATTATGGGGAGGTAATTTGTAAAACACATCAGTTGAATAACGTTTGAAAAAAAAAAAGCGTACTAAGATCAATCTAATTTTTAGATTGCCCTGTATTTTGTTAACATGTATATATTGATATATATACAACTGTGTGTTTGTAAATATATAGAAGTGTTTCTGAACAGGGACTATAATGTGTGTAAAGGATTGTTAACTGTAAAGTAATATAAAATTATATTGGATCTTCTATTGCACTAATTGTACATGTCTAATTCAGGGTACTATCTGTGAAGAGGGATTCTTACAAGTTGCAGAATGTTATGTCTTAGTCTGGGAAACGAGGGTATTCACAGTCGGGTGGGCTAAGGTGAGGTGACGGGTACGTCGAGTGACACCTTTGACACCTGCATGCGTCCAGGCGGCAGCAGCGAACCAAAGTGTCCAGACCTAGAGCTGGCCCTCAGCAAGGCCTAGGGGAGTGACTCAGATGCATCTTTTATTGATTTCTCCCCCAGTTTAAAGGTGGTTCTTAGAGTGTCACAGATTATTTTTTATCTGCCTAAATCTCTGGCTCTCTCCTGACTGGTCTTGCCAAAGTTTGTGGTGTGTTCTGTTGGCACACGTGCACACACAACAACATTGCAAGTTTTTCTTGGGTTATTATCATCAGACTGGCTGAAACATTGGTAGACTGTGGTAACTTAGAAGGGGAAAAAGCCCCACAGAACTGGGTAGACAAATCAAAAGTCCAGAAACTTAGCAAAACCCACAGTAAGAAAGTCTTCCCTCCTGAGCAGCAGTCAGAGGGGAAGGACCTAGGACTCTCTTCTTCCTAATAAAACCTCGGGCAGACTCTCAGCTCTGCAGTCCTGGGGACCTGGGGACAGTAGCACTGAGATGAGAAGGAGAGGGTCCAAAAAGGGGATGGAATCGTGAGCATTAAAAAGATGTTTTTGTAAGTTTGAGGCCAAGATTTGGCCAAAATAACTCTTGCCCTTGGTTTTAAATTCCAAACAGTGGCAAGGCCTTGAAGTGAGTTCCCTCTTCTTCCTGGGTCTTATTTGCAGGGTTTTCTCTTTTCTGTATGGAATAACCAAGTTGGGGAGGGGTAGGCTTCACTGTGGAATGAATGACTAGACTTGTGATTTTTTAAATTTTTATTTTAATAAATCTACTCAGTCTGTACAACCATGTCTAACGTAGCTGTGATCTAAAAGGACCGAGGGGATCAGTGGATGTGTGGAAGGTTTTGGGGTTTATAACTTCATGACCCACATCCTTCCAAGACACAAATGAAGCTAATCTGTCTTTCTTCCCCCCACTTGGGGGTGTGTGTGTGTGTGTGTGTGTGTGTGTGTGTGTGTTCAAAGAAACAGGAAGGGAGCTTTCATCCAGTGCTTAGTGCTTTGGCAAAGTGGTGTCTTCAAGGCTCGTCTTGAGCGCCAGGATTTATGTATGGTCTTCACTGAACTCTGTCTCCGTGGACAGCAGGGTTGAAACCTGGCTCTTGAAGGAGGTGCGTTTTTGGTTGTTCGGTTGGTTGGTTTTGCCAGGCAGCCATTGTGGCACCAGGTGCTGCCTCTTGCAGGTTTCTCATCCTCTTCAACAGCCTCGTGCCCTGCACCCCACAAGTGTGGCTTGTGGTTTTTGTCACCAGTCACCCACTGCCTGAGATGATGATCTCCTAAGAATGAGACTCTCAGAGGATTGATTATTTGCATAAATGAGCCTTCTGTCACTTTCTGGAATGAAGTCACTTGGAAGTTCTGTTGGATTGAGGAGCTTGGTGTTAGGATTATAAAGGAAATTTGCCTTGGGGCCCAGTGGCACCCAGCATCCTCTGCCCATGGGAAGTTGGTTGAGGGCTGCGCTGTGGAACGGTGCTTCCCAGAGACTCCAAGAGGGTGCTCAGATGCCCTCCTCCCGGCCGCTTTCTGATCTCATCAACCCTTGAAACAGTGGCTCAGCTCCTAATTGCACAACCTCCTCTGACATTGTGCCTTAGAAGAGGCAGATGTTAAAATGGGATCCGAAGACCAAACAGGGTGAGGTTAGGGTTGGTAGGTGCCAACTTAGCTTCTCAAACTCCCTCTGCCCTCTCAGCCCTCATGCCAGGCGTGGGGTAAGGTTTCAGGGGCTCTGGAGAGTTTCCTGGTTTGCCGGGAAAACATCCAAAGCTTTAGAGGAAGCAGGCCCTGGCTATGGCTGCTACAGGCCCCATTTCCTTTAAAATCAGTGTTTAGCCAGTGATGGCTGAGACTTTGTTACAATAATTTTCTACCAATTTTCTTGCTGCCTCGAGTACCCAGTTCCACTCCCAGGAAGAAAAATAAATTGAATCAGGAGAAACCAGACCAGCAGAAAGCAAAGTCCCCTTGATGTCCTAACCCAGCACATCCAGCTACATCGCTGCCCGATCAGAGCTGCTTTTGTTCGCCCACCAGAAAGGCTGACCAGTCAGTGCTTCCTGCACCCGGGCCCGCTCACCGCCAACCCAGAAACGGACGCGGCCTCTCATCAGTTTGAGCTCCTCTCCCGCCCGGTGGTGAGGATGCAGCTCAGAGTTTGGACGACTCCTGGGCCACTTTGTTTGTAAGCCTCATCTGTGCCTCAAAATAGCATAGCAGCTGCTTATAAAATCCCAAAAATAAAGTTCTGGGTCACCGCTGTGTGAGCACCCTCACAGCCACTAGTCTGTTGCGACTCTAAAATCTGTTCATGTCAAGTCGTTCTTTCTCTTCCTGTGGAATAAAATGCTCTGTTGACTTCCAAACATGTTGTTTCCTTCTCGTTTCTTGCTGTCCCATAGATTCTAGAACCATTGCTGATGACAAATGCCAAACGTCTGAAGGCCTTCACAAGCTCTCCCTCACTCCAGGGAGGCGCGTTCCCAAGCCAGCCCTGCACCTCGGGCCTTTGCCTAACTTCCTGTCTGCCGGGCCCAGGCTTGGTGCTGACCGCACTCTCCCCACCTCTGTGAGGTAACCGGTCCAGGCCCTGGCAGGATGAAAGGTGTCATATCCTAGAAGGAAACTGCAGGAGGAGCAGTTTTGGTCATGTTCACGGTGCCTAATTGGGCTTCCCTGGTGGCTCAGTTGGTAAAGAATCCACCTGCAATGCAGGAAACCCCGGTTCAATTCCTGGGTTGAGAAGATCCCCTGGAGAAGGGAAAGGCTACCCACTCCAGTATTCTGGCCTGGACAATTCTGTGAGCTGCATAGTCCATGGGGTCACAAAGAGTCAGACATGACTGAGCAACTTTCACTTCACAGTGCCTACTTGGTATTACTGGACAGGTCAGGAAGGCAGCTGAGCAGGCACTGGAGTGTGGAGTTCCAGAGATGAGTGCAGGCCAAAAGCACAAGACTGGGAGTCGTCGTGCAAGTGACAAGTGGAGCCTGGATGGAATCCTCAAAGGAGTGGGTAGAGGGTGGAAGGGGCAAAGAAAAGAGATCCTGATCTGAGTCCCGGGGTCCCCGAAGTTTAAGAGTTTAGGCAGATGGAGAGGAGCAGCGCCTTCCAGAGATGGATGTGCAGCTGGGAGGGTGTGGGTCCTAGAAGCAATTGTAGACACCAAAAGAAGAAGAGGCTTCCCAGGTGGCTCAGTGTAAAGAAACCGCCTGCCAATGCAGGAGACATGGGTTCAATTCCTGACCTGGGAAGGTCCCCTGGAGAAGAAAGTGGCAACCCCCTCCAGTATTCTTGCCCGGAGAATCCCATGGGCAGAGGAGCCTGGTGAGCAACAGTCCAGCGGGTCACAAAGAGTCAGACACGACTGAGCGACTGAAACAACAGCAAAAGGAAGAAGAAGGGAGCCTGCTGCAGAATATTCGTGTTGAAACTTTTAAACATCAGATTTTAAATGTTTGCAAACATACAAATACAAAACAAAAACATAATCTCATCCATGTTATAGCATATGAGGATAACCTCATGGATGTGTGTTCTCATGTGATTAGATACAGACATGGAACACAGACAGATACAGTCATATATCATCCCCAACATTTGTTTTCATGAAGTTGAAATTGTATGCTTTTCTGCACCTTCTCAGTGTTACCTTCAGGTTGGTATATTGCTGTTTTCTTAAATGCAGCACAATTGTTGTTGTATTCTCAGGCTACCCAGCCCATTAAGAACAGCCTTCGAGAGACACCCTTCTACTTAGGTGCTTATGCACTAGTTTTATTTCTGGGCAGTAGATTCCAAGCAGCCAGTGGTCTCCATGGATACACACAAGATCACTTTCCAAACCTGTTGCTGGGGATGTGGAGGGCTGTGGCCCATCTAAGTGCCCTCTCCTGGCACTCCTGCCAGAAATGTTAACCAGTCTGAAAGGGGTCTCAGTCTCATCTCATTCTTTCTTTAGTGAATTACCAGCAGTGAACCTGACCATCTTTTCAATTTTTGTAGGAATTTAAGTTAGGAATGGCTGTGGAATTATAGCAAAAGTCCCTTCACAGCATCTACTATTATGACCATATTGTTTCTTCTCCTTTAATTTTTTAAAAATGGGATACATTGATAGATTTCCTGGTATTATACTACCCTTAGTCTCTTGGAATAAGCCCCATTTGGTCATAATGTTATTGTTATTTTGATACATTCCGTGATTCTTTTTGCTAGTATTTTGAGTCTTTGCATCTTTATAGTGAGAGGAGGGTCTGTAAGTTTCTCTTTTCATAGCATCTTCATCAGATTTTAGAATTAAAATTGTGCTGCCTTCCTAAAAGGAGGACTTCCCTGGTGGCTCAGATGGTAAAGCGTCTGTCTACAATGCGGGAGACCTGGGTTTGGAAGATTCCCTGGAGAAGGAAATGGCAACCCATTCCAGTACTCTTGCCTAGAAAATCCCATGGACGGAGTAGCCTGCACCAGGCTACTCCGTCCATGGGGTTGCAAAGAGTTGGACATGACTGAGTGACTTCACTTCCCTTCCCTTCCTTTCCTTTCCTAAAAGGAGAATTCTCCACCATTTTCTGTGGCTTGCAATACTTAAGTTATGATAGAATATACAGTTTTGGTTTTCCAAAAATTAAGTGCAAGTCGGCTGCAAACCCTTGTGCTGTGCTATGCTCAGTCGTGCCCAACTCTTTGCGACCCCATGGACTGGAGCCCACCAGGGTCCTCTGTCCATGGAATTTTCCAGGCAAGAATACTGGAGTGGGTTGCCATTGCCTTCTCCAGGGGATCTCCCCAACCCAGGGATCAAAACCCTATCTCTTGGGGCTCCTGTATGGGCAGGCAGATTCTTTACCATGTGCCACCTGGAAAGCCCCTGACCAAACCCATCAGTCTCTAGAAGCTTTTTCATTGGTTCCCTTTAATCTTCATTTCCTACCCCACCAACGTGTGTGCCCTCTGCTAACTGGAGTATTCAAGTTTTCTATTGCTTCATACGTCAGTTTTGGTAGCTTATTTAAAAATCATCCAATTCTCTTATGTTTTTTACATTTGTTGCCATACATTTATATGTATTCACCAAAGATTATTTTAATACCTCTTGTCTCGGTCATTTCTCCTTTCTCATTCCTAATCTTGCATATTTTTACTTTTTTTTTCACAACTAAGTTTTTGAGGAAGTTGCTGTTCTTTTCAAAGGAGGAATTTGGGACTGTTTTCTCTTTGCTACTTTGTTTTTATTACTCTATTGATTGTACCTTTAATCTTTTTTTCCTGCGACCTGGCTTGTTTTGGTTTATCTTTACTGTTCTTTTCTTGCTTTCTAAGATAGGTTTTTCGTTTCATTTTATTTTTTTTTTCTCACCTATCTTCTTGAATAATGATGACATTTCAGGGTTATAAATTTTTTTTCAAAATGCAGCTTTGTTTACCCCATAAATTTTGATATTAAGTGTTCTTAAGTTGCTTTCTGTGTAGTTTTTAATTTACTTTTTATTTCTTCTCTCATCTAAGACCTACCTAGGAATGTGTTTTTAATTTTTAAATATTAAAGAAGTATCCTCCTTAAATTAGCTATTTTAAATTTTACTGGTTTATAATCAGTGAAAGAGGAGAGTGGAAAAGTTGGCTTAAAGCTCAACATTCAGAAAACTAAGATCATGGTATCTGGTCCCATCACTTCATGGCAAACAGATGGGGAAACAGTGGAAACAGTGTCAGACTTTATTTTGGGGGGAGCTCCAAAATCACTGCAAATGGTGATTGCAGCCATGAAATTAAAAGACGCTTACTCCTTGAAAGGAAAGTTATGACCAACCAGGCAATGGCACCCCACCCCAGTACTTTTGCCTGAAAAATCCCATGGACGGAGGATCCTGGTAGGCTCCAGTCCATGGGGTTGCTAAGAGTCGGACACGACTGAGCGACTTCACTTTCACTTTTCACTTTCATGCATTGGAGAAGGAAATAGCAACCCACTCCAGTGTTCTTGCCTGGAGAATCCCAGGGACGGGGGAGCCTGGTGAGCTTCTGTCTATGGGGTCGCAAAGAGTCAGACACGACTGAAGCGACTTAGCAGCCGCAGCAGCAGCAGATAGCATATTGAAAAGCAGAGATATTACTTTGCCAACAAAGGTCCATCTAGTCAAGGCTATGGCTTTTCCAGTGGTCGTGTATGGATGTGAGAGTTGGACTATGAAAAAAGCTGAGCACCAAAGAATTGATGCTTTTGAACTGTGGTGTTGGAGAAGACTCTTTAGAGTCCCTTGGACTGCAAGGAGATCCAACCAGTCCATCCTAAAGGAGGTCAGTCCTGGGTGTTCATTGGAAGGACTGATGCTAGAGCTGAAACTCCAATACTTTGGCCACCTCGTGCGAAGAGTTGACTCACTGGAAAAGACCCTGATGCTGGGAAGGATTAGGGGCAAGAGGAGAAGGGGACGACAGAGGATGAGATGGCTGGATGACATCACCGACTTGATGGACATGAGTTTGAGTGAACTCCAGCAGTTGGTGATGGACCAGGAGACCTGGCGTGCTGTGATTCATGGGGTCACAAAGAGTCTGACATGACTGAGTGACTGAACTGAACTGAATCAGCAAATATAACCTAAAGTTTTCTACGTTTAAAAAAAATCTGTTGTGGTTTCTTTTTGTCCAATTACTTGATCAGTTTTTATAAATGTCCCATGAGCATATGAAACAAAAATATCCTCTTTGAGGCTTGTAAAGAAAGATCAGTAAGTAGGTAGGTAGGATAGAAGGATGGATGGATGGACAGACATGGGAAGGACAGATAGGTACATACACACTTACCGATAGAAGTTTACAGACTATATTAATCAAAACCTGTAAGACTTTACTTATTTTTCTGTAAGAGAGCTCTGACCTATATCTTGCAAGTGGCCCAAGAAGCAAGTTCTGTGTAGTCCTTCGGAACGGCAGTGAGAACTTAAACAAAGCGAGCAGAAAGGAGAAAGAAGAAAATACGGCATCCTCATTTAAGCTGCCTCCAAGTAATCCTGCTGGAACTGTAGAAGGATTTGATGCTGGAACAATGGTCCTGTGCCTGCCTACCTCATGCTCTCAGACAGGCCAGGCCCCATGTCCCCACTAGTATAACAGGCCCCCCTGTGTCCTTACTGGTATAAACAGTTCCCAGCGGGTAATGAAACTTCACACCTCAGGCTTACTCTGGTCTGACTCCAAAGCACAAAAAAAAGTCGTGGGTACATTTTATCTTGGAGGAAGTGTGCAGATCTAGGGCTACAAGACCCTTGGAAACCCCGGAAGCGGGTGGTGTGGGGAGGAGAGGGAAGGGGGAGGAGAGTGCTGACTTGACTCCCAGGGCAGTTTTAGGGGGAAAAGCACTGCCTTTGGGGCATGTTTTCCTGGAACACCTTACCTCAGGGGTACACAGAGACTTCTAGGAAGTTGGGCCAAGCCTACAGAAAGGCACCTCTCCATTCTGCTTGATGGTTTGTATACAGAGACTGCCCATTGCCAGGTATGTTCCCAGACAATACAGGTAACTGTTGCCAGTCACTAAGCCTCTGTCCCTCCAACAACAAGAAGGCACTGCCAGCCTTCCTGGGGCCAGAGATATGCAGCGAGTGGGGCTACAGTCCATGGGGTCATTGAGAGTCAGACACGGCTAAAGTGACTGAGCACTTCATGTAAGATTAACATCTCCAGAAATACCTCTCTGGCTGCAAAATGGAGAATGAGTAGCATGATTGAAGAGAGGAAGGAAGGCCACTGCAGCAGTCTAGGTAAGAAATGATAGCGGCTTGCACCAGGAGCAGGCAGTGCAGATGGAGAGAGGTGCAGAGACCTGGGATGTTTTCAAGGAAGAGAAGATGAGACAGAGGGATTGATTTAATGTAGAAGATAAGAGGGAAAGAGGTATCAAGGGTCATTCCCTGGTTTCCAGCTTTAACCATGTGGGCAGTGATGTGATTACCAAGGTGAGAGAATACTGGAGAAAGAGCTGGGATGTTTATGACTGCTGTCCATTTACTGACAGTTACATATCTGTTGGCTTAGTGGTAAAGAATCCGCCTGCCAGTGCAAGAGATGCAGGAGATGTGGGTTCGATCCCTGGGTCAGGAAGATCCTCTCTAGGAGGAAATGGCAACCCACTCCAGTATTCTAGGAGAATTCCATGGACAGAAGAGCCTGGCGGGCCACAGTCCATGGGATCGCGAAGAGCTGGACATGACTGAGCACACACACATATCTGTTCAAGGTCAATTGAATAAATGTGTGTCTTAGGTTGTGGGTATATTTAGTTTGTCAGTGGCATGTTGAGCACAGATGGAAAGTAAGCAGTTTAGAACTTGAGAGCGGGTGACTCACCAGTAAAGCGTGTTTGGTGTGATGGGAGTCAATTCGATTCCAGTGAGCATAGAACAGGAGAGAAGAGATGCTGGACCAGGCAATCAGGACACCAACATTTAATGGGTGCATGTGCGTAGGAAGGTGACCCAGTAAGGGAGACTGGGAAAGAGTGACTGGACACATGGGAAGAAAGGTACATGTTTCTGGAAAAAGTACAAAAGTACTTGTTTCTGGAAGCAAGAAGAATGTTTCCAGAAAGAAAACATGGTCAATTGGTTGGATGATGATGAAAAGCCCAGTGAGATGTGTGCTGGATTCGACAAGGTGGAGGACACTGTGGTAAGAAAAGTTTTTTGGGAGCAGAAGCTAAGATGAGAGGGTGAGGTGGGAATGGTGGGTTGAGTAGAAACAGCGAGTGTCCTTTCTTGGACAGAGCAGCTGGTGAATGGTTGGCCCGTGACGGTGACACACTAAGGTGGGAGTGGCTGCCTGGCCATTTAATACTGACAATTAAAGAGCAATCAGGTAATTAAGACTAAAGGCCAGTCGGTTTTTTTCTCACCATATACTTGGCGAGATCTGTGATAAAATTCCCCTTCTCTTAAACATCTTCAGTGGGTCTAAGTTCTGTTGAGTTTTGAGGATACATACAAAAGCTTCAAATTAGTACATTTATCTTACTTGTCCTTTAATACAGCTTGTATTCCACATGGGGATCAATTGAGAGCTCCCAGGTGTGCAGTGGGCTCCCAACACACACAGACTCAGCTTCACATCTTCATTTAGAGATGAAGTTTACTGTTTTTGAATGATTCAAGCCTACTGGGGCACAGTTCACATCTCCAACCCCTGTGTTTCTCCATATCCCTGCATTTAAATAATATATTTGAAGTAAATGATAATGGACAGTGATTGTAAAGGTAAAGCAGAAAGCTTGAATGGCTCCAATTCTGTCATTCTGTGTAACCACTTACAGTTTTTATTGCTGTTTAAAATTTTAAGCAGTGAAACAGTGCAGACTATGAAGTGTAACATTTATGTTTGGAAAAAGAAAATTTTAGTTCACTAATGTAACATAAAATCAAGCATTATCAATTGTGGTTTATTAGTTGTTCAAAGTTTACTTTTGGCAGATGTATTGATTTTATTAAAATTCACTTACTAGTTACTGGACAATTATTTAAATAAACATTTTTATATACACCTATAACCAAAGTAACCAAAGTTAAAATCATTAAGTAAATATATAAATATTATGTACATGTAAAAAGATTAAGTAGTTGTGCTATATTTTGTCCTATGGTATTTATTTAATGTGGCTGGCGTAATTACTTTAAAAATTCAATAAAATATTTTCACTCTCTGCATTTCTTGACTTCATTGATGATTATTACTGAAGATGAGTTTGTCATATTGAGGAGGGGAGAGTTTAAAAGATGATCCTCTGGACTTCCCTGTGGTTACAGGAGATAAGAATCCTCCTGCCAATACAGGGGACATCAGTTTAATCCTTTGTCCAGGAAGATTCCACATGCCTTGAAGCAGCTAAGCCCATGTCCCACAACTACTGAGCCTGCACCCTAGAGTCTGTGAGCTGCACCTACTGAAGCCCATGTGCCTAAAGTCTGTGCTCCACAAGAGAAGTCACAGGAATGAGAAGCCCAGGCACCACAACTAGAGAGTAGTCCCCGCTCTCTGAAACTAGAGAAAGCCCATGCACAGCAGCGAGGACCCAGCGCAACCAAAGATAATACATGAATGAATTTAAATTTTAAAAAAATGATCCTCTGGGTTTCAAGTACACCAGGTAAGGATCTGTGAGGATGTCCAGGTCTGCCACCTCTGCAAATAGGATAGGAGTTGGGTCAAGGCCCTTAACGATGCTAACAAAAGGAGCATCTTATTACTGAGGGAGTGAAACAAGGAGCATGTCTTCAGTGCAGCCTGAGTTGTGGGAGGGAAAGGAAAATGAGAGAGGCAAGATCTAGAATGCAATAACCCTGAACTTGAACTTGTTTAGAATGAACTGCTTTCCGTCCTTTGCCACACCATGGTCCACCCCACACTAAATCCTGTCCACAGGGGCAACTATTTTCAACTCTTTTCCAATTTCTTCTTGTTTTTACCTCTTTTTTTAAACACCATATTTCTACCACCTATTCTTGATTTCTTTCCATCAGAGATGTTATCTAGTTTTTTCCTACTGTGGAAGATTAGAATCCGGCTCTTTTCATCTCCCTACCCCCTGCCCCAAATACTTCACTGTGAAAAGGGGGACATCATTACAGATCCTATAGACATTTAAAGGATAACAAGGAGATACTATGAATAACTTTGTGCTTTTAAATCTGACAACTCACATAAAATGGACACATTTCTTGAAAGGCACAAATTATCAAAACTGACAGAAGAAATAGAAAATCTGAATAGCCTTGTATCTATTAAAGAAACTAACTTTGTCATTAAAAATCTTCCCAGGAAGAAAATTCCAGACCCAGTTAGTTTTACTTGTGAATCCCATCAACCATTTAAGGAGAAATTAATTTCAATCCTATACAAATCTTTTCAGAAAAGAGAGGAAAAAGTACTTTCCAAATCATTTTATAAGGTTAGCATTACTGTGATACCAAAAATAAATAAAAATTTTATAAGAAAACTAAAGACCAATATCTGTCATGGACACAGATGTGAAATTAATTTCTTAAGTTTTTAGCAAATTAATTCAATAAGTCATGAAACCCAATTGAAAATAAGCATCTCAACAAACATTTCACAAAAGAAATATACAAAAGGCCAAAAAGCACACGAAAAATCTGCAATATCCCACTCTCAAGGAAATGCAAATTAAAACCACAATGAAACGCCACTGCACACCTGTGGAATAATGTTAAGAATTATGATGATAGCAAGTATCAGAAAGGATGATAGCAAGGATTGGCACATGGAATTCTCATACATTTGCCAGTGGGGATGTAAAATAGTGAAACTAGTTTGGAAAACACCTTGCCAGTTTCCAAGAGTTAAATCTTCCAAAGAGTTAAAACATACACTCACCACAAGACTCTTCAGTTCTACTCATAGGTATCTACCCAAGAGAAATGAAAATACATTCACACAAAGATTTGTGCACAAATGTTTAATACAGCCAAGTCCTGGAAACATGTCTGTCAATAGATGAATGGAAAAACAAACTGGAGTATAACATAAGGATGGACTTCTGGTCAGCAAAGGACATGAACAAACTACAGACATGCAAAACCACAGGGATGAATCTTGACATCCAATCCAAGCTTTAAAAAGATAACTTTGTCAGTGGTGTGGATGGTGGATGGAAGGGAAGTAACCAGAAGGAGAAGATCTTAGGGAAATACTCACATAGTCCAGACAAGAGAAGATAAGGAGTTCAACTAAGGAAATGGAGAGAAGACAAGAGACACACACAAAAAATCTACCCAGTATGTGAGCTAGGTCCTTCCATGGCAGGGGAAAGGACCACTTTTGCCTGACTAGAATCAACTCTTCCTGGATTGAATATAATCCAATTAAATTGCCAATCAGTGCAATCCTATCCCTAGATACAGGGATTGGTTCTAGAATGGATATGTGATCCAGTCAAAGGGATCCAGGCAACTGGACAGAAGTTACCAAGAAGATATGGTTTCTTTCCACTGGATTTGAGCCTGGAAGCTGTGAGCCTGAAGCTGCAGCAAACAGGGTATGGGGAGGGGCTACCCCAGAGTGAAGAAAAATGGAGCAAGGCCAGATCTTGAGGACATCCCTTGGGGCCCTGGGTTTTGCTTACATCTGTTCAAAGGTCCATTTACTTGTGTAAGTCACTTGGAACAGGAAGTATCTTGACTATACTACTAGAAGATGAAAAACTGGGAGAGAATGGACAGGTGATGAGTTTCATTTTGGACACATTGAACCTGGGACCCTGTGGAACCTCCAGTGAGCAGTGTTGGAAAGATATCTGAGAGTCATTCCTTTGGAGATGATGGTTGAAAAATACCTTGGAGCAGATGACAGTGCTCAGAAGGGTGTAAAGTGAGGAGAGACATGGGCTAAGGTCAGATCCCAAGGGAGACCTAATAGAGGGACTGAGAGAGGAAGAGGAACCAGGGAAGGTCTATAGAGGGGTGATGATGGCTGAGTGAATGTTCTGGAGGGGGAGACTGGGCTGTGGTGTCAGCTCTGTTTGGAGGTCAGGCTGGGCAGGACTGAAAAGAAGCCAGTGCATTTGGAAACTAGGCCACAAGCAACTTGTACCCCGTGGTTCTAGTAGTGGCGGGTGTTGAAATAGGATCCAAAAGTGAAGCAGCGATTGTAGATCTTGTGTTAAAATTTGTAGGAGAGAAAGAGGGAGGGTGTTTGAAGGACACCCCTGGTGGTCCAGTGGTTGAGAATCCACCTTGCAATGCAGGGGACTCTGGTTCGATCCCTGGCCAGGGAACTAAGATCCCACATGCCTCGGAGCAACTAAACCCACATGCTGCAACTAAAGAGTTGTGTGCAGAAATGAAAAAATCATGAATGACGCAACGAAGACCTTGTGTGCTGCAACTAAGACGCAACTTGGCCAAATAAATAAAATTTAAAAAAAAAAAAAACAAGACAGCAGGGAGGTGGCATGCTTGTGGGTAGGAGGGGAAGATCTAGGGGAAGGGGGATGCTAAAGGGGAAGGGAGCCTGAGTAGGGGTGAGCGGAAAGGGAAGAAACAGGATCTTAGAGGCCTGGGCAGGAGGCCTGATAGCCAAGAGCTAGCCTCTTGCTTGAATCCTGTCCAGTTGTACTTTGTCACGTTAACCAAGATTTTTGATGTTCTCTAGTTTTATGTTTTGAGGTTTTAGGCTATGAGGCCTCAGCGGCCCCTGAAGGGTGGAGAGCCATCTGGGAAGCAGAACCTCAGGGGTTACCAGGAAATGCTGTGGTGTTATGGGAGTCAGACCCGTCATGGTGGTGGGATGAAGCGTAGGACTAGGGAAGGGCCCAGGGTAGACGTCTTTGGAAGGCTCTTGGCTCTCCGTGACTGTCCTCTGAGGGTTTGCATGTAGGTTAGCGTGGCTTGCCCTCAGGGATAAGAGCTTCCTGTGGGACAAGAGCAAGAACCCACCCTAACCCACCAGCTCCCCACTGTCTGTCTCCCACTGCCTCAGCCTAACAGTGACCTTGAAAACATAGTGGCTGCTGCTCACTTGTGCCTCCCAGATTGCATGCACCTTCCCTTTTGGCAACTTTGCCTTGGAATCATACAGGAGAGAGATCCTGAGACCTGTAGCACTTAGCATCACCAAGCAGACCAGCGCCATTCCATAGAAGTAGACAAGTCATACTCATAACTTAAACTCTTCTATGAGTCACATGTTACAAACAAGAAAAAGAAATTGAAAACTAATTGTATTGTATTAGTACTATTGTTGTTCAGCCGCTAAGTGGTGTCCAACTCTTGGCAAACCCATGAACCCAGCACGCCAGGCTTCCCTGTCCTTGACCATCTCCCAGAGTTTGCTCAAACTCCTGTCCACTGAGTTGGTGATGCCATCCAACCCTCTCATCCTCTGTTACCCCCTTCTCCTCCTACCCTCAATCTTTCCAAGCAAAATATTATCATTTACTGTGTAATCAGCAGACCAATTATTAATGAGATATTTTGCAGTCTTATTCTGCACTGTATATTCAATGGATAGAAAATCCAAAATTTTGATAACTGAAAGTCACCAACCATTTTGCAGTGCTTGATTATATTGGGTCTTTCTTGGGCTTTTATTTAGCTAATGAGTGAATACATTTGACACTTTGGGGTTTTAATTGGGATTTTACATAGTTTGCATCTTAATTCTTCAGTTCTTCACTGTTTCTATTCACCCATATAGCATTATTCTCCAATACTTTAGCCACCTGTTCCAATAGCAATCTGTTCCAATACTTTGGCCACTTGATGCAAGGAACCAACTCATTGGAAAAGACCCTGATGCTGGAAAAGATTGAGGGCAGGAAAAGAAGGGGATGACAAAGGATGAGATGGTTGGATGGCATCACTGACTCAATGGACGTGAGTTTGAGTAAGCTCTGGGAGTTGGTGATGGACAGGGAAGCCTGGAGTGGGGCAGTCCATGGGGTCATAAAAAGTCAGACACGACTGTACAACTGAACTGAACCGATAGCATTATTTTAATACCAATCTACCCCCAAAAATGTCTGGTGTGTGTTGTACACCCAGCATCCCAGTTCAGGTGAGGCACTCTTCAGTGGTCATGTGTATCTTGGTGGCTGCCACACAGGACAGAAATAGAAGGTAGCACAATCCACTGTTGGTTGTTACACATAAACACAAAGAAACCGGAAGTGTCCCAGTCCTGGGCCCTCGGGGACTGCAGGCCTGAGACCTGATGTGAAGAGCCGGTTCTTGGAGCCCATGCCTGGCCCAGCTGAGGAGCAGCCTTCATCCTTCTTGGCAAATATATCACCTGTTCCCTGCCTAGCATGAGAGAGTCCACAGAGACCCAAGACTGTGATTCCACCCGACTCCTGGACATCACCTTTTGGAATGGGTCAGGACACTCGCAAACCCCCCAAGATGGAGGCTATGAGGGACTGTGGCAGGGTGGCCAGAAGTGGTACCAAAGGCCACACTTGCCCTTCCCTGCACTGGATGAAGGTGAACCAGCCGGAGCAGGAGTGGGTGCCAGAGTTTGGACACGATCAGTTTTGAAGACTTCTCTGCCCCAGGCCCTCCTGAGTCCCTAACTGTGACCATAAAGGCCGCCGTGAAGGTTCATGTCTCTGAGTTAAGGCCTTGGCACTTGGGGCGATTTTGGTGGACAAAAAGCAGATTGTTGTTGCTCGGTCACTAAGTCTGACTCTGTGACCCCATGGACTGCAGCATGCCTAGCCCCTCTGTCCTGCACTATCTTCCAGAGTTTTCTCAAATTCATGTCAATTGAGTCGGTGATGCCATCCAACCATCTGATCCTCTGTCACCCGCTTCTTCTCCTGCCATCAATCTTTCCCAGCATCAGGGTCTTTTCCAATAATTCAGCTCTTTGCATCAGGCGGCCAACGTATTAGAGCAGATTGCTATCAGATATTCAACCTTGGCTTGTGGGGGTCCTGAGTCTGTTTCACTTGGAGGCTCTTTGGGAACACACATCTGGAAGAGAGAACAGTGAGGAACAGTCAAGAAGGGAAGCAGGGCTGCCATGGGAGAACCAAGACCATGATCTCCTTTTTGCCAGGGAAGCAGATGACATCAGAGGGGGAGGATAAGGAGGTGACGTAGGCAGCCTATCCCCAGCCCACAGCTTGCCCAGGCCAGACCAGTCAGGAGTGACCAGTTTTCTTATAGCTGGATGCCCAGGGTGGAGTGGCCTGGCCCCTCTGAAGATTCCCTGTCAGCCTTAGGGAAGGTTAGTTCAAGTCTATTTAACCACAAAACTTCGAGAGCACCTCATGGTGCAGTCCACTGGGGCTCACAAGAGGCTAGAGGGCCTCTGTTTCTCCCTTGTTTGGACTCCAGGAGCCTGACTCTGTTTCTAAACACCAGTATCAGATTAGGCAACTCTGCAAACAAAACCAAGGCCCCTGGCCAGCTGCCCAGGGCATGTAAAATGCCAAGCACAGAGCCCAGAGGTGAGCATGTGGACACACCGTGAGTGGAGCAGGGGCGGAGCAGCCCAGTCAAAGGCCTGGGGCCAGGTCTGACCTGAAGCCTCCCTGGGCCCGTCTGTCCTGGGGTACCTCAGTACATGACTTTCTGGCTACAAACTTCATCCAGTTTATGTCCGAGGATGACTCCTGGGAAAGCAGGGAACCTGTCAGTTTGCAGCTCACGGTTGGCCCTTGGCTTTATTCCGTTAATCTAGTTCTCACCTCAAGACAGGCCTCACAAATGACTAAAGAGAATTGCTGTGAATATTAGTGTTCTAAAGTCAATAATTTTTAATATGTCAACAGACTAAAAATGGAAATGATGAAGCATTGGTTGTAAACTGTCTTTGCTGGTGGGGGACAATGTTTCCATCTTAAGAACAAAATAGGCGCTTTGCACACATGACAGGCATAAAGTGAGAGTCACTCAGTTGTGTCTGACTCTTTGTGACCCCATGTACTGGAGTCCATGGAATTCTCCAGGCCAGAATACTGGAGTGGGCAGCCATTCCCACTGGTGGCTTCCCTGGGGGTTCAGCTGGTATAGAATACGCCTGCAATGTGGGAGATCTGGGTTCAATCCTGGGTTGGGAAGATCCCCTGGAGAAGGGAAGAACTACCCACTCTAGTATTGTGGCCTGGAGAATTTCATGGACTGTATAGTCTGTGGGGTCATGAAGAGTTGGACACAACTGAGTGACTTTCACTTTCACATAGCCTAGTTTATGGTCAAATTGTTGGATTTCCATGGTTTGGGTATTTTCTTGATGGGACCGCTGAAACAAATTTGTCTAGATGATAAAATGTTGTTCAGTCGCTAAGCTGTATCCAACTCTTGGTGACCCCATGGACTGCACCACACCAGGCTTCCCTGTCCTTCACTATCTCCCAGAGTTTCCTCAAATTCATGTCAATTGAGTCGGTGATGCCATCCTCTGTCACCGCCTTCTCCTCCTGCCCTCAATCTTTCCCAGCATCAGGGTCTTTTCCAATGAGTCAGCTCTTTGCATCAGGTAGCCAAAATATTGGAGCTTAAGCATCAGTCCTTCCAATGAATATTCAGGACTGATTTCCTTTAGGATTGACTGGTTGGATCTCCTTGCTGTCCACAGGACCCTCAAGAGTCTTCTCCAGCACCACAGTTCAAAAGCATCAATTCTTCAGTGCTCAGCCTTCTTTATGCTCATAGTCTTACATCCATACATGACTACTGGAAAAACCATAGCTTTGACAAGATGGACCTTAGTCAGCAAAATGATGTCTCTGCTTTTTAATATGCTGCCTAGGTTTGTCATAGCTTTTCTTTCAAGGAGCAAATGTCTTTCAATTTCATGGCTGCAGTTCCCATCTGCAGTGATTTTGGAGCCCAAGAAAATAAAATCTGCCACTGTTTCCACTTTCCCCCCTTTTGTTTTCCATGAAGTGATGGGACCAGATGCCATGATCTTCGCTTTTAGAGTGTTGAGCCTTAAGCCAGGCTTTTAAACTCTCCTCTTTCACCCTTATCAAGAGGTTCTTTAGTTCCTCTTCCATTGCTACCATTAGAGTGGTATCATCTGCATATCTAAAGCTGTTGATACTTCTCCTAACAATCTTGATTCCAGCTTGTGATTCATGCAGCCTGGCATTTCACCTGATGTACTTTCCTTACACTTGTACTTGGCAGAAAGTGAAGAGGAAATAAAGAGCCTCTTAATGAGGGTGAAGGAGGAGAGTGAAAAAGCTGGCTTAAAACTCTATATTAAAAAAACTAAGCTCATGGCATCTAGTCTCATCACTTCATGGCAAATAGAAAGAGGAAAGGTGGAAGCAGTAACAGACTTCCTCTTCTTCAGCTCTAAAATTGCTGTGGATGGTGACTACAGCCTTGAAATTAGAAGACAATTGCTCCTTGACAGGAAAGCTATGACAAACCTAGATGGTGTGTTAAAAAGCAAAGACATCATTTTGCTGACAAAAGTCCTAAGAGTCAAGGCCTTTCCAGTAGTTATGTACAGGTGTGAGAACTGGACAGTAAAGAAGGCAGAGTGCTGAAGAACTGATGCTTTCAAACTGTGGTGCTCGAAAAGACTCTTGAAAGTCCCTTGAAAAGCAAGGAGATCAAACCAGTCGATCCTAAAGGAAATCAACCCTGAATATTCATTGGAAGGACTGATGCTGAAGCTGAAGCCCCAATACTTGGGCCACCTAATGCAAAGAACTGACTCATTGGAAAAGATTTTAATGCTGGGAAAGATTGAGGGTAAAAAGAGAAGGGGGGAGTGACAGAGGATGAGATGGTTGGATGGCATCACCAACTCACTGGACATGAGTTTGAGCAAACTCTGGGAGATGGTGAAGGACAGGGAAGCCTGGTGTACTGCAGTGGGGTCGCAAGGAGTGGACACAACTTAGCAACTGAACAACAACACTCTTCTTTGGTTAATGCTTGTTTAGCAGTTAGCTGGGATATTGGTGTTTTCGTGAGAGGAGGTAAGCTAAAGTCCTTCTACTCCACCATCTGAATCACTGCAGAAACATTCTGGAAATCAAGCATGCTAATTTCCTAAGCCCATTAAAAAATACCTTGGAGAAGAAACATGGAGTTCCCACAACCTAGTTTTCCATTATCCTTCTATCTTACGGTGCTCCAGACAGTTTGCCATTTACCTTCCATGAGGATCCCTGCTTCTTATCTCACTTCCTTTGATTTTCCATTTTGTGGAGAAGCATTCACATCTTTTGGGTCCTTTCTCAAAGGACCAACATCTGCTAGATCAAGACTTCTCAAAGTTTCAGCTGCATAAGTCTTCTTTGCTCTTTTATAACATCTTGAACATCATTCCACATCAACACATAGAGAAGTTCCTAATTTCCTTAGATGGCATAGAGTTCCATGGTATAGGTATACTGTAATTTATTTAACCATCCCTCACTGATGATCATTTAGGTTGCATCCCAGGTGGCACTAGTGGTAAAGAATCTGCCTGCCAATGCAAGAGACATGAGATGCGAACTTGACCCCTGGGTCCAGAAGATCCACTGGAGAATGAGATGGCAACCCACTCCAGTATTCCTGCCTGGGTAAATTCCTTGGACAAAGGAACCTGGTGGGCTATATATAGTCCATGGACTCACAAAGAGTCGGACGTGACTGAGCACACATGCATTGTGTAAACAAACTCCAAAAAAACTCTAGTCTTCTTGCTATTACAAACAAAGCTGCAATGAATCACCTTGTACAGTCCTCATTTTTTGACGTGTAAGTTAAATTTCAAAAGTGGAATTACTGGACTTTTGCACAATTTTTATTTTGGTAAATATTGCCAAATTACCTCCTTTAAAAAAGAGTTAAGTGTATCTGACATAACAATACTATATTAGTTCCATTTGTACAACATAGCAGTTCGTCATTTGTAAATAGGCACACCTCAGAGATACTGTAGGTTCAATTCCAAACCATTAAAATCAAGTGAATATTGCAATAAAGTGAGTCACATAATTTTTTTTGGTTTCCCAGTGCATATAAAAGTATGTTTACATTCTACTGTAGTCTATTCAGTGTGCAAGAGTGTTACGTCTAAAAATGATAATGTACATACCTTAATTAAAAAGTGTGTTGTGTTAATCCTTCAGTCATGTCCACCTCTTTGCAACCCCATGGACTGTAGCCCATCAGGCTCCTCTGTCCACGGAATTCTCCAGGCAAGAATACTGGAGTGGGTTGCCATTTCCTTTTCCAGGGAATCTTCTGCCCCAGGGATCAAACCTATGTCTCCTGCATTGCAGGCAGATTCTTTACTGTCAGAGCCACCAGAGAAACCCTTAATTAAAGAAGTACTTTACTTTTAAAAAATGCTAGCAATCATCGGAGGCTTCAGTGAGTCATAATCTTTTTGCAGTAGTAAGATCACTGATCACAGATCACCATAACAAATGTAACAATAATGGGAAACTTTTAAATATTGTGAGAATTACCAAAATGTGACACAGAGACATGGAGTGAGGAAATGCTGTTGGAAACATGGCACCAATAGACTTGCTCAATACAGGGTTACCACAAACCTTCAATTTATAAGATGAGCAATATCTGTGAAGGGCAGTACAGTGAAGTCTGCTTTCTGTTGAGTTGTCATTGAGTTCACAGAACCTTTTAATTCTCATGTCCAACATTTATTAAGTGAGTCCAAAGAATTCTTCATCTCAGATACTATATTTTTCAGTTCAAGAATTTCCATTTAAAACATTTTATTTCTAGGCTGAATTTCCTCATTTGGGCAAATGTTGTGTTCACCTTTTCCTTTAAATCCTTTAGTACATTTATATATTTCCATCTTTGCTTGCCAATTCCAACACCTGGAGTTTACTGCTATTGACTGTTTTTTCTCTTGACAATAGATCACATTTCCTGCCTCTGTCTTTATCTAGTAATTTTTTAAAAAATATGTTGGACATTTTGAATGTTACATTGTGGAGATTCTGGATTATAACATCATCCTCTGAAGAGTGTTTCTTTTTTTTTTTAATTCTGGTAGGCAGCTAAGTAACTGGAGGATTACCTTGATCTTACTGATAATTGATTTTAGACTTTGTTTCAGCTTTCTCTATTGTCCTAGGGTGAAGCCTTTACTTCTAGGCTGTAGCCTTTCTGGATTTTCAGCTGTACTCTTAGAGAATTCACTAAGATCTCTCCTCTATGGGTGGCTCAGAACTCCAATATCACTCCTGCACTGAAACCACTGAAATCTCTGTTCAACCCTCAGCCTCCAAGCACATTTTCTGCTAGGCCTTGTGAAGTCTTGCCATCTGCGTGAACACTTTAGGATTTAGCTATGGACCTTAGGAAATCCATGGGCAAAATTTGGGACTCCATTTCTGCTGCTTTTTCTCTGTGGTTCTTTTTTCTTTGGTTTTCTCCCCACAAATTCTTACTGCCTTAACAACCCTAAACTCTGAACTCTCTTGCCCGCCCAGTAAGACTCTTAACTCTTTGCTTGGAATTTACTCCCCTTTGCCACAATTTAAAAGCTACCTCTAGGCAAAAGGTCAAGGTGAATGTGGAGGTCAGCTTCATTTGCTTCCCTTCTCTTAAGGATCATAGATAGCCTTACATTGCCTGTGGTCCAGAGCCTGATAATGTTTGTTTCACATATTTTGTCTAGTTTGTTTTATACTTATTTATGTCAGATTAAGTCCAATACCAGCTACTCTGCCATAGATAGAACCAGAAATTTCTCTATTCTTCTCTAATCCCTTTCCAATTAAGTTTTTATCCTCCAGACTCCACCGTTATCAAGGTCATAACTGACCTCCACCATGTCAATCTAGTCTTCATTACAAGGCCTCATCTGACCTGAAGAAGCAGCATCATTTTCCATGGACGACCACTCTCTTCCTCTTGAAATGCTTTTTCCCTACTCGTTGTTGTTGGTGTTCAGTCACTAAGTCACGTCCAGCTCTTTGTGACCCCATGGAATGCAGCACACCAGGCTTCCCTGTCCTTCACTATCTCCTGGAGTTTGCTCAAAGTCATGTCCATCGAGTCAGTGATAGCATCCAACCATCTGATTCTCTGTCTCCTCCTTCTCCTCCTGCCTTCAGTCTTTCCCAGCATCTTTTCCAATGAGTTGGCTCTTTGCATCAGGTGACCAAAGTATTGGAGCTTCAGCATTAGTCCTTCCAATGAATATATTTTCCCCAATTGGTATCCAGGAGACCACTGTTTTTTGCTTCTTCATCTACTTCAGTCGTCTTTGCTGCTTCTTCCTCATCTTTTTGGTCTCCAAATGTTGGCAAACCTCAGAGATCACTATCAAATCTCTTCCTATCTCCTTCCATACTCTCTTTGGTTAACTCATGGAGTCCCAAATACCCTCTATGCATTCATAATTCTTGAATGTATATCTCAAGCCCGGATCTCTGCCCTGGAACGTGGCCTTCCAACTGCCCTTTCAATATCTCCACTTAAATCTGAACAGTATCCCAAACTTAACAAGTCCAAAACAGAACTCATTCAAAAGCCTGCCTCTCCCTTAGTCTTATCCATCTTAATGAGTAACTCTAATCTTCCAGTTATTGAAGCCAATAATTTTTGATTCATCCTGGGAACTTCTCTTTCACTCAAACTTCACAAACTGTGGTTTTGGAGAAGACTTTTGTGAGTCCCTTGAGATCAAACCAGTCAATCCTAAAGGAAATCAACCATGAATATTCATTGGAAGGACTGATGCTGAAGCTGAAGCTCCAATACTTTGGCCACCTGATGGGAAGAACTGATTCACTGGAAAAGACCCTGATGGAAAGATTGAAGGCAGGAGGATAAGGGGATGACAGAGGGTTAGATGGTTGGATGGCATCACCAACTCAATGGACATGGGTTTGAGCAGGCTCCAGGAGATGGTGATAGACAGTGAAGCCTGGGCATGCTGCAGGCTGTGGGGTTGCAAAGAGTCAGACACAACTGAGCAACTGAACAACAGCAACAACCACATCCAATCCACCAGAAAATCTTGTCGCTGAACTCAGTATATCCTCCCTTATTTCTCTTCTGGATTATTGAAATAGCTTCCTAAATAGCCTCCTTGCTTCCACCCTTGCCTCTGTATCAGTCAGGTGCACAGAAGGTAATAGATGGTACATTCAGATGATATGATTACACAGAGGTCATCAAAGGAGCTGATTACAAGTTGTGGATAGAGTCAAGAGTACCAACAAGAGATGGTGAAATATCTCACCCCTGGGACAGGTAGAGAATTATAAGTGCTAAAAAGGGCTACCTGAAAGAAGCCATAGCCTTTGGTAGGAAAAGTAATTAATTGTCCAACTATAGGCCAATAGAAAGAGAGCCAGGGAAGTCTCTAACTTCCTGCCTTTGTCTCCCATTGGCCACATCTAGTCGGAAGTCAGCATGTTGGGAGTCCTTTGAAATAGTGCATGGAGGTTGAGGTTAGCCTCCCAGTGGCAGAGAGAAGGGTGGGGAAAGGGACAATGGATTTAGAGGGCAAATGGGGAATATCCACCAAACCCCATCTCCATCCCCCATGTGCCCATACCATGGTCTGTTTGCATAACAGCAAGAATGGTCTGTTCAAACCAGAGGGCACAACAGAGCCACAAGCTGGATGGAGCCTGGGTCTGTGAAACACTAAATGGAGCTCAGCTGTCTGCCAACCACGAAGCCTCATCTTGGTTACATAAACAAGAAACAAACCTCTATCATATTTGGTTTAAAAACTATTTAGGAATCTGTTTGTTACAACAGTTTAGCCCACATAACTGATACTTCTGTAAAACAAGAGTCACAATGTTATCTCCATAGAGTTGTTGGGAAAATTCAGTAAGATATAACTGCTTAGAGCTATGCTTGGCATATTATTAAGCAATGGTAACAGTTATGTAATATTTGAAATGAATACAAAATCATGCTATTAATCATTTTTTTAAAAAGACATGTCTTATTATAGGATTTTGGAGAGTTTTCTAGGTGAACTGTGAAGGGAGTGAACAGTGGGAGGGGAGAATTACAGCTTCTCCTCACCAAGAAGCTCTTGGTCCCCTTGGCCTCCAGGCAAAGAACACAGGAGAAAAGAAAATTTGTCTCACCCCTCTGCTGAGCAAAGCACCCCCAATGTGGATCACACTGAGGTAGCCAGTCTGGTCCCAAAAGACCATACTTCCCATCATCCACTCTCCTGGGTGTCCCCTCCCACACTGAATCTGGCCTGACACATGGCTCACCTTAGGATATGGTTTACCTGCTCCAGGTCAATGCCTTTAGAAGGACCAGACTCTCTACTTTGGGGAGCCTTAAGTCATGGTAAGTAGAGTGGCTACCCTGTGGAAGACACTGCGTGTAGGGGTCACGTGGTCATGGAGGGACCCGGAAACTCTGTAGGGATGGAGGGTGAGTCACCCAATCACCCCAGTGAACCAGGTGAGCCCCCAGGTGTCTTCACAAAGGTACCAGACTTGTGCATGAACTGGGCAGAAGCTCTCCAGCCCAGTGGCGCCCTGGATGGTGGCCACTCCCACTGACATCACACAGAGCAGAAGATTCACCTCGCTGAGCCCAGTCAACCCTCAGATTCAAGCAATAATAACATGGGGGTTGTTTTAAGCCACTAAGCTCTGGGGAGCTTGCAACGTGGCAGCAGGTAACCAGACAGCTACTCAAGCCACAGTAGTTTTTGCTGCCTTGAATTTCCAGCTCTCCCAGCTGCTCTCATTGCAGGGGAAACCAAGGGTGATGTTGCAACCAGAGGCTCAGGCTGGGGTGGAATTCTCCAGGCGCTCTTCGGTGGGGGGTGGGGGGAGTCTGGATCCTGCCCCCTCACCGCCAGGGAGGCTGAGCTCCGCTGCTTGTCGCCATTCCTCTTCTTGATTGGCACTTTAATGAGGGCAGAAGGGGCTGACCCCCTGCCAGGGGGCCAGTTCATGCCCCGTTTATCTCACAGCTCCGGGCAGACTAGAACAACACTGCAGGCGAGCGGCCGGCCAGGAGCCCCCGCCCTCAGTGATGGATTGAGTGACCGCGGCGAGTTGGCAGCTGAAGTGTGTGGTGGCTGCACCGTCCTGTCAGCGAGCAACAATGGAGCCTGGCCTGGCCCGCCCGCTCTTCCCGGGGGCCAGGAAGAGTGACAGCAGCTCCCGGGGGCCCAGTTCCCTCCTCTCGCCCTCCCCCAACGCCAATGCCAAGTTTCAAAGGACAGGCCTGGGGACAGAGCCCAGTAGACTGGAGCAACCATCCTGGGGTCCAGGGGGCTGGTGCACCGGGGTGGGGCAGGGAATTCTGGGCTCGCAGGATTGTGCAAAGCGGGTGCACAAAACTTCATCCCTTCTTGCTCCTTGCTTCAAGGTCCCAGACTGGCTTGGGTTCTCAGCAAATGCCCCTCCTGGCTGTTTCAAAGATGGATTCTGGACTGCTGCAACCTGTGGAGGATCCCAGCTGGGTCTTTTGCCCAGCTATGCAGCCTTGAGTGAGTTTGACAACCTTTCTGAACCTTAAAGCCCTCATCTATAAGAGGCTAATACTCTTTCTGCCTCCACCACCACCAGGTTCTTGTGAGAATGACATGAGACTTGCTGGCAGAGCCTCCCTCCCTCCCAGAAGGCAGGATCCTACGAGCAAAGCCTCAGTTTACCTGATTGTCTTCAACCATCTCCATGGCACCCAGGCCAGTGCTGATGACAGACTGAGTGCGGCCACTGGTGGCAAACCCCCCTCCCTCCCCTGGCTGCTGCCAGGATCCGTCACCAGGGGCCACACCATCAGCACCACGCCCTGAAGGGCAAGGGTAAACCTATTTTACAAGTGGGGAGAACTGAGACTCAGTGAGGTAAATCTGCCCAGGATGCTATGGAACATGGAGACAGATCAGGCAATCTGACCCAGAATTGTCTGGCTCCAAAGTCTATGGAGACATCCCCAAGGCCCCACGTGACGGGGTGAAATTTCCCAGCAAGGATGGGTGGAGAGCCCGTGACAGCCCCCGGGCGTTTGCAGAGCGTTCACAGAACACACAGCAGATGGTTGTGTGCCCAGGGGGATGGCCATGCTCATCATCCTGGGACCACAGAGTGAACTTGAGCTCTGAGCCCTTCTCTGCACCTCGAGGGGAGCAGGGGCCACCTAGGGAAATACAGTCCCTCCAGCTTAGGGAAGTCACAGTGACCTGGCCTGAGCCCTAGGGTCCCTGAGTCAGGGATCCTTCCACTAAGCCCATGGCTAGGACAGAACAGTCACAGGAGCCCCTGCTGCTTGGTCCCTAGAGCTGGGGAAGGGACAGGACAGAGCTGGACAGACAGTTCTTCAGATTCTAGCGAGCCCTGGAAGGGGAGGAAGGGGCCTTCCCGGTCCTCCCTGGAGGAAACTTCACCTCTCCGTGAACTCTGGACGGCGGGAGGCCAAGCCCCAGCCGAGGTCAGAGAAAGTAGCAGGGTGACAGTGAGGCCATATGGCCCTCCCTGCTCTCTGCCTCCTGTCCTCCCCAAATAGGTTCTGCCCCTCAACTCTCCTGACACCTCTCCCACCCAAGAGATGAGCTGCTTGGGTGGGGCAGGGGCAGATGGGACCCTGAAGGTGGGCCAAACCAAGATAGGAGTCCTCTAAACGCTGACCCAGTAGACTGGGAGGGACCCTGTCTTTCAGCCCAACTCTAGACCCGGCTGAGTGGGGGCTGGAAACTGCTGCTTCTTTTATCATCGGCCATCTCTTGGTGTGGTTATTTGGTTAAGAATGATGAGGGTCACCACTACTCACTCAGCTGGGTGTCCCCAGTCTCCGGCAGACAGCCTGACACACAGTAAATGCTCAATAAATACTCTTTAACTAGATGCTGTTTGGCCAGTGTACATCTCCCAATAGACTGTGGGCTCTACTGGGGCAGGGATGTGTCTGTTTCACTCACCATTATATCCCCATACCCAGAGTCTTACACACAGAAGGCTAGAAAGTCAATAAATAAATGAATTTCCTGCAAAAAGAAAAAGAAAGCAAAAATAGCAGCCACAACAAAATCAAGGAAACTGAATTAGATTGAGGCAAGAGCCCTCAGAATGAGAAGCTTCTCAGCCCTTTCGTTTCAAAGGAATTATGACACATGCTTCAATGAGCCCAGTCCCCAGGGAACCAAGACATCAGGAAAGCTGACTGAGCCCAAGACAAAATCAACTAGATCACCCTGACTCGTAAACCGGCAGACTGGCACATCTGCCCGCTTTGTTCCCAGACAGTGCTGGAGGGAAGGAGGCCCTAATGCCACCCAGGACAGCTCTGGGAAGGAACAGACATCAAAACCCACCAACTTTACAATAGTCTAAATTTTGTGAACAAAGTAAAATGTCAGGAAACGTGAGGTTAATGCAGAATGGCTGCAATGTATAAAGAGTTCATAAACAAGAAAAGAAGGGGCTTCCCTGGTGGTCCATCCACTTTTCAACACAGGGGATGCTGATTTGTGTGCCTGCATGCTCAGTTGTGTCCAATTCTTGTGACTGTGGGCTGTAGACTCCTCTGTCCGTGGAATTATCCAGACAAGAATACTGGAGTGGACTGCCATTTCCTCCTCCAAGGATCTTCCTGACCCAAGGATTGAAACCGCGTCTCCTGTGTCTCCTGTACTGGCAGGCAGAGTCTTTACCGCTGAGCCACATGCTGTAGGGCGAACAAGCCCACATGCTGCAACTACGGAGCCTGTGTGCTCTGGAGCCCTCAGGACACAACTAGAGAGAAGCCTGTGCGCTGAAACAAAAACAAGAGCCGGCATGCTGCGAGGAAGATTCCATGTACTGCAACTAAGACCTGAAGCATCCAAATCAATAAATGTCTTTTAAAAAGAAGGGGAGAAACACTGAGAGTCCAATACATGTGAGCAAAGAACAGAGAACGATCATTGGCATACAAAGAAATCAAAGTCAAGCAGCTGGTGTTCGTTAGCCTGTGGTAAGCGCTGCCTTAAGAAGTTTACATTAAGAAGTACAGCAAGAAAATCCAACCAACACGTGTGAAGTCTGGGGACAATGACATGTTCCTAATTTTTTTCTATATTATCTATGAAATGCCATAATCCTTTTGTTTGTCCCAAGAAGACTCAAGCATTCCTGTCTTAATTAAATCTCTTAAACCAAGTAGGTTCTGCAAGATGTAATTCTTGCATGCAGGTGTGAAAGTCTGGAAACAATTTACATATTCACAACCCTGACAGCTGTGTCTGGGATAAAATTAATTTATTTCTGGGTTGTCTGGGTTGCGCAGGTAATGTAATTACAGGCACATCTTGTTTGTTATGCTTTGCTTTATTGCACTTAGCAGATACTGAGGTTTTTAACAAACTGAAGGTTTTTGGCATTGCTGGGTTGTCAGGTGATGGTTGGCGTTTTTAGTAATAAAATGTTTTTTTGGTAAATTTTTTATTTTTGCTCTTCATTGGCGTACAGTTGATTAACAAAGTTGTGTTCTTTCTGCTGTAAAGTAAATCGGCTATACACATACAATAATCAACACATTTTACATTATTTTTCCATATGAGTCATTACAAATTATAAAACATTTATAAATAAAGGTGTGTACATTTTTAAAAGACATAATGCTATTGCACATGGGATAGACTATAGTATGAAAGTGAAAGTCACCCAGTCATGTCCGACTCTTTACAACCCCACAGACTATACAGTCCATGGAATTCTTCAGGCCAGAATACTGGAGTGCGAAGCTGTTCCCTTCTCTAGGAGATCTTCCCAACCCAGGGATCCAACCCAGGTCTCCTGCACTGCAGGCGGATTCTTTACCAGCTGAGCCACAAGGGATGTAAACCTGACTTTTATATGCACTGGGAAAACAAAATTTCGTGTGACTCACTTTATTGCAATATTCACTTTATTTCAGTGGTCTGGAACCAAACCTGCATTATCCTCGATGTGTACCTATACTGTTGGATAGTCAAGTTACCCTTAAAAGACTCATTTAGGGCAGTTCTGAGAAATACTGGAAATATGAAAACATTGTAAGCTCTCAGGTCAAAGCTCCCAAGTCATGGTTTGATTTGGGTACTTTGAAAGTACTGCCTGTACCCAAGGCACATAAGTATGCAAATAAAAATCAAATGATTGGGTAAATTAGAAAGAAAAAAAAAATCACAATGACACTATGAGCAGTGGTATCATACCGTTTCTATCTGACAGTCTGGGGCTCTGAGATTTGTCAAGCTCCCTGGCCCTGAACCACCATGTTGGAAAGGCTTATCACCGCTCCTCATCCAGGAAGAGCTGATTAAGGCAGCACCAGGAGGCCATATTTACTAAGTTGGTAAAAAAAGAAAAAAAAAAGTGTTTTTAAAGCCACACCCAGCCTTGGCAAGCATTCAGAGAAGCTCATATCCTTACCCTGCTGCTGAAGGCACTGCAAATTGGTGTCACCCTTTTGAAAAGCAACGTGATAACACCGAGGAAAAAAAAAGTCACAAGACTATTATGTTCTCAAGATATGTAACTTCTACTGGAAGTCATCCCAAAGGAAAGGTTTAAAAGATACAAAAGCCGCAGCTGCTAAAATATTCACAGTTGCATTGTTGTCAATGGAGAAAAATTGGACACAACTTATATGTCTATTAGAAAAAGAACTTACCCACAATATGGGAGAACCACATGAAGTAATGGTATAAAGTCATTAAAATGATCTTTTTAAAAATAATTTTGTTTATTGGGCTATGCTGGGGCTTTGTGGCTTTTCTCTCTCTAATGGTGATGAGCAGGGGCTGCTCTCCCATCGCAGGGCACGGGCTTCTCACTGTGATGGCTTCTCTCATGGAGCACAGGCTCTAGAGCGTTCGGCCTCCAGCAGCCGTGGCACATGAGCTCTGTAGCTGTGGTCCTGGGCTCTAGAGCACAGGCTCAGTAGTTGTGGCACATCGGCTGAGTTGCTCTGCCGCATGTGGGATCCTCCTGGAGCAGAGATTGAACCCATGTCTCCTGCATTGATAGACGGATTCTTTACCACTGAGCCACTTGGGAAACCCTAAAATGACCTTTGAAGTGAGAATATTAAAGATTATGTTGAAATTTTAAAAATCGATTGAACTGCTAAGTAAAAATTTTAAACCATAAACATAATTTAAAAAACTGTGACGACAGACGAATTTATCTGTGCTGGCTTCCGAGGACCATCTGAGGCAAGAAAACAGTACTTGTTAGGCAGTTGGTAAATGCCCTACATATGTATATATTTTTTCATCTTTTTCTTTCTTGTCACGACACCATCTTTTTAATAATACTAAATAAATATTTTAAAACAATAGTCCCATGGACAGACCATCTGCTCTGGGAAGCCCCTGGCCCAGGAACTGTGGGAAAGGCAGGAAGCAGAGAGGTCACCAGGCCCTAGGGAAATCCCACTGTTTGGCAGGCCTGGCCTGAAGGGGAACCTATTTTCAAGGGGTGTGAAGAGGGTGGGCAAAATGCTGATGGCCACAAGAGCCCGTTTTAAAATAGTTAGCTGTCTCTGAAGGATCACGTGAGCATCTGCTGTCATTCATTCATTCATTCATTCACTGACTCACTCATTCAACGTAGCTGAAAGGGGCACGTCCCCTGGAACAAATCCAGCTGTCAGGGAGCCATCACGGGAAGGCAGCCCTGATGCAGGGAGATGTCTACTGAGACCGAAATGCCTTTTAACATTATTGTAATTTTTAAAAATAATGATGAGGGAAAGGAGAGGGTGGGATGAATTCAGAGAGTAGCATTAACATATATGCACTGCTGTGTGTCAAATAGATGGCTAGTGGGCAACTGCCTTATAGTACAGGGAGCTCGGCTCAGTGTTCTGTGATGATCCAGAGGGGTGGGAAGAGGGTGGGGGAGCACGGAATGAAGGCTCAAGAGGAGGATATATGAGTACTTGTGGCTGATTCATGTTGTTGTATTGCAGAAACTAACACAACACTGTAAAGCAATTACTCTCCAATTAAGTAATAAATTGCCATTTCTCAAGTGGTGCAGTGGTAAAGAACCCTTCTGCCAATGCAGGAGACACAAGAGACAAGGGTTCAATCCCTGAGTCGGGAAGATCCCCAGGAGGAGGAAATGGCAACCTGCTCCAGTATTCTTGCCTGGAAAATTCTATGGACAGAAGCACCTGACAGGCTACAGTCCATTGGGTCGCAAAGAGTCAGACATGACTGAGCACACACACACACACCCACAAAGAAAACAAAAATAATGAATATTTTATACTTTGTAGTTAGGAAGCACAGCCAATTTCATGTGCTGAGGAGACACATGTAGGGTGATGGTTGATGGAATCCCAGGAGGATTCCCTGAAATGGGGGATCTCCCCCTAAGAAAGACACATTTCCATCCTTTCTTCCCTGGGCTCAGTTATCTGGCTCAGGTCCTGAGGCCCTGGTCTAGGATTATGGGGGTGATGCACATGGGGTCCATCCCCAATAGTTCCCTGTCCACAATCTGCCAGGCTCCCAGTCCATCCCAGAAGGACCAGGCCGGAGGGAATGACTCTAACTGTGAGCAGAGCCCCTCTCTTAGGACCACAACATAAGGGGACCATCTTCTTGATGTGATTGGGCTGAAACTGAATATATTTGTTTAATAGGAAGGATGGTTTGGGGTCCAACAGAATAGCAGGCAGCTTCTCAGGGCCCACAGCCATGAAGAGATGCCCATTTTCCCTTCCTACAGATGTCTCGGGCCCTTCAGCCCTGAACGTTGGTGGAAATGAAGCTCCCACACAGCAGGGACCAAAGCACTCAGGTTTCCACTTCCTCCTCGCAGCATTCGTGCTAAGTCGTTTCAGTCATGTCCAACTCTCTGTGACCCCATGGACTGTAGCCCTCCAGGAGCCTCTGTCCATGGGATTCTCCAGGCAAGAGTCCTGGAGTGGGTTGCAATGACCTCCTCCAGGGGATCTTCCTGACCCAGAGATCGAACCTGCGTCTCTTAGTCTCCTGCACTGGCAGGCGGGTTCTTTACCACTAGAACCACCCTCGCAGTGTGGGCAGCATTCAAATGTCTGCAGCGGTGAGAAGGGGGCCAAGTTCTCAAGCTTTTCTGCAGAGCTGCAAGTTCACGTCTTCCCCTCCACCTTTTCCCTAGGAGGGAGGCTTCCTTTCTAGGCTGATGCATTCTTAGACTTCCTCAGTCTTTGGGAAGGTTGGTACTGAGTTCCCATTTTACAGAGACCTAAACTGAGGCTTTGAAGACTGAAGTCAGGTACCCAAATTGCTCAGATGGCAAGTGACAGAGCCTGGGCTCTATCAAGATCACCCATCTCCCACTCGGCCCCTCTGCAGTGGGTAGGACCACACAGTTATCATGTCAGGGAAGCAGATATAGAGAGGATAATCCACCAGGAGGGCCAAGGGCAAGTCTAAGGTCTTGACCTCCATCTGAGTTCTGACACTGCCCCTTGGCCCTCTGCTTCAGGTTCCCAGCTCTCTGCCTCACCCCACACCCCTCCCTTTCTTAGGTTGTGCCCTCCTTATCATTCCAACCTCAGCTCAACTGTCACCTCTTCCTCAAGACCATCACTGAGCATCCCAGTCGCTGTCAGATATCTGCCCTGTGGTTGGTCTGTGTACCCGCCCATCTGTCCATCCACCTCCAGACATATCTCAGTCTTACCTGCTGCCCCCTCCCACAGTAGCCCCCCAACCCCTGCCAGGCTCACTCTCTCTATATCCCTGGCACCAGGGCCAGTGCCCAGCACTCCGCAAGCATTCAGTCCTGATGAAATGAGGGGAGCACCAGGCTACCTCCTGTGCCTTGTGCCCACTGAACCACCTGCCTTTCGCCTCCTGGCCCTGGGCACCCATGCCGTCAGGCCATGCATTTCCTCTGGGCACCATCCATGTGTCCAGGCTGGGCAGCCACTGGTGAACCAGAAAGTGGGAGATGCTGGGTAGCTAGGCCTCGGGACCCCTCAGCTCTTCTGCAAACTTCCTTCCTGTGACTTCCCTGGGGTCTGCTTGACCATCGCGCCCTCCTCATCACACGCTCTGTAGCCTGATGGCCCACGGCCATTGCTGTCCTCAGGCCTGGCTCCAAGAAGGCTCCAGCGATTGGCTGTCGCTTGAGGGGACCCCCAGACCCGCTCTACCAGAGGGAGTGCCTCTTCCTTTGCTCGAAGATGGTGCTGGTCCCTTGAGGAGTGGTTCAGGCTAGAGAAAAAGCAACAAGAAGGTAGGTGGGCAGAAGGTTCCTGAACCTCCAGAGCCACCCCCAGTGAGGACACTGGGCAAGGGGAGGAGAAGGTGGGTGGTCTGTCCAGACTGCTCAAGTCTGAACTTCAGGCTGACGGAGCCCTGGTTCCTGAAAGGCTATCAGCAGCTCCTCGCAGGGCCTGCAGCCCAGACCCTGTCCTGGGTGGGCTCCACCCTCAGCCTCTCACCTGGGGTGGCAGTGGTGGTGGCTGGGAAAGAAGCAGGTGACAACCCCCCCCCCCACCCCGAGGTGACAGCCTCAGGGCGCGAGCCGCCGCCACCTCAGAGTGGGCGAGGAGCAGGTTCGCTGGGTGAAAAGTTCACCGTGAGGGGAGCTGTCTGTTTCCCTCGCTTAATTTATCCACTATTTGGCTAACCTTGCTCTGAACCCAGGCCCCGAGACCCCTCTCCTCTCTCCCCCGCCTCCCCACTGGGCTTCCGAGCCCCGCCACCAGACCTCCTGCCCCGCGCCCAGAGACGGGGGCCTCGCTGGCCTTGAAGAGGCCTTGGGCCCTTGGGCCGCCCCGGGTGGGGGGAGAAGCTGGTAGCCTGGCCAGACGGTTATTTATGACCTGAAACTTCCCATCCTTAGTAACCAAAATAAAGTCCAGTTGCTGGCGAGGTCCAGGCCCCCAAATACCAGTCAAGGGCTGAAAGAGCGCTCAGAAGGCGCCCCACCCCGCCCGCCTCCGCCAAACACACAACTGCTCTGGAGATGGTGACCTTTCCTTGGGGGGCCATCTGTCATTCTGGCTCGGGGCAGGAGCAGGATGCAGGGACCAGCCAGTTGCAGAGGGGAGGCCAGCCTCCTTGCTTGGCCCTGGGTGGCCCCTGGTCCCGACCTTCTGCCTGTCCTGGCCATGCTGGTCCTGTAAATGCTTCCCCATCCCAGCCTCCTTCTTCTGTGGTGTGGGGACATGGGGGCAGGAAATAAGAGGGAGACAGATGAGGGTAGGGAAAGTTAGGGAGGCTGGGGGGGAGACAGGATGGCCATCACGGCAGTGACAGCCACCCCCCGGGCGCTGGCAAGAGTGACCCCCGAAGTCCACGTGGCAGCCCCACTCACAGCTGAGAAGACGGGCCGGGGGTGGCCAAGGCACCCTTCTCGGGCTCCAAGTCATTCATAACAGGACGAGGATTCCAACCTGGGTCGCTCTGACCTGAAAGCCAGGCTTTCAGCCACTGTCTTCTCTCCGGTTCTCACTTTTCATACTCTCATTAAGATCCCTTTTTAGCAACTATAAAAGCAACACGTGTTCCAGCAGCCAGTGGAAGCACAAAGATGCATAAAGAGTGAGTTATCCCACCTCACACTCCTCCATCCCCACACTTCAGGGGTCCATCCTCCACTTTCTCCACCGCATGCCCAGATGCACACAGACTCACCGGGCACTCATGTGTGCGCACACATGGGCTGTGAGCAGACAGGGAGTCCCTCATCCGTGCAAGGACGGTGACATCCCACATCCACATCCCCCTGCAGCTGGTGTACTAACAGTGCATGGAGGCAGCTCCCAGCCTGTCTGTCCCGCCTCCCACCCCAGTGTTGCTTCAAATCACCCTCTTCTCTACATCTGCTCCCTTCTGCCCTGGGTCACCTCTGGTTCTCAGCCTGATTACTGAACTGCTCCCAGCTTCCGCCTGTGTCCTCCATAATCAGATTTCTCTGGGTCCAGAATGATCTTTCCAAAATGCAAGTCTGGGGCTTCCCTGGTGATCCAGTGGTTAAGAATCTGCCTGTCAATGCACAGGACACAGGTTTGATCACTGGCCCGGGAAGATTCCATGTGCTGCGGGGCAACTAAGCCCAGGCACCAAAACGACGAGCCCGTGTCCTAGAGCCCACGCTCCTCAACAAGAGAAGCCAGCGCAATGGAAAGCCCACTCACGGCAACTAGAGAGCAGCCCCTGCTTGCCAAAATCAGAGAAAGCCCATGCACAACAATGGAGACACAGTGCAACCATAAACAAATAAATAAAATTCAGGTCTGCTCATGACACTGCCCTGCTCAAATGCTTTCTCCCTCAGGAGAAGGTCCTAAACCCTTACCAGGGCCCGTCATGCCCCCTATAATTTGGCCTCCTTGACTTTACAGACCCCTGTGGCCCCTCACCCAAGCATCCTTCACTCCAGCCTCTGTTCATTGCCCTAAGCTCTTCTTTACCTGAGTCTTCCCTCTCTGCTCCTCCTGTCGGGGTCTCCCTGGGGTCTCAGCTTACGCGTCAGCTCTCTGGACCACCATCTCCACCCTGTCTAACAGGTCATGACTCAAGCCAGGCTCCCTCTCCCTGATGGGCTGGAAGCTCAGTGAGGACAAGCTATTTCTGTTAAGTTCACTGCCACCTGCCAGGGCCTGACCAGGCCAGCCTTTCAGAGCTCTCTGTTGGAAGTTGAGTGACACCAAATGAACAGGGGAAAACCACACATCCATTCTAACATTTCCTGAATCCCCTCATTCCAGGACCACTCTACCCTGGCTCCCAGAGTGCACTACTGGCCCCAAATGGCCTCTTACTGCCACTGGACAGGGGCTCCTCTGAAGGCCTTTCTAAGCAGCCTCAGCCTCCCTCTCCCAGGTGGGGAGAGATGGTGCTAGGGTGAGGCTAGGTGGGATGGACCCTGGAGATCTCACCTCTGGACCTCAGGACAGCCCCATGAAAGACTTCCAGATAGGACTAGTCACTTGCCAGGCACAGAGTCAGCCAACTGCTCACCAGGTGGCCCACTGACTGCCAGTCAGAGGGGCCAGCGTTCGAGAGTGGGGCTGCCAACTGCCCGTCACCACTTAGGCCAACTGTCAGTCAAGAAAGGCGAAAGTCCCACTCTGGTATCTCAGGACTGCCCGGCTGGGCATGGTCAGCTGCCACTCCAAGAAGTCCAGGGGCAAGCCATGGAGTCCACGAACGGTCATCCTAGTGACAGTTGTTTTTGCTACCCAGTGTCCTTTCTCTCTTCTTCTGGCCAGGGCACTCCATTGGACCTTTGGGGAACCACCCCTCTCCAATTCTCAGCCCGTGTGTTTCAATCGGTAACATTCCCTCCCTGGCTGTAAAGATGGAGCACATGACTTAGGACTGACCAATCAGAGCAGTACATTCCTCTGACCACTGTGATTGGTTCATGTGACTCAAATCAATCCAATGAGAACCAATCAGAGCTAACTCTTTGGACACAATCTCTCCTTTTTTCTTCTGCTTTTTTTTAATAAATAAGACTTATTAATTTTTGGTTATTTATTTAACTATCTATTTTTTGATGCACTGGGTCTTCATTGCTTTGCCTGGGCTTTCTCTAGTTGCAGCAAGTGGGGGCTACTCTGTCACAGTGCACAGGGTTCTCATTGTTATGGCTCCTCTTGTTGTGGAGCACGGATTCAGGAACGAGGGCTTCAGTAAAATTGGGGCACACAGGTTCAGTAGTTGTGGCTCACAGGCTTAGTTGCTCCATGGCATGTGGAATATTCCCAGATCAGGGATCGAACCCATGTCCCCTGTGTTGTCAGGCAGATTCTTATCCAGCATGCCACCAGGGAACTGCTTCTTCCTGCCTTTGAATCTGGGAGGGTGTGGGGATGGAACTGAGGAGCCGCCTTGCCATCACTAGAATAAGACAACTGAGAATCAAGCCAACAAAGAAGATATGGAATTGGAAGAGAGAGAAATTGAGCCCCAAACCAAGTACTGGAAGCACTGCTTGCACCTCTGGATCCAGCCATACCTGAAACCGACTGTCAGTGGACTTTTTACTTATTTGAACCAATCTCACCTTTCGCCTAAGCAAAAATCACTGTGAGTGGGACCCGTAGCCACTCAAGGAGTCTGCCAGTATCCAATACTGGTCAGGGCACCAGCTCTTGTCTGAAGCTCAGGGTGGTTCTAGGGGAACTCCTGACTGAAAGCCACAGACAAGCAAGCTCCATATTTGCTTTCCCTGCTCCTGGCTCCTGAGGTTTGCACACGCAATGATGGCTCAACCAACCAGATATTCCCCCAGACTCCCTGAGTGGCTATGGGTCCCACTCACAATGATTTTTGCTTAGGCGAAAGGTGAAATTGGTTCAAATAAGTAAAAAGCCCACTGACAGTCGGTTTCAGGTATGGCTGGATCCAGAGGTGCAAGCAGTGCTTCCAGTATTTGGTTTGGGGCTCAATTTCTCTCTCTTCCAATTCCATATTGACCCAAGCAAGTGATCTGGAGTAGTGGTATGGGGTAATTTTCTTCAGAGGTAGCAGCAGCAGAGACTGTCCAGGCCCAGCCGGGTGGCCCAGGGTCCAGACCTTCCTGTGGCAGGATCTGGGGGCTGGGGACCATCTGTATCCCATGGACTCTGCCCAGTTTTCAAATCCTGTTTTTGGTAGCCCAGGCTACTCTGGGGCTTCCCAGGTGGCACTAGTGGTAAAGAGCTTGCCTGCCAATGCAGGAGACCTAAGAGATCCAGGTTTGAGCCCTAGGTAGGGAAGATCCCCTGGAGGAGGGAATGGCTACCCCCTCCAGTATTCTTGCCTGGGAAATCCCATGGACAGAGGAGCCTGGCAGGCTATAGTCCATAGAGTCACACAGAGTTGGACACTACTGAAGTAAGTTAGCATGCAGGAGCACTCAACACGCACACAAGCTGTTCTGAGCTCCCAACACCCACTCTAGAAAGTCTGCAGATGGATTCTGTGTCTGCTGCTGAAGCCAGCAGTCTCCTGTGCTCTCAGGGACAGGCTGGGGTAAACACAGACGGGAACAGCTCTGGGCACGTTAGACTCCTGCCTGGGTCGCCACTGTTCATGCCCTGAGCTGGCACTTCGTGAACTGTTTGATGTTCCTTGGAGCACTTGGCAGAGTGCTGGGAACATTTTAAGAGTTCAGAAGTCGGTGATGGGGCGCAGTCTGTCCATGGGCACCAGCTTTGTACCTCGGGAGCCTAAAGAGGGTGTGTCTGAGGAGGGGCTGGGGCCCTGAAATAGTAGACACTCCCTCCCTCCCAGGCCATTGTCAAGAGAGCAGGGCTGACCCCAGCAAGCTCTGGAAGGAGCCTGCATTTGTGCTAAGTTGCTTCAGTTGTGTCCACCAGGCTCCTCTGTCCATGGGATTCTTCAGGCAAGAATACTGGAGTGGGTTGCCATTCTCTCCTCCAAGGGATCTTCCCGACCCAGGAATCAAACCCATATCTCTGGCGTTTCCTGCATTGCAGGCAGGTTCTTTACCACTAGTGCCACCTGGGAAGCCCTCTGAAAGGAGACTCACCTTAAATGTGTCTGATCGCAGAAGAACCTCAGATGCCCACCTAGGCTGGTCTGACTTGGCCTACCTGCTATGGGAGCAGGGCCCACAGCTGGGCTGGAGGTGCTGGAATCTGACAGCGATGTGGATGTGGATCAGCCAGGGCGAAGCCTGGCTGTCTGGCCAGAAAGCGATGTTAATGAAAAATGGCAAGTATTGTACTCCACTCGCTTTACACATAGCCATCCCTTGGTATCCACAGGGGAAGTGGTTCCAGGACCCCTGGATACCAAATTCTTGGATGCTCAAGTCCCTTATATAAAATGGTGTAGTATTTGCATGTAACCTTGGCACATCGTCCAGACTTCCCTGGTGGCGCAAACGGTAAAGAATCTGCCTGCAGTGCAAGAGACCCAGATTGGATTCCTGAGTCAGGAAGATCCTCTGAAGGAGGAAATGGCTACCCACCCAGGATTCTTGCCTGGAGGATCCCATGGACAGAGCAGCCTGGCAGGCTACAGTTCATGGGGTCGCAAGGAGTCAGACAATACTATTAATAGATTACTTATAATACCTGATACAATGTCAATGCTATGTAAATAGCTGTAATACTATTTATAGATTAATACTATTTATGGGACCAATAGCCCTGCTCCTCCAGTGAGCTGTTTGTGACAAAGGAGGAAAACACATAATAATCAATGCAACTAATACTATTAATAAATTATAATACCTGATACAATGTCAATGCTATGTAAATAGCTGTAAATATAATGTAAATACTATGTAAATATTTGCTTGGCCAGCAAATTCAAGTTTTGCTTTTTGAAATTTCCTGGAATTTTTTTTAAAAGTACTTTTGATCCACAGTTGGTTGACTCAACAGATTTGGAACCCATAATTATGGAGGGCAAACTGTTCTAGGCTTCTTATTCAAGAAGCTGTGAAACCCAGGGGTTAAGCACAAGGGCTTTGCAATTAGACTCTGGGGTTCAGATCCCAGGTCTGCCGGTCACTACCCAGGTAGCAAGCCTCAAGTGATAACTGCCTCGCTCCCTGCCTCTGTTTTCTATGTATTGGGATATTTAAAAATGCCTGGAGAATCCCATGGACAGAGGAACCTGGAGGGCTACAGTCCATAGGGTCACACCGAGTCAGAAACGACTAAAGCAACTTAGCACACACACCATTATTAAATACATATGAAGCACGGAGGGTCTGTCATGTACTAATCACAATTAATGTATTACTTTTATTATAAACTATGTATGATCTAAGGAGAAGGCGATGGCACCCCACTCCAGTACTTTTGCCTGGAAAATCCCATGGATGGAGGAGCCTAGTGGGCTGCAGTCCATGGGGTCGCTGAGGGTCGGACACGACTGAGCGACTTCACTTTCACTTCCCACTTTCATGCACTGGAGAAGGAAATGGCAACCCACTCCAGTGTTCTTGCCTGGAGAATCCCAGGGACGGGGGAGCCTGGTGGGCTGCCGTCTCTGGGGTCGCACAGAGTCAGACATGACTGAAGCAACTTAGCAGCAGCAGCAGCATGTATGATCTAAATGGATTAATTTATACCATGCTTGGTATTTATTAATTTACTTGGCATTTCATTATAATTACCTGAAATTTAGGAATACCAAGCACACGTGCATTGATTATTATGTGTTTTCCTCCTTTGTCACAAACAGCTCACTGGAGAGCAGGGCCCATCCTACAGACAAGGAAACTGAGGCTTAAGGAGGTTAAGTTACCTGCTCAAGATCCAAGGATTGGAATCTCAGCCCCAGGGACTGAGATCCTAAGTCCAGACTGTCCCTTTCTCTGCAGGTTCCATGGCTCAGGCGCCTCCAGCCCTGAAACTGGCCCTCAGCCAGTGGGGACCAAGTGTGGCTGAGAAGATGTGGGTCAGGCGAGAACCCACAGCAAGAAGCCCGTGCTACGTGGCATTTGGGAGACGCCCTGCCTCGTGTCATTCTGCACGGGCCAGAACTGTGGACATGAACATGGCCCCGGGCAGCCTCAGGCCTTGGCTCTGCTCGTGGTCCCCGGCGTGACCTCCCCAAGCAGGATCCTGTTACATGGAAGCAGCAGCAAGGAACAAACACAGCTTGTGCTTCCTTCTGAGTGCTTATTTCCTTTGTCTTGTGAACACTGAAAAATGAAAAGAATGATAAGGATTTGGCTGGGGGGGGTGGAGTGGGGGTGGCAAGTAGGCTGGCCCGGAAAATTCTGCAGCCTTGGCTCAACCTACAAAGAGGGCGGTGTGAGGGAGTTTTCAAACTGAGGCCAGAGAAAGAGCAAGTCAAGTGGTGGCCTAGCTGGCCCCAGGAGTCTGAGGTCTCCGGGTCACTGGGTCCCGCTCGGGGGGCCCAGGACCTGCCCCTCGGGGCGGAGGCTTCAGGCCCCGATTCTACTGCTGGTATCTCTGTGGTCAGACCACCAAACTCTGGGCGTCTCCTCAACGGCCAATATTTCTGGCTCCCACTGTTCCAGGTTGTGATGGAAAAGAAATGGAGAAATCGTGGGCAGACCAGGGTTTCTCTGCTGGGGGTGAATTATCTCCCTATGGACATTTGCAGAAATGTTTCTCGTTGTCACAACTAGGAAGGGAAAGTGCTCCTAGACTCTAGTGAGTAGAGACCAGGTGTGCTGCCAAATGGCCAGTGGTGCACAGGACAGCTCCCGACAGAGAGTCATCCCAACCAAGACGCCAGTTTTTCAGCGACTCTTTGCAATCCCATGGACTGCAGCACACCAGGCTTCCCTGCCCTTCACCATCTCCTGGAGTTTGCTCAAATTCATGTCCATTGAGTCCGTGATGCCATCCAACCAGCTCACCCTCTGCTGTCCTCTTCTCCACTTGCCTTCAGTCTTTCCCAGAATCAGGGTCTTTTCCAATGAGTTGGCTTTTCGCATCAGGTGGCCAAAGTACTGGAGCTTCAGCAACAGTCCTTCTATATGAATAATCAGGGTTGATTTCATTCAGGATTGGCTTAAGGATTGATGTGGAGGGTGCCATAGGGAGAAATTCCCGGGTGGGGTCTGAACACGTAATCATAAATGTTGGTTTTATTACTCAGGGGACCCATGTGGGTGTATCCGGAAAGGTGGCTGGGAGGACAGGGCGTGTTGGTTGCCTCTGACAAAGGTTCTGTCCCCTCTTCACTCAGACAGCAAATATTTACTAAGTGTCTCCTGCATCTTGCACTATCCTAGGTTCTGAGAGGTGGACCTGCCTTTGGGCTCCTGGAGTGGATGGTCGAGAGGTCCAGAGAGACCAAGAGAGCAAGCAAATAATACTGACCCCGATATCCTTGGAAACAACTGTGGTAGACACACACAGTCTACACACAGATTTTTTTTTTAGCCACACAAAGGCACAAAGTCCTGCCACAAGTTACGACTTGGAGGATGAACCCTGGAAACATTATGCAAAGTAGAAGCCAGACACAAAAGACCACATCCTGTGTGTGTGCTCCCAAAGTTGTGGTGACAGTTGCACAACCCCGTGACTACACTAAGCACCATTGAATTGTATGCTTTCAATGGTGGATTGTGTGGTGTGGGAATTTAACCTCAATAAAGCCATTCTATATGCAAGTAATAATCATAACGGCAAAATGGTGAGATGGGTGGTGAAGGAAGCAAATGAAGGCTGAGATGGAGCAACCTAGACCACGGTGGGCGTGTGGGGCGTCTCCCGGAGGCAATGTCAGCAGAGGTGATGTCTGAGGCTGGCAGGCAGGGATGGGAGATGTGTGTAGCTGCCCAGGGGTTTCTGGAGGCCAGTCTGTATGTCCAGGCTAGAGAAGGCCTTCCGCCTGATCATGCAGGTTGGATTTTGTACACTTGGCCCCCTGACATCTGGCCTCAGGGCCCTGTAGAAACCCTCAGTCACAGCAGCTTCAGTCCAGAGAACTCTGTTACCCCCCAGGTCACAACTGTGGAGGAGCGGTCGGCTCTCCTGCCAGCCAGTCTGGGAGGGTGGCTCTTTGAGGGCTCGGTCCACCGAGAGGACCCAAGCACCCAGAGGAGCTTCCCAGCAGAGCCTGTGGGACTTCTGTGTTTATTTTCTTCCAGAACCATGGAGAGACTTAGGCACAAAGGGCCAGCCCAGAGCCAGCAAGGCTGGGAGGTGCCAGATAAACGTTTCCCCCATCCCCTGCCACACCCCGTGTGCAGGGGGATGACAGCTCCTGTGTGAAGAATCTCCTCACCAACCCCCGTCGGGCTCCTTTGCTCTGCCCTCCCCAGGGCCGTGAGTCTAAGCAAACTCTGGGAGATGGTAAAGGACAGGGAAGCCTGGCGGGCTGCAGTCCATGGGGCCCCAAAGAGCTGGACACAACTGAGCGACTGAACAACAGCCACCCCAGAGCCTCCCTAACCTCTGCACCCACTGCCTTGTTGGGGTCTTCTGAGCCACACTTTTCCTTCTGAGCCAGGCCAGGCCAGGCCAAGCCAAGACAGTGGATCCCAGAGTCCTGGTGGGGGGGTGTCCGGATCCTGGCTGGGAGCTGGAGGCAGGAGGGGAGGAATATCTGGGCCCTTCTGCACGTGGGAAAGGTGACATCTCACACAGGAGATCTCAGAGCCAGTGGGGCCCTGAGTCTGGATTTCTCTCCCCAAATACCAGCTCCTCCCACCTCTCGGGGAGCCTCCTGGACTCACAGTGGGCTGTGAGAAGCTGGGACCCAGGGGTCTGCCGCTTTGTTAGAAGCTAAGGGCCTCAGGGGGGCCATGAGGGAGGTAGGGGCGGGGTACAGCTGGACCCCTCATGGCCGAAGGACAGGGCTTCCCAGGGCCTAGGTCTGGTCCACAGTAGGAAGCCCTCGGTTTATGAAGAGAAGTGTGTTAAGGAATGTTAATAAGTGGAATTGTAGTATAACAGCCCCACTTAAAGGGAGTGAGAGCAGTGACCAGGGTGCCCACAAGCTGCTCCCAGCCTTCCTTCTGTGTCAAGGGGCATTGTCACCTCCTGGCTTTGACAAAGATGAGTGTCTGTGTACAGATTCTTCTCACATAGACTTCTGGGCTCTTATTAATAAGCCCCTACCTTCCATTTTGGAAGGCCTCTCTGGAAAGTGAGAAGAAATCCAGAGGTGTGGTAGTAGGGGTGGGTGAGGGAAACCGCTCCCCACCCCACCCCCAGCAGGAGCTCTGACCTTCATCCTCCCCCATCTCAGCCCCACCCCACCCTGCCACTAGTCCTGCAACTGTTCTCATCTCTCTGTGCTGCTTGGCACTTCGGCTGCAGACTTTGTATACTTGTGAACCAGCTCTTTTTTGTCCCTTATCAACCTGAGGTGCCCCCTGAGGCATGGGTTGTCCGCCCCATCAGAAGGTCTCTTAGTGGGGGCTGGACTGAGCCCTGCGGTCAGGCCAGGAGCATTCTGTCACCTTAGTCCCTCCCGACCATCAGTTTGGCCCAAGGAGAAGAAAGCCCACTTTTTCCAAGCCTTCCGGCCCCAGAAGCAGGACGGTGGGCACAGGACTCAATTCTTGACCCCTTGCCAGACCAGAGAGCCCAGCCCCCCTGGAACCATGCCAGGATGGGCTCGCGTCTGGCGCCTCCCCGTACCCACCTCCAATCTGGTTCTCTTGGGAGATGGGGAGGAGCCTGGGGCAGGGCAACTGGGTCATTTCCCAGGGCCCAAGTCTTCTCTGCGGGGTTGGCTCACCCTGTCCTGCCCCTCGGGAGATTCCAGGAGCCAGGGTTCAGTGCTTGTCACTCTCCTTCACTTGGCTAAGCCAAGGGACAGAATTAGCTCTTTGCTTCAACTCTCAAAGCTCTCCAAGTGGCCACTGGGGGAGCGAGGAGGACGCTGCCTCCTGGGAACCTGCCCAAGGCTTTTTCCCTGGTTCCTCTGGGAAAAGATCCAGAAAAAGAAAGTATCTCAGCTGAGAGGGAAGGGGTAGGGTGGGACTGGGCCTGGCTGTTAGGAGCCCGTGGGGCTCTGGAAAGATGCGACATCCTGGTGAAGCCAAGACAGCAATTCTGTTCTCAGTGGGCCTTGGGGAGGGCCGTTTGGGCCTCCTCACCCCCAGATCCACTCAGACCCCTGGGGTCCTCCCTGCATTTCTGGCCTGCAGGCCAAGTGCATTTTCACGGAAACCTCAGGAGTTGAATCCTCTCCGAAACACTGTGAGTCCAGAAATGAGTCTGCCACTCAAGGTTGCTCAGAAAAATCGGGGCTCAACAGACTGAATTCCCACTCCTTCCTCATCTATCCTTGCCCACTGATCTGTGTCAGCCCGGGCCTGTCTCCTGGGGCAGCCAGTGACCAGCACCTGTTCTGTGGCACCAGGACTGTGGGGGGCAGGCCACACCCAGCACACCCACCCACATTGTATTCACATGCCAAAGAGGGGCTACAGCGCAGGCATGAGCCTTCTAGGCCTGACATCTGCAGGCCAGACCCCTTCATCAGCTTCCCCCCAAAACACACTTGGGTGACACAGATCCTCAAGGACCAGAATGAAAGTGGTGCCCCCCAGCTTGCTATGGTAAGCCAGGGGGTCAGGTAGACCTGGGTTCAAATTCTGGCTCCGGTGTTCACAAGCGCTACAAACTTGGGCATGCTATTTCCCTGCTCTGAGCCTGTTTTCTCACCACTGAAATGGTCTAATACCACCCTCCTGAAAGGTCAGTGCTTCTTTGGGGTTCTGCTCAGAACCTGGTGTGTAACACCTAGAGAGCCTCAGTCCCAGGGCTCTCTACCCTCTGCCTGAGTGTGTGTGTGTGCGCTAAATCACTCTAGTCGTGTCCGACTCTTTGAGACTCCATGGACTGTAGCCCGCCAGGCTCCTCTGTCCATGGGATTCTCTTGGCAAGAATACTGGAATGGGTTGCCATGCCCTCCTCCAGGGGATTCCCAGCCCAGGAATCGAACTCATGTCTTTTAGGGGTTGTGTCTTTTGCATTGGCAGCCAGGTTCCTTACCACTAGTGCCAGCTGGGAAGCCCATCCTTTGCCTACATTTCCATTTTTTCCTTAAGTTCCTATAGACAGCTCCTTCCACAGTGTGGTAGATTGCAGTATAGTTCAAAATCACTGACCGTTCCTCCAGGGGGATTGTATACCCAGCAGCATCCTCACTGTGTTTGACCATATGACCTGCTCTGGCCAAAGAAATGTGAGCAGAAGTGATGTGCATTGTTTCCAGGCAGAAAATTACAGAGCCAGTGCATGGGTTCCCAGGTGTGTCTACTTCTGCCCCAAGATGACATCATTGCAGAAGGAGGCTTCTCTCAGCTGGGGCCCCAGAGTGAAGAGGACACAGAGTAGAGCCGCATCCACCCTCTATGGACAGAGGCAATGTAACACAAGCTCTGTTGTTGGAAGCCATGGACTTCTGGGGGTCATATTTTGTCTGATACATACTGTGGCTCCTGAAAGTCTTTAAAGGGGTTCCTGAGAGCTGATTTTTGTCTTGACCACTGTTGGATACAGTGGATAAATAACACTTAAGATGTTAAGCTTTGCAGCTTGGCCGCTATTTGGTTGGTGCTAAATAGACAGTGGATGTGATCATGACTTGGCATCTTTGCACACAGACCAGACTGATGACTGTTGAGCTGCAAGACTGCTCTTCCTCTCATGTGAGTTGTGTGAAGGTGCATGCTTTGTGCGATGCCCCAGCAAGCTTCTCCACTGAATTTTTGCCTGTGATTTTCTCTGTCATCTCCTGGAACCACTGCCTGCTTCTGTCCCCGACCCTGCCAACCACCTGCAAGAGCTGTGTAGATGGAGGTGCCTCAGATGAGATTCCATTGTCCGCCAGTCCCCTGGCAGTGACAGAGAACACACACAGGAGGAAACTCTCCCCTTGGCTGTCATTTTCCCCATTGCCTGAATCCACGTCAAACCCCTCTGCCACCCCAGACTTCTCATTCTCCTTTGCTATTTCACTTCTATCCCCTGCGGTCAGATCGCAGACCTGGGGGCCCACAGCACCCCCTTAGCACTGGCTTGTTGTGCTGGTGATCTTCAGAGTTTTGGCTTCTCAGCAACATTCCCCTCTCAGCACATGCTAGGTACACAAAAGGGGCTTGATAAAACCTGGTTCTTCTCTCCTGAGTTGGTGGCCTGGGGGCTGGTGGGGCCATGGCAGGGCAGAGGGCATGCCTCCGTAGACTAGTTTCTGCTGGTCTTCCATAGATGCAGGTGGGAAGGCAAAGTGCCCCCCAACCCATGACTGGTGGGAGGGCCCTGAAAGAGCTGGCAAGAAACCAGTTACTCCCTACCTCCACAGGCCTGCATTCCAATTTCTCTCCTGATCTCTGCCTCCTTCTTGTCTACTCCATCCATGGCAGCTGGGGACCCTGAGCAGACCAATTCTCTCTGAAAGGGTGGGGTGTTATGGTTGCGATTGGTCCCCTCCCCACTGCCCACCAAGGACCAGAGGTCAAGGATTTCAAGAAAAACACTCGCAAAAGCTTTCTCTCTTTATATATTCCTGCCGTTCAACCAGTTTGCACAAGCTGAGGATGAGTGAATTTTGGAGGCGAAGGAGGAGCATGTGGGCACAGACCATCCCGGAAATAGTCTATGCACATTGCCAAGGCTGGTTAGACTTGAGAAGCAATTTAACAATAAACTCTACAGAATCAGAAATGTACAAAAGTGTCAAGGCAGCTGCTGGCTGATTTCTTGCCTCCCCATGGGGGTCAGAGTTATGCCCATCAGTCCTGTGCAAAGGTCCTGGGGCTGGCTAGCGGGGCAGCTGGATTCTTCCCCAGGATAGAAGCAGTCCTGCTCACCCAGCAGAAGTGTGCTGAGGGACAGGCACGTAGGCGTGTGCCCAGGTGCCCATGCCCCCTCAGGTTCCGTGGCTTTTGAGCCTGTTTCTCCGTCCTGTCTTTCCTGTCTTTATGTCCGCCCTTTGAAAGTGTTCATGCAGGTGTAGGTTCCTGAGAATTTGTGGATCTCCTCGAGGGCAGCCTGTGGGAGTATGCTGAGGGAGGGAGAAAGGAAAAAAGAAGACGGTCAATGGGGGACCAGTGGACTGGTAGCCAAACAAGATATGTAGTTGAGTAGTGGTTTCCATAAGCTCTCCCAACCTCTTCTCTCCAACACACACCAGCTCCCCCCACAAGCCAACTCACCCACCCCTCCATGGAGGAAGGGCTTTCAAGTAAGTAGATAATGAAAGTGAAGTGAAAGTGAAAGTGTTAGTCACTCAGTTGTGTCCAAATCTTTGCGACCCCATGGACAGTAGCCCAGCAGGCTCCTCTGTCCGTGGGGATTCTCCAGGCAGGAATACTGGAGTAGGTTGCCATGCCCTCCTCCAGAGGATCTTCCTGATCCAGGGATTGAATCCAGGTCTCTTGCATTGCAGGGAGATTCTTTACCATCTGAGTCACCAGGAAAGCCCAGTATAAAGTTTTTACAAGGTAAAGGGTAGGTATAAACAAACTTTCAAAGCCACATTCTGAGCATTTTAGGGTCCATAATTATCTCAGAAATCTATGAACTCCAAATGCCACTTATTCAACAAATATTTACTGTGTGGGGCTGAAGAGTTAGGTACTGGGTATCACCTTCTTGTTCCCCCCACTCCATGTGTTAACTTATTTCTTAAGCAGCCACACTGCTCCTGATACATTTGCTACCAAAGTCTGTCCTATCTACCATTTCAAGATTCTTAGCTAAGTTTGCTCTACTCCAGAGTGGTGTCTTCCTTTAGATGGGACCTCAGGTTTTACTTCTCACTCTTTATTTCCCTCCGTATAATAAAACACCTGCATATATTGGGTTGGCCAAAAAGGTCCATTCGGGCCCCATACAAAAAACTCAAACGAAATTTTTGGCCAACCCGATACCTTCAGGCCTTGACCTTCAGCGTGACACAATTTCCTGTTTTGTGGGAAATTTCCCAGACTCACCTTAGGCCTTTCCCCGGGGCTCCCTATAGCCCTGTGCTTCACCAACAAGGCCTGGAGTTGTGCTTGCTATTTCCTCGTTGGGCCCCTGGGTGTCTCTGTGGTAGATATTTCATCTATGATCCTGCCAGCTGGCACAGAGGACCCAGCTTAGAGATGCCCTCAGTTCATCTGTTGAATCAAGTTTGAAGGGCTCCAGCCCATCCTAGGTGCAAGATGGGAAAGCCTCATTCCAGCTGGAGCAATCGGGAAGGCTTCCTGGGGGTGGTGGCAATAGAGTTGAACCTGTGAGGATTTCTCTTGGGGAAGGTGAGAGGGGCGTGCAAGTACAGGGAATGGGGAAGGGCTGGCCTCTGCTTTTTGTGGGAAAGTAGTGGGGGACAGAACAGGAAACGTAGGCTGGGGGCTTACTGTGGACGGTGCTGAGGTGTTCTAGACAAATTAGCTTTGTTCTAGAGTGTCCCCAAAAGCTTCTAAGAAGCTCCCTGAGGTGGACAATCCGCTTGGCTTTGGTGAGGATCCAAGTCCCTGGACTCTTAAGGCTCATGGAGCAGCCAACGAGCAATTCAGAGCAATAGTCAGCATGGACTGAGAGGGAGGCTGAGATGGGGCTTGCCTGCCCAGCGGCCCCCACCCCTCACTCACTCTGTGATCTGGAAGGGCTCTGAATTTGGAGAAGGGATGGACTGATGTATCCCCCTGGTCCTGAGGTTACAGCAGCTACTCAGATGCCCACTGTGTCCACAGTAGCCAGAGGGGAACCTGGTTTCCTGGGGTTGGACATCTGATAAAGGCACTTGGGTGTTTCGCTTCCCAAAAACGCCTTTCAGGAAATGATATAAATGAACTTACTTACAAAACAGATACAGACTTCCAGAACAAAGGGATATTTAGGAAATTTGGGATGGACATGTACACACTGCTATACTTAAAATGGATAACCAACAAGGTCTTATTGTACAGCATAGGGAACTCTGCTTAATGTTATGAGGCAGCCTGGATGGGAGGGGAGTTTGGATGCATGTATGTGTATGGCTGAGTTCCTTTGCTGTCCACCTGAAATGATCACAACATTATTCATAGGCTACGTGTGCCTGCATGCTAAGTTGCTTCAGTTGTATCTGACTCTTTGCGACACTATGGTCTATAGAACACCACGCTCTTCTGTCCATGGGATTCTTCAGGCACGAATACTAGAGTGGGTTGCCAAGCCCTCTTCCAGGGGAATCTTCCCGACCCAGGAATCGAACCTGCATCTCTTACATCTCCTGCACTGGCATGTGGCTTCTTTACCACTAGTGCCCACCTGGGAAGCCTGTTCATCAGCTATACTCCAATATAAAATAAAAAGTTAAAAAAGAAAGAAAGAAAAGGCCTTTCAGGTCAGAGGGGTTCAGTCAGAGGGGGGCTGGGGATCCAGAGGAGCCAAGAGTCGATGGTCACTTGGGGCTCCAGGATGGAAGGTCTCTCTGCAGCAGGAGAGGCTCATGAAAACTGTGCTGAATGGGGCATGTAGAATGGCCTGTGTAGTGTGGGACTGGGACAGGAAGAGTTTTCTGCCCAGAGTCTGGAAAGTTCTAGAATGTGATGCTGGGCAAGTTCTCTGTCTCTGGAGGAGTAAGTTCTCTGTAAAGCCCACCTTCCAAGGTGGTCTCCCTGGTAAATCCCACCTTGTAAGCACTGTAATGTTTCTATGAATCTCAAGCCTTAGGCAAGGAGATTCCTGTCTTCCCTGTTAGGGTAAACTCCCTGAAGGCTGGAGCCAAGATTTAGTCTCTAGACTGGCAGTTCTCAAAGTGTCGCCAAGGAACCCTTGGGCGTACCAGAGCTCTCTTCAGAGGTCTCTCTGCAAGTGCAAATTATTTTTATTATAGTATTGTGGTAGGATTCGACTTTTTAAATGCTCATTCTCTCATGAGTGTACAGTGGAGTTTTCTGGAGGCTACATGACATGTGACATCACAAAAGATGAAAATCAGAAGCAGATACAAGTATCCATTTGTCTTCAATTAAGTCAGATAATAAAGAGCTTTGCAAAAATGTAAAACAATGCCATTCTTTTTACTCTATTCTTTTTTTTGAAAATATGCTTACTTTTCACAAAAATATTGTTTATGTTAACACCAAATGGATTTTTTATTGCTATATATAAATGAATACATGTATAAATCCCATACTTTTTCCCCTCAGTTTTAATTCCTAAAACAATAGATACAACTCACATAGATAAAAAGCACTTTAGGTTCTTCAACAACTTTTAAAATTGTAAAGGGTTCTTGAGAGCAATAAGGTTGACGACCCTAATCTGTAGTAAGGATGTGTGTGCTCAGTCATGCAGTCGAGTCCAACTCTTTGCGGCCCCATGGACTGTAGCCTGCCATGGAATTCTCCAGGCAAGAATACTGGAGTGGGTTGCCGTGCCCTCCTCCAGGAGATCTTCCTGACCCAGGGATCAAACCTATGTCTCTTACGTCCCCTGCATTAGATGGGCGGGTTCTTTACCAGGAGAGCCACCTAGGAAGCCTATATTAAGGATAATAACTCCATGACCCATATGTCACGACTCTCACTTTCACACCCACAGCAGACATGACTAATCGCTCATGTGGGTTCTTTCTCTTGTCTGAGGCCTCTTCCCCACCAGGGTCCCCTGGGAGGAGGGGACACAGCCTACAGGAGCCTGACTCTGAGCTTCCTCCCGCAGCCCTGTACCTTTTCAAGATAATAAGGGCGTGCATCGTCCACGGCAACAGGAGGAGGGCCTGGTTAAGCTGCACGGCTTCCACTGTCCTCCGGGCCACCGTCTCCGGCTTCAGTGGGGGGAAGAGGTTGGGGAACCTGCATGCAGGAAGAGACAGTGTGAGTTTCTCCTGAAAAGCAAGTGCTACTGCTAAACCCCCTCCCTGCCCCCCATCTCCATTTCTGTCTCTAACATGTCTGTCCATGGGATTCTCCAGGCAAGAATACTGGAGTGGGTTGCCATGCCCTCTTCAGGGGATCTTTCCAACCCAGGGAGCAAACCCAGGTCTCCCACACTGCAGGCAGATTCTTTGCCCTCTGAGCCACCTGGGAAGCCCAAGAATACTGGAGTGGGTAACCTATCCCTTCTCTAGGGGATCATTCCCGACCCAGGAATTGAACCGGGGTCTCCTGCATTGCAGGGAGATTCTTTACCAGCTGAGCTACCAGGGAAGCCCCTTCTCTAATATGTCAGGGTCATCCCTTTGGCTTCTCCTGTTGGGGGAGACTTGAGACCTGTTTGAAACACTCTCCCTGCTTCCCTGCCACCCCGGACGCATCAGGAGTTCCCAATCCCCTCTCTTCTCCCAGCTGGTCTCCTCCTGCCCACCCATACCCTGGGACTGGTTCTCAGAGCATGGCAGAGAGCTCCCTAAAACCTCACCCACACCCTGTCACTGCCCTGCTTGAGCCCTCCCAGGGCCCCAAAGCTGTCTTCAGCCCTACCTCTCTGGGCCCACCTCTCCTCCTTCTCTGCCCAGCGATCCTGGCCAGTCCTCTCTCTTAAGATCCTTCCCATCCCTGCCATTCCATCAGCAAGGCTCCCTCATTTTGTCCACTCAGAGTGGCCTCTGATCTCGTCCCCCTGATTGAATGTACCCCATCGAGAATGGCCTGTCTCTCTTCCTCCACAGTTGACTTCCCCAAGGGGAGAGGTCTGGTGGGTCTTGCTCCTTGCTATCTGCCCTGAGTGCAGTGTCAGGATATCGTAGGTGCTTAATAAATGCTTGCTGAGTGGGTGGACATTGAACGACATGACATTCCCCGGGTGTGTCCTGTGCAGAGAGGAGAGAGGAGAGACAGGAGCTCTGCCCTACTTGCTGGTTCACTCCCTCAGCCCTTGATTCATGGATATACTCACTACTTCATTCAAACAGCTACAGACCAGTCTCATGGGGTTGATAAATAAATGAGTGGCTGAATAAGCAAGCATCAGGGGCTTCTTATGATTGTTCAGAAGCATCGGACCTGAGACCCCTAACAGTAGTGATGCTCCCTAAGTGCCAGACCTGTGCTGAGCGATCAACAGGCGTTATTCACTCCAATCAACAGAGAAGAAATCTGGGGCTCTGGGGAGCTGGTTGGGGCCTGGAGATTCAAACCAAGCCCCCAGAAGCCCCAGGCAAGTGCCCTGCTTGCTACCTGTCCCATCTCTCCTGGACCTATAGGTGCAGGGCTGCTGGTGCTACTGGCTTTGACCTCACTCCCACAGAGCGTGCTGCTCCAGCACCAGGAGGACTGAGGGTGATAAGCCAACTTCTATCCATGTGGCCTTGGGCAAGTACCTTCGCTCCTCAGTCTCAGTTCCCCCATCTGGGAAATGGGCTTAAGAGCTCTCACAAGCTTGCAGAGGGCCACATGCAGTAGCATTTGTAAAGTGTCTGGTGGCTCAAACATAGAAAAAAAATAAGTAAATAGCAATTTACAAACAGCAGCACTCCCCTATATGGTCACTCTTTTTTTTTTTTTTTTTTTAGTATTTATTGGGCTGTGCCAGGTTGTGATTGGGACCACGTGGGATCTTCCATCTTTAGTTGCAGCATGTGTGATCTAGTTCCCTGACCAGGGATTAAGCCTGGGTCCCCTGCATTGGGAGTACAGAGTCTTAGCCACTGGACCACCAGGGAAGTCCCTGTTATGGCTGCTTTTGCCAGAAAATCCATCAGTTTTGTCCTAAGCACCTGTCTCCAACCCTCCACCCTGAGAAGCTGTTAAACATGGTTGGAGAGGAAGCCAAGGCTTTTTTTTTCTTTCAAGAAACAGGGCTTCCCTTGTGACTCAGACAGTAAAGAATCTGCCTGCAATGCGGAAGACCCAGGTTGGATTCCTGGATTGGGGAGATCCCCTAGAGAAGGGAATGGCTACCCACTCCAGTATCCTTGCCTAGAAAATTCCATGAACAGAGAAGCCTGGCAGTCTACAGTCCAAGGGGTTGCAAAGAGTCAGACATGACTGAGCAACTAACCCTCACAAACTGGGTACAAATTAGACTTTTACTGCTCTTCTCCTAAGCCCTCTGGAGAAGGCAATGGCAACCCACTCCAGTACTCTTGCCTGGAAAATCCCATGGATGGAGGAGCTTAGTAGGCTGCAGTCCATGGGGTCGCGAAGAGAAGGACACGACTGACTACACTTTCACTTTTCACTCTCATGCATTGGAGAAGGAAAAGGCAACCCACTCCAGTGTTCTTGCCTGGAGAATCCCAGGGACGGGGCAGCCTGGTGGGCTGCTGTCTATGGGGTCACACAGGGTCAGACACGACTGAAGTGACTTAGCAGCAGCAGCAGTAGCAGCCGAAGCCCTCAGAGCTCACTTGCTGTCCACAGGTTATGAAGCTTCACCTAGTGCTTCCTACCTGCCAGCCAACTAGTTGTTCACACATGGGAGCTCATCTAGCCTTTGAAGTCAGGGTATCACTATCAATCCCTTCTCATGGACTAGGAAACAAGGCACAGGAAAACTAAGTAACTTGCTTGAGATCACAGAAAGCTGGGGTTGCATGCTAAATCGCTTCAGTCATGTCCAACTCTATGCCTGCCAGGCTCCTCTGTCCATGGGATTTCCCAGGGAAGAATACTAGAGTGGGTTGCCATGCCCTCTTCCAGGGGCTCTTCCTGACCCAGGGATCGAACCCGCATCCCTTACATCTCCTGCATTGGCAGGCAGGTACTTTACCACTAGCATTACCTGTCTCTGCAGTTTGGGCCCACACTCTGAACCACTATGGAAAAATGACTTGAGAGAGGCCTTGGATTTCCTTCTTAAAGTGATGGAGAGGAAACCTTGCCAGAAGGCAAAACAGGCACAGGAATGCGAGGTCTGTGAAAGTCCTGCTCACTTCTGTGCTCAAGGCGCCCAATTAGAACCATGAATCGTTGCTGCGGCATTTCCATCCAGTAGGCATTTATTGCTTCTCTGGTGGCTCAGCTGGTAAAGAATCCACATGCAGTGTGGAAGACCTGGGTTTGATCCGTGGGTTGGGAAGATCCCCTGGAGAAGGGAACTGCTACCCACTCCAGTATTCTGGCCTGGAGAATTCTATGGACTGTATAATCCATGGAGTCTCAAACAGTTGGACATGACTGAATGACTTTCACTTTCACATATTTATTGAGCACTTCCTGTATGCTCAGATGAGAAGAAACTAAACCAAGACACTGTAGGGGGGAGAAACCAATATGGAACATTCATAGTCATTATTCCAGCATCCTCCAAATTCAGAATCTATGATAATTTGCATATAAGTCAGGTGGAAATTAGGCTTCCCTGGTAGCTCAGCTGGTAAAGAATCTGCCTGCAATGCAGGAGACCCCTGTTCGATTCCTGGGTCAGGAATGATCCCCTGGAGAAGGGATAGTTTACCCACTCCAATGTTCTTGGGCTTTCCTGGTGGTTCAGACGGTAAAGAATCTGCCTGCAATGCAGGAGACCTGGGTTTGCACCCTGGGTTGGGAAGATCCCCTGGAGGAGGGCATGGCAACCCACTCCAGTATTCTTGCCTGGAGAATCCCCAGGGACAGAGGAGCCTGGCGGGCAAAGAGTCGGACACAACTGAGCAACTAAGCACAGCACAGCACATAACAACTAAAGTCTGCGAGAAAGATCAATAGCAGATGCACTTATGACGATGTTTATTGTTAGAAAAAATAATAATACTGAGCATCTCATATGCCCCAGGCTTTGCACTAGATACATTACATGTGTTATTTCTAATTCTCCCAATAATCCGACAAGGTAAATATGATTTCCACTGTTTGACAGATGAGCAAAGTAAAGCTCAGACTGGTAACAAAACTGGTTAAATATTTCACCACCATACAGGAGCTGAGGCAAAATTCAAAATCAGGTTTTTCTTTTTAAATTTGATTGTTATAGTTGATTTACAATGTTGTGTTAATTTCTTATATACAGCTAAGTGACTCACTTAGTCGTGTCTGACTCTTTGCGACTCCATGGACTGTAGCCTGCCAGGCTCTTCTGTTCACGGAATTCTCTGAATAGTGGAGTGGGTTGCCATTCCCTTCTCCAAGGACTCTTCCCCACTCAGGGATCAAACCTGGGTCTCTTGTACTGCAAGTGGAGTCTTTACTGTCTGAGCCACCAGGGAAGCCCTAAGTGACTCAGTTATACACACACACACACACACACACACACACACTTCTTTTTCATATTCTTTTCCATTATGTTCTTTACGGGATATTGAACATAGTTCCCCGTGCTATATAGTACATTATTTATCCATTCTATATACAATAGCTTGCCTCTGCTAATCCCAAGCTTCTACTTCTTCCCTCCCCTCACCCCCACCCCCTTGGCAATCAGAAGTCTGTTCTGTATGTCTCTGAGTCCACAAAGCCAGGTGTTTTGATTCTTGCTTAGCAAAACCACCCCTAGTTATAATCACTAAGGTGTTCTGAGTGATTCCCACACCACATGAATGTACTGTGCTACATGCCTCCCACGATCTCATGCAATCCTCACAATGACCCTTCCGTGCTATCCTCGTGTTTGGAAGAGGATGATGCATGTAATTTAGAAGGCAAAATTATCATTATATGTTGCTTTGCAAAAAAAACAAGGAAAATAGTTTTTGGATGATTCTCCATTTTCGTTTACCTATAACCTTGCATCCCTTCACAAGTGCACTCACAAGCATACATCAGTGTAGCACCATTTACCGGGCACTTACAATGTAGCACATAGAGTACTGCGTGCTAGATCCCATTTTATTTTTATCACAGACTCCTACTCCCATCATCCCATTCTACAGATTAACAACAGGGGCTGGAGTAGGAACTAACCAGACCCAAGGTCACACACATCCTGGGGGTAGGGCTCTAAACCTGTGGTACCCATTTCCTGTTGATTTAATTGGTCTGGAGGAGGGGTGGTTGGGCTTCAGTATTTCTTTAAGCTACAACTTATATACAATAAAAGGCATAAATCTTAAGTGTCCAGCATGATCAGTTTTTACCTGTGTAATCCCTACTCAAGTCAAGAAGAGAGAACATTGTTAAAAGCCTAGAAGGTTCCCTGGTGCTCCCTGCCAGGCTGTGTCCCCACTCCTCTAGGAGTGCACTGTTCTGATTTCTATCACCTCCGCCCAGCTTTGCCTTCTCTAGAACTTCAGAAAAATCAAACCATGCAAAATGCACTCTTGTGTCTCTGGTTTCTTTCATTCAACATAATGCTTTGGAGATTCATCCATGTCATTTGTGTAATTAATACTTTACACCCTTTTTTATAGTTGGGTGAGTATTCCATTGCATGCATTTAGCATGGGTACTCTGTGAAGCCCCTGACCTGAGAAGCAGGATCCTAAACCTAAACCACTATAGAACCCCACTGCCTTGCAGATGGAGACTCAGATATGAGACCAAAAAGCCAGGGAAAAAGCACTTCTGGGTTATTTTAAAATTTTGCCTCTCTCTCGTCCAATCGACTAGAGGGACTTGGCTCGGAGACAGGGTCCCCTGCCACTGACCTGACCCTCATGCCCTGGAACATCTCGGTGCTGGTGTGGAAGGGCAGCACGGTGGTGGCGCTGACGCCTGGACAGTCCAGCAGCCCCAGGGTCAGGCTCTCCATGAAGGCGAAGGCTGAGGCTTTGGATGTGCAGTAGTCGATGGCGCCGGGGATAGCGGAGAGTGCCAACACAGAGTTCAGACACACAATGTGGCCGTTCTGAAGCTCCAGCATCCGCGGCAAGAAGGCCTTGGTGGTCTGAGGGTGGATGGGGAGGTTAGTGTGCGGCAGACACAGCTTCCAACAGCCCCTCAACTTCCCCTCTTGGGGAGAACAGACTACCCTTGACACGAGCACCCCTCCAGCCACTGGATTTTCCTGCAATGGGGAGGTGATGGGGTGGAGGCTGAGGTCACTGACCCCCACATTTCAGAAAGTTCAGATGACTCCTGGAAAGCCTGTCATTCTTCTTGTCCAGCCACCCTCTAGACCCAAGCCCAAGCCCTGGTGAGCCTCCCCCCACTCCCGTATAGTCCCAGGCTCCCTGGAAGGGAAGACCATGTCATTGACATGCCCAGCGCCGGCTCTGGCTCAGGACAACCTTACCCAGAACTGGCCCAGGGTGTTGATGTGCTGGGACTTGAGAAGGGCATCATCATCGCTGTCCATCAGGCTCTTCCCATGGACCACGGCAGCGTTGTTCACCAGGATGGTGATGTCACCCACCTGTGGGCAAGAAGGGGCCACGGGGCCATTAGGGCAGCCAGCCCCAGTGGCCTGTCCCTGGAGAGGAAGGACCTGGCCCTGGGCAGCCACATCGCCTCTCTGAGCATCAGTCTTAATTTTTAAGATGGGGCTAATAACCATACGAGGGTTGCTCTGGGGATCAGAAATAATTTATGGCACATAATATACCTGTCACAGAGCACACCTATAATAAATGAGGTTATTGTGACATAAACATAGTTAACATTTGCTGTGTGCCAGATATCTATTGGGGTGGTTTCTGCTCTCTCAGACCTCACTGATACACTCAGTCTAACTAGATGTCTGGAGTCTGGGGGATTTTCCCAGACGACCATGAGACATTTGCACCCCACCTCCCACCCCACTACCCCAGGGTTTAGGACAGACACTCACGCGCTTAAACTTCCAAAGGGGACAACAGGTGATTTAGTCAATCTATGTCCCTAGTCCCTGCTCTCTGCAACACACACACACACACACACACACCTTGGACCAGCTTCACAGGAGAGTCCTCCGAGATGCCCTGCAAACAGCCATTCCACCATAAGCAAAGCTCTCTCCTAAGCCCCGTGAGACTGTCCCCTTTGGATGGGATTCCGACAGAGCTGAGGCCACCACCTCCCAGGCCGCTCACCTTCTCCCGCACAGCTTTGGCTGTCTGGTACACCTCCTCCCGGTTGCCCACATCACAGATGAAGTAGTGGCACTCGGTGCCCATCTGCCGAATCTCCTCGGTTGTCTCCTTCAGGCATTTTTCAGTCCGGCCCCACAGAACGATCTGGAAGGAGGACAGTGATCTGAATAGGTGGTCACTAAGGAAGCCATCAGAAATTCAGTAGGTAATTTGCCCCATGACTGCCATGATTCCATTTGAAAAGAGTGTGCAAAGTCACAATATGACTTTTTAAAGGGAGGTCGCCTACTCTGAAGGGAACCAAGAGTGTCTGAGCCCACTGATGCCCCACCGATGGATGCATGGTCTGCAAGTCTTCCCTTTTTAAAATTTATTGTACTTTTGACTGTGCTAGGTCTTCATTGCTGCATGCAGGCTTTGTCTAGTTGTGGTGAGCTCAGGCCACTTCCCATTGCAGTGCGGGGCTTCTCACTGCAGTGGCTTCTCTTGTTCCAGAGCATGGGCTCTAAGGTTCTTGGGCTTCTGCAGTTGCAGTACGTGGGCTTCAGTAGTTGCGGCTTCTGGGCTCTCAGGCACAGGCCCAATAGCTGTGGCCCACAGGCTTAGATGGGGCTTCCATGGTGGCTTAGATGGGGCTTCCATGGTGGCTTAGACGGTAAAGAATCTGTCTGCAGTGTGGGAGACTGGAGTTTGATCCCTGGGTCAGGAAGATCCCCTGGAGAAGAGAATGGAATGGCAAACCCACTCTAGTGTTCTCGCCTGCAAAATCCCACAGAGGAGCCTGGCGGGCTATAGTCCATAGGGTCACAACGAATTAGACATGACTGAGCAACTAGCACTTTCACTTTTCACAGGCTAAGTTGCTCTACAGCGTGTGGGATCTTCCCAGACCAGGGATGGAACCCGTTTCCCTTGCATTGGCAGGCAGATTCTTAACCACTAGACCACCAGGGAAATCCTTCACGAGGGACTTTCTTTCTCATGTATTCCTTCCAGGATGACATCTCCTGCCGGCCCCATTCCAGTAATCCTATCCAGTTAAATGTAGCAGCAGAGTTCTTCCTGTACAATGTTCCAGAACGCTTTCAGCTAGGAGCAAGCTGGTCTTCTCACCTGAGGTCTAGAGCCTGGTGGGTGAATGGACTGCAAGGTTCTGGCCGTATGGTGCCAGGAGACTAAGCAAGGCCTTCCCTTCTACCCAGCTGTGGTCCCAGGTGGAAGGAGGGCGGGGAAGACAGGCAGCCAAGAAAGAAACATGACCTCACTCCACAGGTAATAAACGTGGGACTCATTATGCCAAGCAGATGATCCTGGCAGGACCAAGCCATGAATTCTTTAAGGGAATTGGACAAATTTATGAATGGCTGGCCATAAAAGGCACAGAAGAAAGGGTGGGCTAATTCTCAACCTTGACCTACAGAAGAATGCCACTCCTTTCCATGACACGTCGTTGAGTCCAGAGAGGCCCTGGTTGGTAAAACAGGGCTGGGTGACAAGGAGCTAATAATCCCAAGATCCAGTGTAAGCAGCACAAAGGCAGAAAGGCTGGGGGCTGGAGAGAATCAGAGAAAGGAAGAGATAAAAGGCTCCTTGGGGATTAATCTAATGGGTTTCTATTTTTGTTTCTTCTCTTTAATATTATCAATGAAATTCCTCCTTTAAAAATAGAACCCAACACAGAAACCCCATGTGTGAAACCAGCAAAAGGAATAAATTACACGTCCAAATCCATGTTTTCTTACTTGAAAAGCCACACATGAGAGCAAAAAGGCTGAGCTGGAAAGGTGAACATTTTCAAGTGGGTGATGGATTAACTTGAGGCACACCAGACCAGAATCTATTTGCTCTGCAACTCGGTACGGAGGCAAGTCACACAGACAAGTAGTCATTGGTGATAACAGTTTATCAACTGTTTACCTTGAAATATCAGAACATTCACAATACCACACAGGGTGCAAAATGGCTGCAACTGGTGGGACACACAGATGTGTTGATGGCTCCCATGGATTTGACTTTTTTATTAGAGTTTTTTAAAAATATATATTTATTTATTTGGCTGTGCTGGGTCTTAGTTGTGGCATTTGAGAACTTTAGTTGCAGTGTGTGGGGTCTAGTTCGCTACTCAGGGATCGAACACAAGCCCCATGCATTGGAAGCATGGCGTCTTGGCCACTGGACCACCAGGGAAGTCCCCTTTATTAGAGTTTTTAAAACTTTTGAAATATTTCTTGAAGGAGAATAAAAGTATTCTTTCTACTCCTGCAACATCTCTGGGAAAGCCCAGTTTGAAAACCCCACCTTGTTCAACCACTTTATTTATTTTAATTGAAGTCTTGAAATACAGGAAGGGCTTTACGAGGGAGAATTCCATCAGCCACCCTCCACGATGACAAAAGTCCTCCAAGAGCAAATGGACTGCAATTAGACAGGCTCCAGGGGACATTTTCTTGTCTGTTGAACTAAAAATAGACTTCAAATATGCTCCTCCAGGAAAGGCTGGAGAGATTTCCTTCGTGAAGAAGAAAGAGATCAGCTGTTGAGTGTGTTCCGTCATCTTCCATCATGTCAGACCTCACTGCCGTCTTGCAGTCACTGTCATCCTAGTTTCTTCCCATCCTCCCTTGTCACCCCATCTGTCTGTCCATTCTTCCTTCCTCACATTCATCCATCCATCCACCTACCCACCCATCCTTTCTTCTTTCTACTAACCCCACGCCACCCCACTCCATCCATCCAATTTCTGAGCATGTCAGATTGAGGTGGAAGAAACCCTTGACCTCCTTTCTTTTGCCCTGGTCCCTGCCTAACGCCCTCCCACCTCCAGCTTGTCTGGGGAACAGGACCTGGGGGCTTGCACAGTTCCCTAGTGTCTGGCTTAGGACAAGAGCGGTACTTCTGGGACTCTGAGAACTTCTAGACTAGTTGGCAGGGCAAGAAAGCTCAAAGCAGGGACGCGTACGGGTTAGAAGGTGCAGGGGTCCAGACCCCTGGGAGCACAAGGAAACCAGCAGACAGAGAACCAGGGAGGCAGCACTGTCTGCATGGCTGGAAGGACACCCTGGAGAGGAAAACAGGGACTGGACTGAAGGCGGTGAAGCAAAGGCTGTGCCCCACTGTTTTCCGTGCATGGGGGACACACCCAGGTGGGATGCTGAGGTTTGGCCATTTCTTTTCAGGGGTCTGCTGAGGATGCCCCTGGTGGGTTGGGAGACTGGCCTCCTCATGTTCAGAGCCCCCATTTCTGACAGAGAGCTGGGAGGGGTTTACTTTCTGTCCTCCTCACCCCATCCCTCTGAGCCAGCAGCTCCCCGAGGGCCTAGATTCTGCCTTGTTCATTTCATATCTCAGTGTCCAGCAACACAAGTGCTATTTGTTGAGCGAATGAATGAAAGGTCAGGGCCGCAGGTAGGAAGGGCTGGAAGGTGGTTAAGTAGCCTCTCTGAGGCTGAGATGAGCCCAGCTCCCTTGATTGAGCTGTTTAGGGTCTCAGAAGCTTCTACCCACAGGCTACTTAGATGAAGAGTCAGCGAGACCTGGGGTTTCACTCAGGACCCCCCTGGACCAAGCTGCAAGGTGAGGCCCAGGCCAGTGTGTTGCCCCTTGCTACGTGTCCCTGTGCACGTCTAATTGAATGTGTCTCTCCCTGCATGGGTTGTGTGTGCAGCCTCTGCACTGCTAGGTGCTTCCTTGGGCCCATGGTGGATGCTCAGAGTTCCTGGGAAGCCAGGAACTCTTTAAAAATATATATTTTTTGTTTATGAACAAATTAAAAGAAGTCCAGATGGCAGTGGGGGCACCTGAGCTGCTGACTTGCTTACAAAGGAAGCCTGTGGACAGGAACGGGTGCAACCAGACTTCAAGCCTAGAGACCCTTCTCTCCCACCCACCTTAGGGCCCTCTTGGCCTAAAATCATTGGTCCCAACCTTCTTTGACAGCAATTCTGTCCAGGGCAAGTTGCTGTGGTGGGGATAGTGTGGGGCAGGAAATCCCATCCCCACAGGTAAGGCCAGGGCTGCAGAAGGCCCAGGGCAGAGAGGAAAGGGGACAGAGACCCTCCAAGCTGAATGATTGGTCAAGGTTTGATGGGCTGACCATCAGGCCATCAGGCTGGGCATGTTCCCATTTTAGGACCCAGGCGCATCTCCATGGTGATGGGGAAGCCAGGGCTGGTCACCCTGATGGAGACTTCAAGTAACTGAGCCACTGGGAGTGGGAAGGACGGGGGTTCCTCCTGGGCAGGTGCTGCCCAGTGGGCACACTGCAGCTGCTGTCCCTCCTCCTCCTCCAGCCCCCTGCTGGGACCCCTCTGGGACCCCAGAGTCACTGACCAGGAACCTGGCAGGTACAGGTAGGTGGCTGGCCCAGGCAGCTTCTCACCAGAGTCACCAGAGGTGACCCCAGACACCTAACAGGACAGGGGTCCCACCAGGTGCCAGAATGAGACCGAGGCCTGGGCAGGTAGGAGGTGTGAGAGGAGCGTGGGGTAAGCCGCCTGGGGGTGGGGCAGATTTATGAGCCCTGGGAACTCAACACGGCCTCCTCTTAATTAACTTCTAGGACAGAGAGCAGCTGGGGAGGGTCAGCGGCCCAGGATTTACTCCTAAGCCGGGTTTACAAAATAAGGGCTCAGAGAGGCTCGACACCTTCTGGCCTCCCCTCCCCTTGAGGCAAAAGGCTAGCTTCTGTCCTGGAGAGGAAGAGGGAAGCGAGTGAAGACCCCTGGCCTTCCAGGCCTCAGGGTCCCACCCTCTTCTCCCTCAACTCTGCCCTCACAGTGAGGCTGAAGCCCCCCAGCAGCCCCCAAAGCTGACGCTACCATGATCCATTTTTTATGGCCGAGAATACTTGTCCCAAGTCACACCCAGTGGGTGGTGGGGGCAGGATTTGAACCCAGAGCCTTTGTCCTCTGCAGATGCGCCCCTGAAACTCAAGGCACAGGGTTGGGGGAGGTTTCTGAGCTTTGAAAATTCTGCTCCCAAATCCCATGTGTCCTCATACCGGTGTTTCTTCCCACCCAGCCCTCAGCTTCATCTCCCTCGACGTCCACACCCCATGAGTCTGCTCACCAGGACTGCACAGAGGGCCTGCTGAGGGCTGGGTGCTGTGCCCTCAAGGGGGTTAACAGGGCAAATCAGACATGGTCCCTGTCTCAAGGAGACAGCTAGGAATTGAGAAAGCAGTTGGACACAAAGTGCCATGAGTGGGAAAAAGAATAAGCTGAGAACTTGATGCTAAGATATTGGCTTTTTTTTTTTTTAACCATTCTCAAGTAAAGTTTCTAATAAGTGGAAAGCAGATGTCCATGAGACTCTAGATGTTCTAATAAAAAGATTCAGGACTTCCCTGGTGGAGCAGTGGTTAAGAATCCACCTGCTAGTAGAGGGGACGATGGGTTCAAACCCTGGTCTGGGAAGACTCCACATGCCACAGGGCAACTAAGTCTGTGTGTCACAACTACTGACCCACATGTCTTAGAGCTGGTGTTCTGCAACAAGAGAAGCCACTACAATGAGAAGCCAGAGCATTGCAACTAGAGTGTAGCCCCCGTTCACCTCAACTAGAGAAACACCAATGCAGCAACAAAGACCCAGTACAACCAAAAAAAAAAAAACAACCAAGAGATCCATGTCAGTTTCTAATGTATTCATGAATTATAATAAAGATTACTATATATTTACATTTTAAAAAATAAAAGAGGGAACGTCATTTAAATTGAGGCATTTCTGAGGTTGTTGTATTATGCCCGTTGTTATCTAAGGCAACTGCAACTCAGAGAGGCTAAGCAAGTGATCTGAGGTCACACAGCAACCAACAGGACAGAGCTGGGATTTGAGCTGAGGTTTTTTACCACCATTCCCTGTCCCAGTAGGAGAAAAGCTATTTCTTCTCTTCATGTGGTCTCGTGGGGATTAAGCATGCAGAAACTGGCAGCCTCCGAGTGTTCAGCACATTCTCTATTTCCCATGGAGAAGAGCTGAGAAAGTCACAGCACTGCCCCTTGATACACTGTCTTCTGCAGCCAATAGAATGAAGAGAGTTCACACCATGGAAAAATGGTCAGGATTAAAGGCTGAAGAATTACCACCCATATAGGATAATCTCATCTCTAAAAAGTTCATAGCAAGTTGATGGATCAGGCTACATAGGAACAGGGGTGGTCTTGGGTAGGACCTTAGGTTTACTTCTTTGTGCTTGTCTATCTAATGCTTCTAAAAGACAAATATCATCATTTATGATCTTCAAAAAAGGAGGACAGAATAACAGCTTTCCCATACATCATTTCCAAAACAGGCCATTTCACACAAGTGACTCAGCACGGCTTGTCCAGCCTCTTCTGGGCTTCCGTCCAGTGTGAAGTGACTACTTGCATGTCTCTTCTCCCCACTGCTGAGTGAATACATGGGGCTACAGTGAACACCTCACACTCATTCATTCTGCACTGTCTGCTGTCTCTCCATTTCACATCTGCGTATGATCTCTCGGAGGGGAAGGAACTAAATCTCACCCATCCTGAGTTCCCTGAGACCCTACCTAGTGTGCAGCACAGACTGTTTTAAATGCCAAGGCTACTTGTGAAATCCTATTCATCCTGCAGAACCCTGATTGAATGGCCCCTCAAATCTGAAGTTCCCTGGCTCTCTTTCCATCATCCCTACAACAATAACAACACCACTATACACTGGCTAACATCTACTGAGCATTTTTCATGAGCCAGATACTGTGCTGAGTACATCCAAATGTTTCCTCCTTTCATTCCCATAATCCCACCTGTAGGTAGGATTTCTCTCCCCTTTCTACAGGTGAAGTGAAGACAGGTAAAATTACTTGCCCAAGGTTATATTACTTATAAAACAGTGGCATAGTTGACTCAGAACTCATGTTCCTGATGTTTTCAAACTGTGGTGCTGGAGAAGCTTTTTGAGAGTCGCTTGGAAAGTAAGGAGATCAAACCAGTCAATCTTAAAGGAAATCAACCTTGAATATTCATTAGAAGGCCTGATGCTAAAGCTCTAATATTTTGGCCACCTGATGCGAAGAGCCAGCTCATTGGAAAAGACTCTGATGTTGGGAAAGATTGAGGGTGGGAGGAGAAGGGGGCAACAGAGGATGAGATGATTAGACAGAATCACTGACTCAATGGACATGAATTTGAAAAAAAAAATCCAGGAGCTAGCGAAGGACAGGGAAGCCTGGCATGCTGCAGTCTATGGGGCTACAAAAAGTCAGACAAAACTTAGCAGCTGAACAACAGCAAAGCGCACAGATGACAGTGCGCTGGGCCTATCTGTGAACACCCTGCCTGCCCTACGAGCTTGAGAAGTCCTCCGGGGAGTCCTTAATCAGCATCCAGCATGGGCCAGGTACAGAGTAAAAACCAAGGGCTGTCACGTGACACTGGCCCCAGGAGGGCTCGAGAAAAATCTGCTGACCAGAGAACAGTGAGTGCCTCTCCTCCACCCAGGGCTCACAGGAATGCCTGGCCTTGGCGTTCATAGCTGGAGTTCAGCTGAGGCACATGGTCCCACCAGAGATGTGAGCTGGGTGGTCTCCGTGTGGCTCCCAGGAGGAGCATCTGTTTATAAATGGCAGCCCCGGAAAGATCCAAGTCCCTGGGCAGGTCTTTGGCAGACCTGCTTGTGTCCCATGGGCCCCGGGTTTTGGAGCAAAGCAGTGCTGAGCTGGCTTCTCAGAAGGAAAGAAAAGACCCATCGGAGACCCCAAAGCGTGGCAGGGTGGGTAGGGGTGGGAAGGTCACAATGTGAAGAGTACACAGCTCTCCTCCAAACTCAGCACTTCCAGCAGGAGAATGTGAACAGAAATCCACCCTGTGGCCAAATGAGAAGAAGCGAGCAGCAAAACTGAGTGTGTGATGCAGAGCAGGGCACCAGCATGGAGCGGCTGAGTGGACATGCCTGCGGGCTGGCAGGTAGTATTAGAAACACTGACACACACTCCCAGTAAGTACGTATATAGAGCAAGTTACATTCTGAGTTTTCTGCTCTTTCATATACCTCTCTATTTCCAAATATAGACCTCTCTGGTTTGTTTTTTTTTTTTAATTTAAAATTTATATCTCATTTATTTATTTTTTGGCCACATGGCACGCAAGATCTTAGTTCCCAACCAGGGGTCGAACTTGTGCCCCCTGCCATGGAAGCGCAAAGTCCTAACCGCTGGATCACCAAGGAAGTCCTGAGACCTCTTTCTTGGGTAGAGGAGCCTAGAACATGGGCTCAGGAGCAAGAGAGCCTGGGTTCAGTTGTCTGATCTACCACCTACACAAACCTGGAAAACCCACTTAACTTCTCTATAAATTAAAGTTGTAAAGCATCCACTTGGAAAGGTGGTTGGGAAGATGATGGAAGGACTTGATAAATTCTGGCTATTATTTTTGTCATTGTTATTGTTCAGTCACTAAATCGTGTCCAACTCTTTTTGATGCCATGGATTGCAGCAGGCCGGAGGGCTCCCCTGTCCTCCACGATCTTCTGTAGTTTGCTCAGATTTCTATTCAATGAGTCAGTTATGCTATCTAACCATCTCATCCTCTGTGTCCCCTTCTCCTTTCTTCTTATTATTATTACTACTATTATTATTAACCCAGGAGCAGAAATAGATTCTCCTTGCTCCCAGAAGTTTCCTTTATCCTCCTCAAAGTTCTTTTCTGGTGGCTCAGATGGCAAAGAATCTGCCTGCAGTGGAGGAGACCAGGGTTCAATCCCTGGGTAGAGAACATCCCCTGGAGAATGGAATGGCACCTTATTCCAGTATTCTTGCCTGGAAAATTCCATGGGTGGAGGAGCCTAGCCGACTACAGTCCATGAGGCTGCAAAGAGTTGGACACAACTGAGTACATGAGCAATGCATCCTCCAGGAAACTGGAGTCATGGGGTGATGGATACCTTTGTTATTGCTGTTCAGTTGCTCATTCATGTCTGACTCTTTGCGACCCCATGGACTACAGTACACCAGGCTTTCCTGTCCTTCGCCATCTCCCAGAGTTTGCTCAAACTCATGTCTATTGAGTCGGTGATGCCATCCAACCATCTCATCCTCTGTCATCCCCTTTTCCTCCTACTCTCAATCTTTCCCAGCATCAGGGTCTTTTCCAATGAGTCAGGTCTTCAGGTAGCCAAAGTACTGGAGCTTCAGCTTTAGCATCAGTCCTTCCAATGAATATTCAGGACTAATTTCCTTTAGGATTGATTGGTTTGATCTCTTTGCTGTCCAGGGGACTCTCAAGGGTCTTCTCCAATACCACAGTTCAAAAACATAAATTCTTCAGCTTTTTTTATTGTCCAGCTCTCACATCCATACAAGACTACTGGAAAAACCATAGTTTTGACTATATGGACCTCTGTAGGCAAAGTAACGTCTGTTTTTTAGTATGCTCTCTATATTCATCATTGCTTTTCTTTCAAGGAGCAAGCGTCTTTTAATTTTATGGCTGCAGTCACTGTCCACTGTGATTTTGGAGCCCAAGAAAATAGTCTGTCAATGTTTTCACTGTTTCCCCATCTATTTGCCATGAAGTGATGGGACCGGATGCCATGATCCTAGTTTTTGAATGTTGAGTTTTAAGCCAGCTTTTTCACTCTCTTCTATCACCTTCACCAATAGGCTTGTTAATTCCTCTTCACTTCCACCACCTAGAAGGGTGGTGTCATCTGCATATCTTGAGATTGTTGATATTTCTCCCTTCAAACTTGATTCCAGCTTGTGCTTCATCCAGCCCAGCATCTTGCATGATGTACTCTACATATAAGTTAAATAAGCAGGGTGACAATACACAGCCTTGACATACTCCTTTCCCAATTTGCAACTAGTCCATTGTTCCATGTAAGGTTCTAAATGTTGCTTCTTGACCTGCATACAGGTTTTGCTGGAGGCAGGTAAGGTGGTCTGGTATTCCTATCTCTTTTAAGAATTTTCCACAGTTTGTTGTGATCCACACAGTCAAAGTGTAATCATTGAAGCAGAAATGGATGTTTTTCTGGAATTCTCTTGCTTTTTCTATGATCCAAGGGATGTCGGTAATTTTATCTTTGGTTCCTCTGCCTTTTCTAAATCAAGCTTGAACATCTGGAAGTTCTTGGTTCACATACTGTTGAAGCCTAGCTTAAAGGATTTTGAGCATTACTGTGTTAGCTTGTGAAATGAGTGCAATTGTGTGGTAGTTGGAACATACTTTGGCATTGCCCTTCTTTGGAACTGGAATGAAAACTGACCTTTTCAGTCCTATGGCCACCTTTTCTACACCTGAGTTTTCCAAATTTGCTGGCATATTGAGTACAGCACTTGAACAGCATCATCTCTTAGGATTTGAAATAGCTCAACTGGAATTCCATCACCTCCACTAGCTTTGTTCATAGTGATGCTTCCTAAGGCTCACTTGACTTCACATTCCAGGATGTCTGGCTCTAGGTGAGTGATCACACCATCGTGGTTATCTGGGTCATGAAGATCTTTCTTTTATAGTTCTGTGTATTTCTTGCCACCTCTTCCTAATATCTTCTGCTTCTGTTAGGTCCATATAGTTTCTGTCCTTTATTGTGCCCATCTTTGCTTGAAAAGTTCCCTTGGTATCTCTAACTTTCTTAAAGAGATCTCTAGTCTCTCCCATTCTATTGTTTCCCTCTATTTCTTTGCATTGATCACTGAGGAAGGTTTTCTTATCTCTCTTTGCTATTCTCTGGAACTCTCCATTCAGATGGGTATATCTTTCCTTTTCTCCTTTGCCTTTAGCGTCTCTTCTTTTCTCAGCTATTTGTAAGGCCTCCTCAGACAACCATTTTGCCTTTGGCCTTTCTTTTTCTTGGGGATGGTCTTGATCACTGCCTCCTGTACAATGTTACGAACCTCCGTCCATAGTTCTTCAGGCACTCTATCAGATCTAATCCCTTGAATCTATTTGTCACTTTCACTGTACAATCATAAGGGATTTGATTTAGGTCATACTTGAATGGCCTAGTGGTTTTCCCTATGTTTTTCAACTTAAGTCTGAATTTTCCAATAATAATAATAATGGTGGATGCCTAGAAGACTCCAACTGGGGCTTCTTTGCCTCTTTGCCTCACCTGTGGACACAGCCTTGACCAGGGCTGAATCCCCAAATCTTAGAAAGTGCCCATTCCCATCCTTCCATCAGACTTAGAGGACTCTCCTGAGTCCACACCCCTGACCAAGGCCTAGGAAGGAGGAGACCAGGATGAAAAGTATCCAGCTGCAAAGCAGGCCGCAGGTCATCTGTTAGGAGGATTTCTTGAGAGGAGAGGTTTTCAAGCTCAGCTCTAGGGCCCCTGGGGGTTCTAGTGAGGAGCTTCAGGGGTTGCTGATGGGTGGGGAGCTTGATAGACAGAGTTCCAAACCACCCACCCATCCTCTGCCCTGCATTGCCGTGGCACTTTCATTAGGCTTCCATAATAGCCATTTCCACAAAGATTCTGTTACCAAAAATAAGAGAATTTGAATGTTACCACTCTGGATTATAGCCTTTTGCTCCCAGGATGGACTTTTTTTTTTTTCACTAGAAATGAACCCAGGTTGGAAGCCTCTAGCTCTCCCTTACTGGGACAGCCAGCCTGCCACTCCTGCTTCCCCAACAAGCCAGCAGCCTTTCTTCTTCCAAAAGGCAACCGTTCAAAATTGACAATGGAGATTGGGTAGCGCTTCCAGGTGTCTCCTTCCTGGATTTCAAATTAATTAAATAATCTATTTTTGGTCACACCCTGAGGCATGTGCAACTTCCTGACCAGGGATTGAACCAGTGCCTCCTATATTGGAAGAGAGGAGTCTTAACCACTGGACCGCCAGGAAGGTCCCGGTTTCTGGACTTTCTTTCTGCCATTCCTCCTGGGAGCCCTGTTTGCAGACTCTACAAGCACTGAGTGCACCCTGCTCTTTAAGAGGCCTCGGGTTCATTACCTGTGTCCCACTGTTGACCTGTGACCTTTGCAGGTCACCACTGGGCCTCTCTCTTAGGGACTTAGGCCAGAGCCTGCCTTCCCCTCCCGCTCCAGCACCGCTGAGCTCCCAGAGCAGGCCTCCCACGGAGCTGCGCGTGGTCGGATCGCACAGGCTTGTCCCCTGCCCGGGCCTGCCGAGAATGTTCTGGCTACTGCTGGCTCAGCTGTTGGAGAGGATTGTTTTGATGCTCCTCACATTAGATCGCCCAGCGGTGTCCTCCTCCCATAAGTCGCTGACCACAGCCTGGAGCCAGGCAGAGACTTCCTCCCGGCCGCGGTCCAGCCTGGAACGGGTCCCTTGGGAGGCACAGGGATGACCACGAGGGCTTGCGCCAAGCTCAACACCTGCCACAGTCTCTCACCTCGCCCTCTGACAGCTCTGGCGGGGGAGGGGGTATCGTACACATTTCGGCCAGGAGAAAACCGAGGCACAGGGTTACAAGACCGGCTGTGCGATATATCCAAAGTTACTCAGCTGGTAGGAAGCTGAGCTAGAACTCCAGCCTACATGCCCCATCCTGAGCCCTCCTCCTCTGTCCTTCACATGCAGGTGTGAAGGTACCCCCTAAAAAGATGGGTCCAGTCACTGCACAGTGGTCACCGAGCACATTCAAGGGGCAAGGACTGGACAATGGGGAAAGAAGGAAAGATGCTGCCTTGTCCTAGTACAATGCCTGGCCTTGCTGACCGAGTACTTGGTGAATGATGACAGTGATGATCCTCGCCCTGCTGTAAAGACACTGGGGGTCTTTAGAGGCTGAGATGGGAGAAGGGGACAGGAGCTGCTCCCCTGAGCATGGTGCCCAGGGCTGGTTGTTGGGAGCATCCTTGCTTCTGTCGCCTCCTTCCCTGCTGCCACTCTAGGCTGAGCACCATCATCCCTCACCTGGATCACAGCCATGGCCCATAGAGGTCTCTCAGCTTTGACCTTTGCCCCAGTGCTCCCACCCCTGCCTCAGTCTATCTCAACACAGCGGCCAGAGAGATCCTTCCAGAACTGTCAGACCCTGTCACTCTGCTCACAACTCCCAGTGGCTCCCCATCTCACCCAGAGTGAAATCTACAGTATTCACTATAGAACACTAGTTCACTAGTTTCACTGTAGTGAAATCTAGAGTGACCACAAGTCTCTCCTGCTCTGATGTGCCCCCACCTCTCTGTCCTCGGCTCTTTCCCTCTCAGGGCTGACTGGTCTCTACCACGTTGGTCTCCACCATGTGGGTCTCCTTGCCTGCATGACCACCCAGCCCGCTTCTACCCCAGGGCCTTTGCACCAGCTGTTCTCTGTCCTCTTCGCCCAAGTAGCCCTCTTCTCATGCCCTCTCTTCTTACAGATTCTGCTCAAACATCTCTTTACATGAGGGACCTTCATGTAAAGTCCTCCTGATCCCCAAAGACTCGCTCCCCAACACTACCTCTGCTTTTTAAAAATAGTTTTTTATTCATAGTCTTTATTTCTTAGAGCCTTGAGATTTCCTACACACTCCTGCCTCCACATATGGATAGCCTCCTCCACCATCAACATTACTCACCAGAAGAGTACCTGCATTACAGTTGATGAACGCACACTGACACATTATTATCACCCAAAGACCATAGTTTACAGTAAGGTTCACTCTTGCTGTTGTATTTTCTGAGTTTTGGCAAATATATAATGACATGTATCCACCATTGTAGTATCAGAGAGTGTAGCTTTGCTGCCCTAAAAATCCTCCAGGGTTTCCTATCTTTCCCCCCAACCCCTGGCACCACTGATCTTTTTACTGTTTCTATAGTTTGGCCTTTTCCAGAATGGGATATAGCTAGAATCATCTAGGATGTAGCCCTTTCAGACTGACCTCTTTCACTTAGTAATATGCACTTGTGGTTCCTCCGTGTCTTTTCACAGCTTGATGGTTTATTTCTTTTTGATGGTTCATTTCTTTTCAGCACTGAATAATATGCCCCTGTCTGAAGGCCCCACAGTTTATTTACTCATTCACCTACTGAAGGACTTCTTGGTTGCAAGGTTTGGCAATTAGGAATAAAGCTGCTATAAATATCCCTTGTGTATGTCCCCGCTTTTTAACTTCCCAGATCTCTTCTTTCTCAGTCCCTGAGAAACATGCCTCCACGTTGAAGACCTCATGTCCCTGAGGACAGAGGGCGCCCTTGTCAAAACCCAACACGGCCACCTGCCAAGAGCTACAGCTCAGAAACCAAGTGTGACAACTCAGTTAAGTTCCATTTCATCCCTGAGTGTGATTCTTGTGAACCTTTCTGGTTCTGAGACCACTGGGAAAATCCTCCAGGGAAACCATCTCTAAGACTGACTCTATGGGAAAGCCGAGTAACATCTCACTTCCAGCCAGAAACCCAAGGGCTGTGCCTCCCCACTGTCTGCCCTCGGCCCACACGTGGCAAAACTCAGAGTGGGTGGGGAAACTCAGGCCAGAATCACTGGCGGAAGCCCCATGACCACGTCCCAGTTCCTCCACTTGGACTTCCTGATGGTGAATGCCAGGTGACCTTGGGGGCGCTGCCAAGAAGGGGAGAAGAGGGGCAGCATTTGCAGACCACTCTCCAACCCAGTGTATGTCTTCAGTATTACCATCCTGAGAAATGGGGCCATACTTCCAGTGCTCAGGCAGGCTGAGTAACCCTTGCAGGCTGTGCCGCCAGAAGTTTCAAGGCAACACTTGGGCCTGAACTCTGAAGCCAAGCTTTTTCACTACTCCCTGTCCTGCCTCATTCACTTATTTGTTCTTTGACTCACTCATTTGAGGCATAGTTATTGGATGCCAGGCATTGTTGGAGGCTCCGGGGTACAGTAGGATAGAAATTCACTCCACTCTCCTGGTGTTTGCTTTCAGGTGTGTATGGGGAACAAGGGGACTAAGAGACAATCAATGATGGGCCATACAATATATAAAGGTGGCCAAAAGTGAAGGAAAGGAACAGGAAGCTTTGTAGCGGGGGTGAATAGAGTCATCATGCAGCAGGAGTGATATTTAGCCAGCCATGGGGACAGGGAGGGGCTTCCCAGGTGGCTCAGTGGTAAAGAACCTGCCTGCCAATGCAGGAGACATCAGAGACAGGGGTTTAATTCTTGGGTATGGAAGATACATGGCAACCCACTCCCATATTGCCCGTATTATCTCATGGACAGAGGAGTCTGGCAGGCTACAGTCCATAGGGTCTCAAAAGAGTTGGACACAACTGAAAGTAACTTAGCATGCATGCAGGTATGGGGACAGGGAGAGCCTGTCTGATAAGCTAACATCTGGGCAGAGACTCAAAGGAAGTGAATGAAGAGGCCATGCAGATATCTGGGGAAGGAGCATTCCAGGCAGCGGGAAGAGCCAGTGCAAAGGCCCTGGGGTAGGAATAAGCTTGATGTGTTCAAGGGACAGCAAGGGGGCCAAGTGGAAGAGCTGAGTGGGAGACATGGCTTCCTAGTGAGGTCGTTAAGTCCTTCAGAGGGTTGTGCACAGAGAATGGACAGCTCCATCTGGACTCTTGAACAAGTTTCCACTGCAACACTGGGGGTTTGGAATGGGGTCGAGAACCAGGGCAGTGACCACAGCCACGAGATGGATGGAGGGGAACCAGCCGAGGGGAGGGGGTGTGTGCTTAGGTGAAGGTGATGGAGGAGGATTCAGCAAGACTGCAGGTTTGGGCTGCCAGGAGAAGAGGGGTGCCCAGAGGACCCTAAAGGGCTTGACCTGAAAAAATGGAAGGGCAGGGTTGCCATGAATTGAGACCCCACGCCTCCCTCTCCTGGGAAGGCCGGCTTTGGCAAGTCCCAGGTTCGGAGGAGGAAAAGAAAGATCCCCAGGTTCCTTCCGCTTCCAAAACACCCAGCTTAAGGAGGGGGAGGAGGGGGCGGTGACGCAGGAAACAGTTCCAGGTGGCCAGGCTCCTCAGGAAGAGGGTGTCTGGGGCGGGCCACGCAGGCCAGCTACCCACCTAGCGTGCCCGGGTAAACACGCCAGTTTCCAATAACAAAGTGGTGGGCCACCCCAGCCCGCTCCGCGCGCAGGGAGGCGGTCCGTGCTCACATGATGGAGTGAGGGGGTGACAGGAGGAGCCGCCGGGGAGGGGGAAACCTCAACGAATCTGGCAGGAGGCTCCAGGAAGTCCTTCTGAAAGTGGGCCCGGAGCCGGGCGGAGGGTGGGGCCCGCGGGGGTCCCGCGAGGGGGTGGGTGGGGCAGGGCTGCAGTCCTCCTAGGTGGGGATCGGGCTGGGCTCCCAGCAGGCGGACGGGGAAGGGGTGGAAAGGAGAAGGGGTGGAAAGAAGGGAAGGGGCTGGGAGGTAGATGGGATGTGAGGAGGGGCTTCGCAGGTCGGGGCTTGGGAGGGCTAGAAGGGGCGTCCCGTTGGGATGGTGTTGGGGATACAGAAGGGGCAGGGGACAGTGGGGAAGAGAGTCGGGTTGGGGTCGAGGCGTGGATGGGGAGGGGGCGGGCGACAGTCGGGACGTGGACGGGATGGGGCCAGGGCGGAGGGGGAGGGGCCAGGTTGGGGTCGCACGCGGTGGGGGCGGGGTAAGGAAAAGGTCCCCTCCCGCTCCAGGGACCGCCCGCGCTTCCTCCCTCCGGCAGAGCGGTAAACAAACGCCGTGATGTCACCCGCGCCGCTGACCTGCGGCTGAACCCGGAGCTGTAAATGAGATGCAAGGTGCCAGCAGCCTCCGGGCCGCGCGGCCTGCGAGCCACACACGCTCCTCCGCGCCGGCCCGAGGTTCTCCCAGCTGCACACACGGACAGGATGCTGCAAACGCCACCAGACATTGCAACACGCAGCCAGTCTGCTGGCCGCGGCGTGAACCTTCCCGCCGCCTCCTCCGCCGCCCCCCGGCAGGCACCGGCCCAGCTGGAGCGCGGCCTCCCTCCTCCGGAGCACGCCTGGGGGGCTGGCAGCTTCCACTCATGTGGGCTCAGCTCTCCACTAGGCAGCTAGGCACCCCATCGTCTGCCTCCCCAGGGGGCTTCCAGACCCGAGAGCTGGGCCTCGACTTTGGGCTTTCTGCCCAACAGGTTGGAAGTGCCTGCCTTTGCTCTCGGCTCTCTGGGAAGCTCATTCCTTTTACGCGAGGCCGGGGGCGCTGGAGGCCCCTTTTCCAGGTGGAAGCCCATGCCCAAGTGTCCCCTGGCTGCCCACCAGCTTCTCCCTCACTCTACAGGGCAGGGGGCCACCCTTTCGGCCCTGGACTGCCTACCCTTTGCAGCCCCCGGCTCTTAACTGCCCTTGGGGATGGAAATCCGCCTGGCTGGGGCCAGGAAAGCCAGTACTCTGTTCTGGAGTTGATTTGCTGTGTGACTTTGGAATGAGTCACTTGGCATCTCTGGGCTTCACCAAATCCCACTGGGGAAGTGGGGAGGTTTGAAACCCGCCTCCCTCTGCTAGTGTGGGGAAGGTCAAAAGTGCAAGAAACCCTCACCAGGCTGCCAGGGCTGGTGAGAAGCCTCAGGTGCAGGGGCCTGGCCTGTTGAGAAGGTAGAGCTGCTCAGAGAAATCGGGGCCAGCCCTCTCTGCTCCCAAACTCAGGCTTCTGCCTTCACTGTGAGAAGCTGGGGCTGTGGGGACATACTGGTAAACAGTTTACGGGGCCTAAGGAGCCCGCACACTGGCTCCCCTACGTGGACCCCATTAACTCAAGTCCTTTAAGAAGTTGGGAGAGCCTAAAATGACCGTAGATCTTTCAAAAGCATCCCAAGAACCCAGCTCATGACGCCAGAGCCCATTCTAGCTTCTCTTTTACTGAAGTTAATATTTGGGCTTCCCTGGTGCCTCAGCTGGTAAAGAACCCACCTGCAATGCGGGTAGACCTGGGTTCGATCCCTGTGTTGGGAAGATCCCCTGGAGAAGGGAATGGCTACTCACTCTAGCATTCTGGTCTGCAGAATTTCATGGACTTAATAGCTAAATCCCTGTCTCTCGCATCACCCTGTTTTGTCTTTCCAGCATTTTGTCACTATCTGAAAGTTTAATAGTTATTTGCTTGCTTGCTTTGTCTGTCCCCCTCCCCCAATGCACACTCGACAATGTAGGCTCACCATGCACTCGCCCGCACCTGGCTTGGTCATCAGGTACCTGGTGAATATGTGAGTGAATGAATGAAATCATCTTGCCTCACGTGTGATATGGGCACTGACATCCCTGCAAGGGACCTTGGGAGGAATAAAGTTGACAGCCCAGGAGGTATGGCTATCATGAGGACCAGTCACACCACTTGTTGGGCCTGAGAAAAAAAGGTAAATGTGTGGTTGTCAGGTGAAAAAATTATTGAAAAATTATTGAGAATTTCAAGATGGTGACAGCAGGGCACTGACAAGTCCAGGGCCCTTGTGAGCCAGGGGTCATGTGTGACAGCTAGGGTCACACACTCAGGAATCCAGACACGGTGTTCATACATAGGCAGGGAGTGGGGAGGTGGGGGGACCGAATGCCAAGTCTTGGGCTTTCCACACCTTCACTGGGCTGCAGGAAACTCAATCCAATAGTTCCTCCTTGTTGCAGAATGGATGACACCTCCCACACAGACAGCTGACAATAGCTAGCTAATTGAGTGGTTGTCTGTGCTTCCAATGGAAAAGCAAAAGCAGGCAATACAGAGGCATGTAGGATTTAGGGGCAACGGTAAGCATGTAATGGTCATTGCCCTGGTTAGCATTTAGTCAGGAGCTTCTCTAAAGTGCTACAGTGAGGCCCACAATCCAAAAAGCTCTAAAATCCTTTATCCCCCCTTAATTAGACCCATACATTTAGGCAAGTCCTCAAGGGGCTGCGGACCGGAGCTGCTGGCCCACTTTAGAGATAAGGCACCAAGGTCCTGGCAATATCAAGGGTATGGCCAGGAAATGGCTGAGCTGGGACCCTGGCATCACTTCTGGGAGCTGCTAGTGAAGGTGAGAATACACCTGTTGTTTGGGGTAGAGAATGACGGCCTTTTTATGGGGGCAACTCTTTCAGCATCCCCTTTCTGACCCCAACCTGAAGCCTAGAAGCCCTTAAGCTGGTGTGTCCCAGGGAAGCCTCTAGCTAATTAAGCATTATTTATGGACTGGCCTCCTGAAGACAAGCTTTAAATTACTTGCAGGCTGTGCCAAGGTAACTGTCTATCCTATTGGCTATTAATTAGGAATCAGTTTAATCTCTGCTGGACGAAGGTCAAACACTATGGAGTTGACCCGGCTGGCTGGCGTCGCACTATCAGACTGAGGATCTGGGCCTGGAGGGCTGGGGGACTCAGGGGAAGTGGCAGGACATTGCAACGGGAAATGACCTGGTCAGCACATCCTGCAAAGGCCAGGATGCTGACAGCAAAGCCACGTGGGCCTCGGCCCAGGAAGCCAGGCAAGGTGGGGCTTCCCTTTAGTGCCAGCCCTGCAGAAAGTGGATTTCAGTGGTCCTCAGAGAGTGCCCCAGCCCTCCAACAGCAGAGAATTCTGCTGGAAATTCAGGCTTCCCTCACCTGCCTGGTCATGCAACCTGTAGAAACACTTCTGTAGCTCCCTAATGCTCTTCTGGGGCCTCCCAGGTGGGTGGATCACTGGTAAAGAATCCACCTACAAGGCAGGAGATATGGGTTTGACCCCTGGGTCGGAAAGATCCCCTGGAGAAGAAAATGGCAACCCATTCCAATATCCTGGCCTGGAAAATCCCATGGACAGAGGAGCCTGGCGGGCTACAGTCCACGGGGTTGCAAAAGAGTCAGACACGACTTAGCAACTAAACAACAACAGTGCTCTTCTAATCAAGTCCCGATTCCAGCCCATGGCCACCAGGCTCTATGAGCTCTGCCAGGCCAGACTCTCTTATCTCCCGCTTTCCAGACATGCTCATCCCCTCTGCCCTTCCATGGCCTCCACCTCAGTCTTGATGCCTCACTTCAGACCCTGCTCCTAGCCATTGCCAGCCTTCCTTCCCCAGAAGCCAGACTGCTTGGATACAGATCTCATGACTGTGTGTGCTGTTAAGCAAGTATTTAACTTCTGTGAGGCTTTGTTTTCTCGTTTTTAAAATAGGGACACAGGACTTCCCTGGTGGTCCGGTGACTAAGACTCCTGATGCAGGGGGCCTGGGTTCCACCTCTGGTCAGGGAACTAGATCCCACATGCCGCAAGTAAGAGTTTTTACGCCACAACTGAAGACGTTGAGTGCTGCAACGAGGACCTGGCACAGCCAAATACATAAATATTTTTTTAATTAAAAAAAATAAAATAGGGACATAGTTCCTCCCTCACTGAGTTGTTCTGAGGAGCAAATCAGATTGTTCCTGTAAACAACTTAATGTGTTGTTGTTGTTTAGTTGCTAAGTTATGTCCAACTCTTTGCCACCCCATGGACTGTAGCCCCGCCAGGCTCCTCTGTCCATGGGATTTCCCAGGCAAGAATATTGGAGTGGGTTGTAGTTTCTTTCTCCAGGGGATCTTCCCAATCTAGCGATAGGCCAGTGGGTTCTTTACCATCTGAGCCACCAGGGAAGCTCCACTTAGTGTGTAGGAAGAGTTTTATTAACAATGGCAAAGACTGATTGGAAACCCCTCCCTTTGCTCAGAGCTGCATCTCACTCCATCCAAGTGTCTGTCGTGCCTCAGTGTCACTGAGAGCCACGGGTCCGTTCTCCCAGCTAGTCAGAAGAGGGACCTGTGCTTTTCCCCTGCAATGCCCACCCAGTCCCTGTGACCTAGGAGAGCCCCTTGCACACCCTTCCCCACTGTCAGATCCACCCCCATAGAAGCCTTCCAGGATGACCCACAGTTTTCTTTTCTGTGGAGCAGCTGCTAACCCAGCGTGGGGTCAGTTCAGATCCCCTGTTGCCATTTTGTTCTCCAAGGACAAATCCCACAAATGACACTCTACTGCCCTAGCCACACTGCCAGCCTCTCTGTGTGCCTGGTGAGGGTGGATGGCACCTGGAAAAGAAGTTTGCATTCAGCAGGTATTCGGGGCATATCCAGCCAGTGTTTTCTGAGCCTCTGACTGGCAACAGTCTCCTGGGAGGTTGGGACTAGCACTGTCATATAATAGATGAGAAAACCAGGGCTCAGAGAGTGTAGCCAGCAGAATAATGGCTTCCTCCAGGACGTCTAAGGCTTCCCAGGTGGCTCAGTGGTAAAGAATCTGCCTGCCAATGCAGGCGACGCAGGAGATGCAAGTTCAATCCCTGGGTCGGGAAGACGCCCTTGGGGAGAAAATGGCAACCCATGCCAGTATTCTTCCCTGGGAAATTCCATGAACAGAGAAGCCTAGTGGGCTAGTCCATAGGGTCGCAAAATAGTTGGACATGACTGAGCAACTGAGCACACCGAGATTTGTTTTTCAGTCACTCAATTGTGTCTGACTCTTTGGGATCCCATGAACTATAGCCTGTCAGGCTCTTCTGTCCATGGAATTCTCCAAGCAAGAATACTAGAATGGGTTGCAATTTCCTTCTGCAGGGGATCTTCCGGACCCAGGGGTTGAACCCACATTTCCTGCGTTGGCAGGTGGATTCTTTTACCATTGAGCCACCAGGGAAGCCCTGAGCATACCAGGATGCCCATATCCTAAACCCCAGCACCTGGGACTATGCTAATTTACACAGGACAGGGAGATTTAAGGTTGCAGATGGAATTAAATATGCTAATCAACTGACTTTAAAATAGAAAAACTGTCCTGGATTTTCCAGGTGAGGTCAGTGTAATAACAAGGGGCCTGAGAAGTGGCAGAAAGAGACAGAAGAGAGAGGGAGATGTGACCATGGAAGCCGGGTTAGGGTGATGCAATCTTGATGCCTTTGAAGGTGCTGGAAGAGGCCATGAGCCAAGGAATGTGGGCAGCTTCTAGAAGCTGGAAGATGAGAGAACATGGATTCTTCACTCCAGCCTCCAGAAGGCACATAGCCCTGACACCTTGATTTTAGCCCTTGAGACCACTCTTGGACTCCTGACCTCCAAAACTGCGAGAGAACGAACGTGATTTTTAAGCCGCTGAGTGTATGGTTTGTTTAGCACAGCAGCGGGAAGCTCAGGCAGAGAGGTAGAGAGCCGGAGAGCTGGGTCTGAAACCGGAGTTTGTCTCCAAAGTCTGTGGGCTTCCAGTGGCACGGCACCCCCTCCCTCATGCTAACCTGTCAGCATCACTTAAAACAAGCCCTCTATTGGACTTCCCTGGTGGCTGGGAAATCCCATGGGCAGAGAAGCCTGGTGGGCTAGTCCACTGGGTGGTAAAAGAGTGGGACATGACTGGCGGCTCAGTGGTCAAGAATCTGCCGTGCAGTAGGGGACACGGGTTCAATCCCTTTTCTGGGAAGATTTCACATGCAGCTGCGACGAAGACCCAATACAGCTAAATAAATAAATATTTTAAAAAACAACAGCAACAACAACCCTCTGTCATAAAGATATGCCACAGAGGCTTTTGTAGAGGGTGCACGAGACAGGTTGCAAGGAATAGTCAAACAGGAGCCACAGCCTCATCTTCACGACCAGGACTTTTCATATAGTATCTCATTGAAATCTCCTTTTATAAATGAGGAAACTAAGGCTCAGAGAGGTCTAATAACTTGCCTAGGGCCACTCAGCAAGTGAGTGGAAGAGCATGCATATGAATTTTGGTTTGTTGACTCCTGAGCTCAAAATCTGAATCACAACTGTATACCAGCTCCTTAAAAAAGAAATAAAGCTAAACTTAGGTGCACACACACATGCACTCATGCACACACACATACACACACATACCTGCCAACCTGAAGGCGCAAGAGGTGGCCCCCAAACCAGCACAGCCAGTCAGGAGGAGGAGGAGGGCAAAGCTGTTCCCAGCCCATATTGCCCTGTGCCCCTGGCAGGAGGACCCCTACTGCCTCGCTGTGGGTTCACCAGACAAGTGGCCTGGGGAGGTGAGGCAAGGCTGCCCCCTCTGCCAAGTGAGACATGAGGACATGGCATGTGGGAGTCGAGGGTGGCCTGACTCCATGTGGGTGTGTCTAGCAGGACTGCCTGCCTGCAGGAAGGTCACACTGCCCTTTGCGGTCACGCTGGCTCTAGCCCCAGCTCCCCATGATGACCTGGGATGGGGCCTGTGAGAGCTCAAGGCATGCTGGACTGGCCAGCTAAGCTTGACCCTGTCCCCTGGCCCCTGGGAGAGATCTAAAGGCACCCAGAGACTCTCCTTCGAACCTTGGAAGGACTCTGCATCAGAGAGCCGGCTTCTCACACCCAGGGAAGCATGAGTAGTAACAGTAGCAAAGGGGCCTCCTTTACTCTCCTGTCCAAGTGGCCTTATATCTTCCAGAAAAGGATACTAAGAAAGTTTGTTGACAATCTGCTGGACCACCGTAAGTGGCTGCTCAGAAGGCTTCTTTGAGGTACAAACTCCCTAAGAGCAGACAGGTTTCAGCTCAAGCCAGAAAAGTCTTTTCTGTCTTTTTTGTTGGTAAGCATCAGTAAATGACCTGAAAACGTCTGCAGGACTGGTGGCTCAGTGGTAAAGAATCTGCCTGCAGTTCAGGGACACAGGTGACTCGGGTTCAATCCCTGGGTCCGGAAGATCCCCTGGAGGAGGAAATGGCAACCCACTCCAGTATTCTTGCCTGGAGAATTCCATGGACAGAGGAGCCAGGTGGGCGGCAGTCCATGGGATTGCACAGAGTTGGACATGACTGAACGACTTAGCACGTGTGTCAGTAAATGACCTGATAAGGTCTGCAGGACTAGACCTGGGAGGACTGGCTAAGAGATGCCTGGAGCTCCTGGACGTTTGTGCCTGAGATGAAAAACTGAATTGGTTCCTCCTTAAGAAGGAATACTAGACATCCACTCCTGATCCCCTTGCTCCTGCTAACAGCAGCCCCATGTCCCCCACAGAAGTCCATCTCTGCACTTACATGCTGTGGCTTGGCTATTTCTCTAGCTAAGAGTCAGGCCCGAGACCCACAGCTGGCCAACCAACGATTACACCATCGCCAGTGCCTGCTTCAGCCCAATCCAGCCACAATCAGAGAGACTCAACTCCTGGACCCTGGAAAAATTGGGAGGAAGATACTGATCGGCCTGCTCCACTGGGAGCTGAGGGTGTTTAAGGCAGCAAGGGGCAGATGTGAGCAGTCCCAGGATGGGGAGGGCCTGCCTAAGGCGAGACTGAGTCCAGATAACACTGTTTGATCTCCAGGAGCCAGGCTTGTGCTCATGTCCTTTAGACCCATTTAAACTCCCAGCAGCTAAAAGCACACGTTGCATGGGCTCTGCTCAGGGCTGTCAATGTGATCTGTTCTATAAAATGATTAACTGAGAGGCCACAAAACTCACTGGTTCAAGAGCAGACGCCCAGAGTTCAAATCCCATGCGGTCTGTCACAAGCTGTGTGATCTTGCTATGGACCCTCAGAATGTGGACCAGTGAAAAAGATGATAGGGCTTCCCTGTTGGTATAGTGGTTAAGAATCCACCTGCCAAGGCAGGGGACATGGGTTCGATCCCTGGTCTGGGAAGATCCCACATGCCTTGGCACAACTAAGTCTGGAGCACCGCAACCACTGAGCTCTAGCCTAGGAGCTGCAACTACTGAAGCCCGCGTGCCATAAAGTCCATGCCCTGTAACAAGAGAAGCCCTGCTCACTGCAACTAGAGAAAGCCCGTTTGCAGTAACGAAGACCCAGTGAGGCCATAAGTAAATAAAAACAAGGGGGATACCAATTGGGAAAAAAATAAGAAGACAGCACTGCCCACACTAGAGCTCACCGTGAGGAATAAATGACTTTATTACGTGTCAGGTGCTGGCACACAGTAGGTGTTCAGTAGACATGGACTCTAACTCGCTATGATGGATCAGTCATGCCTTCACGCAAGAAACGAAGATTTATGAAGTGCCTGCTGAGTCCCAGATACTGCTGGGTGCTCAGGACACTCAGGAAGTAAGAGAACACGTCCCCAGCCTCCCAAGGATCTCACAGTCTTTTGGAGAAGACACATGGCAACAGGCAGCCACAAGCATGGGGAGTTGCCATGGTAACCCATGACTTTGGCCTCACCGCAGCCCAACCCTGACCAATTGAGCTACTTGGACGCAGAGGTGAAGATGACTAATGGGGAAGCTGGGTGGCTGTCTGTGGAGTGGGCAGCCAGGACCAGAGCAGAGGCCCGGCCTTTGACCAGCCTCTGTGCCTGGACTGGAGAGGGGCCTGCATTGGACCAGCCCTTGAACACAAGGAAAGGGGCCTCCAGTATGAGGGATGATGCCAGGCTCTGAGCCCTCCCTAGAGAAGAGTGATTCATTCTTACTGACTTCTAAAAAGGGTCAAGAGCTAAAATTCCCAAGGGCTTCTGTGACAGGGGCAAATTTCTCCCTTTCTTGCAGACTCTCAGAACCAGACTGAGTCTGGCCAGGGGGCTCTTTGCCTCTGTGCCCAGCAGAGCACTTGGGCCAAGCCAGGGCTGGGGGTGTCCGCTTTCTCTCTGCCCCCACGCCAATCAGAAGGAGCCATCATTTCTTGCAAAACCTCTGGTGCTGAACTAGGAGGTTTACATATATTATTTCACAGAATGTTCATACTTTCATTTTTCAGATGGGGGAAGCCCAGAGAGATGGTTATTGCCCAAGGTCACCAGCAGGTTGCTGGGAGGCTTCCTAGGATTTAAAGGATTAGGAACTGGCTCCCAGCAGCCCTGGCTAGCATCATGAATGGCAAGAGTGCTCTGGCCAGTGGGCTGGTCTCCACCACTTGAAAGACCTCAGCAGCTGTGACACTGTCCACAGGCCAGTCCTTGGCTTTGGGGCTGGAGTGGCCAAGTTGCATTCCCCCAGGCTGGGAGCTGAATGTGGGCTGGGTTCCCTTCAGAGGCTGGCTCAGTCCTGGTGGAGTAATTAGGGCTTCTAGCTCCTGGGTTGCTTAGTGGTGGCGTGGGGGGCCTGGTTGAGGGCTGAGCAGGGCCTGGGGTTCCATATGCCTGGGCGAGAAGAGGGAGCCCTCCCTTGAGGGGCAAAGGCATAAGCTAGAAAGCTAGAAAGAGCATGCTTCTTCACTTTGGAATAAAGAAACCAAAGTTGAGGACCCAATGAGATGACACATGCCAGATTCCCATTATACTGGAGTGGGTAGCTGTTTCCTACTCCAGGGGATCTTCCCAGTCCAGGGATTGAACCCAGGTCTCCCACATTGTGGGTGGATTCTTTTACCATCTGAGCCACCAGGGAAGCCCAAGAATACTGGAGTGGATAGCCTATCCCTTCTCTAGCCAATCTTCCCGACTCAGGAATTGAACTGGGGTCTCCTGCATTGCAGGCAGATTCTTTACCAGCTGAGCTTCCAGTGAAGCTCCAAGTAAGGAGCAGCTAAGAGAAAAGACCCTGATGCTTGGAAAGATTGAAGGCAAAAGGAGAAGGGAGAGGCAGAGGTTGAGATGATTAGATAGCATCACTGACTCAATGGACATGAATTTGAGCAAACCCCGGGAGTTAGTGAAGGACAGGGGAGCCTGGCGTGCTGTAGTCCATGGGGGTGCAAAGAATCAGACAGGACTTAGCAAGTGAACAACAAGAGAAGTGTGTCCCAAGTAACTTCCCGGAATAGTTCCTTTCAAGCCTTATATTTTCCTTCTAAGTAATGGCATCCTTTCAAAATACACACAAAAATCTCACACAGAATTCTAAGCTACAAGACCTAAGTGAAGCTGAGTGAGTTAAATGGAGATGAGGACCCCTGGGAACCCCATCTGCTCCACCCCCCATGGGGTCCCACCTTCTTGGAACCCCTTGGGTGCTTTGGAACCCAGTTTGAAAACTCAGTCCTAAAACCTCAACTGGTGTTGGGGTCTGCCTTGAGGCTGCTGGGGTTCAGACGGCCCAGAGTTATGTAGAAGACTGAAATGCAGACAGGTATCTGTAAGCACTTCCCAGGAGTATGTTTCAATGTGGACAAAATAATCATATGGTTCATTGCTCAAAGTGCTTTCTTAGCTCCTTCCTTGAAAGGCTACTGAAAAGGGGTTTCAAGATTGACTTCCCCAAAACAGGATGTGGCCAACAGAGTCAGGAAAGCTTGAGCCCAGTGACCTTTGCCAGGCTGACTCTTGTTGGCATTAAGTATTACCAGGCCACAAATGTGTATTGTCCACTCTGGCTTGACCTTGGCTTTGGGTTGCAGTACTCCAGAGTCTCCTGCCTCTGACATAGGTTCCAATTCTGGGCCCTGAATCAGAGCCTCAAGTTGTTGGATGGGTTTTGATTGGATCCAGTCCAGAGCTTCTTAACCTGGTGCCTGGGACAGGCATCAGGAGGACCCAGTGATCTCTCAAAAGTATAAAAATCTGTCTCTTTGTGCATTCTTCTTCAGACTGGGTTTATATTACTTTCTCCAGATCCTCAAAGGGCTCCACAAGCAGCAAAAGATTAAGACTTACTGTAAACCCTTTAGTTGCCACCTCCTTCAAGAAGTCTTCTGAGATTTCCTTAATTTACAGTGATCTCTCCCTTCTCTGAATTATCAAAGCTCTAGGTCACTTGGGAGGATCCAGCTGGGTGACCTCGAGTTTAGATGGAAGGAGCCGGCACTAACTCATTCCTCAAAGTTGGCTTCCAGCTAGAGGTGCCACCCTGGTTGTAAATGAATGAAATACAACTGTGCTGTTTTCCTGCTTATCAGTTACTTGTTCAAAGCAAACCCTGATAACCAATGACTACCTTAATCCTTTGTGAAGTAACCCACTCATTGTATGCAAATACTGCTGCTCAGTGCTTAAAAAAATGTTTTGGTGAGGTCAAACTGAAGTACATCCTGTTGACTCCTGGACTGCTCATCAATTCTCTTTCCAGAACCCTCTGTGTACTAGGTAGTTCCCATTATTAAAACAGCTTGTCTCTTGACCTCTCCATAACCCTGACTGGGGTGGGCTGGGCCGGGCTGATAATATTTGACCCAGAGGGAAAGGGCCTAGTGTTGAAGCTAAAATCCTGGGTTTGAAATCTGCCTTAGGCCAACCATCCAGGGCAACTCACTTCACTTGTATCTTAGAAATGGGCTGCTGATGGCCACTGTGGAAAACAGGGTGGAGGTTTCCCAAAAAACTAAAAATAGAACTACCCTATCAGCCAGCAATTCCCTTCTTGGGTATATATCTGGAGAAAAAAAAAAGTCAAGGACACTAATTCGAAAAGGTAAATGCACCCCAGTGTTCATAACAGTGTTATTTACGATTGCCATGATACAGAAGCAACCTGAGTGTCCATAAACAGAAGAGTGGATGAAGATGTGGTATATATCTATATCTATACACACACACACACACACACACACACACACACACACACACACACACGCTGGAATATTACTCGGTCATAAAAAAGAATGAAATGTTCTCACTTGGAGGGCATTATGCAAAGTCAAACAAGTCAGAGAAAGACACATACTATATGATATCACTTATATGTGGGATCTAAAAAACACAACAAACTCGTGAATATAACAACAACAAAAAGCAGACTCACAGATATAGAGAACAAAGGAGTGGTTACCACTGGGTGGGAGTGGCAATATAAGGATGGCGGAGGGGAGGTTCAAGCTATTGGGTATAAGGCAGGCTCAAGAGTGTACAACACGGGGAATACAGCCAACATTTTGCAATAATGGTCAATGGAAAGTAACCTTTAAAAAGGATATAAAAGTTTAAAAATTATTTTTTAATTGGAAAAAAGAAAAGCAATGGGTTGCTGATCACACCTGCCTCTGGGCCTAGACAGGACAATGAATGGGAAAAAGCCCTGTGGAGTCAATCTTGTAGGCCACCACAGTCACACAGGGTATGTACCAATGTCTCAAGCTGTCTGGGGAGCTGAAGGAAGCCCTCAGCACCCAGTTCGGGTCTAAGTTATGACTGATGGCCAGAATGAAGGATGTGAACACAGGCTTGGCCTGCACCTTCCCTCCTCCTCCTCTTCTCTCTCCAGCATCCTGAAAAACCCCACCAAAGGAATGACCCAGCCCCTGAAGGACCCTGCTGAGGTCAGGCTGAGAAGGGCTGTCTTCTTTTAATTTTTGAGCATTGGTCAATTGATGCTGGTGGCCTCTCTTCCTCCTGGCCCCTGACTCTGTCTGGGTCACTGACATCACTCTAGTAACAATGGTTCACAGAATCAATGGGGTGGAAGGGACCCAGGTGATCATCAGAACCCAACCTCTCCTGATGCAAGAATCCACAGTTCCCTCACTGCAGCCTGCTGACCCCAGAAAATCTCCAGAGAGTGAGAAAGGTGCTTCTGGGCCCCAGCCTCTTGCGGACCTCCATCCATCTGGAAGGTGGCCAATACTGTCTCCAGCCCCTGAAGCAGTTAACCAAACGCTTCTGGATTGGCCATGCCACCTAAGTTATGGTTTCTGGTCCTTGTCATCTGGAGCCTGCTCCCTGGGTGCCCCCCAGTTGCTCAAGGACCTTGTCAAAGTGTTGGCTGATACTGCCTACAATGCTCCTGGGCTCCCTCGACATAGTAGAACTGAAAAGTGTCTCCTTTGCTCAGGGCACCAATACAGTTGCTTTCATTTTCTTTGCAGAGGGAGTTAAATTTTTGTTGCCATTAAAGTCATCTTACTGGAGCTGATTCCTCTTTCCAGAGCATCAGGGGCTTTATTGGAGATGATCATCACACCAGGACCTAAGTGCCACCAGAGAGAACCTTGTTAACATGGCTCCCCGCAGCAGCTCTAAGCCCAGCTGCCTAAATCGAGGAATGAATTTGACATAGTCACAGTTCCCCCAGAGCCGAGTCACCATTTTTCATCCCAGGCATCCGCAAGCACAGATCACGGCTTGCTGAGCGGGGGTCTCCCTAGCAGACTCTGAGGCCTGGGTCCAGATGACTCACACCCATCCCTCCAGGGGTACACCAGCCTACCCAGATCTCCCTTCAGCCCACACACTTCCACTGGACTAAAGATATCAACAGCAGTGTCTTCTCAGATCCAAGCACCAAAGCTGAGAGCAGACTCAAGCTTTAGAACCCCCTCAGAAGGGAGCCAGGCAAGTCTGGTCTCAAGTACTTAGAGGAGCCCAAGAAGCACCCCAATCCCTCTCCTGCCCTTGGCCTGCCACCACCTCCACCCCCCACCCCCTCTCCCTAAGTGACCTGGCGGAGACTTGGGTTAGATCCTGCCACTTCTACTTCTCTTCGCAGAACCTGCCAACAGCTCCCAGCTTCACTTGGAACCAAAGCCAGAGCCGGTTCTAGAGACTGCTGGCCCTACCTGCCCTGCCCTGCTCCCCCAGCCCGCCCCCTGCCCTGCTCCCAGTCTCCTGCCCTGCTCTCCCACCCCACCCCTTCCTGTTCTGCTCCCTGACCCCTCATTACTGGCCCATCCCCTGCCCCCTACACTGCAGCCCTCATTGCTCACTCTGCTCCAGCCACAATGGCCCCCTCCCAGCTCCCCAGATACCCCAGGTACATTTCTTTGAGCCCCTGTCTCTTCCCTCTACCTGGAATGCTGCTCTCTCCATTCCCGTCAGGTCTGTCACTGGACCTCATTTGTTTCCTCCTTACTGTGATGTAACGGGCTGTTTTCTGCATCCTGTTTTTATCTGCCGACTGCCCAACTGCCGACTCCACTTGGGTGGGGACTGGTGTCTGCTTTGCTCACTGCTGCCATATCTCTATGCCTAGAACAGTGCCGGGCACACATAGGGTGCACCCCAGACTTGTGGAATGAATGAATGAGCTCCCATCAACCACTCATTTGCTAAACTGTTTTGGTATTTGGCATTTTTTTTAGAAAAATTGTAAATTGTAATTATAATTTTTTAAAAATTATTTTTTGGCTGTGCCGTGTAGCACAGGGGATCTTAGTTCCTAGACCAGGAATTGAACTCGTGCACCCTGCAGTGGAAGCACAGAGTCTTAACCACCAGAGTAGCTCAGATGGTAAAGCATCCGCCTGCAATGCAGGAGACGTGGGTTCCATCCTGGGTTGGGAAGATCCAATGAAGAAGGAAATGGCAACCCACTCTGGTATCCTTGCCTGGAAAAGCCCGTGGACAGAGGAGCCTGGCAGGCTACAGTCCATGGGATCACAAAGAGTCGGACACGACTGAGAGACTAACACACACATGGCTTAGCCATCCCAGGGGAGTCCCCTAACACTCTCTTTTCGAGAATCCAGAACTTTAATAAGACTTCGTGCCTTTTAAGGGACCTCACTCATCTCACGGTAGATGAGTGTGCATTTGGGAACACTAGCATCTAAACCAGAAGGCAATGGCACCGCACTCCAGTACTCTTGCCTGGAAAATCCCATGGACTGAAGAGCCTGGAAGGCTGCAGTCCATGGGGTCGCTGAGGGTCGGACACGACTGAGCGACTTCACTTTCACTTTTCACTTTAATGCATTGGAGAAGGAAATGGCAACCCTCTCCAGTGTTCTTGCCTGGAGAAACCAAGGGACGGGGGAGCCTGGTGGGCTGCTGTCTATGGGGTTGCACAGAGTCCGACACGACTGAAGTGACTTAACAGCATCCAAACAGATTCGCTTGTCTCCTTTTCATTTAGCTTCAACTCTTTCCTAACCTTCTTGGTTCATCTGAATAATATGTTTCAAATGTCTCTCTTTCAAGCATCGTATATACTTGGTGTATTTTTTAGATTGTGTCTTCTAAAGGGAGCAAGGAGAACATCTTACAACATTCTAGGTAAGGTCGTGCTTCGGCCTGAGGATACAGAAGAACAGGTTGGGTCTGGAACCATTTGAGCCCAGGTGCCCAGAACTATGTGGGCTTTTGAGAGTGGCAGGTTGGGATGAGGACTCTAGGGACAAGTGTACTGAGGACAACAACTGGATCTCTTTCCTTGGGGGAAAAGGATGGCTAATGGCCCCCTTCTCATCAATATGGCCAAGATAGTTTTCTCAAAGTGGTAAGAATCGTTTCTCAACAAATCACAAGATAAAGATTTTGATACAGAGACTGGAAGGGCTCTGGGTGGGGATAAACTAATGGCCAAGGCTCTGAAAAGCAGAAAGTTCAGAAGAGCTTGGAATCTGCCCAAGAATGAGTAGATAGATGCCCAGGTAGATGGATGATGGACATCCTGACCCAGGGTCAGTATTTCCAGGTTAGGGAGCATTCTCTGATTTTAGGATATACGCTGCAAGTTCCACTTGACATGTTAATTGGGAAACTCGGACCCTTCATTTCCTTGGAAGCCACAAGTTGAAAACACTAACATCTCAAAGGGTTGAAATAAATCACACAGCTGGCTATCTGGTGGCTGTTAAAGGGGTTTAGAAGTGGACGTGAGGCCGTCTACAGACCGAGGGCATGTTTTCCAACTCTGAGCTGCTTCTTTTTCATTCAGTGGGATCTGATGCACAGCACAAAAGGCTCAGATGTGCAGTGATGAGGACAAATGTCTTTTGCAGATAACTTGGCCCGAGGTTGCTTTTCTGGAGTGGCTGAGCCATGTGTGCGTTAGTCTCTCCGTCGTGTCCGACTCTTTGTGATCCCACGGACTGTAGCCTGCCAGGCTCCTCTGTCCATGGGCTTTTCCAGGCAAGGATACTGGAGTGGGTTGCCATTTCCTTCTTCAGGGGATCTTCCCAACCCAGGATGGAACCTGGGTCTCCTGCATTGCAGGCGGATGCTTTACCATCTGAGCTACTAGGGAAGCTAACAGGAGCTCTAACAGAATTTTAGAGCATGCCAGAGTCTTAGGGATCATTGCGTCCCCTTTCATTTTTACAGGTGTGCTTCTTAGCTGCAGCCTGGAGAAGGGAGTGACTTTTCCAAGGTTGTAGCAAAGTCAGCTCTAGAACCCAGGTGAGCCTGGTGACAAGGGGCGTGGTCCCAGATGTGGGCACCTTTGTTCCCCAGGGGAAGTGGGTGGGGCAGTAAAAGGGAGGTGTTTGTCTATTCAGGTGACAGTCCAAATTGTAAAGCCCATTGTTTGAAACCCAAGGACCAGATGCTGCATGCTGAAAGAATTTCCTAGATGCCACAGGTAGGACAGGTAGCCTACTTTCCTGCTCCTGGACTGCATCAGGTGAGAACCTGGTACTTTTCCTAGAAATTCCTAGCAAAGGCTGCATTCTGGGTGAGAAGGGGGAAAGTAAGCCACTGCTGTTTCCCATGTCACCCCAGCTGTGTGACTTTCATGACACATCAATTGTTTAATGCAGCTACTTTGGCCTGATGACTCTGGGTTCCAAGATTACCTGTCTGGACCCTTCTCTCCTCTTTCTCCTTTTTCCTAGTCTCATCAGTACTGGCCTAACTCAGACTGTGAGACACAAATTATTCCTTCCTCTGATCCCTAGTCCATGCAACATCATTTTTCTTTCATTCCCTTCTGCCTCCCATCCCCAGTTTCAGCCAGGTGCACAATCTCTCATCACTGGTTTCTTACACGTGGGTTACCCTTCCCCCACCTCTGCTGGTTGAAACTCTTGATGTGCCCTAAGTCTCACTCAAATGCCACCTTCTTCAGGAAGCCTTCCATGCACTCTTGTTATAGATGAATAGCTCTGGGCTTCTCTGTGTAGTGTGCTGTACTGTGCTGTGCTGAGTCAAGTCTGTCTCTTGCGACCCCACAGACTGTAGCCACCAGGCTCCTCTGTCCATGGGATTTCCTAGGCAAGAATACTGGAATGGGCTGCCATTTCCTCTTCCAGGGCATCTTCTCAACTCAGGGATCGAACCTGCGTCTCCTGTGTCTCCTGCATTGACAGGCAGATTCTTTACCATTGAGCCACCTGGGAAGCCTTCTGTGTCCGACTCTTTGTGATCCCATGGACTGTAGCCTGCCAGGCTCCTCTGTCCATGGGCTCTTCCAGGCAAGGATACCGGAGTGGGCTGCCATTTCCTTCTTCAGGGGATCTTCCCAACCCAGGATGGAACCTGGCTATTCTGCATGTCTACTTCATGTCTACCCAGGACCTCAGAATGTGATCTCATTTGGAAATAAAGTCTTCAGAGATGTAATTAGTTAAGGATTCCAAGACAAGGTCATACTGGATTCATGTGGGCCCAAATCCAATGACTGGTGTTCTTATGAGAAGACAGGACACACAGACACAGAGAGATAGCAGTCATGTGAAGAAGGAGGCAGAGATGGGAGTGATGCTGCCACAAGCCAAGGAATGCCAACCAGGAGCCACCAGGAGTGAGGAGGGAGGGGGAGGGAGGAGGAAGAATTCTCCCTGGAGTCTTTGGATGAGGGGGACCCCACCAACCCCCAGATTTCAGATTTCTAACCTCCAGATTAGAAATAGAATACACTTCTATTGCTGCAAGGCACCAACTTGGTGGTCATTTGTTACGGCAGTTACAGGAAACATACACTATAGCTGTGCCTTGACAGTAAGCACCTGGCCATGTCTCTGAGCCTTCTTTGCTCTACCCACCCCTCTCCAGGCCCAGCGCTGCACTGAACACTTGACAGACACCTCGGGCAGCTTTGTTGGACTAGGTCTCTCTGAGGTGGTCATCAAGGGGTAGTTGGGCCTGGGCCTGCCCCAGTGCCAGGATGGGAAGGATTTGCTGAATGGATGTGATTCACTAGACTAGGTGAAGGGTCTATTCCTAGTGAGGTGCTTTAAGAAAAAGGCTACAGACCCATGGACCATAAATTCAATAACAAAGCAGGTGCAATTCTGAACCAGTCCTCAGACTGGGTCTGCGAAACGAGTCCCGGAGTCCTGGCTCTCTCTTCGTTGAAGGGACTGGGTCCCTGCTCAAGGGTTCTGCCATCATGGCCCAGGGCTCTAATTCAGCCACTTGCCTCCTACTGGGACAGAGGCTGGAACAATCTCTGCAGATACTTCCAAACGAACAGTTCACTTCTGTCCTCCAGGGGACTGTTGCTAAAACCAGGTCAAAGTCAAAAAGGGGAGACTAGCCTACCCGGACAGAGCCCTGGAAGTGTAGGGGTGAGCCCAAGCTCTATGAATGCTTTCTTGGAAGGAATTCCAGAAGGATACAGCAAATATAAAGGGGTTGTAATGGGCATTACCCAGCAAGAGTCTTTGCCTTGGAGACCCGGGCCACAACTGGCCCTGTCCGGGTGAACCTCGTACAAGGTGGTTAAGGAGAGATATCTCAAGGTGAGGAAATTTCCAACTATCGTGCCTTTGGGTCTCTTTAAGAAAACCCCTTATTTGGGTCATCTCTGCAGTCTAAGGGGCACCACTGCCCCAAAATATTACCAAATCATTTGACTCAAGGTCATTTTTTGAAACTGGGTTGTTGCTCCCCGCAAAGTTAACGGAACTTTCTCGGACTTGCAAGCAATTTGCAGACTCTGATTCTCCTCCCTTCTTTCTCTTTAGGGGGGCCTTTCCCCTTGGATCCTGCCTCTACTTACATCCAGGGGAGGAGGGTCACGCGGGCCATGGAGGTGGCCTGCCTAACATTGCTGTAGGCTGTGGGTGGGCGCCATGCTCCCCAGCTCTCTCCAGCTGCTCCACAACCACCCTGAGCCCACCATCTACTTAACTCTCTCAGCCATCTGCCCCAAAGTCCCCATTCCGCAATACTCAGCCCTGTGTCCCCAAGCCCACCAGCCCCTCAAACACTCCCAGCTCTGGGAGTAGTCCCAAGGCCCTTTCACTGGGCCCCAGATGGATTCAGGCAAGAAACCTTGATTCTAAATTTCCAGCCATGACAGCGAGCCTAAGGCTCATTAAAACGCAGCTCCAGTAATTGGTCTGATAATTACAAGTTATAGGGAGGGCTCTTGGTCGTTCTGACTGGTCTGAGGACTGAACCCGCGGTGAATGGCACTGGAAGGTTCATAGGGCCCCTGGTTCCTGTTTCTGGTGACCGGATACCAATTAAGCCATATCAGTCAATGGTCCTGGCTTTATTCTTCAGAAGATACCCATTTCAAATTCAGTGGGGCATGGTTCCCAGTGTATGGTGCCGCTCTGCCCCTCCCCCACCCCAGTGCCATACACTTCTTTCAATTTAGGCTTGTTTATAGTCAGTCAAGTTTTTCCAGATTGACTAAAAGAGTTCTTCATATGCCTACTGCAGCCAGTTACAAGAGCAGTGAGAGACCCAGGACTTGGGCCAGCTGGAAGAGCCAGAAGAAAAGTTTCTGTGGGATGCAGACAGCTAGGGAATGACAATCACACGCAATTGTCCCAAACCCTCCAGGCTCCCCCTCCCCGCAAGGGCACCCTCATCTGCCACTCCTCCATAACAGATGTGGGGGGTGGAGGGCATCACTCCCAAGGAAATGAAACTGCTGAGAACAACTTCTGCTTCTCCTTTTTCGGTGTGTCCAAGGGTTAAAAAACACTTCTGAACTCCTCTTCCAACTGCAAGGTCAAGCAGCTGTCCAAGCCACCCAAGGAGAAGCAGGAGCTGGGGGACAGCCGACCCCAGCTAACTTACTCAGCCTTGACAGCCTCCAACCTACAGCCACCACCTCCTTCTAAACGCCACCCAGGGAAGGAAGAGTTAATCGGCAATCGGCTTTGGCTGATAGTTCAGGCTCGAAAGTTCAGTCCCAGTCAGAGCCACCCCGGAGGAATTGTAAATCTCAGGGCAGTATTTAACAAAACAAAAGCAACCTGGAATTGCATGCAGGTTTGGTTTTCTACAGTACATATTTACTTAATCCCCTAGGTATGTGGCTCCATGTCAGATCAGCTGGCTTTGCCGGCCCTTTCACCCCCCCTTGCTCACAGCAGTTTAAATTTCAAACTAATTCCCTGTTTTTGCTCTTCCTCTTCACAGGGCTGGCTGGAGACAGCCCAGCCTGCTGGCCTCAAATCTCTCTATTGCTCTAGTCACTGGGTGAGTCAGCCTGGCTTGGGTTGGCGTTGGGTGACAGCTGGCTCAGCCTCCCCACTCTTAGGCACCAGGTCTGGGAAAACTGGAGGAAGAGGTGCTGGAACTACCAAAAAGTTAAAGGCAGGGCTTGAGAGCTGGAAGTGGGGAGGGGTGGTTCACCACAGTGCCACCTCTCCTCTTAGTGGGGAGGGATCCCCTCCCAGGCTGTATTTGGGTGGTGGTGGGGGGTGGGTATGCGGAGGCAGCACTGAAGCGAGAACAAGGACTCTTGATCAGCTGCTGGTTAGTCTGTCCCCTCTCTCTAGATTTCGGAACACCTGGCTTCCGAGTGCCCATCAGGCTAGGCTAGACATCCACCACCGCTTCCCGCTTTTCAAACCACACCGAGTACCCCCTCTTTCCCAGCTTCCAGAGCCGCAGCCGTCCAGGTTGGGGCTGGGAAGAGGGTTGCCAAGGAAAACACGAAGCGCCAGCTAGCAGGCGGCTCCCCGCTCTACCCAGGAGCGCACACACCCTGCCTTACCAGGGTGGCGGCAAAGAGGGAAAGCGAGGGGAGGAAAAAACGCAACACCTTCCTTTGGGAGGGAAGAATGTGGGAAATGGGTGGGTCTGCTAAGTTTCGAGGTGGGGGTGAACAGCCAGCCACAGATCCCAAAGGAGAGGGGCAGCTCCGGACCTACTAAAAAAGACAGACAGTCGGCTGCCCGGGAAATGTACAAGGTGAAACTAACTAGCTCAGCACTCGCGGGTGGCGCAGAGAAGTAGGGTGGCCGGCGACTTTCAGACCCTGGGCTCGGGTTCCGGCAGCGGCAGCAGGTGGGCGCACCCCCTGTCCCCTGGGCCCCCCTCGCCTCCGGCCCCCACCACTCTGGATTCTCGGGGCCCCAGTACCTTTCTGGCGCCGCGCTCTGCGAACTCGCGAGCTAGCTGGCGCCCGATGCCTCTCCCGCCGCCGGTGATGAGGACGTTCTCCCGGGACAGGTCCCGCAGCTTGGCGGGCAGCACCAGTCCGACCGCAGCCTTCACCACCAGATAGATCATCTGCAGAGGGAACACCACCAGCGCGCCCAACCGTTTCCACACCATCCTCCGCGCCGCGGAGCCGGGCGGCGGGGGCGAAACTCCCCGGACCGAACAAAACAGGACTTAAAAAAGAAAACACCCCCAAACAATAATAAATAAACCGAATAAGGGGGCAGAGAGGCGTCCCACCTGGCCACTCTTGAAATCACCTCTTCCCAAATGCAAAGCAAGCACCCGGTGAGAAAAAGAGGGGAGAGGAAAAAAAAAAAAAAGATAAATCCTCCGGAGGAGAAAAAGCGTCTCCGAAGGTTGGGACAGTAAGAGGGGTGGAGGGGAAGCCAGAGGTGGAAAGTTCTAACAAGAACTTTCTTGCCCCGGCAGCCAGCCGTTTCGGCTGGGGAATTCTCAGGTAATGTTTACAGGCTGACAGAGGAGTTTAGGCAGGGGAAGAAAAAAAAAAAAAAAGCACCAACCACACGAGCGCACCCAGCTACAGTCCCGCGGTTTCAAAGTGCAAGATTAAAAAAAAAAAAAAAAAACCGTCTCCAAATTGTAGCGCCCCCCCCCCCTTTTCCAGGAAAAAAAAAAAGAAAGTAGGGGGAAAAAGTGCTTGGAGCTCCCAATTTCAGCCCGCGAAAGTCTCCAGACTCATTGCTATTCTTGGGCTCAGGAAATTGCTTAAACGCGATCTGATTGCCAGCAACGTGCAGGAGAAGTGGGGGGTCCGGGTGTCAGTTTCTTTACGTGCATGGCTCGCCCTCGCGCGCGCCCGCTCTCTCCGGCTCCCTCCCTCCCTCTCTCTTCCAGCGGAGGCTGGGAGTTGCCGCTCGATCCGGCTCCCTCTCTCTCCCTTGTTAGCATTTATTGCCTTCTTTTTGTCCTTTCCAACTTGGAGAGGGCCTGGGTGCGGAGCGCGAGTGGATCGGACGATTGGGTCTACGCCGCCTTATCCGTTCGCTCCCGGGACAGCCGCGGCTCAGAACGAGAGGGCGGCCCTTTTTCCCCCCCCATTTTTTTTTTTTTTTTTTTTAATACCCCATTAAGTCTGATTGACAGTTAAAGTTGTTCTGAGGCTTCGCCACGGTTCCTCTGAGTGGCTGCCGCGGGCTCCCCCTCCCCCTGCGCAGTGGTGGGGTGCGCGCCCGGGCGCGCACACGGGCTCGCAGAGACTCCGTTCTCCCCGGGCCGGCTCCCCTAGCTGCAAGCAGGGGCTTGCCGACTGTGTCCCCGAGGGCTCGCCGCAGTAATTCTCACACGCTGGAACCGACTCCAGCGAACCGGCTCCCTCCTCGAGACCTGCCTTCTGGCCTGGGGCTCGGTCTGCCTGAGCAGGGAAGCCTGCGGGCCAGGTGACCGCCAGTGTGCCTGCCGGGGAGACCCGGGGGAGCTTACGCTCGCCTTGATCCATCAGGTCGCCCAGGGTTTATTTCAGGTCATTTGATCATCCCGTGCCTCCAAGTAGGACCAGGAAGCCGCTTCTGACCCTTACTCAGAAGCCTCCTGTCTTCACTTAGAGAGCACTTTCTAAGTCTGACCCGAGTCCGTCGTCTTGTAAGGGCCGGGGCGGGGTGGGGGAACGGGGGACAGCTGAGGAGCAAAATTTTGCTTTGAGGGGTGGGGGTGGGCAGGGTAAGGGAACCTCTGCCCCGGAGGTGTCAATAAAATCCCCATAAGATTAGCTGGGAGCGTATTTATTGCTCATCTGGGCTAGAATTACCTTGACTGACAGCAATTTCCTTAACAAACGCCTGTAAACAAAACTTGCTAAACCTGACCCCCCCCCCCCCAAGCCCCCGCCTCTACCCCCCGCCATGCTGTGCAGGCGGATTTCTCGCTTTGGGTCTCCCTTGGCTGCCCTCCGCGGGGTTGGGTGGGCCCACCTTGTAACCTCTTGCTTTCTCCCAACCAGAATGTCTCCCCTGCCGGAGGGTGGGACCCAGCTATTTAGAGTTGTCTGTTGCAGAAAGTCTGGGAGGTGAGTCACGAAAAAGCAGAGCCAGTGAAAATCACTGATCGGACTTGCCTCCTGCTGCCCCTGATGGTCCCAGGCCTGGAGGAAGAGAGGAGGATGAGCCAGGGAGCTTGCCCTGTAATCTGGGCCAGTGGTTCTCCAGAGAGAGGCTTGTTCAGGCTAGGAGTGCAGGGCCTCACCCTCAGACCTTCTGATTGAGCAGGGCTGGGTGTGCTGGAATCAGTACCATTTAATGATCTGCTGAGGATCCAGGGAGAATGTCACTTTGAGAAAAACTGGTTTGGGGAGGGGGTGGCTGGGGGTTTAACTCCTCCCTGGGCTGCAAAGACCCTGTAGCTCTAGAGAAAACTTCTGCCCGCGTGGATCTTCCTGCCAGGTGAATTTGGGAAATCATTATGTCACCCGCTGGAAGAGCAAAAGGGGGTAGGAAGAGTGTGGCTGAGGGCTTCTGAAACTGAATCTGCCCACTGACCTTGCAAGCGGGGGTATCATTATCCCGGTCTGCCCGGTAGTGCAGGAGGGAGGGCTCCAGATCCAGACATGATTCCTTTTCTTACCCCATCCCACCCCACCCTATTCTGGCAGGAGGAGAGGACCAGGCTCCCTCCTGCCTCCATCCAACCCTCCAAAACTAGGATCCCAAGGCAGGCCATTGCCTTCCTAGACTCCCGGCCACGGCTAAAGGCAGGATTTGGTCAACATGACGGCCTCCTCCCACCTAGGAGGTCTGTAAAAATGGGAAAGAAATCCCAGCCCTGAAGAGGCTCTCCCCACCCAGCGGTGGCGGGTGTCTGCGGGGCCTGCCAAGACAATTGGGGAAAGTCTGGCGCTGAAACCCCTGAGCGCAGCCTGTTCTCATCTGTTATCCTCGACGCCGCCTAGTGGTGTGGATGCGATACTGCGCCTCCAAGCTGCCCAAGTCTCTAGCCTCCAGTGTTCCTGCTACCCTACCAGGCATCCTTTTCCTTCCAGGCTTTTCTCCTTGCCTAAGATGAACACTTCAAGCCTAAAAAGGCTTGCAAGTATCATAGCTGCACTTCCCCACACACTCGCTGCTGTGTGGAGTAGGCTATTGAAACATCGGGATGTGAAGCAACTCTTAAACCCAGCAGTGTGTTCACCAAAATCCACTGATGCTCACCAGCCAGCCAACCCTGTTCAGATACCAGATCAGCTGGGAGACCTCCAGGTCCCACTTACATTTGCCTTGGGTGTAAGTTTGAGTGGGAAGGGGGTTGAGATCCCAAATTAACCTTTAGCGTATCAGGACCATTACACGTACTTTGACTTCATCTCTGAAACAGTCTCCAGGGGTGGGCGTCATGATGCCACTGTATTAATAACACTGGGCTCAGCAACGTAAGTGACTCATTCAACTCAAGGCCACACAGGGGGCTTCCCTTAACCTCTCCCAAACGTCAGGTTTACAGTGAAATTACAGTATAAAGGAACATGTGTGTGTGCTAAGTCGCTTCAGTTGTGTTCAACTCTTTGTGAGCCTATGGACTGTAGCCTGCCAGACTCCTCTGTGCATGGGATTCTCCAGGCAGGAATACTGGAGTGGGTTGCCTTGGCTTCTTCCAGGGCATCTTCCTGACCCAGGGATGGATCCAATGTCTCAATCCAATGTCCTGCATTGTCAGGAGCCACCTGGGAAGCCCATAAAGGAACATGTCAGGTAGCCCTAAAAGATGAACTGTGATTGGGAATAGGACACCTTTTTTCTACTTGTTCCACCTTCAGGATATGAATTTTACCAGCCTTGCATCCTGTGGACTCAGGCCTCTTCCATCATCAGCTTCCCAGAGAGGTTTGGTCTGTCACCTCCCCTATATCCCCCAACTTCCCAGGGAAGATGGAGGCAAGGAGGGGTACTGGGCTGGGGGATGCACAGTCCAGTGGGCTGGTCCAGAGGGTCCCCGTGACCTGGCTTCAGTAGGAACTAAATGGGACACGACCCCCCGCCTCCTCTCCCACCTCCTCCTACCTGTGTTTTTGGCTCTTGGTACCCCTCCTCCTTTACTTGGGAGCCGGGGTTGGGGAATTTAACTCCAGGGTGAAGTTTGAAATTTCACATCCCAGCCTGGGAGAGGGCCCCACAGTTTTCTCTCCACTCCTGGAAATGTGAAAGGAGCCTTTGTAGGCTTGATGGAGGAGGGAGGTAAGCTGCAGCCCAAAGAACTAACTTTTTCCATGACTCAGCTCTCCCGGTGTGGGGCGGGCATGGGAGGTGCAAGGACCCAGCAGGGCTGGCTGGAGCCGCCTTCTAACCCAGAGCCAGCAGCTCACGGGTAGAGGTGGGCCCCCCAGAGAGGCAGCCCTGTTACCTGCAGGGGAACTTGCTGGCCCTGGATGGGCCACGACACTGTACCCACCCTATGCTCCCAGGGCTCTGTCCCATTTTTTCCCCCAGAGAGGGGGAAAAAACTATGCTTTTTTTTTTTTTTTAAAGCATAGTTGATTTACAATGTTTCAGGTGTACAGCTAAGTACTCAGTTTATATATATATATATATATATATATATTTTTTTTTTTTTTTTTTTTTCAGGTGGTGCTAGTGGTAAAGAATCTGCCTTCCAATGCAGGAGATGCAAGAAACACAGGTTTGGTTTCTGGGTCGGGAAGATCCCCTAGAAGAGGAAGTAGCAACCCACTCCAGTATTGCCTAGAGAATCACATGGACAGAGAAGCCTGATGGAGTGAAGTCTATAGGGTCGCAAAGAGTTGGACACGACTGAAGCGACCCTGCACAAATGCATATTCTTTCTCAGGTTCTTTTCCTTTATAGGTTATTACAAGATGTTAAATATAGTTTCCGGTGCTATACAGTAGGCCCTTGTTGTTTATCTGTTTTATATATAGTAGTGTGTGTCTGTTAAGCCCCAGTTCTGAATTTACCCCCACCTGCATTGCATCCACAGTGCCAGGCACATGAATGCTCTTGTGTAGTCCTTTAACCAGGAACTTCCCCTATCACCATCCCAGCTGAGAGCTGGAAAAACAAACAAGTTTCAAGCCTTGCCTTCTACTTATCTGAGGCTTACAGGGTTAAGAAAGTCATTTAAGATCCTGTAGCCCAGAGCTGGAGGTGGGATTTGAACCCTGGAAAAGTGCTCAGCTCTGTTGGATTTATCTGTGGATGTCTTCCAGAATGTATAAGATCTACTGGGGGAGCTTGTCAACATGCAGATTTCTGGGTTCCCAGCCTAGATGTCCCGGGCCAACATCCTAGGGTGGGAGCCCTGGAATGTGTGTGTTGGCCAGTGTTTGGGAACTGCCCAGTGCTGCCTCTCAGCTGTTGTTCAGTCACTAAGACTCCTTGCAACCCCTATGGGCTGCACCATGCCAGACCTCCCTGTCCTCCAGTATCTCCCGGAATTTGCACAAGTTCATGTCCATTAAATCAGTGATGCTGTCTCACCCTCGGCCCCCTCTTCTCCTTTTGCCTTCAATCACTCCCAGCCTCAGGGTGGCCCCTGGTTGTTAACAGCCCCTTCACGAAGCCTTCCTCACCTCTCCCACCACCTTGCAAGCTCTTCCCTCCTTTGTCCTTAGGATGTGTCATGGCACTGAACCCTCACCCATGGCCTGTTCTGGGCTGGTGGCTCCACAGACACCTAACAGGGAAGCCACCAGAAGCTGGAGGAGCAGGGGGTACTTCAGTTGGTTAGCCAGTCAGCTGCTGGTTGTGGAATCTCTTCCTTTTGGCCACCACCTGTAGGGGCCACGGGGTTGTGTAAGGCCGAATGTGTCAGAGAGGGGCAATAGGGCGATGATGCTGGCTTTAGGGTCTGGCGGTCTGGTTCAGATTGCAGCTCTGCACTCCCCTCTTCCTGTCTCCAGCTTCTTCATTTGTAAAGGGAGGACAGCAGCGAGGCTGGGATTAGCTCTCATAAAATCCCATACAAGAGCCCAGTAAAGGCCAGCTCCTGTTTCTATGGGGGTGCTGCCTGCTTGCTGACGAGCCAGTTCAGCCACAAACAAGATGCAGGGCTTACGTTAGCCGTGTTCCTGGGTGGCCCCAGAGTAGGGCTTCTGGACTGGCCTCGAGGACTGGCCTCTGCTGGGTATTTCCTCACTTTACCTGGTTACCTTCCACCCCCACCCCTACCAGCACACTTGCTCCAGGACCTTTATTCTTTGGCTGAGTAAACCCCTATTCATCTTGTACGGTTTCCTTTAGCTCATGCGTTATTTTTTCCAGGAAGCTCTATCCACTGCCCCGTTCAGTCCCCAGTGCCCCCTTCCCCCAGCCAAGGCTGGCCCATGGATTTCTGCTCTTGGCCCCTATATTTTCCTACCTCCCAGCACAGTGACACTGCACTAGAATTGCTGGTTTCCTCTGTATCTCACAGCACCCTGGGGGCTTCTCAAGGGTAGGGGCAGGGCCTGGCTGGTGGGCGTGTGACCTGTGCAGTGGAGCATGGGCTGAGGCTCTGCTGTCCCCACCTTCAGATCGGTCATTTCGTCCTGAGCCTGTGTTTCCTAATAAAACACAAGGTGACCTGCTAGCCCACCAATAAGGAAATAGAGTTGCTGGGACACAACCTCGGGAGCAAAAGCAGTGAAAGATTTCAGATGTGTGCCTTCCTTCATGCATTTATTCATTCATCCACTTATTCATCCACTAGATATTTATTGAGCAGCGACTGTGTGCCAGGCTCTGCTTCATGGGGCTGGCATCCCCCCACTGCTAGGTGAAGAGTGCCATGAGGACTATAGGCAAGGTGGGGTACAGAGTGATGAGGGCAGGTGAGAGACAGAGGAGAGAATGGGTTGGGAACAGACAGATGCAGGAGTTCGCCAGCTGTTCAGGAGTGGCTGGGAAAGCCACTCTGAAGTGGCGTAGGGGCAGAGAGCCTATAGGAGTGAGGAGTGAACCCCAGGGAAATCTGAGTGAAGAGAATTTCTGTGGTGGGAGGATGCCTGCTGGGCTGGAGCAGCCCTGGGGGAGGGGTGGGCAGGATAGCTCACCCTAGGTCTCCGTGCTCACTGAGTTCCTAGACCCGCAGCCTGGTGTTGCCTGGGTGCTCGTGGGAAGCGCAGATTCCCAGGCCCCACCCCAGACCTCCCGAAGAGATTCTGCATTTTACTTACGGTGATCCCCACGTCCTTTTTGTGTACGTCTGAGGAGCGCTGAGTCAGGGTCCCCTAGCATAAGGATGACTGTGGGTTCCATTTTCGGTGTGACTGGACAGAGAGAGACGTGATGGGCCCTGCGGGGAACCACAAGCCGGTGCAGGGTGACTGGTGAGCAGGTTGTGGGATGCTCAGGTGTGAGGCGGCTCCAGGTGCCAGGTAACGGCCAAGCGGACAGTGACACCTAGGAGCTCTGCTGCCACGGGTGCCCAGTGTGGGGACCTTTTAGAAGGTCCCTGCTCTGTGAGGGACACACCTCTGAGCAAGGCTTCACAAACTGTAACTTGGTGCATGGATGTGTGAACACACAGAGACACATATACAGAGACACACGTACACAGAGATACACACAGGCATTCAGACACAAAGATAAACACGCACACACAGAGAGACACACAGACACACAGAGACATGCGGACACTCATACACAGAGACACACACAGACACATACAAACACACACAGACACAATCATACACAGACACCAAGATAAACACAGACACACACAGAGACATGCAGACACACCTGCACAGAGACACACACAGACACGTACAAACACACACACTCAAACGGAGACACACACAGACACATACCAATACATACACAGACACAATCATGCCCAGACACAGAGATAAACACAAACACACACAGACATATACAAGTAGACACATACAGACACACACAGATGCACACACTCCCATGGAGACACACACACACACACACACACACACACACACACACACCGGCTCTCTTTGACAATTGGAGACTTTGCCCCAAGCAGAACAGCTGGCAGTGTTGACTGAGGAGTCGGACTAAAGAACCTCTGGTTGAGCAGAAACCAGTGTTCCTTAAAGTGTAAGATGGGCTGCCTTGGGGGGGCACCTCATGGGGACAGACTCTCAGGAGGACAGGAACTGGGCGAGATGGCCTGCTGTTTGCCTGGCCAGAGGAGACTGAGAGTGGAAAGCAGGCTTTAGACAGTCGAGATACTCAGTGGGGAGGGGACACACAGTCTGCAGAGGCTGGAGACCTCATAAAATACCTCCTCTTTCTAATGCAGAATGTGTGCCAAGAGGGCCCCTTTTCTGCTTGGCAAGGCCTGGCTAATAGGACAGGATACATTAAAAAAAATAATAATAAAAGGCAGGTAGAATGGCTCGTTTCAGTCCAGGAAAACCACCCTACACAGGTGAGTGTTGTCCGTGGATGCATGTCTCCTGGCCGATCCAGGGCCCCTCTCCGCACACACCCACAGGCTGTCCTTTGCCTCGATGTCCCGAATCCCAGGCTGTGGTCCAGGGAGGTGGGCTCTCGGGCTCCGTGTGAGTGGACGCTGGGGCAGGCTGTGTTTATTCTGGCTGCCAGGGTTGGGTGGAAATACAGGCGAGAGCCAAGGCTGGGAATGTGGCAGGAACACAGCTGGGGTGGAGTGGGTGGGGTGTAACCCAAGAGAGCTCGGGTGGAGGCCCGGGGTGAGGGTAAGGGTGGGAGTGGGGAGGTGGGGGGCGGTGCCCAGCAGTCATCACCTGCCTCCTTCCACCTTCTGGTTGGTCAAATAATTCTAAACCAGGGTGTGGGTATTGTTGTCCGGATGGTTCTGGACCTGGCAACGCTGTGTTCCAATCCAGGCTGTGCCACTTACTAGCTGTGCAAATTTGGGTAGATTATTTCCCTTTCTGAGCCTCGGTTTTGTCATCCTTGAAATGATGATTTTGAAATGGGAATACATATGCATACACATGTACCCATTCTCCCTCAAAGTCCCCTTCCATCCAGGCTGCCACATAACATTGAGGAGAGTTCCCTGTGCTATACAGTAGGACCTTGTTGGTTATCCATTTTAAATACAACAGTGTGTACATGTCCATCCCAAACTCCCTATCCCTTTCCCCCAGCATTCTTCCTCCCCAGCAACCGTAAGTTCGTTCTCTAAGTCTGTGAGTGAGATCATGTCTTTAAGTGGGCCGATGTCTGACAAGAAGAGGGTGCCCATTAGGGGTTCTTCTTCCTCCTGGTTCCATGTCCCCAGGGAACACGCTATCTAGGGTGAGTGTGGTTATCCATTTTAATCCTGTCTGGGGCAGGAGGTGGGGGAGGTAAAAAAGGTGAGGATAACTGAGTGGCCTCTGCGTAAAAATTCTTCCCCGGAACCAGGGCAAGGGCCATAGGAATGCTAACTCCTTACCCTGGGCCAGAAGTTGTTGAATCTTTTTTGTAAAAGGCTTTGCAGAACACAAAACATCTGTTGTAATATCAAATCTGCTGTGGTAGCAATAGATGATATATAGATATAAACAATATGTAAATAGCTTTTACTATACATACTATTATATGTATCATGTATATTGTATGTATAACATGTATTATAATGTATGTGTGTGTATAATAATGCAATAGTAAGTATGTTATATGTATTATAGCTCCTTACAAGTAAATAAACAACATGTAAGGAGCTATAATATACCCTCTCTAGTGAGCATGGCTGTGTTCCAATAAAACTTTATTTAAAAAAAATGTTTATTTATTTTTGGTTGTGCTGGGTCTTTCTCTAGTTGCGGCAAGCAGGGGCTACCCTTTGTTGCAGTGCTTGGGCTGCTCACTGCGGCGGCTTCTCTTGTTGTGGAGCACAGGCTCTAGGCATGCAGACTTCAGTAGTTGGAACACTCAGGCTTGGTAGTTGCAGCTCATTGGCTTAGCTGACTCGTGGCATGCGGAATCTTCCCAAACCAGGGATGGAATCCACATCCCCTGCAGATTCTTAACCACTGGACCACCAGGGAAGTCAAAAACTTTATTTATGGACACTGAAATTTGAATTTCACATACCTTCACAAAGTATTCTTGTTTTGATTAATTTCCAAGCATTTAACAATGTAAGACTATTCTTAGACTTGCAGGCAACACACAAAAAGGTGGTGGCCAGACCCTGTCTGTAGACTGTAGTTGACTATTTCCACCACCGTCAAGCAAACATCAATCTCTTAGGACTCCAGAAATAAATGAGGTATGCGCAGAATCTGTGTCTTTGGACTCTTTCTGCAAGTGTATTCATAGGAACTGACCCAAGGTAACGTCCTCTGTAAAGAAGTAGAGGGCCATTGGAGAAACCAAGTTCACTGATTTTTTTTTTCATTAGGAGGAAAGCAAAGTTCAATATTTATAAGAAGTAATTAAAATTTCTTTAAATAAGTGAAAGCAAAGTCAAGTCAGTAAATAATAGTCAACACAAAGTATAAAATAATTCAATGTATTAGATCAAGGTATTACTGAAAAGTTGTTTTTAAATTAAAAATTTTTTTTTCTTTCCAGATTGAGTTGGTGTCGTGTATTCTTGGTTATCAAAATACTCATAGCTTTGGGACTTGGAAATGGCAAATATTCATCATGTGTGAAACAGCATGATACATACCTGTATGACCTTAATTACATAAAAGTGGTTGCTTAGTTGTGAAAATACACAAATGAGACCTAGAAGGATACATCAAATGGTAAACTGCTTGTGATTATAAATGATTTTGTTTTTTGCTTCTTGTGTTTTTTGGTTTCCTATTATACACATGTTAACTTTTAAGAAATAAATGTTATTTTTAATTAAAAAAAAAACAACCAAACAACCCACTAAGACATGAGAGTCTAATGATAGATGGAAATCATCACAACTCACAGACGTTCACTGAGTGCCTGTCACACCCTGGTGCTATTTCTGGCTCACTCTGTCCCATCAAGTAGGGCACGGAGACCCCAAGTGTTAAGTCGCCTGAGACCACAGGATGATAAACATTCCAGCAAAGGGCAAACCCTGCAGGGTCTAAGTCGGGATCCTGGTTACTACCCTTCATTCTATCTCAGCAACGAACCTCCTTTGAGGTTTATTACATCTCTGCCATTTATCCTGAGGACATCCAAAGATTACAAAGAAGGCTCAGATAGTGTTTTCAGGTGGGGAGAGAGAGGAGAGGGCCCCTGGCTTTGCACATGTGTCCAGACTCGCAGGACCTCTGGTTCCTTTGCCGCATCTCGTCTGCTGTTTGCACAGAGAGGATGCTGACAGCCCTAGCTCTGCAGTTGAAAATCCCTGCTTGGGCAATTATTTCAGTGACCTATTGCATGCTGCCCTGATTAGTTTATAAAAACAAGGAGAAAACAAACAAATGGAAGTATATTTATTTACTATCAGAAGTTTGAGTGTGCATGTGTGTGTGCTAAGTCGCTTCAGTCGCGTCTGACTCTGCGACCCTATGGACTATAGCCCGCCAGGCTCCTCTGTCCATGGGATTGTGTAGGCAAGAATACTGGAGTGGGTTGCCATGCCCTCCTCTCGGGGATCTTCCCAACCCAGGGGTCGAATCCGCATTTCATATGTCCCTTGCAGTGGCAGGCAGGTTCTTTACCACTACTGCCACCTGAGAAGCTCAATCTGAAGATTTAGTTCAGTTTAGTCACTCAGCATATTCAAAAGCAGAGATATCACTTTGCCAACAAGGTTCGTCTAGTCAAGACTATGGTTTTTCCTGTGGTCATGTATGGATGTGAGAGCTGGACTGTGAAGAAGGCTGAGCACCGAAGAACTGATTCTTTTGAACTGTGGTGTTGGAGAAGACTCTTTAGAGTCCCCTGGACTGCAAGGAGATCCAACCAGTCCATTCTGAAGGAGATCAGCCCTGGGATTTCTTTGGAGGGAATGATGCTAAAGCTGAAACCCCAGTATTTTGGCCACTTCATGCGAAGAGTTGACTCATTGGAGAAGACTCTGATGCTGGGAGGGATTGGGGGCAGGAGGAGAAGGGGACAACAGAGGATGAGATGGCTGGATGGCATCACTGACTCGATGGATGTGAGTCTGAGTGACCTCCGGGAGTTGGTGATGGACAGGGGAGGCCTGGCGTGCTGCAGTTCATGGGGTCGCAAAGAGTCGGACATGACTGAGCAACTGATCTGATCTGATCTGAGTCACTCAGTTGAGTCTGACTTTTTGTGACACCTGTCCATCACCAACTCGCAGAGCTTACTCCAACTCATGTCCATTGAATCAGTGATGCCATCCAACCATCTCATCCCATCTCATCCTCTGTCATCCCCTTCTCCTCCCACTTTCAGTCTTTCCCAGCATCAGGGTGTTTTCCAATGAGTCAGTTCTTCACATCAGGTGGCCAAAGTATTGGAGTTTCAGCTTCAGAATCAGTCCTTCCAACGAATATTCAGGACTGATTTCCTTTAGGATGGACTGCTTGGTCTCCTCACAGTCCAAGGGACTCTCAAGAGTCTTCTCCAACACCACAGTTCAAAATCATCAATTCTTCGCACTCAGATTTCTTTATAGTCTAACTCTCACATCCATACATGACTACTGGAAAAGCCATAACTTTGACTAGACAGACATTTGTTGGCAAAGTAATGTCTCTGCTTTTTAATATGCTGTCTAGGTTGGTCATAGCTCTTCTTCCAAGGAGCAAGCGTCTTTTAATTTCATGGCTACAGTCACCATCTACAGTGATTTTGGAGCTAAAGAAAATAAAGTCTCTCACTGTTTCCATTGTTCCCAGTCTATTTTCCATGAAGTAAAGGGACCGGATGCCACAATCTTAGTTTTCTGAATGCTGAGTTATAAGCCAAACTTTTCACTCTCCTCTTTCACTTTCATCAAGAGGCTCTTTAGTTCTTATTCACTTTCTGCCATAAGGGTGGTGTCATCTGCATATCTGAGGTTATTGGTATTTCTCCTGGCAATCTTGATTCCAGCTTGTGCTTCATCCAGCCAGGCATTTTGCATGATGTACTCTGAAAATATAAGTTAAATAAGCAGAGTGGCAACATACAGCCTTGACATACTCCTTTTCCTCTTTGGAACCAGTCTGTTGTTCCATGTCCAGTTCTAACTGTTGCTTCTTGACCTGCAATTAGATTTCTCAGGAGGCAGGTCAGGTGGTCTGGTATTCCCACCTCTTGAAGAATTTTCCACAGTTTGTTGCGATCCACACAGTCAAAGGCTTTGGTGCAGTCAGTAAAACAGATGTTTTTCTGGAACTCTCTTGCTTTTTCCATGATCCAGTGGATGTTGGCAATTTGACGTCTGATTCCTCTGCCTTTTCTAAATCCATCTTGAACATCTGGAAGTTCATGGTTCATGTACTGTCAAAGCCTGGCTCAGAAGATTTTGAGCATTACTTTGCTAGCATGTTAGATCAGTGCAATTGTGCAGTAGTTTGAACACTCTTTGGCATTGCCCTTCTTTGGGATTGGAATGAAAACTGACCTTTTCCAGACTTGTGGCCACTGCTCTGTTTCCCAAATTTGCTGGCATATTGAGTGCAGCACTTTCACAGCATCATCTTTTAAGATTTGAAATAGCTTAACTGGAATCCCGTCACCTCAACTTTCTTTGTAGTGATGCTTCCTAAGGCCCACTTGACTTCACATTCCAGGATGTCTGGCTCTAGGTGAGTGATCACACCATTGTGGTTATCTGGGTCATGAAGGTCTTTTTTTGTATAGTTATTCTGTGTATTCTTGCCACCTTTACTTAACATTTTCTGCTTCTGTTAGGTCCATACCATTTCTGTCCTTTATTGTGCCTATCTTTGCATGAAAATTTCCCTCGGTATCTTTAATTTTCTTGAAGAGATCTCTAGTCTTTCCCAGTCTATTGTTTTCCTCTATTTCTTTGCATTGGCCAATGATCACTTTCTTATCTCTCCTTGCTATTATTTGGAACTCTGTACTTAAATGGGTATATCTTTCCTTTCCTCCTTTGCCTCTTGCTTCTCTTTTTTTCTCAGCTATTTGTAAGGCCTCCTCAGATAACCATTTTGGCTTTTTGCATTTCTTTTTCTTGGGGATGGTCTTGATCACTGCCTTCTGTACAATGTTAGGAACCTCTGCCCATAGTTCTTCAGGCACTCCGTCTATCAGATCTAATCTCTTGAATCTATTTGTCACTTCCAATGTATAATCATAAGGGATTTGATTTAGGTCATACCTGAATGGTCTAGAGGTTTTCTCTACTTTCTTCACTGTAAGTCTGAATTTGGCAATAAGGAGTTCATGATCTGAGCCACAGTCAGCTCCCCATCTTGTTTTTGCTGACTGTATAGAGCTTCTCCATCTTTGGCCGCAAAGAAAATAATCAATCTGATTTCAGTATTGACTATCTGGTGATGTACATGTGTAGAGTTTTCTCCTGTGTTGCCAGAAGCAGGTGTTTGGTATGACCAGTGTGATCTCTTGGCAAAACTCTGTTAGCCTTTGCCCTGCTTCATTTTGTACTCCAAGGCCAAATTTGCCTGTTACTCCAAGTATTTCTTGACTTCCTACTTTTGCATTCTAGTCCCCTATGATGAAAAGGACACCTTTTTTAGGTGTTTTTTTTTTTCCTAGAAGGTCTTATAGGTCTTAATAGAACCATTCAACTTCAGCTTCTTCAGCATTACTGGTTGAGGCATAGACTTGGATTACTGTGATATTGAATGGTTTGCCTTGGAAATGAACAGAGATCATTCTGTCATTTTTGAGATTGCACCAAAGTAACACATTTCAGACTCTTTTGTTGACTATGAGGGCTACTCCCTTTCTTCTAAGGGATTCTTGCCTACAGTAGTAGATACAATGGTCATCTGAGTTAAATTCATCCATTCCAGTCCATTTTAGTTCACTGATCCATAAAATGTCAATGTTCACTCTTGCCATCTCCTGTTTGACCACTTCCAATTTACCTTGATTCATGGACCTAACATTCCAGATTCCTATGCAATACTGTCTTCACAGCATTGGACTTTACTTCCATCACCTGTCACATCCACAACTGGGCATTGTTTTTGCTTTGACTTCGTCTCTTCATTCTTTCTGGAGTTATTTCTCCACTGTTCTCCAATAGCATATTGGGCACCTGGGGAGTTCATCTTTCGGTGTCCTATATTTTTGCCTTTTCATACTGTTCATGGGGTTCTCAAGGCAAGAATAGTGAAATGATTTGCCATTCCCTTCTCCAGTGGGCCATGTTTTGTCAGAACTCTCCACCATGACCCATTCATCTTGGGTGGCCCTACATGGCATGGCTCATGGTTTCATTGAGTTAGACAAGGCTGCAGTCCATGTAATCAGTTTGATTAGCTCTCTGTGATTGTGGTTTTCATTCTGTCTGCCCTCTGATGGATAAGGATAACAGGCTTATGGAAACTGATGGGAGAGACTGACTGAGGGGGAAAATGGGTTCTGTTCTGATGGGCAGGGCTATGCTCAGTAAATCTTTAATCCAATTTTCTGTTGACAGAAAATTGTTTTTTGACCTGAGGCCAAACTATGGTGGAGGTAATGAAGATAATGGTGAGCTCCTTCCCCCGACCCTCCACCAGGCCACCACCGACCTCTACCTCCCCTGCAGACTCCTGGATGCTCAAGGGCAAGTCTGGGTCAGTCTCTTGTGGGGTCACTGGACCTTTCTCCTGGGTCCTGGTGTGCACAAGGTTTTGTTTGTGCCCTCTAAGACTCTGTTTCCTCAGTCCTGTGCAAGTTCTGGTGTCTCTATGGTGGGGTTAATGGAGACTTCAGCAATATGTGAACCGTGAACTTCCTGATGTTCAAGCTGGTTTTAGAAAAGGCAGAGGAACCAGAGATCAAATTGCCAACATCCGCTGGATCATGGAAAAAGCAAGAGAGTTCCAGAAAAACATCTATTTCTGCTTTATTGACTATGCCAAAGCCTTTGACTGTGTAGATCACAATAAACTATGGAAAATTCTGAAAGAGATGGGAATACCAGACCACCTGATCTGCCTCTTAAGAAATCTGTATGCAGGTCAGGAAACAACAGTTAGAACTGGTCATGGATCAACAGACTGGTTCCAAATAGGAAAAGGAGTACGTCAAGGCTGCATATTGTCACCATGTTTATTTAACTTATATGCAGAGTACATCATGAGAAATGCTGGACTGGAAGAAACACAAGTTGGAATCAAGATTGCTGGGAGAAATATCAATAACCTCAGATATGCAGATGACACCACTCTTATGGCAGAAAGTGAAGAGGGGCTAAAAAGCCTCTTGATGAAAGTGAAAGAGGAGAGTGAAAAGGTTGGCTTAAAGCTCAACATTCAGAAAACGAAGATCATGGCATCTGGTCCCATCACTACATGGGAAATAGATGGGGAAACAGTGGAAACAGTGTCAGACTTTGTTTTTCTGGGCTCCAAAATCACTGCAGATGGTGACTGCAGTCATGAAATTAAAAGATGCTTACTCCTTGGAAGGAAAGTTATGACCAACCTAGATAGCATATTCAAAAGCAGAGACATTACTTTGCCAACAAAGGTTCGCCTAGTCAAGGCTATGGTCTTTCCTGTGGTCTTGTATGGATGTGAGAGCTGGACTGTGAAGAAGGCTGAGCGCCGAAGAATTGATGCTTTTGAACTGTGGTGTTGGAGAAGACTCTTGAGAGTCCCTTGGACTGCAAGGAGATCCAACCGGTCCATTCTGAAGGAGATCAATCCTGGAATTTCTTTAGAAGGAATGATGCTAAAGCTGAAACTCCAGTATTCTGGCCACCTCATGCGAAGAGTTGACTCATTGGAGAAGACTCTGATGCTGGGAGGGATTGAGGGCAGGAGGAGAAGGGGACGACAGAGGATGAGATGGCTGGATGGCATCACTGACTCGATGGGTATGAGTCTGGGTGACCTCCGGGAGCTGGTGATGGACAAGGAGGCCTGGCGTGCTGCGGTTCATGGGGTCGCAAAGAGTCGGACACGACTGAGTGACTGATCTGATCTGACCTGACCTCCAAGAGGGCTTATGCCACACCCAGGTCTGCTGCACACAGAGCCCCTGCCCCTGCGGCAGGCCACTGCTGGCCCATACCTCCTCAGAAGACACTCAAACATTCAAGAGCAGGTCTAGCTCAGTCTCTTGGAGTCTCCTGCTGTGCACAAGGTTTTGTCTGAGCCCTCTGAGCATCTCTGGTGAGTATAGGGTTTGATTCTTAACAAGATTTTGTCCCTCCTACTGTCTTGCTGTGGGTCTTCCCAGGGGGCACTAGTGGTAAAGAACCTGGCTGCCAATGCAGGAGAACTAAGAGACACTGGTTCGATCCCTGGGTTAGGAAGATCCCCTGGAGCAGGAAGTGGCAACCCACTCCAGTATTCTTGCCTGGAAAACCCTATGGACAGAGAAGCCTGATCAGCTACAGTCCATAGGGTCACAAAGAGTTGGACACGACTAAAGTGACTTAGCACAGCACCATCTTGCTGGGGCTTCTCCTTTGCTCTTGGACATGGGGTACCTTTTTTTGGTGGGATCCAACATTCTCCTGTCAATGGTTGTTCAGCAGTGAGTTGTAAGTTTGGACTAGTTGCAGGTGATGAGTGCACACTCTTCTACTCTGCCATCTTAAATGTCCTTTACTCTGGAGCCAATTTCCATTAATGGAGCTGTGGGGAGTGCTTTGCATGAGAAGTGCCCCTGCCGCTGAAGGCCAGGAGGCAGTGCAGGGGGCGACACGGCGTGACAGGAACCCTGACTCGGCCCTGAGGTGGGATAGTGATGGCTTCCCCTCAGCCACTGCACTCCAAAAGCTCTGGTCGGGAGGAGTCCCTGAAGAGGGCCAGCCTCCTGGTGTGTCGACCTTGGACCTGTGGATTATGTCTCTCAAATGTAAGAAACTTACAATATGTATTATCAGTTTAACTTTTGCTGAACACTTAGTAGGCACCAGGTCTCCTGCCTCATGTAGATTCCTTGGTGTAACTGTCACAGCCACCTGCTGGGTGGGGGAGTGTGTGTCATCATTGCATCCCCATTTAACAGATGAGAAAACGGAGGCCCAGAGGAGTAATTTGTCCATATCATGTGGTTTAAGTGTTGCTGGGACATAGACTAAATAATCTAATCTTCTGGATGTTGAGAATCTGTGGCCTCACAGAGAGTCAGATGCTTGCTCAGCATGTGCTGAATGGTCAGTTAGAAGGAAAAGATAAAAAATAAAGCCCGCAAAGCAGGATTTCCCTGGTGGTCCAGTGGTTAAGACTGTATTTCCAAGGCAGGAGTCGAGGGTGTGATTGCTGGTCGGGGAACTACGATCCTGCATACCTTGGGTATTGCCCCCTAAAATTTTAAAATCCTCCAAAACATGTTCACAATATTGACTCTGTGTGTGTGTGTGTGTGTGTGTGTGCACAAGCACACATGTGCACACTAAGTCCCTCAGTTGTGTCCAACTCTTTGTGACCCTATGGACTGTAGCACACCAGGCTCCTCTGTATGTGGGATTCTCCAGGCAAGAATACTGGAGTGGGTTGCCTGCCCAAGCCCTCCTCCAGGGGATCTTCCCATCCCAGGGGTTGAACTCACATCTCTTATGTCTCCTGCATTGGCAGGCTGATTTCTTACCACTAGTGCCACCTGGGAAGCCCAATATTGACAATATACCACATCATGAAAAATTTGGCCTAGGGACTTCCTTGGTGGTCCAGCAGTTAAGAATCTGCCTGCCAACGCAGGGAACACGGGTTTGATCCCTGGTCAGGAAAGATCCCACGTGCTGTGAAGCAACCAAGCCCGTGTCCCACAACTACTGAGCCTGAGTGCTGCAACAAGAGAAGCCACTGCATGGGAAGCCTGTGAACCACAACTATAGAGTAGCTCCTGCTGAACACAGTGAGAGACAGCTCGCACAGCAGTGAAGACCCAGGGCAGCCATAATAAATAAATAAATAAAATTGTTTAAAAAAATTAGCCTAAAGAGCAGAGTGTGATTGGGAAATTTATACTTTTTTTTTTTTTTGGCTTGATGGGAACAGAAGTCTGTTTTCCTACAGTTATATTAAAAAAAAAAAAAAAAACAACTTAAAAGTGTTAGGATACAAATTTGTATTGCCAGGATGATTCCACTTTTGGAAAGAAAAACCCTGAAGTCCATGTTCATATTTATTTAGTTATCATTCAGTCGGGATTTACTGTGTGTCAGGTAGAATATTAAATGCTTTATATTCATTTAATTTAATCTCATTTAATCAAAACAGTTCCCTTGAGGTAGGATCTGTATTTCCCAAGTACATCTGTGGAATTGAACATCAAGCAGCTTGGCCAAGGTCAGGGGACCCATGAGTGGCAGGTATGGAATTCAAATTTAGCTCAGTTTTACTTCAAAGCCATTCTCTCTGCTTATTTCTCTTTCTGCTCTGGACGTTTGTCTTTCTCTCTCTCTAAATACACACAGACACACACAGAAACACACGCATGCGGACACAAGTGCAGATATACACACACAGAAGGCAGAAAGGGAACACAGAAGAATCACAGTGACTGTCTCTGACTCATAGCAGCACATGCCATTTTATCTTCTTTTATGTCTTTCTACATATTCTCAATGTTCTGGAATGAGTTTATATTAAGAAAACTCTAGCCAGTGATATTTTTTTGTACAAATATGCGTGTTTTCAAGTCAGCAGGATATTCAAGTTCTGGTTTCAGGCTTCAGAGCCTCTGGCTGTGGGCCTCTTTTAAAAAATCTGTTAAAAAATAAGACAGAGGAGCCAGTACCTTTGCTTCTTGGAGCTCTCTAATCCGTCCTATAATACCGGGCTTTGTAGGAAGGTTCTGCACATAAATCCCATAAAATCCCATAATGTGGAGCTGACATTGAGCCTACCCAGAACAAAATCTGCTAATGATCACAGCTTGCCAGGAGCCTGCAGAAGGATCAGACCTGTCACAGCCCCCATGCCTGCCTCCCACCTAAGCCCTTTCTAATAAGGACTCTTTTCATGAGTTTATAAAAAACACTTTGTTTGGATCACGTTGGGCTTCTATTTCATCTTACTTGAATGGTGAATGGCTGGGGGCTGGAAGGGGCTGAGGCTGGTCCTGGAGTTTTGGGACCCAGAGAAAACCACAGGTTTGTAAATCCAGCAATGGTGACCTACCTCCCAGCCCCAGCCCTCCACCTCCCTGAGAGACTGGACCTTCGCTGCAACTGCTCTGGGTGATGAGGGTGACAAGAGTGGGCTACAGTGGAGTAAACATTGGCTGCCCCCTGGGAGTGGTTCTGGAGATAGGGTTCTCCCCTATAAAACTGACACAACTTTGGGCCAGATAGATAAGCACTCTGTGCCTCCACTTCCTCAGATTGAAAGGGAGGGTTGTATAAATCACCTTTCTGGGCTGTTGTAAAAACACTGAGGCTGCCTGACACTTGATTGGTGACCTTCTTTCCTTCTCTTGTTCCCTCACCCCTGCCGGACCATAAAGAAGGCTGAGCACCAAAGAATTGACACTTTTGAACTGTAGAGTTGGAGAAGGCTCTTGAGAGTCCCTTGGACTGCAAGAAATTCAAACCAGTCAATCCTAAAGGAACTCCACTCTGAGTGTTCATTGGAAGGACTTATGCTGAAGCAGAAGCTCCAATACTTTGGCTACCTGATGGGAAGAGCTGACTCATTTGAAAAGCCCCTGATGCTGGGGAAGATTGAAGGCAGGAGGAAAAGGGGATGACAGAGGATGAGATGGTTGGATGGCATCACTGACTCAATGGACATGAGGTTGAGGGAACTCCGGGAGATAGTAAAGGACAGGAAAGCCTGGCGTGCTGCAATCCATGGGTTTGCAAAGTGTTGGATGTGACTTAGTGACCGAACAACAACAGCAATGGTTGCTTTACGACGTTGTGTTAGTTTGTGCCGTATAGTGAAGTGAATCAGCTCTATGTTTACATTTATCCCCTCTTTTTGGGGTTTTCTTCCCATTTAGGTCACTAAAGAGCACTGAGTAGAGCTCCCTGTGCTATAGAGTAGGTTCTCATCAGTTATCTGTCTTATACATAGTATAAATAGTGTACACATGTCAATCCCAATCTCCCAGTTCAGCCCCTCACCCCCTTGGTATCCTTAACGCTTGTTCTCTACATCTGTGTCTCTATTTCCGCTTTGCAAATAAGATAATCTTTACCATTTTTCTACATTCCACATATTAAAAGCTTTTAAACTGTAGGTCTGAAAAGACCTACAGGAAAGTTGCAGAAATGGAACCAAGAATCCCTGTGTAGTCTTTACTGTGTGTTAACATTGGAAAAGAGTTGGACACGACTGAGCAACTGAACTGAACTGAACATTTTATATTTGCATTATCTGTAAGTCCATCTGTCCGTCCGTCCATCCATCTATCTATCCATTCTCCATACTTGTTTCGGGAGAATACACTGTGAACCTGCTTGCCTAAGAGTCTCGAATATTTTAGCATATACGTCTTAAAAACAAGAAGTTGCTATTGCATAACTACAGTTCTTTTAAATCAAAATCAGGAAGTGGACGTGGATACAATACGATTATGTAATCTACAGGCCTTATTCAGATTTTGCCAGTTGTGTCACTAACATCCTTTATAACAAAAGAAAAATAGTCTTTCTGGTCTGGGATCCAGTCCAGGGGCACACATGGTACTTCCTTGCCATGCCTCTTTGGGCTCCTTCAGTTTCTGGTCTTCTGCTTCTCTTTGTCTGTCATGACCTTGACATTTTTGAAAAGTATAGTTTCTTCTGGACTGACTTGCGTCTTCCCTAAATGTATACATTGGAGCCCTAATAACCGGAAACTCAGGATGTGAACTGCGTTTGGAGGCAGAGCCTTTCATGAGGTGATTACGTTGCAATGAGGCTGTGAGGTGAGCTCTGATCCAGTTTGGCTGGTGTCTAGAAGAGGAAATCTGGACAGAAAAAGGGACTGCAGGGATGTATGTGCATGGGGGAAAGACCATGCGGGAACCCAGGGAGTAGGTGAGCATATGCAAGCCAGGGAGGGAGGTTTTGGGAGAAACCACACCTTGATCTAGGATTTCTAGATGCCAGAATTTTGAGAAAATACATTTCTGTTGTTTAAGCTGCCCAGTCTGGTGGTGTTCTATTATGGCAGCCGGAGCAAAGTAACACACGGGTCAGTTATTTCGTAAACATCCCTCCACTTGGTTGTGCCTCATTCTTAGTCATTTCTTCTTGTTGTCAGGGATATCCCTAGATGGTTTTCACTCATTTTGACTCATTCTGCCATATTCAGGCAAATAAGGTAGAAACTGGGTTTCCCTGCTGGCTCAGCAGTAAGGAGCCTGCCTGCAATGCAGGAGCGGCAGGTTCAATCCCTGATCAGGAAGATCCCGGGCAGGAGGGGATGGCAACCCACTGCAGTATTCTTGCCTGGGGAATCCCATGGACAGAGGAGCCTGGTGGGCTACAGTCCAAGGTGTTGCAAAGAGTCAGACACTGAAGCGACTCAGCAGGCACACACATGTAAAGCAGAAACTATGCCTGTGTGTGCCATCTTCTTAAGGAGGTACTTTTTTTTTTCTTGTAGAAAGTGCTGAAATACATGTTTCATATTTTTTGTATTAATAACTTTTCTTTCCTTTGTACACGAAGAAGTCCTACTATTGGAGCTAAATTACCCAATGCAAGTACCAGCATTCACACAGAAGTAGCAGGCAAATAGTGCAAGGATGTATGGCCTTGTCTGAGGGTCCCAGCCTGATACCTCCTACTCATTCCAGGGACATACTTCATACAGCAATATGGGGACTTCATATTTTAGCTATAAGCAAACCTTGAAAATACTGCTATTTCATTAAATTTGGAGTGCTGTTAATAAAGTATTTATATCTGGAAAAAGAAGCTCTTCCTATATTCCAGGCTGTGCTGAGGGCTTTACTTTAACAGTCCTCAGAACAACCCACTGAGTTCTGGGTTGTATTGTACCCACTTTACAGATAAGGAAAATTGAGCATGCCACATAGCTAAGAGGTGGAGGAGCCAGGCAATTTGGCCCCAGAGGCTGTGGGTCAGAAAAAATGAGTCCAGGAAATTTAAAACTAATTCAACTCCATGAAGTACAACCAAGAAGGTGAATTCACAACTACCAGAGTCCCTTAGGTCAAGGGCAGAAGCCATGGAGTCTGCCTCTGTTTGTAGGGAACTCATATTTAGGTGTGTGTATCTCAAGGCTCAGTTGACCCAACATCACTTCCAATGAAGCTCTTATGGCAGTTTTGCCCCTCCCTCCCACCAACTGACCCATCTCCCCTTTTTGAACCTATAGGAGCAATCATAGCTGTTGATCCCTGTCTCCTATACAATGTCACGAACCTCATTCCATAGATCATCAGGCACTCTATCTATCAGATCTAGGCCCTTAAATCTATTTTTCACTTCCAAATCAAGACCATCCCCATGGAAAAGAAATGCAAAAAAGCAAAATGGCTGTCTGGGGAGGCCTTACAAATAGCTGCGAAAAGAAGAGAAGCGAAAAGCAAAGGAGAAAAGGAAAGATATAAACATCTGAATGCAGAGTTCCAAAGAATAGCAAGAAGAGATAAGAAAGCCTTCTTCAGCGATCAATGCAAAGAAATAGAGGAAAACAACAGAATGGGAAAGACTAGGGATCTCTTCAAGAAAATCAGAGATACCAAAGGAACATTTCATGCAAAGATGGGCTCGATAAAGGACAGAAATGGTATGGACCTAACAGAAGCAGAAGATATTAAGAAGAGGTGGCAAGAATACACAGAAGAACTGCACAAAAAAGATCTTCACGACCCAGATAATCATGATGGTGTGATCACTGACCTAGAGCCAGACATCCTGGAATGTGAAGTCAAGTGGGCCTTAGAAAGCATCACTATGAACAAAGCTAGTGGAGGTGATGGAATTCCAGTGGAGCTATTCCAAATCCTGAAAGATGATGCTGTGAAAAAGTGCTGCACTCAATATGCCAGCAAATTTGGAAAACTCAGCAGTGGCCACAAGATTGGAAAAGGTCAGTTTTCATCCCAATCCCAAAGAAAGGCAATGCCAAAGAATGCTCAAAGTACTGCACAATTGCACTCATCTCACACGCTAGTAAAGTAATGCTCAAAATTCTCCAAGCCAGGCTTCAGCAATATGTGAACCGTGAACTTCCTGATGTTCAAGCTGGTTTTAGAAAAGGCGGAGGAACCAGAGATCAAATTGCCAACATCTGCTGGATCATCGAAAAAGCAAGAGAGTTCCAGAAAAACATCTATTTCTGCTTTATTGACTATGCCAAAGCCTTTGACTGTGTAGATCACAATAAACTGTGGAAAATTCTGAAGGAGATGGGAATACCAGACCACCTGATCTGCCTCTTGAGAAATCTGTATGCAGGTCAGGAAGCAACAGTTAGAACTGGTCATGGAACAACAGACTGGTTCCAAATAGGAAAAGGAGTACGTCAAGGCTGTATATTGTCACCCTGTTTATTTAACTTATATGCAGAGTACATCATGAGAAATGCTGGACTGGAAGAAACACAAGTTGGAATCAAGATTGCTGGGAGAAATATCAATAACCTCAGATATGCAGATGACACCACCCTTATGGCAGAAAGTGAAGAGGAACTAAAAAGCCTCTTGATGAAAGTGAAAGTGGAGAGTGAAAAGGTTGGCTTAAAGCTCAACATTCAGAAAACGAAGATCATGGCATCTGGTCCCATCACTACATGGGAAATAGATGGAGAAACAGTGGAAACAGTGTCAGACTTTATTTTTCTGGGCTCCAAAATCACTGCAGATGGTGACTGCAGTCATGAAATTAAAAGACGCTTGCTCCTTGGAAGGAAAGTTATGACCAACCTAGATAGCATATTCAAAAGCAGAGACAGTACTTTGCCAACAAAGGTTCGCCTAGTCAAGGCTATGGTCTTTCCTGTGGTCATGTATGGATGTGAGAGCTGGACTGTGAAGAAGGCTGAGCGCCGAAGAATTGATGCTTTTGAAGTGTTGTGTTGGAGAAGACTCTTGAGAGTGCCTTGGACTACAAGGAGATCCAACCAGTCCATTCTGAAGGAGATCAGCCCTGGGATTTCTTTGGAAGGAATGATGCTGAAGCTGAAACTCCAGTATTTTGGCTACCTCATGCGAAGAGTTGACTCATTGGAGAAGACTCTGATGCTGGGAGGGATTGGGGGCAGGAGGAGAAGGGGACGACAGAGGATGAGATGGCTGGATGGCATCACTGACTCGATGGATGTGAGTCTCAGTGACCTCTGAGGGCTGGTGATGGACAGGGAGGCCTGGCGTGCTGCGGTTCATGGGGTCGCAAAGAGTCGGACACGACTGAGTGACTGATCTGATCTGATCTGATATGCTGTTTTTTCTCCCTAGTAGATTTATCAATAGAACTCATTTGTCAAAGAGAAAACCACAGGCCTCAAGTTTAATCACTTGTGCTAAAGCCTGTGATGTTAAACCTAGACTTAAAATCTGACTTAGTTGCAGTTCTGACCTTCCCCAGAGATGAAACCTTAATCGATCAGCTTGAGATCCTCTGGACAGGGCCAGTGACATAATCTGCCATGTGGGCCCTCTCTACTCCCCGCCCCAGCCAAGATCAGACATTTTATATGATAAAGACCCTGCTTCCCCAAAAGAAGATGTCTTGATCCCAAATATAACTTTTTCCTTTTTAAAAATATATTTTGAAAATATTCATTTATTTGTTTTTGGCTGCACTGGGTCTTCATTGCTACGCGGGCTTTTCTCTAGCTGCAGAGAGCTCGGGCTCTGCTCTAGTTTTGGTGTGCGGGCTTCTCATAACAGGGGCTTCTCTTGTTGTGGAGCACAGGCTCAAGGGCACATGATCAGGGACTGAACCCATGTCTCCTTCATTGGCAGGCAGATTCTTTGCCACTGAGCATCCAGGGAAGCCCCTTTTTCTTTCCTTTTACTAATGACTTCCTTGCCCCAGCCTTCTCTCTATAAAAGCCTTCAACTTTGTACCACTCCTCAGGACCCCCTTATAATTTTTATTTTATATTTTGAAACACCTAGTCTTTTTCTTTTGGCTGCACAATGTGGCATGTGGGATTGTAGTTCCCTGACCAGAGATTGAACCCATGCCACCTGCATTGGAAGCGTGGAGTCTTAACCACTGGACCTCCAGGGAAGTCCCCCTTCTAGTTTTTAGATGCCTGGATCATGAATTGGTGAATTAAATCAATTAGATCTTCAAATTTACCAGTTAATTTTGTTTTCATAATAATTTAATGCTCGCGACAACCTAATGACAGAGGTGGGCACAAATCCAATTTACAGATATAGAAATGGATGACAGCTGAAATAACTTGTCTAAATCTTCTGTCAAATTGAGAACTCTTTGAGGCTCTGGGTTGGGCTGGCTTTGTGGGCCTGTGACCTGTGCAAGTCACACGAGGTCCCACACTTGTTGAATGCTTGACTATTACCATCTTTAAATTCTTAATAGTTTTTGAAGAAGGAAGAGTTTTACATCTTGCACTTAGCCCTCTAAATGATGCAGCCAGACCTGTGTCTGGCTCTGGACATCTTGCACAACTTCTCCTCTGTGCCCACTAAAGACAGCTATCAGAATACCAGAGACAATTTACTGCATGTGTTCATCTACACGTTGGTCTCCATCCCCAGCCTGGGGACCACGAGGGGCCTTGGTGGTGTCTTAGCACCCAGCACAGAACCTAGCACAGTGGATAAGTGAAGGAAACGTTTGTTGTGCAAACTGAATAATGGTCTAACAGATTATAGATTCAGCCCTAGAAAAGAAATATACAGAAACTTCAGTTGCATAGAGCCAAGAGACCAGAAGGGGGAGCTCTCACACCCTGTAAAGATAGCAGAACGAAATAGGAAGAAGACTCTTCTTTCCTGGGGCCAAATCAGCTGATGAAAAGCCATGACTCTTCATTTATAATGCATGTGTGTTAAGTTACTTCTGAGGCCTCTGACTCTTTGTGACCCCATGGACAGTCCATGGGGATTCTCCAGGCAAGAATACTGGAGTCGGTTGCCATGCCCTCCTCCAGAGGATCTTCCCAACCCAGGGATCGAACCCATCTCTTACATCTCCTGAATTGGCAGGCAGGTTCTTTACCACCAGCGCCACCTGGAAAGCCCCCCTCCCAGCTTCCTTTTCCCTTCTATGAAAGCATCTCCTTCCCTTGAAGTGGGGGGACTTGCATGTCGCCCACCAAGCTTGCAGACCTTGACTTGTAGTTCTCTACTCATCCCGAATAAACCATCTTTGCTGGAGGAATAGCTGATAGTCTGTTTTGGGTCAACACAACTGAGATGAAAGAGGGCCAGGTGCCCAAGATGGAGGTTTCCCCGAGGGCTGTCTTGGCAGTTGAGCAGCAGTTCATCACATTCTGTCTCCTTCCTGTCCCCAGATTCAGACTTTCAAATTAGCCCCTTGTCTGTGACTGTGGCAGGCTGGGGAGGACGGGGAGGAGAACCAGATGGAAAGAAAGGCTTCACCCCTGAAGGAAACAAAGACCTCTGTTGTGGACAGGGGAAGGTGTGGGGCAGGGAAGTGCCTGCTGCTTTGCATAAAAACTCAGTTCACCTAAACTACAGTCACTCTCCAAAGGCTGCCTGGGTTCAGAAAGCCCGGTCATTCCCCAAGGACTTACACAGATGGTCCTTTCAGAAGGTGCAGAAGCCACCTGGAGAGTTCCTGGAGAGCAGCCAGTCCTCCTCATTTCTACTCACCCCTCAAGCCCCAGTTGAATGCCACCTCTTCCCAGAGTCCCCCCTCCACACTGCCCCCCAACACCTCGCCACCCCAGATTTTCCCCAGGCAGAGTAGTTCATCCCAAACTGTGTGTTCACACATTGGGTTTCTAATGCATTTTAAATTATGGTTTGGGGTTCCCTTTATAGGAAGTGATCCCCAAGACTGTGAGAACATAAGGATTATTCATTCCCTCTGGATTTTTACTCAATGTCACCTCCTCAGTGAGGCCTTCTTGGAAGCCCCTTGACCCTGTGACATCAACTTGCTCTCATTTTACACCCCCCTTCACCCTCTATTTCCCTCTCTTCCTCGTTTTCCTCATTAACAAGTCTCATCTGACTTGCTGTATTTGAATTACTGCTTGTTTAGCATCTGTGTTCCTCCTTTGGGTATCAGATCCCTGATCACAGGAATTTGTCTGCTCATCACTGTTGTGTCCCAGGACCGGAACAGGGCCCAGCCTAAATATTTATGGGGTGGGCTGATTCCCATTTTACCGGTAAGAAAACTAAGGCTTGGGAAAGTCAAGTCACCAGGCCATGTGGCTGGTGAGGGGCAGTCAGTCTTTCATTAGAAACCCACAGGGCTTCAAAATGTTAAAAATGGCATTCCCATATGACCCGCAATTCCACTTCTGGGCATATACCCAAGATAAATGAAAACATACATGCTAAGTCGCTTCAGTCCTGTCCGACTCTTTGGGACCCCATGGACCGTAGCCCACCAGACTCCTCTGTCCTTGGGATTCTCCAGGCAAGAATACTGGAGTGGGTTGCTGTGCCCTCCTCCAGGGGATCTTCCTGACCCAGGGATCAAACCCACATCGCTTATGTCTCCTGCATCGGCAGGTGAGTTCTTTACCACCAGTGCCACCTATGTCGGCACAAAAACTTTTATATGAACGTACGTAGCAGCACTATGGAGAAGGCAATGGCACCCCACCCCAGTACTCTTGCCTGGAAAATCCCATGAATGGAGGAGTCTGGTAGGCTGCAGTCTATGGGGTCGCTAAGAGTCGGACACGATTGAGTGACTTCACTTTCACTTTTCACTTTCATGCTTTGGAGAAGGAAATGGCAACTCACTCCAGTGTTCTTGCCTGGAGAATCCCAGGGATGGGGGAGCCTGGTGGGCTGCCGCCTATGGGGTCGCACAGAGTCGGACATGACTGAAGCGACTTAGTTGTAGCAGCACTATTCACAATAGCCAAAAACTAGTGTCTATCAACTGATAAATGGATAAAACAAATGTGGCGTGTCCATACAATAGGATAGTACGCAGCTATAAAAAGAAATAAAGTACTGATACATAACGCTACAACATAGATGAATCTTAAAAACATTATGACAGAGTGAAAGAATCCAGACACTCTTCAAAAGTGACAGTTGGGTTTTTTGGTCTCTTTGTATCTTTTTGTCCAGAATTTGCCCCAGCCACACATGTTGGAAGTTATTTTCAGTCCTATACAGTTTCTTTTTATTTTGTTGCTCAAGGAGAGGTGTGTCCAAGTGCAAGCACTGCAGCAAAGGGTCCCAGGGTCCCAGGTTCCCAACCTGTCTCATTCCCTGCTGAGAAACTCTACATCCTTATTCTTAGGGATCCTGAAAGATGATGCTGTGAAAGTGCTACACTCAATATGCCAGCAAATTTGGAAAACTCAGCAGTGGCCACAGGACTGGAAAAGGTCAGTTTTCATCCCAATCCCAAAGAAAGGCAATGCCAAAGAATGCTCAAACTACCGCACAATTGCACTCATCTCACATGCTAGTAAAGTAATGCTCAAAATTCTCCAAGCCAGGCTTCAGCAATATGTGAACCGTGAACTTCCTGATGTTCAAGCTGATTTTAGAAAAGGCAGAGGAACCAGAGATCAAATTGCCAACATCCGCTGGATCATGGAAAAAGCAAGAGAGTTCCAGAAAAACATCTATTTCTGCTCTATTGACTATGCCAAAGCCTTTGACTGTGTAGATCACAATCAACTGTGGACAATTCTTCGAGAGATGGGAATACCAGACCACTTGATCTGCCTCTTGAGAAATCTGTATGCAGGTCAGGAAGCAACAGTTAGAACTGGTCATGGAACAACAGACTGGTTCCAAATAGGAAAAGGAGTACGTCAAGGCTGTATATTGTCACCCTGTTTATTTAACCTATATGCAGAGTACATCATGAGAAATGCTGGACTGGAAGAAACACAAGTTGGAATCAAGATTGCTGGGAGAAATATCAATAACCTCAGATATGCAGATGACACCACCCTTATGGCAGAAAGTGAAGAGGAACTAAAAGCCTCTTGATGAAAGTGAAAGAGGAGAGTGAAAAGGTTGGCTTAAAGCTCAACATTCAGAAAATGAAGATCATGGCATCTGGTCCCATCGCTACATGGGAAATAGATGGAGAAACAGTGGAAACAGTGTCAGACTTTATTTTTCTGGGCTCCAAAATCACTGCAGATGGTGACTGCAGCCATGAAATTAAAAGACGCTTACTCCTTGGAAGGAAAGTTATGACCAACCTAGATAGCTTATTCAAAAGCAGAGACAGTACTTTGCCAACAAAGGTTCGCCTAGTCAAGGCTATGGTCTTTCCTGTGGTCATGTATGGATGTGAGAGCTGGACTGTGAAGAAGGCTGAGTGCTGAAGAATTGGTGCTTTTGAACTGTGGTGTTGGAGAAGACTCTTGAGAGTGCCTTGGACTGCAAGGAGATCCAACCAGTCCATTCTGAAGGAGATCAGTCCTGGGATTTCTTTGGAAGGAATGATGCTGAAGCTGAAACTCCAGTACTTTGGCCACCTCATGTGAAGAGTTGACTCATTGGAGAAGACTCTGATGCTGGGAGGGTTTGAGGGCAAGAGGAGAAGGGGATGACAGAGGGTGAGATGGCTGGATGGCATCACTGACTCAAAAATGGACATAAATCTGAGCAAACTCTGGGAGATAGTGAAGGACAGAGGAGCCTGCACATCCTGCAGTTTATGGGGTCACAAAGAGTTGGACATGACTTAGCAACTGAACAACAACAATAACAAAATGAATTGTACGGCATGTGAATTATATCTCAATAAGTGAAAGTTTCTCAGTTGTGTCCGAATCTTTGTGACCCCATGATCTATACATTCCACTGAATTTTCCAGGCCAGAATACTGGAGTGGGTAGCCTTTCCCTTCTCCAGGGGATCTTCCTAATCCAGAGATAGAACCCAGGTCTCCTGCATTGCAGACAGATTCTTTACCAGCTGAGCCACCAGGGAAGCCCAAGAATACTGGAGTGGGTAGCCTATCCTTTCTCCAGCAGATCTTTCTGATCCAGGAATTAAACTGGGGTCTCCTGCCTTGCAGGCAGATTCTTTACCAATTGAGTTATCAGGGAAGCCCGTATCTCAATAAAGCTGTTATTTAAAAAGAAAAACCCCATAGGGAGGCAGAAAGAAGTCACTGGTCACAGAAACAAATTCACATTTGTGGAGATGTCCCAAAGGAGGAGGAGATGCAGGGTGCAGAGTGCAGGGCAGGTAAGTGGAGTTTGCCCAGGGCAAAGTAAGAGCTCCTATACCTTGGCCACCTGACGCGAGGAGCCGACTCATTGGAAAAGCCCTTGACGCTGGGAAAGATTGAGGGCATGAAGGGAAGAGGGGAACAGAGGATGAGATGGCTGGATGGCATCACTGACTCAGCGGACATGAGTTTGAGCAAACTCTGGGAGATAGTGAAGGACAGGGAAGCCCATGGGGTCGCAGAGTCAGGCACGACTGAGCAACTGAGCAACAACAAAGTAAGTGAGGTTGGGGAAAGTTTACTGGAGGAGAGACCACCCAGGCTCCCTGTCCCCAGCACTTGGAAGGCCTAGGCCGTACTGTCGCCAGGCATATTGTGTACTTGAAGCTCCGCCTGGGTCAGGCAGGAGCCCCTCCACAGGGGATGGCACTTGTGAGGATGTTTTATTGTATTGTATTGCTTTGTCACTAAGTCGTGTCTGACTCTTTGCGACACTATGGACCGTAGCCCTCCAGGCTTCTCTGTCTGTAGGAGTTTCCAGAAATAATACTGGGATGAGTTGCCATTTCCTTCTCCAGAGGGTCTCTCTGACCCACGGATGGAACCTGCGTCTCCTGTATCGGCAGGAGGATTCTTTACCACAGAGCCACCTGAGGATGCCTTGTGCTTTTTAAAACCCTGGGTGGTAGCCAGACTGGTTCAAATTCTGCTGTAGTGAGTTGATAGGTAGCTCCCTCAAAACATATGCTGGACTTCCGTGGTAGTCCAGTAGGTAAGGCTCTGCCTGCCAATGCAGGGCACACGGGTTTGATCTCTGGTCCAGGAAGATTCCACATGCCATGGAGCAGCTAAGGCCGTATGTCACAGCCCCTCAACCCACGAGCCTATTGAGCCATGTGCTGCAACTACTGGAGCTCAAGTGCCTAGAGCCTGTGCTCTGCAACAAGAGAAGCCATCACAACAAGAAGCCCACGGACTGCAACTAGACAGTAGCCCCCACTTTCCACAACTAGAGAAAGCCCGTTCACAGCTACAAAGACCCAGAGCAACCAAAAATAAAGAAAGAAAGAAAAGAAAAAACCCCAGCACAACCAAAAGTAAAGAAAGAAAAGCTATGTTCACATCCCAATGAAGATTAAACTGAGAACCTAGATCACTCTAGATTATCCAAAAGGACTCTAAATCCAAAGACATGTCATTAGAAGAGAAGAGAGACACACAGAGAAGGCCTAAGAGGGCAGAAGCAGAGACTGGTGGGAGATGGCCACAAGCCCAGATCCACATGGAGCTTCCAAAAGCTGCAAGAGGTGGGGAGCAAGTCTCCTCTATAGCCATCAGAGTGGGAGTGCCCCGGTCCACACGTTGACCTGGCACTTCTGGCCTCTAGGATGGTGAGAATCAATTTCTGTCATTTTGAGTCGTGTTGGTGGGAATTTGTTAGAGAAGCTCCAGGAAATAACTCCACCTGCCTTCTGCATTTTCCAGCTGCCTTACCTGGAACGCATTTCCTAAGGCTCTGAGGCTTGGGTTCCTCAGTTTTCCAATGGGGACATCAAAAGTGCCTATGCCAGAGGGTGTGTAGGAACTTGGTGAGATGATCTAGGTAAAGCTCTCGGAGAAAGGCTTGGCGCTCTCCCTTAGTACCTCTCACTTGGCCTGAACCACACTTCTGTCTTCCTGCAGGGTCACAAAAGAACTTTAGAAGCCCCCGTGCCAGCCTCCATGCATGCTCTGTCATACCTGGCAGAGGACCTGGATTCCTTAGGCACTATCAAGGTTGTAATGTAGGAAATGCTGCTAATGACCCTTTGTGATGTCATTTTTAAACCTATTAAAAGGGATAGCAGGATCTCACAAAGGTCAGACCACAGACACTAGGTTCAGACTCCCTGAGTTTAGATTCCTGCTCTGTGACCTTGGGCAAAGTTCTTAAACTCTCTGGGCCTCAGTTTACTGACCTGTAAAATGGGTAGGATACTCATCATGCTTCTACCCTTCAGTATTTAAATGCATAGACTAGTGCTAGAAGATGTTGAGTGGTGGTTAACTAAAGGACAGACTCAATTAGGAGGACATATCCTTTGAATCTGAAAACTAACCAAGTTTCCACTTGAGGCAAAACTGTCTCTTTGCTGCTTGCCCCGACCCTGCCTCCAAGTGGAGGCTCGCCCCCAGGAGAGCTCTCAGGCAGCACGTTACTCAGGATTTTCCCAGGCAACACTTCTGAAAGCTGGGAGGGTAGATGCGTGCCTTGGCTCTTGGGTCTGTGTGCCTGGGTTTCTCTCTGGAAGACATATCCAGCTTCGCACTGTGAGCCCTCTCAGGCCACGACAGAAATGCTGCTGCTGCTGCTAAGTCACTTCAGTCATGTCCGACTCTGTGCAACCGAAATGCCGCATCAACCCAAATAATACATCACAGGGCCTGTTTTCTCAAGGGCCCTGCCCTCCAAATTCTTGGAATTCTTGGCTAATGGAAGTATCTCCCAAGGGCTCTGGATCAGCTGAGCTGATTCATCCAGCAGGGAGCTCAGGCTGCAGTCTGATGGGATGTGGACTTTCCAACTGTCCCGTGAGGCAAGGTGCATCCTGGTGGGGCTCAGGCCCCACCTCACCTTCCCCAGCCAGCTAGCATCCCAGAATTTTGTCCTGGGATAAGGGTGGAGGGGCTGGCACTACCGCATTGCACACCCCAGAAAATGTAGCACCCCTCTCCAGGTACCCAGCCTGAGATGAGAGGAACCCTGAGCCCTTCAGGGGGCACCTAATGCCTCTCACATGATCTGGGTAGGTTTCAGTCTCCCTGAACTCATTTTCTCACTGGTAAAATGGGGTTCCTAGCATTCACCTAACAGCATGGGGTAGAATTCAGGGCACTGCCTTGCTGTGCTTGGTGTCCCCAAGAGATGAAGTGTGATCCGAGCCCAGTCTGGATGCCGTGTCCTCACGGCTCATGGGAACCTCGGGTGGCTGAGTACAGGAGCCACTGGTTTGCCACCCAGAGTGCCCTCTATTATTTTTCCTCCCTGGTGTCCTGTTTCAGAAACTTGGTTCAAAACTCTGCTGTGACCAGTGATGCTCCACATGCCTCCAGATTTCAAATTCCAGAAAGGCACCCATCCATCAGTTCAGGTGTGTTGAGCAAACCTCTGAGTGCACACTGGCCTTGGGAGGGGGGCCCTGGAGGGTGAGCCTTCTTCTATCTGTCTGTCCATCGGTCCATTTGTCTGCCAGTCTGTCTATCCATGGTGGATTAGATGGGCTGCGTCCTCCTGCTTCCTGGCCCTGTAGACACAGGCAAGTTAGGTAATCTTGTGCTCATCTATATGGGGGTGATCCCAGTACCTATCTCTTAGGTGGTGGCTGGCATTAATAAAATTTACACAGGTAAGGGACTTAACAGGCTTCTCTGGTGGCTCAGATGGTAAAGAATCCTCCTGCAATGTGGAAGACCTGGCTTCGATCCCTGGGTTGGGAAGATCCCTGGAGAAGGAAATGGCAACCCACTCCAGTACGCTTGCCTGGAGAATCCCATGGACAGAGGAGCTTAACGGGGTACAGTTCATGGGGTTGCAAAGAGTCAGACACGACTGAGCAACTAAGCACAGGACAGCAAGGGACTTAACAGCTGTGCCAGCTCACAGTAGGCACTAAACCAGTGTTGGACCATATTTGAACCATATTTATTACTGTTTTTGGTATTGCTTCTTATTAGGATATTATTGGAACTTGCATGAAATTAATACCCAGCCTCACACGCTTGGCAGAAACTCCTTCACCTTTGGCAGTGATCTTGGGAAGATGTTGAAGTCTTGCAACAGAGTCTGTTTCATGTTTGTGCACTTATCCCAGTTGGCTTTTCGTAGGGCACCAGTTTGGCAGGTCTCAGTAAGTGGCAACTGTTTCACAGCTGCATTATTGCTTTGAGCACCTAGAGTTTCAGCCACAAGCAGCTCCATGGAATGTGCCCAACAGCATGTGCTTTTTAATCTCCTCTGCCTTTGGAATTTCTGGATGACTTCGAATACTCACAACATTGTCCTCACAGCTCCCCGGGGTCTGTAGCCCCATTTCTGCCAAGATAAATCCACAGTCTCATTGAAGTCACCTGGGGGTGAAGGGCTTGGGAACAGAATGGTCTGGGAGTTAAAACCCCGAAGCTCTGAGCTCTTCTTGTCCTGTTTGTGCCCCAGAGATCCTCCATCAGGAAGAAGGAATGATACTGCTTAAGATTGTGGACTCAAGATTAAACTGCTTAAATCAAACCCCTGCTCCAGTGCTTGTTAGTCTAGGGCTTCCCCTTTATGAGTCTAAGTTTCCTGGTCTGTGAAATGGGGATAATGACACTACATTGCTTACGGGCATCGGTTAAAGAGTGAATGTGACAATAGTCCTGAAGCACCTGGTGTCTGGCAAATAGTAGGGGTGCAACAAATATGATTATTCTCCAGTAAGTTTGACCCTTCCCCTTTCCCCTCTGGATATATGACCTGGCCGAGGTTTTGCACTCTGTCTGCTGGTCCCTCCGGATCTAGTTTCTTGCCTTTTCTACTTCCTGACTTCTCTTCTCTGGGGAGGGAGTCTGCCAGATGAGAATTAATACCTCTGCCAGTATTGCCAAGAGTGGACGCCAGTACCATGCCCCTCCTGAGCCTTTCACCACCCACAACTGCTAAACCCCTCTGCTTGCATGTTGGAGGTTATCTGCTCATCTACTTAACTCCATGCAAACTCAAGTGGTTGGTACAGGAGCTCAGAGAAGTAAGAGTGTAAGTACAGTGTTTCCCATTGTCTTTTGCCTTATTTGATACAAGGCACCTTTATCCCCACTTAACAGATGAGGTAATTAGGCACAGAGGGATTCAGCAGCTTGCTCAAAGTCTCAAATAGGGTCAGAGGAGGAGCCTGACACAAATCCCATGCTCTATCCCCAGACTTCTCCTTCTTAATAAACACCAGGTTACGCTGAGTGGCCTCTGCTCTCTGACAGCAGAACTGTGGGCCGTTGTGAGGATTTGCTGGGAGAACCCATATCCACTTGAGCTTCAGTTCTGGTCACATGAATACATGCTCAGTAGAACTTAACCCTATAATGACAATAATATTGCTTTTGTCTCTTTCCTGACCCACCAACTTGCAATAATGTAGGAGCATCAGTCACAGGACCTGTATATCTTAGATGTTTACTCTTCCTCTCCAACCCACTGCAGGTGATAGTAAAACCTAAGAGAAATGGGCAGGTGCTGGAAGCCTGATTGTAAATGCAGAGTTGCAGATTCCCATTAAGTATAAGAAAATCATAAAATTCTTTTCTTTTTTTAAAAAAAATTTACTTATTTATTTTTGGCTGTGCTGGGCCTTTGTTGCTGTGTGGACTTTCTCTAGTTGCGGCAAGTGGGGGCTACTCTCTCTAGTTGCGAAGCACACGCTCTAGGGTGAGAGGGCTTCAGTAATTGCAGCACATGGGCTCAGTAGTTGGCAGCTCCTGGGCTCTAGGGCACAGGCTCAATAGTTGTGGCCCATGGGCTTAGTTGCTCTATAGCATGCGGAATTCTCCTGGACCAGAGATCGAACCCACGTCTTCTGCACTGACAGTAGAATCTTTACCACTGAGCCACCAGGGAAGCCCCATAAAATTCTTTCTTGATGATAAGAGTTATAATCCTGTGGTTATTGTAGTACAGTTGGAAAAACAAAAACATGCCATCAGATGGAGTCAGTTTAGGTCCCAGGGTTTCAGGGTGGGACTGAGAGGTCAGGTCCACCTGATCACTCAGGTCAGAGTGAGGGTTGGAGGCTGGGCATGCGGAGGGGTGCATATAGGGGAATGGAAGGGGCTACAGACTGTGGGAGGCCACAGATGGGGTGGGAGCGGCAGGACCCTCCTTCTCATCCGCTGTACTCCATGAAGTTTCTGAACTCAAAAGATGCTGACAGTGACTGGGTTTCATGTGGCAGAAATCACTGGAGGCTAAGGCAGAGCTAAGTCTGGACAACACGATCCAACACATGCAGGAGGACTAGAAAGAAGCAGAAGGAAAAGTCAAGGTTTTAGGAAGTAGGGGTTTTACCCTGAATTGGGTGCTGGCTCTCAGGAAGCTGCCCAATTCTTAATAAACCTTATTAAGAAGCAGAGAGGATAGACAGAAACTGAAGCTGTACTTGCCTAAGCAGCAGCAGTCACTCATGTGAGCCATTATTGGTCTTTACTGTGCCTTGGACACTCCTCTAGGCCCAGCTCCGAAGGAGTGCTTGGCTTCCCCAGAGCTCAGATCCTGCTACATGTGTGGCTCTATCAGCTCCAACTCCTGCTGTTCAGATGGCTTCTCCGGCAGTAGCTTTGCCTTTCAGACCCCTTGGGTGGTTTCATTGCAGAGTGCCTTCTGCCAGACACTTCCCTGTGAACCAAGGCCTTTCCCTGGCACCCAGGAGGATAGATTTCCAGCAAGATTTTTGGGTGAGGGTTGGGGTAGATGCTAGCCAGTCTTGCTGGTATAGCAGCAGAGCAACTATTAGCCAATTCAACAAGGCCCTCTTGTTAGCAATTTCTGGACCTCAAGCCAAAGCAGTGAGAGGTGGGTTTTTCATTGGGTGTGCTATCTCAGCCCTTGGGTAAGAGTTGATCCTTATATCTTCAATTGTTTTGAGCTTTCTTTACTTCTTGCTCGTCAATCTCCTATGACTCCTATATCCTGTTATGGTTAATGTACATGCGTGCTAATTTGCTTCAGTTGTGTCTGACTCTTTGCGACCCGCTGGACTGCAGGCCCCTGTGCTCCTCTGTACATGGGATTCTTCAGGCAAGTATACTGAAGTGGGTTGCCATTTCCTTCTCCAGGGGAATCTTCCCAACCCAGGGATTGAACCTGCCAGGCAGTCTGCAGGATACTGCAGTGTGAGTACCTAGAACTAGGAAGCAGAGTCCTTCTCTCCTGAGATGTGTCACAGTACTCTTTCTTGACAATGCTTTGCTGCCAATGGACAAAGGAAAGATGTTGAAAGGTTCCAGCCCATTTTCAAAGAACAGGTGAAAATTGTGAGTTTGGAGCTAAGAGGCAATGCACTGACAACTGGCAAAAATTCAAATGTCATTTAGCAGCAGAAAAGGTAAACAATTGTGGTATATTCACACAATGGAATGCTATATCAGAATGAGAATGAATGAACTGATACATACAACACAAAGATTACATATAACACGATGCTCAAAGAAAGAAGCTGCATGTAAAGGAACACTCATGATTCCATGTATACAAAATTCAGAAACCAGACAAATGAGTCTTGGCTGTTAAAGAAGGATCGTAGTTACCTCTATTGGGTGTAGTAACTGGAGGAGGGGGCATAGTGATGGGGAGAAGAGGCTCTTTATCCCTGTTTGGGTGTGTTAGTCTTGTGAGAATTCCTCAAGCTGATCCTAATGAATGAAGTACATTTTTGTATGCCTATGTATGCATATATTTATTCATTAAAGCTCAGCAAAATTGACTTGACAAATGAGAGGATGTTTACATACCCATGTTCACTGCAGCACTATTCACAATTCCTCAGTTAGTTTCTCTAATTACCCCTCCTTACAGGAGAAGAAGGGTTTCTCTGGTAGCTCAGATGGTAAAAGATCTGCCTGTAATGCAGGAGACCAGGGTTCAATATGTGGGTCAGGAAGTTCCTCTGGAGGAGGGCATGGCAACCCACTCCAGTATTCTTGCCCGGAGAATCCCCATGGACAGAGGAGCCTGGAGGGCTACAGTCTATAGGGTCACACAAAATCAGACATGACTGAAGTGACTTAGCATGCGACTGATCTGATCTGATCTGATCTGATGCACAGGAAAGGAAATGGACATGCAGAGAACAGACTTAAGTGACCTAAGACTACAGAACCAGTAAGTGGAAAAGTCAGGATTCAACCCAGGAGGGCTGGCCTCTGAGTGAGTCCTTTTAACTTTGGGCTGTGCTGCTTCTCCTAAGGTAAACTAGAACATCCAAGTGGGGTCAGGACAACCACCTGGTGTACGATGCATTTTGCCCACCCTGACCAGATGCCCATGAGGAAGACTGGCCACCTGTGTCCTGTTTGACAGTGAAAAGGTCAGGCCACAGACTCCTACGCAGCCTGTAGGCAACCCCTCCCTTGGGGCCCAGATGCAGGTGCTGTTTGAGCCTGATCTTTACTGAGAATTTGGGAAGCCCCTCTCCTGAGACTCCCCCCTGCCCCGACAGGCGGAATTGGTTTTCCTGGTCCCTGTATTCTCTGAGGAGGTGGGTCACTCTTGCTCCCATTGGTCGTGCCGTGAGTGTCTCAAGTCACAAGTCAAAGTTAATCCAAGAGTGGGAGGAAGGACGGAGCCAGTATGACTGGCTCAGGTCCTGCTGAGCGCCAGACCCAAGCTCCTCGAAACCTTGGGAACATGGTTGTCCTGTGGCTGGTGCTTCCAGCTGTGCTAGGCACCTTTTTCCTGGGAGTCTTTGTCTGGGCTGTCTTTGAGCACTTCCTCACCACTGATGTCCCCTCTGTTTTACGACATCCTGCCAAGTTCCGATTTCTGCACTGCATATTAGTCTACATGGTCACTTTGGTGAGTTGGCACTCAGTCCCCTCACGGGTTGGAGTGAGCTTTCTCTCTCTCTCTGTTCCTCTCTCTAGGTCCCTTGGAGGGACAGGAGGGCCTGTTCTTCTTTCATTTGTTTTCTCTGTCTTCAGACCGTCCCGAGAAAGACAGACTTTGCTACACAGTGGGCTCTCCCTGTCTGCAAGTCCTGCATCCGTGGAGGGGGTGTCAACTATAAGAGATTGAGCATCTGAAGATGTTGGTATCGTGGGGGTCCTGGAACCAAGCCTTCATGGACACTGAAGGACAGATGGGCTACAGCCCTCTCTTTTGTGTCTGCTATTCTGTTTCTCTCCCTCTTCCCTTCCCATCCTTCCTCTCACCACCCCCCACCTCTTTTTCCTTCCTTCAACAGCATTTACTGAATGCCAATCAATGGGCTCGTTTCTGAGGCTTCCCAAACTATCCCAGACCCAGCCCCTCCCCTGAAATGGCTCGGAGCCTGACAGAACAAACCTGCTTCAGCTACAGCATCTTCTACTTCACAGCACACAGGTGTCCCCCACTCCCAGCAAAGATTGCAAGCACCTGGAAGGCAGGGCTCACCTTATCTATCCCAGGGCCTGGCGCCTAGCACATGCTTACTTACCATATGCTGATCAATCACCAGGGAATTCACCCACCATTTCAGAGTGGCCACCCCAGCTGGGCTCACCCTGAGCAGGGGCTTGAGATTTGGAATGAAATGGCACATGTCTAGAGCAGCAGATTTGGGAATAGTCTGGCATCTAGTAAAAGGCAGGCAACTTGATTTAATTACAATGTCCCAACCATGGGTGGAGATCAACCAGTTCACACTGATGACCTGCGGGGAGAACAACTGTTGAAGGAAGTGAGAGCTACTCCCTGGCTGCGTGATTTTGGGCAATTAACTTCACCCCTCTGTGCCTTAGTTTCATTATCTCTGAAGGGGGAATACTTGTGTTTCTTCCATCAGGTTGGTAAGAAGATTAAGATATCAGGTGACAAGGGTTTGGTGATATTTGGCAAATAATGGGCTTCCCAGGTGGCCCAATGGTAAAGAATATGCCTGCCAAGCCAGGAGATGTGGGTTTGATCCCTGGGTTGGGAAGATCCTCTGGAGTAGGAAATGGCAACCCACTCTGGTATTCTTGCCTGGGAAATTCCCTGGACAGAGGATCCTCATGGGCTATAGTCCATGGGGTTGTAAGAAGTCAGATGTGACTGAGCACTGAGCACATTCGCTAAATAAGTAAAACGTGTTTCTTGGGCTGTTGGGCTGTTTCACCAAGGATACAGATGACTTTCAGAGAAATGAACAAGTCTAGTTTATAATTAGGTGAATGCTACTGCCCCAAGGAGATAGGCTGAGAAAGTGGTATGCAAATCTCTCTTATTAATCTTGGTCATGCATTTTGCTGGAGGTCCGGTTGTCTCAAGCCAGCAGCTGCAATCTGCATGAAATTCCAGGCTAGTCTGAGGCCCTTGGACTGAAAATGATGTCCAAGTGGCCCAGAAAACCTGCGATCTTTCCAGCCTTTGGTGATTCTCCTCAGGAGTAGCCCACAAGCCAAGCATCTCCTGATGACATCTGCTCCTGGGAGGCTCTGAGATGGGTCTGAGTTTGGCTGTGGGTCTGAGCTGGCTGAGTTTGGCCAGCTTGTGAAGTTCCATCCTGGTCCCCCCAGCCCTGAGCCCTCCTAGAACAGACTGCTCACCACAGGTGACAGTGATAAGTGTGGTGATATCCAAGTGGTTCATTTGGTTCCAGAGGACAGATACAGAAGGCAAACGAATTTTAAGGAGAAGGAGGCAAAAACCTAAAAGACTCTACAGCCCAGAAATGAGGTGCCTAGTTTTGTAGTCAGACAACTTTGGGTCTGAGCACTGAATCTCCACTTGCTAGTTTTGTGGACTAATGTCTTTGAGACTCTATTTTCTCCTCTAAAATGGTGAGGATAGCTGGAGATGCTTTTTATAGGGATGAGGTGGGGAGTGAGTGATAAATGCATTTAAGGTGCAGGGTATAGTGCTGGGTGCTTAGAAAGGACTCCATAAGAATAGATTATTATTAGTATATATATATATATATATATATATATATATATATAATCTTTGAAGGCAAAGACACAGCAATTGCTAAAATCATTATTGATTTGAAGGCTATAATGATGACTTCATAATATGAATGGAGAAGGAAACGGCAGCCCACTCCAGTATTCTTGCCTGGAAAATGCATGGATGAATTTTTCATGGCTGGTGGAGCCTGGTGGGCTACAGTTCATGGGGCTGCAAAGAGTCAGACCCGACCCAGCGATTAAACTGCCACCGTGAGTGACTTAGGGCTTCCCTGGAGGCTCAGGCAGTAAAGAATCTGCCTGCAGAGCGGGAGAGCTGGGTTCGATCCCTGGGTCGGGAAGATCCCTGGAGAAGAGAATGGCAAACTTCTCCGATATTCTTGCCTGGAGAATTCCATTCAGAGACCAGTGGGCTACAGTCTATGTGGTTGCCAAGAGTTGGACACAACTGAGCGACTAACACACACACACACACAAATGACTTTGGCCTTCCTATAAGATATGAGGATTAATATAGAAAATGCTATAGGATTCATTTTAAAAGTTAAGCTCTGCTAGAATATTTTGTAAAAGAATCTTAATATTCATCTGAAGTTCTAGACCTCAGGTGTTCCTAAACTACTGATGGTCCCATTTGCAATACTACTAACACATTCTATTTATTTACTTATTTATTTTTGGCTGCATTGGGTTTTCGCTGCTGTGTGTGGGCTTTCTCTAGTTTCAGGGTGTGGGAACTACTCTCCAATTTGCGATGCTCGGGCTTCTCATTGTGGTGCCTTTTCTTGCTGTGGAGCACGGGCTCTGCAGGGCTCTTGGGCTTCATAGTTGCAGTGTGCAGGCTTAGCTGCCCCGAGGCATGTGGAATCTTCCTGGACCAGGGATTGATCCTGTGTCTCCTGCATTGGCAGGTGGATTTCTACCGACCACACTACCAGGGAAGTTCTGATACATTCTTATAAATAATATTAGATGGGCCAAAAAGTTTGTGTTTTTCCAGACAATGTTACAGAAATAATATATTATACTTTTAGTATTTATATATACATATAATAACATTTATGCAAACAATATAATTATAATATCGGAGAAGGCAATGGCACCCCACTCCAGTACTCTTGCTTGGAAAATCCCATGGACGGAGGAGCCTGTTAGGCTGCAATCCATGGGGTCACTATGAGTCGAACACGACTGAGGGACTTCACTTTCACTTTTCACTTCCATGCTTTGGAGAAGGAAATGGCAACCCATTCCAGTGTTCTTGCCTGGAGAATCCCAGGGACGGGGAGCCTGGTGGGCTGCCGTTTATGGGGCCGCACAGAGTTGGACACGACTGAAGCGACTTAGCATAGCATAATTATAATACAGATATATAATATTTATGTACTTATGTTTACATTATATATTATATACTTATATAAATATAAAGCCTATTATAAATATTATATATTTATAATATTATAAATAATAATAGATAGTAATCAATCTTCCTAAATTGCCTCTGTCCTAAATGACTAGCTCTGGCAAATGTGAACTCATTGCTGGGAAAAACAAACCAAACCAGACTTCCCTGGTGGTCCAGTGGGTTAAGTATCTACCTTGCAATGCAGGGGACCTGGTTTTGTCCCTAGTCCGGGAAGATCCCACATGCCATAGAGCATCTAAGCCAATGTGCCACAACTACGGAGCCCATGCCCCACCACAGGAGAAGCCACCACAATTAGAAGCCTCTACTGCAACTAGAGAGTAGCCACTGCTCTCTGCAGCTAGAGAAAGTCCATGCACAGCAATGAAGACCTGGCACAGCCAAATAAATATTAAAACAAACAAACAAATCTAACTTCCTGGCCATATCTAGTGATCTTTCAGAATGTGGTGCTAAGAGATGTTTATCACCACTTTGCATTGTTCAAAATCCCTGAACCATTTACACTTCAAGATGCTGGAATGGGTTCCTCAGATGTGGGCCAAGTGGTGGGAAAGGAGGTCATCCTCACAGCCCTGGTAACCTTGCTCTCCTCCAACTTAAGTAGAAAAGTAGTGGTTTTGTTGGGAGTTCCCTTTTGAGAAACCTTAGCCTGGGCAGTGGGGCAGCTGGCATAGGGGTGGGGTTGTCTCCACGGAGGGAATACACTGGGGCATCCTGCAGACACCAATGGGTGTGACCTCACACTTGCCAGAGCCCACCAGTGACACACTCCCCATGGGTGGTCACATCTGATTCCCAAGCTTCATCCTTGGGGACTGTAGACCCAATTTTTCTATTTTACAAACGAGGAACACCAAAGCTCAGAGAAGGGAACGCTTGAAGTCTTTCAGTGAGATAGTGGTAGGTAGAGCTAAGTCTCGGAGAAGGCAATGGCACCCCACTCCAGTACGCTTGCCTGGAAAATCCCATGGATGGCGGAGCCTGGTAGGCTGCAGTCCATGGGGTCGCTAAGAGTCAGACACGACTGAGCGACTTCACTTTTGCTTTTCACTTTCATGCATTGGAGAAGGAAATGGCAACCCACTCCAGTGTTCTTGCCTGGAGAATCCCAGGGATGGGGAAGCCTGATGGGCTGCTGTCTATGGGGTTGCACAGAGTCAGACATGACTGAAGCGACTTAGCAGCAGCAGCAGCAGCAGAGCTAAGTCTTGAATTCGAATCTGCTTGATTCCAGAACCCAAGCTGTTTCTAGTTTAGTGATTGAGAACATAAATTCTGTATCTTACTCATTGATGGGCAAGGCACTTGACCTTGGTATGCCTCACTTGCCCCATCTGCAAAATGGAACTGATAATTGTGCTTGACTTAGAAGCATTTCTGAACAGTTTGAGCCAGTTAATAACCTAAAGCCCTTGGACCAGGATTGGCATGTGGCAGGTGACAGGTAAGTGTCAGCTGTTCTTACTGTGTTCAGTATTATCATCCCGTGCTGTTTTCTTTCTGACACAGACACATATTCCATGTGAGGTCCATAGAAAAGATGATCTGACATAGTTGAAATGCATTTATTACATGTGATCCAATACCATGTAACTACATCTCATGAAATATTTCACTATTTGTTTGCTTACAACCAGAGTGACCATAAGTTTAAAAACAATGGACTTCTTTTCACATTTGGCAGATAGATGGCCCTTGTACCATTGATCCCTCCTCCTGAGTCCATGGACTTCCCTGATAGGTCAGTTCGTAAAGAATCCACCTTCAATGCAGGGGACCCCAGTTTGATTTCTGGGTTGAGAAGATCTGCTGGAGAAGGAATAGGCTACCCAGTTCAGTATTCTTGGGCTTCCCTTGTGGCTCAGCTGGTAAAGAATCTGTCTGCAATGTGGGAGACCTGGGTTCGATTCCTAGGTTGGGAAGATCCCCTGGAGAAGGGAAAGGCTACCCACTCCAGTATTCTGGCCTGGAGAATTCAATGGAGTATATAGTCCATGGGGTCGCAAAGAGCCGGAGACAACTGAACGACGTTCACTTTCTTTCCTGAACCCATGGCTGCTGCTGCTGCTGTTACTTCAGTCGTGTCCGACTCTGTGTGACCCCATAGACGGCAGCCCACCAGTCTCCCTCGTCCCTGGGATTCTGCAGGCAAGAACACTGGAGTGGGTTGCCATTTCCTTCTCCAATGCATGAAAGTGAAAAGTGAAAGGGAAGTCGCTCAGTCATGTCTGACTCTTAGTGACCCCATGGACGGGAGCCTACCAGGATCCTCCGTCCATGGGATTTCCCAGGCAAGAGTACTGGAGTGGGGTGCCATCGCCTTCTCCGCAGACATCCCTAATTGGTTCCATTACTTTTTTCTGTTGAACACGAATGGGGCTTAAGCATCTGTCCTAATCCACGGAGGCAATAATGGTGTTAACCCAGGTGTTAACCTGTCTCTGCCATCTCAAGCTGGGGGCCAAAGAGAGCAAGGCTGCCAGTCACCTTGCCTTGGACATTGGCTTTGATGAGCTCAATGCCCAACCACTCAGCCCAAACGTGGGCTAGCTAGCTCTTTGGCAAATTCTTACCACTGTTCAACCGAGAGCTTTTGGGAGGAAATTCTGCAAACCCGACCCTTTATCTGGACACACTCTCCAGAGCCTGTCGCTTCCTAATGGGCCCTGGGGACATGCTTTGAGGCACACGAGAAACTGCAAGAACATCCTAGCAGTTACAAGGAGCAGGAGTCATCTACCATTCAGATAGACCCTAACCTCCATAATCTCTCCCTCTCTTTCTCTTACCTCTAACAGGGGAATATATTTGAGAAGATAGGGTTTTCTCCCCTGCCCAGATTTCTCCAGTTTTTGCAGAAGAGTGTGAGAATCAAGGAGGATCCTGCGCTCGTGGTAACCAATCTGCGTTTTGGGACCATACCAGTCAGGCTGTTTCAGCCCAAGGCACCCTCCCCCAGCCCCGGCGAGGCATCATCTTCTTCCATGGAGGAGCCGCCTTAATGGGGAGCCTGGGTAAGAGCCTCTGCTGTGGCTTCGCAAAGGAGGAGCCTCATCCACACACACAGCTTTGCCCCCTACCCCTCCCATGGGAACCTTGTTGGAGTTTCTCCAAGAAATCAGAAATGGATTGCCATTTCCTTCTCCAGATAAAAACCAGCAGTTGGAGATTTTTATTGGGAGTCCAGACTATGGGCTTTGGGCTCAAGTCAGCAGATGGTGTGGAAATATTCTTTTTTATACTGTGATAGTCTAGGTCAAGGAGAGGGTGGTGAAGTGGCTGGGGAGGTGAGGGGGGTGGGGGTGGCATTTATGGCCCTGCAGTATTGCCTGGAAAATCCCATGGACGGAGGAGCCTGGTAGGCTGCAGTCCATGGGGTCGCTGAGTTGGACACGACTGAGCGACTTCACTTTCGCTTTTCACTTTCATGCACTGGAGAAGGAAATGGCAACCCACTCCAGTGTTCTTGCCTGGAGAATCCCAGGGATGGGGGATCCTGGTGGGCTGCCGTCTATGGGGTTGCACAGAGTTGGACACGACTGCAGCGACTTAGCAGCAGCAGCAGCAGTATTGACTCTGCTCTCCTCCCCCTGCTCACCACTCACAGCCATTGCTAGTCCTGTCTGTTCTTCCCCCACAATATTTCTCAAATGCACATGTTTCTTGCAGGCTCTGCAAGATCACTGTGATCTTTCTCTTGCCGCATCCCTTTACTCCCACATCTCAGTAACTGCTCTCCCCCGTCACTCCTGGCCCTTCACGGTCTCATACTCACCCAGTAGCCAGAAGGAGCTCATAAAAGTATAAGTTGGAACTTGTCTGTCTTGCACTGAAACCCTTCCTGTGGCTTCCCAGGTGTTTTGTTTTGTTTTTTAATACTTTTATTTATTTTTGGCTGTGCTGAGTCTTCTTTGCTGCTTGGGCTTTTCTCTAGTTTTGGTGAGTGGGGGCTACTATCTAGTTGTGGTGCATCAGCTTCTTACTGCAGTGCCTTCTTGACCTGGCTCCCTGGCTCTACAGCGCAGGCTCAATGCCTATGGCACACAGAATTAGTTGCTCAACCACATGCAGGATCTTCCCGGACCAGGGATCGAACCCGTATCTCCTGCATTGGCAGGTGGATTCTTTACCACTAAGCCACCAGGGAAGCCCTAGGGTCTTTTTTCAAAAAATAAATTTGTTTATCATTTTTGTCTGCGCTAGGTCTCCATTGCTGTGTGTGGGCTTTCTCTAGTTGCAGCAAGCGCAGGCCACTGTGCTGCAGTGTGCAGGCTTCTTGCTGAGGTGGCTTCTCTTGTTGCAGAGCACAGACTCTAGGGCACTTGGGCTTCAGCAGTTGTGGTGGATGGGATTAGTTGCCCTGTGGCATGTGGGATGTTGGTTCCCAGACCCGGGAACAAAGCCATATCCCTGCATTGGAAGGCAGATTCTTAACCACTGGACCACCAAGCAAGACCCCTCCAGAATCTTTAGATGAAATCTGAACTCCCCCCAGGAGCTGGTGCTGGCCCCTCAGACCTCCCCTGCCTGCTCACCTGGGCCTCCCGCCGGCCCAGAGTGATCACTCTGCGGCAGCCACACTGCCTGTGCAGCAGACACTCCGGGCTCCTTCTCTCTGAATCTCCCTCACTTGCTGTTTCCAGGCCTCCAGAGTTGTCTCCCTACAAACCCTCACTTTGCAGGACTGGTGACCCCTTCTTCATTCTTCCCGTTCTGTCTGAAAGGTCCCTCCCCAGAGTGGTCTCCTGGACATCTTCTCTAAAGAGCTCTCCCTGCCCACTCTAGTGCCCTGCCCTATGCCCGGGGTCCATCCACCCTTGACATCATCCTTTAACACTTTCTTCATGGCAGTTATCACAATCTGAATGTATCTCCTTCCTCCAGGTGTTTCCTTATTTACTGCCTGCATTCCCCAACTAAGAATGGAAAGTCTGAGAGTGCAAGAAAGACTTCTATTTTGCTTGTTGCAGGACCCCAGGGCCAGACCCATGGTTTTATTTTTTGAATGAATGTATAAGAATAAGATCTCTTCAAGAAAATTGGATATAGTAAGGGAACATTTCACGCAAGAATGGGCACAATGAAGGACAAAAGTGATAAGGACCTAAGAAAGCAGAAGAGATTAAGAAGTGGTAAGAATACACAGAAGTATACAGAAAAGGTCTTAATGACCTGGATAACCATGGTGGTATGGTCACTCACCTGGAGCCAGACATCCCGGAGTATGAAGTCAAGTGGGCCTTACAAAGTATTACTACAAACAAAGCTAGTGAAAGTGATGGGGAATTCTAGCTGAGTTATTTAAAATTCTAAAAGATGCTGCTGCTAAAGTGTTGCACACAAATTTGGATAATTCAGCAGTGGCCACAGGACTGGAAAATGTCAGTTGTCATTCCAATCCCAAAGAAGGGCAATGCCAAAGAATGTTCAAACTACTGGACAATTGTGCTCATTTCACGTGCTAGCAAGATAATGCTCAAAATCCTCCAAGCTAGGCTTCAATAGTATGTGAACCAAGAACTTCCAGATGTACAAGCTGTGTTTAAAAAAGGCAGAGTAACTAGAGATCAAACTGCCAACATCCCTTGGATCATAGAAAAAGCAAGAGAATTCCAGAAAAACATCTGCTTCATTGACTACGTTAAGCCTTTGACTGTGTGGATCACGACAAACTGTGGAAAATTCTTAAAGAGATGGGAATACCAGATTACCTTACCTGTCTCTTGAGAAACCTATATGTGGGTCAAGAAGAAACAGTTAGAACTGGACATGGAACAATGCACTGGTTCAAAATTCAGAAAGGAGTATGTCAGGCTATATATTGTCACCCTGCTTATTTTACTTATATGCAGAGTATATCTTAGAAAATGTCAGGCTGGATGAATCACAAGCTGGAATCAAGATTGATGGTAGAAGTATCAACAATCTCAGATATGCAGATGGTATCACTCTAATGGCAGAAAGTGAAGAGGAACTAAAGGATTTCTTGATGGTAGTGAAAGAAAAGAATGAAAAAGCTGTCTTAAAACTCAATTTTCAAAAAACTAAGATCATCTGGTCCCATCATTTCATGGCAAATAGAAGGGGAAAAATTGGAAGCAGTGACAGGTTTTATTTTCCTGGGCTCCAAAATCACTGCAGTTGGTGACTGTAGCCATGAAATTAAAAGATGTTTGCTCCTTGGAAGGAAAGTTATGACAAACCTAGACAGTGTATTAAAAAGTAGCGACATCACTTTTCTGACAAGGGTCCATATAGTCAAAGCTATGGCTTTTCCAGTCGTCATGTACTGGATGTGAGAGGTGGACCATAAAGAAGGCTGAGTTCTGAAGAATTGATGCTTTCAAATTCTCCAGGTGCTGGAGAAGAGTCTTGAGAATCCTTTGGCCTGAAAGGAGATAAAATTAGTTAATCCTAGAGGAAATCAACCTTGAATATTCACTGGAAAGACTCATGCTGAAGCTGAAGCTCCAATACTTTGATTACCTGATGCGAAGAGCTGACTCACAGGAAAAGACCCTGATGCTGGGAGATTGAAGGCAAAAGAAGGGGGTGGCAGAGGATGAGATGGTTATATAGAATCACCAACTTAATGGGCATGAATTTGAGCAAACTCTGGGAGATAGGGGAAGACAGAAGGGCCTGGTGTGCGACAGTCCTTGGGGGTCCCAAAATGTCAAACAAAATTTAGGGCCTGAACAACAACAATCAGCACATGAATACATAGATGGATGGATGGGTGAATAACTGGGTAAAGGGATATAAACCAACAGACAAACGGGAGGATGGAGAGACGGCCGCACAGGGGAAAATTTCCCCATGTGAAGGGATTAGCTGTCCCAGTACATGTTCCCTGAAGTTAGGCTGTACTGCCACCTGGTGGTATAATATAATATCTGAACTTGCTGCCTGGATGCTCTCTCTGAGTATCTGCTTTGTGGGACTTCACTGGAGGCTCAATGGTAAACAATCTGCCTGCAATGCAGGAGACACTGGAGATGAGGGTTCAGTCCCTGGGTCAGGAAGATCCCCTGAAGGAAATGGCAACCTGGCAACCAACACCAGTGTTCTTGCCAGGAGAATTCCCTGGACAGAGAAGCCTGGCGGGCTGTAGTCTGTGGTGAGCACATGCACACATCATCTCCTTTGTACTGGCCCCCTTGTCCAAGATCACTCCTCCCTTTCAGAGGCCTCTGGGAGCACTCCATTTTTTGTCTGTGACTGTACCTCTTCCTCTGCGGAGGAATGACATTACTGCCAAAAGTAACAGCAGGACTCACTCAGCAAATATTTTTAAGGACCCACTATGTGTCAGACCCTCTTTGGGGCCCAAGGGACATTGTGGAGAACAAGAAAGGCCCTCATGGAGCTTACCCAAACAATGAGGCCAAGCAGTGAAAGAAAAACAAGTGTGTGTGTGTTCAGTCGCTTCAGCCGTGTCCGCCTCTTTGTGACCCCGTGGACTGTAGCCCGCCAGGCTCCTCTGTCCATGGGATTCTCCAGGCAAGAATACTGGCGTGGGTTGCCATGCCCTCCTCCAGGGATCTTCCCGAACCCAGGGATCGAACCCTCATCTCCTGCATTGACAGGTGGATTCCTTACCACTGAGCCACCTGGGAAGCCTATATATATATATATATATATATATATATAAAATTATTATTCACATTCCAGGGCAGACATGCCCACCTTCCCTCATCTTGGCTTTGTCAGTCTCAAAGCACCAAGCCTTCTAACTCCAAGGTTTCCCCTCCCATCAAAGAAAACATTGTGGCTGGTGAGCCCCAAGGCATATCTGCTCCCTGACATTCAGGACACTTGGGTGGATTCAGGTGTCTGATTTTAAGCTTTTTCTATTGTTCAGGCAGAGGTGGCCAGAGTCACTTCAAGGGAAGTGAGAACAGGAAGAGAGGGGAGCTGTCACACCTAGTGCCAGCATTGCTGGTAGCTCTTCCTGTGAGTTGGGGGGCAGTGCTGGGCCCCGTGGGCACCATTCCTCGTACAGGCTACTCACAGACAGCTGCTGCTGTGTTGGTTTTGTCTTGCAGACATGTACCACAGCCTGTGTGGTTCTCTAGTCTGGGAGACTGATTCTGTGCTGCTGGCAGTTGGGTGAGTTGCTGGAGAAAGTTAGTGGGTATTACCTGATGGCAGAAGGTAGGGGTGAGGCCCCAGATGATTTGCAGAACAGAGGTCCTAACCCTGGAGAGACATTCTTGCACATGCGTCCATGGAGACAGGCATGGTAGCATTCAAAACAGTCTAAACCAGAAACAACCCAAAAGCCCATCAACAGGGAGTACGTGAATCAACGGTGGCATTGTCAGCGTTACATTACAGCCACTAAGGCATTATGGGATATGGTGGAGCTGTTCAAATAAGTGAACCAGAAGGCACACCCATAATGTGGATGAATCTTGGCAGTATAAAATTTAGTGAGAAAATTTTCAAAAAATTACGTAAAGCGAGATACTCTGTCTACAGAATGAAAAACAATTAAAATCAGAGCAACACTTTTAAGGAATATGCATAGGCACAATGAAATAACGTAAAAAGGAAAGAAAAATAATGATGGTTATGTGATTTAGGGTAACCATTCCCTCAAATGGGGGAGGCAGTGAGATGGGATGGTGCTGGGGGCATTACGGGGTTGGCTGAAGATTCTGAAGGTTCTGGTTAATATCCTGGCTGTTCTCTGGGCAATGATACTTTTCACATCGTTAAAACAAATAACTAATGAACTTATGAACTAGCTAGCTAGCTAATTAACTCCCGACCATGAAGGGACTAACTAATGTTGGGAGCATCTCAAGGAAGCCATATCTCTGGGCACATGGAGTTCTTTGAAAATAGGAGAGGGCTTTTGAGTGAATGGAAGGGGCTGTGGGGACCACTCATCAGAATTCTGGTTCTTAATCCAACAGATCACAAGTCTCAGGGAAACAGTTTAGAGAACACAAGTGAGAGAAGCTAAAAACGTCCCCTTTAGATTCAACCTCTAAAACAAGCCCCCTCAAACAAAGCAACTTCCTCAGTATATCTGCTTTTCTTGATGAGATGGAGGAAGATAGCATCTTTCCAGTCCTCATCATCGTACCTCCCAGCCAGCTGAGCCTCACTCCACAGTTAGAGTGTCCACCAGACTCTACATCTCTGAGGGCTTAGTGATAATAAAAACATCCCTTGAACACATAAAGGTGTTAATAAGCACCTCTGCTAATACCTTGTAGGAAATTGCTGAGGATATTGTTATTCTTGGGCTTCCCAGGTGGCCCTGATGCTAAGGAATCTGCCTGCCAAGGCAGTTCAGTTCAGTTGAGTCACTCAGTTGTGTCCGACTCTTTGCGACCCCATGGACTGCAGCACACTAGGCTTCCCTGGCCATCACCAACTCCCAGAGCTTACTCAAACTCATGTACATCAAGTTGGTGATGCCATCCAAACATCTCATACTCTGCTGTCCCCTTCTCCTCCCACCTTCAGTCTTTCCCAGCATCAGGGTCTTTTCAAATGAGTCAGTTCTTCACATCAGGTGGACAAAGTATTGGAGCTTCAGCATCAGTCCTTCCAATGAATAGTCAGGACTGACTTCCTTTAGGATGGACTGGTTGGCTCTCCTTGCTGTCCAAGGGACTCTCAAGAGTCTTCTCCAACACCACAGTTCAAAAGCATCAATTCTTCCACATTCAGCTTTCCTTATCATCCAACTCTCACATCCACACATGTCTACTTGAAAACCCATAGCTTCAACTAGACAGATCTTTGCTGGCAAAGTAATGTCTTTGCTTTTTAATATGCTGTCTAGGTTGGTCATAACTTTTCTTCCAAGGAGCAAGCATCTTTTAATTTCATGGCTGCAGTCACCATCTGCAGTGATTTTGTAGCTCAAGAAAATAAAGTCTGTCACTGTTTCCATTGTTTCCCTGTCTATTTGCCATGAAGTGATGGGACCAGATGCCATGATCTTAGTTTTGTGAATATTGAGTTTTAAGCCAACTTTTTCACTCTCCTCTTTCACTTTCATCAAGGGGCTCTTTAGTTCTTCTTCATTTTCTGCCATAAGGATGGTGTCATCTGCATATCTGAGGTTATTGATATAATCTCTGGATTGGGAAGATCCCTTGGAGGAGGAAATGGCAACCGACTCCAGTAGTCTTGCCTGGGAAATCCCACGGACAGAGGAGCCTGGTGGGCTACAGTCCGTGGGTTGCAGAATCGGATGTGACCGAGCACACTGTTGTACTGTATATTGTACTGTTATTCTAGACAGCTGAAAAGGCTTGGCATACAGGTTTTGATAAGCTAGGCTGGGGGAGGAAGAAAGGCAGGTAAGGTTCTTCAGGTTGCCAGGGGCTGCTGGTGGATGGTGCCTGGGGGGAAATGTCCCAAGAACCCTAAGGGAGACATGATCATGGTCTGGGTGCTCCCTGATTTTTTGTCAAGACATAATGGAGTGTCTTAAGTAAGATCCTGGAGAATATGTGTTTGAAAGAGTTGTCTTTCAGCCATCTGGCTCTGCAGAGCCTTCAGCCCTGAAGGTGGGTGGGCAAGACAGAATCCAAGGAGGTGTAGGCATTTCTGTTTCCTACTCTAGCAGGCCTGGGATTCTGATAGAAAGCACATGCTATTTCATGATGTCTGTAGGTTTGTATGTTTGACATTTGATGAGTCACATTCACTTCTGGGGCTTCCCTGGTGGCTCAGCGGTAAAGGATCTGCCTGCAATGCAGGAGACCTGGGTTCGATCCCTGGGTGGGGAAGATCCCCTGGAGGAGGGCATGGCAATCCACTTCAGTACTCTTGGCTAGAGAATCCCATGGACAGAGGAGCCTGGCGGGCTGCAGTCCATGGGGTCACATAGAGTCAGACACAACTGAAATGACTAAGCAGCAGCAGCATTCACTTCTAGACATGGCAAAGTGGAAGCTGAAGCTTGTGCTTGCTGCTTACAGGTCCTGGGTCCATCTCACCACGAGGACTCCACAGAGGCGCATGTGCTTTGCCTGCGTTTAAGTGGGAACTCTTACTGATAGCACTGAATTATTGATCACTATATTGCTTATTGCGGAAATGTGGTGAAGTTATAAGCAATCAACCCATCCAACTCTTCATTTTTTAAAAAAATATATTTATCTATTTGGTTGCACCAGGTCTTGGTTGTGGTGTGTGGGGTCTATTTCCCTGACCAGGGATGCAACCTAGGCCCCCTGAACTGGGAGTATGGAGTCTTAACCCCTGGATCACGAGGGAAGTCCCCAAATTGTATTCTTAAAAGTGATGCTTTAGGAAACCTTTTATAGGAAATAAAATCCAAGGTCAAATAGAAGGCAGTGGTTTTCAAACTGGGTTCCGTGGAGCACTAGGGCTTCCCTCACTGTCTCAGAGGTGGGTCCGGAGGTCAAAGAAGAAGAAGTGCTGGGGGATTCAGGTGTCTTATCTTTGTGCAAAACCAGAACAACCGCATCTACCTATTTTGTTTGGTGGAGCTCTAGGTATCATTTTAATAAAAAAAATAATTTTTTTTGTTCTAAATAAGTTTGAAAGTCACTAGTTTAAGGTGTCATTTTTCCTTATGGAATTCTCAATTTAATCTTACAAGTAGAATGAGGTTATTTTTTTTTAATGCTTTTAAGTGATAGGTTTCAAGAACTGAAAAGACAACTACCAACAGCCTCAAATAAAAATTTAAGATAACAACCATATTTTAAATAAGTTCTCTAATCCTAGTTTAGCTAAGCTGTTAACTGGTTTAGCCAAGCTGTTTCTATTTTTTAAATGTATTCCTTTCTGTTATTCCAGTCTTGATTCATGTGTTAGTTAGCTTGTGTTAGACCGGGGTTCGATCCCTGGGCGAGGAAGATCCCCTGCAGAAGGAAATGGCAACCCACTCCAGTACTCCTGCCTGGAAAATTCCATGGTTGAAGGAGCCTTGTAGGCTGCAGTCCGTGGGGTTTCTAAGAGTCGGACATGACTGAGCAACTTCACTGTCACTTTACTATTTTTAGAAGTTCACCTGCTCTCCCAGCTTTATTGAACTATAATGATATGTGCATTGTGTCAATTGAAGGTGTTCAACATGTGGTTTGATATGCTCACATACTGCAATATGACTGCTCCCATCATGTCACATAATTGGCATTTTTTTTCATGGTGAGAACCTTTAAGATCTACTCTCTTAGCAACTTTCAAGTATATAAAATATTATTGTTAACTATAGTCACTATCCTGTACTGTAGATCCCCAGGACTTGTTAATCTTATAACTGGAAGTTTGTATCGTTTGACCACCACCTCCCCATTTCCCTCACCACCCCGGAGCCCCTGGTAACCACCACTCAACTCTCTCTGAGTTTTGGCTTCTTTAGATTTTATGTATAAGTGATATCATACAGTGTTCGTCTTTCTCTGTCTGACTTATTTCACTCAGTGTAACATCCTGGTTTCATCCATGTTGTTGCAAATGGCAGGATTTCCTTCTTTCTTATGGCTAAACAATGTTTCAATTTATATGGAACGTCTAGAAGTTCATATTAAAGCTCCTTCTCTGTGCCCTTGAATTCCTGTGAGGAGACACATTTTGGGGGCTTAGACAAACCCGCAGGACGCTCGCTGATCATCAACGTCTGGCACCTGGGTCTGCCACAGCCCCGGCTGTGTCTGTTTTCTCATTGCCTACCTTCTCTACACCTTCACTGTCAGAACACTTCCCAAACCCCTTCTTTCCTTCCTGCAGCCCCATAAAAGAAGGCAACTCTGAGTCATTGGTGGGAACAAACCTTGGTCCATTAGATTTTTCTTAAAAAAAAAAAAAAAAAAAAATTATACCTGAAAGAAACTTGCCCTTGACTTTCATTTTGGTTTCTCCTATCCTTTTCTTTCATGAGTGGCAGCAGCAGCTTCATTGGCCTTTCTTGACACTGCTGGTCGTTTTGCTTCTGATGTGAACAGCTTTCTAAGTTGCATGTTTTTTCTTGTTCAAATCTCTTATTTTTTTAAATGGAGGAAAATTGCTTTACAGTATTGTGTTGGTTTCTGCCATACAACAACCTGAATCAGTCATAATTATATATATATCCCCTCCCTCTTGAGCCTCCCCCTCCTACTCCCCTATCCCCGTCCCACCCCTCTAGGTCATTACAGAGTGCCCTGTGCTGCATAGCGCAAGCTGCACATTCTTGTATGAAGCGTCTCCATCTATGGAAAGTAGACAGAGCATAGTTTAGGAATCAAGGATCCCTGCCTACAAGTTAAGGAAAGGTTCTTCACATCCTCATATGCAAAAAGTGGGGGTAAGCACCCTTACCTCAGAGGGCCATTCTGAAGGTTTAATTAGAAACACCATTGCAAGAGGGAGTGGCAAGTAACATGGCTTCCCAGCGACCCCTGTTCACACAGGTGTGCTTCTGTCCCCTGTTTACTCAGGTACCGCAAGCTTCCTGATCACCATTACCATACCATTTCCTATGATTGCCTGAATGCCTCCATTCACTTCCTGAAGACCCTGGGAACATATGGGGTGGATTCCTCCCGGGTTGTGCTCTGCGGAGACAGCATTGGGGCAGGAGTAGCAGCCTTGATCTCCCAGACGTTGGTGGGCAGGTTGGATCTTCCTCAAATCCGGGCCCAGGTCCTGATTTATCCCCTCCTCCAGATCATCAATTTTCAACTGCCATCCTTTCACCAGAACTCACGCATTCCATTCCTCACCCAGAAGTTAGTGAAAACTTGCATGATTAGATACCTGCTTATCGACTCCTCCTGGTGGGATGCCATCGTGAGCGGGGCTTTTATTCCCCCTGAAGTCTGGAAGAAGTACCGGAAGTGGCTCAGCACTGACAACCTACCCAACAGATTCAAGAAGACAGGCTGCCAAACTGTGTTTCCTGCCCCTTTTAATGAGGCTGCCTATCTAGAAAACAAACACTTGTTGGATGTGGAAAATTCACCCCTTATAAGGGATGATGAGATCATAGCCCAGCTACCGGAGGCCTTCCTGGTGAGCTGTGAGAATGATATCCTCCGTGATGATGCCTTGCTCTATAAGAAGCGTCTGGAGGATCGGGGGGTCCCCGTGACGTGGTACCATGTGGAGGATGGCTTTCATGGATCACTGATATTTTTTGATAAGAAGTCATTCTCTTTCCCATGCTCCCTGAAAATTATGAATGCTGTCGTCAGTTATATAAAGAGCATAATGTAAGGTTGGGGCTCTGAGTAGGGCATAGCCAGTATGGACTCTGCGACAAGCTGAGTCCTTTGATGAACTGTACATTAATTGATTAAGGAGATCTTCAGTCAGTGCTTACTCTGCAAGGGAAGGGTGAGAAGGAAGTTAAGAACAGTCATGCTTAGTATCTGAGAAAATCCCTATTGTTTCCTTTCAGTGCCAACAGTGTTCAATTCTGGATCTAGCAACATTCTCTAACCTTCTCATTCAAGTGAAATAAATACTCAATGGAGAAAAAAAAATGCCTTTTAAGTTTCTCAACACTCTAACACACATGACCTCTGCTGAATGAATGTTGACAACTGTCCATGATGGGTCTATACCCATAAAGCTGAAGTACTACTTGGGGCTAACATCTCCTTAGGAAGAGGGGCAACTAATTGTTCCTGGGGCCAAAGGTTCATCAGCCAGATTCCAACAGTTTGTTTACAGATTGATTCCAGTTGGCCTGAGAGATGCTGTTGCAACAAAACTCTGCCCTCAGAGTAACCACATTTGGTCTGGACTAATCCCAGGGATGGGGGAGCCTGGTGGGCTGCTGTCTACGGGGTTGCACAGAGTCAGACACGACTGAAGTGACTTAGCAGCAGCAGCAGCAGCAAAGGGACATTTTAGAGGAGCTTATGAGAAAGGGAGAGGTGAGAAGAGGCAAGAGGAAGGCAGTGAGGAAAAGGGTGGGCTCTGGGGGCAGGGGGCTTCTCCTGGGCTTAAGTCTTTGATCTGAATTCCAAAATTAGGTCACTAGCTATCAAAAGGCAGGGTCTTAGAGCCAGGGCTATCTTGGGAATCTCTGAATGCCATCTGAGATATGGAAACTGCATTTCCTAAAGCAGTAAGATGTCAGCCTTCTTTCTCTGCTGCTGCTGCTAAATCGCTTCAGTCGTGTCTGACTCTGTGTGACCCAATAGACAGCAGCCCACCAGGCTCTGCCATCCCTGGGATTCTCCAGGCAAGAACACTGGAGTGGGTTGCCATTTCCTTCTTTCTCTAGTGAACTTATATCTTGGTCTCACTTTTACAAAGAATCTTGCCTTCACTTAGCCCATACCACTTTCTCTGCTTGCAGGGAAAAGAGGAAGAAAATAGGAAGAGAATATTTGTATTGCATGTTGGGGGCAGTCCCCATTAGTTTGGGTCCGTGTTTCCTAGCCATATCTGTAATAGCACTGGGCCTCCCTGCTGTCTGGTCCCATCCAAGTGCTAAAGTTGAAGAATCCTCTTCTCTGCAGCCATAGCATCTCTTGGTGTCAAGGACCTCACCTATGACTGATGGAGGTAGGAGTCTTATTGGTGCCTTGGATCCTTGCAAAAGGTGCAGATATCTACATAGGCAGTTTTGGACTGGGCTTCTGGGAGCATGGACAGGTATCATGATCTATGTGCTATATGTAAGTAGCTTTGATGGAAAAGTGTGTTAATTACCTACTGCTGTGTAACAACACTACCATGAACTTAGAGGCTTAAACAACACAGATTTATTATCTTCCAGTTTCTGTGGGTCAGGACACTGAGAATGGACACTTAGCTGCAATTGAGGTGTTGGGGCTGTCATTTCATCTGAGGCTCAAGTTTAGTCAGCTTGTTAGCAGAATTCAGTTCCTTGAAGTTGAAGACAGAGAACTTCGGTTTCCTGCTACCTGTTGGCTAGAGGCCACTATTGGCTTCTAGAAGCCACTCACAGTTTCTTTTGCACGTGAATTTTCCCCAAATGGCTGCTTTCTACCTTTTTTTAAAAAAATTTATTTACATATTATATTTTTTGGCTCTGATGGGTCTTCGCTGCTGCATGCAGGCTTTTTCTAGTTGTGGCAAGCAGGGGCTACTCTTCACTGTTGTGTGCAGGCTTCTCATTGTGGTGGCTTCTCTTGTTGCAGAGCACAGGCTCTAGGTGCGTGGGCTCAGCAGTTGCTGCTCTCGGGCTCTAGAGCGCAGGCTCAGCGTTTGTGGCACACGGGCTCAGTTGCTCCAAGCATATGGGATCTGCCCAGAGCAGGGAAGGTCCTCGTGTCCCTTGCATTGCAAAGCAGATTCTTAACCACTGGACCACCAGGTGGTCCAGAAAGGTCTGGTTTCTTCCTTAAAGTGAGCAAAGGAGAAAGACTTAAGCAAGATAGCCATTAAATTCTAAAGTAATGTAATCACAAAAGCTATCACATATATGCTGTGACCTTGGCCTTACTCCGTTGTGTGCATGTGCTCAGTCAGTCAGTCATGTCTGACTCTTTGTGGCCCCACGGACTGTAGCCCGCCAGGCTCCTCTGTCCATGGAATCTTTCAGGCAAGAATATTGGAGCAGATTGACATTTCCTACTCCAGATGAGCTTCCTGACCCAGGGATCGAAACCTGCGTCTCCTAAGTCTCCTTGCACTGGCAGGTAGATCTGCAGTGCTTGGGAACCCCCACCCCCACCTTATTCTGTTGCTCAGTCATGTCTTACTCTTTCATCCCATGGACTGTAGCCCACCAGGTTCCTCTGTCTATGGGGATTCTCCAGGCAAGAATACTGGAGCATGGGTTGCCATGCCCTCCTCCAGGGGATCTTCTCAACCTAGGGATTGAACCCAGGTCTCCCACCTTGCAGGCGGATTCTTTGCTATCTCAGCCAACAGGGAAGCCCAAGAATAATCAAGTGGGTAGCCTATCCCTTCTCCAGGGGAACTTCCTGACTCAGGAATTGAACAGAGTCTCCCGCATTACAGGCAGATTCTTTACCAGCTGAGCTACCAGAGAAGCCCTCTTATTCTGTTAGTTAGAAGCAAATCATAGGTCTTGCCTGTACAAGGGGATCACACAAGCATGTGAACACCAGGGGGTGGAGAGCTTGGGAGCCCCTGTAGAGTCTGTCTACCACAAAAGGTATATCCAGAAGGGGATGGGAAGAACAGTCAACACAACTTCTCTGCCTAAGAAATACAGGATGCTCTGCAACCATTGGTTTGAATTTCTGGTGCCAGTGATGGCAGTTCTGGAATGTATCTTCCCCATAGGGTTCCTGAGGAAAGGTCCTCATTTCTCCCTGGTCCCAATTCCCACCACAACACTATCATTTGGTTCCCTGCTGCTGCTGCTGCTGCTAAGTCGCTTCAGTCGTGTCCGACTCTGTGCGACCCCATAGACAGAAGCTCACCAGGCTCCCCCGTCCCTGGGATTCTCCAGGCAAGAATACTGGAGTGGGTTGCCATTTCCTTCTCCAATGCATGAAAGTGAAAAGTGAAAGTGAAGTCACTCAATCGTGTCTAACTCTTAGCGACCCCATGGACTGGAGCCTACCAGGATCCTCTGTCCATGGGGTTGAGGGCAGTGATTTGGACCTGTCTTTAGTCTGCTGCTGCTAAGTCACTTCAGTCGTGTCTGACTCTGTGCAACCCCAGAGACGGCAGCCCACCAGGCTCCCCCATTTTTATGGTGAACTCTATGCTCTTGTATTAATCAGAGTCCAATCAGGAGAAGGAAATCATACCACCAGTCTTTTTTTTTTTTTTGCAAGGATTTATTAACTTCAAGAACAATAAAATCTTCTGAAGACATTTTGTGCCTTTAAGGATCTACTGAAAAATTACATCCAGGAGCACTTACAGGATATTGTGGGCATACAAAGGATCGAGAGAGCTAAACACATAACAACAGAACATTTGATAAGTAAAAAGTCAAAATTATTGATTCTGTCAGGCCAGTTCATTTTTCTTCCTTGGTTCTTGTCTCATTGCAACAAAAATCTAGAGCAGTGGGTTGAAAGGTTTAAAATAACAGACAAGTTACGCTCAGTTCAGCTCAAGCAGACAGATCTTTTATTAGACAGACACTCCTGCGACATGGGAGCAGGCTGACCCCAAACAAGTCCTACTCCTCCCTCTTGGCTTCCCCCTTTCTATAAGTTTCTTCCTCTTGGTTATGCCGTGTACATAATAGGGTTTATACCCACTACCAGTCAATGAAAGGGAATGCAAATGGACATACGCTCAAGGCCAATTGACAATTGCAAATTATTTAACAGCAGGCAGTGTTGTATATGTCTTCCCATAATTCAGTCTGTTATAATCAGAGGTAGAATATTTATGAGGGCTTCCCTGATACCTCAGTTGGTAAAGAATCTGCCTGCAATGCAGGAGACCTCGGTTCAATTCCTGGGTCAGAAAGACCTGCTAGAGAAGGGATAGGCTACTCACTCCAGTATTCTTGGGCTTCCCTTATGGCTCAGGTGGTACAGAATCTGCCTTCAGTGCAGGAGGCCTGGATTCAATGCCTGGGTTGGAAAGATTCCCTGAAGAAGAGAAAGGCTACACACTCCAGAGAATTCCATGGACTATACAGTCCATGGAGTCACAAAGACTCCTTAGGCACAACTGACAACTGAGCGACTTTCCCTTAATGGGCTCCTAGGTGCCTAAGGTTACTTGAGAAGCTCCTTGGTTATTTTGTATCCACTGTGTGTCTAGGGAGCATGTACAGGAGTTGGAAAAGCCTCTGTGGTTCTTTTGTAGCTCCTCTGTGAGCTCTCCAAGATGTGTCTGGGATGGGTTTTAGAGATCATCCCTTTCAGTGATCTCTAAATGAGGCCACCCTTCATTGTTCTGCACTCAATATGCCAGCAAATTTGGAAAACTCAGCAGTGGCCACAGGACTGGAAAAGGTCAGTTTTCATTCCAATCCCAAAGAAAGGCAATGCCAAAGAATGCTCAAACTACTGCACAATTGCACTCATCTCACACGCTAGTAAAGTAATGCTCAAATGTCGACAAGCCAGGCTTCAGCAGTATGTGAACCGTGAACTTCCTGATGTTCAAGCTGGTTTTAGAAAAGGCAGAGGAACCAGAGATCAAATTGCCAACATCTGCTGGATCATGGAAAAAGCAAGAGAGTTCCAGAAAAACATCTATTTCTGCTTTATTGACTATGCCAAAGCCTTTGACTGTGTGGATCACAATCAACTGTGGAAAATTCTGGAAGAGATGGGAATACCAGACCACCTGATCTGCCACTTGAGAAATCTGTATGCAGGTCAGGAAGCAACAGTTAGAACTGGACATGGAACAATAGACTGGTTCCAAATAGGAAAAGGAGTACGTCAAGGCTGTATATTGTCACCATGTTTATTTAACTTATATGCAGAGTACATCATGAAAAACGCTGGACTGGAAGAAACACAAGCTGAAATCAAGATTGCTGGGAGAAATATCAATAACCTCAGATGTGCAGATGACACCACCCTTATGGCAGAAAGTGAAGAGGAACTCAAAAGCCTCTTGATGAAAGTGAAAGAGGAGAGTGAAAAGGTTGGCTTAAAGCTCAACATTCAGAAAACGAAGATCCTGGCATCTGGTCCCATCACTTCATGGGAAATAGATGGGGAAACAGTGTCAGACTTTATTTTTCTGGGCTCCAAAATCACTGCAGATGGTGACTGCAGCCATGAAATTAAAAGACGCTTACTCCTTGGAAGGAAAGTTATGACCAACATAGATAGCATCTTCAAAAGCAGAGACATTACTTTGCCAACAAAGGTTCGCCTAGTCAAGGCTATGGTCTTTCCTGTGGTCATGTATGGATGTGAGAGTTGGACTGTGAAAAAGGCTGAATGCCAAAAATTGATGCTTTTGAACTGTGGTGTTGGAGAAGACTCTTGAGAGTCCCTTGGACTGCAAGGAGATCCAACCAGTCCATTTTGAAGGAGATCAGCCCTGGGATTTCTTTGGAAGGAATGATGCTGAAGCTGAAACTCCAGTATTTTGGCCACCTCATGCGAAGAGTTGACTATTGGAAAAGACTCTGATGCTGGGAGGGATTGGGGGCAGGAGGAGAAGGGGATGACAGAGGATGAGATGGCTGGATGGCATCACTGACTCAATGGATGTGAGTCTGAGTGAACTCCGGGAGTTGGTGATGGACAAGGAGGCCTGGTGTGCTGTGATTCATGGGGTAGCGAAGAGTCAGACACGACTGAGCGACTGAACTGAACTGAAGCAAGATAAATGCCCCAAACATACACCTAGACAGATCATAGTCAAACTTCAGAAAATCAAATTTAAAGGAAAAATCTTTGAAGAAGGTAGAGGGCGAAAATTCCTTACCTATAAAGGAGCAAAGATAGGAAGTACGTCTGATTTCTCTTAAGAAATCATGTAAACAAGGGGAGAATGCATTAAAATATTTAAAGAATTAAGAGAAAAAAAAACCCCATCCACCTAGAATTCCATACTCTGAAATTACCTTTCAAGGTGAAGGAGAAATAAAGACTTTCTCAGACAAAAAAAGAGATGGGATTTGTTGCCAGTAGACCTGCCTTGTAAGAAATGGTAAAAGAAGGTTTTTGTTTGTTTGTTTTTGTTTTTTATTTTTGAGAGAAGAAAAATTATACCTGTAAGAAACTCAGATCTACATATAGAAAGGAAGAGACTTGCAGAATGAATAACTGAGGGTAAAATGACTATTTTTCTTATTCATAGTTGATCTAACTGATAACAATTTGTTCACAATTTAAAAAGCGATAATATATTTAATTACATCTGCTTATATGTAAATGAAGTGAATGACAGCAATGATACAAGGGACGATAGAGCAGAATAGAAACATTTGTAAGGCACTTGCCCATGAACATCCACCAAGATGGTCCACATCCTGGGCCATAAAACACACCTTAACAAGTTTAAAAGACTAGAAATCGTACACTGACCGCTCTCAGACCACAGTGGAATTAAACTATAAATCAGCGACAGAAAGACAGCTGGGAAGTCCCCAGATACTTGGAGATTAAAGACACGTTTCTAAAGAATATCTGAGAACAGTGGGACAATGGCAATGAATACATGTGTGATGGGAAGACCAGAAGAAAAAAGAGAGGGAAGGAAGCAAAATTTGAAGCTACAATGACTAAAAATTTTTCCAAAATCCTTTGCTATGGATCAAAGGATCAATCTCAAGACAGATTTTTAAAAGTACTTTGAAATAAATGAAAATAGCAATAAAACTTATCAAATATGTGTGATGCAGTGAAAACGGTGCTTAGAGGGGAATTTATACAATCGAATATGCACATTAGAAAAGAAGACCTAAAATCAATAATCTAAGATTCTGCCTTAGGATACTAGGAAAGGAAGAGGGAATTAAATCCGAGGTAAGAAGAAGAAAAGAAATAATAAAAATTAGAGCAAAATAAATGAAATTGAAAGTAGGCAATCAAAAGAGAAAACAAAAACTAGTTCTTTGAAAAGATAAATAAAATAAATAAGCCCCCAGCCACACTAAGAAAAAAAGAAATAGGACACAAGTTCCTAACATCAGAAAAGAAAGGGGATATTAGTACGGAGTCCATTGATACTAAAAGGATAATAAAGGAATGTTATGAACAATTGTGGGGTTCCCTGTGGCTCAGTGGTAAAGAATCTGCTTGCAATGCAGGAGATGCAGAAGATGCTGGTTGGATCCCTGGGTCAGAAGATCCCTTAAAGGATGAAATGGCAACCCATTCCACTATTCTTGTCTAGGAAATCCCATGGACAGAGGAGCCTGGTGAGACACTGTCCCTGGGGTTGCAAAGAGTCAGACATGACTTAGCAACTAAACAACAACAACAAATAAACAACTATATGCTGACAAATTTGATAACCTGATGAAATGAATTGAACTCCTTTAAAGACGTAAGCTGCCAAAACTCACACAAAGAGAAATAGAGAAATAGGCTATCTGAATAGGCTAATATCAATTAAAGAAATTTAATTAAGTTAATAACCTTTCAAATAGAAAGCACCAAGCTGAGATGCCTTTACTGGTGAATTTCATACAAAATTTAAGTAACAAGTTATACAGTTCACTACAATCCTTTCCAGAAGATAGAAGCACAAGAAATGCTTCCTGTTATTCTGTGAAGCCAACATTACACAAGAAATACTTCCTAAGTTATTCTGTGAAGCCAGCATTACCCTAATACCAAAACCAGATAAAGACATTACAAAAATCCCCCTAATTCCCCCCAAACAACTACTATCTCTTATGAACTCAGATGAAAAAATCCTCCACAAAATATTATAAAATTGAATCCAAAAATGTGTAGAAAGAATTATACACCAGAATTGAGAAGGATTTTTCCTAGATAGAGGCTAGTTCAACATCCAAAAGTAAATTATTATAATCCATCACATTAGCAGGATAAATAAGAGAAATCACATGATCATATCAATAGGTGCATAAAAAGCATTTGACAAAATCTAACACTCATTCATGAAAAAAGACTCAACAAACTAGGAGTGGAGGGTAACATCTTGTAGATCTTGATGAAGATCTTCAAAATATCTACATCTAACAACACACTTAATAGTGAGAAACTTGAAGCTTTCTTCGTAAGATCTGAAAAAGCCAAGAATATCTCAATATGGCTACTTGACACTGTATGGGAAGTCCTAAAGCAAATATATTATGATGATAAAAAGGAGATAAAAGGGACATAAATTCGGAAAGAAGAGACAGAACTGTCTTTGTGCACAGATGCCGTGATCCTCTATGTAGAAAATTTGAAAAAACTGAGAAAACCTGGAACTGATAAGCAATTACAGCAAAATTTCAGGATAAACATTAATATATAAAAGTCAATTGCTTTCCTATACATCACCACGAACAAAGAGGAATTTGAAATAAAAAGCATGCTGCTACTGCTAAGTCGCTTCAGTCGTGTCGGACTCTGTGCGACCCCACTGACGGCAGCCCACCAGGCTCCACCATCCCTGGGATTCTCCAGGCAAAGACACTGGAGTGGGTTGCCATTTCCTTCTCCAATGTGTGAAAGTGAAAGTGAAGTCGCTCAGTCGCGACCCCATGGACTGCAGCCCACCAGGCTCCTCCGTCCATGGATTTTCCAGTCAAGAGTACTGGAGTGGGGTGCCATTGCATACTACACTTTAAATTACTCCCCCAGCAGATGAGATACTTAAATATGAAAATAACAAAATATGGACCAAATCTATCTGAGGAAAATTTCAAAATTCTGATGAAAGATGTCAAAAGAGCTAAATAAATGGCAAGAGATATTCCATGTTCATGAATAAATAGAAAGACTCAATATTTTCTAGATACCAGTTATTTCCAACTTGATCTATAGGTTCAAGGACAACTCCAAAAAAAAAAGTATGAGCAAGTTACCCTGTGGATGTCAACAAATTGATTCTGAATTTTATATGAAGAGGCTGCTGCTGCTGCTGCTAAGTCGCTTTAGTCGTGTCCGACTCTATGCGACCCCATAGACTGCAGCCCACCAGGCTCCCTCGTTCCTGGGATTCTCCAGGCAAGAACACTGGAGTGGGTTGCCATTTCCTCCTCCAATGCATGAAAGTGAAAATTGAAAGTGAAGTCGCTCAGTCGTGTCTGACTCTTTGCGACCCCATGGACTGCAGTCCTCCATCCATGGGATTTTCCAGGCAAGAGTACTGGAGTGGGGTGCCATTGCCGAAGAGGCAAAAGTCACAAAATAGCCAATTCAGTGGGCTTCCCCAGTGGTTCAGCGGTAAAGAATCTGCCTGCAGTACACGGGCCGTAGGAGACGCGAGTTCGATCCCTGGGCTGGGAAGATCCCCTGGAGGAGGTCATGGCAACCCACTCCAGTATTCTTGTCAGGATAATCCCATGGACAGAGGAACCTTCTACGCTGCAGTCCATGGGTTCGCAAAAGAGTTGGACACTACTGAGAGCGCACGCGTGTGCGCGTGCGTGCACACACACACACACACACACACACACACACACACACACGACTCACATACGCCCCCACACAGGAAACTAAGATCCCACATGCCCTGTGGTGTGGCAAAAAAAAAAAAAAAAAAAAGTACAGTAAAAGTCTTTGAATTGAGCAAGGTATCCTAGGTTTTCTGACAGCATCCATGAAATGGGGGCAGGCTAATTTGTTAATTTGAGAGTAGGATAAAATCTAAGACCTATTTCACACTTCTTAACATGCCCTCTGGAGAAGGCAATGGCAACCCACTCCAGTACTTTTGCCTGGAAAATCCCATGGACAGAGGAGCCTGGTAGGCTGCAGTCCATGGGGTCGCCAGAGTCGGACACGACTCAGCGACTTCACTTTCACTTTTCACTTTCATGCATTGGAGAAGGAAATGGCAACCCACTCCAGTGTTCTTGCCTGGAGAATCCCAGGGACGGGGGAGCCTGGTGGACTGCCGTCTATGGGGTCGCACAGAGTCGGACACGACTGAAGCGACTTAGCAGCCGCAGCAGCAGCAGCAACATGCCCTCTACATGTTTCTCCTTTGCCGTCTCTGACAATGTTAATGTTTGTCAGTAGAGGGCGCTGGAGGAATAGTGAAAAAGGATGAGTCCTTTCCTGGTTTCAGTGTGCTAGTGTTAGCCAGACTTCTGCGGTTTCTGGCTTCTCTAGCCCTGGGCTCCTGCAGCAGTTTCTCCAGCAAAGGGGTTCTGCAGTGAATGCCTTTTCCAGTGAATGACTTTTCCTGGCTCCCACAGAACATAGCAGCCATCACACCCAAGTGGACAGCAGATCCTTTGTTGCAATTAAGACAGTTTACAGCAGGATGCTACCAAGGCACTTTCCCATGGTTTTCTTCCATGGCACCCCTTCCAGTTAGCTAAATCTATGGCTCTAAAGCAAAGTCTGGATCTTGCCTTAGGGGTGATGGTGGTGGTTTAGTTGCTAAGTCATGTCCGACTCTTGCGACTGCATGGACTGTAGCCTGCCAAGCTTCTCTGTCCACGGAATTCTCAAGACAAGAATACTTGTCTTAGCAGGTATTCAACTGCTACATGCCGTAGCAGTTGATCATTACATCTGTGATCGCTTGTCTCTGTCTCCTGGTTGGACCCTGACTATGTGTGTGTTCTCATGTATGCTCAGCTGTATCTCACTGTTTGTGACCCCATGGACTGTAGCCTGCCAGGCTCCTCTGGATATCATTGATGGGATTATCCTGGCAAGAATACTGGAGTGGGTTGCCATTTCCTCCTCCAGGGGATCTTCCCGACCCAGGGATCAAACCTGTGTCTTCTGTGGCTCCTTCATTGGCAGGCGAATTCTTTACCACTGAGCCACCTGGGAAGCCCTGACTAACCCTTACTAACACAGCATGTAAAGTATTACCTGCTGCTTTCTGCCCAGATGGTCAAATCAGTACAATGTCATCAATGTAGTGGATCATGAACATGACTGTCATGATCATGATCTCTGCACACTGTACACCTTTGCAATATCTATCTATCTATCCTCATGCCATATGCTTTCCTGAAAAAGTTGATTCGACAAAGCCCTGAAGGGAGACCATGAAAGTATACTGTTGACACTACCGGATAAAGGAAATGGCTCTGGTATCCCTTACAGACCACTATGGAGAAAAAGGTTGCATCCACACCAGGGGCTGCATTGATGTTCTCCAGTACAGAAGAATGGCTGGGAGAGCAGCTGCAATTGGAGTCACTGCATGAGTAAGTTTAGGATTATCCATTCCCCCAAATCTTTCTGGGTTTGTGAGTTTAACTGGGGTGTGATAGGTGCTTCTTTCATGTCTTTTATGGCTCCAGTTCCCTGTGGGATGTGGTTTACTATCTTGATAGGGAGATGAAGACCCAAGACCTTCCAATGAGCCTTTCCCATCCCTTGAGTCCCTCTCTTTGGTCAGAGAGCCGACATGGGGACTCTGTCAGTTTCCTAGGATGTTCATTCCAATCAAACATTCAGGAATCAGGGATACAAGTGCCTGAGTCTGTGGACCAATGGGGCTCCCTGAGAGCTGGACTTAAGGCAAGGCTTTATTTGTCAACTGGTCACAGTGGGCCCCCACTCTGTGTGGGGGACCAAAGTAGTGTTTTTGGTCCACATGAGGGAGCACTGATATTGGTGCTTAAGATGGGAAGACAGCTCCCCTGGAGTGTGACAGCTGGATCCGGGGTGGGGGGGCGGGTAGGGTGCAGGTGTTGATCAGGAGGCAGAAGGAGATGGGGGAAAGATGAGCCAGAGCCTTTATTGTGGTTTCCGTGGGAAGGAACAGGTCAGGCCAGGTGAGCAGGTTTAGAATTAGCTATTTGGAATAATTTCAGTGGCCTCTGGGGCATAGGGCCTTCCCCTAGTTGTTTGGTACCCAGCCCTGGGTGGGGGCAGGAGAACAGTGGTCCAGAGCCTGAAGCTGTTTTGAGGAGGTGGTTGGTGGGTGTGGGCTCTGGATGGGCTGGTTTGCATCTGAAAAGCTCGCCCACAGGAGAGTGTTTACTATCTTTTGGAACTGGCTAGCTCTGGGCCTGGGCTCCCTGTTGGGTCAGCAGGTCCCCGATGTCAAAGCATCAGCATACAGAAAATAAAATACCTGGTTAACATAGAAGTAAGTAGGAAGCAATTCCTTAACTCAAGAAGATCAAGTCAGTGGGACAGGAAAGGTGAGAATGTGGTTCAGTTCAGTTCAGTCGCTCAGTCGTGTCCGACTCTTTGTGACCCCATGAATCACAGCACACCAGGCCTCCCTGTCCATCACCAACTCCCGGAGTTCACTCAGACTTACGTCCATCGAGTCAGTGATGCCATTCAGCCATCTCATCCTCTGTCGTCCCCTTCTCCTCCTGCCCCCAATCCCTCCCAGCATCAGAGTCTTTTCCATTGAGTCAACTCTTTGGATGAGGTGGCCAAAGGACTGGAGTTTCAGCTTTAGCATCATTCCTTCCAAAGAAATCCCAGGGCTGATCTTCAGAATGGACTGGTTGGATCTCCTTGCAGTCCAAGGGACTCTCAAGAGTCTTCTCCAACACAACACTTCAAAAGCATCAATTCTTCGGTGCTCAGCCTTCTTCACAGTCCAGCTCTCACATCCATACATGACCACAGGAAAAACCATAGCCTTGACTAGATGAAACTTTGTTGGCAAAGTAATGTCTCTGCTTTTGAAGGTGCTATCTATGTTGGTCATAACTTTCCTTCCAAGGAGTAAGCGTCTTTTAATTTCATAGCTACAGTCACCATCTGCAGTGATTTTGGAGCCCAGAAAAAGAAAGTCTGACACTGTTTCCCCATCTATTTCCCATGAAGTGATGGGACCAGATGCCAGGATCTTCATTTTCTGAATGTTGAGCTTTAAGCCAACTTTTTCACTCTCCTCTTTCACTTTCATCAAGAGGCTTTTGAGTTCCTCTTCATTCTGCCATAATGGTGGTGTCATCTGCACATCTGAGGTTATTGATATTTCTCCCGGCAATCTTGATTCCAGCTTGTGTTTCTTTCAGTCCAGCATTTCTCATGATGTACTCTGCATATAAGTTAAATAAACAGGGTGACAATATACAGCCTTGACGTACTCCTTTTCCTATTTGGAACCAGTCTGTTGTTCCATGACCAGTTCTAACTGTTGCTTCCTGACCTGCATACAAATTTCTCAAGAGGCAGGTCAGGTGGTCTGGTATTCCCATCTCTTTAAAAATTTTCCACAGTTTATTGGGGTAGTGGAATGCATCACCAGGGTTTGCTCCTTCTTACTCAGGCTGAACTTGGCTCTCCCATCTCTGACTTTACAACTGAGTAAAGAATCACAGACCATCTGATGTAACTTTTACAAGGTTTCCCAATCTTCTAGGCTTTTCACCCACTGTAGCCATCTCCTGACCAGGATGGTGTGATTTAGCACGCCTCTCCTGGGGACAAGGTGACAGAACTCCACTCCTGCAGGGACAGGATCTCCTCAGGTATGAATCTGACACTTAACATGGGGACACTTTGAATTTGCCAAAGCCTCTGCCTGTAAGGCAGAGACAAGCCTTGGAGATACCCTACAAATGATAAGGTTAGGGATCTGCAGGGGAGAGAGTTATACCAAGGCTTTTCCTTTCTCCAGGTGACAGTTTTTCCTTGGTCATTATCAAGGAACAAGACAACAATAATCTTTTATCCAATAAACATAGATCAGGCTTCCCAGGTGGAGCTAGTGGTAAAGAAAGTGGAAGTGAGAATCGCTTATTTGCGTCCGACTCTTTGCGACCCCATGGACTATACAGTCCATGGAACTCTCCAGGCAAGAATACTGGAGTGGGTAGCCTTACTCTTCTCCAGGGGATCTTCCCAACCCAGGAATCGAACGGGGGTCTCCTGCATTGCAGGCAGATTCTTTACCAACTGTGCTAGAACCCACTTACAAATGCAGGAGATGTAAGAGACATGGGTTCAATCACTGAATTTGGAAGATCCCCTGGAGGAGGGCACGGCAACCTACTCCAGTATTCTTGCCTGGAGAATCCCATGCACAGAGGGGCCTGGTGAGCTACAGTCCATGGGGTTGTAAAGGGTCAGACACAACTGAAGCGACTTAGCACACATGTATGGGGCACTCTGCTGAATGTAGGGCACAGTGAAGGGTAATCTGGAAATAAGTGGCAGGAAGGCCGAGGCCTCAACAGCCCAGTCCTGGGACTAGGTGTAGGAAATCCTCTGTCCTCAGGACAACCTGAGAAAGAAAGTGAAAACATGGACCATTTTCCTATTTTTTTTTTTATGAAAATTAAGTTGCATATTTCCTGAGCCAAGGTCAGTGCTAAATGCAATCCTCACAAAGTTTTCAGGATATGAATGTAGAGCAGTCGAGTTGTGTATCATCTGACAAATATGTATAGAGCCCATACTCTGGGCCAGACCCTGCTCAAGGTATTAGGGACACAATGGTGAATGAAAAGGATACAAGTCTCATGGAGCTTACCTGCTTGTGATAGATGGACAACTAATCGGTGCTCTCTGAAGCCAGCTAAGGGAGACCATGGCCCATGTGCTGGGTGGGGCAGGGTGCCGTGGAAAAGAAAAGGCAGGCAGGGAAATGCAAATATGTGGCCTGTGACAGCCTTGATGAGGAGTGGCACTTTGAGGGATTGCCAGAGGAGGTAAGGGAGTGAGGCTCCTGAGCATCTTGGGGGAAGAGTGGTCCAGAAGGCACGTGTGTGTTTGGGGAACAGCAAAGAGGCCAGCTTGGCTAGGACAGAGTCGGTAGGGGACAGGGAGGGAATGATGAGAGGGTGGGGAATTGTGTAGGGCCCTAAGGCTATACTAGGCTTCCATGGTACGTCAGTTGGTAAAGAATCTGCTGCAGTGCAGGAGACCCGGGTTTGATCCTTATGTTGGAAAGATCCCCTGGAGAAGGAAATGGCAGCCCACTCCAGTATGCTTGTCTGGAGAATGCCATGGGCAGAGGAGCCTGGTGGGCTACAATCTGTGGGGTTGTAAGAGTCAGACATGACTTAGTGACTAAACCACTACCACTTGAGTATATCTAAGGCATTTGGTGTTTCCTTGAGTGAGATGGGAAACCACATGAAAAGTTCATGCTCATACACAGTGGCTCAATCTTATCTGACTCTTTGCCACCCCGTGGACTGTGGTCCACCAGGCTCCTCTGTCCATGGGATTATCCTGCAAGAATACTGGAGAGGGTTGCAATGCCCTCCTTCGGGAGATCTTCTAGACCCAGGGATTGAACTCCTGTCTTTTATGTCTTCTGCATTGGCATGCGGATTCTGTACTACTAGTGCCACCTGGGAAGCCCAGGAATACTGGAGTGAGTTGCATTTCCTCCTCCAGGGGATCTTCCCAACCCAAAGACTGAACCCGTGTCTCCTCAATCTGCCTCAATCTGAAATAGGCAATATAAGCTGAGTGAAGAGAATCCTTCATCCTGCCAACTAATTGACAGTCCCTCTCTGTCCTGCTTTCAAACAGGGACATATTTTATTTTATTTATTTTTTAAATTTGTTTTTAATAGAGTTTAGTTGCTTTTTACAATGTTGTGTTAGCTTCTACTGCACAGCTAAATGGGTCAGCCATATACACATATCTCTTCCCTTTTGAACTTCCCTCCCATTTAGTACACCACAGAGCCTTAACTAGAGTTCCCCTGCTATACGGCATCTTCCCCTCAGTCGTCTATTTTGTGCTGTTGTTATTGTTGTTTAGTGTCTGACTCTTTTGCGACCTCATGGACTGTAACCCACCAGGCTCCTCTGTCCATGAAATTTCCCAGGCAAGAATACTAGAGTGAATTACCAATTCTTTCTCCAGGGGATCTTTCCAACCCAGGGATCAAACCAGCATTGGCAGGTGGATTCTTTACCACTGAACCACCAGGGAAGCCTCTGAAAGTATCAACAGTGTATATGTGTCAATCCCAAGCTCCTCCCACACCACCCATTCTCCCCTTGGTATCCATATGTTTGTGCTCTATATCTGTGTCTCTATTGCTGTTTTGCAAATAAGATGATGTATACCATTTTTCTAGATTTCAAATAGGGGCATATTTTAGAGAAGTTGGTAATTCATTTCATGCCCAGATTTGTCCATTTTGTACATGACAATGTGAGAATAAAAAGACCCTGTACTATACCCATGAGGCTGTTCCCACCCAAGGTCATGTCTCCCAGACCCAGAGAAGCAACCTCTTCTATTTCAGAGGGGAGGGGGCATCCCAGAGCTGGATAGGGTGCTTCCCTTTCTCAGCTTCTTATAGAAAGAGCCTCCCTTGCTGGCATATAGTAGGTACTCAATAAGCATTTTTCCAACGGATGGAAAAGAGAATGAATGAACAGCGTCTTCTTCAAGTTTATCTTCTTTATTGTCTATTGATTCAATTCCAGTGATGCCTTAATGGAATTAGGCCATTTAGGATTATTTATTAACAGGTCCCAAATTCCTTATTTGCAACTCCAATATCCAGACAGTTGGGAAAACAAAATTTTTTCACAACTTGTTTGGTATTTATTTGACCTCAGCTTATTTATTGCAGAGAAGAGCCAATTCTGACTCCAGTTAGTTGTTTCTTTTACTTTAACCTTTGCTTCTGGTTGCTTTTGTTCACTAAAAGGATACTGTTTATATATAATGGCCTGCCTCAGGGAACCCTGCCCTTCTGCCTGAATATTAAACCAAAGTGGCTTTGTTTGGGACCCTGTCCACCTGTGGGTGGCTATAGGAAGGAAGAAATTAACACATCCCTCCTCAAGACTTCCCATTTGAAGAGATATTTCCAAGATTAACAACCTTTTCACTTTATTTTCTCACCTCCTCTATCTCTGCTCTATAAAAGAACCTGGCATCCAGACTCCCATAGGATGGTTATTTTGAGCCATTAGTCTGCCGTCTTGGCCAGCTGACTTTAAAGTTATATTTCTGTTGCTGGCCAAAATCTTGGCTTTCTCTGCCCACCAAAGCCAAGTAAAAATTATGGAGACAGAGTTTGGAGGAAATAGAAAGGTGGCCTTAATTCTCAGCTGGTGAAGCGGGGAACACAGTAAGCTTATGTCTCAAGAATTGTGCTCCTCTTCATGAGAGATCTAGGGGCTTATGTAAGAAGAAGGGTCACAGTCAGGAGCTGGTGATGAGGAACCAAGGATCTTGTCAAAAACAGTGGTAGGCTGGCATCAGTAACCCAGTAATTCAGTCTGGCAGTTCAGTGGCTCTTGACCTTCTTTCTAATATGTAACTACAAGTGAAAGGGTGTTGTAAGGATACACATCAGATACAGGATATATTTTGCATAGAGTCAAAGGAAAATAGGTACAAAGTGTAGCTCCTGCAGAGTTAGGGGGCAGAAAATCATACTTAGTTGCAGACATTCAGAGTTAGGAGCAGTTAAAGTGAAAAAAAAAAAAAAATCAAGAAAGTTTAGGCCTGCTCACTGTTCTCTTTATCTTCTTTGTTCTCAGGAAAGGGGGGAAAAAAAAAACTCATTTCTCTATTTTTTCCTTTTCACTACAACACTTCATGCCTCAACACCTTGTTTCTCAGTTAATTAACCTGTTGTGCAACGAGCAGAACAAACTTGTACTAGGTAAAAATTCCTTTGCATATTCAGATTGAAATTAGGATGAGGATCCTTATTGCACTGTTTACTCTCTTATGTGAATGTTCTTAGGTTTGCTGCAGAAGTATTAATATGTGTAATGGTGGTGGTTAGGTCACTAAGTTGTGTCTGACTCTTGTGACCCTATGGATTGTAGCCTGGCAAGCTCCTCTGTTTATGGCATTTCCCAGGAAAGAATACTGAAGTGAGTTGCCATTTCCTTCTCCAGGGGATCTTCCCAATGCAGGGATTGAACCCGAGTCTCTTGCATTGCAGGCAGATTCTTTATTGACTGAGCCACTAGGGAAGCCCGATATGGATAACAGTGGAATTATTTGCTTGTGTTCTCCTGGGATGATGTACTATATATACTATATATGCACCTCGTATTATGTCATGGCTATTAAATGAGCAGAAACACACACAAAATCACAATGAGCGATTACTATACTTCCATCATATTAGTTAAAAAATAGTGATAAAATCAAATGTTGCCAAGGATGCAGAGAAACCGGATTACTCATTCATTGCTGGCGGAAATGTAAAGTGTAGCCATTCTGGTATATCTAATAACAGAGGTCTTCAAAAACAGATAGCTTCAAACATACAGCTATAAAAACCTGGACTTGCTGACAGAATCAGCATTTGATGATTTTGGCTTTTGGATCTTTCTTTCCCCTGTCCCCATCAGCAATTAGCAAAGTTACTTTGAAATTCTCATCAGCTTTTAAACCTTTATTTTAACTATCAAGCTCTAAGCAGCTCTACAAAGGGCTGTGTCTTATGAATACAGAAAGTCCCGTACAAACAAACCTTCAAGCTGAGAACTTTCAAAGATGGAAACATGCATCTGGTTCCAACAAGGACATTGTGTCATCATCAGGCATGCATGAAATTGCAACATGCCCTCTGTCTCCTATTGCTGACGATCCTTCAACTCCATCATCTCCCTCGTCTCCCTCCTCCAGTCAGTAACTCGATGCCAGCCTCTGTATGCCAGCTGTTGTACTGTACTATTATACTTTTCAAGGTATTGCACTGTAAGATTAAAAATGTTGATTTTTGTGCTTGTTTTTATGTATTATTTGCATGAAAAGTATTATGAATCTTTCATATAGTACAGTGCAATGTAAATTGACTCGGTTAGTTGGGTACCTAGGCTAACTTTGTTGGATTTACAAACTGGACTAATGAACACACTCTCAGAGTGGAACTCTTGCACATGTTGGGAACTTACTGTAGCCCTTTTTCCTTTACCTAGCACTGGTTCCTCCATCAGTTTGTATTATAACCATCATAGGTCTGATGTTAATTCTACACTCTCATTAATGAATGCAGTGGAGCCCATTGAAGTTGTAAAACATCTTCTGGAAGAGGAAGCCTAGATGTGCTTCTGCTCAGATACTTATGCAAAAAGTGCAAAGGTAGACAATAAATAGAAGCTTCGACAGAAGAATGAAGCTATTTATTTTTGCCCTCTTTTCAACCATACAAATATTTATGGACTGCATGTGGTAAGTCAGGTACTGTCCTGGGTCTAGGATATAGGGCTGAGTCTACTGATTGTTGTTGTTCAGTCTCTCAGTCGTATCTGACCCTTTGTGATCCCATGGACTGCAGCATGCCAGGCTTCCCTGTTCTCCACTGTCTCCCTGAGTTTGATCAGATTCATGTCCATTGAGTCGGTGATGCTATCTAACATCTCATCCTCTGTCACCCCCTTCTCCTCCTGCTTTCAATCTTCCGGGTCTTTTCCAATAATTCAGCTCTTTGCATCAGGTGGCCAAAATATTGGAGATTCAGTTTCAGCATCAGTCTTTCCAATGAATATTCAGAGTTGCTTTCTTTTAGGATTGACTAGTTTGATCTCCTTGTTGTCCAAGGGACTCTCAAGAGTCTTCTCCAGCACCACAGTTTGAAAGCATCAAATTTGGTGCTCAACCTTCTTTGTGGTCCAACTCTCATATCCATACATGGCTGATGGAAAAACCACAGCGTTGACTGTATGGACATTTGATGGCAATGTGATATTTCTGCTTTTTAACACACTGTCTAGGTTTATCACAACTTTCCTTCCAAAGAGCAAGTGTCTTTTTAATTTCATGACTACAGTCACCATCTACAGTAGTTTTGAAGCCCAAGAAACAACTGTGTCACTGTTTCCACTTTTCCCCCTTTTATTTGCCATGAAGTGATGGGACTAGATACCAAGATCTTAGTTTTGTTTTTTTTAAATGTTGAATCTCTAGATTATTCATTGTTTTCCAGAGTCTACCATGAGCTAAGTGGTCATTAAGGAGTGTGACTCCCTACTTCTATTTATTGAATAAGAGAGAGAGTGCGTTGGGTGAGATGCTGATGAGCTAGGAATGTGTGGGAGGGAAGAAAGGGCTCAGGTCTTCCTATTTGAGTTTCATGCTGAGTTGAACTGACCTCCATACCTTGGAGTCAACAGCAGCAGACCAAATCATCAAGAAAGGGAAATTAGGAAGGAATAGTTAGCTCAATTCAGAACAAGAAGAGTAAAGAGGAGGGATTTTTCCTACCTGACCATAACAACCTCCTACAAAGGAAGGACACAGTCATACAACCAGCGTGACACCAGTGTAGGAACTAATAGACTCATGGGGCTGAGTAAAGGGCTTAGAGAAAGACTTGATAGGTGACTGTGTGTGCATGTGCTAAGTCATTTCAGTCATGTCCAACTCTGTGTGACCCTATGGACTGTAGCTCACCAGGTTCCTCTGTCCATGGGATTTTCCAGGCAGGAATACTGGAATGGGTTGCCATGCCCTCTTCCAGGGAATCATCCTGACCCAGGGATCAAACCCATGTCTCATATGTCTCCTGCATTGATCGGCAGATCCTTTACCAGTAGGGTCACCTGGGAAGCCCCAGAAGATGATTGGTGGTTGTGGTGGTTTAGTCGCTCAGTTGTGTCCAACTCATGCGACCCCATGGACTATAGCCTGCCAGACTTAGAGGACAAACTTATGGTTGCTGGAGGGAAAGGATGGAGGAGGGGACAGTTAGGGAGTTCGGAATGGACACATACACACAGCATATGATTATCTCAATAGATTCAGAGAAAGCCTTTGACAAAATTCAACATCCATTTATGATAAAAACTCTCCAGAAAGCAGGAATAGAAGGAATATACCTCAACATAATAAAAGCTATATATGACAAATCCACAGCAAACATTATCCTCAATGATGAAAAATTGAAAGCATTTCCTCTAAAGTCAGGAGCAAGACAAGGGTGCCCACTTTCACCATTACTATTCAACATAGTTTTGGAAGTTTTGGCCACAGTAATCAGAGCAGAAAAAGAAATAAAAGGAATCCAAATTGGAAAATAAGAAGTAAAACTCTCACTGTTTGCAGATGACATGATCCTCTATATAGAAAACCCTAAAGACTCCACCAGAAAATTACTAGAACTAATCAATGAATATAGTAAAGTTGCAGGATATAAAATCAACACACAGAAATCCCTTGCATTCCTATACACTAATAATGAGAAAATAGAGAAATTAAGGAAACAATTCCATTCACCATTGCAATGAAAAGAATAAAATACTTAGGACTATATCTACCTAAAGAAACTAAAGACCTATATATATAAAACACTGGTGAAAGAAATCAAAGAGGACACTAATATACCATGTTCATGGATTGGAATAATCAATATAGTGAAAATGAGTATACTACCCAAAGCAATTTATAGATTCATTGCAATCCCTATCAAGCTACCAACAGTATTCTTCACAGAGCTAGAACAAATAATTTCGCAGTTTGTATGGAAATACAAAAAACCTCGAATAGCCAAAGCAATCTTGAGGAAGAAAAATGGAACTGGAGGAATCAACCTGCCTGACTTCAGGCTCTACTACAAAGCCACATTCATCAAGACAGCATGGTACTAGCACAAGACAGAAATATAGATCAATGGAACAGAATAGAAAGCCCAGAGATAAATCCACGCACATATGGACACCTTATCTTTGACAAAGGAGGCAGGAATATACAATGGATTAAAGACAATCTCTTTAGCAAGTGGTGCTGGGAAAACTGGTCATCCACTTGCAAAAGAATGAAACTAGAACACTTTCTAACACCATACACAAAAATAAACTCAAAATGGATTAAAAATCTAAACATAAGACAAGAAACTATAAAACTCCTAGAGGAAAACATAGGCAAAACACTCTCCAACATACATCACAGCAGGATCCTCTATGACCCACCTCCAAGAACACTGGAAATAAAAGCAAAAATAGACAAATGGGACCTAATTAAACTTAAAAGCTTCTGCACAACAAAGGAAACTATAAGCAAGGTGAAAAGACAGACTTCAGAATGGGAGAAAATAATAGCAAATGAAGCAACTGACAACTAATCTCAAAAATATACAAGCAACTCTTACAGCTCAATTCCAGAAAAATAAATGACCCAATCAAAAACTGGGCCAAAGATCTAATAGACATTTCTCCAAAGAAGACATACAGATGGCTAACAAACACATGAAAAGATGCTCAACATCACTCATTATCGGAGAAATGCAAATCAAAACCACTATGAGGTACGATTTCACGCCAGTCAGAATGACTGCGATCCAAAAGTCTACAAGCAATAAATGCTGGAGAGGGTGTGGAGAAAAGGGAACCCTCTTACACTATTGGTGGGAATGCAAACTAGTACAGCCACTATGGAGAACAGTGTGGAGATTCCATAAAAAACTGGAAATAGAACTAACCTCCTTATGATCCAGCAATCCCACTGCTGGGCAAAGACACAGAGGAAACTAGAATTGAAAGAGACACGTGTACCCCAATGTTCATTGCAGCACTGTTTACAATAGCCAGGACATGCAAGCAACCTAGATGTCCATCATCAGATGAATGGATAAGAAAGCAGTAGTACATATACACAATGGAGTATTACTCAGCCATTAAAAAAGAATACATTTGAGTCAGTTCTAATGAGGTGGATGAAACTGGAGCCTATTATACAGAGTGAAGTAAGCCAGAAAGAAAAACACCAATATAGTATACTAATGCATATATATGGAATTTAGAAAGATGGTAACAATAACCCTGTATATGAGACAGCAAAAGAGACACTGATGTATAGAACAGTCTTTTGGATTCTGCGGGAGAGGGAGAGGGTGGGATGATTTGGGAGAATGGCATTGAAACATGTATAATATCATACATGAAACGAGTCGCCAGTCCAGGTTTGATGCACGATACTGGATGCTTGGGGCTGGTGCACTGGGACAACCCAGAGGGATGGTAGGGGGAGGGAGGTGGGAGGAGGGTTCAGGATGGGGAACACATGTATACCAGTGGCGGATTCATTTTGATATATGGCAAAACCAATACAATATTGTAAAGTTAAAAAATTAAATTAAATTAAATTAAAAAATATTTAAAAGGTATATAGTAAGACAGTAACTGTATACCATATTAAAAAAAAAGAGTAGGCAAATAAAACATTTGGTGAAACAAATGTGGTATTAAGGAGTACTTTAAGAGTACCACTTAAAGAAAGAAAGTGATGCAAAGACTAAGTCAGAAGTCATGAGCACTCCATGTGTACACAGCAGCCATGTCATCCTGAACTGCTCACCCATAGGTAACACCTACTATGGCCCCATTCTGGCCCTACGTGTCGTTTCCCAAAATATGCAGATAAAATTCAGATATCCAGCAGGCTAATAGGTGAGCTACTGCTCTGGCCAGGTATACATGTTCCTCTGTCTCTCTGATGAAGCAAGTATGTGAGTTGGTTCCAGACACCCTCTATCTGTTGGAACCTCTCTGATCTTCTTGGCCACATTACAGAGGGGAAGGTGCACGCAGCAGAGAGAAGACATGCCAATATTGCATAATCCAGTATGGAGCAAGTATGAACTTTCCATCCCCTGGCACCTTACTTTGTGTGTGTGCTAAGTCACTTAAGTCGTGTCCGACTCTTCACGACCCTATGGACTGTGGGCAGCCAGGCTCCTCTGTCCATGGGATTCTCCAGGCAAGAACACTGGAGCAGGTTGCCATGCCCTCCTCCAGCGGATCTTCCTGGCCCAGGGATTGAACTCATGTCTCTTATGTCTCCTGCATTGGCAGGTGGGTTCTTTACTACTAGCGCCACTTGGGAAGCCCAGGAACCTTATTTTACACAGGCTAATTTACTCCCCATGCTTCTTGCTGCTTTTTTAAATGGACTTAAGCCTTGTAATTAGACCATCTTAATTTGGTCTGTGACCCCTTCTGTTCAGTGTTCTTCAGAATTCCTTACCTGGTAATATTTGGGCCTACTATTGCCTCAGGATAATAACCCACTGCACTCGTGGCTGATATTAAAACCATGATTTACAAACTTGTCTATGAACTTTTAAACTTGCCTTCTTTCTTATGCTTATATGCTGCCCCTTAGTCACCTGAGTTCCCTCCATCAAAGTTGGCCCTGTCCTCAGGTGATGAAATTTTCCTTCCTCTATACACTGTCTCCTTTGCCAAAACTTATCTGTTTGTGTCTCATTCCATCTATCATCTTGGTGCTGTTACCTCTAGTTTGAGGTTGTAGAGTCAACCTTCAAAAATGTGCTGCTTAGCTATTTAAACCTGTTGTTTGGAGTACACTGCCACCAAGTGGCAATGGAACCTCAAGTGCGATTGTCTATCCATCCATGAAGGAGTGAAGAAAGACAGATGACAGGGGATCTGAAGGTAGAGCCAGAAACTCTTGGCCAGTAACTGATTAGATAGCTACAGAGAAAGCAGATGGCAATGAAAGCCCAAAGGCAAGGACCCAAGACTTAAACAGAAAAGAACTTTGATCTTCTATAAGTAGACATGCAAATGAATGCCACCAGCTTCACCTTGTCCTTGACAGTTGTTTTTGATGATTATAGACCATGGGTTCAAGGCAGATGCTAAGTAGATAGACCTTCTCTCTTTACTTCAACCAGACAACTGTGCTTTTCTGTTTTATACATCAAGATGCTATATACATTTTCATTTATTTAAAAGATTCTATAATTTTTAAAGGGACTGTTCTGTTCAGTTCAGTCACTCAGTCATGTCCACCTCTTTGTGATCCCATGGAATTCAGCACTCCAGGCTTCCCTGTCCTTCACCAACTCCTGGAACTTGCTCAAACTCATGTCCATCGAGTTGGTGATACCAGCCAACCATCTCATTGTCTGTTGTCCCCTTTTCCTCCTGCCTTCAATCTTTCCCAGCATCAGGGTTTTTTCCAATGAGTCAGTTCTTTCCATCAGGTGGCCAAAGTATTGAAGTTTCAGGTTCAATGTCAGTCCTTCCAATGAATATTCAGGACAGATTTCCTTTAGGGTGGACTGATTTGATCTCCTTGCAGTCCAAGGGACTTGTGAGAGTCTTCTCCAACACCACAGTTCAAAAACATCAATTATTCAGTGCTCAGCTTTTTTTTATGGTCCAACTCTTACATCCATACATGACTACTGGAAAAACCATAGCTTTGACTAGATGGATTTTGTTGGCAAAGTGATGTCACTGCTTTCTAATACACTGTCTAGATTTGTCATAACTTTCCTTCCAAGGAGTAAGTGTCTTTTAATTTCATGGCTGCAATCATCATCTGCAGTGATTTTGGAGCCCCCAAAAATAAAGTCTGTCACTATTTCTATTGTTTCCTGATCTATTTGCCATGAAGTGATGGGACCAGATGCCATGATCTTAGTTTTTTGAATGTTGACTTTTAAGCCAGCTTTTTCACTCTCTCTTTTCACTTTCATCAAGAAGGTCCTTAGTTCATCACTTTCTGCCGTATTCCCAGGTGGCTCAGTGGTAAAGAATCCACCTGCCAATGCAGGAGAGACAAGACATTCAAGTTCAATCCCTGGGTTGGGAAGATCTCCTGGAGAAGGAAATGGCAATCCACTCCAGTATTCTTGCCTGGGGAATTCCATGGAGAGAGAAGCCTGGAGGGCTATAGTCCATGGAGTCTTAAAGAGTTGGATTCGACTGATCGACAGAGCATGACTTCTTCTGTCATGAGGGTGATGTCATCCTTAAGAGACTGTTAACTATGTTTCAAATGCTTCTCAGAAGTTGTCTCTTCCATACTTGAGATATTATTATTAAAATTATAAATACTAGCTTATCCCTATTGACTCAACTCTGTGGAGGGTGTTCTACTGGACAGGGAGAAGGAGAGGCAAAGAGTTTGGAGACTGAAAATGAAGGAGAGGACATGGAAGACCCCCAATAACAACAAAAAAGTGCTAGAAAGAGGAGCTGAGAGTAAGGACAAGCACCATGGGAGGTCCTGCACTCTTCTATTTGAATGAACATAGAGTTTTAGGCACACCTAAAACTCCCTGGAATTTGTTTGGCTTCACCAGTATAACACAATAAAGATCCTAATGAATTCAAGGGAAAGTCCAAGTTAAATGATGATGTCAATGATGACGAAGCTACTATATTGATGACTCTGACACTTAACTGAACGTGTACAATGAATTAGATATTGCTTTCTTATCCTAAATTAGATCCCCAGAACCAACCATCTACCTCCCATGGTGGAGGCCTAGCAATCAGGGCCAACAAACTACACACTTCTGGTTCAAAGAATGACTTAACAGTAGTGTCTTTCTTCAAAGAAAATATGCAAGGAGAAATGTCAGAAGAACTGTTTGGCTTGAGCAAATGAAGAAGACTAACTGGTCCCAAGTCAGAGGGCCAGGGATTGCTCTAACAGATCCCAAATGGCTAGGTGAGCCCCAGGAAAGCTGGCCAAAACCTAGGAGGAAATAGTGCTGTCCAAGTTAAGAAAGAGGTAGGTTTGGGGCAGCAAATGTCTTCATGAAACTAGGTGTTGTCAAGTTAAGGGGAAAATGTCAACTCATGGGACCACATCTGTAAAGGATTTGTGATTAAGATCAAAAGCCACCAGTGACTAATTCTAAATCATTGCCACATATTCCTTGGCAGGTAAGTGTCTAGTCCAGGAGACACCTCCAGGCACTCAGTGTCCAACTCCAAAACTTGAAAAGGTATCCCCGACTTGGGATGTTTCCATGTGAACCAACTGTTCAGGAACCTGCTAGAATGGGAGCTTTCACAGGGCAAAGGAGTGTTTGTTGTTGTTAGTGTTGGCTTCATTCACAGGTGCATGCCATGTGATAGGATAATTCCTTGTGGGTGACAGGTGTTCAATACGCATTATTGAGCCAGGTAGATCATTGCCCAAGGCCACCTGTGTTTTACAGTAAAACTAGGACTTAACCATTGCCCTGCATAGATAGTGCCGCCATCATATTTTTCTACTGTGTCACATCTCAGTACAGATTTACCAGCAAAGATGTTCTACTGCTGCATGCTTATTACTTCAGTCAATATTATTGGTTGCTTTGCTTATTTATTAATATAGACCTTGGTGGATTATTAGCCCATCTCACCATTGCCAGTTACTCTTTTAAGTAGCCATGGGGCTGTCCATGTGGTTAATATATCCACCATCCTTAAAAGTAGGGAGACAGAGAATTGCCTCCAGACATCCTTCTGCCTTCATCCTTATGAAAGCATTCCCCTGTGGCTGAAGAGATGAAGTGCAGAAGGAGAGGGAAGCAGAAGCTGGCTTCTGGTCCTACCTTTGCCACTCATGGCTCAGAGGACCCTTAAGTCCCCAGATCACAGACACCTTCTGGGAAAAAAACGGGGTTAGAACAAGCAGTTTCTGAGAGTCCATGATTCATCGCGCCCCATCCTGATGTGCCCCAGGTTCATGTGCCCCAGGTTCCCATCCAAGGCTGGCCATCCTGCTCAGAGCCTCCTGACCCTCACGAAACTCAGCTTCCTGCTTGCTACATCTAGAGAACGTTTTCAGTTGGAGTCCATGCTCACAGTTGGAGACCATGCTCACAGGTGGAGAAGGAAATGGCAACCCACTCCAGTATTCTTGCCTAGAGAATTCTGTGGACAGAGGAGCCTGGTGAGCTGCTGTCCATAGGGTCGCACAGAGTCGGACACGACTGAAGCAACTTAGCATGCATTGGAGAAGGAAATGGCAGCCCACTCCAGTATTATTGCCTGGAGGATCCCAGAGACAGAGGAGCCTGATGGGCTTCCAGAGTCTATGGGATCACACAGAGTCGGACATGACTGAAGTGACTTAGCATGCATGCATGCATGCTCACAGCAAACCATCACCCATCCTTACATGGTCTCCTGCTTGTTTTCCCTATTTGTTCCCCTTTACTTCTACTATTCCCCATTTCTATTTTCTCTCCCATAGGCACTCACCCAAGTATGTTTGATATATGTCCATGAATACTTATATTTATGCCTTAGAAAACACATTGTATTGTTTGTGTATTTTTATTTATTCATGGCTGTGCAAGGTTTTCATTGCTGCACACAGGCTTTCTCTAGCTGCAGCAAGGGGACTTCTCATTGCAGTGGCTTCCCTTGTTGCAGAACACAGGCTCTAGAGTACATGGGCTCAGTAGTTGTGGCACATGGGCTAAGTTTCTCCAGGGCATGTAGGATCTTCCCAGACCAAGGATCGAATCCATGTCCCCTGAATTGGCAGGTGGAGTCCTAACCACTGGAACACCAGGGAAGTCCCATTTTTTAATTAGCATTAATTTTATGTTGTTGTTTTCACTTTGTTATATTTTTTAACTCCCACTGAGTTTTTTTTTTTTACCTCTTTGGCTGTGTCATGTCTTAGTTGCAGTAGGTAGGATCTTCACTGCATCATGCAGAATCTTTTCAAATTGGTGCCTGGACTCCCTAGTTGTGGAGTGCAGGCTCAGTAGTCGTGGCTCTCAGGCTTAATTGGCCCATGGCTTGTGGGATCTCTGTTCCCCGACCACGGATCAAGCCCTCATCCATTGCATTGAAAGGCAGATTCTTAGCCACTGGACCACAAGGGAAGTCTCTGACTATTGTTTTAATTTACATTTTTTAATGTAAAATGGATTTGAATATTTTTTCATATACACATAGCATTTATATTTTCCATTCTGTGAGTCACCCATGACATCTTTTACCCATTTTTAGGCAGGTGTGTTCTGTCTTTTCTGATGAGTTTCAGGAATCCCTTATGTATCCAGGAAAACTCCTGTTATTTTCATACATCAATGTTTTTTTCTCTGAGACTATTATCTTTCTGATGACTTTTCTATGGTGTCTTTTTTGAGCAGAAATTTTCCATTTCTATGTAACCAGTCCATACCATTTTTCACCCTGTGGTTTATCCTTTTCTGTATTTTATTCAAGTTGTTTGCCAATTCTATACCATAGAAATATCCTTCTACATTTTCTTCTAGTAAGTTTATGGTTTCACCTCTCCTATTTGCATTCTTAGGCCATCTGGATTCCACCTTTATACAAAGTGATTATAGTGTAAAGTGCTAGCCAATCTTCATTTCTGCCCATGTCTTGAATGAGATTTCCCAACACAATATCCTAAACAATCCATCTTTTCCTCATTGATTTAGGGTATCACCAATCACCTATTACCTGGAGAAGGAAATGGCAGGTGAGTCTGTGAATCTCTTTCTGTTTTGTAAGTTCATTTGTATCATTTCTTTTCAGATTCCACATATAAGTATTGTCATACAATATTTCTCCTTCTCTGTCTGACTTAATTCACTCAGTAGCCTGTTGTAGCCTGTTGCTACAAATGGCATTATTTCATCCTTTTTAAATGGCTGAGTGATATTCTATTGTATACATATATCACACCATCTTTATCCATTTTTCTGTCGGTGCTTCCATGTCCTGGCTTTGTAAACTTACTGTATAACTTAATGCATGATATAATTTCTTTCTCTGTCTCCAAACTCCCTGTTTACCTATGATCCGTATTTGACACTTCCTATGTATTTTGTCTACACCTTGAGCTACCAGCTTATTTTACTTCTATGCTTAACACTTCTTATGAGTTTCATTCATCCTGCTTTTCTTTCTTTTTGTTAGGATTAGACTTTATTCTTAAATAATTAAGCAAGCACCCATTACTGAAGACTTCTGCTTTCCCATCGTTACAATCAATAAGAAGTTTTGCCACATTTGTCACTCAGGAATTCAGCTTCAGGTATTTTCAAGAACCACAGGACTGGAAATCATTGAGATGTGAGTGGGTTAAGAGAAGCAAAGGGAGAGATACTCGGTGGTTGCTATAAGCTTTGTAATATGTGGACTGTGGCAGTTTGTTTAAAGAGGGATGAATTTGGCCTTGGAGTCAGATTCAAACTCACCTGGATTCAACTTGAATTAGAACCTTGACTATATCTGCCACTAAATGTGGGCAAACTGTTTAATTAAATGCAGCTTCTTTTTTTCATCTGTTAAAAACAGCACCAATAGTGTTTTTGTTTCTGGAACTCTCCCTACCCAGTAGTCAAGGACTTCTTGGGACATGGGGTAACATAGCAGAGACAGAGGAAATAGAACCCAAAGAGATTGGAGTCTGAATGTTTCAAAGAAAAGAACTTCACACAGATGTCATGTGTAATGGCTCCAGACTTTTTGAAACTCCATCCCCTCTCATTTCCACCAGCACCTGTATCCTACGATTGTTGTTGTCATTCAGCTGCTAAGTCATGTCTGACGCTTTGCGACCCCATGGACTGCGGCATACCAGGCTCCCCTGTCCTTCACTAAATCCCAGAGTTTGCTCAGATTCATGTCCATTGAGTTAGTGATGCTAGCTAAACATCTCATTCTCTGCATCCCTCTTCTCCCTTTGCCTTCAATCTTTCCTAGCACCAGAGTCTTTTCCAATTTCCAATGAGTCAGCTCTTTGCATCAGACTGCCCAAGTATTGGAGCGCCAGCTTCAGCATCAGTCCTTCTAATGCATATTCGGAGTGATTTCCTTTAGAATTGACTGGTTTGATCTCCTTGCAGTCCAAGGGACTCTCAAGAGTCTTCTCCAGCACCAGTTTGAAAGCATCAATTCTTTGGCACCCAACCTTCTTTATAGTTCAAAGAGATCAAATTGCCAACATCTGCTGGATCATCAAAAAAGCAAGAAAGTTCCAGAAAAACATCTATTTCTGCTTTATTGACTATGCCAAAGCCTTTGACTGTGTGGATCACAATCAACTGTGGAAAATTCTGAGAGGTGGGAATACCAGACCACCTGACCTGCCTCTTGAGAAACCTATATTCAGGTCAGGAAGCAACAGTTAGAACTGGACATGAAACAACAGACTGGTTCCAAAGAGGAAAAGGAGTACATCAAGGCTGTATATTGTCACCCTGCTTATTTAACTTATATGCAGAATACATCATGAGAAACGCTGGACTGGAAGAAACACAAGCTGGAATCAAGATTGCCAGGAGAAATATCAATAACCTCAGATAGGCAGATAACACCACCCTTATGGCCGAAAGTGAAGAAGAACTAAAGAGCCTCTTGATGAAAGTGAAAGAGGAGAGTGAAAAAGTTGGCTTAAAGCTCAACATTCAGGAAACTAAAGATCATGGCATCCTGTCCCATCACTTCATGGCAAATAGATGGGGAAACAGTGGAGACAATGGCTGACTTTATTTTTCTGGGCTTCAAAATCACTGCAGATGGTGATTGCAGCCATGAAATTAAAAGATACTTATTCCTTGGAAGGAAAGTTATGACCAAACTAGATAGCATATTCAAAAGCAGAGACATTACTTTGCCAACAAAGGTCTGTCTAGTCAAGACTATGGTTTTTCCAGTGGTCATGTATGGATGTGAGAGTTGGACTATAAAGAAAGCTGAGAGCCAAAGAATTGATGCTTTTGAACTGTGGTATTGGAGAAGATTCTTGAGAGTCCCTTGGACTGCAAGGAGATCCAACCAGTCTATCCTAAAGGAGATTAGTCCTGGGTGTTCATTGGAAGGACTGATGTTGAAGTTGAAACTCCAATACTTTGGCCACCTGATGCGAAGAGCTGACTCATTTGAAAAGACCCTGATGCTGGGAAAGATTGAGGGCACGAGGAGAAGGGGATGGCAGAGGATGAGATGGCTGGATGGCATCACCAGCTCGATGGACATGAGTTTGGGTAGACTCCAGAAGTTGGTGATAGACAGGGAGGCCTGGCGTGCTGTGGTTCATGGGGTCGCAGAGTCGGACACGACTGAGCGACTGAACTGAACTGAACTTCTTTATGGTCCAATTATCACATCCATACATAACTACTGGAAAAACCATAGCTTTGATTATATGGACCTTTGTTAGTGAAGCAATGTCTCTACTTTTTAGTACACCGTCTAGGCTTATCATAGCTTTTCTTCCAAGGAGCAAGCATCTTTTCATTTCATGGCTGCAGTTACTGTCTGAAATGATTTTGGAGCCCAAGAATATAAAATCTGTCACTGCTTCCACTTTCCCCCTTCTATTTACCATGAAGTATTCTACAATACACATGACTAAAGCAGCAAGAGAGTGAGTTTTCCATATAACCTTTTTAAAAGAAATGAATAAAGAGATATCTCAAGTAAATAGAGTCAGGAGACCCTGTGATGATAGCAGAAACCATTAGGAAGAAGAAAGACTCTTTTTCTCTTCTGGTAAGAAGCCATGAACTCTCTGCTTACTGTAGCCCTCTCAGCTTTCCTTTCCCCACTATAAAAGTGCTCTCCTTCCCTGACTGTGTGGAGACTTGCTCAGGGCTCACTGTGGTTGCAGACACTGAGTTGCAATTCCTTGCTAATCTTCAATAAACCCACTTTTCCTGCAAGAAAAAACTGACAATCTATTTATTTTAGGTCAACATTTTGATGGCCAGTATGGGGATCCAGAGAAGATCCAATGATTCTGTGACTGGTGAGTAAACTTGTGTAGTACTCACCCTGAGCCCATTTTGCTCCTTGCTTTCCACACTGACTCTGGAGTTGAAAGGTTCATCTTTCTCCTGAAGCTGAGCATCTGGCCTCTTTGTGTTTTGAAATTCTCCAGGTTTAGATTTCATCTTCTGGTTAAGGCTAGGTTCTGTATGTCAGTACATGTTTGGCAATTTGGTCTGATTTTGAAATCAGACTGTTTCATGGAACTGGCTAGCCTTTGACCCATTCCTTCAGGAACAGAGGCTGTTTCACTGGAACTATGCCACTTCAGTTTTGGGCCCATTCATTTGTAATAGGGGCTGGTCTATGAGAACCAGGCTTAGAAAACATCAGTCTGGCTCTGGGACCAAGCTGTTCCCTTATAACTGGCTGGTATTAAGCCTGAAGTGTGTTTGAACTATTGGAGTTGCATGATATTTTCCCTATTTGAATTGTTTAAACTGAGATTAAGCTATTTAATCTGTTTGAAAATTATTCTTTTACTGTAGAGAAAATCTGCTGAAAATGGGATCCCAATTATCTAAACATTTTGAGGGCACCCCCTTCCACAGTTACCCTTGTCATTGTTCAGTTGCTAAATCATGGACTGCAGCATGCCAGGCTTCCCTGTCCTTCACTATCTCCTGGAGTTTGCTCAAACTCATGTCCATTGAATTGGTTATGCCATTGAACCATCTCATCCTCTGTTGTCCCCTTCTCCTGCCCTCAATTTTTTCCAGCATCAGGGTCTTTTCCATGAATCTGCTCTTTATTTCAGGTGACCCAAGTATTAGAACGTCAGTTTCAGCATCAGTCCTTACAATGAATATTCAGGGTTGACTTCCTTTACAATTGACTGGTTTGATCTCCTTGCAGTCCAAGGGACTCTCAGGAGTCTTCTCCAGTACCACATTTTGAAAGCATCAGTTCTTTGGCACCAGCCTTCTTTATGGTCCAACTATCACATCCATACATGACTACTGGAAAAGTCATAGCTTTAACTATACGGCTTTTTGTTGGCCAAGTGGTGTCTCTGCTTTTTAATATGCTTTCTAGGTTTGTCATAGCTTTTCTTTCAAGAAGCAAATGTCTTTTAACTTCATGGCTGCCTATTATATATTTAATAACCACAATCTTTCTAATGCACATTTCTAATTAAATGGACCAACCTAACATACCAATGGCCATTATGGAGAAATTTCTAAATCCCCTAAACTTGCTTTTCTTAAAATTGAATTGGACACCATAGTTCTAAAATTTCCAAAATTGAATGGAGTACCTATTTACATTGGTATTTTGAAAATTACAAACTTATCTAAAGCCTAAAACTGCCTTTTATGCAAAATAAAGTTTTAAGATTACCTGAGACAAACTAACAAAGATAAGTGAATCCTGAAGCCTCAGGCTGTTTCGTTAGCTTCCTTGTCTAAGGATCCATCTCTGGTGCCATCTTCTTTGTTTTCTATGCTGCCTAGTTCAGTTCAGCTCAGTTCAGTCGCTCAGTTGTGTCCGACTCTTTGCGACCACATGAATCGCAGCACGCCAGGCCTCCCTGTCCATCACCAACTCCCAGAGTTCACTCAGACTCACGTCCATCGAGTCAGTGATGCCATCCAGCCATCTCATCCTCTGTTGTCCCCTTCTCCTCCTGCCCCCAATCCCTCCCAGCATCAGAGTCTTTTCCAATGAATCAACTCTTCGCATGAGGTGCCAAAGTACTGGAGTTTCAGCTTCAGCATCATTCCCTCCAAAGAAATCCCAGGGCTGATCTCCTTCAGAATGGACTGGTTGGAGCTCCTTGCAGTCCAAAGGACTCTCAAGAGTCTTCTCCAACACCACAGTTCAAAAGCATCAATTCTTCAGCGCTCAGCCTTCTTCACAGTCCAGCTCTCACATCCATACATGACCACAGGAAAAACCATAGCCTTGACTAGACGGACTTTTGTTGGCAAAGTAATGTCTCTGCTTTTCAATATGCTGTCTAAGTTGGTCATAACTTTCCTTCCAAGGAGTAAGCGTCTTTTAATCTCATGGCTGCAGTCACCAACCCTCCTTTATACCTTTAGTTCCCCCTTACTAACTCTCTCCCTGAACTTTTTATCTGAAATTCTTCCCACTTGCAAGTCCCCTGAATTTATCAGAGACTGTCATTTAAAACAAAGACTTCTGAGGATCCAGAAGCTGAACTCTTGATTTCTTATACTCAGGACTAAAGCAAAACTCTAGCCGTGGTCATAGTTTTCCCCAAAGTAACAAAAGATCCTTACAGATTTACTGAGGAATTTAATATAGTTATTCAGCTTTATCAACCTGGTTTCTCTGACATATATCAGCTAGTTTATACGCTTGTCAGTGAAGGCCAGCCCAAGTAATGGATGAAAACCACTAATGGGGATTTCCTGGTAAATCATGGCAAAGAATATGTGTGCCAATGCAGGAGACATGGGTTCAATCCCTGGTCCAGGAAGATCCCACATGCCTCGGAGCAACTAAACCCATGCACCACAACCCATGAGCCTGTGCTTTAGAGCCTGGGAGCCACTACCACTGAGTTCATGCACCACCACTGCCAAAGTCCATGCACCCTGGAGCCTGTGCTCCACAACAAGAGGAGCCACTGCAATGAGAAGCCCGCGCACTGCAGCAAAGAGTAGCCCCTGCTCTCTGGAACAAGAGAAAAGCCCTCGCAGCAACAAAGACCCAGCACAGCAGTGAAGATCCAGCGAAGGCAAAGATAAATAGGTTCATAGAATTATTTAAAAAAAGAAAACCATTAATGGCGAATATCATGAAAGGTCTAGAACTATAACCAAAGGACCCGCCCGCTAACTTTTATGATGAGGCTCAAGCAACCTCACTGGGCAATTGCTGGGATTTTCCAATGCCTGTGGATTGAAACAAAATTTAGACTTCCTCACAAAAATATGATGAGCCTGTTCATGGCAGATAACCTCTGACTCCTCATGGTGATGTCCAAGAGGCTTCTGTGGATAACAGTGACTTCTCGTGGTTCACTGATGGGTGTTATTTAAAGGAACAGTACTGGGCAAGGGATGTTATTATAGCTCCTTTTGATGTTGTTGCGGAGAAGACAATGGCACACCACTCCAGTACTCTTGCCTGGAAAATCCCGTGGACGGAGGAGCCTGGTAGGCTCCAGTCCATGGGGTCACTAAGAGTCGGACACGACTGAGTGACTTCACTTTCACTTTTCACTTTCATGCATTAGAGAAGGAAATGGCAGCCCACTCCAGTGTTCTTGCCTGGAGAATCCCAGGGACAGGGGAGCCTGGTAGGCTACCGTCTATGGGGTCACACAGAGATGGACACGACTGAACTGACTTAGCATAGCATAGCATTGATGTTGTTGAGGCTGCATTTTACCTATAGCTACTTAAGCCCAACAAGCTGAATTATACATTGCTATATAGGCTTCTGGGCTCCCCCGGTGGCTCAGTGGCAAAAGAATCTACCTACCAAAGCAGGAGACTTGCAGGAGATATGGGTTTGATTCCTGGATTGGGAACAGCCCCTGGAGAAGGAAATGGCAACACACTTCAGTATTCTTTCCTGGAAAATCCCATGGAGAGAAGAGCCAATTGTCTACAGTCCATGGGGTCCCAAAGAGTCGGACAGAACTTAGTGACTAAATGACAACAACAACAGCATAGGCTTGTACTTTAGTGAAGGACAAAACTGCCACTATTTATACTGATAGTAGTTATGATTTTGGAGTAACTCAGGATTTTGGAATATTGTGGAAACAACGTGGTTTCCTTACTTCCAGAAGAAATAAAATTAAAAATGATTTCTTTGTTCAGGAATTATTAGATGCAATATTTTACTGACTGCTTTAGCCATTATTAAGATTCTGGAGAATTCTAAACTTGGCTCTCTGAAAGCTAAGGGAATATGCCTTGCTGATATTTTCACAAGGAATACTATCTTTAAATGGATCAACATCAGGAAAACCTGTCATGGTGCAAAGGGATATTTCTTCAAATGATAACTTAGAAAAACTGGCTAAAGAAGCCCAACAGTTGGCCTTAGAAAAGGAAAAACAAGATTGGAAATTCAATTGTTGGTTTGATAAAAAGAGAAAACTCAGGTTTGAACCAAAAGAATCCACTCTTAACAGAAGACTCTAAAATTCTTATTTCTCACCATTTTGTGTGCATTAAACCATTGGTCTACTGACAAAATGATAGCATTCGTGAGTTAGTATTGCTGAGAGAACATTAAAAATGACTGCAAAATACCTCACTTATCTCACTTGTTCAACAATACAATCCAGGAAAGGCTGTTTCTGCTACTCTTGGACATTTAAAATTGCTTACTTAACCATTAATAGTCTGGCAAAAAGATTTCATACAAATTTCTCCATCTTATGGATATAAATATGTTTTAGTATCATCTGTACATTTTCACGCTGGACTGAGAAACCTTTCCTTACAAAGAGGCTATTGACTCTTTTGTGGCTAAAGTCTTTTCAGAAAAGATTATCCTTACTTGGGAGGTCCTTTCAAACTTCGTAGTAAATGAGGAAACCATTTTATTTGTCAAATACTTCAATAAGTCTGCACTGTTTGGCTAGTTATCAACATTTTCAATGTGCTTCCCACCCTCAATCCTCTGGTTTAGTTTTACACACTAATGGTGCTATTCACACATTTGTCCTTTCCTTTAAGCTCTGGAACAAGACAAGAATGTCCATTCTCTCCAGTTTTATTCAACATAGTTTTGGAAGCCCTAGCCATGGCAATCAGAGAAGAAAAAGAAATAGAAGGAATACAAATTGGAAAAGAAGTAAAACCATTACTGTTTGCAGATGACATGATAATATACATAGAAAGTCCTAAAGATGCTACCATAAAGCAAAGAGATCATCAATTAATTTGGTAAAGTTGCAGGATATAAAATTAATACACAGAAATTTTCTTGCATTCCTACACACTAACAATGAAAGATCAGAAAGAGAAATTAAGGGAACAGTCTCCTTTACCACCACATCAAAAATAATAAAATACCTAGGAATGAACCAACCAAGGAGGCAAAAGATCTGTACTCAGAAAACTATAAGGTGAAAGCAATCAAAGGTGACACAAACAGATGGAGAACTGTATCATGTTCTTGGGTTGAAAGAGTCAATATTATCAAAATGACTATACTACCCAAAGTAATCTACAGATTCAATGTAATTCCTATCAAATTATCAATAGCTTTTTTTCCCCCCACAGAATTAGAACAAAAAATTTTACAATTTGTATGGAAACACAAAACATCCTAAATAGCCCAAGAAATCTTGAGAAAGAAGAATGGAGCTGGAGGAATCAGGCTCCTTACCTTCAGATTATACTACAAAGCTACAGTAATCAAGACAGTATGGTACTGGCACAAAAACAGAAATATAGACCAATGGAACAGGACAGAAAGCTCAGAGATAAACCCATGCACTTCTGGCCAACTAATCTATGACAAAGGAGGCAAAAATATACAATGGAGAAAAGACAGTCTCTTCAATAAATGATGCTGGGAAAACTGGATAGCTACATGTAAAAGAATGAAATTAGAACATTCTTCAGTACACAAAAGTAAACTCTAAGTGGATTAAAGACCAAAATGTAAGGCTGGATACTACAGAAGTTAGAGGAAAACATAGGCAGAACACTCTCTGACATAAAGTGCAGCAAAATCTTTTCTGATCCACCTCTGCGAGTAATGAAAATAAAAACAAAAATAAAAATACTTGAAAGCTCTCACACTGCAAAGGAAACGCTAAATAAAATGGAAAAAGCAACCCACAGAACTGGAGAAAATATTTGCAAATGAAGTGACAGACAAAGGATTAATCTTCAAAATATGCAAACAGTTCATGAAGCTCAATATCAAAGAAACAAATGGGCCATCCCCTGGTGGTCCACTGGGTAAGATTCCATGCTCCCAATGCAGGTGGCTCAAGTTTGATCCCTGGTCAGGAAACTAGATCCCTCAAGAATGCTGCAACTTAGGAGTCCACATGTCACAATGAAGATCATGCTAACTTCAACTAAGACCCAGGGCAGCCAAAACAAATAAAGAAATAAAAACAAGTGTCACTTCTCCAGTACCTAGTGTAAAATCTTCCTTTTGTGGAGTTGTTTGAAACCAACAGTGTTTCTCATCTTTCAAAAACACAAAAAATTAATTTTGCATTTCAGTATTTTCAAGAAAACTATTATACCCTTAAGCCTGGGCTCAGTGGACAGCAGTCAAGGACTCCACACACTTCGATGGGGAAAGAAATCACACTGTTGTTTTCATCAACGTTTAATGGAAATTTAGAGTTTCTTTCTGGTACAAATGTGGGCCACGAACCATAATGATATTACCTGTACATGGAACCTAGTTGTTGCAGGAAGGGAGATCCTTTCTAGGGCCAGAGAATGGGCTTATATCCAACACTTGGAAATGAACTATCTGAGGGAAGCACATGCTGACAAAGCAAAACACTTTTTTGGGAAGAGGTGCCCAGGCAGAGAGGGAAAGGGAACTCAGGAGAACTACTCTGCCCTGTGGCTCGAAGTCTCAGGTTTTATAGTAATGAGGTCAGTTTCCTGGTTGTCTCTGGCCACTCATCTTGCTTGGCTCATATTTAGTCTGACTCAGGGTACTTCCAGGGGACACACATATCTCTCAGCCAAGATGAATTTCAGCATGAGGATTTCTGGGAGGTAGGCAAGACATACCTTCTCCTCCCTCCTCCTTCTGTCCCCTCTTGAATTCTCCTGGCTGGTTTTCAGTGGCAGCACCTTTGACCATTTCTGTCACTGGTTCTCTGACATCACCATTCCTCATGGCTATGACCACCCTATTGTTGCTCAGTCGCTAAGTCATGTCCAATTCTTTGCAACCCCATGGACTGCAGCACACTAGGCTTCCCTATCCTCCATTATTTTCCAGAGTTTGCTCAAATTCAAGTCCATTGAGTTCATGATGCTATCTAACCATCTCATTTTCTGTTGCCCTCTTCTCCTTTTGCCTTCAATTTTTCCCAGCATCAAGGTCTTTTCCAATGAGTCATCTCCATCAGATCAGATCAGATCAGATCAGATCAGTCGCTCAGTCGTGTCCAACTCTTTGCGACCCCATGAATCGCGGCACGCCTGGCCTCCCTGTCCATCACCAACTCCTGGAGGTCACTCAGACTCACATCCATCGAGTCAGTGATGCCATCCAGCCATCTCATCCTCTGTCGTCCCCTTCTCCTCTTGCCCCCAATCCCTCCCAGCATCAGAGTCTTTTCCAATGAGTCAGCTCTTTGCATGAGGCGGCCAAGTACTGGAGTTTCAGCTTTAGCATCATTCCTTCCAAAGAAATCCCAGGGCTGATCTCCTTCAGAATGCACTGGTTGGATCTCCTTGCAGTCCAAGGGACTCTCAAGAGTCTTTTCCAACACCACAGTTCAAAAGCATCAATTTTCAGTGCTCAGCTTTCTTCATAGTCCAACTCTCACATCCATACATGACCACTGGAAAAACCATAGCCTTGACTAGACGAAACTTGGTTGGCAAAGCAATGTCTCTGCTTTATCAGGTGTCAAAATTAATTGGAGCTTCAGCTTCAGCATCAGTCCTTCTGATGAATATTCAGGGTTGATTTCCTTTAGGACTGACTAGTTTGATCTCCTTGCAGTCCAAGCGGCTCTCAAGAGTCTTCTTCAGCACCACAGTTCAAAAGTATCAATTCCTCAGTGCTCAGCCTGCTTTATGACCACCTCTTTATCTATAAATATCCCAAGTTCCTCACTTTCAGAGAGGCAGATCTGAAACTTGTTCTCCCTTCTTCTCACTTGGTTGCCTTGTGAATAAACTCTTTCTCTGCAGACTTAAGCATCTCAGTGTTTGGCTTGCTGTGCATTGGACAAATGAAACTAGTTTGATAACAAGGCATGCTGGAATCTGGTCCAAGTGTAAATTCGTGGGCCCTCTGCTTTCTGGGCCCCTGCACCATAATACCTGCGTGTTTGCCCTTATGTTTTCCTGAAACAGAGAGATAGACTGAAAGAGTCATGTCATCAGATACAGCTTCTTCAGTGTCCTGTGCAGCCCAGCCCTCCTTTCACAGCAGATACTCAGACTGGCCAACCTTCAACACCATCCTTCAGAGCCCTTTGTTTGGGACTCAAGTTTGTGTTAAGAACTTCCACCTGGAAGTTTCTGCCTCTGTTTCTTCAAGTGCAGGAATATGTCTTCAGAAAGCCAGATCAGATCAGATCAGATTAGTCGCTCAGTCATGTCCGACTCTTTGTGACCCCATGAACTGCAGCACGCCAGGCCTCCCTGTCCATCACCAACTCCCGGAGGTCACTCAGACTCACATCCATCGAGTCAGTGATGCCATCCAGCCATCTCATCCTCTGTCGTCCCCTTCTCCTCCTGCCCCCAATCCCTCCCAGCATCAGAGTCTTCTCCAATGAGTCAACTCTTCGCATGAGGTGGCCAAAATACTGGAGTTTCAGCTTTAGCATCATTCCTTCCAAAGAAATCCCAGGACTGATCTCCTTTAGAATGGACTGGTTGGATCTCCTTGCAGTCCAAGGGACTCTCAAGAGTCTTCTCCAACACCACAGTTCAAAAGCATCAATTCTTCGGTGCTCAGCCTTCTTCACAGTCCAGCTCTCACATCCATACATGACCACAGGAAAGACCATAGCCTTGACTAGGCGAACCTTTGTTGGCAAAGTGATGTCTCTGCTTTTGAATATGCTATCTAGGTTAGTCATAACTTTCCTTCCAAGGAGTAAGCGTCTTTTAATTTCATGGCTGCAGTCACCATCTGCAGTGATTTTGGAGCCCAGAGAAATAAAGTCTGACACTGTTTCCACTGTTTCTCCATCTATTTCCCATGTAGTGATGGGACCAGATGCCATGATCTTCGTTTTCTGAATGTTGAGCTTTAAGCCAATCTTTTCACTCTCCACTTTCACTTTCATCAAGAGGCTTTTGAGTTCCTCTTCACTTTCTGCCATAAGGGTGGTGTCATCTGCATATCTGAGGTTATTGATATTTCTCCCAGCAATCTTGATTCCAACTTGTGTTTCTTCCAGTCCAGCATTTCTCATGATGTACTCTGCATATAAGTTAAATAAACATGGTGACAATATACAGCCCTGACGTACTCCTTTTCCTATTTGGAACCAGTCTGTTGTTCCATGACCTGCATACAGATTTCTCAAGAGGCAGATCAGGTGGTCTGGTATTCCCATCTCTCTCAGAATTTTCCACAGTTTATTGTGATCTACACAGTCTAGAGCTTTGGCATAGTCAATAAAGCAGAAATAGATGTTTTTCTGGAACTCTCTTGCTTTTTCGATGATCCAGCAGATGTTGGCAATTTGATCTCTGGTTCCTCTGCCTTTTCTAAAACCAGCTTGAACATCAGGAAGTTCACAGTTCACATATTGCTGAAGCCTGGCTTGGAGAATTTTGAGCATTACTTTACTAGCGTGTGAGATGAGTGCAATTGTGCGGTAGTTTGAGCATTCTTTAGCATTGCCTTTCTTTGGGATTGGGATGAAAACTGACCTTTTCCAGTCCTGTGGCCACTGCTGAGTTTTCCAAATTTGCTGGCATATTGAGTGCAGCACTTTTTCACAGCAACATCTTTCAGGATTTGGAATAGCTCCACTGGAATTCCATCACCTCCACTAGCTTTGTTTGTAGTGATGCTTTCTAAGGCCCACTTGACTTCACATTCCAGGACGTCTGGCTCTAGGTCAGTGATCACACCATCATGATTATCTGGGTCGTGAAGCTCTTTTTTGTACAGTTCTTCTGTGTATTCTTGCCACCTCTTCTTAATATCTTCTGCTTCTGTTAGGTCCATACCATTTCTGTCCTTTATCGAGCCCATCTTTGCATGAAATGTTCCTTTGGTATCTCTGATTTTCTTGAAGAGATCCCTAGTCTTTCCCATTCTGTTGTTTTCCTCTATTTCTTTGCATTGATCGCTGAAGAAGGCTTTCTTATCTCTTCTTGCTATTCTTTGGAACTCTACATTCAGATGTTTATATCTTTCCTTTTCTCCTTTGCTTTTCGGTTCTCTTCTTTTCGCAGCTATTTGTAAGGCCTCCCCAGACAGCCATTTTGCTTTTTTGCATTTCTTTTCCATGTGGATGGTCTTGATTTGGAAGTGAGAAATAGATTTAAGGGCCTAGATCTGATAGATAGAGTGCCTGATGATCTATGGAATGAGGTTCGTGACATTGTATAGGAGACAGAGATCAACAGCTACGATTGCTCCTATAGGTTCAAAAAGGGGAGATGGGTCAGTTGGTGGGAGGGAGGGGCAAAACTGCCATAAGAGCTTCATTGGAAGTGATGTTGGGTCAACTGAGCCTTGAGATACACACACCTAAATATGAGTTCCTTACAAACAGAGGCAGACTCCATGGCTTCTGCCCTTGACCTAAGGGACTCTGGTAAGTTGTGAATTCACCTTCTTGGTTGTACTTCCTGGAGTTGAATTAGTTTTACATTTCCTGGACTCATTTTTTCTGACCCACAGCCTCTGGGGCCAAATTGCCTGGCTCCTCCACCTCTTAACTATGTGGCATGCTCAATTTTCCTTATGCATAAAGTGGGTACAATACAACCCAGAACTCAGTGGGTTGTTCTGAGGACTGTTAAAGTAAAGCCCTCAGCATAGCCTGGCATATAGGAAGAGCTTCTTTTTCCAGATATAAATAATTTATTAATGGCACTCCAAATTTAATGAAACAGCAGTATTTTCAAGGTTTGCTTATAGCTAAAATATAAGGTCCCCATATTGCTGTATTAAGTATGTCCCTGGAATGAGTAGGAGGTATCAGGCTGGGACCATCAGACAAGGCCATTCATCCTTGCAAGCAAGAAGAGATAAGAAAGCCTTCTTCAGCGATCAATGCAAAGAAATAGAGGAAAACAACAGAATGGGAAAGACTAAAGATCTATTCAAGAAAATCAGAGATACCAAAGGAACATTTCATGCAAAGATGGGCTCGATAAAGGACAGAAATGGTATGGACCTAACAGAAGCAGAAGATATTAAGAAGAGGTGGCAAGAATACACAGAAGAACTGTACAAAAAAGAGCTTCACGACCCAGATAATCATGATGGTGTGATCACTGACCTAGAGCCAGACATCCTGGAATGTGAAGTCAAGTGGGCCTTAGAAAACATCACTACGAGCAAAGCTAGTGGAGGTGATGGAATTCCAGTGGAGCTATTCCAAATCCTGAAAGATGATGCTGTGAAAAAGTGCTGCACTCAATATGCCAGCAAATTTGGAAAACTCAGCAGTGGCCACAGGACTGGAAAAGGTCAGTTTTCATCCCAATCCCAAAGAAAGGCAATGCCAAAGAATGCTCAAACTACCGCACAATTGCACTCATCTCACACGCTAGTAAAGTAATGCTCAAAATTCTCCAAGCCAGTTTTCAGCAATATGTGAACTGTGAACTTCCTGATGTTCAAGCTGGTTTTAGAAAAGGCAGAGGAACCAGAGATCAAATTGCCAACATCTGCTGGATCATCGAAAAAGCAAGAGAGTTCCAGAAAAACATCTATTTCTGCTTTATTGACTATGCCAAAGCCTTTGACTGTGTAGATCACAATAAACTGTGGAAAATTCTGAGAGAGATGGGAATACCAGACCACCTGATCTGCCTCTTGAGAAATCTGTATGCAGGTCAGGAAGCAACAGTTAGAACTGGTCATGGAACAACAGACTGGTTCCAAAGAGGAAAAGGAGTACGTCAAGGCTGTATATTGTCACCATGTTTATTTAACTTATATGCAGAGTACATCATGAGAAATGCTGGACTGGAAGAAACACAAGTTGGAATCAAGATTGCTGGGAGAAATATCAATAACCTCAGATATGCAGATGACACCACCCTTATGGCAGAAAGTGAAGAGGAACTAAAAAGCCTCTTGATGAAAGTGAAAGTGGCGAGTGAAAAAGTTGGCTTAAAGCTCAACATTCAGAAAACGAAGATCATGGCATCTGGTCCCATCACTACATGGGAAATAGATGGAGAAACAGTGGAAACAGTGTCAGACTTTATTTTTCTGGGCTCCAAAATCACTGCAGATGGTGACTGCAGCCATGAAATGAAAAGATGCTTACTCCTTGGAAGGAAAGTTATGACCAACCTAGATAGCATATTCAAAAGCAGAGACATCACTTTGCCAACAAAGGTTCGCCTAGTCAAGGCTATGGTCTTTCCTGTGGTCATGTATGGATGTGAGAGCTGGACTGTGAAGAAGGCTGAGTGCTGAAGAATTGATGCTTTTGAACTGTGGTGTTGGAGAAGACTCTTGAGAGTCCCTTGGACTGCAAGGAGATCCAACCAGTGCATTCTGAAGGAGATCAGCCCTGGGATTTCTTTGGAAGGAATGATGCTAAAGCTGAAACTCCAGTATTTTGGCCACCTCATGCGAAGAGTTGACTCATTGGAGACGACTCTGATGCTGGGAGGGATTGAGGGCAGGAGGAGAAGGGGGCGACAGAGGATGAGATAGCTGGATGGCATCACTGACTCGATGAATGTGAGTCTGAGTGACCTCTGGGAGCTGGTGATGGATAGGGAGGCCTGGCGTGCTGCAGTTCATGGGGTCGCAAAGAGTCGGACATGACTGACCGACTGATCTGATCTGATCTGATCTGATATATTGCAAAATGGTCACCATAATAACTTTAGTTAACATCGATCACCACAACTACATTTTTATGTGTGTGATGAGAACTTAGCAACTACTTTCTTAGCAACTTTCAAATATACAATACAGTATTGTTACTATAGTCCCTTTGCTTTATATTTACATCATGTGTGCATGCTAAGTCACTTCAGTCATGTCTGACTCTTTGTAACCCTATGGACTCTAGCCTGCCAGGCTCCTCTGTCCATGGGATTCTCCAGGGAAGAACACTGGAGTGGGTTGTCATGCCCTCCTCCAGAGGATCTTCCCCACACAGGGATCAAATCTGCATATCCTGCAGCTCCTGGATTGCAGGCAGATTCTTTACCACTGAGCCACTGGGGAAGCATATTTATATCACTAGGAGTTATTTATTTTATAACTGGAAGTTGATCACCTTCACCCATTTCACCTACCCTCTACCCCTACCTCTGGCAATCACTAGATAATTCTTGTCTTCAGAAAGGAGAGAATTCTACCAAGTCTTTAGATGATGTCCTGAAAACCAAAAGAAAATTTTCAGGTGACAGCTACATTGATGACGTTAACTGATATAGCAAAAAGTTATTACAGATATATTTATTGCAATTGCCAAAGCAAATCTCATGTACCTATTCTCAAAACCAAAGAGTTTTAAGGGGTTAACTGCCTCCTCCTCTGTGGTAGACTGAATACCCCTCACCCATCAAAGGGTGTTCATATCCTAATTCCCAGAACCTGTAAACATGTTGCCTTGTGTGATGAAAGGTACTTCAGTGATGTGATTAAACTCAGAATTTTTCAGGTGGGAGGTTATCCTGTATTATCCAGGTGGACCCAGTGTAGTTCTATAAGGATGATGCAGAGGGGCAAGACTCAGAGAAGGGAATGGGATGACAGAAGCAGAGGTCAGAGTGAAGCTAGAGAGGAATCATGAGCCAAGGAATGCAACTTGCCTCTAGAAAAGGGAAGAAAATGGATAGGAGCCTCCAGGAGAGATGCTGATAGCTTAATTTCAGAGCTTCTCACCTCCAGAACTGTGAGGCAATGAACTGGTGTTGGTTTAAGCCCTTACATTATTACAGTTTGTTACAGCAGCTGTAGGAAACTAGCACATCCTCCTCCCTTCCTTCATGTGAGCTCAAGACTAACTGGGAACCAGAATACGAGTCAAGAAATGGGAGGTGAAAATATCCCTGTGCTGGAAATTTTCGCTTTGTCCCTCAAGCGTGCCCCACTATCCTCCACCCGCTCTGTGCCCTGGGAAGCTGACCTGTATGGATCTCACCAACAGCATCCTCTTCCCTCTGCCTTCCTAAGGGCCTGGGCAGAGTGGGACCTCACATGAGCGCTTAGGGAGAAGAGTGCCAGTGGGGTATTTACCTTTCACCCCAGCTCTGTCCCTGGGGGATTGCAGTGGGTAAGCCTGTACTTTTAGCTCTGCTTCTGACCAGCAGCCTCTCTGCATAGCCCAAAGCTCACTGTGTTCCCTCCCCCTAGATAGTGAGAATGGACCCTATTGTTACCAGCTGTGTTACCTTGTGGGTCTTTTGCACAGTTTCTCAACCAGCTCTCTGCAAGCTGTCCTAATGGCACGTCTTAGTCCATTTGGGCTGCAGTGACAAAACTACCATACTCTGGGTGGCTTATAGATAACAGAAATTTATTTCCTGCAGTTCTGGGGGCGGGAAGTCCAAAATCAAGGCATCAGCTGATTCCATGTCTGGTGAGAACACACTTCTTCATTCATAGATGGCTGCCTTTTTGCTACGTACTCATGTAGAAGAAGGGGCGAGGGAGCACGCTGAAGCCTCCTATAAGGGCACTGAGCCCATTCACAAGAGCTTTGCCCTCACCACCAAATCACCTCCCAAAGGCCTCTCTCCAAATACCATTGCACTGGGGGTTAGGTTCAATGTATGAATTTTTGTTGCCCAGAAAATCCCATGGACAAAAGAGCCTGGCAGGATACAGTCCATGGGGTCACAAGAGAGTTGGACACAACTGAGTGGCTAAACAGCAACAATGAATTTTTTTTATAGTGTGAGTATGACATCTGTTTCTTGCTGGGACCCTGACTGATACATCCCCTTTCTTTCTTATAAAGCTGATTATCAGAGCATATTGCTTGGGAGTGTGGGGAGGGGTGCTGGCTGGTATTAGGAGCTGGGTCCCAGAAGGCACTAGACAGTCTTGCACCTGTCTCTGTAGGCACCTGGCACCTGCCGCTTCTCTGCGGGCAGATAGATCCCACAGCCAGCTGAGCCTATCCTGTTCCTTCTCTGAAGATCTCCATTTGGAAAAACCACATCTCCTCCTCTTGTAGGAATGAGTGTGGAAGTGGAGGGAGTATGGGGTGTTACTCTTCTAGAAATGCCTTTCCCCAATGGAAAGGTGTATTCTGATACCTCCCAGCTTCTGCCTATGGGAAAGCAGAATTCAAGGTAGGAAACATGGCATAACCATTCGATATTGATAACCATGGGTTGAATTGTGTCACCTTAAACTCATATATTGAAAACAATGCCCAGTACCTCAGAAGGTGATCTTGTTTGGGAACAGGTTCTTTGCAGAGGTAATCAAGGTAAAATTAGGTCATTAGAGTGGACCCTAATCCAATACGATGGGTGATCCACGAAAAAGGGCAATTTGGACATAGAGTGGTGCATAGCATGAAGACTATGTGAAGAGACCAGGGTGAAGATTGTTGTTCATTTGTTAAGTTGTGTCTGACTCTTTGTGACCCTATGGACTGCAGCACACAAGGCTTCCTTGTCCTTCACCATCTCCCAGAGTTTGCTCAAACTCATGTCCATTGAGTTGCTGATGCCATCTAACCATCTCATCCTCTGTTGTTCGCTTTTCTTGACCTCAAGCTTTCCCAGCATCAGAGTCTTTTCTAATGACTCAGCTGTTCGCATCAAGTGGGCAAAGTATTGGAGCTTTAGCATCAGCATAAGTCTTTCCAATGACTCTTTATGGTTGATTTCTTTTAGGATGGACTGGTTTGATCTCCTTGCTGTCTGGCCATCTGTAAACCAAAGAGTGAGGCCTGGATCACACCCTTCCCTCATAGCCATTCGAAGGAATCAACCCTGCTGACACCTTGATTTTGAACTTCCAGCCTCCAGACTGTGAGACAATAAATTATTGATTAAGCCCCACAGTCCATGGTACTTTGCTATGGCAGCCTCAGCAAAGCAATACAGGCAACATTCACAAGTATGTAATTCTGTGCCAAATAACATTGTGACAATATATATAAAGGAAAAGACTACTAGAACTTCCTTAATGAATGCACAGAAGTACTGAGTAACACTGAGAGGGTACGTACCAGGGAGACTTGACCTAGGGCCTCAGACACCTAGGCAGTTAATGGTTGGGCTTCAAGGTGTCTGAATGTTGTGATCAAGCTAACATTTACGTCTTGTGTCAGATGCTAGCACTTAGCAACCTCCTCACACTTCTAAGCTCTCTCGTGTCCGGGGGCTAGATTCAGGGAAATGGCATTTCCTAGACTCTCCTTCCAGCAATGCTCCAGTTTGCCAAAGAGAACTTTCCTGTAAGATCTGGAAGGCAGCTAGAAGCCATTCTTCTCAGCGTAAGTACAGGCACATGAGAATCAGCAGGTAAAAGACCTGTTTTGCCTGTGGCTCCAGGTGACCTCCAGAAGGTCAATCACTTCTACATTGCAGAAATCAACAGCTGTGATTTCCTGTGACACCTGCAGTTTGGTTTACAGACAGCCTCCCCTCCCCTGACCTTTGCTCCCTTGACCCTCTCAACAGTTTCCCAAATTTCGAATTTCCTATATTAAATCTCTTCCTCTTGGGGGAAGAAAGGCTGTGTAGCAGAACAAAAATCGCATGAATTTGCCAAACTTCATTTTATTTTCATCCTAGGTATGTGGAAGTTTTGCACTTCCCAGTCTCACATGCATTTAGGTGGAACCATGTGAATGTGTTCTGGCCATTGGAATGTATTTCCACACCTGACCCTTAAATTCTTCTCCATGAACATCCTCTTCTCAGCCTCCTGGTGAGGTAGAGAGCATGCAGTGGAGGGTGAAGCAGGGTAAGAGCCTGGGGATGGTAGACAAATAGATGTAAGGCATGTGGATCCTCCAGTTACCATGCAGTATGGTTGTTCCCCAGACAGCCAAAGGTCTAGGCTGTGAGAGGGAAATAAATCTTTATCAAGATCTGAGATATGAGGGTCATTTGTTAAAGCAGCTAGTATTACTTACCCTAGTTAATATAGCTAGGAAGTGTAAAATGATTCTATATTTATTCTTATCTATCCCCTCATTCCCTTTATACTTTTGTATGATTTCCAGATAAATAAGGGAGAGAATACTTAAAATACACTGCCATGTTCATGCCATCAATTCTGCATCTGTATTAATTTTTTTTGCCATCACATGTTTTAATGTTTAAAAACCTCAATGGTAACAGAATTTTCAATCTCTCTCATAAGAGTCAAAGTATTTGTATTTTCTATTTTTTGGGTGAAATTCAGGTATTTCTATTTTGACAGGGATGCCCTCCATTTTCAAAATCATTTCCATACAGTTTCTTGTATCATAAGAGGAACTTTCTAAGAATAAGAGAATAGATGACAAATTTCACTGCACAAAAATTGTGGAGATCAGCGCAGAAAAATGCCATAAAATTAAAAGGTAAACAAGCAGAAAAAAAAATGTCTGCAAGCATAAAACAATGGCACAACTCTTTTACGACCCCATGGACTATAGCTTGCTGGGTTCCTCTGTCCATGGGATTTACCAGGCAAGAACACTAGAGTGGGTTGCCATTTCCTTCTCCAGGGGATCTTCCTGACTCAGGGAATCGAACCCATATCTCCTGCTTGGCAGGCAGATTCTTTACTATCGAGCCACCAGGGAAGCCCCAACAACAACATATCAGTTCAGTTCAGTCATGTCTGACTCTTGGCAACCCCTGACTACAGCACACCAGGCTTCTCTGTCCATCGCCAACTCCCGGACCTTGCTCAAACTCACGTCCATCAAGTCAGTGATGCCATCCAAACATCTCATTTTCTGTTGTTCCCTTATCCTCTGATGCTGAAGCCGAAGCTCCAATGCTTTGGCTACTTGATGTGAAGAAATGACTCATTGGAAAAGACCCTGACGCTGGGAAAGATTGAAGGCAGGAGGAGAAGATGACAGAGGATGAACAACAACATATGGTAAAGTAATACAAAGAATATGTATAAGTCAATGCAAAAAGATAAACATATATCAACAGGAAAATATATAAAGGGTAAGAACACACAAAATCAATTCATAATGAAACCATAAAAAAAGAAGTCAACCCATAAAATACAAAACAACGGTCTACTTCATTAGAGTCAAAGAAATACTAACTAAAACAATGCTGAGAGATGATTTTAAAAAGACATCATGAAAAGATGCTCAACATCACGCATTATCAGAGAAATGCAAATCAAAACCACTATGAGGTACCATTTCACGCCAGTCAGAATGACTGCGATCCAAAAGTCTACAAGCAAAAAATGCTGGAGAGGGTGTGGAGAAAAGGGAACCCTCTTACACTGTTGGTGGGAATGCAAACTAGTACAGCCGCTATGGAGAACAGTGTGGAGATTCCTTAAAAAACTGGAAATAGAGCTGCCTTATGATCCAGCAATCCCACTGCTGGGCATACACACTGAGGAAACCAGAATTGAAAGAGACATGTGTACCCCAGTGTTCATCGCGGCACTGTTTATAATAGCCAGGACATGGAAGCAACCTAGATGTCCATCAGCAGATGAATGGATAAGAAAGCTGTGGTACATATACACAATGGAGTATTTGCTTGCTTTCTAAGTCACTTCAGTTGTGTCTGACTCTGTGCGACCCCATAGACGGCAGCCCACCAGGCTCCCCTGTCCCTGGGATTCTCCAGGCAAGAACACTGGAATGGGTTGCCATTTCCTTCTCCAATGCATGAAAGTGAAAAGTGAAAGTGAAGTCGCTCCATCGTGTCTGACCCTCAGCCATCCCATGGACTGCAGCCTACCAGGCTCCTTCATCCATGGGGTTTTCCAGGCAAGAGTACTGGAATGGGGCGCCATTGCCTTCTCCGACAATGGAGTATTACTCAGTCATTAAAAAGAATGCATTTGAGTCAGTTCTAATGAGGTGGATGAAACTGGAGCCTATTATACAGAATGAAGTAAGCCAGAAAGAAAAACACCAATACAGTATAGTAACGTATATATATGGAATTTAGAAAGATGGTAACAATAACCCTATATACGAAACAGCAAAAGAGATGCTGATGTATAGAACAGTCTTTTGGACTCTGTGGGAGAGGGAGAGGGTGGGATGATTTGGGAGAATGGCACTGAAACCTGTATAATGTCATATATGAAACGAGTTGCCAGTCCAGGTTCGATGCACGATACTGGATGCTTGGGGCTGGTGCACTGGGATGAACCAGAGGGATGGTATGGGGAGGGAGGTGGGAGGAGGGTTCAGGATGGGGAACACATGTATACCTGTGGCAGATTCATTTTGATATATAGCAAAACCAATACAATATTGTAAAGTTAAAAAATAAAATAAAATTAAATTAAAAAAAAAAAAAAAGACAAAGATATCAAAGTTGACCAAATTAAAACATAGTGATAATTTGCAGTATTGGTGAGAGAACTGGAAAAAATATCATTCTGGGGTTTAGTTTGGATAGGAGTGTAAATTAATACAATTTCTCTGAAGGGTAACATGTTCAGTTCAGTTCAGTTCAGTCGCTCAGTCATGTCCGACTCTTTGCGATCCCATGAATCGCAGCACTCCAGGCCTCCCTGTCCATCACCAACTACCAGAGTTCACCCAAACTCTTGTCTATTGAGTTGGTGATGCCATCCAGCCATCTCATCCTCTGTTGTCTCCTTTTCCTCCTGCCCTCGATCCCTCCCAGCATCAGAGTCTTCTCCAATGAGTCAACTCTTCGCATGAGGTGGCAAAATTATTGGAGTTTCAGCTTTAGTATCATTCCCTCCAAAGAAACCCCAGGGCTGATCTCCTTCAGAATGGACTGGTTGGATCTCCTTGCAGTCCAAGGGACTCTCAAGAGTCTTCTTCAACACCACAGTTCAAAAGCATCAATTCTTCGGTCCTCAGCTTTCTTCACAGTCCAACTTTCACATCCATACATGACCACAGGAAAAACCATAGCCTTGACTAGACAGACCTTTGTTGGCAAAGTAATGTCTCTGCTTTTGAATATGCTATCTAGGTTGGTCATAATTTTCCTTCCAAGGAGTGTCTTTTCATTTCATGGCTGCAGTCACCATCTGCAGTGATTTTGGTGTATCAAAAGTCTGAACATGTTTTTATATTTGACCCATCAGTTCCACATTTAGAGATTTATTCCAGAAAAATAATTTACAGTTATAAAAAGATTTAGGAAAAACCACAGACAATGTAGATATCTAATAATAGGGAGTTGGTGTTAAATTAGAGTACATACAAAAGATGGAATAATGAAATATTCTATAGCCATTGAAAATTATGTCACAGAATTACTTTTATTGGCATGGAAAATTATTGAGTGAAAGAACAGTTTCCAAAAGACTTATCCCATGTCCCATTTAAAGAAGCACACACACACACACACACACACACAAGCTGGGTTAAACCCAAGTTTTGTGGGGCTTGGGCAATTTTCAGAGTTCTCTTAAAAAATGCAATACTGTGAATATAATTCAGATTTAAAAGTAAATATATATTTAGAATGAGAAAAGAAAGAAGAGCAAACTGCAAATTACCACCAACATCACAAAAATCCAGAGAGTATTTTTCAAATGTCTACACATTTTTTCCCTATAGGCAAGTGACACGGAAGCTTAAGCTGCTTGTAGGAGAAAAGTCAGAATGGTGTTATATCGAAATGAATGTGTATTACTTGTGGAATTAAAACCAAAAAGGATGTTTTAGAAATCAGTAATTCTGAATAGCTGATAGACTACTTTTTACCACCCCAGGGGGTTGGGGAGTGGTGGGGTTTCCCATCCAGGCCCTGCAGTGACTTGACCGAACAGGAACAACTCAGCAGGCACTCCCAGCTCATTGCATAACAGGCAGCCGGCTTACAAATCTGTGTCAGGCCTAAGATTCACTTTATGACAAAGGTAAAAAGCTATTCAGAATTACTGATTTCTAAAACATCCTTTTTTTTTAAAAAAATTCCCCAAGTAATACAGGCTCTGCCATTGCAAGGCTTCACCATTAGGAGTCCCTCTCTTCCTTCTGGAGAGAGCATGGAGATCACGTGGATAATCTACGACTGGGCATGAAAGTGATGGGAGCATGGTGGCTCACACCGCCTGGCTGGAACACATCATGTGGTCACTCCAGAAGCAGCAGGGGCTAGCTTAAGTGTTATCACCTTACCCTGTGCAAGGAAAGTGAAGGGGTTTGGAGAACACATAGAAATGTTTTAAAGTCTACTTTGTTTGATATGAGTATTGCTGCCATAGATTTTTTTCCATTTCCATTTTCATGAAACATCTTTTACTATCCTCTTACTTTCAGTCTTGGTGTGTCTTTACCTCTGAAGTGGGTCTCTTACAAACAGCATATAGATGGGTCTGTAAAAAAAAAATTCAATCAGCCACCTTATGTCTTGATTGAACCATTTAGTCCATTGACATTTAAAATAATTATTCTTAAGCATGTAGTTACTGTCATTTTATTACTTGCTTTCTGGTTGTGTTTGTTGTTCTTTTCTTCTTTCAGCTTCTTCCCTTGTGATTTAATGATTTTATTTAGTGGTATAGTTGTTTTCTTCTCTCTCTACTTTTTGGGTATTTTGTAGATTTCTGCTTTGTGGGTATCATGGGGTTTATATATGAGGACCTATAGCTGTATCTATTTTTTTTAAATTAATAATGATTTAAGTTTAAAATAATTCTAAAATATCTACTTCTCTTTTCCATGTTTTGTGCTTTTGATATTATATTTTATATCTTCATGTCTATCCCTTGATTGTTTATTGTAGTTACAGTTGATTTTACAATTCCTATCTTTTAATCTTCATATGGGTTTATTCAGGTTGTTAATCTACAGTCTTTACTATATATTTGCCTTTACTAGTTCGATTTTTCCTTTCCTATAAATTCTTACTCTTGTTATAGCCTTTTCTTTTTCACTTAGAAAAGAGTCTTTAACCTTGCTTGTATGGTTGGTTTAGTATTGATGAACCCTTCTACATTTTGCTTGTCTGAGTTCTCTTTCCTTCAGTTCTGAGTCATAACTTTGTTGGTTAGAATATTTTAAGTTATAAGTTTTTCTCTTTCAGCACTTTAAATATGTCATGCCATTCCCTTTTTATCTGCAAAATTTCTGCAGAGAAATCAACTGATAGCCTCATGGGAATTCTCTTGTATATGAGTCTATCTGCAAAATTTCTGCAGAGAAATCAGCTGATAGCCTCATGGGAATTCTCTTGTATATGGTTTTCTTCTACTGCCTTTAGAGTTTTCTCTTTATCCTTAACTTTTGCCATTTTAATTATGCTATGTCTTGGTGTGGGTCTGTTTGGGTTCATCTTGTTTCACATCCTCTGTGCTTTCTGTACATTATCTGTTTCCTTCTAGGTTTGGGAAATTTTTAGCCATAATTTTAACACATGTATTTTCAATCTCATTCTCTCTCTTTTTTTTATGGGATACCTATAATTCAAGTGTTGGCATGCTTAATATTATCCCAGAGATTCCTTAAACTTTTAATTTTTTAAAAAATTTGACCACGCCACATGGCTTATGGGATCTTAGTTCCCCAACTAGGGATTGAATCCACACCCTTGCCAGTGAAAGCATAGAGTCCTAACCACTGAGACACCAGGGAATTCCCTTAAATTGGTTTTTATTTTTGCTGTTCTGATTGTGTGTTTTCTAGTATTCTATCTTCCAGGTTACTCATGCCTTCTATTACCTATTACTTATGCCTTTGTATTACCTAGTGTTCTCTTCATTTCCTTGTGGAGGTTTTTCACTTCAGTTATTGTATTCTTCAGTTTAGACTAGTTCTTTTTAAATTTTCGAGTTTCTCATTAAAATCCTCACTGTGCTCATCTATTCTTTTCCCTAATTTAGTTAGAATTCTTATTATTAATGCTTTGGGTTCTTTATCTAATACATTATTTATTTCTGTTTCATTAGTTGTTTTTTTCAGGAGTTTTCTCCTGCTCTATCATTTGAGACAAATTCTTCCATCTCTGCATTTTCCTTGTTTCTGTCTCTAAGGAATTAGGTAAAACAGTTACCTATAGTGGTCTTGAAACTGTTCTTATGTTGGAATGTCCCTATACAATCTGTGCAGTCCTTGTGGCTTTGGTGAGGGAGTTAGATTTGACGTGAACACACGTTACATTTTTCCTCATGATATACTGGCCACTACCCACTAGATGGGAGGCGGGGCTGGAAAAGGAGGTGGGGATTCACTTCTGGTCAGTGCCCATCACTGCCCTACTAGGGATGGGGTCAAGTCCTATGTTACTGCAACAGAAGCTTGAGGGTTAGGTCCAAGCTGGCTTAGGTCCCTTTAAGTGTGTGCTCTTCCCCTTTCTGGTGCTGGCCTCCTCTGCCCCGATGGGGAGCAGTGCTGGAAGGGCTGGTGTGGGTTCAGTGAAGTTGGGGTACAAAGTGTGGTGGTCTGGCCACTATCAGAGATCTGCTCAACCTCTGAAAGGCCTCCTGTACAGTTGCCAGTAGTGGCTATTCCCTCCCTGTTCAGATGATGCTTATTGTTTGAGCCACCACAAGGATCTCTGCTTTTGGCAGTGGAGGAAACCTGTATAGCTATTACATGATGAAACCAATAATATTATAGGCATAATGTTGAGCAAAAGAAGCTAATAACAAAAAAGTACATACTACATTAAAAAAATATGACTGTTTGATTCCATTAAGTTTAATAAGGGAAAAATTAATCAATGGTGATAGAATAGTGATTACCTTTGGGAGTATATTGACTGGGAAGGAGCCATCTGAAGTGCTAGGACAATTCTGTGTTATGATCTGTTGGTGAGGGCATTCATGTTGAGTTATGCAATTAAAATTTGTATTCTTTGAGACCTTAATAAAAAAAGAAAATATGAGGAAAAGTAATGTTTGATTTAAAGAAAGCACTTTGTAAATGCTTACTGCTGCTACTGCTGCTGCTAAGTCACTTCAGTTGTGTCCGACTCTGTGTGACCCCATAGACAGCAGCCCACCAGGCTCACCCGTCCCTGGGATTCTCCAGGCAAGAACACTGGAGTGGGTTGCCATTTCCTTCTCCAATGTATGAAAGTGAAAAGTGAAAGTGAAGTCGCTCAGTTGTGTCCGACCCCCAGCGACCCCATGGACTGCAGCCTTCCAGGCTCCGCCACCCATGGGATTCTCCAGGCAGAAGTACTAGAGTGGGGTGCCATTGCCTGACACAGGATATATCCAGGGAGTCTATATGTCTGTTTAAAATGGCTTTGGTCTGAATTGAATGTTTGTGCCCACCCACCTACACACACCACACCATAAATTCCTATGTTGAAAACTTAATCTCCAAGATGATAATACTAGAAGATGGAGGCCTTTGGGAGTTAAGTCATGAAGGGAGAGATTTTATAGACAGGTTTAGCACCAGTTATGAAACCCTGGAGAGCTAGCTTGCCCTTCTAAATACAACCATATGTCTACAAACCATACATCTACAAAACCAGGCCCACATCTGACCATGCCTGGCACCCTGGTCTAAGGTTTTGAGTCACCAGCACCATGAGTGGTTGTTTATAAGCTTCCCAGTCTATGGTATTTTGCTGTTGTTGTTTAGTCGATAAATTGTATCTGACTCTTTGGGATCCCACGCACTGTAGCCCACAGGCTCCTCTGTCCATGGAATTTTCCAGGCAAGGATACAGGAGTGAGTTGCCATTTCCTTCTCCAGGGGACCTTTCTGACCCAGGGATCTAAACTGCATCTCCTACATTGGCAGGCAGATTCTTTACCATGGAGCCAATAAGGAAGCCAGTATTTTGTTCAGTTCAGTTCAGTCACTCAGTCATGTCCGACTCTTGGCAACCGCATGGCCTGCAGCATGCTGGGCCTCCCTGTCCATCACCAACTCCTGGAGCTTACTCAAACTCATGTCCATTGAGTCGATGATGCCATCCAACAATCTCATCTTCTGTTGTCCCCTTCTCCTCCTGCCTTCAATCATTCCCAGCATTAGGGTCTTTTACAATAAGTCAGTTCTTCATATTAGGTGGCACAAGTACTTGAGTTTCAGCTTCAGCATCAGTCTTTCCAATGAATATTCAGGACTGATTTCCTTTAGGATGGACTGGTTGGATCTTCTTGCTGTCCAAGGGACTCTCAAGAGTCTCCTCCAATGCCACAGTTCAAAAGCATCAATTCTTCAGCGCTCAGCCTTCTTCACAGTCCAACTCTCACATCCATACATGACCACTGGAAAAACCATAGCTTTGGCTAGACAGACCTTTGCTGGCAAAGTAATGTCTCTGCTTTTTAACGTGTTGTCTAGGTTGGTCATAGCTTTTCTTCCTAGGAGCAAGCATCTTTTAATTTCATGGCTGCAGTCACCATCTGCAGTGATTTTGGAGCCCCCAAAATAAAGTCTGTCACTGTTTCCATTGCTTCCCCATCTATTTGCCATGAAGTAATAGGACCAGATGCTATGATCTTAGTTTTCTGAATGTTGAGTTTTAAGTCAACTTTTTCACTCTCCACTTTCACTTTCATCAAGAGGCTCTTTAGTTCTTATTCACTTTCTGCCATAAGGGTGGTGTCATCTGCATATCTGAGGTTATTGATATTTCTCCCGGCAATCTTGATTCCAGCCTGTGCTTCTTCCAGCCCAGCGTTTCTCATGATGTACTCTGCATATAAGTTAAATAGGCAGGGTGACAATATACAGTCTTGATGTACTCCTTTTCCTCTTTGGAACCAGTCTGTTGTTCCATGTCCAGTTCTAACTGTTGCTTCCTAACCTGCATACAGATTTCTCAAGAGGCAGGTCAGGTGGTCTGGTATCTCTTTAAGAATTTTCCAGTTTGTTGTGATCCACACAGTCAAAGGCTTTGGCATAGTCAGTAAAGTAGAAGTAGATGTTTTTCTGGCACTCTCTTGCTTTTTTGATGACCAACAGATGTTGGCAATTTGATCTCTGGTTCCTCTGCCTTTTCTAAAACCAGCTTGAAGACCTGGAAATTCATTGTTCACATGCTGTTGAAGCCTGGCTTGGAGAATTACTTTGCTAGCATGTGAGATGAATGCAGTTGTGTGGTAGTTTGAGCATTCTTTGGCATTGCCTTTCTTTGGGATTGGAATGAAAACTGACCTTTTCCAGTCCTGTGGCCACTGCAGCCTAAAGGAACTAAGATGATACCCATACCTGGAGAGGTCCATTATCTTTGTATTTTATAAAAGTAAAAATGGATGTGTTTCAAAAATTAGATTCACAATATGAAATTCAAAAATTGTACTTAGTAGTGTCTTAATTAGTAAGGTTAAAAGCCATTAAAATTATTCATGAAACTTGATATAAACTCCCAATTTTCTCTCTCTGAATGTCTGGTAGGAGCTGTCTTCAGTGTCTTCAGGCTAGGGAAATAATCTCCAATCTGGTATGATCTAATCTTTAGTCCTTTTTTTCCTTTGCCTCATTTGGTGTCTGCTGATTCTGTTTTCCTGTCATGATTTAACTGTTTCCTACCATGGACACTATGGATGTCTGAATTCTTATATTCCAGTCTCGTCTCCATTCTTTGCTTATCAGATCAGATCAGATCAGTCGCTCAGTCGTGTCCGACTCTTTGCGACCCCATGAACCGCAGCACGCCAGGCCTCCCTGTCCATCACCAGCTCCCGGAGGTCACTCAGACTCGCATCCATCGAGTCAGTGATGCCATCCAGCCATCTCATCCTCTGTCGTCCCCTTCTCCTCCTGCCCTCAATCCCTCCCAGCATCAGAGTCTTCTCCAATGAGTCAACTCTTCGCATGAGGTGGCCAAAATACTGGAGTTTCAGCTTTAGCATCATTCCTTCTAAAGAAATTCCAGGATTGATCTCCTTCAGAATGGACTGGTTGGATCTTCTTGCAGTCATAGATGTTGCCTTCTGTGACCAACTCCGTACAGTTCAGCTGCTTCTATACCTGTCAACCTAGAAATAGACATCCTGTCGCTTCTCCTCCAATCTTCCCAAATTGTGCCTTCCAAGTTCATTGATTCACTTAACAAAGTCAGTGTGTTTACTCTTTGTGGACAGGTTTTTTTTTTTTTTTTTTTTTTTTTTAAGATTTTGGAGGTCCTGTGTCATTTCAAATTAATTAAAATGTCTTCATAACCCATGTAAACTTTTTGACTGTAAATTTTTAAAAAGGATTTGTTTTTCTGCTTTTTAAACAGCTTAACTGCAAATAACTTCCTTAAAATGCTATTAGCTATGATTTCTTGTGGATATTGGAATTTGATAAAATGTAACATAAAAAGAGTTTTCAAATTTAATGACATTTTATGAACACTAAGTTTAGTAATTCCTAATAACCTATTAATTAGCATAGTCATTATTAAATAATCAGTGTTATGTATTTTTTTGTATTTTAACTTTTGTTAATTTTACTTTCTGTGTTTAGCTTTTGGAGTCAGTAAATATATTTTAGCTCTCAAAATTTTTTGTAAGTCCTGGAAATGCCTGAAAGTTTTTTTTTTTTTTTTTTAACTGATCCTGTGATGCTTATAGTGGATAAAAGAAGCCTGATTGTGTAGTCTTTCTATACATGTTTTCTTTCTGTGTGTTTGTTTTCTTCTGTAATTGGTGTGCTCTTGGTTGTGCCAATGGGAGGAGTATTTTTGAATTTTTTTGACTGAAAGCCTCCACTGAGTTGAGACATACATACCTATGTTAGCTGAAGCACTAAATATATTCTTACCTACCCCCAGGCCTGCCTGAAGACCAGGATAGGGGGTGTGGCAAACTGTTAAGATCACGAATTGAGAGTAAATATCTAGAACACTACAAAGATAATTTGAGAATGTAAGTTTTTTCTGTGGAATTTAATAGTAAAAAGTTGAGCTTCCTTGTTTGATGTCATTTTGTTTAGTAACTTACTCTTGGAGAAGGCAATGGCACCCCACTCCAGTACTCTTGCCTGGAAAATCCCATGGATGGAGGAGCCTGGTGGGCTGCAGTCCATGGGGTCGCTGGGAGTCGGACACGACTGAGCGACTTCGCTTTCACTTTTCACTTTCATGCACTGGAGAAGGACATGGCAACCCACTCCAGTGTTCTTGCTTGGAGAATCCCAGGGACGGGGGAGCCTGGCGGGCTGCCATCTATGGGGTCGCGCAGAGTCGGACACGAGTGAAGCGACTTAGCAGCAGCAGCAGCAACTTAGTCGTATTATGTTTTTCAAAAATCATGATGGATTAGGGGAAAAAAATCCTCGTCTACCATAGATGGTTTGAGAAACAATGCTGTACACTACATTTTAGTATATAATAGTAAGTTCTTGATATAAATTTGTTTCAACAAATAAGTAAACTCATCATGTGGTTTGGCAGTAAGTTTACTTTGCAAGTTTCCTTCTATTTGAAGTTTTCTCCCTTGGAAAAAGTCTCTTCAGAAACATCTAACATAATCTGTGATACTGAAGAACTTCTGAGTTCAAAATATTTTAGAGAAAACTGATACAACCTTGAAAAGCTACTCAGTGATAAGGCAATAAGTTTAAATATATCTCATTGTAGAAAGTTATAAGTGTCTTCTTGCTCTGGAAAATTTGCCAAAGAATCAGCTTTTGCAATGAATAGACTCCCTTTCATCATGTGCCTCTACAATTTCGGATATACTCAAGGAATACATGCATTTTGCCTCCACATATGGCTGCAGTGTGATTTCATGGGGTTTCCTAAATTCCCAGTAGTCTTTTCCTGAAGCGGTAGGCTGTGGTTAAACACAAATGGGTGAAGAACTCCCCTGTGATATTTAAGTGGTATTTTTTATTGCTTGATGACTAGACTGTTTACCCTTAAAGATGAGAATTTTACCCTGTAAGAAATACGAATGTATTCATTTAATCTATTAAAGCAACTTTTTGGGGATTGAAATACAGAAGGATTGAAATGCCAGACTAATTTTTAAAAATCCCCTCTTCCCATGCATGTGACTATACTGAATTTTCAAATATGCTAATTGAGCTATCTCAGCAAGTATCTAGACTGGTTAGAGCTTTTGTTAAGTATTCACAGTTTTAAATCACAATGGAAGAGCACAGAGAAGGTTTATATAACCATTTAAAAAAAGATGGGAAACAAGATCGTCAACTTCTAATGACCTTGCTTCTTTTTTTTAAAAAAAAATATGTATACATTGGCCATTTTAGTTTTTTCTTCATTCTTTTTTTAAATTGAAGAGTAGTTTACTTACAGTATTGTGCCAGTCTCTGCTGTAGAGCAAGTAACTTAGTTATACATATATGTATAGCTGATTAACAATGTTGTGATAGCTTCAGGTGAACAGCAAAGGGACTCTGCCAGACATAATATATGTTATCTATTCTCCCCTGAATTCCCTCCCCATCAATCCAGATTGCCACATAACATTGAGCAGAGTTCCCTGTGCTATGCAGTAGGTCTTTGTTGATTATTCAAGTATAGCCACGTGTCCATCACAAACTCCCTGTCTCTTGCTCTTATCCTTCTCCCCCAGCAATCATTAAGCTTGTTCTCTAAGTTTGTGAGTCTCTTTCTGTTTTGCTTCTGATCTCATCCTTCATCCTTCCTATCCCTCTTCTTTATTAGTTACTGTTGAACACTTCTGCTGTCTTGGATACTTTCTCTCATTTGAGTTTTCATAGTGTCGATTCACCCTCCTTCCTACTTCTCCTCGTCATTCCACTCTCCTCCCATTTAACTGTGGACATAACACATGTTTGTTGCTCAGCCTTCTTCTCGATTATACCTTACTTGGAGAGTGTGGCTTTGACTATTAGGTGAATTACTCTTTGAAGGAGTTGTCCTGTTTCACAGATGGAAATCATTATTGATTTTGATCTAGAAATACAGGCTCAAGTATATTTATTTTAATAACTATCATATGGAGATGACAATAGGATAAACAGGACTAGTAAATATTTAGTAATAAATTTACTGGTCAACAGGACTAGTAAATAAGTATGACTAGTAAATCACTAGAAAAGAAAATAATAGGTAAAAGAAACTAACAGTAAAAGTCAATGAAACAAAAGTTAGAATTATAGAGAAGGAAAGGGAAATAGCAAGAAGCATAAAAACAGAAAGCATATAAAATGATAGTAATCAGACATATCACTTAGAGTAATTATTATGAATGCTGCAAATATCCTTGTTATATGACAACATTCCTGGGCTGAGCCTTAATTAAAAAATCTGAATGTTGCTATTTACATATAATAGGTACTCCGGGGAAGGCAATGGCACCCCACCCCAGTACTTTTGCCTGGAAAATTCCATGGACAGAGGAGCCTGGTAGGTTCCAGTCCATGGGGTCGCTAGGAGCCGGACACGACTGAGCGACTTCACTTTCACTTTTCACTTTCATGCATTGGAGAAGGAAATGGCAACCCACTCCAGTGTTCTTGCCTGGAGAGTCCCGGGGACGGGGGAGCCTGATGGGCTGCCGTCTATGGGATCGCACAGAGTTGGACACGACTGAAGTGACTTAGCAGCAGCAGCAGCAGATCTAAATGACTAGACAGTTCAGGATATAGGAATGAAGTTGACTTTTCTATGAAAGTATGTATAATGTGTGAAGAGAGAAGATATAATTTCTATAATCAATGAAAATTGACAAGTCTTTAAGAGAAGTACTGATAGTCTATAAAAATATACTGGATCCTAGGAGAGATCATCTAAAGGAAGTACACTTCCTTAAAAGAGAAGAAAAACCCAGAAAAAATCAGAAGCATTGGGAAAATACCATGAAAATCATATCAGTAGTGTATGTTCTTTGAAAACATAGACATGTGATGTGGCACTAATAAATGAGAGATGATAAATATAGTGTTACAATTAAGCACATTACTGCTTAGGATACGGCAAAATTAGAAATATTTTTTATGCATAAACCTGTTATTCAAAAAAACTTCTGAAGCAAAGTGAGCACAATATGCATGTAGTTTAAAACAAAACTGAATTGCCTGATTAAACTGATAGTGTTAAAAGATTTTAGCTAGTGTTTGTAATGGATTCTTCATTGCTTTTGAATTTTCTATTAAAATGAGAAATATCTAATCTAAAATACTTATATTTAAAAATTGCATCAAAAACTGGAAAGCAAATGATAAACAAGAAAAAATAAACTGTATCATGGGAGACAAATTGATATCTTTGATGTATCAACACCCCTTAGGTAGAGGGGACCATTTTCTCTTCTTCCCAGAATCCTGATATAGGCCGTTAAAATAGAATTTTCAGCTGTGTATTAGGAAAATGAAAGAAATTTCTACACTACCTTCTGTCCTTCTCAAGGCTTCAGTGACATTGAGAGAGAAAGAATTAGGCATGAAGGGTTGCCCCCTGACAGGGCTGTCCACCTGTGCTGATGGTGACAGGGTCTAAAGTCCAGCTGAACTTTCAGGCCTTGTGCCCCGGAAGAGAGCTGGGTTTACCTGGAGGAAGGATTAATTCCAACAAAGATGTTGTGGAACCTAAACCCTGTGCCAGAGGGTCTAGATCTACCTAGAGAAGGTGTCTCTGTCTCCAGACTTGCCATCTGTGCTGTCTGGGGACTGTGTGGACATGTGTGGTTTAGCTTCTTCTAGCTTCTTTTCTCTTTTCGATCTGTCTACCCCAGAGCCAGGGTATTCTAGTCTCCTTTCCTCCATTTGACAAGCTTAATGGGGGAGATATTGTCTCCTGAATTGAGGCCTACAGTTTATGCATGTACTGAAGGGAGGAACTGGTGTTAAGTCTGATTAATTCAGGAGCCACGTTTTAGGAATATTGATTAGCATTTGGTTTCTACATTCTCCAAATTATCTTTGTCAGGAAGAGAGCTTATAATTAGATTTGACTTCTATATTTTGAGTCTGTTATTCCTCTTGATTAAATTTAAGATATTCATTCACTTGGGCCTCCCAGGTGGCGCTAGTGGTAAAGAACCTGCCTGCCAATGCAGGAAACATAAGAGACATGGGTTCAGTCCCTGGGTAGAGAAAATCCCCTGGAGGAGCGCATGGCAACCTACTCCAGTATTCTTGCCTAGAGAACTCCATGGACAGAGGAGGCTGGGGGGCTGCAGTCCATAGCATCACCAGGAGTCGAACACAACTGAAGCGACTTTGCACACATGCACGCACACATTCTTAGCAGGCATACTACATTAGTGATGCTTGTCTTTCTCAATATGTCAACAGTAACATAAAGGACCCAGCATAACGTAGATAGTCACTATACCTCACTGATGGTCATATGTTTCATTGTGAGCAATTTCTCAGCATTTTTTTGGGGAAAGTAGAGAATGAATTGATTTACTAAGTAAACTTTTATATGTATTTGAATCTCCTTGCTGTACATTTGAAATTAACAATTATTGTAACAATAATTTTTGAAATTAACAATGATTTATTATTGTAAATTAACCATACTTCAATAAAAAGTAAAACTAGCTATAAAGATAATAGTAAAATTCATGCTAGAATTTAAATTTTTGTTTATGTAAAATGACATTAAATAGAAAATAAAAAGCACTATGGCACATAGAAAAAAATATATAAATCCTTCTTTTCTTTTTTTAGCCTTTTATGTATGAATGTGTTTGTCTTAAAGTTGATGGTGAAACCTGAAACAGAAGTGAAGGTGCCTAAGACCAATCATTCATTTTAAGAGGCAATTAATGAACTACTGCTCTCAGATCTAGAGATGATGCTTCTAGAGAACTACTTGGAGAGTTTTTGACATGTTCCCTGACATTGGAGGGATGCAAGAACTCACCTCTGACTCATACCTACAAAGTCCAAAGGGGAGAGTCGGTGGCCTGAGCTCTGTTGACTTGGAGCAGAGTGAGAGGAAAGGGCTCTATCAAAATTCACCACAGTTTCTAGCATCTGGTGTGACAAAGGATGTTTGAATTTCCCATGAAATGTGAGGCTCCTAAGGTGGGAATATATCGGGTTGTTTTAACTGGGACTCCACACAAGAGGAGTGAATCTGATGGAGGAGTGGACCACAAAAACCAGTGGCTAGAGGGGAAGTTGTAAGAGGCCAGCTGGAGCGGGTATAGCGTACGTCAGAGGAACTATATATGGGTGAGAGATCCCCAGTGATGGAATTTGTCTCTGACAAAGCCACAAAACACCCAAGGAAGAAAGAAGTGACATTTAGAACATCCCTCACAGAGAGAATACTTATACTGTATAGCTGTACTGGGAAATAATACTTTATTTACTTTTACTTCTTTCCATCTCCTCACTCCAGTCCCCGAAAGGTCCCAAAGCATCAGCCAAGTAGTTAAGTAGAAGGTGAAGTGAGAACTGGAGGTGACTCTAGTTATCCCCATCTTCTTTCATTACAGGCTTCCAAGCCTGGAGTAGCCTGGAGATCAGAGGAGACAGAAGTTTTACATTTGATGAGAATCAGGTTTTGATTATTATGCTAACTAGATTCTTTAATACATGGCAAAAAGAGATGATTAAATTTCATTGAATCAAAGATGCCATTGATTGTAAGATGTTCCCTTATTAGGGGGAAAAAATCCCTTCCAGTTATGACTACATGATGACACTGACGGAGAAGGCAATGGCACCCCACTCCAGTACTCTTGCCTGGAAAAATCCCATGGATCGAGGGACCTGGTGGGCTGCAGTCCATGGAGTCGCTAGGAGTCAGACACGACTGAGCGAATTCACTTTCACTTTTCACTTTCATGCATTGGAGAAGGAAATGGCAAGCCACTCCAGTGTTCTTGCCTGGAGAATCCCAGGGACGGGGGAGCCCGGTGAGCTGCCGTCTCTGGGGTTGCAGAGTCGGACACGAGTGAAGCGACTTAGCAGCAGCAGGAGCAGCAGATGACACTGAAATTCAGAGATGGAATATTAAAATGGAAAAATATGTTCATCTTAGAGTAGATGAAATAGAGTAATATTTTATTATCTGAGGGTGATTGAAAAAGCTATGAGATCTGGTTGAAATTTCACTGAAGGGAGGGTAAATGAATTACTAATAGAGCATTCAGAGGAGGACAGTTGCGGTAAAAAGTAAAAATTTTTCCTGCCTGTACCTGCAGTGTCCAGCTGGTGCAATTAACTAGTTAAACAATGTAATTTCTTTGTCTAATTTCAAGCACACACACACACACACACACACACACACACACACATGAGCTAAACCTGTCTTTGACAAAAGCCTGAAGAGAAAAGAGGATCAGGCACTCAAAGGTTTATTTTAAGGTTTACTTTCTCCACCTAACATGTATGTAATCCTGCCCATAAAGAGCAGAACACACTCCCTGAGTGCTAACATAGATGCCAGATTTCATTTGAGATTTAAAATGGGGCTACATGAAAACAAAGAAGTATTTTGGATATTTTTATAATTTCTGAGGACTAACAGGAAAGAATTAGATCCCATGCTCTCAGTAACACATTTGATAACATGGGGAGATGAATAGCATAACTGAAATATCATCTGGCCACACTGCCTCTCAGATGTCTAGATAAACTAAACTGAATCCTCCCAGTTCTATGGACTGTGGAAGTCTGAAGAGCTCTTATTTGCTTTTGTGAATTACTAGAGAATTTTATGTCTCATAGTCCCCTAAGCCTCTGGATCTCATCTATATCAATCTGGATTCTAAACTAGACTCCTGTGGTGGTTTTAAAGTATGTCCAAATTTTTTTTGACATTTTTCTCTTCAAGAGATGACACTTCATTCCTCTTCCATTGAGTGTAGGATGGGCCAACAGACTGAATTCTAATGAAATGAATAATGGACGGATGACACCGTGTGACTTCTGAGACCAGGTGGTAGAGCACATGGCTTCCTTCCTGCCCTCTCTCTTGATTGCTTGCTCTGGAGAAAGCTAGCTTCCATGTCACGAGGACACCCAAGCAGCCCTCCGGAGAGAGAGGCGCATGTGGTAGAAAACACGTTTCTAGCCTATAGCCACATAGTTGCTGTTGTTCTTCAGCTGTGTTCGACTCTTTGCGACCCCATGGACTCCAACATGCCAGGCCTTCCTGTCCCTCACCATCTCGTAGAGTTTGTCCAAGTTCATGTTCATTGCATCAATGATGCCGTCCAGCCATCTCATCCTCTGAAGCTCTCTTCTTCTTCTGCCCTCAATCTTTCCCAGCATCAGGGACTTCTCCATTGAGTTTTCTGTTTGCATCAGATGACCGAAATACCAGAGCTTCAGCTTCAACATCAGTCATTCCAGTGAATATTCAGGGTTTATCTTCCTTAAGATTGACTGGTTTGATCTCCTTGCTGTCCAAGGGACTTTCAGGAGTCTTCTTCAGCCCCGCAGTTTAAAGGCATCAATTCTTTGGCATTCTGCCTTCTTTACGGTACAGGTCTCACAACCATACATGACCACTGGGATGTCATGTAGTTAAGCCATCTCAGAAGTGGAAGTTTTTGCCTTCAACAATTTATTGAAGGCAAAGGACATTTTAGAAGAGGCCAGAGTTTGTATTTATCCTATGGTGGAGGAAGAGAATTTCCTCTGCACTTCTAGGTTCTTCAGCCTGGTCTAAGAATGACATTGACATGAGACAGATTAACAGGAGAAAATCACACAAAAGTTGAACAACATGTATACATGAGAGAGTCTAAGAAAAACCAAATAACTTGCTAAAATGGCCAAAGGGCATGGGTGTATGCTCAGTCGTGTCTGAATCTTTGTGACCCCATAGACTGTAGCCCCCCAGGTTCCTCTGTCCATGGAATTCTCCAGGCAGGAATATTGGAGTGGGTTGCCATTTCCTTCTCCAGGGAATCTTCACAACCCAGGGATTGAACTCATGTTTCCTGCATCTCCTGCTTTGCCGGTGGATTCTTAACCACTGAGCCATGTGGGAAGCTCTAAAATGGCCAAAACCGTCACCTTAAATATCATCTTCAACTAAAGACAAAAGAAGATATGAGGGGTAGGAGTTTGGGACTTCACAGGGCATGAATGCAATAAACTTGGAGATGGAAAAGCAAATGTTTTCTGGGCCAGTTAGAGATAATGGGACATGGTGATGAGTTTTAACGGACTTTGCTAGGTTCATTCCTGTTCACAAATGTAGTTCATACTATAATTATCTATTTTGACTGCTCCCTTCCTGGAAAAAGGCCTCTATCTACTATCTTCAGGCAGTTTGAAGAGAAAAGGTCAAAGTTACTTCCTGTAGCTTTTGGGTCTTGATTATTTTTAGTTTGAAATAATCCACGTAGCAGAGAGACATTTTTGAAGTGTCATGTTTTGCTCCCCTACAATATTTCTGTCAGCAGTGATTGCATCAAGGCTCAGAATCAACTTGCCCCTGTAATACTTAATATCTTAATAAAATAAGTGAAGTATTATAATATTTTGAAAAAGTGAAATAAAGGTGAAGTACAGACTGGTGGCACCGAGGGTGAAGAGTCTGCCTGCAATGTAGGAGACCCGGGTTCGATCCCTGGGTTGGAAGATACTCTGGAAAAGGAAATGGCAACCCACTCCAGTATTCTTGCCTGGAGAATCCCCATGGACAGGGGAGCCTGGTGGGCTACAGTCTATGGGGTTGTGAAGAGCCGGACATGACAGAATGACTTCACATTCATGTTCATGAACAAGGTATAATTCTTAATACTGTTAAACTCCATACACAAAAGTAAACTCAAAATGAATTAAAGATTTAAATGTAAGGCCAGAAACTATAAAGCTCTTAGAAAAAAAATCCTTGTGTACACTCCTTGACATAAATCACAGCAAGATTGTTTTGACCCACCTTCTAGAGTAATGGAAATATAAACAAAAATAAGTAAATGGGACTTAATTAATGCTTTTGCACAGTAAAAGAAGCAATAAACATGATTAAAAGACAACCCTCAGAATGGGGGAAAATAATTGCAAATGAAAAAAATGACAAAGGATTAATCTCCAAAATACATAAGCAACTCATAGAGCTCAATGTCAGAAAAACAGCCCAGTCAGAAAATGGGCAGACCTAAACAGACATTTCTGCAAAAAGGCATACAGATGGCCAATAAACACATGAAAAGACCCAACATCATTCATTACTAGAGAAATGCAAATCAAAACTACAATGAGGTATTGCCTCACACCAGTCAGAATGGCCATCATCAAAAAAAATCTACAAACAGTAAAGGAGAGGATGTGGAGAAAAGGGAACGCTTTTGCACTGTAGGTGGGAATATAGGTTGATATAGCCACTATGGAGAACAGTATGGAGATTCCTTAAAAAACTAGGAATAGAACTGCCATATGACCTAGCAATACCACTACTGGGCATATACCCTGAGAAAACCATAATTGAAAAATACTCATGTACCCCAATATTCACTGTAGCACTATTTACAATAGCTAGGACATGGAAGGCAATGGCACCCCACCCCAGTACTTTTGCCTGGAAAATCCCATGGACGGAGGAGCCTGGTAGGCTCCAGTCCATGGAGTCGCTAAGAGTCGGACACGACTGAGCGACTTCACTTTCACTTTTCACTTTCATGCATTGGAGAAGGAAATGGCAACCCACTCCAGTGTTCTTGCCTGGAGAATCCCAGGGACAGGGGAGCCTGGTGAGCTTCCGTCTATGGGGTCGCACAGAGTCGGACACGACTGAAGCGACTTAGCAGCAGCAGCAGCTGGACATGGAAGCAATCTAGATGTCTACTGACAGATGATTGGATAAAGAACCTGTGCTAAATATATAACATGGAATATTAGCCATTAAAAAATTATGAATTTGAGTCAGTTCTAGTGAGGTGGATGAACCCAGAGCCTGTTATACAGAGTGAAATAAGTCAGAAAGAGAAAAGCAAATATTATATGTTAAAGCATGTATATGGAATCTATAAAAATGATATTGATGAACCTATTTGCAGGGAAGGAATGGAGACACAGATGTAAAATGGACTTGTGGACACAGTGGGGGAAGGAAAGAGTGGGACAAATGGAAAAAGTAGCATTGACTGTATGTCTATATAGCATCAACTATATGTCTGTATGTATAGCATCGACTATATGTCTGTTTCACACTATTGTGTATAAAACAGATAGCTGGTGAGAAGTTGCTATATAACACAGAAAGCCCAGCCTGGCACTCTGTGATGGCCTAGAGAGGTGGGATGGGATGATGGGGAGGGAGGCTCAGGAGAGAGTTGGTATATGTATAATTATGCTAAAGCTGAAACTCCAGTATTTTGGCCACCTCATGCGAAGAGTTGACTCATTGGAGAAGACTCTGATGCTGGGAGGGATTGAGGGCAGGAGGAGAAGGGGACGACAGAGGATGAGATGGCTGGATGGCATCACTGACTTGATGGGTGTGAGTCTGGGTGACGTCCGGGAGCTGGTGATGGACAGGGAGGCCTGGCGTGCTGCGGTTCATGGGGTCGCAAAGAGTCGGACACGACTGAGCGACTGATCTGATCTGATAGCTAAATTGCATTGCTGTATGGCAGAAACCAACACAATATTGTAAAGCAGTTTTTCTCCAATTAAAGAATAAATTTTAAAACCTAAAAAAAAAAAGAATACTGTTACTAAGCCATGAGGTCTCTGCCCAATATGCACAGAAGCCAATACTATGGCACTAACTTCTGAGAAAAGAAAAAGCTTTAGTGAAAAATTGACCAGCAAGGAGAGAGGTGTCAAGGCTTTCAATCTGTTTACCAATCTAGGGTTCAGTCATATGCTTATGAGTTAAGAGGATGGATTGGTATGTGGAAGCCCTGGCAGGGCAGGTTAAGGTTGGAGGGCTTTGGAACTTGGCCATGGATGATAAGATATGGTGAAGAGGCTTTAGCACCAAATCTTCCTAGACAACAAACCCTTCGCTTCTGAAAGGGCCCTGGCATTCAGGTTCTGGTCATGTCCTGGTCTTTTGGTTCCACGGTGGGAAGACACTTTGGTTCATGGTATTATCTAAAGACCAATATTTCTCCTCTGTGCATTCCTTTACTGCATGATTCAGTTTTGCTCTGTTGTCTCTGAAAAGCAGTTTAGTCTGGTTAAGAGAAAGATTGGGTCAGTTTGGGCTGTTTTTGGTTATAAAACCTTAATAAAAACTTTTCATTCATGAGTAACTGGGTCTCCTTGCCCCTGGATTTCCCCTATTCTAAACCATTACCTTTAGTTAATAAGATCTTCCTGTATTATTTATCTGATCATGGTTTCCCCCAGTCAAAAAATGCATTCATGCCCCACTGATTCCCATTGCCTTCAGAATAAAATCCTAATTCTTTTACTTGGTTTATAAGAACTCTAAGTACTACCATGATATTGAGATTTTGGTCATGTCTTGGCCATGGGATATTAATTCTGAATCTCATGCAATAAAGATTTTATCTAGAGAACCTTTACCTAGAGAATTTTTTGTTCTAGAAATGAATACTTAATTTCATGTCAATATTTCTTACATACACAGAATTAGTGGACCAAGTGACCAAACCTTCTGGGAAAGAAAGAAATGACTATTTCACACCTATAAAGTAGGAACAACTAAAACTCTGTGGGTGGTTGAAACTGGACAGGAGACTAAAAAGAAATTGGTGAGAAATCTTTCTTCTGAAAATATCGCTATATTAAATTCTTCAATAAAAAATATAATGATTATGGTATGTCCACTACTGAAAAGAAAAAAGTGGATTTCTCTTTTCACCTGGAACATTGTCCATCATAGAGTGGAAAAAATGGTTAGAGAACAGTATGATCACATTTAGGTAAAATAAATACAGTAAAGACAGTATCGTATCCAATTGTTAATGATGATTGTCTCTGGGGAAAGGGCTTCTGAGTGAAGTTTGTGGAGTATTTATATTATTGACTTCTAAATTTTAAAAAATGTAATAAAAACATATCCTTTGTAATTTAAAAAGTTCCATTTTATAAAGATCAAGAATGACGACAAGATACTTTAACATCCAATCCTTTCTCTTAATACAGATTATCATTCAACTTTTTCTGGAATGAAGAAGGTTCACTGGTAGGGTTTAATCAATGTTAAAGCTATATTCCAACGATATCCCCATAATTAGTGGCTAAAATGCTGTATCTGCTATTAAATTCCTTACAGCTAATCCTCATGCCACTCCATATACATTCCCCACCCAGAATTCAGTTAAATCTGGGAAAAAAGAGAGAGTTGATAATTCTCTTTTGTTTAAAAATGATTTTAATTTTCTTTTCATAGCATATTTCGCTTTTGCTAAATTTCTTGCCTTTGATCATTTCTTGGATGCAACATGGTGAAAATAAAGAGTGTGGGGTTTGAAGTTGGAGAAACTGGCTTCACAACCTGTCATCTTTATTTTCTAGTAGGCTGCTGCTGCTGCTACTGCTAAGTCGCTTCAGTCGTGTCCGACTCTGTGCGACCCCATAGACGGCAGCCCACCAGGCTCCCCCATCCCTGGGATTCTCCAGGCAAGAACACTGGAGTGGGTTGCCATTTTCTTCTCCAATGCATGAAAGTGAAAAGTGAAAGTGAAGTCGCTCAGTTGTGTCCGACCCTCAGCGACCCCATGGACTGCAGCCTTCCAGGCTCCTCCGTCCATGGGATCCTCCAGGCAAGAGTACTGGAGTGGGCTGCCATTTCCTTCTAGTAGGCTACTTGTGGGTAAACCATTACCTTAATACTCTGCACTTCAGTTTCCCCATCTATAAAATTGGATGAGAATGACTGAGAGGATCACAGGAGATAACAAAAGTGGGAGTGATGAACAAGAATGTCTTGTGAAGATGCTGCTTGACCCTTCTCTCTCCACCCACCCCAGCCACTCCTCTCTTTTTCTTGGTTCTTTTCTTACCAGAGTCAAAAGAACTCTCTAATATTAGTATCTCCGGGAAAACAAAATGAGAATAGCCCCTCCCTTCTGTACTTCAAAGGGTCACTTTTGTAAGATTCAGCTGGGCAAATGCGTGTAGAGCATATTGTAAAGGTTAGGATCCAAATGTAGCTATATTTGTTTTTTGCCACATGACAGCTCTATGAATGGGTTTGTCAGAGTGGACATCATCCTTTCCATTTTACATACAAGGACATGTTTGGAGAGGCTGTGATTTCCACATGGTCACATAGCACTAGAACCCAGGCTTCTAGACTATCAAAGGCCATCCTAAAAAAAAAAAAAAAAAAGCTTTTCAAAATATTTATTTATTTATTTATTTGGTTGGGCTTGGTCTTAGTTGCAGCATTTGGAATCTTTCATCTTTGTCGTAGCGTGCGAGATCTTAGTTGCATGTAGGATCTATTTCCCTGAGCAGGATTGAACCTGGGCCCCCTGCATGGAGTCTTAGGCACTGGACTACCAGAGAAGTCACCAATCAAAGGCCATTTTAAAAGTTTATTTCTCTCCTGTAAGTTAAACGATGTCAATTGTTCTAGCTTTTCTTCATAAATTCCACACATCAACCTAAAACAAATGAATTGCTCAAATGATTTTCTTCTCCAGAATTTTGCTATCAAAGTTGGGTTGAGTTATGTGAGCACTGATTGAGTAATAGCCAGCACTGTGTAGGGAACACAGTGGTAAATGATAAGTCATGGTCCCCGCCTTTATAGAATGTGTGTTCTGTGGGGGTTGGGGCGGAGTGAGTGGATGGTAAGCACGAAAGAAGTGAGTAAGCAAACAAATTAACAACAGAGTTTTGAGTAGTTATAAGCATTTTTGAATCAAATAAAGTCTAGTGACCTGAAGGGGTGACAGTGTGGTAGTGGTGTTGGTGGACGAGGAGGTGTGACTTAGATTGAGTGTTTGGGAAGGGATCATGGCATCCGGTCCCATCACGTCATGGGAAATAGATGGGGAAACAGTGGAAACAGTGTCAGACTTTATTTTTTGGGCTCCAAAATCACTGCAGATGGTGACTGCAGCCATGAAATTAAAAGATGCTTACTCCTTGGAAGGAAAGTTATGACTAACCTAGATAGCATATTCAAAAGCAGAGACATTACTTTGCCAACAAAGGTTCGCCTAGTCAAGGCTATGGTTTTTCCTGTGGTGATGTATGGATGTGAAAGTTGGATTGTGAGGAAAGCTGAGCACCGAAGAATTGATGCTTTTGGACTGTGGTGTTGGAGAAGACTCTTGAGAGTGCCTTGGACTGCAAGGAGATCCAACCAGTCCATTCTGAAGGAGATCAGCCCTGGGATTTCTTTGGAGGGAATGGTGCTGAAGCTGAAACTCCAATACTTTGGCCACCTTATGTGAAGAGTTGACTCATTGGAAAGGACTCTGATGCTGGGAGGGACTGGGGGCAGGAGGAGAAGGGGATGACAGAGGATGAGATGGCTGGATGGCATCACTGACTCAATGGACATGAGTCTGAGTGAACTCTGGGAGTTGGTGATGGGCAGGGAGGCCTGGTGTGCTGTGATTCATGGGGTCGCAGAGTTGGACACGACTGAGGAACTGAACTGAACTGAACTGGAAAGGGATGCCTGTGGAGCTGAGGCTGCGAGAACAGGGGTTTTGCTTTCACTATTGCATCCCCATTCCCAGTAACCTGATTAGTGCTGAACAAACAACATGTTCAATAGATATTGGGTGAATGAATCAATCAATGGATGAAAGAGTCATTCATCCAAAGATCAGGGAGTGTCTGGAAATGCTTTTGTATGGCTAATACTAATAGCTGCTTTTCACTTGGCTCATTTTACATGCCAGGTACTTACACTTAGTGATTTACATTTATTTAAAGGTGGAATCCTCACAACAACACACAGAATTAATGAGATGACTACCCCATTTTTCAGATAAGGGCTATAATGACATTTGTGATAAAGGGAATAGAATTTTATATTTTAAAGTCTTTAACTTTCTTGTTACTCCTTTTAGCGTCAAACACTTTAAGATCATAGTTTGGTCACGTTTTTACTAGTCAAATGCTGGAAAAAATGGTGGTGTTCTGATTCATCTAATTTTTTTTATCAAAGCTAGTTTGTTAAAGTCCTATATAAAAATGAGAGTTGCTCTGTTTCATTCACATGCTAGTTAAAACTGAATCATAGAAAGTCTGAGTTGAAAACAGTAGAATTCAACTTGTCCAACAGTAGTACCGCCCAGGGGATTCTCCAGGCTAGAGGGTTGCCATACCCTCCTCCAGAGGATCTTCCTGACCCAGGAATCAAACCTGCATCTCTTATGTCTCCTGCACTGGCAAGCGGGTTCTTTACTGTTAGCGACACCTGGGAAGCCCCATTATAAATAAAGGGACTTAGGCATCAAGGATCTTTCCATTTTTTTTTTCTTTAATGACTTGAATTTTTTGCAATGAGTATTTGGAGTGAGCAAAATGATATAACAAGATTGGCTGTCATCTGTTAAGCATACGAATCACGTGTTTCAAAACCAGTTCATTTGCTCTTTAGAATTGCCATAATATAGACATTAGAATCCTCACCTTGCTGATAAAAGTGTACCTGAGGCCCAGGGGCCTGTGTAACTGGCTCAACGTCACACTGACCTTGGGATTCAGTCAGAATTCAATACACCATGCTGCTTCTTCCAAAATAGGATCAGATCAGATCAGATCAGTCGCTCAGTCGTGTCCGACTCTTTGCGACCCCATGAACCGCAGCACGCCAGGCCTCCCTGTCCATCACCAGCTCCCGGAGGTCACTCAGACTCGCATCCATCGAGTCAGTGATGCCATCCAGCCATCTCATCCTCTGTCGTCCCCTTCTCCTCCTGCCCTCAACCCCTCCCAGCATCAGAGTCTTCTCCAATGAGTCAACTCTTCGCATGAGGTGGCCAAAATACTGGAGTTTCAGCTTTAGCATCATTCCTTCTAAAGAAATTCCAGGATTGATCTCCTTCAGAATGGACTGGTTGGATCTTCTTGCAGTCCAAGGGACTCTCAAGAGTCTTCTCCAACACCACAGTTCAAAAGCATCAATTCTTCGGCACTCAGCCTTCTTCACAGTCCAGCTCTCACATCCATACATGACCACAGGAAAGACCATAGCCTTGACTAGGCGAACCTTTGTTGGCAAAGTAATGTCTCTGCTTTTGAATATGCTATCTAGGTTGGTCATAACTTTCCTTCCAAGGAGCAAGCGTCTTTTAATTTCCTGGCTGCAGTCACCATCTGCAGTGATTTTGGAGCCCAGAAAAACAAAGTCTGACACTGTTTCCACTGTTTCCCCATCTATTTCCCATGCAGTGATGGGACCAGATGCCATGATCTTCGTTTTCTGAATGTTGAGCTTTAAGCCAACCTTTTCACTCTCCACTTTCACTTTCATAGTAAAAATTTAGACAAAGAAAGTGAAAAGTGAAAGTGAAAGTTGCTTAGCCATGTCTGACTCTCTGTGACCCCATGGACTGTAGTCCATGGAATTCTCCAGGCCAGAACACTGGAGTGGGTAGTCGTTCCCTTCTCCAGGGGATCTTCCCAACCCAGGGATCGAACCCAGGTCTCCCGCATTGCAGGTGAATTCTTTACCAGCTGAGCCACCAAAGGAGCCCCCCTGTCCCCCTGGCCAAAAAAAATTAGAAATTGATAGCAAAAATTTTAGCAGTTTTGATTGACATTTACCCACCCAGGACACTAGAAATGCTTTGATTTTGTTTTTCTTTTTTTCAGGGGAGGGGACACATTTTTCTCCACCTGAAAGTAAAGAGTAGAAAAAAATTCCACTTACTTGTATTTTGAATTAATGCATGTAGTTTCACAGGTCCAATGTACAATTCATTTGTACATTCAGACCGTTGGCTTTTGGCAACTACAGAGAGGGAAACTTGGGGAAGTCCCTACCCTAAGAAAATCCCTCCATGACAACAAAGTGCCCCAGGGGCGTTTGAGTTCTCTAAGGGCTGATAAAATGCAATCTTAACACCAGTGGCAGATTTTATCTTTCATCTTTCTCTGAATGACTAAGGATTTCTGTCTCTGATCTTCTTTTCCCCTCCTCTTTCTCATAGGAAGTTCCTGGCTGGAGAAACCCCCAATATGGGTGGGCTAAAGATAAAGGACTTTGGGGTTGCTTGGTCTTGTCCAGAGACATGAAAGATAATCATCAGCTTTTGGGCTTCCCTGGTGAGTCAGGGTAAGGAACCCACCTGACAATGCAGGAGATAAGGGTTCGATTTCTGGGTTGGGAAGATCCCCTGGAGAAGGAAATGGCAACCTATTCCAGTACTCCTGTGCCTGGGAAATCCCATGGACAGAGGAGCCTGGTGGGCTACAATCCATGCGGTCGAAAAAAAGAGTCAAACTTGACTTAGTGTCTAAACAACAACATCTATCTATGTATCTGCCATCTGTCATTACTTATTTTGGAGGTGTATGTTGTTCATTCAGTCATGTCTGACTCTTTGCAACCCCATGGGGTGGAGCCCACCAGGCTCCTCCATCCATGGGATTTTCCAGGCAAGAATACTGGAGTGGGTTGCCATTTAAGGGATTATATTAAACAGCCATAAAAAAATCAGTAGTGCAAGTGTGTATGCTAAATCGCTTTTCTTGTGTCTGACTCTCTGTGATGCTATGGACTGTAGCCCACCAGGCTCCTCTGTCCATTGGATTCTCTAGACAAGAATACTGGAGTGGGTTGCCATGCCCTCCTCTGGGGGGATCTTCCTGACCCAGGGATCAGACCCGAGTTTTTTACATCTCCTGTATTGGTAAGTGGGTTCTTTACCACAAGTGCCAGCTGGAGAAGTCCATCATCACTTATTTTGGAGGAGGTAAGGGATTCTGTTGAGCAACGATTAAAAAGCCAATAGAGCCTAATGACTTATTGAGCTCATAAAACAAGTTAATAAAACATGCCTTACAGAGATTGGGAGAAACCAGCCTAAAAGTAATTTCAGTCATTTGAGAATTTTGGAGGATCAGTTTAAACATCACTTAGTCTTTAGAGTTGAAGAGTCCCTCAGCACCAACTCTGTACTCCCCTATCCCCCACCTATATGCTTTGGGGGCATGTTGGAATCCCAATTTATCTAGTCATTACAGACTGAGAAACAGAAAAACTCATAATTATAAATTTAAATTATTTCTGAAATATCATTGTTATGCATCACCCCCTCAAAAGCGTTAATTTCAGGATCATAAATCCAAAAGTCAATACAAAAAGCACTCTAAGTTATTTGTGGTGAATCTCTTGATAAAACATGGTGGAATTTAAGAGTAGGGTTGTCCTAAACCAGTAGAAAAACATTTCAAGGAAATAGGCAGAAAAAATCCTAAATTCCTTGAAGTTACATAAATGTCAAGCCTTGATCTCACTGAGGTCGTCCTCTAGGATTTTCTGCTAATATCTACTTGACATTACTTTCCCAAATGGATAGCCTTCTTGGTCATCAGAACTAGTATAATGAGACAAGAACAAAGACCAGCAATATTTTATAACTAAAAATATGAGGGAATATGCTATTTTCTGTGACTAAAATCTATTACCACCCCTGCATCCCAACTTTATCCCCGGAATATATTGCTGTATTGTAGACTTATCACCCTGTAGTGTAATTACCCCTTTGCTTTTCTTTGCCTCCCTCACTCTACCTAATCCTTTAGAGGCAGCTCACAGTGCCTGTCTCACTGTGCTTATCTTAGATAGGCATCCAGTGGAAAACTTCCACAGGAAACTGGAATCTGTGTGCAGGGATATGTTCAAAAGCAACACCTTTTGAATAATGAGGGGTGGGGAATGAAGGAAGTAGGATTGGGCAGAGGGAAGAGTTCACATGTGAAACCATCACAATGAAGGCCTCACAAGATTCTCGGGTAACTCTAAAACTGGGATGATCCCTTCAGAATCTCCCTTGAGGCCAGGGACCTGGGCCTTTACTGCTTATTCACTAGTCATTGGATGCAGGTTGGCTCTCCTAGTGGGGCATGACCTCGAGCCAGGCAACTTTCACGCATTTACTGAGGGTGTTTCCCAGAGAATGACTCAGCTACTACCAATATTCGCAGAAGCCTGTGGAATAGTGAGTGTGCTTCCGTTCTAAATGCAGGGATCTGAATGCATACAACAGCATCCACTACAATCCTCAGAAACTATTATTAAGTAAGTGATATTATGTAGTTCAGCCATTTATCCAAGTGACTGGAGTTTTGGATTTCTCATATGTAAGAGGAATATTTTAACCAATTGGGGATGTAACTCGCATAGTTGTTAGTTTGGAAGCATCACTTTTAGGTATATAGCTACTAGGTTTCAGCACAAATTTACTTTGACATAAAATCCATTTTATTTCTCCAGTGTGGTCTGCTTGAAGAAACTCTGAAACTTGAGTTAGAAGACTTGGATTCCTATTAGAACTCTGTCACTCATTGTCTGAGTCATATTGCTTCTTTGTTTTCAGTTTTCTCATCTGTAGAGTGGCAAAAACTATATTTGGGGTGACTTTTTCACAGGGTTGTAGTGCAAATAACGGAAAGGATGCTTGTCAAAGCCCTTTGTAAATGGTGAAGAAGGGAGCGAGGATGAAGTGGGAGTCCTCCATTAGCACGAGGAACAGGAAAGGAGATTGCAAAGGGGAGAGGTGAGGTGGAATTTTCCTGAGGTGCCCCAAACCGTCTCTTCACTTCACCATTGCAACTCAGGCCTGCTCAAGTGAAGTCAGTTGAAAACAGAACAAAAGAGACAGACAAATCATTTGACTGAATTATACACATTAAGTAAATCTTTAAGTATTTTAGAACTTCTTTCTCCCTGTCTCCCTACCAGGCAAAGGCTGCAACAATCATCCTCTTGGGAGGAAAGGAAAACCACTGTATTTGTTTAGTTCTGGGGGTTCTTGGCTGCAATATAGGATCTATCACCTCAACACCACTTTGACTCAACTTGTTTATCTGAAAGCAAGTGGGTGTTCATTTCTAAGTCTCTCTTTATCTCTCTCTCTATTTTTGTTGTGGTCGTGGTTGCTTTGGTCTGATTTTTGAACTTTCCCCGTGACAGACCTTTCTTAGTCCCTGTCCTGAAAGTAAGTGATCATCCTTTAGGTCAGGTTAGAGTTAGCACGGACTTCCCCACAGCAGCGGAAATGTTTCCTTTGAATTTTAAGCTTTTTCAACCTTGATGGCATGATCTTGGTTTTGGTTGAAAACTGGAGATGAATGTCATGTTGTCAACTCCAGGGAGGGGTACTCAGCTTATTTCTAATCAGAGGCATTTCCCAGTCCTCTGCCCACATGAAGCTAGTTTTCCCTTCTACTTCAGAGATTTTCTGTTGCACTTTCTGTTCTCTTCCCTCTGTTCTTCTATTAATCCATCCGTTTATCCATCTCCCTCCATTCCTTCTGGTTAAGAAGCCAGCTTGGGCTACAATGCACATTTCATATTTCCTTTTGCAGCCTCCTTGCTTTGGTTGGATGTGGGTAAACCCTGCCTTCAACTTCAGTGCTGTCCTCCTGGGACCCATATATATATAATTTTTTTTTTTAGGCTTGGCTTCCATCTCTGGGAACTCCCGATTAGTCAGGAAAATTTCAATGAAGTCTGGCAGACCTTGTGCTTCTTGGCATTTCAAGGTTTATGGGTTGGATGAACTCTTAAATGCAACCCTGGCCTTATCAACAACATATTTGTTTTTATCCCTAAGGTACTCTTGTAGGAGACCACCTTGATACCTGGGAAATCTGACTCTACTTGGACTGTGATGGATTTGACCTCCACTCCAGTGTTTCCTTTCCTGTGTAGCCAGGTAACTCTCCCTTTACCAGATTTCTTAAATGAAATATGGTGTTCACATATCCTTAGATGGTGTATGGATATAATGGAAGCATTTTTCTCATGGAAGCCTGTCCTGAGCCCCCCAAGTATAGACTGGGCATCCTTGTATAGCACCATATACTTTCCCTTGTGTTTTCTTTTTTTATTTATAATAATTTTAAATACTTTATTACTAAAAAATGTTAATCATTATCTGAGCTTTCAGTAAGTCATAATCTTTTTTCTGGTGGAGGATCTTACCTCTATCTTGGTGGTTGCTGAAGATTGGAGTAGCTATGGCAACTTCTTGAAATAAGACAACAATGGAGATTGCCACATCAATTGACTGTCTCTTTAATAAACAATTCTCTGTAATAGACGGTGCTGTTTGACAACGTTTTACCAACAGTAGGACTTCTTTCATGATTGAAGTCAATCCTCTCAAATCTGATTTTATCAACTAAGTTTATTTAACACTCTTTTTTAAAAACATTATTTTTAATTGGAGGATAATTGCCTTACAATATTGTGTCAGTTTCTGCCATACATCAACATGAATCAACCACAGATTTACACATGTCCTCTCTCCCCTGTATTTCTGAAGCCTTAAAGAATCTCTTGTTTATCACTGTATCTCCAGAGTCTGGAACACAGAAGTGTCAATATACATTTGTTCTCTAATTAATGGAACTTTGGAAAGTATGAAACATCTTCCAGTTTCCTGACAAGGAAGAGGAGTTAACAATATCTGCTTCTCTGAGTCCATTTACCCCAGGCCTCGTGGCCCAATGAGAGGCAGTGCTGAGGGTAAGTGGATGTTACCTTCTTATATGTGATTTTATCTTTTTATCACTTATTTCCATCAAGACCATCCTCTTTGTTATACCTAGAACTTGTCAACTACCAGGGAGAAGCATGGTTGGCAATGGGTACAGATGGTCAGGAGGAAATCAGATCAGATCAGTCGCTCAGTCATGTCCGACCCCTTGCGACCCCATGAACCGCAGCACGCCAGACCTCCCTGTCCATCAGCAGCTCCCGGAGGTCACTCAGACTCACATCCATCGAGTCAGTGATGCCATGCAGCCATCTCATCCTCTGTCGTCCCCTTCTCCTCCTGCCCCCAATCCCTCCCAGCATCAGAGTCTTCTCCAATGAGTCAACTCTTCGCATGAGGTGGCCAAAATACTGGAGTTTCAGCTTTAGCATCATTCCTTCCAAAGAAATCCCAGGGCTGATCTCCTTTAGAATGGAATGGTTGGATCTTCTTGCAGTCCAAGGGACTCTCAAGAGTCTTCTCCAACACCACAGTTCAAAAGCATCAATTCTTTGGCTCTCAGCCTTCTTCACAGTCCAACTCTCACATCCATACATGACCACAGGAAAGACCATAGCCTTGACTAGGCGAACCTTTGTTGGCAAAGTAATGTCTCTGCTTTTGAATATGCTATCTAGGTTGGTCATAACTTTCCTTCCAAGGAGTAAGCGTCTTTTAATTTCCTGGCTGCAGTCACCATCTGCAGTGATTTTGGAGCCCAGAAAAATAAAGTCTGACACTGTTTCCACTGTTTCTCCATCTATTTTCCATGTAGTGATGGGACCAGATGCCATGATCTTTGTTTTCTGAATGTTGAGCTTTAAGCCAACCTTTTCACTCTCCACTTTCACTTTCATCAAGAGGCTTTTTAGCCCCTCTTCACTTTCTGCCATAAGGGTGGTGTCATCTGCATATCTGAGGTTATTAATATTTCTCCCAGCAATCTTGATTCCAACTTGTGTTTCTTCCAGTCCAGCATTTCTCATGATGTACTCTGCATATAAGTTAAATAAACATGGTGACAATATACAGCCTTGACATACTCCTTTTCCTCTTTGGAACCAGTCTGTTGTTCCATGACCAGTTCTAACTGTTGCTTCCTGACCTGCATACAGATTTCTCAAGAGGCAGATCAGGTGGTCTGGTATTCCCATCTCTTTCAGAATTTTCCACAGTTTATTGTGATCTACACAGTCAAAGGCTTTGGCATAGTCAATAAAGCAGAAATAGATGTTTTTCTGGAACTCTCTTGCTTTTTCCATGATCCAGCGGATGTTGGCAATTTGATCTCTGGTTCCTCTGCCTTTTCGAAAACCAGCTTGATTATCAGGAAGTTCACGGTTCACATATTGCTGAAGCCAAATAGCAAGCTGCTAATAAACAGACCATTTTCTTCCTGCTTACTCCTGTTCATTAACATGGTAAAGATACATTTTAAAAAAAAATCCATTTTGTCAAGATCCTTCTCAAGCCTCTATTTTTCCTCTTCAAATATAAAATCTATGTTTGGTAGAACTGAAATTTAGGTGGTTAGACATCTAGCTTGTGATGGGCAGATGAGCTTGATAACATTATCTTTTGTCTCCAAGGGGTCAGGGCTTCTAGGTCTTCTTCTGGCTAACTCATACTTAACTTAAAAATACTTTCCTCTAAGAAGGCCTCTAGGGCAATGCAAATTTGGGCTTACTATTATGGGCTTTCCTATTTCATTGGAGTGTATTATAATTTTATCATATCAAAATTTCTTCTGTGATTTGTCTTTTTTACTCATAAGAACAAATATTTCTTGAGGGCAAAGACCTTGTACGTGTCTTTTCTGTGATTAGACTTGTTTAAATAGTGCTGTCCAAGAGAACTTTAAGCAGTAATGGAAATGCTCTATTCTGCTCAGGCCAGTGAGGCTGCCACTAGCCAGATGAGACTGTTGAACACTTGAAATGTAGCCAGTGTGACTGAGGAACTACCTTAATTGTATTTGTAATTTTAATTAATGTGTATTTACATTTAAATAGCCACAGATGAATAATGGTTAAGTATTAAACCCCATTGGAGAAGACTCTGATGCTGGGAGGGATTGAGGGCAGGAGGAGAAGGGGACAACAGAGGATGAGATGGCTGGATGGCATCACTGACTTGATGGGTGTGAGTCTGGGTGACCTCCGGGAGCTGGTGATGGACAGGGAGGCCTGGCGTGCTGCGGTTCATGGGGTCGCAAAGAGTCCGACACGACTGAGCGACTGATCTGATCTGATCTGATCTGATTAAACCCCATGGACAGAAGTTTAACTATTTCTACTAATCTTTTTAAGGAACAAACTTTTGGCTTTGTTGGTTCTCAATTTTGTTTCTTTCTTTCCTATTTCAGTAAATTCTGGTCTTTATCATTTCCTTCTACTCCATTTCCTTCCTTCCTCCTTCTTTCCTTCCTTCTTTCTTTTTCTAGCTTCTTAACCTGGAAGCTTATATCATTAATCTTATCATTTCTTCTTTCTAATGTAACCATTCAAAGATATAAAATTTCAAACCATAATGGAAAGGAATATTAAAAAAACATATATTTGTAACCGAATCACTTTGCTATACACAAGAAACTAACCCAATATCGTAAATCACCTATACTTCAATTAAAAAATGTAAATTTTTCTTAATGTATTGCTTTACTATATTCCACAAATTTAATTTATAGTATTTTTAATTAACTTTATTGAGATTTAATTTATACACATTAAAGTATACCCTCTTAAAGAGTACACTTAGATGAATTTCAGTAAATGTAGACACCACTTATTTTACTACCACCACAATTAAAATATGAACTTTTCCATTCCCAGAGTATACTTTTATGTCCCTTTGCCATCATTCCCTATCCCATTAATCTACTATCACCACAGGTTAGTTTTGCCTATTGTAGAATTTCATGTAAATGGAAACCAAAAATCATGCATTCTTTGCTCTGTTTCTTTAGTTCAACAGAATATTTCTGAGAGTTATCTATGTTGTTGTAACAGGACTTTCTTCCTTTTTTATTGCAGATTAGTATTCCATGGGATGGTTAAGTCACAATTTGCTTATTTATTTATTTGGATATTTGAATGTTGGTGTTGTTTTCAGCTTTTGGCTATTATGAATAAAGCTGCTTTGAACATGTATGCACAGGTTTTTATGTGGAGATATATTTTCATTTTTGTGGGTAGTTACTTATGTGTAGAATTGTTGGGTCAAAAGGCAATGGCACCCCACTCCAGTACTCTTGCCTGGAAAATCCCATGGACGGGGGAGCCTGGTAGGCTGCAGTCCATGGGGTCACTAAGAGTTGGACACGACTGAGCGACTTCACTTTGACTTTTCACCTTCACAAAAGAATTGATGTTTTTGAACTGTGGTGTTGGAGCAGACTCTCGAGAGTCCCTTGGACAGCAAGGAGATCCAAGCAGTCCGTGCTAAATGAAATCAGTCCTGAATTTACGTTGGAAGGACTGGTGCTGAAGCTGAAGCTTGAATACTTTGGCCACCTGATGTGAAGTCCTGACTCACTGGAAAAGACTCTGATACTGGGAAAGATTGAAGGCAGGAGGAGAAGGGGATGACAGAAGATGAGATGGTTGGATGGTATCACCGACTCAATGGACATGAGTTTGAGCAAACTCCAGGAGACAGAGAAGGACAGGGAGGCCTGGCATGCTGCAGTCCATGGAGTTGCAAGGGGTCGGACATGACTGAGCAATTGAACTGACCTGAACGCGTATATATAGACTCTAGAAAAATGGTACTGATGAACCTAGTTTCAGGGCAAGAATAGAGACACAGACATAGAGAACTGACTTATGGACACAGCAGGCAGGACAGGGTAGGATGAATTGAGAGAATAGCATTAAAACAATATTTATTAAAATATATAGCTAATGGGAAGTTATATTACAGGGAATTGTATAACACAGGGAATTCAACCTGGTGCTCTGTGACAACCTAGAGGGGTGAAATGGGATGCAGGATAGGAGGGAAGTTCAAGAGGGAGGAAACATATGCGTACCTATGGCTGAGTCTTGCTGATGTATGGCAGAAACCAACACAACATTGTAAAGCAATTATCTTCTAATTAAAAGTAAATTGAAAAAACAGTTGTATCATTTTCAATTTCTACCAGTAATATATAAGAGTTTTAGGTGCTCCATATCCTCACTGATACTTATTATTGTCAGTCTTTTAAATCTTAGCTGTTCTAGTGGGTGTGTAGTGGTATCTAACTTTGGTTTTATATTGCAGTTCCCTGACGACAAATGATGTTGAGTATGAAGAAGGCAATGGCAACCACTCCAGTACTCTTGCCTGGAAAATCCCATGGACGGAGGAGCCTGGTAGGCTGCAGTGCATGGGGGTCGCTGAGTCGGACACAACTGAGAGGCTTCACTTTCACTTACATTTTCATGTGTCGGAGAAGGAAATGGCAACCCATTCCAGTGTTCTTGCCTGGAGAATCCCAGGGACTGGGGAGCCTGGTGGGCTGCCGTCTGTGGGGTCGCACAGATTTGGACACACTGAAGTGACTTAGCAGCAGCAGCAGCAGCAGCATGTGTAATTTTTATGACATGCGTTTTAAAATATTTTCTCCATTAAAATATTAGGTTGATTATCTTCTTATATCATTTGTAAGAATTCTTTATATATTCTGGATACAAAATTTTTTGTCAGTTATTGTTTGGTCGCTAAGATATGGCTGACTCTTTGTGACCCCATGGACTGTAGCCTGCCAGATTCCTCTGTCCATGAGATTCTCCAGGCAAGAATACTGGAGTGGGTTGCCATTTCCTTCTCTAGTTCTTCACCTGTGAATATAGCCAATTACTCTGATATTTGAATGTTAAACCAATCTTTCATTTCTGAAATTGACCCCACTTTATTTAGGTGTTTATTAGGGTGTATTGATTGTCCTTTTTATACATGGTTGAAATGCTAACATTTTGTTAAGTATTTTTGCATCTATGTTCACAAGGAAAATGCATTTAGATTTATTTACTTATTTTTGTGAAAAGTTTGGCTTTGGTATTAGGTTAGTGCTGGGCTCATGAAAGGAGTTGGGAATCATTCCCTTCTTTATTTTTAGAAGGGATTTGTGCAAAATGTGTATTTTTTCCCTTTTTAACATTTCATATAATTTATTAACTATATTGGGTTATTAAAATTTCCTCCCCCCCACCCCTTATTTTTGGTGTGTGTGTGTGTGTGTGTGTGTGTACGTGATCTGTTGTGTCTGACTCTTTGCAACCCCATGGACTGTAGCCCTCCAGGATCCTCAGTCCATGGAGTTTTTGTTGGTTTTGCTAGGTTTTGGCTTTTAAGAAATTTGTCCTTTCTAATATGCTTGTTATCTTTTTAATGTCTGTTGGCTCTTTTGAATCCTCGAATTTCTTATATTGATTTTTGTTGTTGTTCAGTCACTAAATTATGTCCGACTCTTTGTGACACACATTGATAATCTTTGTTTTTTCTTTCTCTCTTTTTCCTTAGCCATTTAGTTAGTTTATCAATCGCATTGCTTTTTTAAAGAACCAACTTTTAGTTTCATTGAATTTGCTGTATTGTTCATTTAATTTTTATGTTACTGAGTCTACATATATATTTTTTATTTTGCTCTTTAATAGGAGGAGAAGAGGGTAGCAGAAGATGAGACAGTTGGATGGCATCACTGACCCAATGGACATGAGTTTGAACAAACTCTGGGATATGGTGAAGGACAGGGAAGCCTAGTATGCTGCAGTCCATGGGGTTGCAAAGAGCTGGACACAACTTAGCAACTGAACAACAATATACTTTGGACTTGGTCTACCTTCCTTTTTAGCTTTCTAAGATTTAAGCTTAGATGACTGATTTTAGAATTCTTTCACTTTTCTTAAGGAAAACCCCATAGGTTTTTCATGGGATAACTGATTGAAGGCCAAAAACTCATCACAGAGAATTCAGTCAAGAGATGAGGAGGCCTGTGTAATCTAGCATGAGTCAAGTCCATGGAGGAAATATCTTGGTTAAAGTCAAGGGCTGCCATCCATTGATATCTTTTTAAAAAGTAAATTGGTCAATCACTGTGTTTTATCTGATTTCTTAGCCATCCTTCAGAAACATGAAGCAGGAGACACTTATCCATTAGGCACAATAGGTGAGATGCCTAAACCCCATGATCTAGGGAAAATGGTTTAATTTATTTCATAAAATGATGCTGAAAACAATGGTGCTTACCGTGTTAAAAAACAATAGGATAAATCATGTATGGTACAAGCATAGGGCCCATTATGAGAAGCTATTTTCAATATCTGAGATATGAATACTTCCCAGAGCATCTATAAAACACTTCCTGAAGGGAGAACCATAGAGTCCTCAATCTGGCCTGGATCTCTTGTTTGAGAATAAATAAATTTTTATTCTTTTCTGAGCAACTGATCAGGATATTATTTCTAGAGAAAGGGAGGGAAGAGGGTGAAAGGTGGAAATTCAACTGCCTTAACAGCAGGAGTCCAGCACAGGACCACCTGAGCTTGTGTGGAAGACCTATAACCAGAGATACTGGGGTGGAACACAGCAGAAGATGGAGACTCTGCTGTGATGTATGTGCAACGTGAACATTTTTGGATGCAGTAAACCCTGGGCTGTGGGCTGTGTTTGCTCTCTGACATGAATTCACTACTAAGAATCTGGAGTGCTCAAACTTTCTCAAGAGGTGGATTGCAGAGTTTATCTGACCCAGAATGCTTTGCAAAGTCAGCCCCAAGTTCCCTCTCCCTCCCTGCCCCTAGTATGGTGGGCTCTGTAGAAACAGAGCAAGCAGCACGCTAGTTAACCATTTCAGCTTAATTACTAGCCCAAGGACTGTGCAGGCTGCCAAGTATGAAGGGTTGGACCATATGATGGCCTCCAAACTTTTCCACAAGAGCTCCTGTAGTTTGTGTGAGATCGTCTATACTCCCTCTCCACCCCAACGCCAGCCTCCTTCCCACAAAATCAGCTTGGATAACCTAGTATAGCCCCTTCCCCAGGTCAGCCATTCTAACTTGAGAGCAGAGTTCAGTTCAGTTCAGTTCAGTTCAGTCGCTCAGTCGTGTCCATCTCTTTTCGACCCCATGAATCACAGCAGGCCAGGCCTCCCTGTCCATCACCATCTCCCGGAGTTCACTCAAACTCACGTCCATCGAGTGGGTGATGCCATCCAGCCATCTCATCCTCTGTCGTCCCCTTTTCCTTCTGCCCCCAATCCCTCCCAGCATCAGTCTTTTCCAATGAGTCAACTCTTGAGAGCAGAGTAGTGAGCTGTAAACCAGACCAACCATTCCGTCAGTACCCACTCTTCTTTCCTCAGATCAAATCAGTTGCTCAGTCGTGTCCGACTCTTTGCGACCCCATGCGCCTATTTTTGGCCACGCCCCCGTGTCGCCGCCCTAAGCAAGTGTCCCCCCACCCTCGCCACGACTGGTGGTGAAAGGAAAGCCAACAACAATTGTCCAATAGCAGAGCACGTAAGTGAGGAACCTACGGAGACCGTGGAACCCTGTAGTGACGTTGGAATCCATATTAGGTACCAGAGAGTGCCAGCCACGACCTCTGCTTGTCAAGATTGTTTGCAGAGCTTGTGGAGACACAGGGCTTGCCAGGCAGGCATTCTCCGCCCAGGGGCCATTACTATTACTGCCTGGGAGTATACGAAGTGGAGATAAGATCTAAACTGTGCAGTATCCAGCACCAGAAGTCAGAGAATGCTACGCTGAGGAAGTAATTCCAGGCTTCGTGGACCGTGTGAGCCACGAGGCTGCGGCAGCCAGGAGGGCTGCGATGGCGGCCAGGAACCCCAAGAGCAGTCAGTCACCTGAGGATGAAAGTCGTGCTGCCGCCGAGGCCCCGCAGCTCAGAAACAGGCTTCTCGTTTGTTTTAATGTATTTGGAGCTATACATCCCTTCAAGGTATTGCCTTGTTCATGTTCCATGTTCCATAAATTTTATTATACTGCTGCTAAGTCACTTCAGTCGTGTCTGACTCTGTGTGACTCCATAGACGGCAGCCCACCAGGCTCCCCCGTCCCTGGGATTCTCCAGGCAAGAACACTGGAATGGGTTGCCATTTCCTTCTCCAGTGCATAAAAGTGAAAAGTGAAAGTGAAGTCGCTCAGTTGTGTCCGACTGGTAGCGACCCCATGGACTGCAGCCTACCAGGCTCCTCCGTCCGTGGGATTTTCCAGGCAAGAGTACTGGAGTGGGGTGCCAAAATTTTATTATGGTGTGTTTTAATTTGTATTTAATTTAAAATATTTCTAATTTATCTTGTGTGTATGTGTTTTGTTTTTTGATACATGGACTGTTTAGAAGCACATCTTTTAATTACAAATTTTGCACCGCTTTCCAAGTTTCTTTTAGGTATTGATTTATATTCCTTGTTGTTTATTTTTAACTTTAATTTCTGTTGTTTAAATCTGCCTGAATTTATCAAGACTTGTTTTGTGGAAGAGCGTTGAGTCTGCTTTGCTCAGTGATACCTGAAAAGAATGCGTGTTCTGGTGATGTTGGTTGTAATGTTCTCTAAGTGCCAGGTAGATTAAGTTGTTAACAAGTGTTGTTAAATTCTTCTATATCCTTCCTGATTTTCTGATTGTTCTATCACTTATTAAGAGAACAGTATTGAAATTTCCAAATACATTTGTGGACTTACGTATTTCTCCTTGAATTTCTGTCAGTTTTGCTTCATGTATTTTGAATCTCTGTTGTTGAGTCTGTATATACTGAAGGTTGTTATCTTCCTAATGATTTGACCACTTTTTCATTATGAAGTGCCACTCTTTGTCCCTGATAACTTTCCTTGAATGATATGAGTAAAGTAATTTTAGTTTTTTATGGTTAGCTTTTTTAATGTTATCTTTTCACTCTTTTGCTTTTCCTTAACCTTATTAAAAAATTAAAGTTTAATTTACAGTGTTGTGTTAGTTTCAGGTATACAGCAAAATGATTCAGTTTTGTATATATTCTTTTTCAGATTCTTTTCCATTATAGATTATGAGGTATTGAATATAGTTTCCTGTGCTATACAGTAGATCCTTATTTTTAATGTATTTATATATATAAAATATATAAATATAGTATCGGAGAAGGCAATGGCACTCCACTCCAGTACTCTTGCCTGGAAAATCCCATGGATGGAGGACCCTGGTGGGCCGCAGTCCATGGGTTCGCTAAGAGTCGGACATGACTGAGTGACTTACATTTCACTTTTCACTTTCATGCATTGGAAAAGGAAATGGCAACCCACTCTAATGTTCTTGCCTGGAGAGTCCCAGAGACGGGGGAGCCTGGTGGGCTGCCATCTATGGGGTCGCAACAGAGTCGGACACGACTGAAGCGACTTAGCAGCAGCAGCATACACATAGAATATGTATGTTAATCCTAAACTCCTAATTTATGTCCTTGCTAACACCCCCTTTCAAAACCATGTTTGTTTTGTATGTCTGTGTCTGTTTCTGTTTTTATAAATAAGTTCATTTGTATCATTTTTTTAGATTTCACCGATAAGTGATATCATGTGATATTTGCCTTTGTCTGTCTGACTTACTTCACTTAATATGATAATCTCTGGGTCCATTCATGTTGCAGATGGCATTATTTCATTCTTTTTTATGGCTAAATAATATTCCATTGTATATAGATACCACATCTTGTGTATCCTTTCTTCTGTTGATGGGCGCTGAGGTTGCTTCCATGGCTTGGCTGTTGTAAATAGTGCTGCTTTGAACATTGGGGTGCATGTATCTTTTTGAATTAGGGTTTTCTCTGGTTATATGCTCCATCCTTTTGCTTTTAACCTGTCTATGTGTTTATATTTGTGCTTCCCTGGTGACTCAGTGGTAAAGAATCTGCCTGCCAATGCAGGAGACATGGTTTAAAACTCAGGTCAAGATCATCCCCTGGAGAAGGAAATGGCAACCCACTCCAGTATTCTTGCCTGGGAAATCCCCAGGAACAGAAGAACCTGGCAGCAAAGGTCCAGGGGTCACAAAAGAGTCAGATGTGACTTAGCAACTGAACAATAGTGTTTATATTTAAACTGTTTCACGACAGCATAAGGTAGACTTTCCTTTCTACCTAACCTGACAGTATCTGGCTTTTAAGTGAAATGTTACAAATGTTTCAGATCAGATCAGATCGATCAGTCGCTCAGTCGTGTCCGACTCTTTGCGACCCCATGAACTGCAGCATGCCAGGCCTCCCTATCCATCACCAGCTCTCGGAGGTCACTCAGACTCACATTCATCGAGTCAGTGATGCCATCCAGCCATCTCATCCTCTGTCGTCCCCTTCTCCTCCTGCCCCCAATCCCTCCCAGCATCAGAGTCTTCTCCAATGAGTCAACTCTTCACATGAGGTGGCCAAAATACTGGAGTTTCAGCTTTAGCATCATTCCTTCCAAAGAAATCCCAGGGCTGATCTCCTTCAGAATGGACTGGTTGGATCTCCTTGCAGTCCAAGGCACTCTCAAGAGTCTTCTCCAACACCACAGTTCAAAAGCATCAATTCTTCGGCGCTCAGCCTTCTTCACAGTCCAGCTCTCACATCCATACATGACCACAGGAAAGACCATAGCCTTGACTAGGCGAACCTTTGTTGGCAAAGTGATGTCTCTGCTTTTGAATATGCTATCTAGGTTGATCATAACTTTCCTTCCAAGGAGTAAGCGTCTTTTAATTTCCTGGCTGCAGTCACCATCTGCAGTGATTTTGGAGCCCAGAAAAATAAAGTCTGACACTGTTTCTCCATCTATTTCCCATGTAGTGATGGGACCAGATGCCATGATCTTTGTTTTCTGAATATTGAGCTTTAAGCCAACCTTTTCACTCTCCACTTTCACTTTCATCAAGAGGCTTTTTAGTTTCTCTTCACTTTCTGCCATAAGGGTGGTGTCATCTGCATATCTGAGGTTATTGATATTTACATTCTTTATAATAAGCAATTTGATTAATTAGGTATAAATCAACTTTTTTGCTTCTTGTTTTCTATTTGTCCCATCTGTTTTTTTTTTAACCTTTTTTTCCTGCTTTCTTTACATGCATTAGTTTAATTAAGCATTTTTTAGTATTAATTAAGCATTTTTTAGTATTCTTGCTTATCTCCATACTGGCCTCTTAGCTCTCCTTTAAGTGGTTGCTCTAGGGTTTCAATTTTCATCTTTAACTTACCATCATGTATCTTCAAATAATATACCTGTTCATATGTAACATAAAAATCTTTCAACAATGTGCATTCATTTAACCTTTTATAGTTTGTAATATTGTTGTTATATAGCTAAGAGGTTAAAGCATCTGCCTGGAATGCGGAGACCCGGGTTCAATCTCTGGGCGGGAAGATCCCCTGGAGAAGGCAATGGCAACCCACTCCAGTACTCTTGCCTGGAGAATCCCATGGAGGGAGGAGTCTGGTAGGCTACAGTCCATGGGGTCGCAAAGAGTTGGACACGACTGAGCGACTTCACTTTCACTTTCACAGCTAATTTCTATATAAGTATATATATATATAAACCATACTACTTTCATATTATATTTGTTACAACACTCAGATATTTCAAAAATGGGGAAGCAAGAGAATTTTTTGTATTTACCACACACTTATTATTTCTAAGTCTCCTCTTTCCTTTGTGTAGATCCAACTTTCTATCTGATACTTTTTTTTTCAATGTGAAGAACTTCTTACAATATTTCTTTTAGTGTATATCTGCCAGTGACAGAGTCCCTCAGCTTTTGTTTCTGCAAAAGTCATTGTTTCCCTTCATCTGAGGGATATTTTTTATGGATATAATTAATGTTGACAGATTTTTTTCAACATTTTAAGCATATCATTCCCTTGTAGTCTGGTGTGCATTATTCTGACAGTCTTTAGTCATTCTTATATTTATAATGTAATGTCATATCATATCTTGTAACTTGTATTTTTTTTCTGACAACTTTTAAGATTTCCTCTTCATTAAAATTTTTAAAAAGCAATTTGATTGTAATGTGCCTTGTAAGATTTTTTTGTGCTTTCATCCTTCTTGTAGTTCATTGAAGTTCTTAGGTCTATGGGCTCAATTTTCATCAAACTTGGAAAATTTTCATCAAACTTGGAAAACCTGGTGGGTCACTGTCTACGGGGTCACACAGAGTCAGACATGACTGTGTGTGACCTAGCAGCAGCAGCAGCAGCAGACTCTTGTTATATTGCTTAATATTGTTGTAGAGATTCTTAAGGATTTGTTATTTTTTTACATTCTTTTCTAATATCTGCTTTAGTTTGGATGGTTTGTATTATATATGTCCAGGCTCACTGGTTCTTCAGCAGTGTCTAATTTGCTGTAAGTACATTCAGTGAATTTTGCAGTTTAGATACTGCTTTTTCAGTTCTTGAGGCTCCAGTCAGTTCTTTTTTAAATCTTGCTGTTTTCACTCTCATTATGTTTGTGTTCTCATTGACACCCTTGAGCATGTTTTTAGTAATTGTTTCAATGTGGTTGGTTGCTATTTTTTTTATTACTGTCATGAAATATACTTTCATTACTGTACTGTTTTTACTGATTTTTCTACATTTCCCTGATTTTTGCATGTCCAGTAATTTTTAAAAAGTAATTTCCAGGTGGCTCAATAGTGAGTCTGTCTGCAGTGCAGGAGACATGTGTTCAATCCCTGAGTCGGGAAAATTGCCTGGACAGAGAAATGGCAACCCACTCCAGAATTTTTACCTGGAAAAATCCCATGGACAGAGGATCCTGGCTAGCTATGCACTCCATGGGGGTTGCAAAAGAGTCAGACACTACAGCTAAACAACAAAGTTTTTGTAGACACTAGTCATTATGATTGTTACATTGTTGAGAGTCTGGGTTTGGTTGTATTTTTTTTTTTTTTTAATATTGGAGAAAATATTCTGGCATGCGGTTGTTACATGTGGATAAGCTTCTTCATTTTGAAGTTGTTTTAAACTTTATTTGGAAGAGTTTAAAGTAGCCTTCACTAACTCAGACATCCCTCCACTTTATGTGAGCTTTGAGAATTTTTCATTTTGGAGCTCTCTTATAATTCTTTCCTCAGCCTTACAGCATTTCACTGTATGTGGTGGTGGTGGTGGTTTAGTCACTAAGTCGTGTCTGACTCTTGCAACCCCATGGACTGTAGCTAGCCAGGCTCCTCTGCCCATGGGATTCTCCAGGCAAGAATACTGGAATGGGTTGCCATTTCCTTCTGCATTCACTGTATGTATACATGACTTACTCTTTAGCAGTGGACTAAAAGGGACTGCTCTGCATATTTCTAGAACCTTTTCTATACATCTTTTCTTTTTCTCTAGTACTCAACTTTGAAAAAATATGCTCTCCTTAGCACCTCTACCCATTACAAGAACTCGTTTTTGTGTCTCTTGAACTCACTGGAGGATGTGGGCTCTGTTGTGTTCTCCCTCTCTGTACTATTGCCTGGAAATTTCTCCAACAGAAAGCCAGCATGAACATAGACAACCCTATGTCTTATTTTACTTCTTTCTGTGAAGGATCTTTTTTGTAGTACTTGTTGTATTGAATACAGCTTCTTAAAATGTTGTTTCATATATTTTTTCCAGTTTTACAAGGGTTTATAGTAGGAGAAAAAGCTTGGTTCTGTTTATTCCATCATAACTGAAATGGAAGCACTGATCTGTGATTTATTTTTGCTTTGTTTTAAACACTGTAACAAAACAAAAAAATAAATAAACACTGTAACACCCCCAAAAGATGTCCTTTTCATTATAGGGGACTGGAATGCAAAAGTAGGAAGTCAAGAAACACCTGGAGTAACAGGCAAATTTGGCCTTGGAATACAGAATGAAGCAGGGCAAAGACTAATAGAATTTTGCCAAGAAAATGCACTGGTCATAACAAACACCCTCTTCCAACAAAGACTCTATACATGGACATCACCAGATGGTCAACACCAAAATCAGATCGATTATATTCTTTGCAGCCAAAGATGGAGAAGCTCTATACAGTCAACCAAAACAAGGCCAGGAGCTGACTGTGGCTCAGACCATGAACTCCTTATTGCCAAATTCAGACTTTATGTGAAGAAAGTAGGGAAAACCACTAGACCATTCAGGTATGACCTAAATCAAATTCCTTATGATTATACAGTGAAAGTGAGAAATAGATTTAAGGGCCTAGATATGATAGAGTGCCTGATGAACTATGGAATGAGGTTCGTGACCTTGTACAGGAGACAGGGATCAAGACCATCCCCATGGAAAAGAAATGCAAAAAAGCAGAATGGCTGTCTGGGGAGGCCTTACAAATAGCTGTGAAAAGAAGAGAAGTGAAAAGCAAAGAAGAAAAGGAAAGATATAAACATCTAAATGCAGAGTTTCAAAGAATAGCAAGAAGAGATAAGAAAGCCTTCTTCAGCGATCAATGCAAAGGAATAGAGGAAAACAGCAGAATGGGAAAGACTAGAGATCTCTTCAAGAAAATTAGAGATACCAAAGGAACATTTCATGCAAAGATGGGCTCGATAAAGGACAGAAATGATATGGACCTAACAGAAGCAGAAGATATTAAGAAGAGGTGGCAAGAATACACAGAAGAACTGTACAAAAAAAGAGCTTCACGACTCAGATAATCATGATGGTGTGATCACTGACCTAGAGCCAGACATCCTGGAATGTGAAGTCAAGTGGGCCTTAGAAAGCATCACTACAAACAAAGCTAGTGGAGGTGATGGAATTCCAGTGGAGCTATTCTAAATCCTGAAAGATGATGCTGTGAAAGTGCTGCACTCAATATGCCAGCAAATTTGGAAAACTCAGCAGTGGCCACAGGATTGGAAAAGGTCAGTTTTCATCCCAATCCCAAAGAAAGGCAATGCCAAAGAATGCTCAAACTACCGCACAATTGCACTCATCTCACACTCTAGTAAAATAATGCTCAAAATTCTCCAAGCCAGGCTTGAGCAATATGTGAACTGTGAACTTCCTGATATTCAAGCTGGTTTTAGAAAAGGCAGAGGAACCAGAGATCAAGTTGCCAACATCCGCTGGATCACAGAAAAGGCAAGAGAGTTCCAGAAAAACATCTATTTCTGCTTTATTGACTATGCCAAAGCCTTTGACTGTGTGGATCACAATCAACTGTGGACAATTCTGAAAGAGATGGGAATACCAGACCACTTGATCTGCCTCTTGAGAAATTTGTATGCAGGTCAGGAAGCAACAGTTAGAACTGGACATGGAACAAGAGACTGGTTCCAAAGAGGAAAAGGAGTACGTCAAGGCTGTATATTGTCACCCTGCTTATTTAATTTACATGCAGAGTACATCATGAGAAACGCTGGACTGTAAGAAACACAAGCTGGAATCAAGATTGCCGGGAGAAATATCAATAACATCAGATATGCAGATGACACCACCTTTATGGCAGAAAGTGAAGAGGAACTCAAAAGCCTCTTGATGAAAGTGAAAGTGGAGAGTGAAAAGGTTGGCTTAAAGCTCAACATTCAGAAAACAAAGATCATGGCATCTGGTCCCATCACTACATAGCAAATAGATGGGGAAACAGTGGAAACAGTGTCAGACTTTATTTTTCTGGGCTCCAAAATCACTGCAGATGGTGACTGCAGCCAGGAAATTAAAAGACACTTACTCCTTGGAAGGAAAGTTGTGACCAACCCAGATAACATATTCAAAAGCAGAGACATTACTTTGCCAACAAAGGTTCGTCTAGTCAAGGCTATGGTTTTTCCTGTGGTCATGTATGGATGTGAGAGTTGGACTGTGAAGAAGGCTGAGCACTGAAGAATTGATGCTTTTGAACTGTGGTGTTGGAGAAGACTCTTGAGAGTCCCTTGGACTGCAAGGAGATCCAACCAGTCCATTCTGAAGGAGATCAGCCCTGGGATTTCTTTGGAAGGAATGATGCTAAAGCTGAAACTCCAGTACTTTGGCCACCTGATGCGAAGAGTTGACTCATTGAAAAAGACTCTGATGCTGGGAGAGATTGGGGGCAGGAGGAGAAGGGAACGACAGAGGATGAGATGGTGGATGGCATCACCAACTCGATGGACGTGAGTTTGCGTGAGCTCCAGGAGTTGGTGATGGTCAGCGAGGCCTGGCATGCTGCGATTCATGGGTTCGCAAAGAGTTGGACACAACTGAGCGACTGAACTGAACTGAACTTCCAGGTACTGAGTTTGTCCCCTTCCCTTTTTTGATTTCTTTGTTATGTAAAGGCTGAGAAGGACTTTTTTTTTTTTTAATGTAGAAAGGAACCCAGAACCCAGCATATTCTCCTTAACCTTTGGTGTTCCTGAAGGTTGAGGGGGACTCCATTCTGAAGAGTTGGCCCTAAACGTCATATGACACTGATTTTAATACTAATATTAATAATCATGAAATTTTGCAGTTAAAATTTTGTCTGAAAAGTCCAGTCATGCATAAGTGCTTATTCAATTTCTGATGAGAATATATAAATAAGATATGGTGTGTACCCACTCTGCCAAATTCCCATGTTCTTGCTCTCATTTTAAGAGTGAGGATATTTAGACTTAGGAATATGAAGTAACTTGCCTTAGGTAAAAAGCCCAGAATTTTACACCAACGTATTCAGGATGTTAAGCATGATATTTTTCCATTTAGAGCATAATATACCCCTCTATAGGGCTTCCCTGGTGACTCAGTGGTAAAGAATCTGCCAGTGCAGGAGATGTGGCTTCAGTCACTGGATTAGGAAGATTCCCTGGAGAAGGAAATGGAAAACCACTCCAATATGCTTGTCTGGGAAAACCCATGGACAGAACATCCTGGTGGGCTACAATCCATGGGGTTGCGAAGAGTTGGACACAACTTAGTGACAAAGCAACAGCAAAATATCCCTCTATATCTTGATTCTCCCATACTGAAAACAAGAAACAGAGTGCCTTAGAAACTAGGGGAAAAAAGCCAAGAAAAATACTGCCTCAAATTATGAGGAGAGGATTTTGTAAAGGAAGAGTGATCAGCAGCATTGAATGTCACTGAGAGATGAAAGAAGGATGAGAAATGTAGATACACGTTTGATTCTGAAATACGATGTTCCATTAGTCACCATTAAGTCCTTAAAAAAAAAAAAAAACTATAAGTGATTTTGACCCAGAATCTGCTATAAGAAACTAGTTGGCTAACTTTTGAGAGTCACCAAGTGATAATTGAGTGTGTAGGCAGAAAGAAATAGAATTTCTGGTATTAACAACCTTTGTTCATTTGACAAGGCAGCTACTGTCTTGTATGATAGAAAGCATTTCTCTTGAAATATAAAGTTAATTTTACATACGTGGATTACAAATATGATTTTCCTGAAGTTTTTTATTGGCAGTGGATAGCCACTATGACTGGTCTTACATTCTTATGAGGCTTTTGGTGGTTTTAGTAGAAGTTCTGGCCTTACCTTTCTTCTTGATGAATTGGTCAAATTGTATCATCATATCAATGTATTCTAAGACTACTCCTGGTAGCTAGGACGTACATCTTGGAAATCTCGCCTTACTGTGCCTCTCGTTTGCTCAATTAGAATTGAAACACACTGGTATGGAAAATTGGTTTTTCCATATTTATACAGTCACTTATATACTAGCTGTGCTCTGGGATCATATTTGATTTGTTAAGATGTTAAGTGCAATTTTTTCATGCCTTTATATTATGGGGATGATGTAAATAATGCTTCCATCCCAGCTGGAACATTAAATAAATGGTTGCAAAAGAAGAATAAAAATATTTTTTGCCAATCTCAGAGAGGCTAGAGATAACCAGAAATGCATCATTTTGAAATATCAACAAGAAGAGTATAGGAGATACATAAATGTATTTATTCAGTCATTAAATAACTAATTAAACATCTATACTAGGCATTTGGTAAAGAATCTGCCTGCAATGCAGGAGACCCCATTTTGATTCTTGGGTTGGGAAGATTCCCTGGAGAAGGGATAGGCTACCCATTCCAGGATTCTTGGGCTTCCCTTGTGGCTCAGCTGGTAAAGAATCACCTACAATGTGGGAGACCTGGGTTTGATCCCTGGGTTGAGAAGATCCCCTGGAGAAGGGAAAGGCTACCCACTCCAGTATTCTGGCCTGGAGAATTCCATGGACTGTATAGCCCATGGGGTCGCAAAGAGTTGGACATGACTGAGCGACTTTCACTCACTCACACACTAGGCATTATATAGTGCAAGGTGCTGGTGATATAGCAGTTAACAAGATACTCAGACTCTCTAGACACATGTAATGGGAGAACATAGAAATGTATCTTAATTTCAGGTTGTCTAGGAAGGCTAGGGACACTAAGAATGAGATTTGGGGTCTCCTACTTAAGTAGGAGACAGTTTAGGTGACAGTTTTCTTCAATAGGCAAAGCTCATTGGGTACAGAATTTAGGTCTGGTACAAGAAGGATCCACACCTATACTCTCATTTATATACTTGCTGGGATTTTTGGTGGTATCATTCTTCCCCTAGTGTAATTGTTCCTCTTACACTCATGCTCTTTCTACCAAAATTTTTTTCTTAGAACTTGGTCATACAATAAAGTGGTTAAGAACATGAGTTTTAGAATCACACTAACTAGGGCTCCAGTTCCAGTTTGTCATTGATGACATGTTATCGTTAATTAGGGTACTTAATGTCCCTAAGTTTCAGTTTCTCATCTGTTAATTGGGGGCAATAACAATACGTATTTCATATGACTGTTGAGAAGATTAGATGAAAATCTTTTAGCATAATGTCTGGTTCATGGTATCTTTCATTGTTGGAATTGTTCTTTATTCATTTATTAAAAACTTAATGTCTCAGCTTTATGGTAAGTAGCTTACTCATGAGTTGATAGTATCTCTTCTGTCTTATCACTTTTCACACCTCATTTTTTTGTTCCTACTGTTAAAATTCCAAGGAGGCCTAGAAATAGAATATTCTCTAAAAATTGAAATGAATATATTAGAAGGGCTACCTAGATCAGACCTACCAGTCTCTGACCCACCAGCTCCTGGTTTAAGACTCACTTTCCCTGTTGTGGTTATTCTCATGGTTGAGACATCAGAAGTTGGTTGGGCAGAACAGATCTGGAGCAGTTACATCGGTGACAGGTAATAACTGCTACAAATTCCCCCATGTTCTTCACCCCAGACAGGTTTCTGTCTCATCACTGTGGAAGGTGGTAGGTTGAATATCATGAAACTATGTGCTGCTTTCTTTTTTACCACAGGCAGAGTTTCACTCTGGTTGAATGCGTTCAAAGAGAAGGTTTCAGTCTAACTGATGGACTTACACCTGGAACGTTTGAAACATTATTATGGCTGATTTATTCTGAAGAATTAGGGCTCTTCTTCCTTTAGGGACTATAGTTGTGTTTTCTTGTATAAAAGGGAGAGAAATACTGCCTTCAGAAATCAATGTTCTGTCACAGCATCACAATTAGATGTCAGTTTAACATCAAGCAGCAGAAAATGTAACAGCAGTACTGGGTGCCCCTTGGAGACTGAGGGTCAGGAGCCTGTTCTTGGGTTGAAATGGCCAGAGATGAACAAATTCTTCCTTTGAGTCCTCTTTGGTTTTATCCAGTGGCCTTCATCCAATCTCCCTTTCTAAAATGCAGGTAAATGTCAATTTTCTTGTCAATAATATTTTTTTTTTTTGCAAATTTGAAATCTAAAACAGGAAATATCTGCCAAGTTGAGTTTAATAAATTAATGATGGCGACAGAAGCTAATCAGGAATGCAGTTGGGTTGTTTCATAAAATGATTGTCACTGGCCTCTTCTGTTGCTTCTCTCTGTTTGGCATAGATTTAACACAATTATCCTTAGTTTTCTATTTTTAGGTATGAAATTGATGGTTGGTTTGAAATCTATAATTCTTTGTCATGGTAAGGAAACATCTATTATAAATTAAAAAAATTTTTAACAAAATTTATTTATTTTAATTGGAGGCTAATTACTTTACAATATTGTATTGGTTTTGCCATACATCAACATGAATCCACCATGGGTGTACATGTGTTCCCCATCCTGAACCCCCCTTCCCACCTCCCTTCCTATACCATCCCTCTGGGTCATTCCAGTGCACCAGCCCCAAGCATCCTGTGTCCTGCATCAAACCTGAACTGGTGATTCATTTCTTATATGATATTATACATGTTTCAATGCCATTCTCCCAAATCATATTATAAAATTTTAAAGAGTTCTTTTGAATCAAGTAGCATTCATTTTATCAAATTTCTTTTTTAAATAATCAATTAAGCTGCTTTTATTGTTTCTCTTATTTAATAAAAGGGCATTATTGTCAACCACACTGTTGTAAGATTTGAATGGGTCAAGGAAAGTATGTAAAGATTTTAGAAACATGTCTTCTATTAATAACAGCAGTGTCATCTATTATTGTGATTGACCTTAATCAATTACAAATATTAGTCTGTCTTTAATTCCTTGAATAAAACCCAGGAGACACTATTAACCTTAGCTCCATGACTGATGTATGTCCCACTGGGGTAGGGAGGGATCCCCAACAATTTGAAACACTTTTTTCCAACACTTGAAACAGCTTTTCCAGGGGCACAATGTATGCTCTTGTGTGTAATTATTGTCTCTCTCCCAGGAAACACTGGTCCTAAGAGATTTGCAAGTGTTTACAGCTGAGCGAATTTGGTCTCATCCCTCAATCAGATTAATTAGAGGCCCATCAGAGTGGTGTGCTCATAAAGGTCTGGAGAGAGAGGTGGATTTGTTCAGAGGCAGTTCTCCATGGTGTTCTTACACATCTTGTGTTAGTTGAAAACTGTGGTTAACTTTTGATGCTAGTGAGACAATGAAGAAAATAGGTACCGGTTACCTTGTTGTTGAGGGTGAATCTTACTATATTATTTTCTCTTGTTTTATAATGTTAGCACACATTTAGTGGCTCATAGCAACCCAAGTGCATTATCTCACACTGTCTGTAGGTTAGAAGTTCAGGGACAGTGTGGCTGGTTTCTCTGCTCAGGATCATAGTGTTTGTCAGAGCCACAGCTCTTAATCCAGGGCTTTTCCAAGCTCACTGGTTGTTGACAGAATTTGTTTCCTTGAAGTTCTAGGACTGAGGTCCCCATATCCTTGCTGGCTGTCAGCTATAGGCCACTCTCAGCAAGCATAGGTGTCCATATTTCTTGCCATGTGAGCCTCTCCATCTTCAGGCCAGTAATGGCAAGCCAAATTTTTCTTGTGTTTCAAATCTCTGACTTCCTTTTTTATATTCAGCTGGGGAAAACTTCCTTATTTTAAAAGGCTCATGTGATTAGGTCAGGCCCAAATGAAAATAATCTTTCTCTTAAGGTCATGAAACTAACACGATCTGGGAATCTACAATATTCATAGTACTGGGAATTGCTGTAAGATGTGTACATGGTGAGGAGAGGGAGGTATTCTTAGAATTCTGCCTACTATAGTTAATTTGAAAAAGTGCTCTGGAAATATCTTTTGCAGCTAAGCATGCATATACCTTTTACTTCTGTATTCCTATTTTTAGAACTCCATTTTATAGAAACAAGTACATCAGCATATAAGGATAAAAGTCTGGAGATGTTTATTGCATTGTTTGTAATAACTCCTAACTGGAAACTCATTCTTCATCAAAAGGAGGCCTACTTAAATAAACTGTGTTTTATCCATCACATTCCTAATATCTTAGACTATTATCTATTAATTTGGATGCTGGAAGAGCAAGTAGTTGAGTAAAGTGTACTTAGCAATATAATCATATTTTGAAAATAAAATTATAAAACTGTATCTGTGTGTGTGTTTCGTTTGAATATGAAGAAGGATGGACACCAGGCTGTTAATTTGATTACATTACATGTCTAGGAATGGTAAGAGATGGAGTTGATGATGGGATGAGGTTTAGTAATTATATATCTCTGCATTATTTCATTTTTTGCAAATATATATTGTTATAAATATATTATGTGTTTAATTAAAAATAGTAAATATAAAAGCTAAACAAAAGTTAATACATGCTCTTTGTAGAAAATTTGCAAAATACAGTAAAGCTTATAGAAGCATATACAATTACTCACAATCCAAATATCCAGACATATTTCTTACTAACAGTTTGCTACATTCTATGCCCTTATATCCAGAGATTCACAATATAAATACTACTTTGAAACTTGAGCTTTTCACATGTATATATCATATATGCCTTATCCTACCTTATATACATGATCATGAATATTTTCTTCTGGGATCACTATGATCTAATTCTTAAACACTTAAATCTTTAATTCCTTTGGAATTTATTTTGTTGTACAGTGCTTGATGATAATTAATCAATATATTTTTAAATTGGTTAGCTATTATCCCTATAACATTTATCAAATAGCTACCTCCAATGATTAGAAATGCCACTTTTATTGTATACTAAAGTCTTACATGTATTTCTGATAATTCATCTCTGCTTCATTGGTGACTCTGTAATCTGACTTTGCCAGCACATTTAAAAAATGTTTTATAGTTTTATGTTTTATTATATGCTTTAATATCTGGTATGGAAATCTTTCTGCTACTTTGCATTTCTAACAGTTTTTGTTTTATACTTCCTTTTATACATCTTCAGCTCCCTTGCTATTTTCTCATTTGTTTGGTTTAATTATAGTCTTATCTAATTTGTCCTCACCCCTGCACAGCCCAGTGTAGTTGGAAAAAATAATGTATAGCACATGTTGACTCAGTTCAAATTTATGATCATTCAACTTAAGTTGACCTGCCTCTTGAGAAACCTATATGCAGGTCAGGAAGCAACAGTTAGAACTGGTCATGGAACAACAGACTGGTTCCAAAGAGGAAAAGGAGTACGTCAAGGTTGCATATTGTCACCCTGCTTATTTAACTCATATGCAGAGTACATCATGAGAAATGCTGGGCTGGAAGAAGCACAAGCTGGAATCAAGTTTGCCAGGAGAAGTATCAATAACCTCGGATATGCAGATGACACCACCCTTATGGCAGAAAGTGAAGAGGAACTAAGATGAAAGTGAAAGAGGAGAGTGAAAAAGTTGGCTTAAAGCTCAGCATTCAGAAAACGAAGATCATGGCATGTGGTCCCATCACTTCATGGGAAATAGATGGGGAAACAGTGGAAACAGTGTCAGACTTTATTTTGGGGGGCTCCAAAATCACTGCAGATGGTGATTGCAGCCAGGAAATTAAAAGACGCTTACTCCTTGGAAGAAAAGTTATGATCAACTTAGATAGCATATTGAAAAGCAGAACCATACTGTCTTGATGACTGTGGCTTTGTAGTAGAGCCTGAAGTCAGGCAGGTTGATTCCTCCAGTTCCATTCTTCTTTCTCAAGATAGCTTTGGCTATTCAGAGTCTTTTGTATTTCCATACAAATTGTGAAATTATTTGTTCTAGCTCTGTGAAGAATACTGTTGGTAGCTTGATGGGGATTGCACTGAATCTATAAATTGCTTTGGGTAGTATACTCATTTTCACTATATTGGTTCTGCCAATCCATGAACGTGGTATATTTCTCCATCTATTAGTGTCCTCTTTGATTTCTTTCACCCGTGGTCAAACACTTGTAAAAGAATGAAACTAGAGCACTTTCTAACACCATACACAAAACAAACTCAAAATGGATTAAAGATCTAAATGTAAGACCAGAAACTATAAAACTCCTAGAGGAGAACATAGGCAAAACTCTCTGACATACATCATAGCAGGATCCTCTATGACCCATCTCCCAGAATATTGGAAATAAAATAAAAAATAAACAAATGGGACCTAATTAAACTTAAAAAGCTTCTGCACAACAAAGGAAACTATAAGCAAGGTGAAAAGACAGCCTTCAGAATGGGAGAAAATAATAGCAAATGAAGCAACAGGCAAACAACTAATCTCAAAAATATACAAGCAACTCCTACAGCTCAATTCCAGAAAAATAAACGACCCAATCAAAAAATGGGCCAAAGAACTAAATAGACATTTCTCCAAAGAAGACATACAGATGGCTAACAAACACATGAAAAGATGCTCAACATCACTTATTATCAGAGAAATGCAAATCAAAACCACTATGAGGTACCATTTCATGCCAGTCAGAATGGCTGCGATCCAAAAGTCTACAAGCAATAAATGCTGGAGAGGGTGTGGAGAAAAGGGAACCCTCTTACACTATTGGTGGGAATGCAAACTAGAACAGCCACTATGGAGAACAGTGTGGAGATTCCTTAAAAAACTGGGAATAGAACTGCCTTATGATCCAGCAATCCCACTGCTGGGCATACACACTGAGGAAACCAGAACTGAAAGAGACACGTGTACCCCAATGTTCATCGCAGCACTGTTTATAACAGCCAGGACATGGAAGCAACCTAGATGTCCATCAGCAGATGAATGGATAAGAAAAGTGTGGTACATATACACGATGGAGTATTACTCAGCCATTAAAAAGAATACATTTGAATCAGTTCTAATGAGTTGGATGAAACTGGAGCCTATTATACAGAGTGAAGTAAGCCAGAAAGAAAAACACCAATACAGTATACTAACGCATATATATGGAATTTAGAAAGATGATAACAATAACCCTGTATATGAGACAGCAAAATAGACACTGATGTATAGAACAGTCTTTTGGACTCTGGGAGAGGGAGAGGGTGGAACGATTTGGGAGAATGGCATTGAAATATGTATAAGATCATATATGAAACGAGTCACCAGTCCAAGTTTGATGCATGATACTGGATGTTTGGGGCTGGTGCACTGGGACGACCCAGAGGGATAGTATGGGGAGGGAGGAGGGAGGAGGGTTCAGGATGGGGAACACATGTATACCTGTGGCAGATTCATTTTGATATATGGCAAAACCAATACAATATTGTAAAGTTAAATAAAATAAAATTAAAAAAAAAAAGAAAAGCAGAGACATTACTTTGCCAACAAAGGTCCGTCTAGTCAAGGCTATGGTTTTTCCTGTGGTCATGTATGGATGTGAGAGTTGGACTGTGAAGAAGGCTGAGCGCTGAAGAATTGATAGTTTTGAACTGTGGTGTTGGAGAAGACTCTTGAGAGTCCCTTGGACTGCAAGGAGATCCAACCAGTGCATTCTAAAGGAGATCAGCCCTGGGATTTCTTTGGAAGGAATGATGCTAAAGCTGAGACTCCAGTACTTCGGCCACCTGATGCGAAGAGTTGACTCATTGGAAAAGACTCTGATGCTGGGAGGGATTGGGGACAGTAGGAGAAGGGGATGACAGAGTATGAGATGGCTGGATAGCATCATGACTCGATGGACTTGAGTCTGAGTGAACTCTGGGAGTTGGTGATGGACTGGGAGGCTTGGCGTGCTGCGATTCATGGGGTTGCAAAGAGTTGGACACGACTGAGCGACTGAGCTGAACTTAAGCATCATACTGCCTAGCAATAGTTTCTCTCAGATCAGATCAGTCACTCAGTCGTGTCAGACTCTTTGCGACCCCATGAACTGCAGCACGCCAGGCCTCCCTGTCCATCACCAGCTCTCGGAGGTCACTCAGACTCACATCCATCGAGTCAGTGATGCCATCCAGCCATCTCATCCTGTGTCGTCCTCTTCTCCTCCTGCCCCCAATCCCTCCCAGCATCAGAGTCTTCTCCAATGAGTCAACTCTTCACATGAGGTGGCCAAAATACTGGAGTTTCAGTTTAGCATCATTCCTTCCAAAGAAATCCCAGGGCTGATCTCCTTCAGAATGGACTGGTTGGATCTCCTTGCAGTCCAAGGGACTCTCAAGAGTCTTCTCCAACACCACAGTTCAAAAGCATCAATTCTTCGGCGCTCAGCCTTCTTCACAGTCCAGCTCTCACATCCATACATGACCACAGGAAAGACCATAGCCTTGACTAGGTGAACCTTTGTTGGCAAAGTAATGTCTCTGCTTTTGAATATGTTATCTGGGTTGGTCATAACTTTCCTTCCAAGGAGTAAGCGTCTTTTAATTTCATGGCTGCAGTCACCATCTGCAGTGATTTTGGAGCCCAGAAAAACAAAGTCTGACACTGTTTCCACTGTTTCTCCATCTATTTCCCATGTAGTGATGGGACCAGATGCCATGATCTTCGTTTTCTGAATGTTGAGCTTTAAGCCAACCTTTTCACTCTCCACTTTCATTTTCATCAAGAGGCTTTTTAGCCCCTCTTCACTTTCTGCCATAAGAGTCGTGTCATCTGCATATCTGAGATTATTGATATTTCTCCCGGCAATCTTGATTCCAACTTGTGTTTCTTCCAGTCCAGCATTTCTCATGATGTACTCTGCATATAGGTTAAATAAACATGGTGACAATATGCAGGCTTGACATACTCCTTTTCCTCTTTGGAACCAGTCTGTTGTTCCATGACCAGTTCTAACTGTTGCTTCCTGACCTGCATATAGGTTTCTCAAGAGGCAGATCAGGTGGTCTGGTATTCCCATCTCTTTCAGAATTTTCCACAGTTGATTGTGATCTACACAGTCAAAGGCTTTGGCATAGTCAATAAAGTAGAAATAGATGTTTTTCTGGAACTCTCTTGCTTTTTCCATGATGCAGCGGATGTTGGCAATTTGATCTCTGGTTCCTCTGCCTTTTCTAAAACCAGCTTGAACATCAGGAAGTTCATGGTTCACATATTGCTGAAGCCTGGCTTGGAGAATTTTGAGCATTACTTTATAGCGTGTGAGATGAGTGAAATTGTGCGGTAGTTTGAGCATTCTTTGGCATTGCCTTTCTTTGGGATTGGGATGAAAACTGACCTTTTCCAATCTTGTGGCCACTGCTGAGTTTTCCAAATTTGCTGGCATATTGAGTGCAGCACTTTCACAGCATCATCTTCCAGGATTTCGAATAGCTCCACTGGAATTCCATCACCTCCACTAGCTTTGTTTGTAGTGATGCTTTCTAAGGCCCACTTGACTTCACATTCCAGGATGTCTGGCTCTAGGTCAGTGATCACACCATCATGATTATCTGGGTCATGAAGATCTTTTTTGTACAGTTCTTCTGTCTATTCTTTCTCCCACTCTCCTAGATGGTTATTTTGTAGCATCTCTTCTCTCCTCCAATCTCTCCTTCTCTCCTTCTCCTCCTGCTCAGTTGCAGATCCTATTTCCTCCCTGAGTCCCTGAGTTCTAAGCACTTAAAACCTCAGGTCTCAAGTCTTTGGACCAAGATTCTGTTTTTATAGTCATTCCTTGGATGAACTTATGTAGTCCCAGGACTTTAAATGCCATTTTCATGTTAGTAATCCTCTAGGTTATAATGCCAGTCTGAATTTCAGAGTCTCGCATCTAGGTGGTACTTTACTTTAAGGTATAATTGAACTCCTAAATATTTCCGCCTCAGGTGGCTCTGCTCATAGTCTTTCCCCATCTTCAGATCAGATCAGATCAGATCAGTTGCTCAGTCGTGTCTGACTCTTTGCAACCCCATGAATCGCAGCACGCCAGGCCTCCCTGTCCATCACCAATTCCCGGAGTTCACTCAGACTCACGTCCATCGAGTCAGTGATGCCATCCAGCCATCTCATCCTCTGTCGTCCCCTTCTCCTCTTGCCCCCAATCCCTCCTAGCATCAGAGTCTTTTCCAATGAGTCGACTCTTCGCATGAGGTGGCCAAAGTACTGGAGTCTCAGCTTTAGCATCATTCCTTCCAAAGAAATCCCAGGGCTGATCTCCTTCAGAATGGACTGGTTGGATCTCCTTGCAGTCCAAGGGACGCTCAAGAGTCTTCTCCAACACCACAGTTCAAAAGCATCAATTCTTCGGTGCTCAGCCTTCTTCACAGTCCAACTCTCACATCCATACATGACCACAGGAAAAACCATAACCTTGACTAGATGGACCTTTGTTGGCAAAGTAATATCTCTGCTTTTGAATATGCTATCTAGGTTGGTCATAACTTTCCTTCCAAGGAGTAAGCGTCTTTTAATCTCATGGCTGCAGTCACTATCTGTAGTGATTTTGGAGCCCAGAAAAAGAAAGTCTGACACTGTTTCCACTGTTTCCCCATCTATTTCCCATGCAGTGATGGGACCGGATGCCATTATCTTCAGTTTCTGAATGTTGAGCTTTAACCCAACTTTTTCACTCTCCACTTTCATCTTCATCAAGAGGCTTTTGAGTTCCTCTTCACTTTCTGCCATAAGGGTGGTGTCATCTGCATATCTGAGGTTATTGATATTTCTCCCGGCAATCTTGATTCCAACTTGTGTTTCTTCCAGTCCAGCGTTTCTCATGATGTACTTCCCCATCTTAGTGCAGGACAACTCTTAATTTCTAATGACTCAAGTCAAAACTACCTTAGAAGCATCTTGACTCTCTCTTGCATAGCACACATCTGTTCTGTCAGTAAATCCTGCTGCATTTACTTTCAGAGTATATCCAGAGTCTGACCTCTTCTTCCACTTCTGCTTCCATCAGGGTTGAGGCACCATTATTCTTAACTGGGTTACTGGATTATTGCAGTAGCCTCCTGGGTGGTCTGTCTGCCTCTTCTCTTGACAACCCCTTAAGTCTGTCCTCAGCAGGCAGCCACTGTGATCCTGTTAAAACATAGATCAGATCTTGTCATCCTTTGACTGAAATCACAACATTCTGCCATTTGTATTTCATCTACCCCTTTACCTATTCTCCAGACCCCTTTTGGAATAATATGTTTTCAGAAATTATTTTTTTAAACTAGAACTGGTAAATACATGTAAATATTAATTTGTTCCGCCTAGTGAGCTGCATGCACATATTTTGATATGCAAAAGTGAATTTTATAATCAGGAGAGTAAACATTGTATCCTATCTAAGGTGGAGGCCATATCATCAGTGACATGAAAAATGACATCACATGTTTTGATGTTATGTATTTACAACTGCAGCCTTTATTACTACCACTGAAGATTTCAAACACAGTAGCTGCATAATGTTAAGATCGTACGTCTCTTTTGGTCCTTGATACTTTTCTTGGCTCTCAAGTCTACCTTATCTGGTATCAAGTAGCCATTCCTGCTTTCCTTTTTGATTTTTACCTGATATATCTTTCCCTACCTTCTTACCTTTAACCTGTCTATTATCATTCTGTGTGAAATTAATTTCTTGTAGAAAATATATAGCTGGATTGTGTTTTTCAAATCCCCACTGATCTCTTTCTTTTAATTGGTGTAAGTGCCATTTTGTTGTTTTCTGCTCATTCTCTATTTCTTGTTCCTTATCATCACTTGTCATTGGTGTGTAATTTGAACATCTTTTAAGAGTTTCATTTTGATATCTTTATGACATTTAAAAATTATATCACACTCTGTATGTCTTAGTGGTGATTCTAGGTATTTCCAAATGTCTATGTAACTTTCAGCCTACTGGTGGTGGTGGTGGTGATATTTAACGCTTCTAGTGAAGTCTAGAAACCATTCTTTATTTGAGTTCTCTTTAAACCTATTCATCTTTTAAGTATAATTATCTTAAATATTTTCTCTACATACATGGAGCACCACATCAGATGGTATTATAACTTTCATATCAAGCATAAAACATTAAAGAGCCTCATGAAGTAAAAGATAGTTTATTGTATTTTTCACTATTTTTTCTCATTCAACTGATCTTTTCTGTCAAAAGGACCCATTCTTCTACTGTTACCATTTTCTTTCTGTATGGATTTTTTAGCTGTTCTTTTTTTTTTTAAAATTTTATTTTATTTAACTTTACAATATTGTATTGGTTTTGCCATATATCAAAATGAATCTGCCACAGGTATATATGTGTTCCCCATCCTGAACCCTCCTCCCTCCTCCCTCCCCATACCATCCCTCTGGGTCGTCCCAGTGCACCAGCCCCAAATATCCAGTATCATGCATCAAACCTGGACTGGTGACTTGTTTCATATATGATATTATACATATTTCAATGCCATTCTCCCAAATCATCCCACCCTCTCCCTCTCCCAGAGTCCAAAAGACTGTTGTATATGTTAGTGTCTCTTTTGCTGTCTCGTATACAGGGTTATTGTTACCATCTTTCTAAATTCCGTATATATGCGTTAGTATACTGTATTGGTGTTTTTCTTTCTGGCTTACTTCACTCTGTATAATAGGCTCCAGTTTGATCCACCTCATTAGAACTGATTCAAATGTATTCTTTTTAATGGCTGAGTAATACTCCATTGTGTATATGTACCACAGCTTTTTTATCCATTCATCTGCTGATGGACATCTAGGTTGCTTCCATGTCCCGGCTATTATAAACAGTGCTGCGATGAACACTGGGGTACACGTATCTCTTTCAATTCGGGTTTCCTCAGTGTGTATGCCCAGCAGTGGGATTGCTGGATCATAAGGCAGTTCTATTTCCAGTTTTTTAAGGACTTTAAGGGTAAATCCGCTAGCAACAAGCGTTCTTAGTTCCCTTTAATTTAATGAGACTGTCTTTGTTTTCCCCTTCATTTCTGAAGAAAAGCTTTGTCAGATAGGGATTCAGAGTTAACAGTTCTTTAATTATGCATTTGAAAAATATTGTGTCACTTTTTTTTAAACCTCCATTGTTATAGATGAGAAACCTGGTGTTATTCAAATTGGTGTTCCTTTATAGGAACCTTTTCTTCCTTCTCCTTTACCTCCTTGTTTTCCTTTGCCTCCTCTCTGAAAAATAGATTCTGTAATGTTGGCAATCTGGGAACTGACTGTTGGGTGATCTTGGAAGCAGGTCCTTCAGTCCCAGTCAAGCTTTCAGATGACTGTATTCTTGGCTGGCAGTTTAACTACTACCCCACGAGACACTGTCAACCATAACCATTTGAGTAATTCCTGACCCACCGAAACAGAACTAATAAATGCTTGTTGTTTTAAATCACTAAGTTTTGTAGTAATCTGTTATGCAACCATAGATGACTGATACAAAATCCCACTAATAATGTCTCACCTTGTGCATGAACAATTAGTATTACATGTACAGTGTAGCACATACTTTGTTTTCATAGTTTGATGGACTTACTGGTGTACACAGAGTAGGAATCAGCATTTGTCATATGTGCCGTACATATTTGAGGGAAAAGTGCAAAATGGCTTCTTTTATTCATCACTTAAATGTTATAGGGAAGATATTTTTCTGTTTGTTACTGGTGATTTAATAAACCGTAATATAGCCTGGTAAAGGTATATCAGGATACATAATTCTAAGATACTGTTTGCAGCAAGAATGGATGTTTCCCTGCTAATAAGAGAGATTAAGTTCTTTTCCAGATCTTATTTATTTGTTTGCAGTGAATAATTGATCAGTTTTATGTCTCTTGATCTTAGTTTATATTAAAGGAAATAGTGTGTATAATAGATAACAATCACTGACTTATCTTTGCAGTGCTGTGTAAAGAAATGGATAACATATAAATATAAAACTGTTCTTTTCCACACTGGGAACTGTATATACCAAGAGTAAAGGTGTATACTTGAGTTTTTAGAATAGTAGCTGAGTTTAAAATATTTCTCAATGTCACTGTGGTAATGAGTGAAAGTAATGAGCATTTCTCTGATTTCTTATGGTTTGAACTCCTATTAAGTAGTTCCTAGATCCTAAACATTTGAGAAACACTCATTGGATGTATGGTAGACAATAAATGACAGTTATCATTTTATTTTTTTTGAGAGCTCCCTCAAATGTTTTACACTAGATAAACACTGTGATAGACACTAGGAATATAAAAATAAAAGTGACTATCACAGAGACTTGAGTCTAGAAAAGGGAGCAAGGCACATAAACTAATCATATGAATGCCAAGGCATTGGTACACTGGAGGAATTCACAGGGAACACAAAGCAGGGGACCCAGTTCAATTTAGATGGAGGCTGAGAAAGCTTTCCTAGAGGGAAAGACATTTAAGTAGAATTTTAAAAGACGAGTAATAATAGAGGTTGTTATTGATTGAAGGTTGACTTGTGAAAAAACCTGGTGCAAAGTCATTGCATTTCTGTACAAAGTTGGGCTGTATTTTCTTGGTGAAATATATATACTCTTCTTACAGTAATTTGCCTTGTTTTCTCAAACTGTATTTTTGCAGCTGTTTCTTCTATCTTCACTACACTTTACTACATCACCCGTTGAATTCACACCCATCTTTCAAATACTCATCCTGTATCCCTCTACTTAGAAGAATTTCCCATTTTCCTAGGTTGAATTGGGTATTATCTTTCCATGCTCTTCTGCATATTCTTTATATTCATTAATGGTTTTTTTGATGTGTGTTCCAGTACAGTTTTAGCTTTCAAGAAATAGTTTATGTCCTATTAGTCTGGCTCTATTATTATTCTGTTTTATTAATCCAACAAACAGTCATTCAGTTCAGTTCAGTCACTCAGTCGTGTCTGACTCTTTGCGACCCCATGAATTGCAGCACGCCAGGCCTCCCTGTCCATCACCAACTCCCGGAGTTCACTCAAACTCAGGTCCATTGAGTCAGTGATGCCATCCAGCCATCTCATCCTCTGTCATCCCCTTCTCCTCCTGCCCCCAATCCCTCCCAGCATCAGAGTCTTTTCCAATGAGTCAGCTCTTCGCATGAAGTGGCCAAAGTTTTGGAGTTTCAGCTTCAGCATCATTCCTTCCAAAAAACACCCAGGACTGATCTCCTTTTGAATGGACTGGTTGGATCTCCTTGCAGTCCAAGGGACTCTCAAGAGTCTTCTCCAACACCACAGTTCAAAAGCATCAATTCTTCGGCGCTAAGCTTTCTTCACAGTCCAACTCTCACATCCATACATGACTACTGGAAAAACCATTAAGACCTACTATATGCCAGAAATTACTGGCCATTAAGAGTAAAATGGCTGCGTCGTGCACTAAGAGCGCCCCGCCAGCTGCGTCGCGCACTAAGAGCGCGGCTGAGAGGAGCTACCCCATGACCGAGGAAGGACGGCGGTGAGGGCCAGCGTACTAAGCGCGGCTGAGAAGAGCTACCCCACGACCGAGGTCAGGAAGGGCGGCGGTGAGGAGAGACCCCTCGTCCAAGGTAAGGTGCGATGGCTGTGCTTCGCTGGCCGGGAGCAGCTGGGAGCAGCTTCGCTGGCCGAGAGCAGCCGGGAGCTGCCGGGACGAGATGCCCCACGCCCAAGGTAAGAGAAACCCAAGTAAGACAGTAGGTCTTGAAAGAGGGCATCAGAGGGCAAATACACTAAAACCGTTCTCACAGAAAACTAGTCAATCTAATCACACAAGGACCACACCCTTGTCTAACACAATGAAATTAAGCCATGCCCAAGGGGCAACCTGGGATGATGAGCGGGTCATGGTGGAGAGAGATGACAGGGTGTGGTCCGCTGGAGAAGGGAATGGCAAACTACTTCAGTATTCTTGCCTTGAGAACCCCATGAACAGTATGAAAAGACAAAATGATAGGAAGCTACTGGAGATCAGTGGAGAAATAACTCCAGAAAGAATGAAGGGATGGAGCCAAAACAAAAAGAATACCCAGCTGTGGATGTGTCTGGTGATAGAAGCAAAGTCCAATGCTGTAAAGAGCTATACTGCATAGGAACCTGGAATGTCAGGTCCATGAATCAAGGCAAATTGGAAGTGGTCAAACAAGAGATGGCAAGAGTGAATGTTGACATTCTAGGAATTAGCGAACTAAAATGGACTGGAATGGGTGAATTTAACTCAGATGACCATTATATCTACTACTGTGGGCAGGAATCCCTCAGAAGAAATGGAGTGGCCATCATGGTCAACAAAAGAGTCCGAAATGCAGTACTTGGATGCAGTCTCAAAAACGACAGAATGATCTCTGTTCGTTTCCAAGGCAAACCATTCAATGTCACAGTAATCCAAATCTATGCCCCAACCAGGAACGCCGAAGAAGCTGAAGTCGAACGGTTCTATGAAGACCTACAAGACCTTTTAGAACTAACACCCAAAAAAGATGTCCTTTTCATTATAGGAGACTGGAATGCAAAAGTAGGAAGTCAAGAAACACCTGGAGTAACAGGCAAATTTGGCCTTGGAATACGGAATGAAGCAGGGCAAAGACTAACAGAGTTTTGCCAAGAAAATGCACTAGTCATAGCAAATACCCTCTTCCAACAACACAAGAGAAGACTCTATACATGGACATCACCAGATGGTCAACACCGAAATCAGATCGATTATATTCTTTGCAGCCAAAGATGGAGAAGCTCTATACAATCAGCAAAAACAAGACCAGGAGCTGACTGTGGCTCAGACCATGAACTCCTTATTGCCAAATTCAGACTGAAATTGAAGAAAGTAGGGAAAACTACTAAACCATTCAGGTATGACCTAAATCAAATCCCTTATGATTATACAGTGGAAGTGAGAAATAGATTTAAGGGCCTAGATCTGATAGATAGAGTGCCTGAGGAACTATGGAATGAGGTTCGTGACATTGTACAGGAGACAGGGATCAAGACCATCCCCATGGAAAAGAAATGCAAAAAAGCAGAATGGCTGTCTGGGGAGGCCTTACAAATAGCTGTGAAAAGAAGAGAAGCGAAAAGCAAAGGAGAAAAGGAAAGATATAAACATCTAAATGCAGAGTTCCAAAGAATAGCAAGAAGAGATAAGAAAGCCTTCTTCAGTGATCAATGCAAAGAAATAGAGGAAAACAACAGAATGGGAAAGACTAGGGATCTCTTCAAGAAAATCAGAGATACCAAAGGAACATTTCATGCAAAGATGGGCTCAATAAAGGACAGAGATGGTGTGGACCTAACAGAAGCAGAAGATATTAAGAAGAGGTGGCAGGAATACACAGAAGAACTGTACAAAAAAGAGTTTCAAGACCCAGATAATCATGATGATGTGATCACTCACCTAGAGCCAGACATCTTGGAATGTGAAGTCAAGTGGGCCTTAGAAAGCATCACTATGAACAAAGCTAGTGGAGGTGATGGAATTCCAGTGGAGCTATTCCAAGTCCTGAAAGATGATGCTGTGAAAGTGCTGCACTCAATATGCCAGCAAATTTGGAAAACTCAGCAGTGGCCACAGGACTGGAAAAAGTCAGTTTTCATCCCAATCCCAAAGAAAGGCAATGCCAAAGAATGCTCAAACTACCGCACAATTTCACTCATCTCACACGCTAGTAAAGTAATGCTCAAAATTCTCCAAGCCAGGCTTGAGCAATATGTGAACTATGAACTTCCTGATGTTCAAGCTGGTTTTAGAAAAGGCAGAGGAACCAGAGATCAAATTGCCAACATCCGCTGGATCATGGAAAAAGCAAGAGAGTTCCAGAAAAACATCTATTTCTACTTTATTGACTATGCCAAAGCCTTTGACTGTGTAGATCACAATAAACTGTGGAAAATTCTGAAAGAGATGGAAATACCAGACCACCTGATCTGCCTCTTAAGAAATCTGTATGCAGGTCAGGAAGCAACAGTTAGAACTGGTCATGGAACAACAGACTGGTTCCAAATAGGAAAAGGAGTACGTCAAGGCTGCATATTGTCACCATGTTTATTTAACTTATATGCAGAGTACATCATGAGAAATGCTGGACTGGAAGAAACACAAGTTGGAATCAAGATTGCCGGGAGAAATATCAATAACCTCAGATATGCAGATGACACGACTCTTATGGCAGAAAGTGAAGAGGGGCTAAAAGCCTCTTGATGAAAGTGAAAGTGGAGAGTGAAAATGTTGGCTTAAAGCTCAACATTCAGAAAACGAAGATCATGGCATCTGGTCCCATCACTACATGGGAAATAGATGGGGAAACAGCAGAAACAGTGTCAGACTTTGTTTTTCTGGGCTCCAAAATCACTGCAGATGGTGACTGCAGCCATGAAATTAAAAGACGCTTACTCCTTGGAAGGAAAGTTATGACCAACCTAGATAGCATATTCAAAAGCAGAGACATTACTTTACCAACAAAGGTTCGCCTAGTCAAGGCTATGGTCTTTCCTGTGGTCATGTATGGATGTGAGAGCTGGACTGTGAAGAAGGCTGAGTGCCGAAGAATTGATGCTTTTGAACTGTGGTGTTGGAGAAGACTCTTGAGAGTCCCTTGGACTGCAAGGAGATCCAACCAGTCCATTCTGAAGGAGATCAGCCCTGGGATTTCTTTGGAAGGAATGATGCTAAAGCTGAAACTCCAGTATTTTGGCCACCTCATGCGAAGAGTTGACTCATTGGAGAAGACTCTGATGCTGGGAGGGATTGGGGGCAGGAGGAGAAGGGGACGACAGAGGATGAGATGGCTGGATGGCATCACTGACTCGATGGATGTGAGTCTGAGTGACCTCTGAGAGCTGGTGATGGATAGGGAGGCCTGGCGTGCTGCGGTTCATGGGGTCACAAAGAGTCAGACACGACTGAGCGACTTCACTTTCGCTTTTCACTTTCATGCATTGGAGAAGGAAATGGCAACCCACTCCAGTGTTCTTACCTGGAGAATCCCGGGGACAGGGGAGCCTGGTGGGCTTCTGTCTGTGGGGTCGCACAGAGTCGGACACGACTGAAGTGACTTAGCAGCAGCAGTAAGAGATACAAGAATTATGATGAAGTCTTAAAATAGCTCAAGGAAAAACCTAATCAGAACTGTGGGGCTTTTAGAAGGCTTTAGATAGGTGGTAACACTTGAGTTGGTTCCTGAAGGATAATTAAGACTTTCTTTGAGGGGGCAAAAACAGTTTCAATTGAAATAAACATTTTGTTCAAAGGTGTGCATAGCCATTTGGGTATTTGGAGAAGCAGTGCTATTTCAGTGTATCAGTGGAGATTGTGAAAGAAGAGGAACATCCATGAGAGATGGAGCTAAAAGTGATTTTCAAGGAGGGCTTAAATGTCAGCTTAAATAGCTTATGTTATCCCCAAAGCATTGAAGAGTTAAGATTTACAGGAAGGGAATTCTGTGACTAATCTTGCCATTTAGAGAGATGACATTTGCAATAGGATGGAGTAGAAGAGAAGGTATTAAAGTCAGAAAGGCTACTTAGGAGGCTATTGGCACAGGAGCAAATGTAAATAAAAAATTTTTTTTAAAAAAGCTAGAAAATTTAGTGGAGAATGGATCTAGTTTCTAATTAAAATGAAAAGTATCAAATACCTAGTAAAACAATCCAAAGAAAACAATATTAAGAAAGATGACTGTGTAATAAATAAAACATACTTTATTTCTGATTAGATGATCTCTATAGTTAGGATGAGAGCTGGACTGTGAAGAAGGCTGAGCGCCGAAGAATTGATGCTTTTGAACTGTGGTGTTGGAGAAGACTCTTGAGAGTCCCTTGGACTGCAAGGAGATCCAACCAGTCCATTCTGAAGGAGATCAGCCCTGGGATTTCTTTGGAAGGAATGATGCTAAAGCTGGAACTGCAGTACTTTGGCCACCTCATGCAAAGAGTTGACTCATTAGAGAAGACTCTGATACTGGGAGGGATTGGGGGCAGGAGGAGAAGGGGACGACAGAGGATGAGATGGCTGGATGGCATCACTGACTCGATGGATGTGAGTCTCAGTGACCTCTGGGAGTTGGTGATGGACAGGGAGGCCTGGCGTGCTGCGGTTCATGGGGTCGCAAAGAGTCAGACACGACTGAGCGACTGATCTGATCTGATCTGATCTGATAGTTAAGGTGTCAGAGTCTCTGTAAATTACTCTATAAAGTTAATGATATCACAATAAAAAATCACAGTATAACTTTTGGACTTGACAGTAAGGATGTAAATTTGGAGAAATAGAGACAGTCAAGAAATGCTTGCAAATAACAGTACAAATAAGGAGCAAAGACTTGAACTACTAGATATTAAAAACTAAAATGGAAACAAATACAGGCACTGGTATAGAGAATTAAGAGAAGACTTACATACAAACATATTTAAGAATGTATTATGTAATAGAGGTGGCAGTTCCAACCAATGGAAATTATTTAGACAACAAATTAACCATTGTAGGGAAAATACATTGTAACACTCACTTCACTCAATTTTTAGAATATTCTGGAAGAATTAAAGACACATATCAAAAATGAAGTCATGGAAGTACTAGAAGAGAAAAATACTGAATATTTACATAATGTTGTAGTGTGGAAGCCTTCTAAGCCTAACACTAAATGCAAAACTCATGAAGGAAAATATTCTAGCTGGTTTAGAGTACATATTATTTTGGGATAAAATCTAAGTGTGACTCTTTCTTTCCTTTCTCAGAAACATAACATGGTGGCTATTGCTAGAAGAATATGGAGAGAGGACTCCAGGTGAAACTTGAGTCCAGAATTAAAACCTTCTTCCACTATAGGAGAGTTGAATTCTGAAATTTTTAATGTTTTGAAAGGTTTTCCAGTGTTAGGAAACAGAAGGCATTTTTCCAGAAGCAACTAGACATACATAACTGAAGTAATTAAAGTAAATCAAAAATTTAGTAGCAAACTCAAACATATTAAGAGCATAGTATGTAATAACGGGGAAGGCAATGGCACCCCACCCCAGTACTTTTGCCTAGAAAATCCCATGGACGAAGGGCCTGGTAGGCTCCAGTCCATGGGGTCGCTAAGAGTCGGACACGACTGAGCGACTTCACTTTCACTTTTCACTTTCATGCATTGGAGAAGGAAATGGCAACCCATTCCAGTGTTCTTGCCTGGAGAATCCCAGGGGCCGGGGAGCCTGGTGAACTTCCGTCTGTGGGGTCACACAGAGTCGGACACGACTGAAGTGACTTAGCAGTAGCAGTAGCAGTATGTAATAAAGGTGGTATTGACTTTATGTGTCATGTCATGAATCATTTAGTCATGTTCACGCTACTTTTATGAAATATTAATAGTAAAGCGAGACTTTAAAATGCATAGCATATTCTCTGATAGTCCCACCATTTAGGGACAATCCAACTAAATATGAAAAACAAATTTTTATTTATGTATTTTTATTACTTTTTTTACAATATTGAATTGGTTTTGCCATACATTGACATGAATCCTCCATGGGTATACATGTGTTCCCCATCTGGAAGCCCCCTCCTACCTCCCTCCCCATCCCATCCCTCTGGGTCGTCCCAGTGCACCAGCCCCCAGCACCCTGTATCATGCATCAAACCTGGACTGGCAATTCATTTCACATATGATAATTTACAGTTTCAATGCCATTCTTCCATATCATCCCACCCTTGCCCCTCTCCCACAGAGTCCAAAAGACTGTTCTATACACTGTGTCTCTTTTGCTGTCTCACATACAAGTTTATCGTTACCATCTTTCTAAATTCCATATATATGCATTAGTATACTGTATTGGTGTTTGAAAAACAATTTTTTAAAAGTATTCATTAAAGGAAGTATGGTGTAACAGATAATCACAATGGTATGATCACTCCCCTAGAGCCAGACATCCTGGAATGCAAAGTCAAATGGGCCTTAGGAACCATCACTACGAACAAAGCTAGTGAAGGTGATGGAATTCCAGTTGAATTATTTCAAATCCTAAAAAATGATGCTGTGAAAGTGCTGCACTCAGTATATCAGCAAACTTGGAAAACTCAGCAGTGGCCACAGGACTGGAAAAAGTCAGTTTTCATTCCAGTCCCAAAGAAAAGCAATGCCAAAGAATGTTCAAACTACCCCACACTTGGACTCATCTCATATGCTATCAAAGTAATTCTCAAAATTCTTGAAGCCAGGCTTCTACAGTATGTCAACCATGAACTTACAGATGTTCAAGCTGGATTTAGAAAAGGCAGAGGAACCAGAGATCAAATTGCCAAGATCTGTTGGATCATCAAAAAAGTGAGAGAGTTCCAGAAAAACATCTGCTTTATTGTTATGCCAAAGCCTTACACTGTGTAGATCACAAAAACTGTGGAAAATTCTTCAAGAGATGGGAATACCAGACCACCTTACCTTCCTCCTGAGAAATCTTTATGAAGGTAAAGAAGTAGCAGTTAGAACCAGACATGGAACAACAGACTGGTTCCAAATTGGGAAAGGAGTGCATTAAGGCTGTATATTGCCACCCTGCTTATTTAATTTATATGTAGAGTACATCATGTGAAATGCTGGACTGGATGAAGCACAAGTTGGAATCAAGATTGCTGGGAGAAATATCAATAACCTCTGATACGGAGATGATACCACCCTTATGGCAAAAGGTGAAGAGGAACTAAAGAGCCTCTTGATGAAGTAAAAGAGGAGAGTGGAAAACCTAGCTTAAAACTCAACATTCAGAAAACTAAGATCATGGCATCTGGTCCCATCACTTCATGGCAAATAGATGGGGAAACAATGGAAAGAGTGAGAAACTTTTATTTTTTGGGGGGCTCCAAAATCACTGCAGATGGTGACTGCAGCCTTGAAATGAAAAGATCCTTGCTCCTTGGAACAAGAAGCAGAGGAACCAGAGATCAAATTGCCAACATTCGTTGGATCATCAAAAAAGCAAGAAAAGTTATGACCAACCTAGATGGCATATTAAAAAGCAGAGACATTACTTTCCCAACGAAGGTCCATCTAGTCAAAGCTTTGGTTTTTCCAGTAGTCATGTATGGATGTGAGAGTTGGACTATAAAGAAAGCTGAGCACCAGAGAATTGATGCTTTTGAACTGTGGTGTTGGAGAAGGCTTGAGAGTCCCTTGGACTGCAAGGAAATCCAACCAGTCCATTCTGAAGGAGATCACTCCTGAATATTCATTGGAAGGACTGATGCTGAAGTTGAAACCCCAGTACTTTGACTACCTGAGGCAAAGAACTGACTCATTAGAAAAGACCCTGATGCTGGGAAAGATTGAAGGCAGGAGGAGAAGGGGATGACAGAGAATTAGATGGTTGGATGGCATTACCAACTTGATGTACATGAGTTTGAGTAAACTCCGGGAGTTGGTGATGGGGTCAGGGAACCTGGCGTGCTGCAGTCCATGGGATCGCAGAGAGTCATACGTGACTGAGTGACTGAACTGAACTGGAGTAACAGAAGGAGCATGGCTTTGAAATCAGATTTTGATTTTATCACTTCCTGTGTGACTTTGGGAAAATTAATCATTGAGTCTTCACATCTGGAAAGTAGAGATAATACTCTCTACCCAGAAGATCAGTGCTTCAGTCAGTCAGTTCAGTTCAGTCGCTCAGTCGTGTCTGACTCTTTGTGACCCCATGAATTGCAACACGCCAGGCCTCTCTGTCCATCACCAACTCCCGGAGTTCACTCAAACTCAGGTCCATCGAGTCAGTTGTGCCATCCATCCATCTCATCCTCTGTCGTCCCCTTCTTATCCTGCCCCTAATCCCTCCCAGCATAGAGTCTTTTCCAATGAGTTAACTCTTCGCATGAGGTGGCCAAAGTATTGGAGTTTCAGCTTCAGCATCAGTCCTTCCAAAGAACACCCAGGACTGATCTCCTTTAGAATGGACTGGTTGGATCTCCTTGCAGCCCAAGGGACTCTCAAGAGTCTTCTCCAACACCACAGTTCAAAAGCATCAATTCTTCGGCGCTAAGCTTTCTTCACAGTCCAACTCTCACATCCATACACGGCTACTGGAAAAACCATAGCCTTGACTAGATGGACCTTTGTTGGCAAAGTAATGTCTCTGCTTTTGAATATGCTATCTAGGTTGGTCATAACTTTCCTTCCAAGGAGTAAGCGTCTCTTAATTTCATGGCTGCAGTCACCACCTGTAGTGATTTTGGAGCCCAGAAAAATAAAGTCTGACACTGTTTCCACTGTTTCCCCATCTATTTCCCATGTAGTGATGGGACCAGATGCCATGATCTTCGTTTTCTGAATGTTGAGCTTTAAGCCAACTTTTTCACTCTCCTCTTTCACTTTCATCAAGAGGCTTTTTAGTTCCTCTTCACTTTCTGCCATAAAGGTGGTGTCATCTGCATATCTGAAGTTATTGATGTTTCTCTCGGCAATCTTGATTCAAGCTTGTGCTTCTTCCAATCCAGCGTTTCTCATGATGTACTCTGCATATGAGTTAGATAAGCAGGGTGACAATATACAGCCTTGATGTACTCCTTTTCCTCTTTGGAACCAGTCTGTTGTTCCATGTCCAGTTCTAACTGTTGCTTCCTGACCTGCATATAGGTTTCTCAAGAGGCAGGTCAGGTGGTCTGGTATTCCCATCTCTTTCAGAATTGTCCACAGTTGATTGTGATCCACACAGTCAAAGGCTTTGGCATAGTCAATAAAGCAGAAATAGATGTTTTTCTGGAACTCTCTTGCTTTTTCCATGATCCAGCGGATGTTGGCAATTTGATCTCTGGTTCCTCTGCCTTTTCTAAAACCAGCTTGAACATCAGGAAATTCACAGTTCACGTATTGCTGAAGCTTGGCTTGGAGAATTTTGTTCTGTGCTTAAGATGATAGATAATGTGTCTAAAGTTTCTCTTATGGTGCCTTAAAAAGCACCTTCATTTAAAAAGCAGCTGTTATTCATCCAGTATATGTCTACCATTCATCTAAGCTAGACAGAAATCTCATTTACTCATAGAACAAATATTTCCTGAGTTCACACCCTTTGTGCTGAGGATTACAAACTCTAGAGCCTAAGTCTTTCCCTTTTAGGAGATCACAAGGCCTGGCAGTAAAAATGACAAGTGAGTAGTCAAATAGGATAGTACAGAAAAATTATAAAACATGACACTTTCCCTCAGGTTGTTCTTACTCTGTGACACAGGTCATAGCCAGGGAGTTTTGAGGAGATGGAAGTAGTGGTATTGTGAATTATAATAAGAAATGTGTATTTGGTCTCTGTCCTTCTTTCTGGCACAGAAATCCTAAAGTTCTTGAAACTGTGAAGAGAGTGACAAAGGAATCTTTTATTATGTTAATGAGGTGACTTTGGGGCTACACCTAGGAATGGGGATCAAGGTTGGTTGCCAGGAGAACACACTCTGTGATTAGAAAGTTAGAATTTTCTGCCCCATTTCCTGACCTTTTGGAGAGAAAGGGGCTGGAGTTTGAGTAGATTGCCAGTGTCCATTGCTTTGATCAGTCATGTCTATGTAATGAAGCCACCATAAAAACTCAAAAGAACAGGATTAAGAACTTCTGTATTCGTGAACACATGGAGATTCAAGGAGTGTGATGCTTGGCAAGGGGCTGGAAGTGCCTCACCCTTTGCCCTTACCTTGCCATATGCGTATCTTCAATCTGGTTATTCTTCATTTATATCCCTTTGTAACAAACCGGTGATCCAGTAAGTTTCTCTGAGTTCTGTGAACTGCTGTAGCAGATTAATCAAACTTAAGGAAGGGATTTTTGGAACTTCCAATCTGTACAACTGATCAAAAGCACAGGTGATTACCTGGACTTGCAGTTGGTATCTGAATGAAACAGCATGTAGTCTTGTAGGACTGAGCCCTTAATCTGGGAAATCTGTCTCTAGGCAGTGTCAGAATTGAGTTGAATTGTAGGATACCCAGCTGGTGTTTGAGAATTACTTGGTGGTGTGGGGGAAGCTCTTCTGCCGACCATGATGGAGTTGGTTCTAGAACCTTCAGAGATGAAGGAGGAAGTCATGTGGTGGGATATGAGCTGTCCTTTGGAGAGTGAAAAGGATTTGGATGGGCACATTGGGTGGGCAGTCACTCACATAAGAAGAAAATACGAGCACATGCTTGTGTGTGGGAATGATGACTGATAGGAATAAAAGAGTAACTTTTGTCTAAAATGTCCTGCCCACATATATAGCCATTGATACAGCATGGGTCTCACAAGCACCTTACCTCCTGTTTCTTATCCTAAAATGTAGCCTGTGAAGATTTCCCCTACGTCTCTTAATCTGGCTAATTCCTGTTTATTCTCGGCTAATCTTTCAGCAATCTGTGAATGGGGTATGTGTACTCCAGAGGATAAATGAAGACTTAGGCTCACAGATGGTTTTAAGGAACCACATTTCTAGACCCTCAACTTCCAAATACATTCTTCCTTAAAATTAACTTGTGAAAGACCACCACCTGGGTGAAAGAATATTCTGGACTCCTTTCCCAGCTCCTTTTCGCAATTGGCCTTTCCCTCTTTTAAAAAGCAAGTCTTACCTCTAACTCATCCTCAATTTTACTATGCTGCATTGCCCTGGGGATAAGAACTGGAGACCATTTGAAACATTGGTATTGGAGATGTCGCCTTTGGTCAAGGTACTATAAAGTTTTTTAGTTAGTTTGTTTCTTTGCTTTACGCATATTTCCATGAAAGGCAAAGCATGCATAGAAATAAGGTATTTTGATTTGTGGTATTATGAATTCAGATTTGCTGTAGAGTGGTGCAGTGAAACTATGACAGTTTTCACTCAGCAATTTGTCCCTCTTTCCTCCCACAGTGCCGCTGAATGCAGTAACCCTGAAGTACCCTATGGGAGTGTCGTGAGCGAACAGCAGATTTTTATAAACAGATAGGGAGAGAGGTCAACCTTATTGTATTCATTAACAAACTTAGGGTAGGTTTCAGTCCCTCCTCTCTCTTTGTCTTTCTCAGAATTATAATTCAGAAGGGAGCTGGTTATTATAGAGATGAGTATTAATATGCTTTATTTTAATTGAAAAACTCTCAGAATGTAAGTCTGATTTGATTGATTGGTTTGGCAATTAAGTCCTACTTTGTTCATTAGATTGTATGGCAGACATTTTGCATAAATAGCCTCTGCTAATTTGCAGCTTCAGGATTTGATAGAAAGTATATTTAAATATAGAGGTAAGTTGAATATTAACAAAAAGTCAAATGTTTATATGTTAATGTAATAACATGAAAAAATTGTATATTGTATATTAATTGAGGTTCTCCCGAGAAACAGAAGCAATAGGATGAAGATATTTATTTATTTACTTATTATGTGTAATTGGCTTATGAGATGCTGAAGGCTGAGAAGTCCCATCAGTTGCAGTCTGCAGGCTGGTGACCCAGGAAAGCCAGTGGTGTTATTCAGTCTAGTCTGAAGACCCGTGACCCAGGGAGCTGGTTGTGTAAATCCTGGTCCCAGAGAAGAGAAGATGAGATGGGATATCCTAGTTTAAACAGTGTGGCAGGAATAAAAGAGGTAAATCACTCCTTCCTCCATCTTTATTCTGTACAGGTCCTAAATGGATTGGATGATGTCAATCCACTTTTTCGGGGGTGGGTGGGGTGGGAGCTGGGGTTGTTACTCTATTGAGTCCATGGATTCAAGTGCTGATCTCATTCACAAACACCCTCCTAGACACAATCAGAAATGTTTAATCTGAGCACCTCATGGCAGGTTATGTTCATACACATAGTGAACCATCACAAAGTGATTGCTGTGGTAGGCTTCCCAGATCCTTATTTTAGGACCAAGATACTGATTTCCTGGCTGCTCATAATGGTGACTGCTCACGACCCTGCTCCCAGCATGGTGACTGTTCACAAGTTCTCTGGGAATTATCCTCTGTTGTAGGGAGCTGCCCTTCCCAATACTACAGCCCTCTTTGGGATCAGCCTCTATGCTGTGACTAGTTTGATGCAGGCATATAAAGGCTATACCACTTGCCTCCATTGGAACATCTCTGAAGGGCCATTCCTACTTTGAGTCTCAAACTAAAGAAGTGCCTCTCCATGAGAGAATAACAGCTACTACTTGTAAACAATTAGTAAACTGAAACTTCAGTTAAATAGAGTTGGGAGATCAGAAGAGGGAGCTCTCAAATGCTGTGATGATAGCTGAGCCCAAGAGGAAGAAGAAAGACTCCTTTGCTGGCAAGGATTCAGCCAATAAAAGTCAAGGACTTTTTTTGTTTTCTATAGCCCTTTCAATTTCTTTTTTCCCTCTATAAAAGCATTTTCCTTTCCTTGCAGTGTGAGAACTTGCACATGACTCATGTGGTTGCAGATCCTGAATTGCGGTTCTCTGATCTCCAAATAAACCCATTTTGCTGGAGAAATATCTGGCAGTCTAGTTGAGGTCAGCAAAGTAATAATCACTTGTTAAGCATTGGTAATATCCCTTTTCTAGTTTACTTCTCAGAAATTGAGAAAATGAATAACTGTATTTGCTGGGAAATAAACTCTCTAGTTAGGTGGTTTCCAATTATTTGCTTTCAACAAAATTGCAATAGGCTCAAATTAGGTTGTCACAGGATGCATACTAAATATAATTTCTGATGATAACTTATTATCTGATTTCTAAATGTAACTTGGAAGAAGTTCAAAGAATTAAGTAAATTGCTACAGTAAATTTCCACCAGTTCCCATGTTTATATGAATAAGGTTTCTCAGTTTAGATTATAAAAACTAAAACAAAGATAGTGCTAAATCTTGTCTCATTTAGCATAAAGTATTATTCATCTGAGAATAAAAAGAAACATGTTTTCTTAAAGCTCCATTCATGTTAGTAAGAAATGCTCTTCCAATTAATTTTTGTTAGAGTTTAATCCAGGAGAAATTTTTAATAATTAGTTTTATAGTTCCAAGAAGTAAAATAAAAAAGAAATGTCAATAGATATATGCATTTTATTGAAGGAAAATACGATGTTGTTGCTCAGTTGTGTCTGACTCTTTGCAATCCCATGCACTGTAGCATGCCAGGCTTGCCTATCCTTCACCATCTCCTGGAGCTTGCTCAAACTCATGTCCATTGAGTCAGTGGGCATGCCATCCAATCATCTCATCTTCTGTTCCCCACCTGTCCTCCTGCCCTTCATCTTTCTCAGCATCAGGGTCTTTTCTAACGAATCAGCTCTTTGCATCCGGTGGCCAGAGTATTGGAGCTTCAGCTGAATATGATAGGATAATAATTAAAAGTATTTTAAATATTAAAAAATTTAGATAAAATTCTGTGGGAGAAATGGAATGGAAATATGATTTCAAGGAGAAAAAGAAATGATATAAAATTTCTCAACATTGAGGTAGTGCTTATCTTGTACTTTAAACAATGATAATAGCAAGTATCAAGTTTCTACTCTTTGGACGAACATGAGAGTTTCAGTGTTATTTGAAAATGTTAGTATTTACAATATCGTGGGGATTATATGGGCTTCACCAGTGGTTCAGTGGTAAAGAATCTGCCTGCTGTGCAGGAGATTCAGGAGACACAGTGTCCATCCCTGGGTTAGAAAGATTCCCTGGAGGAGGAAATGGCAACCCTCTCCAGTATTCCTGTCAGGAAAATCCCATGGACAGAGGAGCCTGGCAAGCTACAGTCTATAGGGTTACAAAGAGTTGGGCACAACTGAGCATAAGCAGGGATTATATAATTTTTAACTATTTAAACATTAGAAAAAATTTAGATATAAACTTCTTTTAGAAGAGCCTTCTATGTTGCCTGATATAGAGCAACTCAATCGTTTGTATCCCTAAGCATCAAAATGTTCTTAAAAGTAGAAGAAAGCTGAAAACAAATAGCTGTTGGTAGAGGAATGGTTAAATGGTATATCCATATGTTGGAATACTATGGATTTACTTTAAAAAATCATGTTATCAAAGAATACTTAATATCAAGGAGCCCAGTCAGAGTGCCAGTCTTGATTCTTGTTTGATCTGCCATGGAATTTTCCTGAATGAGAGCGAGAGAAAAAAAAAAAAAAAGAGTCTATGATCCCATGTTTTGCAGAAGTCTCCCTCACAGGTATATGCTGCTGTAAGAAACCATTGAGCTGGCCTTTGGCCTTATTCCTGAGAGAGAGCCTGTAAACCCTTGAAATAAAATTTTGGCTGGATTTTATCCCTGGTTCCTGGAAGTAACTTTTAAATCCTTGGGATTTCTCAAAAAATATTTGTTATTCATGGTGGATCCGGATGAGAAGCTGGCCAAGTCAAAAAGAACCACCAGGTGAATAGAGGTTGGAACTTTGAGCCAAAGTGGTATCAGCCTAACCTCCAGGGAGGGAATGTTGGCCCTGGAGATTGAATTCAACTTCATAGACTGTAATTTGATCAATCATTGCCTATGTAATGAAATCTCAGTTAAAACTTCTAGACAATGAAGCTCAGTTTAGCTTCCCTGGTTGGCAGTGCTCTGTGGCAGTGGTCCCCAACCTTTTTGGGACTAGGCACTGGTTTAATGGCAGACAGTTTTTCCATGGTTTGGGGCAGAAGTGGTTTCAGGGTGATTCAAGTGCGTTACATTTTTTGTGTACTCTATTATTATTACATTGTGATACGTAATGAAGTAATTATACAACTCACCGTAATGCAGAATCAGATTATCAGACATTAGATTTTCATCAGAAGTGTGCAATCTAGATCCTTTGCACACACAGTTCACAGTGGAGTTCACACTTCTATGAGGATCTAAAGTGGAGGTCAGGCAGTAATGTGAGCAATAGGGAGCAGCTATAAATACAGATGAAGCTTCACTTGCTCACCTGGAACTCACCCCGTGCTGTGTGGCCTGATTCTTAGCAGGCCACAGACCAGTATTCATCCATGGCTCGGGACTTGGGGATGCCTGCTCTTCGTAGTGTCATAGATGATGTGCTGGGAAGGCAGTGCTGTAGTTAATGCCAAGGGTATATCAACTCTCCAGCACTGTATCATAATTTAGTTCACAGAGGTCTAGATTGCTTTTCCTTCTGACTAGAATTCACATTGGCCCTTTATATTGATGACATTATACTAATTGACTTAAGTGAGCAAGAAGTATTATTAATAACAACTACTCTAGACTAACTGGTAAGACATTTGCATATCAGTCTGTGGGAAATAAATCCAATAAAAGTTCATGGAAAGTCAACCTCCGTGAAAATCCTAAGGGCCCAGTGGTGTGGGGCATGTCAAAATACTCCTAAGGTATTAATAAAACATAAGTTGTTGCATCTTTCTTGTCCTAAAATCAAAAAGAGGCACAGTGCTTATGTGAGTCTCTTTGGATTTTGAAGGCAGTATATTCCTCATTTGGATGTGTTTCAATGACCCATTTACTGAGTGACTCAAAAGGCTTCTAGTTTTTAATGGAGCCCAGAATAAGAGAAGGCTCTGCAACAGATCCAGACTGCTTTGCAGGTTGCTTTACCACTTGTGCCGTTTGACCCAGTGGATTCAGTGGTGCTTGAAGTGTCAGTGGCAGATAGGTATCTAGATTGGAGCCTTTGGCAGGCTTCTAGGATCCCTGGGTCAGGAAGATCCCCTGAGAAGGAAAGGGCAACCCACTCCAGTATTCTTGCTGGGGAAATCTCAAGGGTAGAGGAGCCTGGTGGGCTGCAGTCCATGGGGTCACAAGAGTCAGACATGACTTATTGACTCAATCACCATAGGTAAATTACAGCTAGTTCCTTAGGATTTTAAAGCAGAGCTGTACTGTCCTCTATGGATAACTTATTTCCTTTTGAGGAATAGACTTTGGCCTGCCACTTGGCCTTAGTAGAGACTGAACATTTAACCTTGGGCCATCAAATTACTGAGCTGCCCACCATGAATCTGATCCACTGGGCTCCAAAGTGGGGTATGCGCAGCAGCATTGAATCATTGAGTGGAAGTGGTATATATGTCACTGGACCTGAGGAGGCCCTGAAGGCATAAGTTATATGAAGAAGTAGCCCACTTTTCCATGATATCTACTCCTAATTCACTGCCTTATCTCTCCTAGCCTACACATATAACCTCCTGGGGAGTTCCCTGTGATCAGTTGATGGAGGAAGAAAAGACTTAGGCCCAGTTTACAGATGGTTCTGTATGAAGCACAGGCAGCATTGGAATGTGGAGAGCTGTAGTACAGCTGCTTTCTGAGAATTCCCTGAAGTTCCATGGTGAAGAGCAATCCTCTGAGCTGGCAGAACTCTGAATAGTGTGTCTGGCTGTGAACTTTACTTAGAAGGAGGAATAACCAGATGTGCAATTATACACTGATTCATGGACTGTGACCAGTGATTTCGCCAGATGGTCAGGGACTTGGAATAAGCATTATTAAAAAAAAAATTGGTGATAAGGAAATTTGGGGGAAGGTATGTGGATTGACCTCTCTCAGTGGGCAAAAGACATGAAGATCTTTGTGTCCAGGCAAATGCTCATCAAAGGGTGACCTAAACAGAGTTTTTTCGTTTTTGTTTTTAAATCATCAAGTGGATTAATGGTGACTCCTTCAGAGAGGGCTTATGCCACACCCAGGTATGCTGCACCCAGAGCCCATGCCACAGCCACCGATGGCCCATACCTCCACAGGACACACTCAAACACTCACAGGGCAGGTCTGACTCAGTCTCTGTGGGGTCTCCTGGTGCACACAATTTTTGTTTGAGCCCTCCAAGTGTCTCTGATGGGTATGGGGTTTGATTCTAAATGTGATTTCACCCCTCCTATCATCTTGCTGGGGCTTCTCCTTTGTCCTTGGATGTGGAGTATCTTTTTTTGGTGGGATCCAGCATTCTCCTGTTGATGGTTGTTCAGTAAAAAGACTCTTGCTTCTGGAGAAACAAGAGTTTTTGGGTTGTTCTGGGGAAACAGACTTTTGGAGGGCACAAACAAAACGTTGTGTGTACCCAGACCCAGGAGAAAGGAGCAGTTATCCCACAAAAGACTGACTCAGAGTTGCCTGTGAGTGTTGAGGAGTCTCTGGTGGAGGTGTGGGTCGACGGTGGCTTGCAGGATTGGGGGCACTGAGTGCAGCAGTGCATGCACAGGACCTTTTGAAGGAGATTGCCACTTTCTTCATTGCCTCCACCATAGTTTGGTCTCAGGTCAAACAACAGGGAGGGAACAGAGCCCTGCCCATCGACAGAAAATTGGATTAAAGATTTACTGAGCATGATACAGCCCGTCAGAACAAGACCCAGTTTTCCCCACAGTCAGTCTCTCCCATCAGGAAGCTTCAATAAGCCTCTATGCCTTATCCCTCAGAGGGCAGATAGAATGAAAACCACAATTACAGAAAACTAATCCAACTGACCACATGGACCATAGCATTATATAACTCAATGAAACTAGGACTACCCAAGACAGATGGGTTATGGTGGAGAGTTCTGACAAAATGGGGTCCACTGGAGAAGGGAATGGCAATCCAATATCGTTTCCTTGAGAACCCCATGAGCATTGTGAAAAGGGAAAAAGATATAATACTGAAAGATGAACTCCTGAGGTCCTTAGGTGCCCAAAATTCTACTGGAGAAGAGTGGAGAAATAACTCCAGAAAGAATGAAGGGATGGAGCCAAAGCAAAAACCACACCCAGTTGTGGATGTGACTGGTGATGGAAGTAAAGTCTGATGCTGTAAAGAGCCGTATTGCATAGGAACCTGGAATGTTAGGTCCATGAATCAAGGTAAATTGGAAGTAGTCAAACAGGAGATGGCAAGAGTAAACATTGACATTTTAGGAATCAGTGAACTAAAATGAACTGGAGTGGATGAATTTAACTCAGATGGTCATTATATCTACTACTGTGGGAAAGAATCCCTTAGAAGAACTGGAGTAGTCCTCATAGTCAACAAAAGAGTCTGAATTGCAGACTCTTGGGTGCAGTCTCAGAAATGACAGAATGATCTCTGTTCATTTCCAAGGCAAAATATCATTCAATATCCAGTAATCCAAGTCTATGCCCCAACCAGTAATGCTGAAGAAGATGAAGTTAAACAGTTCTGTGAAGACATACAGGACCTTCTAGAACTAACACCCCCCAAAAGATGTCCTTTTCATTATAGGGGACTAGATTGCAAAAGAAGGAAGTCAAGAGATACTTGGAGTAACAGGCAAATTTGGCCTTGGAGTACAAAGTGATGCAGGGCAAAGGCTAAGAGAGTTTTGCTGAGAAATGCAAAGTCATAGCATTATGACTAATTTGCTATTAGTCATAGCAAACATCCTCTTCCAACAACAGAAGAGAAGACTCTACATGTGGACATCACCAGATGGTCAGTGCTGAAATCAGATTGATTATATTCTTTGCAGCCAAAGATGGAGAAGCTCTATACATTCAGCGAAAACAAGACCAGGAGCTGACTGTAGCTCAGATCATGAACTACTTACTGCCAAATTCAGACTTAAATTGAAGAAAGTGGGGAAAACCACTAGACCATTCAGGTGTGACCTAAATCAAATCCCTTATGATTATCCAATGGGAGGGACAAATAGATTCAAGGGGTTATATCTGATAGAGTGCCTGAAGAACTATGGACAGGGGTTCGTGACATTGTATAGGAGGCAGTGATAAAGACCATCCCGAAGAAAAAGAAATGCAAAAAGGCAAAATGGTTGTCTGAGGAGGCTTTGAAAATAGCTGAAAGAAGAAAAGAAGTAAAGGCAAAGGAGAATAGGAAAGATATACTCATCTGAATGCAGAGTTCCAAAGAATAGCAAGAAGAGATAAGAAAGCCTTCCCAAGTGATCAGTGCAAAGAAATTGAGGAAAACAGTAGAATGGGAAAGACTAAAGATCTCTTCAAGAAAATTAGAGATACCAAGGGAACATTTCATGCAAAGATGGGCACAATAAAGGATAGAAATGGTATGGATCTAACAAAAGAAGAAGATATTAAGAAGAGGTGGTAAGAATACACAGAAGAACTGTACAAAAAAGATCTTCATTACCCAAATAACCATGATGGTGCGATCACTCACTTAGAGCCAGACATTCTGAAATGGGAAGTCAAGTGGGCCTTAGGAAGCATCACTATGAACAAAGCTAGTGAAGGTGATGAAATTCCCGTTGAACTATTTCAAATCCTGAAAGATGATGCTGTGAAAGTGCTGCACTCAGTATGTCAGCAAATTTGGAAAACTCAGCATTGGTCACAGGACTGGAAAAGGTCAGTTTTCATTCCAATTTCAAAGAAAGACAATGCCAAAGAATGTTCAAAACTACCGCACAGTTGCACTCATCTCACAAGCTAGCCAAGGAATGCTCAAAATTCTCCAAGTCAGGCTTCAACAGTACATGAATCGTGAACTTCCAGATGTTCAAGCTGAATTTAGAAAAGGCTGAGGTTCCAGAGATCAAATTGCCAACATTTGTTGGATCATCAAAAAAGCAAGAGAGCTCCAGAGAAACATTTATTTCTGCTTTATTGACTACCCCAAAGCCTTTCACTGTGTGGATAACCACAAACTGTGGAAAATTCTTCAAGAAATGGGAATACCAGACCACCTTACCTTCCTCCTGAGAAATCTGTACACAGGTCAAGAAGCAACAGTTAGAACTGGACATGGAACAACAGACTGGTTCCAAATTGGGAAACGAGTACATCAAGGCAGTATATTGTCATCCTGCTTATTTAACTTATATGCAGAATACATCTTGTGAAATGCCAGACTGGATGAAGCACAAGGTGGAATCAAGATTTCTGGGAGAAATATCAATAACCTCAGATATGCAGATGACACCACCCTTATGGGTGAAGAACTAAAGAGCCTCTTGAAAGTGAAAGAGCAGAATGAAAAAGCTGGCTTAAAACTCAACATTCAGAAAACTAAGATCATGGCATCTGGTCCCATCACTTCATGGCAAATAGATTGGGAAACAGTGAGAGACTTTAGTTTTTTGGGCTGAAAATCACTGTATATGGTGACTGCAGCCATGAAAAGGACGCTTGCTCCTTGGAAGAAAAGCTATGATCAACCTAGACAGCATATTAAAAAGCAGAGACATTACTTTGCTGACAAATGTTTGTCTAGTCAAAGCTATGGTTTTTCCCATAGTCATGTGTGGATGTGAGAATTGGACTGTAAAGAAAGCTGAGTACCAGAGAATTGATGATTTTGAACTGTGGTGTTGGAGAAGACTCTTGAGAGTCCCTTGGACTGCAAGGAGATCCAACCAGTCAATCTTAAAGGAAATCGGTCCTGTATGTTTGTTGGAAGGACTGATTCTGAAGCTGAAACTCCAATACTTTGGCCACCTGATGCAAAGAACTGACTCATTGGAATAGACCCTGATGCTGGGAAAGATTGAAGGCAGGAAGAGAAGGGGATGATAGAGAATGAGATGGTTGGATGGCATCACCAACCCAGTGGACATGAGTTTGAGCAAGCTCTGGGAGTGGTGATGGACAGGCATGCCTGGTGTGCTGCAGTCCATCGGGTTGGAAAGAGTCAGACACGACTGACTGAACTGAAATGATAAAGGGATGTGTTTGTTAGTCTCTCAGTTGTGTCTGACTCTTTTGACCCTGTGAACTGTAGCCCTCCAGGCTCTTCTGTCCATGAAATTTACCATGCAGAAATACTGGAATGGGTTGTCATTCCTCTCTCCAGGGGATCTTCCTGACTCAGGGATTGAACCTGTGTCTTCTGCATTGCAGGCAGATTCTTTACTGTCTGAGCCACCAAGGAAGTCCCTATCAAGTGGGTAGGGTGACCCATTCTGTGGATAACTGTCAGCCTCTTTCCCTTGCCAGTCTTGTCATCTTTCAATTGACTTAGGAACAGTGTGGTCATGGTGGCAGGTTGGAGGTAATGCATAGGTCAGCAGCATAGACCTTCACTCATCAGATATGACCTGGCTATGGTCACACCTAACTACAGTGGCCAACACTGAGTCCCTATACAACACCATTCCCCAGCTATACTGGACCTCTCCCATCATGCAAAGGGTAATGTTTTATTCTTATTAGAATAGACACATACTATGGATATTGATTTGGCTTTCCTGCACACAGTGATTCTGCCTAAATTGTCATATGTGACATTACAGAATGCCTATCCATTGTCATGGTATTCCACACAGTATTACTTTTGTTCAAGAAACTCATTTCACAGAAAATTTCACAGAACATTAATTGTGACAATGGGCCCATGTTTATGATATTCAGTACTCTTTAACATGTTGCTCACTATCTTGAAGTAGCTGGCTTGAGAGAATGGTGGAATGGCCTTTTAAGAACTAGCTCGGGGAAGGCAATGGCACCCCACCCCAGTACTTTTGCCTGGAAAATCCCATGGATGGAGGATCCTGGTAGGCTCCAGTCCAAGGGGTTGCTAAGAGTCGGACACGACTGAGCGACTTCACTTTCACTTTTCATTTTCATGCATTGGGGAAGGAAATGGCAACCCACTCCAGTATTCTTGCCTGGAGAATCCCAGGGACGAGGGAGCCTGATGGGCTTCCGTCTATGGGGTCGCACAGAGTCGGACACGACTGAAGCGACTTAGCAGCAGTAGCAGGTAATAATTCCTTGGTAGGCTGGGTTAAGGTTCTACTCCAAATCTGATATATGATGCTGTTTCTTCCACAACCAGGTTTCACAGTCCAGGAATCAAGGGGTGGATATGGGAGTGGCAGTAGTAGTACCACAGAATGGTCCTTTTTTTTTTTTTTTCTGACAGTTTTGTTCCTCAGAGAGAGAGATTCAAACCATGTATGCATTGTTGCAATCCCCCATTCAGTCCATGTGTGTATTGTATTCATTTAATGGAGGAGGTGGCTACCCCAAGTGAATGCACCAGGAAACCTACTCAGTGATACCAAATACCTTCCTGAAATGTGGTTCTTCTGATGGGTTTGACATGTCCTACTTTAGTGTACCCTCAAATTGCCATAATAATTTCCAGAGGGGCCCTGCCCCATGAGACCAATCCTTAATAGCCAAGTTTTCCATTTCTTTTCTGCCTGACCATCTAGTCAGGCCATTGATAACAACTGGTGGGGTTCAGGGCAGACTGCCCAAGATGGCACCTCTTGGCATGTGGATTATTTTAAGCTGAAAACAAGCAAGGCCAATAAGACTCAGGAAGAATCTTTGAGCTTCTTTCCCCTCACTGCCTAAAAGAGTTTAAAATAGAAGGACTATCCCAGGAAGGCGCTATCACTATAAATAACTATAGAAAAGTATGAACTAGGTGTGATAGACAGGAGGAACCTAGCAAGGCCTGTTTGGTCAAAGTTCTCTCTGTGCCCCGTTGTTTCCGTCAGCTCAGCAAATATTTGTTTCAGTTCAGTTCAGTCACTCAGTTGTGTCTGACTCTTTGCGAGCCCATGAATTGCAGCACGCCAGGCCTCCCTGTCCATCACCAACTCCCGGAGTTTACCCAAACTCATGTCCATCGAGTTGGTGATGACATCCAGCCATCTCATCCTCTGTCATCCCCTTCTCCTCCTGCCCCCAATCCCTCCCAGCATCAGGGTCTTTTCCAATGGGTCAACTCTTTGTATGAGGTGGCCAAAGTATTGGAGTTTCAGCTTTAGCATCAGTCCTTCCTATGAACACCCAGGACTGATCTCCTTTGGTTGGATCTCCTTGCAGTCCAAGGGACTCTCAAGAGTCTTCTCCAACACCACAGTTCAAAAGCATCAATTCTTCGGCGCTCAGCTTTCTTCACAGTCCAAATCTCACATCCATACATGACCACTGGAAAAACCATAGCCTTGACTAGACTGACTTTTGTTGCCAAAGTAATGTCTCTGCTTTTGAATATGCTATCTAAGTTGGTCATAACTTTCCTTCCAAGGAGTAAGCATCTTTTAATTTCATGGCTGCAATCACCATCTGCAATGATTTTGGAGCCCAGAAAAATAAAGTCTGACACTGTTTCCACTGTTTCCCCATCTATTTCCCATGAAGTGATGGGACCAGATGCCATGATCTTTGTTTTCTGAATGTTGAGCTTTAAGCCAACTTTTTCACTCTCCTCTTTCACTTTCATCAAGAGGCTTTTTAGTTCTTCTTCACTTTCTGCCATAAGGGCGGTGTCATCTGCATATCTGAGGTTATTGATGTTTTTCCTGGCAATTTTGATTCCAGCTTGTGTTCCTTCCAGCCCAGCATTTCTCATGATGTACTCTGCATATAAGTTAAATAAGCAGGGTGACAATATACAGCCTTGACGTACTCCTTTTCCTATTTGGAACCAGTCTGTTGTTTCATGTCCAGTTCTAACTGTTGCTTCCTGACCTGCATATAGGTTTCTCAAGAGGCAGGTCAGGTGGTCTGGTATTCTCATCTCTTTCAGAGAGATGTTTTTCCAAACATTAACTCTGTTAATCTTCCTATGAATTACCTTATTTCCCTTTGAAGTCCCAGACCCCTGCCTCCTTCAACTTAGTCCATAGTATATATACCTCATCTTGCCTTACTGTCTTTTGAATTCCTCATGCTCTTTGGGGGTATGTATATATATAATAAATTTGATTTTCTCCTGTTAACCTGCCTTATGTCATTTTAATTGCCAACCAAAAGAACGAAGAGGAAAAAGGGGAAATTCTTTCCCCCACAGTTGGTGGAGTCAGGGGAGTACTTCACTAGCTGGCAGAATCTGGCTGAGAAACTGCTTCCTCCTGAAAACTGGCACGGAGAAAGAGATCTTGGGGCATCTGGCAAGTGCTGGCAGAAGGTAAAATCTCTTACCATGTCAGTCTCCCAGATTTTCAGTGTGCAAGGTCTGATGGAATGAAAGTGGTGAGGATCTTCTTTCTCTCTAAATTTAGATTAGCAGTTGAAAATATTTGTAGAGCTGGTTCCTTGGATTCAGCAACTCTTTGGCAATTTGGTAACACACTCTTTGTTGGTTGATGTTTTCCTCTAAGAGATAGTCACATTCTTCCTTTATCTCTGTCTATTGTGTCATTTGTCATAAGAAGGAAATTACGTAGGGTAGGAAGCAGGCATAGGTTCTACAAGCCTATTGTCTGGACTGGCCCTGAAGTCTGGTGAGTTTGTTGATCTCACCAGACTGGCATCTATTGAGACAAACTTTGCTGTAGATTTATATATACGTGAAGTAAAAGCTATGCTAAGGGATATCTTGGAAGCCAGAGCTACACACTGGTGGTCACAAATCGAGCATTTGCCAGCCATTAGGGTATTCACTTGAGTATTAATTGGAAAAGACCCTGTTGCTAGAAGAGATTGAAGGCAAAGGAGAAGATGGCAGAGGATGAGTTGGTTAGATAGCATCACTGACTCAGTGGACGTGAGTTTGAGCAAACTCTGGGAAATAGTGAAGGATGGGAAAGCCTGGTGTGCTGCAGTCCATGGGGACACAAGAGTCAGACTTGATTTAGTGACTGAACAGCAACAACAACAAAGAAGACACTGCCTCAAGAAGGCACCCATAAAAGATAAGTTGATCGAGGTATGGGTTAGATGGTTTACCCACCAAGTTTGAGAAAATGACCATGTCGTGAGATACTCTGTAAAACACCACACACTCCCCCTACCCTGCTACTCATTCCTCTTAAGTATTAGTGTAGCTCCAAAAATCCCAATGTTTAGCTAGATCTGTTAATGTGCATAGAAGAAAAAAACAAAAAACAGATGAGGTTTTTCTTTCTGTCTTGCTGTATGTCCCAAAGAGCTGGGTATGAGAAAACCAAGAGAAAACCCTCTCTGGTCTTTTCCATCTGGTAGGTGAATTTACTGAGGTGCATTGGGTGGCCAGTTGAGTAGCTTGGGGTTTTGGGACATGAAATAACAAGCAGCAATCTTTGCCAGCTATCCCATTCCTCAGGGCAGTGTGTCATAGGGGACCTAGTCCATAAAGGCCTCCGTCGTGTCAGCCTTTGTTGCTTGTTAGTGTTGTAATTGTCCATTCCGGTAGAATCTTCCTGGTGCCATAAATTAGTGGGTTTGTGACTAGAGGTGCCCCACATTTTTGTGGGAGACCAGAGACACCATTTTCATTACACCATACTTAATGCCTGTACAACAAAAGTTTTTACTCCCTTAGACTGTTTTGGGGAGTGAACCTTTGGATCATGGCGACTACAGCATCTGTGTTCCCACCAGGGATAGCTCCTGTCTCCATGGTAAAATTTACTCTAAGACTGGTAGGTACTTCTCGGACTTTCCATAAGTAGGCTTATTGGATTGAGTCACTATTGGGCTAAGTACAGTGATGAAGATCTTGCTTGTCGATGGCCAGATTACAGATCTTTTGAATTGGAAAATCTTCCATATGTGAAAAAATTTTTAGAGAGCTGTCAGTCCTCATAGCTGCCTTATTGGTATTTATGTCCTCACAGTTGCCTTATTGGTATTTATGGGAAGATCAGATTGAAAACCCAAAGAAGTAGAATGGCTAGCCTCAGGGAATCCCTTAATAAAATGAAACAACAAAAGTCAATAAAAATTAAAAGCCAAATATCATATAAATTCCCCCTTTCCTCCCTCCTGAACTCCCCTATATCCCTACCTTCCTAATCCTGACCCTCAGGAAGATCTGGATCTCTAGTTTCCTGTATCTTACTTCAAAACTTCAGGCATTTCCCTTACATCCTAAAACTCTGGCTTCTCCAGAAAACATCCAGCTACCTCTTTTAGCTTCCTTTTTTTTTTTTTTAAGAAAACTTTAGAGAGGGCACTCAGGTGTGACCTCCAAGATAAGGGTATACAGGTCACTTGTGTAAATGCTAATAGCCAGGAAGTCACTTTTGTAGATACAACCAGGAAGGCAGAAGACTCATTTTATGTCCCTTATGACTCTTCCTACTTCCTAGGGTTCTATAAAGCAGGCTCTGCCAACTCCAGAAATTCATGTACAGTGTCCCTTCCTGATGTATCCAAGAGCCCTGCCACAGAGAATTCACGTCCCTTGAACAGAAACTGATCTTTTAGATTGTAAAATGATCTTATCTCTACTGTCAGAAGATCCTACAAAATTCAGAGAGATTCAGAAGGGTTAGTGGCTATTCTTAAACTCACTCACAGAGACTTTGACTCAATCTCAGTTGGCGGGGGGACCCACAGCCTAAAACTTTAAAATTATATTTTATTCAGGAACCTTGAGGACTATAGCCTGGGATGGTGGCCTCTCAGATAGCTCTGAGGTACTGTTGCGTAGAGGTAGTGGAGGCGCCAGGATGTGTAGAAGTTTTTGTTGGGGGAAAAAGGATTATTGCTGATTACAAATAACAGACATCTCAAGTCGATGATTTTAGTGCTTTTCTGTGTATGGGAAGATGCAGGAATTTGGGCTTACTGAACTTATTCCTTTGATATGCACCTTGGCTATCTAGGACCAGTATCCTGTTTTTTTTCCCATCCTGAATCCTCTCTGGTGCACCATGGCGAGGGCTGTTTCGTGGCTCATGGCTTCATGGTTGTAACATTGTTTGTTTACTGAAATGACAGGTGACATTCTTTGTCTACACTACCTTCTTTTAGTCATAAATTCAACGAATGTTTGGGAGGTAGTTCAAGACTAATTTTGTCCCACAGTGCCAGGAAAGCTCATTTCTAGATCAGTGGAAGATTCTCTTGATAGGTGACTCAGTGTGTTAATTTTTGAATTAGACCCTGTGGATAATCTAAAATTCTCTGAATTGCCTCTTTTACTGACTAGTGTCTTGTAATCCAGGAAATGTTTTCCTTTGTTGCATTATCCCACATCTAGAGTTGTACTATTACAATTATTCTATGTAGAGTTATATATATGATCAACTGCCTCAAAATAGTTAGCCATAATTAATTTTTCAGAGGCTTGATTATTCGTTGGTAATGCAAGAGACAATAATCTTATGACACAGGATATAATTAATACAGCTGCTGCTGCTACTGCTGCTAAATCTCTTCAGTCGTGTCCGACTCTGTGCGACCCCATAGACAGCAGCCCACCAGGCTCCCCCGTCCCTGAGATTCTCCAGGCAAGAACACTGGAGTGGGCTGCCATTTCCTTCTCCAAGTAATATAGCTAGTAGTAACATGAATAAAGTTCAAAAGTGGAAATTTAAGCCATGAGCCTCCAGAATCAAACCAGCTCCCTAAGAGATCACCAAGACTAGGAAGTGGATCTCTTAAGGCAGGAATCTGATTTTTCATGTAAGTCATTAAATGCCTTATATTGGAGGATTTGTGTGGTGTGAAAGAGAGTATTCAATTTCAATTTCGTATGTCTCCTACATATGAACTATCAAGTTGTGTATTTGGAAAGATGTGAACGTGTGTTCCCATGTCCAGTCATGTGAACTAGTTCATGTGTCTGGTGTACACTGTCTTGTGTGTGCATCCTCTACCAGTGCTTGTGCTTTTTGGTACTTTACTGTGTAGAGTACAGTAGTACAGTATCTTTATGTCAAGCCCAGGATGTCTGAAAATAAGCATAAAAGCAGTGGTGATGTAGCTGGTACTGCTAAGAAGCACCAGGTGATAATGATGGAAATAATTGAAAAAAAAAAAAAGTGAAAACAATTGAGAGTAGACTAAAGTGAAAAGATGTACTGTACTACTGTATTTTTCAAGGTACTGTAACATTAAAAATGTTCTATTCTTTATTTTTTATGTGAAAAATACTATAGACTATAGTACTATTTAGCTGATTGTGTTAGTTGTATACTTAGGCTAACCTTGTTGGACTTAATGAACAAATTGGACTTAGGAGTGCGCTCTCAGAATGGAACTCATTCATATGTTAGGGGACTTACTGTATAGTACAGGTGCCTCCTTGAGATGCTGTAAGAATATTGAGGGCAAAGTGATTTTGTAGTACAGTTTTCCTCCTCATCGTAGAGATCACAGAATTCACTTGGCTAATAGTCTGGTTACTACCATTTAAGGCCTTTTGGGTGAATTCTGTTAAGGCTTTGTTGTGGGCAGTTACATCTTCCAGGCCTATTGAATGCACAAAAATATCTCCTAAATGATCACACCAGTCAAATACAGATCTTGTTATCTATTGAGTTCATATTAATGGGACATTTTTTGAGGTCATGTCTGAATTTGCATGCAGGTGGCCTTGAGCCCAAAGGAATCCTAAAATATATCTTTCTATCCACCCTGGCAGAAGCCAGGGCCATACATTGGTGCCACAAAGCCATTAAGTTCCAGTGGGTGCAACTTGGGTATATTTCTGATTGCCTGACCCAATCTGTTCCATGCCAATTGCTATCTTTAAGGGAAATGATGTATTGGAATTTTTCATAAGGCACTCAGCATAATTTTCTAGTCTTATTAGGCTATCTTTAAAATGATTTAATTGTTCCCAACATAGAGAGGCCTTTAAACTTAAATGACCATAGTCTGGTGTTAACTATATAAATCTATCCCATAATTGAGGGAGGTCGCCTCCTAATAAAGGGCTTCCTAGGTAGGTCAGAGGTAAAGAATTTGCCTGCCAATGCAGGAGATCCAGGAGACGTGGATACAATCCCTGGGTTGGGAAGATCCATTGGAAGACGAAATGGCAACCCATTCCAGTATTCTTGCCTGAAAAAAATCCCATGGACAGAGGAAACGGGTGGGCTATAGTCCATGGGGTTGCAATGAGTCAGACTCGACTGAATCACTATTACAACCCTCCTAATAATTGGAAAGTTATGTTTTCTGTTTGCCTGTTCTCATTCAGCCTGAGTAACTTTAAAGGAAAACTCATATTTATGACCAGAATCAGAATAAATGTGTTTGATTGGCCAAGTGAGGGGGTTCCCATCTAGTATGAGCAGTAGTGGTCTGGATAGTGCTTTAATTTCTTTCTTTTAAAGTAATTTTTCTAAGGGCTGTCCAATCAGAGCCTTGGGGAGAAGAAACCCACAAATGTAAACCAGAGATAATGGATGTAAGTAACTGACCACAAAGCCAACAATTGGATTGATTTCTGAAATCGTGCTCATGAACAGAAAAACATTTGAGTCGTGTGCAAGAGTCCAAGAATCAAGAAAATGGTATAATCATACAGGTAGGATTCGGCATCTTGGGCTAGCTGTCTGCTTCTGATGTCGTCTTCTCATCCTGGTGTTTCACTCACCCTAGGTGTGGGTGTTTCTTTTCTGTTACAGCATTGTTTTTAGGTAAGTTTGAGGCCAGCTGTTTTCTCTACAGACCAATCTGGTGCAGCGGCCCTTTTTATGTGGGAAATATGAATCCAGGAATCAGTTCCCTTCAGTTTTGCTTTGTGTGAGCTAGTTAAAAGAACTAAGCTCCCTTCCATTTAGGTTAGAGAGAGTCCTTCAAAAAATGCCTTTTTTGGTATACATAGTTTCTTAGTTATAGATCATGGACATCTGATCTTCATTTAAAGATAATTTACTATGACAAGCTTCAGACACAAGTTTAGAATGTCCCGTTAATAATTCAATTAAACACTTTCAATAATGTAACATATCCCCCTTTAATAAGATAGTTTCATATAATTCTTCTTTCAGTCTCATTGGTCTTCCTGTGATAATCTAGAGGGGAGACAAATGATGTTTGCCAAGAGAGGTAGAAATAAGCATCTGTCATTTTAACTAATGAAGTTTTAAAAAAATTTTTTGTTTATTTTTGATTGACTGGGTGTTCATTACTTGTTCTTTCTACTAAACCAGAAGCCTGGGGGTGATAAGCATAATAGAAATGCTATATAATTGACCAGATCTTACAAATGTTTTAAACAGTATGTCCAGTGAAATGAATTTCTTTATCACTGTGTAGTTCTGAGGGAATTCCCCAAATGGGAATAAATTTCTAAATCAGTTTACCCGTTGATTGCCTTGTGGCCCTTATGCATGGGAATGCCTCAACCCAGTGTGAAAACATACAAATCATAACAGGAACGTATCGATAACCTTGAAAGGGAGACGTTTGTATGAAATCAACTACCAAATTTCAAAGGGACCTGCAGATATTGGAAAATCTCCTTGAAGACTGTATAATGGCTTCTTCGGGTTATATTTTGGACAAGTGGTACATTTTACTAGACCTCCTGAGCTACTATAAGAGAAAGCTTCGAGAAATATTGTTTATTCCATAATACCATCTTATCTGGGTTCCAGTGAGTTTCTAATGAATGATTGTAAAATTGTATATTAAGCTCCAAGTATTTGAGAAATGCTGACTGCTTACTGAAAATAAGATTTGATCTAATTGGTTATGTCTGGGAGTAATGACAGAGAAGGCAATGGCAACCCACTCCAGTACTCTTGCCTTGAAAATCCCATGGACTGAGGAGCCTGGTAGGCTGCAGTCCATGGTGTCGTGAAGAGTTGGACACGACTGAGTGACTTCACTTTCACTTTTCACTTTTATGCATTGGAGAAGGAAATGGCAACCCACTCCAGTGTTCTTGCCTGGAGAATCCCAGGGACAGAGGAGCCTGGTGGGCTGCCGTCTCTGGGGTCGCACAGAGTCAGACACGACTGAAGCGACTTAGCAGCAGCAGCAGCAGCAGCAGAAGGATAGGCGGGGCTTCCCAGGTGGAGCTAGTGGTAAAGAACCTGCTTGCCAGTGCAAGAGGCAAAAGAGATACGGCTGCAATCCAGTGGGTCACAAAGGGTTGGACACAAGTGAGGTGTCTTAACAGCAGCAACAGTAGCAGCAGGATAGGCTTCCTATATGGGCCTGTCCACAGCTCTTTGTTGAAGCTGAGTCTTCCTCCCTTCTGTGCTCAAGTGTTTTTTTCTTTTTCTGGCACCATTCTCTGACTTCTTTCACAGTATGTCAGTAAGTTTACTGGGAGGCTGAAAGGAAAGGCAATGGTTATTTTGTGGTGGTTGTTATTTTGTAAAGCTGCTGTCTTGGCACCATGATCGGCAAAAGTTTCTTTTCGCTTCTGCAGTCTCAGCCTTTTGGTGACCTGATACCTTAATGATAGCAAGTGTACTCATAGCAGAATTGCATATAGTAATTCTACTACTTGTTTTATGCTTTTGATAGGCTGTCCTGAAGATGTTAAAATCCTCTTTGTTTCCAAAGGATATCAAAATCATGTGCCACCCCAAAGGCATAGCATGTATACGTTAGCAGATTTTCCTTTTGACTGCTGGTAGGCTCTTGTTAGTGCTGTATATTTAGTCTGTTGGGCAGAAGAGATATTAGGCAAGGAAACGTTTTCAAGGATAGTCACTGGAGTAACAGTGGCAGAGTTAACCTGGTGCTTTCCATTAGATTCTTGCAGATTTGAACCATCAGGGGATAATACAAAATCAGAATTATCCATAGGGATTTCTTGAAGATAAATTTGAGGAGATAAAAAATTCAAGGAGAGAGTGATTCATGACTCTCTCTTCTGTGGTCTGATCCAGCACATCTGTTGCTGAGTCAGACCACAGATAATGGGGGTGGCCCTTAGTTATCGAATCTGGCTGTTGGTTGTGATGTGACTCAGACAATAAAGAATCTGCCTGCAAGTCAGGAGACCAGGGTTCAATCCCTAGATTGGGAAGATCCCCTGGAGGAGGGAATGGCTACCCACTCAGTATTCTTGCCTGGAGATTTCCATGGACAGAGGAGCCTGGCGGGCTATAGTCCAAGGGGTCTCAAAAAGTCAGACATGACTGAGCAACTAATACAACCATTGTGTTGCTGGGTTAATACTCTTGTGTAGGGAAACCTTTGTTTTCATGTACAAAGAGGAAAAAGAGTAAATCATAATTTGGATGTCCCAAGGCCAGGGCTTTTGCCACAATTTTTTTTTTTTTCTTTTAAGGCCTCCATGGCTTCAGAATCTTCTGTTTCCCAGAAAAAACACTGAGGTTGGTCTTTTTAAAGCACATTACATGATGGTGGAGCCACTAAAGAAAAATTTGAAATTCAGTTCCTCCAGTAACCTGCAAGGTCTAAGAATTTCCTTATGTGCCTTTTTGTCTTTGGAACAAGGAATGCCAAAAGGACTTTTGCTCTAACTAGATCAATTAAAGGGATTCTCAGGTAAAAAATCCACCTGCCAATACAGGAAACACAAGAAGCGTGGGTTTGGGTTCAATCCCTCGGTTGGGAAGATCCTCTAGAGGAGGAAATGGCAACCTGCTCTAGTGTTTTTGCTTGAAAAATTCCGTGGACAGAGGAGCCTGGTGATCTACAGTCCATGGGGCCACAAAGAGTAGGATGAGACTGAGCACATGCACACAGAGATCAATTTAAAGTCCTTCTTAAATATCATATGACCTAAATATTTCACATTAGCTTTATAAAACTTTAATTTCTCCTTGGACACTTTATGTCCCTTGATAGCTTCTGAAGTAACTCCAAAATAGTCTTGTTGACTGTTTATCAAAGAATTTGAATACAACAGCAAGTCATCTACATATTATATCAAAATTGACTTATGAGGAGAAACCAGATGGTCTAAGTCCTTTTTTATATCTGAGGAAAGTCAATGGGGTTTTCAGTATAATCCTGTGGCATTACAGTCCATGTATGTTGCTGCTCATTCCAAGTGAAGGCAAAGAGATATTGGTCATCAGGATATACAAGGATACTATAAAAAACACTGCAGAGATATTTCCCTGAAAAGAAGTCACTGTTTTTAGGACTATTGGGGCAGCAAGGAATGGGGCTTTGGCATTACAGAATGACAAGCAACAGTTATAGCTTTGATAGAGCTCAAATCTTGAATGAATCTCCAACCCTTGCCATTAGGTTTTTTAGCTGGCAAAATGGGGCTTGTAATAAGGACTAATGCCAAGGCACCGTAGGCCCTTTCTTATTGTAAGCTGTTATCAAGTGTTTTATTCCTTTATGGTTTCCTGCCTCAGAGAGTATTGACGAATGTTGGGTGGGGTTTATTTTGGCTCATAGTAATTTTAATGGGTTATGCAGACTGTACTTTTCCTGTATCTGTTGGATCAAGTACCCATAATTCTTCGGGTACTACCTAACAGTTTTTCTTGTTCTATGTCACTCTCCTCATGGATCACAAATATTATTTGAAAAAGGAAATTTGATCTTTCAAATTTAAAAATGTTTCCCCTTCAGAGTTAAAGAAATATGGGCTTCATAACTTTCTAATAAATCACCACCTATCAGGTGAATAAGGATACATTTTACTAGGAAAAAGGAGTGCTTTCCTTTAAGTTCTCTTAAGTAAAAATTTGAAGATAATGATTTAGAATGCACATTAAAAACCCTATCATTTGCTTTGAAATATTACTGCAAGAGAGGGTATTGCAATATTCCAAAATATTACTTTGATTTTGGTAAACTTTGAAGCTGAAAAGGTGGCCCCTGTGTCTATTCAGTTCAGTTCAGTTGCTCAGTCGTGTCCAACTCTGCGACCCTATGGACTGCAGCACGCCTGGCTTCCCTGTCCATCACCAACTCCCGGAGTTTACTCAAACTCATGTCCATTGAGTCGGTGATGCCTTCCAACCATCTCATCCTCTATCATCCCCTTCTCTTCCTGCCTTCAATCTTTCCTAGCATCAGGGTCTTTTGAAATGAGTCAGCTCTTTGCATCAGGTGGCCAAAGTATTGGAGTTTCAGCTTCAGGATCAGTCCTTCCAGTGAATATTCAGGACTGATTTCCCTTTAAGATGGACTGGTTTGATCTCTTTGCAGTCCAAGGGACTCTCAGGAGTCTTCTCCAACACCACAGTTCAAAAGCATCAATTCTTTGGTGCTCAGCTTTCTTTATAGTCCAACTCTCACATCCATACATGACTTCTGGAAAAACCATAGATTTGACTGATGGACCTTTGTTGGCACAATAATGTCTCTGCTTTTTAATATACTGTCTAGGTTGGTCATAGCTTTTCTTCCAAGGAGCAAGCCTCTTTTAATTTCATAGCTGCAGTCAGGTGGCTCAAGTGGTAATGAATCTGCCTGCAGTATAAGAGACCTGGGTTCAATCCCTGGGTTGGGAAGATCCCCCAGAGAAGGCAATGGCTACCCACTCCAGCATTCCTGCCTGGAGAATTCCATGGACAGAGGAGCCTGGCAGGCTGCAGTTCATAGGGTTGCAAAGAGTCAGACATGACTGAGCAACTAACACTAAGAATCTAAACCTTTTGTAATTCCTCAATTCCTGCTAAAACAGCATGGTTTCTAATAAAGTTACCTCTGTTTAACCTTTTTCTCAATCCCATTGCACCCTGACTCACAGTTTCTTTTTGCATAACTGTGTAAAGCAAGATAATTCACTTGAACTTGTGGGCTGGGATATTGTGAATCTCCCTCAATATTTCCCTAGATCCTTAAAGTAGACTTAATTCTGTAGCATTTACCCAAGACTCCACGCTTATTTAGTATGTTGATGACCTTTTGCTTTGTGATTAAACTGAGCAGGAGGCTCTTAGAGATTTCTTCATCCTCCTAAAAGAACTAGCTGAATGAGGCCAGAAGGCCTCCAGATCTAAACTTTAGTGAGTCCAAATGACTGTTACCCACTTGAGACATAACTTATCTCAAGGCATTTGGAAGCTCACCCCCAAATGTCTTAAGTCAACTTTGTCCATACTTCTCCCTCAAATGAAGAGGCAATTACATAAAGTTTTAGGGGCAGCTGGCTATTGCAACCAGTAAAGTCCAAATTTTGTAGCCCTGCTAAAAGTCTGAACGCCCTTCTTCCAGATATTATCCCAGAACTTATTTTCTGGCCTTCAGAGGCATTTACCTCTTCCGAAGCCTTAAAATCAGCTTCATGTACATTCCTGACTCTTTGTTTACCTAGCTTTGATAAACATTTTAATCTATAATGTCATGAAAGTAATGGGATTGTTTCAGGCATTCTAGTCTTTTGTCTCTCAGACATGGTCTACCATTTCTCATGTCATTAGACACTGTGGGATCAGGAATGTCCCCAGGCTTATATGTGGTGTGTGCAGCAACTGCCTTGATTGACATAGCTTACGTAGCACATATGCACATACTAGTCTTATGTTAGGCTCGCCATTCATCTCTTTGTTCCTGGTGCTGTATCTTGCTGTTCAGTCGCTAATTCGTGTCCAACTCTTTGCAAGCCCATGCATTGCAGCACACCAGGCTTTCCTGTCCTTAACTGTCGCCTTGAGTTTGCTCAGACTCATGTCCATCAAGTCAGTGATGCTATCCAACCATCTCATCCTCTGTTGTCCCTTTCTCCTTTTGCCTTCAATTTTTCCCAGCATCAGGGTCTTTTCCAATGAGTCAGCTCTTCACATCTGGTGGTCAGAGTATTGGAGCGTCAGCATCAGTCCTTCCATTGAATATTCGTAGTTGATTTCTTTTAGGATTGACTGGTTTAATCTCTTTGCAGTCTAAGGGACTCTCAAGAACCTTCACCAACACCATCAGTTCTTCGGTGCTCAGCCTCCTTCATGGTCCAGCTCTCACATCCGTACATGGCTGCTAGAAAAGAACAGCTTTAACTATATGGACCTTTGTCAGCAAAATGATGTCTCTGCTTTTTAATATGTTTGTCTGTATTACAAATCCATAGGACATAGCACTTTATACAGTGACAAACCACTTATGAGCAGGCTTTTTTACCTAAACCTCCCAATCATCTTAAATTGTTACTGAATCCACGCTTGGTCTCTTGCCACACAACAGGACAATAATTGGGAGATGAGGTGTTGAGATAAAAAATAACAACTTTAATTGAAAAGCCAGGCATCTGAGAAGGTGACAGAGTAGTGTCTTAAAGTACCATCTTATCAGGGTCAGGATACTAGTTTCTTTTATAGAACAGAGGGGAAGGAGATGAGGAAGTAAAGTAAAAAGTCCGTAAGTCTTGCAAAGTATCTCCTGCTTGGTCATCTTAGGGGAGCAAAGGTTAATGTAAAAGAAACATATCCAACATGGAGTGAGATTCTATTCTCCCTTGTTACAAAATCATTGTAACATTTTGAATGTAGCTTCTTTATTACCCCTCTGGATGATATAGTCTTTAGGGGGAGGATAATTAAGGAACTGAAAGACCACTGGTTTTGCCCTGGCATGCACAAAATTTCTGACCAAATTATTTCTCAGTGCGCTATTTGTAAATCTTAACCAAATTTGTAGGAGAACTCTCCATCACCTAGGACGTCCTCTAAAACCCACATTTTCCTTTGTGGTACTCCAGATGGATTTAATAGATTTGCCCCCAGCTTTATGCTGTACTCACTGTTTGGTTGTCATTTACATGTTTAGTGGATGGACTGAACACTATCTGATTACATTAGTTGTTGCCACAATAGTGGTAAAGAAATTAATAACTGAGGTTATCCCTTGTTTTGGCATTCCTTTATGGATTGAATCAGACCAAAGGACTCAGCAGAAATAAGCCATTTGCTTGTTGAAAGTTTGATGTACTCATTAAAATTTCATACCAGATAACATCTTTAATCATTAGGGCAGTGGAGTATAAAAATCTAACAGTAAGAAGGATTTTAGGGAAGATTTGTCAAGAAACTCTATTTAAGTAGCTAGAAGCTTTGCCTTAGACTCCTAATATTTATGGAGAAGGTTCTTAAGATTTCTGTTAGTCTTTTGCTACACCTTTTCCTGAAATTTGCATTTTAAAGAGATAGCAGAGAGAAGAGTTCCTGGAGAAGATCAGGTAGAATATTTGCATCTCAAAGTTATAGGAGGAGAAAGGCAAGTCCCTTCTAGGATGACTGCTGCCTACCCTCTCTCCTCCCTTTCCCTCAATACTTACAGGTCTCTTACAATCAAACAGGAGAGGTTTTTGGAGTGTTAAAATTTGTGGGTTTCAATTATTTTTGGAGCCACACCTCTGATCCTGTAAAGACTAGATTTAGAAAACAAGGGCATTTGTTTTTATTTTTTCAAAGAATTGGATGACCACCTCAGTGATATCAAAGAACTGACATACCATTCACCTATGTTGAAATGTTTTACTTTTTCTCATCTAGCTTAAGGGAGAAGTTCCCCTTCTGTTATTCAAGTTCAAGCTCACTCAGCTCACTGTACAATAGGCCAGTAAATCCTAGAGATAAGGTGTTGAGGCCAAGAAGAGACTTCATAAAGCCGGCTGACTGAGAAGATGGCTGGCTAGTGCCTCAAAATAAACATCTTGTTGGGGCCTGGATGCCAGGTTCTTTTATGGATCAGAGATGGGGGGAGGTAAGGAAGCAAAGTAAAAAGGCCATTCAATTATTGTAAATATCTCCTAGAATGGCAAGCCTCAGTCATGGGGATGTGTTAATTTTACTTACAGCCCTTCACAGGTGGGCAGGGTCATGCTATCTCCCCGTGAGCCAAAGGCAGCCTAGCCCAAAAGTCAGGCGGAGGGGCCAGGCAGGGCTCCCGAGGCAGGCCATTGTGTGTGCATGCTAAGTCGCTTCAGTCGTGTCTGACTCTTTGCAGCCCTATGGACTGTAGCCTGCCAGGTTCCTTTTCCATGGGATTCTCAAGGCAAGAACACTGGAGTGGGTTGCCATGCCCTCCTCCTGGGAATCTTCCCAACCCAGAAACTGAGCCTGAGTCTCTTAGAGCTCCTGCATTGGCATGTGTGTTCTTTACTTTAGTGCTACCTGGGAAGTCCAAAGCAGGACATTATATGTGCCTATAATAACAAAAGTGGCAAAATAGGAATTAAGGTCACAGAAGCAGATCCAGTATGGATTCAAAAGAATGAAACTAGAACACTTTCTAACACCATACACAAAAATAAACTCAAAATGGATTAAAGATCTAAATGTAAGACCAGAAACTATAAAACTCCTAGAGGAGAACACAAGCAAAACACTCTTTGACATAAATCACAGCAGGATCCTCTATGACCCACCTCCTAGAATATTGGAAATAAAAGCAAAAATAAACAAATGGGACCTAATTAAACTTAAAAAGCTTCTTCACAACCAGGGAAACTATAAGCAAGGTGAAAATACAGCCTTCAGAATGGGAGAAAATAATAGCAAATGAAACAACTGACAAAGAATTAATCTCAAAAATATACAAGTAACTCCTGCAGCTCAATTCTGGAAAATAAACGACCCAATCAAAAAATGGGCCAAAGAACTAAACAGACATTTCTCCAAAGAAGATACACAGATGGCTAACAAACACATGAAAAGATGCTCAACATCACTCATTATCAGAGAAATGCAAATCAAAACCACAATGAGGTACCATTTCTCGCCAATCAGAATGGCTGTGATCCAAAAGTCTACAAGCAATAAATGCTGGAGAGGGTGTGGAGAAAAGGGAACCCTCTTACACTATTGGTGGGAATGCAAACTAGTACAGCCACTATGGAGAACAGTTTGGAGATTCCTTAAAACACTGGAAATAGAACTGCCATATGACCCAGCAATCCCACTGCTGGGCATACACACCGAGGAAACCAGAATTGAAAGAGACACAAGTACCCCAATGTTCATCGCAGCACTGTTTATAATAGCCAGGACACGGAAGCAACCTAGATGTCCATCAACAGACAAATGGATAAGAAAGCTGTGGTACATATACACCATGGAGTATTACTCAGCCATTAAAAAGAATATATTTGAATCAGTTCTGATGAGGTGGATGAAACAGGAGCGTATTATACAGAGTGAAGTAAGCCAGAAAGAAAAACACCAATACAGTATACTAATGCATATATATGGAATTTAGAACGATGGTAACGATAACCCTGTATGCGAGACAGCAAAAGAGACACAGATGTATAGAACAGTCTTTTGGACTCTGTGGGAGAGGGAGAGGGTGGGATGATTTGGGAGAATGGCATTGAAACATGTATAATATCATATGTGAAATGAATCGCCAGACCAGAGTTGGTGCATGACACAGGATGCTTGGGGCTGGTGCACTGGGATGACCCAGAGGGATGGTATGGGGAGGGAGGTGGGAGGGGGTTCAGGATGGGGAACCCGTGGCAGATTCATGTTGATGTATGGCAAAACCAATACAATATTGTAAAGTAATTAGCCTCCAGTTAAAATAAATTTATATTATAAAAATTAACCCTTAGGGTTAAAACTAAAAAAACAAAAAAATTCTATTAACTTCTTCCCTGGTAGCTAGCCTACAGTGCAATAGACCCAGGTTCAATCCCTGGGTCAGGAACACCCCCTGGAGAAGGGATAGGGCCTTCCCTGGTGGCTCAGATGGTAAGGAATCTGCCTGCAATGTGGGAGACCTAGGTTCAGTCCCTGGGTTGGGAAGATCCCCTGGAGAAGGGAATGGCTATCCACTCCAGTATTCTTGCCTGGAGAAGTCCATGTACAGAGGAAGCTGGCAGGCTACAGTCCGTGGGGTCACAAAGAGTCGAACACATCTGAATGACTTTCACTTTCAATTATCAGCTTTGGTCAGTTTAGTCAGACTGGTGGCCTCTCATTTTGGTAATCCATTTACAAACACTTTTGAGGATCTTCCCTGGGTTAAGAAATTCTTTAATTATGATGCTTGGTTCAGCCTTTGATCTAAATAGGCTTACCTACAGCCTCAGCTTGTCACAATTCTAAAGGTAACCGTTTAATAGCATATTCAGGGTAGAAAGGCAATTCAGATTACTAGATCAAGCACTCAAATTAAGGAGAAAAGAGGGGAGCAGTAGTTAAAGTTTTAGATACCTTTTATATCATTAATCTTTCATTAGCCTTTTATAAAAACTTCTCTTTACATTGGCGTATAGTTGATCAGATATACAGCCGTGATTCAGTTATGCATATACATGAATCTATTTTTTTTAAAATTCTTTTCCCATTTAGGTTGTACATAATATTGAGCAGAGTTCCCTAAATAGGTCCTTGTTGGTTATCCATTTTAAGTATTGCAGTGTGTACAGTCACACTCCCTTTTCTTTTTTTCCATTCTTTTTTCTTTATTCTGTTCCACACCAGTGATTTTCACCACTGTGTCTTCCAGGTTACTTATCTGTTCTTCTGCCTCAGTTATTCTGCTATTGATTCCTTATAATGTATTTTTCATTTTAGTCATTATGTTGTTCATCTCTCTTTGTTCTTTAGTTCTTCTTGGTCTTTGTTAGACATCTCTTGCATCTTCTCAATCCTTGCGTCCATTCTTTTTCTGAGATCCTAGAGCATCTTTAATATCATTACTCTGAATTCGTTTTTTGGAAAGTTGCCTTTCTCCACTTCATTTAGCTGTTTTTCTGGGGTTTTGTCTTGTTCTTTCATCTGAGGCATAATCCTCTGCTGTTTCACTTTGTCTAACTTTCTGTGATTTTGATTTTTATTCACAAGCTGAAAGTTCCTCTAAGTTCTGCTGTCTGTCTTCTAGTGGACGAGGCTGTCTAAGAGACTTGTGCAGTCTTCTTGATGGTAAGGGGCTGGTGGTGGGCAGGGCTGTTGCTCAGTAAAGGGCTTCTCTGGTAGCCCAGTTGGCAAAGAATCCACCTGCAATGTGGGAGACCTGGGTCCGACCCCTGGGTTGGAAAGATTCCCTGGAGAAGGGAACAGCTATCCACTCCAGTATTCTGGCCTGGAGAATTCCATGTACTGTATAGTCCATGGGGTCGCAAAGAATTGGACATGACCAAGCTTAGTAAAATTTTAATCCTCTTGTCTGCTGATGGTGGGGGCTGTGTTCCCTCCCTGTTGGTTGTTTGGCCTGAGATGACCCAGCACTAGAACCTACAAGTTGTTTACTGGGGCTAATGGCAGCCTCCAGAGTCTCCTGCCAGTGGGTACTTGCCAGAACTGTTGATGTCAGTGTCCCCTCCACGAGCCACAGCTGCTCTCCCATCTCTGCCAGAAGCCCGCCAATGCCAGCAGGCAGGTCTGGCCCAATCTCCTGTTGGGTTACTGCTCCTTCCCCCTGGGTCTTGGTGCACAAAGGACCCTGTTTGTGCCCTTCAAGAGTGGAATTTCTTTTTCTTCCAGTGCTGTGGAAGTCCTATAATCTAATCCCACTGGCCTTCAAAGCCAGACCCTCTGGGGCATCCTTATCCTGTTGCCTGACCCCCAACTGAGTTGCCTGATGTGGGGCTCAGGAATTTCACTGCAGTGGCAGAATTTCTGTGGTACAGTTGTTCTCCAGTCTGTGGGTTGCCCACCTGATGGGTATGGAACTTGATTCTATCACACTTGCACCCTTCCTACTGTCTCACCCTCTTTGTCTTTAGATGTAGGGTATCTTTTTTGATGATAGGGTCTGGTGTTTCTTTGTTGATGGTTGCTCAGCAGTTAGCTGTGATTCCAGTGTTCTCATAAGAAGGGATGAGGGCACATCCTTCTACTCTATGATCTTGAGCTAATCTTTCACAACAAATCTTTCAATGAGGCTTTTTCAGAATTCTGAAGCCTTTTGGTGCTTCCACATACCAATTAAAATAGATAACAGTAGTCTAAGATGAGAGCTCTCTAAAATTTTAATGATTTAGAAGTTTCTCTCATTCAAAGGATCCAAGGAGCTAGCCCTACAAATATTTTCCCCTGTTAATCTAATTTTAGAAAAGAGAAAAACACTTAACCACTGTTTTTTCAAGAAGACTCTGCAGGGCACAGGTCGAAAAGACTACTGTCTTTAACTGCATGCTCAAAATTGTTCTGGAGTACCCAAAGAACCCCATCTTGGCCATTTTTAGGGCCTGATTTCCTTTAATTCTCAGTTAAGTACTTGTTGCTGCTGCTGCTGCTGTCTGACTCTGTGTGACCCCATAGACAGCAGCCCACCAGGCCCCGCCATCCCTGGGATTCTCTAGGCAAGAACCCTGGAGTGGGTTGCCATTTCCTCCTCCAATGCATGAAAGTGAAAAGTGAAGTTGCTCAGTCGTGTCTGACTCTTAGCAACCCCATGGACTACAGCCTACCAGGCTCCTCAGTCCATGGGATTTTCCAGGCAAGAGTACTGGAGTGGGGTGCCATTGCCTTCTCCCCAGCTGGCATTCCCATAGGTGGCCATTTGCAAGGGAGCTGTTTGGCCTTTGAGGTACAATCTCCCAATATTAATTTCATAGCCTAATTCAGATGTGGGATACAAGATATAATCTGAACAATTCTGAGGAGAGCCTGGTGGATTGCATGTGTGCTGTTTCTGAGTCTAGTTCTTTAAGGAGTTATAGTTGGGTCAGTTCTACTCTGTTTACATGGCTTGTTTTCTCTCTGTAACAGTTTAAAACCCTCATGGGTGCCTGAAGTCCTGGATTATCAGCCTTGTAGTGCTGCCCAGAGGAGCAGCAATTAGTTAATGGTTGTAGTCGTGCTCATGCTCAGTTGCTAAGTTGTGTCCAACTCTGTGACCCCATGGACTGCAGCCTCCCAGGCTCCTCTGTCCATGGGATTTGCCAGGCAAGAATACTGGAGTGGGTCGCCATTTCCTGTTCCAAATGATTGTAATGGGTGTCCCTTATTCTTGGAACTGAATAATTGTCTCTCATTTCACTAGCGACAATTGTGTTCAGACCATATATCAACTCATTTTTTAAAAGAATTTAAGCCAGATTTAATAAAAACTCAGCCACCTATGTTTCCATGGGCTTCTTGCCCAGATCCCCTAAGGATCCTGACCTCGGAAATGCACCAGTGCCCCTTAAGACACCACAACTTAAGCAAAACAGGTTGAATAACATTTTTAGGTTCATCATTCAAACAAAGAGATCTGGATATCAGGAGACTCCCCGGAGTACCTGAGGAGTACTGAGAAATGAGTGGGGCTCCATGGCCCATGCTGGTACTGACCCCTGGTTCCAGTGGATGCCAGATGCCTTCTAGTAGGTATCTCTGATACCCTGTTGACTACACTATGCATGTTGACAAAAAGTAGAAATGGAAAATTTTACTTGAGCCAAACTGAGGATTACAACTTGGGAACAGCATCTCAGAAAGCTTTGAAAACTGTTCTGCCTGTTAGAAGTCAAGGCACAGTTATATAAGTTTTTGAGACAGAGGGCTGTACATTAAATGACATGTTATTGATAGTTTACATTTTCCAGATCCAAGTGTCATCATAGCTCCTTATAATATCAAAGAGGAATGTTATCTTTTAAGGAGTTGTTGATGGTAGAAGAATATTACTCTTTAGGGCTAAGCAGGTCTTTCTGCCAATGAGGGGGGATTGGTTAATACCTAATTCAGGTATGCAATGCACAGTAGAGAGTAGAGAATATGAATTTTATTTCCCAGACCTGGCCATGTGCCTCTTTCTCTGACTGGTTCTGATTTGTGTCTTTCTGCTGTAATAATAATGAATCATAAATATAGTGGTGTTCTCAGTTCTGTGAATTGTCAAGCTGAGGGGGTAGTAGGAATCACCAGATTTGTAGACAGTGGGTCAGAAGTGAAGGTGTCCTGGAGACCTCTACACTTACAGCTGGTATCTGAAATGAGGACAGTCTTGTGAAGGACCGTGCCCTACATCTGTGAAATTTGGTTCAGTTCTATGTAGTTGATGTCAGAAGTCATTGCAGGGGACTTGGCCGGTGGCCCAGTGGTTAAGAATCTGCCTTGCAATGCAGGGGGCACAAGTTTGAGCTCTGGTTGGGGAACTAAGATCCAACATGCTGCGGAGCAGCTAAGCCCACGTGCTGCAACTTCTGAAGCTCCTGTGCTGTGGATCCAGTATACCACATTGTAGAGCTCCATGACTAGAGAGTCTGTGCTCCACAACAAAAGATTGCAATTAAGACTTGAGTCAGAGAAATAAATAAGTACATTTTTTTTTTTTTAAGAAAGAGAGAAACCATTGCAATGCTCTCCACCACTTAATTAATTCTGGTTGAGCACATTAATAAAGTACTATTTAAATATATTACTCTCAATGTATCAATAGATGCTGTATATCCAAAACCACAGCTACACTGAAAATGAGAGTCGATCAAGAGGGACTAAACTAACGTCAGAATCCCGGCCATACAATATTTGCACTTTGAAGAAATTATGTATGCTGAAGTTAAAGTGGAGCTATCAGTGCATCCGTGTTATTCAAAGCAATTGGACTGAATTAATATCTGTGAGAGACAGGAGGTTCTCAGATGTTTTAAGGTAGGAGGGATATATGGTGTTTTCTCCCCAGGGAGAGGAAGATCTGGCCTCATCTAATCACATCAGCCACATGGGCAGGGAGTTCAAAAGTAGAGAAGTGATCTAAAGAAGAGCAGGCATCAAGATGATTTTAATCTTTTTGCCTCATCTACCAAAAGCTTCCGTGTAACCTTTATATTTGAACCATATATTTGAACCCTTCTTTATACTTTAATAAAACTTTATTACACAAAAGCTCTGAGCGATCAAGCCTCGTCTCTGGCCCCGGATTGAATTCTTCTCCTCTGGGGGCCAAGAATCCCAGTGTCTTTGCGTGACACAACAACATTTCATCTTGGGGGCTCGTCCGGGATCCTTCAGGACAAGATGGGAGCTAACAATTCCAGCCTCACTCCTTTGAACTGTATCCTGAAAAACTGGGATTTGATCCCCAGGGCTTAAAGAAGACACACCTGGTCTTCCTATGTGATACTGCATGGCCATGGTATCCATTGGAGGACGGCGAACGGTGGCCAGTTGGAGGGTCTCTTAAGTATAATACTGTTCTACAATTAGACCGGGTCTGTAGGGTACAATGGAGAAGGCGATGGCAACCCACTCCAGTACTCTTGCCTGGAAAATCCCATGGATGGTAGAGCCTGGTAGGCTGCAGTCCATGGGGTCGCTAAGAGTCGGACATGACTGAGCAACTTTCCTTTCCCTTTGAAGGGCTATGAATTGAAGTGTGTTTAATTAAATTAAAAACAATTCAATTTAATTGTGTTTAAACACTTGCGTATTCTTTAGAGATATGTGGTTAAAAGTAGAGCAGGAGGAATGTACCTGACATCCACCTCACAGGATCTTCCCCCAAAGATAGGGGAGTATCTGTTCGTTGTTGCAGTCATGCTTCTAAGGAAAAGTATAGTGCCGTAAGAGATGTTGGAAGCCTTATTCTGTCTTTGTTTTATCCAAAGTTACTCATTTCCAGGGTTAGAAGTTAGATCAGGCAATGAAGGTTCCTCAAACTGACCCTCTCTCTTCTGTGGTTGCTATGTGCTCCCGTCAGATTTGTCTGTCAAAGCCTTCACCCCCAATATGATGATATTTTAAAACAAGGCCTTTGGAGACAACTGGGTTTAGATGAGGTCAAGAGAGAGGGACCTTCATGGTGGAATCAATGTCCTTAATAAGAAGAGACATAGAGCACTCTCTCTCTCTCTTTCTCTCATATGGGGACACAGTGAAAAAGGCACTGTGTGCAAGCCAGAAAGAGCTCTCACCAGGACCCCAGCTGGCCAGCATCTTGATCATGAACTCCCCAAACTCCAGAACCAGTAGCTATTGTTTAAGCAACTCAGTCTATTGTATTATATTGTAGCAGCCCAAGTAGCCTAAGACAATGGCTTCTGGTAATTTTGCTCAGAATCTGGTAAATCTTTTATTGCATATTTTATGTTGCAGTATTTTTCTGTCTGTGTGCTTGTGTTAGTCTTCATTGATGACGTTGATGAACAATTCAGACAAAGTCAGGCACTGTTGTTTTTCTATTATTTAAACTAAGTTCAGCCTTGATACTTTTGACTTTTCTTCCCAAATTCTTTTATCTCTCTTTTAACAAAACTGAGGGTGGGGAAGAGTAGGAAGATGAGGAAGGAATGCAAAACTGACAGATGATGAAGGTTAAGCAAAATTAAGCAAAGAAATCTTAGGTTAGCTCCTAAGCCTAAAGCAGGAAGTTTCAATGGACCCCTGAAAGGACTTCTTTTTGCTCTGCTAATATGCACCTAATTAGCTAAGTAGGTCCATCTAGTCAAGGCTATGGTTTTTCCAGTAGTCATGTATGGATGTGAGAGTTGGACTATAGAGAAAGCTGAGCGCCAAAGAATTGATGATTTTGAATTGTGGTGTTGTAGAAAACTCTTGAAAGTCCCCTGGACTGCAAGGAGATCCAACCAGTCTATCCTAAAGGAAGTCAGTCCTGAATATTCATTGGAAGGACTGATGTTGAAGCTGAAATTCTGATACTTTGGCCACCTGATGCGAAGAACTGACTGATTGGAATAGACCCTGATGCTGGGAAAGATTGAAGGCGGGAGGAGAAGGGGATAACAGAGGATGAGATGGTTGGGTGGCATCACCAATTCAATGGACTTGAACTTGGGCAACCCATGAATTGCAGCACACCAGGCCTCCCTGTCCATCACCACCTCCTGGAGTTTACTCAAACTCATGTCCATCGAGTTGGAGGGCTAGCATGCTGCAGTTCATGAGATCATAAAGAGTTGGATACAACTGAGCGACTGAACTGAACTGAAACTATTTGTTTCCCAAACAAAAACCCAAGTACAGATCTTATCTTCTTCCCCTCAGTTTCCAAAGAAAAAGATAATCCAAAATAGGCCACACCCCCTTTAGAAAAATTGTTAACTTGGCCATACCATTTCATCCAATATCAAATAGTTAGTAAGATCCTGAACTTAAACCTAAATGGTATTTCTCCATGGGGATTGGAAAGGAGGTGGGAAGAAGGAACCTTGAGCTCCCTCTAGAGGTTGGCAATAATATTCCTGTAAATTAGGTTTTACATTACAAATTGACCTTTACTTTCTTACATAATTAACTGTTCTGGCACCAGTCATCCTGCCAAAGTCTGTTCACAACTTTGAGGAGCATTAAAGTAATTAACAAATTGAAAAGAAGGCACAAGGTAAGGACATATGCTAAAAAAGGCAGGAGGGCGTGCTGTCCTTTATGTCTGTTCTCTACGACCCTTGCTGTGAGCATCCTAGTAATGAACATGAGTGTCAAGATCCAGCCGATCTTGATTAGCAGCTCAGTCAGACATGACTGCAAGGTGTGCTTGAGAAAGACTTTTCTTACCTCATTTCCGAGGCTGTTTCTTAGACCAGTTAATCAGAATCTCGGCAGGTAGAACCCAGGAATTAGTATTCAAAAAAAATTCTTAGGTGACTCTGAAGTGTAGCCAGTTTGAGAACCAGTACTAGCGCAAAGATGTGCTCTTCAAACCTAGTTTCTTCCTTCTGAGCCCCAGGCTTCTTTTTTTTTTTTTCCTTTACCTTTTATATTTTATGGTTCCATTTTCTATGGTTACATTTTGTTGCAGACAGTTCCTTTTCTGATGTCTTTTGTATTTGAATTTTGGCAATCTTATCCAAAAGATTCTTCTAAACAGCATTTAATAAACCCATGGCATTCTAGGTTTTCCCTGTCATCCTTGATCTAGTAATTCCTACTCTTCCAGGACCTTAGACCTTGTTAATGAGATATAAGGTAAATGTCAATATTCAGGCACAGGGCTTCATGTAAAGAATTTGCGTGTTAATGATTTTCCTGCATTCACTATGCTTTTATCCTAGGGTTATCTTTGCATTACATCCATTCTTTAAAATGGCTCCATTTAGAACTTGGTTCTTCAGTGGAACATCAGTTCAGCTCAGTTGCTCAGTCGTGTCCAACTCTTTGCGACCCCATGAATCGTGGCACGCCAGGCCTCCCTGTCCATCACCAACTCCCAGAGTTCACTCAGATTCACGTCTATCGAGTCAGTGATGCCATCGAGTCAGTGATGCCATCCAGCCATCTCATCCTCTGTTGTCCCCTTCTTCTCCTTCCCCCAATCCCTCCCAGCATCAGAGTCTTTTCTAATGAGTCAGCTCTTCACATGAGGTGGCCAAAGGACTGGAGTTTCAGCTTTAGCATCATTCCTTCCAAAGAAATCCCAGGGCTGACCTCCTTTAGAATGGACTGGTTGGATCTCCTTGCAGTCCAAGGGACTCTCAAAAGTCTTCTCCAACACCACATTTCAAAAGCATCAATTCTTCGGCGCTCAGCCTTCTTCACAGTCCAACTCTCACATCCATACATAACCACAGGAAAAACCATAGTCTTGACTAGACGAACCTTTGTTGGCAAAGTGATGTCTCTGCTTTTCAATATGCTATCTAGGTTGGTCATAACTTTCCTTCCAAGGAGTAAGCATCTCTTAATTTTATGGCTGCAGTCACCATCTGCAGTGATTTTGGAGCGCCCCAAAATATAAAGCCTGACACTGTTTCCACTGTTTCCCCATCTATTTCCCATGAAGTGATGGGACCGAATGCCATGATCTTCATTTTCTGAATGTTGAGCTTTAAGCCAACTTTTTCACTCTCCTCTTTCTCTTTCATCAAGAGGCTCTTTAGTTCCTCTTCACTTTCTGCCATAAGGGTGGTGTCATCTCCATGCCTGAGGTTATTGATCTTTCTCCCAGCAATCTTGATTCCAGCTTGTGCTTCATCCAGCCCAGCATTTCTCATGATGTACTCTGCATATAAGTTAAATAAGCAGGATGACAGTATACAACCTTGACATACTCCTTTTCCTCTTTGGAACCAGTCTGTTGTTCCATGTCCAGTTCTAACTGTTGCTTCCTGACCTCATACAGGTTTCTCAAGAGGCAGGTCAGGTGGTCTGGTATTCCCATCTCTTTCAGAATTGTCCACAGTTGATTGTGATCCACACAGTCAAAGGCTTTGGCATCTTCAATAAAGCAGACATAGATGTTTTTCTGGAACTCTCTTGCTTTTTCCATGATCCAGCGGATGTTGGCAATTTGATCTCTGGTTCCTCTGCCTTTTCTAAAACCAGCTTGAACATCAGGAAGTTCACGGTTCACATATTGCTTAAGCCTGGCTTGGAGAATTTTGAGCATTACTTTACTAGCGTGTGAGATGAGTGCAATTGTGCGGTAGTTTGAGCACTCTTTGGCATTGCCTTTCTTTGGGATTGGAATGAAAACTGACCTTTTCCAGTCCTGTGGCCACTGCTGAGTTTTCCAAATTTGCTGGCATATTGAGTGCAGCACTTTCATGGCATCATCTTTCAGGATTTGAAATAGCTCAACTGGAATTCCATCACGTCCGTTAGCTTTGTTCATAGTGATGCTTTCTAAGGCCCACTTGACTTCACAATCCAGGATGTCTGGCTCTAGGTCAGTGATCACACCATCATGATTATCTGGGTCGTGAAGATCTTTTTTGTACAGTTCTGCTGTGTATTCTTGCCACCTCTTCTTAATATCTTCTGCTTCTGTTAGGTCCATACCATTTTTGTCCTTTATTGAGCCCATCTTTGCATGAAATGTTACCTTGGTATCTCTTATTTTTTTGAAGAGATCTCTAGTCTTTCCCATTCTGTTGTTTTTGTCTATTTCTTTGCATTGAAGAAGGCTGAGCGCTGAAGAATTGATGCTTTTGAACTGTGGTGTTGGAGAAGACTCTTGAGAGTCCCTTGGAGTGCAAGGAGATCCAACCAGTCCATTCTGAAGGAGATCAACCCTGGAATTTCTTTGGAAGGAATGATGCTAAAGCTGAAACTCCAGTATTTTGGCCACCTTATGCAAAGAGTTGACTCATTGGAGAAGACTCTGATGCTGGGAGGGATTGGGGGCAAGAGGAGAAGGGGACAACAGAGGATGAAATGGCTGGATGGCATCACTGACTTGATGAATGTGAGTCTGAGTGACCTCTGGGAGTTGGTGATGGACAGGGAGGCCTAGCGTGCTGCGGTTCATGGGGTCGCAAAGAGTCGGACATGACTGAGCGACTGATCTGATCTGATCTGATCTTGCATTGATCGCTGAGGAAGGCTTTCTTATCTCTTCTTGCTATTCTTTGGAACTCTGCATTCAGATGCTTATATCTTTCCTTTTCTCCTTTGCTTTTCTCTTCTCTTCTTTTCACAGCTATTTGTAAGGCCTGATGGCACCCCACTCCAGTACTGTTGCCTGGAAAATCCAATGGACGGAGGAGCCTGATGGGCTGCCGTCTTTGGGGCTCCTAAGAGTCAGACACGACTGAGCGACTTCACTTTCACTTTTTACTTTCATGCATTGGAGAAGGAAATGGCAACCCACTCCAGTGTTCTTCCGTGGAGAATCCCAGGGATAGGGGAACCTGATGGACTGCCGTCTATGGGGTTGCACAGAGTCGGACACGACTGAAGCGACTTAGCAGCAGCAGCCCCGGACAGCCATTTTGCTTTTTTTGCATTTCTTTTCCATGGGGATAGTCTTGATCCCTGTCTCCTGTACAGTGTCACGAACCTCAGTCCATAGTTCATCAGGCCCTCTATCAAATCTAGGCCCTTAAATCTATTTCTCACTTCTGCTGTGTAATCATAAGGAATTTGATTTAGGTCATACCTGAATGGAACATAAATGAGTTAAAAGTCTTATGCTGAAGTCAGCCAACCATAACCCTAAAGTCAGTACTAGACCTAATGCCTCCGTGTCCTTAGTTCTGTGTCTGTCATTCTGTGATGCCCTTCAGAAGACCTGGGAAGATAGGACTGATGGTTGCATACTGACTTGTTAACTACTGCACCCAGTTTCTTCTTACAGCTATTGTTTAGCCATGACTAAAGTGACATGGAAGATTTGGAGGAAAACTCAGCTAACTTTGCAAAATGCTGGGCTGGATGAAGCTCAAGCTGGAATCAAGATTGCCAGGAGAAATATCAATAACCTCAGATATGCAGATGACACCACCCTAATAGCAGAAAGTGAAGAGGAACTAAGGAGCCTCTTGAAGAAGATGAAAGAGGAGAGTGAAAACCTGGCTTAAAACTCAACATTCAGAAAGCTAAGATCATGGCATCTGGTCCCATCAGCAAAAATAAGACTGGGGGCTGACTGTGGCTCAGATCATGAACTCCTTGCCAAATACAGACTTAAATAGAACAAAGTAGGGAAAACCACTAGACCATTCATGTATGACCTAAATCAAATCCCTTACGATTATCCAGTGGAAGTGACAAATAGATTCAAGGGATTAGATCTAACAGAGTGCCTGAATATCTATGGATGGAGGTTCATGACATTGTACAGGAGAAATCTCATTAATAATTAAGACATTTTGCACCAAGACATTTTGGAGGAGGAGAAGGGAACAACAGAGGATGAGATGGTTGAATGGCATCACTGACTCAATGGACATAAGTCTGAGTAAGCTCCGGGAGTTGGGGAAGGACAGGGAGGCCTGGCGTGCTGCAGTCCATGGGGTAGAAAAGAGTCGGACATGACTGAGTGACTGAACTGTTCATGGGGTTCTCAAGGTAAGAATACTGAAGTGGTTTGCCATTCCCTTCTCCAGTGGACCACTTTTTTCAGAACTCTTCCCCCATGACCTGTCCATCTTGGGTGGCCCTACATAGCATGGCTCATAGTTTCATTGAGTTAAACAAGGCTGTGGTCCCTGTGATCAGTTTGATTAATTTTCTGTATTGTAGTTTTTATTCCGCCTGCCCTCTGATGGATAAGGATAAGAGGCTTATGAAAACTTCCTGATGTGAGAGTGACTGAGTGGGTTTCTGGGTCTCATACTCATACTCATACTCCTAAGTATCCTGTGAGAACTCTTTGCCAACATAGCCAAGAGCAACCACTGGTCTGCTACCTATTCCTATTCTTCAGCTGCTTCTGACCCTTTTTGAATGTTCTTCATGCTGCATTCTTTTTAAATGAGTTTGTTCACTCCTGTTTCAAGATCCTTGTTCTTAGCTTTCCTTCTGGACGGAGATCTCAGAGCTAAGCTCTTGTGTTTGGAATGTATATGATTGGTGGACAGAGGTAGGACTTAAAAAGAAACCTGATACCTGAGTACTAAGGAAGATTTGTCTGTGAGGGGAGATCTGAAATATCAGGATCAAATGAGCAGGGGAATAGCAAGATGTTGATCAAAGTTGAAGGGTTGGTAAAAAAAAAGCTGATAAAACAGAGTGAGTGGGTGCAAGAGAAATAAAAAACTTGAACATATTCCCCATTGCCAGGAAGTACAGAGGATCAGGAGCCTTTAATAGTTGTCCAGGGACAAGGGATGTAGAAGGGAGTTGTGAAAGATTCTAAGGAAGTTCTGAAACTTATCATGCTGCAAATAAGCTGATAATAATTTCATCTGCAACTTCTAAAATGCATTTTAAGTAGAACTTCTACCAAAAATTTTGGTGGAGGCTCACTCTTCAAAGTATTCTATGAAATACTTGCTCTAATACCTTGTCCACCTGGGGAGGTCTCTCTTGGTTTCACTGGGATTGGTGATCCCTCTGGTGCCTGAGTTCCTGCTTTCTCTCTGTGTTCAGCACTGGTTTGCTCACAGTGATGGAGCACACATCCTCTTCTGATGGGAAAAACTGCTTCTTGATTGGAGACTAAGTCATCCTGCAGGAGATAGCAATGTAGATATCAAGATACTCCTGGGCAAGGCAAAAAGAAAAAAAAAAATCATTTCCCCAACTGAGACTCAGGGCAGGAACACAGGGTATATTTAACCTTTCAGTGCCTCGTATTACACACAGAATTATCCCAAAGGAAGAGAAAAATGAGCTGTTCCATGCTGGAAGGGCTTCTTAAGTAATTCCATATATTTATTTTCAATGAATAATTTTGAATTTCTGCAACTTCAGCAAAGCCTCAAATCTCCAATTAGTCTTGTGTAAAGAGTGTGTGAAGATACATCAAGAGATCTGTAATTAAGCTGTTAAAATCTTAGTCCAGCATTTCTCCAACATAATTATTAACCACTAGACTTGTCCTTTAAGATAGATTTTCAGGAAAATTTTTATTTCTTCCTTCCCTCCATTCTTCCCCACCCTTCCTTGTTTCTTTTCTGTTTTCCTTTTGTATCATGAGAGCTAAGAACTGGAAATAGCACAAAAGTAGACAAACCTATAGTTTGGCAGAGATTCTTTATAGTCCTAAAATATTTTGACCTTGTTAGTTAACTGAAACCTGATGAAAACTCAAAAGCCACACAATAATAGGACATTTACATTAATCTGTATTTTTCTGCCATCTATAAAGGAGTTCAGTAAAGGACAAGTCCCTATGTTGCTTTTCAGGGAAAGCATGTTGCCATGTTCAGTTCAGTTCAGTTCTGTTGCTCAGTTGTGGCTGACTCTTTGCGACCCCATGAATCGCAGCACGCCAGGCCTCCCTGTCGATCACCAACTCCCGGAGTTCACTCAGACTCACGTCCATCGAGTCAGTGATGCCATCCAGCCATCTCATCCTCTGTCGTCCCCTTCTCCTCTGGCCCCTAATCCCTCCCAGCATCAGGGTCATGTAGGGTAGGCTTAAAACCTTATGATGTAAATACACCATATGATGTAAATTAAGTGAGATAGAGGCTTGTTCCTAAGCCTCGACTCATCCAAAGTAGTACCACTGTAATAACAAATAAGATTAAAAAAAATAACTATAAGAACTGATATTACAACCTGACAGTTTCCTATTTCCCCAGGCCCTCTCCTATGCCCTTAACATGTGTTTTCTCTTTTAATTCTCAGAATAACTCTAGGAGATAGAGACTGTTATCATCTTTATTGTACATATAAGGAAAATAAAGCTTAGGGAGATTAACTAGCGCAAGGTTGCACAGCTGCAAGGACTGGAACTGGGATTCAAGCCTCAGTCTTTATCATCAACCTCCTATTCAGACTGTCTTGAGGGACTATCTTGGTCAGTGCTTCTGTCATGCAGAATGTTTCCATTCATTCAACAAATGGGTTTCAGGTACCTTTTATCTGCTAGCATTCTCATAGAAAATGGAGTTTCAATAATTTGGAAAAACATTTGTCTCAGTCCTCAAGGAGTTCCTGCTGCTGCTGCTGCTAAGTCGCTTCAGTCGTGTCCGACTCTGTGCGACCCCATAGACGGAAGCTCACCAGGCTCCCCCGTCCCTGGGATTCTCCAGGCAAGAATACTGGAGTGGGTTGCCATTTCCTTCTCCAATGCATAAAAGTGAAAAGTGAAAGTGAAGTCGCTCAGTCGTGTCTGACTCTTAGTGACCCCATGGACTGGAACCTACCAGGATCCTCCGTCCATGGGATTTTCCAGGCAAAAGTACTGGGGTGGGATTCAATTTCTCCCCACTTCATTCTATAACAACATTCCTCTTCAAATCTCTCTGTTGGGCAGTTAATCAGTAGTGGAAACTCAGATGCCTCTGTAGAATCTGCAGTTAATTTAAATGGTGTGAAGTATGCCAGGTGAATGTAGAATTCTGGGACAAAGCTGCTTGAATTTGACCAAGATCTACATATCTGTCTAGTATTTGCCATTTTAACACTTAGCAATTCTGTAAAGCCCATGACCTACTTTGTGCCCTGCACCTCGATATTTCCAAAGTTGAGGTGTGTCAGAATCATCCAGAGGCCTGTTAAAACATTGCTCTGCCCCACTCCTAGTTTCTGGTTCAGTGAGTCTTAGGTGGAGCCTCAGTATTTGCTTGTCTGAAAAGTTCCCTGGTGATGTGGATGTTCTTGTGTAAGGATCACACTTTGAAAACCTTTGTTAAATCATCCATGCGTAATTTCAGCCTTCCTAGTTATGTTATGAAATAATTCTGGTGTGATCCCTGATGAGTTAAGTCTCTTCACAGCCTTTTCTTTTTGTTGTTGCTCTCTGTCTTTGTTGCTGTGCACAGGCTTTCTCTAGTTGCAGAGAGCGGGGCCTACTCTCCAGTTCTCATTGTGATGGCGTCTCTGGTTGTGGAGCACAGGCTCTAGGCACATGGGCTTTAGTACTTGCAGCACTTGAGCCCAGTAGTTGAGGCTCACGGGCTCTCGAGCATGCAGACTTTAGTAGTTGTGGCTCATGGGCTTAGTTGCTCCCAAGTCATGTGGAATCTTCCTGGACCAGGGACCAAACCCATGTCCCCTGAATTGGCAGGCAGATTCCTATCCGTTGTACCACCAGTGGTACCACTGTACCACTGAATGTCTTAAACACTTCAAGTCTCACTTTAATTATCTCTCTTACATCCTTCAAAAAATATTTATTGAAATCTGTATTGAGAAACTGGAGATTCTGAAATGAATAAGATGTTTTATATAAATACATTCATATAAAAAGTCTATCTTTTACCCTCTATCTCAGTGTAAGCCACTAATTTTTAAAAATGAGCATCTTCTCTCTAATGTTGAGAGTTTGTTTCAAGATGATCAGCTAAATCAAAAATAAAAGTTCACCCAAGTTTTATGTGCTAAAATGATCAAAATTAATTTTCCTAAAACAAAGAAACTGAGCAAATTAAAATAGAGACCTCAAGTTAGCCACTAGATGCCACGTACATAGAATAGTTCTATATGGAAAGGTTATATTTGGGTTCAGTTGAGTTCAGTCACTCAGTCATGTCCAACTCTTTGCGACCCCATGAATTGCAGCACACCAGGCCTCCCTGTCCATCACCAACTCCCGGAGTTCACTCAGACTCAGGTCCATCAAGTCAGTGATGCCATCCAGCCATCTCATCCTCTGTCGTCCCCTTCTCCTCCTGCCCCCAATCCCTCCCAGCATCAGAGTCTTTTCCAATGAGTCAGCTCTTCGCATGAGGTGGCCAAAGGACTGGAGTTTCAGCTTTAGCATCATTCCTTCCAAAGAAATCCCAGGGCTGATCTCCTTCAGAATGGACTGGTTGGATCTCCTTGCAGTCCAAGGGACTCTCAAGAGTCTTCTCCAACACCACACTTCAAAAGCATCAATTCTTAGACACTCAGCTTTCTTCAGAGTCCAACTCTCACATCCATACATGACCACAGGAAAAACCATAGCCTTGACTAGATGGACCTTTGTTGGCAAAGTGATGTCTCTGCTTTCGAATATGCTATCTAGGTTGGTCATAACTTTCCTTCCAAGGAGTAAGCGTCTTTTAATTTCCTGGCTGCAGTCACCATCTGCAGTGATTTTGGAGCCCAAAAATATAAAGTCTGACACTGTTTCTACTGTTTCCCATCTATTTGCCATGAAGTGATGGGACCGGATGCCATGATCTTCATTTTCTGAATGTTGAGCTTTAAGCCAACTTTTTCACTCTCCACTTTCACTTTCGTCAAGAGGCTTTTTAGTTCTTCTTCACTTTCTGCCATAAGGGTGGTGTCATTTGCATATCTGAGCCTATTGATATTTCTCCCAGCAATCTTGATTTTAGCTTGTGCTTCTCCCAGTCCAGCGTTTCTCATGATGTACTCTGCATTTAAGTTAAATAAGCAGGGTGATAGTATACAGCCTTGATGAACTCCTTTTCCTATTTGGAACCAGTCTGTTGTTCCATGTCCAGTTCTAATTGTTGCTTCCTGACCTGCATACAGATTTCTCAAGAGACAGGTCAGGTGGTCTGGTATTCCCATCTCTTTCAGAATTGTCCACAGTTTATTGTGATCCACACAGTCAAAGGCTTTGGCATCTTCAATAAAGCAGACATAGATGTTTTTCTGGAACTCTCTTGCTTTTTCCATGATCCAGCAGATGTTGGCAATTTGATCTCTGGTTCCTCTGCCTTTTCTAAACCAGCTTGAACATCAGGAAGTTCATGGTTAACATATTGCTGAAGCCTGGCTTGGAGAATTTTGAGCATTACTTTACTAGCATGTGAGATGAGTGCAATTGTGCAGTAGTTTGAGCATTCTTTGGCATTGCCTTTCTTTGGGATTGGAATGAAAACTGACCTTTTCCAGTCCTGTGGCCACTGTTGAGTTTTCCAAATTTGCTGGCATATTGAGTGCAGCACTTTCATGGCATCATCTTTCAGGATTTGGAATAGCTCAACTGGAATTCCATCACCTCCACTAGCTTTGTTCGTAGTGATGCTTTCTAAGGCCCACTTGACTTCACATTCCAGGATGTCTGGCTCTAGGTCAGTGATCACACCATCATAATTATCTGGGTCGTGAAGATCTTTTTGTACAGTTCTTCTGTGTATTCTTGCCACCTCTTCTTAATATCTTCTGCTTCTGTTAGGTCCATACCATTTCTGTCCTTTATCGAGCCCATCTTTGCATGAAATGTTCCCTTGGTATCTCGAAATTTTTGAAGAGATCTCTAGTCTTTCCCATTCTGTTGTTTTCCTCTATTTCTTTGCATTGATTGCTGAAGAAGGCTGTCTTATCTCTCCTTGCTATTCTTTGGCACTCTGCATTTAGATGTTTACATCTTTCTTTTTCTCCTTTGCTTTTCTCTTCTCTTCTTTTCACAGCTATTTGTAAGGCCTCCCCAGACAGCCATTCTGCTTTTTTGCATTTCTTTTCCATGGGGATGGTCTTGATCCCTGTCTCCTGTACAATCTCACGAACCTCATTCCATAGTTCATCAGGCACTCTATCTATCAGATCTAGGCCCTTAAATCTATTTCTCACTTCCACTGTATAATCATAAGGGATTTGATTTAGGTCATACCTGAATGGTCTAGTGTTTTTCCCTACTTCAATTTCAGTCTGAATTTGGCAATAAGGAGTTCATGATCTGAGCCACAGTCAGCTCCTGGTCTTGTTTTGGTTGACTATATGCAGCTTCTCCATCTTTGGCTGTAAAGAACAGAATCAATCTGATTTCTGTGTTGACCATCTGGTGATGTCCATGTGTAGAGTCTTCTCTTGTGTTGTTGGATAAGGTGTTTGCTATATTTGGATAGGTGTTTCAAGTGCTAAAGAATCTGCCTGCCATTGCAGGAGATATGGGTTCAATCCTTGAGTCAGGAAGATCCCCGTGGAGTAGGAAATGATTACCCATACCAGTATTCTTGCACAATTAGTGTTAAACATAGTTAACACTAGTAAACTGAAAGGTTTCCATGGACAGAGGAGCCTGGTGTGCTACAGTCCATGGGTTGCAAAAGAGTTGGACATGACTAAGCACACACACACACATTGATGAACAGGGAATTTTCATGTATGGATTATCAGTTTTTAAAAATAATTTTGGCTGTGCTGGGCCTTTGTTGCTGCATGGACTTTTCTCTATTCGCAGCAAATGGGGGGTGTTCTGTAGTTGTGACACACAGGTTTCTCTTTGCAGTGGCTTCTCTTGTTGGGGCTCCCAGGAAACAGGCTCAGTAGTTGTGACAGGTAGGCTTAGTTGCTCCTCAGCATGTGGGATCTTCTTGGACCAGGGATCAAACCCCTGTCTCCTGCATTTGCAAGTGGATTTTGTCACTGAGCCTGAGAGTCCCTTGGACTGCAAGGAGATCCAACCGGTCCATTCTGAAGGAGATCAGCCCTGGGTGTTCTTTGGAAGGAATGATGCTAAAGCTGAAACTCCAGTACTTTGGCCACCTCATGCAAAGAGTTGACTCATTGGAGAAGACTCTGATGCTGGGAGGGATTGGGGGCAGGAGGAGAAGAGGACGACAGAGGATGAGATGGCTGGATGGCATCACTGACTCGATGGATGTGAGTCTGAGTGAACTCCGGGAGCTGGTGATGGACAGGGAGGCCTGGCGTGCTGCGATTCATGGGGTCGCAAAGAGTCGGACATGACTGAGTGACTGAACTGAACTGAACTGAACCAGGGAAGCCCCTGGATTATCAATTTTTAAATGCTCAGAATGCAATTAAGGATTCTTTGCACTATATTTTTTGGAAAAATTCATGAAAATAAGATGGTTTGATGATTTCGGCATTTCAAGATCTGTAATGCTTCTGATAATCAACATGGCCACCACCGACACTACCACTGCCCCCCGCCCCTACCCCAATACTTACTGGGTCCTTCCTGTGTGTCATGTACTATGTTTAACACTAACTGTATATTTTTTCTTTACTCCTCACAAGGTCTGTGAGGTACTGTTTTTGTCTCTATTTAACTGAGGCTTGGAAAGACTCAGCACTAAGTGTTGGTACTAGGTTTTGGTGTTACTGCTAAGGGCAGGAAGCTTTGGTGTCCAGGTGCACAGCTTTGACCTGGGGGGAGGGCATGTATTGTGAAATGAGTGGGTAGACTCAGGCTACTTCTCAGCAGTCACATGTGCTCTGCCCAAGTCCTCCCACTGACTTAAACCCAGCTAAGCCTTGCCCTTTTCCTGTGTCCTCCCACACAGGAGTGCAGGATGGTGTGCAGGATGTGGCATCGTTATAAGAGTGACATCATAAGGACTGGGACATGTAGTCCATCCTCAGACACCAGGAGGCTAGCTCCCCCTTGGTAGGCCATTTTGGAGAAATTAAATGGACAATTTTGTCTTTGGATATTTTCCTCAACCTTGCATTTTGATAATGTGAGAGAGTCCTCAAATACTAACAAAGACCTTTTCCTTGACATCTAGATCAACTTTTCAGCACTCACAAGTTTTCTTGCTGTTTTGAAATATATCTCAGTTTTGCTCTGTTCAAAACAACTAACTATCCTCCATTCCCTGTAAACACACACCAAGCCCCTCAGATGTTTCTGGCCTTGAAGAAGGGCCCTGTCATGCTCCTAGTCATCCAAGCCAGAAATCCATCCTCCACTGTGATTTCCTCCACTTACCTTCATCCCAACTAATTAATCATCTTGTCAACTCTAATCCCTAAAAGACTATCCATTCTTTCCCCAAACCACTGCATTTACCTTCCTTGCTCTTTTTATTTGCTACTCTTTCAGCTTTTACTCATGTTGTCATCAAAGTGATCCTTTTAAAACAATTTATGTCTCATTCTTACTTAACTACCCTCTAACAATTTCTCATTGCTATTAGCATAAGCTTTAAATCTCTTACTGTGGCTTATAGGATGCTTCATGACTGGACCTTGTGTACCTCCCTTGTCGGTCTCTGACCACTTACAGAGCTATCATGATGAATGCATTTTTGCTTCTTGAAAGGACCACACATTCTGTCTCATCTGGGCCGGGTTATATGCTGTTCTCTATCTAAAATACTCTTCCCCTCAATTCCTACTTACACCTCTGACATCAGCTTGATTATTTCTTTATCTAGAAATTATTTTTATTATTATTCTTTTCCTATTCTTCTACATGAAGGAAGGTGTGATGTACTAGTGTCTTGAACTTCTCCGTAACATGTAACATGTTCACTTTATTGTAAATTTTTGTTTAATAATCTGTCTTATCTGTTAGTTTATAAGCTCAGAGATGGTAGAGACCATATTCTGTTGTTCATAAATGTATCACATGGCTTTGCACACAGAAGGGGCAAAATAGAGCTAATAGTTAATTAAATAAAAGACTTAAGTAGGGGCAGGTGTACCTTCCTAAGTCACTGAAAGCTGTGTATACAGAACTTTCATTTCTACTAGCCTTCGCTTTGCTTGTTGGTTTCAAAAAATAAAAATTTAAAAACTGTGTTGGAGATGTCTGTAACTTTGGTTTATCTCTACCAGAAACTGTGAAATGGAGAAAAGATGAATTCAGTAGTCCATGCTGTCAGGTGACTTAGGTTAAAATTTCTTTCCCTTTTGCCCAGTGGTCTCAACTGAAAATCTTGGTAGGCCTCATTACCTTTAGAATTTTAAGTTTTTCCTATTAATCTTTTTTTTTTTTTTTAAAGTCACCTCAGCTGTATCCTTTCCTTCTCTTCCCCTCTAGAACACATGCTGCTGCTGCTGCTGCTAAGTCGCGTCAGTCGTGTCCGACTCTGTGCGACCCCATAGACGGCAGCCCACCAGGCTCCCCTGTCCCTGGAATTTCCCAGGCAAGAACACTGGAGTGGGTTGCCATCTCCTTCTCCAATGCATGAAAGGGAAAAGTGAAAGTGAAGTCGCTCAGTTGTCTCCGACTCTTATCAACCCCACGGACTGGAGCCCACCAGGCTCCTCTGTCCATGGGATTCTTCAGGCAAGAGTACTGGGGTGGAGGTGCCATTGCCTTCCCCGAGAACACATGCTATGTTCCACTTATCATAGAGTCATTGAATCATAGGTTTGGAAGAAACCTCAGGCAACATCTGATACAGCTCACCATTCTCTACTTTAACTCTTCCTTTTCATTTTCATGTCAAAGGTTATCCAGCACCAGTGGCATGAAACTCCCTACCTCCAGGGATAGCCCATGCAGATGGTACAACTTGGTCAGAAGCCCCTACCGAAAAAGCACCATCCCTGGGAGGGAGGAGACATTTGTTCTCACTGCCAGGGCAAACTTTGAGGGAATTTATCCATCTTTTTCTGAGATCAGGTTTGATCAGATCAGATCAGATCAGATCAGTCGCTCAGTCATGTCTGACTCTTTGCGACCCCATGAACTGCAGCACGCCAGGCCTCCCTGTCCATCACCAGCTCTCGGAGGTCACTCAGACTCACATCCATCGAGTCAGTGATGCCATCCAGCCATCTCATCCTCCGTTGTCCCCTTCTCCTCCTGCCCCCAATCCCTCCCAGCATCAGAGTCTTCTCCAATGAGTCAACTCTTCGGAAGAGGTGGCCAAAATACTGGAGTTTCAGCTTTAGCATCGGGGATAAGATAAGATAACATTTAAGGTATTGGGATTCTTGGGGGAAGGAGGTTAGAAGGAAACCCAATAGAAATAGGAAAAAGGGATAGAAATTGAGATCTGGCACTGTGAGGAAAGTGAAGCTACTTCCAAGTTGACTTAAGTTCTTGTCTTAAGACTTGGGAATGCTTGAAAGATAGGAAGGATGTTTGGAGGACAAGGGATACAGAGTGACCCTCAGTGGTATTATGGTGGTGGTGGTGGTGGTGTCTGTTTTCGAGGGTGGGTGAGCAGTAGGGAATGGAGATTGCAAAGTTATATTATTATTTGCACACACTTTATTGTAAATGGCTCCTAGTTTCTAAGAGGGGAAAGAAAGATTTTTGCAGCTAATACTTCACCATGTTTTTTCATAAATGGAATAAAATAATTCATGTCAACACTGCTGCCAAATACATACAACAAATTTACATTCAGTTTTTCCTAATAAATTCTTAAGAATCTGTCATTTTTAAAAATAAACTGAACATTCTGAATGATGAGGAAAATCAAGGAAACTCAGAATGTCTTCAAAAGCAAAAATTGCTTCCATGGGAAATGAAAATGAGGATAAATAATAAATATTGTCATTATTAATATAATTTGTATCTAGAGGGTGAGATAGTTGGATAGCTTCATTGACTCAGTGGACTTGAGTTTGAGCACGCTTCAGGAGATAGTGAAGGACAGGGAAGCCTGGTGTGCTGCAGTTCCTGGGGTCGCAAAGAGTCGGATGTGACTGAGCGACTAAAGAACGACAAGAGTAATATCATGGATAAAAGCCTTTACTGATCACCTAGTCCAGTGGCTTTAAAACTTTTATAAAGAAAGCTGATCTTTGTTTTATTTTTACCTCCTAAATGAAATACCATGTCAAAACTAAATAGAAAACAGTTGAAAGCAAAGCTGTTTTGATTAAAGTTGGGGTGGGACCCTCTAAGTTCTGTCCACTGGTTTCCTCTTCCTCTCTGTAGAAACTGAGAGCTCTTCAGAATTTAGTTGGAATACTAATTCTGTAAAACCCATCATCATATAGGTCCAGTTAAGACCATGCCAGGCTTTTCTTGCTATATCACATGCCCTTCTGAAATAGCATAAGCAGGAAAAGTTCAATTACAGAGGAACAGAACTAAGAAGTAACACCTCCAGAAAGTGAAAGTGTTAGTGGCTCAGTGGTCAACTCTTTGTGACCCCATGGACTGTAGCCCACCTGGCTCCTCTGTCCATGGAATTCTCCAGGCAAGGATACTCGAGTAGGTTCCCATTCGCTTCTCCAGGGTCCCAACCCAGGGATCGATCCTGGGTCTCCTGCATTGCAGGCAGATTCTTTACCATCTGAGCTACCAGGGAAGCCTCAGCACATCCTATAAACGTGTATTAACTATAGACACACAGTCTTTGTCTCTGTCTCTCACATACACGCACATGGTGATATAGACACCTGTGCAAAAAGACATTAAAGTTATGTGAGGTGAAGTGAAGTCGCTAAGTCGTTTCCTACTCTTCGTGACCCCGTGGACTGTAGCCTACCAGGCTCCTCTGTCCGTGGGATTTTCCAGGCAAGAGTACTGGAGTGGGTTTCTATGTCCTTCTCTGGAGATCTTCCAGACCCAGGGATTGAACCCAGGTCTCCCACATTGTAGGCAGACACTTTACCATCTGAGTCACCAAGGAAGTCAAAGTTATGTAGTACAAAGTAATGAACATACTATATATGCTTATCCAGACGTCGCCTGGACACCTTGACTATTAAGGAAATAGGATGTGCTATATTCTATGTACTCCTCAAGATTTTTACTAATTCCAGGGCTTTTGTTTTCATAGTCATTTCTGATTCAAAACTTCTGTTTAAGTGGCATTAACCAAATTTATGAACTGTTACACTGTCTAGCTGATAATTTCCCTCCTTTGTACTGTGTCACATCAGTTATGGGACTGAGCCCAAAGGCTTAAAAAATAATCCTCTTTGTTTGAAATGTCTTTATTTGATTCTTTTATTAAAACTCCAGAGACAGTTTTCTCTTCTAAATGCATCATTTTTATAGTTTGGGCTTTATGATTTAAATGTTTATTTAATCCTTACTCTTTAAACATTTAAAAGATCAGGGCAAGAAGGAGCAGCTTTGACAGGGCTGGTAAAAACTTCAGTGTACTGACATAATTTGAAATTACAAGTGGCTACTACCAGTTCTGGAGAACTCCCAGTGATTTATCAGGACAAATTTTGCATAGTCTTTTCTAAGGAGGGAGAAATGATTGAAATTGTTGTGGAGTAGAAGGGAACAAACATAAAAGCATAAAAGAAGGAACTGTAAGAGATGGAGACGCCACCACTGTGAGTTGATAAGTGAAGTGTGAGAATGCAGTGGGAGAAGGCCGACAATGTGAGGGTGGTGATAAAAAAGGGGAAGTCATAAGGAAATGGAAAGATTTTTATCTTTGACTTTTCCTGTTCTGTTTCGAGGATGGCTAGATGCCTTTTATTTTCATGCTTGCCAAAATTGGAGATGTGTGTTGGTTTTCTATTGCTGCTATAATGAATTTTCACAAATGTAGTGACTTAACCCAAATATGGGTTTTTATATGGATTGGAAGTCTGATAGGAGTTTTACTAGGCTGAAATCAAAGTGTCAGCAGAACTCTATTCCTTCTGGAGACCCTAAGAGAGAATCCATTTTCTCACCTTTTCCAGCTTCTAGAGGCTGTTCACATTCATTGGCTTGTGAACCTCTTTCTCTATATTCAAAACCAGCAATATTGTATCTCTCTGACCGTTCTTCCATGGTCTCTCATCGCCCCAGTTTATGAAAGATCCTCTGCTTTCAAGAACTTGTGTGATTAAATTGGGCCCACTGGATTGCCCACTGGATTAATCCATTATCATCTCTCAAGGCCATTGACTTAATCACAGCTGCAAAATCCGTTTTGCTGTGCAAAGTAACATTTCATTGGGCATTATTTTGCCCACCCCAGGATAATTCCTTCTCTCGCCTACTCTAGTTCTTTAATCAAAAAGGACACTAATACTAACACTTAATACTAGCCAAATGAATTCTTTTCTTTCTCTGTTTCCTATAAAATTCATTGTTAAGCAATATCTATGTCTCTTCTGTCCTGTCTAAAGATTGTTGTTGTTGTTCAATTGCTAAATTGTGTCTGACTCTTTGCAACCCCATGGACTGCAGTATGCCAGGCTTCCCTATCCATCATTATCTCCCAGAGTTGTCTAAAGATGGGAGTCTCTAAATAACTGAATGGTCAGTCGTAGGACTGACTGAATTTCTTGGTGTTTGGAGGATAGAGTATGAAGCAGGAGTAATTGTGACTAGGAAGCCTTCTGTCAGCACAACCAGATTATTCCAAAAGGAGAATGAGTATTTTGATCACTATCATTTTTTCCTCAGGGAAGATATAGTGGCCTGTAATCTGTCCAGTAATGACACTCTTATGGGCATGAATCCACTATGTCCCCCTCGCTGACTGCGCGGTGCAGTGAGAGCCCCTCGCCGGCTGTGCGGCGCACTGAGAGCACGCCCCAGAGGAGCTACCCAACGACCGAGGAAGGACGGCAATGAGGACTGGCGCACTAAGCACGGCCGAGAGGAGCTACCTCACGACCGAGGTCAGGAAGGGCGGCGGTGAGGAGAGACCCCTTATCCAAGGTAAGGTGCGATGGCTGTGCTTTGCTGGAGCAGCCAGGAAGAGATACCCCACGCCCAAGGTAAGAGAAACCCAAGTAAGACGGTAGGTCTTGCAAGAGGGCATCAGAGGGCAAATACACTGAAACCGTACTCACAGAAAAATACTCAGTCTAATCACACCAGGACCACAGCCTTGTCTGCTGCTGCTAAGTCGCTTCAGTCGTGTCCGACTCTGTGCAACCCCACAGACAGAAGCCCACCAGGCTCCCCTGTCCCTGGGATTCTCCAGGCAAGAATACTGGAGTGGGTTGCCATTTCCTTCTCCAACGTATGAAAGTGAACTCATACGTATGAAAGTGAACAGCCTTGTCTAACTCAATGAAATTAAGCCATGCCCGTGGGGCAACCCAGGATGGGTGGGTCATGGTGGAGAGATCTGACAGGGTGTGGTCCGCTGGAGAAGGGAATGGCAAACCATTTCAGTATTCTTGCCTTGAGAACCCCATGAACAGTAAGAAAAGGCAAAATGATAGGATACTGAAAGAGAAACTCCCCAGGTCAGTAGGAGACCAATATGCTACTGGAGATCAGTGGAGAAATAACTCCAGAAAGAATGAAGGGATGGAACCAAAGCAGAAAGAATATCCAGCTGTAGATGTATCTGGTGATAGAAGCAAAGTCCGATGCTGTAAAGAGCAATACTGCATAGGAACCTGGAATGTCAGGTCCATGAATCAAGGCAAACTGGAAGTGGTCAAACAAGAGATGGCAAGAGTGAATGCTGACATTCTAGGAATTAGCGAACTAAAATGGACTGGAATGGGTGAATTTAACTCAGAGGACCATTATATCTACTACTGTGGGCAGGAATCCCTAAGAAGAAATGGAGTGGCCATCATGGTCAACAAAAGAGTCCGAAATGCAGTACTTGGATGCAATCTCAAAAACAACAGAATGATCTCTGTTCGTTTCCAAGGCAAACCATCCAATGTCACAGTAATCCAAGTCTATGCCCCAACCAGTACTGCTGAAGAAGCTGAAGTTCAACGGTTCTATGGAGACCTATAAGACCTTTTAGAACTAACACCCAAAAAAGATGTCCTTTTCATTATAGGGGACTGGAATGCAAAAGTAGGAAGTCAAGAAACACCTGGAGTAACAGGCAAATTTGGCCTTGGAATACGGAATGAAGCAGGGCAAAGACTAACAGAGTTTTGCCAAGAAAATGCACTGGTCATAGCAAATACCCTCTTCCAACAACACAAGAGAAGACTCTATACATGGACATCACCAGATGGTCAACACCGAAATGAGATCGATTATATTCTTTGCAGCCAAAGATGGAGAAGCTCTATACAATCAGCAAAAACAAGACCAGGAGCTGACTGTGGCTCAGACCATGAACTCCTTAATGCCAAATTCAGACTGAAATTGAAGAAAGTAGGGAAAACTACTAGACCATTCAGGTATGACCTAAATCAAATCCCTTATGATTATACAGTGGAAGTGAGAAATAGATTTAAGGGCCTAGATCTGATAGATAGAGTGCCTGATGAACTATCGAATGAGGTTCGTGACATTGTACAGGAGACAGGGATCAAGACCATCCCCATGGAAAAGAAATGCAAAAAAGCAAAATGGCTGTCTGAGGAGGCCTTACAAATAGCTGTGAAAAGAAGAGAAGCGAAAAGCAAAGGAGAAAAGGAAAGATATAAACATCTAAATGCAGAGTTCCAAAGAATAGCAAGAAGAGATAAGAAAGCCTTCTTCAGCGATCAATGCAAAGAAATAGAGGAAAACAACAGAATGGGAAAGACTAGGGATCTCTTCAAGAAAATCAGAGATACCAAAGGAACATTTCATGCAAAAATGGGCTCAATAAAGGACAGAAATGGTATGGACCTAACAGAAGCAGAAGATATTAAGAAGAGGTGGCAAGAATACACAGAAGAACTGTACAAAAAAGAGCTTCACGACCCAGATAATCATGATGGTGTGAACACTGACCTAGAGCCAGACATCCTGGAATGTGAAGTTAAGTGGGCCTTAGAAAGCATCACTATGAACAAAGCTAGTGGAGGTGATGGAATTCCAGTGGAGCTATTCTAAATCCTGAAAGATGATGCTGTGAAAAAGTGCTGCACTCAATATGCCAGCAAATTTGGAAAACTCAGCAGTGGCTACAAGATTGGAAAAGGTCAGTTTTCATCCCAATCCCAAAGAAAGGCAATGCCAAAGAGTGCTCAAACTACCGCACAATTGCACTCATCTCACATGCTAGTAAAGTAATGCTCAAAATTCTCCAAGCCAGGCTTCAGCAATATGTGAACCGTGAACTTCCTGATGTTCAAGCTGGTTTTAGAAAAGGCAGAGGAACCAGAGATCAAATTGCCAACATCCGCTGGATCATGGAAAAAGCAAGAGAGTTCCAGAAAAACATCTATTTCTGCTTTATTGACTATGTCAAAGCCTTTGACTGTGTAGATCACAATAAACTGTGGAAAATTCTGAGAGAGATGGGAATACCAGACCACCTGGTCTGCCTCTTGAGAAATCTGTATGCAGGTCAGGAAGCAACAGTTAGAACTGGTCATGGAACAACAGACTGGTTCCAAAGAGGAAAAGGAGTACGTGAAGGCTGTATATTGTCACCGTGTTTATTTAACTTATATGCAGAGTACATCATGAGAAAGTCTGGACCTGAAGAAACACAAGCTGGAATCAAGATTGCCGGGAGAAATATCAATAACCTCAGATATGCAGATGATACCACCCTTATGGCAGAAAGTGAAGAGGAACTAAAAGCCTCTTGATGAAAGTGAAAGTGGAGAGTGAAAAGGTTGGCTTAAAGCTCAACATTCAGAAAACGAAGATCATGGCATCTGGTCCCATCACTACATGGGAAATAGATGGAGAAACAGTGGAAACAGTGTCAGACTTTATTTTTCTGGGCTCCAAAAATCACTGCAGATGGTGACTGCAGCCATGAAATTAAAAGACGCTTACTCCTTGGAAGGAAAGTTATGACCAACCTAGATAGCATATTCAAAAGCAGAGACATCACTTTGCCAACAAAGGTTCGCCTAGTCAAGGCTATGGTCTTTCCTGTGGTCATGTATGGATTTGAGAGCTGGACTGTGAAGAAGGCTGAGCGCTGAAGAATTGATGCTTTTGAAGTGTGGTGTTGGAGAAGACTCTTGAGAGTCCCTTGGACTGCAAGGAGATCCAACCGGTCCATTCTGAAGGAGCTCAGCCCTGGGATTTCTTTAGAAGGAATGATGCTAAAGCTGAAACTCCAGTATTTTGGCACCTCTTGCGAAGAGTTGACTCATTGGAGAAGACTCTGATGCTGGGAGGGATTGGGGGCAGGAGGAAAAGGGGACGACAGAGGATGAGATGGCTGGATGGCATCACTGACTCGATGCATGTGAGTCTGAGTGACCTCCGAGAGCTGGTGATGGATAGGGAGGCCTGGCGTGCTGCGGTTCATGGGGTCACAAAGAGTCAGACACGACTGAGCGACTGATCTGATCTGATCTGATCTGATCTCATTTTGGGCTTCCCAGGTGACACTAATAGTAAAGAATCCACCTCTCAATTCAGGAGACATAAGAGACACAAGTTCAGTCCCTGGTATCAGAAGGTCCCCTGGAGGAGGGCATGGCAACCCATTCCAGTATTCTTGCCTGGAGAACCCTATAGACAGAGGAGCCTGGGGGTGCTACAGTCCATGGGGTTGCGAAGAGTCAGACATGACTGAGCACGCATGCACACCAAGTATGATTAGTAGTAGAAAGGGGCTTCTCATTGTAAAACTACAAACCTTACATATTGTAAGACCTAAGATTTAAGTGTTGCTTTGACATTTTTTAGCCTCACAGAACCCTAAAGGATGAGGCATGAGTTACCCTGCTCTTGTCAGATCTGCCCCCAGTCTAGCAAGAAAAGCTTTCCACTTGGCTAGTTCTCATAGCAGCCAGACCTGCTTCACCCCACCTAGTCTTAAACCTAATTGGATTCGCCTTCCTGCCAGCCCATAAAATTATTCAAACACGTGAATCACATCCTCCCACAGGAACCAAAGGTCACTGCTTCCCACAGTCCCTGCTGTACTCACTCCTCTGGGCTGTGAGTATATGTTCCCTAATCACCGGTTGCCAACCTCATCTGTCCAGTGTCAGGTGTCAAGTGTTCAGCCATCTTGTACTATTTAGGGAGGTCAAATCCTCCTTCGCCAACTGAGTGAATAGGGAGTGATCATAACATGTTTCCTTTCCTTGTTGTGAATCTGTTCTCTGGAAAGAGACCCATGAATGCTCCCAGCCTGTAACTAAGAACCATAGGCCAAGTCTTCCTCATGTGAAAGGAAAAGAAGTCAATACACAGTAAGATCAGAGGCTCTCAGAACTTTTCTAGGGACTCCAGTAAGAGTGCTAAAATGTGACAGAGGACAGAACATTAGTTGGTTCTCACACAGCTCATTAGTTTCTTTGTGCCGTAACCTTTCAGACACTCACTAAGTTAGTAGACATTGGAACGTGTTGGAGAGACATTGATTCTTGGCAAGACAAAGCCCCATTCCATCTCACTTTCCCAATAAAGTTTTTTTTTTTAATTAAATTTTATTTTGCTTAACTTTACAATATTGTATTGCTTTTGCCATACATCGAGATGATCTTGACTTTTGTATGTGAACTGTAAACTTCCTGATGTTCAAGCTGGTTTTAGAAAAGGCAGAGGAACCAGAGATCAAATTGCCAACATCTGCTGGATCATGGAAAAAGCAAGAGAGTTCCAGAAAAACATCTATTTCTGCTTTATTGACTATGCCAAAGCCTTTGACTGTGTGGATCACAATCAACTGTGGACAATTCTGAAAGTGATGGGAATACCAGACCACCTGCCTCTTGAGAAATCTGTATGTAGGTCAGGAAGCAATAGTTAGAACTGGACATGGAACAACAGACTGGTTCCAAAGAGGAAAAGGAGTACATCAAGGCTGTATATTGTCACCCTGCTTATTTAACTTATATGCAGAGTACATCATGAGAAACGCTGGATTGGAAGAAGCACAAGCTGGAATCAAGACTTCCGGGAGAAATATCAATAAGCTCAGATATGCAGATGATACCACCCTTATGGCAGAAAGCAAAGAGGAACTAAAAAGCCTCTTGATGAAAGTGAAAGTGGAGAGTGAACAAGTTGGCTTAAAGCTCAACATTCAGAAAATGAAGATCATGGCATCTGGTCCATCACTTCATGGGAAATAGATGGGGAAACAGTGGAAACAGTGTCAGACTTTATATTTTTGGGCTCCAAAATCACTACAGATGGTGACTGCAGCCATGAAATTAAGAGATGCTTACTCCTTGGAAGGAAAGTTATGTCCAACTTAGATAGCATATTCAAAAGCAGAGACATTACTTTGCCAACAAAGGTCCGTCTAGTCAAGGCTATGGTTTTTCCTGTGGTCATGTATGGATGTGAGAGTTAGACTGTGAAGAAGGCTGAGTGCTGAAGAATTGATGCTTTTGAAGTGTGGTGTTGGAGAAGACTCTTGAGAGTCCCTTGGAGTGCAAGGAGATCCAACCAGTCCATTCTGAAGGAGATCAGCCCTGGGATTTCTTTGGAAGGAATGATGCTAAAACTGAAACTCCAGTCCTTTGGCCACCTCATGCGAAGAGTTGACTCATTGGAAAATACTCTGATGCTGGGAGGGATTGGGGGCAGGAGGAGAAGGGGATGACAGAGAATGAGATGGCTGGATGGCATCACTGACTCGATGGATATGAGTCTGAGTCAACTCTGGGAGTTGGTGATGGACAGGGAGGCCTGGGGTGCTGCGATTCATGGGGTTGCAAAGAATCGGACATTACTGAGCGACTGAACTAAACTGAACTGAACTTTGTAGAAATAGAAAGTATGTGTATGATAGTGATAGCTTATGGTGAATGATATCAGATTAGTGATCTCTGAAGAAGATTTAGCTTTGGGACCAGGGACCAGGCCTGATCACGGAAAAGCTTTTGTGTAAAAGAATTTTATTAAAGTATAAAAAGGGACAAAGAAAGTTTCTGACATTGACAACAGAAGGGGAGGAAGAGTGCCCCCCTCATTAGTCTTATCAAGGCCTTATATACTTTTATCAGACCCACTCCAAACAACATACACCTTAAATTAACAAGATTAGAACTAACAATAGAAAGGTCTTACCAGACCGACTCCCACAACATACTTCTTAAGATAACAAGATTAGTCAGAAGGTTCTTGATAAGGAGAAACATGTCCTTAAGCAAGATACATTGTTATATTAACTAAGACAAAGCAATGTAGAAAAAAAGATTGTCTTTTTCTCCTTGAAAGCCCCAGACCCCTTTCTCCTTCTTGAGGGCTCCAGACTCCTTTCTTCTCCTGGGGGTCCTGGACTTCCTATCAACCCACCTAGTAATTTACTCTCTCAATAGCAAGATTTCCAACTGAGAAGAGAGTCATGCCTAGAATACAAAAGGAACTTCTATAAATCAACAAGAAAAGGAAAAGGAATTCAATAGAAAAAATAAATAGGCCAATATGTATTTAGGCACTTGGCAGAAAGGGAAATTCTGAAGGATAATAAATATTTGAAGAGATGCTAAATTGCATCACTGATCAGTTCAGTTCAGTTCAGTTGCTCAGTCGTGTCCGACTCTTTGCAACCCCATGAATTGCAGCATGCCAGGCCTCCCTGTCCATCACCAACTCCCAGAGTTCACTCAGACTCATATCCATCGAGTCAGTGATGCCATCCAGCCATCTCATCCTCTGTCATCCCCTTTTCCTCCTGTCCCCAATCCCTCCCAGCATCAGAGTCTTTTCCAATGAGTCAACTCTTCACATGAGGTGGCCAAAGGACTGGAGTTTCAGCTTTAGCATCATTCCTTCCAAAGAAATCCCAGGGCTGATCTCCTTCAGAATGGACTGGCTGGATCTCCTTGCAGTCCAAGGGACTCTCAAAAGTCTTCTCCAACACCACAGTTCAAAAGCATCAATTCTTCGGCACTCAGTCTTCTTCACAGTCCAACTCTCACATCCATACATGACCACAGGAAAAACCATAGCCTTGACTAGACAGACTTTGTTGGCAAAGTAATGTCTCTGCTTTTGAATATGCTATCTAGGTTAGTCATAACTTTCCTTCCAAGGAGTGAAAGTGAAGTCGCTCAGTCGTGTCTGACTCTTCCCGACCCCGTGGACTGTAGCCTATCAGGTTCCTCTGTCCATGGGATTTTCCAGGCAAGAGTGCTGGAGTGGATTGCCATTTCCTTCTCCAGGGGATCTTCCCAACCCAGGAATCGAACCCGGGTCTCCTGCATTGCCGGCAGACACTTTACTGTCTGAGCCACCAGGGAAGCCCTTAAGTGTCTTTTAATTTCAAGGCTGCAGTCACCATCTACAGTGATTTTGGAGCCCCCTCAAAATAAAGTCTGACACTGTTTCCACTGTTTCCCCATCTATTTCCCATGAAGTGATGGGACCAGATGCCATGAACTTCGTTTTCTGAATGTTGAGCTTTAAGCCAACTTGTTCACTCTCTTCTTTCACTTTCATCAAGAGGCTTTTTAGTTCCTCTTCACTTTCTGCCATAAGGGTGGTGTCATCTGCATATCTGAGGTTATTGATATTTCTCCCAAAAATCTTGATTCCAACTTGTGCTTCTTCCAATCCAGCGTTTCTCATGATGTACTCTGCATATAAGTTAAATAAACAGGGTGACAATATACAGCCTTGACGTACTCCTTTTCCTATTTGGAACCAGTCTGTTGTTCCATGTCCAGTTCTAACTGTTGCTTCCTGACCTGCATACAGAGTTCTCAAGAGGCAGGTCAGGTGGTCTGGTATTCCCATCTCTTTCAGAATTTTCCACAGTTGATTGTGATCCACACAAAGGCTTTGGCATAGTCAATAAAGCAGAAATAGATGTTTTTCTGGAACTCTCTTGCTTTTTCCATGATCCAACAGATGTTGGCAATTTGATCTCTGGTTCCTCTGCCTTTTCTAAAACCAGCTTGAACATCAGGAAGTTCACAGTTCACATATTGCTGAAGCCTGGCTTGGAGAATTTTGAGCATTACTTTACTAGTGTGTGAGATGAGCGCAATTGTACGGTAGTTTGAGCATTCTTTGGCATTGCCTTTCTTTGGGATTGGAATGAAAACTGACCTTTTCCAGTCCTGTGGCCCCTGCTGAGTTTTCCAAATTTGCGGGCATATTGAGTGCAGCACTTTAGCATCATCTTTCAGGATTTGAAATAGCTCAACTGGAATTCCATCACCTCCACTTTGTAGTGATGCTTTCTAAGGCCCACTTGACTTCACATTCCAGGATGTCTGGCTCTAGGTGAGTGATCACACCATCTTGATTATCTGGGTCGTGAAGATTTTTTTTGTACAGTTCTTCTGTGTATTCTTGCCACCTCTTCTTGATATCTTCTGCTTCTGTTAGGTCCATACCGTTTCTGTCCTTTATCGAGCCCATCTTTGCATGAAATGTTCCCTTGGTATCTCGAATTTTTTTGAAGAGATCTCTAGTCTTTCCCATTCTGTTGTGATCGCTGAGGAAGGCTGTCTTATCTCTTCTTGCTATTCTTTGGAACTCTGCATTCAGATGCTTATATCTTTCCTTTTCTCCTTTGCTTTTCTCTTCTCTTCTTTTCACAGCTATTTGTAAGGCCTCCCTAGACAGCCATTTTGCTTTTTTGCAGTTCTTTTCCATGGCAATGGTCTTGATCCGTGTACAATGTACAATGTTGTGAACCTCAGTCCATAGTTGATCAGGCACTCTATCTGTCAGATCTAGTCCCTTAAATCTATTTCTCACTTCCACTGTATAATCATAAGGGATTTGATTTAGGTCATACCTGAATGGTCTAGTAGTTTTCCCTACTTTCTTCAATTTCAGTCTGAATTTGGCAATAAGGAGTTCATGGTCTGAGCCACAGTCAGCTCCTGGTCTTGTTTTTGCTGACTGTATAGAGCTTCTCCATCTTTGGCTGCAAAGAATATAATCAGTCTGATTTCAGTGTTGACCATCTGGTGATGTCCATGTGTAGAGTCTTCTCTTGTGTTGTTGGAAGAGGGTGTTTGCTATGACCAGTGTGTTCTCTTGGCAAAACTCTATTAGCCTTTGACCTGCTTCATTCTGTATTCCAAGGCCAAATTTGCCTGTTACTCCAGGTGTTTCTTGACTTCCTACTTTTGCATTCCAGTCCCCTGTAATGAAAAGGACATCTTTTTTGGGTGTTAGTTCTAAAAGGTCTTGTAGGTCTTCATAGAACCGTTGAACTTCAGCTTCTTCAGCAGTACTGGTTGGAACATAGACTTGGGTTACTGTGATATTGAATGGTTTTCTTGAAAACGAACAGAGATCATTCTGTCATTTTTGAGATTGCATCCAAGTACTGCATTTCAAACTCTTTTGTTGACCATGATGGCCACTCCATTTCTTCTAAGGGATTCCTGTGCACAGTAGTAGATATAATGGTCATCTGAGTTAAATTCACCCATTCCATCCCATTTTAGTTTGCTGATCCCTAGAATGTCAAAGATCAGTCTTGCCATTTCCTGTTTGACCACTTCCATTTTGCCTTGATTCATGGACCTAACATTCCATGATCCTATGCAATATTACTCTTACAGCATCGGACCTTGCTTCTGTCACCAGTCACATCCACAACTGGGTGTTGTTTTTGCTTTGGCTCCATCCCTTCATTCTTTCTGGAGTTATTTCTCCACTGATCTCCAGTAGCATATTGGCACCTACCGACCTGGGAAGTTCCACTTTCAGTATCCTATCATTTTGCCTTTTCATACTGTTCATGGGGTTCTCAAGGCAAGAATACTGAAGTGGCTTGCCATTCCCTTCTCCAGTGGACCACATTCTGTCAGATCTCTCCACCATTACCCGCCCATCTTGGGTGGCCCCACAGGGCATGGCTTAGTTTCATTGAGTTAGACCAGGCTGTGGTCCGTGTGATTAGATTGATTAGTTTTCTGTGATTATGGTTTGAGTGTGTCTGCCCTCTGATGCCCTCTTGCAATACCTACTTGGGTTTCTCTTACCTTGGATGAGGGGTATCTCTTCATGGCTGCTCCAGCAAAGCACAGCCGCTTCTCCTTACCTTGGACAAGGGGTATCTCCTCACAGCCGCCCCTACTGACCTTGAATGTGGAGTGGCTCCTCTCGGCCCTCCTGCATCCATGCAGCCACTGCATCAATGATCAAGGAAATTCAAATTAAAATAACAGTACTACTTTACAGTTATCATTTGGCAAAATTAGAAGGTCGGATAATATCAACTGCTGGTGGGGATATGGAGACACTGAGCTTCTCGTGCACTCCTGGGGACAGTGTAAAGTTGTATTGCTATTCCAGCATATAGTCTGACATAGTTAGTAGAGAAATTAAGCATGCCTATACTAGGAGAAGGCAATGGCACCCCACTCCAGTACTCTTGCCTAGAAAATCCCATGGACGGAGGAGCCTGGGAGGCTGCAGTCCATGGGGTCGCTGAGGGTCGGACATGACTGAGCAACTTCACTTTCATTTTTCACTTTCATGCATTGGAGAAGGAAATGGCAACCCACTCCAGTGTTCTTGCCTGGAGAATCCCAGGGACAGGGGAGCCTGGTGGGCTGCCATCTATGTGGTCTCATGGAGTTGGACATGACTGAAGTGACTTAGCAGCAGCAGCATACTCTGCAGATGGTGACTGCAGCCATGAAATTAAAAGATGCTTACTCCTTGGAAGGAAATTATGACCAACCTAGATAGCATATTCAAAAGCAGAGACATTACTTTGCCAACAAAGTTCTGTCTGGTCAAGGCTATGGTTTTTCCTGTGGTCATGTATGGATGTGAGAGCTGGACTGTGAAGAAGGCTGAGCACCAAAGAATTGATGCTTTTGAACTGTGGTGTTGGAGAAGACTCTTGAGAGTCCCTTGGACTGCATGAAGATCCAACCACTCCATTCTGAAGGAGATCAGCCCTGGGATTTCTTTGGAAGGAATGATGCTAAAGCTGAAACTCCAGTATTTTGGCCACTTCATGAGAAGAGTTGACTAATTGGAGAAGACTCTGATGCTGGGAGGGATTGGGGGCAGGAGGAAAAGGGGATGACAGAGGATGAGATGGCTGGATGGCATCACTGACCCGATGGATGTGTGTCTGAGTGACCTCTGGGAGTTTGTGATGGACAGGGAGGCCTGGCGTGCTGTGATTCATGGGGTTGCAAAGAGTCGGACATGACTGAGCGACTGATCTGATCTGATCTGATCTGAATGGACCTTCCCTACGTATTCTGCGGGGTCCTTGGGAGAATGAAATTAGGGGAAAACATGACAGGAGATGTTGAAAGATTTTCATAAATATCAGATGATGTGTCCATTGTTAGACTGGAGGTAGACTGGTGATTCTAATGGAGAGAAGGAAAGTAGAGCTGTTTCACATGCTCTCAACTTGCTGGAGTCTTTGTCACCCTGAAAGAGGGAGAGGACAAAAACCAAATCTAAGGAAGTTTCTCCTAACTGCCTCTCCTACCCTGATGCCCTCCCTCCTTTTCTTCCTTCTCCCCTCTTCTTCTCTTCCTTGTTAGTGCTGTTAGTTTGGGGTGCCAACAATTAGATCCTTGATTCACCAGGTTTGTATTCTGGGACACATGAGGGTGGCTTGACTCCTAAGCAAATCAAATATGCTGAGTGACTAGGGGAATCACTGAAAGGAGGAAGAAAGAGAAAGTTGCATTACTTGAATGCCAAAAATCAACACTGGAGACATTATGTAATTATACTATAGTCCAGTGAGGTCACGATCATGGTCCTTGTCTTAGAGACAACAGGATTGGAAGCTTAAAATGTGTTCAGTGCCACACAGTATCACACGTAAAGTAACAGAATTGGAATTTGCAGCTGCTTGATACAAAGCCCATTGTTTTGTTCTATATCCCCTGGGGACTTAGAGAATCAATCTTCTCCTCCTCTACTACCCCTCCCTGTATTTTCAGATGTGAAAAAAGAGGTCCTCAGAGATGACCCGTGTTGCTCTATGTCACATGCAGAAAAGTGTGGGTTGGTACCTTGGTGCTCTGCATTCCACCACCTGACACAATTATGCTCCCATGGTTACAGAATTAAATGTAATCTAGTTTTGGTCATAAGAATCAACTGATATGTTGTTTAAAGACAGTTATTTCTTAATGCCTTTCTTTCCAAATCTTCTACCCTCTGTTTCACCACTACAGCTTGTGATGTGCCCTCTTTTTGGAAATATCTGTTGCTGCATAGACAGTCTCAGAATGCACTTGTGGCTGGGAATTTCTAGGCACTCCATCTAGAAATATGAAAGAACTAAGAACTAGAAGTTGGATTTGGAGGCGCCCCTAGGAAGGCATTTATTACAGAGTATACACAGATAGAATCCATTCTTTAGGACAATAATGAGTCCTATCCATTCAGTTTGTTGAAGCTGAGACTGGGACACTCTTGGTAGGAATACCCAAAGTTTATACAAAAATAAATAGGGACTGGCGGGATGGATATTTGTTAAATAATTGACCTCAAGGGTTGTAGTTAGTTTCTAACCTAAATGGCTCTTCAGTAGGAAAATATAGGTTCCAACAAGCCATTCTACATGTTATATAAATCCTCTTTCCTTCAAAGGGGTTTGAAAGTGCTAGAAGGCTGCACATGATTGCCCTGTGCTCCATCAGAGGAGGTCTGAAGTTACCTATCTCATTCTCCTTTTTCCTCCTAATACAGGCTCTTCTTTCAGCATCATATGAGATTCTAGTTATTATGTCAAAATCTACTAGCCTCCGTCATCAGGGGAAATAGATGTGATACAAGTTCCTGGGGAGTTTAAGTTGCTCTTGAGCAGAAGGGGTTGTGAGGATGGTTTGGGAAAGAAGGGGTATGAGTATGAGACAAATCATACATTCTTAAGAAGGACAGATAAAATTATAACAAGGTAAACTAGGTGAAGAGATTGGAAAAGAATGATCAGCATAGAAAGTTCCATGGCTCGGCCCTGGTGTGGACAGATGTGGGATGAGGACAGCTGTATGCATGCAGGAAGGGTGACTTTCAGAGAGGGGGGTGATAGTGTTTTGCATCTTCAACAGGGCTGGCTAGCAGGCTCACAGACATGCCATTGTTAAGTCTGTATTATGCATTAGAGCTTTAGCAGGTTGGTTTTGGACACAGTTGTGAGTCGAGTGGTTTTTTGTGGAGGGCAGATTGTATGGTTGATGTATGGGGGCTGTATTTCAATGGAATATTATCATAGACAAGTCCTTTCTAAACCTGAAATGATTCTCTGATGTCAAAAGTAGGAGTTAAAAAGCAAGTAATAATACAGAGGTCCTTTAACAGCTCTCTTCTGTAACACCTCGTCCTTACTGATGTATTCATTCTGTATTCTTTTCAGTATGTCTTCTGGAAGAGATAAATTTTGCCACTAAATTATGAGCCTGAAAGCCATAAGGTGGGGCACATTCTCACACACCTACGCCAACTGTCGATTATACTTGGCAATCCCTTTTAACAGGAGGTGCTTCTACAGGCTTTCTCTACAGCCCATTCTGGAAAAATTTTCCTCACTTTTAACTATTAATGAAGCCTTTGAGGCCCCTTTTTCTAACTTGATGTTTTTGATAGAATGCACATTTTATTTTTCTTAAGATATTTTGAGATTTTTATCCTCGCAGCCTGTTCCACAGAAATCAATTAAATGCAGCTTTGTTTTTTGACATGATAGAAACGCATGGACTTTGCATGTCACAGACCTGATTTTAAATCCTAGCTCCGCTGCTTAGTGGCCACGTTTCCATCTCAGCAAGTTGTATTTGCTCTTTTTTCCACTCCAAATCTCTGTCTGGTTCTTTTCTTCATATCATGCATGTGTGTGTTCACTCCCTAGCTTCCTACCCTGTTTAGGCTTCTTCCTAGTTCTTACCATACTTGGTACATTATTTGTCTTGTGGGGTTTTCGTACTCTTTTATTGTCTATTCCTCCCCTCGAATGATGTCTGCCATGATGCACATGCTCAGTTCAGTTCAGTTGCTCAGTCATGTCCAACTTTTTGGACCTCATGGACTGCAGCATGCAAGGTGTCCCTGTCCATCATCAACTTGCTCAAAATCATGTCTCATGTCCATCAAGTCGGTGATGCCATCCAACCATCTCATTCTCCGTCATCTCTCTCTCCTCCTGCATTCAGTCTTTCCCGGCTTCAGGGTCTTTTCCAGTGAGTCAGTTCTTTGCCTCAGGTGGCCAAAGTACTGGAGCCTCAGCTTCAGCATTGGACCTTCAAGTGAATGTTCAGGGTTGATTTTCTTTAGGATTGACTGGTTTGATCTCCTCGCAGTCCAAGGGACTCTCAAGTCTTCTCTAATACCACAGTTCAAAAGCATCAGTTCTTTGGTATTCAGGTTTCTTTATGGTCCAACTCCCAAATCCATACATGACCACAGGAAAAACCATAGCTTTGACTAGACAGACCTTTGTCGGCAAAGTTATGTCTCTGCTTTTTAATATGGCACCCCACTCCAGTACTCTTGCCTGGAGAATCCCATGGACGGAGGAGCCTGGTAGGCTGCAGTCCATGGGGTCGCTAAGAGTCGGACATGACTGAGCGACTTCCCTTTCACTTTTCACTTTCATGCATTGGAGAAGGAAATGGCAACCCACTCCAGTATTCTTGCCTGGAGAATCCCAGGGACGGGGGAGCCTGGTGGGCTGCCGTCTATGGGGTCACACGGAGTTGGACACGACTGAAGTGACATAGCATAGCTAGGTTGGTCATAGCTTTTCTTCCACGGAGCAAGCGTCGTTTAACTTCACGGCTGCAGTCACCATCTGTAGTGATTTTGGAGCCCAAGAAAATAAAGTCTGTCGCTGTTTCCATTGTTTTCCCATCTATTTGCCATGAAGCAATGGGACCAAATGCCATACTCTTCGGTTTTCTGAATGTTGAACTTTAAGCCAGCTTTCTCAGTCTCTTCTTTCACTTCATCAAGAAGCTGTTTAGTTCCTCTTGGCTTTCTGCCATAAGGGTGGTGTCATCTGCATATCTGAGGTTATTGATATTTCTCCTGGCAATCTTGATTCCAGCTATGCTTCATCCAACCTAGGCATTTTGCATGATGTACTCTGCATATAAGTTAAATAAGCAGGGTGATAGTATACAGCCTTGATGTATTCTTTTCCCAATTTGTAATCAGTCTGTTGTTCCATGTCTGGTTCAAACTTTCTTCTTGACCTGAATACAGATTTTTCAGGAAGCAAGTAAGGGGGTCTGGTATTCCCATCTCTTGAAGAATTTTCCACAGTTTGTTGTGATCCACACAGTCAAAGGCTTTAGCATAGTCAATGAAGCAGAAGTAGATGTTTTTCTGGAATTCTCTTGCTTTTTGTATGATCCAGTAGATGTTGGCAATTTGATCTCTTATTTCCTCTGCCTTTTCTGAATCCAGATTGAATATCTGGAAGTTCTAGGTTCACATGCTGTTGAAACCTAGCTTGGAGAATTTTGAGCATTACTTTGCTAGCGTGTGAGATGAGTGCAATTGTGCAGTAGTTTGAACATTCTTTGGCATTGCTTTTCCAGTTTTGTGGTCACTGCTGAGTTTTCCAAATTTGCTGGCATATCGAGTGCAGCACTTTCAAAGCATCATCTTTTAGGTTTTTAAATAGCTCAGCTGGAATTCCATCATCCCCACTAGCTTTGTTCATAGTAAAGCTTCCTAAGGCCCTCTTGACTTTGCACCCAGGATGTCTGGCTTTAGGTGGGTGATGACACCATCATGGTTATCTGGGTCATGCAGATCTTTTTTGTATAGTTCTTCTGTGTATTCTGTCCTTTATGGTGCCCCATCTCTGCAAGAAATGTTCCCTTGATATCTCTAATTTTCTTGAAGAGATCTCTAGTCTTTCCCATTCTATTATTTTCCTCTATTTCTTTGCATTGATCACTTAAGAAGGCTTTCTTGTCTATCCTTGTTATTCTTTGGAACTCTGCATTCAGATGGATATATCTTTCCTTTTCTCCTTTGTGTTTTGCTTCTCTTCTTTTCTCGGCTATGTGTAAGCCCTCCTCAGACAACCATTTTGCCTTTTTGCATTTCTTTTTCTTGGGGATGGTTTTGGTCACTGCCTCCTGTACACTGTTATGAACCTCCTATCCGTATTTCTTCAGGCACTCTATCAGATCTAATCCCTTGAATCTGTTTGTCACTTCCACTGTATAATCGTGAGGGATTTGATTTAAATCATACCTGAATGACCTAGTGGTTTTCCCTACTTTCTTTAACTCTGAATTTTGTAATAAGTTCATGATCTGAGCCACACAGTCAGCTCCTGGTCTTGTTCTTGCTGACTGTATAGTGCTTCTCCATCTTTGGCTGCAGAGAATAATCAATCTGGTTTCTGTATTGACCATCTGGTGATGTCCATGTGTAGAGTGTTCCCTTGTGTTGTTGGAGACTCTAAATTTGCTCACTCAGATCAGATCAGTCACTCAGTCGTGTCTGACTCTTTGCAACCCCATGAATCGCAGCACACCAGGCCTCCCTGTCCATCACCAACTCCCGGAGTTCACCCAGACTCATGTCCATCGAGTCAGTGATGCCATCCAGCCATCTCATCTTCTGTCGATCCCTTCTCTTCCTGCCTCCAATCCCTCCCAGCATCAGAGTCTTCTCCAGTAAGTCATTCTTCGCATGAGGTGGCCAAAGAACTGGAGTTTCAGCTTCAGCATCATTCCTTCCAAAGAAATCCCAGGGCTGATCTCCTTCAGAATGGACTGGCTGGATCTCCTTGCAGTCCAAGGGACTCTGAAGAGTCTTCTCCAACACCACAGTTCAAAAGCATCAATTCTTTGTCGCTCAGCTATCTTCACAGTCCAACTCTCACATCCATACATGACCACAGGAAAAACCATAGCCTTGACTAGACGGACCTTTGTTGACAAAGTAATGTCTCTGCTTTTGAATATGCTATCTGGGTTGGTCATAACTTTCCTTCCAAGGAGTAAGCATCTCTTATTTTCATGGCTGCAGTCACCATCTGTAGTGATTTTGGAGCCCCCCAAAAATAAAGTCTGACACTGTTTCCACTGTTTCCCCATCTATTTCCTATGAAGTGATGGGACCGGATGCCATGAAATTCATTTTCTGAATGTTGAGCTTTAAGCCAACTTTTTCACTCTCCACTTTCACTTTCATCAAGAGGCTTTTTAGTTCCTCTTCATTTTCTGCCGCAAGGGTGGTCTCATCTGCATATCTGAGGTTATTGATATTTCTCCTGGCAGTCTTGATTCCAACTTGTGTTTCTTCTAGTCCAGCGTTTCTCATGATGTACTCTGCATATAAGTTAAATAAACAGGGTGACAGTTTGCTCACTAAATCCTTATTAAATAGATAGATAAAAGAGCGAATTGGTGACTTTGAGCAACTTAGTAACTTTCTCTGAGCCTCAGTTTCTGTTTTCCATTCATCAAAGGAAATTTAATATTCCTCAAAGTATTGCAGTAAGGATTAAATGACATGCTTCAGTGCACCTAGCACAGTGCCTGGCACATCATAATATATTCAGGACAATTTTTTTCTTCCCCTGGTGATAGATGATTCCTTTACAATGTTTATATAATGGACGCTTGAGAATCTTTATTACTGAGATATAATTAAACTGATAAATGATGATAGCAAAGGACCAAAGTCATTAAAAAAACCCCCAAAATCTCAATGGTTCCAGTGGGTCATCAAGCAACCGAAAGAAAAATAGCTCAATGAAAATTGGCAGGAATATTTTGCAAGACATGGCTACTGGGAGAAAACTTCATGGTCTTTGCTTTTCAGATTTCCTCCTGTTATGATTCAGGCAAGATTAGTGCAGAGAGGTTAGGTCACTTGTCAGGTTATTAGTAGCAGAGTTAGGGCTGGAACATACATGCTTGAGACTTGGTTTGTGCTCTTGCCTCCTACACGTCACTTGCCTCCAAACACAAATTGATTCAAACTAGTTTCAGAATTTAGAAACTTTGCAGATGGAAAATGTTAATCACTGGTTTCAGATTCTTGGCTGATTCCAGCTTTCTAACTCTTCAGTTATAAACATGTCTTAACTTTTGTCATAATAGTACCTTAATAAACATAAAGAGTTGGAAACATATTTTCTCTTTTACTAAATTAGGTGACCTCTTCAAAATGTTATTTGTAGATTTAAATTTATTTTGTGGGAAACAGTTAATAAAGAAGACATATGAAAATAAGGAGAAAACATGCAAGATGAAACTAACAACATAGTGTTGGAAATGTCTTAAAATCAAATTTAGTTTCAAATCAGAGACTTAGAGTCTGAAAGTGCCAACACCAATCAGTAAATGTGAAAAGATGAGGTAAAGCTATATGAATAGGATCTGAAACTGTGGTAGAAAATAACCTCAATAATAAAAAAGTGTGATTTAAAATCTCACTTTTAATGTTTTAGAAATGGATAATTTTCTGTGAAATTTGATTTGTTCTATAATAAAAGCTTATTAATTTAATAAGTTTAAAGTAATTAGTTATGGTTTAGCTAAATCAGCTTTATAGAAAGATTAAAAATGTATATTCAACAGTCACATTTTCCATGCAGCTTATTCTGGGTGGACTCATAATAGATGTTTTTTTTAAACCTAGTTCTTAAGAATGAGCTAATTTTTTTTTTTTTTCTAATAGGCTTCTAATAGCTTTGCTGGCTGAAGTTATATTTTGATGAGGTTTCTCCAGGAACAAATTTAGTCATTAATTTCCTCCTCACATCCCTTCTTCATCCCTCTAGTTTTCCCTTCTCTTTCACATCTGTCTCCTTTTCTTGCTCCCTCTCTTCTCTCTCTCGTTTCTCTTTCTTCATCCCTCCTCCCTCTCCCGTGCCATGCTTCCTTCCATTTCCATAATCATCTCATTGCCTTTTCTCTCTCTCTCTCTTTTTTTTTCATGGACCCAAGTGAACTTGAAAAAATTATATAAATAAGAATCTCAATCTTGAAAAAACTACATTGGCAAGCCTTGTAATTTGAAATATGCTGTACTTTTTATGGGCTTCCCTGGTGGCTCAGATGGTAAAGAATCTGCCTGCAATGTGGGAGACCTGGGTTCAATCCCTGGAGAAGGAAATGGCAACCCATTCCAGTATTCTTGCCTGGAAAATTCCATAAACAGAGGAACCTGGGGGGCTACAGTCCATGGAGTTGCAAAGAGTTGGACATGATTGAGTGACTAAGCACAGCACAGCACATACTTTTTATTAGAGATGGGTGTGATCTTAGATACAAATTATAGTATGTTACATGAATGGTCTTGGTTCTTCTCTGTAGCTACATTCTTTGCCTTGTGACTATAAAGTTGTATTCCTTGAAAAAGTAGAGATATATTCCCCACCCTTTGACTTTATTTTGGCCATGTGACTTTCTTTGGCCAATAGAATGAGGCTGAGATGATGCTATACCACTTCCAAGTCTGAGACCTAAGAGGCCTTAGATGTTTCTGTTTTGCTTTTTTGTACCTCAATCATTACCAGAAGATAATACCCAGACCATTCTTTTGGTCCTGGAAAGAGGATGAGAGACATGGTGGAGCATAACTAAAACTGCTTGGTGGCGTTTCAGAGGGCTCCAAGGAACTCCAGGCCTTTTTGTCTCAGTGCAGAAAGAATTTAGTGAGAGGCAAAGTGATGAATAAATGATTTATTAGAACAGGGTGCTTGTGAGACTTACAAATGACCAAGGGAGAAGGTGCTGTTCACGGAGAGCTTAGTGGGCTACAGTTTTATACTCAAAGGAAAAGTGGGGAGAGGGAAAAGGGCACCTCCTTCCACATTCTTGAGTAGATAATCATGCTTCCATCATCAACTCCTCCTCTAGGTTGGGCATGGGAGTTTCCTTGTACATACATGAGATCAAGCCAGAACTGTCATGGCACTATGGAAAAATTATTTCAGGTCTCAGTGCAGTGAGGGTCTTTACTTTGAAGTGTCACCTTTTCAATTATTATTCTTTTATGTGTGCAGAGAGCATGTCCTAAGAGTCAGTAACTTACCGAGCTCACCGGGCAGGATATGGGTCTCGTATCACTGATGTTTGATTGTTTGGGGGCATGTCTCGTGTTTCTGCTGCATGGGTTTTGATGCTGAGCTAGCCTGCTTGGTTTTGTGGTTAAACTAACCTGCTTTCTGGAATAATCATTAATTTACAGGGGTCTCCCGTGTTTTTTCTTTATTTGCAATTCTCTTGTAGGATTAACTACTTAATCATCTACTTTGCCCTTTTACTCTATCCCCATCATAACCACCCAAACAAGTCAAGACTCAGTCAGCTGACCCCTCAGTTGACACACAAATGTTTGAGCTAAATATATGCTTATTGTTCTGTACCTCTGGTATTTGGTGGTTGTTTGTTACACAACATTATTGTAGTAACGGGAAATTGATAGACTATCCATCTTAATGTCTTTCATTTTGAACATGTGGAGAGTGAGATCCACTTAAGTCTAGCATTAAAATTGATTAGTAACATGTCTAGAACTCAGAACTCAGAAACTCAGAAACTAGAACTCAGAACTCCAGGTAGCTAGCTGGACCTATGCTTGGCTAATAAATTGTGCCTTGCTACAAAGTGAATTTACAAACTCCCCGAATTCTTAACGTAATACCTTTTTACTAAACTTCTGTTAGTGCCTCCTTATTATTTATTTAACTAATTTGAACTGATCATTTCAGCAGTAAGTTGGGTTAACTGTCAATTTATTATAAAAGACAGAAACAGAAAGCAGTGTCATATTGTTAAGGCTTGTCAGTCTTGCTGTGGGGTGTGTGTGTGTGTGTGTGTGTGTGTGTGTGTGTGTGATAGTTAAGAAAACTTGTCACCATAGCTATCATTAGCTGAGTAATTACTATAATTAAGTTGTACTCCAAGAATTGTGGAAAGTACTTTTAATTCGTTATCTCATTTGGTTTATACCATGGATTAACAAATTATGCCTGCAACCAACTCCTGTCTGCTGCCTGTTTTTGTAAATAAAGTTTTACAGGAACATAGTCATGTTCACTTTTTAATGGGTTGCCTACATCTACTTCTGTGCTACAGTGGCAGAGTTAAGTAATTGTGGCAGAGACTGTCCTACAAAGTTGAAAATATTTGCTGTCTGGCTATTTACAGAAAAAGTCTGTTAACACATGGTCTTGAGTGCGTGCTTGTATCTGACTCTTTGCAATCCCATGGGGTGTAGCCCATCAGGCTCCTCTGTCCATGGGATTCTCCAGGAAAGCGTACTGGAGCGGGTTGCCATGCCTTTCTCCAGGGGATCATTCCAACCCAACCCAGGATCGGACATATCTTCTGCGTCTCGTGCATTGTAGGCAGATTCTGTACGGCTGAGCCACTGCAGAAGCCTGGTAATTTTTTCAAGTGCGATCTGTGAATCCTAGGGTTTCCTAAGTAGGTCCGTGAGGTCAGAACTATTTTCATGACAAACTAAGAAATTCTTGCCTTAGTCTCTGTGTTGACATTTGAACTAATGGCAGGTATAATTGCTGTCACTTTAGGGTCAATTGACGTACTGGTGCTACATTGTAATAGTCATCATATTTGTCAAGTACCCACAGTAAACAGAAAAGTCAGTTTTACTTCAGATATCTTGATAAAGCAACAGAAATTAATTTTTATTAAATTTTGACTAAGTATACATCTTTTTACTATTCTAGGTAGTGAAATGGGACGTGTGAGTAAAGTGCTTCTGTTGCACACTGAAGTATGATATTTGTCTGAAGGGAAAGCCCTTGTGTAACTGAGTTGGGAGCTAAACTCACTTTTTTTTTTTTTTCACAGAACACAAGTTACTTGAGAAAAAGTAAAAATTTTTACTTTTATTTGAAAAGAGTTGGTCTTACTGATTTTTCCAGCTGAAGTATTTGGCAGACATTTTCTTTAAAATGGAAGAAGTGAAACAGTTCTTGAAACTGTTTCAAGAACAAGTGACAGTATTTTTTGTCAATGATAAAAGTCAGGCTTTCAAGTGAAAGTTAATCTTGGGAAAACTTGCCTCTGCTACCTTGAAACTGACAGCTTTCCAGTCCTTAAATGGCTTTTATGGTGAGCTTAGTGGTGATGTTAATGAATGTGATTTATTTATTTGTTAGTTATTTAGCCATAGCAAAAGACAATGGGTCAGTATTTGAAAGATCTGTGTAACTTAGTAAACTAGTATTTTAAAATGACCCATGAATAATGTTACAAATTCATACATGGGTAAAAGATCTTTTCAAAGTGTAAGATATTCCAATGTATCCTCAAGTAACAGAATAACAAGTTCATTGATGTGATTTTTGATTCTACATGATGACTAACCTTTAACAAACTACCACTTTTGAGTTTTGGTGTGTAATCAAATGACAAATCCATGATTATCTGAAAAGAATATTAAGATACTCCTCTCTTTTCTAACTACACATTTGTAATTGGTTTTATTTTCTTCATATACATCAACCAAAGTAGCATGTCACAACAAATTGAATGCAGCAGATATGTGAATCTGCTTATTTTTCATTAAACCAGACATTTAAATAATTATAAAAATGTAGAGCTCTTCTCACTTAATTTTTGAAGATACAGTTTTTTTTCCATAAAAACTTTATGTTCACGTGTAATAGGGATAATTTTAGTGAATAAATAGCTTTTTTTAAGAGAAGTTTTATTCAGAGAGAAAACATACTCCAAAGACAGATTGTGGGCCATCTTAGGAGGCAGGAGAGGCCTAAATGTTTTTTAAATGCTCAGCTTAAATTTTTGTGGTGGTAAGGATCAGTAGATGCACGAAACATAAATAAAAGCTCTTAAGAATTCTTAATAATTTTTGAGTAAAAAGAGGTCCTGATATTAAAAAGTATGAGAACAATTGTAATATATGTACAGCTATTATCCCTATTTTTTGGATGATAGAACTGACTTAGAGATACTAGGTAACTTGCTCAAGGTCAAATAATTTCTGTAGAGCTAAGATTCAGACTTCAGAAGAATGACTCCAGAACTTACATTTGTCACCACTGAAAATGCCTTCTGGTATTTCAGGATTTAGAAAGCTCAGGAAACTCAGGACAGTGGTGTCTCGCCCCACCACCACTGCCTGCCCCCTCATACTCACAGAACAGGATTTTCTAAGCTCACTTTTTTTTTTCCATCCTTGTTTCTTTTCAGTTCTGAAAACATGGGCCAGTTTATCTGCAAAACTGCATTTAATAAAGTTAGGTAAAACACAGTCCACAGAAAGAAAATGTGGAGAGAAAATGGCTTTAGACCTAGCTGGGTAAGACTTTTCACTTGCTGCTTTAAAAGGAGACAGAGAGAAGGCATAACTGGGGTGTCTAAGGAAGGTTGACTGAGTTAACCAGAGTAGATGGCAGGAAGGACTGGATTTTGTCCTCATCCACCTCTTAGATCAGGAATAGCCCAGAGATGATAGTTCTGCATCTTGGTCCATGGCAAACCTTGGTAACTGGTCAAAACTTTCTTTCTCATTGAGTTTAGAGGAAGCCCTGGTTTCCTTCTCAAGACCAAGTCCTACACAGTCACTCCTTTGAAAGGATGTGGCATATATGATGAAACCTTACCATAATCCTAACTTTATGTTGTAACCTCATCTCAAACACAACCTGTCAAGAAGTTTTGTATGGTTCATTCCTAGTCCTAGAAAAACAACTGGCATATCTGTGAAGTTTTCACTGGTTGCATTCACTAGAAAAGGTTTGCATAGTTTTCCTCCTATACATGTAAAATTGAACCCTCTTTTGTCATCTAAACCTTAAAGACACAGAATATGTAATAGTTATTAGGTTGGTACAAACGTTGCAGTTTCAGATGATGAATTTTAAATCATTATAACTAGGCTCATCTTTATTAATCAAAATAGGAACCACTACAGTCAACACATTTTTGCCAATGAGAAGTAAATTTGCTTATTCCTGCGGTGCATAAATCTGTGCTTTGGTATTCAGTGAACTCTAGGAAAGCATCTTCTGCCTCCTGCTGGTTGTGGAAGCATTTTCCCTGCTAAAAGCTGTGAAGATGCTTGAAGAAGTGGTAGTCCGTTGGCGAGAGGTCAGGTGAATATGGCATATGAGGTAAAACTTCATAATCCAACTCTTTCAACTTTTGAAGCGTTGGTTGTGCAATGTGCCATCAAACTTGTCATGGAAAAGAATTGGGCTTTTTCTGTTGACCAGTGCTGGCTGCAGGCATGGCAGTTTTGGGTGCATCTCATTGATTTGCTAAGCATACTTCTCAGTTGTAATGGTGTCATTGGGATTTAGAAAGCTGTAGTGGATTAGACGGGCAGTAGACCACCAAACAGTGACCAGGACCTTTTTTGGGTGCAAGTTTGGCTTTGGGGAGTGCTTTGGAGCTTCTCAGTCCAGCCACTGAACTGGTCATCATCAGCTGTCATATAAAATCCACTTTTCATTGTACATCACAATCTGATTGAGAAATGGTTCGTTGTTGCAGAGAATAAGAGAAGATGACAGTTCAAAACGATGATTTTTTTTTTTTTTTTTTGGTCAGCTCATGAGGCACCTACTTATTGAACTGTTTCATCTTTCTGGTTTTCTTCAAATGCTGAATCACTGTAGAATGGTTGATGTTGAGTTTTTCAGCAACTTCCTGCATAGTTGTTAGAGGATCAGCTTCGATGATGGTTCTCAGTTGGTCATTGTCAACTTCTGATGGCCAGCCATTATACTCCTCATCGTCAAGGCTCTCGTCTCCTTTGCAAAGCTCCTTGAACCACCGTTGCACTGTTTGTTCATTAGCAGTTCCTAGGCCAAATGTGTTGTTGATATTGCAAATTGTCTCTGCTGCTTTATTTTGAACTTGGGTATGAAAATTGCTCGAATTTGCTTTTTGTCTAACATCATTTTCATAAACTAAAACAAATATAAAATACACAGCAAGTAATGTCATTAACAACAACAAAAAAACATAAACGGAGAAATGCACATTAAAATGATATATAAATGCACATTTATTTAGGAATGTATTCAATAGCAAAAGGCAAATTTCAACAATGCAAAACCACAATTACTTTCCCACCAACCTAATAATAGCATGAGTTCTGGAATCAGATTATCTGGGTTTGATGTTTTAGTGATATTGTTAGGATTATTTGACTTAATAAAGTAAAATGCATCTAATGGTACTCAGCTTATAGTAATGCTTAGTGAATATTAGCTATTTTTGACTATTATGATGGCAGGTTCCTTATTTAGGAAAATGGTAATTGTTTAAAATGAGGGGTTACAGATTGCCAGCTCCAGCAGCAGGAGGATCAGGTATCCTGAATTATCCCCTGGTAGAAAACAACCAAAATAAATGAATGGAATATAAAGAATATTTAAAAACCACTTCTCTGAGCAAGAAAGGAAGGAAGACATTTGCAGAAGTTGAAAATTAACTGAAAGTGGGAACCTTGAAGGCAAATGAATACCAAGCAGATTTCATTTGAGGTTATTTGACAAACCTTGATGACCCTGAGGTTTTATTTTGATGGATACACAGGACTTAGAAGGCAAGAGGTAAAGTGTAAGATTGGCTAACTTGGGGGCTCTCGTAAGAAACCCAAAGCTCAGTTTGAGATTAATCTCAAAATGAACCTGCCATGTGGAGTGGAACAATAAGGAAACTTGTCTGATTTGACCATGATTTGAATGGAGGGAAAAAATTCTCTCTTAAGATTTTATAGGCATAAGCCAATCTTTTCTGGGATTTGAGTGTGAATGAAAAGTCTGAGTTGCAAAAAGAAATGATGAGCAAATAGATTATTAAACAAGAACAAGCATCGTATAAAACAGCACCAATAATAATAATGGCTAATTGGTTAGACAAATACAAGATAGGACCAAAATACTAGGTAATCATAGAATTTAAATTCAAGGAGTGAAGCTGGTAAAGGTTGAAACATTGTAGGATACATGTAGTGTTTCTGAGAAGGCTAAAGTACTTATTAAATTCAGAGCTTGCTAAGTTTGCATGTTAAAAAAATCTAGATTAACCACAAAAAGAATAGATACCAAAAAATTCTCCCTTTCTTGAATACTTCTTGAAATTTTTCTTAGGTATGATAATTTGGCACCTAAGTATTACTACCCAAGTCCCTGCAGTTAGATCATAGGGAGAAGCAAAAGTTTTCACAGCATAAAATATTCACTAATGAATTGGCCAATAGTGGAAATAGTCCACACATACATATCCTTCCTTGTCTTTTCTAAGTCCACGATTGTGAATATTTGAATGCCGAATAAACTGATGAGTAAAACTGCAAATCTTGTAAGAGAGTCAAGATACTAAGAAGTCTCTGTCAACTACAGATAGGCATTTGCCAAGGGCTGCAGCCATGAAATTAGAAGACGCTTACTCCTTGGAAGGAAAGTTATGACCAACCTAGATAGCATATTCAAAAGCAGAGACATTACTTTACCAACAAAGGTTTGCCTAGTCAAGACTATGGTCTTTCCTGTGGTCATGTATGGAGGTGAGAGCTGGACTGTGAAGAAGGCTGAGCACTGAAGAATTGATGCTTTTGAACTGTGGTGTTGGAGAAGACTCCTGAGAGTTCCTTGGACTGCAAGGAGATCCAACCAGTCCATCCTGAAGGAGATCAATCCTGAAATTTCTTTGGAAGGAATGATGCTAAAGCTGAAACTCCAGTATTTTGGCCACCTCATGCGAAGAGTTGACTCATTGGAGAAGACTCTGATGCTTGGAGGGATTGAGGGCAGGAGGAGAAGGGGACGACAGAGGATGAGATGGCTGGATGGCATCCCTGACTTGATGGATGTGAGTCTGAGTGACCTCCGGGAGCTGGTGATGGACAGGGAGGCCTGGCGTGCTGCAGTTCATGGGGTCGCAAAGAGTCGGACACGACTGAGTGACTGATCTGATCTGATCTGATCTGAAGGGCAGCTGTCATCTGCCTCTGTGGGGATTGAATCCGGCACTGCTGCAGCTGTTGACCTTCAACACGCCCTGAAAGGAGTTCAATGTGGAGAGCTGGAATGAGGCACTTTGTGCTTCAGGAAAACTGGTGGGACAGATCTTTAGATAGTTAGATATTTTCAGGAACTTATTTTATGAGCCCAGTCCTTGCCTCTCTTCATATCTAGAAAAGCACTACATCTAGAAAAGCACTACATCTTCATGGTGGCATCAGCTCCTTGTGACTAGCAGAAAACCTTACCTTTTGTAAGGTAAGAGATTAATTTCATGAACTTCCTCTTCACCAAAATCACATGTATTGACTTTCCACCCCTCTACCTCTTTGGAGCAATTTCTCAGAGCTGTGTGAGGTGCTGTCTCCTGGACCGCAGTCCTCATTTCCCCCAAAATAAAACTTAACTCAAAACTCTCATAGTGCATTTTTAAAAAATCTATATGTGCACTGGGATGACCCAGAGGGATGGTATGGGGAGGGAGGAGGGAGGGAGGGTTCAGGATGGGGAACACATGTATACCTGTGGCGGATTCATTTTGAGATATGGCAAAACCAATACAATATTGTAAAGTTAAAAAAAAAAAATCTACATATGCAAAAATGCATGGGAGAATCACAAAACTTCTGAAAAAGGAGGCTCTGGCAGATTGAGATCAGTTGCAACTGAAGTTCAGTTCAGTTCAGTTGCTCAGTTGTGTCCTGCTCTTTGCGACCCTATGGACTGCAGTGCACCAGGCCTCCCTATCCATCACCACCTCCTAGAGTTCACCCAAACTCATGTCCATCAAATTGGTGATGCCATCCAACTGTCTCATCCACTGTTGTCCCCTTCTCCTCCTGCCTTCAATCTTTCCCAGCATCAGGGTCTTTTCAAATGAGTCAGCTCTTCACATCAGATGGCCAGAGTATAGAAGTTTCAGCTTCAACATCAGTCTTTCCAATGAACACTCAGGACTGATCTCCTTTAGGATGGACTGGTTAGTTTTATATATAAAATTTAGTTTTATATTATATATATGTAAAGTTTTATCTTTGCATATTATGTTTATATTACATATGTAATATATGTGTTTTATATTATAGTTTTTATATGTCTTAGTTTTATATAATATATATTTATATCAGATCAGATCAGATCAGTCGCTCAGTTGTGTCTGACTCTTTGTGACCCCATGAATCGCAGCATGCGAGGCCTCCCTGTCCATCACCAACTCCCAGAGTTCACTCAGACTCACGTCCATCGAATCAGTGGTGCCATCCAGCCATCTCATCCTCTGTCGTCCCCTTCTCCTCTTGCCCGCAATCCCTCCCAGCATCAGAGACTTTTCCAATGAGTCAACTCTTCACATGAGGTGGCCAAAGTACTGGAGTTTCAGCTTTAGCATCATTCCATCCAAAGAAATCCTAGGACTGATCTCCTTTAGAATGGACTGGTTGGATCTCTATATATGTAAAGGAAAATTATCAGGTGTTAATTAAAAGACACTTACTTCTTGGAAGGAAAGTTATGACCAACCTAGATAGCATATTCAAAAGCAGAGACATTACTTTGCCAACAAAGGTCCGTCTAGTCAAGGCTGTGGTTTTTCCAGTAGTCATGTATGGATGTGAGAGTTGGACTGTGAAGAAAGCTGAGCACCGAAAAATTGATGCTTTTGAACTGTGGTGTTGGAGAAGACTCTTGAGAGTCCCTTGGACTGCAAGGAGATCCAACCAGTCCATTGTAAAGGAGATCAGTCCTAGGTGTTCTTTGGAAGGCATTATGCTAAAGCTGAAACTCCAGTACTTTGGCCACTTCATGTGAAGAGTTGACTCACTGGAAAAGACTCTGATGCTGGGAGGGATTGGGGGCAAGAGGACAAGGGGACGACAGAGGATGAGATGGCTGGATGGCATCACCGACTCGATGGATGTGAGTTTGAGTGAACTCCGGGAGTTGGTGATGGAGAGGGAGGCCTGGCGTGCTATGATTCATGAGGTTGCAAAGAGTCGAACATGACTGAGCGACTGAATTGAACTGAAGAGATTGGTGATCTCTCATCTTTTAGGAATACCGTATAATGACTTGTGTAAGATCTGTAAAGTAAGATTTTTAAGTTCTTTTTCTTACAACATATTAGTCATATGTACATGGACATTTTTTTTCCTCAACCACAATACATAAAACAAAAATCATATCTTGAAAATGAAAAAACGTAAAGATTTTAAGGAATGGATTAAAAAAATGTATATATAAAAATACATGTTTATATGTATATTCCATACACATGTACATACATACATATGTAATATTTAATACATATAAATGTAATATTTTGCCATGTCAGTAACTCTGTGTAACTCACTTCAAAAAATATTTTGGTTATTTCCAGTTTCTTTCTCTTCAGTTTTAGAGCAGATATAATGGTGTACTGTAATCCATAGACTTCTAATCAGTCCTCTAATATTTCCTTTTTATGTTCCTGTTTCATAGGCACTAGGCTCAAACTTGTATTTCTATATGATTACATCATCAGATCTGTAATCATCATCAGAAGAGGACTGATACTCATGATTTGAGGTTGAATAGTCTGGTAGAGATAATGTGGGCTCCAAAGTCATACAGGCCAGTGCCCACTCACTGGGTTTGGGACCAACAGTAAGTCATTTGCATCACTAAGCTTAAATTTCCTCATATGTGAAGTGGGCATAATCATTTATTTGTGAGATCCTTGTGATGTTTACAACATATGTAAGCTGCCTTGTAGAGTACTTCTGTAAACACTTCTGGAGTGGGCAGATGAACTTAGAGATAGGCACTTGTCCATCCTCATGGGGTGACAACTGAAGAAGAATTGATAAGGATGATAACATGATTAGCTGATTCAAAGAAAAATGGTTTTGGTACACAAGGATTAAGGGACCTCTTAAGATAGATAAATCTCTCTCAAATTTTATTAGTTAAGGAAAAAGCTGGGAGGTATGGGAAAAGGGACTTCAAAATACAGTGACTTAAAGCAGAAGTCATGCCTCTCTTCTGCGAGGATCCTGGCTCCTTTCACCTTGTTCCTTTGCCTTCTACGAAGTAATGCTTATTTGCATAGACAAAGCTAAATCATGTGGTCTATCTATGTTTCAGTTCAAAGGAGAACAGAGAGGAAGCCTAAGGCAGGCTGTTTCTTTTTAAGCAAGTGATATAGAATATATATTATATTTATCACTTTTTGTTGTTGTTCCATTGCTAGATCTTGTCCGGCTCTTTGCAGGCCCACAGACAGCAGCATGCCAGGCTTCTCTGTCTTCCACTGTCTCCCGGAGTTTGCTCATGTCCATTGAGTCAGTGAAGCTATCTAACCATTGCAACTTCTGCTTTTGCCCTTCTCCTTTTGCCTTCAATCTTTCCCAGGATCAAGGTCTTTTCCAGTGAGTCAGCTTTTCACATCCAGTGGCCAAAGTATTGGAATTTCAGTTTCAGCATCAATCCTTCCAATGGATATTTAGGGTTGATTTCCTTTAGGATTGACTGGTTTGATCTCCTTGCATATTTATCACTTACTCTCATACTTTATTAGGGAGAATCAAATCACATGATCACAAATGCTAGTGAAGCTGGGAAATCTAGTCTCTACCTGGATGACAGAGCCCAGGCATAAGAGGAGGGACGACTAGTCATCTGATCCATGAATATTTGTGCAAAACTGACTCTGTGATCATACTCTGAACAATATGTGGTGTAAGGGATGATGTACCTGTAATTAGGTATGCCAAATTATGCCCCAACCAAATCAATACCTGATTTGTTTCTTTAAGAAAGATCATACATACCACTATTACTCACATTTTGTAAGTCAGGTAAAATAAACTTGTTTTGAAGATTTACTAGATTACCAGGTGCCTAATAGTCTTTGTTTCGTTCTTTCATTTTCTAGTAAAATGACTAGAAGATTCTTATTCCTCCTCCACATCTGTAGCTGATAGGAGCCTTCTTGCACAATCTCTGTGTTCAAGAATTGTAATCAATCTAATTTCTATTTTTAACCTTTACTTATTTTTGCCCAGGCATGGCCACTTAATTTCAATTCATGGTTCCTCTTTTTGCTCAGATTGAACCTAAATTCTAGGGGCTTACATAGCACACAGAAATTATCGGGGCTCTATCTAACCTGTTGTTTGTTAAAACAGCCATCATCCATTTGTACCTCATTCATTTAAAAAATTTGTAAAGTACCTACATGTCAGGCACTGAGAAACATGAGTCCCTCTCCTTTTGGAACATATCATCTAGTGAATTTTGGTGCATTTTGAAAAATATCTGGCCCAAGAGCAAGGTCAAACTTGGGTTAAGTGTGTGTTAGAGACAGAAGTCACTTTGAAAGATTGGTTCAAAGTGAGGAGGAGGAAATTAATGACTAAAATTAATGACTAAAAATCTGGGGGTTATTTATATTTTTCATTTTGATGAATTTGTCATTCCACCATGGTCTTTGAAAATTAAGAATTGGTGATGTTTAGAAGTCAGAAGAGACTTAGAAGAGGATGTGTGTGTGTGAGAAAGGGTGGCTTCTGTTTCTCCTGGGGAATTCCTCTTTCGATGCTGGGGTCAGGGGAGGAAGAGCACTATAAACACGCAGCCTAATGCAAGAGGGTTTAACCAATCTCTCACCACATGGCGGTAGCCTTCTAGTCACAAAGGGACTTGGTCACAAAGGGACCAAGAGCCACAGTTGTGAAAGTCGCTTAGAGTCTATGCAAAGAAAGGTTTCAGCCTGCAGAGACCAGCAAGAAACAGAGCATACTGGTAAAACACTGTGATGCAAATAAAGTATAACTATGACAAAGGCTAATTTATAGATTGGCAGAGAGGAGGGGGAGATGGTTATAAGTGGGAGAATAGTGTGGCCAATTAATTGCAAAGGGGGCAAGGACCCTGTGTACAGGGGGCCGAAGTGTCAGGGAGGACAAGCCTGGCTCGAGCCAAAGACTGGGTGGGAAGGTTTGCTTTTGCAATCATGCTCTCTCTATCTGCTTGTGCTGCACAGCCCTGCAGGTCTGCTCTTCCACTCTCAGTTTATTCACATTACTGTTTACAGTCTCAGGAGCTTTGCAGCCAGAGAGACCTGAGTTTGAGTTTTGGCTTCACTACTTACCCCTATGTGGCCCTTAACCTCTCTGAACCTAGGTTTCCTTATTGCCTTGCAGGTTTTTGATGATTGTAATGAACAACCATATATAATGTATCCAGTAGAGTTTTCAAAGTACTCAGTAGGACTAGCTACTGTGGCCATATACAGCCTGACAGTGTGATGATGATTGCTGGGACCCAGGTGGCAGGATGGAGCAAGAAGGGGTAAAGTGTTTTAACCTCAGACAGTCCCGAGTTCACATTCCAGCAATATCGCTCTCCTTATAGTTCCCACTCTGCTGGGATTATGTGAGATCATGAGGTTTTCCTCAGAGGCCTGGTACACCAGCAATGCCTTTTAAAAATGTTTGTTTCCAAAAACCTGAAAAAGAATATACATATATAAAAAAATGTACAAATATATTGAAAACTGAATCACCTTGCTGTACAGTTGAAACTAACACATTGTAAATCAACCATATTTCAATAAAAAGTTGTTTTGAAAAAATAAAAAGGAAATGTTTGTTACCTTCAACATATCCACTTTTTTGGAAAAAAAATTATTTATTTTTAATTGGAGGATAATTGCTTTACAGTGTTGTATTGGTTTGTGCCATACACAGGGCTTCCCAGGTGGCGCTAGTGGTAAAGAATCTGCCTGCAATGCAGTAGACACAAGAGATGCGGGTTTGATCTCTGAGTTGGGAAGATCCCCTGGAGGAGGAAATGGCAATGTGCTCCAGCATTCTTGCCTGGAAAATCCCATGGACAAAAGAGCCTGGCCCGCTGCAGTCCATAGGGTCACATAGAGTCAGATATGACTGAGCGACTGAACACACACACTGCCATAAATCAACATCAACCAGCCACGGGCGTGCGTGTCTCTCCTTCTTGAACCTGCCTCTTGCCTTCTACTCTTTTTCTTTGTTGTCCAACATTCAGCTTCTAGATTTCTAGTTACATGTTTGTGCAGAGAGTAGGACAATGGATGTTGATGAGAGTCTTGGCTTGGCTTGCCCAGGTACTCTTGGTATGAGCTGTTGAGCAGCATTACTTTGAGTAGTCTTTCTTTTCCCTCACAAAGAATCTTGTTTTGGCAATAAGTTACCCTAGTAGTAGGGCTTCCTAGGTGGCTCAGAGGTTAAAGCATCTGCCTGCAATGCAGGAGACCTGGGTTTGATCCCTGGGTCAGGAAGATCCCCTGGAGAAGGAAATGGCAACCCACTCCAGTATTCTTGCCTGGAGAATCCCATGGACGGAGGAGCCTGGTGGGCTACAGTCCACGGGGTCGCAAAGAGTCGGACACGACTTCACTTTCACTTTCACTTACTTTACCCTAGTACTGCCATTACCTTCCTGCCCTCCAGTCTTAGCATTCTAGCTATGATCCCACGCTGTCCTTTCTGGGGAGGAAATCACCTGGGGGCTTTGGACTGGGGCATATCCCTCCAGAAAAGCTGGGGAGTTGACAGGCATCCCCCCAGGCAACCACCTCGTTTGTGTCTTTATTGTCAGGGGGTCCCCAGGATTGACTGGCTGGCTGTCTGCTTTCGGTCGCCACTTACTCTTTCCCCTGGGGTTTCTCTCCTCCTGGAGCTCTTACTGAAACAAGATAAAGACACAATAGAGTTTCTCCCCTTGCCTTTCATATTTGCTTCCAGCCAACACAGCTTTTCTGGTTGCCTGGGTTTTCTCTGATATTTTTGGGAAAAGAAAGAAGAAGAATAAAAATAATTTACAAGAGGAAGTCACAATTCTTTACGACAGATTAGAAATGATCTTAACCTTCAGAGGCGTGTAAAAGTTGGCCTTTCTTACCCCTCCTCACTGATTCATCTCTTTCAAAGAACTCATGAAATACACCTTTGTCCAGTCTTCCTGTCTCTGTTTTTTAAATTTTGGGGACTTTAAGTAATGGTTTCCTACTAATTTTTTAAAGCAATTTTGGAGTGGCTCTTAGTGAGTGCTTGATAAATATTCGTTTCTAGAGTGGTGGCAAGCCACAGAAGTGGACAGAAAAGGACCAAATTCTTGACTTTTTTTTTTATTTTTTAAGACTTATTCCTACTGAGAAATCCTGGTTTAATCAGAATGAAACCACAGATAATGATATAATACTGTAAATGCCTATTAAAAGCTATGTGCTGGGTACTTTACATGCATCACCTCACTGACGTCTCACAGCAACCTTGCAGAGTTAGATACTAGATTCAGTCACTGTATCTTTCCCTCATTTATTATTGAGAAAAACAGAGGCTTTAAAAGGTTAAGTGATTTGCCCAGTTACTCCAATAATTCTTCCGTTATGACTTTATAAAGCTTGAGGCAAGCTGGAATTCAGACTCAGGCAGCCTGCCTCGAAAACTCTTGCTCTTAATAGTTCTACTAGACTGTCTCCCCAGACTGCAGGCACCAGAGACCCACCCAGAGGTGTAGCCAGGATCTAGCCTGGAGGAAGCCTGCCTGGGGTGGGGTGGACCCTATACTTCTGAAAAAGGCATGACACATCAGCCATTTTCACTTGTCTCTCTGTGGTCTTGCTTTTGCCCTACTTCCTCTCATAACTTTTCATACCAAAATTAATACTCGATTTACTTTTCTCAGTTATTGAAAAGATACCATTTTGGTGACTATGTAGTGTGTCATTCCCCTTCCCTATCCTTGCTCTCCTTTGTCATTGATTTTTACTGCTGGTGTTTTTGGCCATTGATGGAGAAGGGATGATATCATCAAAAACATTCTGAAGTTAGGGTGTGATATTGGGAGTACATCCCACCATTGGGATGGTGGAAGAGGTTGCTACTCAGGGAAGGAATTTTCCAGGCATTTAAACTAGAACCTCTCAATCTTGCTAATTTTGAACCAGTTTTTCCTGTGAGGTCAGACTAGGGGACAGGCTCTTGAATACTCCTCACCTTTGGTTTTCCAGTATCAAGATCTCTACTGCATGATTGTATCGTGTGTGGTTATTTTTTTTTTTCACTGATGCAACTAACTTTCCCTGATTAAGGTTGGGACTTTTTCTCTTTGGTCATTTCAGACCTGTTCAGTGGAGTTTTTGTATCTTGTCTTTTGTCTCTGATGTTTCCTTTACTTAGTCAGGCTTTATTTCAGGTTTCATTTAGTACATCTCTGTCCCCTTCCTCCCACCCCACCTAATTTTTAGATGTTAGAATATATACATCATAGGCAACTAAGTTGTCATTCTGGTATGTAGTCTTCAAAATGAGTCATAACCAGTCTTCAGCTAGTGCCAAAGCTGAAGGACAATTGGATAGAGAAAATATACCTCATACTGCTGCTACTGCTAAGTCACTTCAGTTGTGTCCGACTCTGTGTGACCCCATAGACGGCAGCCCACCAGGCTCCCCCGTCCCTGGGATTCTCCAGGCAATATACCTCCTAGATGGGTCTTTTTAGCTGGAGTACACCTAAGATCACCAGTGCTGCAAGATTGCTAACTTTGAAAGCGACCAACTATAATATTTGCTAACATTTACCCAACATTTATTGTATGCCGTGTCTTGCACATTGCTTGTCTTGTCTCTCTTAACCCTCACACGGATCCTGAAACTCTCCATTTTCATGAAGACAAAAATCACACCTCAGAGAAATTAAATGCCTTGTCAGAGGGTCACACGACTAGTATATGGTGGTCCTGGGATTCAGATTCAGCAATCTTAACCTCTATGCTGCTGTGTAAAGGGAAATATCACATGGAGTGAGTTAGCCAAATGATCTTGGCCAAATGACATAACCTGTCTGTGATTTATTTTCCTCATCTGTAAAATGGGGAAAATAAAATGACGCCTGGAGTCCTTTTAAACACCTCTGTGGTGTTGGAATGAGAAACTGTCCGAAGCAGAGCTCCTGACTTGGGAACTGTCTCCCTTGTCTGCTTCTCCTGTCTTCCTCTTATGCGCAGTTAATGATACCACTGCACAACGACTCAGCCAAATCACTCAGAAATCACCTTTGAGTCCTTGATTTCCTTCACCTACCACATCTAATCCCGTAAGCCTTAATGTTCTGCCTGCAGAGTCTAGCCCACATCTGTTCATTTGTCACCATCTCTATTACCATGAGCCAAGTAGTCAAGCCACTTCACATCATACCTTGACTACTGGGTCTTAACTGCTTCTATCACTGACCTGATGGACATGAGTCTGAGTGAACTCCAGGAGTTGATGATGGACAGGGAGGCCTGGCATGCTGCGATTCATGGGGTCGCAAAGAGTTGGATATGACTGAGCGACTGATCTGATCTGATCAGTGTTAATAAGCGGGTAAAAAAAAAAAAAAAGTAAATCTTTCTCCCTCTTATTTATCTAAGCAGTAACTAAAAGACTCAGGAAAAACATTATTTTTACTAAAGTTGCAATAACAGAACCTCATATTTAACACATTATGAAGCAGCTTTAATGAACAAGTTAGAGGTGGGGGCAGTAGTTAACATCCAAAGTAGTTTTTTGTATGTTAGGGTAATTTTGTCCCTTGTGGAATTTTCTCCTTCTCTCTCTGGGCCAGGTATAGATCATGAGGTCTCAGTAACTGGGGAGAGAGTGTAAAAGAAGAGGGACTTCTGTGTATAAGGAGCCTTAGGATTTTTTCATTGGTGGGCATTGAGTTGTCTCTTACCTTGCCACCTGGAACTGTGATGAAGTGGATAGAGACCCTTAAAATAGAGATATTGGGCTCTTGGGTCCTGTGAGTAGACATTTCTAATAACTGTGGAAGGGACCTAACCCACAGCAAATTGAACAAGAATATAGAGTCATCAGTCTGGAATGTCAAGGTGATTGGATGATGAGTCAGGAAGAACAATGGTTCACAGACAGAACTGCTGAAAAAGGTGGCAGATATCAACGTGGACCATTTTTTGGAGCACCTGCACTCTCCCTGGATGCCCCCAAATACCTGGGAACCACATTCTGGGATGTTGACGGGTTCATGCTACCATGTGGGTTAAGGTCTGTCTAGCCCAGCACTATCCAAAAAGAATATCACAATGTAATCTAAAATTCTTTAGTAGCCATATTTAAAAAGTAAAAAGAAACAAGTGAAATTAATTTTAGTAATTATTTAACCTAATAGATCAAATATATCATCATTTCAATATATAGTACTAGCCTAATGGTGTGCTGGTAAAGCAGCTGTCTGAAAAAAAAAATCCCAAGTGTTAACTAATTTCAGTGATATAAATACTCTCACCATTACAATTTTCAAGTTACAATAATGATACTAACAGTGACAATTAACAATCGTTGAATGCTAACTTAGATACTCACTCTCATCTGTAGTAGATGAGTGCATGAAGGCTGGGAGGTTAAATGACTTGTCCAACGGCAAGTAGCAAAACTTTGATTTGCATACAGGTCTTCTGACTTTTGTCCAAAGTGTCAAGAATAAAAGCAAAGTGGAATCAAAGAAGAAGCTAGAAGGATAGAAGAAAAGAAGGCTAAAAAAGCTCTAAAGAACTGGAGTACAGTTGTAGCCCCAGTTCAGTCTGATTCACCTACAGTTTTGAGCACAGCCATGGACAGGTGCTGCGGGAGCACAGGCATATGAGAATGAATGGGGCATGGGCTCTCTTCCATGTGGGGAGACAGGCACATACACGCAGAACTCTGACATAGGGAAGACTGTGATCTGTGATAAAAGAAGAACCTAATCTATCTTCCCCAGATTTAACCTAGAGCAGGAGGAAGGTGGTATGGTGAAGAACCACACACTCGGGCAGAGGGATTGGAGGGACCTGGAGCCTGAGCAGTTCCTAGCATGACATCCTTTGGGACTTCAGGATCAGTTATAAAACAGGAAGTTGAGATATAGGCCCCAAGTTTAACTAAGATAAGTTTGAGCTAATGCAGGAAGGAAAATGGTAGGAACTGCAGAAAGCACCAAGGAACACAGTAGAAAGTAGGAAGGGGAGGCCTGGAGGAATTCCCTAAACTGATTTGCATAAAGCTGTAGGGGTTTTTGTGTGTGTGTGTAATTTTTGCAGAAGGATATACCCCAAGGGCTTATCAGTACAGTTTAGGGAGGCAGAAATGAGTGAACAAACCATATACAGTGGTATTGGGGGTAGAGACGTAGGGAGTACTACATTTACAAAGAGAGAGACTGCTGATTGAACCTTCCAGAAGCTTTAAGGAGTGGTTAATGTAAAATATCAGTGAAAGGATAAACACTGAAAAGCACTTACAGGTTTAAAAAAACACAAAACAATACCGGCTATTTAGGGCCTACTCTGTCTAGACACATTGAGTGGTGTATTGCATAGCTTATTTCATTCTGGCTACAATATAGGAAGTACATTCAGAAAAGAGTTCTTAGAAGGACATTGAAGATGACAGGGTGAAATTCATTAGAGTGGGTATATCTAAGGGTAGAAACGAGAGTTTAAAAAACAATGCTCTTTTGGTAGTTTTTATTATTTTCAGCTGTCTTGGTCTGCTTGGGTTGCCATAACAGAATACTGTAGAGTGGGTGCTTAAACAACAGAAATTCATTTTATTTTTCTCATAATTTGGAGCCTAGAAGGCCCTCAAAGAGCCAGCATGGTCAGCTTCTGATGAGAGCTCTCTGCCTGGCTTGCAGATGTCTGCCTTCTCACTGTGGCTTCGCTTGGCAGTAGAGAGAAAAAGCAACTGGTACCTCTTCTAAGAGCATTTATCCCATCTGATCAGGGTCCTGCCCTCAGGATCTATTACCTCCCAAAGGCCCTATCTCAAAATACCATCATATTGGGGGTTAATGCTTCAACATACAGATTTTGGAGGGATGCAGAATTGCAGTTCAAAATACCAACTATTGAGTGTTTAAATGAACAGTACAATTAAATGAACAGACAAACCCAGATGATCTTGGTTTAAATCCCAACACTGTTGTGGTTAATTTTCTCTGAGACTCCGGTTCCTCATGTTAAAGATGTGGTTAGTAATTACCATGCATAGTGTTCCTAGGAAGATTGAATGAAGAGAGGCTTTAGTGCTATGTACAAACAAGACATATAAGAACATAAGATATATTCCCATTCACCAATAACTTGGAAAAAAATCTCTAACTGATAAAAAGAAGTTATTTTCTCTTATTGAATAGTGGTTGTATACATTTGGCATGTTAATATCTCTTTAGATGTATTGACTGTTTACTGAGTTGCCCAGGCCAGACATAGAGCTTATATTTTTATTTAGAAAAATCAACAGTGTTACACAAATAAATAGTGGAATTTAAGAACAGGCTCTGGAGTAAAAGAACCAGGTTTCAAATCCCAGCCCTGCTACACACTTATTGTGTGACCTTGACCAAGTTAGTTCACCTCTCTAAGCCTCAGTTTCTTTCAGTTATAAAATAGGGAAGAAAATAGTGCCCTCTTCATAGGTTTGTTTTTGGGCATTGGAGAGACATTTAAGGCAGGACAATAAGCAAATGTGAAGACTCAGAAAATGAATATTGTATTGCCTCATTTAATCAGTTATGGACATGGACATACCAGGGTTTCTCAACCTCAGCATTACTGATATTTTAGGCCAATAATCTTTTGTTGTAGTGGGCGCCGTCCTGTACATTGTAGGATGTTTAGCAGCAAGCATTCCTGGCCTCTAACCACTGGATGTCAGTAGCACCCACCCCAAATCCGGGTAACCAAAACCATCTCCAGATATTGCCAAATGACTCCTCGGGTGGAACAGTTAAAATCACCCAGTTGAGAATCACTGGTTTACACAATTTATACCCAATTTAAAATATTTTGGAAAGAGAAGGGAATTTCTTATGTATTCAGTTTAAATTTGTTTGTGGAATGATTCTTATTTAAAGAAAATTTTCTTTTGGGAATGAGAATGTTCTGTATGTGATGGTGGTTTTCTTGAGAGTGTACAACTGTCAAAATTCATCTAATTGTTAACTTTAAGTAGATACAGTTTTATCTGTAACTGTTTCTGTAAAGTTGATTAAAAAAAATGGCCTATACTGTTATTAGTTGAAAGATTTGTTTACAATTTTTTGTTTATTCTTGGCATTGCATACATATTTTAAATGCACAGTTTAAAATGTAATTTTGTGAGCCAAAAATACTGTCTATATATTTGCTTTCCATAATGGTGTAGTACTTCATGGGCATATTTCCATAGAGAGAAAAAGATTCTGCAGCAGTTCTCTGCCACTAAGTTTTAGAATCTATCATCATGCCCTAAAATAACTTCCAGTGGTCGATTCAAGATAAAGAAAAGGAACAAACATGAAGAATGAAAGGGAAAATCAGTATCGGAAGGAGAGAAGTTGACAAATAAGGGGCTAATGAGTCTGAAACCCAACGGAATATCATTATACGAGTTCACATGTACATTTGCACTAATGGTGTGCATCCGGTTTCAATGAAAAGTACACATTTCAGGTTTGCTAATCTTTTACATCTAAGATCAAAGTCCACTTATCAGGAGACTTCTGTATTTAATCGTGCCATTTTCAGTTTTGTTTAGACTCTCATTCTTCTTAGGTCCTGAAAATAGCATACCTCACATCTGTTGCAAGCAAATTTAATTTAATTTGGCAAATCTTTATAGAAAGACTATACTACTTTGGCCACGTGAGTGTGTGCAATAGAAGACTCTTGACCTCAAGATCTTTCAATATCATGGGGGGGGGCGGGGGATGGAAACAGATTTGAATAGTTGTGTAAGACAAGACAGAGCATGAAAAATGCTGTCTACACAGGAGCAGGAACAACTGCATCCTTCTGGGAGGCTCTGAGCAAGGATTTATATCATAGAACTGTAACAATGAAACAGACTTTAAGTAGTCATTTGGGGAGATTCACAATTTTGGCTCTTATGGAAGCTTTTAGAAATACAGATTCACAGGCACTATTCCAAACATAGTTTCTAGAGATAGGGATTAGGAATCTGACTTTTTCAAAAGCTCTCCCAATGATTCTGATGATCAACTAGGCTTTGCAAACTTCTGATCCTACAAATCCCCTACTCAGTGCCAAAATTCTGTGAATAGTACTCATTCCTTGAGGATTTTTGTTTAGACCCTTTGGAGTACCATAAGCTCACTACCTACAAGGCAGCTAGCCCTTCATGGAAAGTGTGTAGGGCATAGGATTTTGATCATCAGAGACGGAGGATAAGGATATTTGAGGCAAAATGATCATCAGAAATAAACAGAAAATGGAGATAAATTTGGAAAGACTTGCGGTTTCATTACAGAGTGTTGTGCTAAAGAATTTCAACTTAATCCTCTGTGAGATGGATACTGATCCTGTCAAAACAGTGTGGATTAGACATCAAGGAGAATGGAAGTAGGGAGAAGAGCTGTAGGTTTAATTCAGAGATTCAAATGAGATGTAATACAGACTTGGAACAGAAGTAAAGTTTAGTTCAGTAAATATGAGCTGTATTGCAAGGATTAGGCCTAGAAGTCTGACTGATTGAGGCAAGGAAGAATGAAAGCTGATTCTGCGGTTTTGAGATTTTGGAGTGCTAAGTTAACGTTAACTAGAATGGGAATATTAAGATCAAGAGAAGATTGTGACAGCAGATGGCAAATCAGGTGTTGTTGATATTTGAAATGCACTTTTTTCTATCACCTCCCATCTTACTCTGTCACCTGTCCCAGGTCAGAGCTTAGTTATGACCCCCTTTGTACACTTTCAGGGTAGCACAAAGTAAGTGCTGAAAATATTTGATGAATTTGTATATCCGCTGTGAATATCTTCTCTCTTAACCTCTCTGCTCTAGACCAGGACCTTGTAATATTTCTCTTGAATAATTACAGGCTTGAGGACCCCCCTGCTCTTACCCCAGCTCCCATTCTTTGGGCGAGTTAGAATAAGGAGCCCCGTCTGAGTTTATGAATTAGAGAAGGGTTCAGTTATATATGTGGAGGCAACCCTTTGTTCAGAACTTGGGAAGCAGAGCACACCTTTGTGGAAACGTAAAGGCTCCCCTTCGTAGAATGAAACCTCCGGTTCTAGGTTGGCAGGCATGGAGAGCCGAGTGCAGAGGTGGGCTTTTAGGTTTGCCCATCCCCTCAACTGGCACAGAACACCCTGGAAAAGTCCCCCACTTGATCTTCTGGATCCCACCCTGCCATTTCTGTTTCATTCAGTGATTTTTTTCCTAAAATGTAATACTGTTGTGCCCTGCTTTCCGCATTTCCCCCAGTTCAAAGTTCTTAACCCAGCCCTGAAGAACCACCTCAGATGCAGTCCTTTCCTAACTCTGCTAGTTCTCCCTTCCTGTTTGTTCATTTATTTTCCCCCAGCACCACAGTGTAGGCACCTGGCTCATGCTTGTCGAATAGACTGATGATTTAAGAAACAAGTGAAAAGTGTGGATTTTACCCCCTGCCCCAAATCAAAACAGTTTTCCCCCAAACTAAACAACAAAAAAGGCAGACACCACCCTCCTACACAAAAGTTTTGCTGCTTCCTAAACACGATGTGTTCTCAGTTGTCAAAGCTTTTTCTTAACCCCTTCCGCTATACTTTTCTGTAGTCTTGAAGTGGCTGTTTATTTGGAGATTGAAGATCTGTGAGAAGATAATTGCTTTGAATGAAATCCGAGGCTGCCATTCCAAGGCTGATTTGCTCCGGCGGGTCTGTGTATTGGATCTTTGCGAAATGCTTTTAAAAAATTGCACACAGATTCAGGTGACATCAGTTCAGTTCAGTTCAGTTGCTCAGTCATGTCTGACTCTGCAACCCCATGAATCGCAGCACGCCAGGCACTCCTGTCCATCACCAACTCCCGGAGTTCACTCAAACTCACGTCCATCGAGTCAGTGATGCCATCCAGCCATCTCATCCTCTGTCGTCCCCTTCTCCTCCTGCCCCCAGTCCCTCCCAGCATCAGAGTCATTTCCAATGAGTCAACTCTTCGCATGAGGTGGCCAAAGTACTGGAGTTTCAGCTTCAGCATCATGCCTTCCAAAGAACACCCAGGACTGATCTCCTTTAGGATGGACTGGTTTAATCTCCTTGCAGTCCAAGGGACTCTCAAGAGTCTCCTCCAACACCACAGTTCAAAAGCATCAATTTTTTGGCGCTCAGCTTTCTTCACAGTCCAACTCTCACAACCATACATGACTACTGGAAAAACCATAGCCTTGACTAGACAGATCTTTGTTGACAAAGTAACGTCTTTGCTTTTGAATATGCTATCTAGGTTGGTCATAACTTTCCTTCCAAGGAGTAAGCGTCTTTTAATTTCATGGCTGCAATCACCATCTGCAGTGATTTTGGTGACATACTTGACCTCTAAAAAACATGTCAACTTTGGAGATAGAGGACTGTGTCCATCTGCCCAACACTGATCTCTGATTGATGGCTTCATTTGTTCCAAATATTTAGACCAGCCTAATGATGTACTTTTGAAATGCTTTCATAATCTTGTCAAAAGTTCTTGCCCAGAATCCCCAACCCAGTTGCTATTTATCTTTCCATGTGTGTTTCTCCTCTTTCCACAAAGAATGTGAGAAAGTTGTGAGAATGTATTCAGTTTAAAAAGAAACAGTTAATTATAAAACATCATTTAAGTGTCAATAAAAAATTGTAAGTAGGTAAAACATGGCAGGTAGGAGATGGGAAGTGTGCCTCAGATGTGCAGGCCCCAGTGTTGGTATAGTTGATTTAACTTTCCTGGGACATCACCAAACTGGAAATTCATTCTGTTGCAGAGTTCTCATTGGTCTGTAAAGACAGTAATTTGTACATCAGTAATTGTCCATTTTGCTTCATAGAAGCCAAGCTAATGTTAACAATGAGAAAACATGCTGCTTAGGCCACAAGGGTGAACTCTGTAAATATTTATTTTTTTGTTTAAAAATATTATTTTATTTTCAGCCTTAATAGTTTTCACTATTTATTTTTCAGCTGGTCTTTGTTGTTTCCAACAGTTATATTAGGCTTTTTTTGTTGTTGTTGTTGCTGTGGCTCTTCTAGTCAGTTTTTGAAATAGTTACCAATTTTAATGTTTATTTATTTAGAACTATTAACTATTACTCAAGAATTAGACTCTCATAGGAATACCTGTCTAGAATTAAGTTTAGATGGAACTTGACTTACAGTTTTGGCTTGGGTGTAGTGTCTTAGTCACTGTATATTTCAGACAAAAACTTAAAGACCAGTATGTTCTGCAAATGCAAGGTAAGATGATTATAATGAGAGTATCAATTCATATACTAATTGATTCAAACTGTTATTGTATTAATAAATGTACTTTCCATTTCCTATAAGCTGTTTCCCTTTTGATTGTGCCTCATATCAATTTTCTATAAAAATAGGTTGCATATGACAGCTCATTTATTTTGTTGATATTAAAAAATTCCTCCCCCTTCCCTTCTTTAAATATCTGTTGAGCAGCTGTTGGGGAGCTCAGAGAGACATACTGGCCCATGGAAGAGTTTTTGTATCTTAAACAGCCCCTTCCAGTGTATCTGTGCTGTCCACTATAGCATAACATTTACTGTGTACTCAGTAAATATTTATTATTTTGAATTTGCCATTATCAATAATTTTATCATTTATTTCATTGAATCATTCATTTCAGTGGTAAAGGGTAAGTAGTGCCTACTGGTAGGATACTCTTACTTTCCAAAATCTAAGTCTACCCCTGACCTCAAAGAAAGATACAACCCTCAAAGCTTATTTGAAGCCATTCATTTGTTCATTCATGCAAAAATTATGTATGAAGAAATGTAAAGTAGAGAAGAGGGGAAAAAGTCAGGATACTCTTCTGCTTCTTTCCTGCTGTGCTTAAAATTAGTCATATACGTATTTACTGAATTTGCCTCAAAGATTAAACGAGAAAAAGATAGTAAGACTGTTTAGCACAGTGTCTGACACATTGTATATGCTCAATATATACTAGTTTATTTATTATAATACCTTGAACTAAAACTAGAGGATCACACTCCTTTATTCTGCATAATTTGCCATCCTATCTTCATCTTTTCTTTTTCTTTTTTTCACTTTAAGGATGGTCTTTGTGTGCCTTTTTTTCCTGAATCTGTAGAATGGGTTCTATGCTTAGTTACCCAATGAAGTTCAGGCAAGAACTTAAGCTAGCATTTTCCTTAAATTTCTTCTATGATTTAAGACACCTTGGGGAAGAGATAGGTGAGCTTCTACATCAACGGATGATGATTTTTATCTTTATCAAGTGACCCACAATTTGGTTACTGGTGCAATGAGAAATTAAGAAAATAGCACACTTTTATGACTGTCTTTTCACAGTCACTCAAATCAGAACTGGAATGCCACAAAAACAACTCCCTGTTAGCCCAGAGAAAAAAAAAGAAAGAAAGTAAAGGGGAAATTCAGATTAGTCACAAAGAAGTTCCCCCGCCTGCCTGCAAAAGCTGAAGCATTAAAACTGAGAGAGTCCTCTCTGCTCTTTCAATCGCCTCTTATCTCTGGCCCTGGGACCTCTGTGTGTCTTCTGATTGATACACCTTGTGTTGGCTTCATCTCCTTCTTTGTGGGGAAGAAGTCAGTTCTCCCTCAGGTTTCCCCCTGTCACGGTTTTCATCGTCCCTGCATCCAGATTGTGAAGATGGAAGGGGTCCAACCCCTGGACGAGAATGTGGGAAACGCACCAGGCCGGAGATTCTTGAGGAACAAGCTATTGCTGGTGGCCTCCATAATTCAGGGGCTGGGGCTTCTCCTGTGTCTCACCTACATCTGTCTGCACTTCTATGCTCAGGTAAGATGCACCAACCAACATGTCCTTTCCTCCAGCTCAGGCTGCTGGCAGCTCCAAATGTCACTTGGAAATAGTCTGACACCAAAATTGTTTTCCCTTTTCTGCTCAGAGATTGTAAAATGTGGTCAAGCACCCTTGTGTCTCTCTTTTCCTTCCTTTTTTTCAGCAGTGGCCGTGGTGAGGCACAGTGGAGATAGGGCAGGGGCACTGCTTCTGAATCAATCTTTTTCTTTATAACACAAAAATCCTGGTATTCTTTTGTGAACTGTCACTTTGAAGCTTTGAGTCCCTGACATACCTACTTGGTTTATCTGTTCTGCTAGTAAGCAACTGATCAGGGAATTAATGTAAAAAGGAAATAATAAAATTTTTATTTCCTTTTTACATTATTATACTTACTCATTGTATTCATAAACACCATAGACTCAAGGAGACATGCTTTCTGAAGAATGCTAAAGGTATCAATGTTAAGTTCTTTTAAATAGCTAACCTATATATACTTAAGAGCAGAGATATATATGTTCATGTCTGTATGTGCACATGGCTGAACATTTATCCCAACAACTTAATCAGATATTGTTTTTCAGTCTTTCTCTACCAATCACAACTTACTGACATCACTTTGTCCAATACATTATGTAGTGGAAGATCATCATTTTAGTATTCCCCCTACCCCTTAATGAAGAAATTCTTTCCATTTTTCCATCTCTTTATTCTGGTCCCATTTACATTATTATTTTTTTCATAGTTGTTCATATATAAAAACATTATTAGCTTTTTAAGGATGTTCTTGACTGCAGGAGATTCCACTGAAAAAGAAAATAAATGTGTAGTGGCCTTGTGTTCCCTTGTTGGGGCTAGTCTAATAATTCTTGTTTGCCTGGTGGTTGCTCTTGGTTAGAAAAGTCTCCCACTGGTATAGGTCAGACAATGAGAACTTTCATTTCTGATGGCCAGGTCAGAGACTGGGTACCTCAAATTAGATCAGGATAAGATGAGCAGAGTCCTAAAGGATGCCCGGGCTTGTCTCTGTCTACAGGAAATGGGTTTTCAGTTCCTGCAGTATAATGGGGGTGCGGTCATGATCACTGTCCTGCAGAGGGTGCTCGTGTCTCCTAATTCCCGAAGAGTACTTGTGTCATGCTCAAGTCTGCAGACCAGTGAGCACCCCAGCACACCCATACTGTCTTCATCACGCCACACATTTCCTTCTCTGCGCAGAACCCTTTGGGTGAAATTTGAGTAGGTGATTTTGGGGAGAGGGTGTGGGGGGAGGAGCGAAGTGTCCATGGCAGGATGCCCAAGACAAAGACCGGAATTAGGCTCTTCCGAGAAGAAAACAAAAAGAGAGTAACCCAAAATAGAACAGCTGAATTTATTCACCAGGTCTGGGAGCCCTGAGACTGCTTTTTGAAACAACCGCAGTGTTACATATTTCCTTGCACTGTGGGATGATTAAAAAAAAAACAAAACAGAACAGATGGCCCCAGTCAAGCCTCAACAGTTAATTGCACTGGGGCTCAGAGGATGGGAGAGAGCAAAACATGAAACAGATACAGATGTATAGCTAGCTGGTGGCAGGGGACCACCCTGGAATATCAATACCCAGGGGAGGCAGAGGAGAGGGTTCTTTCTAGCAAGTCACCCAGCAATTCTGTGCTAGATCGTGAAAGGACAGCTGAATGCTGGCTTCTAGGATACTGGAATTCACGGTGAGCTGATCTTTGGGAGAGAATTAGCTTTCTCTGGTCCTGGCACAGAAATGGAAACAAAGATGGAAAAGGTACGTTTGAGCTGTTCGCTCAAAAAATGTGTTCTTATATACTCTAGATATAAAATTTTCTGTGGCTCAGATATTTGAAATTGTCACTTGACATTAATTATTTTCTTATTTCTCACTGCTACTGCTACTGCTAAGTCGCTGCAGTCGTGCCCGACTCTGTGCGACCCCATAGACGGAAGCCCACCAGGCTCCCCCGTCCCTGGGATTCTCCAGGCAAGAATACTGGAGCGGGTTGCCATTTCCTTCTCCAATGCATGAAAATGAAAAGTGAAAGTGAAGTCGCTCAGTCGTGTCCGACTCTTAGCGACCCCATGGACTGGAGCCCACCAGGATCCTCCGTCCATGGGATTCTCCAGGCAAAAGGACTGGGGTGGGGTGCCACTGCCTTCCCCATATTTCTCACTAGACTGTTTTAACTAACACAATTTCTTATACTATTAAGGGGACCCAAGGCAGCACGATGCGTCCTTAATTGTAATCTCATACGCTTTGTTAAGGGAAAGAATAGCTTAGGTCGTGTGTGTTTTTCCCAGAACTTGATCAGTCATGGTGGCAGCAGTGTGTAGAGGAGAGAGACTGAGAGAAAAGGTATAAAGTAACTGTTGAAGAAGGAACATAGACTAGGAGATTTTCTAAATTCATGGGTAAGATTGTTTTGGATTTTTCTTGAAGGATAGATAGGTGGGGATGCCTATCAAAGCTCTACTTTTATAAGACATTGTATTACAGTGGTCTATAGAGGAGGTGAAATAGAGCTGAAATACTCATCATTTACCTAGTTAAATTGGATCTCTTTTATTGTAGGAGAAAGATATTTGGGGAATAATCATGATTTTTTTCTCATTTCTTAGATTTAATTTTTAACTTCATAAAATTTTTCCTGTGTGGATGACTCTGTGGAAAAAAAAAAAAAAAAAAGATATGTAACTGTTAAACTCCATTTGGCAGTCAGCCTTTCTTTCAATCAAGTTTATTTAGTAATCTTTGTTTTCTTACCACTTGGTTAAGTTTTACTATGTGAAAAGCAGAAGTTTTTGTTTTTGAGATGGCAGATAAAAAGACCTTACCCACTCCTTATGTAATTCACTTCCCTCTTTGGACCCTGATTTTCTCATCTGAAACATGAGGCAATTGGATCAAATGGTCAGAAATATCTCTTCCAGGTCAATATCCTGTGAATACTCATAAAATGAGTATGAGGATCTGAGAAATACAAATCTAAGTGAACAGATTTTTGTGCCTAAGCTTATGGATACCCTGGTTCTTAAGAAGGGACTGGAGGAAATCAGATTTGTACATATACATGTAGTCTGTATTTATTCATATACTATGCACATTTCTAAATAACTTATTCTGGATTAGCAAAATATCTTATTTAGAAATGGGAAAGAAATAGATGCTGTAGAATAATATCCATGATGCAAGTTACAAAATTGAGTCACAAAAACCAATACAATTATTGGGGCTGCTGCTTAAAGTATCAGGCTTCCAGGCTTCCCTGTAACTTCAGCTGGGAATGATGGCAGAAAAAAGCTGATGTATAAGGTGAGAAGCTTTTGTAAATTATACCCATGTATCTCAGAGCTATTGAAGCTGGGCTCTTCCAAGATATGTATCAGAGCACTTGAAAGATGTGCTTTGAGTGATTATTTATCAGCAAATCCCACCCACAGTTAAAGGTTTATATTCTTACCGCTTTTATTCCTGGAGAAGACAGAAGGGGAGGTCATTGAGCTGACCAGTTCTGTATCAACAATGGCCAGAGTTAGAATTCAGTTTCTTGGTGAAGTTTCAGACTATAACTTGGACTTTATATCCTTTAGGAAGAATAAGAGACATTTTTGCTTAAAAATTTTTGTCTCAGATTTTAGGTCAAATTAGATGTGTCCCCATGTGATTTTAACAAGTTTTTAAAGACATTTTTAATGATAGACATGGAAATAAATAATTTTCAGTGCAATTGAATTTGCATTTTATAAGCAGTTTTATGGGCTTCCTTGATAGCTCAGTCGGGAGACCCCGGTTCAATTCCTGGGTTGAGACGATCCTCTGGAGAAGAGATAGGCTACCCACTCCAGTATTCTTGGGCCTCAGAAGCCTGGCACAATGTAGTCCACAGAGTTGCAAAGAGTCAGACATGACTGAGTGACTGAACTCAACTGAAGCCATTTTATAGGCTTCTCTGATGGTTGAGATGGTAAAGAATCTGCCTAAATACAATACAGGAGATCCAGGTTCGATCCCTGGGTTTGGAAAATCCCTGGAGGAGGGAATGGCAATTTTATGGGAATTAAAAAGAAACACCTGAAGTATTGAACTGATTTGTCATTAAGTATTTTGAGGCTCTTAAAGGAGATACTACTGAAAATGTATAGACTTGTTAGGTTGAACAGACATTAGACACAGTCCATTTGCAGATAGGAAAACGGAAACTCAGGGAGGATAGAAGCTGGAGAAGGAGGTGATGCTTCAGCTGATATTAGGAGTAGAGGGACTTCCCTGGTGGTCGGGTGGTTAAGACTTTGCATCCTAATGTAGGGGGTGCAGGTTTGATCCCTGGTTGGGGAACTAGGATTCCACGTACCTTGGGGCCAAAAAACCAAAACATAAAGCAAAAGCAGTCTTGTAATAAATTCAGTAGAGACAAAAAATGATCCACATCAAAAAGTCTTAAAAAATAGTAGAAATTGTTTAAATAGACAAGAGGAATGATGGTGGCTGGGTAGGGGCAGAAGGCTTTCTAGGTAAAAAGGCAAGTTGTTCAGAATGGTTGGAGGTGAGTGTTCATTGGAGAAAGTAGACGAAGATGGAGTTGAAAATCTAGGTGGAGATAGGACACAAAGGGTCTTGTGACATGTGCTAAAGGAACGGCATTCCATTCTGTACAAAAGGAAATACAGGAAAAATTACCCAAGTTGTTGCTTCTCCAGATTTTACTTCTCTTACATGGTCTGCTGCTGCTGCTGCTAAGTCACTTCAGTCGTGTCCGACTCTGTGTGACCCCATAGACCGCAGCCCATCAGGCTCCCCCGTCCCTGGGATTCTCCAGGCAAGAACACTGGAGTGGGGGTGCCATTTCCTTCTCCAGTGCATGAAAGTGAAAAGTGAAAGTGAAGTCGCTCAGTTGTGTCCAACTCTTCGCGACCCCATGGACTGCAGCCCATTAGGCTCCTCCGTCCATGGGATTTTCCAGGCAAGAGTACTGGAGTGGATCTCCAGTGCCTTCTCCGCTTACATGGTCAGCTGCTGCTGCTGCTGCTAAGTCGCTTCAGTCCTGTCCGACTCTGTGCGACCCCATAGACGGCAGTCTGCCAGGCTCCCCCGTCCCTGGGATTGTCCAGGCAAGAACACTGGAGTGGGTTGCCATTTCCTTCTCCAATGCATGAAAGTGAAAAGTGAAAGTGAAGTCGCTCAGTCGTGTTCGACTCTTCTCGACCCCATGGACTGCAGCCTACCAGGCTCCTCAGTCCATGGGATTTTCCAGGCAAGAGTACTGGAGTGGGGTGCCATTGCCTTCAGATCAGATCAGATCAGATCAGTCGCTCAGTCGTGTCCGACTCTTTGCGACCCCATGAACCGCAGCATGCCAGGCCTCCCTGTCCATCACCAGCCTTCACATGCTGGCAAATACAGAAAATGTGTCTCATCTCACGTAGCGCTAGGGGGCACCACAGTAAAACTAACAGTTCTCAAATAACTTTTAAAGAGAACCAACTCTTTTTTTTTTTTTTCCTGAGGAGTTAAGATTAGAACATTTTTCTCAAGAAGCCAAGTGCTCATCCATGTGTAAGAGGATGGACAATATCAGGAGCACCTAATATTGTTCACTGTTTATGCAGTGATGATATTTTCTACAAGAAAAATTTAGATATAGATTCTCACCCAAGTACTCAAAATAGGACAGAGATCGTTTGGACAGGAATCATGCTGGAAAATGTCAAGTGTATACACATGATTAGAAACAAATGCACACACTCAGAGGAGAGATGTAAAGTGAGCAGAGAGGCTCTTGGTGTAGACCTTGGAATATAACCTCCCTATTCCTCTGACTTCAGCTCCTAGCTGCTAGCTCTGAGTAGACCTAGCCTTGCCTAAGGGCTGACCACATTGCCCTTCCAATTCTGTTTCTTTTAATAGAAATTATTTCTGTATCCCTCACTCTCAGAGAACCCGCAGGTTCCCACCCACTTCAGGAATTTTGCATTCATGGCTAATGAATGTTAATCTTCTGGGACCATTTAGGTTGAGGGAGCCATGTACAGTGTTCAGTTCAGTTCAGTTCCGTCACTCAGTCGTGTCTGACTCTTTGTGACCCCATGGACTGCAGCACGCTAGGCTTCTCTGTCTATCACTAACTCCTGGAGTTTACTCAAACTCATGTCCATTGAGTTGGTGATGCCATCCAATCACCTCATCCTCTGTCATCCCCTTCTCCTCCCACCTTCAGTCTTTCCCAGCATCAGAGTCTTTTCAAATAAGTCAATTATTCGCATCAGGTGGCCAAACTATTGGAAGTTTAAGCTTTAGCATCAGTTCTTCCAATGAATATTCGGGACTAATTTCCTTTAGGATGGACTGGTTTGATCTCCTTGCAGTCCAAGGGACTCTCAAGAGTCTCCTCCAACACCACAGTTCAAAAGCATCAATTCTTTGGCACTCAGCTTTCTTTATAGTCCAACTCTCACATCCATACATGACTACTGGAAAAACCATAGCTTTGACTAGATGGGCCTTTGTTGGCAAAGTAATGTCTCTGCTTTTTAATATGCTGTCTATGTTGGTCATAACTTTTCTTCCAAGGAGAAAGTGTCTTAATTTCATGGCCTCAGTCACCATCTGTAGTGATTTTGGAGCCCCAAAAGTTAAAAATCTGTCACTGTTTTCATTGTTTTCCCATTTATTTGCCATGAAGTAATGGGACCAGGTGCCATGATCTTCATTTTCTGAATGTTGAGTTTTAAGCCAACTTTTTCACTCTCCTCTTTGACTTTCATTAAGAGGCTCTTTAGTTCTTCTTTGCTTTCTTCCATAAGGGTGGTGTCATCTGCATATCTGAGCTTATTGATATTTCTCCTGGCAATCTTGATTCCAGCTTGTGCTTCATCCAGTCCAGCATTTCTCATGATGTATTCTGCATATAAGTTAAATAAGCAGGGTGACAATATACAGCCTTGACGTACTCTTTTCCCAATTTGGAACCAGTCTGTTGTTCCACATCCAGTTCTAACTGTTGTTTCTTGACCTGCATACAGATTTCTCAGGAGGCAAGTACAGTGTTGTTATTCCTATTCAGGAAATGAAAGGATAGCAGCTGAATAGCAAAGTAGAAAGGTTATTTCTCATGGTCACAGATAAAATATATGGTAGTGTTGAGATGGAATTGGATTCCCCAATATCTCATGGGTTGTGTGTTTTGTTTGTAGCTAAATGAAGGAATTAAAACACTTTTTATACAAAAATGCAACATACCTTCTCAAAATTTTAGGGAAGTCATTGAGGTATAGGAGAGAATACATTGGATCAGGAACTAGAAGATTCAGTCCAGTGTTTTAGCTTTGTGACTCTGGGTAAATTCCCTGAAATTCCCCGAGTATCAATTTAATCATCTCCAAAACTGGAGTTTGATTATTGTGAGGAACAAATCTGTTACAGAGCTTTGTAAATGTTAAAATTATTATTATTTATAAACATGCTTCTCTAAGCATACCGCCCACTAAAATGTTCACTTGTAGCACAGATGCAATGCCATAACTCAGATCTCAGAAAGCATATCATAGGTAAGGTCAACCTTAACTTCATGAATTTGGGTTTCCTACTATAATTTTTAAGATTAAGAAAAACCCCTTGAAATAATTTTAGTTTATTTGAATTTAGATGTCTAATTAAGATGGCCATGGCTGTATTAGCAAAGGAAAAACGAAGGGGAGAATTTATGAGCATATAAAATATTATCAGGTTAGTGTCTGAAAGTGGCTCAGAAATCTAAAATGACACACTTAGAACACATGGCCCAGATGGCTTCCAGCTCCCCTTACGTTAATGTAGTTCATCCAATTCTCTAACAACTTGGTTGCCAAATAAGGCAGAAGGTTATACTTAAAGAGTGGTCTGGTTCACAATACTAGGAATGTTGGTGCTAAGAGGGGCATGAAAGTGAAAGTGAAAGTGAAGTTGCTCAGTCGTGTCCGAGTCTTTGTGACCCCATGGACTGTAGCCTACCAGGCTCCTCAGTCCATGGAATTTTCTAGGCAAGAGTACTGGAGTAGATTGCCATTTCCTTCTCCAAGAGGGGCATAATTATGTATTTTTTTTTCTTCTCAGCAAAACCTTTCATTCTGAAGTGCAAATTTGATGTGTTATTAATTTGTATAAATTTGTCTCGCTTTGATAACATTGAAAATGCTAGTTAAGATCACACTCTGACAGAAAGAGCAGCAAGTAGACCCAAACTTTAGTTCTTCCAGTACTAATTGAATAAGGGCTATGGATAGAAAGCTTCACTCCTAGAATGTTATATAGGTGGGGATCTGGGGGGATGAGTGTAAGTGATATACCCTCCGGCTGGGCTGTCCTGTAGGTCACATAGCACGAGCCTACAGAACCTAAGATCAAAATGAAAATGACAGTTAACATTGCAAAAAATTATAAGCATCAAAATAGTCACCAAGGGAAATTAAAAAATCTTTACTGGGTTATAAAAGAAGTTGTAAAAGACATGTTTTACTGCTCAGTAATGTAAAATATATTTTGAGTTAGCGGTGTGTTGGTGGTTAATGTTTTTAATTTCCAAGGCCTGTAAAAATCTTAATCTGGCCCTGAATGTGGTATGATGAAGACTGGAAACCCAGATCTTTTTAGGGAGAGGTTGACAGGCATCACTCCTGGTGCTACTTGCAATACCATCTCTGGTTTTGCGATCTTGTCCCTACGTTGTCCTTACTTCTTCACTCTGACTTTGGATGGTGATAGATATTTGTAGGCAATTTTACAATGAGGAAATCTGAGGCATAGAGACTTGTCTAGGTCAATATAGGAAGGTCTGGTTATAAATCAGGACTAGGTTTAAATTCCAGTCCTGTCTCTTTCCATTACACCTGGCCAAGACTCCGTGGCTCTAAGCTGTAAGCATTTTATCTGGCTGTTTTAAAATTTTTTCCTTTCCTGACATTAATTGCTTATGTAGAAAAACTGGAGGAAAATTTATAACCTGGAATAGAAGGAAGAAAGATTCTTTTAAAAAAAGAATCTGAATCTTCTGCCACAGATGCAAATAACACAATCAGTGAAGCTATAACAAATGTGTAATACCTTATAGGTTAGTTTGATAAAACAAATCATTGCCTTGTATGATTCATTCATAGAAGAGAAAGGGGACTTGGACTGGGGCATTGGCTCAGTCATTTATTCACTCCAAGCTGTACTTTTTTTTTTTTTTAAACAATAAGGAGATTAGACTATATAATCTCCATGGGCCTTTCTAGTTCTGTCAAATTGATTTGAAGAATTATTTTAATGTTGTAAGTGTGATTTCACACTATATGCAAATATCTTTTCAACCAGGGTGGCACTGCAAATTTGGTAACTTAAAAGAAATGTAAACTTTCACAGTTTTGGAGGATAAGTATTCAAAGTCAGCGTGTCAGCAGTGCCCTGCTCCATCTGAAGGCCATAGCGAAGAATCCTCCAGGATCCTTCTGTGCCTCTTTCTAGCTTCTGAGGGCTCCCAGCAGTCCTTAGCATTCCCTGGCTTGATAATACTGGGTAACCTAGTTGAATACAGCTCTTCAGTAAGAATTTCACAGAAGGCTAGCTTCAATAGCTAGTTTCTTGATTGGGATTATAAAGCGAGCATACTTTGATTTTTGCATCAGGTGCTTCATTTCTCTTCCATTATTTAGCAGGGAGGCTTTAGTTTAAAATGTCATTATCATTATTGTTACTGCTACCACCATCATCGTTCCACTGCTGTTCTGTGATGATTTTTACCAGTCACCAGTCTTAGTTCACACCATAATGTAGCTTGAGGATTATTTAGCTTTACTGCAAATGAGGCTAAGAACCTCATTGCATAAACAATACAAAAGATACTCATGATTCTTCATTAACTATCAGAGGGAGCCACTTGGGGAGAAAACCTGTTCTTTTGTTACAGCTGAGGGATTTATTATCATGTATTATTGTGTTGAAAAGATCTTCGGTTCAAAGGATCTTCTTATCCACCAATAATTTGGGTTTTTTCTTTTGAATGTTATGATTTTCCTAATCTCTGGTATTGAAAAAGTCCTTAGATATAGTCCCCATTCCACTCTGCTTATTCAACCATCTTAATTGAGAGTTAAAAAATGAGGACATAAAAATAAGGAAATTCAAAACTGAGAAAGGGAAGGACTTGTTCTGGCTTATGACCAGACCTGAGTGTTCTATTCCCAGCCCAATGCCCGGTCCATTTCTACTAGGTTGCCTTTCCAAGGCAACAGTGCCTACTCTTTTATATGGCCAGTGAGATGGGGAATGAGTAACTTCAGATAGAAAGATACTGATCATAATAATTGTGCTGTCCCCTTTGTACTCAAGGATGAATGGAGCAGTTTAAAAAAAACCTCGAGCCACATATGGTGTTGGCTACTGTCCCCTGGAAGAGGGCATGGCAGCCCACTCCAGTATTTTTGCCTGGAGATTCTCCATGGACAGAGGAGCCTGATGGGGTACAGTTCATGGGGTTGCAAAGAGTTGGACATGACTGAGTGACTATGCATAGCACAGAGCAAGTGTCAGGGCACAGTCTAAAGGACTTAGGAACCATTTATTTATAAATGCCATTAGGTTTAACGCATTGTAAGCTTTATGATAATGCAGTGAGTACCTTGTAAGCCAACTTTTCCAGTTGCTTTGCTGCTGCTGCTGCTGAGTCGCTTCAGTTGTGTCCGACTCTGTGTAGCTCTATGGACTGCAGCCTGCCAGGCTCCTCTGTCCATGGGATTCTCTAGGCGAGAGTATTAGAGTGGGTGGCCATGCCTTCCTCCAGGGGATCTTCTCGACCCAGGGATCCAACCTAGGTCTCCTGCGTTGGAGGCAGATTCTTTACCGCTGAGCCACCAAGGTAAAGACTAGGATATTTTGAAAATTACCTGATTCCCAAGGTGAGGAAGGGAGTTGTTTCTTTTTTTTTTTCAATTTAATTTTTTAAAATTGGGATATAGTTGATGTACAAGATTATGTAAGTTTTTTCAGATGTGTGATAGTGATTCACAATTTTTAATTATTGTATTTCATTAATTGTTATTATAAAATGTTGGTTTTATTCCTTATATTGTACAGTGCATGCTCATAGCTTATTTTACACTTGGTAGTTTGTACTTTACAGTTCCTACTTCCCTCTCCTCTCACTGGTAACCACTTTTTTGTTCTTTATATTTTTGAGTCTGTTTCTTTTTTTGGTTATATTCACAATTCTATGGGAGTTCTTAGAAATGTTTTGGCAGACCCCTCTGTTAGTGTACTTGAGGAATTCACAAGCAAATGTGGAAAGGGAAACCCAGATAAAAGAAAATCTTCCCCTTGAGAAGATGAAGAATTGTAAATCACAAAATTCTGAAGGTGCGTTCATGTCACACGGATGCTTTTGGTTCCTTTGGTTGTTTTTCTGAATATCTGATACTCCTACTAGCGATCCATTAATTGCTAAGCGTTTGGGACAGTGAAACCACACTGTTCTCTGAGATAGAGAGGAGAGGGTCAGTAAGTAGAGGCTAGCTATTACTAAATAAATTTGACAAGAAAAATGCAAGTGGTTAGAGAGAGGGGCTATATTAGAATATCACATGGGCTGTGTAGTAGAGAGTATAATAAGAATTTACAAAGAGGGATTATAGCAAAAAGGTGCTGGCAGCCATGGTGAAGGGTGGTGATAGAGAAAAGAAAGTCTCGAATGACAGTTAAAATGGCTTTTCTTTGTGTTCTTTCATCTTAATAGACTCTTTATTCAACATAATTTTCAAAGTCACACATCTTCATGTCTAAGAAATATCACTTTGAGGATAAACTTTCCTGATTATGGAAGACTCGTCAAATAATCAGTTTTTGTTCATTTCTATTCCTTTCTCTGAGTTGGATTCTGAACTTTCCTGATCAGAAGTCAGGGCCCTTCTCTTTGTAAGGGAGTTTCCATCGAGTATACTCTAAATCCACCAGGAGAAGAGTCTGCCTTCCCAACCCACTGTAATGGGTAAGTATGGAAAATTCCATCTTCCTCTTCAGAGGCTCATTCAGAAACACCCTCAGAGCCTATAAGACTTTGCTTTCACAATCTCTCAGGTCTTCTCTGATTGACGTGAAGCCCATTGCTGGGGGAGGAGACATTCACATCCCTGTGAAGGTTGCATGCTGAACCACGATTCCCATCGCATATCTGTTTCTGCACTGTCCTCCACTGACTCACATCTCATCCCACTCCGACCTGGGATCTTGACTGATAGCAAGTGAGGAAGGGCAAGGCCCACATAGTGAATGCAGAGCCCACTTCCTGGTTTCACATTTGATGAGTATCATTCCCTCCTGCCACAGATACACCCCCTCCAGGACAAATGCCACATGAGTATAAGGCAGCCTCATGCCACATCCCAGTGAGTCAGAATAAGAAATTCACACATTCTAGAGATGAGCTCATGAAGCAAGCAGCACTTTTTGGGGAACATGGTACAGGCTGCTGGATAAATGCTTTATATCAGACATTTCCCATCTTTGTTCTCAGTTCAGTGTTTCAGGTGCTGAGAGAGGTCAGGAAAGGACATTATTCTGACTCTTCTTTGCATCATCTACTTGCTGCCTACTTTATTTGTCCTGCTGCCCCTTGCCAGGACAGATGCATCTAATTAGAGTCTAGCTAATGGCTTTGCCAACCTGAACTATACAAACAGCCTTGGAGAGTTGACTGAAGAGCTCTTTTCTGAAGAATGTTTAGATATTTTGAGATATATCTGAGTATTTTGACAACTATCAAAAACCTAATCTTTTAATCTTGTTTCGAGTTTAAAATTAAAAATAAATTAATCTTGAACCCTCAGAAAAATGTTTTTGTAGGGGTTTTTTACTCTTAAGATAGAATAGGATAAAGAGAAAGGATGTTATCATGAACTTGAGGTTCAATCAAACTCAAGTTAATACCTCTTTATTCCTGAGCAAGTTCTTAACAACACTGATTCTCATTTCTTTCTATCTATAAGACATGAGTAATTATTATTTCTACTTAATGGTATTATTTTGAAAGCAGACAAGGTAATGAATTTCAGAAAGAGTAATGCAGTGCATGGCATGTTTTAAGTTCTGGGTAAGTTTTTACTGTTTTTCTTGAATATACCAAAAATGGTCTTATTTCTAGACCCTTCTTCTAGGCAGTGCCTTTGGATTCTCTGGGTCCTCTTTCTCGTTCAAGGCCTAAGCCCACGTCTTTCCTCCTTGAGCTGCCAAAGCCTGCAGTGGTTTTTTCTGTTCTCTGGAACCTTGTGGCATAAATTGCCTATTGGCAATTTATGGTTTTATGTGGAGGAATTATCTCCCCAGTTGACATACAAGTTTGTCAAAACTAAGGACTGTGTATTCTTTCCTTTTGTGTTCTTAGAGTTGAATGTAATACCTGCCAAATAGTAGGTACTCAATAATTATCAATGCTATTTCAAGTCACCAATAATATGACAATCATATAATCTATTCAATTAACTATTAAATAATACTGATAGTTGAGCACCAGCTTTAGGACAGGCATGATTTTTGCCAAGGGAATGGTTGAAGATATATTTTCTGGATTAGGACCTTCAGGAGTTCACAGTAGAGTGTAGTAATTCTCAAATCTTGAACCTTGGGTGTTTGTTAAAACGCGATTACTGCGTCCATCTAGACCTTTTGAATTGGAATCTTTATGAATAAACTGGCAGTCTACATATTTTTACCGATTACCCAGGTGACTCTAATGTAAAGGATAATGCTGGACCAGCTGCCCTTTAGTTGCATCATCAGCTGCTCCTAGACAGAGCATACACATTACTCAGTCAGTTGGTCAGATAGCCCATGCATCAGCTGCCTCTGAGTACTCTGTGTTCTTGGCTCTATTTATGACAGCCCCCAAGCCCAGGAGGGAGGCCTAAGTCATCATGAGACCATCACCCTGCCGATCTGCTGTGCATGATCACATCTTCCTTCCTCCAACTTGGCACTAAAGTGGACACAAGGAATGGACTATCAGTAAAATCTTCAAAGAAATTCCCTTCCACTTTAAATTTGCATAAGGAGAAGAAAAACTGTTGTTGTTATATGAAACAATGAAAATTGTTCTGGATTCCAGCAGGCTGGAGTTGAATCCCTTTCCTTCTGTGGGTCTCATTTTCTGCATCTGTAGAATATAGTGTTCAGTTGGAAGATGACTTGTTTTATACTCATGCTTCTGAGGCCATCTCACTGAAACTTCAGGACTGTACTTTGATCCTGGTGTACTGACTTACAAGAATTTCTAGTCCCCTTTGAAGATAGTATGAGCTCTTCAGACTGCAGATTGAAGAAGCTTTGTTCTGTAGCTTGTCCTTACATGAAAGTCCTTTGGGATCTTTGATATAGTCCATTTTTTTCTATTATCTGGTGAAGATATGAAGATTTTTATTTTATATATAAAGCTATGCCTGTGGGTAAAACTAATATTATCTGATTTTTTTTTTTCCTGGTAATTTTTCTTATAAAGCCAGAATCATTTTGTGGTGTTCTTCTGGGCTACAGAGAGCTGGTATTTTAGGGATTTGGTTGTACTTTCTTTTTTTTATTAGTTCTCTCATTCTGTAGTCATATATAAAGCTAAATTAGTGTTACATAGGCTAAATTAAGAACATGACATGGATCTTGTCTCCCATGAGCATTCAAGAATAATATCTGACATTTATCAGCTCCTTACAGTGTTCCAGGTCAGGTGCTAAAAATTTATGTACGTGATCTCATTCACAACAACCTTCTGAGATACAGGGTTTACTCTTTCCATTTTATAGATGAAGGAGCTAAAAGTCAACAACATAATGACATTTTCCGAAGAGCACACAGCTAGGTAGTCTTGCAGCGGAGAGGAGACATGTATCTGGTGGTGGTAGAATGAAAATCAGTAGAGTGATTTAAATTTTTTTTTTATATCAAGGTTCACTCTTGGTATTGTACGTTTTATGGATTTTAACAAATGAACAATAACATGTACCCACCATTAGAGTATAGTGCAGAATAGTTTCACTACTCTAAAAATCTTTATACTTCACCTATTCATCTCTCCCTCCTTCCTCACCCCTGGCAACCACTGCTCTTTAACTGTCTCTGTAGTTTTGCCTTTTCCAAAATGTCACACATTTGAAATCATACATTATCTAGTCTTTTCAGATTGTCTTCTTTTACTTAGTAATATACGTTTAAAGTGTGTCCGTGTCTTTCCATGGCTTGAAAGCTCATTTCTTTTTAACACTGTTATTCCATTGTTTGGGTGTATCACAGTATATTTATCCATTCAACCTACAGAGGGATATCTTGATTGCTTTTCCTTGATAAGTTTTAACAATAAGAAACAAAGCTATTACAAATATCCATGTGAATAGAGTAATTTTTAAGTACTTGCTATGGGAGACCAAAAGCCAAGGATTTGATTAGGCCTTGAAGTTGATATTTTGATTTAGGCCTTGAAGTTGATATTTTGAAGGGACATTCTTGGTGGAGAGAACAAAGGAAGCAAGTATTTTTTTAATGCTTACCACATGCCAGGCAAACTCCTGAGTATTTTCACATATGTTAACTTGTTTGAGCTTTACAGTCATCTCCTTGAGCTTTCCAATAATAATATAACTTATTTTCACAGACATGAAAGCTAAAGCTCAGAAGTGATATATAAAATCCAAATTCAACAGATCTAGAGAAGTCACAATTTGAACAAAATCTTATTTCCAGGCCTGTGCCCTCTTGTTTTATCCTACCAGGCTTTATTTAAAGGATTAGAGGAAATAGTTGATTCGAGCATAAAGCACAGAAAGGATATGGGTAGCAGTAATGCTTGACAAGAAGGTTGGCACCAGGCCATAGAAGGCCTTGAATTGGGCACTGTGGGGGTATTTCTGGGCAGTGGGGTAGTCAGCATGAAGTAATCATGTTTGGAGGATGAAGGGCAAGGTTGTGGAAGGTCATGGAGCAAGAGAAAGAATCATCTTATTTCACAGAATGGCCAAGGCCTGGTGGTGTTGACACTAGGAAGATGAGAAAATGTGAATTTCTAATCCTGGGTAACCTTCAGGAGGAAAGGAAGCCTGGGGTCGAGTGAATCTACCTAAAAGAGGAAGTCCTGTGTGCTTTCCTTGCTGCCTGTCAGCATCTTGGTCTCAGAATGTCTTCTTGATCATTACGGCTCTGACTTCTTCATCACAGTATTTCAGAACATTGGGAAATGTCATTGTTTTGCAGGAACCTTATGGAAAGTTTACACAGTCAGTCAAATAATCAGATCATGGGGACTTTTAAGTCAGAGAGTTTGACGTAAATTTGGGATGAAGAGGCTTCCTGTTTCTCTCTTTCATTGAAATTGGTGTAAGGTTGCAACTTTTAAACTTTAAATCATAAACAGTGCTGAAAGGGATGTCTCTGATCTTTGAGGAATTTCTAAAGATGGAAAAAACTGACACCCAGAGAAGTTGCATAAGTGCATAACTGACACTCGCACAGGCTGTTTCTGACTTCAACAAGGTGGCCGAGGGACCAGCCTGCCGGGAGAGCAGTGGGGGCGTTCCAGGGAATTATGGTGTTTGGGTAAAGTACCTTTTGAGAAGCCTTCTTCGAGAACATTGCTTTAAGCATGAAGGACACTTATGCAACTTGCCTGAGTACTTGCCTGGCTGGTGTTAGGACCAGGTTGCTGCATGCTGAGCCCTGTGCTCTTTGTGCAGCTGCACAGGCTGTTTCTGACTTCAACAAGGTGGCCGAGGGACCAGCCTGCCTGGAGAGCAGTGGGGGCGTTCCAGGGAATTATGGTGTTTGGGTAATGTACCTTTTGAGAAGCCTTCTTTGAGAACATTGTTTTAAGCATGAAGGACACTAGTCCAGCCTCACAAACAGTCCACAGAGGGGAGAGAGCCAAAGACTGTCGTCCTGAGTCAGCACCTCTCTATGTGCTCACCACTGACTAATATCGCTCTAGGGCCCCAGCCACTGGCAGGGCTCAGCCAGGCTCTCCCTTCTTCCTACACCGCCTGTTGGTTTCAGCTTGATGAGGCTTGTGACTTTACGTATAAGGGAAGTAGGGTATTCTTCATCCGCGTGGGCAGGCCCCAGTGGAGTCCGTTTGACTGCTGCTATGAGTGTGCCAGAAAAGTGGGAAGCAGGGACTCCACACCCCAGAGTATGAAAACAAATTCCTCCCCAGACCTTTTATCTGGACATCTTGCCAAAAATAACCTGGTGGGAGGAGCTGCTGTTCTCTGCAGGCACAATAGGTGGTAGGTTTTTCTGTTTGTTTGTTAGTTTATATTTCCCTTCTTAGTAGGTAATGTAAAATTTTAAAAATACAAGAAACTAAGCCATGGAAAATACATGTGCCTCCCACTCCTGTCCTCAGGCTTCTAGTTCCTTTCTCCAGAGGCAGTGCTTTATTATTCCAGATAAATTCTGTGCCCTCCCAAAAACTCTTTTTTTTAATTTTGAACACAAATGGAAATGTACTTTATTCTCCCCTTTGCTTTGGCTTTTTTCACTTAATATATTTTGGAGTTTGCCCCATATTGAAGTTTGTTCTTTTAATCACCAAATTTCCACAGATGTTTTATCTATTAAGTTTTCTTTCTTTGTTGCTTTACTTCTTTCTTGCTTTCGAGTTCAAGTTAGGTTTTACACACGACTAAAGAGTAGAGAAAGATCCAACATTTAAAAAATTTACACACAGATCTACTCATCTCTAAAGGGTTTGAAGAGTTTTTATTGCCTGTGGGCCCTGAAGGTAGGACACTCTTAATCCTGTTTTACAGTGAAAAGGCGAGCAGCCAGGAGGCTCCCAGACTTCACTCCTAGTCCATTCTGGGAGTCTGTGGCCATGAAGGATTGACTGGTCACAACCTTGTCCGTGAAGAATCTCTATGACTGAATGGGTTTCTTAACAAGATAACTTTGAAGTGCTCTATTATCTAAAATGGCAAATTGGGGCTCAGGGAGCCAAAATAATATACCAAGGAAGAGTTTGGCAAATGAGGACAGATCTTACTTAGATGCTTGCATGAAAGAGCAGAAGACTCCTAACTTACCTTATGAGATGTTACAGAAAAGCAATGGGGGCAGGCGGAAGGCCGCATCTAACTCACGTAGAAAAAGGCAAGTCTCTTCTCAAGTCAGTCCCTTTACCTGCTGCATTTCTGCTTCATAGGATGGATGTGACTCATCAATTCTACTTGTTCATTTTTTCCCCTAAAAATATATCCTTTTTCTTCCTTTAGGTGCCATCTCAGTACCCTCCAATCCAGAGTATCAGAGTACAGTTTACCAGTAAGTATTGTCAAAAGTTCAGTTGGTTCATAGTTTTAAAAGAATCTTCTCTCCAGCTTCTTAATTTCCCCTAGAACATAAGATCTCTCCATTTTCTTAGGGAAATATTAAATTCTGAAATTGTTGAGGCCTGCATATTATTTTCATTAAGGTCAAAGAAGAAAAGGGGAGTAATTAGTTAACAGATAAGTGCTTGTCACTATACGGATTACGTTATATTCCTCACTTAATCCTCCCAGGAACCCTTTGAGTAGAAATTACTCTCACTTTTTTTAGGTAAGAAAATGAAGGCTTCTTACAAGTCTGTCTGTCTGTAAGATATATCATTCCCCAGTAATTTTATTACAGGACAAAATTTTACCTTAATGAGAGTTGGGGGACTTAAAGGCAATGTGATATCTTTAACAAGAGAACATTATTTGGATCCAAGATTAATACTAGGACAACCACCAGTGGTTTCTGTATGGATATTCATTTATTAAGTCCTCTTGAGCCAAAGGGAAGTATATCTTGCCTTCTATAAGTGATCCTAGTTTTCAGTTCGAAGTATTTTTCATGGACTTGATTCACAGCAAGAATTACTGAATTGTGCCCAGCAGTGGGAACTTACTCTTTCCTGTCACTGAGGGACATGGGCCAGAGTGGAGAGTTTGAAGTGTCGTTACTTGACCATTCCGGGTGATACTGAGGCTGCCATGGAAATAGAAGACATTTAGTTTTTGATTTATACTTGAAATGCCCCCACACAAAGCCGTTAAAGTTATCATTCTGTGTTCTGCTGCTCTTCCTTTTCTTTTTCCTGTGGCAACCACTATTCCCAAGGCACCTTCCAGTAAAAACTGACAATAAAAAGGTAGAAGGGAGAAATAAGTCTATGTTCTTGAGCTCTTATATCAGAACCTGAACCCACAGACTAAGCTTTACTTAGTATTGAAGCATAACTAAGCTTAAGTGATTGTTGACGAAGGCCAGTAATGCATGTTGTTGGGAAGTCTAGTTGCCAGGGCATGAAATGAAAAAAGAATTTTCATTTCATGGTGACATGAGAGAAGAATAAAAGAAAAGTGAAAGTGTTATTCGCTCTGTTGTGTCCAACTCTGCAACCCAATGGACTGTAGCTCATCAGACTCCCCTGTCCATGGAATTCTCCAGGCAAGAATACTGGAGTGGGTAGCCATTCCCTTCTCCAGAGGATCTTCCCAACCGAGGGATCAAACCCGGGTCTCCTGTGTTGCAGGCAGATTCTTTACCATCTGAGCCACCAGGGAAGCCTGGAGAGAGGATAAAGAGTTAAAGCGATTACTTTGTATGGATGGGGTGTGCAGGACCCAGGCAAGAGGCACTTCCACCACCCTTTGCCCTCATCAATCCATTGAACAAAGAAGGCAACACTGACGTTGCCAATCCCTCCTGATTTTGAAAAAATCAGGGAAAACTTGAGAGTCTATTTCCTGCCACAGGTGTGTTGTGACAACTGCCAGTTGCTGTAATCTCTCCACTCTTGAATCCCAGCCCCCTCTGAAACTCTCTTGGCTACTAGTATTAGCTTTGCCTCTTCCATTCCACAGGGAAAGTGGATTCCAACCCTCATGTAGAAACAGTCTTCTCTTACTTTTATTCTTTTCAAAATCTGTCCCTATCATTTTCTCTTGATGTGTTTCTAGACATATTGGATGGTTGTTGCTTAATGCTGAGCTAAGGAGTCATTCTTTTTTTTTTTTTTACCCTACCCTTCTTAGAGTGTGAGAATGAGAACGGTTTCATCATCACATCCCCAGATGCGGATGGAACCATGAAGGTGCAGAACAACTCAATCATCATCACCTGTGATGGGTTTTATCTCATTTCTCTGAAGGGCTACTTCTCCCAGGAACTCAGCCTCAGGCTTCTGTACCGGAAGGGTCGGGAACCTCTCTTCTCCCTGAACATGGTCAAAATTGTTGACTCTGTCACAGTGGCCTATCTGCGTTTCAAGGACAAAGTCTACCTGAATGTGACCACTCAGAATGCCTCCTGTGAAGACATCCAGGTGAATGGTGGGGAGTTGATTCTCATTCATCAAAATCCTGGTGGATTCTGTGTCTACTGAGGACCTGATGGCTGCACCCAAGCCAGGAACCAGCATGAAGGCCACGCTGGGGGTGAATAGGACATTGATTCTTCCTTGGGAGTGGAGGCGTTGTCCCAGCTCAGCCCTCCTATTTGGCCACATGAGATGTGACCAGAAGCATATCACTCCCACCCCCACTCAGGGATATTTAAAACTTATTTTTACATACCAATTAACTTTATGTATTTATCCTGTATCTTCTAAATCACCTAACCCTCCTCATCCCTCAAGATGGCCTCAAGCCTGTTAGGCACCTCCTCCAGAGTGAGAAAAAAAGGGCCTCTTCCTCAAGATGTTGTTCCTGTTGGTCAGGAAATTATCGTAATAAACTTTCATTATTGAAAAAGACACTTGACTACCATTTGTCATCTGACACTCTCAAGATGAAGAAGACCAGGGAGAGGGGTTTTGAATCTGCCAAAGCCAGTGGACTGACTGCTCACAAGCAGAGGTGCCTCTCCAAGGTGAAATTTGTTGTAGTCTGCAGAGTGCCCCAATCTCTGTCTCATGTGGAGGAATTCAAAAGGAAAATCACCTCATGAACAGCTGTCAGGACTTGATGAAGATAGCTGGCTAAGGAATACTCCGCTCTGGGCTTCCCCCCACCCCCCTTGTTTTCTCCATTTTGCTCTCCCAGCCTCCAAATGTTCTTGATAGAAATTTCCCTTCAAAGAACCGTCTCAGGGGTGTGATGCTTGAAAAACCTAATCAGTGATTTAAGGAAAGCTGACGAGACTTTTCTACACTGGGAGAGTGAGATAATTTATTGTGAGGGTTATCTTTATCGCACCAGAGTACAGTGAAACTGGACCTCTCAGGATAAGTCAGTGGACATTTGAATAGTCTGGGGAGGAAATCACGTTTGCCCCAGAGAGGCAGTGTAATGCATGCCTAATGCTGAGATACATACTCAGCCCCACATCTTGTGCTCAGGTACTACCTTGCTAGTTTCAAAAAATTGCTTTAGGTGAATTGTCCCCCCACACTTGGGCTGCACTCATGGCTTACAGGATCTTAGTTCCCCAACCAGGGACTGAACACAGGCCCACAGCAGTGAAAGTGCCAAGTCCTAACCATTGGACTGCCAGGGAGGTCCCCGACATGAATTGTTCTGAGCAAGATATTCTATGATACATGTCTTGACTACTTAGAGGATTTAAATGTGTGTGTGTGTGTGTGTGTGTGTGTGTACTTGTTTGTTATTGACTGTGTTCTGCAAAGTCAAAGTTATTCAGAGTGGTTGCTAATAAGTACATGTTTATCACTGTAGATAATATTTAAGAAAATATATGTTTTTTTTTAAGTTTAGAATTTCTGACTGTATTTCTTCTGGACATACGCATTCCAGGCCAAAGCTTAATTGTTTTGTGAGTTGGCTGTCTTTTGTGTTATGGCCTCTGCTCATAGGTGCCCCCTCCTTTTAGGTACACATTGCTTGCTCCTCCCATGCTGGCCTCCTTCAGCGACACAGGGACGCTTCTGCCAGCTTCCACCCATCAAAGTACATGTGTCCCATTTAAATCATTCAATCAAAAGGATAATTAACCTTTCTCTGAAAACAGTGGAGTTTTGTGTGAATGAAAAGTCAGGAGATTGGAATTCTAATTTTGACTCCGTCGCTAACTGGCCACAGGGCCCTGGACCCTGGGCCCTGGACAACTAATTTCCTATTTTGGGATCCTGCTTTTTTCTCTTGTCTCTAAAATGAATGATAATTTTAGAATCGTATGCTCATAAAGCTAAATGTGAATGTACATAGTAAATACCTATGTACTGGTTGCTGTGAGTCAAGATGTATAATCTCTTTTAATATGTGGAGTAATTTTTTTTTCTCGACAACCTAGTATTTTCCCTCAGCGTTTTTGGTGATTTCTGTGAGCATGCGTGCGTGCTGTCGTGTCTGACTGTTTGCAACCCCATGGGCTGTAGCCTGCCAGGCTCTTCTGTCCATGGAATATTCAAGGCAAGAATACTGAAATGGGTTACCATTTCATTCTCTAGGGAATCTTCCCAACCCCGGATCAAACCGATGTCTCCTGTGTCTCCTGCATTGCAGGCGGATTCTTTGCCCACTGAGCCATCGAGGAGGCCCAATTCCTTTGAGAATAGTTGCCAGTTGTTACTTAGTGACTTTCTGTTTAGGGAATGACTGAAAAGATTCCAGTCTTGATTCAAATAGTAATTTGTTCTTAAGCATATCGGGCAGGTCCCCTATTTTAAATCATAGTTTTGTATTTAGTGCTCTCCTGGCTCTCAGAGAGTGTTAATATTAATATTAATAATATAGCTAATAATAATATTGATATTTACATGGAAACAAATAAAAGATCTTAGAATTCACTACTGGTTAGAGTGTTGAGAGTTTTTATTTATCTTTCTATTCCTTTCATGTTCTGATCAGCTAATTCCCTGAATAGGGGAGGACAGGGCAAACTTTCTGGTTTCCTATCTGCCTCCAGTTTCAGCCATTGGAATGATATCCAAGGGATGGTTGACCTGCCGGACTCCACCTTTGCTTATTCACCATAAGTTCTCAGGGCTCCTCTTCCTGGTTCAAGAGGTGGATTCAAATAGAATTCTATTCACTGTTATCCTTTCCCTCAGTACTACTTGACTTGTTTCTAAGTCTGGGATGATCTCCTTGAGTATTATATCCCCTCTCCTTCAAAGTCATTACATCTGCAGTCTTGAGCAGAGGTCCCGGCTCTTAATGAGTTTGTGTGCACAGTCTGGTCACAGTGATCCCTGTGCCACCTGCGATGGTGTTAACTCCTCTCCTTCCTGAATGCTCCTCTTCCTTGACTTTCTTTGAATTCACCTCTTTCTGGGCCACTCTTTCCATCTCTGTTCTCTGCCTGTCTGATCTCCTTCTACCCCTCCTCTTTCTCTGCCTATCTCTTTGTGATAATGCACTATAGAGCTCCATCCTCAGCCCTCGTTCTCTACACTGGGGGGATCACAATCTGGCAGCTGACAAGCCACAGTCTAGCTTATGTATGCGTTCAGTTTGAATTTAGTCACCAACACTTAAACACTGGGAAATTTTTGACTTGTTTTGACAAAACAATGCAAAACAGAAGATCTGGTGATGCTGGGCCCAATTTTGACATGACAGAAATCATCTCAGTCTGGGTAGCAGCTTCCCTCTTTAGAGAAACTATGCACTCTCCATTTCTCTAGAGTCCCCACAGTTCATACTGTGTGCAAATATGCTTCCACCAACTCACTTCACTCACTTGCTGGCCATGGGGCATTCGAGTTGTGATCTCTGCTTCAATGACTTGCCCTTGAAGCACTGCTTCTACACCAGTGACGCCTCCATTCATTCTCCAGCTCAGATGCCTCCCACTCCAGGGTCACACTTACTTTAATCATCTGTATAATTGTAATAACATGTATAATTGTAATAACATATAATGAGTATGTATGTGCCAGACATATTAGCTATTTTATATGAATTGTTTTTTTAATTGGAGGATAATTGTTTTACAATATTGTGATGGTTTCTGCTGTACCTCAATGTATATCAGTTATAACAATATATATATCCTTCCCTCTTGAGCCTTCCTGTCCCCCCAATCCCACCCCTCCAGGTCATCACAGAGCACCAGACTGGCCTCCCTGTCCTATACATCAGCTTTCTGCTAGTTATATGAATTTAATTCTGTCTTTCTAACAGCTCTTTGTGGTAGGTATTATTCCTGTTTTACATATGAGAAACAAACCCTCAGAGGTAAAGTAATTTGTCCCAAGACATGCATCTAAGAAGTGATGGAGCTCAAGATTCAAGACCAAGGCTGCTGCTGCTGCTAAGTCGCTTCAGTCATGTCCAACTCTGTGCAACCCCATAGACGGGAGCCCATTAGGCTCCCCCGTCCTTGGGGTTCTCCAGGCAAGAACACTGGAGTGGGTTGCCATTTCCTTCTCCGATGCATAAAAGTGAAAGTGAAGTCGCTCAGCCATGTCCGACTCTAGAGACCCCATGGACCGCAGCCTACCAGGCTCTTCTGTCCATGGGATTTTCCAGGAAGAGTACTGGAGTGGGGTGCCATTGCCTTCTCCTTGACACCAAAGGCCATGCTTTTAACCACTGCTTCCCTGCCTCTGGGCAACTCCATGTGGAAGTAATGGGCACTTTACTCAGGATGCTCACAAAAGAATGTCTTCTCCTTCACCAAAACCACTCCTCTTCCTGATTCATGGTGTTGTTTAAAGGCATCATAATCAATACTGAAGCCAGAAGCCCCAGTGTCATCCTATTTTCCTCTTTTTTTCAGCCCCCACCCACGAGCTTGTGGTCTTTGGCTTCTCCTTTTGCAGTGACCTCTCACCAGGCCTACATGTCTCAGTGAGTTCTCATTGGATTAAGAGAATGATATCCTCTGTTTCAATAAATGAATGAAAACAATGGACAAAATGAAGCAGAATGCCACGGTGGAAAGCTTGTGATGTTTGGAACCTAGTTTTAAATCCTCACTCTGCCTAGTTGGCTGAATTTGGCAAGTGTTTTTTTTTAAAACCTCTTTGAATCTTCACTTTCTTTATCAATAAAAAAGGGATGTTAACACATATCTCTTGAGTTATTTTGAGTATTAGAGTATCTAATATTGCCTGTAACATAGTTGGCCTCAAAACTTAATAATTATTAATTTACAAAAGTAACATCCACAAGACAGAAAGTGATTGCCAAATGAATAATGAAATTTATCTGGTTTAGAGATGGAGAGATCACTCAAGCAAATGGAAGAGCTTTGCAGAGTTTAGATTGGAGAAGAGGAAAGGAGAAGATAGAGGAGAACAGTGTATGTGAATGTCTCTGAGGTGGGAATTCTCATGGTACTTTCTGGGGACAGGGAGCTTCCACTGTGCTTATGACATTCATTCTCTCATTTTTTTAATTTGAGCATATTTTATTTTCCAGGATAAAAACCTGTGTTTAGTCATGGTTGAAGGTAAGGATTAATGAGTAATTTGAGGATAAAATATTGGAGGCATTAAAGACATAGATAAGAATTTTGGATCATGGCCTATAAAGGGAGCCACTCAGTGTTTTTGAATAAAGAGAATTTATCATGATTTGGGGACAGAACCTAAGTTCTTGTCAATATCATTTTTCATTTTGACCTAATTTATATGAATACCTTCAGATCAGATCAGATCAGATCAGTCGCTCAGTCGTGTCCGACTCTTTGCGACCCCATGAACCGCAGCACGCCAGGCCTCCCTGTCCATCACCAGCTCCCGGAGGTCACCCAGACTCATACCCATCGAGTCAGTGATGCCATCCAGCCATCTCATCCTCTGTCGTCCCCTTCTCCTCCTGCCCTCAATCCCTCCAAGCATCAGAGTCTTCTCCAATGAGTCAACTCTTCGCATGAGGTGGCCAAAATACTGGAGTTTCAGCTTTAGCATCATTCCTTCTAAAGAAATTCCAGGATTGATCTCCTTTAGAATGGACTGGTTGGATCTTCTTGCAGTCCAAGGGACTCTCAAGAGTCTTCTCCAACACCACAGTTCAAAAGCATCAATTCTTCGGCGCTCAGCCTTCTTCACAGTCCAGCTCTCACATCCATACATGACCACAGGAAAGACCATAGCCTTGACTAGGCGAACCTTTGTTGGTAAAGTAATGTCTCTGCTTTTGAATATGCTATCTAGGTTGGTCATAACTTTCCTTCCAAGGAGTAAGCGTCTTTTAATTTCATGACTGCAGTCACCATCTGCAGTGATTTTGGAGCCCAGAAAAACAAAGTCTGACACTGTTTCCACTGTTTCCCCATCTATTTCCCATGCAGTGATGGGACCAGATGCCATGATCTTCGTTTTCTGAATGTTGAGCTTTAAGCCAACCTTTTCACTCTCCACTTTCACTTTCATCAAGAGGCTTTTTAGCCCCTCTTCACTTTCTGCCATAAGAGTCGTGTCATCTGCATATCTGAGGTTATTGACATTTCTCCTGGCAATCTTGATTCCAACTTGTGTTTCTTCCAGTCCAGCATTTCTCATGATGTACTCTGCATATAAGTTAAATAAACATGGTGACAATATGCAGCCTTGACGTACTCCTTTTCCTATTTGGAACCAGTCTGTTGTTCCATGACCAGTTCTAACTGTTGCTTCCTGACCTGCATACAGATTTCTCAAGAGGCAGATCAGGTGGTCTGGTATTCCCATCTCTTTCAGAATTTTCCATAGTTTATTGTGATCTACACAGTCAAAGGCTTTGGCATAGTCAATAAAGCAGAAATAGATGTTTTTCTGGAACTCTCTTGCTTTTTCCATGATCCAGCGGATGTTGGCAATTTGATCTCTGGTTCCTCTGCCTTTTCTAAAACCAGCTTGAACATCAGGAAGTTCACGGTTCACATATTGCTCAAGCCTGGCTTGGAGAATTTTGAGCATTACTTTACTAGCGTGTGAGATGAGTGCAATTGTTCGATAGTTTGAGCATTCTTTGGCATTGCCTTTCTTTGGGATTGGGATGAAAACTGACCTTTTCCAATCTTGTGGCCACTGCTGAGTTTTCCAAATTTGCTGGCATATTGAGTGCAGCACTTTCACAGCACCATCTTTCAGGACTTGGAATAGCTCCACTGGAATTCCATCACCTCCACTAGCTTTGTTCGTAGTGATGCTTTCTAAGGCCCATTTGACTTCACATTCCAAGATGTCTGGCTCTAGGTGAGTGATCACATCATCATGATTATCTGGGTCTTGAAACTCTTTTTTGTACAGTTCTTCTGTGTATTCCTGCCACCTCTTCTTAATATCTTCTGCTTCTGTTAGGTCCACACCATCTCTGTCCTTTATCGTGCCCATCTTTGCATGAAATGTTCCTTTGGTATCTCTGATTTTCTTGAAGAGATCCCTAGTCTTTCCCATTCTGTTGTTTTCCTCTATTTCTTTGCATTGATCACTGAAGAAGGCTTTCTTATCTCTTCTTGCTATTCTTTGGAACTCTGCATTTAGATGTTTATATCTTTCCTTTTCTCCTTTGAATACCTTATTCTCTGTCAATTGAACAAAAGCTTTGAATTACTTCTAGATGAAAATAAGAAAAACAAATGTCATAAAACCCAAGTTTTTAATACTTTTGGCAAAAGATATACAAATTATTATTTAATAAAGACCATAATGGTTTTTAAAATATTAATTAAATTTTTAAAAGTCATATATTAAGATATCAAATTGATATATTGCTGCTAAGTCACTTCAGTCGTGTCCGACTCTGTGTGACCCCATGGACGGCAGCCCACCAGGCTCCCCCGTCCCTGGGATTCTCCAGGCAAGAACACTGGAGTGGGTTGCCATTTCCTTCTCCAATGCCTGAAAGTGAAAAGTGAAAGTGAAGTCGCTCAGCCGTGTCCGACTCGTAGCGACCCCATGGACTGGAGCCTACCAGCATCCTCCATCCATGGGATTTTCCAGGCAAAAGTATTGGGGTGGGGTGCCATTGCCTTCCCCACTTGATATATTATGAGCACTAAAAAATAATCACTGAAGAATTCAAGCACCGTGAACATTTTTTTGTTTATAACTTAAACTATTTAGTTTTCAGCAGTGCTTTGGAATTGCTTACCATCTGTCTACCACCTATCCGTCATCAGTCATCTAACTATTGTACTTTCCCCCTGAAATAGCCTACCTCACAGAGTATGTGGGTAGCTTGGAACCTTCCCCAAGAGTGTCCTTAGTAATTAGTCATTGTGGCTGTTATGGCCACTCATTCAGTCCATAATCCATGGGATCAAGACATGGAAGGATTTGTTAAAATTTAAGTGTAAATATTACTTAGGAGAGCTGACATGTGAGCCTGTTAATGCTTTATCACCAGTACTTTCCCCCCAACCAAAAGCTGGTCATATGATTCATTCCAGTTTTGAGGGTGTGGGATGCAAGGACCTTTAGCTCTGACTGATGCCTGGGGGACAACTAGGGTAGCACTGAATCCAGAAGCAGTCAGGGAGTTGCCTTAGGAAGAGAATGTTGAACTTCCAGGTTATCTTATCATTCTGATCCAGCCTTTCAGAAATCTGAAGGCACAGTGCCTTGGGGTGTGTTTAAACATGGACCTTGACCAGCATTTTGATTAATGGAACTTGTTGACTTTGTTCATCTTTCTATCATCTGTCTGTGAGAGGAACAGAGGAATGCTAGGACTGAAACAGACCTCAGCATTTGGGTTTTCTTGGAGTCATGCCAAGGCTAAAAAGACTTTTATTCACATACATACTCTTTATTGACGATAGATATAAAAGACCTTCTATTTTTCTCCTGATTTATTCAGTCTTGACCTTTAGTTTTGAGGTTTGAGGTTAAAAGTAGAACAGTAACAAAGTAATCTGTTTCTAGAAATACAAGCAGGAAATACTTTCTGAAGGTCATTTCAGCCCAGCCCTTTACTTTTATTTAGGGTGTACTATTTATTAGTAAGGACATTTATCATCTTAGTGATTTTTAAGATATGACAATCTATATCCACCCCCTATAATCAGTTTTAAGAGTTAATATTCTGTTATCCTTTGACTGTTCTTTAAGTAAGGCAACTTGAAACTTTGAATTTATAAAAATCTCATTCACTATTATAAATTAAGCAATAGGCAGTCAGTATAAATGTGCTTTACTACTACTATATACCAGGCATTGTACTTAGCATTTAGTGATACCTTTCTTCTTGAACCCAAAACAATAAAGTAAATGGCAACGGGATCATACTTATTAATAATTACCTTAAATGTAAATGGGTTGAATGCCCCAACCAAAAGACAAAGACTGGCTGAATGGATACAAAAACAAGACCCCTATATATGTTGTCTACAAGAGACCCACCTCAAAACAGGGGACACATACGACTGAAAATGAAGGCCTGGAAAAAGATTTTCCATGCAAATAGAGACCAAAGAAAGCAGGAGTAGCAATACTCATATCAGATAAAATAGACTTTAAAACAAAGGCTGTGAAAAGAGACAAGGTCACTACATAATGATCAAAGGATCAATCCAAGAAGAAGATATAACAATTATATATGCACCCAACATAGGAGCACCTCAATATATAAGACAAATGCTAACAAATATGAAAGAGGAAATTAACAATAACACAATAATAGTGGGAGACTTTAATACCCCACTCACACCTATGGTTAGATCAACTAAACAGAAAATTAACAAGGAAACACAAACTTTAAACGATACAATAGACCAGTTAGACCTAATTGAAATCTATAGGACATTTCACCCCAAAACAATAAATTTCACGTTTTTCTCAAGCGCCCACAGAACCTTCTCCAGGATAGATCACATCCTGGGCCATAAATATAGCCTTGGCAAATTCAAAAAAATTGAAATCATTCCAAGCATCTTTTCTGACAATGCAGTAAGATTAGATTTCAATTACAGGAGAAAAACTATTAAAAATTTCGACATATGGAGGCTGAACAACATGCTACTGAATAACCAGCAAATCAAAATTTGCATAGAAACAAATGAACTCCAAACCTGTGGGACACTATAAAAGCAGTCCTAAGGGGAAAGTTCATAGCAATACAGGCATACCTCAAGAAACAAGAAAAAAGTCAAATAAATAACCTAACTCTACACCTAAAGCAACTACAAAAGGAAGAAATGAAGAACCCCAGGGTTAGTAGAAGGAAAGAAATCTTAAAAATTAGGGCAAAAATAAATGCAAAAGAAACAAAAGAGACCATAGCAAAAATCAACAAAGCCAAAAGCTGGTTCTTTGAAAGGGTAAATAAAATTGACAAACCATTAGCCAGACTCATCAAGACACAAAGGAGAAAAATCAAATCAATAAAATTAGAAATTAAAATGGAGAGATCACAACAGACAACACGAAAATACAAAGGATCATAAGAGACTACTATCAGCAATTACATGGCAATAAAATGGACAACATGGAAGAAATGGACAAATTCTTAGAAAAGTACAACTTTCCAAAACTGGATCAGAAAGAAATAGAAAATCTTAATAGGCCCATCACAAGCACGGAAATTGAAACTGTAATCAGAAATATTCCAGCAAATAAAAGCCCAGGTCCAGATGGCTTCACAGCTGAATTCTACCAAAAATTTAGAGAAGAGCTAACATCTATCCTACTCAAACTCTTCCAGAAAATTGCAGAGGAAGGTAAACTTCCAAACTCATTCTATGAGGCCACCATCACCCTAATACCTAATACCAAAACCTGACAAAGATGCCACAAAAAAAGAAAACTACAGGCCAATATCACTGATGGACATAAATGCAAAAATCTTTAACAAAATTCTAGCAATGAGAATTTAACAGCACATTAGAAAAGATCATACACCATGACCAAGTGGGCTTTATCCCAGGGATGCAAGGATTCTTCAATATCTGCAAATCAATCAATATAATACACCACATTAACAAATTGAAAAATAAAAACCATATGATTATCTCAATAGATGCAGAGAAAACCTTTGACAAAATTCAACATCCATTTATGATAAAAACCCTCCAGAAAGCAGGGATAGAAGGAACATACCTCAACATAATAAAAGCTATATATGACAAACCCACAGCAAACATTATCCTCAATGGTGAAAAATTGAAAGCATTTCCTCTAAAGTCAGGAACAAGACAAGGGTGCCCACTTTCACCATTACTATTCAACATAGGTTTGGAAGTTTTGGCCACAGCAATCAGAGCAGAAAAAGAAATAAAAAGAATCCAAATTGGAAAAGAAGAAGTAAAACTCTCACTGTTTGCAGATGACATGATCCTCTACATAGAAAACCTTAAAGACTCCACCAGAAAATTACTAGAACTAATCAATGAATATAGTAAAGTTGTAGGATATAAAATCAACACACAGAAATCCCTTGCATTCCTATACACTAATAATGAGAAAATAGAAAGAGAAATTAAGGAGACAATTCCATTCACCATTGCAACGAAAAGAATAAAATACTTATGAATATATCTACCTAAAGAAACTAAAGATGTATATCTAGAAAACTATAAAACACTGGTGAAAGAAATCAAAGAGGACACTAATAGATGGAGAAATATACCATGTTCAGGGATTGGCAGAATCAATATAGTGAAAATGAGTATACTACCCAAAGCAATCTATAGATTCAATGCAATCCCTATCAATCTACCAACAGTATTCTTCACAGGGCTCGAATAAATAATTACACAATTTGTATGGAAATACAAAAAACCTTGAATAGCTAAAGCAATCTTGAGAAAGAAGAATTGACCTGGAGGAATCAACCTGTCTGACTTCAGGCTCTACTACAAAGCCACAGTCATCAAGACAGTTACTGGCACAAAGACAAAAATATAGATTGATGGAACAAAATGGAAAGCCCAGAGATAAATCCACACACCTATGGACACATTATCTTTGACAAAGGAGGCAAAAATATACAATGGATTAAAGACAATCCCTTTAACAAGTGGTGCTGGGAAAACTGGTCAACCACTTGTAAAAGAATGAAACTAGAACATGGCACCCCACTCCAGTACTCTTGCCTGGAAAATCCCATGGATGGAGGAGCCTGGTAGGCTGCAGTCCATGGGGTCACTGAGAGTTGGACACGACTGAGTGACTTCACTTGCACTTTTCACTTTCCTGCATTGGAGAAAGAAATGGCAACCCACTCCAGTGTTCTTGCCTGGAGAATCCCAGGGACGGGGGAGCCTGGTGGGCTGCTGTCTATGGGGTCACACAGAGTCGGACACGACTGAAGTGACTTAGCAGCAGCAGTAGCAGAACACTTTCTAACACCATACACAAAAATAAACTCAAAATGGATTAAAGATATAAATGTAAGACCAGAAACTATAAAACTCCTAGAGGAGAACATAGGCAAAACACTCTCCGACATACATCACAGCAGGATCTTCTATGACCCACCTCCTAGAATATTGGAAAGAAAAGCAAAAATAAACAAATGGGACCTAATTAAACTTAAAAGCTTATGCACAACAAAGGAAACTATAAGCAAGGTGAAAAGACAGCCTTCAGAATGGGAGAAAATAATAGCAAATGAAGCAACTGACAAACAACTAATCTCAAAATTATACAAGCAACCCCTACAGCTCAATTCCAGAAAAATAAATGACCCAATCAAAAACTGGGCCAAAGAACTAAATAGACATTTCTCCAAAGAAGACATACAAATGGCTAACAAACACATGAAAAGATGCTCAACATCACTCATTATCAGAGAAACGCAAATCAAAATCATTATGAGGTACCATTTCACGCCAGTCAGAATGGCTGTGATCTAAAAGTCTACAAGCAATAAATGCTGGAAAGGGTGTGGAGAAAAGGCAACCCTCTTACACTGTTGGTGGGAATACAAACTAGTACAGCCACTATGGAGAACAGTGTGGAGATTCCTTAAAAAAACTGGAAATAGAACTGCCTTATGATCCAGCAAGCCCACTGCTGGGCATACACATGGAGGAAACCAGAATTGAAAGAGACATATGTACCCCAATGTTCATCGCAGCACTGTTTAGAATAGCCAGGACATGGAAGCAACCTAGATGTCCATTAGCAGATGAATGGATCAGAAAGCTGTGGTACATATACATAATGGAATATTACTCAGCCATTAAAAAGAATACATTTGAATTAGTTGTAATGAGGTGGATGAAACAGGAGCGTATTATACAGAGTGAAGTAAGCCAGAAAGAAAAACACCAGTACAGTATACTAATGCATATATATGGAATTTAGAAAGATGGTAACAATAACCCAGTATCAGTTCAGTTCAGTTCAGTTCAGTCACTCAGTTGTGTCCGACTCTTTGCGACCCCATGAACTCAGCACACCAGGCCTCCCTGTCCATCACCAACCCCCGGAGGTCACTCAGACTCACACCCATCAAGTCATTGATGCCATCCAGCCATCTCATCCCCTGTCATCCCCTTCTCCTCCTTCCCCCAGTCCCTCCCAGCATCAGAGTCTTCTCCAATGAGTCAACTCTTCGCATGAGGTGGCCAAAGTACTGGAGTTTCAGCTTTAGCATCATTCCTTCCAAAGAAATCCCAGGGCTGATCTCCTTCAGAATGGACTGGTTGGATCTCCTTGCAGTCCAAGGGACTCTCAAGAGTCTTCTTCAACACCACAGTTCAAAAGCATCAATTCTTCGGTGCTCAGCCTTCTTCACAGTCCAGCTCTCACATCCATACATGACCACAGGAAAAACCATAGCCTTGACTAGACTGACCTTTGTTGGCAAAGTAATGTCTCTGCTTTTGAATATGCTATCTAGGTTGTCATAACTTTCCTTTCAAGGAGTAAGCGTCTTTTAATTTCATGGCTGCACTCACCATCTGCAGTGATCTTGGAGCCCCCAAAAATAAAGTCTGATACTGTTTCCACTGTTTCCCCATCTATTTCCCATGAAGTGATGGGGCCAGATGCCATGATCTTCATTTTCTGAATGTTGAGCTTTAAGCCAACTTGTTCACTCTTCACTTTCATTTTCATCAAGAGGCTTTTTAGTTCTTTACTTTCTGCCATAAGGGTGATGTCATCTGCATATCTGAGGTTATCGATCTTTCTCCTGGCAATCTTGATTCCAGCTTGTGTTTCTTCCAGTCCAGCATTTCTCATGATGTACCCCTGTATACAAGACAGCAAGAGAGACACTGAGGTATAGAACAGTGTTTTGGACTCTGTGAGAGAGGGAGAGGGTGGGATGATTTGAGAGAATGGCATTGAAAGATGTCATATATGTAACGAGTCGCCAGTCCAGGTTTGATGCATGATACTGGAAGCTTGGGACTGGTGCACTGGGATGACCCAGAGGGATGGTACGAGGAGGGAGGAGGGAGGAGGGTTCAGGATGGGGAACACGTGTATACCTGTGGTGGATTCATGTTGATATATGGCAAAACCAATACAATATTATAAAGTTAAAAAAATAATAATACAAATAAAAAGAAATGAAAATAAGCCATTATTTTTGATCTTTTACTTTCAAACCCCAAATACTTGCTGATGTTCTGTCTATTGTTTATGCTTCTCTTAGCACTCATGTTGGAGAAGACAATGGCATCCCATTCCAGTACTCTTGCCTGGAAAATACCATGGATGGAGGAGCCTAGTGGGCTGCAGTCCATGGCGGCTGCAGTCCACTAAGAGTCGGACACGACTGAGCGACTTCACTTTCACTTTTCACTTTCATGCACTGGAGAAGGAAATGGCAACCCACTCCAGTGTTCTTGCCTGGAGAATCCCAGGGCCAGGGGAGCCTGGTAGGCTGCTGTCTATGGGGTCGCACAGAGTTGGACACGACTGAAATGACTTAGAAGTAGCAGCAGCAGCAGCACTCATGTATTATCCAGATGCACTGTAGAATATTATTCAGTCAATACAAACATTGATAAAATATACATTATTTGTATATTTTTCATTTATACTATTTCTCTCCATTTAGTCATGTTGATACTATTTTAAACTCTTGAAAATCTATGCAAACACACTCTTTTAGGCAATAAGCAATTCTCATTCCATTTACAATTAAATCTTACTTTATTAGAGGTCAAATACATAGCATTTTTGAAAGAGCAGACATCTGAAAGTTCAAAATAAGTTTGTCTATGAATTTTCATTTTTAGAATGTTGAATTATAAGATAAAGAGACTAGAAATTGAGTTAATACATTTCTTATATGCATGCATGAATGCTCAGTTGCTTCAGTTGTGTCTGACTCTTTGTGACCCTATGGACTGTAGCCTGCCAGGCTCCTCCGTCCATGGGAGCCTCCAGGCAACAATACTGGAGTGGGTTCTCATGCCCTCCAGGGGATTTTCCTGATCCAGGGATCGAACATGCATCTCCTGCATTGCAGATGGATTTTTTTTTTCCCAGTGAGGCACCTGGGAAGCCTGATTTCTTATATAGCATTCCTTGGTAGGCTGCAGTCCATGGGGTAACTAAGAGTTGGACATGACTCAGCAACTTCACTTTCACTTTTCACTTTCATGCACTGGAGAAGGAAATGGCATCCCACTCCAGTACTCTGGCCTGGAGAATCCCAAGGACAGGGAAGCCTGGTGGGCTGCCATCTATGGGGTCGTACAGAGTTGGACACGACTGAAGTGACTTAGCAGCAGCAGCAGCAGTGCTCTTGCCTGGAGAATCCCAGGAATGGGGGAGCCTGGTGGGCTGCCGTCTGTAGGGTCGCACAGACTTGGACACGACTGAAGTGACTTAGCAGTAGCAGCAGCAGCATATCATTGATAACATTTTATTTATTCATCTACAGATAATTGGTGAATTCACACTTTGCATTATGGTGTGCCTACTATGCTAGGTAGTCAAAATATAAAGAAAAATACAGAATCAGTTCTTTCCAGTAAGTATTGAGTATAGTATGTAACGCTAAATGGAGTGAGGAGAAGCTAGATATCTGATATCAAGATGTCAGATAAAAACTGGTGTTGATAACTATAAAGAAAGGAATTGATCTGAAAGATATCAGGAATGAAAACTAATAGGACCTGTTGTTTGGTAGGATGTAAGTGGTAGATTTTGTGGTGAGGAATTCATTTGTTCATTCATTAAAACTAATATTTTGAGAGTCATGAAGAAATAAGAAACAAGTGAAAACAAAAGAAATAAAAATGTTAATGCTATGAGAAAAAAAGTGTGAGGTTATTGACTTTAAATGGGGAAGAGACCTTGTTGAGGAGATGCCGTTTAACTCAAGATCTGAAAATCTGAAGAAACTAGCTGTTTGAAGCAAAACATGTTGGTAGGGGCCAATGAGGTGGGGGTGAACTGTGAAAAAGGAAGTTAAAAAATTGGTTACTTCTATGACCATGTGACCAACTTTGTAAATAAGAACTATAATAATTATGAGTATTTTCCTCATTTTAATATGATCATGTTTATGTATATATTACTGGAGGAGGACATGGCAACCCACTCCAGCATTCTGGCCTGGAGAATCCCCATGGACAGAGGAGCCTGGTATGCTACAGTCCATGAGGTCGCAAAGAGTCGGATATGACTGAGTGATTAAGTACAGCACAGCACACGCATAAATTAACCACTCTTTTCCTTCCATTTTCCCATTCCTTCCACTGTGAACACTGTGTTCACAGTGTCAACTTTATACTTTAGTGTGACTCAGCTGGAAGAGCAATGGAGCATCATCCAAAAATGAATAGGTGAACTTTTATCTTATTTGTGGGAGAGAGTTAACATGTTTTTGGTTATACGAGGAATAGCTCCATCATTGGGTGGAAGCATCATTTTGATATTATTTTTATTTGGAAGTTAGTATGATTAAAAGATGCTGTGTTGACAAGGGGTGAACTGTGGTGGGTTTGTACTAGTACACGTTAGCTAACCTTGAAGTTTAATTCCTTGCTTTCTTTTTCCTGTGTGCTTGCAGGGAGAAGACTGCATGAAATTTAGAAGGTGGAAATGAAGGAGCAGCTATTTGTATACTCAAAGGTATAAAAATGTCATCTTTCTGGGTCCAGTATTCAAGAGAAAGTGACAGCATGGAGAAAAGGCAAGGAAGCTCCAATATGTAAGATAATAGGAGTCCTTGAGGAAGAAACCAATTTTAAAAACAGAAAAATGTGTCCAAAACTATAGTTTAAAAAATCTCTTCTGAAAAGATAAAATTTGAAACCACATATTACATGCATGGGAATACTGACCCTGAAGGACTAATACCAAGACATAGTAAAATTACTGAACTTAAAAAAAGAAAATAGAGATTGTCTTTAATCCATTGTATATTCTTGCCACCTTTGTCAAAGATAAGGTGTCCATATGTGCGTGGATTTATCTCTGGGCTTTCTATTTTGTTCTATTGATCTATATTTCTGTCTTTGTGCCAGTACCATACTGTCTTGATGAATGTGGCTTTGTAGTAGAGCCTGAAGTCAGGCAGGTTGATTCCTCCAGTTCCATTCTTCTTTCTCAAGGTAGCTTTGGCTATTTGAGGTTTTTTGTATATCCATACAAATTGTGAAATATTTTGTTCTAGCTCTGTGAAGAATATCGTTGGTAGCTTGATAGGGATTGCGTTGAATCTATAAACTGCTTTGGGTAGTATACTCATTTTCACTATATTGATTCTGCCAATCCATGAACATGGTATATTTCTCCATCTATTAGTGTCGTCTTTGATTTCTTTCACCAGTGTTTTATAATCACTGCAGATGGTGACTGCAGCCAGGAAATTAAAAGACGCTTACTCCTTGGAAGGAAAGTTATGACCAACCTAGATGGCATCTTCAAAAGCAGAGACATTACTTTGCCAACAAAGGTTCGCCTAGTCAAGGCTATGGTCTTTCCTGTGGTCATGTATGGATGTGAGAGCTAGACTGTGAAGAAGGCTGAGCACCGAAGAATTGATGCTTTTGAACTGTGGTGTTGGAGAAGACTCTTGAGAGTCCCTTGGACTGCAAGAAGATCCAATCAGTCCATTCTGAAGGAGATCAGCCCTGGAATTTCTTTGGAAGGAATGATGCTAAAGCTGAAACTCCAGTATTTTGGCCACCTCATGCGAAGAGTTGACTCATTGGAGAAGACTCTAATGCTGGGAGGGATTGGGGGCAGGAGGAGAAGGGGACGACAGGGGATGAGATGGCTGGATGGCATCACTGACTCGATGGATGTGAGTCTGAGTGACCTCCGGGAGCTGGTGATGGACAGGGAGGCCTGGCGTGCTGCAGTTCATGGGGTTGCAAAGAGTCGGACACGACTGAGCGACTGATCTGCTCTGATCTGATCTGATATATAGATCTTTAGTTTCTTTAAGTAGATATATTCCTAAGTATTTTATTCTTTTCATTGCAATGGTGAATGGAATTGTTTCCTTAATTTCTCTTTTTATTTTCTCATTATTAGTGTACAGGAATGCAAGGGATTTCTGTGTGTTGATTTTATATCCTGCAACTTTACTATATTCATTGATTAGTTCTAGTAATTTTCTGGTGGAGTCCTTAGGGTTTTCTATATAGAGGATCATGTCATCTGCAAACAGTGAGAGTTTTACTTCTTCTTTTCCAATTTGGATTCCTTTTATTTCTTTTTCTGCTCTGATTGCTGTGGCCAAAACTTCCAAAACTCTGTTGAATAGTAATGGTGAAAGTGGGCACCCTTGTCTTGTTCCTGACTTTAGAGGAAATGCTTTCAATTTTTCACCATTGAGGATAATGTTTGCTGTGGGTTTGTCATATATAGCTTTTATTATGTTGAGGTATGTTCCTTCTATTCCTGCTTTCTGGAGAGTTTTTATCATAAATGGATGTTGAATTTTGTCAAAGGCTTTCTCTGCATCTATTGAGATAATCATATGGTTTTTATCTCTTTAACAAGTGGTGCTGGGAAAACTGGTCAACCACTTGTAAAAGAATGAAACTAGAACACTTTCTAACACCATACACAAAAATAAACTCAAAATGGATTAAAGATCTAAATGTAAGACCAGAAACTATAAAACTCCTAGAGGAGAACATAGGCAAAATACTCTCCGACATACATCACAGCAGGATCCTCTATGACCCACCTCCCAGAATATTGGAAAGAAAAGCAAAAATAAACAAATGGGACCTAATTAAACTTAAAAGCTTATGCACAACAAAGGAAACTATAAGCAAGGTGAAAAGACAGCCTTCAGAATGGGAGAAAATAATAGCAAATGAAGCAACAAACAGCAAATCTCAAAAATATACAAGCAACTCCTACAGCTCAATTCCAGAAAAATAAATGACCCAATCAAAAACTGGGCCAAAGAACTAAATAGACATTTCTCCAAAAAAGACATACAGATGGCTAACAAACACATGAAAAGATGCTCAACATCACTCATTATCAGAGAAATGCAAATCAAAACTACTATAAGGTACCATTTCATGCCAGTCAGAATGGCTGCAATCCAAAAGTCTACAAGCAATAAATACTGGAGAGGGTGTGGAGAAAAGGGAACCCTCTTACACTGTTGGTGGGAATGCAAACTAGTACAGTCACTATGGAGAAAAGTGTGGAGATTCCTTAAAAAACTGGAAATAGAACTGCCTTATGATCCAGCAAGCCCACTGCTGGGCATACATACGGAGGAAACCAGAATTGAAAGAGACACAAGTACCCCAATGTTCATCGCAGCACTGTTTATAATAGCCAGGACATGGAAGCAACCTAGATGTCCATCAGCAGATGAATGGATAAGAAAGCTATGGTACATATACACAATGGAGTATTACTCAGCCATTAAAAAGAATACATTTGAATCAGTTGTAATGAGGTGGGTGAAACAGGAGCGTATTATACAGAGTGAAGTAAGCCAGAAAGAAAAACACCAATACAGTATACTAACACATATATATGGAATTTAGAAAGATGGTAACAATAACCCTGTATACGAGACAGCAAAAGAGACACTGATATATAGAACAGTCTTTTGGACTCTGGGAGAGGGAGAGGGTGGAATGATTTGGGAGAATGGCATTGAAATATGTATAATATCATATATGAAACGAGTTGCCAGTCCAGATTTGATGCACGATACTGGATGCTTGGGGCTGGTGTACTGGGACGACCCAGAGGGATGATATGGGGAGGGAGAAGGGAGGAGGGTTCAGGATGGGGAACACATGTATACCTGTGGCAGATTCATTTTGATATATGGCAAAACCAATACAATATTGTAAAGTTAAATAAAATAAAATTTAAAAAAATTTAATAGGTATCTAGGCAAAAATGTTTTCACCAGACTCTTTGAGACTAACACTTTATTTGTTTTCTTTTTCTGCTGTAAAAGATTACCAGAATCTAGTGGGCTTAAAACAACGGAAATCTATTTTCTTACAGTTCTAGAGGCCAGAAGTCTGGCATGACTCCTATAGGGCTAAGATCAAGATGGCAGAAGGGCTGACTCTCCTGGAGGCTCTCAGGGAGAATCCATTTCTGTGCTTTTTCCAACGACTAAAGGCTGTTCTCATTCGTTGGTCAGTAACCCTAGCTCACTTCACATTTCCTCCCCTTGCTTCAATCATCACATTGCCTTCTCTCTTTTTTGCAGTCACATCTGTCTTTGCCTCCTTCTCATAAGGATACCTGTGATTACATTTAGGTCCATCTGGAAAATCTAGGGTAACCTCCCCATGTCAAGACTTTCAATCACATCTGCCACATCCATTTTGCCATATAAGTTGACATATACACAGGTTGCAGATATTAAGACATGGAGATTTTTGAGTGGGGAGAGGCATTATACAGTCTACTAAAAACACACAGCCAGAAGAAAATGGAGAACATTTAAAATACTCAAGAAAATACAAGACAAAAATTTTATATCCAGCAAAAATAACATTCAGGTACAATGGGCATAGAAAAATTGCTTTCAACTTTAAAAATTCAGGAAATATTGTTCCCATGAACCCTTATTGAAGAATCTATTAGAAAATAAACTATAATAACTAGATAGACTTTGATCTAGGGACTTGTGATCTGAGAAACCAAGTTTTAATAAAGATAAGACTTGAAAGGAGGAGGTTATAGTATACAATGGCTATATCCCCTGACATCATAACTTTAAAATGGGAAGGGGAAGATACATTAAAAATTTATTTTAAACTGATCTTATTAACTGTATTGATGGTAGTTATATTAGTATTTTTAAACTGTTGTGGAAATGTGGAATAAAATAAAGGTACAATCATCATTTAAGAATTAACTCAAAGAAAGCTCCTCTGTTAAGTCCTCCTTTAATTCTACTAGGAAGAAGAGCTCTTTTCCTTTCTTTAAATTCTCATTATACAATTATTTTTATGACACATTATTTAAAATTTTTTACTATAGTGTTTTGAAGCAAGTTTTTTTCTTAGGCAACATAATGATGAGTTTCTATACCTGGCACAGTGCTGAGTATGTAAGGTTGGCCAGTGCATAATTTTTTGTGAATACATAAATGATTTATGTATTCATAAGAAACAGCAGATACAGAGATAATACATTGATATTGCTAATAAAATGGGTCCACATTTCTTGCTTTCCAAAATGTTGCAATGTCTGAACAATAGAGTATCTTTGTTAATAATGTCAGTTTATGAAATAATGAAATGTTTCTTATATAAGCCTGTATCCTGCCTCCAAGTGATTTGTTTTTATTTACATTGGTAGTATGGAAATAGGTCCCTAAGGACCCATACTTTTATTGTTTTCTGAAGGTAGTTAGTTCCTATGGATACAATTTGTTAGACAAGTCTCATAAACCATAATTAGCTACCCACCCCCAAACAGAATCATACCATTATTACTCACCTGCCCACAGCTTCTTTGTGCATAGAACAGGTTACTTTATACAGACTGTAAAGTAGCGATAGAATTCATTCTGAATCTGTAGCCTGGTCACGTGCTTACATGCAGAAGACAGTTGTAACAGGAAGCTTCTGCTGGCTGCTCTTAGACTAGAAAAAAAAAAAAAAAGATTTTCCTCTGGCTTGGCTGACTTCCCTATTAATTTTGTGTCAATTGAAAACATAACTCATTTAATATGCAACAGGAATATTTCTGGAAGAGGAATAAATGTTTAGCTAAGGAGACAAGGAAATGAATGACCCAAGCTAAGTCTAGACAAGCAGACAGTTGAGTCTAAATCCACATTCCATTGAATTAGTTTTTCCCATAAAGTTAAATAAGATAGGAAACTTTCTCAAATTGTTGTAAGTCATGCTCTTCATAAGACTTTTGCCAGAAATTCTTGAGTGGCTAAGTGGCAGTCAGCACAATGTATGATATAACTTCCTAAATAAAAGCTTCCTTCTTAGAAAGGCTTAAGATGGCCCTTGGGGGCACTGAGAAAGAGAATGAGGGAATGCAATGAAGTAAAAGCAAATATAAAACTGGCATGGAGAAGACAAAAAAATCTAGGAAGGGACAGAGTAAATGTCCTTTAAGAGCATAGATTTATAATAGAGGCTTATTAAACTTGAGGTTTACAATAAAGGTTTATTATTATTTCAATTCAGTTTATTTGAACAGGTATTTGTTCAGTTTCTTTCACCACGTGCCTGACACTTGTAGGTATTCTGGAAAATCTGAGAGAGATATATAAAAAGAAGCAGAGTGATTTGATTGGTATAAACCCAAGATTTGGAATCAACAGAGGCTTAACTTCAAGTTGAGATTTTACTATTACTTATGAGCTGTGTTATTTGGCTATTATTTAATTGTAGGTCCCCTACTCATTGCCTCCTCTGCTCTACCACTGTACAAATAGGGATAATGAAACCTATCTTACTGGACTGTTGTGCAGGTGAAATGAAGCCCTACGCACAGTTCAGTTCATGACATTTTCAAGATATTTAGTAATCTTTAGTCACTACCTGTAGTGTCTTATGTAACAGAAATCAGAGATATAAGAGCTTCTTAAATAAGCAGAGAGAAAAATTTATGGGTTTGCAAGAAAGATGAATAAGATAAATGGAATATTTTGCATCACTGGCAAATAGCAGAGACTTTATGATCTATATGAAGCAGTGGGCCTGTAGCTTTTTGTTTTATTATTGAAAATTATATAGGCTTAAGCTTTCCTGAAGGCTTCACTTGTGGCTCAGATGGTAAAGAACCCTCCTGAAAGGTCAGAGATCTGGGTTCAATGCCTGGGTTGGGAAGATCCCCTGGAGAAGGGAAGGGCTACCCACTCCAGTATTCCAGCCTGGAGAATTTCATGGACCCTATAGTCCACGGGGTCGCAGAGAGTCGGACATGACTGAGTGACTTTCACGTCAAGCTTTCCTGATAGCTCAGACAGTAAAGAATCTGCCTGCCATGCAGGAGACCTGTGTTTGATCCCTGGGTCAGGAAGATTCCCTGGAGAAGAAAATGGCTATCCACTCCGGTATTCTTGCCTGGCGAATTCCATGGACAAAGGAGCCTGGTGGGCTACAGTCCATGAGGTTGCATAGAGTCGGACACAACTGAGCAACTAACACACACATATAGGCTTACGAAAGTTTTTAAAAAAGACAGATTTATCATTTTACAGATGAGAAAACAAAGATTTACCTTAGCAGAGGCTACTAACTAATCGACAAAACTGTCTTCTTTTCTCTCTGGTACTCTCAGCCCCCTTCACAGTTGGAGGTGGCCATGTGACTGAATTCTGACCAATGTCTTACTTGGCATCATCCATGATCTTTTCCTATATACAGACTGGATATTGATCTCCAGGGCAACTTTGAACCCTCTTCAGCCTAGGTCTGTAAACTACATGCAATAGAATATCTTTCCCCTTTCTCATCACCAATCAGAAACACCTTTTTGGTCTACACACACAAGAAATTTCCACTGCTTTAAGTTATTGAGAGTCTGTTTTTTTTTTTTTTTTCCCACAGTAACTAGGATTGCTCAGCTAAAACAGTTGGAGAGAATAAGAAATTGACTGTATAAAGAACAACTCACAGAGCCATGTTAAAAACCTCAGAGCATCAAGGAATCAGCTCAAATCTACCTTTATCATTTTTACACCTATTATATTTTTAGACATAGCTTGAAACTTGTAAAACTGTGCTTGATCTTGTTCCTAATTGTGCTGAGGTTAATGCATGTTGGTGGGGAGTAATCATGTTTATATGTGTCTTAAAAATACAAGTGGTCAAATGCAAGCTTTCCATCACTCTTGTAATCAAGTGATGCTTTGTTTTGTGTACTTTCTAATGTCATTGTACAGATTAATTCATGCAATATGGCAGTACTATAAATTATTCTGCAGAAATCTAAATATTTAATATTTAATACAGCCATTAAAATAAAGTCTTGAATACAAACAGCAGTGAGATCTTCAAATCAATTATTTTCCAAGGGCCTTTTCCTACTTTGAAATCATAGAATAGTGGTTATGAAGTTAACAATTGATTTTCATGGAACTTATATTTCATGGAACAGTGCAGGCACTGTTTTAGGTGCCTGGAGTAGAACCTTATCCACCACTACTCCAAAAAGATCTGAGAGTCAACATCTTTGCTCCAAAGAGATTTAAAATGTCTCACTTGAAATTTTTACAAACATAGTATCTCTAGATTCCTTGCAGTAGTGATCAAGCAGAGAGATGAAAACTTCACCATTGACTTTTCTGGTTTAATGTATTGCTTATGCTTTATTTCCAAGTCAAGAGTTAGGGTATCCTGTGAAACCTAGCCAATCTGGTGTTCTAGAATGAGTTATGTACTTAAGGTAAGATCCTCAGGTTCCAGAACAAAGTCTGCCACTCACTTCACAACCATGGGCCTTAGATCTATAATTTCTCATTCTAATTCTTATTGTCAAGAAGTTCTAAATCTATGGGATGGAGGAATCTGTTGATATATTCCCTCAAACTTTGAATCTAACGTTCTACTAGAGGACCAGCCATATTTAAGAAGAAAAGTTACCACCAGCACTGCCTTCAGCACCATTACCATCATCATTATCACCTGTCTGCAGCGGTGGGCTAGTGTGGCTAGAACAGACTCAAAAATCAGATGATCTATTTGCATCTTGGTTTTACTCTTCACTAGCTGTGTGACCTTGGGCAAAATACTGGACTACTCCATGCCTCAGTTTGTTCTCTAAAATAAGAAGAAGGGTAGTAATATTTACTTCACAGAGTTACTGAGTAGATTAAGTTAATTCATGTACATAAAACATTTAGAAGATTGCCTGGCATACAGTAAGCACTGATTATGAATCAGGGTAATTAATGTTACGGTTTTTATTTTTATTGTTTTATTGTTATGGCTTTTGGGTAACTTATGGCACTGGGGGAAATATGAGGCCTTTGAGGTCTCATATTGCTGTCACCTCTTTCTATAAAGAACTGGTCATAGGTAAGCAAGAAGCACGGATAGTTTGACTATTGTGGATGAGGGCTTTTAAATATAAGGAAGTATCGCTGCTGCTAAGTCGCTTCAGTCGTGTCCGACTCTGTGCGACCCCATAGACGGAAGCTCACCAGCCTCCCCCGTCCCTGGGATTCTCCAGGCAAGAACACTGGAGCGGGTTGCCATTTCCTTCTCCAATGCATGAAAACGAAAAGTGAAAGTGAAGCCGCTCAGTCGTGTCCGACTCTCAGCGACCCCATGGACTGGAGCCTACCAGGCTCCTCCGTCCATGGGATTTTCCAGGCAAAAGTACTGGGGTGGGGTGCCATTGCTAACATTCTTATTCTTAAGTTGGATAGGGAGTAATGAGTATTTTATCACTATGTTCTATAATGTATATATTATTTTGCATGCATCAAAATACTTCATCAAAAACAATAGGATTTGTGAAGTCTTATTTACAAATTTATATAAAATTATATAAATGGATGTGCATATATAATAAGAATGGATTCATAGCATTTCAAAAATCATGGGATAAGCACTCCAATTTCCCCAGTTGTAGAGTGACATCCAAAGAGTTGAGTTACATGCAGTGTTGACTTGCTTTGCCCAGAAGTTGACTTGCTGATTCCAGGAAAGCTTCCTTTTCATTCTAAGTCTAGACAGTTACCCTTCTTATTTCCACTAAATCCTGTACTTTTTGTCTTGTCTGGTGACAACTGGAAGTGATAAACTGCTTGTCTGCTTTCTTTACTAGGTTTTAGGGTTAGTGAAGGCAAGAGTTATGTCATGTCTACAGTTCTCTTTCTAAAATCTAGCAGCAATCCTGGCACCTTTGAGGCAATCAGTAAATGTGTGGTGACTAGTGAATGAATGAATGAATGAATGAATGAATTCATACCAAAATGAAAATGTTTGATTTATCTGAATGAACTTCTTCTAGTTGGGCTATTTTGACTGTAAAAAGATGTTAAAGTTTAGCTCCTATGTAAGAACCTGGTGGTCCTTTTTGGTTTCCCTGATATCACAAGATACAGCCCCTTGTTCCCCAGGAGCAAGAGAAGACAGCAGATTTCCACTTTTGTCTGTAATTTGCCTTTATCAATATGTACTCTTTACTCTTCCTCCTCCTATTCCCACATAGCATGGTTTAGGGGAAAATTCAATCAAGGATGACTATTTCTTCCGAGAAAAGACCATCTCTAATGTAAATCAAACATAACCTAAGGAATCAGACTAGCTGTTTTCAGATTAAGTCATGGGTTTAGAGGAGAGTGTCATCATGTGTCCAGTGCTGCACAGATACCATTGACTCTTTGTGTAAGATTGACTTTTCACCCCAGTTTTTGTTACCCACACTTTCATGATCTTTGTTTCCCTCCCAAAGAGATAATTTGCCAAATGTTAGCCCTCCTTGGGATCTGTGTCTTGGAGAGACTGAAACCTGGCTGGGAGTACTTGTTAGCCAAGAGTGAATTATACTGCTTATGATTTTTTGGAATGATCTTGTGTCTAAAATAACTAACACAAAATTGTTATGCAAAGCAAACCAAGTTCTCCAACACAAAGATGAACAAAAACCTAAGGAAATCCCACAACATGAAAAAAAGAGGCACCAAACCCAACAAACAGAACTATTTCCTCTGGTTAGGAAACACAGCGTTAGAAGAAACTCATATGAGGAAGAAGGCAGGAGAACATCTGACGCTAATGCAGACCCAGCTATTTGTGAGGGCTTGCATAGGTCCTAGAAGCTCTTCAGGAGACACTGACTTACAGCTTCTGTCACACAGCTTATTTATGACGTGTCCTCATTTTTCATACTTTGGTACCAGAGAAACTTTCTTTGGAGAATTGTGAAAAAACAGCTTGGAAGCCAGCTGTGCTGGGATGACACTGGAGTGGACAGAGACGCTGAGACAGGGGTGACGGGCAGCAAGCACTGAGTTGGGTACATTCCTTGGGCAGGATCCTAGTAAGCCACTAGGTAGGGCTGGGTGCATGCTGGGAAAGTGGTGAAACTCTGATCACATGACTGGATTGTTTTTCAGAAGCTTACTACCCAGTGGTGTCCCAACTTCTAAACGTGATGATCATACAAATATTTGCTGAGTGTTTCTCAGGTATCAAGCATGGGAGGTGTATGTATGAATGTCTGTGGCAAATATCCCCAGGTGGAGTTCTCTTCCCTCCACTCCAGCTAGTTTTACAAATAAGACAATAAACAACAAGACAGTAGAAGATTCTATGAGTGCAGTGAATGGGATGGACATGGACTACTGTTGTATTGGCAAAAGAAGTCATTGTGAGTTGGAGCTCCTTGAGACATCTTCATGGATGTGGTAAGCTATAGTTGAATGTTAAGATTTCTGATTAAGTAGCAGAAAAAATAAATAAAATGCTAGGCAGCTTGCCCTATGACTTGTAATCTTCATGAAGCCTAATAGGAACCAAACTATTGCCAAGAAAAGTTACAAAACCTAGACATTCCTTCAGGCTTCTGGAAAAAAGACAAGAATTACTCCACAGTGCAAATAAACAGGATGAGAAGCCAGAATAAACCAGAATAAGGACATCTGTCCTTTGTGGCTGTCCAAAGTCTTAAATAGACCCTATACTTCAACTGTTCTGTTACAATTCCCACCTTTGTTGAATAGAATGTTGCTGGCATGTAATCTAGATTCCACCAATCAGACATGCAACTTTGGAGTAAATAATGTGAGGAACAGGGCTGGGTACGGGTGGTAGTGGGTTGGTTCTGCGACCCGTGATGGAAGAGCTATTCTGTGGTGAAGTTCTCAGAAGAGTTTTTGGAATCTCAGCCATAAGTTTATTTCTCCGGCCCCTTGAGCCACCCAATATCCCATAATAAATTCCCTTTTTGCTTAAACTAGCTACTACAGATCCTCTTTTTGTAACTAAGAGAGCTAGTTGCCTTTAGACAACCTTTGTGGGTCTTGGCTTTAGAACTGCCCTTCGTCCCTCACTGGTTACCAAGTGGATCACAGGAAATCTAAGCAGTAGAGTGACCACGTATAACTCATGACAAGTACAAGTTCATTGTCTTTTAATGACATCCTTTTACAGTTTATTTTAATTTATTTAAATTATTAATGATATTAAATTAATATTAAAATAAATTTAATATTTATTCAGAAGAAGAACTCTTTCCTATTCTCCAGTGAAAACTGGTGGATCCCAAGGCTTTTATGTTCAGGAGGTAAGTAAGTAACAAACCCATTCTGATGTCAGTAATTAGAATATCCAGGAGAAGATATTAAATAGATATCAAAGTGTGATTTAATGGCTTATCATCTCCTACTCCTGAATCAGCCTGTTTTAGCCTAGAAGCTTCTGGAGGGAAAGAGGAATGTGATTGGCTCCATCTCCATTTGCCTATCTTATCATCCTTCCCCAACTTGCTGGTCACAGAGTATAAAAGGGATAGACAAAGCATCAGTTGAACAGACTAAATAAAGTCATTTTAAGTATGTCAGCTGTTTAAAGCAGAGTCTTTCATGAAGCACTTTGGTGGCCAAGATAGTTTCTCAGACTACAAATTCCCTAATCTGGATTGTTGCTTGTGCATCCTCTGGTTTCTAGTAATCTGGCTTTCATCTCCAGCTTTTTGCTGCTGGGGTTCTGCTGCCTGTTTAGGATACTGTATAGGACAAGCACCCAAGATGAGCCCTCACACCTGGTTCCCATCAAAATGGCTTGCCCTGACAAACTCCAATAGTGTTGGCTAATCTCAATACAGAAGTTCTTCCCCTGACCTTGCCACCAGAGCACTTAGCTTGTATTTTGAGTTGAGATTCTCTGGGTGGTATTAGACTATAAACCCTTAAGACCTCTAGTGGTCACATGTTAAGCTCTTTCAGTAGCTCTATGAAAGCCCACACCCCTTTTGAGTGAAATGAAGGGGCAGGAATTTCTAACATCTTGTTATAGAAATAAAAGACAGATATGTGTTTTGTTAAATATGAAAATAAACTAAATTCAGCAAGCATATGTACAGTGGGTAGTGAGTTAGACCCTGCAGATGCAACAGTAAATAAAGCATGTAGAAGATCTATAATTGCAAACAAATTGCAAAATGGAATGTACCAAGGAGAAATTGGTGATGTAAATCACTCTGCTGGAATGATCTGGTCAGAGGAATAGATAATTAATGAATGAGTAATGACATAAAGAGAGAGTATACCACAGAAACTCAATGGAAATGTCTGGATGTGTGAATGACATGGAAACTTTCAGAGAGATTATGCTAGGAATTTGGCTCATTGAAGGGGGAGTTTCCCTTTCATTTCCTGAAGAAAAGTTTTAGATTTTCCACTTCAGGTGACATCTGGGAGGCTCATGGCTTCAGATATCTGCATACTTTGCTCAGTTTGAGGTGTCTACATACATTTGAGAACATTCACTGAGAACATCAGGAGTACTAACCAGACTTTTGCTTCTTAAATTTTCTCAGGGAAAATAAAAGACAAGCACCAGGAATTTCTTAATGAGTAAAAGTTTTTCCTTGGACCTGAATAAATTAGCAATGGAAGAAATTCTCCCAGTTATATTCCCTGGTCACTGTATAATAAGGTAGAAAACATATTAGTAATACTTTATTGTTATTATTGTTATTGAAGTAAGAATTCAAATGAATAACAAGAAACCCATATGGCAAATGTTTATAAATCTCCAATGTAACTGCTAAAATAAGACATAAGCCAATTACTTAATAACAGATCTTGAAGTAAATAGCAATAATTAAAACTTGTAATACAGAAAATCCTGGGGATGGAGTCAAGAAATACTTTGAGGTCAGTTAATAGTTTTAAATGTTTTCACTGTGCAAAAAAATAATGAGAAAATAGTTACAATTATATAGAGGGAAACACACATTAAAAGTCCTAAGAAAATTAGCAGACATGAAGTAAAACAAAAACCAAAAAAATTAATTGTTAAGCAAAAAGTGTAAAAGTAGAACCAACAAACCCAAGAGCTATAATTATACTTACAAGACCGTAGATTTTATAAAGGAAGAAGAAAATGAAAATGATAAGCAGAATAAACATTGTAGGAGAGGCTGGGGTTCCCTGAACCAAGAGAGAGGAATTCATCAGAGGCAACAGTGGCAGAATCTCAGCATTGCAGGGCAAATGATTTAGGTAATCAGATGGCAATGGCCGAAGCAGAGCTTCTGGCCTTTTTGCTGATTAGCCTCTGTTCTCAGGCAGACACACAGACTAGGGAGCTTCACCCGAGACAGAGGCAGAAACATGAAAGAAGTGGCAACAGTTCCCAGAATGAACCTCATACATTTAGGTGTGATGATTTTCTGTATTTTTTCCATTTCTTCTCCAGTAGTTGATGGTCTGGATCATGGAGGCCCATGCTGTCCTCCTCAGAGAGGAGTGAGGAGAGTGAGACTTAACACAGGGAAGTTGAACATCATTTAACAGGGTGGGAGGCAGGACTGTCCTCACTCCTGGGATGAGGGCACACCTCTGTAGCTACAGTGAGAAGTCAGGAAGCTCCAGGAGGCGGGTGACCAGACAGAGAAATGGTGCGTGCATCAGCCCAGATGCCTCAGTGCTTATAGCCTCACCATGCTGCTGGCTGCTGGATCACTGAGTCCAGTTACCATCACTGCCCTGAAACACTCATAGGTCTTAAGACTACACTTGACAGACAAAACTGTAGCAGGAAGATAGCCTCACCTCCTTTCAGCCTTTCAAGTTTCACGAGAGGGCACAAGCAGAAGTTCAGTCACATGCAGGACCTCAGCTGAGAAACAGTCTGGGAAATGTAGTCCATCGTTTTTCAGATTACCAACCAGTCCATGAGCTTAGTCACTCAGTCCTGTCCAAATCTCTGCAGCCCCATGGACTGTAGCCCACCAGGCTTCTCTGTCCATAGAATTTTCCAGGCAAGAATACTGGAGTGGGTTGCCATTTCCTTCTCCGGGGGATCTTCCTGACCCAGGGATCTAACCTGCTTCTCCTGCATTGCCAGGTGGATTTTTTTTTTACTACTAGCGCCACCTAGGAAACCAACCAAACCACAGAAAGGGGTTGGAAACCAATGTCAAGCACTGATGATCATATTAGGTTTCCTTTCATCAGCTTTGTTTGGGGGCTTTCTGAATCTGAGAGTAAATGGCTTTATTGATTCTGGAAAAATCTCAGGCATTATACACTCACATATTGCCTGACTTCTCTAGGTTCCCACTCTTTTGGTTTTGGCCTCTGAAGATTTATTATCATAACTTTCTCTCCATTGACTCACTGGGAAAAAAAGGGGAGGAGTAATTTACCCAAAATGTTAGGTTGTTTTCAACCTTTCATTTGGACTCTAATGAGTGATATATGTAATACAAATGGTCCTGAAGTGAAATCTAATGTATGTTTCATCACATGCTTGGTTTCCTCTCCCCTCAACAATGAGAGTTCTTTAAAGGCCAGGAGCTGAGGGACCATGGGGCTCATGGGGCTGTCTTCATGGATTTTGTGGAAGCCTAGGGCTGATCCACACTTGCTGGCTGAGGTTAACACTCAGGTCCAGCAAGGATGCCTTCAAATAGTCTTCAGGTAAGGCCAGATTTCTTAGATAAATTGATCCATGGCATATGTCAGAGCTTATTTTTCATTAAAGAGGAAAACAGATAATTGGGATATCAGTTCTCAGTGACAGGAGAGAGAAGCAGGTTTATGTTCAGCACTTTCTAACCCTGTCAGTGATGTGGTTCAAGAGTGGTACAGACGATTCAAGTTGCTCTTGTCCTCAAGTTGCTAGGCATGAACTATTAATTAGAAATAACAGTAGTATTTCTGAGAAGAAAGCAGCCAACAAACTGACCTATAGCAATTAGACAATGTAAATGACATGATTTTATTCCTCAAGAGGCCGCATTAGGGAAAAGCTGCAAAATGGCCTCCCACAGAGGTTACTGCATGGAATTCAGAACTCATGACTCTGAACATGGTGCCTTGGCTTATCAAATTTTGGAAGCTGGAGGAATTTGAGAACTGGCTGGTGCAGGGAGAACTTTTCCTACCCCCTTCTCCCTTAAAGCAGCCCTTTCTCTACCTGGAGGAAAAAGGAATTCTTATTTCCAAAGATGGAGGGATGCTGAGGGGAGCCCAGAGGAATATGTCTTGCTGAGTTTCTCTGTTTACCACCTTTAGCTCATGGCCCTTTAAAATGTCATGTTTTTCCATGACTTTCCACTCCTCATCAAACCTAGTATAGGAAGACTCAGGCTTAACTATTTCTACAGGTTTTCATTTTCATAAAAAGACTCACTCCAGAGTCATGTAAAACTTATATTCAACAAATGTGTATAGTTTTTTTCTCCTATGAATAATGTCCTTGTGAGTTTACTTTTCAGGCCCAGCCAGGGAACCTAAGAGGGTGGAGGAACACTTTTCCCTCTCCTACACTTCCCTCTCCTGCAGTAGTTCATAAACATGCAATTAAAAATAATTTCCCCCCTCATTTCAGGGCCTTGATGATTCCAGCAAAAGATACGAAGGCCGCCCTCTAGGACCTGACCCCCTCGGTGCATTCTCTCACAGCTAGCAGAGGGCAGAGGGCAGAGGGCAGAGGGCATGGTGACAGAGCCTCCCTTGGCTTAGAACCCACAGACAGTTTCTCCTTATCTCCTGGGTCAGGGATACATGTACTTCACTAGATTCTGCCTGCCCAGTTAAAGCAGCAAGTCTCTTCAAAAAAAGGAAGAAAAGTAAGGAGAAAAAGATGAAAGAAAGAATCAGTAGTTTATCAGACTTATGAGATGTATTAATTGTCATAGTATGTAGATCATATTTGGACCCCTATTCAAAAAAATGAAGCAGTGTAAAATAAAATCAGAAACAGGGACAGTGATAAAGACATTTGATGATATTATGGAGTTGTGAAATAAGATTGACCATATTATGAAAATTGTGGCTAAAAGATGGGCACATGGTAGTTCATCATACTGTTTTCTGTCCTGTCATAAATGTTTGAAAATCTATTTTGCAAACTTAAAAATAAATTATTAAAAAAAAAAAAAGCAGCAAGTGGCTTGGCAGTTGATCTGGTCAAAGGCAAATGCTGGGGCCCAGGTCATGGCTGCTCTGGAACTGCATCTTACATGAGACACAGATGAGTAGAAGAGAGACAAAATCCGCTGGTAATGGCTGCATTGACTCAATCCCTTCCTAGCTCTCTCTGCCCCATTACAGTGTGCTCCTTAAAACATACTCTTGTCCTGCCACTACCTTGTTTAAAATCCTTCAATGACTCCTTCATTACCTTCAAAGTAAAACTCAGGTCTGCTGTGGAAGACAATTCATGATCTTAACCACTGCTTACTTCCCCATTGCAACCACTCAAAACATTCTGGTTGACCATGACCATCTTTCATTGTTCCAAGTGTCTGTTCAGAGTAGACCATGTTCTGGTCTCCTAAGCTGAATCAGTGAATTCTTTGCCCAAGGACTTTTGGGCTTGAGGGGAGAAAGAGAGAGATCAATTAGACCATCTCTGGTGAAAGAGGTTGCAAGAAGTCAGTCTCAAGAAGTCAACCCAAATGTGGAGAAAACCACTCATCAGTGAGAGAGGGTGAGGTTCTTTTCATCTCTGTCATATTTCTCTGCACATGGACTCTTGGCAGCAGTGAGTGCCCAGCTCCAGGTGGGTTTTATTACATTGCTGACCTGGCTAACTCTTATCCTTAAGTGTTGTATGGGAGACATTTCACAGAAATAAGGATGTGAGTTTCTGATGTCCAGTGAGGGTGCCATAAAAAGCATGCCACGTGGAGCACCTCCCTTCAGTTTGGTCGACTTGGAGTAGCATATGCCCGAAGAACCTGAAGACATCCAGTTATTTTTAACTTTGTCCTTGACAAAAAAAAAAAAAGTGTCCAAAGAAAGTTATTTTTTAAAAAATTTCTTGAGACTTTTATTTACTTTGCAAATATATATATATATTGAGGCTAATTCTTCTCAGCAATTAAGATAAGATCCTGGGCTTTAGGAAAATACCTGATAAGTTGAATTTGGAAAAGGTGACATGTTGGAGCATTCAAGGGAAAAAACTGCTCCTTAGGTACAAGTCCAGGCTAGCAATGTTTGGAATGCAAGAAAGAATCTAAGGAATTAAATTAGACACCATTGATTACCTACAAAGCATGCCTGTTAGGCTTCAAGATTAAGCAAGCTTGTGCTGTTTGAAGTGGGAGTGTGGAAACATACACCCAGGAAATTTCTCTTTTGTTGTCAGCACAAGTTATTACCTGGGAAGCCGGTTGAGAAAAGGTGCAGAGGCGTGCCCGGTGACGATTCCTTTCTTTTCATTCATAAGAACCTGACTCTGCTCTCCCCACCTCGGGGCAGGAGGTGACTGAGGAGTCTGTACAGGGCCAGCACACCCAGGCAGGAAGTCTGTGACGTAGCTCCACAGAATGCAGCTGAGAGGGGAACCACTAGTTCAGTAGAACCAAGCCTGAAAGAGAAGTGGGCAGAATGAGAGGATAGGGGCAGGGCGCTGGATCAGTGTCATAGGACGTTTAGGGCCAACTCTTCAGAATGGAGTCCCCCTCAACCTACAGGAACACGAGAGGTTAAGGAGAATATGCTGGGTTCTGGGTTCCTTTCTTCATTAAAGAAAAAAAAAAAAGTCCTTCTCAGCCTTTACATAACAAAGAAATCAAAAAAGGGAAGGGGGCAGACTCAGTACCTGGAAGTTCAGTTCAGTTCAGTCACTCAGTTGTGTCCGACTCTTTGCGACCCCATGAATCGCAGCATGCCAGGCCTCCCTGTCCATCACCAACTCCTGGAGCTCACTCAGACTCACGTCCATTGAGTTGGTGATGCCATCCAGCCATCTCATCCTCTGTTGTTCCTTTCTCCTCCTGCTCCAAATCTCTCCCAGCATCAGAGTCTTTTCCAATGAGTCAACTCTTCGCATCAGGTGGCCAAAATACTGGAGTTTCAGCTTTAGCATCATTCCTTCCAAAGAAATCCCAGGGCTGATCTCCTTCAGAATGGACTGGTTGGATCTTCTTGCACTCCAAGGGACTCTCAAGAGTCTTCTCCAACACCACAGTTCAAAAGCATCAATTCTTCGGCGCTCAGCCTTCTTCACAGTCCAGCTCTCACATCCATACATGACCACAGGAAAGACCATAGCCTTGACTAGACGGACCTTTGTTGGCAAAGTAATGTCTCTGCTTTTGAATATGTTATCTGGGTTGGTCATAACTTTCCTTCCAAGGAGTAAGCGTCTTTTAATTTCCTGGCTGCAGTCACCATCTGCAGTGATTTTGGAGCCCAGAAAAATAAAGTCTGACACTGTTTCCACTGTTTCTCCATCTATTTCCCATGAAGTAATGGGGCTGGATGCCATGATCTTCGTTTTCTGAAAGTTGAGCTTTAAGCCAACTTTTTCACTCTCCTCTTTCACCTTTATCAAGAGGCTTTTTAGTTCCTCTTCACTTTCTGCCATAAGGGTGGTGTCATCTGCATATCTGAGGTTATTGATATTTCTCCCGGCAATCTTGATTCCAGCCTGTGCTTCTTCCAGCCCAGCGTTTCTCATGATGACCTCTGCATCTAAGTTAAATAAGCAGGGTGACAATATTCAGACTTGACGGACTCCTTTTCCTATTTGGAACCAGTCTGTTGTTCCATGTCCAGTTCTAACTGTTGCTTCCTGACCTGCATATAGGTTTCTCAAGAGGCAGGTCAGGTGGTCTGGTATTTCCATCTCTTTCAGAATTTTCCACAGTTTATTGTGATCCACACAGTCAAAGTCTTTGGCATAGTCAATAAAGCAGAAATAGATGTTTTTCTGGAAGTCTCTTGCCTTTAATTAGGCAGAAGTCAGTGTTCCACTGGCCTATTTTGCATGATTTCAAGGATCATTATTCCAAGTCCTCAGGGTGATGGAATCACCCTGACACCAAAACCCTAGGGTCTACTTCCAGCCCCTCAATCTCTCCAGGAACCAGGCTCAATCTCCTTATTCATTTATTAAGGAGGCAGGACCTCATGGGACATCTGAAGAACCTGGCAGTTGAGGGGATAGAGGCAGGTAAATGAAAGTTTGAGATAGGACTGAGCTCTGAAGCATGAATGGAGGAGTCTGGCCATGCTCTGAGCCTGAGGCTCCTGCCTCACCCTAGTTCTTTCAGCAAGTAGCTGCAGCTCCTCTAGAATGTGCTAAGTGAAGGAAGCAGATATTTGGTTTCACTTTTTGAAATAATAACAACTTAGAGAAACTGGCAGCGATAAGATCCCTCCGAGGCTTCTGCTTCAATGATGCAACTGGGGCTGAGACAGAGCAGCTGTGATGCAAGTAGCTTGGGCCAGCCCACAAGGAATCTCTTGTGGGTGGAACTGTCTTTCCTTTCGGAAAGAAAAGAGTGGCATCCTTGTCCAGGGGAGGAGTAAGCACTCAGACTTTTGCTTTCTTGAATCCACCCACTGAATGGAGACACAGCTGCAGGGGATGAATCCATGTTTGCCATCACTCTGCTCCTCTGACTTTAAGGAGTAGATTTCCCCCCTACTCTATGGAAGATTTATTTTTTTTTAACCACCTTAAGCAAAGGATAAAATTGCTTTTTCTCCTCAGGGAAGAAAATTGATCCTTTGGATCTGTGCCATCACCTTTATTTCACACTCCTGATTTGTGACCCACCTGGAAAGTAGGGATGCTGCAACTCACAAGAGGCTCATAGTTATAGAAAGTAGACAGCCCAGACTAAACAAATGCCAACCCTTAAACTGCTTGTGCAGGAACTGAAGAACAGACTTCCTCAGGGGCTTACTCTGTCCTTCTGTGTCAAAACAGAACTGCTGACTTCGGTGAAAAGGACATGCACTTTGCAAGATCATTTCCAGTAGTGATGACAGAGTTACGATGGACCATGGGGCCTCATACTTTCCTTTCCTTAACTTATAAATCACATCCTGCCTTCTCTTCCCTCTTGGAAAAAAAAAATCTTTGGTCACCTATTAATTACAAAAGCTAATAAAATGACCCATCCATGTTCACCTCCAAATGATCACAGTAGAAACAAGATAAGACAGGTAGAGAGACATGTTTGGCTGGCAAAAATGCCAAAAGGAAAGTCAATATTATTTCTGTGAATTGCACATTCAGGGAGCTGAAAGAAAGCAGTCAAAGAAAATAGCCAAATAGCCAAAGAAAGAAGGAAGGAAGGTGTATGTTCAGGCCACTCAAGATGGTTGCTCTCTTGCTCTCTGTACATCCCCCACAGACTAGTCCTGCTTCACTTACATCCGACTCACATGACTGACCTTCCTGTTGATACATGCTTACCTCAGACCCCAGCTGATAATTGTTCTTATCAAAGGGGCAAGTCAGGGGCCTGCTTCTCTGCTAGTTTCCCTGGTAACTGATGAGCCAACCTAACCTCAATTCCACTATAACTGGCAGTCTCCCCTTCTTCTCAGGAGGGAAGCCTGCTGCCATGTCCTGCTGGTCGCTGAGGGAGGTTGCTCCAAAGTTTTGCTTCAAATGTGTAAGTTCCGCCATCCATGAAACCGTTGATGTCTCTGTTGTCTCTAGGCTTTCTATAGTCTTAAAGCTTGGCAGGTACCAGCTTTATAGGCCTGAGGAGTGTAGCCCAACAGAAGGAAAGAGGGAAGAGAGGAACCAGCACTTACTGGATACTGCAATGCTGTCATTGTGCTGGGGACTTTTCCTATATTATTTCCTCCAGTTCTTAGAACAGCCCTAGGAGTGGTACTCTTTCCTCTATTTTATCAATGAGGACAAAGGTTAAATACATCAGCCCAGAATTGCAGGACTAGAAGATAGGCTTAGGATACAGCCTTTTCTTTCCATGCCCAGTGAAGATCCAGGAAGACAGAGTGGCCCAGTGATTAAGACTGTGTCCTAAAGAACCAGGCAGCTGGGTTCAAGTCCTGGTACCATCAAGTACTACCTGTGTGCCTTCTGGTACATTCTTTAACCACTTCTTGCCCCATCTCTGAAATGGGGATCAAGAAAATTGCATGAGGTAATTTATAGAGCAAGTACACTAATATCTGGAATATAGGGAACACTTAAACACTATTAACAGTTATTATACAGAAACTAAAAGAAGGCAATGGCAACCCACTCCAGTACTTTTGCCTGGAAAATCCCATGGACAGAGGTGCCTGGTAGGCTGCAGTCCGTGGGGTCGCTAAGAGTCAGACACGACTGAGTGACTTTCCTTTCTCTTTTCACTTTCATGCATCGGAGAAGGAAATGGCAACCCACTCCAGTGTTCTTGCCTGGAGAATCCCAGGGATGGGGGAGCCTGGTGGGCTGCCGTCTATGGGGTCGTACAGAGTTGGACATGACTGAAGTGACTTAGCAGCAGCATACAGAAACTGGTAGGAGTGGGTGTTTTATTTTTTCATTCCTAAGAGATCTTACTAAGATTTCTTCCTTAGTCTGTTCAGACTTCTATAACAGAAAACCATAAACCGGGAGGCTTATAAATGACAGACATTTATATCTCACAGTTCTGGAGGCTGGGGAGTTCAAGACTGCGGCACTGGCAGATTTCGTGTTTGGTATGGATTTCCGGTTCACAGACAGCTGTCTTCTCTGGGTCTTCACATAGTAGAAGGGGTGAGGGAACTCTTGTGTGTGCTAAATTGCTTCAGTCATGTCAGACTCTTTGTGATCCCATGGACTGTAACCCACCAGGCTCCTCTGTCCATGGGAGCCTCCAGGCAAGAATACTGGAGTGGGTTGCCATACCCTTCTCCAAGGGATCCTCCTGACCCAGGGATCGAACCCATGTCTCTTTTGTCTTCTGCTTTGGCAGGCAGGTTCTTTATCACTAGTGCCACTTGAGAAGCCCAAGGGAACTCTTGGAGGGGGGCGGTCTCTTTTATTAGTGCACCAATCCTATTCATGAGGGCTCCACCCTCATGACCTAATCATCTCCCAAGGCCCCGCCTCCTAATACCATCACATCCAAGCTTAGGATGTCAGCATGTGAATTTTGAGGGGACACAAATCTGTGTATAGCAATATTTCTTTAAACATGAGATTGAAACAGTGTCTGTCTTACATTCCTCCATTAGTATCTCTGCATGAGATGCATACTCTATCATCCCTTTCTGCTAAGTATTATTGATAATATTCTCTATAGAGAGACTAGAAGGACAATTCAATCTTTTTCTAGCATGGCAGATCAAAAAATTTTTTTGGCTTCTCTTTTGTCTAGATACTTTCAAATTATAGACTACTTTTTAGAGCAGTCTTATGTTCACAGCATACTTGGAAGGAGATTTCTATATAGTCCTATATTCTCTCTACCCCCACATATGCATAGTGTCAACCATTATTAACAACCCTCACCAGAGTGATACATTTGTTATAAATGATGAGCTTACACTGAAATATCATTATCATCTCAAAATCATAGTATACATAAGAGCTTGCTCTTGGTGTTGTATATTTTATGAATCCTTTGTAGTAACTGAAGTGTAAAGGGTAGTTTCAGGACTTGCCTGGAGATCCAGTGATTAAGAGTCTACTCTTCTACTACAGGGGGCATGGTTTAGTCCCTGATTGGGGAGCCAAGATTCTGCATGCCATGTGACATGGCTCCCCCCCCCCCAAAAAAATACAGACACAAAGTAGCTTCATTGTCCTAAAATCCTTTGTTCCCCACTAACCCCTGGAAACCACTGACCTGTTTGTTATCTCTATGAAGTGAAGTGAAGTGAAAGTCTCTTAGTTGTGTCTGACTCTTTGTGACCCCATGGACTATATGGTCCATGGAATTCTCTAGGCCAGAATACTGGAGTGGGTAGCCTTTCCCTTCTCCAGGGGATCTTCCCAACCCAGGGATCAAACCCAGGTCTCCTGCATTGCAGGTGGATTCTTTACCAGCTGAGCTACAAGGGAAGTCCAGTCTTATGTATACTATGATTTCGGGGTGATTATCTCTTTAGTTTTGATTTTTCCAAAATGTTGAGACCATATATTAGGTAACTTTTTAAGATTGCTTATCTGACTTAGTAATGTGTATTTAAGTTTCCTCCATGTCTTTTCATGGCTTGATACCTCATGTCTTTTAGTATTGAATAATATTCCATTGTCTGAATGTACTACAGTTTATTTATTCATCATCTTCCTGAAAGATATCTTGGTTACTTCCACATTTTGGCAATCATGAACAAAGCTACTATAGGCATGCATGTGTAGGTTTTTGTATGGATATAACTTTTCAGTTTTGGCAAGAAAATACCAAGGAGTGCAATTTCCTTGAACAGCAAGGAGATCCAACCAGTCGATCCTAAAGGAAATCAGTCCTGAATATTCATTGGAAGGACTGATACTGAAGCTGAAACTCCAACACTTTGACCACCTTATGTAAAGAACTGACTCATTTGAAAAGATCCTGATGCTGGTAAAGATTGAAGGTGGGAGGAGAAAGGGAAAGCATAGAATGAGATTGTTGGATGATATCATTGACTCAATGGACATGAGTCTGAGTAAACTCTGGGGTTGGTGATGGACAGGGAGGCCTGGTGTGTTGCAGTCACAAAGAGTTGGACACGACTGAGTGACTAAACTAAACTGAACTGATGGCAAGAGTATTTTTAATTTTGTAAGAAACTGCCAAATTGTATGTCAGAGTGGCTGTACCATTTTGTATTTCCAGCCACAGTAAATGAGAGTTCCTGTTTCTTCACATCCTCACCAACATTTGATGTCAGTTTTTCTGAATTTTGGTCATTTCTCATAGGTGTGTCATACTCATTTAAAAAAAATTGTGTTTTCCTGATGTAATGTGAAACATTTTCCCATGTACCTATTTTCCATCTGTATATCTTATTTGGTGAGGTATCTGTTGAAGTGAAGTTGCTCAGCTGTGTCCCACTCTTTGCGACCCCATGGACTGTAGCTAACCAGGCTTCTCCGTCCATCAGATTTTCCAGGCAAGGATACTGGAGTGGGTTGCCATTGAGTTATCTGTTAAATGGCCTAGTTTTAAATTGGGTATATTTTCTTATTGTTAAATTTTGAGTTCTTCGTATATTTCAGATAATAGTCTTTTGTCAGACATAACTTTTGCAAATTTTTTTTTCCCCAGTCTGTGATCTCTCTTTTCGTTATCTTGACAGTATTTTTCACAAAGCAGAAAATTCTGGTTTTAATGAAGTCCAGTTTTTCAGTTCTTTCCTGGATCATGCCTTTGGTGTGGTACCTAAAAAGTCATTACCAAATCTGAGGTCATTTCTCCTGTGGTTTCTGTTATCTTCTAGGAGTTTAACAGTTGTTTCTTTAACATTTAGATCTGTGGTCCACTTTTAGTTTTTTGTGAAGAGTGTAATGTCTGTGTTTATATTTTATTTTTGGGTGGTGGAGGCATGTGGACGTTCAGTTGTTTCATCACCATTTGTTGAAGGTACCATCTTTATTCCATTGTACCACCTTTGCCTTTGTCGGAGGTCAGATGGCTGTATCATGTGGGTCTACTTCTGGGCTCTCTATTATGTGCCATTCACCTATCCTTACCCAATACAAAATTTGTTTTTTTATTAATAGAAGCTGGAAAATTTTCTTTCATCTTCACTATTTGCTATTAAATGCCACAGCTATAACCTCTTGTCCCAAGATAAAGAGCTACAGTCCTGAGATTTGGATGAATGTGTCCTCTCAGTGGCACCCCACCCCAGTACTTTTGCCTGGAAAATCCCATGGACGGAGGATCCTGGTAGGCTCCAGTCCATGGGGTTGCTAAGAGTCGGACACGACTGAGTGGCTTCACTTTCACTTTTCACTTTCATGCATTGGAAAAGGAAATGGCAACCCACTCCAGTGTTCTTGCCTGGAGAATCCCGGGGACGGGGGAGCCTGGTGAGCTTCTGTCTATGGGGTCGCACAGAGTTGGACACGACTGAAGTGACTTAGCAGCAGCAGCAGCAGTCCTCTCAATAGCTGATGGCTGTTGCCTCCACAGATAGTCTGAATTGGTCAAGCTTTTCAGCATCCAGTTTCCTGTTCCACTAGATGAATTTTCAGGGTATGAAAGGTCATGAAACCTGAATAATAGTGGCTCAAAAAGCAACATTTCATACATAGCTCTGTCATGTTACCACATTCAAGAGTGAAACTGAGCAGAGTCTGAAAATCTGGATTTTGAACTGGTTTTCCAAACTATTCTAATCCTCATAAGATGATAAAACATATTTAATGTAAAAGCCTCTACTTTGAACTCTCAAGTATGTAGAATGTGGTTCGTGAGTCTCAACTTATGTTTTCACATCTGGACTTGAGACTATTAGGAGTAGACATCTGCTTAGAAAGATTTTCTCCCCATAGGCTAGCCTTCTCTTCTTTCTGAATAAAGGCCTGGTGATTTCCATCATAAAGTCCACTGTCTGAGGTGAATAGAGACTTTCAAACCTGACCACTGGCTGACCTTTACTTTCTTGTTGGTTTAAGGCCAGGGGGTCTTATATAGATTTTCGTATTGGGCCTCAGCTTGTATCTGACCTCCCATGTTTTCTTATGTCCTTCCTGAAGTTTTCCCCTCTCCTGGGTGTGTTGAGAATTAAAAGAGGATAAAGCCTTCTGCACTCCACCCCCTCTCTTTTCTATTCCATCGTCAAAAAACACATGCACACACATGCATAGAACCACACAAGATTCCTGTAAAAACTGGAACTCCTCTTCTCATCACTGAGAGTGTCTGGAGCTTCCTTCCTCCTCTTACTGCTCTGGGGTGTTTTCCACTCAAAACCATTGACTTAGAAAAAAAAAAAAGAGACAGAGAGAAAAGGGAAGGGTTTTTGTCAGAACATGAGAAACAAAATTCTAAAAATAGCTCATATTCTTATATTCTCCTGCAGACATGATGCAAGTGTTATTAAGTTGAGGAACTGTTGACACAAGTGGTATGATTGTGGGTCCTTTGACCTTATTTTTTCCCCATCAATATTTCCTGAAATCTTGATTTTGGGTAGTGACTCTTAAATGCAAGCTTGTAAACCAATCACTCAGAGATGCTTACAAGAAAATCTTAGAGCTATAGGCTCCTTTAAACTTATATTTAAATATATTTGTAAGTATAAATATATTTTAAATGTATTAAATATGTGTATATTTAAATAGATTAATACATATGATATGCATTTTTATAGAGATATATACCAAGTAGGGGGCTTCCCTGGTGGCTCAGATGGCAAGGAATCTGCCTGCCATGTAGGAGACTCGGGTTTGATTCCTGGGTCAGGATGATCCCCTGGAGAAGGGAATGGCTACCCACTCCAGTATTCTTGCTTTGGAATTCCACAGACAGAGGAGCAAAGAGTCAAAACAACTTAGTGACTGAACAACAACATACCAGTTGGGGGCTTATTTGCTATAAGTATCTCTTTAAATTTTCCTGATGTGGTGAAGGGGATTTAAGGAGATAGATATGGGATAAGTGCAATCAGGATAAAATTTAAAATTTAGGGGTTGGCTGGATGATGTTGATAAAATTGGATACAACTCAGTTTGGGCTTCCCTGGTGGCTCAGATGATAAAGAATCTGCCTGCAATGTCAGAATGGCTGAACCCAGGGAGACCTGGGTTCAATCTCTGGTCAAGAAGATCACCCGGAGAATGGAATGGCTATCTACTGCAGTATTCTTGCCTGGAGAATTTCATGGACAGAGGAGCCTAGTGGGCTACAGTCCATGGGGGTCACAAAGAGTCAGAGATGACTGAGCAACTAACACTTTTACACTTTCAGTAGGTTTTAGGAGGCTCAAGATATCAAGATAATTCATTGGTCCATTCATTTATTCAACTAATACTTCTATCTTTCTCCTCTAAAAAAAGGGTTAAAGCTGCTGAATTGTATTTATTGTGTTTACTGGCAAGGATTATATATACTATTCTGGAAAACATAAGATTGTGTCACAACTATTCAGAAGTTCAAAGCTCTTAGGGAAGGAGAACATGTACCTGAGAAAGTTAAAACAATATAAGGCTTTATCATAGATACTGGCCCTGAGTTTTACCTCATTTCCCCAACCCATATGTTATAATATGACTGGAATTTGCTTTCTAAAATGAAAATCTCATCACATAAATCTGCTTTAAACTATTTGTTGGTTCTTTGTTACTTATTGGAGAAAGTTGAAGTGCCTTAGCATTGTACAAAGTGTCCACGAATTTGTTCCAAACTATCTTTCTAGACTCATCTCCAGTCACCACCGTTCCTTCCTGGGATGGGGTGGGAGCTTCCTGAGAATCATGACTAGGTCTTACTCATCTTTGACCTCCCAGTGTCATGGTGGAGACTTTGGGCGCACTTTATTTTTAATTAGTAGAGCCTTTTCCATACATCAGTCTCTTCTCTAAACTATATTATTGTGGTACTTAACACATATAGAAAACTTCATAAAACAAATGAAAACCCATGTAATTTACCACTTAATTAAAAAACTAGAACTTTGCTGACTCACCAGAAGTCCTTTTCACACCCTTTCCTAATCACAATACATTTTCTTTCCCCAAAGATAACCACTCACCCCACCTATTCACCTGTTCTCAGCTGAAGCTGTAATCTCCACACCCCACCTCACTTCTGGGATATTCCCCTGACCTCATATAGACCTCTGAGAACTTCTTTGTCTCTGATCTTTAAGGCACCTATTTTATTAGCATTCATTTGGCATTTAGTCACCTCAGTCCCAGAGAAGGCAATGGCACCCCACTCCAGTACTCTTGCCTGGAAAATTCCATGGACAGAGGAGCCTGGTAGGCTGCAGTCCATGGGGTCACTAAGAGTTGGACACAAATGAGCGATTTCACTTTCACTTTTCACTTTCATGCATTGGAGAAGGAAATAACAACCCACTCCAGTGTTCTTGCCTGGAGAATCCCAGGGACGGGGGAGCCTGGTGGGCTGCTGTCTGTGGGGTCACACAGAGTCGGAAACAACTGAAGTGACTTAGCAGCAGCAGCAGCACCTCAGTTCACTTCAGTCACTCAGTCGTGTCTGAATCTTTGTGACCCCATGGACTATAGCACTCCAGGCTTCCCTGTCCATCACCAACCTCTGGAGCCTACTCAAACTCATGTCCATTGCATAGGTGATGCCATCTAACCATCTCATCCTCTCTCGTCCCCTTCTCCTGCCTTCAATCTTTCCCAGCATCAGGGCCTTTTCCAATGAGTCAGTTCTTTGCATTAGGTGGCCAAAGTATCTGAACCACAAGGGAAGCCCTCTAGTCACCTAAAGCATCTCAAATAAACTAATATGTATTTTGTAAAGTTACATTTATGGTGTTCTTCTTGTAGTGTTTGTGTCATTTTGCTTTCACTGTAGATATCATTATCTGTTCAGGTATTTTTGATGTCTAACTCTCTATTGGTATTGTCTATGTTCTAAATTTATAGTTAAGATCTCATTATAGATGCTTAATGAATATTTATTAATAGATATCAAAGTTTGTAAGAGAGATTTACTCAACCTGATAAAGAGCCAAAGAGAGGAAGAAAGCATGATATTGTTCTGATGTAGTGTACATAAGTCTTCATGAGTTTCACACACTGAAAATCATAATTTCTCTATGCCTTATTATTCATTTCCTCAAACCAGAGAAAGTGTTAGGAAATCCAATATGCTTCTGATATAATCTTCACACAGATTAAGGTTTCGAGTAAAGAAGACCTTTAGGATCAAGCAGTACCTGTCCTCTTTAGCATTTTACTTGAGAGGAAACATCACTAGAATATGAGCCAAACTATCGGTTGAACTCCTGACATGGATATTCCAGGAAGATTCCACATTGCCAGGAAAACTAGAAGACATGACACTGAAAATCCTTTCCTACTTTATGATGGCATGGATAAATTAAAACCATTGCCACTCTAAATGCAGTGATTGTGGTTTTACTTAGAAATTAAGTTGGTGCTGAAAGCTCAGGTCTAGAACATAGGGTTGTAATTCAGATATCTCCCACATTCCACTCAGTAACTATAGTTAACACTTTTAGTCAACCTATATCCATCTTTTCTACTTTTAGATGGAACAATAAATGTTAAACATAGGAACTTGTATTATCTTTCCTTGCTTTGCACATACTGTCAGTGACCATCGCCCTCCTACCCCTGCCATTGTCACCTATAATTTTCTTACAGGATTTGACTCATTCTTTGAGATGCAAATAAAACATATTCATCTATATGAAATCTACCTTGCTCTCTCATGAAAATGAGGGAGATCAAGGTAGACTTCATATAGAAATCTAAGGGTTTCATTTATTCTGCCTGACAATAATTTTTTTCCCTTAAAATACTCAACACATTGTATTTCACTGTATTTATCTGCCACACAGAATTATAAGCACCCCAACTTTAAGGGTTGGGTTTTATTTAGTCCTAGTGACTTCACTTTCACTTTTCACTTTTATGCATTGGAGAAGGAAATGGCAACTCACTCCAGTGTTCTTGCCTGGAGAATCTCAGGGATGGGAGAGTCTGGTGGGCTGCTGTCTATGGGGTCGCAGAGTCGGACATGACTGAAGTGACTTAGCAGCAGTAGACCTATTGTAGGTGCTTAATAATTTGAATAAAAAGTACAGAGTAGTAAAGTTTGAGACAGAAAATCAAAAGTAATAAACACTCAGTGCCAGAGTTAATACCTTTTGTTTTCCAGTGACTAGATTAGATTCTGAGAAAAGGCAAATAAAAACACAGAACAGGCATTCAGGAGCTCATAGTCCAGTAGGGAAAGGAGAAAAGTAAGTGAACACATGCAATATTGTTGGCAGGAGGGAGATAGAGATGGATAGGATGCTGTGGGAGCCCAGAGAACTGCTGTGTGACTCAGGAGGGAGAGTAGGAGACAGATGTTCAAGCTGATTTATTCAGGACAGGTAGTCAGTCATATGGAGGGGGAAGAGGTAGAAGGCATTCAAGGTAGAGGAACCTAAGCATTGGAGTTCTCCATCTTAATGGTCATATGACCTTACATGGAGCTTTCTGGTGGTGAGAACAAGCACAGAAATTTGCTTCTGTCAAGTTGACCATAGTCCTAGCACTTCTATTGGGTGTACCAGAGAGGAAAAGAGAAAGAAGAGGCGAATAGGAGGGAATAGCTGAACTGTGTTCAACTATAAGGGAGAGTCTCATACTTCTGTGTGACTGAGAAAAAGGAAGATGATGCAATCGGATCACAAGTGAACTTGTACTAGTACTTAGATGTATAAAGAAACTTAGCCTCTTTATTTTCTAATACATGACTGATCTTCTTTATAGTCTCCTCACATCCCATCAGGAGGGGAAGGCTTTCAGCTTCCTATTTCTTGCATCATAGGCTATACTAGTTTGAACAGTGTATTTTCAATGACTGAGTCTCTTTTGGATACGTACTTTTCAAATTTCCTCTCCCCATCTCTACTCCTGCCTCCCTTCCTTCCCCACTGTCCCTGCAGCAAGGGCAACCTCAGGGCAAGACAGAAGACAAATGACTGGAAATCATATAGAATTCTGTAGAATCTTACTGATCTCTTCTGGCTCCTGTCATGGGGCAGTCACTCAGTCTTTCAGGTATAACTTGTTATGTCTGACCTTTTGGAGGATATGCAAGCATTTGTGACTAGAATACACAGTCTAGGGCATTTATATGATATTTTGGGTGTGGCAATCACTTCAATCAGACCCTGGGTCTTAGCCAATATGCTGCTCCAATTAGTACCTTGATATCAAGTCACAGGAGAAGGCAATGGCAACCCACTCCAGTACTCTTGCCTGGAAAATCCCATGGATGGAGGGGCCTGGTGGACTGCAATCCATGGAGTTGCTAGGAGTTGGACACGACTGAGCGACTTTACTTTATTTTTTCACTTTCATGCATTGGAGAAGGAAATGGCAACCCACTCCAGTGTTCTTGCCTGGAGAATCCCAGGGATGGGGGAGCCTGGTGGGCTGCTGTCTATGGGGTCGCACAGAGTCGGACACGACTGAAGTGATTTAGCAGCAGCAGCAGCAGCATCAAGTCACATGTTTGAGTACCAAGTACAGGCCTTGGGGGAAAAAGGAAAGATTCTTTAAGACAATATTTCTGGGCACTCTTCACGAGGATCTTCAGGCATATGCATCTGGATCTTTCTACTGGGCCCTTTCCTTGGGGCTTATCTTGAGTGGGAGAAATGAAATGAAAGATCTCTCCATAGGACTTAGTCAGCTCACTTTTCTTTCCCATCATCTACCAGGACAGAAGGGGCAATTGATCTACTACTTCCTGGCACAGATTTCTCTTATATAATATCCTTTTTCTTCTTTCTTAATAGAAGAAGGAGTATTTTCATATATGGGAGAAACTATAATTTGAAATTAATTATTTGAAATTAATAATTCTCCGCTGGAGAAGGGAATGGCAAACCACTTCAGTATTCTTGCCTTGAGAACCCCATGAACAGTATGAAAAGGCAAAATGATAGGATACTGAAAGAGAAACTCCCCAGGTCAGTAGAGGCCCAATATGCTACTGGAGATCAGTGGAGAAATAACTCCAGAAAGAATGAAGGGATAGAGCCAAAACAAAAAGAATACCCAGCTGTGGATGTGTCTGGTGATAGAAGCAAAGTCCGATGCTGTAAAGAGCAATACTGCATAGGAACCTGGAATGTCAGGTCCATGAATCAAGGCAAATTGGAAGTGGTCAAACAAGAGATGGCAAGAGTGAATGTTGACATTCTAGGAATTAGCGAACTAAAATGGACTGGAATGGGTGAATTTAACTCAGATGACCATTATATCTACTACTGTGGGCAGGAATCCCTCAGAAGAAATGGAGTGGCCATCATGGTCAACAAAAGAGTCCGAAATGCAGTACTTGGATGCAATCTCAAAAATGACAGAATGATCTCTGTTCGTTTCCAAGGCAAACCATTCAATGTCACAGTAATCCAAATCTATGCCCCAACCAGTAACGCTGAAGAAGCTGAAGTTGAACGGTTCTATGAAGACCTACAAGACCTTTTAGAACTAACACCCAAAAAAGATGTCCTTTTCATTATAGGGGACTGGAATGCAAAAGTAGGAAGTCAAGAAACACCTGGAGTAACAGGCAAATTTGGCCTTGGAACACGGAATGAAGCAGGGCAAAGACTAACAGAGTTTTGCCAAGAAAATGCACTGGTCATAGCAAATAACCTCTTCCAACAACACAAGAGAAGACTCTATACATGGTCATCACCAGATGGTCAACACCGAAATCAGATCGATTATATTCTTTGCAGCCAAAGATGGAGAAGCTCTATACAATCAGCAAAAACAAGACCAGGAGCTGACTGTGGCTCGGACCATGAACTCCTTATTGCCAAATTCAGACTGAAATTGAAGAAAGTAGGGAAAACTACTAGACCTTTCAGGTATGACCTAAATCAAATCCCTTATGATTATACAGTGGAAGTGAGAAATAGATTTAAGGGCCTAGATCTGATAGATAGAGTGCCTGATGAACTATGGAATGAGGTTCGTGACATTGTACAGGAGACAGGGATCAAGACCATCCCCATGGAAAAGAAATGCAAAAAAGCAAAATGGCTGTCTGGGGAGGCCTTACAAATAGCTGCGAAAAGAAGAGAAGCGAAAAGCAAAGGAGAAAAGGAAAGATATAAACATCTAAATGCAGAGTTCCAAAGAATAGCAAGAAGAGATAAGAAAGCCTTCTTCAGTGATCAATGCAAAGAAATAGAGGAAAACAACAGAATGGGAAAGACTAGGGATCTCTTCAAGAAAATCAGAGATACCAAAGGAACATTTCATGCAAAGATGGGCACGATAAAGGACAGAGATGGTGTGGACCTAACAGAAGCAGAAGATATTAAGAAGAGGTGGCAAGAATACATAGAAGAACTGTACAAAAAAGAGTTTCAAGACCCAGATAATCATGATGATGTGATCACTGACCTAGAGCCAGACATCTTAGAATGTGACGTCAAATGGGCCTTAGAAAGCATCACTACGAACAAAGCTAGTGGAGGTGATGGAATTCCAGTGGAGCTATTCCAAGTCCTGAAAGATGGTGCTGTGAAAGTGCTGCACTCAATATGCCAGCAAATTTGGAAAACTCAGCAGTGGCCACAAGATTGGAAAAGGTCAGTTTTCATCCCAATCCCAAAGAAAGGCAATGCCAAAGAATGCTCAAACTACCAAACAATTGCACTCATCTCACACGCTAGTAAAGTAATGCTCAAAATTCTCCAAGCCAGGCTTCAGCAATATGTGAACCGTGAACTTCCTGATGTTCAAGCTGGTTTTAGAAAAGGCAGAGGAACCAGAGATCAAATTGCCAACATCTGCTGGATCATGGAAAAAGCAAGAGAGTTCCAGAAAAACATCTATTTCTGCTTTATTGACTATGCCAAAGCCTTTGACTGTGTAGATCACAATAAACTATGGAAAATTCTGAAAGAGATGGGAATACCAGACCACCTGATCTGCCTCTTGAGAAATCTATATGCAGGTCAGGAAGCAACAGTTAGAACTGGTCATGGATCAACAGACTGGTTCCAAATAGGAAAAGGAGTACGTCAAGGCTGCATATTGTCACCCTGTTTATTTAACTTATATGCAGATTACATCATGAGAAATGCTGGACTGGAAGAGACAGAAGTTGGAATCAAGATTGCTGGGAGAAATATCAATAACCTCAGATATGCAGATGACACGACTCTTATGGCAGAAAGTGAAGAGGGGCTAAAAAGCCTCTTGATGAAAGTGAAAGTAGAGAGTGAAAAGGTTGGCTTAAAGCTCAACATTCAGAAAACGAAGATCATGGCATCTGGTCCCATTACTACATGGGAAATAGATGGGGAAACAGTGGAAACAGTGTCAGACTTTGTTTTTCTGGGCTCCAAAATCACTGCAGATGGTGACTGCAGCCATGAAATTAAAAGACGCTTACTCCTTGGAAGGAAAGTTATGATCAACCTAGATAGCATATTCAAAAGCAGAGACATTACTTTACCAACAAAGGTTCGCCTTGTCAAGGCTATGGTCTTTCCTGTGGTCATGTATGGATGTGAGAGCTGGACTGTGAAGAAGGCTGAGAGCCGAAGAATTGATGCTTTTGAACTGTGGTGTTGGAGAAGACTCTTGAGAGTCCCTTGGACTGCAAGAAGATCCAACCAGTCCATTCTGAAGGAGATCAATCCTGGAATTTCTTTAGAAGGAATGACGCTAAAGCTGAAACTCCAGTATTTTGGCCACCTCATGCGAAGAGTTGACTCATTGGAGAAGACTCTGATGCTGGGAGGGATTGAGGGCAGGAGGAGAAGGGGACGACAGAGGATGAGATGGCTGGATGGCATCACTGACTCGATGGATGCGAGTCTGGGTGACCTCCGGGAGCTGGTGATGGACAGGGAGGCCTGGCGTGCTGCGGTTCATGGGGTCGCAAAGAGTTGGACACGACTGAGAGACTGATCTGATCTGATCTGATAATTTGAAAAGAAACTCTAAACTCTGAGTTGGCCAGGTCTGTCTCTTGATAAAGTACAATGGGACACTGTTTTAACACTCTCACATATGATTCTAAATACAAGGGCACAACCAGGATAAAAAAGTAACAAAATAGAAAAGCGTTCTGGAATGGCAGAGTGAGATAGTTGGTGAAACTCTCTACTCACAAAAACAGAAGATACTGGCAAAACAACTAAAATCATTTCATAACTTTAGAAATTAACCCAAACCACAAAACGAGCTGAAAATTGTCCACACGAGAGAAATTAAACTTCTGTAAGGAAGCAGTAACTGTGTCATTTTAACATGAGCTATTCCTAGTCCCCTTTCCTCTCCAATCAGGTAGAGGGACAGTCATGAAAAGCCAGCAGTCTTGCAGCCAATGGAGAGGAATGACCATTTCTGGAACTTGATTAAAAGACCCATCTATATAGTACCACCAATATTTTATCTGTATTTGAGTACCATCATTATTTTGTCTGTATTCGAAGCTACCTGGAAAATTTTCATTCCCAGGGTGTTGGGCTGTTTTAGCTCAGAGCTAGCTCAGCAACAAATAAAAGCTTTATCCCCAGGATGTTATCTGCTAGTAATCTGCTGACAACATCATAGCTGTTGGTCTAAGGCTATGATTTCAGTTCAGACAAGAAAAGAGTATGAGCAGAATTCTTACAGGAAGTCCTGGAGCTAGGTAACTAGAACTAAGGACTTCAAAAAGCTCCATACTTCTGAGAATCTAGAAGACAATGTATGTGCAGGACTTGGCCTGGGAAAGGAGAAGACTCCTGCTATTCTAGTCCACATTTGTCTTACATTTACATTCTGCACAAGCAGGAAGTGAAATCTAAGACTGCTTCATAAACTGTCTGAATTTTGAAGGCATGCCTTCACACACAGATCCCTTTGGCCAAAGGTGAAAGACATGTAGACAAAGCATTTAAGAAAATCTCTGATAGATCATAGGTTGGCCACTAAGCAATGCTAACTCAAGGGTGACTCCTAGGAATCCAGATTAAAAATAAAAACAAAAATTTAAAAGCCTAGGAGAGAACTCATTGGCCACATATTTCAAAATACTAGCAACAATAAGAAACTTTGGGGAGGGTGATCTGATACCACAGTTGTTATATTATTCAATATACTATCTAAAGTCTCCAGTTTCAGAATTTATGAGACATGCACAGAACAATAAAATATGGCACATATACAGGAAAAGAGAGGAAGCCAAGGAAAATATCCCTGAAGGGGAAGTGTTGGTGGACTTAGTAGCCAATGACTTTAAATCAATCATTATAAATATGTTAAAATAACAAAATAATTAAAAGAAAGCATAACAATGATATCTTATCAATTAGAGAATATCAATAGAGAGTTAAAAAAAAAAAGCTCAGTAGACATTCTGGAGTTGAGATGTATAATTCCCAAAATAAGAAATGTTTACTAGAGGTGCTAAAAAATATAAATTTGAGCTTACTGAAGAAAGAATAAGTCAATTTGAAGATAGGTGAGTTGAAATTATCCAGTCTTAGGAACAACAACAAAAAGAATGAAGAAGAAATAAACAGCACCTCAGAGAGACTGTATTCACAGGGCCACAATCAAGTATATGAACATATGCAAAATGAATATCTCAGAAGGAGAGATGAGATAAAGGGACCAAAAAGAATATTTGAAGAAATAATGGCCCCAAACTTCCCAAATTTGATGAAAATCATCAATCTACACATCTTAGAAGCTTGATGAACTGTAAGATAAACTCTAAATGATCTACACAGAGACACATCATAATGAAACTTTAGAAAGCCAAAGACAAAGAGAATCTTGAAAGCCCCAGAGAAGTGACTCATGACATACAAGGAATCCTCATTAGAAACCATGGAGACCAGAAGATGAGGTGAGATGATATATTCAAAAGTACTGAAAAAATAGACTGTCAATGAAGAATTCTATATCCAGCAAAACTATTCTTCAAAAATGAAGGAGAAATAAAGATATTCCCAGATAAACAAACTCTGAGACAATTTATCACTAACAGAGTTATTTAATAAAAAATACTAAAGGAAGCCCTTCAGGCTGAAATAAAAGAACACTAGATTGTAACTCAAACCCACACAAAGAAATAAAGAGCACTGGAAAAGGTAAGTACATAGCTAACTATAAAAGACAATATAAACATATTTTTTGTTTTTATACTTTTTTCTTTTATATTATTTAAAAGACAGCCACATAAGGAAATAAGTATAAAACTATTTTATTTGGAATGTGTAAATATATCACTTCTTGGTCTTTTGGATAAGATCAAGTGTGGAATGTGTAGATATATAATTTGTATAAAAGAAAGAATAAAGAAAGGGAAATAAATAAGCATAAAGAAAGGGAAAAGGAGCAGAGGTATTTTGGAGCAAAATACCATTGAAATAAAGTTAGTATTAGCTTGATCTAGGTTGTCTTAACTTTCCTGGTGGCTCAGACGGTAAAGCGTCTGTCTACGATGTGGGAGACCTGGGTTCGATCCCTGGGTTGGGAAGATCCCTTGGAGAAGGCAATGGCACCCCACTCCAGTACTCTAGCCTGGAAAATCCCATGGACAGAGGAGCCTGGTAGGCTACAGTCCATGGGGTTACAAAGAGTCGGACATGACTGAGCGACTTCACATTCATGTTTAGGTTGTCTTAAATTAGTTTATGTCCTGCTGAAGCTAGCACAGATTATTTTAAATTAGAATGCTAATTTTAATCCTTATGACACCCACTATTAAAATAACTTAAAAATACAGAAACAATAGGAGACTCAAACTGATATAGTAGAAGGTATGTATTTAGCACAAAAGAAGGCAGTTACAGAGGAAAAGAGGAACAGAAAGACATAAAACATATAAAAAATAGGTAGCAAAATGGCAGACATAAATCCTACCTTATCAGTAATTACAATAAGTAGATTAAACACTTCAATCAAAAGGCATAGATTGACAGAATATTTAAGAAAACATAATTGATTTATGTATTGTGTATAAGAAATATGTTTTAGATTCAAATCAAATAGGTTTTAAAGTTAAAAAATGGAAAACAATATACAAAGCAAAGACAAACTAAAAGAGAGCTGGGATAGCTATATAATATCAGACAAGTAAGATTTTAAGACAAAACTTGTTACTGAAAAAAAGGACATTTTAGAGTAAAATCATCAATCCATTAAGAAGACATCACAAAGAGTAAAACACTTAGGAATAAATGTAAGAAAAGGAGTACAGGAATAATCTAACAAGAAGTACAAGACTTGTACATTGAAAACTATAAAACATTGTTGAAAAAGCTGTAAAAATTTAGATAAATGGAAAGACATCCTATGTTTATATATTGGAAGAATTAATAGTGTTACAATGGCAATATAACAATGGGGACCATCAATATTTGTACTGATTCACAGATTCATTACAATCCCTATCAAAATCTCAGATTCCTCATTGCAGAAATTGGCAAGGTGATGTGAATATTTTATGGAAATAAAAGTGGTAGAATATTGCCAAAAGAATCTTGTAAAAAAAGAACAAAATTGGAAAACTCATACTTTCCTACTTCAAAATTTACTTCAAAGTTACAGTAATCAAGATAGTACAGTACTGGTGTAAGAAAAGAAATATTGATTTATTATAATTGAGAGTCCAGATATTAGCTCTTATGTTTATGATCAATGATTTTTTTAAGAAAGATGCCAAAATAATGCAGTGGGAAAATATAATCTCTTCAACAAATGGTTCTGGGACACCTGAATATTCACATGGAACAGTGTAAAGCTCGATCTCTGCCTCACATTGTTATAAAAAATGAACTCAGAATGGATCATAGAGTTAAATACGAGCTAAAACTATAAAGCTTGTAGAAAAAAACTTAGGAGTAATTCCGTGACCTTGTGTTAGACAACATTTTCTTAGATATGACACCAAAAACCATAAATAACAGAAGAAAAAGAAGATAAATGGGATTTCATTAAAATTAAAAACATTTACTTCAAAGGACATGATCAAGAGAATGAGGACAACCCACAGACTGAAAGAAAATATAAATTATATCTCTGCTAAAGGATTTGTATCCAGAATATATTTTTAATAAAGCTTACAATGCAATAATAAAAAGAGAAATAAACTCCCTAATGAAAAGAGAAGCCAATTATAAAAGAGCACAGGATTTGGATAGACATTTCTTCAATAATAATATACTAATAACCAACAAAAATATGAAAAGATGCTTGACATCAGTAGTCATTAGGTAAATGTCAATCAAAACTATAATCACTTCATACCCACTGTACTGTGAAGTTGCTCAGTTGTGTCTGACTCTTTGCCACCCCATGGACCATAGCCTACCAGGCTCCTCCATCCATGGGATTTTCCAGGCAAGAATACTGGAGTGGGTTGCCATTTCCTTCTCCAGAGACCTTCCCAACCCAGGGATTGAACCTGGGTCTCCCACATGGTAAGCAGACGCTTTTACTGTCTGAGCCAGCAGGGAAGCCATACTCCCTAGGATGGTGAAATTAAAAAAAGACAGACAATAGCAAATGTTTTGCTAACAAGGATGTAAAATGGTGTACCTACTTTGGAAAACAATTTGATAGTTCCTCATATTATTAATCAGAGTTACAATACAGCCCAGCCATTTTGTTCTTAGATATAGACCCAAGGGAAATGAAGAAGGAAGACATGTGTCCTCACAAAAATGCATTCACGAATGCTCATAACAGCCAAAAAGTAGAAACAACTCAAATGTTCTTCAACTGATGAATGGATAAACAAATGTGGTATATCCATAGTGTAATATATTTAGCCAGAAAAAGAAATGAAGTACTGATATAAGCTATAAAGTGGAAGAATCTTGAATAAGCATTAAGTAAAAGAGCTAATCACAAAAGACCAAATACTGTATGATACCATTTATGTGATGTCTCCCTATAAAAAGCCGGAATCCAGTTCAAGAGGTAAAGTGTTTATTTGGGATCAAAGAATTGCAATTCGAGGTACATAGATTTAGGTAAAAACCCAAATGGTATTCTGATTACAGGCTAGGGAATCAGAGTTTTTATGAGGAAAAGAGAGGAAGATAAGGTTTTTTAAGTTTGCAAATTTTATTTTTCATTTATTTAAAAAAATTATGGTGTTTTAAAAAAGTTAACTGGTGCAAGATGAGGTAATTAATCAAAGTAAAGTCTTATTTGGTAAAAGATGATTTGTACTTTGTTGATTGGTCAGGTGAAAGGCACTAAGTAAATGTTCATTTGTATCAGTCCTTTCAATGATATTCTTGTTCTTTCTGATTCTTGGAACATTGGTGGTCTGGTCTAGTTCAGAGTTTCAGAAAACAGGATGTACAACGCAGGTCTTTTGGAATGGCTCCTCCAGCTCTATTTTAAATAGCTCTGCTTATATTGTGTGGTTTAGTCACCAAGTCGTGTCCAACTCTTGTGACCCATCAGGCTTCCTTGTCCATGGGATTTTCCAGGCAAGAATACTGGAATGGTTTGCCATTTCCTTCTCCAAAAGTGAAAGTTGCTCAGTTGTGTCCGACTCTTTGTGACCTGAATTCTCCAGGCCAGGCTACTGGAGTGAGTAGCCTTTCCCTTCTCCAGGGGATCTTCCCAACCCAGGGGTCCAACACAGGCCTCCCACATTGCAGGCGGATTCTTCACCAGCTGAGCCACAAGGGAAGCCCATTGTATGTATTGTGTAGTAAGATGAAGATGGTGTGAAATGAGATTTTGGTGGTGGTTGCACAATTCTGTACTATACAAAAGACCACAAAGCTGTGTACTTTAAATGAGTGGATTTTATGATATGTGAATTATGTATCAATCATGAGAAACACTGGGCTGGAAGAAGCACAAGCTGGAATCAAGATTGCCGGGAGAAATATCAATCACCTCAGATATGCAGATGACACCACCCTTATGGCAGAAAGTGAAGAGGAACTAAAAAGCCTCTTGATGAAAGTGAAAGTGGAGAGTGAAAAAGTTGGCTTAAAGTTCAACATTCAGAAAACGAAGATGATGGCATCTGGTCCCATCACTTCATGGGAAATAGATGGGGAAACAGTGGAAACAGTGTCAGACTTTATTTTTTTGGGCTCCAATATCACTGCAGATGGTGACTGCAGCCATGAAATGAAAAGACGCTTACTCCTTGGAAGGAAGGAAAGTTATGACCAACCCAGATAGCATATTCAAAAGCAGAGACATTACTTTGCCAACAAAGGTCCATCTAGTCAAGGCTGTGGTTTTTCCTGTGGTCATGTATGGATGTGAAAGCTGAGTGCCAAAGAATTGATGCTTTTGAACTGTGGTGTTGGAGAAGACTCTTGAGAGTCCCTTGGACTGCAAGGAGATCCAACCAGTCCATCCTAAAGATCAGCCCTGGGATTTCTTTGGAGGGAATGATGCTTAAGCTGAAACTCCAGTACTTTGGCCACCTCATGCAAAGAGTTGACTCATTGGAAAAGACTGATTCTGGGAGGGATTGAGGGCAGGAGGAGAAGGGGACGACAGAGGATGAGATGGCTGGATGGCATCACTGACTCGATGGACGTGAGTTTGAGTGAACTCCGGGAGTTGATGATGGACAGGGAGGCCTGGCATGCTGCAATTCATGGGGTCACAAAGAGTTGGACACGACTGAGCGACTGAACTGAACTGAAAGTTAAGAGAAAGAGATAAGTGTGTCACAGAAATGTGACAGATTGTAGGGGGGAGTCATGAAATCCCAAGCCCACCATCTCAGAGAGCATGGCTCTGTTAACCAGGTGTTTTTGAAAAATCACTAATAGACTAGCTAAGTTCCTCTGCTAATATCTACTTAGAAGCCAAAATTTATCCAGATTTTTCTATTTCAGTGTAAAATTTTATTTTAATTTTAAACTATTAAACTAAATCATAAGGCCTTTAGGTGATATTTCAAATGTCAAAATATCTTTACACTTGTCATTTTATTTGACCAGAAAGACATATATTATTAATGGTTCAAGAAATTTTTAATTTCTTCTGTATTAAAATATTTTTTAAGAATTATAACAAAGAGGCACAAATAATTGATTTAGAAATACTTTCAATAGTGTTTTCCTAATGTGGCATCTGGTCTCATCACTTCATGGCAAACAGATGGGGAAATAGTGGCTGACTTTATTTTTCTGGGCTCCAAAATCACTACAGATGGTGATTGCAGCCAGGAATTAAAAGATGCTTACTCCTTGGAAGGAAAGTTATGACTAACCTAGACAGCATATTGAAAAGCAGAGACATTACTTTCCAACAAATGTCTGTCTAGTCAAGGCTATGGTTTTTCCAGTGTTCATGTATGGATGTGAAAGCTGAGCATGGAAGAATTGATGCTTTTGAACTGTGGTGTTGGAGAAGACTCTTGAGAGTCCCTTGGACTGCAAGGAGATCCAACCAGTCCATCCTAAAGGAGATCAGTCTTGGGTGTTCATTGGAAGGACTGATGTTTAAGCTGAAACTCCAATACTTCAGCCACCTGATGGGAAGAGCTGACTCATTTGAAAAGCTCTGATGCTGGGAAAGATTGAGGGCAGGAGGAGAAGGGGACGACAGAGGATGAGATGGTTGGGTGGCATCACCGACTCAATGGACATGAGTTTGGGTGGACTCCAGGAGTTGGTGATGGACAGGGAGGCCTGGCGTGCTGCAGTTATGGGGTCACAAAGAGTCAGACACGACTGAGTGACTGAACTGAACTGAATGTGTGTCAAGAACATCAGCTTTGCTAAGTGTTTGGCAAGGGGAGGGGAAGGGCAGGGGGGCATGGGAAAGGCAGAAATCAACAGTCAAAAATGTATTGAATGGGCATGGAGCATTACAGCCTCTGGAAAGTTATTCACACTCAAAAATATTTCTTCAGTGTCTCCTAAGTATCAGCCACTGTTCAGGCACTGGGGACACAACAGAGAACAAAGACACAATTCTTCATCTGATGGGGTTTTCATTTGATTGTTGTACAGAAAATTCTATTTTAATTTAGTATTTTAAGTATTTCTCAACTGATTTGATCACAGAATGGCTTTTTCAAGGAATATCCACTAACAGTTTGTAGAACACCTAAATACAGGTCTACATTTATATATACCAACCTTTTAAAAGAAATGCCATAACATAGTCAAGGGGAAAAGCAGCATATGCAGACATCCAGAGTTATTCATGAACTCTGGTTTTAGTCCTTGGTGTTGTCAAAAGGCAAAGGGAATTGAAACCTTATACCCTCAAGGAGTATGATGGGATGGCTTCATTAAAAAAGGAGGCTTGGAAAGAAAACAAAAGAGATTCACAATTAAAATATTCGTAAACATATTTTAGGTGACCCAGTTTCCAGATCTTTTCAATTAGGAACAAGTTGAGACAATCAAATGCAATTAATTAGGGTTCTAGCAGCTGCAGCAGAGAGGAGCCAGGGACATGTGTATGAAATTAAGATCTCATCTGAGAAATTTGAGTGTAAGGAATTGTAAATTTCCCCTTTTAACTACTGGGAAATTATAAAGGAATTATAAATTCCTTCTTAAGAAATGTACAAGTGACAGTAAACTACTAAAAATTTAAGTACAGCAGTAGGTTGGGCAGGATAAAGTTAAGGCTAGAGGAAATGGCAACTCACTCCAGTACTCGTTCCTGGAAAATCCCACGGACGGAGGAGCCTGGTAGGCTACAGTCCATGGGGTCTCGAAGAGTCTGACATGACTAAGTGACTTCACTTTCACTTTTCACTTTCATGCATTGGAGAAGGAAATGGCAACCCACTCCAGTGTCTTGCCTAGAGAATCCCAGGGACGGGGGAGCCTCGTGGGCTGCCATCTATGGGGTGGCACAGAGTCGGACATGAGCGAAGCGACTTAGCAGCAGCAGCAGAGCAAATTTGAAGATAAAAGGTTCTATCCTCAAAGACAATATTAAAAGTCATGTCTTTCCTATTGTGTGTGTGTATTAGTTGCTCCAGCACATCCAACCCTTTGCAACCCCATGGACTGCAACCTGCCAGGCTCCTCTGTCTGGAGTTTTCTAGGCAAGAATGCTGGAGGGGGTTCCCCTGCCCTCCTCCAGGGGATCTTCCTGACCCAGAGATCAAACCCAGATCTACATTGCAGGCAGGTTCTTTACTGTCTCAGTGGCCAGGGAAGCCCAACTTTCCTATTGATTCTTATTAAAAAAATCTTCTTTACACTTAACATTCTTTACTATAAAAATTTCAGTTTCATGTAAATGAAATCAAACAATATGTATGTAGCCCTTTGTGTCTTTATTTCACTTAGCATAATATTTTCAAGGTTCATCTGTATTTTAGCATATATTGGAATTTCATCCCCTTGGAAGCCTGGATAATATTCCATTGTGCATATATACACCGTATTTTGTTTATCTATGCATCTGCTTATAGACATTTGAACTGTTTCCATTTTCTGGTCATTGTGCGTAAAGCTGCCATGAAAATTGGTACACAAGTATCTGTTTGACTATCTGCTTTCAATTCTTTGGGGTATATATTTAGAAGTAGAATGGTTGGATAATATGGTAATTCTATGGTTAACTTTTTGAGGAACTGTCATACTGTGTTCCCACACCACCTGCACCATTTTACATACTCACCAGGAAGGCACAAGGCTTACAATTCTTCCACGTCCTTGCTGTATGGTCAGGCTGCTCAAGATGGCTATTCTCTTGCTTTCTGTACACCCTCTGCCTGACCAGTGTCTTCTTTATTTACAGGCTATTCCCCTGACTGAGCTTCCTACATACTTGCCCCTGCTGCTGCTGCTGCCAAGTTGCCTCAGTCGTGTCCGACTCTGTGCGACCCCATAGACGGCAGCCCACTAGGCTCCTCCGTCCCTGGGATTCTCCAGGCAAGAATACTGGAGTGGGTTGCCATTTCCTTCTCCAATGCATGAAAGTGAAAGTGAAGTCCCCAGCTAATGATTGGTTTAAATTTAGCTACCATGGTAGTTTATTAAAGGGGCGGTGAGAGGCATGCCCCTTTGCTGGTTTCCCTGGTAACCAATGATCCAACCAGATGTCAATTCCCTTATAAACAGTACACCACCCCCACCCCTCTCCCTTCAGCAGAAGCATGTTGCTGTGTCTCGCCTGTCTGCTGCAGGCTCTTGCTCCAGGCATATGTTTCTCCATCATGAAAGTGCTAATGTCTCTGTCACTGACTCCGGGTTCTTTCTTTGGTCGCGGGATAGGCAAGTACAGGGCTTGCAGGCTTGTGGGGTTCAGTCCAACAACTGGCAGTGCCGGCAAGGAGATGGAGAAAACTCCTGTAAGTGCTGAGATACTGGTTGGGTAACGCAAAGTTTTGGGGGCTATTCACTAACATTTGGGACCAAAAGTTGTGTGGGAAATCTGTCTACCAGTGTGTGGGGTCCTGTGGTGTCTGTCCTTGACGAATGGGGGCTTTCAAGGGAGTATGGAGGACTCATAGACAACCTCTAAGGCAATTGCAGAAACATTGGCTGGCTTTTCGGTTGAGGGGAAAAAGTGGCCCCAGCTGTGGGCTGGCCATTGCTCTTTATATTAAGAAAGGTCACAGAGGCTGAGCTAACAGCTGAGGTGAAGATTAACTAAATGCTGGCTCTTGGTCCTCTGAAAGGGAGGTGAATGAATGATATGTTTTATTGTCCATTACTTTTTTTTGTGTTTAAACTGTAAAAAATTTCTGAAAATGTCCAAGATGGGACTCTTTTGATATTCTAAAATTGGTTTTTGTATGTGTCTTTAGAGGAAATTAGCTATCTAGACGGAATTGGTATTTCTCTTCTTGAGCCTTTGAGATGTAAATAATCTACTTGGGCTCTCAGAAATTTAATCCCTGAGAGTGAAGAAAAAAAAAAAAGTCCTTTTAAAACTCTAAGAATAATTGTATTTTGGGTGTGTCTGTCTAAAATAATCTCTCCAGATTCTGGTAACTTGAAACCAAACTAAGTTAAATAAAGAGAATTGACTATTTGGGTCATTTTGAGTAGTATAAAAAGTTGGAACATTAATTTGTAGTGTAGGTTTATCTACCTTTACTTTCTTAGGAAACTAAATCGTAAGTTTTCCAAATAGTAAATGCAGGTATGACAAACAGTGTACAATTACTTGCTTCTTGGTTTTTGCCAGATTAAGATTTTTAAGGGTTAGGATGATAATCAGTCATAATTCTAATTATTATAACCACATTTCTTTATTGATTACATTGTAATCAGATGTTTAACTATGTCTTTTAAAGTCTTTTGTCCTACATAGATAGTTATGGTTGTACTCTTGATGCTGTTGCAAACATGCTTCATCTTTTTTTTTTTGTTCTCTTTTTTAATGTACATATTTACAGAATTCAGACATGAAATTTATGTGTGGACTTTTCCATTTTTAATATTTAGTTAAACAAAATACATCATTTGTAAAAAAACAAACAAACAAACAAAAAAACAACAACCCAGCACAAGGCCAACAAAATGGAATGAAAGCAAGGAAAACAAAAAGCCTACGGTTGCCCCTTAATGGGCATCAGGGTCAAGCCTGCCCTCTTCACTAAAGGAAGTGGGGCTTTTTGCCCTGGGACATCAGCATTGGTCCCTGTTCCTAAGCACCAGAATAGGATATGAACAAAGAAACCAGTCCTGACATGTTTAAGTGTAAAAGTGCCTCACCTTTAAGAAGATTCATAGGAAGGACTTTTTTTTTTTTAATTTGGTTGCACCAGATCTTAATTGTGGTCTGTGGGATCTAGTTCTCTGACCAGGGATTGAGCCCAGGTTCACTGCACTGGGAGCTGGAATTTTAGCCACTGAACCACCAGGGAAGCTCCAGGAAGGACCTTTTAACAGGACAAGTCTCTGATAAATTTCAGATCATACTGCTGAACTGAGTAAGAAATTAAAGAATTTAAGTGAGAGTTCTTGGCTTTACACAACAAAGAATTCAATAGCAAGCCAGAGGAAGGTGAAGATGAGTTTATTTAGAGAGCTACACACTGCATAGGCAGAATGTGTACCATCTCAGAAAGTGAGAGCCTCCCCAGGGCCTGGAGTCCTAGGTTTCTATGGATTAAGTAATTTCATAGGCTAACGGGTGGAAGAAAGATTCCTGCTCTTTTGGGCAAAGGTGGGGATTTCTCAGGAATTGAATTGCTGCCCACTTTTGGGCTTTTGATAGTCCACCTCAGAACTGTCATACATAAGCAGGAGTGATTTTTAGTTATAACAGTGAAGGTACAGTGAGCTAAAGATCAATGACCAGACTATTCACAAAGCCACTTTGGTTTCAGGAAGTCTTTATCGCATACCAACTACTACGCCCCTTTTTCATTATCTAGTGTTTGTGTCCTAACCCCTTTCCCTCTTGCCTCATTCCCCCCCGTGGATATTTTTTTCCTGTCCCTATGGGAAGCAGAAGGACGATGTCTGTCTTCTGTAGCTGCGTTGGGGCTGGGCAGTGGTGTTGACACTGCCTGTCAGGGAGTATAAAATCTCTGGATGCCTGGTGTAGGGGCATCCAGAGGCAGGGCAGCTTCTTTAAGTCAGAGGGTGCTCTGGGCTGAAATCCTTGCATAGCCATCGTTTTGATGTGAAATTGTTGTAACCTAGAAGACATGAACTTACCAAGAGGTTAAAGAGGCAGGATCAAAGAGGAGGAGTTGGAGTATGGCCATTACTGGGCCCAGGAGGAGCAGTAACTGGGTAAGGCTAGGGAGGATGCTTCTAATGGTGGACCAGACAGCACCAGCATCTGACCCTGGTGGCAGTGGTGTACCCATGATGCTTGTTCATAAATCTTTTTGAGGTCCATCTCCATCTGGCCTGAATTATTGATGTCAGTACAGCAGGTTTTATTTACGATCACACAGACACCACCCTGCTCAGCCAACAAGTAGTCCAACGCCAATCTATTGCCCATAATAGACTGGACAGCTTAACCACTCACTTAACACAAGTTTAAAGAAGCTGAAAGTCTATTTAGAGCATATCCAGTGGTCAGGGCTAGGTCCTCTAAAGTGTTGTTTAGATTTCCTAGGATCACCTCATGGTAGGTAAAGCCTCTCTATGGAGAGACCAATCCCTTTGCCAGTCCTATTCCTGCCCTCATATTAATCCAGTGGCCCACCTCGGATGGTATTGAGTTTATCCTGTATGGCTATTTCAACTTAGCTCAAGCTGACAATGTGGGACACCAATTTGTGGGTTTGTTTTTTTGTTTTTCTTAGTTTAAATGTTTTATTATCAAAGTAACATATTTTAGTTGTTAAAAAATTGGAAAGTAATTTGTAGGCTTCTTCATCAAACAAGACCCAAAGTCAAAAAAGGCTTCCCGTAGGTCATTTCAAATGAGCTTAGTTTTAAAATTCCCTTTGGCACCGTCTTGTTCCACAGAAGGGCTATAGGGAGGAGGGAGATGATGCAAATTTCTGAAGTCTCTTGGCACAGCTAAACAGTTTGCGTTTTTTTTTTTTGTTTTTTAACCTTGCTTGAGGCCTCCAGGAAGAGTGGAGGTGGTAATTAATACCTAGAGCTGAGGAAACCTGTTGGGTCACCCTGGCAGTGAAAGAAGCTCCATTATCACTCTGTAAGCTTTTGGGGAACCAGAATCTCAGAATTATCTCTTTAAGCAGAAATTTGGATACTGTTATCCCATCACTACATGGGAAATAGATGGAGAAACAGTGGAAACAGTGTCAGACTTTATTTTTCTGGGCTCCAAAATCACTGCAGATGGTGACTGCAGCCATGAAATTAAAAGACGCTTACTCCTTGGAAGGAAAGTTATGATCAACCTAGATAGCATATTCAAAAGCAGACACATCACTTTGCCAACAAAGGTTCGCCTAGTCAAGGCTATGGTCTTTCCTGTGGTCATGTATGGATGTGAGAGCTGGACTGTGAAGAAGGCTGAGCGCCGAAGAATTGATGCTTTTGAACTGTGGTGTTGGAGAAGACTCTTGAGAGTCCCTTGGACTGCAAGGAGATCCAACCGGTCCATTCTGAAGGAGATCAGCCCTGGGATTTCTTTAGAAGGAATGATGCTAAAGCTGAAACTCCAGTATTTTGGCCACCTGATTCGAAGAGTTGACTCATTGGAGAAGACTCTGATACTGGGAGGGATTGAGGGCAGGAGGAGAAGGGGACGACAGAGGATGAGATGGCTGGATGGCATCACTGACTCGATGGATGTGAGTCTGAGTGACCTCCGAGAGCTGGTGATGGATAGGGAGGCCTGGCGTGCTGCAGTTCATGGGGTCGCAAAGAGTCGGACACGACTGAGCGACTGATCTGATCTGATCTGACTGCCTTTGCAGTTCTGGAAGGGAAAGCTTCTACCCACCCTGTAAAGGGGTCTATGAATACCAATAAATATTCAATCCCCTACATGAGGGCATTTAGATCTATTTGCCAATCTTCCCCTGGATAGGTTCCCCAATGTTGTATGGGCTGAGTTAGGGGTGGAGGTATGTGGTGGCTTCATGGGTACAAGGATCACAAGCCTCGGTAACGTTTTTAACAGTTTGAGAGAGTCCCTTAACCCAGGAACAGCTGAGTTACCAAAATGACTAGGGAGTCCTGCCTTAAATGGGAGGAATATTGAAAGTGCTTAATAATTTTCCACTGCTTGGCCTCAGGAATGAGAAGCTTGTTATCTTTTGTCAGCCACCCTAAATAGTCTCTTTTCACTCCCCAGCATTCAGCCCATTTGATTTTTGTAGGTGTTTGCTGCTGCTGCTCCTGCTAAGTTGCATCAGTCGTGTCTGACTCTGTGCGACCCCACAGACAGCAGCCCACCAGGCTCCCCCGTCCCTGGGATTCTCCAGGCAAGAACACTGGAGTGGGTTGCAATTTCCTTCTCCATTGTAGGTATATAAGATGGTACAATAAAGGACAGAAATGATATGGACCTAACAGAAGCAGAAGATATTAGGAAGAGGTGGCAAGAATACACAGAACTGTACAAAAAAGATCGTCACGACCCAGATAATCATGATGGTGTGATCACTCACCGAGAGCCAGACATCCTGGAATGTGAAGTCAAGTGGGCCTTAGAAAGCATCACTACAAACAAAGCTAGTGGACGTGATGGAATTCCAGTTGAGCTGTTCCAAATCCTGAAAGATGATGCTGTGAAAGTGTTGCACTCAATATGCCAACAAATTTGGAAAACTCAGCAGTGGACACAGGACTGGAGAAGGTCAGTTTTCATTCCAGTCCCAAAGAAAGGCAATGCCAAAGAACGCTCAAACTACCGCACAATTGCACTCATCTCACATGCTTAAAGTAATGCTCAAAATTCTCCAAGCCAGGCTTCAAGAGTATGTGAACCGTGAACTTTCAGATGTTCAAGCTGGTTTTAGAAAAGGCAGAGGAACCAGAGATCAAATTGCCAGCATCTGATGGATCATTGAAAAAGTTTTCTCCAAAAAACATCTATTTCTGCTTTATTGACTATGCCAAAGCCTTTGACTATGTGGATCAAAATAAATTGGAAAATTCTTCAAGAGATGGGAATACCAGACCACCTTACCTGCCTCCTGAGAAATCTGTATGGAGGTCAGGAAGCAAGAGTTAGAACCGGACATGGAACAACAGACTGGTTCCAAATCAGGAAAGGAGTACATCAAGGCTGTATATTGTCACCCTGCTTATTTAACTTATATGTAGAGTACATCATGTGAAATGCCAAGCTGGATGAAGCACAAGCTGGAATCAAGATTGCCAGGAGAAGTATCAATAACCTCATGTATGCAGATGATGACACACTTATGGCAGAAAGCAAAGAAGAACTAAAGAGCCTCTTGATGAAAGTGAAAAAGGAGAATGAAAAAGTTGGCTTAAAGCTCAACATTCAGAAAACGAGGATCATGGCATCTGGTCCCATCACTTCATGGCAAATAAATGGGGAAACAATGGAAACAGTGAGAGACTTTATTTTTGGGGGGCTCCAAAATCACTGTAGCTGGTGACTGCAGCCATGAAATTCAAAGTTGCTTGCTCCTTGGAAGAAAAGCTATGATAACTTACACAGCATATTGAAAAGCAGAGACATTACTTTGCCAACAAAGGTCCATCTAGTCAAGGCTATGATGTGAGAGTTGGACTATAAAGAAAGCTGAGCAGCGAAGAATTGATGCTTTTGTACTGTGGTGTTGGAAAGAATCATCAGAGTCCCTTGGACAGCAAGGACATCCAAGTGGTCCATCTTAAAGGAAATCAGTCCTGAATATTCATTGGAAAGGACTGATCCTGAAGCTGAAACTCCAATACTTTGGCCACCTGATGCGAAGAACTGACTCATTTGAAAAGACCCTGATGCTGGGAAAGATTGAAGGCAGGAGGAGAAGGGGACAATAGAGGATAAGATGGTTGGATGTTATCACCTACTGAATGGACATGAGTTTGAGTAAACTCTGGGAGTTGGTGATGGACAGGGATGCCTGGTGTGCCATGGTCCTTGGGGTCACAAAGAGTCAGACATGACTGAGTGACTGAACTGACTGACTGAAGAGCACCATTGGGCAGGGTGGGGTGTCAGGTAGGAGAGCTCTGGCTGGGGTAGGGCTGGGTATTCTTGGGCTGAAGTCTAAGTACCCCTGCAGCCAGGACATTTCCCCTTATAAGGGATGTACTACCCCTTTGGCCTCTGTAGGGATTGACTTCAACCTCCTTTGGAAGCTGGGCTATTTCTAGAAGTTCTAGAAGTTCTGTCTAATGTTTCATAAGGGTCCCTTTGACTGTTAATAGTCCCCTTTCTTTCTTAGCCGGAGTGCTGTGATCAAGGCAACTGACTTGGCCTCTTGGATGGAAGTGTGAGAGGGCAGAACTCCAGGCTCAGCTGACTTGGCAGAACCAGCCTTTCTTACCCCTTCATGTATAAATCTGCTTCCATGGGTAAACCATTCTGCATCAGGATTGGTCAGGGGCTCATCCTTGAGGTCAGGCCTCCTTGGAATAATCTTGTTCAATAGTCTCCACATAGGAGTGAACAAGGGACCCTTGTGGTGGGTGATCTGGCATTAGAGTAGCTGGGTTCAGACTATGCAAACCTTAAGAGTTACACCTGGGATGTCATATAAGAGAGACTGGTACTTAAGCAAACATGCAGCTGTCAGACACTGCTGTCCGTTTGCTTCTAGGATTCCTTATTCCTGGTGAGGGGTTAGGACTTCTGGTGATTGTTCCCACCTCTTCTACTAGCGGAGCAGTGGCAGCCACTACCCTAAGACACCCTGGTCATCCAGTGACTAATTGATCAAGTTGTTCTGAGAAATATACTATCAGTCTAGGGAGATACCTGAATTTTGGGGTGAGGACACCCAGGGCTACCTCTTATCTCTCAGCTATATAGAGGGTAAAGGGTTTTTTCCTAAGTTTGGGAGGGCTCATGCAAGGGCAGTCCCTAATTTTTGTTTTACAGGCTAGGAATGCCCATTTCATCCCAGTTGAGGGGTTTGTGGTGCATTGTTTTAGGGCCTCATGGGCTTTGCTGTGAGCCAGAATCTAGGTATCCAGATCCTACAAGAAATGCCATCCCCAGAAATGTCCTCAGTTGCCTTTTATTTGGGGGTGGGACTGGAGGATTATGATGACTTCCTTTTGGTTCTGGGCTACAGACCTCATTCCAGGGGTGAGCCCACATCCCAGATATATAACCTATTGGGTGGAAATCTGGGCCTTGTGAGGAAAGACTCAATATCCTCATTCCCCTAGGAAGTCGAGGACCTGAATAGTGTGTTTGTTTATTGAAGTACAGTTGACTTACAATGTTGTATTGGTTTCATGTGTACAGCAAAGTGATTCAGATGCATCTATCTATATATATATATATATATTCTTTCCCAGATTCTTTTCCCTTATAGGTTATTACAAAATATTGAGTATAGTAACCTGTGCTATATAGCAGGTCCTTGTTTATCTATTTTATGTATAGTAGTATGTATATGTTTGCCTGGAGAATCCCAGGGACGGGTGAGCCTGGTGGGCTGCCGTCTATGGGGTCACGCAGAGTCAGACACAACTGAAGTGACTTAGCAGCAGTAGCAGCAGTATGTATATGTTAATCCCATCCTCCTCTAGTTTATCCCTCCTCCATCTTCCCCTTTGGCAACCATAAGTTTGTTTCATGTGGCTATGGACTTGTATCATTTTTTTTTTTTTTTTAGATTCCACATATAGGGAATATCATATGATATTTGTCTTTCTCTGTCTGACTTCATTTAGTATGATAATCTCTAGGTCCATCCATGTTGCTACAAATGGCATTATTTCATTATTTTTTAAAAAATTATTTATTTTTGGGTGTGCTGGGTCTGCCTTGTTTTGTGTGGGCTTTTTCTAGTTGCAGAGCTTGGACTATTCTTCATTGTGGTATATGGGCTTCTTATTGCTGTGACTTCTCTTGTTGCAGAGCACAGGATCTAGGTGTGTGAGCTTCGGTAGTTGTGGTGCTCAGGCTTTGTTGCTCCGAGGCATGTGAAATCTTTCCAGTCCAGGGATTGAATCCATGTCCTCTGTACTGGCAGGTGGATTCTTATCTACTGCCCCACCATGGAAGTCCATTTCATTCTTTTTTAAAGCTAATATTCAGTTGTGTATTGATACCACATCTTCTTTACCCATCCATCTGTCATTGGACATTTAGGTTGCTTCCATGTCTTGGATATTATAAATAGTGCTGCTATGAATATTTGGGTGCATATATCTTTTTTAGTTAAAGTATCCTGTGGATATAGGCTTAGAAATGGGATTTCAGGATCATATAGTAACTCTTTTGGTTTCTTTTAAGGAACCTCCATACTGTTCTCCATGGGGTGATGTACCATCAGTGTAGGAGGGTTTCTTTTTTCCCACACCCTCTCTGGCACTTATTTGTTGACTTTTTGATGATTGCCATTCTGACTGGTGTGAGGTAGTACCTCATTGTAGTTTTGGTTTGCATTTCTCTATTAATTAGGGATTCTGAGCATCTTTTCTTTCTTTCTTTTTTTTTTTTTGGCCATCTGTATGTCTTCTTTGGAGAAATGTCTACTTAGATCTATTTTTTAAATTGGATTTTTTAAAATATATATTGAGCTGTGTGCCTATTTGTATATTTTGGATATTAGCCCCTTGTGGGTCACATTGTTTGAAAATATTTTCTCCCACTCTGTATGTTGTCTTTTCATTTTGTTTATGGTTTTCTTTGCTATGCAAAAGCTTTTAAGTTTAATTAGGTCCCATTTTAAAATTTTGGAAAAGGCAATGGCGCCCCACTCCAGTACTCTTGCCTGGAAAATCTCATGGGCAGAGGAGCCTGGTAGGCTGCAGTCCGTGGGGTCCTCAAGAGTCGAACACAACTGAGCGACTTCACTTTCACTTTCATGCATTGGAGAAGGAAATGGCAACCCACTCCAGTGTTCTTGCCTGGAGAATCCCAGGGACGGGGGAGCCTGGTGGGCTTCCTTCTATGGGGTCGCACAGAGTCGGACACAACTGAAGTGACTTAGCATTTTTAAATTTATCCTATTTCTATTACTCTAGGAGATAGATCCAGAGAAGGCGATGGCACCCCACTCCAGTGCTCTTGCCTGGAGAATCCCATGGACGGAGGGGCCTGGTGGGCTGCCGTCTATGGGGTCACTGGGAGTCGGACGCGACTGAGTGACTTCACTTTCACTTTCATGCATTGGAGAAGGAAATGGCACCCCACTCCAGTGTTCTTGCCTGGAGAATCCCAGGGACGGGGGAGCTTGGTGGGCTGCCGTCTATGGGGTCATACAGAGTTGGACATGACTGAAGTGACTTAGCAGCAGGAGAGATCCAAATAGATATTGCTGTGATTTTGTCAAAGTGTGTTCTGCCTACTGTTTCTTCTAGGAGTTTTATAGTATCTGGTCTTACATTTAGGTCTTTAGTCTATTTTGAGTTTGTTTTTGTGTATGATATTAGAGGATATTCTAATTTTATTCTTTATTATCCAGTTTTCCCAGTATCACTTAATATAGACTGTCTATTCCCTACTGTATATTCTTGCTTTCTTTGTCATAGATTAATTGGGAATGTAGATATGTGGATTTATTTCTGGGCTTTCTATCCTGTTTCATAGATCTATTTTTCTGTTTTTTGTGAGAGTGCCATACTTTCTGATTACTGTAGCTTTGTAGTATGGTCTGAAGTCAGGGATCCTGATTGCTGCAGCTTTGTTTTTCTTAAGATTGATTTGGCTATTTGGAGTTTTTATATTTCCATACAAATTAAAAAAATTTTTTTCTAGTTCTGTGAAAAATGCCATTAGTAATTTGATAGAGATTGCATTGAATGTGTAGGTTGCATTGGGTAGTATAATCATTTAGACAATATTGATTCTTCCAGTCTACAAACAGAGTATATGTTTCCATCTGTTTGTGTCATCTTTGATTTATTTCATTAGTGTCTTATAATTTTCTGAGTACAGGTATTTTGGCTCCTTAGGTGAGTTTACTCCTAGGTATTTGTTCTTTTTGATGCAATGGTAATGAGATTATTTCCTTTATTTCTCTTTCTGATTTTTCATGGTGAGTGTATAGAAATGCAAGAGATTTCTGTGCATTAATTTTATATCCTGAAACTTTACCAAATTCATTGATGAGCTCCATTAGTTTTCTGGTAACATATTTAGGATTCTATATGTATAGTGTCATGTCATCTGCAACATGATACTTCTTTTTCAATTTGGATTCCTTTTATTTCTTCTTTGGTTGCTGGGGCTAGGATTTCCAAAACTCTGTTGAATAAATGTGGTGAGAATGGACGTTCTTGTCATGTTCTTGATTTTAGGAAAAATGCTTCAAACTTTTCACTGTTGAGTATGATATTAGCTGTGGGTTTGTCATATATATTGCCTTTATTATGCTGAGGTGTAGTCTGTCAATTCTCACTTTCTGGAGTTTTTATCATAAATAAATGCTGAATTTTTCAAAAGCTTTTTTTGCCTCTATTGAGATGATCATATGGTTTTTATTCAATTTGTTAATGTGGTGTATCATACTGATTGATTTGCAGATACTGAAAAACCCTTGCACCCCTGCAGTAAATCCCACCTGATCCTTTCAATGAATTGTTGGATTTGGTTTGCTAGTATTTTGTTGAGGTTTTCTGTGTCTATATTCATCAGTAATTTTATTGCCTGTAATTTTCTTTTTTTGTGTGGTATCTTTGGTTGTGGTATTGAGGAGATGGTGTTCTCATAGAATGAGTTTGAAAGTGTTCCCTTGTCTGCCATTTTTTGGAAAGAATTTCAGAGGATAGATGTTAACTCTTCTTTAAAGGTTTGATAGGCTTTGTGTGTGAGGCCATCTAGTCCTGGATTTTTGGTTTGGAGTTTTAAAATCACAGATTCTGTTTCATTTCAGTACTTGCAGTTGGCCTATTCACATTTTCTTTTTCTTCCTGGTTCAGTATTGGGAGTTTGTACCTTTCTAAGAATTTGTCCATTTCATCTGGATGATCCATTTTATTAGCACATAGTTGCTTGTAGCAGTCTCTCATAGTCCTTCCTGTGGTATTGGTTGTAACTTCTCCTTTTCATTTCTAAATTTATTGATCTGGGCCCTCTCTTTTTTTTTTTCCTTGATGAGTCTGCTGCTACTCCGCTGCTGCTGCTGCTAAGTCGCGTCAGTCGTGTCTGACTCTGTGACCCCAGAGATGGCAGCCCACCAGGCTCCCCCGTCCCTGGGATTCTCCAGCAGAACACTGGAGTGGGTTGCCTTTCCTCTCCAGTGCATGAAAGTGAAAAGTAAGTGAGTGCTCAGTCATGTCTGACTCTTGGCGCTCCATGACTCAGCCTCCCCCTCTGCCCTGGGATTTTCCAGGCAGAGTACTGGAGTGGGGTGCCTGCCTTCTCCCTTCAGGTCTAGGAAGGTTTATCAATTTGTTTTCTCTTCTAGTTTGCTCTTGTTCCATTGATCTTTTCTTTGTCTTCTTGTCTGTTTTCATTTTTCTCTCTAATTTTTTTTTCTTTCCTTCTACTCTTGGGTTTTGTTCTTTCTACATTGCTTGTTAAGTTTAGGTTGTTCATGAGACTCTGAGGCAGACTGTATTTCTTAAATCTTTCTGAAACTGCCTGCTTGTCTGATAGATTTTGGATCCTCATGTTTGTTTCTTGATTTTTGACTTTTTCTTCTGATCCATTGTTATACACATTGTTGCCTCCGTGTGTTGTGTTCTTTGAGTTTCTTTCTTGTGCTGATTTCTTCTCATGCATTGTGTTCGAAAGTTGCTTGAGAGGATGTCAGTTTTTGTCTCTGAGACTACCTTATGGCCCAACATGTATCTTCCTGAGAATGTTCCATTGCTGAGAGCATTTCTGCTGCTTCCTGCCTTTTTCTCCATTGTCTGCATCATTTGGCCTGTGTTTCCTTGATTTTCTGCTTGGTGATTGTCTCTTCAACACTATAGTGTTGTCCCCCACTTTATTCTGTTCTGTCATTTCTCCTTTTATGTCTGTTTCTTTGCCTTTTTTGAGGTGCTCCTATGTTGGTGCATTGTTTTACATGTTTTCTTCTTCTTGGTTGATCCCTTTGGATGGTGTTTTTCTGGTTCCTGCTTCTGTCACTTCAGTCGTGTCGACTCTGTGCGACCCCATAGACGGAAGCCCACCAGGCTTCCCCATCCCTGGGATTCTCTAGGCAAGAACACTGGAGTGGGTTGCCATTTCCTTCTCCAATGCATGAAAGTGAAAAGAGAAAGTGAAGTCGCTCAGTCATGTCCGACTCTTAGCGACCCCATGGACTACAGCCTACCAGGCTCCTCTGTCCATGGGATTTTCCAGGCAAGAGTACTGGAGTGGGGTGCCATCACCTTCTCCGGAGTTATCCCTAGTGGGACTAAAAAGTAGGATGTGGCCCACATACTCTAGGAGAGACCTATTAATCAACTGTAATTCTCTTAATTCCTTTGCTAATTTGTTTCCATACAGGAGGGTGTACCCCTGTAGCCTTAGGGTAGCACAGTCAACTTAGCTGGGAAGTGTTATGACTATCTGGATCTGTCCACTCAAAGATAAATCAAGAGTCTGGGTGCAGGGAAGTGCAAAAGAAGGCATCCCTTGTGTCTGTCACAGTAAACCGGTTTGCATTTTCTGGAACTTGGCTCAGTGTGGCGTATGGATTAGGGACTATCGAGTGAACAGGAATTACTGTTTCATTAACTGCCCTCAGATATTGAACAAGTCTGTATTCTCTAATTTGCTTTCTTATGGGGAAAATGGGGATATTGCCCAGAGATTGAAAGGGATATAATAGCCCATATTTTAAGAAGTTGGTTATTAAAGCCTTGATACTTCTTGGGCCTTGGGCCTCGGGCCTCAAGGGATACTGTTTTTCCCATCAGTAATCAGCACTAGGTTTTAATGAAATCTGAACTGATGGCACATTAGTAGCTCTGCCAGGAACTTCAGTGTCCTAGTCAGTGGGGTCTACTTGAGAAGCTCTATGGTGTGGAAAGGAGATGGCCTCTGATTTGTGACTGAGGCAGGCTCTATGGCTAAGAGCAGTTGTTTCTCTGAGGGTATCTCTGATTGAACTATTGTCTAGAATTTAGTGAGCAAATTCCTTCCCAACAATGGGACAGGCCACTTAGGCGGAAACAAGAACTGGTGTGCAAAGGTCAAATTCCCTATTATGCAGCTAAGGGGTTGTGGTGAATCATTTGGCTTTGTGCCATCCATCAATCTCTGTTACTGTACAGCATTGGGAGAATAAGAGTCCAGGGAAATCAGCACAGAATAGGCAGCCTCTTAATCTAATTAAAAAAACAAAAACTTTCAATTGTATGAATGTTAATTATGTTGAATTGGTTTGTAGTGCTTTTCAGGTCTGTTATATCCTTCTATTTTTCTATTCATTCTGTTAATTTTTTAGAGTTTGATATTGAAACCCCAACTAAAAAATCTTAATTTATCTACCTAAAAGAATAATCGTAACATACAGTGGAACTATATGTAACTTTGTTCTGTATTTTCCGGGTCTCCTGTAAATATGTTATAATATTTTCATAACTTAAAAAATTAAAAAGAAACAAAACAACGTTCCTACCTGCTATGTCCAGGGTTACCTGAGTGAGGCTCCTCTAGTGAAATATCTAGGTGTCGTTTGGGAGCCAGGGAGGGTCCAGGGCCCTGTCAGCCTTCAATCTTCTTGGCCACTCTCAGGTTGAGAGCCTCAAGCCCCCTCTGGGATTGGGGGCAGTCTCACTGTCAGTGGCCCTCTAGTTTGTAGGGTCTTGGTGGACTTTTTCCATACATGGGGGCCTCGTCCTTTCAATGGCCCTCCTGGCTGCATTTGAAACATGTTCCTTCTTGGCAGAGCAGTGGCTCTAATCTAGATTTTCTAGATCCTACCCCTCCTGTTGGCTTTTGCAAGGGGCGGGTGTTGGGGGGGTAGATTAACTGTGAGGTGGTGCAGGGGCTAGGGTTGCCACCATAAATGTGCCTTTTGTTGTTGTTCCTGCAACAGTGTTGCTTCCTGCTGTGTCCTCAACCCTGTCTCTATTGTTCAGTTCAGTTCAGTCGCTCAGTCATGTCCGACTCTTCCCGACCCCATGAATCGCAGCACGCCAGGCCTCCCTGTCCATCACCAACTCCCGGAGTTCACGCAGACTCACGTCCATCGAGTCAGTGATGCCATCCAGCCATCTCATCCTCTGTCGTCCCCTTCTCCTCCTTCCCCCAGTCCCTCCCAGCATCAGAATCTTTTCCAATGAGTCAATTCTTTGCATCAGGAGGCCAAAGTACTGAGGTTTCATCTTTAGCATCATTCCCTCCAAAGAAATCCCAGGGCTGATTTCCTTCAGAATGGACTGGTTGGATCTCCTTGCAATCTAAGGGACTCTCAAGAGTCTTCTCCAACACCACAGTTCAAAAACATCAGTTCTTCCACGCTCAGCCTTCTTCACAGTCCAACTCTCACATCCATACATGACCACAGGAAAAACCATAGCCTTGACTAGATGAAACTGTTGGCAAAGTAATGTCTCTGCTTTTGAATATGCTATCTAGGTTGGACATAACTTCCCTTCCAAGGAGTAAGCATCTTTTAATGTCATGGCTGCACTCACCATCTGCAGTGATCTTGGAGCCCCCACCAAATAAAGTCTGACACTGTTTCCACTGTTTCCCCATCTATTTCCCATGAAGTGATAGGACCAGATGCCATGATCTTCGTTTTCTGAATGTTGAGCTTTAAGCCAACTTTTTCACTCTCCTCTTTCACTTTCATCAAGAGGCTTTTTAGTTCCTCTTCACTTTCTGCCATAAGGTTGGTGTCATCTGGATATCTGAGATTATTGATATTTCTCCTGGCAATTTTGATTCCAGCTTGTGTTTCTTCCAGTCCAGCGTTTCTCATGATGTACTCTGCATATAAGTTAAATAAACAGGGTGATAATATACAGCCTTGACGTACTCCTTTTCCTATTTGGAACCAGTCTGTTGTACCATGTTCAGTTCTAACTGTTGCTTCCTGACCTGCATACAGATTTCTCAAGAGTCAGGTCAAGTGTTCTGGTATTCGCATCTCTTTCAGAATTTTCCACAGTTTATTGTGATCCACACAGTCAAAGGCTTTGGCATAATCAATAAAGCAGAAATAGATGTTCTTCTGGAACTCTCTTGCTTTTTCCATGATCCAGCGGATATTGGCAATTTGATCTCTGGTTCCTCTGCCTTTTCTAAAACCAGCTTGAACATCAGGAAGTTCACGGTTCACATATTGCTGAAGCCTGGCTTGGAGAATTTTGAGCATTACTTTACTAGCGTGTGAGATGAGTGCAATTGTGCGGTAGTTTGAGCATTCTTTGGCATTGCCTTTCTTTGGGATTGGAATGAAAACTGACCTTTTCCAGTCCTGTGGCCACTGCTGAGTTTTCCAAATTTGCTGGCATATTGAGTGCAGCACTTTCACAGCATCATCTTTCAGGATTTGGAATAGCTCCACTGGAATTCCATCACCTCCACTAGCTTTGTTCGTAGTGATGCTTTCTAAGGCCCACTTGACTTCACATTCCAGGATGTCTGGCTCTAGGTGAGTGATCACATCATCGTGATTATCTGGGTCGTGAAGATCTTTTTTGTACAGTTCTTCTGTGTATTCTTGCCACCTCTTCTTAATATCTTCTGCTTCTCTTAGGTCCATACCATTTCTGTCCTTTATCAAGCCCATCTTTGCATGAAATGTTCCTTTGGTATCTCTGATTTTCTTGAAGAGATCCCTAGTCTTTCCCATTCTGTTTTTTCCTCTGTTTTTTTGCATTGATCACTGAAGAAGGCTTTCTTATCTCTTCTTGCTATTCTTTGAAACTCTGCATTCAGATGTTATATCTTTCCTATTCTCCTTTGCTTTTCACTTCTCTTCTTTTCACAGCTATTTGTAAGGCCTCCCCAGACAGCCATTTTGCTTTTTTGCATTTCTTTTCCATGGGTAGGTCTTGATCCCTGTCTCCTGTACAATGTCATGAACCTCATTCCATAGTTGATTTAAGGATCTAGGTCCTTAAATCTATTTCTCACTTCCACTGTATAATCACAAGGATTTGATTTAGGTCATACCTGAATGGTCTAGTGGTTTTCCCTACTTTCTTCAATTTCAGTCTGAATTTGGCAATACGGAGTTCGTGGTCTGAGCCACAGACAGCTCCTGGTTTTGTTTTTGTTGACTGTATAGAGCTTCTCCATCTTTGGCTGCAAAGAATATAATCGATCTGATTTCATTGTTGTCCATCTGGTGATGTCCATGTATAGAGCCTTTTCTTGTGTTGTTGGAAGAGGGTATTTGCTATGACCAGTGCATTTTCTTGGCAAAACTCTATTAGTCTTGGCCCTGCTTCATTCCGTATTCCAAGGCCAAATTTGCCTGTTACTCCAGGTGTTTCTTGACTTCCTACTTTTGCATTCCAGTCCCCTATAATGAAAAGGACATCTCTTTTTGGGTGTTAGTCCTAAAAGGTCTTGTAGGTCTTCATAGAACCTTTCAACTTCAGCTTCTTCAGTGTTACTGGTTGGGGCATAGACTTGGATTACTGTGATACTGAATGGTTTGCCTTGGAAATGAACAGAGATCATTCTGTCGTTTTTGAGATTGCATCCAAGTACTGCATTTCGGATTCTTTTGTTGACCATGATGGCTACTCCATTTCTTCTGAGGGATTCCTGCCCGCCGTAGTAGATATAATGGTCCTCTGAGTTAAATTCACCCATTCCTGTCCATTTGAGTTCGCTGATTCCTAGAATGTCGACATTCACTTTTGCCATCTCTTGTTTGACCACTTCCAATTTGCTTTGATTCATGGACCTGACATTCCAGGTTCCTATGCAATATTGCTCTTTACAGCATCAGACCTTGCTTCTATCACCAGTCACATCCACAGCTGGGTATTCTTTTTGCTTTGGCTCCATCCCTTCATTCTTTCTGGAGTTATTTCTCCACTGATCTCCAGTAGCATATTGGGCCCCTACTGACCTGGGGAGTTTCTCTTTCAGTATCCTATCATTTTGCCTTTTCATACTGTTCATGAGGTTCTCAAGGCAAGAATACTGAAATGGTTTACCATTCCCTTCTCCAGCGGACCACATCCTGTCAGATCTCTCCACCATGACCCGCCTATCCTGGGTTGCCCCACGGGCATGGCTTAGTTTCATTGAGTTAGACAAGGCTGTGGTCCTAGTGTGATTAGATTGACTAGTTTTCTGTGAGTATAGTTTCAGTGTGTCTGCCCTCTGATGCCCTCTTGCAACACCTACCATCTTACTTGGGTTTCTCTTACCTTGGGCGTGGGGTATCTCTTCACAGCTGCTCCAGCAAAGCACAGCCGTTGCTCTTTACCTTGGACGTGGGGTATCTCCTCACTGCCACCCTTCCTGACCTTCAATGTGGGATAGCTCCTCTAGGCCCTCCTGCTCCTTGGACGTAGGGTTGGTCATCCCAGCTCTTCTCGGCGGTTCCAATGCCGTCGCAGCCTGGCACTCTCGGCTGCTGCCCCTGACCTTGGACGTGGGTAACTCCTCTTGGCTGCTGCCCTTCGGGCATGGGGTCCTCCCAGATTCTGCCCCTGACCTCAGACATGGGGAAGCTCCTCTCGGCGGCGCTTAGTGCGCGGGTCGCAGCTGCTGCCGCGCTTAGTACTCCAAAGATCAAGTCTATGAGCTGATTCATGGTGCTTTGGGGTCCCATAGCTGTCTTCTGTAATTTTTTTCCCTAATGTCTGGGGTAGACTGAGTGATAAAGTGATTATTTACTAGTACTTGCACTTCAAGGCAGAGAAGGCAATGGCACCCCACTCCAGTACTCTTGCCTGGAAAATCCCATGGACGGAGAAGCCTGGTAGGCTGCAGTCCATGCGGTCGTGAAGAGTCGGACATGACTGAGTGACTTCACTTTTCCTTTTCACTTTCATGCATTGGAGAAGGAAATGGCAACTCACTCCAGTTCTTGCCTGGAGAATCCCAGTGACGGGGAAGCTTGGCGGGCTGCCGTCTATGGGGTCGCACAGAGTCGGACACGACTGAAGCGACTTAGCAGCAGCAGCAGCAGCGCTTAAAGGGTATAGGGTTTATTATTGGTATACTTTCTAAAGAGTTTCACCAGGCCGTCCTAAAAAAGGGGTCGAATTCTCGCCTTTTCCCCATGTTACTTCTCTGGCTGTCCTAATTAATAGGCTTAACAACACTTTCCACACCTTCTATGAGGCAAGTTATGATGTGGTTCCTGTATTCAAACCCTCTATCTCCCTGTTGGTAGTCCCCAGTGGATTGTATCCCCTCCAGTAAGGTAGATTATATGTCCTTGATTTGGGGTTACCAGTTCATTGGCAGGCATGTAGGTGTAGTTCCTAGGCTATACTGAGGATCTGGCTTTTTTCTTTAAAAGTGAAGCAGGTAGAAAGGAGGACCTGTGGACTCCCCCAAATAAGTTCATAGGACATTGTCAGCTCGGTGAATTAGTCTGTGAACTGATTGGGGTCCTCAGAAAAATGTCCAAACTAGCAAGCTCAGCCATAAGAAAAAGGATGTGGACTCTGCGGATGTGGAGGGGATGTAGAAGTCAGCACTTCCTTTAAGGGCCAGAGTTTGGTATTGGGAGGCTGGTAGGTAGACCTGCTTTATGCTGTACTGGCAGGATTCACCTCTAGTAAAAGCATACACGACAGGGCTGGAGGTATCAAGTGGTGGGATTCCCAGTAACCCAGGTGGGGCCCTAGGGCTAGACAGCCAGGAAGACTATCCCCCCACCCCCACCCCCACCCCACCTCTGCCTTAGAATTGGGATGAGTAGAAGTTCCCAGTTGGGAACTTTGAGGAGGTGGGCTCAAAAAGGGATCATCTAAAACATCAGGCTCCTTGGGGGTGGAGTGGGGTTGGGGAAAAAGGCACTTTGTAGGGGTGTAAGCCAGGCACAACTCAGCAGGAGCTTTTTTAGATCTGGATCTTAGGAGTAGGGTTATGAACATTTGTGTATTTGGGACTTCTTCCATTAGTTGCAAGATAGTATTGTAATTTAATGACTCATTTTCTGGCCAGATCTCTTTGCTTCCTTCATTTATACTGGGGTTGGGCAGTGTTACAAAATAAAATTAATTTTCTTTTTTAAGCTATCTTTTCTAAGTTTACTCCAATTAGCTAATGTGCATCCTAAGCACCACTGTGTTTGTAGTGGTCCCTATTATTGGCTAGGATGCTGTGCTGAGAGAGGGGCTTTGTTAAATGTTAGTTATCTGTCCTGGCACTCTCCCAGTGCCCCTAGTATTCCAAAAATGTAGGCAGGGGAGTGCGCAGCTAGGGACTTCAGTGGATGAATCCCCAAAAGGGAGTGTTACAGAATCAAGTTCTGATGGCAATGAAAGTAGTAACGTGTTACTGGAGAGTAGGGTCTTTCTTGTCCCATCACAGAGAGAATTCAGAGACAAGACACAGAGTTCAAGAGAGCAAAGCGAGGATGTATTAAGCTACAGTACGCTCTCGACAGCAGACCCACGTGAGTAGGTGCCCTGAGTTTTCTTTGGAAAGCTGGTTATAGTGGGTGTGAAAATGAGCAGAATATTCTTTAGGGAGGGAGGGCTTTTGGGTCATATTTCCAGATTATCATCCTGGTTTCACCTTTTCTAAAGGAGGAAAGATTTTTGTCCTTATTTAGGCTTTAAAAAAAAAATTATTGAACTGTAGTTGATTTACTGTATTGTGTTAGTTTCACTACACAGCAGTGATTCAGATATACATATACTCATCCTTTTTCAGATTATTTCCTAATGTAGCTTATCACAGAATACTGAGTAGAGTTCCCTGAGCTATATAGCTGGTCCTTGTTGGTTATCTTATATATAGTAGTGTGTATATGATAATTCTAAGTTCCTGATTTATACCTCCCCTTCATGTTTCCCCTTTGGTAGAGATGTTTGTTTTCCATATCTGTAAGTCTGTTTTTGTTAATAACTTCATTTGTATCATTTTTCAAAAATTAGATTGTACATATGAGTCAAATCATATATTTGTCTTTCTTTTACTTCACTTGGTATGCTAATCTCCACCCATGTTGCTACAAATGGCATACTTCATTCTTTTCTGTGCAGTATCTGCGTATATATAACATATCCTCTTTATTCATTTGTTGGTGGACACTTAGGTTGTTGCATATCTTGGCTATTATAAATAATGCTGCAATGAACATTGGGGTGCATTTATCTTTTCTAATTCTATTCCTAGGAGTGCGATTACTGGATAATATGTATTTTTTGTTTTTTAAGTAACTTCCATACTGTTATCCCTCGTGGTTGAACTAACTTACATTACCACCAACAGTGTAGGAGGGTTCCCTTTTCTCCACATGCTCTCCAGCGTTTATTGTTCATAGGTTTTTTTTATGATGGCCATTCTGACCATGTGAAGTGATATCTCATTGTAGTTTTGATCTGCATTTCCCTGATAATTAGTGATGTTGAGCATCTTTTTATGTGCCTCATGTCCACTGTATGTCTTCTTTGGAGAAATGTCTATATAATCATCTGCCCAGTTTTTGATTGGGTTATCTGTTTTTTTGACCTAGAACTGCACGAGTGTATGTTTTGGAGATTAATCTCTTCTAGGTTGCTTCATTTGCAAGTATTTGCTCCCATTCTGTGGATTGTCTTCGTTTTGCTTATAGTTTGCTTTGCTGTGAGGAAGCTTCATTGCATCCTTGCATGCTAAGTGCTTCTTATCTGCAAGGTTAATTTTACTGTAATGAGAACATAATGAGCAAAAGGTTACATCCAGATGCCAAAGATCCTGTCTTTCCCCACATTTGTGTTTGCATCTAGAGCCTTTGTCATCCCAAGATGTGTGGTTTCCAGATATTCAGAGGTTCCTGCTTTTATTTGTCTGCCCAAAGGACCCCCATTGTTCATAATATGTATGGTTTCCTGTCATTTGGCCTGTGTCCTCCTTTCTCTGCTCATATCTAGCTATCTACCTGTTCTAACAGTATAATTGGCTTATTATACCTGATCTGTGATGGTCCCTGACTCCAGGCCAGGGAATTCAGCAGAAGAGGCATTTATTTACTTTTTTTAAAATATAAATTTATTTATTTTAATTGGAGGCTAATTACTTTACAATATTGTATTAGTTTTGCCATACACCAACATGAATCCACCATGGGTGTACATGTGTTCCCCATCCTGAACCCCCCTCCCACCTCCCTCCCTGTACCATCCCTCTGGGTCATCCCAGTGCACCAGCCCCAAGCATCCTGTATCCTGCATCGAACCTGGACTGGTGATTCATTTCATATATGGTATTATTCATGTTTCAATGCCATTCTCCCAAATCATCCCACCCTTTCTCTCTCCCACAGAGTCCAAAAGACTCTTCTATACATCTGTGTCTCTTTTGCTGTCTCGCATACAGGGTTATCATTACCATCTTTCTAAATTCTATACATATGCCTTAGTATCAGATCAGATCAGATCAGATCAGTCGCTCAGTCGTGTCCAACTCTTTGCGACCCCATGAACCGCAGCACGCCAGGCCTCCCTGTCCATTACCAGCTCCCGGAGGTCACTCAGACTCGCATCCATCGAGTCAGTGATGCCATCCAGCCATCTCATTCTCTGTCGTCCCCTTCTCCTCCTGCCCTCAATCCCTCCCAGCATCAGCGTCTTCTCCAATGAGTCAACTCTTCGCATGAGGTGGCCAAAATACTGGAGTTTCAGCTTTAGCGTCATTCCTTCTAAAGAAATTCCAGGATTGATCTCCTTCAGAATGGACTGGTTGGATCTTCTTGCAGTCCAAGGGACTCTCAAGAGTCTTCTCCAACACCACAGCTCAAAAGCATCAATTCTTCGGCTCTCAGCCTTCTTCACAGTCCAGCTCTCACATCCACACATGACCACAGGAAAGACCATAGCCTTGACTAGGCGAACCTTTGTTGGTAAAGTAATGTCTCTGCTCTTGAATATGCTATCTAGGTTGGTCATAACTTTCCTTCCAAGGAGCAAGCGTCTTTTAATTTCATGGCTGCAGTCACCATCTGCAGTGATTTTGGAGCCCAGAAAAACAAAGTCTGACACTGTTTCCACTGTTTCCCCATCTATTTCCCATGTAGTGATGGGACCAGATGCCATGATCTTCGTTTTCTGAATGTTGAGCTTTAAGCCAACCTTTTCACTCTCTACTTTCACTTTCATCAAGAGGCTTTTTAGCCCCTCTTCACTTTCTTCCATAAGAGTGGTGTCATCTGCATATCTGAGGTTATTGATATTTCTCCCGGCAATCTTGATTCCAACTTCTGTTTCTTCCAGTCCAGCATTTCTCATGATGTACTCTGCATATAAGTTAAATAAACATGGTGACAATATGCAGCCTTGATGTACTCCTTTTCCTATTTGGAACCAGTCTGTTGTTCCATGACCAGTTCTAACTGTTGCTTCCTGACCTGCATACAGATTTCTTAAGAGGCAGATCAGGTGGTCTGGTATTCCCATCTCTTTCAGAATTTTCCATAGTTTATTGTGATCCACACAGTCAAAGGCTTTGGCATAGTCAATAAAGCAGAAATAGATGTTTTTCTGGAACTCTCTTGCTTTTTCCATGATCCAGCGGATGTTGGCAATTTGATCTCTGGTTCCTCTGCCTTTTCTAAAACCAGCTTGAACATCAGGAAGTTCACGGTTCACATATTGCTCAAGCCTGGCTTGGAGAATTTTGAGCATTACTTTACTAGCGTGTGAGATGAGTGCAATTGTTCGGTAGTTTGAGCACTCCTTGGCATTGCCTTTCTTTGGGATTGGGATGAAAACTGACCTTTTCCAATCTTGTGGCCACTGCTGAGTTTTCCAAATTTGCTGGCATATTGAGTGTAGCACTTTCACAGCATCATCATTCAGGACTTGGAATAGCTCCACTGAAATTCCATCACCTCCACTAGCTTTGTTCGTAGTGATGCTTTTTAAGGCCCATTTGACTTCACATTCCAAGATGTCTGGCTCTAGGTCAGTGATCACATCATCATGATTATCTAGGTCTTGAAGCTCTTTTTTATACAGTTCTTCTGTGTATTCTTGCCACCTCTTCTTAATATCTTCTGCTTCTGTTAGGTCCACACCATCTCTGTCCTTTATCGTGCCCATCTTTGCATGAAATGTTCCTTTGGTATCTCTGATTTTCTTGAAGAGATCCCTAGTCTTTCCCATTCTGTTGTTTTCCTCTATTTCTTTGCACTGATCACTGAAGAAGGCTTTCTTATCTCTTCTTGCTATTCTTTGGAACTCTGCATTTAGATGTTTATATCTTTCCTTTTCTCCTTTGCTTTTTGCTTCTCTTCTTTTTGCAGCTATTTGTAAGGCCTCCCCAGACAGCCATTTTGCTTTTTTGCATTTCTTTTCCATGGGGATGGTCTTGATCCCTGTCTCCTGTACAATGTCACGAACCTCATTCCATAGTTCCTCAGGCACTCTATCTATCAGATCTAGGCCCTTAAATCTATTTCTCACTTCCACTTTATAATCATAGGGGATTTTATTTAGGTCATACCTGAATGGTCTAGTAGTTTTCTCTACTTTCTTCAATTTCAGTCTGAATTTGGCAATAAGGAGTTCATGGTCCGAGCCACAGTCAGCTCCTGGTCTTGTTTTTGCTGATTGTATAGAGCTTCTCCATCTTTGGCTGCAAAGAATATAATCGATCTGATTTCGGTGTTGACCATCTGGTGATGTCCATGTATAGAGTCTTCTCTTGTGTTGTTGGAAGAGGGTATTTGCTATGACCAGTGCATTTTCTTGGCAAAACTCTATTAGTCTTGGCCCTGCTTCATTCCATATTCCAAGGCCAAATTTGCCTGTTACTCCAGGTGTTTCTTGACTTCCTACTTTTGCATTCCAGTGTCCTATAATGAAAAGGACATCTTTTTTGGGTGTTAGTTCTAAAAGGTCTTGTAGGTCTTCATAGAACCTTTCAACTTCAGCTTCTTTGGCGTTACTGGTTGGGGCATAGATTTGGATTACTGTGACATTGAATGGTTTGCCTTGGAAACGAACAGAAATCATTCTGTCATTTTTGAGATTGCATCCAAGTACTGCATTTCGGACTCTTTTGTTGACCATGATGGCCACTCCGTTTCTTCTGAGGGATTCCTGCCCACAGTAGTAGATATAATGGTCATCCGAGTTAAATTCACCCATTCCAGTCCATTTTAGTTCGCTAATTCCTAGAATGTCAACATTCACTCTTGCCATCTCTTGTTTGACCACTTCCAATTTGCCTTGATTCATGCCTTAGTATACTGTATTGGTATTTTTCTTTCTGGCTTATTTCACTCTGTGTAATAGGCTCCAGTTTCATCTACCTCATTAGAACTGATTCAAATGTATTCTTTTTAATGGCTGAATAATACTCCATTGTGTATATGTACCACAGCTTTCTGATCCATTCATCTGCTGATGGACATCTAGGTTGTTTCCATGTCCTAGCTATTATAAACAGTGCTGTGATGAACACTGGGGTACATGTGTCTCTTTCAATTCTGATTTCCTCAGTGTGTATGCCTAGTAGTGGGATTGCTGGGTCATAAAGCAGTTCTATTTCCAGTTTTTTAAGGAATCTCCACTGTTCTCCATAGTTTGCATTCCCACCAACAGTGTAAGAGGGTTTCCTTTTCTCCACACCCTCTCCAGCATTTATTGCTTGTAGACAGAAGCATTTAATTAATCAGGGAAAACTGGGCTTGTGGGTGTCCAGCCTTAAGAAAGGGTTTGTTTGGCAAAGGCAGCAGTGAGGTTCTGTGAGCACTTGAATGTCTGCCTATTCAGTTAGCCTGATGAGCCCCCCTGTGTTAGTTAAAGAATGAGAGCCTGCAGAAGAAAAAGCACCCCAAGTGCAAGACCTAAACCCTTCAGAGAGGGAGGGATGGAGGAGACGTAGTCCCTGAATTGGCCAAGTGAATAATCTTTATCATCGCATGAAAGAGTAGAAACTAACACAACATTTTAAATCAGCTATGCATGCAGTTGGCTTAAGTAGTGTCAGATTCTCTTCAACCCCATGGATTGTACTCCACCAGGCTCCTCTGTCCATGGGATTCTCCAGGCAAGAATACTATAGTGGGTTGCCATGCCCTCCTCCAAGGGATCTTCCTGACCCTAGGGATGGAACCTGCATCTTTTAAGTCTCTTGTGTTGACAGGTGGGTTCTTTACCACTATATTCCAATTGAACAAAAAAAGAGAGAAATATTAGATATAACATGAGGCTCTGTATGATTTGTTTTTTAACTAATAAAAGAAAGTTTATTTTAAGAAAAAAAAGTGTATAGAGCCTGGGGCTGGAGTATGTAGAGCCACAAGGCAACGTGATGATCATAATACAAGGAAAATGTTTCCTTCAGGATGTGCCATTTAAGATGTTTAGCGTAACAGTGGTGGATCAAGCAACCAGTGGAGGGACCATCAGCTGGGGCCTCAGAGTAATAGTAGGTCTTGACCCAAGGGGATGCTAGAGAGGGATACCTCTGTATGGCCATGGAGCAGATGCGACAGCCAACCTATTGGCACAGTCAGCCAGGGTGCTCAGGTTCAGTAGACAGTCTAGGAAGTAGGAGGGGTTTGAGAGAAGGAAGAGGAGGAGGGGGAATGGATTTTGTGGCTCCTAACTAGGCTAGGAAATATAAGTCAGGGAGGTGCCTGCCCATGACTTTCACTTAGAAATGCAATGAGGCTGTGAGCCCCAAGAAGCACTCAGGAAGGACTGGGCCACAGTTCTAGTGGAGGACCTCCACAGTCCTCCTACCTGAGCACCCTAACACAGTTCTCAGTCCTGGAATTGGACTGAGACTGGGGAAAAGTATGGAGGGGGAATTATTGGGCTCAAGGAGCCATGGAGGGGAAAGTCACCCAATCAAGTTGCCAATTATTTGCTGTGGTCTTAATTTGAAAGTCTGGATGATTGTCTCATGGATCTTCTTTGCTCAAAAGAAAGAGTGGTATAATCTGAAGGCGGGAAAGGAGGAGAGAGAACCAGTGAAGAGCCGGGGATTCAGGGGGTTCCTTCAAGGCTATGCAGCTGGTTTCTACTAGATCCTGTGGGCAGTATCAGCTGTCAGCTAAGCTGCTACTTGGTCTTCACAGTGTCAACTACAAATTGGCACTTGCCATTGGTGCTTTCCATCTACCTGTACAATGATTAAATCATATACTGCATAACTTTCAACACTCCCTGAAGGAGTTAAGGATGAAGAGTAGAAATGAGGTGCTCTGGGAAAAACTGGCAGGACAGGTCTTCAGATAGTTGGATATTCTCAGGAGCCAATTTTATGAGCCTAATTCTTATGTCTCTTCATATCTATTCCAGGAAAGCACTAAAGTCTTTCATGATGATGACTGTTTCTTGTGACAAATAGAAGCTTAGCAGAAACTTTCTACAAAAAATATGTGCTTGATGGCATGCACTCCCCCTTTACCAAAATCACATATATACCATCCTTCCTACCTCATTGGAGCAGTTTCTCAGAGGTATCTAACCACCAGGCTGCAGTTCCTCATTTTCCCCCACATAAAATTTAACTCATAACTATCATATTGTGCATTAAGAAAAAAAAGTCAGCAGCATCTTGGGACCCTTTGTCCCAGCAACTCTCCATGGAGGTGGGGAGCTCTAGCTGGAAAGGTAGATAGAGATTATGCCCTTTGAGGTCTCTGCTGTGGTTGCCACAAAAGATGTTGCTGAAGTGGGAAATGTCACATCCTGGGACCTACAGGAATCCTTAGAATATATTGCCAAGTGAGGGTTCTTGGCTTCAGGTACAAAATAATTCAAGAGCAAGCCAAAGAAAAAGCAAATGTGAGATTATTTAGAAAGATACAGACTCAATAGGCACAATGTGAAGAATCTCAAAGTGAGAGCTGGCCCAGGTCATGGAGTCATGGGTTTTTATGTGTTAGGTAATTTCATATTTTAATGTTGTTGTTCTTTGTTCAGTTGCCAAGTCATGTCTGACTCTTTGTGACCCCATGGACTGTAACAAGCCAGGCCTCTCTGTCCCTTACCATCTCCCAGAATTTGCCCAAGTTCATATCCATTGAATTGGTGATGCCATCCAACCATCTCATCCTCTGTCACCCTCTTCTCCTTCTGCCTTCAGTCTTTTCCAGCATCGGGGTCTTTTCCAATGAGTTGGCTGTTTACATCAGGTGGCCAAATATTGGAGCTTCAGCTTCAGTCCTTCCAATGAGTATTCAAGGTTGATTTCTTTTAGGATTGACTGGTTTGATCTTCTCTGCTGTACAAGGGACTCTTAAAGGTCTTCTCCAGCACCACAGTTTGAAAGCATCTGCCTTCTTTATGGTTCAACTCTCACATCTGTACATGACTACTGGAAAGACCATAGCCTTGACTATACAGACCTTTGTTGGCAAAGTGATGTCTTTGCTTTTTAATACACTGGCTAGATTTGTCATAGGTTTCCTTTCAAGAAGCAATCGTCTTCTAATTTAACGACTGCAGTCACCATCTGCAATGATTTTAGAGCCCAGGAAGAGGAAATCTGTCACTTCTTCCACCTTTTCCCCTTCTATTTGCCATAAAGTGATGAAACTAGATGCCATGATCTTAGTTTTTCTTTTTTTTTTTAAATATTGAGTTTTAAGCCAGCTTTCTCACTCTCCTCTTTCACTGTCATCAAAAGGCTCTTAATTTGTCTTCACTTTCTGCCATTAGAGTGGTATCATCTGCATATCTGAGGTGGTTGATATTTCTCCCAGCAATCTTGATTCCAGCTTGTAACTCATCCAATCTAGCATTTCACATAATGTGCTCTGCATGTAACAGCCTTGTCACACTCCTTTATCAATTTTGAATCACTCTGTTGTCCCATATAAGGTTCTAACTTGCTTCTTGACCCGCATACAGGTTTCTCAGGAGACGGGTAAGATGGTCTGGCATTCGTGTCTCTTTGAGAGTTTTCCACAGTTTGTTATGATCCACACAGTCAAAGGCTTTAGTATAGTCAATGAAGCAGAAATAGATGTTTTTCTGGAATTTTCTTGCTTTTTCTATGATCCAGTGGACGCTGGCAATTTGATCTCTGGTTCCTCTGCCTTTTCTAAACTTTCCAACTTGTACATCTGGAAGTTCTCCGTTCATGTGCTGCTGAAGCCTAACTTGAAGAATTTTGAGCATAACGTTACTAACATGGGAAGTAAGTGCAATTGTCTGGTAGTTTGAACATTCGTTAGTACTGCCCTTCTTGGGAATTGGGATGAAGATTGACCTTTTCCAGTCCTGTGGCCACTGCTTGGTTTTCCAAATTTGTTGACATATTGAGTGCAGCACTTTAACAGTATCATCTTTTAGGATTTTAAATAGCTCTGTTGGAATTCCATTCTGCTGGAACTCCATTAGCTTTCCTGGCCAGTAGTACTTCCTAAGGCCCACTTAACTTCACACTCCAGGATATCTGGCTCTAGGTGAGTGACCACAACCTTGTGGTTATCCTGGTCATTAAGATCCATTTTGTACAGTTCTTCTGTGTATTCTTGAGATTTCTTCTTGATGTCTTCTGCCTCTATTAGGTCTTTACTGTTGCTGTCCTTTATTTTGCTCATCTTTGCATGAAATGTTCCTTTGATATCTCCAATTTTCTTGAAGAGATCTCTAGTCTTCCCCCTTCTGTTGTTTTCCTCTATTTCTTTGCATTATTTATGAAGAAGGCCTTATTGTCTCTCTTTGCTATTCTCTGGAACTCTGCATTCAGTTGGGTATATCTTTCCCTTTCTCCCTCGCTTTTCATTTCTCTTCTTCCCTCAGCTATTTGTAAAGACTCTTCAGACAACCACTTTCCCTTCTTGAATCTCTTTCTTTGGGATGATTTTGGTCACTGCCTCCTATACAGTGTTACAAACCTCTGTCCATAGTTCTTCAGGCACTCTGTTTACTAGCTCTAATCCCTTGAATCTATTAATCACCTCCACTGTATAGGGGATTTGATTTAGGTTGCACTATCCTAGTGGTTTTCCCCACTTTCTTTAGTTTAAGCCTGAATTTTATAATAAGAAGCTGATGATCTCAGCCACAGTCAACTCCAGGTCTTGTTTTTGTTGGCTGTATAGAGCTTCTCCATTTTCTGTTGCAAAGAGTGTAATCAATCTGATTTTAATATTGAACATTTGATGATGTCTATGTATAAAGTCATCTCTTGTGTTGTTGAAAAAGGGTGTTTGTTATGACCAGTACCTTCTCTTGGCAGAATTCTGTAAGCCTTTGCCCTGCTTCATTTTGTACTCCAAGGCCAATCTTGTCTGTTACTCTAGATATTTCTTGACTTCCTACTTTTGCATTCCAATCTTCTATGATGAAAAGGACATCTTTCTTTTTGGTGTTAGTTTTAGGATGTCCAGAATCATTCAACTTCAGCTTCTTCAGCATCAGTGGTGGGGCATAGACTTGGATTACTATGGTGTTGAATGGTTTGTCTTGGAAACAAACCAAGATCATTCTGTCATTTTTGATGTTGCACCCAAGTACTTCATATGGACTCTTTTGTTGATTATGAGGGTGACCCTATTTCTTCTAAGGGATTCTTGCCCACAGAAATAGATATAATGGTCATCTGAATTAAATTCACCTATTCCTGTCGATTTTAGTTCACTGATTCCTAAGATGTTGATGTTTACTCTTGCCATCTCCTGCTTGACCATGTCCAATTTACCTTGATTCATAGACCTAACATTCCAGGTTCATATGCAAGCTGTTCTTTTACAGCATCAGATTTTACTTTCATCACCAGACACATCCACAGCTGAATATAATTTCCGCTTTGGCCCAGCTGCTTCATTCTTTCTGGAACTATTAGTAATTGTCCTCTGCTCTCCCCCAGTAGCATATTGGACACCTTGCAACCTGGGGAGCTCATCTTTTGGTGTCGTATCTTTTTGCCTTTTATACAGTTCATGGGGTTCTCATGCAAAACTACCAGAGTGATTTGCTATTCCCTGCTCCGGTGGTCCCTATTTTGTCAGAACTCTTAATTATGACTGGTCAATCTTGGGTGGCCCTGCATGCGTGGCTCATAGCTTCACTGAGTTGTGCAAGCCCTGTCACAACAAGGCTGTGATCCATGAAGGGGAAGGCTAATGTGTGGGAGGAATATTTCTGCTTTTTTAGGATAGTGTGGGAATTTCCCAGGAATTGGGCCATTGCCCACTTATGGGCATTTTATGATCTACCTCCAAACTGGCATTGTGTAAGAGGGTGTGATTTTTAGGATCATAATGATGATACATTAAGCTAAAGTCAATGATCAGACTATTCTCAAAGCCACTTTGGTTTTAGCTGGTGCTAACCAATCTTTACTGCATTCCAACAGCAGTGTTGTCCCTTCTTCATTATCTACTTTTGTGTCCTGACCCTTTCCCCCCACTATTTCAACTTCATAAAAGGTTAACATAGGCAGAACACTCTTTGATGTAAATTGCAGTCATATTTTCTTTTTGTCCATCTGCTAGAGTAATAGAAATTAAAGCAGAAATAATGGGACCTATTTAAATTTACAATTTTTTTCACAGCAAAATAAACCATAAACAAAATGAAAAGATAACCTATGGAATAGGAGAATATTTGCAAATGATGCTACTGACAAGGGATTAATTTGTAAAACATACAAGTATCTCTTATAGCTTAATATCAAAAAAACAAAGATTGAAGATGAAGGTCCAATACTTTGGCCACCTGATATGAACAGTCAACTCATTGGAAAAGATCCTAATGCTGGGAAAACTTGAAATCAAAAGGCGAAGAGGGCAGCAGAAAATGAGATGGTTAGACAGCATCACTGACTCAATGGATACACATTTGAGCAAACTCTGGGAGATAGTGAAAGACAGGGAAGCCTGGCATGCTGCAGTCCATGGGGTCACAAAGAGTGGGACATGACTTAGAGACTGAACAACAATGGAAAAATTGACAGAAGACTTCAATAGACATTTCTCCACAGAAGACAATACAGATGACCAAGAGGCACATGAAAAGATGTTCAGTATCATTAATTATTTGAGAAATGCAAATCAAAACTACAATGAGGTATCACCTCATCAGTCAGAATAGCCATGAACAAAATGTCTCCAAATAATAACTTCTGGAGAGGGTGTGAAGAACAAAGAACCTTCCTACCCTATTGGTGGGACTGTAAATTGGTACACTTACTATGAAGAACAGTTTGGAGGGTCCTTAAAACACTAAAAATAGTTACCTTATGATCCTGTAATCCCATTCCTAGGCATATATCCACAGAATATCCACAAAATAAGGTAGCTAGTGGTACCTTATTTTGATACTCTTTGGCTGCCATTGTCTGTATTGTGTATTTGACACCTGGTTGCAGTGCCCCCCTACATACCTGACCCCAGGGATATCAAAGAAAAGGGGCAGACCAAGATTATAAGGGTCGGGCACTGTATGTAGGGGTGGAATATATGATCAGGTCACCCAAGATGGCTGTTCTCACATTCTCTATACAACCCTGGTTGGACCAGTGCCTTCTTCACCCACACCCTACTCACATGACTGACCTTCCTATGTACTTGCACCAGGTCCCAGCTGATGATTGGTGTAACTTTAGTCACCAGGATAGCTTATCAAAAGGGTGGTAAGAGTACCTGTCTGCTGGTTTTCCTAGTAACCAGGGAGCTAACTTGATGTCATTTCCTATTGGTAACTACCCCCTGCCCCTGGAAGCAAAGCCTGCTGCCTTGTCTTGTCCCTGCTGCCTGCCATACACAGTGGGGTTTTGCTCCAGGACCTTGCTTTACACACATAAGCTCCTCCTATATGTTAAACCATTGATGGCTCTGTTGCTGACTCCAAGCTCTTTCTTTGGTCTTGAGGATGGGCAAGTATAGGGCTTATAGGGCTGTGGGTATAGCCTAGCACTTGCCAATCCTTTTTATTCTTTTATTCTCCTTTTATTCTCCTCCCCCTTTGTTGGATAATTGGTATCCTAATGGACATGTGGTGGTACCTCGTTGTTTCGATTTACATTTCCTAATGGCTAGTGATACTGACGGAGAAGGCAATGGCACCCCACTCCAGTACTCTTGCCTGGAAAATCCCATGGATGGAGGAGCCTGATAGGCTGCAGTCCATAGGGTCGCTAAGAGTCAGACATGACTGAGCGACTTCACTTTCACTTTTCACTTTCATGCATTGGAGAAGGAGGTGGCAACCCACTCCAGTGTTCTTGCCTGGAGAGTCCCAGGGACAGGGGTGTCTGGTGGGCTGCCGTCTATGGGGTTGCACAGAGTCAGACACAACTGAAGTGACTTAGCAGTAATACTGAATATCTTTTCATGTGCTTATTGGCCATTCCTATATCCTCTTTGAAGAAATGTCTATTTAAGCCCTTTGCCCATTTTTGGATTGTTTTTTCCTTTTTTGTCTGTAGATCATGGGAATTCTTTATATATTCTGGATATTGATCCTTTATTGGATATATGCTTTGTCAATATTTTCTCCTATTCCGTGAATTACCTTTTCATTCTACTGACAGCATCAGAACAGTTTATAATTTTGATGAAGATCAGTTTATCTATTTTATTTCTTGTCTGGACTTTTCGTGTCATATCCAAGAGATCATTGTTAAACTGAGTGTCAGGAAGATTTTCCCCTGCATTTTCTTCTAAGGGTTTTATTTCTTATGTTTAGGTGTTTGAGCCATTTGAGTTAATTTTTGTACATGGTAAAGTAAGCATCCAACTTCCTTGTTATTCACATGGTTATCCAACTTTCCTAGTACTGTTCATTGGAAAGCCTGTGCTTTTTCCACTGAATGGTCTTAGTATCCTTCTTAAAAATCAAGACACTGTGCAACGGTTTAATTTTGAACTCTATTTTGTTCTTTTGTCTATGATTCTGTCCTTTCATCTACATTTCTGTCCTTATACTAGTACCATGAAATTTTGATGATTATACTTTTGCAGTAAGTTTTGAAACCAGGAAATATGAGTTCCTCAACTTCATTCTTCATTTTCAAGATTGTTTTTTGGTTATTCTGAGTCCCTTGAGATTCCATAGAGATTTTAAGATGGGTTTTTCTATTTATGCAAAAATCCCACCATTGGGATTTTGATAGGGATTGCACTGAATCTGTAGGTTGTTTTGGGTAGTATTGTTAGCTTAACAAAACTAAATCTTCCAATTCATAAACATGGGATGTCTTGCATTTATTTGTGTATTCTTTAACTTCTTTGAGTAATGTTTTACAATATTTAATGTGCAAATCTTTTGCCTCCTTAAATTCATTTGTAGATTTAAAACAAATTTTGATGCTATTGTAAATACACTGTCAATTTCCTTTTTTGATTATTCATTGTTAGTGTATAAAATTATAACTGATCTTTGTGTGTCAAATTTGTATTCTGGAACTTTCCTGAATTCACTTATTAGCTCTTTTTCAAAAATATAAATTTATTTATTTTAATTGGAGGTTAATTACTTTACAATATTGTATTGGTTTTGCCATACATCAACATGAATTTGCCACAGGTTAGCTCTTAATAGGTAGGGGTGTGTGTGTGTCTTTAGATTTTTCTATATATGATAGCTTCATCTTTGAATAGATAACATTTAACTTTTTTCTTTCCAATTTGGATGCCTTTTATTTCTTTTTCCTTGCCTAATTGTCTCATTGCCTTTGCGTGCATGCTAAGTTGCTTCAGTTGTGTTCAATTCTTTGTGACCCTGTGGGCTATAGCCCACCAGGCTCCTCTGTCCATGGGATTCTCCAGGCAGGAGTACTGGAGCGGGTTGCCATTCCCTTCTCCAGGGGATCTTCCTAACCCAGGGATCGACCCCACATCTCATTATGTCTCCTGCATTAGCAGATGGGTTCTTTACCACTAGTGCCATCTCATTGCCTTTACTCAGTACCAAATAATTTCTTCATCCAAAGCCTTCTAAGGACATTTCATATTCTATTTCTGTATGTCCTTTTTCATATCCACAGGCCTTTTCTTTGTTGCCTTAGATATAGTTGCTCAAAAATCTTTAAATTCAAAATTATAAAATGCTTTAGCTGAACAAAAAGGAGCTTCCTTATCTTCCTGCGAAGTGTTAAGACCACCTTCTGTGGGTCCAGATTGAAATAAGTTATTTCTATTCTGGAATGAGTCTGAGTAAAGTTCTCTTGTTCAAATATTCCCTCTTATCGCAGAGTGCCAAGTGTGATGGCATGAGTCCTATATTTGAAATAAAAAATCTGTGTTTATGTCCCCTTCCTTCTCTTACTAGTTTTGGGTGAGGTGGAGAAGGCTTCTCTTGGGACTGTTGGCAGCTGTGAAAATGGGGTTTGAATAATATCTACCTTACCTAATAGTATTTTGAGAATCAAATAGAGTATGTATCTAAATACACTGTGTAAGCACTAAAGTGCCATCCAAATGTGTATTATTATTGTAAGTAAAATTGTAAAATACTATATCTAAGTAAAACATTATTATTTGTTCATTGATTTATTTTACAAAACTTACCAAACTTCTGTTATGTTCTATGAGGGATAAGAGGGAAATTTCTCAAAAGGAAATAAGAGGAGTCTCTTTCTCTGGGGTCCTCATACTTTAGTAAGCTAGATAATGTGCATAAAGAATTCCAATTCAGCATGACAAATGGTTCAGTAATGGTATGAACAACTGGTGCACTAGACTATCTGGTTCTTTCAGGAGATGTTTGGAAAAACTTAACAGGTTGTGCATTTGAGCTGAGTTAGAAAACATTGATTTGCTCACCATGGATGAAGGAAGGGACCCTAGAGTGCTGTAGAGGACAGGGCTATCTTAAAAATGAAGCGGTCATTGCCCCTTTGCCTGAGATTAGAACCCCTGGCATTCCAAGAAAGGAAGCACCGAGAAAGCAGCAGGGAAAGCAAATTTTGAAGACTTTCAACCCCTTTTTAGTCTCTGCTGCTGCTGCTGCTAAGTCGCTTCAGTCATGTCTGACTCTGTTCGACCCCATAGATGGCAGCCCACCAGGCTCCCCCATCCCTGGGATTCTCCAGGCAAGAACACTGGGATGGGTTCCCATTTCTTTCTCCTTTTTAGTCTCTACATGAGTTTAATTTCACTCAGTTTGTCATTTAATAATAATATAAACAGTTTGTCATTTTATAATAATATTATTATTATAAATAATAATATAAATGACTTTGTCATTTAAAAATATAAATTAGGGTTAGGGTGAAGCAACTTCCTTCCAGTCATGAGAAACAGTAACAGTGATGATAAAAAGCAATGAGAAGGTCACAGGGTGGAGAAAAAGGCATTTTCACAAGTTTAGGCCATAACCCTATCTGAGCTGGTTTTGGACTTGCTCCTGGGCCCCACATCTTAAAACTACCAGCTAACAACATTGCACTGACCTGGAGTGCTCCCCATCCCCCCAAATCATTCTCAACTGACAGACCATCTAAGTCATTAACTAAATTCCCTGGAGGTTGGAATGCAATGATCCCTGCAGCTAGATCAGGGTATCTTGGGAAAAAAAGCTTCCCTATTATTAGAGACCTATGATATGGTGGAGCACTCCAAGAAAGATGACACTAAGTTTTTATTTTTTGTTTTTTATTTATTTTTTGATTGAAGGATAATTGCTTTACAGGATTTTGTTGTTTTCTACCAAATGTCATGAATCAGCCATAGGTACACCCATGTCCCCTCCCTCCTATCTCACTTCTCATCCCAGCCCTCTAGATTGTTACAGGGCTCCTGTTTGAGTTTGCTGAATCATACAGCAAATTCCCATTGGCTGTATTACATATGGTAATGTAAGTTTCCAGAATCATTTGTAGGGTAGTAATGGGGACACAGACATGGAGAACATATTTATAGACATGGGGTGGTGGGGAAGGAAGAAGGTGAGATGTATAGAGAGAGTAACATGGAAACTGAATTTCATTCACCAATTTTCTTCAAGCAGAGAGTCCCTGATAGACTGTTAACTTAAAGATGGCTCCCCTGATATTCTGTTGTATCTCTAGCACCCAGCATAAAATCAGGTGACAAAAAATATGTGGTGTTGTCAACCGAATGGTCCAGAGGATGCTTCTTCACCAAAAAAGCACCAAACTGGAAGTGAAATTCTGGATGTGAATTATTAATAGAAAAACTTTAGCTCTTGTCTCTTTCTCATGCCTCAGAAAGGAAAGATAGGGGCAATTAGGGTTGCTTTTCCTTGTGCTGTCTTCTTGTTCCACAACATTTTTGTTTTTTCTCCCAGACCACGGAATACCAAGAGCTCTCCCCACATACTCCCCTGATAGAGGGACTGAGATTGCTTAAGTCTTGACCTTTTCCCTTATATTCCAAGGAACATAGTCTCCACAAAACTTTGCACGAAAGGATACCATGGTCAAATTATACCCAAAGATGCCTGGTCACAAGCACAGTCATGGAAGACAGCTAGTTTGGCCCTGTGCTGAGGAATCCTGTTTTCTTTCATTCCCTGACTCTCCTCCTGGGCCCATTAGCAGCCTCTCCCCTCAGCCCCTCCACTCTCTAATAACAACACATTCCTTTTGCCACGCTTCCTCACAGAGTGTCTGTTAGTCACTCAGTCGTGCCCGACTCTTTGCAGCCCCATATACTGCAGCCCATCAGGCTCCTCTGTACGTGAGAATTTTCCAGGCAAGAATATTGGAGTGGTTTGCCATTTCCTTCTCCAGGGGATCTTCCCAATCTAGGGATGGAACCGGGTCTCTTGTACTGCAGGCAGATTCTTTACTGACTGAGCTACCAGGGAAGCCCTTCTCACAGTGTAGGAAACCCAATTCTGAAATGCCCTCTCATTTAGGCACAGCACTGCCCTGGAGTCATATTCTTGTCTGGTCTATTAGTCATGTTTCTTTCCAAGGATTCTCAGTTGCACTAGCATGTTCAAAATATTTAAGACCCTATGTTTCCATTTGAATGGGTAAACCTCTATCCCTTTGGTGGGGTTTCCTTCTATACATTTCTTAAGGAGTTGGTTCTTTTCCCAAAAGGCCGGGGCCTTGTAACATCACTAATTGGTTTGTATCCTCAAATGCTAAGTAATGAGGGAAATACTTTATGAATCCCAAATTAGTGGCTGATAGATCTCTTAAGAGAAATTAGTAAGGTTGGAGGTAAAGATAATGTAGCCCAGGACAATGGGCTTCTGGAGTGGCCTAGAGGGCTTAGAGTCTGCCACTCTTTGCTTGTGAGGAAGCTATATCATTGGCTTGAAACTTCAAAATTGATTGTGGAGGAAAAGCTTTGGCAGAAAGTTTGGTGTCCTTGTAGGAAAGGAAGGGAGGAAATAGGGCTATGTTCTTATTGGTATTTGTGGTCCAATTCTTGGGTTATAAGTGAACATCAGCACATGAAAGAAAACCCACGGTCACATCTTTATGAGCTAATGTGAATGTTCCAAAGTGGTATTGTGGTTAACAAGGCTCTACTTCAAGAATAAATTGTCCTTTAGCTGTGTAAAGCTCTTCCTGATAAATAATAAACAGAAAGTTCTGGAGTGGGGCCTTCAAGTCTTTGTTCCAGAGGAAGAAGCCATTTGTCTGGTCTGGCTCTGCTCCAGGTGGATTCTGTGTAATTTAAGTAATTCTGGATTCTGAGCCCACAAAAGCCTAAGCAATAAAAATGAGGGGACACACTACTCACAGAGCACCGAAGAATTGGTGCTTTTGAACTGTAGTGTTGGAGAAGATTCTTGAGAGTCCCTTGGACTGCAAGGAGATCCAGCCAGTCCATTCTGAAGGAGATCAGCCCTGGGGTTTCTTTGGAAGGAATGATGCTAAAGCTGAAACTCCAGTACTTTGGCCACCTCACGTGACGAGTTGCCTCATTGGAAAAGACTCTGATGCTGGGAGGGACTGGGCGCAGGAGGAGAAGGGGACGACAGAGGATGAGATGGCTGGATGACATCACTGACTTGATGGACGTGAGTCTGGGTGAACTCCGGGAGTTGGTGATAGACAGCGAGGCCTGGCGTGCTGCGATTCATGGGGTCACAAAGAGTCGGACACGACTGAGCGACTGAACTGAACTGAACTGAACTGATGGGTTTCAGTGCAGGGCCAAGAGGCCTGACATCTGTTTTCTCAGCAATACTTGCACTTGTTATTATAATATTTAATTCCCCTTTGCAAGCACTGAACATCGGAGAACTTGAGAGCGGTGTTTAATGCTTCCAGTAGAGCACTTTATGTCTAAGCATTTATCCATACATATTTTTTAGAACTTTAGGCCCCTTGGATAGATGTCCTTCCATGTCTTCCTCTTTCTCTCCAGCCTCCATTTCTCTCCATTCATGTCCTTTGAACACCTTTGCAGAAAACTTCTTATTGCTTTCCCAATTGGGAGTTTGACATTCTCCCATAGTCTTACAAATTTGTCCTTCTTGAGAGGTATTTTGCTTGCTTTCCCCTGAGTGTACAAGAAAATTCACTCAGAGACTTATGTAAGTAAATTTAAAATAAGTAAAATAAATAAAAATTTAAATTTAAAATAAGTAAAATAAATAAAAATTTAAATTTAAATAAATAACAATTTAAAATAAGTAAATTTAAAAAGGACTTCCCTGGTGGCTCAGCTGGTAAAGAATCTGCCTGCAGTATGAGAGACCTGGGTTCAATCCCTGGGCTGGGAAGATCCCCTGGAGAAGGGAACAGCTACCCATTCCAGTATTCTGACCTGGAGAATTCCATGGACTGTATAGTCCATGGGGTTGCAAAGAGTCGGACATGACTGAGCAATGCTCCCTCACTCAAATTTAAAATATATACATACCCAAAGCACTGGCTTGCACACACTCTGGTACTCTCTCTTTCCTCTTTATGTAAGATCTTGGTCACTGCAGTGTGGAGAATACATTGGAGGAAAGAAAGACCAGAGGTTACTGCCATGGTAATTTGGGTAATGATGATGGGGCCAAAGAAAATGGGATGGACTCAGGGGTTATTCAAAATATGAATGGAGAGGGGTGAGGTAGTGAGGAAGAAAGAGACATATAGAATTGGCTTCTGAGTTGATTGGGTGTGGAGTGATGAATTCACTGGGAAAAAGAAACTGAAAGGAAGGAAATAGCTGAATGGAAATCAAATGAATTCAATTTTGGACACACTGATTAATTGGATTTCCAGATTAATCAGAAGGAAGTTGGATATGTGTGTTTGGAGCTCCAGTGATATCTGTCTGGAGACACAGAGTTGAGATTCCTCATCAAACAGGTGTTAATTGATGCCCTTAGAGTGGATAACATAGCCTACTAACCTAGTTAGAGTGGCTTTCAGTTCAGTTCAGTTGCTCAGTTGTGTCCAGCTCTTTGCGACCCCATGGACTGCAGCACTCCAGGCTTCCCTGTCCATCGCCAACTCCTGGAACTTCCTCAAACTCATGTCCATCATGTTGGTGATGCCATCCAATCATTTCATCCTCTGTTGTCCCCTTCTCCAATTGCCTTTAATCTTTCCCAGCACCAGGGTCTTTTCCAATGAGTTGGTTCCTTGCAACAGGAGGCCAAAGTATTGGAGTTTCAGCTTCAGCATCAATTGTTCTAATGAATATTCAGGACTGATTTCCTTTAGGATGGACTGATTGAATCTCCTTGCAGTCCAAGGGACTCTCAAAAGTCTTCAACACCACAGCTAAAAAGCATCAATTCTTCAGTGTGCAGCTTTCTTTATAGTCCAACTCTCACATCCATACATGTCTACTGGAAAAACCATAGCTTTGACTAGACAGATCTTTGTTGGTAAAGTAATGTCTTTACTTTTTAATATGCTGTTGGTCATAGCTTTTCTCCCAAGGAGCAAGCATCTTTTAATTTCATGGCTGCAGTCACCATCTGCAGTGATTTTGGAGCCCCCCAAAATAAAGTCTCTCACTGTTTCCATTGTTTCCCCATCTATTTGCAACACTGAAAAAATATGTTTACGACCCAGATAATCACGATGGTGTGATCACTCACCTAGAGTCAGACATCTTGGAATGTGAAATCAAGTGGGCCTTAGGAAACGTCAATACGAACAAAGCTAGTGGAGATGATGGAATTCCAGTTGAGCTATTTCACATCCTAAAAGATGATGCTGTGAAAGTGCTGCACTCAATATGCCAGCAAATTTGGAAAACTCAGCAGTGGCCACAGGACTGGAAAAAGTCAGTTTTCATTCCAATCCCAAAGAAAGGCAATGCCAAAGAATGCTCAAAACTACTGCACAATTGCACTCATCTCACATGCTAGTAATGCTCAAAATTCTCCAAGCTAGGCTTCAGCAATACATGAACTGTGAACTTCCAGATATTCAAGCTGGTTTTAGAAAGGCAGAGGAACCAGAGATCAAATTGCCAACATCCACTGGATCATGGAAAAAGCAAGAGAGTTCCAGAAAAACATCTATTTCTGCTTTATTGACTATGCCAAAGCCTTTGACTGTGTGGATCACAATAAACTGTGGAAAATTCTGAAAAGAGATGGGAATACCAGACCACCTGACCTGCCTCTTGAGAAACCTGTAAGAGGTCAGGAAGCAACAGTTAGAAGTGAACATGGAACAACAGACTGGTTCCAAATAGGAAAAGGAGTACGTCAAGGCTGTATATTGTTACCCAGCTTATTTAACTTATATGCAGAGTACATCATGAGAAACGCTGGGCTGGAAGAAGCACAAGCTGGAATCAAGATTGCTGGGAGAAATATCAATAACCTCAGATATGCAGATGACACCACCCTTATGGCAGAAAGTGAAGAAGAACTAAAGAGCCTCTTGATGAAAATGAAAGAGGAGAGTGAAAAAGTTGGCTTAAAACTCAACACTCAGAAAACTAAGATCATGGCATCTGGTCCCATCAATTCACGGCAAATAGATGGGGAAACAATGGAAACAGTGAGAGACTTTATTTTGGGGGCTCCAAAATCACTGCAGATGGTGACTGCAGCCATGAAATTAAAAGACACATATTCCTTGGCAGGAAAGTTATGACCAACCTAGATAGCATTTTTTTTTTTTTTTTTATCAGTATAAGAACACTCTTCTATATTGAACTTTTTTTTAAATTTAAATTTATTTATTTTAATTAGAGGCTAATTACTTTACAATATTGTATTGGTTTTGCCATACATCAATATGAATCCACCATGGGTGTACATGGAACTTTAATGAGATTTCCACCATGAGTTGACTTTAAATACTTTAGATCAATGTACAAAGTATTCTGTTAAGACTTATCTGTATCAGTACTAAAATTCAAACACCATGAGCTCCAAGACCAATGGCAGTGCTGCCACTGTATTTGGTTCTGTCAAAGTCCATTATAGCCTTTAGGACCAAGGCCATTCACCTACATTTGTTCAGTTTATTTATTTATTTTTTAAATTAAATTTTTTTTTTTAAATTTTTAAAAAGCAGAGACATCACTTTGCCAACAAAGGTCCATCTAGTCAAAGCTATGGTTCTTCCAGTAGACATGTATGGATGTGAGAGTTGGACTGTGAAGAAAGCTGAGTGCCGAAGAATTGATGCTTTTGAACTATGATGTTGGAAAAGACTTTAAGAGTCCCTGGACTGAAAGGAGATCCAAGTGATCCATCCTAAAGGAAATAGGTCCTGAATATTCATTGGAAGGACTGATGTGAAACTGAAATTCCAATACTTTGGCCACCTGTTGCGATGAGCTGACTCATTGGAAAAAGACCCTGATGCTGGGAAAGATTGAGAGCGGGAAGAGAAGGGGATGACAGAGGATGAGATGGTTGGATGGTATCACCGACTGAATGGACATGAGTTTGACTAAGCTCCGGGAGTTGTTGTTGGACAGGGAGGCCTGGCATGCTGTAGTCCATGGGTCCCAAAGAGTCAGACACAACTGAGAGACTGAACTGAACTGAGTACAGCACTTTCACAGTATCATCTTTTAGGATTTGAAATAGCTTAACTGGCATTCTGTCACCTCCACTAGCTTTGTTTGTAGTGATGCTTCCTAAGGCCCACTTGACTTCATATTCCAGGATGTCTGGCTCTAGGTGAGTAATCACATTATCATGGCTTTCTGAGTCATGTAGATCCTTTTTGTACAGTTCTTCTGTGTATTCTTGCCACCTCTTCTTTAATATCTTCTGTTTTTATTAGGTCCATACCATTTTTCTCCTTTATTGTGCCCATCTTGGCATGAAAAATTTCCTTGGTATCTCTGATTTTCTTGAAGAGATATCTAGTCTTTCCCATTCTATTGTTTTCCTCCATTTCTTTGCATTGATCACTGAGGAAGGCTTTCTTATCTCTCCTTGCTATTCTTTGAAACTCTGCATTCAAATGGGTATATCTTTCCTTTTTTCCTTTGCCTTTAGCTTCTCTTCTTAGCTACTTGTAAGGCCTCCTCAGACAATCATTTTGCCTTTTTTCATTTCTTTTTCTTGGAAATGGTCTTGATCACTGCCTCCTGTACAATGTCACGAACCTCTGTCCATAGTTCTTCAGGCACTCTGTCTATTAGATCTAATCCTTTGAATCTATTTGTCACTTCCATTGTATAATCATAAGGGATTTGATTTAGGTCATATCTGAATAGTTTAGTGGTTTCCCCTACTTTCTTCACTTTAAGTCTGAATTTGGCAATAAGGAGTTCATGATCTGAGCCACAGCTCCCAGTCTTGTTTTTGCTGACTGTATAGAGCTTCTCCAGCCTTGGCTGCAAAGAGTGGCCATAAGGGAAGAGAAAAGGACTGCAGACCAAATATCAATGAATGCCAATATTGTAGGCATGGCTAGGAAAGAGGAACCCACCTTAAATAATAAAGCAGATGAAAAAAGATGTGAAGTAGGACAGAAACTAAGAGAAGAGTTTTCAAAGAAGGAGAAAATAATCAGTCATATGAAAGCTCAGAGACATGTCTGGAAATGGTGCTCTTATAAGTTACATTTCCCCAGTTTGATTACAAACTTCTTGTGTCATTGTTGAAGAAAACATGGGTGGAACACTCTCGAATGTAAATCATGGTAGTATTTTTTTGTATCTGTTATCCTAAGGCAAGGAAAACAAAAGCTAACGTGAACAAATGTGATCTAATCAAACCTAAAAGCTTTTGCACAGTGGAGGAAAACTATCAACAAAACAAAAAAGACAACCTACTGAATGGGAGAAAGTCTTTGTAAATGCCTTGTTTGATAAGAGATAATATTCACAATATATAAGGAACTCATATAACTCAACATAAAAAAAAATCCAAATAATCTGATTAAAAAATGGGCCGAGGACCTGAATATACATTTTCCAAAGAAGACATACAGATCACCAACAATCATGCACTTCTGGTAGGAATGTAAATTGGTACAGCCACTATGGAAAACAGTATAGGAGTCCCTCAAAAAATGAAAAACAGAGATACCATATGATCTAGTAATTTCACTCTTGAGTATTTATCTGAAGATAATAAAAACACGAATTTGAACCAAACAGTTCATGTTTTTCTGATAGCACACTGTTTACCTTTGTGGGAAAAAAATAAACAAAAGCAGTAAGTCTCAGTGAAAACTTTAGAAAATCTGGAGTTGAGTCCTTTCTACAGATAAATATGCCGTAATTTCTTGGCATGCCATCTCATCACATGGGAAATACTATGTGCTTTATTTACAAGAATGACATCTCTCGCTTTCTCTTTTACTGCCTTCTAGGTTACTGCCGGAACCTCTTATTTTCTAGGGCAATTAAACGTGTACATAATTTATTCCTTGTTGATAAATATAGGAAATGGGGCACTGATATGTGATGTAAGGGGAAGATCCTTTATATTGTGTACTGCAAAGAGTGACTGGTGTCACCTGATTTTCTAGAGCTGGTACCAAGAATTCATGAATGTTTGATTTCTGTGGTCCATAGAGCAGTTTCCACTTGCACTCAGCACTGTGAGTCAGTTGACTTTATCAAGTCTTGTCACAGTTCTGGAAATTGGGTATCCCATCAACCACTCAGAAAGGAAAAATATTTCTTATAGTTAAAAACAGGAATTACAAAAAGCTTTCACTTCCTTCAATTAGTGTGAAATTTATTTACTCAGGTTTGTGAGTGCTTGGAAATTGTCTACTTCTTTTTTTTTTTTTTTTTTCCCATTTAAGCTAGTTATGATTCAGAAAAACATTTAAAAGCCAACTAGAAAGTCTGTGGCTTTGGAAGCCATACTTACACTTTCCCACAAAGGGAAATAGATCCCTATTAGTTAAAAGTCTAGCTTAGAAATGATCACTAGACTATAGTATATTTGTTTGCTTACCTCATTGTCTTTCAGATTCAATAAGATGAACAAAATACATTTCTCCCCTTTTTATATTTCTCACTCACCACTGAGTCATATCTATATACAAAATGACCTAATGCAATTTGTCAGCACAAGAGTAGGCAGGCCTTCAAATTTTCTGGCTTTTATCAAAGTGTAGATTCTTTCATTTTTTCCCTGGGAACTAATTCACTTGGATCCCACTATCAACTTCAGTAGAATGACTTTCATCTGACATTTTATACATTATACTTCTGCCTTTATAAAGAGCCATTTTGTACATTTGGACAGCATTTTATTATTTTTTTCTTAATTTTATTTTTGGTAAGATAAACTTACAGTACCATGGAAACCTTTCAACATGTACAATCACATATTTTTACTATGTACAACTTCCAAAACAAGTGCTTTCAGCTCCAAGTAAAGTGATGTTAAAACATCCTGACAATACTTAAACCGTAGGAAATTTCTTAGATGGCCAATATTTTCCTTAGCTTAGAAAAAAAGTTATACAATTGAAAAATATAAATAAGACCTTCAGTTGACAGTTGAGAATTATAAAAATGTTTTCTGAAGTTCAGTTACCTGGATCTTAAGGAATATGGAGTAGTTGTGAGTGTTCAACAAGCAAAATGAAAGCTTGTGGATATTCAAACTTGAGTATTTCAGATGAGGTCCTATAGGTATAAACCTATACCTATCAGTCAACTGAGAATAAAAGGTATTCTTATTATGGGAGAACTTGGTATCTGGCTCATATACCATTCTTCACGGACTCCATTCTCATCAGTGATTAAAGGTGCATGGAATTCTCTCTCTGTCATATAACTTTTTGGTCCTTCTCCAGGATAGGAAATAAGAGGAGAGATTTCACATTGGATTGGTGCATCATTGGCACCCTTCAAGTGGGGAATTGCTGGGAGCCGAGAGCCACCTTCATCTATGACATGGCCTCTTGCACTGAAGACCCAACAATGATGGAGGGACATCAAAACATGCCTTGCAGTAGTAGAGTTGTCAATTCTGACTGTCTTTGTCCTTCAGTGGGGAAAACTCATCTTCCCCTAATACTTCACATACCATAAACTTTGTGGATTCCATTGTTCTTTCACTGGTTATTATATATCACAAAAAGATGAATTTGTTGCCATGATATTATTCGGCTATCTATTGAAGCCTCAGGATGCACTCAGATTGAATCTGAAAAAGTGTCTTACAGGATGGCAAACCAACATTATACATCCTGGAGGGACATGCAACACTAGGTCTTGTCCCCTGCCCACCAGCTAGAAGAACTGCAACTTTGTTCCAAGAAATCTGGAAAAGTCCTAGTCCTTCAGTTTCCCAGGCCTGCAGCTGATTTGGATCCCTGGTATCCCTGCCCAATACCTCTCAAGGGATAGGTTCCATTTGAGCATCCACTTTCTCTGGGAAGAATGATTAAATCAATCAGTCACCTTTTGGTAAAAGAAGTTCAGCTCCTCAAATTTCATGGCCTGGAGCTCTGCATAAAGTTCTACCTGTTGGGCTTTTTTCCAGCTCATTCAAGAAGTGTAGCAGGTGTTTTTATCCAGCTTTGGACATCCTGAGTTTGAGGTCATTAACATTCATCATGTTCTGGGAGTCAGGTTTTTTGATAACTGGGGTATAGTTTCTACAGCTGTAAACCTCCCTCAGTCTGAGGCGGCTCCTCCTGGCTCTGGCTCCTTTGGCATGGCCACTCATTGGCATTCAGCGCCAGCTCCCGCTCCAAGTGTATACCCTCATCTGGGGCTGGGGCAGCAGGGCAGGTTGGAAGCTGGGGGTGAGGGGTGGATTGACAGCCCCAGTCACTCCATCCACCCTTTGGTGCAGTGAGTGATTGCCTTGGACAGCATTTTAAAGTCATATGTAAAAACAGTAGAAGTTATTGTCAGATGTTATCTACATGTCACTCATAGGGATGGGTCCAGGAAATGATTTCCTTTCTTTTTTCTTTCTTGCAGATGATTTGGTGTCTTAAATACAAGAAAATGAAAACTTCATCACAACACATTTGCTTCCCTTTTGCAATGGCTGTCAGAGTTTAGAGCCAAACACATTGCTCAAATATCATCCTCTATCTGATAACGCCCATCTTTTCTGTTTGGTGTCCTAATGACTCTTGAACTGAAAATAGGATGACCTTTGTCCACAGTCATCCTAGGGTTCCAGTTTCAGCTCTTCCTTTTGCTACTTACAGGAAGCTACATGACCACTTGTCAATCCATTTGACTTTTACGTGCCTCGCTTTGCTTATGTACAAAATAGATTAACATAATCTTTGTTTCATCAAATTGTGAAAATTAAATGAAAATCTGTTTTTTATCCTTCAAGATTAGTTTATTTCTTTAAGATGGACCACTTTGAGTTTTTAGTCCTTAAATGCTCTGCTGAGTTTGAATCTGTTTATGGTGAGTTGCTGACTGGAAAAAGTGCATCTTTGCAGGTAGAGCTTAAAGGCCCTTCATACAGAGGAGGAAGAAAGCCACTGGGAAATCAGAAAGTTGTTTATGGCTTTCTGAATAATTTAAAAATTAAACTTTCTTTTGGTGAAGAAAATGGCAGCCCACTCCAGTATTCTTGCCTGGGAAATCCCATGGACAGATGAGCCGGGATGCAAAAGTCGGACATGACTTAGCAACTAAGCCACTACCATCATACTTATTTGTAGCAGACATGGTTTTAGAAGCTGTTTAGCATACAGCTTCAAGAACCCAGTACCAATTGATTGGAGTTAGAATGAGAACTAAATTCACTTGGCATCTCTGTGTTTATTGCTTACAAACATGGGCATATCTTTATGAATTTTTTTCTGAAGTAAGAAAGTAATCCATGTGGCTTCTTCCATACTTTCTCATCTGATATACCCTATAATTTAGAAGTAGTATAGAAATAATTTTCAAATGGAAAAATCAAGATTGTCTCTGATCATAGAACAGATTTTCAAAAAGCAGATATAATAGACCCAAGGCAAGCAAGACAATTAATCCTAGGTTATAATCTCAGTGTTATTATCAATCTCTTGACTAACAAATAGGAAGTACAATTCAGTTTACCAAAGGATTATTTTTGTAACAAAAATAGAGGTGGTTTAAAGACTCAATCGGGGAGGGCAATGGCACCCCACCCCAGTACTTTTGCCTGGAAAATCCCATGGACGGAAGATCCTGTTAGGCTCCAGTCCATGGGGTCGCTGAGAGTTGGACACGACTGAGCGACTTCACTTTCACTTTTCACTTTCATGCATTGGAGAAGGAAATGGCAATCCACTCCAGTATTCTTGCCTGGAGAATCCCAGGGATGGTGGAGCCTGGTGAGCTTCCGTCTATGGGGTCGCACAGAGTCGGACACGACTGAAGCGACTTAGCAAAGACTCAATACATAGACTTTTAAATTCATGCTATTGGAATTGGGTCCTGCTTTGCCACTAACAGTCTGACTCTGGGGAAACTAATTTCTTTGTTTCAGTTTTCTCACCTATAAAGTGAGATCTTGAATTCTCTGTCTCAGTTTCTTCATCTGTAACATGTGACCAGTAATGATACCTCACCATCATAAGATTCAGTGATTTAATGCTTGCAGAGCACTTACAGAAATGCCTAACATACAGTAAATTCCTATTAAGTATTAGTTGCTCAGTTGTGTCTGACTCTTTGCGACCCCATGGACTGGAGCCTACCAGGTTCCTCTGTCCGTGGAATTCTCCAGGCAAGAATACTGAAGTGGGTAGCCATTCTCTTCTCCAGGGGATATTCCTGACCCAGGGATTGGACCTGGGTCTCCTGCAGGCGGATTCTTTACTGGCTGAACCACCAGGCACATGTTAACTAAATATAAGCCAGTGAACGATGAAGAAAGCATGGGTAGATATGTAGTCAGATTGTTATGAAAAAGGAGCACAGCACAGTCTTTGGAGACAGTCAAGTTGAATTTTGACTCTACCACTTTCTCATTGTGGAGGCTTGGACCAGTCAGTTTTTTCCATCTGAAGAATAAACTTAATAGGCTTTTGGGCTCCCTGCTTAAGCAAAAGCCCAATTTCATGATGATTAGGCATCTGGATCCTTTGATTTAGTAGGTTATAGACTCTAGAGGCATATTTCTGAAATTTCTTCCTTTCCTAGCCTTTTTCCTCCTTTTCTTCTTTCCTCGTGCCCTCATTCACTTCTCTTCCTTTCTTCCACACTGACTGAGTGCCTACCATGTGCCAAGCATTATCCCAGTTCATGGTGGCAACCACAATCCACTTCGCCTCTTTCAGGGGGTCACTATCTAGTACTTGTGTTTTATAAAGCGAGAAACTTTGCTGGTGCTAAACAGGAACTGCAGACATTAAGTCAACTACGCCAGTTATCAGAGAAGGCAATGACACCCTGCTCCAGTACTCTTGCCTAGAAAATCCCATGGCTCCAAGCCCACATGGAGCCTTGTGGGCTGCAGTCCATGGGGTCACTAAGAGTCGGACACGACTGAGGGACTTCACTTTCATGCATTGGAGAAGGAAATGGCAACCCACTTCAGTGTTCTTGCCTGGAGAATCCCAGGGACGGGGGAGCCTGGTGGGCTGCTGTCTATGGGGTCACACAGAGTCGGACACGACTGAAGTGACTTAGCATAGCATAGGCTGGTTATAGTAACACAGCTCTTTATTTCTACAAATCACTTTTCTTCTCTCAGGTCTTCCAATCAATGAATTAAGATCTCTGAGCACTTATTCTGTGTTAGGTGATATAATGAGCTCTAGGAACATATAGCTCGTTAACACAGATTGGTGCTCACATTCTGTGTTACCAGGTGCTCCCAGGGCCATGGGAGAGAGGCACGCGTATCCAGAGACCTACCAGGCTTCACTGATGTGTTGGGATAGTGACAAGAGAAGAGAGTTGTAGAAGTCTGGAGTAGGAAGTGTCAGTATATCCTAGGAACATCAGGGAAGACTTCACGGGTGAGAAATTTTTATTTAATTTGAGCTTAAAGGAGGAATGGATGTTTCTTAGAGGAGGGAGAAGGTTTCCAGCAGAGAGAAGAATGTGAAGGACTGAGTGTGCATACCTTTTGAGGGAAACAGAGATACTCAGTGACCAGTAGGCCCAAGGAGACTCATAGGCCGGCAGTATAGGATAAGGATCCAACTTCCTTATTTCGAATGTGAATGTCCAGTTTCCCCAACACCATTTGTTGAAGAGACTCATTTTCCAATTGTGCAGACTTAGCACCCTTATTAAAAATCATTTGATTACATAAAGTGAAAGTGAAGTCGCTCAGTCATGTCCAACTCTTTGTGACCCCGTGGACTGTACCCTCCAGGCTCCTCTGTCCATGGGATTCTCCAGGCAAGAGTACTGGAGTGGGTTGCCATTTCCATATGCTAGGGTTTATTTCTGGGTTCTCTAGTTTATTTCATCACTTTGTGTATATACAGTGCCAATAAAGCACTGTTTTGATGTCCATAGCTGTGTAATAAATTTTGAAATAGGAAGTGTCTGACCTCCAGCTTTGTTCTTTTTCAAGAGTGTTTTATCCATTCTGGGTGCCTTGAAGTTCTAAATGAATTTAAGATACATTGTTCTATTTCTGCAAAAATAAAATTAAAAAAAACCATCATTTGGATTTTGATACAAATTGTATTGAATCTGTAGATCTCTTTCGGTAGTTTTCACATCTGAACAATATTAAATTTCCAGCTCATGAATATTGAATATCTTTCCATTTGTTAGCATCTTCTTTAATATCTCTAAGTAATTTTGTAGTTTTCAGTGTACATATCTTTTATCTCCTTGGTTATGTTTATTCCAAGAATTTTATTCTTTTAGATGTTATTACATGGAATTGTTTTCCTTATTTCCTTTTAGAATTGTTCTCTGTTAGTGTATGGAACGCAGAAGGCAATGGCACCCCACTCCAGCACTCTTGCCTGGAAAATCCCATGGACGGAGAAGCCTGGTGGGCTGCAGTCCATGGGGTCGCGAAGAACCCACGCGACTGAGCGACTTCCCTTTCACTTTTCCCTTTCTTGCATTGGAGAAGGAAATGGCAACCCACTCCAGTGTTCTTGCCTGGAGAATCCCAGGAACGGGGGAGCCTGGTGGGCTGCCATCTATGGGGTCGCACAGAGTTGGACACGACTGAAGTGACTTAGCAGCAGCAGCAGCAGCAGTGTATGGAAATGCAAATGACTTTTGTGTGTTGATGCTGTGTCCTGCAATTTTGTTTTCTTCTATCAGAACTATTTGTTAATATTTATTTGTTCTACAAGTTAGGATGTGTGTGCATAATCTTTAAAGATTTTTGTAAAATAAGATCATATTGTCTGAGAACAGATAATTTTACTACTTTCTTTTCAATTTGAATGCCTTTTATATTTTTCTTCCTTAATTGCTCTGGTTTGAACTTTCAGTATTTTGTTGAATAAAAGTAGTGAAAATGGACAACATTGTTTTGTTCTTGATCTTAGATAAAACAGTTTCATTCTTTCACTGTCGAGTTCGATATTAGCTAGGACCTTTTGTATATGAATTTTATGATGTTGAGGCCGTTTTCTTCTGCTCCTAGTTTGAGTGTTTTTATCATGAAAGGGTTGAATTTTGTCAAATGCCTTTTCCGTATCAGTTGTAATGATCATGTGCTTTCCCCCCTTTATCCTGTATTACATTGATTGCTTTTTATATTGGAATAATCATTACCTTCCAGGAAGAAATACCACTTGATCTTGACATATAATTATTTTAGTAACTGGTGAATTCTGTTTGCTAGTTCTGTTGAGGACTTTTATGTTGCTACTCATCAGGAATATGAGTCTGTAGTCTTGTAATGAATTTGCCTCGCTTTGATAGCAAAGCAATGCTTCCCTCTTTAAATGAGTTGCAAATGTTTCCTCTTCTTTAGTTTTCTGGAAGAGTTTGAGGGCGATGGTGTTCATCATTTAAATGTTTGATAGAATTCACCAGTGAGGTAATTTGGTCCTTATCTTTTCTTTTGGAGAGGGTTTTGACTATTGATTCAATCTCTTTACTAGTTACCAGTTTGCTTATATTTTTCTATTTCCTCATTAGGCTGTGTGTTTCTAGATTTTTGTCCATTTCACCTAGGTTATTCAATTTATTTATGTACAATTGTTCATAGTACACTCTCATAATCCTTTATATTTTTTATAAAATTGGTAGAAATGTCTGATCCTTCATTTCTAATTTTAGTTATTTGAGTCTTTATTTTTTCTTAGTCAACCAAGATAACAATTTATCAGTTTTGTTAATTTTTTAAAATGAACCAACTCTTGGTTTCATTTTTTTCTGTTGCTTTTTTATTCTTTATTTTGCTTCTCTCTGCTCTAGTCCTTATTATTTCCTTCCTTCTGCTAACCTTGGGTTTAGTTTGTTTTCCTTGTAGTTCCTTAAGGTATAATTTTAGATGGTTGATGTGGAAATTTTTTTTTCTTTTTTAATTTGCTTACAGCTATAAATATTTCCTTTAAGATTGCCTTTTTCCTGATTACATATGTTTTGGCATATTGTGTTTTCATTTTGTTGAGAAATAAGCATTTGGAACAATAGTCACCACTCCCTGTCTTTGGGGACTAACTCAATGCCAAGACCTTTACCAATCACCCTGGCATAAGGACTTGAGGTATTCTCAGACTGTGCATTCATCTTTCCTGAGTCTGTGCATGGACTTTTTCTCTTACATATATGGGTGTTTTTTAAAAATACTATTTCTTAGTGCTGTTTTAGATTTACAACAAAATTGAATGGGAGGCAGAGAGATTTGCCATATGTCACCTGTCCCCACCCATGTGTATCTTTCCCCATTACCAAAATCACTCATTAGAATTACAGATTTTATTTATTTAAAAAAAGTTTATTTTTAATTGACTTACAATATTGGTTTGATTTCTGTCATATAGCAACTTGAATTAACCTTCAGTTCAGTTCATTCAGTCAGTTGTGTCCCACTATTTGTGACCCCATGAATTGCAGCACACCAGGCCTCCCTGTCCACCACCAACTCCCAGAGTTCATCCAAAATCACGTCCATTGAGTTGGTGATGCCATCCAGCCAACTTATCCTCTGTCATCCCTTTCTCTACCTGCCCCAAATCCCTCCCAGCATCAGGGTCTTTTTCAATGAGTCAACCCTTCACATGAGATGGCCAAAGTACTGGAGTTTCAGCTTTAGCATCATTCCTTCCAAAGAACACCCAGGACTGATCTCCTTTAGAATGGACTGGTTGGATCTCCTTGCAGTCCAAGGGACTCTCAACAGTCTTCTCCAACACCACAGTTCAAAAGCATCAATTCTTTGGCTCTCAGCTTTCTTCACAATCTAATTCTCACATTCATACATGACCACTGCAAAAACCATAGCCTTGACTAGACGGACCTTTGTTGGCAAAGTAATGTCTCTGCTTCTGAATATGCTATCTAGGTTGGTCATAACTTTCCTTCCAAGGAGCAAGTGTCTTTTAATTTCATGGCTGCAATCACCATCTGCAGTGATTTTGGAGCCCCCCAAAATAGTCTGACACTGTTTCCACTGTTTCCCCATCTATTTCCCATGAAGTGATGGGATCAGATGCCATGATCTTAGTTTTCTGAATGTTGTGCTTTCAGTTTAGTTCAGTCTCTCAATTGTATCTGATCCTTGCGACCCCATGAATCACAGCACACCAGACCTCCCTGTCCATCACCAACTCCTGGAGTTCACTCAGACTCATGTTCATCGAGTCAGTGATGCCATCTAGCCATCTCATCCTCTGTCCTCCCCTTCTCCTCCTGGGCCCAATACCTCCCAGCATCAGAGCCTTTCCCAATGAGTCAACTCTTCGAATGAGGTGGTCAAAATACTGGAGTTTCAGCTTTAGCATCATTCCTTCCAAAGAAATCCCAGGGCTGATCTCCGTCAGAATGGACTGGTTTGATCTCCTTACAGTCCAAGGGACTCTCAAGAATTTCCTCCAACACCACAGATCAAAAGCATCAATTCTTCAGCACTCAACTTTCTTCACAGTCCAACTCTCACATCCATATATGACCATTGGAAAAACCATAACCTTGACTAGACTGACCTTTGTTGGCAAAGTAATGTCTCTGCTTTTGAATATGGTATCTAGGTTGGTCGTGACTTTTCTTCCAAGGAGTAAGCGTCTTTTAATTTCATGGCTGCAGTCACCATCTGCAGTGATTTTGGAGCCCTCCAAAATAGTCTGACACTGTCTCCACTGTTTCTCCATATATTTCCCATGAAGGGATGGGACTGGATGCCATGATCTTCATTTTCTGAATGTTGAGCTTTAAGCCAACTTTTTCACTCTCCACTTTCACTTTCATCAAGAGGCTTTTTAGTTCCTCTTCACTTTCTGCCATAAGGGTGGTGTCATCTGCATATCTGAGGTTATTGATATTTCTCCCAGCAGTCTTGATTCCAGCTTGTGCTTCTTCCAGCTCAGCGTTTCTCATGATGTACTCTGCATATAAGTTAAATAAGCAGGGTAACAATATACAGCCTTGACGTACTCCTTTTCCTCTTTGGAACCAGTCTGTTGTTCCATGTCCAGTTCTAACTGTTGCTTCCTGACCTGCATATAGGTATCTCAAGAGGCAGGTCATGTGGTCTGGTATTCCCATCTCTTTCAGAATTTTCCACAGTTGATTGTGATCCACACAGTCAAAGGCTTTGGCATAGTCAATAAAGCAGAAATAGATGTTTTTTTTGGAACTCTCTTGCTTTTTCCATGATCCAGCGGATATTGGTAATTTGATCTCTGGTTCCTCTGCCTTTTCTAAAACCAACTTGAACATCTGGCAGTTCACAGTTCATGTATTGCTGAAGCCTGGCTTGGAGAATTTTGAGCATTACTTTAGTAGCGTGTGAGATGAATACAATTGTGCGGTAGTTTGAGCATTTTTTGGCATTGCTTTTCTTTGGGATTGGGATGAAAACTGACCTTTTCCAGTCCTGTGGCCACTGCTGAGTTTTCCAGATTTGCTGGCATATTGAGTACAGCACTTTTACAGCATCATCTTTCAGGATTTGGAATAGCTCCACTGGAATTCCATCACCTCCACTAGCTTTGTTTGTAGTGATGCTTTCTGAGGCCCACTTGACTTCACATTCCAGGTCAGTGATCACATCATTGTGATTATCAGGGTCATGAAGCTCTTTTTTGTACAGTTCTTCTGTGTATTCTTGCCATCTCTTCTTAATATCTTCTGCTTCTTTTAGGTCCATACCATTTCTGTCCTTTATCGAGCCCATCTTTGCATGAAATGTTTCCTTGGTATCTCTAATTTTCTTAAAGAGATCTATAGTCTTTCCCACTCTGTTGTTTTCCTCTATTTCTTTGCATTGATCGCTGAAGAAGGCTTTCTTATCTCTTCTTGCTATTCTTTGGAATTCTGTATTCAGATGCTTATGTCTTTCCTTTACTCCTTTGCTCTTCATCTCTCTTCTTTTCACAGCTATTTGTAAGCCCTCCCCAGACATCCATTTTGCTTTTTTGCATTTCTTTTCCATGGGGATGGTCTTGATCCTTGTCTCTTATACAATGTCACAAACCTCATTCCATAGTTCATCAGGCACTCTGTCTATCAGATCTAGGCCCTTAAATCTACTTCTCACTTCCACTGTATAATCATAAGGAATTTGATTTAGGTCATACCTGAATGGTCTAGTGGTTTTCCCTACTTTCTTCAATTTCAGTCTAAATTTGGCAATAAGGAGTTCATGATCTGAGCCACAGTCAGCTCCTGGTCTTGTTTTTGTTGACTGTATAGAGCTTCTCCATCTTTGGCTGCAAAGAACATAATCAATCCGATTTCAGTATTGACCATCTGGTGATGTCCATGTATAGAGTCTTCTCTTGTGTTGTTGGAAGAGGGTATTTGCTATGACCAGTGCATTTTCTTGGCAAAACTCTATTAGTCTTTGCCCTGCTTTATTCCATATTCCAAGGCCAAATTTGCCTGTTACTCCAGGTGTTTCTTGACTTCCTACTTTTGCATTCCAGTCCCCTATAATGAAAAGGACATCTTTTTTGGGTGTTAGTTCTAAAAGGTCTTGTAGGTCTTCATAGAACAGTTCAACTTCAGCTTCTTCAGCGTTACTAGTTGGGGCATAGACTTGGATTACTGTGATATTGAATGTTTTGCCTTAGAATTGAACAGAGATCATTCTGTCGTTTTTGAATTTGCATCCAAGTACTGCATTTTGGACTCTTTTGTTGACCATGATGGCTACTCCATTTCTTCTGAGGGATTCCTGCCCACAGTAGTAGATACAATGGTCCTCTGAGTTAAATTCACCCATTCCTGTCCATTTGAGTTTGCTGATTCCTAGAATGTCAACATTCACTCTGGCCATCTCTTGTTTGACCACTTCCAATTTGCCTTGATTCATGGACCTTACATTCCAGGTTCCTATGTAATATTGCTCTTTACAGCATCAGACCATGGACCATGTCCATTCTCTATCACCAGTCACATCCACAGCTGGGTATTGTTTTTGCTTTGGCTCCATCCCTTCATTCATTCTGGAGTTATTTCTCCACTGATCTCCAGTAGCATATTGGGCACCTGCTGACCTGGGGAGTTTCTCTTTCAGTATCCTATCATTTTGCCTTTTCATACTGTTCATGGGGTTCTCAAGGCAAGAATACTGAAGTGGTTTGCCATTCCCTTCTCCAGTGGACCACATCTTGTCAGATCTCTCCACCATGACCCGCCCATCCTGGGTTGCCCCACGGGCATGGCTGAGTTTCATTGAGTTGGACAAGGCTGTGGTCCTTGTGTGATTAGATTGACTAGTTTCCTGTGAGTATGGTTTCAGTGTGTCTGCCCTCTGATGCCCTCTTGCAACACCTACCTTCTTACTTGGGTTTCTCTTATCTTAGGTGTGTGTATATCTTCACAGCTGCTCCAGCAAAGTGCAGCCGCTGCTCCTTACCTTGGACGAGGGGTATCTCCTCACTCCCGCTCTTCCTGGCTTTCAATGTGGGATAGCTCCTCTAGGCCCTCTTGCGCCCGCACAGCCACCGCTCCTTGGACGTGTCTTTAGGCCAACTTTTTCACTCTCCTCTGTGTACGCATATCCCCCTCCCTCTTGAATCCCCCTCCCACCTCTTGCTTATTCCCACCCCTCTAGGTTATTACAAAGCTCCAGTTTGAGTTCCCTGAGTCATACAACTGATTCCCATTGGCTGTCTATTTATATATGTTAGTGTATATGCATCCCTGCTACTCTTCTTCATTTATCTCACCCTCTCCCTATACTCTCCCACCCTTGTCCATGTCCATTCTCTATGTCTGCATCTCCATTGCTGCTCTGCAAACAGATTTGCAGAATGACAAATTTTAAAATGAAAAGTGAAAAAAAAAAATAAAATGAAGGATGACCCTACATTGACAGAATATAATTACTCAGAGTCTACCTTAGGTTTTACTCTTGGTGTTGGACAGTCTCTGGATCTAGATAAATGTATAATGACATATATCCATGATTGTAATATATTTTATTTTTGTTGTCCTAAGAATCCTCTGTGCTCTGCCTATTTTTACCTCCATTCCACAGCCTCCTTGACAACCACTGATGTTTTTAGGGTCTCTGTAGTTTTACCTTTTCCACCATGTTATTTACTTGAAATCATATACTACATAGCTTTTTACAGCTAGGCTTCTTTCATTTAGTAGTATGCATTTGAACTTTCTCCCTGTGTTTACATGGTTTGATAGTTTCATTCTAGTGCTGGAAGAAATTCCATTGTCTGGATGTACAACAGTTTATTTACCTATTCTCCTCTTGAAGGACATCTTGGTTTCTTCCAAGTATTGGAATATCCACAGGCAGGTTTTGGGGTGGATATGTTTTCAATTCCTTTGGATAAATATCAAGGGGTGCAATTTCTGGGTAATATGGTAAGAGTATGTTTACTTTTTATAAGAAACTGTCAAACTGCCTTTACATGACTTTTTAAAATGTTTGAATTTCCCTAAGACGCCTTTGCTTCTTCTTGGAGTCTTAGACCTTCTGCGATATTACTTTGCTCACAATCTCTTTCTTCTGCCATCTGTGAGTTTGCAGTCCTCTCCATCTCTTGTGTACTAAGGTGCCTGCTACAGCTTTCAGTAGCCTTCAACTTGATATCCAACTATGCTTCTGTTTCTCTCCGAGATTTATGTTAGGTAAGATAGAAACTATCTTTCAGGAACTCTCAGAACATTGCAAACATGTTCTACTTTTAAAATTCTGTCTCAAAAGAGGAGAGAGGGGTTGAGGTGACGGCCTTCTGATTGCATGCAGTGGTGAATGGGAGAGGATGGGACAAAGAGTTAGCAAAATACCACAAAATTTTCTATGTTAAGTGTATAACTTTTGAGTCTTTCTTTGATTGCTGTAGGTATTTGACTCATTTCTAGAGATCCAACAAAACTATTTCTTATCAATTTATATTTGTCTACTTGGTTCTGCAGGGGAATGAGAGCTTGGAGCTTTCTAGTCTGCCTTCTTGCTTGACATCACTTTATTTAGAGACATCTTGTAATCTGAAAAGAGACTTTAGGACTGAATCCCAATGAACCCTAGTTTTAAAGAGAAATCAAGAAAGAATCCATGAAGATGAGACAAAAGGCAAACAGGGAACCAAAAGTGAATGGTAGCCTAGAAACCAAGAGGCTTTTCAATTTGGGTTAAGAATGTTAAAGTCTACGAAGATGTCAAATAAGATAATAACTAAGACAAGATAATTGAACTTTGAATGATAGAATGATGGTGTAGAAGTAGTATTGCATGTGGCAACAGAGAGTTCACCTGAACAGAGAAACTGTATGGGATGATAACTTTGGGTTTCAAAACAAGTGAAAATTGAATGATAGTTCACCAAAGAACTTAGCAAAGGGCTGAAACATTCAGGCTTTATGAAATCATATTTGAAGAGTTGAATAGAAGGAAAATATTCCTGCAAATGTTATCTTCTAGCTGGTTTTTCTCATTTCTTAAAATGTGTATCTTCCAGCCATGTTACTGTCACCTTTTATTTACTGTTGCAGTTTCAAGTGATGCTTTAATTGCTAAGAAATTGAAGGCCAGAATTTCCCCCTTTTTCATCATATGAATTCCATTTAGCTTTGTTTTTTAAACTTCCTGTTGTATTCAATCTTCCATCTTAAGGGTATTAGAGATTTCTGCCTTGAAAATATATTTTCATGTTTTTATCTAAATCCAAATTTGTAAACTCATGTTTACATACTTTATCAGTCAGATTTAAAAGAATCAAGCACAGAAATGGTTCTAAGGAGATCAAGATGTTGGATCTGACTATAGAAGGAGCCAGTTAATGTTGTTTTGATCCAAAACCAGGGAATGCACTTACCTTATAATCCAGGCCAATCACCCTCAATATGTTTTTGGCCATTAAAGAATAAAGGACAGAATGTGTAACGCTTGTGGGCATGCTCATTTCTAGTTGGAAAGATAATTCAGATATATGAAATATTTAACTCAAAGAAGATCAATATATTCTTTCACTTACTTATTCACTCACTCTTCCCATGCACATTTACTGAACATCCACACCATGCAAGACACTGTAGATATAAACACTGTCCAAGCCCCTCAGAGGCTTGCAGTTTAATATAGAGACATAAATACTATTACGGAAAAAGGTACAACACCCCAGGTAGGTAAAAGGAAGGAGTAGGCAACACTACAATTATAAACTGACAACAAACTCAAGAGTTGCTTGGAAGTCATGCCAGATGCTCGTTCCATTATAGCAGACTTAATCATGGTCATCCCTCTTGGTAAGAATCTACTCTGCGTTTACTTCTTTAACAAGGATGTGGTTTTGTGGCAGCATTCACATTACAACATGGTTTGATATACATCAGGAAACAGATGTACAGTGTAATCAGTCAATGTCTACAGGGTGTCTAGTAAGGTCCTTTTAATTATACATAATAGGAAGAGTGTACAGTTTAGACAAGACCAATGTGAGTCATGCTGTTTATACCACAAACTTTAGGCAACATGACGAGCACAGGCACTGCTCTGCTTCCTTTTCTTGGCACTCAGTATCTCAAAGGCTACAGAGGCCAGCCATGGGCATTACTGCCAGCCATGAGACCACCAGATCTTAGCTTGAAAAATAAAAATGTTGTTATTGGTATCACCGGGCTGAGGGGAAAAACGATTAAGCAAAACGGGAAGTGGACATTTCAGCACAGATTTAGCCCTAGTCATAGCTGATTCTGATTCGTGGAGGTAGAATGGGATGACAATGGTACTTACTGTTGAGGTCCTTTAATGGACTGGAACCTGGTGGTCTGGAGTCAACAATAAAAAAGTAAAGGAGAGAAAGAGGCTGATATTCCTTGGTTTACGCAGAAAGCCAATAAGGGCTCTGGCACGGGGCTTGCTCTGTTCACGGAGGCCTCAGGTGCCCTCTCGATGGGGTGAAGGCGCAGAGAGCCTTCTCAAGAGGGTCTTAGAAGCCCGGGGCAGGAGAGTGAACTCAGAGGGCCTCTGCACTCCAGGGAATCAGCCTGAAAAGGAGACGGGGGAGAGAGAGAGAGAGAGAGAAAGAAAGAAAGAGAAAGAAAGACACAGGGACCAGAGCTCTGATGGAGCAAAGGTGTTTTAATCAACATGGTGTGGGCATATATACTGTAGTTATTCTCAGCAAAGATAAAGATTAAAATTCCAGACTTACAAAACATAGGCGATCCATATTAGAGAGTGAGTTGTAAACAATCACTTTTACCATATGGTTCATAAAAAGGAAGAGGGTACTTATTACTGTATAGAAAAACTAACAAAGGAAATGCCTGGATTCCTCAGTCCTGAGAGAGGCTTGCCTCTCCTCTTAATTCCTGAATATTCAGGAATTAATAAGGAACAGAGAATTCCTGACAGATCCAAAACAGCACACAGGAAGCCTCCTGTTAAATGCCTCCTGACACTTACAAAATCAAGCCTTAGGATCAGAGTCTAGTCTGGGTGTTACTCTGTGATGGTTTAATGTTAGTAGAGCTATTCATCTACCTATCCATTAATCCATCCAATGTTTTTTAAACATTGTCTGTGACCCTGACCTTGGGTAGATTTTGGATGTAAAGAGATTAAAAAAATCACCTATAGAGTCTTACATTCCAGTGGAGAAGATGTGTAAGTAAGCAGATGGTTATACTGTGGGGTGGTAAGAGCTAAAATGTGGATAAATATGATGAGGTTTGGGAACAAATGGAAGAGGCACTTACCTAAGGTGAAAAGGTCAAGGGATGATTTCTCTAGGAAGTTGTGGTTGGTTAAATTTTAGAGGATGCTAAGAACTGGCTAACTCAAGTTTAAGAAAGGGAAAAACTGAAGGGTGACTTTTTGTCTGATACTGACCTCTCTGATATTGGTACTGCTGGTAACCAGATTCCTGTCATAAGCTAAGACCTGTAACAGCCTATTTTGGGTTAAAAGCTTTCCCTGAGCAGGAAACCAGAACATACTGATATGCTTTCTCAAGTACAAAGAAGAAGAACTGTAACTTGTAATAACTAGATCTTGAAAGCAGAATAGCACTCTTCATATAATCCTTAGGCAGTTTCTCTCTCAGCTGTAGAAACTTGCAGTGTATCAAAAGGAAGTCTAGTTAGAGCTTACACATCTGTTCTAAACAAGCCCTCTTCTCACACTCGAATAACCATTATGTCCAGTTTGGAGCACAGGTAATAATATTGTATATTATTAATATAAATAGCAGTCATTTATAATGGCAGCAATAGGAAACTAATACATATTCCAACCATTAACAAGTAACTCAAAGGGATTATAGCCCAACAAAGTAATACCAGACTTCCACTAATGACCTGGTCAGTTTCCCCTCCTCCCCACTCCACATGTGTCCTCTCTATCTTCATGCTGACCTGGTGGGCCAAGGCCCAGGGAATGTGAGATGGAGAGAAAGTAGGCAACATTTGTACCACCACTCTTCCAATTGACAGCGCTTGCATGTGTAGGTGTTTTGGGTAGGGAGTGGTGGGTAAGTGGGTGAAACTGCAAAAAAGGGCAAATTTCAGCACTATTTATTGGAAATATAAATCTTTCTTTGTGTGTAAATTGTTTGGACTGTCAATCTTATTTGTTTCACAGATACAGAAAAACAGAGTAAGAATAAAATCTACATGTTAACAGTGGTTATGTTTAGGTTATGTGTGATTTTAACTATTGTATTTTTCTGGATTTTCAAATATTTCTACTGTTATATACTGTTATTTTAAAGAAAGTATATTTATTAAAGGATTTCAATTATTGTTCCTTCTAAGGGTTTGTACACTTTTGTAAAGTCTACATTTTTTGCCATTTAAAAAATTTCCAAAGTATCTACTGAAAAACTTTCATATTTGAAAATCCGAGGAAAATAAGCATTCACATTTTTTAATAACAGTAAACCTTGTACATATCAATTACTATGGTGATGTTATTGTGATATTTATTTGTGACCCTTAAAAATTTTTTTTAATTAATTTTTTTGGCTGAACTGTTCTTCATTCCTGCATAGGTTTTTCTAAGTTGCAACAAGTACAGTCTACTTTTTAGTTTCAGTTTGTGGGCTTCTCATTATGGTGGCATCTCTTGTGGATCACAGGCTGTAGGGCATTCAGGCTTCAGTATTTGTGGCATTTGGGCTCAGAAGTTGAAGTTCCAAGCCCTAGAGCAAGGTTCCACATCTGTGGCGAATGCGCTTACTTTGCTCTGCAGAATGTGGGATCTTCCCAGATCAGGCATGGAACTGGTGTCTTCTGGATTGGCAGACAGATTTTTAAAATACTGAGCCACCAGGGAAGGCCTGATTTGACTCTTGATTTTAATTTGCCCCATTGCTAAGAAACGTGTAACTGTCAATGAAATTAGGTATGACAAGATGTAAGAATCAGGGCTCATAAAGTCTTCTCCAGAAATTATCTACCTCTTGATCTGCTCTGTCAGATCACAGAATGCCTCAATCCTGATGCCCACCCAGACTCCTTTCAGGGGTTGTTGAAGTTGAGCAGCTGCAGTGGCCATAATGTAATCTTTGTAGAGGTACACGGCAAGTGCCTGTTTTCAGGCAGCACAGACCCTTCAGTGTCATATATCTGACTATGGTTTGGAGGCTTTTGGAGAAGGCAATGGCACCCCACTCCAGTACTCTTGCCTGGAAAATCCAATGGATGGAGGAGCCTGGTAGGCTGCAGTCCATGGGGTCGCGAAGAGTCGGACACGACTGAGCGACTTCACTTTGGAGGCTTTTCATGACCATTTAGTTGTTTGGTGCTAGGAATGCTCGTTTTTAGGTTTGGGGAAGATTTTCATTGATAGGCTAATTAAATGGGCTGTTCCTGAACCTTTCCATAAAGGAATATCCAAAATTCTCTGGACCCTCTGTCTTTCTTAAACTCTTGTGGTCCAGAAAGTGTTCCATCTTGTTGCTTCTTCCCATATCTACAGTTAAACCAGTATCATCATTGATCTCATACGGAATTACATATCATGTAAAGACCAGTAAGAGAATTATTGAAATTAGGGGTCAAAGCAGGAATAAGAAGCAAGTTCTTTTGCATAACCATTTTGTTTGTGGACAGTAGAGGGTCAGTGAGTGGGTGTTCTTGTCCGATGGAATGAGGCCATCTGCACTCAGTTCTTAATAGAAGTTGTTGAGGAGTGACAACTTTAATGTTATTAGACCAGGGAAATCCTCCTCGTTAGAAAAACAAGTGTGCATCCTAATGTAGACTTGACACTGTCAGGCAACTTGTACCCCAGAACTCAGGTATCTATGCTTATAGAAGTAGGTTTTGACCATTAAAGGGGTATCGGTCATTACACAGGTGTTTTCCTCTCTTTATTAACATATGGCTATAGCAATTTCATTGTTTAAACATAGGAGTTATAAGAGGAGATCTTTAGAAATAAGGTTTTTGTCACTAGGTGCGAAGAGCCATTGTTTGAGAATGGCTATTAGCATGTCAAATCTGACAGAACTCAGAAAACTAAATTTCTTTTCTGGCAACAAGGACATGTCAGATCACACCCCTATTGTCTCCTAAGTTATTTCCTTGGATGTCTGAACCACAGCTACTCTTTTGTGACTCTTTCCTAAGAAAAATTTATTAATGTTTTTGGCCGAGCTGCTCTTCCTGCACTGGTTTTCTCTAGTTGCAGTGAGTGGGGGCTACTTTCCAGTTCCAGTGTGTGAGATTCTCATTGTGGTGACTTCTTTTGGTGAATAGCACAGGTTGTAGGACATTCAGGCCTCGTATTTGTGGCATTTGGGCTCAGAAATTGAAGCTCCAAGCCCTAGAGCACAGGTTCCACGCAACAGTTGTGGAGAATGGTTTAGTTTACTCCAGGGCATGTGGGATCTTCAGAGACAGGCAAAGAACTCATATCTCCTGCATGGACAGGCAGATTCTTTTACAACTGAGCCACCAGGAAAGGCCTCTTTTGATTAAAAAAAAATTTCCCCTTCATAACCAAAAGAAGTGTCACTGTCAAGGAAATTAGTATTTCTCTGGGTATGAGAAGGTGCAAGAATCAGGGCTCCTGAAGTCTTTTCCAGAAATTGTCTATCTCTTGGCCTATTCAGTCAGAATTTAAGATCACAGAATGCCTCACTTGTGATGTCCAGCCACTACTCCTCTCAGGGGTTGTTGAAGGTAAAAGCTGCAGTAGCCACGACTTAATCTTTGTAGAGGTACATGGCAAGTGCCAATTTTCAGTTGGCACAGCCACTTCAGGATCATATATGGACTATGGTTTGGAGGATTTTCATGATAATTTTTACCTTGGTGCTGGGAATGCTCACTCCAGGACTTGGGGGAGATTTTCAGTGACAAATAACTCAATGGGCTGTTCCTGGGAATTTCCATAAAACAGTATTGAAAATTCTCTGGACTCCCTGTCTTTATTAAACTCTTGTGTTCCAGGGAAGTAGTCCATCTTGTTGCATCTTCCCATATATATAGTTACAGTGGTCTCATTGTTGATCACATGCAGAACTACATAACTTGTACTGATCAGTAAGAGAATTATTGCAACTAGGGGTCAAAGCAGGAATAAGAGGCAAGTAATGTTGCAATACAATTTTGACTGTAGACAATAAAGTGTCAGTGCATGGGTGTTCCTATCATATGAAATGAGGCCATCTGGACTCAGTTATTAATAGAAGTTGTTGAGTGGCATCTTGAATATTAATATACAAGGGAGATCATACTTGTTAGTAAAATAAGCATGTATCCTAATGTAGACAGGACAGTGTCAGGCATTTGTACAAGCTGGAATCAAGATTGCCAGGAGAAATATCAATAACCTCAGATATGCAGATGACACCACCCTTATGGCAGAAAGTGAAGAGGAACTAAAAAGCCTCTTGATGAAGGTGAAAGGGGAGAGTGAAAAAGTTTGCTTAAAACTCAACATTCAGAAAATGAAAGATCATGGCATCTGGTCCCATCACTTCATGGGAAATAGATGGGCAAACAGTGGAAACAGTGTCAGACTTTTATTTTTTGGGCTTCAAAATCACTGCAGATGGTGACTGCAGCCACAAAATTAAAAGACGCTTACTCCTTGGAAGAAAAGTCATGACCAACCTAGATACCATATTCAAAAACAGAGATATTACTTTGCCAACAAAGGTCGGTCTAGTCAAGGCTATGGCTTTTCCAGTGGTCACGTATAGATGTGAGAGTTGGACTGTGAAGAAAGCTGAGTGCCGAAGAATTGATGCTTCTGAACTGTGGTGTTGGAGAAGACTCTTGAGAGTCCCTTGGACTGCAAGGAGATCCAACCAGTCCATTCTGAAGGAGATCAGCCTCGGGATTTCTTTGGAAGGAATGATGCTCAAGCTGAAACTCCAGTACTTTGGCCACCTGATGTGAAGAGTTGACTCATTGGAAAAGACTCTGATGCTGGGAGGGATTGGGGGCAGGAGGAGAAGGGGACGACAGAGGATGAGATGGCTGAATGGCATCACTGACTCGCTGGACGTGAGTCTGAGTGAACTCTGGGAGTTGGTGATGGACAGGGAGGCCTGGTGTGCTGCGATTCATGGGGTTGCAAAGAGTTGGACATGACTGAGTGACTGAACTGAACTGAACTCAGAAGTGTAGTGTTATTCAAGTAGATTTAACCATTAATGGGGCTGTTGCACAAGGGATTTTTCTGTTCCTTAATATATGGTTATAGAAATTTCACAGTCTAAACATAAAAAAGTTCCAAGAGGAGACCTTTAAAAACAAGGTTGTTGTCACCAGGTGCTAGCAACCATTGTGTTGAGAATGGCTGTTATCATCTCAAATCTTCCAGAGCTCAGAAAGCTGAAGTTCTTTACAATACAAGAGTTTGTCAGAATCTCACCCTTATTCTCACATAGTTATTTCCTTGGTTACCTGATCCACAGTGACTCTATTACGACTCTTTTCTAAGAAAATATTATTAATTTTGTTGGGTGGGCTGACCTGTTCTTCATTCCTGCACTGGTTTTTCTCTAGTTATAGTCAGTGGGGGCTATTTTCTAGTTCCAGTGTGTGGGTTTCATTGTGGTGGCTTCTCTTGTTGTGGAACACAGGCTGAAGCATGTTGAGGCCTTAGTATTTATGGTATTTGGGGTCAGATGTTACAGCTCTGAGTCTTAGAACATAGGCTCAACATTTGTGGTGAACGGGTTTATTTTGCTCCAGGGAATGTGAGCTCTTCCCAGATCAGGCAATGACTCCTATCTCCTAAACTGACAGACAGATTCTTTTACAACTGAATCACCAAGGAAGTTCTCTTTTGTCTTTTGATTGTAATTTCCCCCTTCATAGCCAAATGAATGTCACTGTCAAAGCGTTTCCCTAGCTATGAGAAGATGCAAGAATCAGGACTCAAAGTCTTCCCCAGAAATTATCTATCTCTTAGCCTGCTGCTGCTGCTAAGTTGCTTCAGTTGTGTCTGACTCCGTGTAACCCCATAGACGGCAGCCCACCAGGCTCTGCCATCCCTGGGATTCTCCAGGCAGGAACACTGGAATGGGTTGCCATTTCCTTCTCCGATGCAGGAAAATGAAAAATGAGAGCAAAGTCGCTCAGTCGTGTCCGACTCTTCGCGACCCCATGGACTGCAGCCCACCAGGCTCCTCCGTCCTTGGGATTTTCCAGGCAAGAATACTGGAGTGGGGTGCCATTGCCTTCTGAATTCCACATTACAGAGTGGCTCACTCCTGATGTCCGTCCAGAACTCCTTTCAGGGACTGTTGAAGGTGAGCAGTTCCAGTGGCCATGATTTAATCTTTGTAGAGATACATGGCAAGTGCTAATTTTCAGGTGGCACAGCCCCTTCAGGGTCATATATTTGACTATGGTTCAGAGGATTTGCATGACCATTTTAGTCATTTGGTGCTGGGAATGCTCACTCCAGGGTTTGGGGGATATTTTCATTGACAGGTTACTCCATGGTCTGTTCCAGGACTTTTCCCTAAACAGTATCCAAAATCCTCCAGACTGCTTGTCTATATTGAACTCTTGTAGTTTAGGGAAGTATTCTTTCTTGTTGCTTGTTACGCTATCTAGAGTTACATCATTATCATCATTTATCGCATACAGAATGACATATCTTGCAACCATCAGTTAAGGGAATTATTGTAACTAGGGGGTCAAAGCAGGAATGAGAAGCAAGTTATGTTGCGTAACAAGTTTGATTGTGGTCAGTGTGTGGGTTTTCTGTCTGATAGAAGGAGGCCATCTGGATTCAATTATTAATAGAAGTAGTTGAGGATTGACAAGTTGAATATTATGAGACTAAGGAGATACTATTTGTTAAGTAAAAAAAGCATGTATCTTAATATAGACTTGAAAGTGTCCAGCGACTTGTACCCTGGTACTCAGAAGTCTAACTTTATCCAAGTAGATTTTAACATTTTTGTGTTATTGATAGACAAGAGTTTTCCCTTTTTATTAACATATGGTTATAGAAATTTCATTGTCCCAACATATAATAGATGCAAGCGGAGACCTTTAAAAATAAAGTTGATGTCACTAGTTGCCTGCAGCCATTGTCTTGAGAGTGCCTGTTAGCATATCGAATCTAAGAGAGCTCAGAAATCTGAAATTCTTAACAACACAAGGACTTGTAGAGCTCACACCTCTATTGTCACCTAGATAATTCCTTGGATGTCTGAACCTGAGCTACTCTACTATGACTCTTAGAAAATTTTATTAATTTTTTTGTGCTATGCTGTTCTTTATTTCTGCATGGGTTTTCCCCATGCAGCAGGTGGGGGTTAATTTCTAGTTCTAGTGCGTGGAGTTCTCATTGTGGTGGCTTCTCTTGTTGTGGAGCACAGGCTGTAGGGCATTCAGGCTTCAGTATTTGTGGCATCTGGGCTCAGAAGTTGAAGCTTTGAGCCCTAGATCATAGGCTCCACAGTTGTGAACACAGTTTACTCCGCGGAATGTGGAATCATCCCTGACCAAGCATGGAATTGGTGTCTCTTGGATTGGCAGACAGATAATTTAAATACTGAGCCACCAGTGAAGGCATATTTTGGCTCTTAATATGAATTTACGCTTCATTGCCAAAAAAAAGTGTTACTGTCAATGAAAACATTTATAGTGTTTCTCCAGGAATGAGAAGATGGGAGAATCAGGGCTCAAAAAGACTTCTTTAGAAATTGTCTTTGTCTTGGCCTGCTCCATCAGGATTCCAGATCAGAGTGCCTCAATCTAATGCCCAATCAGAACTCCTTTTAGTGGGTGTTGAAGGTGAGTCAGAATTTAATCTTTGTAGAGGCACATGACAAGTGCCAATTTTCAGTTATCACAGCCCCTTCAGGGTTATATGTTTGACTATGATTTGGAGGCTTTCTATGACCATTCAGTTGTTCAGTGCTGGGAATGCTCATTCTTGGGTTAGGAGAAGATTTTCTTTTTTCTTTTTCCTTTTTTTAAAATTTAATTTTATTTAGCTTTACAATATTGTATTGGTTTTGTCATATATCAAAATGAATCTGCCACAGGTATACATGTGTTCCCCATCCTGAACCCTCCTTCCTTCTCCCTCCCCATACCATCCCTCTGGGTCGTCCCAGTGCACCAGCCCCAAGCATCCAGTATCATGTATTGAACCTGGACTGGCGACTCGTTTCATATATGATGTTATACATATTTCAATGCCATTCTCCCAAATCATCCCACCCTCTCCCTCTCCCAGAGTCCAAAAGACTGTTCTATACATCAATATCTCTTTTGCTGTCTCGTATACAGGGTTATTGTTACCATCTTTCTAAATTCCATATATATGCGTTAGTATACTGTATTGGTGTTTTTCTTTCTGGCTTACTTCACTCTGTATAATACGCTCCAGTTTCATCCACCTCATTAGATCTGATTCAAATGTATTCTTTTTAATGGCTGAGTAATACTCCATTGTGTATATGTACCACAGCTTTCTGATCCATTCATCTGCTGATGGACATCTAGGTTGCTTCCATGTCCTGGCTATTCTAAACAGTGCTGCAATGAACATTGGGGTACACGTGTCTCTTTCAATTCTGATTTCCTCAGTGTGTATGCCCAGCAGTGGTATTGCTGGGTCATAAGGCAGTTCTATTCCCAGTTTTTTAAGGAATCTCCACACTGTTCTCCATAGTGGCTGTACTAGTTTGCATTCCCACTAACAGTGTAAGAGGGTTCCCTTTTCTCCACACCCTCTCCAGCATTTATTGCTTGTAGACTTTTGGATTGCAGCCATTCTGACTGGCGTGAAATGGTACCTCATAGTGGTTTTGATTTGCATTTCTCTGATAATGAGTGATGTTGAGCATCTTTTCATGTGTTTGTTAGCCATCTGTATGTCTTCTTTGGAGAAATGTCTATTTAGTTCTTTGGCCCATTTTTTAAGATTTTCATTGGCAGATCTCTCAATGGGCTGTTCCTGGACCTTTCCATAAAAGAGTATCCAAAATACTCTGCATGACCTGTCTTTATTAAACTCTTCTGGTCCAGGGAAATATGCCATCTTGTTGCTACTTCCCATATCTAGAGTTACACTGTTACCGTCATCCGTCACATACAGAAATACATAACTTGGAATGATCAGTAAGAGAATTATTGTGACCTGGAGTCAAAGAAAGAATAAGAAGCAAGTTACATTGCATAACAGTTTTGATTGTGGTCAGTAGAGGGTCAGTGCTCATTGTTCCTGTCCAGTGGAATTGGGCCATCTGGAGTCCATTGTGAATAGAGTTTGTTGAGTACTGAAAACCTGAATATTAATAGACCAGGGAAATTTTCCTTGTTAGAAAACCAAGTGTGCATCCTAATGTAGAATTGATACTGTCAGGTGACTCGTACCTTGGTACTCAGGTGTCTAGGCTGACTAAAGTATATTTTCACCATGAAAGGGGTACTGGTCATTATGCAAGTATTTTCTGCCTTTATTAATATTTGCTTATAGCTATTTTGGGTTTCCCTGGTGGCTTAGCAGGAAAGAAGACACCTGCAATGCAGGAGATATAGGAGATGCAGTTTCAGTCCCTAGGTGGGCGAGATTCCTGGGAGGAGGGAATGGCATACCACTTCAGCATTCTTGCCTGGAGAATTCCAGGCACAGAGGAGTCTGTTGGGCTATAGTCCATGGGGTCACAAAGAGTCGGACACAACTGAATCGACTGAGCATGCACATATAGCAATTTCACTGTCTAAACATATGAGTTCCAAGAGAAGACCTTTAAAAATAAGGTTGTTGTCACCAGCCATTGTGTTGAGACCATTCTCAAATCTGTTATCATCTCAAATTTGACAGAATTAAGAAAGCTGAAATTCTTTACAATACAAGGATTTGTCAGAGTTCACACCCATATTGTCACCTAGTTATATCCTTGGATGTCTGATCCACAGTGACTCTGTTATGACTCTTTTCTAAGAAAACTTTATTAATTTTTCTGGGATGAGTGCTCTTCATTCCTGCATCTTTTTTTTCTCTTAGTTACAGCCAGTGAGGGCTACTTCCTGGTTCCTGTGCACCAGCTTAATTATGGTGGTTTCTCTCGTTGCTGAGCACAGGCTGTAGAGTGTTGAGGCTTCAGTATTTGTGGCATTTGGTGTCAGATGTTGAAGCTCAAAGCTCTAGAGCACAGATTCCACAATTGTGGTAAATGAGCTTATTTTGCTCCAGGGAATGTGAGATCTTCCCAGATCAAGCAAGAACTGCTATTTCTCACACTGGCAGGTGGATTCTTTACTACTGAGCCAGCAGGGAAGACCTATTTGACTTTTGATTATAGTTTTCCCCTTCATAGCCAAAAGAAGTGTTACTGTCAAGGAAATCAGTGTTTCTCTAGCTATGAGAAGATGCAAGAATCAGGGCTCATAAAGTCTCCAAAAATTATGTATCTTGCCTGCTGTATCAGAATTCCAGATCACAAAGTGACTCACTCCTGATGTCCACCCAGAACTCCTTTCAGGGGGTGTTTAAGCAGTTGCAGTGGCTATGACCTAATCTTTATAGAGGCACATGAAAAGTGCCAATTTTCAGGTGGCACAGACTCTTCAGGGTCATATATTTGTCTATGATTTGGAAGATTTTCATGACTATTTAGTCAATTGGTGCTGGGAATGCTCATTCCAGGGTTTGGGGAATATTTTCATTGACAGATCACTCAATGGGCTATTCCTGGACCTTTCCATAAACAATATCCAGAATTCTCTCTACTACCTATCTTTATTGAACTCTCATGGTTTAGGAAAGTATTCTTTCTTATCTCTTCTTCCCTTATCTAGAGTGACACCATTATCATCATTGATCACATACAGAATGACATAACTTGCAATGTTCAGTAAGAGAATGATTATAGCCTTGGTCAAATCAGGAATGAGAAGCAAGTTATGATGCAAAATGATTGTGATTGTGGACCATAGAGGGTCAGTGCATGGGTGTTCCTATCCAAAGGAATGAAGCCATCTGGACTCAGTTATTAAAAGAAGTAGTTGAGGATTGACAAGTTGAATATTAATAGACCAGGGAGATCATACCTTTAATAAAATAAAATAAGCTTGTATGCTAATATAGACTTGACAATGTCAAATGACATGTATCCTGGTATTCAGAAGTCTAGCTTAATCCAAGTAGGTTTCAACAATTTTGTGCTATTGGTAATTACAGAAGAGTTTTCTCACTTTATTAACATATGATTATAGCCATTTCCGGGGAAGGCAATGGCACCCCACCCCAGTACTCTTGCCTGGAAAATCCCATGGATGGAGGAGCCTGGTAGGCTCCAGTCCATGGGGTCGCTAAGAGTCGGACACGACTGAGCGACTTCACTTTCACTTCTCACTTTCATGCATTGGAGAAGGAAATGGCAACCCACTCCAGTATTCTTGCCTGGAGAATCCCAGGGACCAAGGAGCCTAGTGGGCTGCTGTCTATGGGATCGCACAGAGTCGGACACGACTGAAGTGACTTAGCAGCAGCAGAAGCAGCATAGCCATTTCATTGTCCAAACATATAACAGTTCCAAGAGGAGACCTTTAAAATAAGGTTGATGTCACTAGGTGCCTGCAGTCATTGTGTTGAGAGTGCCTTTTAGGATCTCAAACCTGATATATAGCTCAGATAGCTGAACTTCTTCACAATACAAGAACTTGTCAGAGATCACATCGCTATTGTCACCTAGATATTTCCTTTGAAGTCTGTACCTGAGCTACTCTACTATGAGTCTTTTCTTAGAAAATTGTATTAATATTTTGTGCTGAACTGTTCTTCATTCCTACACAGGTTTTTCACTAGTTGCAGCAAGTGGGGGCTAATTTCCAGTTCCAGTTCACGGACTTCTCATTGTGGTCATTTCTCTTGTTGCAGAGCACGGGCTGTAGGAAGTTCAGGCTTCAGTATTTGTGGCATTTGGGCTCAGAAGTGGAAGCTTTGAGCCCTAGAACATAGGCTCTACAGTTGTAGTGAACACACTTGGTTTGCTCCGTGGAACGTGGGATCATTCCTGACCAGTCATGGAACTGGTGTCTCCTGGACTGGCAGACAGATTTTTAAAATATTGAACCACCAGTGAAGGTATATTTTGACTCTTAATATGAATTTTCTCTTCATTGCCAAAAAAAGTGTTACTGTGAATTAAATTAATGTTTCTCTAGGTATGAGAAGATGGAAGATTCAGGGCTCATAAAGACTTCTCTAGAAATTGTCTGTCTTGGTCTGCTCTGTCAAAATTCCAGATCAGAGTGCCTCCATCCTGACATCCATCCAGAGCTTCTTTCAGGGGTTGTTGAAGGTGGGAGCTGCCCTGGCTATGATTTAATCTGTGGGGAATATTTTCATTGACAGGTCACTCAATGGGATGTTCCTGGACCTTTCCATAAACAATTTCCAAAATTCTCTGTACTACCTGTCTTTATTGAACTCTTGTGGTTCAGGGAGGTATTCTTTCTTGTTGATTCTTGCCCTATCTAGATTTGCACCATTATCGCCATGGATCACATAAAGAACTACATGACTTATTATGATCAGTCAGAGAATTATTGTGACTCGGGGTCAAAGCAGGAATAAGAAGCAAGTTATGTTGCATAACATTTTTGATTGTGGACAATAAATGGTCAGTGCATGGGTGTTCCTGTCCAGTGGAATAGGCCATCTGGACTCAGTTATTAATAGAAATAGTTGAGAAGTGACATCTTGAGTATTATTAGACCAGTGTGATCATACTTGTTCTAAAAATGAGCATGACTGTCAGGCAACTAGTACCCCGGTACTCAGAAGTCTAGGCTTATCCAAGTAGGTTTTAACAATTTCGTGCTATTGATAATTATAAAAGTGATTTCTGTCTTTAGTAACATATGGTTATAACAAGTTTATGGCCTAAACATATGAGTTTCAAGAGGAGACCTTTTAAAATAAGATTGTTGTCACCAGGTACTAGCAGCCATTGTGTTGAGAATGAATATTATCATCTCAAATCTGACAGGGCTCAGAAAACTGTAATTCTTCACAATACAACAGCTTGTCAGAGATCACACCTCTATTGTCACCTAGATATTTCCTTGGATATCTGATCCACAGCTACTCTATTAAGACTCTTTTTAACAAGATTTTGTTAATGTTTTTGGGCTGAGCTGTTCTTCATTCCCGCACAGGTTTTTATCCAGTTGCAGTGAGAAGGGGGCCACTTTCTAGTTCCAGTGTGCAGACTTCATTGTGGGGGCTTCTCTTGTTGCTGAGCAGAGGCTGTAAGGTGTTCAGGCCTGGGTATTTGTGGCATTTGGGGTTAGACTCTCAAGCTCTGAGCATTAAAGCACATGCTCCATATATGTGACAAACAGGCTTATTTTGCTCCAGGGGATATGGGATCTTTGGAGATCAGGCAAAGAACTCATATCCTACATTGGCAGGTGGAAACTTTTACTACTGAGCCACCAGGGAAGGCCCATTTTGACTTTTGATTATAATTTTCCCCTTCATGGCCCAAAGAAGTGTCACTGTCAAGTAAATCAGTGTTTCTCTAAGTATGGGTAAATGCAAGAATCAGGGCTCAGAAAATTGTCTGCAGAAATTATCTGTCTCTTGGTCTGCTTTGTTAGAATTCCAGATTACAGCATGAGTCACTCCTGATGTCCACCCAGAATTCCTTTCAGGAGTTGTTGAGGGTAAGCAGCTGAAGTGACCATGATTTAATCTTTGTAGAGGTTCAAGACAAGGGCCAGTTTTCAGTCAGCACAGCCACTTCAGGGTCATATATTTGACTATGGTTTGGAGGATTTTCATAACCACTTACTCATTCGGTGCTGGGAATGCTCATTCCAGGCTCTGGGGGATGTTTTCATTTACAGATCACTCAGTGGGCTGTTCCTGGACCTTTCCATAAAACAGTATCCAACATTATCTGGACTGCTTGTCTTAAGTAAGCTCTTGCTGTCCAGTGAAGTAGTCCCTGTTGTTTCTTTTCCCCATATATAGAGTTACACTGTTATCTTCATTGATCTCATACAGAACTACACAAAATGCAAAGATCAATAAGAGAATTACTGTTATTAAGGGGTCAAAGCAGGAATAAGAAGCACGTGACATTGGATGGCACCCCACCCCAGTACTTTTGCCTGGAAAATCCCATGGACGGAGGATCCTGGTAGGCTCCAGTCCATGGGGTCGCTGAGAGTCGGACACGACTGAGCGACTTCACTTTCACTTTTCACTTTCATGCATTGGAGAAGGAAATGGCAACCCACTCCAGTGTTCTTGCCTGGAGAATCCCAGGGACGGGGGAGCCTGGTGAGCTTCCGTCTATGGGGTCTCACAGAGTCAGACACGACTGAAGCGACTTAGCAGCAGCAGCAGCAGACACTGGATAACATTTTGATTGTGGCTAATAGAGCGTCAGTGCATGGGTGTTCCTGTCCAATGAATAAAGCCATCTGGATTCAGTTATTAATAGAATTAGTTGCCAAAGTATCAACCTGCTTACTAAAAGCCAAGGGTAATTATCCTTATTAGAAAAATAAGCTTGTATCTTAATGTTGACATGGCACTGTCAGGCAACTTGTACCCTGGAACACAGCTGTCTAGGCTTATCCAATTTTGTGTTCCCCATATTGTGGCTATATAGGTCATTACACAAATGTTTTATTTTAATTTCATTGTCTAATCTATAAGAGTTAGAAGAGGAGAACTTTAAAAATAAGGTTGTAGTCACCAGATGCTAGCAGCCATTATTATTTTTTTTAATTAATTTTTTTGTTGAAGGGTAATTTCTTTACAGAATTTTGCTGTTTTCTGCCAAACATCAACATAAATCAGCCATAGGTATACATATATCCCCTCTTGAAGCTCCCTCCCATCTGCCTCCCCATCCCACCTCTCTAGGTTGATATAGAGCCCCTGTTTGAGTTTTCTGAGACATACAGCAAATTCCAGTTGGCTACCTATTTTACATATGCTAATGTAAGTTTCCATGTTACTCTTTGCATACATCTCACCCTCTCCTCTCCTCTCCCCATGTCCAGAAGTCTTTTCTCTATGTTTGTTTCTCCATTGTTGCCTTGTAAGTAAATTCTTCAGTACCATTTTTCTAGATTCTGTATATATGTGTTAGAATACAGTATTTATCTTTCTCTTTCTGACTCACTTCACTCTGTATAATAGGTTCTAGGTTCATTCACCTCATTAGAACTGACTTAAATGCATTCATTTTTATGGCTGAGTAATATTCAATTGTGTATATATATGCAGGTCAGGAAGCAACAGTTAGAACTGGTCATGGAACAACAGACTGGTTCCAAATAGGAAAAGGAGTACGTCAAGGCTGTATATTGTCACCATGTTTATTTAACTTATATGCAGAGTACATCATGAGAAATGCTGGACTGGAGGAAACACAAGCTGGAATCAAGATTGCTGGGAGAAATATCAATAACCTCAGATATGCAGATGATACCACCCTTATGGCAGAAAGTGAAGAGGAACTCAAAAGCCTCTTGATGAAAGTGAAAGTGGAGAGTGAAAAGGTTGGCTTAAAGCTCAACATTCAGAAAACGAAGATCATGGCATCTGGTCCCATCACTACATGGGAAATAGATGGAGAAACAGTGGAAACAGTGTCAGACTTTATTTTTCTGGGCTCCAAAATCACTGCAGATGGTGACTGCAGCCATGAAATTAGAAGACACTTACTCCTTGGAAGGAAAGTTATGACCAACCTAGATAGCATATTCAAAAGCAGAGACATCACTTTGCCAACAAAGGTTCGCCTAGTCAAGGCTATGGTCTTTCCTGTGGTCATGTATGGATGTGAGAGCTGGACTGTGAAGAAGGCTGAGTGCCGAAGAATTGATGCTTTTGAACTGTGGTGTTGGAGAAGACTCTTGAGAGTCCCTTGGACTGCAAGGAGATCCAACCGGTCCATTCTGAAGGAGATCAGCCTTGGGATTTCTTTGGAAGGAATGATGCTAAAGCTGAAACTCCAGTATTTTGGCCACCTCATGCAAAGAGTTGACTCATTGGAGAAGACTCTGATGCTGGGAGGGATTGAGGGCAGGAGGAGAAGGGGACAACAGAGGATGAGATGGCTGGATGGCATCACTGACTCGATGAATGTGAGTCTGAGTGACCTCCGAGAGCTGGTGATGGATAGGGAGGCCTGGCGTGCTGCAGTTCATGGGGTCGCAAAGGTTCAGACACGACTGAGCCACTGATCTGATCTGATCACAACTTCTTTATCCATTCATCTGTCTATGGACATCTAGGTTGATTCCATGTTCTAGCTACTGTAAATAGGGCTGCAGTGAACAATGACATACATGTGTCTCTTTCAATTTTGGTTTCCTCAGGGTATATGCCTAGGAATGGGATTGCTGGGTCATATGGTGGTTTTATTCCTAGTTTTTTAAGGAATCTCCATACTATCTTCCATAGTGGCTATATCAATTTACATTCCCACCAACAGTGTAAGAGGGTTCCCTTTTCTCCACACCCTCTCCATCATTTATTGTTTGTAGACATATTGATGATGGCCATTCTGACCAGTGTGAGGTGATATCTCATTGTACTTTTTTTGTTTTGTTTTATTTAATTTAACTTTACAATATTGTATTGGTTTTGCCATATATCAAAATGAATCTGCCACAGGTATACATGTGTTCCCCATCCTGAACCCTCCTCCCTCCTCCCTCCCCATACCATCCCTCTGGGTTGTCCCAGTGCACCAGCCCCAAGCATTCAGTATCAGGCATTGAACCTGGACTGGCGACTTGTTTCATATATGATACTATACATATTTCAATGCCATTCTCCCTAATCATCCCACCCTCTCCCTCTCCCAGAGTCCAAAAGACTGTTCTGTACATCAGTGTACTTTTGATTTGCATTTCTCTAATAATGAGTGATGTTGAGCATCTTTTCATGTGTTTGTTAGCCATCTGTAGGTCTTCTTTGAAGAAATGTCTACATAGGTCTTTTTCCCACTTTTTGATTGGGTTGTTTGTTTTTCTGGTATTGACTTGTATGAGCTGCTTGTATATTTTGGAAATTAATCCTTTGTCAGTTGTTTCATTTGCTATTATTTTCTCCCATTGTGAGGGCTGTCTTTTCACCTTGCTTATAGTTTCCTTTGCTGTGCAAAAGCTTTTAAGATTAACCACGTCCCACTTGTTTACTTTTGCTTTTATTTCCATTACTCTAGGAGGTGGGTCATGGAGGATCTTGCTTTGATTTATGTCATGGAGTGTTCTGCTTATGTTTTCTCTAAGAGTTTCTAGTTTCTGGTCTTACATTTAGGTCTTTAATCCATTTTGAGTTTAACTTTGTGTATGGTGTTAGGAAGTGTTCTAATTTCATACTTTTATATGTGGCTGTCCAGTTTTCCCAGCACCATTTATTGAAGAGGCTGTCTTTGCTCCATTGTATATTCTTGCCTTCTTTGTCAAAAATAAGGTTCCCATAGGTGCATGGGTTTATTTCTGGGCTTTCTATCTTGTTCCATTGGTCTATATTTCTGTTTTTGTGCCAGTACCATAGTGTCTTGATGACTGTAGCTTTTTAGTATAATCTGAAATCAGGAAGGTTGACTCTTCCAGCTCCATTCTTCTATCTCAAGACTGCTTTGGCTATTCAGGGTCTTTTGTGTTTCCATATGAATTGTAAAACTTTTTGTTCTAGTTCTGTGAAAAATGCCATTGGTAATTTGATAGGGATTGCACTGAATCTGTAGATTGCATTTGGCAGTATAGTCATTTTCACAATATTGATTTCTTCCTACCCAGGAACATGGACTATCTCTCCATCTGTTGATGTCATCTTTGATTTCTTTCATTGGTGTCTTATACTTTTCTGTGTAGCGTTCTTTTGTCTCCTTAGGTAAGTTTAGTCCTAGATATTTATTTCTTTTAGTTGCAATGGTGAATGGGATTGATTCCTTAATTGCTCTTTCTGATTTTTCATTGTTAGTATATAGAAATGCAAGTGATTTCTATGTATTGACTTTGTATCCTGCAACTTTGCTAAATTCACTGATTAGTTCTAGTAACTTTCTGATACTCTCTTTAGGGTTTTCTATGCACAGTATCTGGAGAAGGCAATGGCACCCCACCCCAGTACTCTTGCCTGGAAAATCCCATGGACGGAGGAGCCTGGTAGGCTGCAGTCCATGGGGTCGCTAAGAGTCGGACATGACTGAGCGACTTCACTTTCACTTTTCACTTTCATGCATTGGAGAAGGAAATGGCAACCCACTCCAGTGTTCTTGCCTGGAGAATCCCAGGGACGGGGGAGCCTGGTGGGCTGTCGTCTATGGGGTCACACAGAGTCGGACACAACTGAAGTGACTTAGTAGTAGTAGTAGTAGTAGTAGTATGCACAGTATCATGTCATCTGCAAAGAGTGAGAGCTTTAATTTTTCTTTTCCCATCTGGATTCCTTTTATTTATTTATTTTTTCTTTTCTGATTGCTGTAGCTAGGACTTCCAGAACTATGTTGAATAATGGTGGTGAAAGTGGACACCCTTGTCTTGTTCCTGATCTTAGGGGGAATGCTTTCAGTTTTTCACCATTGAGGATAATATTTTCTGTGGGCTTCTCATATATGGCCTTTACTATGTTGAGGTAGGTTCCTTATATGCCCATTTTTTGAAGAGTTTTAATCATAAATAGGTGCTGAATTTTGTAAAGTCTTTTTCTGCATCTATCGAGATGATCATATGGTTTTTATCTTTCAATTTGTTAATATAGTATATCACACTGTTTTCCATATATTGAAGAATCCTTGCATCCCTGGAATTAGCCCAACTTGATCAAGGTGTATGAGCTTTTTGATATGTTGCTGAATTCTGTTTGCTAAAATTTTGTTGAGGATTTTTGCATCTATGTTCATCAGTGATATTGGTCTATAGTTTTCTTTTTTGTGTGTTGTCTTTGTCTGGTTTTGGTATCAGGGTGATGGTGCTCTCATAGAATGAGTTTGGAAGTGTTCCTTCCTTTGCAATTTTTTGAAAGGCTTTTAGAAGGATGGGCATTAGCTATTTACTACATGTTTGATAGAATTCTCCTGTGAAGCCATTTGGTCCTGGGCTTTTGTTTTTGGGAGATTTTTGATCACAGCTTCAATTTCAGTGCTTGTAAATGGGTTGTTCATAATTTCTATTCCTTCCTGTTCAGTCTTGGAAGATTCAACTTTTCTAAGAATCTGTCCATTTCTTCCAGGTTATCCATTTTATAACCATTTTGTTGTTCAGAATAGTCTCATAATCCTTTGTATTTCTGTATTGTCTGTTGTAACCTGTCGTTTTTCATTTCTAATTTTGTTGATTTGATTCTTCTCTTTTTTTCTTGATTAGTCTGGCTAAGGGTTTGTCAATTTTGTTTATCTTCTCAAAGAACCAGCTTTATTAATCTTTACTATTGGTTCTTTCATTTCTTTTTCATTTATTTCTTCTCAAATCTTTATGATTTCTTTCCTTCTAATTTTTTTTTCTTTTTTCCAGTTGTTTTAGGTGTAAAGTAAGGTTGTCTATTTGATGTTTTTCTTGTTTCTTGATATATATATATATATATAAGAACCCTGTATTGTTGTATTGCTTTTGTTACAATTATAGGATTGTATTGCTATAAACTTCCCTCCTAGCACTGCTTTTGCTGCATCCCATAGGTTTTGATTCCCTGGTGACTCAGATGGTAAAGCATCTGCCTGCAATGTGGGAGACCCGGGTTCGATCCCTGGGTTGGGAACATCCCTTGGAGAAGGAAATGGCAACCCACTCCAGTACTCTTGCCTATAAAATTCCATGGATGGAGGAGCCTGATGGGCTACAGTCCATGGGGTCACAAAGAGTCAGATATGACTGAGCGACTTCATAATAGGTTTTGAGTTGTCATGTTTTCATTGTCATTTGTTTCTAGAAATTTTTTTATTTCCCTTTTGATTTCTTCAGTAACCTGTTGGTTATTTAGAAATGTGTTGTTTAATCTCCATGTGTTTGTTTCCTACAATTTTTTTCTTGTAATTGGTATCTAGTCTCATAGCGTTGTGGTCAGAGAAGATGTTTGATATGATTTCAATTTTCTTAAATGTACTGAGGTTTGATTTGTGACCCAAGATGTGGTCTATCCTGGAAAATGTTCCATGTACATTTGAGAAGAAGGTGTATTCTTCTGCATTTGGATGGAATGTCCTGAAGACATCAATGAGATCCATCTCATCTAGTTTATCTGTGTTTCCTTATTAACTTTCTGTTTTGATGATCTGTCCATTGGTGTGAGTGGGGTGTTAAAATCTCCTACTCTTATTGTGTTATTGTCAATTTCTCCTTTTATGTGTGTTAGTGTTTGTCTTATGTATTGAGGTGCTCCTATAGAGGAAAACAACAGAATGGGAAATACTAGGGATCTCTTCAAGAAAATCAGAGATACCAAAGGAACATTTCATGCAAAGATGGGCTTGATAAAGGACAGAAATGGTATGGACCTAACAGAAGCAGAAGATATTAAGAAGAGGTGGCAAGAATACACAGAAGAACTGTACAAAAAAGAGTGTCACAACCCAGATAATCATGATGGTGTGATCACTGACCTAGAGCCAGACATCCTGGAATGTGAAGTCAAGTGGGCCTTAGAAAGCATCACTACGAACAAAGCTAGTGGAGGTGATGGAATTCCAGTGGAGCTATTCCAAATCCTGAAAGATGATGCTGTGAAAGTGCCGCACTCAATATGCCAGCAACTCAGCAGTGGCCACAGGACTGGAAAAGGTCAGTTTTCATTCCAATCCCAAAGGCAATGCCAAAGAATGCTCAAACTACCGCACAATTGCACTCATCTCACATGCTAGTAAAGTAATGCTCAAAATTCTCCAAGCCAGGCTTCAGCAATATGTGAACCATGAACTTTCTGATGTTCAAGCCTGTTTTAGAAAAGGCAGAGGAACCAGGACTGTGAAGAAGGCTGAGCGCTGAAGAATTGATGCTTTTGAACTGTGGTGTTGGAGAAGACTCTTGAGAGTCCCTTGGACTGCAGGGAGATCCAACCAGTCTATTCTGAAGGAGATCAGCCCTGGGATTTCTTTGGAAAGAATGATGCTGAAGCTGAAACTCCAGTACTTTGGCCACCTCATGTGAAGAGCTGACTCATTGGAGAAGACTCTGATGCTGGGAGGGATTGAGGGCAAGAGGAGAGGGGATGACAGAGGATGAGATGGCTGGATGGCATCACTGACTCGATGGATGTGAGTCTGAGTGAGCTCCAGGAGTTGGTGATGGACAGGGAGGCCTGGTGTGCTGCGATTCATGGGGTCGTAGAATTGGACACGACTGAGCAACTGATCGGATCTCTGATGTTGGGTGCATAGATGTTTACAATTGTTATGTCTTCCTCTTGTATTGACCCCTTGATCATTATGTAGTGTCCTTCCTTATCTCTTGTAATCTTTATTTTAAGGTCTATTTTGTCTGATATGAGGATTGCTACTCCAGCTTTCTTTTGCTTTCCATTTGCATGGAATATGTTTTTCCATCCTCTCACTTTCTGTCTATATGTGTCTTGACATCTGAAGTGGGTTTCTTGTAGACAGCATATATATGGGTCTCATTTTTTTAAATCCATTCAGCCAGTCTGTGTCATTTGGTTTGGTTACATTTAAAGTAATTATTGATATATAAGTTCCTATTGCCATTTTCTAATTGTTTGGGGTTGATTTTGTAGATCCTTTTTCTTTTGTTGTATTTCTTGAGTGTATGAGTCCATTTAGTATTTGTTGTAAAGCTGGTTTGGTGGTACTGAATTCTCTCAGCTTTTGCTTGTCTGAAAAGCTTTTTATTTCTCCATCAATTTTGAATGAGATCCTTGCCAGGTACGGTAATCTTGGTTGTAGATTTTTCCCTTTCAGTACTTTAAATATATCCTGCCATTCCCTTCTGGCCTACAGAGTTTCTGCTGAAAGATCAACTGTTAAGCATATGGGGTTTCCCTTGAATGTTACTTGTTGCTTCTCCCTTGCTTTTAATATTCTTTCTTTGTGTTTAGATTTTGGTAGTTTGATTAGTATGTGTCTTGGCATGTTCCTCCTTGGTTTTATCCTGTATGGGACTCTTTGTGCCTCTTGGAATTGATTGGCTATTTCCCTTTCCATGTTGAGGAAACTTTCAACTACAATCTCTTCAAAAGATTTCTCATACCCTTTCTTTTTCTCTTCTTCTTCTGGGACCCCTATAATTCAAATGTTGGTTCATTTGATATGGTCCCAGAAGTCTCTGAACTCCTCAGCTCTTTTCATTCTTTTTACTTTATTCTGCTCTTCAGAAATTATTTCCACCATTTTATCTTCCAGCTCACTGATTCATTCTTCTGCTTTAGATATTCTGCTATTGATTCCTTCTAGATTATTTTTAATTTCAGTAATTGTGTTGTCTATGCATGTTTATTCTTTAATTCTTCTGTGTCTTTGTTAATTGATTCTTGCATTTTCTCCATTTTGCTTTCAAGGGTTTTGATCATCTTTACTGTCATTATTCTGAATTCTTTTCCAGGTAATTTTCCTATTTCCTCTTCATTTATTTGGACTTCTGTGTTTCTAGTTTGTTCCTTCATTTGTGTAGTATTTCTCTGCCTTTTGATTTTTTAAAAGTTATTGTGTTTGAGGTCTCATTTTCCCAGGCTTCAAGGAAAATTGAATTCTTTTCTTGAAGAAGGTTGAATTTTTTCTTCCTTTTGGTTTCTGCCCTCCTCAGGTTGGTCCAGTGGTTGGTGTGAACTTTGTATAGGGTGAGATTTGTGCTGGGTTTTGTTTGTTTGTTTCTCCTCTTATGAGCAAGACTAAGTGAGGTGATACTCCTGTCTGCTGATGATTGGGTTTGTAGTTTTGTTTAACTACAAACAAGTTTGTTTGTTTAGATGAGGTGTCCTGCACAGGGTGGTACTGGTGGTTGGGTGATGCTGGGTCTTATATTCCAGTCATTTCCTTTGTGTGAATTCTCAATATTTGATACTCTCTGCAATGGCACCCCACTCCAGTCCTCTTGCTTGGAAAATCCCATGGACGGAGGAGCCTGTTAGGCTGCGATCCATGGGGTCGCTAAGAGTCGGACACGACTAAGAGACTTCACTTTCACTTTCATGCATTGGAGAAGGAAATGGCAACCCACTCCAGTGTTCTTGCCTGGAGAATCCCAGGGACGGGGGAGCCTGGTGGGCTGCCGTCTCTGGGGTCACACAGAGTTGGACACGACTGAAGTGACTTAGCATAGCATAGCATAGGGTTAGTTCTCTGGTAGTCTAGGGTCTTGGAGTCAGTGCTCCCACTCCAAAGGCTCAGTTTTTGATCTCTGGTCAAGAATGAAGATTCCACAAGTGGTTTGTTATGGCCTTAAGGGAGAGTAAAGCAAATATCCAAAAATGAGAAACCAAAGACAAACCCCAAACAAATGGTAATTACAAAATCAGGCAAGTAATAATTAAAATAATGGACTATACACATATTCATATATACCCGTGAGCAAAGTGAAAACAGTCCAGCAAAAATAAAGTACAGTAGATTGATCCAGCAAACAAAGGAAATAAAAAATTATATTTACCAGTTAAGAACAAAACTAAGTTAAGCACAAACTGGAAAATAAAGCTAAAGCAAGGTGCCAAGTGGGGAATAAAGCAAAGAAAACAAAACTAACAAATATGTTGAGAGGAAAGGAAAGAAAGAAAAGAAAGAATAGATATGCAAAGTTAAGTAGAGGTAGATGAAGAAGATTTATATACATTAAAGATTAACTTCAAGTGGAAAAGAGCAGTAGGAAAGGCAAAGGAAGGAATAAATTAGAAAAAATATAATTTTCTAAAAATTAAAATTATAAAAAAGAGAAAGAAAACAGAAGAAGGAAGAAAAAAAGGGAAAAGAAGGAAAACTCCACAGAACTGCAAAAGCCCAATGTAGAGGCAGTGGTTTATAACAACAATAGAAAGTGTGACTGAATATACACATATACATATACACCCATAAACAAAATCAAAACAGTCCAACTAAAATTAAATACAATAGATTGACCCAGCAAAGAAAGGAAACCAAAAATTATATCTACCAGAACAAAACTAATTAAAGCACAAACTGGAAAACAAAACTAAAGCAAGTTTCCAATTGGGGAATAAACAATGAAAAAAAACCTAACAAATACGTTGAGAGGAAAGGAAAGAAAGAATAGACATGCCAAGTTAAATAGCGGTAGATAAAGAAGATTTATATATGTTCATGATTAACTGCAAGGGGCAAAGAACAATAGGAAAAGCAAACAAAGGAATAAATGTAGAAAAATAATAGTATGTTTAAAAAATTAAAAATTTAAATTAAGAAAAGAAAACTCCACAGAACTGCAAAAGCCCAACATAGAGCCAGAGGTTTATGACAACAATATAAAATCTGACTGAAGGAAAAGAACAACAACAACAAAAAGCTGAAAATGTTAATTGGATTTCTTAGTGCCAATAAAATCAATAACTACTATAGAGGAGGGAAAAAAGGGGAAAAAAAAGAGGAAAAAAAAATCTAAAAGAATCTACAGAACAGGTCAAAAAATAAGAATAATAAATGTTTTTCTTGAGTCTCTGGTGTCAGAGTCCTTTCCTGCTCTGGGAATCACAGTCCACCTCACCTCCCTAGGATGCTCTCCAAAACTGTACTGATCTCTAGACCTGCTGTGGGAGCTGCTCAGATTCTAATCTGGTCCCACCCCTCTGTGTTCTTGCCTCCAGTGTCCACAGCTATCAGAGCTAGTGCTTTTTCTTTTGTGGGAGCTCTCAAAGTCCTTTTATATATTTCATAGACATAGAGTCTGCCTAGTTAATCATGTAGATTTAATCTTAGCTTGTACAGCTTGCGGGAAGTTTTTGGGTCTTCTTCCTTAGCCACACTGCCCCTTGGTTTCAATTGTGGTTTTATTTCCATCTCTACATGTGGGTTGTCCGCTGGAGTTTAGCTCCTGAGGCTGCCCTAGAGAGCTTGGGTTTGCCCCTGTAAGGGCCGGGTGTGGAGGTGGTGCAGCTGCTTGGATTGCAGGGGTTCTGGCAGCACCAGGTACTCATGGGGGTTGGCGGCTAGGGTAGCAGGAAATATAGAGTTCTAGAAGGGTATGACAACCAGTGTTGGTCAATACAGTCAGGTATTCTTGCCTGGAGAACCCTCTCTCTGACAGAGAAGCCTTTCAGGCCACAGTCTACAGGGTGGCAAAGACTCAGACAGGACCGAAGCAACCCTGTGTGCATAAACACAAGGTTTTTTTTTTTTTTTTTTGCCTGTGGCAGCTCTGCCCCAGTGAGAGTTGAGTGTGAAGGTCATGCAGCTACTTGACTTGTGGGGACCCTGGTGGTGCCAAGTATGCAGGGACACAGAATGCCTCCTTGGCAGGACTTATGGCCTTATCAGAGTCTTTTTTTGAGCCTCTTGTAGCTGGCAATCAGAAGGCCTTTTTGGCCAGTCTCTCTCCATAGCTCTGCCTGTTCAGACACTTAGAGGGATCCCTTGCCTGAGGTTCTTCTCTGTTGTTTGGTGCATCAGGCACATAGAGGGGGCCACGGCTGTGATCCTACACTGTAGTTTGGTGCATCAGTCACTTAAAGGAGCACCCTGGGTGGGGTTCTGCTCTGTAGTTCTGTGCGTCAGGTGTTTGATGGGCCAGCCTCTCCAATTGTTCACCTGCCAATGCTGGTGTGTGGGGAGAGAGAGGCTCTGGTGATGGCTCCACCCCCTATGCATGGCCCAGCAGTACTGCCTTGCTTCCATGGCTGCCCAGCCTTTCTTCCACAGGCATTTCCCACCACAGTTTCCTCCCTCGTATCCCCTCAATCCGTCTCTCCGCAGTCAACAGCAGCCCTCGCACTGGGATTGCTCCACAATCCCTAAACTCCAGCTCCCAGCCACTGCCCCTTCCAGGAGACCTGTGTTCTTGCCCAGCATATGTATGGCTGTGGCAAGGACCGTCTGATTCTCATTCCATTTAGGTTGCCATGGATCAGCTGTTTCACTATCAGCCTTAAATGTTTCTCCTCTGACTCAGACAATTGCCCAGCTGTGGGGATCGGACCCCTGGTTCAGTTCCCCCACCCGCTGAGGGTAGGTCCAGTCCTACTAACACTCCTGTTTTTCCCCCTAGTTTCTTCATCCTACTGAGTTTTGTGTGGTTTTATATATTCTTTTCCACTGATCAGGTCCTCCTGTCTGCTCTCAGCTGGTGTTCTGCATGCACTTCTGTGTCTGAAGGTGTATTGCCGATGTATCCGTGGACAGAGATGTACTCCACGTCCACCTACTCCTCCACCATCTTGCTCTCTTCCGTAGCCATTGTTCTGAAAATGTCTTTTGCCATCCCAAATCTACAGAATTCAGAAAACTGAAGTTTTTTTTTTATTTAATTTTATTTTATTTAACTTTACAACATTGTATTGGTTTTGCCATATATCAAAATGAATCTGCCACAGGTATACATGTGTTCCCCGTCCTGAACCCTCCTCCCTCCACATACCATCCTTCTGGGTCGTCCCAGTGCACCAGCCCCAGGCATTCGGTATCAGAAGTTTTTTTTTTTTTTTTACAATTAATTTATTTTAATTGGAGGATAATTACTTTACTGTGATGGTTTTTGCCATACATTGATATGAATCAGCCACTGGTGCAATGTGTCCCCCCATTGTGAAACCCCCTTCCACTGCCCTCCCACCCTATCTCTCTGGGTTCTCCCAGAGCACTGGCTTTGAGTGCCCTGCTTCATGCATCGAACTTGCACTGGTCGTCTATTTTACATATGGTAATATACATGTTTCAATGCTATTCTCTCAAATAATCCCACTCTTGACTTGTCCCACAGAGTCCAAAAGTCTTCTTTTCATCTGTGTCTCTTTTGCTGCTTGCATATAAGGTTGTTACTGTCTTTCTAAATTCCATATATATGTGTTAATATACAGTATTTGTGTTTTTCTTTCTGACTTACTTCACTTTGTATAACAGGCTCCAGTTTCATCCACCTCATTAGGACTGACTCAAATGTTTTCCTTTTTATAGCTGAGAGATCAAATTGCCAACATCTGCTGGATCATCCGGAGAAGGAAATGGCAACCCACTCCAGTGTTCTTGCCTGGAGAATCCCAGGGATGGCAGAGCCTGGTGGGTTGCCGTCTATGGGGTCACGCAGAGTCAGACACGACTAAAGCGACTTAGCAGCAGCAGCAGCAGCTGGATCATTGAAAAAGCAAGGGAGTTCCAGAAAAACATCTATTTCTGCTTTATTGACTGTGCCAAAGCCTTTGACTGTGTGGATCACAATAAACTGTGGAAAATTCTGAAAGAGATGGGAATACCAGACCACCTGACCTGCCTCTCGAGATGCCTATATGCAGGTCAGGAAGCAACAGTTAGAACTGGACATGGAACAACAGATTGGTTCCAAAGAGGAAAAGGAGTACGTCAAGGCTGTATATTGTCACCCTGTTTATTTAACTTATATGCAGAGTACATCATGAGAAATGCTGGGCTGGAAGAAGCACAAGCTGGAACCAAGATTGCCAGGAGAAATATCAATAACCTCAGATATGCAGATGACACCACCCTTATGGCAGAAAGTGAAGAGGAACTAAAAAGCCTCTTGATGAAAGTGAAAGTGGAGAGTGAAAAAGTTGGCTTAAAGCTCAACATTCAGAAAACTAAGATCATGGCATCTGGTCCCATCACTTCATGGGAAATAGATGGGGAAACAGTGGACACAGTGTCAGACTTTATTTTGGGGGCTCCAAAATCACTGCAGATGGTGACTGCAGCCATGAAATTAAAAGACGCTTACTCCTTGGAAGGAAAGTTATGACCAACCTAGATAGCATATTCAAAAGCAGAGACATTACTTTGCCAACAAAGGTCCGTCTAGTCAAGGCTATGGTCTTTCCTGTGGTCATGTATGGATGTGAGAGCTGGACTGTGAAGAAAGCTAAGCGCTGAAGAATTGATGCTTTTGAACTGTGGTGTTGGAGAAGACTCTTGAGAGTGCCTTGGACTGCAAGGAGATCCAACCAGTCCATTCTGAAGGAGATCAGCCCTGGGATTTCTTTGGAAGGAATGATGCTAAAGCTGAAACTGCAGTATTTTGGCCACCTCATGTGAAGAGTTGACTCATTGGAAAAGACTCTGATGCTGGGAGGGATTGAGGGCAGAAGGAGAAGGGGACGACAGAGGATGAGATGGCTGGATGGCATCACTGACTCGATGGACATGAGTCTGAGTGAACTCCGGGAGTTGGTGATGGACAGGGAGGCCTGGTGTGCTGGGATTCATGGGGTCACAAAGAGCTGGACACGACTGAGCGACTGAACTGAACTGAATATTCTATTGTGTATATGTACCACAACTTCCTTATCCATTCGTGTGCCAATGGATATCTAGGTTGCTTCCTTATCCTAGCTATTGTAAACAGTGCTGCAATGAATATTGGGGTACATGTGTCTCTTTCAATTCTGGTGTATTGAAAGACCTTCTCGGGGTGTGTGCCCAGTAGTGGGATTGCTGGGTCATATGGCAGTTCTAGTCCCAGTTTTTTAAGGAATCTTCACACTGTTCTCCATAGCGGTTTTACCAGTTTGCATTCCCACCAACAGTGTAAGAGAGTTCCCTTTTCTCCACATTTTCTCCAGCATTATTGTTTGTAGACTTTTTAATGATGGCCATTCTGATGGTGTGAGATGATACCTCATTGTGGTTTTGATTTGCATTTCTCTAATAATGAGTGATGTTGAGCATCTTTTCATGTGTTTATTAGCCATCTGTATGTCTTCTTTGGACAAATGTCTGTTTAGTTCTTATGCCCACTTTTTGATTGGGTTGTTTGGTTTCCTAGTTGTGAGTTGCTTGAGTTGCTTGTGTATTTTGGAGATTAATTCTTTGTCAGTTATTTCATGTGCTATTATTTTCTCCCATTCTGAGAGATGCCTTTTCACCTTGCTTATAGTTTCCTTCATTGTTCAAAAACTTTTCAGTTTAATTAGGTCCCATTTGTTTATTTTTGTTTTTATTTCCATTTCTCTGGGAGGTGAGTCATAAAGGATCTTGCTGTGATTTATGTCAGAGAGTGTTCTGCCTATAGTTTCCTCTAAGAGTTTTGTTTTATAGCTTCTGGTCTTACATTTTGATATTTAATCCATTTTGAGTTTATTTTTGTGTATGGTGTTAGAAAGTGTTCTAGTTCATTCTTTAGAGGTGGTTAACCAGTTTTCCCAACATTACTTGTTAAAAAACTGAAGTTCTTAACAATATAAGGACTTGTCAGAGATCACACCCCTATTATCACCTAGTTATTTCCATAGATATCTGAACCACAGCTACTGTATTTTGACTCTTCTTTGAAAAAGATTTATTAATTTATTTTGGTTGAGACGCTCTTCATTCCTGCACATGTTTTTCTCTATTTGCAGCAAGTGAGAGCTGCTTTCTAGCTCCAATATGCAGGCTTCTCATTGTGGTGGCTCCTCTTGTTGTGGCACAGAAGCTGTAGGGCATTCAGGCTTCAGTATTTAAGGGACTTGGGTTCAGCAGAGGAAGCTTCAAGCCCTAGTGCCCAGGCTCAATAGTTGTGACCCTGCTTAGTTTGCTCCTTGGAATATGGGATCTTCTGAGATCAGCCATGGATCCCGTGTCTTCTGAATTGGCAGGCAGATTCTTTAACCACTGGGCCAGCTGGGAAGGGCTATTTTGACTCTTGAGTGTAATTTTCCCTTCATAGCCAAAAGAAGTATTGCTTCAACAAAATTAGTGTTTCTCTATGTATGAGAAGAGGCAAGAATCAGGGCTCAGAAAGTCTCCTGAGATTGTCTATCTCTTGGCCTGCTCTGTAAGAATTCCAGATCACAGAGTTCTTCACTCCTTGGTATCCACCCTGAACTCCTCTCAGCGGATGTTGAAGATGAGCAGCTGCAGTGGCCATGATTTCATCTTTGTAGAGGTAGATGGCAATTGTCATTTTTCAGTTGGCCGAGCTCCGGCAGGGTCACTTATTTAGCTATGGTTTGAAGGCTTTTCATGACAATTTTGTCCTTCAGTTCTGGGAATGCTCATTCCCAGGTTTGGGGAAGAATTCCATTGACAGGTCACTCATGGGATGCTCTTGGACCTGACCATGAGACTGTATCCAAAATTCTCTGGACCATCCATCTTTATTAAACTCTAGAGGTCCAGGGAAATATTCCATCTTGCTGCTGCTTCTCTACAGTCACACTGTTACCATCATTGATCTCATACAGAACTATATATCATGCTACAAGATCAGTAAGAGAGTTACTGTAACTAGGGCTCAAAGCAGAATAAGAACCAAGTTACATTGGTTAATAATTTTGATTATAGAGGGTCAGTGCGTGAATGTTCCTGTCCAATGGAATGAGGCCATCTGAACTCAGTTATTGATAGAAGCAGTTGCCAAGTGACTAGTTGAATGTTAATAGACAAGGGAGATCAGCCTTGTTAGAAAAATAAGCATGTATCCTAATGTAGACTTGACACTCTCAGGCATCTCATCAGATCAGATCAGATCAGTCTCTCAGTCGTGTCCGACTCTTTGTGACCCCATGAACCGCAGCACACCAGGCCTCCCTGTCCATCACCAGCTCCCGGAGGTCACTCAGACTCGCATCCATCGAGTCAGTGATGCCATCCAGCCATCTCATCTTCTGTCGTCCCCTTCTCCTCCTGCCCTCAAACCCTCTCAGCATCAGAGTCTTCTCCAATGAGTCAACTCTTCGCATGAGGTGGCCAAAATACTGGAGTTTCAGCTTTAGCATCATTCCTTCTAAAGAAATTCCAGGATTGATCTCCTTCAGAATGGACCGGTTGGATCTTCTTGCAGTCCAAGGGACTCTCAAGAGTCTTCTCCAACACCACAGTTCAAAAGCATCAATTCTTCGGTGCTCAGCCTTCTTCACAGTCCAGCTCTCACATCCATACATGACCACAGGAAAGACCATAGCCTTGACTAGGCGAACCTTTGTTGGCAAAGTACTGTCTCTGCTTTTGAATATGCTATCTAGGTTGGTCATAACTTTCCTTCCAAGGAGTAAGCGTCTTTTAATTTCATGGCTGCAGTCACCATCTGCAGTGATTTTGGAGCCCAGAAAAACAAAGTCTGACACTGTTTCCACTGTTTCCCCATCTATTTCCCATGCAGTGATGGGACCAGATGCCATGATCTTCGTTTTCTGAATGTTGAGCTTTAAGCCAACCTTTTCACTCTCCACTTTCACTTTCATCAAGAGGCTTTTTAGCCCCTCTTCACTTTCTGCATCTCATACCCTGTACTAAATTGTCTTGGCTTATCCAAGTAGGTCTTAACCAGTAATGCGCCTATTTGTCATTATACAAGTGTTTTTTTCTTTATTTACATATGGTTTTAGCAATTTCATCATCTAAATATATAATCCTTGGAAGAGGAGACCCTTAAAAATAAAGTTGTTTCCCCAGGTTACTAACATCCATTGTTTTGTGAATTGCTTCAGCATATCATATCTTACAGAGCACAGAGAGTAGTCAGAGCTTACATCCCTGTTGTCGCCTAGTTATTTCTTTGGATGTCAGAACCACAGCTACTCTATTATGCCTCTTTTCTTAAATTTTATTATTATTATTATTATTTTTTTTTTTTGGCTGAACTGTTCAATTCTCCATGAGTTTTTCTCTAGTTGTAGCAAATGGGGGCTACTTTCTAGTTCTAGTGCCCAGGCTTGTCATTGAGGTGGCTTCTGTCACTGTGGAGCACAGACTGTAGGGCATTCAGCCTTCAGTATTTGTGGCATTTGGCCTCAGAAGTTGAAGCTCCAAGTCATTGAGCATAAGCTCAACAGTTGTGGTGAATGGGCTTCTTTTGCTCCAGGGAATGTGGGATCTTCCAGGATCAAAGAACGTGTGTCTCCTGCATTGGCAAGTGGATTATTTTACTACTGAGCCACCAGGGAAGACCTATTTTGACTCTTGATTGTAATTTTCCCATAGTAAAATCGAGTGTCAGCAAATTAGTGTTTTTAAAGGTGTGAGAAGATACAAGAATTAGGGGTCATAATGTCTTCTTGTCTACCTATCTGAAGGCATGCTCTGTCTGATTTTCAGGGCACAGAGAGCCTCATTCCTGATGTCCAGTCTGAACCCCTTTTGGGCGATGTTGAAAGTGAGCAGCTGCATTGGTCATGATTAAACATTTGTAGAGGTAAATAGCAAGTGCTAATTTTCAGCTGGCAGAGGCCCTTCAGGGTCATCAACTTGCCATAGTTTGGGAGCTTCTCATGCCCATTTTTCCATCAGTGTGGGGATCGTTCATTGCCACAGATGTGAGGAAGATTTTTGTTGACAGGCTACACAACGTGCTGTTTCTAGATTTGGCCATAAAACAATATCCCAAATTCTCTGGACTACATGTCTTTATTAATATTTTGTGGTCCAGGGAAGTATTACATCTTGTTTCTTCTTCCAATATCTAGAGTTACACTGTGACTCTCATTGATCTCATATGGAACTACGTATCATCCAAAGAGCAGTAAAAGATTTATTATAACTGAGGTCAAAGCAGGAGTAAGAATCAACTTATGTTTGATATCTAGTTTTACTGTGGCCCAAATAGGGTCAATACTTGTGTTATTCTGGGTAAAGGAAGGGAGCCTTTTGGCCTCAGTCATAAGTAGTTGGCAAAGAGACCACTTGAATATTAATAGACAGGGTAGGTCTTAGTCCTTCTTACAAAACTACGCATGTATCCTAATATAGACTTAACACTTTCTGAAGATTTGTACCCAGAAACTCAGTTCTGTAGGCTTACCCAAGTAGTTTATAACCTTTAATTTGGCTAGTGGTCATTACACAAGTGTTTTCTCTCTTATTATCATATGAGTTAAAACAATTTCATTGTCTAAACTTATAACAGTTACAAGAGGAGATCTTTAAACATAAGGTTGTAGTCACCAGGTGCTTGGAGCCACTGTTTTGAGAATGGCTGTTGGCATCCCAAGCTGACATGTATTAGAGATTTCAATTTCTTTACAATTCAAGGACTTTTCTGAAATCGCACTCTACTGTCACCTAGTTATTTCCTTGGATGTCTGAACCACAGCTACTGTATTTTCTCTCTCGATTGTAATTTTCCCCCTCATAGCCAAAACAAATGTCACTGTAAATGATGTTAGGGTTTCTCTAGGTATGAGAAAATGTGAGAATCTGAGCTCATAAAGTCTTCTCCTGAAAGTGTCTACGAACCTGAAGGCCTGCTGTGTCAGATTTCCAGAGCACAGAGTGCCTCATTCTTGATGTCTAACCTGAACACCTATCAGAGTGTGTGGATAGTGTGCAGTTGTAGTGGCCATGATTTAATCTTTGTAGAGGTACATGGCAAGTGCTAATTTTCAGTTGGTGGGAGCCCTTCAGGGTCAGAATGTTGGCCATGGGTTCAGGGCTTTTCATGACCCTGTGTTCCTTGGTGCTGGGAATGCTCATTCCCAGATGTGGTGAAGACTTTTGTTGATGGGCCACTCAATGTGCTGTCACTGGACCTGGTCATAAAACAGTATCCAAAATTCTCTGGATTACCTGTCTTTATTAAATTCTTGTAGTTCAGGGAAGTATTCCATCTTTTGCTTCTTCCCATATCTAGAGTTGCACCATTTTCATCACTGATCTCATACAGAACTACATATCATGCAAAAATCAGTATGAGAATTTTTGTAACTAGCTGTTGAAGCAGGAATAAGAACCAAGTTTGTTGGATAACAATTTTGATGTGACAATATAGGGTCAGTTGCTGGGTTATCCTATTCAGTGTAATGAGTCCATCTTAACTCAGTTATTAACAGAAGTAGTTGCTGTAGTGACAACCTGAATACAAATAGACAAGGGAGATCACCCTTGTTAGAAAAATAAGCATGTATCCTAATGTAGACTTGATACTCTTGGGTGACCTGTACCCCAGTACTCAATTGTCTCGGCTTATCCATGTAGGTTTTACTCATTAATGTAGCTATTGGTTGTTACACAAGGGTTTTCTCTATTAACATACAGTTTTAGTAATTTCATTGTCTAAACATACAAGAGTTATAAGAAAAGTGAAAGTCACTTAGACGTGTCCGACTCTTTGTGACTCCATGGATATATAGTCCATGGAATTCTCCAGGCCAGAATATTGGAGTGGGCTGCCCTTCACTTCTCCAGGGAATCTTCCCAACCCATGGATCGAACCCAGGTCTCCCCCATTGTAGGTAGATTCTTTACCAGTTGAGCCACAAGGAAAGCCCAAGAATACTGGAGTGGGTAGTCTATCCCTGCTCCAGCAGATCTTCCTGATCCAGGAATCGAACTGGTGTCTCCTGCATTGCAGGCAGATTCTTTACCAACTGAGCAGTTATAAGAGGAGACCTTTAAAAATAAGGTTGTTGTCACCAGGTGCTAGGAGCCATTGTTTTGAGAATGGCTTTTGGCATCCCAAATCTGAGAGAGCTCAGAAAACTGAAGTTCTCAACAATACAAGGACTTGTCAAAGATCACACCTCTATTGTCACCTAATTATTTCCTTGGATGTCCGAACCACAGCTACTTTATTTTGATTTTTTTTAAAAAAATTTTGTCTTTGCTGTTCTTCATTCCTGCATGGGTTTTTCTCTAGTTGCACTGAGTGGGGGCCACTTTCTAGTTCTAGGACACAGGCTTTTCATTGTGGTGGCTTCTCTTACTTCAGAGCACAGGCTGTGGGGTGTTTCGGCCTCAGTATTTTTGGTGTTTAGGTTCAGTAGTTGAAGCTCCAAGCCCTAGAGCACAAGTTCAACAGTTGTGCTGAATGGGCTTATTTGGCTTATTTTGCTGTCCGCTTCTGTATGAGATCTTCCTGACCCAGGGATCAAACCTGTGTCTCCAGCATCTCTGGCATGGCAGAGGGATTCTTTACCACTGAGCCACTAAGGAAGCCAGAGGGGGTTAATCTTTGTGGAAGTAGAATGAACTTTATCTACATGTGTGATAAACTTCATTGATCATGTTGAAATAATACCTATTTACCTTACCAAAATAGCAGTGAATTTTAACAACAAATATAAATCACTTAAAGGCAAAGAAATTTGCATAGTCTGTTATTAAAAGCAGCCTTCCAAGAAAACTGTATTCTCTTAACAAAGAGAGAGAACCAAATTTCCATCTGGTTTCAATGAACTTGGCCTGAAGGTTTATATAACTGTAATTGATCTTGTGGCTTCCCAGGTAGCACAGTGGTAAATAATCTGCATGGCAATGCAAGAGATGCAGCAGACTCAGATCCCTGTGTTAGGAAGATCCCCTGGAGGAGGAAATGTCAACCCACTCCAGTATTCTTGCCTGGAAAATTTAATGGACAGAGAAGCCTGGCAGTCTAAGGTCCATGGGGTTGCAAAGAGTTGGACACAACCAAGCATACACACACACACGATTGATTATATAGGCTCTTGCTGAAACTTTAATAAGAAGTCTCAAATTGAACTTTTAAACACATGTATACTTGTGGTGGATTCATTTTGATATATGGCAAAACCAGTACCATATTGTAAAAAAAAAAAAAAAAAAGAACTCTTAGGTCTGGGAAAGCCACGCCAAGGGCTTGTAATAGATTTTGCTTTCCAGATCTAGGTGAATTCCTCCTTTATTAAGGTCCCTAAAGTACCTTGAAATTTTATGTACTTGTAAGTGAGATAGCCTTCCCAATTTACCTGATTGGCTGTTGGGAACATAAGCATTTCCTGTCTCTAGAAAGAGCAGACAGAGAGGAAAAGAGAAATGTTTCAGTTTTGCTTACAAATATATAATTTGCCAAATTACTGTATAGTTACTTTGAGGGGAAGATTTCCATTACAGTTGGAAAACACAAATTTAAATCAGTAATTTTTCAGATGTTGGTGTTTTTCCGTCACTAGTCATTCTTTGTGATCCCATGGACTGCAGCACACCAGGCTTCCCTGTCCCTCACCATTTCCCAGAGTTTGCCCAAGTTCAAGTCCATTGAATTGGTGATGCCATCCAACCATCTCATCCTCTATCATCCCTTTCTCCTCCTGCCTTCAATCTTTCTCAGCATCAGAGTCTTTTCAAATGAGTCAGTTCTTCGCATCAGGTGGCCAAAGTATTGGAGTTTCAGCTTCAACATCAGTCCTTTCCAATGAATATTCAGGACTGATTTCCTTTAGGATGGACTGGTTGGATCTCCAAGGGACTCTCAAGAGTCTTCTCCAGCACCACAGTTCAAAAGCATCAATTCTTCAGTGCTCAGCTTTCTTTATAGTTCAACTCTCACATCCATACTTGAGTACTGGAAAGACCATATAGCCTTAACTATATGGACCTCTGTAAGCAAAGTGATGTCTTTGCTTTTTTTAACACACTGTCTTAATTTTGTCATAGCTTTCCTGCCAAAAAATGATCATCTTCTAATTCATTACTGCAGTCACTATCTGCTGTGATCTTAGAGCCCAAGAAGAGGAAATATGTCACTGCTTCCACCTTTTCCTCTTCTATTTGCCATGAAGTGATGGGACTGGATGCTAAGATCTTAGTTTTCTTAATATTGAGTTTTAAGTCAGCTTTTTTACTCTCCTCCTTCACCCTCATTAAGAGGTTCTTCAGTTTCTCTTTGCTTTCTGCCATTAGAGTGATATCATCTGCATATCTGAGGTTGTTTATATTTCTCCTAGCAATCTTGCTCTCCCAGCCCAGCATTTTGCATTATGTGCTCTGCATTTAAAATAAACAGGGTGACAATAAAGAGCCTTGTACTCCTTTCTCAATCCTGAACCAGTCAGTTGTTCCATACTGTGTTCTAACTGTTGCTTCTTGACCTGCATGTAGGTTTTTCAGGAGACAGGTAAGATGGTCTGTTATTCCCATTTCTTCAAGAGTTTTCCACAGTTTGTTATGATCCACACAGTCAAAAGCTTTAGTGTGATCAATGAAAACAGAGGTAGATGTTTTTCTGAAGTTCCCTTTCTTTCTCTATGATTCAGTGAATGTTGGCAATTCTGGTTCCTCTGGCCTTTTCTAAACCCAGCTTGAGCATCTGGAAGTTCTTGGTTCAAGTAATGCTGAAGCCTAACATGAAGGATTTTACGTATAACCTTACTAGCGTGGGAGATGAGTGCAATTGTCTGGTGGTTTGAATGCTCTTTAGTACTGCCCGTCTTGGGAATTGGAATGAAGACTGACCTCTTCCAGTCCTGCAGCTACTGCTTGGTTTTCCAAATTTACTGATATATTGATTGCAGCACTTCAATAGCATCATTTTTTAGAATTTTAAATAGTTCTGCTGGAATTCCATCACTCCACTAGCTTTATTGGCTGCAGTGCTTCCTAAGGCCCACTTGACTTCATACTCCAGAATGTCTGGTTCTGGGTGAGTGACTGCACCATCATGGTTATCTGGGTCATTAAGATCTTTTTGTGCAGTTCTTTTGTATTCTTGCAGAAACCATAAAATGATAACCTTATTCATCAGTTCATTCAATCCTTTTGTTTATATCTTATGAAATCATCAGGTTTTCTACTAGAATTCTCTGATATCTTACGCAGTTCAGCATTACAATCTGAAGGTCAGATACTTGTATTTATCTAAAAGTCCTTCTTTAAATCTTCTTGAAGAGGAAGCATTTTTCAAAGGCATTAGAGTGAAAGCATGAGTGTTCTATAATGACAAAAAGTTTAAAGCATGTTTAAAATCTGATTACAAAGCAATTGACAAAGTAACTTGGTTATTGCTGTGATATAAAACACTTGCAGATAATAACCAGAATTATGATTGACATTTTAGCAAGACATACAAGAACGTTAGGAGTTCCATATAATTTTTAGAGAATCTATTTTAGTAATAATATTTACCATATGACATAACCTTAGAAGATGACCTAGAGCCAGACATCCTGGAATGTGAAGTCAAGTGGGCCTTAGAAAGCATCACTACCAACAAAGCTAGTGGAGGTGATGGAATTCCAGTGGAGCTATTCCAAATCCTGAAAGATGATGCTGTGAAAGTGCTGCACTCAATATGCCAGCAAATCTGGAAAACTCAGCAGTGACCACAAGATTGGAAAGGGTCAGTTTTCATCCCAATCCCAAAGAAAGGCAATGCCAAGGAGTGCTCAAACTACCGCACAATTGCACTCATCTCACACGCTAGTAAAGTAATGCTCAAAATTCTCTAAGCCAGGCTTCAACAATATGTGAACCGTGAACTTCCTGATGTTCAAGCTGGTTTTAGAAAAGGCAGAGGAACCAGAGATCAAATTGCCAACATCCGCTGGATCATGGAAAAAGCAAGAGAGTTCCAGAAAAACATCTATTTCTGCTTTATTGACTATGCCAAAGCCTTTGACTGTGTGGATCAGAATAAACTGTGGAAAATTCTGAAAGAGATGGGAAAACCAGACCACCTGAACTGCCTCTTGATAAATTGGTATGCAGGTCAGGAAGCAACAGTTAGAACTGGTCATGGAACAACAGACTGGTTCCAAATAGGAAAAGGAGTATGTCAAGGCTGTATATTGTCACCATGTTTATTTAACTTCTATGCAGAGTACATCATGAGAAACACTGGACTGGAAGAAACACAAGTTGGAATCAAGATTGCTGGGAGAAATATCAATAACCTCAGATATGCAGATGACACCACCCTTATGAGAGAACATGAAGAGGGGCTAAAAAGCCTCTTGATGAAAGTGAAAGTGGAGAGTGAAAAGGTTGGCTTAAAGCTGAACATTCAGAAAACGAAGATCATGGCATCTGGTCCCATCACTACATGGGAAATAGATGGAGAAACAGTGGAAACAGTGTCAGACTTTATTTTTCTGGGCTCCAAAATCACTGCAGATGGTGACTGCAGCCATGAAATTAAGAGACGCTTACTCCTTGGAAGGAAAGTTATGACCAACCTAGATGGCATATTCAAAAGCAGAGACATTACTTTGCCAACAAAGGTCCGTCTAGTCAAGGCTATGGTCTTTCCTGTGGTCATGTATGGATGTGAGAGCTGGACTGTGAAGAAGGCTGAGTGCCGAAGAATTGATGCTTTTGAACTGTGGTGTTGGAGAAGACTCTTGAGAGTCCCTTGGACTGCAAGGAGATCCAACCAGTGCATTCTGAAGGAGATCAGCCCTGGGATTTCTTTGGAAGGAATGATGCTAAAGCTGAAACTCCAATATTTTGGCCACCTCATGAGAAGAGTCGACTCATTGGAGAAGACTCTGATGCTGGGAGGGATTGAGGGCAGGAGGAGAAGGGGATGACAGAGGATGAGATGGCTGGATGGCATCACTGACTCGATGGATGTGAGTCTGAGTGACCTCCGGGAGTTGGTGATGGACAAGGAGGCCTGGCGTGCTGCAGTTCATGGGGTTGCAAAGAGTTGGACACGACTAAGCGACTGATCTGATCTGATCTGATGTAATTTACAGTTTATTATGATTCACACAAAGGCTTTAGTGTAGTCAATGAAGCAGAAGTAGATTTTTTTTTTTACTTCCCTTGCTTTTTGTATGAACCAAGAAATGTTGGCAGTTTGATCTTTGGTTCCTCTGCCATTTCTAAATCCAGCTTGTATATCTGGAAGTTCTTGGTTCATGTACTGCTGAAGCATAACTTAAAGGATTTTGAGCATAATCTTGCTAGCATGTGAGATGAGTGCAATTATATGGTAGTCTCTAATATTCTTTGTCATTTAATTTCTTTGTGATTAGATTGAATACTGACCTTTTCCAGTCCTGTTGTCATTGATGAGTTTTCCAAATTTCCTGGCATATTGAGTGTAACACTTCACCGCATCATCGTTTAGGGTTTGAAATAGCTCAACTGGAATTCCTTCACCTTCCCTAGCTTTGTTTGTGTTGTTAATGCTTCCTGAGGCCCACTTGACTTCATATTGCAGAATGTCTAACTCTAGGTGAGTGGTCATGCCATCGTGGTTATCTGGGTCATTAAGACCATTTTATAGTTCTTCTGTGTAATCTCTCCATCTCTTCTGCTTCTGTTAGGCCTTTGCCATTTCTGTCCCTTATTGTGCCCGTCTTTGCATGAAATATTCCCTTGGCATCTCCAATTTTCTTGAATAGATCGCTAGTCTTTCCCATTCTATCATTTTCTCTGTTTCTTTGCTTTGTTTTCCTTGCTGTTCTCTGGAACTCTGCATTCAGTTGGTTATATCTTTCCCTTTCTCTTTTGCCTTTCACTTCTCTTTTCTCGAGAAGGCAATGGCAAGGCCTCCTCAGATAACAACTTTGCCTTCTTGCATTTCTTTTTCTTGGGGATGCTTTTGATTACCACTCCCTGTAAAATGTTACCATAGTTCTTCAGACACTCTACCAGATCTAATCCCTTGACTCTATTTGTCAACTCCATGTGTAAACATAAGGGTTTTGATTTAGGTTATACCTGAATGGCCTACTGGTTTTCCCTACTGTCTTCAATTTAAATCTGAATTTTACAATAAGGAGCGGATGATCTGAGCTATAGTCAGCTCCAGGTCTTGTTTTTGCTGACTGTATAGAGCATTTCCATCTTTGGCTGCAAAGAATATAATCAATCTGATTTTAGTATTGACCATCTGGTGATGTCCATGTGTCGAGATTTCTCTTGTGTTGTTGGAAGAGGGTGTTTGCCATGACTAGCGATGATGAAGGTAGGGAAGCCTGGTGTGCTGTAGTTGATGGGGTCTCAGAGTTGGACATGACTTAGTGGTCGAAGAACAATAACAACATGTTATTTAACATGCCAATCTATTGAATTTAATACTTCCCTTTGTGATGTTTCAGGGACCCTCTGAAGCATTCCAAAGTAAGCTAAATGTCAAAGAAGCGTCATTACGATTTGACTTGAGAAGTTTTATCATAAAAATAACTAAAAGGGTTTAGAACAGTCAGTCAGATAGGATCACAGGTCACTGTGAGACAGCTATCCATTGAGGTAAAGTAATCAGATCAGATCACATCAGTCGCTCAGTCGTGTCCGACTCTTTGCAACCCCATGAACTGCAGCATGCCAGGCCTCCCTGTCCATCACCAACTCCCAGAGGTCACCCAGACTCACATCCATCGAGTCAGTGATGCCATCCAGCCATCTCATCCTCTGTCGTCCCCTTCTCCTCCTGCCCCCAATCCCTCCCAGCATCAGAGTCTTTTCCAGTGAGCCAACTCTTCGCATGAGGTGGCCAAAATATTGGAGTTTCAGCTTTAGCATCATTCCTTCCAAAGAAATCCCAGGGCTGATCTCCTTCAGAATGCACTGGTTGGATCTCCTTGCAGTCCAAGGGACTCTCAAGAGTCTTCTCCAACACCACAGTTCAAAAGCATCAATTCTTCGGCGCTCAGCCTTCTTCACAGTCCAGCTCTCACATCCATACATGACCACAGGAAAGACCATAGCCTTGATTAGACGAACCTTTGTTGGCAAAGTAATGTCTCTGCTTTTGAATATGCCATCTAGGTTGGTCATAACTTTCCTTCCAAGGAGTAAGCATCTTTTAATTTCATGGCTGCAGTCACCATCTGCAGAGATTTTGGAGCCCCAAAAAATAAAGTCTGACACTGTTTCCCCATCTATTTCCCATGTAGTGATGGGACTAGATGCCATGATCTTCATTTTCTGAATGTTGAGCTTTAAGCCAACCTTTTCACTCTCCACTTTCACTTTCATCAAGAGGCTTTTTAGCCCCTCTTTACTTTCTCTCATAAGGGTGGTGTCATCTGCATATCTGAGGTTATTGATATTTCTCCCAGCAATCTTGATTCCAACTTGTGTTTCTTCCAGTCCAGCGTTTCTCATGATGTACTCTGCATATAAGTTAAATAAACAGGGTGACAATATACAGCCTTGACGTACTCCTTTTCCTATTTGGAACCACAAGATTTAAAAGACAAATACAGAGCAGATCACTTAAAAGGTAAAGAACTTAAAATCTGTTATCAAAGGCAGTTCAATATTTTAAAAAACCTTGTCCTCTTAATGGAGGTAAAACCCAAATTCAAGTTTTGTACCACCTTATTTTTCAAAATTTATTTTCTCAATTGAACTTATTTTAAACTTTGCCTATCGCCTATCCTGGCCATGCACAAAACTCTTAGGGTCCCTTTTCTATAAACATTTTTATCACGTTCTATACCATCACTTTATTTTACCATCTGAAAAATCACCCCACAAAAAAACAGCCAACTGGAAGTCATTTACTAACTTTCCCTTAATAATAGATCACATTTCTTATGCCTTCTTCACTGAAAAGACACATCCTACTTTCGTTAAGCAACCATGAGCTGTCCTTTATTAGCAATCTATATAATAAATTGGTAAACATAAATCCAAATAATAATTTCTTAAAAAATGTTCTTCTTAGAGAAAATAGTGTGGCACCAGCCACATTTATTAATGTGTTTTTGTTTCTTTGTAAAAGGTAGCCAGTGTCCAGTAATTAATGTTTCAGTATCTTATTTTATTTAGCAATGGTCTCATTTTTCAATAAACTTCCTTCATGTAACTTTATTTAGCACAACTCTAAATTTTAAGTTGTCAAATACTTGAAGAGATTATTCTTTAGTAGACATTCCTCCTGCTGCTGCTGCTAAATTGCTTCAGTCGTGTCTGACTCTGTGCGACCCCATGGACTGCAGCCCACCAGGCTCCCCCATCCCTGGGATTCTCCAGAAAAGAACACTGGGGTGGGTTGCCATTTCCTTCTCCAATGGAGGAAAGTGAAAAGTGAAAATGAAGTCGCTCCGACGTGTCCGACTCTTCAGGACTCCATGGACTACAGCTTACCAGGCTCCTCCATCCATGGGATTTTCCAGGCAAGAGTACTGGAGTGGGGTGCCATCACCTTCTCCAAGACATTCCTAGACATTCCTAAAACTTATTCCCAAAAAGTTCACCTAAAGCTCTTATTTGTATTTTTTTCCTTAAAATTTCTTCATATCGAGTTACTTTCCCTTGCTGACAAATTTGTAACAGATAAAACAAGATTTTATTTAGCTTATATTAAACCTTGGCATAATAACATGTGTTATACTTAAGGTTGATGATTCTAAGGTATGTCTATACTAATTAGATTAACAAACTTACACAGTCATATTCAATATTTCCCAGTTCACATGAACCTGAAATTTATTTAGCTTAGTTTCTGTTGTATTTAGAATTTGTTGATATGTAAGCACTTACATTTCTTTAAGCCAGTTAAATAGAGCTCCTTTACAAATTAACTGCTTGAACCTGCTCCTTTGTGACTCAAGGATGCCTGGAAGATTTCAACTTTTCTACAGAGAGGAGGCAGGGGAGACAAACGGGCCTTTACATTATACTAGGTGGTGTCAGCGCCGAGCACAGGAGGAACAGGGTTATGCTTGGTTTCAACTTCAGATTCAAAAGCGTCCAAATTTCCTGCTATTTTCATTGTGTGTGAACATAGCAACTAAATAAGTACTTAAGAATTTTGGCTACTGTATTATGTGGTGGGAAATGAATAGAACTATAGTGTGCGTGTGTGTATCTGTGTGTGATGGGGGGTGGATTCTGTGCAGAAACACACATGAAACTAACAGAAAAAATAAGTCATAAAGTACGGAGTGGCAAAGGCATGAAAGCTTACCAAGTATGTCACATTTTTATAGGGTTTTAGAGTTTGAAATGCACTTTACAATTTTTTAACAGATGAACTAATGCCCAAAGTTTTTTTTTTTTTTTTTTTCTCCACATGTTCTATGTCACATATGGTAGCTAAGTGAAAAGAACCAAACCCAGAATCTGCAAGCCTTGACAGCTTGGCTGAGCTCTTTCTGTCTCACCAAGGTGCTCTCCTGAAGCTTTTTCCTACCTGAAAATGTTGCAGGGAAGTATAAGCTGCGAAGTTCTTGCCTCTCCCTGTCCACTAGCTTTAAAACATTGTATGAGACTGAGGTAAACAAAGGCAGGCTGGACTTGGAAAGACAGTAACCATTTCTCCTTTCCTTAGCTCATTGATTTCAGAAGCCCCTGCCATGTTAGTTCTCTTCTCCCTCCATTCACTTGCAAACCACAAGCTTTATGTGTTCAAATACATACAATTTTGATGATGTTTCCCACTCTGAACCTAAAAAGTGTCGTTCACCTTGGTTGACTTCAAATCAGTATGGTCAAGTCATTATTATGGGCTGATCAACTCCTTTTCTCCTTTGCTTTTTGCTTCTCTTCTTTTCACACATATTTGTAAGGCCTCCTCAGAAGCAATTTTGCTTTTTTGCATTTCTTTTCCAGGGGATGGTCTTAATCCCCGTCTCCTGTACAATGTCACGAACCTCCGTCCATAGTTCATCAGGCACTCTGTCTATCAGATCTAGGCCCTTAAATCTATTTCTCACTTCCACTGCATAATCATAAGGGATTTGATTTTGGTCATACCTGAATGGTCTAGTTGAAACCATACCTGAATGGTTTCTTCAATTTAAGTCTAAATTTGGCAATAAGGAGTTCATGGTCTGAGCCACAGTCAGCTCCTGGTCTTGTTTTTGCTGACTGTATAGACCTTCTCCATATTTGGCTGCAGAGAATATAATCAATCTGATTTCAGTGTTGACCATATGGTGATGTCCATGTGTAGAATCTTCTCTTGTGTTGTTGGAAGAGGGTGTTTGTTATGACCAATGAGTTCTCTTGGCAAAATTCTATTAGCCTTTGGCCTGCTTCATTTTGTACTCCAAGGCCAAATTTGCCTGTTACTCCAGGTGTTTCTTGACTTCCTACTTTTGCATTCCAGTCCCCTATAATGAAAAGGACATCTTTTTTGGGTGTTAGTTCTAAAAGGTCTTGTAGGTCTTCATAGAACTGTTCAACTTCAGCTTCTTCAGCATTACTGCTTGGGGCATAGGCTTGGATTACTGTGACATTGAATGGTTTGCCTTGGAAACGAACAGAGATCATTCTGTCGTTTTTGAGATTGCATCCAAGTACTGCATTTCAGACTCTTTTGTTGACCATGATGGCTACTCCATTTCTTCCAAGGGATTCCTGCCCACAGTAGTAGATATAATGGTCATCTGAGTTAAATTCACCCATTCCAGTCCATCTTAGTTCGCTGATTCCTAGAATGTCGATGTTCATTCTTGCCATCTCCTGTTTGACCAATTCCAATTTGCCTTGATTCATGGATCTAACCTTCCAGGTACCTATGCAATATTGATCTTTACAGCTTCGACCTTTTTCTATCACCAGTCACATCCACAAATGAGTACTGTTTTTGCTTTGGCTCCATCCCTCCATTCTTTCTGGAGTTATTTCTCCACTGATCTCCAGTAGGATATTGACCACCTACCAACCTGGGGAGTTTCTCTTTCAGTATCCTATCATTTTGCCTTTTCATACTGTTCATGGGGTTCTCAAGGCAAGAATACTGAAATGGTTTGCCATTCCCTTGTCCAGTGTACCACATTCTGTCACACCTCTCCACCATGACCCATATGGCATGGCTGAGTTTCATTGAGTTAGACAAGGCTGTGGTATGTGTGATCAGATTGGGTAGTTTTCTGTGATTATGGTTTCAGTGTGTTTACCCTCTGACGCCCTCTCGCAACACTGACTGTCTTACTTGGGTTTCTCTTACCTGGGACGTGGGATATCTCTTCATGGCTGCTCCAGCAAAGCACAGCCACTGCTCCTTACCTTGAATGAGGGGTAACTCCTCACAGTGCCCCTGCTGACCTTGAACATGGAGTAGCTCCTCTTGGCCCTCCTGTGCCCACGCAGCTGCTGCTCTTTGGAGAAAAGGAAAGATATTCCCATCTGAATGCAGAGTTCCAAAGAATAGCAAGGAGAGATAAAAAAGCCTTCCTCAGTGATCAATGCAAAGAAATAGAGGAAAACAACAGAATGGGAAAGACTAGATATCTCTTCAAGAAAATTAGAGATACCAAGGGAACATTTCATGCAAAGATGGGCTCGATAAAGGACAGAAATGGTATGGACCTAACAGAAGCAGAAGATATTAAGAAGAGGTGGCAAGAATACACAGAAGAACTGTACAAAAAAGATCTTCACAACCCAGATAATCATGATAGTGTGATCACGCACCTAGAGCAAGACATCCTGGAATGTGAAGTCAAGTGGGCCTTAGAAAGCATCACTATGAACAAAGCTAGTGGAGGTGATGGAATTCCAGTTGAGCTATTCCAAATCCTGAAAGATGACGCCATGAAAGTGCTGCACTCAATATGCCAACAAATTTGGAAAACTCAGCAGTGGCCACAGGACTGGAGAAGGTCAGTTTTCATTCCAGTCCCAAAGAAAGGCAATGCCAAAGAATGCTCAAACTATTGCACAATTGCACTCATCTCACATGCTAGTAAAGTAATGCTCAAAATTCTCCAAGCCAGGCTTCAGCAATATGTGAACCGTGAACTTCCTGATGTTCAAGCTGGTTTTAGAAAAGGCAGAGGAACCAGAGATCAAATTGCCAACATCCTGTGGATCATGGAAAAAGCAAGAGAGTTCCAGAAAAACATCTGTTTCTGCTTTATTGACTATGCCAAAGCCTTTGACTGTGTAGATCACAATAAACTGTGGAAAATGCTGAAAGAGATGGGAATACCAGACCACCTGATCTGCCTCTTGAGAAATCTGTATGCAGGTCAGGAAGCAACAGTTAGAACTGGTCATGGAACAACAGACTGGTTCCAAATAGGAAAGGGAGTATGTCAAGGCTGTATATTGTCACCCTGTTTATTTAACTTCTATGCAGAGTATATCACAAGAAATGCTGGACTGGAAGAAACACAAGTTGGAATCAAGATTGCTGGGAGAAATATCAATAACCTCAGATATGCAGATGACACCACCCTTATGGCAGAAGGTGAAGAGGATCTAAAAAGCCTCTTGATGAAAGTGAAAGTGGAGAGTGAAAAAGTTGGCTTAAAGCTGAACATTCAGAAAACTAAGATCATGGCATCTGGTCCCATCACTTCATGGGAAATAGATGGGGAAACAGTGGAAACAGTGTCAGACTTTATTTTGGGGGGCTCCAAAATCACTGCAGATGGTGACTGCAGCCATGAAATTAAAAGACGCTTACTCCTTGGAAGGAAAGTTATGACCAACCTAGATCACATATTCAAAAGCAGAGACATTACTTTGCCAACAAAGGTTCACCTAGTCAAGGCTATGGTCTTTCCTGTGGTCATGTATGGATGTGAGAGCTGGGCTGTGAAGAAGGCTGAGCGCTGAAGAATTGATGCTTTTGAACTGTGGTGTTGGAGAAGACTCTTGAGAGTCCCTTGGACTGCAAGGAGATCCAACCAGTGCATTCTGAAGGAGATTAGCCCTGGGATTTCTTTGGAAGGAATGATGCTGAAGCTGAAACTCCAGTATTTTGGCCACCTCATGCGAAGAGTTGACTCATTGGAGAAGACTCTGATGCTGGGAGGCATTGAGAGCAAGAGAAGAAGGGGATGACAGAGGATGAGATGGCTGGATCGCATCACTGACTCGATGGATGTGAGTCTTAGTGTCCTCCAGGAGTTGGTGATGGACAGGGAGGCCTGGTGTGCTGCCATTCATGGTGTTGCAAAGAGTTGGACATGACTGAGTGACTGATCTGATCTGATCTGACTCCTTGGAGAGAAAGTTATGAACAACCTTGATAGCATATTTAAAAGCAGAGATATTACTTTGCCAACAAAGGTCCGTCTAGTCAAGGCTATGGTTTTTCCTGTGGTTATGTATGGATGTGAGAGTTGGATGGTGAATAAAGCTGAGCACTGAAAAATTGTTGCTTTTGAAGTGTGGTGTTGGAGAAGACTCTTGAGAGTCCCTTGGACTGCCTGGCGATCCAACCAGTCCACCTTAAGGGAGATCAGTCCTGGGTGTTCATTGGAAGGACTGATGTTGAAGCTGAAACTCCAATACTTTGACTACCTCATGCTAAGAGTTGACTCATTGGAAAAAACCATAATGCTCTTAAGGATTGGGGGCAAGAGGAGAAGGGGACGACAGAGCATGAGCTGGCTGGATGGCATCACCGACTCTATGGACATGAGGTTGGGTAGACTCCAGGAGTTGGTGATGGACAGGGAGGCCTAGCACACTGAGATTCATGGGGTCGCAAAGAGTCGGACACCACTGAGTGACTCAACTGAACTGAACTGATCAACTCCTACTTAAAGAGAGAAGGTGCTCAATCAAAGGCAGCTGTTCTTGATGCTGTGCTTGCTGTCAACATTGTTGCTACCAGGAGAATATACGCACCAATCTTTGTGTTTTCAGCATATTCATGAATGATTCTAATAGTTGTTGAAATCATCTGTCACCTGTACCACAATTACTGTCCTATCTATACTGTCTTTGAGCCTTCTGGGACTTCTATTTTCTATATAGAAACTCAACTATCCCATCCTTGGGTTCTCACAATATGACTCGGCTCTAAATTTCTCTTTTAATTAATATTCTATCTCACTCTATTATTACTCTCATCCTTTGTTAATACAAAGGATAAAGTTAAAAATAAATGTATGCTATATATATGTGTGTGTATATATATATTTGTATTGAAGTATAAAGGGCTTCTTTTTCTCCTTTTGCTAAGAAAAATTGCTTAAGGAAATTTTTGGCTGGAAATAGTGTGGAAATAGCAAGTTCTATTTTTATCCTAATTTAAAATTTGATTTCAACTCCAGCTCCATTGGAAACCTGAGTCTTTTTGAGACTAAGAAGGAATAAAAGAAAGAATTTGAAATTGAAGACAAAGCAAAAAATTGTGCCTGTTTGAAAAAGATAAGACAATTCAGTAAGAGCTTTTTCTTCAAAAGATATATTAGTAGATATCATATTCAGAAATGAAGCATGTAAGAATCCTTAACATTGTAAATTGTTTCTCACTGTAAAATCCTTCCACTACTAAAGCCAAGTTCAGGTACTTATTGATGCATCAAGACAGAATGGAAAAAAATAGGTTTTAGAATTAGATTTGGATTTGCATTTTAGTAGTTTTGTGATTGTTTTGGTTTTGCTTGGTTTTGTTCTTTATAATTTTATTTTTTATGGTTTACATAAGAAACTGACACTTGAGCAGCTGGTTCATGACATAATCTAGGAATTCATGAGATGAGGAACCAGGAGAGGATGTAAGAGGCTGTGTACGTGTTGGGTGGAGAACATTCCTACTTTCAGCCAAAGAGATTTCCCTGAGGCTTGCTGGGTGATGAAAGATCTGAAATAATTTAAGCCTTATCTTTCCAAATGCTCATAGCTAACTCTTCAGGGATGTTTACTCTTTATTTAGCAAAAGAAAACTGCTTGCTACCTCAGCTGGCACCATTTCATCAAACAGCATTCCACAGCACTGTCTATGATTCAGGTTTTTTTCCATTGGTGTATCAGCCTGAGCTTTCCTCTTTATAGTGGGACATCCTACTGTATTCAGTCAGGGCTGGAGTCATCAAACAAGATGGACGAGTTTCTTGGCCTGAGCAACTCCAGATGCCTTGGAAATTCTCACTTAGGAGATTGGGAAAGTTACATAAAGTCATTCTCTGAAAAAGCAGTAAGTCAAATTGTCTTGAAATTGAAACCTGTTTTCCATGGAGACTCAAATGTTAGAAGAAAACCAGCAATTACCAGACAATGAATTTTTAAGATCAGAGGTCTTATCATATTCTTTCTGACTTCTCCATTGTCAAGTAAAGTGCCTGAAATGCTGTCAAACTACACAGACACACATGCACACAAAATATGTGCTAAGTCACTACAGTTGTGTCCGACTCTGTGCTACCCCATAGACGGCAGCACACCAGGCTCCCCCGTCCCTGGGGTTCTCCAGGCAAGAACACTGGAGTGGGTTGCCATTGCCTTCTTCAATGCGTGAAAGTGAAAAGTGAAAGGGAAGTCGCTCAGTCGTCTCCGACTCTTAGCGACCCCATGGACTGCAGCCTACTAGGCTCCTCTGTCCATGGGATTTTCCAGGCAAGAGTACTGGCATGGGATGCCATTGCCTTCTCCATATAGCATACATAATATATATGTATCTATTATACTATATATAAACATAGCAAATTATCAGTATATATTAGTAAATTCATACAAATTTACTTAGCTTAGGGGAAGGGCATATTATGAGGTTTTTTCATCTGGTAATGTCTCTTTAGATGTACCAGCCTAAGCACTGACTCCTTTATAAACTTGCCCTTAACCTGAGTGAGGTCAGGTATTTGGTTATTATCCTCCTACATACTGCTCCCCATGTTGCTTTGTATATTGTCTCTTTCTCTAGCTACCTGTGAAAACCAAACCAAACCAAAAAGCAGCAAGAAATTTGAAGATAAGGACTGGCCCTTTTCTATCAGTACTAAGTTCTTAACATACTTGGGACATAAAAGGCAGTCAATAATGTTTTCTACATGAGTGAGGAGGATAACATCCTTTTGGTGAATTTTGGATTCATTTCATATATAAAAGTCAAAACCTGCCTTTACTCATGTAGGTTCTCAGTGCCAAAACCAACAAACCAAGCCTTGAGCCAGAGAATCTGAATTGGATGGTGTAAGACCAGTATTAAAAATGGGAAACCGGAAGAGGAAGCATCTCATTGATTTCTGTATGAACACATTACAGTTAGGTGCTGAGTGCAGTGAATGTGCTGATTGTTCTTCACTGGTGGAGTGTGAATGTGATAGCTTGTTAAATGAAGAAAATAAGTTGAATTGTAAAGGGAAAAATACCTTCCCACTCCCTCCTCTGCCAGGGCTGCCCAAGAAATCCAGGAGATTTGGTGATGCTTAGTCTCAGGAATATTAAGACCATCTTATTTCAATTAGGTTGATAGGTTAAATATAGTTCTCTGGTGATCCATTTGATACTGGGCAAGACAGGCTTTAATACCAAATCCCTTCCATTATGGCTTCTGGGGTGGTGTTTAATGGTTTTAAGTAGGAAGTATTATGCCATACTGCATAATGGAAAGTTTATTTTTGTCTAGTTTCCAAACAGGAAGTAATCCTTCCCATCAAAATGTGCTTAAGATGCTTCTCTTATGGCCAAGACACTGACACAATATTGGTTAGGCTAGAAAGAACTGCCCCCCGCCCCTCACACAAACACACACACACACACACACACACACACACACACGAAACAACAACAAACCACTCACATAAAGGACTCAGGCTAGACAGGCACCTACTCCCCGACACAGCCTTTCTCGAAGATTAGCGCTTAGGCAGGAAACTAGCACAGGAAGGCTTCCATGGAAATTGATCAATAGACTTGCTGCCTAAAGACTTCACTTGAGTCAGTAAAACATAGACGAACAATGAAGAATTTGGTAAGGACTCCAAAAAAATGGACATGTAAAAAAGCACAGAACAAGATAATATGGGGTATAGAAGAGGGTCCCCAAGTCATGGAAGAAAAGCATAGTTTTAATTCCAGTTGTTTCCTAAGCCACCCTGGTTAGAGTTGTTATTAGTTCCTTAGAGAGGAACTAATTTGTTATTAGTTCCATAAGAGATCATACTCTTATGATCTGGAGATTGACATGTATCTTATAGAATTTATTGTACATATAATATGTAAATTTGTATATATATGTAAACATGTATTTCTATATGTACATATGTATTAATTTATGTATAGTGTTGTTGCTGTTGAGTTGCTCAGTTGTGTCCTACTCTTTGTGACCCCATAGATTGCAGCATGCCAAGCTCCCATGTCCTTCACCATCTCCCGAAGTTTGCTCAGATTCATGTCCATTAAGTCGGTGATACCATCCAACCATATCATTCTCTGCCACTCCTTTCTTCTTTTGCCTTGAATCTTTCCCAGCATCAAGGTCTTCTGTGCAGAATTCTTTACAGAGTAGACATTTACCAGTCTTAACAGAGACTTGTTGTCTTCATAAAATTCCAAGTTTAAAACCATATTTATGTATCATGTCTGTTTATTTTCTATCATATATCATCTATGTGGAGAAGGAAATGGCAACTCACTCCAGTATTCTTGCCTGGGAAATCCCATGGACAGAAGTGCCTGGTGGACAATAGTTCATGGGATTGCTAATGAATAGGACACAATTTAGCAACTAAATAACAATTCAGTCATCTATTTATGTAATATCTTCAAGTCAACTGGGCCTTATTCGTCATAACAGTGAATACTCTGAAATCCACAGTAGACAAAATTAGTTGTGCAGTTGTGAATTCTGGCACATGGAATATTTCTGATTAAATATGCTACACCATACATTATCACAAGCATAAAGCCATGGTAAATAGTGTATTGGCTTCCCTGGTGGCTCAAATGGTAAAGAATTCACCTGCAACCCAGGTCTCTAAATGGGAGACCTGGGTTCAATCCCTGGATTGGGAAGATCCCCTGGAGGAGGATATGGCAACCCACTCCAGTATTCTTGCCTGGAGAATTCCCATGGACAGAGGAGCGTGGTGGGCCACAGTCCATGGGGTTGCAAAGAGTCAGACATGAATGAGCAACTAAGCATGGTTTGGCGTATAGAGGGCATGTGGTAGGGAGTGCAGACCTCAGTAATACAGGATTTTGGAGAAATCTGATGTCCATATAATACTCTCTCACAGATTTCAATATGTATCCCACACTGTTTACACAGCAACTACTGGATAAATTTCAGCACCAAGAGTGGAAAAAGTGTTTTGGAGTCCAATACCTGGGGATTCAATCCCTGTTCTACCAGTGTGGGCAAATGATTCACACTCTCGAATGTCAGTTTCATTATTTGTATATATAGTGACATCAACACAGGGCTGCTTGATATTCTGATGTAACTGTGCACAGAGAAGGCACATCCTAGGTGCCCATTTGTTTTAGTGTGATTCAGTCAATGACTGAACCATAGCCAAGTTTCTATGTATCTAATTCATTCTGAATTAAAAAGAACTGTGAATACAAAGTTGCTTAATCAATCCTAACTTGTATGCTGTTTCTAATCTGAAAAATACAGAAAAAAATTTTTTACTTGTTTTTCTGAAATTCCTCATTTGTCAGCTCTTGAATCAGACTACCAGATCCATTCAAAAGTTTGGTCTTTTGTCACTTGTTCACATTTAAAAATTTCTAACATTTATGTAATGCTTATACCTCAACTTTTACCACTCTCTCAAGAAAGAATTCCCTCCTTTCTCTGGTCAAACAATAATTTCCAACCTGTCTTCTCAACTATTTTAGCTCCTTTAGATCTGTGTTTGCTGACGCTTTGTATTCTAGCATTCACTTGGGTTTCTGTCTCCCTATATGTACGATTTAAATCCAGTTGGGCAGCAAATTACTTGACAGCTGTACCTCTTTTTTTAAATACTTCTCAAAGCTCTTAGCACAGTAGTTGGCTGAGAGTAAATATTCAACATAGATTTGCTAATTGAACTTAATTTAAAAAATTCATTCCAAGTATCTGAGCCAGTGTCAGGCCATAAATTCAGAAGCTTCATGTGTTCAGTGTTCATTTTCTTCTTGTAGGATCCTGAGATGTCAATTCTGAGAGTTTGTAGCCAAAAGGTACCAATGATGACTCATTAATTTAGAGTTCTGAAAGTCTTCCCTACTGCCACTTGTCCTAACCTGAAAGGTATTCATTTTGGAAACTGTTTCGTGGAAAGAAGTCCTGGAATGTATTCTTTTATTTTTTCTTTTGGAAGGGACAAACTGGATTCTACTTTACTTCTGTCACTGTTTTGTTCTGTGACCTTGTGTATGTCTCCTTCTTTCTCGGGACCGCATTTTCTCCTCTGTAGAATTAGTTGACTGAACTACCCATTCTGGGTAGTTCTTTATAGCTCTCTTCTTTTAATAGGTCTCTTGCTCTTTTCTTGGTTCAAAGTTTAATTTCTTTATTTAAAAAATTACATTGAAATATAGTTGATTTACAATGCTGTATTGGTTTCAGCTATACAATAAAGTGATTGAGTTACACACATATATACAAATATTTATATTTCATTTTTAAAACATTCTCTCTTCCATTATAGTTTATTACAAGGTATTGAGCATAGTTCCTAGTGCTTGGAATATATTCTTCTTGAGATAAGCATTTCATATTCTAAAGATATGTTCGGAAGGTTGAAATAGTCAGGATACTTGGGAGCCTAACCTTGGTTAAGGGCAGAAGAAGGTGCTGGATTATATTTGGAACAGTTCCGCATTTAAGGAAATATTTACTGAATTGAGTAAGCAGAGGCAATTCCAATTAAAATTTGGAGAGGAATCAGGAGAAGGAACAAATCAGAGAAGCAGGAAGGAAATAGTCTGCCTTTTCAGTAGTCAATTTTAAATTATATGCTGGTGTTTGTGCCTTTCAGACATGATAAAGAGAAGAGTTATGGGTAGAATGAATCAGTTTCTTCTAGAGTCAGTTTATTATTTGTCTCTGAATCACAGCGTCCTGGACAGAGCCACAAAACATTGCAGTATTGAAAAATTATTCCCATGTGACTCAGTGACTCTTCTTCAGAGATATCTGGGCCAAGTTAAGTTTGATAACTCAGTGAGAAATATTGTTGCAATCAGTGTGGTACTAAAAAAAATGGGTTACAAGACAGTATCTCCAGGCCCAGGTCCCCACTCCACTGTCACCCAGTCATTAATGGTGTGATACACCTCTCAAAGGTTTTTTTTTTCTTTTTAAATTTATTTAGTTTTTGGTTGTGCTGGGTCTTTGTTGCTCAATGCGGGCTTTCTCTAGTTGTGGCAACCAGGGGCTACTCTCTGTGGTACACAGTTTTCTCATTGCAGTGGTTACTCTTATTGTGGAGCTAGGCTCTGGGCACACAGGCTTCAGTAGTTGTTGCTCCCAGGCTCTACAGTGTGGAGCACAGTAGCTGGAGCACAGAGGCTTTAGTTGCTCTGCAGCATGTGGAATCTTCCCAGACCAGGGATTAAACCCATGTCCCCTGCATCAGCAGGTGGGTTCTTATCCACTGTATGTGTTAGTTGCTCAGTCGTATTCCGGCTCTTTGCAAGTCCATGGGGTGTAGGCTGCTAGGCTCCTCCATCCGTGTGATTTTCCAAGCAAGAATACTGGAGTGGGTTGCCATTTCCTTCTCTCTTATCCACTGTACGACCAGGGAAGTCCTCAAGTTCTCTTATCCTTAGCATCCTCTTTCAGAAATGAGGATGTTCAATAGGCTTTTCCGCCAATTAAAAAAAAAAAAACAACTTTGATTCTTAGAAATTTTTTCTTCAAAATACTTTACCTACTTTTATTTGAAAGAACATCAGATGAATTACACCCTATGGTAAATATTTTAAAAATCATTCTTTTCTAGGATTTCATAATTGATTCAGTCTTGACAACATCTCTCAGAAGGGTGAAGAGAGAAGCACTTATGGAACACTTCTTAGCCAAAATTTACATCTCTTTCATTCTCAGAAAAGCATTATGAAGTGGAAATTTTCTCTAATTTTACCATGAAGGAAATGAAGAATATGCTGATGGCCACTGAGCAGATAAGAACTGTCTCTCTCAGGTCTGTCTGATTTAAAAACCCTTATTCTTTCTAGCACATAATTCTGACATTATGTGTGGGGCAGTGGAGGGGAGAGGTGAGTGGAGAAGGCAGGTATCCCATTTAACAGATGGAAAGATTGAGTACAGCGAACCAGGAAACTTCTTCAATTTTGCAATAAATCAGTATTTTTAATTCCAGGATGAAAACTTGAGGTTTTTGGAATAGAGTGTAAGCTCAGACTGGAGGACAGGATTCAAGAAAATATCTTTTTATGATAATTTTATTTCTATTTGATGCCAGCATTGAATTTTCAGAGTTTCATAATGGTGAGAGATAAAAGAATTAAGCTTGTTGTGTTGACATTTTAAAAATTAAATTCTAGTAATACACTTGGTGTTTTCTAGAGATTATCTTCGAATGAACACATTTTATGCCCTAGAAATCCATGAAACTATTTTTTCCAAACCTTGCATCCCAGTCTCCCTAATCTACTGCCTCACACATATACATTTGGAGTATAATAGGGCTTAATCTTGAACTTTATTTTTTCCTTACAAAAAGTAATTATCTGGAAATAATTTGTAATACTGCCCAGTTCCGTAGTTGTTCTTGTTTTAGGAAATACTTTTTTCCCCTTTTAACTTCCCTTGTTTTCTTCTTTTAATCCTCTGTGTTTGTGTTGGCTTTTAGCCCTCAGCATTGGGCCTAGTGCCAAGTGAGAGTCAGCACTTAGCCTAGAAGTATCATTTTCCAACACACAGAATCAGGAGGAAAACCCCGCCTCTCACACCCACTACTAATTAGCATAGTACTCTACAAAACTGACTAGTTGCACCATGTGCTCATCACTCCTGAATTTCTGCTTTCCACAGCTCTCATTCCTGCAGAGAATGACTTTGAGCCACATGGAGAATATGCCTTTAAGCCATTCAAGTCTTCAAGGAGCACAGAGACCATCCTGGAAACAATGGCTCCTCTACTCAACAGTAATTATCGTGCTATTACTTTGCTCCTTCAGTCCACTAATCTTTACTTTTCTTCCACGCAAGGTAAGGAGACAACAGAATCTAAGGTTACAATTTATTGTACTCCTCTTTTCTTTTGTTAAGTCTAGTTGTTAGCATTGTCACTCAATATTGTTAGAGCTTTGAAAGAAAGAGACATGTAAGGTAAGTAATAGATGGTGTAGTCTATCTTTGAGAAGAGAAATGCACTGAACTAGGAGTAAGAAGATACAAATTCTGGGTTTAGGTCTCTCAATAACTAGCTGTATGCATTTGAAAGACATTTAATCTTTCTGGTTCTCAGTTTCTTCATCTGAAAAGTGGTGGTAGGGAAATGGATTTGTTCATCATCATGTCCCTTCTAGTCATAAAATACAGTGATTAATAATTTATCTAAGGGTGGTATAGAACATAAAGGGAGTCAAGAGGGGGGCAATGACTTAGGGCTAGGTTGATCAGGGAAGGCTTCATGGAGGAAGGAGGAAGTATTTTGTTTTTTGGGAAGCCCCTGATACTTATTGGGAATTTGCCACTGAGCTCCACTCCAAATTATGGGTCTAATGAAGAGAATGGAGATCCATTAGATTCTTAGTAAAAGTTTTTTCTGACTGTTGTTTACATAGTGTTGATCAGAAAGAACATAAATGCCTTATTTAATTTAGGATTTAGCCAATTCCTGGGTACATCTGAAAACAGTGACTGCAGAAACATTTTTCTAAGGGACAGATTGACCAGTTAAGATTTCAAAGATATGGTTCTACTACTAAAGCTATTTGAAAGCAACTGAGATAAGATGCAGGAGGAAACAGTACAGAGAAGATGCTGATGTTAACCTAGGGCAAGCAGGGCTTTGGCCAAGTTTTTACACAGTAGCCCATTAATTTGTATTTTGTAACTGTACACAATGGTGTACAAGAAAGGAATTTGTGACCACATCCCCCAGTGTCTCAAGGAATGTTACAAGCAGACCTCTGAACTCTCTGGACAGTGAAGCGTTGAGCAGGGGGGAAAAAAAATCATTAGGAATTCTTTGTTTCAATTTCTGAAGAAAGGGAAGGGTGAGAATAGCAACAAGTTAAATTTGGAAGTGCCTCTGGAAAATCCCATGGATGGAGGAGCCTGGTGGGCTGCAGTCCATGGGGTCGCTAAGAGTCGGACACGACTGAGCGACTTCACTTTTACTTTTTCGCTTTCATGCATTGGAGAAGGAAATGGCAACCCACTCCAGTTTTCTTGCCTGGAGAATCCCAGGGGCAGGAGAGCCTGGTGGGCTGACGTCTATGGGGTCACGCAGAGTTGGACACGACTGAAGTGACTTAGCAGCAGCAGCAGCAGCAGCTTCCTTCTCAAAACCACTCCACATGCCATTAGCCTGATGACATTGAAAAACATAGGGTAGGATTTCCATGTCATCAGTTCCTGCATGTGACTGGGGACTCTGCCTGGGAGAGAAGAGAAGTGTCTTTCTCAGAGGCACACAGCTGCTCTTGCAAAGGGAAGGAGGAGGTCTCATACTCCCAGAGGCATTTAGGACACCTCTTGCCAACGTTGAACTTGATGAGTCCCCTCTGTCTGAGCTCTTATTCTGGGATTCCCTCTCCTAGACAACATGCAGCTACCCAGTGAAAGGTTCTGCTTCTAAAGAAACAGCCCAGAGTTTGTTCCAAATTTGGGGAATTTTGAAAAGTTTTCAGGATATTATCCTGACAGGGTGCCATGGAGGCTTTGTTCCCATGGGAAAAGCCAATTATTGGCTGGTGGTACAATGATATTAGCTCCCATATTCCACTTTCCTGCACTTCTCTTTCCCTATTGGCCACAGATTATTATTTTTGGAAAAGAGGACTGAATGACTGTGGGTGATGAGTCATTACTAGGTAGCCACTTCCACCTCCTTATAATGCTCTATGACCTTAGAGTTTACATTGTTTTTGTCTCCACTCTGGTTATTGTATACAAAATCCCACTTTCCAGCCTCTCTAGGCACTAATTCAAAAGTATTAGACAGGAAGACTCAGATCTTTTTAAACCAACAAAAACTTCTGTGGGAGGATTCTTTTTTTCTTCCTTCCCTCTCTTTCAGAAGACATCTCACTGAAAGAATCAATTATGAGCCCAAGGAGATGGTCCCCCTGCCCCCTACATGAAAATAACCTCACAGAAATTATCTCTTAAGAAACCAAATGTTCACCCATCCAGGTTCGATGGATGAGACAGGGTGCTCAGGGCTGGTACACTGGGATGGCCCTGAGGGATGGGATGGGGAGGGAGGTGGGAGGGGGTTTCAGGATGGGGAACACATGTACACTCATGGCTGATTCATGTCAATGTATGGCAAAAACCACTACAATACTGTGAAGTAATTAGCCTCTAATTAAAATAATTTAAAAAATGAAAAATATCTTCACAGCAAAAAAAAAAGAAGAAACCAAATGTTCAGGAGAGTCCCCTGCTTCAGTGAAACGAAGGATACTTTCAAAAGGGAAAGTTTTGCATGTATTTATAAGCATAGTAGATTCTATTTCCAAATGATGATTTGATTAGAGTTGGTTTGGAGAAATAATTATTAAGTTTACTTATTAACCCAATTACATAAATCTGAGCTTAAATCAAAATGGGGTCACAAGAGCCACTTATCCTTCTAAGCAAAGATGAATTAACTAAATAGGACTCATATACTGCTTTATAAGTGGATATTTACTCCTTCCAAACATCACCAGGATTAGAAATACAAACTGCCCTGGAGCCGTAGGGGTGAGACTTTTGATTCAGACAGGCTGTTTGGATCTCAGCCTGGCCTTTTTTCAGCTGCGTGACCTTGGGCTAGTTACATAATCCTCTGACTTCTCATTTCCTCTTCTGCAAATGAAACTGTTATCTCATAGAGTTGTGGTAAGAATTAAGAGACAGTACAATCCTGACCCATAGTAGGCTCTTAGTAGATAGTAGTGATTCATCTTTATACCATTATTATTAATGACTTTAAAATGAAGATAAAGACTTAACAAAATGGGTATTCCTTGCTTATCTATTCTACTTCCTCAACCAAAGAGTGTGTCTCACTGCTAAATACAGGATTTTAGTGATTAGACAGATTTTCACTTGTGACAATAATGACATAATATTACAATGGTGGTTTCTGTAGTTCTAAATGGACATTAAAGCAGCCCACCATGCAACATCCAAGATTTCTGCAATTAATTTGTCTGTGGCCTTAGGTTTCTTCACATACTCTTTATACATGACAGTAGACAACATAGATGTTATCAATGGCACATTTTTTTGGCATGCTTTTATATTTAGATTGTTACTCAATTGCTTCATGTGTTGATTTGTGTCTTTCTAGAAAGGTGATGATCGGAGAAGGCAATGGCAAGCCACTCCAGTACTCTTACCTGGAGAATCCCAGGGACGGGGCAGCCTGGTGGGCTGCCGTCTATGGGGTCGCACAGAGTCGGACACGACTGAAGTGACTTAGCAGTAGCAGAAAGATGATAAACTTCTTAAGAAGCAATGACCATAGATGACACTAGTTTCTCTTGCTTACAATGCTAGTATAATATACATAAAGTTTTGTTTCATTCTTCATTATAATCAACATCATTATCAAAATACTAATACTTAATAAACAGGACAAGACAGAATATCCAGGCAAAATCCTTTATGAGCCTTAACTCATTTAAGCACATGAACAACCTAAATGGACTAGATGCTGCTATTTCCCCCATTTTATAAATGAGAAAATTGAAGTTAAGGGAGTCCCTATCACATGGGTTAAACAAAATGGTATTTCAGCATCTCTTCTAAGAAACTCTATCAACAAAATATTCTTGACTACAATCCCAATATATATGTTAACTGCTAAGTCTTATACAAATTCTAATATTTTGTATATTAAAAAGATATACAATATAAATTTATAAAGATAAACCAAGTAATATGCTTAATGTGGTTTATTCATAGTGCAAAAACATTTTGCTTTTACCAAAATATTGTATTTGTATAATATGCAATTATATAAACATTTATCAAACAATTGAAATAATATTGTAGTAATTTGATAAATGTTTCTTTTATTTTCTTAATCTTAGTTTAACACATTTTAATACAAGAAATTGAAAGTTATAGTCTAAGTTAATTTACCTTGATTTATGGTCTTGACTGTCATAACTGAAAAATCACCTCATGAACACATAGAGATCAAAATGGAAGACTGCATCTTTGAGCATGCTTACCATGTTATGACACTAAAATTTAAGTCCATCATTCAATAGTGCAAAGTTCCTTTTTAAAGAACTTAATAGTCCCTCACCCCATTCATGATTTTTTTCCCTTCCTTAGACAACTTAAATTCCATAGTTCATAATTAAAATCCTTACCAAGGTGGCCTTTCCTTCTGAGTCTCCTTTGTGGGTTCTTTCTTATTCCCTGACCCCTACACACTGCAATATCTCAATACTCTTTCCTATCTATAATCACTGATTTGATGCTCTTATATAGACTCATATCTTAACTCACTATGCAGAAGCTGAAGGCTCCTAAATTAATTTTTTTTTTTTTAGAACTCCTTAAATTCCTTCCTTATAGATCCAGTTGCCTTCTTGACACTCCTACCTGGGTACCTAATACTCATCACAAACCTGACATGTCCAAAAAATGAACTCATGATTCTTTTCCCCCAGTTTACTCCTCTTAAATCTTGCTCATTTCAGTCATTAACAGTGTTATCATTCTAATTGCTCAGGCCCAGATTTTGGTGTCATCTTTGTCTCATTTTCTCATCCATATCCATGTCAGGAACTCCTATTCACTCAATTTCCAATCACTTGTCACCATCTCCACAGCTGGTACCTTGGTCAGAGGCACCATGCTTTCTTGCCTAGATGCTTACACTGATCTCTTACCTTGTCTCACTGCCTTTTCTCTTGCCACTCTTTAATGTATTCCCAGCATACCAGCCAGAGAAATCCTATTAAAAAATTGGCATCTTGTTAAAAAATTGGCATCTTGTTAAAAAATTGGCATCCTGTTTAAGCTCAAAAAGTCTCTTAAGCAGTTTGTTGCAGGAAAACCAATGCACTGTTACATGGCCCCCGCAAAATATGTTTGTGGATATACCTTATCTTACTACTAAGTATCTTAAAGCCTTTAGTATTTACATATCTGTACTTATAAAATCAACCACACTGATAGCTTTCTGTGGCATGTAATTTGTGTTGCAAGATTTTGAAACTGAGATCTCCTCAGGGTTATCTCAATTACTATGTGTGATGCATGATTATCTAAATATTAAATAGGGAAGACTTTATCACTCTGAAACATTAATAAATATTTCTATAGCTTAATTTTTTATTTAAAATAAATATACATGGCAATTGTTAGTTTCTTCTCATGTGCCAGTGGATTCATCTTATGCAGTCACTGGGGTGCAGAGACACATAGAAAATTTCTATAGCCCAAGAGGAGGAGCATCCAAGATCAAATAGGTGTCCTGTAGGTGGAGATTAGGTGGGTGGAAGGAGTTCTTAACTTCTTCCTAGAAGACCCAAAAGGTAGCTGTGTAGTGAAAGGTAGAGGAAGGAGCCAGTCATCTGTAAAGGAAAGCTGCTGCTGCTGCTGCTAAGTCGCTTCAGTCGTGTCCGACTCTGTGCGACCCCATAGACGGTAGCCCACCAGGCTCCCCCATCCCTGGGATTCTCCAGGCAAGAACACTGGAGTGGGTTGCCATTTCCTTCTGCAATGCATGAAAGTGAAAAGTAAAAGTGAAGTTGCTCAGTCGTGTCTGACTCTAGCGACCCCATGGACTGCAGCCTAGCAGGCTCCTCTGTCCATGGGATTTTCTAGGCAAAAGTACTGGAGTGGGGTGCCATAAAGGAAAGCAGAGAGATCCAAAACAGGGTGGAGGAAGGGATTTTTTTTTTTTTTAATGTGGTTAGGGCAGAGAAGTCTGCTTCAGGAATCTGAGCCTCTAAATAATCAAGAAAACTGTGACACTGTCACCATCCTGACCAATTCCTCTTCTTCCCCTACAGACTGCCCAGGAACCCTGTGTAGCGAAGTTTGGTGAGTAACCTGTCTCACAGAGGATGAGATGGTTGGATGGCATCACCGACTCATGAGTTTTAGACATGAGTTTGAGTAAATTCTGGGAGTTGGTGATGGACAGGGAGGCCTGGCATGCTGCAGTCCATGGGGTCGCATAGAGTCAGATACGACTGAGTGACTGACTGGATTGAACTGTCTTATAGGCCTCCTTTTTACTTTTCTTACTATTTGCTGCAAAAGGCAAGCTCCAGCGCTAAGAAAGGATGCATTCTATTTTAGTTATCCTACAACTACTGTTTTTAACTGTTAATCATGTATTGTAGTTGTCTAGGAGCTGAGGCTTCAGCTCTGTTTTTAATTGTTTTAATAAGCACAAGTTTCAGATTTCTACGGCTTTTCCCTGGGACAGACTCAGAGACCTTCTCACATTTCCCGTATTGCTAGTGTCCACTAGAGTGAGTGTAGGGTGCAATTTTTGTTCCCAAGTGTAAAGATGAGAAACGAGAAGCGAGTGGTCCCTTCTCTGCTCCTTTCACCTCTCCTCTTAGCTCCTGAGTCACTTTCCTTTATAGTGACCTGGTACTTGCTTAGAAGACACAGTAAGGTTTACAGTTGAGCCTTTGGGTATTTTTTTTAGAATACATACAAAAGTAAAAATGAATACATTTGGGGTTGTTTACTGGTTTAAGATCAAACACCCATTTTCCGCTGAGAGCAGACCACTTCGAGAGTCAACTTCAGTACCCGTTTTAATGGACAGCACAAACAGCCAGGCTTCCTTGACTTGAGAGGATAGGGAATCTCATTTTACTTGTCTCTGCCTTTTTGATTTGTTGTTTTTTCTAGTAAATGGAGTGAAAACTCCTCATGATATGTTTGAAATGCCCTCTTGATGTGGTAAAAGTTGAGAATCTCAACTTTAAGGTTGAGGCCCCCCCCCCAATCACAGAACTAAATATGAAAACCAGTGATACTTCTTCCTGGTGACTTGCCTATTATCTATTACATGGTCAAGCAGGAAGAAATTTACTGGGCTCTGGATTTAGTGCAGAAACAGGGAGACTTTGCTTTCTGCTTTGATGATCTCTCCTTCATTCTCCTTCAGAGCCTTATATCAGTTATTCATATATAAAGAAGAATTTAAGTCAATGTGCTATCTCTTTTAGTATATTTTTTATCAAGGTTTCTTTCTAATTATTTAATAAAGGTTTTGCCCCCATAACAAAAATTATGGAGCATTAGAGAACACACCAGATAAGTATTGCACTTCTGGGATTCTGAAATTACATCTTTGTATAAAAACAATGAACATTAGGAAAATGTGTAAATTCCATAACTATCAAAGTCTTGATCCTTTTCAGATCCCCATGACAGCAATAACCTAGGGATACGTCTATTTAAACAGTCAAATAATTTCCATGTATTAACTCATTAATTTACCAGTAGCTATTTGGTAAGGATTTGGATAATGGTATCTCATGTGAATCTTGAATGACACATACCTGTAAGCTGAAGCACCATTATTTAGACACAGTACACCTAATTCAGCATATACTAAGTAGTAGGAAGTCTTTTTGGTGAAGATACAGCTATGGACAAAATAAAGGAGTATTTGATTTCCCTGGTGGCTCAGACGGTAAAGTGTCTGCCTACAATGCAGGAGACCCGAGTGCGATCCCTGGGTGGGACAGATCCTCTGGAGAAGGCAATGGCAACCCACTCCAGTACTCTTGCCTGGAAAATCCCATGGATGGAGGAGCATGGTAGGCTATAGCCCATGGGGTCACAAAGAATTGGACACAACCGAGCAATTTCACTTTTCCTTTGTCCTCAAATGTTATATTCAAGTAGGTATAAGATTGACAAATAAACAACTTAATTTATAATAGGCTAGATGGTGACAACTTCTATGAAGAAAACTAAAACAAGATAAAGAGAGAGAGTGACAGGAGAGCACTATTTTAAACAGATTGATGAGCAGGCCTCATTGATAAAGTGATACATAGTAAATATTATTGATACAGAAAAACATGAATATGCATTTCTGGACTGCCAACTCTTGTCATCACCATCCTAGTGTGTCGTTCCTTTCTTCTTTTTATTTCACAAATATTGATTGACAAGTGATACAGTGCCACCTAAAACTTAACCCATTTCCCTATTCCAAACTTATTTTCTTATTCCCCCCAAGCAAGAGATAAACTTAGGCAATTTCTTCAAAGTAGGGAGTGGTAGATACTTAAAATTGTGGTTGGAGAGAACTAGTATAGATCTTTCCTATAAATAGGAAAGAACTATTATCAGGAAGATGATGAAATAATTAAATAACTATGCTTTTTTTTTCCTCCACCCATTCCCCCCTTATAAATATCTTGTAGGACCATTACCTTCAAAATGGCAAATGCCTTCTCCTGAACCTTCTTGTGTGAATAATACAGCTGACTGGAGGCTGAAGATACTTCAGAATGGTTTGTATTTAATTTATGGCCAAGTGGCTCCCAATACAGCCTACAAGGGACGAGCTCCTTTTGAGGTGCAGCTGCGTAAGAATGAAGACCCCATACAAGCTCTAACCAACAACTCTACGATCCAGAATGTAGGAGGGGCTTACGAATTCCACGCTGGAGATGTAATAGACTTGATATTCAATGCTGAGCATCAAGTTCTGAAAAATAAGACCTACTGGGGGATCTTTTTACTTACAAATCCCCAATTCATCTCCTAGAGACTTGATTTGGTCTCCTCATCCTCTTCAGCACATCAGTGCATAGGCTGGACAAGGAAGATTTTCAATCTCTGCAGTTCATCTGAGTATACAAATCAACAGAAACAGAACTCCTTGCATGTGAATTTTCTTTTCTCATGCCTGTCTGAATGAGACTCAGAAGAAGGACAAAAGGCATTTGGTAACCCTTGATGTTAGATCAGCAAAGACAGTTTTGTTAGTTCATGAGATGAATACGGGTGGCTAGAGGACAGAATCTTCTCCAAGTGTCTTTGTCTAACCCTTGATTCTTTGGGTGGAAAAATGAAGTCTTATTCCCACAGGAGTCTTATCTTGTATGCAGAAAAGATCCAGGGCAGTAGTCTGCCCTTGTTCTCATATTCTTAGACTGTGGATTGCTTGACTTCATTCTTCCCATATTGCTATCTTCTGAGACCCTCCTAATAAAAAAGTAGTCAGACTTGGAGGGTGGCCACTGCTATGCCAGCAATACCACACTTTACATTTGATGGCATAAGGGGACAGAGACACAGGTGGCATTGGAGTGGGACGCACTTTATTTGGGAATTTTTCTTAATCACACTCAGGATGCTTGGTGCTTTATAAATCCAGCTGGTCGGAAGGGTCGTTCTGAACCTTTACATAGGGCTTCATGAGAACTTGTTTGTCTATGCGCCTAAACATGGTCGATGGTAAAGAAAGAGTAATCATTACTAATCATGAGATTTAACCATAGAAATTGATATTACCAGTACTGTACTTTTCCATGTCATGATTCTGTATTTTTAGCTGGCTAGGCAGTTTGCAAAGTACTTTCATATATCACATGGCAACTCTAGAAAGTTAACAGGGCAGGTATTTTGGCACAAATATAACACTGAGAATACGGAGGCAGGTGGAACATAGGTCACTTGCTTCACCCCACAGAATGAATGATTAACAAGGGGCCTTGGGTTTCCCACTGTATCACACTATTTTAGCTTTAGGGTTGGTATTTCTGCTCTCATGTGGATGTCTATAAAGTTTAGCAGATTAGATCTTCAGGGGGTATATGTTCTCTTGGCAAATAGAGGGAAGCTACACCAATGCCTCCAGGGAGCATGGGCTATTGTTCAGGACTGACTTCAACCGAACTCCCTTCCTCACTTTGTAGAGACTGTCTTGGTCAAATGTATTAAGTTCCAAAAATAACGAATTGCACTCAACTCAATGATGGTCTGCTAAAGTTTTGGACTCTACAAAATTAACTAGCTGCTTATGGGTTCTTGTTGAAAGGTATATAATATGATTACATGATAACCCAATTTAAGATATTTATGGATATTTGTAAAAAGCTACAGAGTGTTAATAATATCACTGTATAAAGCTAATTTAAAAATATTTGTATTGTCTGCTTAGGAGCAAACTAAGCCTGAGGCCAAGGTGCTTCTTAGTATTTCTTTCTTTTTTTTTTTTTTAATGAAATCTGTTGAGTGGTTGTTGGGCCAAAGACTTGGATGTCTGGTTCCTCTTGCATTTGTATATTTTCTCAGGAAATTAAAGTTATATGACATATATTTATGGAAGCTTGGTGGTGTTAATCATTGTTGAGTTATAAGCAGCAGTGTTCTGGAGTGGGCCAGCACTAGCTCATAAGAAAGTGAAGTTGCTCAGTTGTGTAGCCCACCAGGCTCCTCTGTCCATGGGATTTTCCAGGCAATACTGGAGTGGGTTGCAGTTTCCTTCTCCAAGGGATCTTCCTGACCCAGGGATCTGACTCAGGTCTCCCGCACTGCAGGCAGACTCTTTACCATATGAGCCACTAGGGAATCCCTGCTCCTCAGAACTGATTGTTATATTTTCAAAAATTGCACATTCTGGCTATGAAATATAGTCATCCTTGAAATTGGCTATGGTGGGACTACTTATACCATGGGAATTGGCAAGCAGGGCTTTTCTTTTTGCAAAGTCTATTCACCAGCACACCACTGCTTGTAAAACTCTCCTTCTCAATAAAGACTCTTAGTTCCTGCCTTATTCTTGGAACAATCAGGGTAGGCAAGGGAGAAAGTGAAATTGTCATACTGCCTGGCAATAGCCCTGCCTATTAGTTATTTCTCAGGGCAAGCAGAGGTCTCCACAGTTGCAACCAAAAGCTATCAACAGATGACCTTTAAATTTCCTTAGTGTTGTGATTTCAGGGTTTATTTTTCAATGTATACTCTGTTTCCTTGTTTCTTCAAATAGTTGTTTAAATTTTATACCTATAATAAAGTGTATGTTGGTAAGTAGGCTATAACTGACATATCTGTGGGTTATCAGGCTAGTGTTTGTGATCTAGAGAATGTAAGTATACATCAAAGATATTGTTGCCCATATGAACCACTTATTTTTTTTAAGTTTTCTACTTGAGATACATTTTGATTTACTGTGTTACTTTCAGGTGAACAACATAGTGATTCAAAATTTTTATAGATTATAATCCACTGAAAGATATTATATTGGCTAAATTCCCTGTGCTGTACAATGTATCCTGGTAGCTTATTTATTTTATACATAGTAATTTGTATCTGCTAATCTGGTACTTCTGTCTTGCCCCTCCTTCCCTCTTTTCACTGGTAACCACTAGTTTGTTCTCCATATTTGCGAGTCTATTTCTATTTATTCATTTGCTTTTTTTTTTTTTTAAAGATTTTACATATAAATGATAATATACAGTATTTGTCTTTCTGACTTATTTCACTAAGGATAATGGTTATTTCAAATGGTATTATTTTATTCTTTTTGACATCTGAGTAATATTTCATTATATTTAAACCACAGCTTTATCCATTTTTCCATGGGTGGACATTTGAGTCACTTCCTGTCTTGGCTGTTGTAAATAATGCTGCTAGAACATTGAAATGATACATGCACTCCAAATCAGTGTTTCTGATTCTTTAGATATATACCTAGGAGAGGGATTGCTGGATCATACTATAGTTCTATGTTTAGGTTTTTGAGGAACCCCCATACTGTTCACCATAGTGGCTACACCAATTTACATTCCCACCAACAGCGTAGGAAGGTTCTTTTTGCTGCACATCCTTGCCAACGTTTGTTATTTGTGGTCTTTCAATGATAGCTATTTTTATTACTCCCTATTTATAAATTTTATCATAATCTCTCCTCCTGACTCTGACCTCATTTACATCCTTGATCTTCCTAAAGTGTCTAAGAGGAGTGGCACAGGGAGCTTAGCTTCATTCTTTTTATAAATTCTGCATATTTGCAGTGACAATTTGATATTGTCTCACTTTGATATTCAAGTACCAATCATATTACCATCCAGTTATACTCTCGTGTGTCAAAAAGGGATCTAGGAGAACTTTAATAAAACACAGAAATACAAAAAGTTCCAACATCATCACGAAGAGCAATAAGAGCTGAATAAAAAGGCAGATGATGAGGAAAATCACTGTTCAAGAAGTTAGACTTAAGAAAACTGTTAGAAATGAACATAGTCAAGAAAAATTAGAGAAGTATGATGGAAATAGTTCAACTTTTATAGAAAAAAAAAAAAACAGTGCTGAGCTCTAAGCAGGCTCTATCTACAGATCTAAAACAAATGCTCAAGATAGTAAAATGCAGATTCTTCCATTCATTTTATCTTAATCTGATTTCTGTTAGCAATTAACAACTTTAAGGAGTTCAACACACTTTGGATGAGCTATTACTCTGAAATACAGCAGTATTAGTAAACCCCATTACATTGTTTGGAGAAGCAGGCTTGAGGGTTTATGGGACCTGCTTCAAAGAATTCAGGAAGTGTTGGACAACAGAAAAATGAAAGTTCAACAAACTGGGCCCATTAGAATGAACCAGCCTTCTCATTGCTTCAGTTGCATGTGGAAATCTCAGATTTCAGCATCCAGGGTGATTGTTTCTACCCAGCTTTGGTATTGTCCAGGGATATCGGACATGGCTTGGTGACTAAACCATCACCACCATGCACAGGAGGTGGTGGAGTGGTGGGGTGGTGGTGGAATGGAGATGTTGTTCACAAGGGGCCTCAACACAGAATCAGACTGTGGTGTACTGGTGGGTTTAGAATGGAAATCTTCCCTACCTACTTTTGGACTGTTCCTCTTATCCAATGGGCTGGTCTCTGAGAGGAATCCAGTGACTAGAGTCCAAGGTCCACCACAGTGCCTGGGCCATAGTTCTTACTGAATGAACAAATGAATCACAAATTTGAGTGTTGGTGTGAATTTAGCATTATCATGTGTACTTTGGATGACAGACTCCAGTGGGCAAAGCCTTTAGGCTCCCTTTATTTACTGTCTTCCATTTCATCACCTACTGTTCTTAAATGCTGTCCTTCACTATCAACCTGTTCTTAGGAACATTGTTAAAGTAATTAAGGAAATAAAGAAAAGAACCTTGTTAATTAACTTGCACTAAGAGTAAAGGGTCAATAAGCTACCTGTCTCGCATCACCAGAACTGGAAAAACTCCTATTTGGTTTAATGATTGCTGGGCAGATGCACCAAGAGCAGCTATCTTTACAATATAGAACAATTTGTTCAGTGAGCAATAGCAGAATTTTTCAAAGTCAGGTCTATAAACTTTACATCAGATTTATCCAGTAAGCTTAAAAAAATCCCTAGTCCCCATTCATATTCCACTGAATAAATGTTTCTAGGAATGAGCCCTAGGAATCAAATTTTTAACTAGCTCTGATCCATAGGTTTTTCTTATGTACATTTGATAATGTACATAAGAACCACTACTTTATGGCATACAACTTTGCATCTCAGCTGAATGTTTCTCCAAGTATTTAAAGACAGTCAAAGTTTCTAAATAAATACAATTTGAAAAGTAAAACAAACAAAAAAACCCTAAGTTTTGTTGCCCATGAGGCTTACCATAATCCATTTCTCATCACAAAATCACCTGAACTTCTATCCTCTGAGTCTGAGAAAAGGTCAAGATCTTCACTTTTTATAACCTAGTGACAACTTTGCCAATTGAATGTTGGCAATCTATAGCATACGAGCTTTGCCACAATCAATATTACATTATCTACCTGTATGCTGTCAGCTCTCAAACATTTATCTCTAGCTCAAGTTGTTCTCCTTTATTTCAGACTTGTAAATTCACTTGTCTGCTTGACAATTTCATGTTGCGGGTATAATATCTCAAATTCAAGTTTACCAAAATGAATCTTTACTTTCAAAAAGAATCTACTTTCAAAGAGAATCTGACCTCTTTTCTGCTATGGCGCTTGTCTGTGGACCAAGATTATTTCACTAGCTTCACATACTTTTTTCAAAATCCCAGTTTTGCCATTTACCAATGACTTGGATTTTGGACAAATTTCTGTCCTTTCTGAGACTCAGTTTCTTGTTTGTTTACTGTCACTTATCCAATGTCTGATATATAGTTGGAATTTAATATTTGTTGAATCAAAAATAAATTTACGTTTACAATACTAATTAATATATGAAATGTTTATGATACATAGTGATACTAGAAGGGTAGCTGCCATTGATTTTAAGAGCTAGATTTATTCCTAAATTTTAACCTGTTTACCTAACATCTATCTTATTATCTTTCCTTTCCAAAAGGTAAGCTCCAAGATAAAAGCATTTTATTTATTCAATGCTATATCTCTAGCACCTAGCACCTAAAACTGTTCTTGGAACATTAAAAGAACTCAACAAATATTGAAATGAATGAACAAAAAAGATGGTACCTAGCTCTTGGTTAGAATGATTAGCAAGATAAAAGATATATATGTTGCAAACATAGCAATCTCTCAAAATAGTCTAATATCCATTCTTCTCCATTTTTAAAAACTTAAGTAAAATAAGCCATGCAAAATTCTAAGTACATATATAACAAATGCTCCATGAAAGCTGGCTACTATCACATACCACTATCATGAAAGTCATTTCATTATCCTATTTCCCTAAGAAACAATACCCTAGGGCACATTAGCTTCCTTTACCTTAGTAATGCTTTCACCACATCTTTAAAGGTAAGCTTGTGCTTTGGCATTTATTAAATACATGTATTAGAAAAAGTAATGTATATCTTCTCCAAAAATGACTTCAGTTCAGCTCTTCAGTTATGTCTGACTCTGTGACCCCATGAACTGTAGCATGCCAGGCCTCCCTGTCCATACCAAGACCTAGGGTTTACTCAAATTCATGTCCATTGAGTTGGTGATGCAATCCGACCATCTTATCCTCTATTGTCCCCTTCTTCTCCCACCTTAAATCTTTCTCAGTATCAGGGTCTTTTTTAAATAAGTCAGTTTGCATCACGTGGCCAAAGTATTGGAGTTTCAGCTTCAGCATCAGTCCTTCCAATGAATCTTCAGGACTGATTTCCTTTAAGATATACTAATTGGAATTCCTTGCAGTCCAAGGGACTTTCAAGAGTCTTCTCCAACACCACAGATTTCAAAAGCATCAATTCGTTGGCGCTCAGCTTTCTTTATAGTCCAACTCTCACATCCATACATGACTACTGGAAAAAACATAGCCTTGACTAGATGGACCTTTGTTGGCAAAGTAATGTCTCTGCTTTTTAATATGCTGTCTAGGTTGGTCATAGCTTTCCTTCCAAGGAGCAAATGTCTTTTAATTTCATGGCCGCAGTCACCATCTGCAGTGATTTTGGAGCCCCCAAAATAAAGACTGACACTGTTTCCCCATCTATTGGCCATGAAGTGAAGGAACCAGATGCCATGATCTTAGTTTCCTGAATGTTAAGTTTTAAGCCAACTTTTTCACTCTCCCCTTTTCACTTTCGTCAAGAGGCTCTTTAGTTCTTCTTCACTTTGTGCCATAAGTGTGGTATCATCTGCAGATCAGAGGTTCTTGATATTTCTCCCGGCAATCTTGATTCCAGCTTGTGCTTCATCCAGTCCAATGTTTCTTATGATATACTCTGCATATAAGTTAAATAAGCAGGGTGACAACATACAGCCTTGACGCACTCCTTTCTCGATTTGGAACCAGTCTATTGTTTCATGTCCAGTTCTAACTGTTGCTTCCTGACCTGCATACAGGTGTCTCAGGAGGCAGGGAAGGTGGTCTGGTATTCCCATCTCTTTCAGAACTTTCCACAGTTTATTGTGATCCACACAGTCAAAGGCTTTTCATAGTCAATAAAGCATAAGTAGGTGTTTTTCTGGAACTCTTGCTTTTTTGATGATCCAGCGGACGTTGACAATTTGACTTCTGTCTCCTCTGTCTTTTCTAAATCCAGCTTGAACATCTGGAAGTTCATGGTTCACATACTGTTGGAGCCTGGCTTGGAGAATTTTGAGCATTACTTTGCTAGCATGTGAGATGAGTGCAATTGTGTGGTAGTTTGAGCATTCTTTGGCATTGCCTTTCTTTAGGATTGGAATGAAAACTGACATTTTCCAGGCCTGTGCCACTGCCATGTTTTCCAGATTTGCTGGCATATTGAGTGCAGCACTTTCACTGCAGCATCTTTTAGGATTTGAAATAGTTCAATTGGAATTCCATCATTTCACTAACTTTGTTCGTAGTGATGCTTCCTAAGGCCCACTTGACTCTGCATTTCAGGATGTCTGGCTCTAGGTGAGTGATCACATAATCATGGTTACCTGGGCCATGAAGGTCTTTTTTGTATGGTTCTTCTGTGTATTCTAGCCACCTCTTCTTAATATTTTCTGCTACTGTTAGGTCCATACCATTTCTGTCCTTTATTGTGCCCATCTTTGCATGAAATGTTCCCTTGGTATCTCTAATTTTCTTGAAGTGATCGCTAGTTTTTCCCATTCCATTGTTTTTCTCTATGTCTGCACTGATCACCGAGGAAGGCTTTCTTATCTCTTCTTGCTATTCTTTGGAACTCTGCATTCAAATGGCTATATCTTTCCTTTTCTCCTTTGCCTTTTGCTTCTCTTCTTTTCTTAGCTATTTGTAAGGCCTCCTCAGACAAATATTTGCCTCTTTGCATTTCTTTTTCTTGGGATGGTCTTCATCACTGCCTCCTGTATAATGTCACAAACCTCTGTCCATAGTTCTTCAGGCACTCTGTCTATCAGATTTAATCCCTTGAATCTATTTGTCACTGCCACTGTATAATTGTAAGGGATTTGATATAGGTCATACCTGAATGGTCTAGTGGTTTTCCCTACTTCCATCAATTTAAGTCTGAATTTTGCAATAAGGAGTTCATGATCTGAGCCACAGTCAGCTCCTGGTCTTGTTTTTATTGACTGTGTAGAGCTTCTCCATTTTTGGCTGCAAAGAATATAATTAAGCTGATTTCAGTGTTGACCATCTGGTGATGTTCATATGTAGATTCTTCTGTTGTTAGAAGAGAGTGTTTGCTATGACCAGTACGTTCTCTTGGCAAAGCTCTATTAGTCTTTGGCCTGCTTCATTCTGTATTCCAAGGCCAAATTTGCCTGTTACTCCAGGTGTTTCTTGACTTCCTATTTTTGCATTCCAGTCCCCTATAATGAAAAGGACATCTTTTTTGAGTGTTAGTTCTAAAAGGTCTTATAGGTCTTCATAGAACCGTTCAGCTTCTTCAGCATTACTGGTCAGGTCATAGACTTTGATTACTGTGATATTGAATGGTTTGCCTTGGAAATGAACAGAGATCATTCTGCCATTTTTGAGAATTCATCTAAGTACTGCATTTTGGACTCTTTTGTTGGCTATGATGGCTACTCCATTTCTTCTAAGGGATTCCTTCCCACAGTGATAGATATAATGGTCATCTGAGTTAAATTCACCTATTTCAGTCCATTTTAGTTCCTGATTCCTAAAATGTCAATACTGACTCTTGCCATCTCCTGTTTGATCACTTCTAATTTGCCTTGATTCATGGACCTAACTTTCCAGGTTCCTATGCAATATTGCTCTTTACAGTATTGGACTCTACTTCCATCACCAGTCACACCCTCAACTGGGTGTTGTTTTTGCTTCAGCTCTGTCTCTTCATTCTTTCTGGAGTTATTTCTCCACTATTCTCCCATAGCATATTGGGCACCTACTGACTTGGGGAGTTCATCTTTCAGTGTCCTATCTTTTTGCCTTTTCATACTGTTCATGGGGTTCTCAAGGCAAGAATACTGAAGTGGTTTGCCATTCCCTTCTCCAATGGACCACATTTTGTCAAAAATCTCCACCATGACCTGTTCATCTTAGGTGGCTCTACACGACATGGCTCATAGTTTCATTGAGTCAGACAAGGCCGTGAGCTTAGATCTTCTCTATAAACATCATCAAATGGAGAGTATACTTTATTTAAATACATCTTGAAGGAGGAGCTAAGATGGCAGACGAGTAAGATGGGGAGAATACTTTCTCCTCCACAAATCCATTAAAAGAACATTTGAATGCTGAATAAATCCTATAAAACAACTTCTGAATGCCGGCAGAGGACATCAGGCACTTAGAAAGACAACTCATTGTCTTCAAAATGAGAAAACGAGCCCTGCGGTAACTCCTTTTGCGGAGAAGTGGCACGGACACCAGCATTTGCTATTGGCAAGCGGGGGCTGGGCTAGGAGGAGCGGCGAGGCTTACATTGCTTTGAAAAAGGATTTGGCCTGGCTATCTCGGGCACTATTTGAGCGAAATAACCGGACTGTCGGTTATCTACTACATCAAAAGCCAGCCCTAACTTAAGACACCACCAGGACTACCTACGGAACAAAGGGCTGCACAGAGTTGGCCGGCTGCAGGCCGTCCCACTCCGGTGACAGGCAGCCAGGGCCGGAGGCGGGCAATTACAGCCCTAGAGAGACACTGTCTAACGGAACTGTGAGTAGGTTTCTGTGCTGACTCACGCTTCTTGGGGCTCTGGATGGTCAACATCTGCGTGAGAAAGTGCGCTGTTTGTATACCCAGAAAACTGAGTGGCGGAGAGGTGATAAGTCGCAGCAGCTGCGCTCGCTGAACATTTCATCACCTGCGCTACTCGGATCTGGGAAGGGCATAAAACGCAGACTCAACCAAGTCTGTGCTTCTGAGGATTATCCGAGTGCCTGAACCTGGCCGGTTTAGATTTGGGTGTTCATCTCCACCCCCTCTGTAATAGGGCAGAGATCAGATATTGAAAAGACCTGTAAACCGCCTCAATAAAGAGAATTCAACAAACTACCAGAATATAGTAAAGACACTCTAAACTTGGCAATTTTAACAAAATGAAGAGACAAAAGAATACCCAGCAGCTAAAGGAACAGGATAGAGGCCCACCAAACCAAACCAAAGAGGAAGAGATAGGGAATCTACCTGATAAAGAATTCCGAATAATGATAGCGAAATTAATTCAAAATCTCAAAATCAAAATGGAATCACAGTTAAAGAGTCTGGAGACAAGGATTGAGAAGATGCAAGAAAGGTTTAACAAGGACCTAGAAGAAATAAAAAAGAGTCAACACATAATGAATAATGCAATAAATGAGATCCAAAACACCCTGGAGGCAACAAATAGTAGAATAACAGAGGCAGAAGATAGGATTAGTGAATTAGAAGATAGAATCCTAAAAATAAATGAATCAGAGGAGAAAAAAGAAAAACGCATCAAAAGAAATGAGGACAATTTCAGAAACCTCCAGGATAACATTAAACGTTACAACATTCGAATCATAGGAGTTCCAGAAGAAGATAAAAAGAAAGATCATGAGGAAATACTTGAGGAGATAATAGTTGAAAACTTCCCTAAAATGGAGAAGGAAATAACCACTCAAGTCCAAGAAATCCAGAGAGTCCCTAACAGGATAAACTCAAGGCGAAACACCCCAAGACACATATTAATCAAATTAACAAAGATTAAATATAAAGAACAAATATTAAAAGCAGCTAGGGAAAAACATCAAATAACTCACAAGGGAATTCCCATAAGGATAACAGCTGATCTTTCAATAGAAACTCTCCAAGCCAGGAGGGAATGGCAAGACGTAATTAAAGTGATGAAAGAAAATAACTTACAGCCTAGATTATTGTATCCAGCAAGGATCTCATTCAAATATGAAGGAGAAATCAAAAGCTTTACAGACAAGCAAAAGTTGAGAGAATTTTGCACCACTAAACCATTTCTCCAACAAAAGCTAAAGGACATTCTCTAGATAGGAATCACTAAAAGGGTGTATAAATTCAAACCCAAAATAATAAAGTAAATCTTATTTATCAGTAATTGCTTTAAACGTTTATGGGCTGAATGCCCTAATCAACAGACAAAGACTGGCCGAATCGATACAAAAACAAGACCCCTACATACCTTGTCTACAAGAGACAACCGAAAGACTAAAAAGGGTCAAATGGATACAAAAACTAGACCCCTATATATGTTGTCTACAAGAGAACCACCCTAAAATACGGGATATATACTGACTGAAAATGAAGGGCTGGAAAAAGATTTTCTATGCAAATATGGACCATAAGAAAACAGGAGTAGCAATACTTATATCAGATAAAATTGACTTTAAAGATCCTGAAAAGGAGACAATGAAGGTTACACATAACGACTTAAAGGAACAATCCAAAAAGAAGTTATAACAATTATAAATATATATGCACACAACATTGGAGCATTGATATATCTAAGACAAACATTAATTAATATGATAGAAGAAATATGCAGCAATACAATAATAGTGGGAGACTTTAATACCCCACTCATATAATCTGGCTGTAATAGACAAAGTAAAGAGCAAAACATATTCACTTATGAGCCTCAAAAAATTCAGTTCACTCAGGAGAGTTAAAAAAAAAAAAAAAGACTTATTTGTTCACTCTGTAAAGATTTATTGACTATTTTATGGGCTTGGTACCACTTTGGGTAGTAGGGAGGAAGAGGTGACAAATGTGATCCTGTCCTAAATAATATATTGTGGTAAAATTCAACATGATTTTTTTGTTGTTGTTGTTCTTTCGGATCTTTAATTATTCTCAAAGAGTATAAAGGGTAAACTTTAAGACCAAAAGGGTAAGAACAAAAAGTTTGAGAACCAAAGTTTAACCAGATGACTTATATAAAGCACAAAAATATTTTAAAAAAACATGAAAACTTCAGACAAACAGGTGATTATGAACAATGACTAAGAAATCAACAAAATCACTTGGACTAAAAATACTGGGGTTAAAATAGTCCTACCTCAAGACTATATAACCAAAAATTATATATATAATATATATATTTACATACTTTATTGAAATTATACCATCTTGAAAATAATAATAAAAAAAATAACATATTAGCAACATAGGTTTGTTTTCTACATGGTATTTCATCCTGTGACAAATCAGAAATGTTGAATTATCATTCTACTGGTGATATGATTTTTTTTAAGTGTTCTTTGTGATCAAAAACAGAAAGCCATTGGTTAAGAAATTACATATACTCCTCCCCACCATCACTCCCCTTCTTTCTTCCCATTTCCCTCCCACCCTCATTGATCCTTTCCTTTGTCCATTTTCCCCTGCAAAAAAATAATAATAATAATAATAAAATAAATACATCTTGTTTAAATTACTAACATAATAGTGACTCAATTTGTATTATATAAACATCTAATCATTCATTCACTAATTCACTCATTTATTCCACTAATATACATCAAGGTTTTTTAGGTACAAAATACAGTCAGGTGCTACAATCAATGTGAAGATTTATAAGACATTATGACTTAAGAAACTACACCTAGTAGAAGATAGATGTATTCAAATCACAAATCTATAGTTCTCAGGAGTTATAGAGCTAAAAGGTATCTTATACAAAGATGATCAATGCCCTGTCATTTACAATTGGAAAACAGACACAGTGAAGTTAAGATATTCAGGAATTAGAATCTAGATTATCCAAATCCTAGTCAAGTTTTTTTTTTTTTTTTTTTTTCCCACTAGATCATCCAATACAATGAAACAAGTGCTATGAATAAGCATAAGGGATAACACATTCTAGCCAAATCAGAGAAGGGGGAAATAACTGAATTCTCATATGATGAAAGGATAGAAAGTCTCTAAGCAGAGACGAAGTGTAAGTAAAGGCATGGTGTGTGGAAGAGAGCATGTGTGAGCCCCTGCTCAGTGAAGGTGATAGATGGAGATATGAGTTGGGAACTGACACGGAATGCAAAGGAAATAAAATCCCAAACAGCTATAGCGTTAGTTCAAGGAATCTTTGCTTTACTATTTATGGGCTTTGTGTTTTTTATTTTAAAAGTTTTTGGCTTGATGGGACCTTTTTCAGAGATGGTAGATCAGGTACCATGGTGAAGGATGTGTTGGAGAGGCAGAGCAAGACCACCTAAAAGGCTACTGGGATAGCCCAGGTGAGGAGTGGTCTGTAAGTGACAGCAGCATCAGAGAGGGGAGGAGCTCAGACAAAGAAGCAATAGTAATAGAATAGGGATCTTGAACAAGAAGACATGGTTGTAAAGGTGATTTTAATGCTAACTGAAACAACTGTCTCAGTATTTTAAACAGTTTTGTTTAGCAATAAATGGACAGAATTATTTTCATTAATATAATCAAATGTGTCTTGAAATTTTGGCAGTTAAAATAACAAAGTGTTTCAAGCCTCCCAACTAAAATCTGGAACAAGAGAAGGATGCTCAATTAAGAGAAGGATGGTCTTCTATTAAACATAATATTGGAAGTCCTAACCAGAGCAATCAGACAAGAAACGTATGCAAATTAGAAGGGAAGAGGTAAAATTGTTATTATATGCAGATAATGAGATACTGTATATGGAAAACACTAAAGGCTCCGCACAAAAAGTACTAGAACTAAAAATAACAAATTCAGTAAGCTAACAGGACATAAGATTAGCACGCAGAAATCTTTGCATTTCTTTACAGTAACAATGAGATATCAGAAAGTAAAAAAAAAAAATCCCTCTTAAAATTATATTTAAAAATCTAGGAATAAACCTGACCAAGGAGGTAAAAGACATATACACTGAGAACTATAAAACACTGATAATTAAAGATGACTCAAAGAAATGGAAAAATATCCCATATTCTTGGATTGAAAGAATTAATACTACTCAAACAACCTACAGATTTAATGTGATCCCTATCAAATTACCGATGACATTTTTCACAGAACCAGAACAAATAACCTAACATTTACATGGAACTATAAAAGACCCTTCCCTGATTTTCCCTGGTGCCTCAGATGGCAAAGAATCTGCTTGCAATGCAGCAGACCCAGGTTCAATTCCTGGGTCAGGAAGATCCCCTGAAGAATGGCAATCCACTCGCGTATTCTTGCCTGGTGAATCCCATGGAGAGGAGCCTGGTGGGCTACAGTCCATGGGGTTGCAGGTTGGACACAACTGAGTAAACAACACATAAAAGACCTAGAATTGCCAAAGCAATCCTGAAGAAAAAGAACAAAGCTGGAGGCTTTCTATTTATGTAAAAAATAAAATAAACGTAAAATATACTAAAATAATTATAGTAATAGAGGCAAGTACAAAACCCAGGTGAAATATAAACCAAAAAAATCAAAATCTGCCTGGCTAAAGGAAGATTCCCAGAAAGATTGGCATTTAGACTGAGGCATCTCAGTCAATGCAATGCTGTGCAAACTGAAAAAGATAACACAGATGTAAGATAGTAATGTAGTCAAACTTCCTGTCATTCTGAATGAGTTTAGCCTCATTGACCCTGGTGAAGCCTTTCAGTTTGCTAAAAAACATTTACTAATGTGGCAAATTTTAGAGAACCAGAGAAATTCCAGAAGACTGAAAACTGATAAATATTATTTAGATTTTCAACTGGTAGGCCTTTACACCAAAGATTCCAAAGTAGAATGCTTTTATAGTGTCATGTCTTATACTTAAGTCTTAAAGCCGTTTTGAACTTATTTTTGTGTATAGTGTGATTTTGTGTTCCAACTTCACTGGTTTACATGTAGCTGTCCAGCTTTCCCAACACCATTTCCAAACCCACTTCCCAAAATATCACCACTTCTTTTTCAATGTTGAGTCTTTTAAGCATTCTACTTTGGAATCTTTGGTGTGACTAAGGCCTACCAGTTTGGTCTAGTTTGTAGAATTATAAAACAGCTCCTAATATGGAGAACTTATCATCTGCTAGGTGTTCTTCCAACCATTTTCCCTGTAATGCTCACTACTATTTCTTTGAGTATATCCTCTTAGTCTCACATTTTATAGATGAGGAAACTGAAGGACAGAGTTGCTTGATAGCTTGGTTAAGGTCACACAATCTTAACCAAGGTAAGGAGTACAGACAGAATTCTCTTAGCAGTCTAAACTCACAGCCTGTTCTTTCAAATAATCCACAACACTGTCTGCCATTGAATCTTTCCTCTTAAAACTGAAAATCTAAATAATATTTATCAATTTTCAGTCTTCTGGAATTTCTCTGGTTCTCTAAAATTTGCCAGGTACTATGAAACCTTAGTAAATGTTTTTTAGCAAACTGAAAGGCTTCACCAGGGTCAATGAGGCTAAACTCATTCAGAATGACAGGAAGTTTGACTACATTATTATCTTACATCTGTGTTATCTTTTTCAGTTTGTACAGCATTGCATTGACTGAGATGCCTCAGTCTAAATGCCATTCTTTCTGGGAATCTTCCGCTAGCCAGGCAGATTTTGATTTTTTTGGTTTATATTTCACCTGGGTTTTGTACTTGCCTCTATTACTATAATTATTTTAGTATATTTCACGTTTATTTTATTTTTTACATAAATAAAAATATATTTACACTTTAAATTTATTTATTTGCATGCCTATTTTCTTACTGGACTGTCAAAATCTCCATAGATGAGGTTATATCTCCTTAACTGTGAAAGGCTCAACGTTTGGTACAAGTGTACCATAAGAGGTCCTAGGAAACTCAGGTTTGTCCCATAAAATTCATCATGACACTTTTATCCCCCCCAAATCAGGCTCTTATATGTTCCTTCTTAGTCTTCTTTAAACAAACAAAACCCCAAAGCACAGTCTTTTTCTTGTTTCAGATTTTATCCCATATATTTTAGCTCATTCCAGGCTACAGATGTCCTGACTCTATTCTGGGAGGTTTAGGCCACTGTTTTAAAATTGTCTTGAAAAAAAAAAAAAAAAGAAGGGGGGGGATTCCCTACTTGTTCAGTGGTTAGGATTAAGTGCTTTCACTGCCATGGGCCTGTGTTTGATCCCTTTTTGGGGACCTACGATCCCACAGATCTCATGGCATGGTCAAAAATAAGCTAAACTGTTTTGGTTATGTGCCCCATCTCTAATCTTTTATTCATACACTTTTATGTCTGAGCCCCTTAGAAAGACTATTTGTATAGTCACATACATCCATCTATATGCCTTTCTTTACTCATCTGAGTGATATGCTACTGCAGTGTCGAGGTCTTTTCCATAGCTTCCCATCTTTCCTGATCCACTCCCTGTCCTCCTTCCAATTGTACTCCATTACATTCCATCTAACTTTGTTTGAAGTTTTTTGAAATCTGCCTTCTCCAAAATATAGAGATTATGACCAGTGACCTACTTCACTGGTGTGTGTGCTTAGATACTCAGTCATGTCCAACTCTTTGTGACCCCATGGACTGTTTTCTGCCAGCCTCTGTGCATGGGGATTCTCCAGGCCAACAATACTGAAGTGGATGGCCCTGCCCTCCTCCAGGGGATCTTCCCAACCCAGGGATTGAACCCAGGTCTCCTGCATTGCAGGCAGATTCTTTACCGTCTGAGCCACCAGGGAAGCCCCCCTTCATTGGTAATTTACATAATTATATCACATGCATTTTCATATCTATAAATTTAGCATATGAAGGAACTGAAGTTAGAGGGACTTCTAAGTGGCAGGGAACTGCTGAAAATCAGGTCTATCTGATGCTAAACAGGCATGTACTCTTAATCCATTTTACATAATATATGCTCATAAATTCTACATGAGGTGCTACAGGCCTGAAGAGTCACACTAACATAAACCTAAGTGCAAGCTCGCCCAAGGCCAGTCAGAAAGTACCCAGCAGAACTGAAATTAGAAGCCAAGTTTCTGATTGCCTGTTTGGAGCTAGGTAGAGAGGGCATACTGACTTAGTATTTTATATATTTTCAAGAATTAGAAAATATTTGAAGAGTGTGGATGGATATAGCACCACTAGATCCAAATGTTATCCTAGAAAAGTTTAGCCTTTCATCCTTCACTCTCTGTCATTATTCACATGGATTTGGAATGATTGGGATTGTCCCATAAAAGGCTTTGCGGATGCGATACTACAGTTTTAGGCAGATGGCATATCAGTGGTTCCTTTTCCAGAGTCATTGTTAATGCATCCTCCTTCTCATTTTTCCACTTCTGCTTTCATAATAAAAATAGAGGCTTATTTAAAAAATGAGAGTAAAGGAAACATTTGCACAAACTCTTGTTCAGGAATTTTCACTGAAGGCAATAAATAATTCAAGATTTATTGGGAAATTCAATTTATTCTACTGACTCCTTTTAGCCCTATTACCTTTGTCTTAAATTCTCTGTCAGCTTTCTACTCCTTCAGTAATAGTCACCTAGGCTTTGCTAACACTCGGTTCTCTTAACATCTATCTGCTGTCTCATTCAAGACTAAATCTGCATGGATAGACCTAGAGATTATCATGCTATGTGAATTCAGGAAACAAGTATCATATGATATCTCATATGTGGAATCTGAAAAAAATGAAACAAATGAATTTATTTACAAAACAGGCTCACAGACTTTGAAAACAAACTAAGGTTACCAAAGGGGAAAGTGGGTAGAGGAGTGATGAATTAGAAGTTTGGGATTAACATATACACACTGCTATATATAAAGAAGATGACCAATAAGAACCTGCTATACTGCCAGGGATGGCGGAGCCTGGTGGGCTGCTGTCTATGGTGTTGCACAGAGTCAGACACGACTGAAGTGACTTAGCAGCAGCAGCATACTGCTCAGGTGAATCTACTCAATACTCTGTAATGGTCTATATGAGAAAAGAATCTAAAAAAAAGAGTGGATGTATGTTTATGTATATCTGATTCACTTGGCTGTACACCTGAAAATAACACAGCATTGTAAATCAACTATACCCCAATAAAAATTTTTTAAAAAGATAACCTACAAGGACCTACTATATAGCACAGGAAATATACTCAATATCTTATAATAACCTATAATGAAAAATATATGTCTATATAATTATTACCTATATTCATATACGTCAGATCAGATCAGATCAGATCAGTCGCTCAGTCGTGTCCAACTCTTTGCGACCCCATGAACTGCAGCACACCAGGCCTCCCTGTCCATCACCAGCTCCCGGAGGTCACTCAGACTCGCATCCATTGAGTCAGTGATGCCATCCAGCCGTCTCATCCTCTGTCGTCCCCTTCTCCTCCTGCCCCCAATCCCTCCCAGCATCAGAGTCTTCTCCAATGAGTCAACTCTTCACATGAGGTGGCCAAAGTACTGGAGTTTCAGCTTTAGCATCATTCCCTCCAAAGAAATCCCAGGGCTGATCTCCTTCAGAATGGACTGGTTGGATCTCCTTGCAGTCCAAGGGACTCTCAAGAGTCTTCTCCAACACCACAGTTCAAAAGCATCAATTCTTTGGCGCTCAGCCTTCTTCACAGTCCAGCTCTCACATCCATACATGACCACAGGAAAGACCATAGCCTTGACTAGGCGAACCTAAGAATATCCACTCATCCATTTATACATCTTATGAATAGATGCATAAGATATATAAATGGATGAGTGGATATTCTTTGTAATCCCTACTGATTCCTCTTCTTTCTTTCTTCTCATGTATAAAATTGAGGTAATTATGTTTCCCATAACTATTTCACAATATTGTGAGGATTAAATAAAGTAATGTATGTAAAATAACTTATTAATACATTACAAACAGATATACTTGCTATTGTGCTTACCAGGTGGCTCCATGGTAGAGTCCCCCTGCCAAGGCAGGAGATGGAGAAGACAAAGAGTTCGATCCCTGGGTGAGGAAGATCCCCTGGAGGAGGAAATGGCAACCCACTCCAAAATTCTTGCTTGGAAAATTTCATAGACAGAGGAGTCTGGAGGGCTACAGCCCATGGGGTTGCAAAGTCAGACATGACTGAGCATGCACACATACTTGCTATTATTATTTTTCCCTTATTAGCAAGACAGTCTCTCATCTATGGTGAAGAATGCCCTCAGAAATATTTATATTAGGACAAATGTTGTTTAAGGGTACAATAGCAACAAGTAGCAAACAAGCCTTAGAAGTCTAGTGCACAATATAGTGAATATCAACAACAATATTGTAAGCATTAAACTTGCCTGGCTTTCCTGGTGGCTCAGATAGTAAAGAATCTGCCTGCAATGCAGGAGACCCAGGCTCAGTCCCTGGGTCAGAAAGACCCCCTGGAGAAGGAAATGGGTACCCACTTCAGTATTCTTGCCTGGACAATTCCATGGACAGAAGAGTCCAAAGGGTCACAAAGAGTTAGCCATGACTGAGAGACTGATACTTTCACTTTCTTTTCACTTTCAAACTTGCTAAGAGACTAGAACTTAATAATTCCAATCTCCAGAAAGAAATAATAAATATGTAACAACATAGAGGTCTTAATTGTTGTTACAATGTCAATTATAGTAGAGTATATAAATGTATCAAGTAATAATGTTATATGTCAAATACAGTTCAACAAAAAATATTTGGAAGATGGTGGAGGAATAAGACCAAGACACCACTTTCTCCCCCATAAATTTATTTAAAGAACATTTGAACACTGAGCAAATTCCACAGAACAACTTCTGAATGCTGGCAGAGGACACCAGGCGCCCAGAAAGGCAGCCCATCGTCTTTGAAAGAAGGTACGACAAAATATAAAAGATAAAAAGAGACAAAAGAGGTAGGGACAGAGATCTGTCTTGGGAAGGGAGTCTTTAAAAGAGAGAAGTTTCCAAACACCAGGAAACATTCTCTCCAGCGGATCTGTGGTGAGCCTTGGAATCTCAGAGGGCAAAATAACTGGGAAGAAAAATACGTAAATAATTAAAACCCACAGATTATGTGCCTAACAGCAACTCCCAGCAGAGCAGCAGCCCAGACTCTTGCATTGCCCACTAGCAAGCGGGGGCTGGACATGGAGGTGCAGGCTGCATTGCTTAGGGTAAGGATTCAGCCTGAATGTCCTGAGGGCAATCTGAGGAAACTAGCTTGAGGTAGCAACCCAGACTGTGGGATAGCTATCCTGCGAAAAGCCCTAACCTAAGACACTGCCAGGCTCGCTCACAGAACAAAGGACTAAGCAGAGCTAGCTGGCTGTGGACCGGCCTAACCCCCACTGGAGATAGGCAGGCGAGGGCAGCCAGAGCTGGAAGGAGGCAATCACAGCCCTAGAGAGGCATTCTATACCAAACTGCAAGCAGACTTTGTTGCTAACCAAGACTTCTTGGGGTTCTGGATGGTCAACATCTGCTGGGAGGGTCACAGCCTGAGATCAACCCCCCAGAAGAGACACATGGCACACATGAGAAGGCCTGCCCGTTGTACACCCAGAAAACTGAGCGGCTGGGATGGAGGAGGTGATAAGATGCAGCCTTCAACTGGAGGCAACCGCTTTCGCAAAGCACCTGGTCACCTGAGCTGCTCAGACCTGGGACAGGAACAAAACACAGACCCAACCAAGTCTTCGCCTTTGTGGAGTACCTGAGAACCTGAACCTTAGCAGCTTAGACCTGGGGAGTGCATGCAACACAGGGCTCGCATCAGACAGTTCCTGGCAGAGCAACCTAGGGCCTGAGCAGTGTAGACTGGGAAAGCACACATGCCATGAGCCGGGAGGTGGGGGTGGGGGGTGGGGGGGGGGGTGAGGGGAGGCAAACCCAGTGTGGCTGAAACACTGTGAGCACTCCCCACACACGCCAGTGATATTTGTTTGCAGTGTTCCTCCCTCCCCACAGCACGACTGAACAAGTGAGCCTAAAAAAAAAGTGACCACCACTGCCTGCCTTGTGTCAGGGCAGAAATTAGACACTGAAGAGACCAGCAAACAGAAGAAGCTAAAATAAACAGAAGGAACCACTTTGGAAATGACAGGTACAATAGATTAACCCCCTGTAGTTAGCACCAACTACATAGGAAGGGGCCTATAGACCTTGAGAAGTATAACCTGGACCAAGGAACTATCTGAAAATGAACTGACCCCACACTGTCCACAACAGCTCCAGAGAAAGTCCTAGATATATTTTTACTGTTATCATTTTTTAAATTAAAAAAAATTTTAAATTTTAAGTCCCTTATTACTTCTTTAATTTTCATTTTTATAACCTGCTATTACCTTGCAAAAAAAAGACCCTATTTTTAAAGCAGAATTCATATATATATATATATATATATATATATATATATATATATATTATTGTGATCCACACAGTCAAAGGCTTTGGCATAGTCAATAAAGCAGAAATAGATGTTTTTCTGGAACTCTCTTGCTTTTTCCATGATCCAGCAGATGTTGGCAATTTGATCTCTGGTTCCTCTGCCTTTTCTAAAACCAGCTTGAACATCAGGAAGTTCACGGTTCACATATTGCTGAAGCCTGGCTTGGAGAATTTTGAGCATTACTTTACTAGCGTGTGAGATGAGTGCAATTGTTCGGTAGTTTGAGCACTCCTTGGCATTGCCTTTCTTTGGGATTGGGATGAAAACTGACCTTTTCCAATCTTGTGGCCACTGCTGAGTTTTCCAAATGTGCTAGCATATTGAGTGCAGCACTTTCACAGCATCATCTTTCAGGACTTGGAATAGCTCCACTGGAATTCCATCACCTCCACTAGCTTTGTTTGTAGTGATGCTTTCTAAGGCCCATTTGACTTCACATTCCAAGATGTCTGGCTCTAGGTCAGTGATCACATCATCATGATTGTCTAGGTCTTGAAGCTCTTTTTTGTACAGTTCTTCTGTGTATTCTTGCCACCTCTTCTTAATATCTTCTGCTTCTGTTAGGTCCACACCATCTCTGTCCTTTATCGTGCCCATCTTTGCATGAAATGTTCCCTTGGTATCTCTGATTTTCTTGAAGAGATCCCTAGTCTTTCCCATTCTGTTGTTTTCCTCTATTTCTTTGCATCGATCACTGAAGAAGGCTTTCTTATCTCTTCTTGCTATTCTTTGGAACTCTGCATTTAGATGTTTATATCTTCCCTTTTCTCCTTTGCTTTTCGCTTCTCTTCTTTTCACAGCTATTTGTAAGGCCTCCCCAGACAGCCATTTTGCTTTTTTGCATTTCTTTTCCATGGGGATGGTCTTGATCCCTGTCTCCTGTACAATGTCACGAACCTCATTCCATAGTTCATCAGGCACTCTATCTATCAGATCTAGGCCCTTAAATCTATTTCTCACTTCCACTGTATAATCATAAGGGATTTGATTTAGGTCATACCTGAATGGTCTAGTAGTTTTCCCTACTTTCTTCAGTTTCAGTCTGAATTTGGCAATAAGGAGTTCATGGTCCGAGCCACAGTCAGCTCCTGATCTTGTTTTTGCTGATTGTATAGAGCTTCTCCATCTTTGGCTGCAAAGAATATAATTGATCTGATTTCGGTGTTGACCATCTGGTGATGTCCATGTATAGAGTCTTCTCTTGTGTTGTTGGAAGAGGGTATTTGCTATGACCAGTGTATTTTCTTGCTGATCTGATATATATATTATAATTTTTGTGACTTTGTTTTCTTTTTCTTTTCTTAATATTGTATTTTTGAGAATCTAGACGCTTACTCCTTGGAAGGAAAGTTATGACCAACCTAGATCACATATTCAAAAGCAGAGACATCACTTTGCCAACAAAGGTTCGCCTAGTCAAGGCTATGGTCTTTCCTGTGGTCATGTATGGATGTGAGAGCTGGACTGTGAAGAAGGCTGAGCGCCAAAGAATTGATGCTTTTGAACTGTGGTGTTGGAGAAGACTCTTGAGAGTCCCTTGGACTGCAAGGAGATCCAACCAGTCCATTCTGAAGGAGATCAGCCCTGGGATTTCTTTGGAGGGAATGATGCTAAAGCTGAAACTCCAGTATTTTGGCCACCTCATGCGAAGAGTTGACTCATTGGAGAAGACTCTGATGCTGGGAGGGATTGGGGGCAGGAGGAGAAGGGGACAACAGAGGATGAGATGGCTGGATGGCATCCCTGACTCGATGAATGTGAGTCTGAGTGACCTCCGGGAGCTGGTGATGGATAGGGAGGTCTGGCGTGCTGCAGTTCATGGGGTTGCAAAGAGTCAGACACGACTGAGCGACTGATCTGATCTGATCTGAACCTCTACTCTAGATTTTTAATCTTTCTTTTTCTTATTTGTTATCAACTTTGTACTTTTAAGAACCTAATCTTCAGTACCCATTTTTTACTTGGGAGCAAGATCACTGGCCTGATTGCTCACCCCTTTTTGGCTCTCCTTTTTCTCCACCAGGTCTCCTCTATCTCCCCCCTCCCCTTTTCTTCTCTACCCAACTCTGTCAATCTCTTTATGTGTTCCAGGCTGTGGAGAACACTTAGGGAACTGATTACTGGCTGGACCTCTCTCTCTCCTTTTGATTCCCCCTTTTATCCTCCTGGCCACCTCTGTCTCCTTCCTCCCTCTTCTCTTCTCTGTGTAACTCCATAGACATCTCTGAGGGATCCAGACTGTGGAGAGCACATAGGGAAGTGATTATTGGCTAGCTTGCTCTTTCCCCTTTTGATTCCCCCTGTTCTTCTCCTGCTCACCTCTATCTCCCTCCTTCCTCTTCTCTTCTCCATGTAACTCTGTGTACCTCTCCGAGTGTCCCTCACTGTGGAGAAACTTTTCATCACTAACCTAGATGTTTTATCATCAGTGCTGTATAGATGGAGAAATCTTGAGGCTGCTGTAGAATAAGACTGAAAACCAGAGACAGGAGGCTTAAGTCCAAATTCTGAGAACATCAGAGAACTCCTGAATCCAGGGAAAAGTAATTGGTAGGAGCTCATCAAATGCCTCCATATCTACATTGAAACCAAGCACCATACAAGGGCCAACAAATTCCAGAGCAAGACATACCATACAAATTCTCCAGCAACACAGGAACATAGCCCTGAGCTGCAATATACAGGCTGCACAAAGTCACACCAAACCCACTGACATCTCAAAACTCATTACTGGACACTTCATTGCACGCCAGAGAGAAATCCAGCTCCACTCACCAGAACACCAACACAAGCTTCCCTAACCAGGAAACCTTGACAAGCCAACTGCCTAACCCCACCCAAAGTGAGGAACCTCCACAATAAAGAGGAACCACAAACTTCCAAAATACAGAAAGGCCACCCCAAACACAGCAATATAAACAAGATGAAAAGGCAGAGAAATACACAGCAGGTAAAGGAACAGGATAAATGCCCACCAAACCAAACAAAAGAGGAAGAGATAAGGAATCTACCTGATAAAGAATTCCAAATAATGATAATGAAAATGATCCAAAATCTTGAAAACAAATTGGAGTTACAGATAAATAGCCTGGAGACAAGGATCGAGAAGATGCAAGAAAGGTTTAACAGGGACCTGGAAGAAATAAAAAAGAGTCAATATATAATGAGTAATGCAATAAATGAGATCAAAAACACTCTGGAGGGAACCAACAGTAGAATAAGGGGGGCAGAAGATAGGATAGGTGAGGTAGAAGATAGAATGGTAGAAATAAATGAAATAGGAAAAAAGAAAAAAAGAATTAAAAGAAATTAGGACAACCTCACAGATCTCTGGGACAATGTTAAGCACCCCAACATTCAAATCATAGGAGTCCCAGAAGAAGAAGACAAAAAGAAAGACCATGAGAAAATACCTGAGGAGATAGTAGTTGAAAACTTCCCTAAAAAGGGGAAGTAAATAATCACTCAAGTCCAAGAAACCCAGAGAGTCCTAAACAGGATAAACCCAAGGCAAAATGCCCCAAGACACATATTAATCAAATTAACAAAGATCAAACACAAAGAACAAATATTAAAAGTAGCAAGGGAAAAACAACAAATAACACACAAGGGGATTCCCATAAGGATAACAGCTGATCTTTCAATAGAAACTCTTCAGGCCAGAAAGGAATGGCAGGATGAAAGAAAATAACCTACAGCCCAGATTACTGTACCCAGCAAGGATCTCATTCAAATATGAAGGAGAAATCAAAAGCTTTACAGACAAGCAAAAGCTGAGAGAATTCAGCACCACCAAATCGGCTCTCCATCAAATCCTAAAGGATCTTCTCTAGACAGGAAACACAGAAAGGGTGTATAAACTCGAATCCAAAACAATAAAGTAAATGGCAACGGGATCATACTTATCAATAATTACCTTAAATGTAAATGGGTTGAAGGCCCCAACCAAAAGACAAAGACTGGCTGAATGAATACAAAAATAAGACTCCTATATATGTTGTCTACAAGAGACACACCTTGAAACAAGGCACACATACAGACTGAAAGTGAAGGGCTGGAAAAAGATATTCCATACAAATGGACACCAAAAGAAAGCAAGAGTAGCAATACTCATATCAGATAAAATAGACTTTAAAGCAAAGGCTGTGAAAAGAGACAAAGATGGATACTACATAATGATCAAAGGATCAATCCAAGAAGAAGATATAACAATTATAAATATATATGCACTCAACATAAGAGCACCACAATATGTAAGACAAATGCTAACAAGTATGAAAGGGGAAATTAACAATAACACAATAATAGTGGGAGACTTTAATACCCCACTCACACCTATGGGTAGATCAACTAAACAGAAAATTAACCAGGAAACACAAACTTTAAATGATATAATAGACCAGTTAGACCTAATTGATATCTATAGGACATTTCACCACAAAACAATGAATTTCAGCTTTTTCTCAAGCGCACATGGAAGCTTCTCCAGGATAGATCACATCCTGGGCCACAAATCTAGCCTTGGTAAATTAAAAAATAATTGAAATCATTCCAAGCGTCTTTTCGACCACAATGCAGCAAGACTAGATGTCAATTACAGGAGAAAAACTATTAAAAATTCCAACATATGGAGGCTGAACAATGCGCTGCTGAATAACTGACAAATCACAGAAAAAATAAAAAAAGAAATAAAAATGTGCATATAAATGAATGAAAATAAAAACACAACAACCAAAACCTGTGGGACACTGTAAAAGCAGTGCTAAAGGGAAGGTTCATAGCAATACAGGCTTACTTCAAGAAACAAGAGAAAAGTCAAATAAATAACCTAACTCTACACCTAAAGCAACTAGAAAAGGAAGAAATGAAGAACCACAGGGTTACTAGAAAGAAAGAAATCTTAAAAATTAGGGCAGAAATAAATGCAAAAGAAACAAAAGAGACCATACCAAAAATCAACCAAGCCAAAAGCTGGTTCTATGAGAGAATAAATAAAATTGACAAACCATTAGCCAGACTCATCAAGAAACAAAGGGAGAAAAATCAAATCAACAAAATTAAAAATGAAAATGGAGAGATCACAACAGACAACATAGAAATACAAAGGACCATAAGAGACTATCATCAGCAACTATATGCAAATAAAATGGACAACTTGGAAGAAATGGACAACTTCTTAGAAAAGTACAACTTTCCAAAACTGAACCAGGAAGAAATAGAAAATCTTAACAGACCCATCACAAGCACAGAAATTGAAACTGTAATTAGAAATCTTCCAGGAAATAAAAGCCCAGTACCAGACGGCTTCACAGCTGAATTCTACCAAAAATTTAGAGAAGAGCTAACACCTATTCTAGTCAAATTCTTCCAGAAAATTGCAGAGGAAGGTAAACTAAACTCATTCTATGAGGCCACCATCACCCTAATATCAAAACCTGACAAAGATGCCACAAAAAAGAAAACTACAGGCCAATATCACTGATGAACATAAATGCAAAAATCCTTAACAAACTTCTAGCAAACAGACTCCAACAACATATTAAAAAGATCATACATCATGACCAAGTGATGTATGCAAGGATGTATGCATTATCCCAGGGATGCAACAATTCTTCAGTATCCACAAATCAATCAATGTAATATACTACATTAACAAATTGAAAAATAAAAGCCATATGATTATCTCAATAGATGCAGAGAAAGCATTTGACAAAATTCAACATCCATTTATGATAAAAACCCTCCAGAAAGCAGGAATAGAAGGAACATACCTCAATATATTCTCCAGGCAAGAACACTGGAGTGGGTTGCCATTTCCTTCTCTAATGCGTGAAAGTGAAAAGTGAAAGTGAAGTCACTCAGTCGTGTCTGACTCTTAGCGACCCCATGGACTGCAGCCCACCAGGCTCCTCCATTCATAGGATTTTCCAGGCAAGAGTACTGGAGTGAGTTGCCATTGCCTTCTCCAATAATAAAAGCTATATATGACAAACCCACAGCAAACATTATCCTCAATGGTGAAAAATTGAAAGCATTTCCCCTAAAGTCAGGAACAAGACAAAGGTGCCCACTCTCACCACTACTATTCAACATAGTTTTGGAAGTTTTGGCCACAGCAGTCAGAGCAGAAAAAGAAATAAAAGGAATCCAGATTGGAAAAGAAGAATAAAACTCTCACTGTTTGCAGATGACATAATCCTCTGCATAAAAAACCCTAAAGACTCCACCAGAAAATTACTAGAGCTAATCAATGAATATAGTAAAGTTTCAGGATATAAAATTAACACACAGAAATCACTTGCATTCCTACACACTAACACTGAGAAAAGAGAAAGAGAAATTAAGGAAACAATTCCATTTACCATTGCAATGAAAAGAATAAAATACTTAGGAATATATCTACCTAAAGAAACAAAAGACCTATATATAGAAAACTATAAAACACTGGTGAAAGAAATCAAAGAGGACACAAATAGATGGAAAAATATATCGTATTCATGGATTAGAAGAATGAATATAGTGAAAATGAGTATACTACCCAAAGAAATCTATAGATTCAATGCAATCCCTATCAACCTACCAATGGTATTTTTCAGAGAACTAGAACAAATAATTTCACAATGTGTATGGAAATGCAAGAAACCTCGAATAGCCAAAGCAATCTTGAGAAAGAAGAATGGAACTGGAGGAATCAACCAGGCTCTACTACAAAGCCACAGTCATCAAGACAGTATGGTACTGGCACAAAGACAGAAATACAGGTCAATGGAACAAAATAAAAAGCCTAGAGATAAATCCATGCACCTATGGACACCTTATCTTTGACAAAGTAGGCAAGAATATACAATGGAGAAAAGACAATCTCTTTAACAAGTGGTGCTGGGAAAACTGGTCAACCACTTGTAAAAGAATAAAACTAGAACACTTTCTAACACCATACACAAAAATAAACTCAAAATGGATTAAAGATCTAAATGTAAGACCAGAAACTATAAAACTCCTAGAGGAAAACATAGCAAAACATCTCTGTCATAAACCACAGCAGGATCCTCTATGACTCACCTCCCAGAATATTGGAAATAAAAGTAAAAATAAATAAATAGGACCTAATTAAAATTAAAAGCTTCTGCACAACAAAGGAAACTATAAGCAAGGTAAAAAGACAGCCTTCAGAATGGGAGAAAATAATAACAAACGAAGCAACGGACAAAGAATTAATCTCAAAAATATACAAGCAACTCCTGCAGCTTAATTCCAAAAAATAAGAGACTCAATTAAAAAATGGACCAAAGAACTAAACATACATTTCTCCAAATAAGACATACAGGTGGCTAACAAACACATGAAAAGATGCTCAACATTATTCATTAGCAGAGAGATACAAATCAAAAGCACAATGAAGTGCCATTTCACACCAGTCAGAATGGCTGTGATCCAAAAGTCTACAAGCAATAAATGCTGGAGAGGGTGTGGAGAAAAGGGAACCCTCTTACACTGTTGGTGGGAATGCAAACTAGTACAGCCACTATGGAGAACAGTGTGGAGATTCCTTAAAAAACTAGAAATAGAACTGCCATATGACTCAGCAATCCCACTGCTGGGCATACACACCGAGGAAACCAGAATTGAAAGAGACACGTGTACCCCCAGTGTTTATCGCAGCACTGTTTATAATAGCCAGGACATGGAAGCAACCTAGATGTCCATCAGCAGAGGAATGGATCAGAAAGCTGTGGTACATATACACAATGGAATATTACTCAGCCATTAAAAAGAATACATTTGAATCAGTTCTAATGAGGTGGATGAAACTGGAGCCTATTATACAGAGTGAAGTAGGCAGAAAGAAAAATACCAATACAATATATTAATGCATATATATGGAATTTAGAAAGATGGTAATGATAATCCTGTATGCGAGACAGCAAAAGAGACACAGATGTATAGATCAGTCTTTTGGACTCTGTGGGAGAGGGCAAGGGTGGGATGATATGGGATAATGGCATTGAAATATGTAAATTATCATATGTGAAACAAATCGCCAGTCCAGGTTCGATGCATGATACAGGGTGCTCAGGGCCGGTGCACTAGGATGACCCAGAGAAATGGGATGGGGAGGGACGTGGGAGGGGGGTTCAGGATGGGGAACACATGTACACCCATGGCGGATTAATGTCAATGTATGGCAAAACAAATACAATATTGCAAAGTAAAAAAAAAAAAAAAAAAATTGTACTGGAATTCTCAGGGACTTCTAAGTGTGGACAAATGTGTGTTATACTGATAAGCCAAAGATTCAAGATTTGAATGAGAGTTAGGGAATCACTGACAGCCTTGTGGAGGGTTCTCAGGATAATTTGAGATTTACACTTTGAAATCTTAATTCAAGTCACAGCAAAATTTTAACAAAATAACGCCCACCTAAAGTTATCCTATCCTGAAAGTAATTCCTTATTAAACAACATAATTCCTCATACAATAGGATCATCTTTCCAATTTCCAAAAAAATTTTTTTTTGATGCTACAAGTTCATCCAAATTCTCTATTAATTAGTTTATCATGGAAATACAGAAAGATAGGCTTGAGAAGTTGCCAAATCAGGGAACATGTTTATTTGCTTGCACCCATCTTTTGTTTGAGGGGTGGGGTGACTCTTGCCATGTGTTTAGCCCATCTCTGATAGTAGAGCAGGAATGAATATTATTTTTCAGAGATTATTCTGGGGAAGGCCCAAATTCAAGAAGGAACTCATTTGCCTAAAGTCCTCCAGCTAGTGCAGTCTCAGAATCAGAGACAGAAATAAGATAACAATTTCTTAACACTCAAGAAGTTCATCTTGAAGCTGTTTTCACAGGTTATATTGGACACAACACGCTGCAAAACACTATCGAATTTCCAAATATTTGTACTAACTTTGATCTGATCAGGTAACATTTAAGAAACTAATCATCTATATGAAGCCCTAGAAAATATCTTGTTATACCATGGTCTGGTGTGGACTACTGATTTACTGAAAAGGAAGCAGTGAGGAAAGAGGAAATCAAAGCAGACTGCTGACTTGTCATGGAGTGTGTCTGGGATCAATGATGTTTGTTTGAACTCAGTCAAGTTGATAGCCCTGGGCCCCATGCACTGCTTCCTGCTCCAACTCCACAGCACACAAGATGTTCAGCGTCCATCCATCCACATGAGGTCATGGAGGAGAGAGCTCTGCTGACCTTCCTGAGGTAGGTAAGAGTCTCTGTTTCAGGGTGGAGGGCCCAAATTCAGAGTTGAGAGAGAATGTGTCCAGAACTCCAGGTGAATGACATACCCTCTGGAGCTAGACAAGAGAATAACTAATAATAAATAGTATCTACTGAACATTGAGTATACCAGCAGCTTTTAAAAATACTTTATGTGGGTCAGTTCATTTAATCCTCTTAACAAATCCATGCCAAATAAGGAAACTGAGAGGTGGAGAAGATAAGACACTTGCCCAAGTTCATGCAAGAGATAAATAGCAAAGGCAGGCAGCAAGTTTAGGTGGTTGACTTTGAGGCTAAACTCTCCATCATTCTATTGTATTAGCTCACTCCTCAATGCAGATCATAAGCTCCAGTTAAGGGACAGAATTCTTCCAAGACACCATGTTAGTGGGAAGAGAGTTACTGCTTAGATTAACTATTATGATGTATACCATATTTTATAACATAATTATAAAATGCATTTCATAACTATTATGAAATAAAAATCACAAATGAAGGTGTCATTTAATCAGGTATATTGAGTACTACAAAACCAATCTCTAGGAAAAACTGAAAAAAAATTGGGAAATGGGCTTAGCCTGAATGAGCTTGCATGCAGAAGGTGTGTGTGTATGTGTGTGTGCACTGTTGTGTCTGACCCTTTTGTGACCTCCAGGGCCGTAGCCTGCCAGGCTTTTCTGTCTGTGGGATTCTCCAGGCAAAGAATACTGGAGTGGTTTGCTCTTTCCTACTCCAGGGGAATTTTCCCAGCTTGGACGTTGAACCTGTGTCCCTTGCGTCTCCTGCATTGGCAGGCAAGTTCTTTACCACTGTGCCAATTGGAGGCCCAATCAGAAGGTACTACAACTGATATCAAAGAGGCATAACTATCTTTTGGAAACCTGCCGTTGAGAAGCATGTCTGTAATCACCAGGAAATGGATTGCCCACATGATTTCTGATGCTGAGGCTTCCCCCATGGGATTAAAACCAGAGCTGTTGAATAAGAACATCTGTTTTCTATTTTCTTGTTTTTTTTTTTTTTCTGAAGTTCTAGGACAACTTCCAAGCCTTTTGGGTCTCACTGACACAGTTGTCACATGACACAGAAGATACATTTTAGTGAGGGAAATAAAATCAGATGGGAAACCTCTGCATAACTCCACTGTGTATAATCTGCTTTGTCACCTTTTCTTTGGCTGCATTAGGGAAAGTGGAGTAAATTCTCCAAGCTGTTTTCTCTCAGGGAAACTAGAAGACATTATATCTAAGAAATTTGCACTTAAGATAAGGATGTGAAACAGACCTGCAGAATAAGAGGCTCCATCTAAAACAATCCATCAGTCATTACCTTCATGTACTAAAGAGAAGTTCAACACAATACAAGGACCAGGTAAAGATCCCAAGGAAACTGTTGTATAAGCACAGTCACTGATCCTCAAGGACTTTGCAGTTTGGTTAGAGACAGAAAGTTCTATATGACACTCTAGAAGACTGAGATAATAAAATGCAAAGTGGGAACTGCTATCTATGGGTGTTTAAAGAAAGGAGAGGTGACAGAGAGCTGGGTAACCAAAGAAGGCACTGATAAGGAAGTAGAGATGAGGGTGTGTGTGTGTGTGTGTATGGTGGGGGATGTGAGTACTAAAAAGCATGAGGTTCAAGGCTCTGTTGTGGTGTGAGAGCCAAAGCAGGCATCTGTGTTCTCCAACTATAGGAGTTTATTTTGCCATTGTGACTATATCATTCCACCTCTCTGCTCTTTTCTTTGTTGAATTGCCAGCAGACCTAAATACACTGCCAGTGGATGCTGTGTCCTCTTAAACACTGGGCAAGTTTGGCCAAGCTAATTTTTAGCTAGCCCTTGAGTTATTAAAAGGACTGAGGTCCAAAGAAAACGAAGGCATATTTGAAAGATGCCAGGAAAATAGATCTTAAAAATTCTCATCATAAGAAAAAAAATTGCAACTAGGTGCGATGATGGATGTTAATTAGACTTCTTGTGATCACTTTTTAACATATACAAATATCAAATCACTATGCTGCATACCTTAAACTAATATGTTATATGTCAATTATACCTCAATAAAAATTAATTTAAAAGTAGATACCTTTAATATTTGCTGATTATAAAAATGATGGAAGGTGTCTTAAATGAATTAATTTTACAGTAAGTCCCCTACGTATGGACTTTCAAGTTGCAAACTTTCAAAAATGTGAGCATGTCCAATCACGTAAGCTAGTTCACCTGTCATTCCATTGTCGCGTGCTTGCATCCTCTACAAGTGTACTTTTCTGTGTACTTTACAGTATTCTATAGAGCACAGTCGTGAAATATCTCTATTTCAAGCCCAGGATGTCTGGAAGCCAGTGTAAATGCAGTAGTGAAGTAGCTGGTACTACTATAACTTTAAAGGTACTGTACTTTAAAATTAAAAATGTTTCCTTTATTTTTTGTGTTTTTCATGTATTATTTGTGCGAAAAGTATTATAAAGCTTATTACAGTACTATATATACAGTTTTGTTAGTTGGGTACCTAGGCTAACATTGTTGGACTTTTGAACAAATTGAACTTACAAACATGCACTTGGAACAGAACTCATTCGTATGTAGGGAGAAGATGATGGCACCCCACTCCAGTACTCTTGCCTGGAAAATCCCATGGACGGAGGAGCCTGGAAGGCTGCAGTCCACGGGGTCACTGAGGGTCAGATACCACTGAGTGACTTCACTTTCACTTTTCACTTTCATGCGTTGGAGAAGGAAATGGCAACCCACTCCAGTGTTCTTGCCTGGAGAATCCCAGGGACGGGGGAGCCTGGTGGGCTGCCGTCTATGGGGTTGCACAGAATCGGACACGACTAAAGTAGGGGACTTACTGTACACTATCATGGCTTTTTCACAAGTATTTGTGATACATCTATATGTGGTGTACAGACAATGTTTGGTGGGCATAAGAATTCAGTGACCTCCCAGGAGAGATGATGGTGGTCCTGTATGAGATAAGAACCAGTACTTTAACAGACACAGAAACAATGATGCTCAGGAAAATTTCAAGAAATTAGTCTTAGTTTGTGTACTGGAAGGAAGGAGGAATAGAAGGGAATGGCCCAGTAGGAGAAACTTGTGTCAACACCGTGGGATATTTTCTCAAGATTTACACAGTGGGCCTCTAGAAAAAGCCACGAATTTGTCAGCTTTATTCTGGCTACTTTTTAGAGACTTTGAGGAATTTTCTTTTAAGACAATACTAAAGTTTCTTAATAACTAATTTATGACACATATTTTCTTTAAAAATCCACATAGTGTTTTGTTCTTTTCCTCCTCTGGCTCCCCATCTGGTTTTAGAATGCTCATGGCTCTCTTTTCTCTATAGAAAGGTGTGTGTGTGTGTGTGTGTGTGTGTGTGTGTGTGTGTGTGTGTGTGTGTTAGAGGGAAGGAATGGTTTTCTAGCAATCAGAACAAGGTCTTTTGAACATGGAAAAATTGTGCAACCTGCTCAATTGGTGGTGGTTTAGTCGCTAAGTTGTGTCCATCTCTTGTGACCACATGGACTATAGCCTGCCAGGCTCCTCTGTCCATAGGATTCTCCAGGCAAGAATATTTGTGTGGGTTGCCATTTCCTTCTCCAGGGGATCTTCCTGACCCAGGAATTGAACCCAGGTCTCCTGTATTGCAGGCAGATTCTTTACCAACTGAGCTACAAGGGAAGCCCAATTATAGGTCATGAAGCCAGTAATGTGGTCTTTTGAACACTTTCCCAGAATCTGGGCCCTTCACTCCATCGTAAGAAACATATAAAGCCTTTCCCTGGGTAGCATCAACATCTTCTACTTTCCTAATAAATACCTGAAACTCTGTCCTAACCCCTAGTCTCCTCTCTGGCAAAACTGCCCTGTGTGATCATAAGACCTTGCTTATGGCTAGCTGCCATTTTGGAAAAGATCTGATGATTTACCGGGGCCATCCAGTCTTTTTCAATTTAAAGGAAGCATTAACCTAAATTTAAAGAGTTTAAAGGCCCTGAGTTGGGTGGAGTGTGTATGAATACAAGTATTCATTCATGAGCTGGTTTGTCTTAGAAAAAATTTCAGGACAATGTCTAGAAACTCTTATGGGGTCTTTTCTCTTTTTCCAGTTGATAAATACTCCATAGGCATCAGCCAGGCTGTTGAACACTGGGGTGAAAAGATGAAAGAGGCTCGTGTAGCACAATGTCTTGTCCTTGGGGAGATCACAGTTCAGTCAGAGAAATATACATATAAACCCTGCTACTGACTTGTATTAGGAATCAAAAGTAGGTGAGAAATTGTATTCTGGTTGGTGAGGGAAGAAAAAGGGCCTGTGTGCTTTCGTTTGAAAGAATATCGAGAAAGAAGTCTCTCCTTTACCTCCTTCACTGGGAAGCATTGGAAGAGAACTAAAATGAAAGCCCAGAGGGGTGAATGCTAGTTTTACTATCCTGAAGCAGAAAAGCAACTGGTGAAAGCTTTCCTAGAAAGCAGCCTCCTTTTGGGGCCTGAGGCCAGGATGGCAGATGCTGTGCACTTAACACATATAGGTATTTGAGAGTCTGAGCCATTGTTCCTGGTCTGCACCATGCTGGGTTTGCCACACCTGCCTTGTTGTGAACAGCTCTTCCTGATGATGGATGTTGGCACTGGTGTGGGGCAGGGATGAGAGAGACAAATATGGGAAAATGGGAGGTCCCTCAGCACAGCCCTAAGGACGAGAAGGAAAATGCAGAGCATAGTTCCCTCTGACTGCAGCTCCCTAAACCATACCTTCAGTTTTTTCAGTTGCCTCTTTCAAAAGAGGTCCTGAGATTTACAAGTGGACGTAAGAAAGGATGGCTAGATTCCAAGGAAGGCTATTTAACTTTCTAAAACATTCTGCTCTTCTCATTTGGTCTCACCCCTCCCTGGTTCCCCTGTCCCAGTTCTCAATACCTACTCTGCACACTTTGGCCTTTGTGTTTTTAGCTCCCACTGTTTGGAACATTGGTGCAATGGCTTCCCTGGTGGCTCAGATGATAAAGAATCTGCCTGCAACACAGGAGACCCAGGTTCTATCCCTGAGTCAGGAAGATCCCCTGAAGAAGAGAATGCAACCCACTCCAGTATTCTTGCCTGAAGAATCCCATGGACAGAGGAGCCTGTCCATGGGGTCACAAAGAGTCCTACACTACTGAGAGACTAATGTTAAGTTGGTGCAAAAGTAACTGGTTTTGCATTGTTGGACTTTGCTGTTTGATATTAGAATACATTCTTAAATAAATGTGGTTACAATGAAATGTGGTTAAAATGATATTCTACATCAATCATTTTAATGTGCATTTCTTGTGTTATTTTTTTTTGCTAATGACATTACTTGCTGTTTATTTTATATTTATTTTAGACTAGGGAAACACTGTTAGAAAAAAAAAGCAAACTTATGTGATTTTCTTATTTGAGTTCAAAATGATTGTAAAACAGCAGACAACTCACAATATCAACAATGGTTTTGACCAGGAACAGCTAAAGAACATGCAGTGCAGTGGTGGTTCAAGAAGTTTACAAAGGAGATGGCAGCCTTGAAGATGAAAACTGCAGTGGCCGGCCAACAGAAGTTGACAACCAACTGAGAGGATCACTGAAGCTGATATTGTTACAACTACATGAGAAGTTGCCAAAGAAATCAACATTGACCATTCTATGGTCATTTGGCATGTAAAGCAAATTGGAAATCTGAAAAAGCTCAGTATGTGGGTGCCTCATGAGCTGACCAAAATTTTTTTTAAATCATTATTTTGAAGGGTCATCTTTTCTTATTCTATGCAATAACAAACTATTTCTCAATCGGATTGTGACATGTGACTAAAAGTGGATTTTATATGACAACCAGTGATAACCAGTTCAGTGGTTGGATTGAGAAGAAGCTGTAAAACACTTTCCAAAGTCAAATTTGCACCAAAGAAAGGTCATGGTCACTGTTGGCAGTCTGCTGCCAGTCTGATCCACTACAGCTTTCTGAATCCCAGTGAAAATCATTACATCTGAGAAGTATGCTCTGTAAATCAATAAGATCCACCAAAAACTTCAATGCCTGCAGCTAGCACTGGTCTACAGAAAGAGCCCATTTGTTCTCCATAACACCTGACAACACATTGCACAATCAATGCTTCAAAAAAGTTGAATGAATTGGGTTATGAAGTTTTGCCTCATCTGCCATATTCAACTGACCTCTCACCAACCGACTACCATTTCTTGAAGCATCACAACAACATTTTGCAGGGAAAAACACTTCCACAACTAACAGAAAGAAGAAAAGTGCTTTCATCAAAAAGTCTACAAACAATAAATGCTAGAGAGGGTGTGGAGAAAAGGAGGCCTTCTTACATTGCTGGTGGGAATGCAAACTGGTACAGCCACTGTGGAGAAGAGTGTGGAAATTCCTTAAAAAAGTGAGAATATAAATGCTATGCAAGCCAGCATACACCCTGAGGAAACCAGAATTGAAAGAGATACATGGACCCCCAATTTTTTTAAATTTTTTTTTAACTGAAGGATAATTGTTTTACAGAATTTTGCTGTTTTCTATCAAACCTCAACATGAATCAGCCATAGGTATACATATATCCCCTCCCTTTTGAAACTTCCTCCCATCTCCCTCCCAATCCCACCCCTCTAGGTTGATACAGAGCCCCTGTTTGAGTTTCCTGAGCCATACAGCAAATTTGCCTTGGCAATCTATTTTACATATGCTAATGTAAGTTTCCATGTTACTCTTTCCATACATCTCACCCTCTCCTCCTTTCTCCCCATGTCCATAAGTCTATTCTCTATGTCTGTTTCTCCACTGCTGCCCTGTAAATAAATCCTTCAGTACCATTTTTCTAGATTCTGTATAGGTGTATTAGAATATGATATTTGTCTTTCTCTTTCTGACTTACTTCACTCTGTATAATAGGTTCTAGGTTCATCCACTTCATTAGAACAGACTCAAATGCATTCTGTTTAAAGGCTGAGTAATGGATGTGAGAGTTGGACTGTGAAGAAGGCTGAGCGCCAAAGAATTGATGCTTTTGAACTGTGGTGTTGGAAAAGACTCTTGAGAGTCCCTTGGACTGCAAGGAGATCCAACCAGTCCATTCTGAAGGAGATCAGCCCTGGGATTTCTTTGGAAGGAATGATGCTAAAGCTGAAAGTCCAGTACTTTGGCCACCTCATGAGAAGAGTTGACTCATTGGAAAAGGCTCTGATGCTGGGAGGGATTGGGGGCAGGAGGAGAAGGGGATGACAGAGGATGAGATGGCTGGATGGCATCACTGACTTGATGGACGTGAGTCTGAGTGAACTCTGGGAGTTGGTGATGGACAGGGAGGCCTGGTGTGCTGCAATTCATGGAGTCGCCAAGAGTTGGACACAACTGAGTGACTGAACTGAACTGAATAGTCCACTGTGCATATGTACCACAACTTCTTTATCCATTCATCTGTCGATGGACATCTAGGTTGCTTCCATGTTCTAGCTATTGTAAATAGTGCTGCAATGAACAATGGGGCACATGTGTCTTTTTCAACCCTAGTTTCCTTAGGGTATATGCCTAGGAGTGGGATTGCTGGGTCATATGGTGGTTTTATTTCTAGTTTTTTAAGGAAATCTCCATACCGTCTTCCATAGTGGCTGTATCAATTTACATTCCCACCAAAAGTGCAAGAGCATTTCCCCCTTGTCTCCACACCCTCTTCAGCATTTATTGTTTGTAGACATTTTGATGATGGTCATTCTGACTGAGGTGAGGTGATATCTCATTGTAGTTTTGATTTGCATTTCTCTAGTAATGAGCGATGTTGAGCATCTTTTCATGTGTTTGTTAGCCATTAGTATGCCTTCTTTGGAAAAATGTCCATTTAGATCTTTTCCCCACTCTTTGATTGGGTTGTTTCTTTTTCTGGTATTGAGCTGTATGAGCTGCTCGTATATTTTGGAAATTAATTCTTTGTCAGTTGTTTCATTTGCTATTATTTTCTCCCATTGTGAGGGTTGTCTTTTCACCTTGCTTATAGTTTCCTTTGTTGTGCAAAAGCTTTTAAGATTAACCAGGTCCCACTTGTTTACTTTTGTTTTTATTTCCATTACTCTAGGAGGTGGATCATACAGGATCTTGCTTTGATTAATATCATCAAGGGTTTTTCCTATGCTTTCCTGTAAGAATTTTATAGTTTCTGGTCTTACATTTGTGAGTTTCTTTGTGTATAGTGTTAGGAAGTGTTCTAATTTCATTCTTTTACATGTGGCTGTCCAGTTTTCTCAGCATAATATATTGAAGAGGCTATCTTTGTCCCATTGTATATTCTTGCCCCCTTTGTCAAAAATAAGGTACCCATAAGTGCATGGGTTTATTTCTGGGCCTTCTATCTTGTTGCATTGATCTATATTTCTATTTTTGTGCCAGTACCATACTGTCTTGATGACTGTAGCTTCATAGTATAATCTGAAGTCAGGAAGGTTGACTCCTCTAGCTCCATTCTTCTATCTCAAAACTGCTTTGGCTATTTGGGGTCTTCTGTGTTTCCATATGAACTGTGAAATTTTTTGTTCTAGTTCTGTGAAAAATGCCATGGGTAATTTGATAGGGATCACACTGAATCTGTAGATTGCATTTGGTAGTATAGTCATTTTCACAATATTGATGCTTCCTAACCAGGAACATGGACTACCTCTCCATCTGTTTATATCATCTTTGATTTCTTCATTGGTGTCTTATACTTTTCTGTGTATAGTTCTTTTGTCTCCTTAGGTAAGTTTAGTCCTAGATATTTATTTCTTTTAGTTGCAATGATGAATGGGATTGATTCCTTAATTGCTCTTTCTGATTTTTCATTGTTAGTATATAAAAATACAAGTGATTTCTGCATATTGATTTTGTATCCTGCAACTTTGCTAAATTCACTGATTAGCTCCAGTAACTTTCTGATATTCTCTTTAGGGTTTTCTATGTACAGTGTCATGGTACCTGCAAACAGTGAGAGCTTTACTTCTATTCCCGCCTGGATTCCTTTTAATTCTTTTTCTTCTCTGATTGCTGTAGTGGACTTCCAGAACTATATTGAATAATAGTGGTGAAAGTGGATGCCTTTGTCTTGCTTCTAATCTTAGGGAGAATGCTTTCAGTTTTTCACCATTGAGAATAATGTTTGCTGTAGGCTTATCATATATGGCCTTTACTATGTTGAGGTAGATTTCTTCTATGCCCAGTTTTTGAAGAGTTTTAATCATAAATGGGTGCTGAATTTTGTCAAAGGTTTTTTCTGCATCTATTGAGATTATCATATGGTTTTTATCTTTCAATTTGTTATTATGGTGTATTACATTGATTGATAAGCATATATTGAAAAATCCTTGCATTCCTGGAATAAACCTAACTTGATCATGAGTGGTTTTTCTTTTGTTTGATATGTTGCTGAATTCTCCTTGCTAAAACTTTGCTGAGGATTTTTGCATCTATGTTCATCAGTGATATTGGCCTATAGTTTTCTTTTTTGTGTGCTGTCTTTGTCTGGTTTTGGTATCAGGGTGATGCTGGCCTCGTAGAATGTGTTTGGAAGTGTTCTGCCTATGCAAATTTTTGAAAGAGTTTTAGAAGAATAGGCAATAGCTCTTCTCTAAATGTTTGATAGAATTCTCCTGTGAAGCCATCTGATCCTGGGCTTTTGATTTATGGGAGATTTTTGATCACAGCTTCAATTTCAGTGCTTGTAATTGGATTGTTCATAATTTCTATTTCTTCCTGGTTCAGTCTTGGAATACTGAACTTTCTAAGAACCTGTCCATTTCTTCCAGGTTGTCAATTTTATTGCCATATAGATGTTCATAATAGTCTCTTATAATCCTTTGTTTTTCTACATTGTCTCTTGTAACCTCTCCTTTTTCATTTCTAGTTTTGTTGATTTGATTCTTCTCTCTTTTTTTCTTGATGTGTCTGGATAAAGGCTTGTAAATATTGTTTACCTTCTCAAAGAATCAGCTTTTAGTTTTATTAATCTTTACTATTGGTTCTTTCATTTCTTTTTCATTTATTTCTGCTTGGATCTTTATGATTTCTTTCCTTAAACTAATTTTGTGTTTTCTTTTTGTTCTTCTTTTTCCAGTTGTTTTAGGTGTAAAGTAAGATTGTCTATTCGATGTTTTTCTTGTTTCTTGAGGTAAGATTGTATTGCTATAAACTTCTCTCTTAGAACTGCTTTTGCTGCATCCCATAGGTTTTGAGTTGTTATGTTTTAATTGTCATTTGTTTCTAGAATTTTTTAAAATTTTCCTTTTGAGTTCTTCAGTAACCAGTTGGTTATTTAGAAATGTGTTTTAATCTCCATGTGTTTGTGTTTCCTACAGTTTTTTTTTTTCTAGTAATCGATGTCTAGTCTCATAGCATTGTGGTCAGAGAAGATACCTGATACGATTTCAATTTTCTTAAATGTACTGAGGTTTGATTTGTGACCCAAGATGTGGTCTATCCTGGAGAATGTTCCATGTGCACTTGAGAAGAAGGTGTATTCTTCTGCATTTGGATGGAATGTCCTGAAGATATCAATGAGCTCCATCTCGTCTAATGTATCATTTAAGACTTGTGTTTCCTTATTAATTTTCTGTTTTGATGATCTGTTCATTGGTGTGAGTGGGGTGTTAAAGTCTCTTACTATTATTGTGTTATTGTCAATTTCTCCTTTCATGTGTGTTAGTGTTTGTCTTATGTATTGAGGTGCTCCTATGTTGGGTGCATGCTATGCTATGCTATGCTAAGTCACTTCAGTCATGTCTGACTCTGTGTGACCCCATAGACGGCAGCCCACCAGGGTCCCCCATCCCTGAGATTCTCCAGGCAAGAACACTGGAGTGGGTTGCCATTTCCTTCTCCAATGCATGAAAGTGAAAAGTGAAAGTGAAGTCACTCAGTCATGTCCAACTCTTAGCGATCCCATGGACTGCAGCCTACCAGGCTCCTCCATCCATGGGATTTTCCAGGCAAGAGTACTGGAGTGGGTTGCCATTGCCTTCTCCGTGTTGGGTGCATAGATACTTACAAATGTTATGTTTTCCTCTTGGATTGACCCCTTGATCATTATGTAGTGTCCTTCCTTATCTCTTGTAATCTTTATTTTAAGGTCTATTTTGTCCGATATTTGGATTGCTACTCCAGCTTACTTTTGCTTCTCATTTGCATGGAATATATTGTTCCATCCTGTCACTTTCAATCTATATGTGTCTTGAGATCTGAAGTGAGTTTCTTGTAGACAGCATATATATGGATATTGTTTTTGTACCCATTTAGCAAGTCTGTGTCTTTTGGTTGGAGCATTTAAATCCATTTACATTGAAAGTAATTATTGATATATATTGCCAACATCTGCTGGATCATCAAAAAAGCAAGAGAGTTCCAGAAAAAAACATCTATTTCTGCCTTATTGACTATGCCAAAGCCTTTGACTGTGTGGATCACAATAAACTGTGGAAAATTCTGAAAGAGATGGGAATACCAGACCACCTGACCTGCCTCTTGAGAAATTTGTATGCAGGTCAGGAAGCAACATTTAGAACTGGACATGGAACAACAGACTGGTTCCAAATAGGAAAAGGAGTACGTCAAGGCTGTATATTGTCACCCTGTTTATATAACTTCTATGCAGAGTACTTCATGAGAAATGCTGGGAATCAGCACAAGTTGGAATCAAGATTGCCGGGAGAAATATCAATAACCTCAGATATGCAGATGACACCATCCTTCTGGCAGAAAGTAAAGAGGAACTAAAAAGCCTCTTGATGAAGGTGAAAGGGGAGAGTGAAAAAGTTGGCTTAAAACTCAACAGTCAGAAAACTAAGATCATGGCATCTGGTCCCCTCACTTCATGCCAAATAGATGGGGAAACAGTGGAAACAGTGTCAGACTTTATTTTGGGGGGCTCCAAAATCACTACAGATGGTGACTGCAGCCATGAAATTAAAAGACGCTTACTCCTTGGAAGGAAAGTTATGTCCAACCTAGATAGCATATTCAAAAGCAGAGACATCACTTTGCCAACAAAGGCCCATCTAGTCAAGGCTATGGTTTTTCCTGTGGTCATGTATGGATGTGAGAGTTGGACTGTGAAGATGGCTGAGTGCCGAAGAATTGATGCTTTTGAACTGTGGTGTTGGAGAAGACTCTTGAGAGTCAGTCCCTTGGACTCCAAGGAGATCCAACCAGTCCATTCTGAAGGAGATCAGCCTTGGGATTTCTTTGGAAGGAATGATGCTAAAGCTGAAACTCCAGTACTTTGGCCACCGCATGTGAAGAGTTGACTCATTGGAAAAGACTCTGATGCTGGGAGGGATTTGGGGCAGGAGGAGAGGATGAGATGGCTGGATGGCATCACTGACTTGATGGACGTGAGTCTGAGTGAACTCCGAGTTGGTGATGGACAGGGAAGCCTGGCGTGCTGTGATTCATGGGGTCACAAAGAGTCGGACACGACTGAGTGACTGAAGTGAACTGAACTGAACTGATGTTCCTATTGCCATTTTCCTAATTGTTTGGGTTTGATTTTGTAGATCTTTTTTCTTTTCTTGTATTTCTTGATTATATGAGTCCGTTTAACATTTGTTGTAAAGCTGGTGTGGTGGTACTGAATTCTCTCAACTTTTGCTTGTCTGAAAAGCTTTTTATTTCTCCATCAATTTTGAATGAGATTCTTGCCAGGTACAGTAATCTTGGTTGTAGATTTTTCCCTTTCAGTACTTTAAATATATCCTGCCATTCCCTTCTGGCCTGCAGTTTCTGCTTAATGATCGGCTGTTAAGCATATGGGGTTTCCCTTGTATGTTTTGTTGCTTCTCCCTTGCTGCTTTTAATATTCTTTCTTTGTGTTTAGTCTTTGTTAGTTTGATTAGTATGTGTCTTGGTGTGTTCCTCCTTGGGTTTATCCTGTACATGTCTCTTTGTGCCTCTTGGAGTCGATTGCCTATTTCCCTTTCCATGTTGGGGAAAATTTCAACTATAATCTCTTCAAAAATTTTTTCATACCCTTTCTTTTTCTCTTCTTCTTCTGGGACCCCTATAATTCAAATGTTGGTTCATTTAATATCAATTGATTCCAGAGGTCTCTGAAACTATCTTCAGTACTTTTCTTTCTTTTTACTTTATTCTGCTCTTTAGAAGTTATTTCCACCCTTTTATCTTCCAGCTCACTGATTTGTTCTTCTGCTTCAATAGTCTGCCATTGATTCCTTCAAGAATATTGTTAATTTCAGTAATTGTGTTGTTTGTTTCTGCATGTTTATTCTTTAATTCTTCTGGGTCTTTGTTAATTGATTCTTGAATTTTCTCCATTTTGCTTTAAAGGTTTTTGATCATCTTTACTATCATTATTCTGAAATCTTTTTCAGGTAATTTTTCTATTTCCTCTTCATTTATTTGGACTTCTGTGTTTCTAGTTTGTTCCTTCGTTTGTGTAGTATTTCTCAGCCTTTTTCTTATTTTTTTTTTAAGTTATTGTGCTTGAGGTCTCCTTTCCCCAGGTTTTAGTCTTGAATTCTTTCTTCCTTTTGGCTTCCGCCCTCTAAGGTTGGTCCAGTGGTTTGTGTAACCTTCTTATAGGGTGAGTTTGTGCTGAGTTTTTGCTTGTTTGCTTGTTTTTCCTCTGTTGGGCAAGCCTAAGTGAGGTGGTAATCCTGTCTGCTGATGATTTGGTTTATAATTTTCTTTTGTTTGTTGTTTAGATGAGGCATCCTGCACAGGGTGCTATTGGTGGTTGGGTGATGCCAGGTCTTATACTCCAGTGGTTTCCTTTGTGCGAGCTCTCACTATTTGATACTCCCTAGGGTTAGTTCTCTGGCAGTCAAGGGTCTTGGAGTCAGTGCTCCCACTCCAAAGGCTCAGAGTATTATCTCTGGTCAGGAACAAAGATTCCACAAGTGGCTCGTATGGCATGAAGTGAGATTAAAACAAATATGCAAAAATGAGAAACCAAAGATGAACCCCAGGCAAATTGCAGTTACAAAATCAGGCAAATAATAATTAAAATAATGGAATATACACATATACATATACACCCAAAGCAAAATCAAAACAGTTCAGCAAAAAGAAAGTACAATAGATTGACCCAGTGAACAAAGGAAACCAAAAATCATATCTACCAGTTAAGAACAAAACTAACTAAAGTACAAACTGCAAAACAAAATTAAAGCAAGGTGCCAAGTGGGGAATAAAGCAATGAAAACAAAACTAACAAATATGTTGAGAGGAAAAGAAACAAAGAATAGATATGCAAAGTTAGAGGTAGAGGATGAAGATTTATATACATTAAAGATTAACTGTAAGGGCAAAAGAGCAGTAGGAAAGGCAAAGGAAGGAATAAATGTAGAAAAAATATAATAGGTTTAAAATTTTTAAAGTTAAAATTATAAAAAAGAGAAAAAAAAAAAGAAGAGGAAAGGAAAAATGAAGGAAAACTCCACAGAACTGCAAAAGCCCAAAGCAGATGCAGAGGTTCATAACAACAAGAAAAAGTGTGACTGAATATATATATATACCCATAAGCAAAATCAAAACAGTCCAACAAAAATAAAGTACAATAGATTGACCTGGTGAACAAAGGAAACCAAAAATTATATCTACCAGAACAAAACTAACTAAAGCACAATTGGAAAACAAAACTAAAGCAAGGTGCCAATTGGGGAATAAAGCAATGAGAATAAAACTAACAAATATATTGAGACTAAAGGAAAGAAAGAAAAGAAAGAAATAATAGATATCCAAAGTTAAATAGTGGTTGATAAAGAAGATTTATATATATTAAATATTAATAGCAAGGGGAAAAGAACAGTAGGAAAAGCCAGCAAATGAATAAATGTATAAAAAATAATAATAGGTTTAGAAAATTAAAATTAAAAAAGAGAAAAAAATAAACCCTCCCCAGAACTGCAAAAGCCCAATATTAAGGCAGAGGTTTATACCAACAATGAAAAATATGACTGAGAAAAAAATGAAAAAAAAAAAAAAAACTTTCATACTGCTGCAGATTTCATACTGCTGCTGCTAAGTCGCTTCAGTCGTGTCCAACTCTGTGCCACCGCATAGACGGCAGCCCACCAGGCTCCTCCATCCGTGGGATTCTCCAGGCAAGAACACTGGAGTGGGTTGCCATTTCCTTCTCCAATGCATGAAACTGAAAAGTGAAAGTGAAGTCGCTCAGTCGTGTCCGACTCTTAGCGACCCCATGGACTGCTGCCTACCAGGCTCCTCCGCCCATGGGATTTTCCAGGCAAGAGTACTGGAGTGGGTTGCCACTGCCTTCTCCTAATTAGATTTCATAGTGCCAATAAAATCAACAACTACAACAGAGGGGGAGAGGGGGAGTAAAGAAAAGAAAAAAAAAATCCAAAAGAATCTACAAAACAAGTCAAAACATAACAATAATAAATGTTTTTCTTAAGTCACTGCTGTCAGAGTCCTTTCCCTTGCTGGGAGTCACAGTCCACTTCACCTCCTAGGATGCCTTCTAATACTGTGCTGATCTCTGGACCTGCTGTGGGGGCAGCTCAGATTCTAATCTGGTCCTACTCCTGTGTGTTCTTGCTTCCAATGTCCACAGCTATCAGAACTAGTCCATTTTCTTTTGAGGGAGCTCTCATTGATCTTATAGATATTCCACAGACACAGTCTGCCCAGTTGATCGTGTTAATCGCATTTAATATACAGCTTGTATATTAAGTGGGAGGGTTTTGGGTCTTCTTCCTTAGTCACACTGCCCCTGGATTTCAAGTGTGGTTTTAGTTCCACCTCTGCATGTGGGTCATCCACTGGGATTTGCTCCTGAGGTTGCCCTGGAGGACTTGGGTTTACTCCTGTGAGGGCCAGATGTGGAGGTGGTGCAGGTGCTTGGGTTGCAGGGGTTCTGGCAGCACCAGATATTCAGGGGTGTTGGCGGCTAGGGCAGCAGGAAATACAGTGCTCTAGAAGGGTATGGAAACCAGGATTGGCCAATATGCTCCAGTATTCTTGCCTGGAGAACCCCCCCCCCTGACAGAGAAGGCTGGCAGGCGACAGTCTACAGGGTCACAAGGAGTCGGACACAACTGAAGTGAACCTGTGCGCATAGATGCAAGACTTCTTTTTGCCTGTGGCAGCTCTGCCCCAGTGAGAGTTGAGCGTGAAGGTGATGCAGCTCCTTGGCTTGCAGGGACTCTGGCAGCACCAAGTGTACAGGGACACAGACTGCCTCTGCTGCAGGGGTTATGGCCCTATCGGAGTCTTTTTTTAAGCCTCTTGTAGCTGATGATCAGAAGGCCTCTTTGGCCAGTCTTTCTCTGTACCTCTGCCTATTCAGGAACTTAGAGGGCTTTCTCACCTGGGGTCCTTCTCTGCTGTTCGGTGCATCAGGCACATAGAGGGACCCGCGACTGTGGTCCTACTCTGTAGATTGGTGCATCAGTCACTTAAAGGAGCACCCTTGGTGGGGTCCTACTCTGTAGTTCAGTGTGTCAGGTGTTTGATGGGTCAGCCTCTGTATTGTTCAGCTGCCAGTGCTGGCATGTGGGGGGAAGAGGCTATGATATTGGCTCCACCCCCTACATGTGACTCAGCAGTATCACCTTGCTTTCTTGGCTGCCTGGCTTTCCTCCACAGGCATTTCCCACCACAATCTCCTCCCTCACATCCCCATGATCTCTTTCTCTGAAATCAGCAGCAGCCCTCACCCAGGGATTGCTCCACAATCCCTAAACTCCAGTTTCCAGCCACTGCACCCTCTGGGGTATGTATGGCTGTGGCAAGGACTGTCTGATTCTCAATTCCATTTAAGCTGCCACAGATGAGCTCTTTCACACTCAGCCTTAAATGTTTCTCCTCTGACTCAGACAATTGCCCTGATATGGGGATTGGACCCCTGCTTCAGTTCCCCCACCCACTGAGGGCAGGTCAGTTCTACTAATACTCCTGTTTTTCCCCCTAGTTCCTTTGTCCTACCGAGTTTTGCATAGGTCTATATGTTCTTTTCTGCTGGCCAGGTACTCCTGTCTGCTCTCAGCTGGTGTTCTGCATGCACTTCTGTGTCTGAAGGTGTATTGCTGATATATCCATAGAGAGAGATGTACTCCATGTCCACCTACTCCTCTGCTAAGACTAGGGATTGGGGCACTCTCCAGTCCCCCTTCTGATGTCTACGTTGGAAGTTTTCTCTGTCTGTTTTTATACTTTAGTAAAACTCTGCTACACAAAAGCTCTCGAGTGATCAAGCTTGGTCTCTGGTCCTGAAGCTAAATCTTCTTCAGAGATCACAAATCCAACACCCTTCACCATAAGTTATCAATGATAATGGTGACTGGGACTCCAGAGAGTGTCCTGGTAACTACAAGTGCATATCACAGCTTGCTTATGGGTTTCTTGTTGAAGTTTCTATTTCTTGAAATTGCTAAGGAAAAAAAAAGTCCATGCTCAGAGGAATGAGCATAAATGAGCTACGAAGTTCTCAGCCAGACAGTCTGGATATCAAAACATGCTGTCATGTTTGGCCCTTAGCTGGCTCATTCCATCCTTGCCTATAGCTCAGTTGGTAAAGAATCTGCCTGCAATGCAGGTTCAATTCCTGGGTCAGGAAGTTCTCCTGGAGAAGGGATAAACTACCCACTCCAGTATTCTTGGGCTTCCCTGGTGGCTCAGCTAGTAAAGAATCTGCCTGCAATATGGGAGACCTGGGCTTGATCCCAGGGTTGGGAAGATCCCCTGGAGAAGGGAAAGGCTACCCACTCTAGTATTCTAGGTGGGTAGAATACTTTCAGTGGGATCTTTAATACTTCACATGAAAGCACAAGGTCAGTCTGTTTCATTCACATGGATCTTGGTAAACCTTGCAAAAGAGTGAAGCATGTTTTCTATTCTTTCCCACTCTACAATACACTTGTGAATTTACTGGAATGCTCTGGGCCCACTCAAGACAGGAAATGAGTTTAGTGTTGGTACATCATAGTGCTATTTCTGAAAATGAGATGTTCTGTGGCTCTAAGTACCAGAAACATGCAGACAGCCACACAAGAAGGAGCTCACATCTGGAGAAGTAAGAGCTGCTGCCAGCATTTCTCTTTGATGTGATAAACCTGAGGATGTGGGCATGTGGCAAAATATTTTCCGTTTAGCAAAAATTTAAAACATAAGCAACAGAAGGAAGGGAAAAATTCTATAAATCTATCATTTCCTGATCACCCATAGGGAGTACAAAGGTAAAAATACTGCAAGCTACACTCTCTAGAGCTTGACATCAAGGCTGGGGGCTTCTTGAGACTTTGTGGCTTAGTATGGGGGTTTCTATCACAGGCCCTGCAAGCAGTGTCATTCGGCTGGACCAGAGGAAATAATAGGAGTCCTAGGCAAAAAAATTCCAAGAAAAATTATGACAATATTAATAATGATACTGATAAAAACAATAGAAACTAATTGAGCAACAGCTATGTGCTAGTAATCTGGCCTTGGTGCTTTATACATTCTAGTTCACATTATCTTCATGAAAGGTCCCTAAGGTAATCACTAATTGAGCAACAGCCATGTGCTAGTAATCTGGCCTTGGTGCTTTATACATTCTAGTTCACATTATCTTCATGAAAGGTCCCTAAGGTAATCACTAGCATTATCTCCATTCTACAGATAAGTAAACAGAGACATAGGCTTCCCTGGTAGCTCAGCAGTCAAGAATCTGCCAATGCAGGAGCCATGGGTTTGATCCCTGGGTTGAGAAGATCCTCTGGAGGAGGAAACGGCAACACATTTCAGTATTCCTGCCTGGAGAATCCCATGGATAGAGAAGCTTGGTGGGCTAGAGTCCATGGGATCACAAGGAGTTGGACATAACTCAAGCAACTGAGCATGCAGACACTCAAACAGAACTACAGAGTGGACGAAAGACTTGTCTATGGTTAGAGCATAAAAAGTCAAGGAGGTAAACTCCAGTTTCTAGTCTCTATTCAAATAAGTGAAACATAAAGATAGTCCTACTAAGAAGATATAAACATTTATGTTTTTAGTCATCATGTCTAATTCTGTGGTTGTGTGATTACACACACAATATCTCTAAGAAGGTATAAAGACACATAGCTCTAAGTCCTAATCTAGTTTCCAACTTGAGCATATTTGGATTGAGGCAAAGGTAGCAATTGAAGATCCCCTGGAGAAAGGATAGGCTACCCACTCCAGTATTCTTGGGCTTCCCTGGTAGTGCAGATGGTAAAGAATCTGCTTGAAGGCGTGAGACCTGTGTTTGATCCCTGGGTTGGGAAGGTTCCCCTGGAGAAGGGCATGGCAAACCACTCCAGCATTCTTGTCTAGAGAATCCCATGGACAGAGGAGCCTGGTTCACAAAGAGTCAGACATGACTGAGCGACTGACTGAGTACACATGCAAAGATAGCTAATCATAACTCTAAACAATCTCTTTAACTTGTAAACTATTATTATTTGATTAGGTTTAAAGCACTTAACCTGAATGAGAGACATGATGTACCTGAGGTGATAGTATAAACAGACACAAATATAGTAACTAGATGGTTCTAGAAGACGTGTCTTTTGGGTATCTGAGATCATCTATGACATATCCTTGTACACAAGATATTGCCCATATTAGAAGTATAGACCTCACAATAAAAGACTACATATTTTTCATAAAATCCTGCTTGCTATATCCTCTATATAGTATAAAATGCAGCAAAATTCTATATATAAACAATAGCTTATCTGAGAATATGAGAAAGGTTAAATTGGATGGACATACTTCTACTTAAAAAGTCTTATCTTCTCAGTTCCTATACTCCCTTGAAACTTCTCAGAGTCCAGTCACAGGTTGTTCAGTCACTCAGTTGTGTCCAGCTCTTTGTGACCCCATGAGCTGAAGCACACTTCCTTTTTCTTCATTATCTCCCAGAGTTTTCTCAAACTCATCTCCATTGAGTTGGTGATGTTATCTAACCATCTCATTCTCTGTTGCCCCCTTCTCTTCCTGTTTTTAATCTTTCCCAGCAAAATGGACTAGAAAGACATGCACTCATCTTCTCCTCTGAGAACACCAAAATCACAACTGTTGAACAACCATTAACAGGAGGATGTTGGAACCCACCAAAAAATAAAAAATAAAAAAATAACCCATGTCTAATGGCAAAGGAGAAGCCACAACAAGGTGGTAGGACGGGTGCAATCACAAAAAAATCAAATCCTGTACTCACTGGGTGGGCGACCCACAAACTGGAGAACAATAATACCAAGAAATTCTTTCACTGCTGCAAAGTTTCTAGGCCCCACATAGACTTCCCAACCTGGGGATCCAGCAAAGGGACTGGGAATCCCCAGGGAATCTGACTTTGAAGGACAGCAGGATTTAATTACAGAATGTCCATAGACTGGAGGAAACAGAGACTCTGTAGGGCACAAACAAAACCCAGGGGAAAGGAGCAGTAACCTCACAAGAGACTGAGCCAGATCTGCCTGTGAGTATTTGAGGGTCTTCTGCAGAGGTGTGGGTTGGCCACACAATGGGGAAAGGGACACTGGAAGCAGCAGTCTTGGGAGGCATGTATTGGCATAAGTCCTTTTGGAGGTGACCAGCACCCCACCCCAGTACTTTTGCCTGGAAAATCCCATGGATGGAGGATCCTGGTAGGCTCCTATCCATGGGGTCGCTAGGAGTCGGACATGACTGAGCGACTTCACTTTCACTTTTCACTTTCATGCATTGGAGAAGGAAATGGCAACCCACTCCAGTATTCTTGCCTGGAGAATCCCAAGGATGGGGGAGCCTGGTGAGCTTCTGTCTATGGGGTCGCACAGAGTCGGACACGACTGAAGCGACTTAGCAGCAGCAGCAGCAGCAGCAGTAGCCCTACCACAGGGCCCGTAGATTCCAAGACTGAGTCAATCAGTTATCAGTTCAATCACTCATTCATATCCGACTCTTTATAACCCCATGGACTGCAGCACGCCAGGCCTCCCTGTCCAACAACAACTCCCAGAGTTTACTTAAACTCATGTCCATTGAGCTGGTGACGCCATCCAATCATCTCATCCTCTGTGGTCCCCTTCTTCTCTCACCTTCAATCTTTCCCAGCATCAGGGTGTTTTCAAATGAGTCAGTTCATCACATCAAGTGGCAAAAGTATTGGAATTTCAGCTTCAGCATCAATCCTTCTAATGAATATTCAGGACTGATTTCCTTTAGGATGGACTGGTTGGATCTCCGTGCAGTCCAAGAGAATCTCAAGAGTCTTCTCCAACACCATAGTTCAAAAGTATCAATTCTTTGGTGCTCAGCTTTCTTTATAGTCCAACTGCCACATCCATACATGACTACTGGAAAAAAACATAGCCTTGACTACACATACCTTTGTTGCCAAAGTAATGTCTCTGTTTTTTAATATGCTGTCTAGGTTAGTCATAACTTTTCTTCCAAGGAGCAAGCATCTTTTACTCTCATGGCTGCAGTCACCATCTGCAATGATTTTAGAGCCCCCCAAAATAAAGTCTCTCACTGTTTCCACTGTTTCCCCTATTTGCCATGAAGTGATGGGACCGGTTGTCATGATCTTAGTTTTCTGAATGTTGAGTTTTAAGCCAACTTTTTCACTCTTCCCTTTCATTTTCATCAAGAGGCTCTTTAGTTCTTCTTTGCTTTCTGCCATAGTGTGGTGTCATTTGCATATCTGAGGTTATTGATATTTCTCCCAACAGTCTTGATTCCAGGTTGTGCTTCATCCAGCCTGAGATTTCACATGATATACTCAGCATAAAAGTTAAATAAGCAAGGCGACAATACACAGCCTTGATGTACTCCTTTCCCAATTTGGAACCAGTCTATTGTTCCATATCCAGTTCTAACTGTTGCTTTTTGACTTACATACAGATTTCTCAAGAAGCAGGTCTGGTCATCTGGTATTCCCATCTCTTGAAGAATTTTCCACAGTTCATTGTGATTCACACAGTCAAAGGCTTTGGCATAGTCAATAAAGTAGAAGTAGATGTTTTTCTGGACCTCTCTTGTTTTTTCAATGATCCAACGGATGTTGGCAATTTGATCTCTGGTTCCTCTGCCTTTTCTAAATCCAGCTTGAACTACTAGAATTTCATGATTCATCTACTGTTGAAGCATGGCTTGGAAAATTTTGGTATAACTTTGCTAGTGTGTGAGATGAGTGCAACTGTGCGATAGTTTGAACATTCTGGGCTTCCCTGGTGGCTCAGAGAGTAAAGCATTTTCCTGCAACATGGGAGACCTGGCTTTAATCCCTGGGTTGGGAAGATTTCCAGGAGAAGGAAATGGCAACCCACTCCGGAATTCTTGCCTGGAAATCCCATGGACAGAGAAGCCTCATAGGCTATAGTCCCTGGGGTCTCAAAGAGTAGGACACAACTGAAAAACTTCAATTTTGAGCATTCCTTGGCATTGATTTTCTTTGGAATTGGAATGAAAACTGACCTTTTCCAGTTCTGTGGACACTGCTGAGTTTTCCAAATTTGCTGACATATTGACTGCAGCACTTCACAGCATCACCTTTTAGGACTGGAAATAGCTCAACTGGAACTCCATCACCTCAACTTGCTTTGTTCGAAGTGATGCTTCCTAAGCCCCACTTGACTTTGCACAGGATGTCTGGCTCTAGGTGATCACATCATCGTGATTATCTGGGTTGTGAAGATCTTTTTTGTATAGTTCTTTTGTGTATTTTTCTGTGTATTCTTACCACCTCTTAATATCTCTGTTAGGTCTATACAATTTCTGTCCTTTATTGAGCCCATCTTTGCATGTAATGTTTCCTTGGTATCTCTAAATTTCCTGAAGAGATCTCTATTCTTTCCCAGTCTATTGTTTTCCTCCATTTCTTTCTCAGTATTGATCATTGAGGAAGGCTTTCTTATCTCTCCTTGTTTTTGTTTGGAACTCTGCATCCAAACAGGTATATCTTTCTGTTTCTCCTTTGCCTTTAGATTCTCTTCTTTTCTCAGCTATTTGTAAGGCTCCTCAGACAAATATTTGCCTCTTTGTATTTCTTTTTATTGGGGATGGTCTTGATCACTGCGTCCTGTACAATCTCATGAACCTCCATCCATAGTTCTTCAAGCACTCTGTCAGATCGAATCCCTTGAATTTATTTGTTCCTTCCACCGGATAACCATAAGGGATTTGATTTTGGTCATACCTGAATGGTCTAGTGGTTTTCCCTACTTTATTCAATTTAAGTCTGAATTTGGCAATAAGGAGTTCATGATTTGAGCCACAGTCAGCTCCTGGTCTTGTTTTTGCTGACTGTATAGAGCTTCTCCATATTTGGCTGCAAAGAATATAATCAAGCTGATTTCAGTATTGACCATCTGGTGATGTCCAGGTGTAGATTCTTCTCTTATGTTGTTAGAAGAGACTGTTTGCTATGACCAGTACATTCTCTTGGAAAAACTCTATTAGCCTTTGGCCTGCTTCATTCTGTACTCCAAGGCCAAATTTGCCTGTTACTCCAGGTGTTTCTTGACTTCCTACTTTTGCATTCTGGTCCCTATAATGAAAAGCACATCTTTTTAGGGTGTTAGTTCTAAAAGGTCTTGTAGGTCTTCATAGAACTGTTCAACTTCAGCTTCTTCAGCATTACTGGTTGGGTCATAGACTTGGATTACTGTAATACTGAATGGTTTGCCTTGGAAATGAACAGAGATCATTCTGCCATTTTTGAGAATGCATCTTTTGTTGGCTATGATGGCTACTCCATTTCTTCTAAGAGATTCCTTCCCACAGTGGTAGATATAATGGTCATCTGAGTTAAATTCACCCATTCCAGTCCGCTTTAGTTCCTGATTGCTAAAATCTCAATATTGACTCTTGCCATCTCCTGTTTGACCACTTCCAATTTGCCTTGATTCATGGACCTAACATTCCAGGTTCCTATGCAATATTGCCCTTTACAACATTGGACCATGACCAGTCACATCCATAACTGAGTGTTGTTTCTGCTTTGGCTCCGTCTCTTCATTCTTTCTGGAGTTATTTCTCCCCTGGTCTCCAGGAACATATTGGGCATCTACCGACCTGGGGAGTTCATCTTTCAGTGTCCTATCTTTTTGCCTTTTCATATTCTTCATGGGATTCTCAAGGCAAGAATACTGAAGTGGTTTGCCATTCCCTTCTCCAGTGGACCACATTTTGTCAGAACTCTTCACCATGACCCGTCCATCTTGGGTGGCCCTACAGGGCATGGCTCATAGTTTCATTGAGTTAGACAAGGGTGTGTTCCATGTGATAAGATTGGTTCAGATCATATCATTCACTCAGTCGTGTTCAACTCTTTGTGATTCCATGAATCCCAGCATGCCAGGCCTCCCTGTCTGTCACCAACTCCCGGAGGTCACCCAGACTCACATCCATCGAGTGATGCCATCCAGCCATCTCATCCTCTGTCGTCCCCTTCTCCTCCTGCCCTCAATCCCTCCCAGCATCAGAGTCTTCTCCAATGAGTCAATTCTTCGCATGAGGTAGCCAAAGTACTGGAGTTTCAGCTTTAGCATCATTCCTTCCAAAGAAATCCCAGGACTGATCTCCTTCAGAATGGACTGGTTGGATCTCCATGCAGTCCAAGGGACTCTCAAGAGTCTTCTCCAACACCACAGTTCAAAAGCATCAATTCTTTGGTGCTCAGTCTTCTTCACAGTCCAACTCTCATGTACATACACGACCACAGGAAAAACCATAGCCTTGACTAGAGGAAACTTTGTTGGCAAGGTAATGTCTCTGCTTTTGAATATACCATCTAGGTTGGTCATAACTTTCCTTCCAAGGAGTAAGTGTCTTTCAATTTCATGGCTGCAGTCACCATCTGCAGTGATTTTGGAGCCCAGAAAAATAAAGTCTGATACTGTTTCCACTGTTTCCCCATCTATTTCCCATGAAGTGATGGGGCCAGATGCCATGATCTTCGTTTTTTGAATGTTGAGCTTTAAGCCCACTTTTCCACTCTCCACTTTCACTTTCATCAAGAGGCTTTTGAGTTCCTCTTCACTTTCTGCCATAAGGGTGGTGTCATGTGCATATCTGAGGTTATTGATAGTTCTCCCAGAAATCTTGATTCCAGCTTGTGCTTCTTCCAGTGCAGCGTTTCTCATGATGTACTCTGCATATAAGTTAAATAAACAGGGTGAAAATAGTTTTCTGTGATTGTGGTTTTCAGTCTGTCTGCCCTGTGATGGAGAAAGATAAGAGGCTTATGGAAGCTTCCTGATGGGGGAGACTGACTGAGGGGGAAACTGGGTCTTGTTCTGATGGATGGAGCCAAGCTCAGTAAATCTTTAATTCAATTTTCTATTCAAAGGTGGGGCTCTATTCCCTCCCTGTTATTTGACCTGAGGCCAAACTATGGTGGGGGTAATGAAGATAATGGCAATCTCCCAGTGCCCCCAACCCTGCAGCTGCCACCACCCACCTATGCTTTTGTTGGAGACTCCTGGACACTGACAGGCATGTCTGGGTCAGTCTCTTGTGGGGTCACTGCTCCTTTCTTCTAGGTCCTGGTACACACTGGCACACTGTTTGTGCCAGTCCTGTGTTAAGTTCTGGTGGCTCTATGGTGGGGTTAATGGTGACCTCCTCCAAGAGGGCTTATGCCATACCAAGGTCCACTGCTCCCAGAGCCCCTGCCCCCACAGCAGTCCACTGCTGACCCATACTTCTTCGGGAAACACTCAAACACAGTTCTGTCTCAGTCTCTGTGGAATCTCTGGGTCCTGATGCACATAAGGTATGTATGAGCCCTCTGAACATCTCTGGTGAATATGGGGTTTTATTACAAATTCAATTTTGCCCCTCCTACCATCTTGCTGGGGCTTCTCTCCCCTCGGACTGAGTCACCTTAGGCCAAATAATTAAGTCTGCAGAAAATTGGATTAAAGATTTACCATACTGGTGACCCTGCCCACCAGAGTAAGATCCAGTTTTCCCCACAGCCAGTCCCTCCTATCAGGAAGCTTACACAAGCCTCTTATCTACATCCATCAGAGCACAGACATAAGAAGCAAGAACTATATCCCACAGTCTCCAGAAAGAAAAGCACAATCATAAAAAGCTAACCAAAATGATCACAGTCTTGTGTAACTCAATGAAGTTAGGAGCCATGCCATGCAGGGCCACCCAAGACAGACGGGTCATGGTGGAGAGTTCTGACAAAACATGGTCTGCTGGAGAAGGGAATGGCAAACCACTTCAGTCAGTATTATTGCCAGTCACAGGAGACATCAAAATAGTCCAAAAAAGGTGTATTTTATAATCTTTATCTTACTGACCTAACCCGAGGTACTTCATGCCATTGACAATAGCTTGGTTTCTGGTACACCACTCTTTCATAATTCCTCCTCCATCTCTCCAACATCTCCTTTCCAGGTCCCATTACAAGTCTACCTCTTATATGCTTTCAGTCTACAAAGTTTTGTCCTTGATTTTCTCTTCTCACTCCATACCATTTCCCTGAGTGATCTCTTCCACCTCAAAAGCTTCTGGCATTCTCTGTACAGTGGTGACATACAAATCTGGATCTCCTGGTCAGACTTTAGTCAGAAGTGGTAGAACTATCTGACTGCCACTGGACATCTCCACTTCAGTGTGCCATAAAATCTTCAACTTAAAATTTCCCTGAATGAACTTACTTCTTCCCACTGCCCCATATTTATCTCTTCTTGGATTCCCTCTTTTGGTTAACCAAAAAACTGTTCAACCTAAAACACCAAGCAAGAATGCTAATCATTATCCCTGAATACCTCCTCCTCCCCCTCACACCTCTTACCCAGTTGACTACATTTTCAATCTTCCTCAAAATGGATTCTTTCCACTCAATACCACTAGTATTGCCTTAGTTCATGTTTTCCTGGTGTCTTATCTATATCTAGATTTTCATACTAGTCCTTAACTAGGTTCCCTGACCATCCCTACTCTTGCTCATTCTCTACATAGTCACCAGTGTACACTTTCTAAAACGTACATCTAGTCACTACTCCAGAATTTTCAAGGACCCTCTTCATTACCTGTATAATAAAGTCCAGTGTGCTGCACATGGTTTCATATTAGGACTGTCTTCATCATAAGTGATGGACACTCAATTTAAAGTTGTTCAGGTAGAACCCAGGTAATGAGAGTGTACAGGAATTGATCAAAAGCTTTGGGCACAGTACTCAAGTGATATCACTTGGGCTTCATCTGTCCATTTCTTTTGATCTCTCTCACTGCATCTCTGGATTCTGCCTTCTTTAGTGTGTTTGCTCCCTACAACTTGCATGCAGTAGGAGACAGTAGCTGCTATCTATACACTTTGAGATTCCAAAAGAAGAAGACTATCCCAATTGCCATACATCACATCTTAGAGAAAACTCTTATTGGCCTGCTTGGGTCATGTGCTTTGAATTAATCACCATAACCAAGGAAGACAGAACCCTAAACTGGGTAGTTTTGAGTCATTGTCTGTCTCTGAGAGGTTTCCATGAAAGATAGCCCAATCAAGACCATAAAGAGTAGGGAAAGTGTGGTTCCCCAAAGAAAAGAAAATCATGGTGCTATCATCACTTGAAGAGGAAAAAGATACTGATCACAAAAGAATGACATAAGTCATGACAAACTGTCTTGCCACGATCTTGATCACTGTCAGTCTCTCCCATCACTACTCTTTCTTTCCATCACTGGACTAGTTATAGTCTCTTGAGTGTGCCAGCTCATTTCAGACCTTCCTGCTTTTGCAAGTGCTGTTTTTCTCTGCCTGGAATGTCTGGCAGGCTAAGTTTTATTCCTCTTTACAGCTCCAGCTGAAATACCTTCTTTTCTGAGAGCCCTTTGCTGACTTCCAGCTCACAAGGGAAATACTTCCTCTTTTGTACCACTATCACACATAGTACTTACCAACATTATTATGCTCTTTTTCACCCTATACTGTAATTCTTCACTTTTTTTTTTTTTTTTTGGCTGCCTAGTCCAACAACCTTGAAGAGTACTGCTAGATCCTTAAAACATATCACAGATGCAGAGTAGATGCTCAGTAAATTGTTGCATTAAGTGTTACACAAATAAATATATGAATGGCTGTGTTTTCCAGTGGTAGAAATAACATTTAAAGCTTATTATTTTTGCTAGATATCAGTAACATCCTTTGACTCATCTTTATGCTCCTTCAACCTACCTCTTGAGGCATGTGCATGTTACATATACATGTATGCAAAAATTCCTCCAAAAGGATAAAGAGTGCTACCTCCTTGGGATAAACAGGTGTTATGCTTACTGTTCCTTTATGCACTTTCTACAGCCAGAAAAATAGCACACTGATCTTTGAAATTCTTTTTTCTTTCTGGATAAGTGGAGAAGTACAAAACAAGTAGAAGGCTAAACGGTACCTGAAAGGGAGAAGGGGAGGCCAGATGGAGATGAAAGGATGAAGGAGAATGATAGAAGCCCAAATGATAAACTTTCTGGACACTTCACTTTTGCTCATCGTCAGCCAAGTTTGTTTTGATGATGAGAAAATGGTTTGTGAAACTATTTGTACCCATATCACATGACTTTGCAAGTTTAGTTTTGCTTAATACAGCTAAATTCCTCTCAGAGAAGTGTTGTTCTTGGAAAATGCATTAGTGGCATAAGACTTGGATGTGCCCAAAGGAATTTGTGTCATCTTAGATTATTAGTCACCATTCTACATTTATTTAATCTCTGGAAAAATGGAAATCATTAATCCTGCTTTGGCTTTCAACCCTAAGGGCTATGTGAAGTTCTCAAATGAGACTTCTGAGAAAGTATTTTGTATGATGTAAAATCAGTATGTGTAAGAGTGAGTCATTAACATTCAGTTCAGTTCAGTTGCTCAGTCGTGTCTGACTCTTTGCAACCCCATGAACTTCAGCACACCAGGCCTCCCTGTCCATCACCAACTCCTGGAGTTCACTCAGACTCATGTCCATTGAGGTGGTGATGCCATCCAGCCATCTCATCCTCTATCATCCCTTTCTCCTCCTGCCACCAATACCTCCCAGCATCAGAGTCTTCTCCAATGAGTCAACTCCTCGCATGAGGTGGCCAAAATACTGGAGTTTCAGCTTTAGCATCAGTCCTTCCAAACAACACCCAGGACTGATCTCCTTTAGAATGGACTGGTTGGATCTCCTTGCAGTCCAAGAGACTCTCAAGAGTCTTCTCCAACACCACAGTTCAAAAGTATCAATTCTTTGGCACTCAGCTTCCTTCACAGTCCAACTCTCACATCCATACATGACCACAGGAAAGACCATAGCCTGGACAAGATGGACCTTTGTTGGCAAAGTAATGTCTCTGGTTTTGAATATGCTGTCCAGGTTGGTCAAAACTTTCCTTCCAAGGAATAAGCGTCTTTTAATTTCATGGCTGCAGTCACCATCTGCAGTGATTTTGGAGCACCCCAAAATAAAGTCTGACACTGCTTTCCACTGGTTCCCCATCTATGTCCTATGAAGTGATGGGACCAGATGCAATGATCTTTGTTTTCTGAATGTTGAGCTTTAAGCCAACATTTTAACTCTCCTCTTTCACTTTCATCAAGAGGCTTTTTAGTTCCTCTTCACTTTCTGCCATAAAGGTGGTGTCATCGGCAGCTGCGACCCCCGCACCAATAGCGCCTCGGCGTCTGCGACCGGCACACTAAGCGCGGCCAAGAGGAGCTACCCCATGACCGAGGTCAGGAAGGGCGGTGGTGAGGAGATATCCCTCATCCAAGGTCAGGAAGGGCGGCGGTGAGGAGAGACGCCTTGCCCAAGGTAAGGTGCGATGGCTGTGCTTTGCTGGAGCAGCCGGGAAGAGATACCCCACGCCCAAGGTAAGAGAAACCCAAGTAAGACGGTAGGTGTTGCAAGAGGGCATCAGCGGGCAAACACACTGAAACCATGGACATCACCAGATGGTCAACACCGAAATTGGATTGATTATGTTCTTTGCAGCCAAAGATGGAGAAGCTCTATACCATCAGCAAAAACAAGACCAGGAGCTGACTGTGGCTCGGACCATGAACTCCTTATTGACAAATTCAGACTGAAATTGAAGAAAGTAGGGAAAACCACTAGACCATTCAGGTATGACCTAAATCAAATCCCTTATGATTATACAGTGGAAGTGAGAAATAGATGTAAGGGCCTAGATCTAATAGATAGAGTGCCTGATGAACTATGGAATGAGGTTCGTGACATTGTACAGGAGACAGGGACCAAGACCATCCCCATGGAAAAGAAATGCAAAAAAGCAAAATGGCTGTCTGGGGAGGCCTTACAAATAGCTGTGAAAAGAAGAGAAGTGAAAAGCAAAGGAGAAAAGGAAAGATATAAACATCTGAATGCAGAGTTCCAAAGAATAGCAAGAAGAGATAAGAAAGCCTTCTTCAGTGATCAATGCAAAGAAATAGAGGAAAACAACAGAATGGGAAAGACCAGGGATCTCTTCAAAAAAATCAGAGATACCAAAGGAACATTTCATGCAAAGATGGGCTTGATAAAGGACAGAAATGGTATGGACCTAACAGAAGCAGAAGATATTAAGAAGAGGTGGCAAGAATACACAGAAGAACTGTACAAAAAAGAGCTTCACAACCCAGATAATCATGATAGTGTGATCACTGACCTAGAGCCAGACATCCTGGAATGTGAAGTCAAGTGGGCCTTAGAAAGCATCACTATAAACAAAGCTAGTGGAGGTGATGGAATTCCAGTGGAGCTATTCCAAGTCCTGAAAGATGATACTGTGAAAGTGCTGCACTCAATATGCCAGCAAGTTTGGAAAACTCAGCAGTGGCCACAAGATTGGAAAAGGTCAGTTTTCATCCCAATCCCAAAGAAAGGCAATGCCAAAGAATGCTCAAACTACCGCACAATTGTACTCATCTCACACGCTAGTAAATTAATGCTAAAAATTCTCCAAGCCAGGCTTCAGCAATACTGTGAACCGTGAACTTCCTGATGTTCAAGCTGGTTTTAGAAAAGGCAGAGGAACCAGAGATCAAATTGCCAACATCTGCTGGATCATGGAAAAAGCAAGAGAGTTCCAGAAAAACATCTATTTCTGCTTTATTGACTATGCCAAAGCCTTTGACTGTGTAGATCACAATAAACTGTGGACAATTCTCAAAGAGATGGGAATACCGGATCATCTGATCTGCCTCTTGAGAAATTTGTATGCAGGTCAGGAAGCAACAGTTAGAACTGGTCATGGAACAACAGACTGATTCCAAATAGGAAAAGGAGTATGTCAAGGCTGTATACTGTCACCCTGTTTATTTAACTTATATGCAGAGTACATCATGAGAAACACTGGGCTGGAAGAAACACAAGTTGGAATCAAGATTGCTGGGAGAAATATCAATAACCTCAGATATGCAGATGACACCACTCTTATGGAAGAAAGTGAAGAGGAACTCAAAAGCCTCTTGATGAAAGTGAAAGTGGAGAGTGAAAAGGTGGGCTTAAAGCTCAACATTCAGAAAACGAAGATCATGGCATCTGGCCCCATCACTTCATGGGAAAGAGATGGGGAAACAGTGGAAACAGTGTCAGAATCTATTTTTCTGGGCTCCAAAATCACTGCAGATGGTGACTGCAGCCATGAAATTAAAAGACACTTACTGCTTGGAAGAAAAGTTATGACCAACCTAGATAGCATATTCAAAAGCAGAGACATTACTTTGCCAACAAAGGTTCGCCTAGTCAAGGCTATGGTCTTTCCTGTGGTCATGTATGGATGTGAGAGCTGGACTGTGAAGAAGGCTGAGCACCGAAGAATTGATGCTTTTGAACTGTGGTGTTGGAGAAGACTCTTGAGAGTCCCTTGGACTGCATGGAGATCCAACTAGTCCATTCTGAAGGAGATCAGTCCTGGGATTTCTTTGGAAGAAATGATGCTAAAGCTGAAACTCCAGTATTTTGGCCACCTCATGCGAAGAATTGACTCATTGGAGAAGACTCTGATGCTGGGAGGGATTGAGGGCAGAAGGAGAAGGGGCCGACAGAGGATGAGATGGCTGGATGACATCACTGACTCGATGGATGTGAGTCTAAGTGACCTCCAGGAGTTGGTGATGGACAGGGAGGCCTGGCGTGCTGCAGTTCATGGGGTCGCAAAGAGTAGGACATGACTGAGCGACTGATCTGATCTGATCTATGGCAGAAAGCAAAGAAGAACTAAAGAGCCTCTTGATGAAAGTGAAAGAGGAGAGTGAAAAAGTTGGCTTAAAACTCAGCATTTAGAAAACTAAGATCATGGCACCTGGTCCCATCATTTCATGGCAAGTAGATGGGGAAACAATGGAAACAGTGAGAGACTTTATTTTTTTGGGCTCCAAAATCACTGCAGATGGTGACTGCAGCCATGAAATTAAAAGATGCTTAATCCTTGGAAGAAAAACTATGACCAACCTAGATAGCATATTAAAAAGCAGAGACTTTACTTTGCCAACAAAGGTCGTCTAGTCAAGGCTATAGTTTTTCCAGTAGTCATGTATGGATGTGAGAGTCGGACTATAAAGAAAGCTGAGCACCAAAGAATTGATGCTTTTGAACTGTGATGTTGGAGAAGAGTCTTGAGAGTCCCTTGGACTACAAGGAGATCCACCAGTCCATCCTAAAGGAGATCAGTCCTGGGTGTTCATTGGAAGGACTGATGTTGAAGCTGAAACTCCAATACTTTGGTCACATGATGCAAAGAACTGACTCACTGGAAAAGACCCTGATTCTGTGAAAGATTGAAGGCAGGAGGAGAAGGGGTTGACAGATGATGAGATGGTTGGATGGTGTCACTGACTCGATGGACATGAGTTTGAATAAGCTCTGGGAGTTGGTGATGGACAGGGAAGCCTGGCGTGCTGCAGTCACAAAGAGTTGGACATGGCTGAATAATGAACTAAACTGAATCGAGAGCTGATTCAATACTTTGGCCACCTGATGAGAAGAGTTTACTTAATTGAAAAGACCTCAATGATGAGAAAGATTGAAGGCAGGGGGAGAAAGGGGCAACCCAGGATGAGATTGTTGGATGGCATCACTGACTCAATGGACAGGAGTTTCAGCAAGCTCCAGGAGATAGTAAGGGACAGGGAAGCCTGACGTGCTGCACAGCCCATGGGGTCACAAAGAGTCAGACACAACTGAGTGACAGAACAACAACAAGAGCTGATTCACTTTGCTGTATAGCAGAAACTAACACAGCATTGTAAAGCAGCTATACTCTAATAAAAATTAACTTCAAAATTAAAAAATAAAACAATACCATGAAGCCACAAGATCAGATTCAACTGAAAAATATACTGTTTTTAAGATTATAAAGAAAGCTGAGCACCAAAGAATCAGTGATAATGGAAGATGGAAAAGTAATGACAAGATCAAAGTAACACCACCTTCCATATGCAGGCTTAATATTTTTCTAAGTTCTTTTATGCGCACCCTCTTATTGAAACTCACTGACAAGAGATTATGGGAATTTTATAGGCACAGTGTTTAAGCATATATAATCAGTTGTTTTCCCTCTTGCTAATAAAACTGATCTCCTCCACCCCATCCTCTCTCTCTCCTGCTCACTATAAGATTTCGAGGAATGATGCCAGGTTCCAGCCACACGTCTAGTCACCTGAAACAAGCGTGGGCAGCTGGCAAGATCAGGTCCTTTGGGAATTAAGAAACCTACCCTGACTTACTGCCTCAGCAGTGCCGACAATGATCTAAAGAAACTCTTTCTTTAGCCTCACCCCCTCTCTCGCTTACTTCTGCTGTGGTGTAAATGGTATTACTTGAAGAATAGAAGTACAAAGAGGTAAATTCAAGGTGGAGATAAACTCAAGTAGAGAAACATGAACTCAGGAGTTCATGCCATAGCCCTGAGCTAAAGCTAAACACTCCTATATTCACCTCAACATCACTGTCAATCAGAAGGCTGCCCTCATCTAGCTTCAGATTACCACATGGGAGAGGGAGCCTCAACTAACAAATGCTCATGGGAAAAAAGATTTTACTTCCTTTCACCATGTAAAGTGTACAGAGTTGGGTGAGCACACATTTAACAAGTTTTACCACAACTTGTTGAGCTTTATCTTTAGAACTGTTGAAATTCTATCTTTGGGATTCTTTCCTCTATATCACAAAGAGGAATCTGCAAATTCTTGCAAACTGGGCTGTGGATATTATCAAAAGAAGAAATTTGGAAGATCAGCATCTTTGGAAGTAGAGCACAGCATGGTTTATCCATCTTCTTCATTGATGGCATTTTGCCAGATACAACTAACCACACTCCTTTCTTGTTTTTATGTGCTCACCTCTATTCCTTACCTCAACCAACAGAGTAATTATGCTTATGGGCAACACAGAGGCAAAAACAATCATCTCTTCAAGAAATAGCTTTAGAATCTCTCTCAATGGTTCCACTCATTGAGAACAGAAACTGTGTTTGAACAACAACGGATGCCAATTTCTCCTTCATTAAGAGACCTCTTGGTTTATGCAAAACAATGACTAAGAACAGTAGGCACCCTCCTACCAAGGTAGAAGATACCAAACAAGAACCAATACTGATTTGAAAAAGATAAATCTTCTCTAAGGTAATGTAATAAAGTCTGTGTCTTTCCAAAGATCCCAGACTGCCCATATTGGAAAGAAACCCTGATTTGCCATTTGATTTCTAACTTACATTTTTCCAGATAATAGGGAAGAAGTAATATTGCCTACCTTGTTTTATGAGCTTAGTGTAGTCTTGATTCCAAAAGGAGATAAGAATGACTCAACACTTATTTATAATTAAAACAAAGTCTTAGAAAACTGGGACTAGGAATAGCCAGGAAATTCCTTATCTTGGTAATAGTTATATACGAAAAATCTAGAACAAACATTGTGGTCATTGGAAAAACCTTAGATACATTCCTTTAAATACTGGAAATAAGACAAGTATACACTGTTACTATTTCACTCAGTACTAGTCATGCTGCTGAATGTTACCTGGAGTGAAAAAGAAGTAAATTCAATGACTGGAAGAAAAGAGATAAAACTTGACATGCAAGAGATATGGTTATCTACCTAGAAAAATCAACAGAGGGACAGACTGACTCTTAGAACTATTAACAGTTCAATGTGTTTGCTGGGTCCAAGATCATGTCACAATAATAAGAACACACTTCTTCATCAGTAATAAAATAGAAAATGCTATTTAAATAAAAGATGCCTCTCTCAATCACAACAAAAAGTTATCAGAAATTAACTTACACAAGATTTCTACAAGATAACCTGAACAAAGGGAGAGGAACTCTATTATCTTAGATATGAGAACAATGTTATAAAGAAACCAATTCACTCCACATTTATCTATAAATTCAGGGTAAACCCAATTAAGCTTTAATCTACACCTTTGAAGAATCAAACACACAATTCTAACATCTCAGAAAAGGCTACAGAGAGAAGACTTAACCTATCAGTTAATAAGAATAATTAAAAAAAAATCAGAGTCATAAAAATAGTTTTAAGAACATGGATTCCAGAGAGACAGACTCATGTATATACAGCAAAGGCAGTTCTGCAAATCAATGGGCAAAGTGCAGATGCTATAGTCAGATCAGATCAGATCAGTCGCTCAGTCGTGTCCGACTCTTTGCGACCCCATGAACCGCAGCACGCCAGGCCTCCCTGTCCATCACCAGCTCCCGGAGGTCACTCAGACTCGCATCCATCGAGTCAGTGATGCCATCCAGCCATCTCATCCTCTGTCGTCCCCTTCTCCTCCTGCCCTCAATCCCTCCCAGCATCAGAGTCTTCTCCAATGAGTCAACTCTTCGCATGAGGTGGCCAAAATACTGGAGTTTCAGCTTTAGCATCATTCCTTCTAAAGAAATTCCAGGATTGATCTCCTTCAGAATGGACTGGTTGGATCTTCCTGCAGTCCAAGGGACTCTCAAGAGTCTTCTCCAACACCACAGTTCAAAAGCATCAATTCTTCAGAACTCAGCCTTCTTCACAGTCCAGCTCTCACATCCATACATGACCACAGGAAAGACCATAGCCTTGACTAGGCGAACCTTTGTTGGTAAAGTAATGTCTCTGCTTTTGAATATGCTATCTAGGTTGGTCATAACTTTCCTTCCAAGGAGCAAGCGTCTTTTAATTTAGTAGATGGTGCTAAGAAAACAGGCTTACAATATGTAGAATAAGGAAACTTGATTCCTTCTTTAATAGTAAATGTAAATGGTAGATTGCAGATGGATTCAGACTCAAATGTTAAAACAAAATTTATAAAAGTACACACAAGAAAATGTAAAAGAATATGCTTATGACCTAGAAGTTGGGGAAACTATTCTTAAACAATGCTTCCCTCTAAAATAATTCTACAAATCATTAACAAAATAATTGATGAATTTGATTATATAGTAATTATATCTTTCTGTTGAAGGATGCACAACATATATGAAGTATACAAAAGCCTTATATTTAAGAAAAGAAGCACATGAAAATTAACAAGACAAGAACCCACAATCATGAGATGGGCTAAGGACATGATGAGGCCATTTATAGAAGAGGGAATCCAAAGGCTAACAAGCATATGAAAAGATGTCCAAATTCAGCAATAACCAGGGAAATGCAAATTAATCAGTGAGACACCATTTCACATTTGTTAAACTGGCCAAAAAAATAAAGAGGGAGAAAGCTGGACATTGCCCAGCCATGATGGAGATATGGGGCGATCTTTCCAAGAGAGTAGAGACTGGGGCAAAGACCACTCTAACAGAACCTGGTTCAAATAAATATCCCCATATTTTATGACTAAGCAATCATACTTTCAGATGTCAACACAAAAACATTCTCACAGTTTCACAAGGGAACATTTTTTAAAAAGCTCATCAGTGTTGCTTTTGGTGGTATAAATTAGAGGCAATCTTGGAGTCCAGTCCTAGGAGAAAGATAAGTTGAAGGTGAAGAATTCCCAGTGAAGGACTGTGCAGTGAAAGAAATAACAGACAATGTATGCCCACAGCTCCATGTGCTCAATCTTGAGCTCAGTCGCTAAGTTGTGTCCACAAACGAATGGTAAAAATGTTATGGCTGAGTTTTTAAAAAGAAAGAAATGATAGAGACAGCAGTAGAACCTGTAAATAACTAACTAGCATAAGTTGAAAATTCATGCTAATTAAATGGATAGTTTGTAAGAACAATGCCTACAAAAAGATAAACATTAAACACTTTTGAATACTAGGGATGTAGAACTGGTGTGGAAAAGGGATGAAAGAATGAATGAAATTAAGCAAGAGACTATCATGGATCTATGACAATAATGTACATTCTGAGGAGTATAATTAACTCAAATACATCTATCTCTATACATTTCTACGCTTATCTATCTATCATCTGTCTATTTAGGGACATGGGAATTTCTACCACAAGGTTGGAGCACAGAATAACATCCTTGTTGGAAGGGGCTACTCAAGATTGAATTTTGTATATTCTCCTTCTCTAGGAAGCCCTTCTTCAAACTCTAGCTTCATAAAGGAGAGTTCATATCAGTTCCAAAAGAAAATAAAAAAAGAAGAGGAAATGAAAAAATGCAGACAAACAGGCTCAGAAAACCCTTATTTAAGTATTATTGATATAATTAAGATTATGAAGCTAATCTCAGAAAAGAAAAAAAATAAAAGCAAGTGCAAGATTACATAATACATTTGCCATATCCTCCCTCAAACAACACAATTACCAGGAAAATCAATTAATTTGGCCCAAGTAGTCATGCTTTTCTATGATCATTGTGGAAACTAAACAGCATGACAGACTAAATTTCAACTGAATTAGTGAAATACTTGGTTGTCAGGCAGAAACATCCTTACAGTGCTGTGGTATGTTCCTGGTTCACAGTTCGTGTAAACATTTGAAACCTAACAGAATGTAAGTGTATGCTTTATTTAATGTAAATTGCACCTATTTTCCCATTTGGGGTACACCTAAGCAAAGAAAGGTGATTTTTTAGTAGTTAAAATTCTAGAGAAGGGAAATAGTTGTTTATGTAATGAATTTTACAGAACACCAGCTGCATTTGACATAAATAGGCAGACACCCATACTAAGTGGATGGATTTTCTTTGGGGAAATGTTATGAACAAACATTTTCTTTGGGGAAATGTTATGAAAAAAGCACACTTCCCGCACAAACTTAAAAAAAAAATTTCCTTTGGTATTTGCTTAATATCTTGATTAAAAATGTGGGTCACACTAAACTCTATGTCCAAATTGGAGTAACTGAGTATAAAAATATGAGAAACATTAGGTGAAGATCAGGGCCCATTCACCATAAGGGGGCTGAGATTAGAGGTGACCACAAGTGACTCTCCACTGTCAACTGAAGCAATAAGTGCTCTGAGGAAACACTTAGGGCTTTCATTCATTCACCCAAAATATGTCAAAGAGTAACTCATTCTCTGGCACTGTTCTCAAAATTTTGAACCAGACCAGCAAAACCCTTTATATTCTAATGGGATCAGACAGACAAGAAGTCTGTAAACAGGTGATTACTAACACAGCTTATGTTATGTTAAGCACTAAGAAGAAAACAAATATGGAAAGGTAACAATAGGAGAAACAGTGAGAATGGGAAAATATATGTTGGCAGAGGTGGCTCTTCTCACTGAAGTGATTAGAGGAGGTCCATCTGAGAAGCTGGCATTTTAGGTGGACCTGAATGGTGAAAGAATGGGATGATGGATAGCCAAAAGTGTTGTAGGGAGGGGGAAATAAGTGAATCAGGAAAGAGAATGGGATAAATGGGCATAGAAATAAAGCCAGTGTGGTTGATGCACAGTGAGAAAGTGATCATGGAAAGGAAGATGGGGTTAAGTTATGAAAAACTTTATGGGCTATGAGAAGGAGTTTAGATTTTTATTACAAGTACAGAGTATTGTCAGTGGGGAGAGGAGTGTATGCGTAATCCATCGTGTCAGACTCTTTGTGACCCCATGGACTATAGCCCAGCAGGCTCCTTTGTCCATGGAATTTTCCAGGCAAGAATACTGGCGTCAGTTGCCATTTCCTACTCCAGCAAATGATGCTGTGAAAGTGCTGCACTCAATATGCCAGCAAATTTGGAAAACTCAGCAGTGGCCACAAGATTGGAAAAGGTCAGTTTTCATTCCAATCCCAAAGAAGGGCAATGCCAAAGAATGCTCAAACTACTGCACAATTGCACTCATCTCACACGCTAGTAAAGTAATGCTCAAAATTCTCCAAGCCAGGCTTCAGCAATACGTGAACTGTGAACTTCCAGATGTTCAAGCTGGTTTTAGAAAAGGCAGAGGAACCAGAGATCAAATTGCCAACATCCGCTGGATCATGGAAAAAGCAAGAGAGTTCCAGAAAAACATCTATTTCTGCTTTATTGACTATTCTAAAGCTTTTGACTGTGTGGATCACAGTAAACTGTGGAAAATTCTGAAAGAGATGGGAATACCAGAACACCTGACCTGCCTCTTGAGAAACCTATATGCAGGTCAGAAAGCAACAGTTAGAACTGGACATGGAACAACAGACTGGTTCCAAATAGGAAAAGGAGTACGTTAGGCTGTACATTATCACCCTGCTTATTTAACTTAGATGCAGAGTACATCATGAGAAACACTGGGCTGGAAAAAGCACAAGCTGGAATCAAGATCGCCAAGAGAAACATCAATAACCTCAGATATGCAGATGACACCACCCTTATCGCAGAAAGTGAAGAGGAACTAAAAAGCCTCTTGATGAAAGTGAAAGTGGAGAGTGAAAAAGTTGGCTTAAAGCTCAACATTCAGAAAACGAAGATCATGCCATCTGGTCCCATCACTTCATGGAAAATAGATGGGGAAACAGTGGAAAACAGTGTCAGACTTTATTTTTCTGGGCTCCAAAATCACTGCAGATGGTGATTGCAGCCATGAAATTAAAAGACACTTGCTCCTTGGAAGAAAAGTTATGACCAACCTAGAGAGCATATTCAAAAGCAGAGATGTTACTTTGCCAACAAAGGTCAGTCTAGTCAAGGCTATGGGTTTTCCTGTGGTCATGTATGGATGTGAGAATTGGACTGTGAAGAAAGCTGAGTGCCGAAGAATTGATGCTTTTGAACTGTGGTGTTGGAGGAGACTTTTGAGAGTCCCTTGGAATGCAAGGAGATCCAACCAGTCCATTCTAAAGGAGATCAGCCCTGGGATTTCTTTGGAAGCAATGATGCTAAAGCTGAAAGTCCAGTCCTTTGGCCACCTCATGCGAAGAGTTGACTCATTGGAAAAGACTCTGATGCTGGGAGGGACTGGGGGCAGGAGGAGAAGGGGACGACGGAGGATGAGATGGCTGGATGGCACCACTGACTCCATGGACATGAGTCTGAGTAAACTCTGGGAGTTGGTGATGGACAGGGAGGCCTGGTGTGCTGTGATTCATGGGGTCACAAAGAGTCGGACACGACTGAGCGACTGAACTGAACACTGAACTGAACTGAACTCCAGCAGATCTTTCTAACCCAGGGGATTGAACCTGGGTCTCTTGCATTTCCTGCATTGGCAGGCGGATTCCTTACCACTGAGCCACCTGGGAAGCCCACATAGTAGGTATTAATGTGTAATAAAATTTTTGAAGATTGAATTCTGGTCAGTGTAGATCTATAATAACAGTAAGGCAATCCAAGGAATTGTGCACCTGAATTGAAAGGGCTCCAATTGAAACTGCCTCAGGGAAGGTATCATTTCAGGAAATAATACACAGTAGACTAGCATTTCCTTTCAGAATCAAGAAAATATCTTCTGAGTAACCTGTGCTTTATTTAATCTTTGACTTGTATCGAATACCTGCATTACTGGCTTCAAGAAGTCCAATGCTAACCTGTGTGGTATTTGTCTTTTTTTTTTATTAGTCACGGTTTTCCAAAAAAACAGAATAAAATGCAGGTTTTTATCTATATGTATATCTTTACTTTTTCTATCTATGTGAGAGAAATTTATTTTATGGAGTTGGCTCATATAATTGTGGTGGCCCTGCAAGTCTCAATTCTGCAAGTTGGGCCAGTAAGCTGGAGACCCACAGTAAGTTTGATGTTACATTTCAATTCAAAAGGCAGTCTGGAGACAGAATTCCTTCTTCCTTAAGAGAGATCAGTCTTTTTTTTTTTTTTTTTTCTTTTTCCCCTAAAGCCTTCAACTGATTAGATGAGGCTCACCCATATTGTGGGGGATATTCTGCTTTACTCAAAGTCTATTAATTTAAATACTTGGCAATGGCACCCCACCCCAGTACTCTTGCCTGGAAAATCCCATGGATGGAGGACCCTGGTGGGCCGCAGTCCATGGGGTCGCTAAGAGTCGGACGCGACTGAGCGACTTCACTTTCACTTTTCACTTTTATGCACCGGAGAAGGAAATGGCAACCCACTCCAGTGTTCTTGCCTGGAGAATCCCAGGGACGGGGGAGCCTGGTGGGCTGCCGTCTATGGGGTCGCACAGAGTCGGACACAACTGAAGTGGCTTAGCAGCAATCTTACCTAAAACATAACTTCATAGGAACATCTAGACTAGTGTTTCACCAAATAGCTAGGTACTGTGGGCTAGTCAAATTAACACATAAAATTGACCATCACTGTTTCCACCCTTAGAGTTTAACAAAGATGCTTATTTTGTACGGCAGAAAAACAATTCCTTAGCAACTTTCTCCTTAGTGAGAGAAAGCTATAGCTATTAAAATCTCAAAGTAAGGCAAACTCATTCTACATTGGTTTCTTCAGTTTTTTTTTTTTCCCCCAGTATTTCCTGACCAGGTGAGAGTCTACTCTATTATGGGGTTGTCTTAATACTCTAAGCTTCCTTTTTACCTATTTCTCTTTCTTCCCTGCTCCCTTTCTTATCAAATATTGCTGATGAAATACAGATATAATAAAAAAAAATTTAAGTGTCTTTAAGAAAGAAAACAGATTATAGGCAGAAAAGAGACCATATTTTATGACTTATAGCTGAGAAATGATTGTGGGAAGTAAGAATTTCAGTTCTGCTCCACTGCATGAAAGTCTACAGTTATTTTCTTCTCAATGATATGGGAAAAAATTGATTCATTTGAATGAAATTTAGTACACAATTGCCCAACACCTCTTTTTAATTTATTTTCAAAGCAGGATATTTTTAAGATTTATAGAGAGATGTTTGAGGTTTATAGGACATACTCTGGCTATGCTTACTTCCCAGATATTTCCAAATATTTCCAATTATCAACCATTAATAAACCCAAGTTTATTTCCATTAATCTTGTGAGGAATGTAAGGATCTTAAGAGATGGTGACAAATATTTAAGGTCAGCAAAAGTTCACCTCTAGTTACCTAGGCAGGAAGTGTGGGCAAACCAGTTTGGTCCAGTTGTGCTGATGGTAGATAGGAGAAAAATCACAGTGCAGGAGTTTCAATATGCCGTAAGGGTAATACGCATTCTCACACATTTGAGGGAAATTCCATTCAATCAAAAGTATTTTTTGAATTTCAGCCATGTTCAAGGCACTGGGTTAGATGGACATAGTGGTAGGAGGGAAGATTTAGAGATGGGTAAACAATAGCTTCTATTGTCCTCATTAATTATAATCTAAAGGGAAGAATGGGGCTTCCCAGGTGATGCTAATGGTAAAGAACCCGCCTGCCAATGCAGGAGACATAAGAAACACAGGTTCAATCTCTGGGGTTGGGAAGATCCCCTGGAGGAGGGCATGGCAACCCATTCCAGTATTCTTGCCTAGAGAATCCCATGGACAGAGGAGCCTGGTGGGCTACAGTTTGTGGGGTCACAAAGAGTCAGACATGACTGCAGTGCATATATATCCATTATACAAGGTAAAACAGTAACTCAAGAATAGAAATATTTATGTAGGGACTTCCCTGCTGGTGCATTGGATAAGAATCTGCCTGCCAAGGCAGGATACACATGTTCAACCCCTAGTCTGAGGAGATTCCTCATGCTGCGGAGCAACTAAGCCCACGTACTACAACTACTGAGGCTACGTGCTACAACTTCTGAAGCCCGCACACCTAGAGGCCATGTTCCACAGTAAGAGAAGCCATGGTAATGAGAAGCCTGAGCACCAATGAAGAGTAGCCCCCACTTGCCACAACTAGAGATAGACTGTGTGTAGGCGCAAACACCCAGTGCAGCTAAAAATAAATACATGAATAAATAATTTTAAACAGAAACATTCATGCAATGGCTTGTTGGCCAAAATGTCTTTTTGTACTTTTAGAGGAAGAGAATTGGGCCATCAGCTGACATCTACTACCTTTGAACAATTTGCCTGGTAGCCAAGAATCTGAGGAAGAATCTGCCTATTTTGGAAATAGTCTCCAGCTTTGACAGCAAAGTTTTCCACCTCCCTTTATTCTGTTCTTGGTCTTCAGATTTAGGTTTCCAGTGAGGATTTAGGAATATGCCTCTGTTGGTGGCATCCAGCCAACACAGCACTGGATACCACAAAGACCTTTGGGAGATCCAGACTGTAGATCCCAGAAGCCAAAAATGATTGCTAAATGTCACAATTGTGTGTGCCTTCCACTTTGTTCTTGACTTGTCATGGGCTTGCATCTCTCACTTGTCTTCTAATCTCTTGGCGTTCCCTGGGTCAAAGCCCAGAGATCTCTGGAATTTTTTGAGAGAGGAATTACTAAATGCACTGATTTGGCCTTTCTTTGTGCTAAACGTGTTTGAATGTTTGTTCTGGCCACAGAGACTTGGTCCAGCTTACTAACTATTTTTGTTTTACAACATAGAATTTAGTCCAGATTGTTAGCTGCCTACAGCTGTGTGTGTGCGCACACACACACGCTCAGTCTTAACTGACTTTTTGCCACCCCATGAAATGTAACCCACCAGGCTCTTCTATCTGTGGGATTTCCCAAGCAAGAATACTGGAGGAGGTTGTGATTTTCTTCTCCAGGGGAATCTTCCCAACATAAGAATCGAACTTGTGTCTCTGGCTTTGGCAGGCAGATTCTTTACCAGCTGACCCATCAGGAAAGCTCCAGCTGGCTTCAGTTATGCCCTAGCTACTAACTGAGAAGCTGTCATGTTCCAATGAATCTTCTGGTAGAGCTGGATAAAGAGACATAACGCTATGCTGTCAAACCACACCCATCCTCAGTTTACATTGCAGTGTAAACTGATTATGCAGTTGTTTCTGGTGCTTTCCTTTGAGTCATCTTGACACTTGCCACAGATGTTTTTAAGGATTTGATTCCTCTCTACTATGTGCTACTCGTAAACTCAAAGGCACCTGCCTTTAAAATTTGAACTCTGGTGACACAAGTCATATAGTCTAGAGTGTACAGGTCCAAATAGGGCTCTGTCTGTAATAGTCACTCATTAAATATTTCTTGGGAGAATGTATTTTTCCAATGCTTCTTACCATTTTCCCTCTATTACTTCATTCACTCAGTCCATCACTCAGTTATTCATCAAGTACTTATTGAGTACTTGCTATGTGACAGGGACTGTCCTAGATATAGGGAATATATCAAAGGAACAAAAGAGGCAAGAATTTCTTTCCTCCTGGAACTTTCATCCATTATTACAATAAGGCTAAAGCAATAAATACCTTGGCATGCTATATATATTATAAATGGTCATAATTAATATAAACAAAAATAAAGTAGGGAAAGAGGGTGAAGGAGGTTGGCATCAGAGGAGGGATGAAGTTGATTAGGGTACTTCTGTGTTAAAATGATGCGAGATTAGGAAGAACTGGCAAAAAGAAAGACTGATAAAGAATAGCCAGTGGGGTAGAAGGGAAACAAAGGATATGTGATTAGGGGAGTCAGTTAGTTCAGTCAGTTCAGTAACTCAGTCATGTCCAACTCTTTGCAACCCCATAAACTGCAGCACGCCAGGCTTCCCTGCCCATCACCAACTCCTGGAGTTCACAAACCCATGTCCATTGAGTTGGTGATGCCATCCAACCATCTCATCCTCTGTCGTCCCCTTCTCCTCTTGCCCTCAATCTTTCCCAGAATCAGGGTCTTTTCAAATGAGTCAGCTCTTCACATCAGGTGGCCAAAGTATTGGAGTTTCAGCTTCAATATCAGTCCTTCCAACAATATTCAGGACTTATTTCCTTTAGGATGGACTGGTTGGATCTCCGTGCAGTCCAAGGGACTCTCAAGAGTCTTCTCCAGCATCACATTTCAAAAGCATCAATTCTTCAGCACTCAGCTTTCTTTATAGTCCAACTGTCACATCCATACATGACTACTGGAAAAACCATAGCCTCAACTAGACAGACCTTTGTTGACAAAGTACCGTCTCTGCTTTTCAATATGCTGTCTAGGTTGGTCATAACTTTCCTTCCAAGGAATAAATGTCTTTTAATTTAATGGCTGCAATCACTATCTGCAGTGATTTTGGAGCCCCCAAAAATAAAGTCAGTCACTGTTTCCACTGTTTCCCCATCTATTTTCCATGAAGTGATGGGACCAGATGCCATGATCTTAGTTTTCTGAATGTTGAGCTTTAAGCCAACTTTTTCACTCTCCTCTTTCACCTTCATCAAGAGGCTCTTTAGTTCTTCTTCACTTTTTGCCATAAGGGTGGTGTCATCTGCATATCTGAGGTTATTGAGATTTCTCCCATCTTGATTCCAGCCTGTGCTTTTTCCAGCCCATTGTTTCTCATGATGTACTATGCATCTAAGTTAAATAAGCAGGATGACAATATACAGCCTTGATGTACTCCTTTTCCTATTTGGAACCAGTCTGTTGTTCCATGTCCAGTTCTAACTTTTGCTTCCTGATCTGCATATAGGTTTCTCAAGAGGCAGGTCAGGTGGTCTGGTATTCCCATCTCCTTCAGAATTTTCCACAGTTTATTGTGATCCACATAGTCAAAGACTTTGGCATAGTCAATAAAGCAGAAATAGATGTTTTTCTGGAACTCTCTTGTTTTTTCCATGATCCAGCAATTTGATCTCTAGTTCTTCTGCCTTTTCTAAAACCATCTTGAACATCTGGAAGTTCACGGTTCACAGATTGCTGAAGCCTGACTTGGAGAATTTTGCATATTACTTTACTAGCGTGTGAGATGAGTGCAAATGTGTGGTAGTTTGAGCATTCTTTGGCATTGCCTTTCTTTGGAATTGGAATGAAAGGTGACCTTCTCCAGTCCTGTGGCCACTGCTGAGTTTCCCCAATTTGCTGGCATATTGAGTGCAGCACTTTCACAGCAACATCTTTCAGCATTTGATATAGCTCAACTGGAATTCCATCACCTCCACTAGCTTTGTTCAAAGTGATGCTTCCAAAGGTCCATTTGACTTCACATTCCAGGATGCCTGGCTCTAAGTGAGTGATCACACCAACGTGATTATCTGGGTTGTGAAGATCTTTTTTGTATAGTTCTTCTGTGTATACTTGCCACCTCTTCTTAATATCTTCTGCTTCTGTTAGGTCCCTTCCATTTCTGTCCTTTATTGACCCCATCTTTGTATGACATGTTCCTTTGGTATCTCTAATTTTCTTGAAGAGATCTCTAGCCTTTCCCATTCTATTGTCTTTCTCTAGGTCTTTGCATTGTTCATTGAGGAAGGCTTTCATATTGCTCCTTGTTATTCTTTGGAACTCTGCATTCAGATGCTTATATCTTTCCTTTTCTCCTTTGCTTTTCACTTCCCTTCTTTTCATGGCTATTTGTAAGGCCTCCTCAGAAAGCAATTTTGCTTTTTTGCATTTCTTTTTCTTGGGGATGTTCTTGATTCCTGTCTCCTGTACAATGTCTTGAACCTCCATCCATAGTTCATCAGGCACTCTGTCTATCAGATCTAGTCCCTTAAATCTATTTCTCACTTCCACTGTATAATCATAAGGGGTTTGATTTAGGTCATACCTGAATTGTCTAGTGGTTTTCTCCACTTTCTTAAATTTCAGTCTGAATTTGGCAATAAGGAGTTCATGATCTGAGCCACAGTCAGCTCCTGGTCTTGTTTTTGCTGACTGTATAGAGCTTCTCCATCTTTGGCTGCAAAGGATATATAATCAATCTGATTTCAGTGTCGGCCATCTGGTGATGTCCATGTATAGAGCCTTCTCTTGTTTTGTTGGAAGAGGGTGTTTGCTATGACCAGTGCGTTCTCTTGGCAGAACTCTATTAGCCTTTGCCCTGCTTCATTCCATACTCCAAGGCCAAATTTGCCTGTTACTCCAGGTGTTTCTTGACTTCCTACTTTTGCATTCCATTCCCCTATAATGAAAAGGACATCTTTTTGGGGTGTTAGTTCTAGAATGTCTTGTAAGTCTTCATAGAACCGTTCAACTTCAGCTTCTTCAGCATTACTGGTCAGGGCATAGACTTGGATTACTGTAATATTGAATGGTTTGCCTTGGAAATGAACAGAGATCATTCTGTCATTTTTGAGAATGCATCCAAGTACTGCATTTCAGACTCTTTTGTTGACTATGATGGCTACTCCATTTCTTGTAAGGGATTCCTGCCCATCGTGGTAGATATAATGGTCATCTGAGTTAAATTCACCCATTCCAGTCCATCTTAGTTTGCTGATTCCTAGAATGTCGATGTTCTCTCCTGTCATCTCCTGTTTGACCACTTCCAATTTGCCTTGATTTGTGGACCTAACATTCCAGGTTCCTATGCAATATTGCTCTTTATAGCATTGAACCTTGCTTCTATCACCGGTCCCATCCACAACTGGGTGTTGCTTTTGCTTTGGCTCCATCCCTTCATTTTTTCCTGGAGTTATTTCTCCACTGATCTCCAGTAGCATATTGGGCACCTACCTACCTGGGGAGTTCAACTTTCAGTGTCCTATCTTTTTGCCTTTTCATATTTTTCATTGGTTCTCAAGGCAAGAATACTGAAGTGGTTTGCCATTCCCTTCTCCAGTGGACCACATTCTGTCAGACCTCTGGCCCCGCATGGTATGGCTTATAGTTTCACTGAGTTAGACAAGGCTGTGGTCCGTGTGATAAGAATGGCTAGTTTTCTGTGATCGTGGTTTCAGTCTGTCTGCCCTCTGATGCCCTCTCTAAGTGCCTACCATCTTACTTGGGGAGTCAAGAAGATAAGAACTGAGAACTAATATGGAGGCCATTTGTTACTTACCAAGAGCCCACTGGTAATGGAGAGAACAACCTGATTGGAATTATTTAAAATAATAATTGGAGAAGCATATGAAAAGTTTCAATATCATCAGCCTTCAAGAAATGGCAAATTAATACTAAAGAGATACCAGTACCTTGCACTAGACTGAATTAAATTAAAAGGACAGTAAAATCAGATGTTGGTGAGAATATGGAGGTTTACATTGTTGGTGGTCATATAAATTGGTAAAGCCAGTTTGGAAAATTAACTGGCAATATCTTTTGAACTAAACATGATCCTACCACAATTCCATTCCAGGCTATATATCCAATTGGAATGAGTGCTTGTGTGTAGCACAATATTTTAAGAGTGTTCAAAGTAGCTTTATTAATGATAGCAAAAAGTTGAAAGCAATTCAAATATTCATCCATAGAATGGATAATCTGTGATATGTTCATACAGCATACAAGAAATGAAAATGAATGAACCACTGCCATCCTTAATAACGCAAATGAATCTCACAGACATAATATTGCGTGAAGAAGCTAGACATGAAAGAGTATATACTGTGTGATTTCATTAATATGACATTCAGAAATAGGCAAAAATTAATCTATGGTGATAGAGTAGAAAATTGATATTATCCTTGAGGAGATAGTGATCAGAAAGGGGCATGAGAGAATCTCTCATGAGGACTGCTATTTATTCTAATTTTAATCAGAGTTATGCTTAAATGTTATACACTTAAGATCTATGTATTTCATTCTTTGAGTGTGTCTCTCAATCCAAGTCTTTGTGATCCCATGGACTATAGCCAGACAGGCTCCTCTGTTCATAGGATTCTCCAGAAAGGAGTGGGTTGCCACTCACTTCTCCAGAGGATCTTCAAACCCAGGGGTCAAACTCACATCTTGCACATTGCAGGAAGATTATTTAACATCTGAGTCATGAGGGAAGCTAAGTGATTAAGTGCTATACACTTAAGATCATGTATTTAATTCTATGTAAGTCGTACATTAATAAAAAGTGTTTAGACAAAGAATTAAGAAAAGGTAATAGGGACAACTTTTTCTTTTCTTTCCCCAATACTAACATGGGGAAATTCTAAGCACATAGAATCTTAGAATGGGAAAGGATTTAAAGATCGTCCTGTCCGAACCTCTTCCACAGTACCCTATGAAGCATACCACTTTTCTGCAGGCTGGTGTCTGGAATATGTGCCTTTGAGTACTGATCACTTTTCTACATGTCTGGACATCATTTTGGTTGACTCTCTTGATTATCATGGTATGTCAGTCAGGAGAAAACATAGCAATATAGATTCAGGGTAAACTTAAGGAATGACTCCTATAGGAATCAAAGATACTAAAGGTCATGTTCTGTATGGAGATGGGTAATTGTGACCAACTCCTACCTTATATTTTATGAAGAGAAGCACCATCTCTCAAGTTTAGAAGGCATATTTAAGGTGAAAGGAAGAGTGTGTGCCAGCGAAAATCCCAGGTTATTCCAAACTGGGAGTTTCTCCACATATGAAAAATACACATAAATCTTTTGAGCTTCATTGGGATCAATTTAAATGCTTTTAGGTAAACAGCTATAAAGATAGCAAAGACAAGAATGATTAAAGTGATGTCAGACCCCCAGCTGAATTGCTTGACTTGTTCAGAGGCTGCCTTTCAGCTTGTCTGAGTGAGGAGCTTTACCTTTTGTATTAATTTGGAAATAACTCATGACACAGCATAGACCAAATCCTCTCTCTCTTGAAGCCCAGCCAGCTTCCGGGGCTATAACTTTTCTCGGCAACGAGCACACCCTGAGCCTTGGGAAGCTTCCTTGAGAGATCCTCAGCAGTGAGATATGGCAGCAGCAGTAGGGACAAGAACTGATAAACTGGGAGAAGGAGTTTGCTGGGCTAGTGGGAATCTTTCTCCTGCTTTCTACCCTGGGCACACCAAAATCATGTAGTAAAGGAAATCTACCCTTCTCTGCATGCAGGCTGCATGCTAAGTTGCTTCAGTCATACCTGACTATTTGTAACCCTATGGACTGTAGCCTACCAGGCTCCTAGTCCCTGAAGCAAGTACAAATTTGAAGAGGGTAGAAACTGGCTGTGGAGCAGTTAGCAAGGCAGGGATAAAGCTGTTCGTTTTGTGGGAACATTTTGTGGGAAGCAGTTGAAGCAGGGAGTGGAGAGCAGAGTCATGAAAACCCATCCTGCTGAAGGCAATCTGTGCTATAGGAAATTGCATAATAGAGGTTTCATCAGCATCTAAGTTGCTGAAGCCAATGTTGTTCACCTCTTAGGACATGAGTCATGACTGTAAACACTCACTCACACAAACACACATACACCGATCTGGATGGTAATATCCACTGGGGATCATGTGATGAAAATAGAAATAATCAAAAGATCATATAGTACCTTCATTGTCAACCACTCCCACATAGGTGCACAAAAATATTAATTTAGAGACCAAAATGATGCTCACACGCAGTATACACTATAAGTTCTCATTAGTTGTGCTGACTGAAAAACGAATGGATGTTGGCTAGTTCAGTTTAGTCGCTCAGTCATGTCTGACTCTATGCGACCCCATGAATTGCAGCACGCCAGGCCTCCCTGACCATCACCAACTCCCGGAGGTCACTCAGACTCACGTCCATCAAGTCAGTGATGCCATCCAGCCATCTCATCCTCTGTCGTCCCCTTCTCCTCCTGCCCCCAATCCCTCCCAGCATCAGAGTATTTTCCAATGAGTCAACTCTTAGCATGAGGTGGCCAAAGGACTGGAGTTTCAGCTTTAGCATCATTCCTTCCAAAGAAATCCCAGGGCTGATATCCTTCAGAATGGACTGGTTGGATCTCCTTGCAGTCCAAGGGACTCTCAAGAGTCTTCTCCAGCACCACAGTTCAAAAGCATCAATTCTTCAGCGCTCAGCTCTCTTCACAGTCCAACTTTCACATCCATACATGACCACTGGAAAAACCATAGCCTTGACTAGATGGACCTTTTTTGGCAAAGTAATGTCTCTGCTTTGAATATGCTATCTAGGTTGGTCATAACTTTCCCTCCAAGGAGTAGGCATTTTAAAATTAAACTCAGATAAATTTTTAAAGGGCTTCCCTGGTGGCTCATCTGGTAAAGAATCCACCCGCAATGTGGGAGACCTGGGTTTGATTCTTGGGTTGGGAATATCCTCTGGAGAAGGGAATGGCTACCTACCCACTGCAGTAGTCTGGCCTGGAGAATTCCATGGACTATATAGTTCATGGGGTCACAAAGAGTCAGACATGACTGAGTGACTTTCACTTTAAACTTTTAAAAATTCTTAAATATTTTAATTTTTCATCTAGTAAATTAAAAAGTAGATTCAGTGATAACTAACAAAGGTTGATTAAAGTGTGGGGAAATGGACACTCACAAGAGAGTATAAATTTATATACATTTTTCTATAGATTAGTTTGGCAATATAAAACAGAAGTATCAAAATAAAAATTTCGTTTATCTAATTTTAGGTAATTCTAATTTTAGGACTTTTCAAGAATATCACTAGTATTGTTTTCAGAGACTGTGCTCTTTACATAATGAGATAATACATAAACATTAAAAATGATGTTTTAAAGGGGATATTTTGAAAGTGGTATGGAGGCTCAAGAGCGAGGGGATAGATGAATACACGTAGCTGATTAACTTCTTTGTACAGCAGAAACTAATGGAACACTGTAAAGCAACTATACCCAAATAAAAAAATAAAGAGTATTTTGGTGTTTGTTGATATGGAAATATGGAAATTTGTTGATGAGTGGGAAAATATATTTAAAAACATCAAAATGCAGTGTGAATAGTGATCTCATTTTGTAAATAAATATGCAAATAGTTGCACACAAAATTCAGATAAAATTTTCATAAATAGTATGCATCTCAAAATTATTTCTGTTGAAAGCTCCAAATTGCCTTATAGCTAGGATTCAATGAGTTAGCTGGAAATAAAGGGAAAAAAAGAGACAGAGTAATGCAATTTAAGGCTTAGTATTCAACATCTAAGGAACCAGATCAGTGTTTTCCAATCTAATGTATGGGCATTAGAATCACTGGGAATATTCACATTTATTGGGTCTGGGGTCCCTCTAAACTGGTACTGGTAAGGCTTCCAAAGTGATTTTAATGTGCAGCCACAGATGGGATCTAACGCAGTAGGTGTAGTGGTTCTCAAAGTGTGGTCCTGGACCAGCATCATCAATATCCCCTGATAATTTGTTAAATAGGCAAATTATTGGATCCTATTCTAGCCTTACTGAATCAGAAACTTTGGGAGTGGCTGGGCCCAGCTGTTTAACAAGTGCTCCAAGTTCTTTTGATGCAGCCTAAAGTACAAGAAGGGCTTCCTTGGTGGCTTAGTGGTAAAGAATCCACCTGCCAATGCAGGAGAAGTGGGTTCGATCCCTGGGTTGGGAGGATCCCTGCAGAAGCAAATGGCAACCCACTCCAATATCCTTGCCTGGGAAATCCCATGGATAGGAGAGCCTGGCAGACTACAGCGCATAGGGTCGAAAGAGAGTCGGACTCGACTGAGCAACTAGACAACACCAACAAGGATGAAAAACCTCACCTCAGGGAAACAGTGCCGTGAGTTTCAGGCGATCAACCACAGGAAGCCTAATTTAAAGAGGCCTGCTCAGAGCTCTGCATGACAGCAGATGGACTATTCTAAACAGAAGTCAGCATAGTTACAAATGCCCAAAATTAAAAAAAATTAATGGGGGAAAGGGAATTTATGCTGATGCACACACACAGGCAAAACAGGCTAAACTGACATATGTGAGAAAGCTTTGTTACATGTTACATGTTTCCAATGCCTGGAAGTGCTCAGCTGCTGCTATTGACAATACTTTCCCACAGTAATACACTCTCCATGTTACAACCAAAGTAATATTTTCCACTTGCAACACTGATCATCCCACCTCCATTTCCAGACTTAAAAACCTCAAGGCTTTCCGTTGCCCACAGGGCAAAGACCAAAATTCCCAACACAGCTTAAAAGGTCTCACACATTCTGATCCCCACACATTCCCACCCTCATGTCACAGGGCATTCCCTGGTGAGTTCAATGTCTTGGCTACATTGGCCTACTTTCTGTCCTTGGGACTCCCAACCATCCCTCCTGCCACACTCTTTTCATATAATGTACCCTCTGCCTAGAGCACCCTCTCCTCCTGTCATTGTCTATTCAATTCTTGCGCATCCTTCAAACCTCAGTCATCACCTCTACAAGGTAAACTTCCCTGATCCTGCTGACCAGGTCAGTTTGAAGGACATGTACTCTCTTCTTAAGAGCATTCCTCATACTTACGAGCTTGCATGTGTTGGTGAATCTCCTTGACTCATACCTTTCCCCTCCACCATTTGGTCAACTCCACATAAGCAAGCTCTCTTTCATAGCCCTGGCATATTGATGGCACAGGGCTTGACAGGCAGCAAGGACACAAGACCACTTTTAATGAGTGGATGACTGGATGGATAGATAAATGAACAAGTGAATAGTAGTTTGGCTATACTGCTAGGACTCCCTACTGACAGTGGTCATTGACTTACATCACATCACCCATATCCCTTATTTGAGGTCCATACAGTCTTACTGAAAGGGACACAAGGACATTCTGAAGGTGTGTCTCTTGTGTATCATCACAGTTTTGGGTCTTGAGATTAACTCAAGGGAGAATATTGAATTAGAAGTCAAGTGCTTTTCTTAGCTGTGACTCTGTCTCTATTAGCCTGTACATGCTAGCTTTGCCACAGTGAATTGTATGTGACACATTACTACTTCCTGGCATCATATGAGCAGGATCTGCCCATTGATTTCTCATAACTGAGCTTGTTTTGATAAACTTAAACTTTCACATTCAGTTTCGGTTCAGTTGCTCAGTCATGTCCGACTTTTTGTGACCCCATGGACGGTCTTGTGTCTTTGCTGCATGTCAAGCCCTGTGCCATCAATATGCCAGGGCTATGAAAGAGAGCTTGCCTATGTGGAGTTGACCAAATGGTGGAGGGGAAAGGTACGAGTCAAGAAGATTCACCAGGCTTCCCTGTCCATCACCAACTCCCGGAACTTGCTCAAACTCATGTCCATTGAATCAGTGATGCCATCCAAACATCTCATTCTCTGTCATCCCTTTCTCCTCTTGCCTTCAATCTTTTTCAGCATCAGGGTCTTTCTAATGAGTCAATTCTTTGCATCATGTGGCCAAATTATTGGAGTTTCAGCTTCAGCATCAGTACTTCCAGTGAATATTTAGGATTGAATGGTTTGATCTCCTTGCAGTTCAAGGGACTCTCAAGAGTCTTTTCCAACTCCACAGTTCAAAAGCAATAATTCTTCAGCATTCAGTTTTCTTTACGGTCCAACTCTCACATCCAGACATGACTACTGGAAAAACCATAGCCTTGACTAGATGGACCTTTTTTGGCAGAGTAATGGCTCTGCTTTTTAATATGCTGTCTAGGTTGGTCATAACTTTTCTTCCAAGGAGCAAGCATCTTTCAATTTCATGGATACAGTTACCATCCACAGTGATTTTGGAGCACTCCAAAATAAAGTCTTTCACTGTTTCCATTGTTTCCCCATCTATTTGCCATGGAGTGATGGGACCAGGTGCCATGATCTTAGTTTTCTGAATGTTGAATTTTAAGCCAACTTTTTCATTCGCCTCTTTCATTTTCATCAAGAGGCTCTTTAGTTCTTTGCTTTCCATAAGGGTGGTGTCACCTGGTATGTGAGGTTATTGATATTTCTCCTGTCAATCTTGATTCCAGCTTGTGCTTCATCCAGCTCGGCATTTCGCCTGATGTACTCTGCATGTAAGTCAAATAAACAGGGTGATAATATACAGCCTTGATGTACTCCTTTACCAATTTGGAACCAGTCTGTTGTTCTATGTCCAGGTCTAACTGTTGCTTCTTGACCTGCATACAGATTTCTCAGGAGGCAGGTAAGGTGGTCTGATATTCTCATCTCTTTCAGAATTTTCCACAGTTTGTTGTGATCCAGACAGTCAAAGACTTTGGCGTAGTCAATAAAGCAGAAGTAGATGTTTTCCCAGAACTCTCTTACTTTTTTGATGATCCAGTGGATGTTGGCAATTTGATCTCTGGTTCCTCTGCCTTTTCTATATCCAGTCTGTACATCTGGAAGTTCACGGTTCACGAACTGCTGAAGCCTGGCTTGGAGAATTTTGATCATTACTTTGCTAGTGTGTGAGATGAGTGCAACTGTGTGGTAGTTTGAACATTCTTTGGCATTGCCTTTCTTTGGAATTGGAATGAAACTGACTTTTTCCAGTCCTGTGGCCACTGCTGAGTTTTCCAAATTTGCTGCCATATTGAGTGCAGCACTTTCTAACATATTGAGTGCAACACTTTCAAATTTTATAGGGTCTGAAGTAGCTCAACTGGAATTCCATCACCTCCATTAGCTTTGTTCATAGTGATGTTTCCTAAGGCCCACTTGACTTCACATTTCAGAATGTATGGCTTAAGGTGAGTGATCACACCATTGTGATTATCTGGGCCATGAAGATCATTCTTGTATAGTTCTGCTGTGTATTCTTGCCACCTCTACTTAATATCTTCTGCTTCTGTTCAGATCAGAGATCAGATCAGTTGCTCAGTAGTGTCCGACTCTTTGCGACCCCATGAACCGCAGCACGCCAGGCCTCTCTGTCCATCACCAACTCCCGGAGGTCACTCAGACTCACATCCATCGAGTCAGTGATGCCATCCAGCCATCTCATCCTCTGTCGTCCCCTTCTCCTCCTGCCCCCAATCCCTCCCAGCATCAGAGTCTTCTCCAATGAGTCAACTCTTCGCATGAGGTGGCCAAAATACTGGAGTTTCAGCTTGAGCATCATTCCTTCCAAAGAAATCCCAGGGCTGATCTCCTTCAGAATGGACTGGTTGGATCTCCCTGCAGTCCAAGGGACTCTCAAGAGTCTTCTCCAACACCACAGTTCAAAAGCATCAATTCTTCGGCACTCAGCCTTCTTCACAGCCCAGCTCTCACATCCCTAAATGACCACAGGAAAGACCATAGCCTTGACTAGGCAAATCTTTGTTGGCAAAGTGATGTCTCTGCTTTTGAATATGCTATCTAGGTTGGTCATATCTTTCCTTCCAAGGAGTAAGCGTCTTTTAATTTCATGGCTGCAGTCACCATCTGCAGTGATTTTGGAGCCCAGAAAAATAAAGTCTGACACTGTTTCCACTGTTTCTCCATCTATTTTCCATGTAGTGATGGACCGGATGCCATGATCTTCGTTTTCTGAATATTGAGCCTTAAGCCAACCTTTTCACTCTCCACTTTCACTTTCATCAAGAGGCTTTTTAGTTCCTCTTCACTTTCTGCCATAAGGGTGGTATCATCTGCATATCTGAGGTTATTGATATTTCTCCCGGCAATCTTGATTCCAACTTGTGTTTCTTCCAGTCCAGCATTTCTCATGATGTACTCTGCATATAAGTTAAATAAACATGGTGACAATATACAGCCTTGACGTACTCCTTTTCCTATTTGGAACCAGTCTGTTGTTCCATGACCAGTTCTAACTGTTGCTTCTTGACCTGCATACAGATTTCTCAAGAGGCAGATCAGGTGGTCTGGTATTGTGATAGAAGCAAAGTCCGATGCTATAAAGAGCAATATTGCATAGGAACCTGGAATGTCAGGTCCATGAATCAAGGCAAATTGGAAGTGGTCAAACAAGAGATGGCAAGAGTGAATGTTGACATTCTAGGAATTAGCGAACTAAAATGGACAGGAATGGGTGAATTTAACTCAGAGGACCATTATATCTACTACTGCGGGCAGGAATCCCTCAGAAGAAATGGAGTGGCCATCATGTTCAACAAAAGAGTCTGAAATGCAGTACTTGGATGCAATCTCAAAAATGACAGAATGATCTCTGTTCGTTTCCAAGGCAAACCATTCAATGTCACAGTAATCCAAGTCTATGCCCCAACCAGTAACACTGAAGAAGCTGAAGTTGAACAGTTCTATGAAGACCTACAAGACCTTTTAGAACTAACACCCCAAAAAGATGTCCTTTTCATTATAGGGGACTGGAATGCAAAAGTAGGAAGTCAAGAAACACCTGGAGTAATAGGCAAATTTGGCCTTGGAATACGGAATGAAGCAGGGCAAAGACTAACAGAGTTTTGCCAAGAAAATGCACTGGTCATAGCAAATACCCTCTTCCAACAACACAAGAGAAGACTCTATACATGGACATCACCAGATGGTCAACACCGAAATCAGATCGATTATATTCTTTGTAGCCAAAGATGGAGAAGCTCTATACAATCAGCAAAAACAAGACCGGGAGCTGACTGTGGCTTGGACCATGAACTCCTTATTGACAAATTCAGACTGAAATTGAAGAAAGTAGGGAAAACCACTAGACCATTCAGGTATGACCTAAATCAAATCCCTTATGATTATACAGTGGAAGTGAGAAATAGATTTAAGGGCCTAGATCTGATAGATAGAGTGCCTGATGAACTACGGAATGAGGTTCGTGACATTGTACAGGAGACAGGGATCAAGACCATCCCCATGGAAAAGAAATGCAAAAAAGCAAACTGGCTGTCTGGGGAGGCCTTGAAAATAGCTGTGAAAAGAAGAGAAGCGAAAAACAAAGGAGAAAAGGAAAGATATAAACATCTGAATGCAGAGTTCCAAAGAATAGCAAGAAGAGATAAGAAAGCCTTCTTCAGCGATCAATGCAAAGAAATAGAGGAAAACAACAGAATGGGAAAGACTAAGGATCTATTCAAGAAAATCAGAGATACCAAAGGAACATTTCATGCAAAAATGGGCTCAATAAGGGACGGAAATGGTGTGGACCTAACAGAAGCAGAAGATATTAAGAAGAGGTGGCAAGAATACACAGAAGAACTGTACAAAAAAGAGCTTCATGACCCAGATAATCATGATGGTGTGATCACTGACCTAGAGCCAGACATCTTGGAATGTGAAGTCAAGTGGGCCTTAGAAAGCATCACTATGAACAAAGCTAGTGGAGGTGATGGAATTCCAGTGGAGCTATTCCAAATCCTGAAAGATGATGCTGTGAAAGTGCTGCAGTCAATATGCCAGCAAATTTGGAAAACTCAGCAGTGGCCACAAGATTGGAAAAGGTCAGTTTTCATCCCAATCCCAAAGAAAGGCAATGCCAAAGAGTGCCCAAACTACCGCACAATTGCACTCATCTCACATGCTACTAAAGTAATGCTCAAAATTCTCCAAGCCAGGCTTGAGCAATATGTGAACTGTGAACTTCCTGATGTTCAAGCTGGTTTTAGAAAAGGCAGAGGAACCAGAGATCAAATTGCCAACATCCGCTGGATCATGGAAAAAGCAAGAGAGTTCCAGAAAAACATCTATTTCTGCTTTATTGACTATGCCAAAGCCTTTGACTGTGTAGATCACAATAAACTGTGGAAAATTCTGAAAGAGATGGGAATACCAGACCACCTGATCTGCTTCTGTTAGGTCCATACAATTTCTGTCCTTTATTGAGCCCATCTTTGCATGAAATGTTCCCTTGGTATCTCTAATTTTCTTGAAGAGATCTCTAGTCTTTCCCATTCTATTGTTTTCCTCTATTTCTTTGCATTGATCACTGAGGAAGGCTTTCTTATCTCTCCTTGCTATTCTTTGGAACTTTGCATTCAAATGGGTACATCTTTCCTTTTCTCCTTTGCCTTTACCTTCTCTTCTTTTCTCAGCTATTTGTAAGGCCTCCTCAGACAACCATTTTGCCTTTTTGCATTTCTTTTTCTTGGGGATGGTCTTTATCACTGCCTCCAGTAAAATGTCATAAACTTCCATCCATAGTTCTTCAGGCACTCTATCAGACCTAATCCCTTGAATATATTTGTCACTCCTACTGTATAATCGTGAGGTATTTGATTTGGGTCATACCTTAATGGTCTAGTGGTTTTCCCTACTTTCTTCAATTTAAGACTGAATTTTGCAATAAGGAGTTCATGATATGAGCCACAGTCAACTCCTGGTCTTGTTTTTGCTGACTGTATAGAGCTTCTCCATTTTTGGCTGCAAAGGATATAATCAATCTGAATTCAGCATTTTTCACCTGGTGATGTCCATGTGTAGAGTCTTTTCTTGTGTTCTTGGAAGAGGATGTTCACACACCAAGAGCCTAAAGCAGTACTTAAGTCAAAATAGGCATTTAATGTGTGGGGAAAGATTGGTGTTAGAGCAAAGTTTTGGTCTAATTAGGTAATGACATCAATTTACTCATGGTTCAATGCTGTTGAGGAGACAAAGGGTTTCTGGATGCACTTTTTTCCAAGTGAAGGACACAAGTTCCTCCCAAAGTAGTCATTAGATTTGTCAGTAGCAATAGCAAAGGCAAAAAGAGAATGAAATTCTTTATGTAAAGTATTGATGGAAAATAAATTTGGACTAAGAATTTTATATCAAGTTACATTTTCATTTTTAAAAAATGGCTTAATAAAAAGGAGGCATACACAGCCTCATGTTTACCTTATAAAGATACTACCTTGAATGTGCTTTTGGAGAAAGTTCTAAATAAGAGAAATCTCTAAAGAAGAGAAACCAGGAACTGCTACAAGAGATGAGAAAAGAATGTTATCAAATATCTTGGTAAAGTCTATTGTTCTCTTTTTTAAAACCTAGAACCAGAGAAAAGCAAAAAGGGAAGCATCAAACCCAGAACTAAAATTTAGACAACATGATAGATTAATATGGAGATAAAACAATATTTTAATGTAAAATAGAAGTATTGACACATGAAACAACTAAGAAGGATATATGAATATGAGTATGAATGTTATAAGACAAAAATAGGGTATACAACATCTAAAATAGCAGACAAAAACTCATTCTGTTCCTTGGGATGCAGGAAAGGAGAGAAAAAAAAACTTAAAGAAGCTATGAAAATGAATAAAGATGAATTCTCTGGCCTGCTTGAGAATAGTGAATTGAGATTTGACAGTGGGGGGAAGAGGCAGAATTAGGAGACATTCAGTTTTGGAGGACAAACCCTCAGTGACCTCAATGTCATTATTCACCTTTTCCCTTCTGATCATGACAAAACTGAGAAGCCTTCATCGTGGCCATTGTTCTTAACTTAGCCACTGTGTAATCAAACAAAGCTATTTGGAAAATAGACATTTTGTTTTCCCTGCCCTGGGTCTCAGGGAGAGTCTTGGAAGTCTGGCCAGCTCTTAAATTTCAAATGAGGGAACTGGCTATCAGAGGCAAATGGCAGGTCAGGTTAATAACCATCACAACAACTGGTGTAAGGGTGCCAGACACAGGGTCTCTTCATGGGGTCTGTTCCCTGTTCCAGGGACTAAAGATAAATGAATTGTTTGAAATGTGCAACCACCATACTTGTCAACTAGTTACAAAATTTGGGCCAGAAGAGCCGTAAGAGACGAAAGTCTCTGAGCACTGGAAGTTTATATACTTGACTTTTCCCTGGTGGCTCAGATGGTAAAGCATCTGCCTGCAATGAGGGAGACCTGGTTTTGATTCCCAGGTTGGGAATATACCCTGGGGAAGGAAATGGCAACCCACTCCAGTACCCTTGCCTGGAAAATCCAATGGACAGAGGAGCCTGGTAGGCCACAGTCCACGGGGTCGAAGAGAGTTGGACATGACTTAGTGACTTCAATATATAATGTATATTTGAATATACATAGAGCCTCAAACATTTGACTTTGACGGTAAGTTTGAAATCAGGGAGGATTAGCTTGCTAATTCACCTCCTAGGTTGAGTTAGCTTCTATGGACATTAATCACTTTCCTCAAATATTTCAATTCAAAGGGATATATTGAACTTCTACTTTCTCAAGACAGAATAGTAACAAGGCACATGTGTTTTTGGTGTGAGAAAAACCACTCACATGGGTAGAATTTCCCTCATTGTTTTCCAGGTGAAGTCTGTCTTCCCTGGCTTGACGGAACATTGACAGCCTAGAAAGCCTCAGTTCTAGGGGAAATGTCCAGTGAGCAGTGAATCTTGATGCCCTCTGGTGGGGAAGGAGGCATTTTAGCAAAGCCAGTTCCAGGGTCATATGAAGGAGCATTTCAGAGTGAAACATCTTCTAGCATGCAACAGGAGGCAATGGGAAGTTTGCATTCATGACTCTTCATTCCCAGGACAAGGAGTCCGAGTCTACACATGCTCTGCCAGCATGAACAATTAGCTCTTTACAGGGAAAATAAGAAACAAATGCCAATAATATAAAAGGGAATTTAGGGTCAACCATTTAATTCCCATTAAGGACAGTGGCTCAGATCATGAACTCCTTATTGTCAAATTCAGACTTAAACTGAAGAAAGTAGGGAAAACCATTAGACCATTCAGGTATGACCTAAATCAAATCCCTTATGATTATACAGTGGAAGTGAGAAATAGATTTAAGGGCCTAGATCTGATAGATAGAGTGCCTGATGAACTACGGAATGAGGTTCATGACATTGTACAGGAGACAGGGACCAAGACCATCCCCATGGAAAAGAAATGCAAAAAAGCAAAATGGCTGTCTGGGGAGGCCTTACAAATAGCTGTGAAAAGAAGAGAAGTGAAAAGCAAAGGAGAAAAGAAAAGATATAAACATCTGAATGCAGAGTTCCAAAGAATAGCAAGAAGAGATAAGAAAGCCTTCTTCAGCGATCAATGCAAAGAAATAGAGGAAAACAACAGAATGGGAAAGACTAGAGATCTCTTCAAGAAAATTAGAGATACCAAGGGAACAATTTCATGCAAAGATGGGCTTGATAAAGGACAGAAATGGTATGGACCTAACAGAAGCAGAAGATATTAAGAAGAGGTGGCAAGAATACACAGAAGAACTGTACAAAAAGATCTTCACAACCCAGATAATCACGATGGTGTGATCACTGACCTAGAGCCAGACATCCTGGAATGTGAAGTCAAGTGGGCCTTAGAAAGCATCACTATGAACAAAGCTAGTGGAGGTGATGGAATTCCAGTTGAGCTATTTCAAATCCTGAAAGATGATGCTGTGAAAGTGCTGCAGTCAATATGCCAGCAAATTTGGAAAACTCAGCACTGGCCACAGGACTGGAAAAGGTGAATTTTCATTCCAATTCCCAAAAAAGGCAATGCCAAAGAATGCTCAAACTACTGCACAATTGCCCTCATCTCACATGCTAGTAAAGTAATGCTCAAAATTCTCCAAGCCAGGCTTCAGCAATATGTGAACCATGAACTTCCTGATGTTCAAGCTGGTTTTAGAAAAGGCAGAGGACCAAGAGACCAAATTGCCAACATCCGCTGGATCATGGAAAAAGCAAGAGAGTTCCAGAAAAACATCTATTTCTGCTTTATTGACTATGCCAAAGCCTTTGACTGTGTAGATCACAATAAACTGTGGAAAATTCTTCAAGAGATGGGAATACCAGACCACCTGACCTGCCTCTTCAGAAATCTGTATGCAGGTCAGGAAGCAACAGTTAGAACTGGAAATGGAACAACAGACTGATTCCAAATAGGAAAAGGAGTACGTCAAGGCTATATATTGTCATCCTGCTTATTTAACTTATATGCAGAGTAATCATGAGAAATGCTGGGCTGGAAGAAGTACAAGCTAGAATCAAGATTGCTGGGAGAAATATCAATAACCTCAGATATGCAGATGACACCACCCTTATGGCAGAAAATGAAGAGGAACTAAAAAGCCTCTTGATGAAGGTGAAAGAGGACAGTGAAAAAGTTGGCTTAAAACTCAACATTCCGAAATCAAAGATTATGGGATCTGGTCCCATCACTTAATGGGAAATAGATGGGGAAACAGAGGAAACAGAGTCAGACTTTATTTTTTTGGGCTCCAAAATCACTGCAGATGGTTTCTGCAGCCATGAAATTAAAAGACACTCCTTGGAAGAAAAGTTATGACCAACCTGCTGCTAAGTCACTTCAGTTGTGTCCGACTCTGTGTGACCCCATAGACAGCAGCCCACCAGGCTCCCCTGTCCCTGGGATTCTCCAGGCAAGAACACTGGAGTGGGTTGCCATTTCCTTCTCCAATGCATGAAAGTGAAAAGTGAAAGTGAAGTCACTCAGCCGTGTCTGACTCTTAGCGACCCCATGGACTGCAGCCCACCAGGCTCCTCCGTCCATGGGATTTTCCATGCAAGAGTACTGGAATGGGGTGCCATTGCCTTTTCCAATGACCAACCTAGATAGCATATTGAAAAGCAGAGACATTACTTTGCCAACAAAGGTCCATGTATTCAAGGCTATGGTTTTTCCAGTGGTCATGTATGAATGTGAGAGTTGGACTGTGAAGAAAGCTGAGCACCAAAGAATTGATGCTTTTTAACTGTGGTGTTGGAGGATTCTTGGAAATCCCTTGGACTGCAAGGAGATCCAACCAGTCCATTCTGAAAGAGATCAGACCTGGGATTTCTTTGGAAGAAATGATGCTAAAGCTGAAACTCCAGTCCTTTGGCCACCTCATATGAAAAGTTGACTCATTGGAAAAGACTCTGATGCTGGGAGGGATTGAGGGCAGGAGGAGAAGGGGACGACAGAGGATGAGATGGCTGGATGGCATCACTGACTCAATGGACGTGAGTCTGAGTGAACTCTGGGAGTTGGTGATGGTCAGGGAGGCCTGACGTGCTGCGATTTATGGGGTCGTAAAGAGTCGGACCCGACTGAGCGACTGAACTGAACTGAACTGAAGCAGTTAATTTTTCTTAGGTTCTAGAAGCACAGGTTAATTAGCATTCAGATACATTTCTATATTTCAAGGTCACAGTTTTCTTGAAATTACTGACTGAGTTCTCTTGCCTAATATGTTAGGACTGACTTCTCTTGCCTAATATCTTAGGACTCCTAGGAATTTGTAAAGTTTATGATGAGCACTTGTTCAAAAAATTATATTAACAAGTTTTATTAATAGAAAATAATGTTAAATACATTATACCTAACACACAGTTTGTTTAAATTTACACATACACATGAGAGTTCCTTCATAACTTTAGCCTGCAAAAGCTATTGTCTTTCCCATAAATCCGAATTGGAGATGTGTGTATCTTTGTAATTCAGGTGTCACAGTTTATCTCTTTGAAACGCTATAGAACTTGTTCAGTTTAGTCCTCATCACAAAACTATTGTTTCCTCTAAGTGTAAGAGAAGGCAATGGCACTCCACTCCAGTACTCTTGCCTGGAAAATCCAATGGACAGAGGAGCCTGATAGGCTGCAGTCCATGGGGTTGCTGAGGGTCGGACAGGACTGAGTGACTTCACTTTCCCTTTTCCCTTTCATGCATTGGAGAAGGCAATGGCAACCCACTCCAGTGTTCTTGCCTAGAGAATCCCAGGGATGGGGGAGCCTGTTGGGCTGCCGTCTATGGGGTCGCACAGAGTCGGACATGACTGAAGTGACTCAGCAGCAGCAGCAAGTGTAAGAAGGATCCCTAGAGGCTTGAACTTGGCTGACAGAATTACTGTGTTCTAAAATCCAATAGATTAATCCATTAGTATAGCTCAATGGATTAGTGAGTTGGCTACTTGGTCTGATTTTTCTTTTTTTCTTTTTCACATTAAGAAATTTCCCTTATCAATATTTTATTTATAATAAAATATAAATTATAAACAAAATATTTATAATAAAATATAAATTTTATTTATAATAAAATATAAATTTTATTTATAATAAAATATAAATTTTATTTATAATAAAATATAAATTTTATTTATAATAAAATATTATTAATATCTTATTCTCTTTATCTCATATTTTAGTTTTTAAAAACTTTCAAAGATATTGAGAAGATCATAGACTAATTCAGTAAACATAGCTATATATACAACTAGGTATACCAATTGATTACATTTTGGAAATTTTGCTTCTCTCTCTCCTGAATTCATTTGAAACTAAATTCATCACGACATTTCATCTGAACTTATTCTGCTGATGTTTCCTAAAAATCAGAATATTCTCCTACATAAACAGTAGCATGAACATACCTAAAACATTACCTGTAATCTCATAGTATCTTTTTATATCCAACCAAATTGCTCCAGTTGCTTTAGAAATGTCTTGTGACTAGAGTTCAATTTCTTAAAAAAATTTTTTTAATTTAAATTTATTTATTTTAATTGGAGGCTAATTACTTTACAATATTGTAGTGGTTTTGCCATACATCAACATGAATTCGCCACAGGTGTACATGTGTTCCCCATCCTGAGCCCCCTCCCACCTCCCTCCCCATACCATCCCTCTGGGTCATCCCACTGCACCAGCCCCAAGAATCCTGTAGAGTTCAATTTCTTTAAATTTCCAACAGTCTCACGCCATTTTAGTTTGGTTTTGTTTTTGTGAAATTGACTTTTAGATAGGACCAGTAGGTAGATACATATAATGTCCTATATTCTAGATGTGTCTGTGTATTTCCTCATGGTAATCTTTTAACTTGTTGCTCTAATCCTATACTTCCAGTAAACTGAAAGCTTGGACTATACATCCCTTAGGGCTTGTGTCATCATATTTGTTTCCTTAAAGAAGTGGAGAAGAACTTCAGTTAGGCTTATCTTTTTCTCCTTTCTGTCTTTCACTTTTCTTTCCAAGGCACTTCCTAGATTCACTGCTCTCTTCTCCTTCAGGGCTTTTCTGCCCTTCACTTTTGCAGCCCTTTGTGAAATTTGTATTACTCTTATTTTCAGGGCTGCTTCTAAACTGGAAAAAAACATGTGTTCTGAAATCCTTACTTTAATCTCTCAATTTAAAGCACTGTCTTTGTAATATATTATGGAATTCCACAAAGATAGCTTTTATGGTCTTAGAGTTTGAAAATTACTTCAAATCACTTTAGTCCTGCCTCTTTTATTTACTAATTAATTAATTCAATAAGTCTGCTTAAGGTACACTGCTAGTTATTAGGGACAGAAACTAATCAGGATATAGTGCCAGCCCTTGTTGAACTGGGAAACAGATGTGTTAATAGTTATCATTTCCACCATAAAAACTTTCCTTTTTCTTTTGCATTCAAAAGAGACTTGCTGCCTTCCCCTCCATGTCACTTCCCCTTACTTATCACTTTTTTCATTGGACTGAGACTTCCTTGATTCTTTTGAGATATTTTTTATATCAGCATCTCTAGCACTTAATATTTGTCCCTAAAACATAATAGATGTCCAATAAATGTCTGGAATATTGCTGAAGTGTTATGTGTTGTGTTATAAGAAAGAGATGTACTAACTGTAATTATAGAAATATGAACAAAGTTGTACAGAAATACTGATATGGTGACTTTTGAACTGGAGTTCTAAAAGATGAATATGTAAATATTGTGGGGAGGATATCACAAAGAGAGGGAACTATATGTAAAAAGGCCTATGGTATTCAGAGAACAAAGTGACACTACAAAGAGCAAAATATAAGAGACAGGTTATTGGGGGAGGGCAGAGGGAGAATATAAAATGGTGGGTTGAAATTAGATATTGAAGAGTCTTAACTTCTAAGCTAAACATTTTGGATTCTACCTTGTAGGAAACAGGAAGAAAGCAAAAACTTTAAAAGACAAGGAAAGAAATAAACCCCCACACCTATGGCTACCTAATCTATGACAAAGGAGGCAAGAATATACAATGAATAAAAGACCGCCTCTTCTTAAGTGGTGCTGGGAAAACTAGACAGCTATGTGTAAAAGAATGAAATCGGAACACTTCCTAACACCATACACAAAAATAAACTCAAAATGAATTAAAGACCTAAATGTAAACTCAAAAACTATAAAACTCTGGAAGGAAAACATAGGCAAAACATTCTATGACATAAATCACAGGAAGATCCTCCATGACCCAGTTCCTAGAGTAACGGAAATAAAAATAAACAAGTGGGACCTAATTAAACTTAAAATCTTTTATACAGCAAAGGATACTATCAGTTCAGTCGCTCAGTCATGTCCAACTCTTTGTGACCCCATGAACTGCAGCACGCCAGGCCTCCCTGTCCATCACCAACTCCCAGAGTTCACTCAGACTCACGTCCATCGAGTCAGTGATGCCATCCAGCCATCTCATCCTCTGTCGTCCCCTTCTCCTCCTGCCCCCAATCCCTCCCAGCATCAGAGTCTCTTCCAATGAGTCAACTCTTCACATGAGGTGGCCAAAGTACTAGACTTTCAGCTTTAGCATTATTCCTTCCAAAGAAATCCCAGGGCTGATCTCCTTCAGAATGGACCTGGTTGGTTCTCCTTGCAGTCCAAGGGACTCTCAAGAGTCTTCTCCAACACCACACTTCAGAAGCATCTATTCTTCAGAACTCAGCCTTCTTCACAGTCTAACTCGCACATCCATACATGACCACAGGAAAAACCATAGCCTTGACTAGATGGACCTTTGTTGACAAAGTGATGTCTCTGCTTTTGAATATGCTATCTAGGTTGGTCATAACTTTCCTTCCAAGGAGTAAGCGTCTTTTACTTTCATGGCTGCAGTCACCATCTGCAGTGATTTTGGAGCCCAGAAAAATAAAGTCTGACACTGTTTCCACTGTTTCCCCATTTATTTCCCATGAAGTGATGGGACTGGATGCCATGATCTTCGTTTTCTGAATGTTGAGCTTTAAGCCAACTTTTTCACTCTCCACTTTCACTTTCATCAAGAGGCTTTTTAGTTCCTCTTCACTTTCTGCCATAAGGGTGATGTCATCTGCATATCTGAGGTTATTGATATTTCTCCCAGCAATCTTGATTCCAGCTTGTCTTTCTTCCAGTCCAGCATTTCTCATGATGTACTCTGCATATAAGTTAAATAAACAGGGTGACAATGTATAGCTTTGACGTACTGCTTGTCCTATTTGGAACCAGTCTGTTGTTCCATGTCCATTTCTAACTGTTGTTTCCTGACCTGCATACAGATTTCTGAAGAGGCAGGTCAGGTGGTCTGGTATTCCCATCTCTTTCAGAATTTTCCACAGTTAATAAGGTGAAAAGCCAACCCTCAGAATGGGAGAAAATAATAGCAAATGAAACAACTGACAAAGGATTAATTTTCAAAATATATAAGCAGCTCATACAAATCAATACCAGAAAAACAAACAACTCAATTAAAAAATGAGAAAAGACCTAAACAGACACTTCTCCAAAGAAGTCATACAGACGGCTAACAAACACATGAAAAGATGTTCAACATAACTATTAGAGAAATGCAAATCAAAACTACAATGAGATATCACCTCACACTGGTCAGAATGGCCATCATCAAAAAGTTTACAAACAATAAATGCTGGAGAAAGTGAAGTTGCTCAGTCATGTCCAACTCTTTGCAACCCCACGGACTTCTCTCTACCAGGCTCTTCTGTCCATGGGATTTTCCAGGCAATAGTACTGGAGTGGATTGCCATTTCCTTCTCCAGGGGATCTTCCCAAACCAGGGATTGAACCCAGGTCTCTCGCATTGTAGACAGACACTTTACTGTCTGAGCCACCAGAGAAGGGTGTGGAGAAAAGGAAACCCTCCTGCACTGTTGGTGGGAATGTAAATTGATACAGCCACTATGGAAGACAGTACGGAGATTCCTTAAAAATCCTTAAATCCTTAAAAATGGTGGAATAAAACCACCATATGCCCCAGCAATCCCACTACTAGGCATATATCCCGTGGAAACCAAAATTGAAAAAGACACATGTAGCCCAGTGTTCACTGTAGCACTATTTACAATAGCTAGAACATGGATGCAACCTAGATGTCCATCAACAGATGAGTGGATAAAGAAGCTGTGGTACATATATATAATGAAATATTAGCCATAAAAAGGAACACATTTGAGTCAGTTTTAATGAGGTGGATGAACCTACAGCCTATTATTCAGAGTGAAGACAGTCAGAAAGAGAAAAACAAATATCATATACTGAAACATATATATGGAATCTAGAAAGTTGGTACTGATGAAATTATTTGAAGGGTAGCAATGGAGACACAGGTATAAGGACATGGGGAGGGGGAGGAAGGAAAGAGTGGGATGTATGGAGAGAGTAACATGGAAACTTACATTCAGTTCAGTTCAGTTCAGTCATTCAGTCCTGTCCGACTCTTTGTGACCCAATGAATTGCAGCATGCCAGGCCTCCCTGTCCATCACCAACTTACATTACCATATGTAAAATAGATAGCCAATGGGAATTTGCTGTATGCCTCAGAGAACTCACACCAGTGCTCTGTAACAACCTAGAGGGTTGGGATGGGAAGGAAGATGGGAGAGAGTTTCAAGAGGGAAGGGACATATGTATACCTATGGCTGATTCATGGCGATGTTGGCAGAAACCAAGAAAATTCTGTTAAAGGAATTATCTTTCAATGAAAAAATAATTTAAAATGAGAAAACAAAACACACAACCCAATCAAAAAATGGGCAGAAGACTTAAATAGGCATCTCTCCAAAGAAGATATACAGATAGCCAAGAGGCACTGGCTATCTGAAAAGATGCACATAGAAAAGATGCTCAATATCACTAATTATTAGAGAAATACAAGTCAAAACTACAATTACCTCACACCAGTCAGAATGGCCACCATCAAAAACCCTACAAACAATAAATGCTGGAGAGGGTGTGGAGAAAAGAGTCTTGCACTGCTGGCGAGAATGTAAATTGATACAGCCACTATGGGAGACAGTGTGGAGATTCCTTAAAAAACTAAACACAGAAGTACCATATGGCCCAACAATCCCATGACTGGGCAAATCACAATTCAAAAAGGCACATGTACCCCGATGTCCATTGCAGCACTGTATACAATAGCCAGGATATGGAAACAACCTAGATGTCCAATGACAGATGAATGGATCAAGAAAATATGGTACATATATAGCTGCTGCTGCTAAGTCGCTTCAGTTGTGTCCTACTCTGTGTGACCCCATAGATGGCAGCCCACCAGGCTCCTCTGTCCCTGGGATTCTCCAGGCAAAAATACTGGAGTGGGTTGCCATTTCCTTCTCCAATGCATGAAAGTGAGAAGTGAAAGTGAAGTTGCTCAGTTGTGTCTGACCCTTCCAACCTCATGGACTGCATGCAACCTACCAGGCTCCTCCGTCCATGGGATTTTCCAGGCAAGAGTACTGGAGTGGGTTGCCATTGCCTTCTCCGGTACATATGTAGAATGGAAGATTAATCAGTCACTAAAAGGAATGAAATCGAATCATTTGTAGATATATGGATAGACCTAGAGTCTATCATACAGAGTGAAGTAACTCAGAAAGAGAAAAACAAATATCGTGTATTAATGCATATATATGGAATCTGGAAAAAATGGTACAGATGAACTTATTTGCAGGGCGGGAACAGAGATGCATACGTAGAGAATGGACATGTGGGCAGGGGGAAGGGGAAGAGGATGGTGGGGTTAACTCGGTGATTGAGATTGACATATGTATACTACCATACAGACAGCTAGTGGGAACCTGCTATAAAGTGCAGGGAGCTCATCTCGGTGCTCTGTGATGACCTAGAGGGATGGAATAGGGAGCAAGATGGGAGGGAGGCTCAAGAGGGAGGGCATATGTGTATATACAGCTGATTCACTTCATTATACAGCAGAAACTAACACATATTGTAAAGCAATTATATCCCAATTTAAAAAAGACAAGGAATGACTGGGTCACTTAATTTTTTGAACCCAATTATTCTAGCATAGGAATGAGAAGGATGAAACTATTGTCAATGAGGAGAAACATGAAAAAAGAAACTGAGAAAGAGAAATGACTTGTCCAATGTGACAGCGCTATCCACTTAAAATACAACCAACCTAGAGCAGGACAAGACTATTGTGTTTAAGGTTCTGGGATATGGGCAGAAGTGTTGTGTATAGGAGGGTGGGCTAAGAGAAACCAGAGTTACCCAGAATGAAGCCACAGATCAAGAAGTTAAACTGGTGCATAAAAGATCCAAGGATTGTTAGATAAGCTGACAGGAAAAGAATGCATACTAAGCAGAAGTTAAAACAATGAAAGACACAGCCTAATTGCTGTGTGATCTATTTGTGATCTAGGGACTAGAAGGAAATAGGCTGCAGAGGTAATTAGGCTAGTTTGTATATGGCTATCTGATGCTGGAAGGGATTGAGGGCAAGAGGAGAAGGGGACGACAGAGGATGAGATGGCTGGATGGCATCACTGACCCGATGGATGTGAGTCTCAGTGACCTCCGGGAGTTGGTGATGGACAGGGAGGCCTGGCGTGCTGCTATTCATGGGGTCGAGAAGAGTCGGACATGACTGAGCGACTGATCTGATCTGATTGAGTTAACAAAATTCAACTCTCTCTAGGAGTCTGCCAGACTATAGTTCATGGAGTCACAAAGAATCAGACACAACTTAGTGACTAAAACAACAACACACACACACACATACATATACATTCATGCATGCTGCTGCTGCAAAGTCACTTCAGTGGTGTCCAACTCTGTGCGACCCCATAGACAGCAGCCCTCCAGGCTCCCTCGTCCCTGGGTTTCTCCAGGCAAGAACACTGGAGTGGGTTGCCATTTCCTTCTCCAGTGCATGAAAGTGAAAAGTGAAAGTAAAGTTGCTCAGTCGTGTTTGACTCTTAGTGACCCCACGGACTGCAGCCTACCAGGCTCCTCCGTCCATGGGATTTTCCAGGTAAGAGTACTGGAGTGGGACATTCGTGCATACTTGCATTCATGCATACTTGCATGCTAAGTCACTTCAGTCATGTCTGTCTCTGCAAAGCCATGGACTGTAGCCCGCCAGGCTCCTCTGTTCATGGGGTTCTCCAGGCAAGAACAGCAGGGTGGGTTACCATGCCCTCCTCCAGGGGATCTTCCCAACCCAGGGACTGAGACCACATATCTTATGTCTCCTGCATTGGCAAGTGGGTTCTTTACCAGTAGCGCCACCTGGGAAGCTCATGGACATACACACACATAGATATATGGCTTTGAATTGTTGCCATCAACAGCTCTATTCTGGCTACTGAGTGGTTTGTCTCTTAGTCATCTAGCTAGATAGATGAAGGGTTTGTTAGTCAGTTAGTTGATTATTTTAGAGATACAGACCTTATACAGGACTGTTTCCTCACTGTAGGTTTTTCCACTGGTCAGTGATGGACAGGCCTCATCTTCTAGAAACAACTAGACTGAACTATCCTACTTTCTCATCAGCACTTACCACAAAGGAAACTACAGTTGAAACCCACTGATAGATTGATACTGTCAATGGATAAAGCATTCTAAGACAGGACTCTAAGAATCTGAGCACCTCCCCTAGAGGTACCCATACAGCTCTGTTTAATACAGCTTAAGGTTTTACACCACACACACCAATCTCCACCCAAAGGAAGAGGTGTGTCTGAGAAAAATTTCATCTTCAGGTTTGCTTCCCATACATTCTTATACACCTCTTTGGGTGCTAACAGCAAACAAAGATTCGCCACAGTGCTTTTTACCCTGCTTTATTCAGAGACTGGGGAAGGGGAAGGCTGAGATGCAGGGATTTTCCTTAAGGGGCTAAGTTTAAACATCACCTTTTGAATGAGACTGAGAGCATTATAAAGCAGAGCTTCTATTTATCTTCTGTTTCCATTTGTTTATTTCAACTTTCTCCTTTCTCTATGAGTTACTATGTCAGGGTGGGCCTTGTAAGCATGTGTGGTCCAAGTAGTGAAAAATTGAGGAACTGTATTAAAACCATTCTACCTCCCTGAATTCCATTCATCCAGTGAGTCATTCATTTGTTCAACAAATGTTTAAGGAGCCCCATCTGGGGAGGCCTTACAAATAGCTGTGAAAAGAAGAGAAGCAAAAAGCAAAGGAGAAAAGGAAAGATATAAACATCTGAATGCAGAGTTCCAAAGAATAGCAAGAAGATATAAGAAAGCCTTCTTCAGCAATCAATGCAAAGAAATAGAGGAAAACAACAGAATGGGAAAGACTAGAGATCTCTTCAAGAAAATCAGACATACCAAAGGAACATTTCATGCAAAGATGGGCTTGATAAAGGACAGAAATGGTATGGATCTAACAGAAGCAGAAGATATTAAGAAGAGATGGCAAGAATACACAGAAGAACTGTATAAAAAAGATCTTCACGACCCAGATAATCACAATGGTGTGATCAATGACCTAGAGCCAGACATCCTGGAATGTGAAGTCAAGTGGGCCTTAGAAAGCATCACTATGAACAAAGCTAGTGGAGGTGATGGAATTCCAGTTGAGCTATTCCAAATCCTGAAAGATGAGGCTGTGAAATGCTGCATTCAATATGCTAGCAAATTTGGAAAACTAGCAGTGGCCACAGGACTGGAAAAGTCAGTTTTCATTCCAATCCCAAAGAAAGGCAATGCCAAAGAATGCTCAAACTACCGCACAATTGCACTCATCTCACATGCTAGTGAAGTAATGCTCAAAATTCTCAAAGCCAGGCTTCAGCAATATGTGAACTGTGAACTTCCTGATGTGCAAGCTGGTTTTAGAAAAGGCAGAGGAACCAGAGATCAAATTGCGAACATCCTCTGGATCATGGAAAAAGCAAGAGAGTTCCAGAAAAACATGTATTTCTGCTTTATTGAGTATGTCAAAGCCTTTGACTGTGTGGATCACAATAAACTGTGGAAAATTCTGAGAGAGATGGGAATACCAGACAACCTGATCTGCCTCTTGAGAAATCTGTACGCAGGTCAGGAAGCAACAGTTAGAATTGGTCATGGAACAACAGACTGGTTCCTAATAGGAAAAGGAGTACGTCAAGGCTGTATATTGTCACCATGTTCATTTAACATATATGCAGAGTATATCATGAGAAATGCTGGACTGGAAGAAACACAAGCTGGAATCAAGATTGCTGGGAGAAGTATCAATAACCTGATATGCAGATGACACCACCCTTATGGCAGAAAGTGAAGAGGAACTAAAAAGCCTCTTGATGAAAGTGAAAGTGGAGAGTGAAAAAGTTGGCTTAAAGCTCAACATTCAGAAAATGAAGATCATGGCATCCAGTCCCATCACTTCATGGGAAAGAGATGGGGAAACAGTGGAAACAGTGTCAGACTTTATTTTTCTGGGCTCCAAAATCACTGCAGATGGTGACTGCAGCCATGAAATTAAAAGACGCTTACTCCTTGGAAGGAAAGTTATGACCAACCTAGATAGCATATTCAAAAGCAGAGACATTACTTTGCCAACAAAGGTTCGTCTAGTCAAGGCTATGGTTTTTCCTGTGGTCATGTATGGATGTGAGAGCTGGACTGTGAAGAAGGCTGAGTTCTGAAGAATTGATGCTTTTGAACTGTGGTGTTGGAGAAGACTCTTGAGAGTCCCTTGGACTGCAAGGAGATCCAACCAGTCCATTCTGGAGATCAGCCCTGGGATTTCTTTGGAAGGAATGATGCTAAAGCTGAAAGTCCAGTCCTTTGGCCACCTCATGTGAAGAGTTGACTCATTGGAGAAGACTCTGATGCTGGGAGGCATTGGGGGCAAGAGGAGAAGGGGATGACAGAGGATGAGATGGCTGGATGGTATCACTGACTCCATGGACATGAGTCTGAGTGAACTCCGGGAGTTGGTGATGGACAGGGAGGCCTGGCGTGCTGCGATTCATGGGGTTGCAAAGAGTCAGACACGACTGAGCGACTGATCTGATCTGATGTGATCTGAACTATGTATAGGCGTTAGAAATGCATCAGTAAAGAAAAAAGGCATACTTTTCTGCTCTTGTGTAAAAACTTCAAGTGAAGAAAGACTGACCTTAAATAATGGACACACAAGCAAGTGTTAAATATGTTAGAATAACTACAATGGAGAAAAATTACAGCAAGGAGTGAGAGACTGAGAGTGCAGGTGGTGATAGAAAGAAGGTAAGAACTGGAATTCAAAACCGCAGTGCTTAGGAGGCATTGGGAAGATGGCATTTGTGTTCCTTGAAGGAAGTGCCTTCCTCACAGCTGAGTGAGGCTTGTTCCACCCAAGGATCTTCTGCAGTCAATGCTTTTCTCAACTTTCCAGACCTCCAGCGAACACTTTTTCACTATGGAATTTCCTTTCATCAAAAGACTAACAGCTGGTCCAAACCAAGCTCTTCTTCATCTCTATCCAAGATCAGGGTTACTTTTAAACTTTCTCTGAACTTCCTGCTATAACATCTTCAGAAGATTCCTGAGAATGTATCATTTTCTCTAGTCTCTCACTTCTTGGCATGACTCTCCTCTTTCCTGTAATCGGTATTCACATCTGAAGAACCACAGCCAGCCAGAGAATTCAAGAAAAATCTCTGAACCTAGAAAATTGAAGAAAGTATGTATGTAACTAACAGCTTTTGAGCACATACTTTGTTCAGATACCATTTTTAATGCTTACATGTAGTAAGACTCACAAGAGATTTAAGAAGCAAGTCCTGGTTTTAGTCATTTTTACAGATAAGGAAATTAAGGCTTCAAGGAGTTAAATAACTTCCCTGCAGTTACAGTACCAGTATAGTTAGAGCCAGGTTCTGAATGCAGTGGTTTGCTTGAGAGTCCACACTCTCTCCAGAAGTCACTTCAGTGTTCATATCTGGCTGCTGCCACATCAAATTCCAACTGTATATTTTGGCAAGGTTATAAATGCATGACTTGAAGTATCTTAAATCATGCTTTCTGATAAAATGATAAAATACTTGATATTACTTTTCTTTCAGTCCCCATCTCTCCCACAAAGAAAGAAAATTTAACAATAAACAATACATTAAGATCCAAACAAACTCAGAACACAGTCTTACAGAAAAGCCCACTTTAAAGATGGAATGAAGGAGAGACAAACAGAGTCATAAGGAAAACAGTAGTTTCCTAGCTTCTAGAGTCCTACAGGTCATCACCACACACACAAAAAATGCACAATACCCTTATTTCACTGATGTAATTTCCAACTGACTTAAACTGTTTTTGATGAGCTTTTCCTAAGTGCCTGTCAAGGAACTGTGAGCACTGATACAACCTACATTTTCCCATGTCAATCAGATCAGATCAGTCGCTCAGTCGTGTCCGACTCTTTGCGACCCCATGAACCGCCGCACACCAGGCCTCCCTGTCCATCACCAGCTCCCGGAGGTCACCCAGACTCACACCCATCAAGTCAGTGATGCCATCCAGCCATCTCATCCTCTGTCGTCCCCTTCTCCTCCTGCCCCCAATCCCTCCCAGCATCAGAGTCTTCTCCAATGAGTCAACTCTTCGCATGAGGTGGCCAAAATACTGGAGTTTCAGCTTGAGCATCATTCCTTCCAAAGAAATTCCAGGATTGATCTCCTTCAGAATGGACTGGTTGGATCTTCTTGCAGTCCAAGGGACTCTCAAGAGTCTTCTCCAACACCACAGTTCAAAAGCATCAATTCTTCGGCGCTCAGCCTTCTTCACAGTCCAGCTCTCACATCCATACATGACCACAGGAAAGACCATAGCCTTGACTAGACGAACCTTTGTTGGTAAAGTAATGTCTCTGCTTTTGAATATGCTATCTAGGTTGGTCATAACTTTCCTTCCAAGGAGTAAGCGTCTTTTAATTTCATGGCTGCAGTCACTATCTGCAGTGATTTTGGAGCCCATGTCAATAGCACTAATAATATTAATAGTAATAATCCAAATTTCACTGGGTTTTGCTGCCATCTACTCACAGAGGTCTTCAATCCTCTGAATGAAAGACCTGCTTAAGAAAAGCATTTGCTTTTTATTTTCTTTAACAATGCAATTTTTTTAAAGCTAATACTAAAGAAGTAAAACCATTGGAGAATAAAGGAAAGCTTTCTTGTAAAGTCAAACATGTTTATATGTTTACTGGACATTTGTTTTGTGAATTATCTTCTCATGACTTTTGCCTAGCATGCAACTGTGAAAAACTATATGTTAACTGCTCTTTATGGATTGCACATATTTTCCATAATTTATATTTTTTAATATTTGGCAGAGTTCTTGGCCTTGTAAAAGTTTTAATTTTTTTTTTCAGAAGTCAATTCTATCGTTCATTTTCTTAATGCTTTCTGCCTTTGATATAATGCTTAGTAATACCTTTCCCACTTGAGAAGTATAAAAATTTCCACACATTTGTTGTTCTAAGATTCTTATAGTTTTATATCTTATTTAACTTTTAATTGTTCTGGAATTGTGTTGTAAGATTGATTAATTGTGACAAACATCACAAGTGTGTGTGTGTGTGTGTGTTTTTTACTTGAGTTATTTTAGATGGGCAACTCTAGAGCTAGTTTTAAAATGAGTCACTTGTTGCTGTAGATTTGTGGGAAATAGAGAACAAATCAGCACTGTGGAATGTTTCTTCAAAAACAAAAAGCAAAAACAAAATTGGAATTTATTTTGGTCATTTCCTTCTGGGAGCAAAACACTGTAACTATCCAGAAACCCATGTGTTAAACTCATATCAGTTATGCACACAGTGATTTGTGTATCTTCATAACCATTTATACACAGTCCACACTTCAGGTGAGATCAGTGCTCCAAAGGGCTGCCTCGATGGGAGGATGCCTGCTCTCATTGTCTTTAGGGTGTTAGTGGAGCCAAAAATGAGAGGATGATCTGCCCCAAATTCAAGAGGTTCCTGTTTATCCAAGTAAGAATGATTTTGAGATCTTGCTCTTTATCTCAGAAACGCTTAGATTCACACACATCTGGAAGGAAATTACATAATTTGCGTCAATTTGCTTTGAACAACAACAATTTCTTCAATCTGCTCTGAGAATCAGACAAACTCAAAGTCAACAGTTGACTGTATTGGCACTCACAAGCTCTTTGGCGAGGGAAACTTGCCACCGTTGTTGCAATAAATGGAGAGTGAGAAGATGTAAATCATTAACTCTGAAGAAAGACAGAAACTCTTAAGATTTATCTTGGTTGCAGAGAACCAGATTTACTGAGATATGGTTTACAAGTATGAATATTTTAATTGACTAAAAAAAAAGCCTCGCAGATTTTTCTGTAAAGAAGCATTTGTATTTTGGGTATCCCCTTGGCAAGGTCATGTTCCAAAGAGCCCAAGGGAAGTGAACCCAAGTGAAATGGTTTGGATGAAGGCTGTAGAAGGCAAAGGTAGAGAAGAGAGTTTGAGAGTCAAAGTGATGAAAATGGGCTTAGATGCAACAGAGTGGAGGAGGTGGAGTGAGGAAAAGCTTCTGCTTTGAGTAAAGTGATGGTCAAGGCAGGGACGTCAAAGCAGGTTTACATGTGTTCTTTCTGCACTGATGGTTTACATCTGTTAGGTAGTTAGGGTAGGAAATGGAGTCCAGAATGGTGGTAGCTAAAAGACAAGGGAGGGAAAAGCCTGTGAAAATTGAACAAAGGAAGGTCCAAGGACCGAGGACCGGAGTGAGGACCTCAGGTAGAACAAACAGCACTCCTGGCTAGCCCAATTTACATAAGACAGGCCCAGGGAGAGGAAAAAACATATAAAAAGAGGAGCCAAATGGCCAGGGGTCACTGTCCCGGGTGTGTGCTCCTTCTCTCTCTCTCTCCCACATGCTGGCGCGTCCCCCCTACCCCTTCTCTTCGTGTCTTTGGGTCAGCATGCCCTCACGCCTTGAGGGTGGATTTTCCTGCTATTTTCTAAATAAAATAGAGCTGTAACACGGAGCTATAACACTGATTTGTCTAAGAGCTATAACACAGTCTGTTCGAGACCTGAGACCTATGACACGCCAAGGGCTCTAACGTCCGGAGCTTCAATTTTTTGTTGAGACGAGACAGAACTGAGGAGAATACACTTGCCTGATTTATCCATGTGCTCTCCAAAATCCCAGGAGAGGAACGCAGAAGTAGCTTTGAACCCAGGAAAACTCTGAACCCGGTTCCCCTAGCCTCATTATGGCTTTTAGCATTTTCTGCTTCATCTGGAAAAGCCTGAGCCAATTTGAATTCCACTGAAACTGATTTCCCTTAACCGGATACCTAGGCGTGTACCCTCAAGTATTCAAAATCTTAAGGAATCTAAATAATGCTCTCTCTGATGTAAGTCAACTTTCCTAGCTTCACATTTTAGTCCTACCATATTCCTCAAATTCCATTCTGCCGACTGTTCACATCCAGAACTATGCTCTCTGGTGTGCTGATGCTAATGCTTGGATGATCCCTGTGCTCAGCCTGTGTTTCCCCTGGCAGCAAATGATGGGATGAATCTCAGAGCTGGAAAAGACCTTGAAAAATAGCTGGTTCTTTTTCCAGACCTGTTCAGTTCAGTCGCTCAGTTGTGTCCAACTCTTTGAGGACTCTCAGCCCTGTTACCAGACAAGTTAACACCCAGCCCAGTCTGGGCAGATGTGTGTTTTAAATGAAGGATAGAAAACGAAGCCAGCTGAATTGTTGCCCCAAGTACTTGATTCACTGACATCTGAGGTCTGACAGCATTTCTCTTATACTACTGCTTCTTCCTGTTCCCTGCTCTCCATCAGACCACCAAAGTAATACTCTCCTGACCAAGGGCTTGAAACCACTAGCCACCAAGTCCTGTTCTCACATTCTTTCTTCCCTCCTGAACCTGGAATGGTTGGCTCAGGACATCAGCCTCCTTATAACTCTTCTAATACCCATGAAGGACAAGATAAAAAAATCAAGTCTTGCTTCCTTGAGGTTGAAAATTCCTTTTTTGACAACTTGATATTTGACTTAGATATGGTTACAAGCGGCTATGGTTAAGAGCAGTGTATATCTACAGTATCCCGTAGTTTCAAATCAGCTTTATGAATCTTAGCAGTATTTCAATTTTCATCATTTGTGTTTTCCCCCCTACTTTGTTTTGTTTTCATATGGAAACAAAATAGAAATAGATTTCCTTGCATTTATGGCCTGTGACACTATAAATGGACAAAAAATTCTTATTGATGGCCTAACATATTTAAATAAGATCCTTCATGTATAAATTCGAGTCAATATATCTGAATGCTATGTGAGAAGGACATAAACTGTTCTATTTATGAGATTTGTTTAAACCAGACTAGTGCTTTGTTTTCTTAATTGATTAATCTTGAGTAGAAATTAATTAACTTGACATTAATCAAAGGAACCTTTCATTCAGAGGCTAACTCCTCTTTAAATGAATGTAAAATTCTAGTTTTGTAAAATCTGCCGTAAGACTTCTGCTTGAGACTTATGCACAGACTAGGAATTCTATTAAATAGTGTTTGTTGACAGGCTAATTGTTTAGGGTGGCAGCCCCCAAACTTTTTGGCACCAGGGACTGGTTTCCACGAAAAATTGTCTTCAGGGGGATAGTTTCAGGATGATTCAAGGGCATCACATTTATTGTGCACTTTATTTCTATTATTATTACATCAACTCTCCCTCAGATCATGCGGTATTGGGGATCAGAGGCTGGGGATCCCTGGTTTAGGGAATAAGTTTTGTGCTTCCAATTTCCATGAAAATGACTTGAGATCAAGAACCAAGTTTCCATAGTGTTTTAGTTTCCATTTTTCTTCATTTTCTTTAACTTGTTCTCAGTCCCAGAACTGAATAGAAGTTTATCCATTGGCATTAAAAAAATATCACCCTCTTTATTTGTTGGTCAGTTGCTAAGTCGTGTTTGACTCTTTGCAACCCACAGACTGTAGCACACCAGACTCCTCTGTCTTCCCCTAACTCCTAGAGTTTGCTCAAATTCATGTCCACTGGGTCAGTGATGCTATCTAACCATCTTATCCTCTGCCACCCCCTTCTCCTTTTGCTTTTAGTCTTTCCCAGCATCAGAGTCTTTTCCAATTAGTCAACTCTTTGCATCAGGCGGCCGGAGTATTGGAGCTTCAGCTTCAGCAACAGTCTTTCCAATGAATATTCAGTTTTGACTGGTTTGATCTTGTAATCCAGGGACTCTCAAGAGTCTTCTCCAGCACCACATTTTTGCTCTGTGACAACCTAGAGAGGTGGGATGGGGTGGGAAGTGGAAAGGAGATTCACGAGGGAGGGGAAAAATATATATCTATGGCTGATTCATGTCGATCTATGGCAGAAACCAACACAACATTGTAAAGCAATTATCCTCTAATGTAAAAATAAAAAAAAATTATATAGGACTGACTTTAGATAAATTTGTCAAAAGAAAATAAAGTTGTCTAAAGAGCTGTATTTCCTTTCCTTACCACAAGAAGAACAATCAAAAACTTCTTTATACTGAAAAAAAAAGCCACATACAAATGAAAAATACTGACATGTGGAGTGTATGTAGGGTGAATAATGTAAGTGGTGGGCCACTGTGTGATTAAATTTGGTGGTAGAGATTCAATTAACTTAAATGAAACACAAAGTTACAGTGTTCACACATACCAAGTGGGAAACCAGGCCCCTGGAAGGACCAACTGGAAAACCAGGCCCCTGGAAGGAAGAGCCCCAGGACTCTTGATCACCTAAAAGAATACCCTAATTATCTGTATAACCAAATAGAATCTTAACATTCTATTATGCTTATTGGAGTATCACAGGCCTATTGATAATTGTCCGCTGTTAACTACCTAGGCTTAAGACACATGAATCACGGTTAACTTTGATTGTATCTTTCTTTTTCCTTTGTTCAGACTAGTTTCAGGGAATTTGGAGAGGTGGGTTTGGGCACGTATGCTTGGGGTATGTAAGGTTTTTACAAAAACTGGTTGGGTTCCTTGGCTAAGAGGAGACTCTACCTTGGGCCCACACAAGAAAGATATAATCAAAGTTAACCTGTGATTCATATGTCTTAAGCCTAGTTAATGTGTACACCCATGGCAGATGCATGTTGATGTATGGCAAAACCAATACAATATTGTAAAGTAAAAAATAATAAAAAATTTAAAAAAATCTGCACTCCACTATTGCATGTCCTTCTGAGTGAGTTTGTTTCCCAGAATGCGTGGCTACACAATGCTAGTTGTTTATAATATCAGTGGGAGAATTAATAGCAAATATTGACTCTCTTATTTGTCTTTGATCTGGCTGTGTCACAATCTCAAAGCTTCATCCCTCTCCAGCCCATCTAAGCAGATGCTTTCACTACTTGGTTCTCTGAGAAATTTGAAGCAAGCATGCATGAAATATTTGAACTTCCTATCTACTACATACTTGTCTACATTCATACTTTTTCTCCTCCCCTTTTCTTCATTTGTAGAGCAGAATAGATTGTTCTTTCTCAGGCTCAAAGCAAACACACTCCTCTGTACTTTGGACCCTATCTCCTCCTGTCTCCCAGAGAACCAGCTCCATCAGTTAGTGTTTCCGTCTTTCATCCTCAGCCTGCCCTCTTCACTGGCTCCTTTTCTTCACTGTGTATCCAAGCTTATATACAACTTCTCCCTCTGTGTACCTCATGATTATTTTCCTTCTCAGCTACTTATTTACTGGCCATTAAAATCTCAATTTAATATAATCTAACTCTTACCCCAACAAATCCACTGAAACAGCTCTTGTTAAGCACATCAGTATCCAGTTACACCCCTTAATGAATCACAGCCTTGTCATGGCAAAGGGACTTGCATAATAAAGCTATGAGCCATGCTGTGCAGGGCTACCCAAGACAGGTCATAGTGGAGAGTTCTGACAAAATGTGGTCCACTGGAAGAGAGAATGGGAAACCACTCTAGTATTCTTGCCATGAGAACCCCATGAACAGTATGAAAAGGCAAAAAGATATGATACCAGAAGTTGAGCCCCCAGGTTGAAAGGCATCTAATACGCTACTTGGAGAGAACAGAGGGCAATTACTAAAAGCTCCAGAAAAAATAAAGCAGCTGGGCCAAAGCAGAAACGTCACTCAGTTGTGAATGTGTCTGGTAGTGAAAGTCCGATGCTGTAAAGAACAATATTGCACAGGAACTTGGAATGTTAAGTCTGTGAATCAAGAAAAATTGGACATTGTTAAGCAGAAGATGGCAAGAGTGAACTTTGATATCTTAGGAATCGGTGAATTAAAATGGATGGGGATGGGCAAATTTAATTCAGATGACCATTATATCTGCTGCTGTGGGCAAGAACCCCTTAGAAGAAATGGTATAGCCCTCACAGTGAACAAGAGTCCTAAGTGGAGTACTTGGGTGCAATCTCAAAAATGACAGAACGATCTTGGTTTGTTTCCAAAGCAAACCATTCATCATCACAGTACTCTAAGTCTATGCCCCGACCATTGGTGCCAAAAAGCCTGAAGTTGACTGGTTCTATGAAGACTTACAACAGCTTTTAGAACACCCCCCCGCCCCCTGCCAAAAAATGTCCTTTTCATCGTAGGGGATTGGAAAACAAAAGTAGGAAGTAAAGAGTTACCTGCAGTAACAGGTAAGGTGGGCTTGGAGTACAAGATAAAGCAAGGCAAAGGCTAACAGAATTTTGTCAAGAGAAAACACTGATCACAGCAAACACCCTTTTCCAACAAGATCAGAGACATATGGACATTACCAAATACTCAATACTGAAATCACATTGATTACATTCTTTGCAGCCAAAGATGGAGAAGCTATATACAATCAGCAAAAACAAGACTTGGAACTGACTGTGGCTCAGATCATCAGGTCCTTATTGTAAAATTCAGGCTTAAATTGAAGAAATTAGGGAAAATCACTAGGCCATTGAGGTATGACCTAAATCAAATCCTGTATGATTTATACAGTGGAGGTGACAAGTGGATCCAAAGAATTAGATCTGGTAGACAGAATGCTTGAAGAAGTGTGGACAGAGGTTCTTAACATTGTACAGGAGTCAGTGACCAAAATCCTCCCAAAGAAAAAGAGCCTCTTGATGAGGGTTAAAGAGATGAGTGAAAAAGTTGGCTTAAAACTCAGCATTCAAAAAACTAAGATTATGGCACCTGATCCCATCACTTCATGGCAAATAGATGGGTAAACAATGGAAACAGTGACAGATTTTATTTTCTTGGGCTCCAAAATCACTGCAGATGGTGACTGCAGCCATGAAATTAAAAGACACTTGCTCCTTGGAAGAAAAGCTATGACAAACCTACACAGCACATTAAAAAGCAAAGATACCACATTGGTAACAAAGGTCCTTATAGTCTAAGCTATGGTTTTTCCAATAATCATTACAGATATGAAAGTTGGACCTCAAAGAAGGCTGAGTGCCAAAGATTTGATGCTTTTGAATTATGGGGCTAGAGAAGACTCCCCAGAGTCCCTTGGATCGCAAGGAGATCAAATCAGTCAATCCTAAAGAAAATCAGACCTGAATATTCATTGGAAGGGCTGCTGCTTAAGCTGAAGCTCTAATACTTTGGCCACCTGATGAAAAGAGTTGACTCAGTGGAAAAGACCCTGATGCTGGGAAAGATTGAAGGCAAGAGGAGAACAGGGTGGCAGATGATGAAATGGTTAGATAGCATCACCAACTCAATGGACATGAATTTGAGCAAACTCTAGGGGATAATGAAGGACAGGGAAGCCTGGAGTGCTACAGTCCATGTGGTTCTAAAGAGTTGGACATGAATGAGTGACTTAACAACAACAAATTCAATTACAATGGACTCTTCAGTGACCTTAGCTTAGTAGAACTTTGACTCTTCATGACAACTTCTTTCTTAAAATGCTCTACCCCTGGATTTGTACAGTAAAATATTCTGTTGATTTTCCTGTTACTTCCGTCTCAGTGTTAGCTTTTTTTGCCCACGGATTTCAAAAGTTGGTGGTTTCATGCCACTTTTCTCATTCTACATTTCAATCTGAATAATCTCATCTACTTACACAGTTTTAGTTGTTACAAAGATGCTGATGTAGCTGACTTTTTTTTTTTTTTTCTTTAGTGAAGTGCAGTTTGAGCTAGCAGTGCTAAAGTGTCACCTGAAGTCTCTTTTCGGGCACCAAGCTATATATCAGACAGTTTCTTATTTTAGAGAAAGGATTAATGCCACTTTTTTTAAATTGACCTGTTTTTAAAGGAATTCAGCCTCATGGGATGCCAAGCTCTGGGCAGAAGATAAGGCAACTTGTCTGAACTTCCTGAGGATCTTTCCAAGTGAAAGTGTGACTAAACCCGAATACCTATTCCTGAGGTTTTTGAAGTAGGAAGATCTACCGGGGTAAAGCAGAATTGTCTCCCAGCCAGGCCTTGTGACAAAGAAGGGTGACAAGACCTCTAAAGAACTTCCATGACCATAAAGAGAGAAGATGCTATGAACTAGCTCTCACACTGCATCAGAAGAGAGAAAGGGACAAGGCAGTTTTTTGTCCCTTAAGTAGCCAATATGGAAACCCCCAACCTGTGACCCAAATCATTCTCTTTTTCTCACAGAACTCATACATCCTACAGGATGTTGTCTTGTATTCAAATTTCCAATCATCTGTATATTTTATCCCACTCTCAATTTCACTGTCATGGATTTATGCCAATCCCTCCTCATCTCTTTCCTGGAAGATTATAATGCAGTTGACCCTTGATCAACATGGATTTGAAGTATGTGAGTCCACTTATTTGCAGATTTTTTTTCAGTAGTAAATATTAGTACTACATGGATCCCCTGTTGGTTGAATCTGTGCATAATGGAACTGTAGATAAGAGGAACCTCAGGTAAGAAGGAACCACAGACATGGAAGACTGATTAGAAGACATACTGAGATTTTGACTGTGTGGAAGGTTGGCTTGTATAAGGATCAACTGTAGTCTCTTTACTGGGTTTCTACTTCAAAATCTTACCCATTTATCAGAGCCATCTGCCTAAACATGCAAATATAATCAGATCACTTGTCTAAGATCATTTGATATCATTCCACCATCCACAGGCTAATAAACTGCAAATTCCTTAACGTGCCCCCAAGTGGACTCCATTTTCTGAACCCTGTGTGTCTTTTTAACCTCAGTTTTCTCACTCATGGTGCAGGAAAACCAAATTCTTTGTAGTTATCCCTCATCCCATGCTATTTCTTGCTTTCCATCCCTTTGCTCCTGGTGTTTACCAAGTCTAGAATGCTCTGTGTGTGAGTGCTAAGTCACGTCAGTTGTGTCCAACTCTTTGCAACTCCATGGACTGTAGCCCACCAGGCTCCCAGGCAAGAATACTAGAGTGGGTTGCCATTCCCTTCTCGTGGATCTTCCTGACCCAGGGATCCAACCCGAGTCTCTTAAGTCTTCTGCACTGGCAGGCAGGTTCTTTACCACTAGTGCCACCTGGGAAGCCCCAGAATGCTCTACATCTTTTATTTTGCTCTTAATTGGCTGTTAAGTCTCAGCTTAGGAATCACCAAATCTCACTTCCTGACCTATATTCTATGAAACTGGTGCATTTATCTTCATAGTTATTTTCAACATCCCCTTCTCATTAATCAGTCATTATTCACTACTTTGTAGGGATTCTCAGTGTCATAGCTTGGAAGTCCCATCTTGATCCTTATCACAGATGTTAAGGCAAAACATGTGTTAACACATTATTGGGAAGATTCTGAAAGGACACTTACAAAAATACCTTAGGAACCCTGAAGAAGCAAAGCAAGTCTTAGCTTTATTTTTTCCAAGTTTTACTCATTTTCTATTATTATTCATTTCTCCCTGACAAGATATGTATCCTCTGATAATTATTATTTTCTGCAGATTCTTCACATGGTATTAATGGGACCTAGTTATGTGTTTAAGAGGTATTTTCCTTTGTGATTTTTGTATTTCTAGTTCTCAAAGTAACTATGGAATGCTTCTTATGATGGGTGGGCCCACATAGGTTAGTTACAAAGGAGAAGTTTTATTTATTTTTTTAATTTAATTTAATTTTTAACTTTAGAATATTGTATTGGTTTTGCCATATATCAAAATGAATCCGCCACAGGTATACATGTGTTCCCCATCCTGAACCCTCCTCCCTCCTCCCTCCCCATACCATCCCTCTGGGTCATCCCAGTGCACCAGCCCCAAGCATCCAGTATTGTGCATCGAACCTGGACTGGTGACTCGTTTCATATATGATATTATACATGTTTCAATGCCATTCTCCCAAATTATCCCACCGTCTCCCTCTCCCAGAGTCTAAAAGACTGTTCTATGTAGAATTCAATTAACAGTTAGTTAGTTAAAGCCTCTCAGTCGTGTCCGACTCTTTGCAACCCCATGAAGCGCAGCGCTCCAGGCCCTCCCTGTCCATCACCAACTCCCAGAGTTCACTCAGACTCATGTCCATCGAGTCAGTGATGCCATCCAGCCATCTCATCCTCTGTCATCCCCTTCTCCTCCTGCCCCCAATCCCTCCCAGCATCAGAGTCTTTTCCAATGAGTCAACTCTGCATGAGGTGGCCAAAGTATTGGAGTTTCAGCTTTAGCATCATTCCTTCCAAAGAAATCCCAGGGCTGATCTCTTTCAGAATGGACTGCTTGGATCTCCTTGCAGTCCAAGGGACTCTCAAGAGTCTTCTCCAACACCACAGTTCAAAAGCATCAATTCTTCATCGCTCAGCCTTCTTCACAGACTTGCCCTCATATACTCATTCTGCCATATACTGTGTAACTCTGGAACTTAATCTCTCTGAATCTTAATTTCCCATCTCTAAAATGAAAATAATAATAATAATACCAACCACGTAGGGTTATTGTAAGGACTAAGTGAACTAAAATGTATAAAGCACACATTCATTATAAAACATATAAGCCTCAATAAAGGTCAACCTTACAGTGCTCTTTGAAGGATGAAGAGAATTGAGATTGGTTGGAGGAACTGCAAGTAAGGAGAAAGCTAAGCCTGCAAAAAGAGAATACATTTTCCTTGAAGTGAACCTGATGATTTGCCTTTCACTGCAATGAAGCAGGAGTGACTTTGGGTGACAGTGGCATAGATAGCTGAAAACAAGTTCCCTCTCCCCCCAAATATTGCTGCAGTTTATGTCAAAGAGTGTTTTGCCTGTGTTTTCCTCTAGGAGTTTTTAGTATCCAGTCTTCAATCCATTTTGAGTTTATTTCTGTATATGATGTTATTTTTTTGGGCTCCAAAATCACTGCAGATGGTGACTGCAGCCATGAAATTAAAAGACACTTACTCCTTGGAAGGAAAGTTATGACCAACCTAGATAGCATATTCAAAAGCAGAGACATTACATTGCCTACAAAGGTCCGTGTAGTCAAGGCTATGGTTTTTCCATTGGTCATGTATGGATGTGAGAGTTGGACTGTGAAGCTGAGCGCCAAAGAATTGATGCTTTTGAACTGTGGTGTTGGAGAAGACTCTTGAGAGTCCCTTGGACTGCAAGGAGATCAGCCCTGGGATTTCTTTGTAAGGAATGATGCTGAAGCTGAAACTCCAGTATTTTGGCCACCTCATGCAAAGAGTTGATTCATTGGAAAAGACACTGATGCTGGAAGGGATTGGGGGCAGGAGGAGAAGGGGACGACAGAGGATGAGATGGCTGAATGACATCACCGACTCGATGGACGTGAGTTTGAGTGAACTCCGGGAGATGGTGATGGACAGGAAGGCCTGGTGTGCTGCAATTCATGGGGTCACAAAGAGTCGGATACGACTGAGCGACTGAAATGAACTGAACTGAACTGAATGATGTTAGATAATGTTCTCATTTCATTGTTTTACATGTAGCTGTTCAGCTTCTATTTTTATTCTTTTATGTAATAGCTGTCTAGTTTTCCCAGCATGACTTATTGAAGAGACTGTCTTTTCTCCATTACATATTCTTGCTTTCTTTATTATAGATTAATTGACCATGAGTATGTGGGTTTATTTCTGGTTTTCTATTGTGTTCCATTGATCTGTGTGTCTGTCTTTGGTGTTTTCATACAAATTTTTAATATATTTTATGTTTAATACACTATTTTTATAATAGGGAAAAATTATAAATCATAACAGGGACAAGAATAGTAGAATAGATCAACATAATGTGGAATAGCCATATATTCCATATGAAGTACTGTGTAGCACTTTAAATGAATGAATAAGAGCTGTGCATATTAACATAAATAAATATAAAGTTACAAAGCAAGTTATAAAGGATGCATTCAACATGACACCATATATGTAACATTAAAACCATATAAAATACTGCTGCTGCTACTGCTAAGTCACTTCAGTCGTGTCCGACTCTGTGCAACCCCACAGACAGAAGCCCACCAGGCTCCCCTGTCCCTGGGATTCTCCAGGCAAGAATACTGGAGTGGGTTGCCATTTCCCTCTCCAACATATGAAAGTGGAAAGCGAAAGTGAAGTCGCTCAGTCGTGTCCGACTCTTAGCGACCTCATGGACTGGAGCCTACCAGGCTCCTCCGTCCATGGGATTTTCCAGGCAAAAGTACTGGGGTGGGGGTGCCATTGCCTTCCCCATAAAATACTGCTATATATTATTAATTTTTTTTTTTAGATTCTGACTCTTCTACTTATGTGTGTGTATGCTAAGTCACTTCAGTCATGTCTGACTTTGTGACCCTATGGACAGTAGCCCACCAGGTTCCTCTGTCCGTGGGATTCTCCAGGCAAGAACACTGGAGTGGGACAGAGGAGCCTAATGGGCTGCTGTCTATGGGGTCGCACAGAGTCGGACACGACTGAAGCGACTTAGCAGCAGCAGCAGCATACATTTTTTAATGGCTAATTTTCTGGTTTTAAGAATAGAGCCAATTCTTACTAGTAGTACATACATCATGCCTGATTTCCCCAACAGATTTCTCATTAGAGTAAGAGCCTTCTGTGGATCTTTCAAACTAGATAAGTGACTTAACACTGAATAAGACATTTCTTTCTTTTTAAGATTGATTCAGCATGAGGTTACATGCGTCACTGGAATTTGTTGAATGAAAACAATATATTTCAAGCTTATTATGCTTTCATTAAATAAGTTGAGTTCTCTCTGAACTAAGTAACATTTTTACTTTATACCTTGTCTAATGTTTAGAAACTCCCAAAAGTTCTTTTTTTGTAGTATGACTCTAGGAAATAAAGAAAACACAAATCCACCTCAACTAGAGAGAAACAGGACTTGAATGGAATGGCAGTTGGCATGTTTAAAAGGGAAGAATAGTTATTCTCCTTCTCTGCTTTTACCTACCTCTTCCAACAAATTCACATAATACCTTTCTTTTACCTCCATCTCACGAAAGACGATGAGGAAAAGTAAACAAAAGATGAGAGGAGAGGGGAAAAGATATCCCAGAGGGCTTATGTACATTTTTACAGTACTTTAAATTTTCTGAAATGTAGGCTTCCTGTGAAGTAGATAGTAGAACCCACATTTTGGGGCCTGTCCAACCTAGATAACATACTCAAAAGCAGAGACATTACTTTGCCAACAAAGGTTCGGCTAGTCAAGGCTATGGTTTTTCCTGTGGTCATGTATGGATGTGAGAGTTGGACTGTAAAGAAGGCTGAGCGCCGAAGAATTGATGCTTTTAAACTATGGTGTTGAAGAAGACTCTTGAGAGTCCCTTGGACTGCAAGGAGATCCAACCAATCCATTCTGAAGGAGATCAACCCTGGGATTTCTTTGGAAGGAATGATGCTAAAGCTGAAACTCCAGTACTTTGGCCATCTCATGTGAAGAGTTGACTCATTGGAAAATACTCTGGTGCTGGGGATTGGGGGCAGGAGGAGAAGGGGACGACAGAGGATGAGATGGATGAATGGCATCACTGACTTGATGGATGTGAGTCTAAGTGAACTCCAGGAGTTGGTGATGGACAGGGAGGCCTGGCGTGCTGTGATTCATGGGGTTGCAAAGAGTTGGACACAACTGAACGACTGAACTGAACTGACTGATGGTATCATGCACTTTGTGGCAGCATACATTGTGGAATCTGAGTATACCTAGGGATTATTTCATTGATTCTAATATCATGCCTTTACAGTGGGGAGGATGACCAAGACCTGCCACCACTAGGACCCTGAGGAAGATGTCCAAGTATGCAGAGACTGAACTTTCCAAGTCAACACTCAGCCTGCCTTCTTGGAAGTTCCTCATCTCATACACTGATGTTTCCTCTTCTATCTCCCCCTGAGACAACACTTCCATCTTCTGCCTTAATCCTTCCAGGGTTTAGCAATGTGGTTTAAAGAGGAGCTCAGAGACCCCCCAGACTCTTTTATGGAGAGAGGGGATGGGGTGAGGGAGACAGGACCAGTGCCTGGTCATGAAACACAGTGCATCTTCTTTATATTCATTTGTTTTGTTGCTTAATGGAAGAGTGGAGAGCTGATCACTCGGAGGTACAGAACTTCCCTTTACCTCTCGTCTGCTCTCAAACCTTCATGAGACAAGAAGAACAAAGAGAAAGCTGCTTAACACATGACCATGCCCTTTTCCATACTGCCTTTTCCTTTTATTCACACCAGAAAAGTAGAATAAAATATTTCCTTGTTAAAAAGAAAAAAAAATTGGAAACATTGCTCCCTTTTGGAATGTCAGAGCGAAGTCAGTGTGGAGGCGTGGAGGCCAGCAGTTTCAGATTCTGCTATGCAGTGCCCTCATGCTCTGTGCAAGGGAAGCTATACAGACTTTTCGACTTAGGTTTTAAAAGCTGTGCAGACAGTTTCTGCCACTTCAACCAGTTTCTGCTTCGTCCCTTTGATATATCACGGCTTTGTATAAGATTTTATTGATAAAAGGCTATCAGTGCTTTTTAAAAAACACCGATCACCTTCTTTTGCAGGGGGCAAAAGTTGTTTTGTTTTGCTGACTTTAAAATGTTGACTTTTTAAAAAATTAGTTGCTTTTTCTATAGCTATACAAAGTTCTTAATGTTTCTTTGGCAATGGAATGTAATGGAATTTCATGACTGTATTAAAAAAAAGGTTACCTTTGCTCAGAAATTCTCTACCATCCAGCACCCTAATTATTTGACTAAATAAATGGATTGCCCAGGAACCTTGATGCAATGGAAGCAGAGTGGGAACAGAGGCCTCTTAACCTCCTTTTTAGTGCCTTGCAATCCTCCTCCACTCAAACACTTCACGTTGTGTGATTTATTTGCCAAGAGGAAGTGGGGGTGGGTTGCTAGGATAACAGAAGCTGACTGACCTTGAATTTCACCCTCCCAGTGAGTAAGCCAACTCAGTGGCTTTACCACCTCTGTCATCATTTCTGCTTCATAGCAGGCTCATTGTGAGTGGAAAGCACAGGACTCTCTATTGACTATGCTCCATGCAACGCCATGTGGGCCACACTGAGACACCTCAGTCAGCATCCAGCAGCCTGTAGGCCTACAGAAAGTAGACTCACCATGCTGGGAACATCCTCCTTCGAGCCCATCACATCTCCCAAACTCTAAGACAATATATCCCTAAGATGTCAACAAGTGTATTACTTAAAAAATGTGAATGGGTAGAAATATATGCAAAGGCCTTGACTTTGATATCACTTCCAAGTGAGATCTCCCTGCCTTCCCAACCCTAAATGACTCTGAAATGATATAATGCTCTTATCTGTTTTGATCAGGTTTACCCTTTTTATTTACAGTCTTCTGGTTTTTGTTTTGTGGTTGTGCCCTAGAACCACAGAATGGAAAGTTCCTTGAAAGCTGGGATCAGATTATATGAACTTGAGGTTTCCAAACTTCAAAATAGGACCTATACATAAAAAATATGCACATAAAGCTTAGACAGTGTATTAGAATCAGAGACTGTCCAGGAAAATGTAGCATTGTAGCAATTGGTAAATATATATAGCAGGATACTGTATGTTTAACAGGCTCCTAAATCCTCAAGGAAGAAAAAATTCAGACCCAGTCTGCACAGACTCCATGACCTAGAGACATAATATGCTGGCCAAGTATATATATATATAATGATGAGTTCATTGGTAAGCAGAATAATATGATTTTGCAGTTAATGGAATGATGACATCCTTTTCAATGCAATCCAAAAAAAGACACTGTAGAACACTGTGATAAGGACTAGGCATCCTAAGAAATGCTGATTCAAGGAGAACGTTCAATAGTTCAAACTAAAGCTGAAACACAGTCCCAGACAGAGTGGAGCAGGGCCAAATGTGCAGCCAGAGTGAAGAAGTTGTTTATTGTCTGGAAAAGGGCTTTGAAATGGAGCAAAGTTTCTGGATAACCATTTAAAATCACCTGATCAAAGTGCTGAGAGCAAGAAAACTGCAGCACTGGCTGCAGTTTTGAGTGATTTGAAGGTTTCTGCTCAAGGCAAGCAGAGGTGGAAATTTGTAGGTTTTAACTCAGGTCTTGTGTCAGCCAAATTTGTCTGTTTTGTCATTTGACAGTAATGGTGACACTGACCTCAGTTGTTAAGGGGAGAAACTCATAATTCCCCTGGTTCAGAGTGGGTTAAGGAAAATGGCAAGCAAGTGTCAGAAGATTCACATTCCTGGTGGAACAGCAGTGTCTGATGGCATTTTAACCCACCCCCCTTTTCAACCTAGAACTAGATGGATGGACAGAGAAATTGCAATGGAATATCTAAGAAGTACCAGAGCAATCTATCTGACTAATGAAAGAACAAGATGAGGCTTCCCGGGTGGCTCAGTGGTAAAGAATTCACTTGCCAATGCAGGAGACACAGGTTCAATCCTTGATCTGGGAGGATCTCACAAGCCTCAAAGTAACTAGGCCTGTCCAAATGCCACAACTATTGAGCCTGTGCTCTAGAGCCCAGGAGCTGCAATTGCTGAGCCCACGTGCTGCAACTCATGAAGTCTTGGCACCCTAGGGCCTGTGCTCCGCACAAGAAAAGCCACTGCAGTAAGCCCACGCACAGCAACTGGAGAGTAGCTCCTGCTCGCAGCACCTAGAGGAAGTCCATGCACAGTACCAAAGATCCAGAACAGCCAAAAATAAAAAAATTAAATTACAAAGGAAAAAATGATCAAGATGTGTTTCATGGAGGCTTGAACCAGAAAATTGGTGAAAAAGTAGTTTGATCTAGATGTTTCTTGCACTTTTTCCTTTCTCCTTAAGAATGTTTTACAAAGGTAGTGTGGTAAGTGCTACTTGAGTAGTACAAAGAGTATTTATTTACTCTAGAAAGTTCAAAGGAGCAGAGATCACAGTGGGCCAGAGCAACTGGGGAAATAGTGACTAGAACTTGGACTTGTAGGATGGGTGGGATTCAGATTAAATGGAAGTAGAGAGAAAGGAGGGGCTTGTTGGGTAGAGGGAGATGCCAAGTACAAACAAAGTAAGCAGAAAGCACAAGGCCACCATGACTTGTTGCTTTAACAGATGAAAAAATTGAGGCTTAGATATAGTAAGGAACTTGACCAAGGATATACAGCTCCTGAATTACTCTACAGGGAACTAAAGTAAAGCTGTGCTGTGCTGTGCTTAGTTGCTCAGTCATGTCCAACTCTTTGTGACCCCATGGACTGTAGCCCACCAGGCTCCCCTGTCCATAGGGATTCTTCAGACAAGAATACTGGAGTGGGTTGCCATGCCCTCCTCCAGGGGATCTTCCCAACCCAGGGATCGAACACAGATCTCTTGCATTGCAGGTGGATTCTTTACCATCTGAGACACCAGGGAAGCCCGTAAAGTTACTTAATACCAAAGTCCAAATTCCTTTCTCCAGACTCCAGGTTTACAAAGCTGATAGACACGTAAACAACTATAACATAACACATGTTTTTGAATTGAAGATCATTTCAATACTTTTCATTTTCATTTAGTTATACTTGTCCTGACATGTCAAAAAAAGAAACAGCATTACTTTAGTAGATAAATGCTTATTTTGTGAATAACTCAATAACTCATATGGTGCATTAACTCCCATTAACTCAACACATTAACTCCTATGGTAGGGAGAGTCTTCCAAGAGGAGTAATGGTAAAATTATGTGGTCCAAAGAACAAACTGGTGATTTTCTGAGGATGAAGTTATGACAAAATAGAAAGAGAGAGAGAATAGAAACTTCCAGATAGGAAAAGGAGTACATCAAGGCTGCATATTGTCACCCTGATTATTTAACTTATATGCAGAGTACATCATGAGAAATGCTGGGCTGGATGAAGCACCAGTTGGAATCAAGATTGCCGGGAGAAATATCAGTAACCTCAGATATGCAGATGACACCACCACCCTTCTAGCAGAAAGTGAAGAAGAATTAAAGAGCCTCTTGATTCAAGTGAAAGAGGAGAGTGAAAAAGTTGGCTTGAAGCTCAACATTCAGAAAACTAAGATCATGGCATCTGGTCCCATAACTTCATGGCAAATAGATGGGGAAACAGTGGAAACAGTATCTGACTTTATTTTGGGGGGCTCCAAAATCACAGTCATGAAATTAAAAGACGCTTACTTCTTGGAAGGAACGTTATGACCAACCTAGATAGCATATTCAAAAGCAGAGACATTACTTTGCCAACAAAGGTCTGTCTAGTCAAGATCTGTCTAGTTTTTCCAGTAGTCATGTATGGACATGAGAGTTGGATTATAAAGAAAGCTGAGTGCCAAAGAATTGATGTTTTTGAACTGTGGTGTTGGAGAAGACTCTTGAGAGTCCCTTGGACTGCAAGGAGATCCAACCAGTCCATTCTGAAGGAGATCAGCCCTGGGATTTCTTTGGAAGGAATGATGTTGAAGCTGAAACTTCAGTATTTTGGCCACCTCATGCGAAGAGTTGACTCATTGGAGAAGACTCTGATGCTGGGAGGGACTGGGGGCAGGAGGAGAAGGGGACAACAGAGGGTGAGATGGCTGGATGGCATCACTGACTTGATGGGCACGAGTTTGGGTAAACTCCAGGAGTTAGTGATGGACAGGGAGGCCTGGCATGCTGCAGTCCATGGGGTCACAAAGAGATGGACACAACTGAGCAACTAATTGAACTGACTGAAAGAAAGGAGAGGTGGAACTGTTTAGCTCAAGGAATGAAACTGGGTCCTTTTCGTGATGTGGATAAAACTAGACTCTGTCATACAGCGTGAAATCAGTGAGAAAGAGACAAATATCATATATTAACATATATATGTGAAATCTAGAAAAATGGTACAAACGAACCTATTTGCAGAGCAGGAATAGAGACTCAGATCCAGAGAACAGACATGTGGACACAGTGAAGTTAAGGGGAGGGTGGGACAAACTGGGAGAGTAGCACTGACATATACGCACTGGAGGTGTTAGTCCCTCGGTCCTGCCAGACTTGTCTGTGACCCCAGGGACTGTGGCCCTCCAGGATCCTCTGGATTTCCCAGGCAAGAATACTGGACTAGGTAGCGGTTCCCTTCTCCAGGGGATCTTCCTGACCCAGAGATTGAATCCTGGTCTCCTGCATTTCAGGCAGATTCTTTACCATCTGAGCCAGCACATATACACTGAGCTGTGCTTAGTTGCTCAGTCGTGTCTGACTCATTGTGACTCCATGGACCGTAGCCTGCCAGGCTCCTCTTTCCATAGGGATTCTCCAGGCAAGAATACTGGAGTGGGTTGCACGCCCTCCTCCAGGGGATCTTCCCAACCAGGGATCAAACCCACGTCTCCCACACTGCAGGCAGGTTCTTTACCTTCTGCGCCATCAGGGGAGCCCATGTATATAATAGATAGTTGATAGGAACCTGCTATAAAGCACAGGAAACTCAGCAAGGTGTTCTGTGACAATCTAGAGGGGTAGGAGGGGTCCTCAAGAAGGAGGGAATACATGCAACTGATCCACATTGTTATACAGCAGAAACTAACACAACATTATAAAGCAGTTATACTCCAATAATAAAATTTTTTAAATGTTCTGAATTAAGCTGATAATCCTTTTCTACTCAGAAATACTTCTGGTTTTTAGAAATAAAAGTTTTTGTTAAAAGCAGTTTAACACTGGTGTTTGTGAGATATGTGTTCCTCTCCAATGTTTCAAATCTAGACAAACAGACCACCCAGAAAGGATTACTATTGACCTTGGTGAGTGCAGGATCTAAGTTACTCTCACCATCTGATCTTCTATCCTTTGTGGAATAAAGTGGTGAATCAGCAAATCAAGCAAGTAGGCAATGTACAGTAGGAAAGATTAACCTTCTCATTTAAAACTACCATTACATCTGTGTGCCCCTGTTTTTGGCTAGCTTGCTAGGCTGAGCCTCTTGACAACTGACTTGGTAGTTGACTGATTAACTGCTTAATGATCCATGAACTGAAGGGAACTATCAATTCAATTCTCTGCCTGTGCCTACTTAGATAAATAAATAAAAGATACTAGGCAGTTGACAAGGACAAAATATCTTTAGGATAGCTGCCATTGCCCAGGGAAAGGAGTACAGGTAGCCCTAGTGGTGTGTCAGTCGCTCAGTCACGTCCAACTCTTTGCAACCCCATAGACTGTAGCCCACCAGGCTCCTCTGTCCATGGGATTCTCCAGGCAAGAATACTGGAGTGGGTTGCCATTCCCTTCTCCAGGAGATCTTCCCGACCCAGGATCTCAGGTCTCCTGCATTGCAGGCAGATTCTTTATTATCTGAGCCATTAGGCAAGCCTGCTATCTCTACTAGTAGCTAGAAGTAGAGTGAGTAACCTAGCTATTTGACTCTTCTGATACTTTTGAGATAGAGAAGCCCTTGGGCAGTTTCTGGCAGAGCCCTTACCACACTATACTGAAACTGTCTGTGTATAGCTTTGCCATCCTCAATAGGCTGAATCCTTGGAGGGTGACTGTATTTAATCCTTACTTATATTCCCACTTCCTTGTGTGTGTGTGCCCATCCAATGTTGAGTGAGTAAAATAGGTAGATGGATGGAGACAAATTATCACCATGAGCTCCTCATGGATAAGCAGCTCAAACCTGGCAGTGGAAAGTTTCACATTAACCTAGCAGTGGGAGAAAATTAACAATGCAAAGAATTAATTTTCATGAGGCATCTCAGGAAAACTGACCAAGGAATGTGTTTTGGCAATCAATGTGTAATCTATTGAGAAACTTGTTTTCAAGGAAGGCAAGTCACAAGTGAGGGTGTTTACAGCTTTTTTGCTTTAAATTTTAAATAACAGTGCTGTAGAATGCACTGAGCTCTGGGATGGTGATAACACAGAAAAGGCTCGGGAGGATCCCCTCCAGACATCTGGAGCATCTGCCCTTTGACTAGTTAATTTTTCAGACCATCTGGAGTGCTTTTAAAATACTGTCTCCTGGAACAGTATTCTGAACTTTCTCTTCTCTTTTGTTCTACAAGTGTTCTGTCTCTTTCCCCTCCCTGCTCCCTCCATCCCATTCCTGTGTTCTTACATCTAAAGTTCCTAGACCCAATTATTGCCTCTGTCTTCATTGTGTTGGAGGAGGAATGGGACAGGGTAGAAAGCCAGAGTATTCCCAGAGCTATTTCTTGGCTTTGTTTCTAAAATCCTCAGCTCTATAAGGGAAACAGATAGTTATTGGTTCATCTAAAATGTATGAGGAACAGGACTGGAGAATAACATTCCCTCCAGTATAAGAAAAAGCTTCTCCAGGCTGGGGAGATGTAGGGCAGGGGTCCCCAACTTCTGGGATCTAATGCCTGATGATCTGTGATGGACCTGATATAATAATAATGGAAATAAAGTACACAATAAATGCAATGTGCTTGAAATCATCCTGACACCATCCCCTCTCTCTGGGTCTGTGAAAAAATTATCTTCCACCAAACTGGTCCCTGGTGCCAAAAAAGGTTGGGGTGGGCTTCCCTGGTGGTTCACCAGTAAAGAATCCACCTCCAAAGCAGAAGATGCTGATCCAATTCCCGGGTCAGGAAGATCCCCTAGAGAAGGAAATGACAACTCACTCCAGTATTCTTGTCTGGAAAATCCCATGGACAGAGGATCCTGGTGGGCTACAGTCCATGGAGTCGCAAAGAGTCGGACATGACTTAGTGACTAAACAACTACAGCAATAAGTGGGTAGACCCCAGAGAGAGAGGTCTGATACTCTGCCTTCTGGGAAGAAACCCAGAGAGATGGCAAGACCCCTGACGGATTTAGGGGACTAGAGAGAATCTACACCTTGCAGGAAAAAAAGCAGAGCCAGAGAGCAGGACTTAAGAAGAGGTGGATCAAGGCAAGAGAACGCCAGAGTTCTTAGGACAATCTGTTGGCAGAAACATGATTCACAATGGGGCCCAGAATATATGAGGAAATTTGCCAGCCTTTACATAAGAGGAAGTGAAAGTTCAACAGACACTTGAATGGACTAAGAACTGAGGACCAGGCTGAATCATGGAATCGCAGTAGAAACCTGTGGGACAAAGGATGTTTTCCTGCAACTTGATGTCTGTCTCTATGTGAGTTTTTTAGGACTGATCTACATGTCTGCTGAAAGAGGGAAGGAACCTTAAACTGATGAGCTTAAATTGTCTTTGCTACCATATACTTGTGAACTTAAAAGGGAGCTCTAACCTCACCCATACATTTTTTTTCTCTATAATTTCCCTTGGAATAATAGGAATAAGTCAGGTCTTTTTTCCCTCCAAGAAGTCAAAATATGTTTTTAGCACTATGTAATGAATGACCAGGACACCTAATTTGTCATTCTATAGACATCATGTTTCGTAAGCCAAGTATTGCATTGTCTATGGACATAGTGCCATGTCCAGCTCCTGGAACAAAAACCACATCCACATTGGGTGAGATTTTAAATTCCTAGCACAAAATGATTTCTGAGAAAATGTAGTAGGCAGATTTGAATTTCCAGTTTCTGTAAAACAATGTCACCAGGATTTAAGTTTCACTGTAATCTAATATTAATACCAAGTACCAACTATACTCATAAGAGTACTATTTCAAGTCACACTTAGTAGTTCTTGGTAGTCTACATTAAATCTTTCAAGACTATTCTCAACACATAAAGAAGTCATTTCTGAGATGTGTCTCTCCTGGGCCTCTCCCAAAAGTTATTTAGTAATGGAAAAGTATTCATTAATACCACAAAGATAAGATATGTGTGTGTGTGTGCGCGTGTGCACTCAGTCGTGTCTGACTCTTTGTGATCCCACCAGGCTCCTCTGTCCCTGGGATTTCGCAGGCAAGAATACTGGAGTGGGTTGCCATTTTGTCATTTCCTACTCCAGGAGATCTTAGTGACCCAGAGATCAAACCTGAGTCTCCTGCATTGGCAGGTAGATTCTTCACCACTTTGCCACCTGGGAAGCCTGTACAAAAATAAGATGGTATTATTCAAATGTGTGTTTCCATCAGCCTCATTAAAAAAAAAAAAAAAATCCAAGTGATTTGATTCTTTCGTAAAACTTTTCCTATAGTTTCTTAGTCATGTCTTCAAAATGGTAAGAAATATATGCAGTTAGATTTCCATTTCCAAATGGTCATTCCTGACTAGTACACATCATTTCTGCTCAAACAACTGACATGCTTCTATAAATTGTCATTCATAAACATTTGATTCCAGGAAAACTATTTTTTACTTAATATAAGCTACATTTCACAACAGCATGTCCTTTAGTCATAAATTAATCCTTGATGACAAATAATGTCCTTTCACAGTTGACTATGTGTTATTTTTTTGGGAAGGTACCAACAAAATTTCTATATTCCCATTAATGCCTTAAATTGTATTTGGTTTTCTCAGGTACACATAAGTTTGCAAATGAATTATGTAACCATCTTTGATTTTTTTTTTAAAAAGGTGAAGTTTTATCTTGTTTGGTGGCTAATTCAAATTGACCATAAAACAAAGTGTATATCACCAAAAATAAAAAAAGTTAACATACAGAGAGTTATGTATAGGAAAGCTGAATTTAGGAAGGCAAATATTCTCATCCCAATGATATTGTAGGTTATGAGCAACTTGGCGCTAGCGGTAAAGAACCTGCCTGCCAATAAGGAGACGTTAAGAGACATGCGTTCAATCCCTGGGTCAGAGACTCCCCTGGAGGAGGGAATGGAAAGTCATTCCAGTATTTTTGCCTGGAGAATCCCATGGAGAGAGAATTGTGGTGGACTACAGTCCATGAGGTTGCCAAGAGTTAGACATGACTGAAGCAACTTAGCATGCATGCTGTAAGATAAGAACTTCAGTTTTCTTGGTTCGTTATATTACTTACACACATTTTTCTTTTTGTAAAGACATGCATAAAACAAATGAATCATGCCAGTGTCTCTGTTACCCAGGATGTGTTCTCTAACTTCTATATGAACACTAAGCTTCATGGCTGAAGTGGTATTTTAAGTATGGCAAGCAATTAATTAAAATACTAAAATGGCCCCAGTATTTCCAGATAGTTCAGGATTTTTAACATAAACCAGACATGGAGATTACTATTTAAATGAAATATAGTTGACTTACAATATTACATTAGCTTCAGGTAGACAACATCAGATCAGATCAGATCAGATCAGTCGCTCAGTCGTGTCCGACTCTTTGCGACCCCATGAATCAAAGCACACCAGGCCTCCCTGTCCATCACCAACTCCTGGAGTTCACTCAGACTCACGTCCATCGAGTCAGCAATGCCATCCAGCCATCTCATCCTCTGTCGTCCCCTTCTCCTCCTGCCCCCAATCCCTCCCAGCATCAGAGTCTTTTCCAATAGATTACATACCATAGAAAGTAGTTATAAAATATTGACTATATTCTCCATGACTTTATAATCCTGTGACATTTATTTTATAACTGGTAGTTTGTATCTCTTAATTCCCTTCACCTATTTTTATCTCTTCCCCTACTTCTCTCCTCTCTGGCAAATCATCTAGGAATTCCACTCCTGGCTATTTAATCAGAAAAAAATGAAAACACTAATTCAAAAAGATAGATGCACCCCAATGTTCACAGTAGCATTATTTACAAGAGGCATAGAAGATGCTAACATTAACTTGCCAGTCTTTCAATGACAATTAATATTTAAAAATTGCTTTCACATATTACAGGCAACAGTTTGTGGGCAATTAAATCTGCCTCTGGCTCTTGAGTCAACAGTTTACAAGTGGCTGGAGATCTTTGATTTAAGAGAAGAGTGCTTTTTTTTTTTTTAAGGTTCCACATGTAAGTTTTTGTCTTTCTCTGTCTGACTTCTTCCACTTAGCATAATGCTCTCAGGTTCCACCCATGTTGCCACAAATGGCAGATTTCCTTCTTTTTATGGCTGAAGAGTATTCCATTGTGTGTATATGTGTGTGTAGAAATATATTTATCTGTTTTCTTTATCCATTTATCTGTTGATGGATATTTGTGTCCGTGTCTTAACTATTGTGCACAATGCTGTAATGAATGGGGGGTACAGAAATCTTTTCTAGATAGTGATTTCATTTTCTTTGGAAATATACCCTAGAAGTAGAATTGTATGGTAGTTTTATTTTTAATTTTTTGAGGGGTTTCCACAAATGGCAACCCACTCCAGTGTTCTTGCCTGGAGAATCCCAGGGACGGCAGAGCCTGATGGGTTGCTGTCTATGGGGTCGCACAGAGTCAGACACAACTAAAGTGACTTAGCAGCAGTAGCGGTAGCAGCACACTATTAAACATAGTAGCTGCACCAATTTACATTCTCACCAACAATGCACAAGTGTCTCTTTTTCCTCCACATCCTTACTAACATTTGTTATTTCTTGTCTTTCCTGATAACAGCCATTCTAACAAGTATGCAGTGATATCTCATTGGGCTTTTGATTTGTATTTCTCTGATTATTAGTAGTGTTGCCCATCTTTTCATGTGTCCTCTTTTAGAAAAATGTTTATTTGGTTCCTTTGTTCATTTTTTAATCAGATTGTTTAATCTTTCAATTGAGTTGAGCTCTTTATATATTTTATGTATTAACTCCTTATCAGATACATGATTTTCAAGTATTTTCCCAGTCCCATAGGGTGCCTTTTAATTTTGCAGATAGTTTCCTTTTTTGATCTGATCTGATCCTTTGCTGTTCAGAGGCTTTTTTGATATAGTTCTACTTGTTTGCTTTTGTTGCATTTGCTTTTGGTGTTAAATCTAAATAATCACTGCCAAGACTGCTATCAAGGAGTTTGTGTGTGAGTTCACTTGCTGTGTCTGACTTTTTGTGACTCCATGAACTGTAGCATGCCAGACTTCCCTGTTCTTCACTATCCCTTAGAGTTTGCTCAAACTTATGTCCATTAAGTCAGTAATGCTATCTAACCATCACATCCTCTGCCACCCCCTTCTCCTTTTGCCTTCAATCTTTCCCAGCATCAGGGTCTTTCCCAATGAGTTGGCTCTTTGCATCATGTGGGCAAAGTACTGGAGAGTCAGCTTCAGTATCAGTCCTTCCAATGAATATTAAGGGCTGATTTCCAGGTTTGATCTCCTTGTAGTCCAAGGGGCTCTGAAGAGTCTTCTCTGGCATTATAATTTGAAAGCATCAGTTCTTTGATGCTCAGCCTTTTTTATGGTCCAAGTCTCACATCCGTACATGACTGCTGGAGAAACCATAGCTATCTATGCTTTTTTTTATATGGACGTTTGTTGGCAAAGTGATATCTTTGCTTTTTAATTTGCTGTCTAGGTTTGTCATAGCTTTCCTTCCAAGGCACAAGCATCTTTTAATTTCAAGGCCAAAGTCACTGTCCATAGTGATTTTGGAGCTCAAGAAAATAAAATTTTTCACTGTTTACACTTTTTTCCCTTCTAAAAAGCAGAGATATTACTTTGCCAACAAAGGTCTGTCTAGTCAAGGCTATGGTTTTTCCAGTGGTCATGTATGGATTTGAGAGTTGGACTGTAAAGAAAGCTGAGCACCAAAGAATTGACGCTTTTGAACTGTGGTGTTGGAGAAGACTCTTGAGAGTCCCTTCGACTGCAAGGAGGTCCAACCAGTCCATCCTAAAGTAGCTCAGTCCTGGGTGTTCATTGGAAGGACTGATGCTAAAGCTAAAACTCCAATACTTTGGCCACCTCATGTGAAAAGTTGACTCATTGGAAAAGACCCTGATGCTGGGAGGGATTGGGGGTAGGAGGAGAAGGGGACGACAGAGGATGAGATGGCTGGATGGCATTACCGACTCAATAGACATGAGTTTGAGTGAACTCCGGGAGTTGGTGATGGACAGGGAGGCCTGGCGTGCTGTGATTCATGGGGTCACAAAGAGTCGGACACAGCTGAGTGACTGAACTGAACTGAACTGAACTGATAGGATTGAATGCCATGATCTTAAGTTTTTGAATGCTGAGTTTTAAGTTAGCTTTTTTCACTCTCCTCTTTCACCCTCATCAAGAGGCTCTTTAGTTCCTCTTCATTTTCTGCTATTAGAGTGGCATCATCTACATATCTGAGGTTGTTGATATTCTCCCGGCAATCTTGATTCCAGCTTGTGCTTCCTCCAGCCTAACATTTTGCATGATGTACTCTGCATATAAGCTAAATAAACAGGGTGACAATATATAGCCTTGCCATACTCCTTTCCCAATTTTGAACCAGTCCAGTGTTCCATGTCCAGTTCTAATTGTTGCTTCTTGACCCACATATATGTTTCTCAGGAGACAGGTAAAGTGGTCTGGTATTCCTCTCTTTAAGAATTTTCCAGTTTGTTGTCCTCCACACAGTCCAAGGCTTTAGCATAGTCAATGAAGCAGAAGTACATGTTTTACTGGAATTCCTTTGCTTTCTCCATGATCCACCAAATGTTGGCAATTTGATCTCTGGTTTCTTTGCTTTTTTAAATCCAGCTTGTACATCTGGAGGTTCTTGGTTCACATATTGCTGCACCCAGGTTGAAGGGCTTTGAGCATAACCTTACTAGCATGAAAACAAGCACAATTGTCTGGTAGTTTGGACATTCTTTGGGACTACCCTTCTTTGGGACTGCAATGAAAGCTGATATTTTCCAGTTCTGTGGCCACTGCTGAGTTTTTCAAATTTGCTGACGTATAGAATGCAGCACTTTAATAGCATCATCTTTTAGGATTTGAAATAGCTCAGCTGGAATTCTATCACCTCCCCTAGCTTTGTTTGTAGTAATGCTTCCTAAGGCCCACTTGACTTCACACTCCAGGATGTCTGGCTCTAGGTGAGTGACCACACCACAGGGGTTGCCTGGGTCATTAAGATCTTTTTTGTATAGTTGTCTGTATTTTCTTGCCATCTCTTCTTTTTTTATGCATTTATGAAGGAGCTTACTCCATTATATTTTCTTCTAAGAGTGTTGTGCTGTCAGGTCTTACACTCAAGTCTTTATCTCATTTTTAGTTGCTTTAAAAAAAAAATAAATGTAAGATAGTGAGAAATGCTTTTCTTTCAGTTTTATTCCCCAGCTATTCAATTCACTACAAGGGTATCATAGACATTTCAAAGGATACCAGGTTGCCAGAGGCGTTGCTTCCAAAAATTTCGCAATAGTCCTTTTCCCCTCTCTGCTTCCTATTAGCAATAAGCACAACTCAGCTCACTGTGGTGAAGTGAGTGTGATGCCATGCCAAGTTCTTGTTTCATTGAGGCCCCTGGGTCACATCAAAGGTCACGTGATGGACTTTGGATAACTGGAAATGCTTCTTTTTGCAAGGACAGATGTGTCAGCTTTATGAACCCTGTCATAGAGAGGGCTGGGAGGTACTGCTCTTAGCAGACCTTAGTTGGGGATGAGGCTGAGGCCATACTGCAGCTACTCATATGCCTTCCTGAAAAATACACTACCTTCTTCCCTTTTTTGATTTTTCAGCAGTTTTCCATCACTGTCTTGAAAAACTTCCTAGCATGACATGTGAGTCCAGCTTCCCAACCCAAATTGGCTGTTGATTTACCTCTGATGTGTCCTCTCCTATCTTTTCATCTTTCACTCTATGTACTGGTCAAAGGTGCAGCTTTCTGAACTATCACTGTTCCATGGCTTCGTATACACTGTTTCTTCTGCTTTGAAAGCCTTGCTTTTTTGCCATATGTACACTGATAGGCTGACTACAACTTGTCATTCAAAGCTTTGTTCTATTAGCTCCTCTTGATAAATTTACTTTAATCAGTTAGGTGTTACTGTATTTGCGTCTCTCAAAGATCTTGAAACTGTTCACTTTTTTATTTTATTTTCACCTCCACAGACTGTGACTATCTTCTCCATGTCTCTTTATCCAGTCAGATATACTGTGAACTGCTGAAGGGTAAGAATGCTATCTTTTATCTCTGTATTTCCAGTTTTAGCACAGTGATTCTAGATTAATTGTAGATCTTCCTAAATGTTGGTAAATGCTAAGACTCTCCATAATTTTTCAACAAATCATTTAATAAATATTTGAGTATTAAATGCAAAACTCCCTCTTGGATATGATACAAAGGTAAATAAGACTCCTATTTTTCATCCTAGGGGATTAAAATCTTATAGCAATGTGCAAGCAGACAGACTTTCACAGGACCTGAGGCTACGTTGACCTCTACAGAGTAGACCTCCACAGTATTTTAAATATGAATTTATTCTAACATTTAAAATGGGGTTATTTATATAGAAAATCTAAAATTTCATTTCTTCTCTCAAAAACTGGGGAAAAAAAAAAGAGTCACTGTGTTGTTTCTCTCATGGCAATGTTGGACTAAAGGTGAGAAATAGTCTCCACTTTGATGGGCAGTTGAATACACAGCTGATTATTCCAAGTATCTGTTGCTAGTTATCATCTGACTCTAGGCCAATTTCATCCTTTAGTCATCTCCCAGTCTCTGTGAACCAAGCTTCTATGAAAACAATATGTGGCTCATCTGGGTGAGAAAATGAATAATCCTAAGTCAAAGGAGTGGATTTATAGGTTAAAGTTGAATATTATATGGAAAAATTGGTATTGGTAGAGGTGGGAGGTGATGAAGAAAAGCTTTTTGTGTATATAACTAATTTCTGCTGTTGATTTGTGGTAATCCACCTAAATTACAACTTTGGGATTTCTTAAATGTGCATGACCACAAATATCTAGCAAATCAAGATCTCAACTGCAGCTGAAAGCTGAGGCTTTCTCTGGCTGACAGTGTAGACACTCATTTATATTCAGAGCATCATTTTAATTCCTTAAATAAAAGCAAAGGAACTGACCTGCTTTTTTTTTATGTTCTTAAGACAGGGTGAGAAGAGAAAGACATTTCTTACTGCAGTGGATGCTGCTGCCAGCCTGCCCACATCCCCTGCACTGAGTGGGCACATCCATCCCCCAGTAGCACTGGGTGTCACCACTAAGGGTACCCAGCTGCTCCTTCTCTAGAGAACCACCCTCTGAGAGAAGCCATCCCTCCCCCAAGACAGTCCGCCACCAGTAACTGACAGACAGGGACTATACAGTTCTGGCTCCCTTGCCTCAAAGTGTAACTAAACCATGGTATAATTCATGCTCCAGAACCCCTTGTGGGACACAGACTGAAGCTAATTCCAAGTGAGATCAGATCCTTACTTTCTTTCCCTGTTCTATACAGGAGATGAGGGATTGATCCCTGAGTGGGGAAATCTCCTGGAGGAGGGCATGGAAATCCACTCCACTATTCTTACCTGCATTTAGATGTTTATATCTTTCCTTTTCTCCTTTGCTTTTCGCTTCTCTTCTTTTCACAGCTATTTGTAAGGCCTCCCCAGACAGCCATTTTGCTTTTTTGCATTTCTTTTCCATGGGGATGGTCTTGATCCCTGTCTCCTGTACAATGTCACGAACCTCATTCCATAGTTCATCAGGCACTCTATCTATCAGATCTAGGCCCTTAAATCTATTTCTCACTTCCACTGTATAATCATAAGGGATTTGATTTAGGTCATACCTGAATGGTCTAGTAGTTTTCTCTACTTTCTTCAATTTCAGTCTGAATTTGGCAATAAGGAGTTCATGGTCCGAGCCACAGTCAGCTCCTGGTCTTGTTTTTGCTGATTGTATAGAGCTTCTCCATCTTTGGCTGCAAAGAATATAATCGATCTGATTTCGGTGTTGACCATCTGGTGATGTCCATGTATAGAGTCTTCTCTTGTGTTGTTGGAAGAGGGTATTTGCTATGACCAGTGCATTTTCTTGGCAAAACTCTATTAGTCTTTGCCCTGCTTCATTCCGTATTCCAAGGCCAAATTTGCCTGTTACTCCAGGTGTTTCTTGACTTCCTACTTTTGCATTCCAGTCCCCTATAATGAAAAGGACATCTTTTTTGGGTGTTAGTTCTAAAAGGTCTTGTAGGTCTTCATAGAACCTTTCAACTTCAGCTTCTTCGGCGTTACTGGTTGGGGCATAGACTTGGATTACTGTGACATTGAATGGTTTGCCTTGGAAACGAACAGAAATCATTCTGTCATTTTTGAGATTGCATCCAAGTACTGCATTTCGGACTCTTTTGTTGACCATGATGGCCACTCCATTTCTTCTGAGGGATTCCTGCCCACAGTAGTAGATATAATGGTCATCCGAGTTAAATTCACCCATTCCAGTCCATTTTAGTTCGCTAATTCCTAGAATGTCAACATTCACTCTTGCCATCTCTTGTTTGACCACTTCTAATTTGCCTTGATTCATGGATCTGACATTCCAGGTTCCTATGCAATATTGCTCTTTACAGCATCGGACTTTGCTTCTATCACCAGACACATCCACAGCTGGGTATTCTTTTTGTTTTGGCTCCATCCTTTCATTATTTCTGGAGTTATTTCTCCACTGATCTCCAGTAGCATATTGGGCCCTTACTGACCTGGGAAGTTTCTCTATCAGTATCCTATCATTTTGTCTTTTCATACTGTTCATGGGGTTCTCAAGGCAAGAATACTGAAGTGGTTTGCCATTCCCTTCTCCAGCGGACCACACCCTGTCATATCTCTCCACCATGACCCGCCCATCCCAGGTTGCCCCTCGGGCATGGCTTAATCTCATTGAGTTAGACAGGGGTGTGGTCCTTGTGTGATTAGATTGACTAGTTATCTGTGAGAATGGTTTTAGTGTATTTGCTCTCTGATGCCCTCTTTCAAGACCAACTGTCTTACTTGGGTTTCTCTTACCTTGGGCGTGGGGTATCTCATCCCGGCTGCTTCTGGCTGCTCCCGGCCAGCGAAGCACAGCCATCGCACCTTACCTTGGACGAGGGGTCTCTCCTCACTGCCGCCCTTCCTGACCTCGGTTGTGGGGTAGCTCTTCTCGGCAGTGCTTAGTGCGCTGGCCCTCCCCGCCGTCCTTCCTCGGTTGTGGGGTAGCTCCTCTCGGCCGCGCTCTTAGTGCGCGACGCAGCCGGCGGGGCGCTCTTAGTGCGCGACGCAGCCGGCGGGGCGCTCTTAGTGCGCGACGCAGCCGGCGGGGCGCTCTTAGTGCGCGACGCAGCCGGCGGGGCGCTCTTAGTGCGCGACGCAGCCGGCGGGGCGCTCTTAGTGCGCGACGCAGCCGGCGGGGCGCTCTTAGTGCGCGACGCAGCCGGCGGGGCGCTCTTAGTGCGCGACGCAGCCGGCGGGGCGCTCTTAGTGCGCGACGCAGCCGGCGGGGCGCTCTTAGTGCGCGACGCAGCCGGCGGGGCGCTCTTAGTGCGCGACGCAGCCGGCGGGGCGCTCTTAGTGCGCGGCGGCCGGCGGGGCGCTCTTAGTGCGCGACGCAGCCGGCGGGGCGCTCTTAGTGCGCGACGCAGCCGGCGGGGCGCTCTTAGTTCCAAAGAATAGCAAGAAGAGATAAGAAAGCCTTCTTCAGTGATCAATGCAAAGAAATAGAGGAAAACAACAGAATGGGAAAGACTAGGGATCTCTTCAAGAAAATCAGAGATACCAAAGGAACATTTCATGCAAAGATGGGCACGATAAAGGACAGAGATGGTGTGGACCTAACAGAAGCAGAAGATATTAAGAAGAGGTGGCAAGAATACACAGAAGAACTGTACAAAAAAGAGCTTCAAGACCTAGATAATCATGATGATGTGATCACTGACCTAGAGCCAGACATCTTGGAATGTGAAGTCAAATGGGCCTTAGAAAGCATCACTACGAACAAAGCTAGTGGAGGTGATGGAATTCCAGTGGAGCTATTCCAAGTCCTGAATGATGATGCTGTGAAAGTGCTACACTCAATATGCCAGCAAATTTGGAAAACTCAGCACTGGCCACAAGATTGGAAAAGGTCAGTTTTCATCCCAATCCCAAAGAAAGGCAATGCCAAGGAGTGCTCAAACTACCGCACAATTGCACTCATCTCACACGCTAGTAAAGTAATGCTCAAAATTCTCCAAGCCAGGCTTCAGCAATATGTGAACCGTGAACTTCCTGATGTTCAAGCTGGTTTTAGAAAAGGCAGAGGAACCAGAGATCAAATTGCCAACATCCGCTGGATCATGGAAAAAGCAAGAGAGTTCCAGAAAAACATCTATTTCTGCTTTATTGACTATGCCAAAGCCTTTGACTGTGTGGATCACAATAAACTATGGAAAATTCTGAAAGAGATGGGAATACCAGACCACCTGATCTGCCTCTTAAGAAATCTGTATGCAGGTCAGGAAGCAACAGTTAGAACTGGTCATGGAACAACAGACTGGTTCCAAATAGGAAAAGGAGTACGTCAAGGCTGCATATTGTCACCATGTCTATTTAACTTATATGCAGAGTACATCATGAGAAATGCTGGACTGGAAGAAACAGAAGTTGGAATCAAGATTGCCGGGAGAAATATCAATAACCTCAGATATGCAGATGACACCACTCTTATGGCAGAAAGTGAGGAGGGGCTAAAAAGCCTCTTGATGAAAGTGAAAGTGGAGAGTGAAAAGGTTGGCTTAAAGCTCAACATTCAGAAAACGAAGATCATGGCATCTGGTCCCATCACTGCATGGGAAATAGATGGGGAAACAGTGGAAACAGTGTCAGACTTTGTTTTTCTGGGCTCCAAAATCACTGCAGATGGTGACTGCAGCCATGAAATTAAAAGACGCTTGCTCCTTGGAAGGAAAGTTATGACCAACCTAGATAGCATATTCAAAAGCAGAGACATTACTTTACCAACAAAGGTCCGTCTAGTCAAGGCTATGGTCTTTCCTGTGGTCATGTATGGATGTGAGAGCTGGACTGTGAAGAAGGCTGAGCGCCGAAGAATTGATGCTTTTGAACTGTGGTGTTGGAGAAGACTCTTGAGAGTCCCTTGGACTGCAAGAAGATCCAACCAGTCCATTCTGAAGGAGATCAATCCTGGAATTTCTTTAGAAGGAATGATGCTAAAGCTGAAACTCCAATATTTTGGCCACCTCATGCGAAGAGTTGACTCATTGGAGAAGACTCTGATGCTGGAAGGGATTGAGGGCAGGAGGAGAAGGGGACGACAGAGGATGAGATGGCTGGATGGCATCACTGACTCGATGGATGCGAGTCTGAGTGACCTCCGGGAGCTGGTGATGGACAGGGAGGCCTGGCGTGCTGCGGTTCATGGGGTCGCAAAGAGTCGGACACGACTGAGCGACTGATCTGATCTGATCTGATTCTTACCTGAGAAGAATTTGGGGCTTCCCAGGTGGCTCAGAGGTTAAAGCATCTGTCTGCAATGCAGGAGACCTGGGTTCGATCCCTGGGTCGGGAAGATCCCCTGGAGAAGGAAATGGCAACCCACTCCAGTATTCTTGCCTGGAGAATCCCATGGACAGAGGAGCCTGGTGGGCTACAATCCATAGGGTCACAAAGAGTGGGACACGACTGAAGCAACTGAGCATGCATGCATCCCACTTCTCTTCTCCTGAGAGCACATCTTCAATAAATTCCCTTCATAAAAACCTGTCTCAGAGTCTGCTTTTGGGAACCTGAGTGAAGACACTTATCAACTCAGGAGATCCATCTGGTTCCTAGTACAAGGACTAGGTGGGTTGAAGTACTCTGCAAATGTCTGAAAAAGGCAGGACTCTTTGTCCAGCCTGACACCTCTGCATCTGGGGCCTGATCAAGGATTCCCCCTAACTTGCATCCCCATTAGAAATTCATTCTGCTCTGGAGGCACCAGACATTCACCAGATCAAGGTACAGTAACCAATCACGTCAAAGACATATAGAGCTGCCTCAGCCATCCCCACCCGCCAGCAAATATAGATTTCTCTATAGACACCTAGCAGAAACAACCTACGAAAAAGCCCAATTCTCAATTCTGGGTCATATAAAGAAAACAGAGCAAGAGAGAGGAAAAGATTATCAAGAAATAAGGTCAAAATAATCAGAAGTTCTTGTAAACATTAAGAAAAACTGATTCTATAAATTTCCACTTTATCTGGAACACTGGCAATCCCATATGTAGTTCTAAGACTCTAATTGTTGACACTTACTTTTCCTGCTTAATAATAGCTAAATTTAAGATTAATATGCAGAATGGTAAGTATGTTTTTCTGCTTGAGATTACAAAGGTATGGATTCCAATGGTGCTGCAATATACTAAGGTGGTCTCAGATATTAGAAATGGAGGCAAGCTGCCAACTGTTATATTTTCAAAAATTTCATTTTTATACAAGATGAAATTGATTTTGCATGTGAAGATTCAGGGCACTGCAAAATGAAACCGACAATAATAGACGATAATGATATCCTCAAACTGAAGAATTTCCATCTTGAGAAATGATGGAAAAAACTTGAGAACTAGATCATCACCAAACTGTAAAATGAAGAATGTTGTAGTTGTGAGAGAGCAACCAACAGTAGTAAGGAAGGGAAAAATAGTGTTTTAAGAGACAGGGATTATATCAATTTCTAGTTTAAAGTACTTGCTGTTTACTGAATTAGGCCTTTTTTATAAATCATCTAAACCTAAATGGAGAACCCTTGGAACTTTATTTTACCCTTCTTCCTTATTTTATTGAATGAAATATTCTTTAAATTCTATAGCACTTAACAATTTTCAAAAGTTTCACACATATGATTTCATTTAATAACCCTTTTCCCTCCTATTCCCCTATTGTCCCTCTCCCTTCCATCTCCCCACTGGTAACTTCTAGTTTATTCTCTATACCTGTGAGTCTGCTTCTTTTTTTTTTTTATTCAGTTTGTTATATTTTTTAGATTCCACATATAAGTAATGTCATACAGTATTTGTCTTCCCCTGTCTGACATAGTCACTTAGCATAATGCCTTCTGAGTCCATCTATGTTGTTGCAAATGGCAAAATTTCATTTTTATGGTTGAATAATATTCTATTGAATATATATATATACACACACACACACACACACACACACACACATACCATGTCTTCTTTACCCATTTATCTGTTGATGGACACTTAATTTGCTTCCATATCTTAGCAATTATAGGACTTCCTTGTAGCACATATGGTAAAGAATCTGCCTGTAATGCAGGAGACCCTGGTTCAATCCCTGTGTCAGGAAGATCCCCTGGAGAAGGAAATGACATGCCACTCCAGTATTCTTGCCTGGAGAATCCCCAAGGACAGAGGAGCCTGGCAGGCTATAGTCCATGGGGTCGCAAAGTGTTGGACACAACTAAGTGACTAACACACACGTCTTAGCAAATATAAATAAAGCTGCTCTGATCATTGGGGTGGATGTACATATTTGAATTGGTGTTTTTATTTCTTTAGGCTAAATATCCAAGAGTAGAATTGCTGGATTATATGGTAGTTCTATTTTTCAATTTTTTGAGGAAGCTCTATACTGTATTTTACTTTAATTGACTCAGAAATCTGAATTCTGATTGGGTACCAAGAGAATTCTATACAAACGACTGCGAGATTATCTTTTGCAGCTTGTCTGAAGGAGTGTATATTTGGGGGCACATGACAGTAGAGTAAGGAATTGTCCTAGAATTTTACATAAATTCTCTAGGTTGCACCTAACAGCAGTCCAGTTGGTGGTCATCATTAAGCCTAGTCTATGGATTAGAAAACTGAAGCCCAGAACTTTAAGTCACTGATTGTTTTGACCATATCCTAGGCAAAGTCTGAGTCTAAAGTTATAGGATGGACCAACACTGGAAATACCGGCCTAATTTTCCCATCCTCTATCACTACCCATTGGAGTAAAGGGAATATCTTGCCAAAGGGATTCTTTTGGGAGCACTTTGGCAGTACAGTCAGAGATCCCTTTGATTTAGGTCTAGAACTTTGTTTATAAATAGAAGGCAATATATCTGAGAGAAAGAAAAGAAAATTGAGTTCAGATCTCAGGTCTTCACATTACTAGCTGTGTAAACTTACCTAAGTTACCTTAATATAGTTAAGCTCAGTCCCAAGGGACAAATAATACTTAATTCATCAGTTCAGTTCAGTCATTCAGTCATGTCCAACTCTTTGCAACCCCATGGACTGCAGCATGCCAGACTTCACTGTCCGTTACCAACTCCCAGAGCTTGCTCAAATTCATGTCCATTGAGTCAGTGATGCCATCTAAACATCTCATCCTCTGTTATCCCCTTTTCCTGCCTTCAATCTTTGCCAGCATCAGGGTCTTTTCAAATGAGTTAGTTCTTCACATCAGGTGGCCAAAGTATTGGAGTTTCAGCATCAGTCCTTCCAATGAATATTCAGGACTGATTTCCTTTAGAATTTACTTGTTTGATCTCCTTGCTGACCAAGGGACCCTCAGAGTCTTCTCCAACACCACAGTTCAAAAGCATCAATTCTTCAGTGCTCAGCTTTCTTTATGGTCCAATTCTCACATCCATACATAACTACTAGAAAAACCATAGCTTTGACTAGATGGACCTTTGTAGGCAAAGTAATGTTTCTGCTTTTTAATATGCTTTCTAGATTGGTCATAGCTTTTCTTCCAAGGAGAAAGCGTCTTTTAATTTCATGGCTGTAGTCACCATCTGTGGTGATTTTGAAGCCCAAGAAAATAAAGTTTGTCACAGTTTCCATCATGTTCCCATCTATTTGCCATGAAGTGATGGGACTGGATGCCATGATCTTAGTTTTTTGAATGTTGAATTTTAAGCCAGCTTTTTCACTCTTCTCTTTCACTTTCATCAAGAGGATCTTTAGTTCCTCTTTGCTTTCTGCCATAAGGGTAGTGTCATCTGTGTATCTGAAGTTCTTGATATTTCTCAGAGCAATCTTGATTTCAGCCTGTGCTTCATCCAGCCTGAATGTGGTGGTATTATTACTTACTTCATAGGGTGGTATTTAAGATTAAAATAATGCATGTAATCTTAGACCTGTGTCTAGCAAATAGCAAATTTTCATTAATGGTAGGGAAAAAAGTAAACATGTTGACCTTTCTGGCATTTCACTTCCTTCAGGTCTCTAGTGATGTTGAAAGTGTTAGTCACTCGATTGTGTCCAACTCTTTGAGACCCCATTGACTGTATCTGGCCATGTTCCTCTGTCCATGGGATTCTCCAGGTAAGAATACTAGAGTAGGTTGTTATTCCCTTCTCCAGAGAATCTTCCAGACCCAGGAATCGAACCTTCCCACGTTGCAGGCAGATTCTTTACAATCTGAGCATGAGGACACCCCCTAGTGATGTTGACATACCACCACTATGATCTTCTTTTTTGGTTACCACCATTTAAATTCCTGTTTTCTACCTAAGTAGAAGTTCTTCATTGCTTAATTTATATTTATTGAGATGGCTGGATGGCATCATAGACTCATTGGACATGAGTTTGAGCAAACTCCAGGAGATAGTGACGGACAGGGAAGCCTGGTGTGCTGCAGTCTATCAGGTTGCAAAGAGTTGGATACGACTTAGCAATTGAACAACAAGTATTTCCCTGGTGGCTCAGATGGTAAAGCATCTGCCTTCAATGCTGGAGACCTGGGTTCAATCCCTGGGTGGGGAAGATCTCCTGGAGAAGGCAATGGTAACCCCCTCCTGTATTCTTGCTTGGAAAATCCCATAGATGGAGGAGCCTGGTAGGCTACAGTCCATGGGGTCACAAAGAGTTGGACACAACTGACTTCACTTTCACTTTAGACCCCTTGGCCATCCTGATATCCCTCTTAAAACTTAGGGTGACATATTTTTAAATGTGTCCATTTTAAGTAAGAATATCTGGGGAAAAAAATGTGCATTCTTTCCCTCAGAATTTTCAGTCTTATTTGAGAAGAGATTAAAGCACAAAGTGAGAAAATACCTACTTGCAAGCCTGCAACATGGAGTGTGTGTGTATGTACATGTGGGAGTGTCGGTGTGCATACACAGAGGGTGCAACCACAATAGAATTTGGTTTCTAAGGACTGAAAAGAGGAAATAATGAGAACAGTTAAAATGGAGCTATGTTATTTGGTGATATTTCTTCCATTATTAAGATGCTAGTTTATGTTTCAAGAACCTAGCTGGATAAAGTATGAACAGTGATTCATGCTGAAAATTCTCCAGGAGAAATAGGCTCCAGCTGTATGGGGGCTGCTGTATTCCTTTTCTTCAGGAAGATTTCCTCTGGTGATAGGAAGGAAAAAAAAAATGTTGACATTTCCCTCTAGTGGCAGAAAGGAAATAAAACTCACTAAGAAGGTGCAGTGACATCCTTCCTTCCTTCTTTTTGAGTACAATAATTGGTTGTTAATTATAAGCTATGCATTGTCCAGACAAGGAATCTTTTGCATCAGAGAATTTGTAACTGAACTGGGAAAGTGAAAGTCACTCAGTTGTGTCCAACTCTGTGTGACCCTGTGGACTATACAGCCCATGGAATTCTCCAGACCAGAATACTGGAGCCGGTAGCCTTTCCCTTCTCCAGGGGAATCTTTCCAACCTAGGGATCGAACCCAGATCTCCAGCATTGCAGATGGATTCTTTACCAGCTAAGACCCAAGAATGCTGGAATGGGTAGCCTATCTCTTCTCCAATGGATCCTCTTGACCCAGGAATTGAACCAGGGCCTCCTGCATTGCAGGTGGATTCTTTACCAACTGAGCTGTCAAAGAAGCCCCATGGACTGATCAGAGAAAAAGAGAAACCTGATTACTGAATGGTTCCAAGACAATTTTGTGAAGTAGGTGAAAAAATAAGGGATGATCTTCCTTTTTACTATGACTGAGCTTTCACCAGGTATCCATCTAATAAAAACAGAATCTACTTCCTCTTAAGTTTTATGGCCAAGAATGTTCTAGTCCTTTCTTGCTTCTACCTTCCTCTCCTTCCAAGGCCTTAACACCTCATGGTTCTCTTTTCACCTTAGTACTCCTGTCCTTCTTCAGTGATCCACAACACCTCGTACTGTCACTGACTTCACTAAATTATTTTAAATTGCCCTATAGTCAAAGCTATGATTTTTCTAGTAGTCAAAGAAGGCTGAGCACCGAGGAATTGATGGTTTTGAACTGTGGTGTTGGAAAAGACTCTTGAGAGTCCCTTGGACTGCAAGGAGATCAAACTAGTCAATCTTAAAGGAAATCAACTCTGAATATTCATTGAAAAGACTGATGCTGAAGCTGAAGCTCCAATACTTTGGCCACCTGATGCGAAGAGCCAGCTTATTGGAAAAAACCCTGATGCTGAGAATGATCGAAGGTAGGAGGAAAAGGGGGCTGCAGAGGATGAGATGACTCAATGGATATGAATCTGAGCAAATTCCAGGAGATAGTGAAGGACAGGGAAACCTAGCTTGCTGCAGTGCGTGGGGTTGCAAAGAGTCAGATACAACTAAGTGATCGAACAACAACAACTCCTATCCTTTATCAGTGATCCACAACACCTTGTACTATCACTGACCTCACTGAATTATTTTAAAATTGTATGTTTTTTGTCTATTTCTCCCCACTCCCACTAAATTTTTAACTCCTCACAGGCATGATCTAAATTTTATTCATCTTTGAATCACAAGTATCTCGGGGTCTAGACCTCAATAAACATTTGTTGAAATAAAGCATGTACATGTCAACAAACCATTAAACGAATAAGTTTAAAAATAATTTGATAATTTAACAAGCCTACTATGTAAACATATTAACTACATTTGATTTTATCAGGGAATTGTGGGGAAAATACTTGAATTCAAAAGGGAAGCTTGAATAAAAGAACCTTAGAAAATAAGTGTGAGATTGTTCCTTCTGTAGTTTTCCAGAATTTAGCCTATTTAAAACTATGTTTGAAAAATATGTTTGAGTGTGATCACATGGTTGGAAGGACTCAGGGACAGCTCTGTACACATTAAATAGCATCATGCAAAGATTGCTGTTGAATTGCAGTTCTTTCATGGTGTGGAGAATAGAAGGAAACCTAAGCCTTAAGAAATCTTACTCTCAGAATGAGAATGACATTCAGAACCTGAAACTAGCAACTGCTCCCCTTTCAAAACTTCATTTCCTCTAACTTCTTTTTCCTACTGAGAAAAAACTGATTATTTCTGATAGTCAGAAAGATAGGGATTTTATGACCCAAAGAATAGCAAAAATGAAAAATGATTAAATCATATGTGTAAATGAGAAGAAGAAATGTCATTCATGGTTATATCTGTCAGGAAAAAGCAGTAAAAAAGGCTTCCCTACAAGAAGTAAATGTAGAAGAAACATATTTTTTTCACATTCTAGATGAAGACACATACAAATACAGGGCATATTTATATTTTAAATGCAAACACTCCTATATCAAGATCATTATATGTGAGAGAAACCAATATAGCCAAAAATAAGCTGAGAACTTTTACTTTTAAGAAGGATGTAGTAGATCAAGGCAAGGCAAAGCCCTCATGGTGAAAATTGGAAATGTTGGATATATTACCAAAAAATCGTTTTCAAAGCATCAGAGAGATATGGTAGCAAAGAGAAAAAACAAAGAATTATCAAAATTTCAGCTCCTTTTTTGCATTAATTGACAAGCTAATCCTAAAAATCATACACAAATGCAAAGGACCCAGGTATAAATCAATAAATTTGTAGTAGATAGATTTTCAGCAAAAAGAATGAAGGTGATCTCTAACTCACATTATACATCGAAAATTAACTTAAAGCAGATCATATACTCACATGTCAAAGTGAAAACAAAACTAGACCAAAAATTGAAGTAAATCTTCATGACTTCAGGTTAGAAAGTAGATTCTTAGATATGACATCAAGATCACAAGTGACAAAGGAAGAGAGGAGGAAAAAAAGGACTACATCAAAAGTGAAAAAAAAAAAAAAAACCTTTGTGCTGCAAATACTACCACCAAGAAATTGAGAGTACAAGCCATAGAATGAGAGAAAATATTTGCAGATATTACAAGATATCTGCACCCAGAATATATAAAGAACACTTACAACTCAAAAATAAAAAGAACTCAATTTAAAGACAAACAAAGAATTTAAGTGGACATTTCTTTAAAGATATATAAATGGCCAACAAGTTCAACATCATCTGTTGTTAATGAAATGCCATCAAAACCACACTTGGCTGCCACTTCCACATATACTAGGATGGTTATAATCTAAAACACACAGTAGCGACCAGGGTTGGCAAGGATGTGGAGAAACTAGAGCTCTCGTACATTGCTAGTGGGATGTGAGAGGGTACAGCCACTTTGGAAAATAGTCTGAGTTCCTCAAAAATTAAACATAGATTAACCAAATACTCTAGCACTTACACTTCTAATGTATGCCCAAGAGAAAGGAAAACATACAAAATGTGTACACAAATATTCATGGCAGCATTACAAATAATAGCCAAAAAATGGTAGCAAAATGTTCGTCAACTGATGTGTGAATAAATAAAATGTGGTATATCCTTCAATGGATTATTACTTAGCCATAAAAGGAATGAAATATGCTGAAGGAATGATATGTGCTGCAATACAGATGATCCTTGAAAACATCCCAAGCTAAGCCAAAGAAGCCAGTTGCAAAAGTTACAAAAGGCTACAGATTGTACAATTCTATGTGTATGGTATTTCCACACTAGGCAAATCCACAGGGAGAGAAAGTATATTAACGGTTTCCTGGGAGTGTAGGGGAGTGAGAATGAGAGTTTCTTTAGAGGGTGATGAAAATATTTTGGAATTATAGTGCTGACACTTGCACAACTTGATGAAAATACTAAAAACTATCTGTACACTTTAAAACTGATTTTTATGCCATATGAATCTCATTTGAAATGTCAATAGGAATCTAAATCATCTCATTTTTCCAGGATAGATCAGTAACTCTAATGTGTTTCTGAGGCATGTTGGACAGAGAAATCCGTGTGATCTGAATCTTAATGACATGGTGCTCTTTGGGGCTCAGAAAGCTGCATCTCTGAATGTGGTGTGACTCTGTCTTTTTTGTAACTAACTGTGCTCTTCTCTCCCCCACTGCTAACCTCTGGGGACTGCAGGACCCAGCAGAAGGGCACGAAGCAGTCTTTCCCAATCCAGATTCCCCATGGGGGAGGCCTGGAGTGGAGGCAATTTTCTCCACTCAAGGGCAAAGTTTCTTGTGTCAAACTCACCCACTAAGAGTGACTCAATCACGGATGAGCCTAAGGCCCATCTTTCTTTCTCTATTTGGGTGAACAGGGCAAGAGCCTTCTGATACAGGGCTAAGAGACCTACCATCTATGGAGTCATTTGCAATAAAAATGGAATTTTTATTGCAAATCAGACGAAAAGATGAATTTCTCATTTGCATCCCACAGAGGCAAACAGGAAATCCTTCTGATGGCTATCTAGCTAACATGTTTTAGCTTACAGATGACTCACCCTCTATTCTCTGGTGTATTTCTAGCAAGCACCCTAACCACAGCCTGAGTCCACGAGGGCTTCCAGGTCTTGATGATTCCCCGTTATCCCCTTCCTTCCATCTCTCAGGTTGCCTGAAATCTGACAAGGATAGACTAACAAAATATAAATGTTATAAATGGTTTGCTAGAAAAAGTGATGACACAGGGGAAACAAAAACCAAATGTTTTCTATTACGATAAGTTAAGGATACACCCAAAAACAGGGCCTCAAAGGCAACTGAAAAAAACATTTTTTAATGACCTATGTTAAGACCAGAAAATAATTACTTTTATATTTTTTATTTAAATTTTTGTATTTTAATTGGAGGCTAATTACAATATTGTATTGGTTTTGCCATACATCAGCATGAATCCGCCACGGGTGTACGTGTTCCCCATCCTGAACCCCACTCCCACCGCCCTCCCCGTTCCATCCCTCTGGGTCATACCAGTGCACCAGCCCCAAGCATCCTGTACCCTGCATCGAACCTGGACTGATGATTCATTTCACATATATTATACATGTTTCAGTGCCATTCTCCCAAGTCATCCCACCCTCTCCCTCTCCCACAGAGTCCAAAAGACTGTTCTGTACATTTGTGTCTCTTTTGCTGTCTTGCATACAGGGTTTTCATTATCATCTTTCTAAATTCCATATATATGCATTAGTATACTGTATTTGTGTTTTTCTTTCTGGCTTACTTCACTCTGTATAATAGGCTCCAGTTTCATCCACCTCATTAGAACTGATTCAAATGTATTCTTTTTAATGGCTGAGTAATACTCCATTGTGTATATGTACTACAGCTTTCTTATCCATTCATCTGCTGATGGACATCTAGGTTGCTTCCAGGTCCTGGCTATTATAAACAGTGCTGCGATGAACATTGGGGTACATGTGTCTCTTTCAATTCTGGTTTCCTCAGTGTGTATGCCCAGCAGTGGGATTGCTGGATCATAAGGCAGTTCTATTTCCAGTTTTTTAAGGAATCTGCACACTGTTCTCCATAGTGGCTGTACTAGTTTGCATTCCCACCAACAGTGTAAGAGGGTTCCCTTTTCTGCACACCCTCTCCAGCATTTATTGCTTGTAGACTTTTGGATCGCAGCCATTCTGACTGGTGTGAAATGGTACCTCATTGTGGTTTTGATTTGCATTTCTCTGATAATGAGTGATGTTGAGCATCTTGTCATGTGTTTGTTGTCCATCTGTATGTCTTCTTTGAAGAAATGTCTCTATATAGATCAATGGAACAAAATAGAAAGCCCAGAGATAAATCCATGCACCTATGGACACCTTATCTTTGACAAAGGAGACAAGAATATACAATGGATTAAAGACAATCTCTTTAACAAGTGGTGCTGGGAAAACTGGTCAACCACTTGTAAAAGAGTGAAACTAGAACACTTTCTAACACCATACACAAAAACAAACTCAAAATGGATTAAAGATCTAAACGTAAGACTAGAAACTATAAAACTCCTGGAGGAGAACATAGGCAAAACACTCTCCGACATAAATCACAGTAGGATCTTCTATGACCCACCTCCCAGAATAGTGGAAATAAAAGCAAAAATAAACAAATGGGACCTAAGTAAAATTAAAAGCTTCTGCACAACAAAGGAAACTATAAGCAAGATGAAAAGACAGCCTTCAGAATGGGAGAAAATAATAGCAAATGAAGCAATTGACAAACAACTAATCTCAAAAATATACATGCAACTCCTGCAGCTCAATTCCAGAAAAATTAAACGACCTAATCAAAAAATGGGCCAAAGAACTAAATAATTACTTTTAAAAGAATTCTAAGCTGCTATCATTTTTTAAAAAATTCTTAATGGAGTGTAATTGCTTTACAATGTTGTGATGGTTCTTGCCATACGACAATGTGATAGCTCAATGGGTAAAGAATCTTCCTGCAATGCAGGAGACACAGAAGAGATGGTCTCAATCCCTGGGTCAGGAAGACCCCCTGGAGGAGGAAATGGCAACCTACTCCAGTATTCTTGCCTGAAAAATTCCATGGACAGGGTCACAAAGAGTAAGACATGACTGAGCGACTAAACAGAATTCAGCCATAATTATAAAAGCAGAGTTATCACTTTGCCAACAAAGGTCTGTATAGTCAAAGCTATGGTTTTTCCAGTAGTCATGTATGGATGTGAGAGTTGGACCATAAACAAATGCCTAAGAATTGATGCTTTCAAACTGTGGTGCTAGAGAAGACTCATGAAAGTCCCTTGGACAAAAAGAGATCAAACCAGTCAATCCTAAAGGTAACCAGTCCTGAATATTCATTGGAAGGGCTGATGCTGAATTTGAAGCTCCCATACTTTGGCCACCTGATGTGAACAGCTGACTCACTGGAAAAGACCCTGATGCTGGGAAAGATTGAGGGCGAGAGAAGAGGATGACAGACGATGAGATGATTAGATAGCATCATGGAGATACCAACTCAATGGAGATGAGTTTTCACAAACTCTAGGAAATAGTGAAGGACAGGGAAGCCTGGCATGCTGCAGTCTATAGGGTAGCAGAGTTGGACACAACTTAGTGACTAAACAACAACAATACATATATATATCCCTTCTCTCTTGAGCCTCCCTCCCCCTCTCCCATCCAACCCCTCTAGGTCATCACAGAGCACTGGGCTGGGCCCCCTGTGTTACACAGCATAAGCTGCTATCATTTTTTATAAAATGATAATTTAAACAGTTAATTGTATAGAGTTTTTTTTTTAAGTGACCCCTCCTCCAATATCTAAATATATCTTACTTTCTAGAGCCATTAACTGAGAGCCACTTCTGATCCAGCTGATCCAGTTGCACCTGAATTCCTCTTTCTGGCTGTTTTTTCCTATTCTTAGGCTGACAGTGGTGAATAATAATAGTAGGACTAAGCCAACCTTGTTCCACATTGGGAAATGAAGAATTGGACCAGAGTAAAGACAGCCAGTGATTGCAAACAGAAAGAGGCAGAAACTGGAACACTGGCTGTACAATGATCTGGAAAGCACTTTAATATTCTGATGCTCAGGTTACATCCTCAACTTGTTAAATCAGAATTTCTATGCATGGAATCCAAGCATCAGTGTTTTACAAAAGCAAACTAGATGTCCACAGACAAAGGAATGGATAAAAATAGATATGGTACTTATGGCTGCTAGGGAAAAGGGTGTGGGGAATGGACAGTTAGGGAGTTTGGGATGGACAGGTACACACTGCTATATAAAACAGATAAACAAAGACCTACTATATAGCACAGGGAACACTGCTCAATGTTACACGGCAGCCTAGATGGGAGGGGAATTTGGGGAAGAATAGATACATGTATATATAAGGCTGAGTCTCTTAGCTTTTTACCTGAAACTATGGCTGCAACTATCATAACATTGTTAATTGGCTATACCTCAGTACAAAATAAAAAGGCTTTAAAAAAAATTGTTCCAATGAATACTGGGCCAGAGGAAAGAGAGAGATGATCCTAACATTTCTAACTCAAGTTCAGTTCAGTTCAGTTGCTCAGTCGTGTCTGACTCTTTGCGACCCCATGAATCGCAGCACGCCAGGCCTCCCTGTCCATCACCAACTCCCGGAGTTCACTGAGACTCACGTCCATCGAGTCAGTGATGCCATCCAGCCATCTCATCCTCTGTCGTCCCTTTCTCCTCTTGCCCCCAATCCCTCCCAGCATCAGAGTCTTTTCCAATGAGTCAACTGGGTATTGTTTTTTGCTTTGGCTCCGTCCCTTCATTCTTTCTGGAGTTATTTCTCCACTGATCTCCAGTAGCATATTGGGTACCTATTGACCTGGGGAGTTCTTCTTTCAGTATCCTATCATTTTGCCATTTCATACTGTTCATGGGCAGTTTGATTCCATGCAATTATTCGAGAACCCTAAGCTCTCAGCTCTGAACCATCTTCAAGCAAAGAGTAAAACCGTTCTTCCAGCTGTATTCCGTTCTCTCAGCTGTAATTCCTCCTTTTGACATTTTCCCCACTTAAGATACCTTTGAGGTTCAAGTTAATTTGGTTTTATCTTATATGTATCTATCGCACAGGTGCTGTAAACAGGGGTTTTCTCTAATCGCTGTCATTCTCTATCTCATTCCTCACCTACACTCTATGCCTAAAGGCTAGAGATTCTCAAAGCATGATTTCTAGACCTCGAGCATCAGTATCACCTGGAAATGCACAGAAATGTTGGTTCCTGGGACTCACCTGCTGAACCAGAAATTCTAGGGGTGGAGTCCAGTAGTCTGTGTTTTAACAAACCTGCAGGTGATGCTGACTCATGCTAGAACTTGAAAACCATTGCTCTGGCAAGAAGCACTAGATTAAGCCTGCTGTGAAGCTCAAAGCCAACCAGTCAGCATAGACCCTTTAGAAGAGGTACAGAGAACCTGGAGGGAATGTTATGACAGGACATAGAAGCTGCCTTGAGGCTAAATAATTAGAGCAACATAAGCATTGTTAGCATCAGGGGGCTAAAGGGACCATGACCCTTGAGTGTCTTTCTGCTTTGCTTTCCACCAACCTCTTCTATCTCCTCTGTATCCATGGATTTTCTTTCAGTTAAACAGCTATCTGTTGGAGATATACGTGTTCCTATTTTGAACGTTAAGTCCTCTCACAGGGCAGCAGCTCTCTGCCTTAGGTCTTCCAAAATGTGAGTGTACATAGCGCTTGTAATTTCATTACCCAGGAGCCAAATAAAAAGAGCACAATTCATGGAAAGAACAAAGAGCTTGGCTTCAGTCCCAGACACTTAACTCATCAATAAATATTTATTTATTCTATGGGGACAATATTATGATAGTTCTTGTTAACAACTGGTCTAACGTTCATTTGGGGAGCTTATTTTTATTTTTACATGTTTGCATGGTGGCCTAATAAACCTTGTTCTGGCTCTCACCTCCTTCCCATCTAGCTACACAGAAGCCAAAGGATTCTTACAAAAAGAGTATCTCATTGTATTACATAATTCCTTCCTGCTGCTACTGCTGCTAAGTCGCTTCAGTCGTGTCCGACCTGTGCGACCCCATAGACCCCTCAGGCTCCCCCGTCCCTGGGATTCTCCAGGCAAGAACACTGGAGTGGGTTGCCATTTCCTTCTCCAATAATTCCTTCCTAAAACTCTCTTAATAACTTTAACAACTGGTCTAACATTCATTTGGGGAGCTCATTTTTATTTTTACATGTTTGCATGGTGGCCTAATAAACCTTGTTCTGGTTCTCACCTCCTTCCCAACTATTTGCTACACAGAAGCCAAAGGATTCTTTCAAAAAGAGTATCTCATTGTATTACATAATTCCTTCCTTAAAACTCTCTTAATAACTTTAAATGTGCTTGAAATAAACCCTAAATTTATTTCAAAAGCCTGCAAGAGTCTTCAGGCTCCCCTGTACCTTCTTGCTTCTTCTGCCACTATTTTCCCTTTCAAGGCACTATCCTCTGGTGACCATGGTCTTGCTTTTCCTCAACAAGTCGGTCTCCTTCTCACCACAGTGTCTTTGCACTTGCTGCTCACTTGCCTAGAAAGGTCCTCTCCATATTTTCACATGGTTTTTGTGGCTCAGGTGGTAAAGAATCCGCTTGCAATGCAGGAGACCCAGGTTCGATCCCTGGGTTGGGAAGATCCCCTGGAGATGAGAACGACTACCCACTCCAGAATTCTTGCCTGGAGAATCCTATGGACAGATGAGCCTTGTAGGCTACAGTCCATGGGGTCACAAAGAGTTGGATATGACTGAGTGACTTTCACTTTCTCTGTTTATTTAGGTCTTAAGTCAAACATTAACTTTTGCAGGAAACATGAGCACATACTCAGTTAGCAATCCTTGCTGCTGCTACTGCTACTAAGTCGCTTCAGTCGTGTCTGACTCTGTGCGACCCCATAGACAGCAGCCCACCAGGCTCCCCCATCCCTGGGATTCTCCAGGCAAGAATACTGGAGTGGGTTGCCATTTCCTTCTCCAATGCATGAAAGTGAAAAGTGAAAGGAAAGTCACTCAGTTGTGTCCGACCCTCAGCGACCCTATGGACTGCAGCCTTCCAGGTTCCTCTGTCCATGGGATTTTCCAGGCAAGAGTACTGGAGTGGGGTGCCACTGCCTTCTCCGTAGCAATCCTTACCCAGCTGCTATTATACTCTTTATGTAGCATTTAAAACTAGCTAAGCACATGTATCAATCTATATATCTATCCATTCACTTTTCTGCATGTTGTTTATTAAGGACTGTTTTTCTTCTGTTACCTCTCATCTAGAATCCAAGTTCCCGAAAAACAAGGGAATTTTCTGTCTTGTTCATTCCTGTATTTCTAGATGTAATAGGATAATAAACATTTTATGAATATATAAAAGTGAATAATTGCATATGCCGTAAAATATTTTGAAGAATAATAGTATACACAGTTTTCTTTAAAAAAAACTAATCATTTATAAGGCACTAGTAAACCTGAATCATTAGCTAGTATCATGTTATAAAATCTGAATTAGTTAGGGGTGTTACAGAAACCAGTACTCGAGAAACCAAGCACCACACTCTGAGAGTTAGAGAACTCAGGTTTTTTACGTTGGCGGGCCCAAAGGAATTAACACTCCAAGCTCTGAGCCCTGAACAAAGGGATTACAGAGCTTTTATAGACAGGCTGTAGTGGGCAGTACCAGCTGTTAATAGGTTGGATTTCTTACGCATAGGAAGAACAGTCAAGATGGAGAGGGGGATACCTGGCCTGGACAGGCACGATTAAGCAGGTTTGCAGGGGCTGGGCAATTGTGAAGAGCAAGACAAGGGTGAGTGAAATAAACTCCAGTTCCTAGTATTGCAAGTCCCCACTTTCTGAGACTACCTGACCTACGTGATCTAGACTTTACAAGGGGCAAGCTGAGTTGCAGAGGCAGAAGGAGAAGGAAGTTATGTAAAATTTTAACTTTTTCTCTTCAGGGGAAGTCTAGACATATTTTTAATATAGAATATTGGTGTGCAAAGGGGTATTAAATGTTTATTATCTTTTCACAGAGCAGGAATGCTTTCCAACCATCAAATAGAAAAAAAAATCTTCTTTTTGAAGAAAAGTATCAACCACTTCCTTTTGCTTACTGTGAAGTCTTTGGACCCTGGAATGTAGTATGACAGATGATTCAAATTTAGATAACATCTCCCCCACCTTCCAAAGAAGGCTAATTTGCAAACCATATTCATATTCTCCAAAAAGTGTAACCCAATAAGCAAGAAGATTTACTTGGCTCATGCAGTGGCCTTATCTTTAAGGTAAAAGAAAAAAACACAGTGAGTTTCCAAGTGCAATTTTCATTAAAAAAATCTGTGTCAGAAATAAATAGTTTGAAGGCAGAGGTTCCAGGTTTCAAGAGCCAGTGTGCTATGTAAGTCACCCAGTGCAGAAACCCCTGCAATATTCTGTAATATCCATGACAGCTTTTCCTTGATCATTTCCAGCCCATTACTTCACTAGACAACCCGATCCACAATTGAAAAGTTTGAATTATAAGATAATTCTTTGCAAACATGTCTTTAAATCCACCTCTCTAAATCTTTACTATCCGTCTGCTATATAGGTCAACACAAATGAGTCTGTCCCCTTTCCCACATGACATTCCTTCAAACATGAAATCATAGGCGTTCTTCCTTTTTCTCTTTCCAGATCAAGTTTTCTCACTAGTCATTAGCTGTTTATTTTGTGCATTGTTTCCAAGACCCTATCATTATCGTTCTATTCCTTTATATATGCTCCAATTGATCAATGTGCGTGCTTGTGTGATCAGTTGTATCCAACTCTTTGTGACCCTATGGACTATAGCCTACCAGGTTCCTCTATTCATGGAATTTTCCAGGCAAGGATACTGGAGTGGGTTGCCATTTCCTTCTCCAGGGGATCTTCCAGACCCAGGGATCAAACCTGTGTCTCCTGCATTGGCAGGCAGATTCTTTACCACTGTGCCACCTGGGAAGCCCCCAATTGATCAATATCCCTCTTAAAATGTAAATTCCAGAGGGAAACCAAACATTTAACAAATGGCTTGACTGTTTCATGGCATACGATGCTGTCGTTCTCTTTATTTTGGTCCTGTGCCCAGAATAAGACAGTTAGGGTTTTGACAGCTTTGTCACAGTTGACTCATATTTAGAACATACGGATTAAGACTCACTTTAGTGTTGTCCTAAATCCTCTGCCAACTTTTACAGAAGAGTACACAATGACCAGGGATAATTAGGTTAACTTGGGATTTTCTAGACTTTTAAGGATTTCAGTATAGTTATCAATAAAGGAAAGAATTCCTTCTTACTTGATGTACTTTCTAGGTGGGTTTAACATTTAATCAGCTATTCTGGTTCTTTGACTTTGATGGCTCCTTATCAGAAAATCTTGTTATAATATTCTGGCCCTCAAAAAGATGTTTCTAGGAACAAAGAGCAGGGAACCTGAAGGCTGCTTGTCAAACCTCTCCTTTCTTTCTAGGTACAAACTCAAATGCTAACCCACAAGTCTCCCTGGTCGGTTGCTAATTTGTCTGCTTATCTTTTTTTCCATCTAAACAATAGCCACACTTTAATAGAGGGTTAAATACAACGCTGCAAACAGCAGAACTGTGATTCCAGATGGCCGAAAACATTTTCTGCCAAGACCTTGGGAATTGTTTCTTCTCTCGTTCTCACAAATGCTGAGTTTCTGACTTCCAAGGCATGCCCTAAGGTTTGTGTTTTTCAATATTCATCCCAAAGTATGAGGTGATCTAATCTAACTAGGTCCTTCCTGGCTTGTTTTTAACTTGCTACTGGCAAGTAGAATGGAACAGTGTGAAATTAAGACAGAAACATTCTTGATTTAGGAATTTACCGTGATTATCACACTTTATGATCTAAGGCATTTATAATCCTGATTTTTTTTTTTTTTTTGCACATCTTGAATATGCTACTGTCTACGCACAGAGGCTGCAATCAATAAGCAAGTGTCCAGTGAATGAAGTAACTAGCATTATAGGCTTTCCTATAGGTTTCCCATATGCAGCTAGATGCATAAGATATTCAACATCTGTCACTGACCAAATGGACTATAACTCTGCTTAGCTTAACAAATTCCTGGTGGGGCCAGGCAGAGAACCATTATGACAAGGTCATTATCTCTTTTTTCTCTCTGAAGTCTGCTTTCCCTGGTTCTGAATCCCCGTCTTCTCTTCCCAAGACTTAATACCTTCAGTCATCCGTTGAGTTGTCCACAGCCCTTGCTGAAAGACTGCACTCAGACATGCATTTTGTAGCATTACCTATAGTTCCCTCCAAAAAACAAACACCCAAACCCAGGTCTGTCTTCTGCCCCTTATTCTCAAAGCCCCAAAGTATGTCTAGAAAATTAACCCAAGAAATCTAGTGTGTAAAGATAGGAATAATATTGAGAGTTTTTTAGTCTAGTGATTAAGCTTAGTAGCTTTCAGAGACAAACTGCCTGATTTGGAGGCCAGCTCTACCAACTAATGGTGAAACCAGGGGCAAGTTATTTAACTTTTCTGTGCCTAAATTTTTCTCATTTGTACACTAGGGCTAATAGCATCTACTTCATAGGGTTGTAAGTAGTATTAAGTTTATGCAAAAATTTTAAATATCTGGCACATAATACATACTCAGTAAAGACTATCTATTACTTCTTCCAGTCAGTTTCAGTTCCATACTTGAGAGGTTTTTGTTCAGAGGGGTAACAGTAACCACTGCTTTGGGGGAATTTTAGAATCCAGAAAAACATTCTGGTACCCTTCAAAGTGGGGCTTCCCAGGTGGTGCCAGTGGTAAAGAACCCGCCTGCCAATACAGGAGATGCAAGAGATGCAAGTTCTATCCCCTGGAGGAGGGCTTGGCAACCCACTCCAGTATTCTTGCCTGGAGAATCCCATGGACAGAGGAGTCTGGCGGGCTACAGTCCATAGGGTCACAAAGAGTTGGACATGACTGAAGCAACTTACACACACACACTTCAAATGACGTTAATTAGGTACTCAGCTATCACTTAGGAATAAAGACAACCCAGATGACCCAAAATACCATGATTTTCATGTATACAAGCATGGGCACTAAAGTAGTGGGATTCAAAGTGTTGCCTAGATTCTGATGGTATCTGAAAACTTTCTGAGGATATGCAGATGTACATGGTTTCAAGGCACTAATTTATTCTCAGCTTCCATAAAATGCTTATGAAAAAGCGTAGTTTTTTTCTTTCTCATCTACCTCTTCATAATAACTTTGTTCACTTTGCAAAAGAAAGAACCACCCATTATCCATCCAAAAGTTTCTTTGGCTCATTGCTCCAGAGTATAAAAGACTACTGGGTGACAAACAAAGAGACATTTGAAAATAGTGATGCTGGTGTTGAGAAAGCAGATGACTCTGTTTATGACAGATATATTGCAAGTTGGATGGTTTTCAGCTTTTTGAGTTTTTCAAAATTGGAGGAAGACTTAACCAATCTGTCAGCTGATAGATCACTCGTTTATTTTAGTATATATGCTGCTGAAGAGAGCATAATAAATTGTTTGTTATTTAATGTCCTGATATAAACATTGGCATTTAACACAAAAGCAGGATTATTAATTGAATGACATTTCTACATAACCACATGGACAAGATTTCCCAGTGCTTATACATTTACAAATAAAAAATAAGAGTAAATTGATGAACTTTGTCTCATTCTAGTATTGAGAAATCTGTCTATGAACAGAATATCTAAAACAATTGGATAAAAAGCTCCCATTTACTTTTTTTTTTTTTAAGTGCATGCTAAGTCTCTTCAGTCATGTCTGACTATTTGCAACTCTATGGACTATAGCCTGCCGGTTTCCCTGTCCATGAAATTCTCCAGGTAAGAATACTGAAGTGGGTTGCCATTTCCTTCTCTGGGGGATCTTCCCAGCCCAGAAATCAAACACACATCTCTTAATGTCTCTTGCATTGGCAGATGGGTTCTTTACCACTAAAGTCACCTGGGAAGCCCTTTTTAAAAGTAAAAATGTTCAAAATTTTGTCCAATTACATTGTGTCCCACATGTTGTATATTCATGTTTCAACCATTCTGTACTAATAACTGTATGGTAATTATGGGAAAGTTTTTAAATAGTGAAATTTCCATTTATATCCATCTATTTGCTACAAAAAAAAATGATTGGGTAATCAATGAGAGACCTTCAAAGCTAAAATAGATTACATGAGGATAAAACAGTGAGAAAGGAAGTATTAATTCAAAGATAATTACAAAACTTTCATGTATAATAGAACATGATCATCTATTTCAATGTGGGTGACAGTATCAAACCACTATGATATTTAGATTTCACTGAATATACTTAGAAGAATGAATTCACAGTTTAATTATAAGTAATCCTTCTCAGGTTGCACAGTGGTAAAAAATCCAGGAGGATTCTGACAGTGCAGGAGCCACAAGAGACACAGGTTTGATCTCAGGGTTGGAAAGATCCCCTGAAGAAGGAAATGGCAGCCTGATTCAGCATTCTTGCCTGAGAAATTCCATGGACAGAGGAGCCTGGCAGGCTACAGTCCATGGGGTCACACAGAGTAGGACATGGCTGAGTAACTGAGCACTTCACGCCAATATTTATAGGACACTGGAAATTTCATACTTAGCTATTATTTAAATTTAAATAAAGAATTTTATCTGGTAATTTAAGAGTGTGAGAAGTAACTACATGGTTCTAGATCATTTTACAAAGGTCTTTTAGAGATTATGTAAGCCAAGTCTTTGAAAACATCACACTTAAGCATCCTATCTTTTTGTACATTTGGACTAGCATTTGTCATGCTGAGGCCTAACTAGTGGTCAGAATTTAGGGTTGCCAGATCTCCTAGGAAAAAAAAATCCATCTGTTATCCGTGTGTGTGTACCTCTTAAAGAATGCTAAATAACAAACATCTTCTTGATGTCTTTGTCTCTGCCCTGCTTACTGGAGGCTGATATCATTGCCCTAAGATTAGTCTTAGGTACAATTCAACACCGCAAATCTGGAACAAAGACTTGGGTTCAAGTCCATTCTTCTTAAACTCTTGGGGTTTCCACTGACCCTTGAGTTAAATCACAGTTTTTCTGCTTATTGACTGCTTCTTTGAATGAGTTACTTAATCTCACTAAATCCAGCTGCTTTGTGCGTAAAGCTGATGTTATAGTGCTTAGCCCATGGGATCATAGTGAGGATTAAATAAGATCATAGAGGCACAGCATTGAATACTGCCTGAAAAAGAGTAAGCACTATTATTAATGTTATTTTTATAATTTTACCACCTAAAAACTTCAAAGAACTTTATAGCCACTTCACTTTTTCATTCTTATTTATACTTCTAATCAATTCCTATGGAGTTTATCATTTATATAACACCTTCTATCTCCCTAATAAAGGGTAATAGCATGAATGGATAGGCAGATAGCATATACCTGTCTATAAGATTCAAGTTATGGAATTCAAGATCAGAAGCCATAGGACAAATTTTATGGCCCAATCTATATGATCATAGTAGACACAGCTAAAATCTTTCAGATGATTTTATTTTCTTCATTGGAAACAATCACCCTGAGATCATAGAAATGTCTAGTTGGTACTTCAGGAAAATTAACTGCTTTGAACATGTTTTGCAAGTTTTATTTCACCATGTTTGCATAAGATACAATAAGGCTATTGTATCTTTCCTGGAGTAATGAGTTAAAAAGACATTGTTAAACTAATGTTGATAGAAAAGAAGAATTTGAATAGAATTTTTCAAATCATATTTGTCTGGATGCAGGCTCTAGAAAGAGTCTTTAGATATCTTCACTAAGTGCTCAGGTGTCATGGGGATGGGTTTATTATCCTGCAAATAGTTTTGCTTAGTTTTTAAAAATCATAATAACATAACACACACAATGGATTTGTCATTCATTAATCCAGTTTAGATAAAAGGTCACAAATGATTCTTTTGCAGGCAAAAAATTAACTTCTAATGCTAGTCTCACAAAGGATGTAGTCAAAACACTTCCCACTGGAAATTATTCATCCCTTTCAATACTGCGTTCTTCCCTTATTCATCTAGACATCCACATTAGAAACAGGTAAGTCATCCTTGACTATTCCTTCCTCCATCCAACTGTTCCTTAGGACCTAATGATTCATCCTTCTAAACATGTTACCTGGAGAAGGAAATAGCAATGCATTCCAGTATTCTTGCCTGAAGAATCCCAAGGACAGAGGAGCCTGGCAGGCTATAGTCTATGGGGTCTCAAAGAGTCAGACACAACCGAATCACTGTCACTCAAACATTTTAAGTTTAGGTCCTCATCTCTCTCACTTGACTTCCTAAATAATCTTCGTACAAATGAAAACTACCTAACATGTAAACTTTAATGCTTAAAAAAGGCAAGATCTCCTTCTGCATATGCAGGATAAAGTCTAAACCCTTTAGTATTATGTTCAATATCCTCCAAACTGGCAACTGTCTGCTTCCCTAGTCCCTTCTTCATCTCTCTCGCCTCACATCAATACTCCATCTACATTTACCTGCTTACGTCCTCCAAATTTAAATACCCCCCTCAGTGCACCTTTCCAACTTCTTCAGGTAGAGAAAATCAATCCCAATCTGTCCAAACACTGCACCACATTTATATATTATTAAATTCTATGCGATTATGTTTCTTTTTTTATTGTCTTCTCTCCTATATTCAGAGCCATCTGCAAATACATACCATGTGCTAAAACCTTTGACTTTAATCTCAGTGCCAAGTATAATGGGAGACTTAATAGATAGCTGAAGAATTAATGAATAAACAAATGTATCTTTTCTATACCTAAATTTTGTCACAAAATATTAAGGTATTTTTCTTTAGTTTCTAGTAAAAGACCTTTGGGAAAAATCCAGTACACTTCAGTTATGCCAAGACCAAAATTAATTTTGGTTGTGGCAGTAGATCAAAATTTTAGGGGAACAGTAGGCCTCTGAGTATAGGATAAGGTAGTGGCTGCAAAAATAAACATGACAAAATCTCAAGGAGGAAATGAAACTTGGGGCATCAGAGTAAGGTCTGTTTAAATAATTAACCCCATTTCCACTGAGGATTTTCTCCTACAATTCTTCTTGGCTAAAATCTTTAGGTTTTGATGTCTTGGTCTCAATATGAAGATGCATTCCCTCTTAAGATAGCAGAGCATCAATCAATCTAACACAGTGTGAATTAGTCAAAAAACCATCCAGGACACAGGTGGAATGATTGGTCTTAAATAGGGGGACAGAAAATGCATTCTTCTTAATAGGAAGGGAGGCAAGACTCTCTGGGTACAAAAGGCACAGGGAGGAGAGAGATTTGGTTGGGAAGAGATGGGGAGCTTTTTATCTGATTACTCTTTATTTCTGCAGTGAAATATCAGTCACTGTAAACAGTCAAGAGGGAGCAAGAATAGAGCTGTTATAGATTTGAAGAGAGAGGAAAAGGTAAGAACTAAAGATCCCAGAAATCAGGAGCAGACTTGCTGGTAAGTGTAGTGTGCTCGTGACATTTAATACTCTTGAATTTCAAACGTATCAGTCTGCCTAGTTATATAGTCTTTCCAACCATATTCACCTCCTCAAGTGCAAACAAAAATGGGTGGAGAATTGGATTTAACCTGGTAAACATAACCAGAACCTAAAGGGGCAAGGGATTAAAAGTATATCCCAGAGGTAATTATGAGAATAAACCAATGAGCTCATTTGGGTAAGGAGGGAAGACAGGCTATGGAGGAGATAATAGGCAGTGAGAAGTGGAGAGGGTGAATGGGAGAAGGATCCCTGGGGAGTAGAGGAGGGCTACTAGAGGAATTGAACTGGAGACATAAGAGTGGTGATCAGACAGTTTGATTGAGATTCAGTGCTTGCAAAACATTGGGTTGGAAAAACTCAAATGAACTTTTTGGCCATCCCAATACATGGTCTAGGGTTTAAGTGTAGGAAGTGTTAAAAAAAAAATTCAACTGAGTAGATTTTAAAGATCTTATTGGCTTTACTCAATGATTCATGAGTCAGACAGCATCCAATCTAGAAGGTAGAAAGGAGCTCCAAGGAGCTGAATAAAATGAAAGACTTTTGTAGTCAGAAGTGAGCAAGATCAAGAGAGTCATACCAGTGAAGAGTGGATTGGTTGTAGTGTGGTCACTTTCCCTTATGGGATAGGCAAGGGTCTGTCAGGCACTAGTGCTCACTAGTGCTGATCAAGTGATTCTTAATTTACTGGTTTAAGAGTCCATTTCTGGAAGAGTCAAAACTGCAAATATGTTCAATCTCAGCTTGGTAACATGGGGCTTATCATAAGTGACTCTGTTTGGGCTTCCTGTCCTGTTTTGGACAGGAGTAAATGACTGAGATGAGATGTGTGGTGGAGGTTAGGAGCACTGAAAATGAGATCAAGGTACTGCAAGACTAAGTAGAAGATGGACTATTTCAGTGGATAAGGAGGCATCAGAATTTCTGATAGGAGTGGGAGTGGGGAAAAACAGAAGTTGAAATTTTTACTGAAAAAAGGGGGAGACCTACAGCTTAGGAGATAGATGAGGATGTGCATAGATTCTAATGGTAGGTGTTTTCAGAAAACTGTTTAAAGAGAATGGTGGACAATATTTGGAAGTACTAAGAATCAAATATTCACCTCCAGCACTATGGCACAAAGGTTGAAGAAAAAAAAAATGGCTTCACTTGGAAGGGATGTGGAAGAATTGAAATCTCTAAAGGAGACCTAGATTTTGATTAGGACAAGCTAATGAAGGAGTCAGACTTTATTTTTGGGGGCTCCAAAATCACTGCAGATGGTGACTGCAGCCATGAAATTAAAAGGCACTTACTCCTTGGAAGGAAAGTTATGACCAACCTAGATAGCATATTCAAAAGCAGAGACATTACTTTGCCAACAAAGGTCCATCTAGTCAAGGCTATGGTTTTTCCAGTAGTCATGTATGGATGTGAGAGTTGGACTGTGAAGAAAGCTGAGCACCAAGAATTGATGCTTTTGAACTGTGGCATTGGAGAAGACTCTTGAGAGTCCCTTGGACTGCAAGGAGATCCAACCAGTCCATTCTGAAGGAGATCAGCCCTGGGATTTCTTTGGAAGGAATGATGCTAAAGCTGAAACTCCAGTACTTTGGCCACCTCATGTGAAAAGTTGACTCATTGGAAAAGACTCTGATGCTAGGAGGGATTGGGGGCAGGAGGAGAAGGGGACAACAGAGGAGAAGATGGCTGGATGGCATCACTGACTCGCTGGACATGAGACTGAGTGAACTCCGGGAGTTGGTGATGGACAGGGAGGCTTGGTGTGCTGCGATTCACGGGGTCGCAAAGAGTTAGACATGACTGAGCGACTGAACTGAACTGAACTGAATGAAGGAGTAATGGAAAAAGAGATTGTGTATATAGGAGACTTTGTTGAGGCTTGACTGTGAGAACATAGTCCAAAAGAAGGGTTTGGGGAATCTGACTGAGAGGTTTGGAGAAAGAGTTCAAGTAGGGAATATGGAGCAACGTGAGGAGAGGTGGAATAATATGAAGGCAAGCCCTAAAGACTCTTTGGTGAAGAAGAGCACTCAGTTCTGACCACAGTGCCTTCCTGCGTTTAGTTCTCAGGCGATGTGTAGTAGCAAAGTGAAGAGAAGTATTGAGCACAGAGCTAGGAAGACTGGGGATGTGGGAGAGATCCTCTCAACAGAGTGGTGTAGAGCTCTTTGTGCTGCCCTTCTCTCCTGCCATGGGATAACTGCAGAGGTTTAAAAGAAACTCTTTGGGCTTGCTTTCTCTCAACTAGATGCTAGCCAGTAATTGGTTCTATTCATTTATCAACTACTCCTGGGTGCCTACAACGTACCGGGCACAGTTTTAGATTCTAGTTAAACAAACTCTGTCCTCCTGGACTTTACAGTTTAGTGGAAGACAGACATTTAAAGTAAACAAATCTACAAACACTGAATGCTGGAGAGGGTGTGGAGAGAAGGGGACCCTCCTACACTGTTGATGGGAATATAAATTGATACAGCCACTATGGAGAACAGTATGGAGGTTCCTTTAAAAAAAAAACTGAAAATAGAGCTACCATATGATCCAGCAATCCCACTCTGGGGCAAATATCTTGAGAAAACCATAATTCAAAAAGAGATGTGTATCCCAATGTTCATTGTAGCACTTTATAATAACCAGGATATAGAAGTAACCTAAATGTCCATTAATGGAGGAATGGATAAAGGAGATATGGTATATATATACAATGGAATATTACTCAGCCATAAAAAGAACAAAGTAATGTCATCTGCAGCCACATGGATGAACCTAAAGTCATACTGAGTAAAGTAAATCAGATAAAGAAAGACAAATATATGCCATCACTTATAGGTGGAATCTTAAAGGATGGTACAAATGAACCTGTATACAGAAGAAAAACAGAGTTATAGATGTACAAATCAAACTTATGGTTACCAAGGGAGAAGGGAGGGGGCGGGATTGGGATTGACATATACACATTACTATATATAAAATAGATACCTAATAAGGACCTGCTGTGTAGCACAGCAAACTCTACTCAGTACTCTGTAATTAGTTATATGGGAATAGAACCTAAAAAAGAGTGGATATATGTATATGTATAGCTGGTTCACTTTGCTGTACAGCAGAAACTAACATATTATGAATCAACCATACCCCAATAAAATTAATTTAAAAATAAATAAAATAAACCCCAAATGGCCAATTATTTATTCCAATGACTATAAACCAAAGAACAAGATGCAACAAGATCATAGAATACTTTATAGCATTTGATTTTTCTGTATTCTTTTGAGTTTACTGTGTTGTCTTATTCTAAAAAAGAACTCGGAAGTAAAACTAGAGATGCATGGTTTGATTATTTTCTGAGTTAACTAAGGAGACTGTGAAGTAATGGGACTGATCCCCAATGAGACTAAGATTACTTGTTATCTCATAATCTCTCTATATGTCACTTTTTGGCTTATATGTTATCCTTCTCTTGAATTCACTTTAAAACTGTAATTTACTAAGCACTGTCACTTAAACATGAGAAAATGTTAAATGGAAGTTACTTTGGAAGAGAGATATCAGGCATGAAAGGTATGAATAAATAGGAAAGACCCAAGATCTATTTCATTTTTCTGGGTGGAGGCGGTGCTTTCTGCCGGAATATGCCTTGAGCCTACTTAGTCACAACATAAAATGTAAATTAAGTATTTAGAATCACATGCCCAACTTCAGTTCTGTATTTCTCCTCTAAACTGCTTTGGGTCCCAATGACTCACTGGCAGAACATGATTAAAAGAATGTTTTACTCATCAAAGAAGAATGCAGCTCTGTGGGAAGAGCATGGCTGATGGGAGAACACTTGCTAATGAGAAAATACCAGATTCTTTACACAGTTTGGGAGTTCTCAGGCAACACAGGAATGGAAGGAATTTTGCCTATCGGTCTCCATCACAGGAGTGTCTTTGACAGGAGATAGGACACTTTGTAATATTTAATTAAGGTTAGGAATGTCAAGATGAGTTTAGGATAAGCTTTAAAAATTTCCCAACCTACCTACTGACTGTAAAATAGGACAACTTTTAGTATCAAGGGTGAGAAACTAAATGCATTGTTAATGCTGCTTTTCTAGATCAGCTTGGGAACTTTACTGGCAGTATTTCCTGGGAGTCTCTATGTATGGAGGAAACAAGTGAATAAATAATAAATGCAATGAACACCACCTCATCACAAGACTGGAGACCTCTCAAGTAACCATTTGGAGAAAAGGCTAAGAAACCACCCAAAAAAGTGAAAGCGGAAGGCAAATTCTGTTCACTCAGAATTCTTCAAGCTTCTCTTTAGGTCAATGCATTCATCTACTGATCCATCCATTTAGTTATTTATTTAGAAATTATTAACTGAGCAGTTACAAAGTATCTAAGGTTCACAGATAAATAAGACAATGTCCATGTCTTCAAGGAGCTAATTTGTAATGTAATAACAAGCCACCAGACAGCTACTTGGATAATTTCCAAGTTATGTGGTGCCGTGCTGAATCACTTCAGTCGTGTCCAACTCTTTGCGACCCTGTGGATGGTAGCCCACCAGGCTCTTCTGTCCATGGGATTCTCCAGGCAAGAATATTGGCGTGGGTTGTTGTGCCCACTTCCAGGGGATCTTCCCGACTCAGGATCAAACCTGCATCTCTTAGGTCTCCTACACTGGCAGGCAGGTTCTTTACCACTAGCCCCACCTGGGAAGCCCCTGCTATGTAGTAGTTGTTATGATTAACACAAACACTATGGAAATACATGATGGGGTAGGCAACCTTACCCAGTGTGGGCACAGTCTTAAGGAGGTAAGATCTATCCTGAGGTGTGAAATTAAGAGGTAGGCAAAAGAGAAGGGAGAAGGAAGAAAATTCATAGAAAGGGGGATGTGCAACTTATTCTGGGTAAAATCTATACCAATTGACCTTGTGACTCACCTCACATCCTCCAGGGTTCTGCAGGGACTGGAGTCTCAACAAGGGACTTCTTGAGGCTCTAATATCCACTCAGACCCAAAGCATTGAAGCTGAGAGAGCTAGAGGAATGTGGGGTGATGCAAAGGTTTTCAAAGATAACCTAAGATAAATCTGAGACTTCCTAGATCTTTATTACACAGTAAGAGGGGGACAGGGGAGGATTTTACAAAGTCATTCTGAACAAGCAAGTATGAATTCAAAATGAACTATGAGTTGGCTAATTAACTGGGGACCTGGATCAATGTGTGAGGCTGGAAAGTCCTGGCTGAGTGTTCCAGGCCCTCCCTTTTCTTGGATTTCAGAAAATGATGATTTGTTTTATTCTGTTTGTTAGAAAAGAAAAAAGATAAAACAGAGAGAAAATATGACATATGATCAACAAACACTGAAGAGCTAATCTGTTAGAGACTTATATTTGCTTGCTCTCTCTTCTATGTCATATAACTGAAAACAATGAATAAGAGTCAAGGACTGGCTGATTTCAAATGAGTGCATGGAAAAGCTTGTAATAATTACAACTGCTTGAAAAAGACATTGCTTGCTTCATTAGGTAATGGACATCCCCCTGCCCTGCCCCTTGCTCACCACCATCACTAGAGGCATGGAAGCAGAGCTGGGCTAGATACACAGGCAGGTTTCCTACATTGGCCAGGGTAGGAGTGTTGGTTTAGTACAGATTCTGAACTCAGAGTAGCACTCGACAATATGGATCTACTAAATTAGGATCTAGGGTAGGAGAAGGCAATGGCACCCCACTCCAGTACTCTTGCCTGGCAAATCCCATGGATGGAGGAGCCTGGAAGGCTGCAGTCCATGGGTTCGCTAAGAGTCAGACACGACTGAGCAACTTCACTTTCACGTTTCACTTTCATGCATTGGAGAAGGAAATGGCAACCCACTCCAGTGTTCTTGCCTGGAGAATCCCAGGGACGGGGGAGCCTGGTGGGCTGCCGTCTATGGGGTCGCACAGAGTCAGACACGACTGAAGCTACTTAGCAGCAGCAGCAGGGTAGGAGAAGGGAGTCTGTAAACTTGGATTCTTCACAAGCAGCCCAAGTAATCTGATATGTAGCTCTCTCTAGGCACCAGAAGTCAACCTGGCATAGGTGAATCACTGGTCTAAATGAGCCTGTTCTCTCTCCATGTAATGAGTATTTATCATTTCTTGCCCTCTCCCACAAAACCTTTATTCTCCTATGTGCGTAGGGCCAATGACAGACATTCATTACTTTATCAGCCTGGAGTAGAATTCTGGTTGGGAAACACTTGAGTTTTAAGGCCTTTATTCTGCTAAATTTTTACAATTTAAGATCATTTTATTAGCTCTAGCATTGAGGTAGGAAAAAATGCAGACTTGGACTGAATACACTTAGATTGGCTGAGGAGTATTTCCCTGACTCTTGACAATGTTGAACTCTGAAATAGACCATGACATATCACATCCTCAGTGTTTGGGCAAACAGGATACATGTGGGGAAGGGTTTAAGAAGGCCGTTGTGAAATACAGGAATGTTTAAAAAAAAAACAAAAAACCTGGAAGTTCTTTTAATTCCTATGATTCTATTTTTTAACTGACTAATGTTCAAAAATAAATATTTAGAGTCAAGCCTGATTCTCACTTCCTTGATGGAGTTACAGAAACAAATGCTTCCAATAAATGGAATAACTTTATTCTGGGGGGCTCCAAAATCACTGCAGGTGGTGATTGTAGCCATGAAATTAAAAGACGCTTACTCCTTGGAAGGAAAGTTATGACCAACCCACATAGAATATTAAAAAGCAGAGACATTATTTTGTCAACAAAGATCAAGGCTATGGTTTATCCAGTAGTCATGTATGGATATGAGAGTTGGACGATAAAGAAAGCTGAGCACCAAAGAATTGATGCTTTTGAACTGTGGTGTTGGATAAGACTCTTGAGAGTCTCTTGGACTGCAAGGAGATCCAACCAGTCCATCCTAAAGGAGATAAGTCCTGGGTGTTCATTGGAAGGACTGATGTTGAAGCTGAAATTCCAATACTTTGGCCACCTGATGCGAAGAGCTGACTCATTTGAAAAGACCCTGATGCTGGGAAAGATTGAGGGCAGGAGGAGAAGGGGATGACAGAGGATGAGATGGTTGGATAGCATCACCGACTTAGTGGACACGAGTTGGGGTAAACTCTGGGAGTTGGTGATGGACAGGGAGGCCTGGTGTGCTGTGGTTCATGGGGTCGCCAAGTATTGGACATGACTGAGCGACTGAACTATACTGAACTGAAAGGGAATAAACATAATGTCTGGGAGAACAGTCAAGTTTGCTCTCAGAGGTCCCCAGCTTCACTTCTCAATAGCTCAGTTTTCCTTTTGCAGTAATAAACCACTTCTTATCACGGATTTAACAGAGAACCCCACTGTGACATAATCGAACACCTTTCCTATGATGAAGTCACTCTCATGGGGAAGAGGTGGGTGAGGTACTTGCTTAGGAAGCCTTGTTCCTCAGTAACTAAATTCCAGTGAGAAAGGAAATTGCTTCTCTAAAGTGGATAAAGAGGCCATCTCCACTATTCAACTAAATGTACCTCCTCCACCCTAACTCCTCACTAAGCCATTTTTTTCCCAGCTTATTTATCCTTTCTCCTCTGCAGTAGACAAAACATCATCTGAAGAAGCGTTGGGAGAAAAATACTCTTTCCTTCTGGTCTTGTTTGGATATAATGGGATCCAAAAAACCCACTGGCTCTCTCTGTAACTTCTTTTATCCTCAATTATGAATTCCTGATAGGAAAATAAGTCAATTAATTAAGTTTCCAAGAGTTCAAGTGATGCATAAAACTACCTCTTTTGTTTAAAATTCAGAGAACTTCACAAAAATTTTTCAAATAGGCTCTGCATCAAAGCTACAGCAACCATTTATTGATTTACATAAAAGTAGCACTGATTTGTAAGAAATACATTAATGGTTTGGGAAAGATCAAAGTATCAATAGAATGCTATATTCTAAATCTATATCTTTGTCCCAGTGAGTAGCCTATAGAAGGAATGCTTTTATGTGATCAGGGTAATTTCTATACAAAATGTTGCCTATGAAAACTTTCTAGTGCTCCCAGGAAGGAAGGAGCATGAGTAGGTGCTTATTTGAAATTCTTCCTTCCTCTGATGGCTCACAGTATTTCTTTCTCTTTGATAACTCCCACCTAAGAGGTAGAAATGCGGCTGTGACAGCAATAGTATAGTTTTAAAGTGATGAAAGACTTTATTTGCTAGAATTATGGCAGGAACTATCGCTCTTGAAAAACTGTCTTTTGCAAGGATGGTGGGAAGTTTCACCTTTCCTGAAACAGGCTTTTCAGAAGGGGGAAGGAAGAGGCTGCTGGGTCAGATTAGCAAGGAGGAACCAAGTAGAAAATAGTACTGCTCTCAAGACACTGTCTGTAGAGAAGGGAATTTGGAGAGAAGGACTGATTCTTACTAACCACCATAAATGAAACTTGGGAGCTAAGAGGACATGACCCAAAAATATCATTGGGAGTTTACTGTATTATGTCCTAGAGAAGCTCTCTACCGCCTTCTGTGTGCATGTGTGCTATGAAGGGAAGTTTTACGGCTCAAAATAGCCTGGAGTTAAAACTCCCCTCCAGGTCCTCCCCACCATTCTATGCAAAACAAAGAACTCTCTCACCCGAAAGAAAAAAAAAAAAAAAAAATGGACATTAAGGTTGAGCCCAGCGCCCAGCTGGTCCAACCTCTGGCCGATCTCCAAAATTCCTTGTCCCAGCCGTTTAAGAGATAACTACTCCGAACAACCTTGGAGAAGAGGCCCCCTTAGGACAGTAGCTTTCCACATATAAGACTATACATCCTTACTTTTTTCTTCCAGATTAGTGCAGCAGCTCACTAATCTGACTGCTGCCCCTTCTTGCCTCATCAAAAGTGATCTTTTCCTGTAAAGTGCCGGTCTCGTTCTTTTTCTGAACCTTGCCTTCTCTAACTCCCTTACCCTACATGCTAAGTCACTTTAGTTGTGTCCAACTCTTTGTGACCCTATGGACCATAGCCTACCAGGCTTCTCCATCCATGGGATTCTCCAGGCAAGAATACTGGAGTGGATTGCCATTTGATTTTCAAGGTTTTAGAAACTGGATAATGAATTTTTAGTGAGATCTGTAAGTGACTTGGTTTAAGGTCAGACCAGCTGATCTGTTTAATACTTATTGAATAATCATTCAAATCAATTTTGTTATTGATGTTGGATCCAGGAAGGCAAATAAACATTTGAAACACTAATGCTCAACTGTTGGGTCTTACTTATAGGGGAGGCAAATCTGGGCCAGATGTCCTGTGGAATTCTTTCTAATAGGATATTTTAAACTGACAAGCTTTTGAAACAGCACATCTTTAACTGTGACTTTTGATTTTTAGTCTTATTGCTGTTTTAAGAATGTATCTATATCTATCCATCCATCCATACACACACACACAAAGTTATTTTTGCTCATTTTGACAAAGGAAATAAGAAGAGGGAAAAATATTCAACTCTTTGGCTGACATCCCAGACTCAGTTTTTTAAAAAGCCAAAACAATTAAATTAGTGGCAATCACCCACATAATTTACCTCTTTATGATTTAACCTAAAATATAATGGAAGAGAAACAAGATGTTTTAGACAAAAAGATCTATGAATATATCCACTGTGCTGCTGCTGCTAAGTCGCCTTAGTCATGTCCAACTCCGTGCAACCCCATAGACAGCAGCCCACCAGGCTCCCCCATCCTTGGGATTCTGCAGGCAAGAACACTGGAGTGGGTTGCCATTTCCTTCTCCAATGCATGAAAGTGAAACGTGAAAGTGAAGTTGCTCAGTCGTGTCTGACTCTTAGTGACCCCATGGACTGCAGCCCACCAGGCTCCTCTGTCCATGGGATTTTCCAGACAAGAGTACTGGAGTAGGGTGCCATTGCCTTCTCCAATATCCAGTGTATTAGTAGTCAAAAAGAGAAAAAAATAATTAAATCAACTCTATGGTAATAAAATTCAAAATAAAAATTAATGAATTAGTTTCTTATGTGAAAAACAGTTTCACAGCTCAAATCAAGACCCCCTGTCATGAGAAGGTACTAAAAGTGTCCCCATTATAATCAGAAACTGAATAAAGATAACCATTTTCAACATCATTACTGGGATCACAATCTCAAGTAATTAGGCAAGAGAAAAAAATAAAAATCATAACATAGGTAAAATTACAATTTTTTTTTGCAAATAAGAGACATTATATATATAATATATATATTATATATAATATATATATATACCTAGAAAACATTGGGATTGATTAAAAAATATTATAAGAGAAATCAACATAGTGACTGGTTAAATAATTCACAACAATCAGTAGTTTCTCAGTACAGAAGTAAATGACAAAAAATAGTGGGGAAAAGATACCATCTATGATAAAAACAAGAGAAATAAATACCTAGAAACAAACTTAACAAAAAATATGCAGGTCCTATCTAAACAAAGCTTGCAATTCTATAAGGGAACATAGAAGTCTTGAATCAATAGGAAATTCTTTTCTAGACAGTAATATTCAAATGATACCAATTCTTCTTAAACTAAGGTAGAAATTCAAAGCAACCCCAATAAACATCCCAGGAAGACTATCTTTAACATGGTAAACTGATTCTAAAATTTATATGATAATAAACAAACCAAAAAAGTGATACACACCAAGAATTTTTTTTCTACACCAAGAATTCCAAATTTCAATCCACAAAAGTAATGAGAGATGAAAAGAAATATTACTAGGGATTAAAATGGTCATCAGTGTAATCCTAACACACAGAAGAATGTCAATTATATAGTAAGGCCCTCAATAAATATATTGGATAAAGGCATAACAGAATGAATTTGAGCCAGAATGATGAAAACTACTGGGGCTGGTAGAGTTAGGAAGATCTATGGACTGGCACAGAGAATCTAGAACCATACCAAATCCTCATGGGAAATCAGTACAACAGAATAAGATGGTACTTGAGTCAGTAAAGAAAGATGGATTATGCAATAAATGACATTGGGACAAACAGCCAGTCATTTAGAGAAAAGAAAATCAAGCAAAACCAGATTGCTACCTCACCCCTTATATCAAAATTCATTCCATTTGCAGAAGAAAATACAAAAGTTGATTTTATAATAGGGCAGGCCTTTCTAAGCAAAATCCAATCCAGAAACCTAAAGAAAAAGACTAAAAAGTATACGTTAAAATTAAGGTTTAAAAAAATTAAATAATACCAAACACACAAACTAATCAATGTGAAGTGAAGAGAGTGGCATTATAAGCTTGGGACAGCAGCTGGATTTTTATACACACACACATACATGTATATATAAAAAACTAAGGGAGAGGCAGTGAGAAAAGCAAGAAGAATAGCATAAACAATACCAAGAAAATAAATTGAGTGTAAGATATAAGGGCAAGAGTGAGAAGAAACAAAGGGTGTGCCTCAGGAAATGAGTGGAAAGCATGAGTCATTAATTAATTCATTTTTGTTTTTGTTGAGAAACTCAGAACTGTATCTGGCCCTTCATAGCATAACAGTTTGGCAAACCCCATCTTCAGACGAAGTTGACTACCATGCAGCTGAAGAGGCACACACCCAGGCAAGAAGGGCTAACATGTGGCCTCCATTAGGTCAACAATTTAGTTAGACTTCAGGCCAAAATTGCAGAAACCGCAAGAGGTGTCTTTGTGAGCATTCCCAGTGGCTGCAGTCTTCTCCAAGCATAACTCAGAGGCCAGACTAATGATGAGCTGAGATGACAAGTACACAGAAGGACTCAGCCCCAGCTACCCACAACCCTCCTGCAGGCTGAGTGGCATGCCTCTCATTGTTTTCCAACCCTTGTCGTCTGGTCACGGCACAAACCTTTGCACAGATGTAGGTGGAATATTCTGGAGTCGTTCTAGACCACCACCAGCAGTTCTAGAATAAGCATTCTCTCCCATGCTGAATGAGAACTTAGTCACCCAGGGAATATGAAAAGAGTGAGAAAAATATTCTGTCCTTTGTCTTCTAAAACAAAGTTTGTTTGTTTGTTTTTCAGTTAAGGATTTGAGTAAAACAAGAACCAAGATTGATGAGAGGGAGCTTCCATGGAAGTTCAGGATGGGAGATGCTGCCATTAAAGTTTTGGCGTAAAATATGTAACCTTGCTTGCAGCTCTGGCAAATGCACTCAGTTGTGGGAGTTTGAATCTCTTTAGGCACCTGGGACAGTGGACATTGTTAGTAATTTCTTATACTTCAAAGGGCCAGCAGGGCATAGGCTCATTTTAATCTCATATTTGTACTTTACTTGACTATGTGGCATTTGGATCTATTCTGTGTGAAAATAATCAAGTCTGGACTCCTGAGTCTTGGCCCTTCCAACATCACCACTGGATCAAGTCAGAACAAATTCATTTTTATGAGGTACAACTCCTGGCTTAAATGAACAGTTTTGCTAATCCTCCAGGAGTTACAGTTAAGACCTTTATAGTCAGTGAAAACTCATTTTTTTTTTTTAGTATCATTGGTAATAAAACCCAGTGAATTCACATTCCAGTTGAGGTGATAAACCAAGAGTAGCATTCCCCTCTCCTCTGTTCTGTTTCATACTCCTTACCACTGTCCAGGTACCACCACCATATCCCAACTGAATATATATTTTGTAACATGGATTCATGATAAAAGACCCAGTCCTGTAGTAACCCCACCAGGTGAAAGCCACAACAGAAAACTCTTAAGTCCTGGAGATCCACTCACCACAGCAGAGACATTTTGCTAAGTATCTACAGTGACTACAGCAAATATTAAAAAAAAAATAACAATAACAATAAAAACTTTAATAATATAAGATGCTTTGTTAAATTCTATGAGAACATTTTTATCCTTCAAGAATGAAAGCACAGTTTAAAAATCTGAAAGCTTATCAAGTTCAAGCAATTTACCTAGTTCCTTGTCCTTCCATCAAAAAGTATGGCCAAACTTCTAAGTTTTTCCACAGTGAAAGAAGAGAGTAAAACTGGAAGCTGTTCCTCAGCAAGCTTTCAGGTCCACATCTGAGAAGCAGATGTGTGATGAATAATACACAGGGCTTTAAAAGTGATTATTAGGCCTTGCAGGTAGAAAAGGAAATGACAGTTTCTGAATGCTGGTGAGAAATAAATGAACCTCAGCACCAGCAGACAGTAAGTCATCCTAAGGCAGAAGACAAAGTCAGCATTTACTTTACTCTTTTCTCATGGGTTGGCACTGGTGGTGTGGAACTCTGAGAAGATTTGCAACAACTTAGGAGCTGACATAGAAGGAACTCAACACAGGTAGTAGGCTTCATGTTTGTGTATCTCACTTGAGCAGTATAGCTATGAGATGCTAAGTTGTTTCTGGTTAAGGTCAGTTTTGATTTCAATCCCAAAGAAGGGCAATGCCAAAGAATGTTCAAATTACCATGCGATTGCACTCATTTCACATGCTAGCAAGACAATGCTCAAAATTCTTCAAGTTAGACTTTAGCAGTACATGAACTGAAAATTTCAGGATATACACAGTGGATTTAGAAAAGGCAGAGGAACCAGAGATCAAATTGCCAACATCCACTGGATCATATAAAAAGCAAGAGAATTCCAGAAAAACATCTACTTCTGCTTCATTATCTATGCTAAAACTTTTGACTGTGAAGAGCAGCAAACTGGAAAATTCTTAAAGAGATGAGAATACCAGATCACCTTACCTGCCTCCTGAGAAACCTGTATGTAGGTAAAGAAGCAACAGAACCAGATATGGAACAACAGATTGGTTCAAAATTGGGAAAGGAGTTTGTCAAGACTGTATATTGGCACCCTGCTTATTTAACTTCTGTGAAGTGTACATCATGCAAAATACCAGGCTGGATGGGAATCAAGATTGCCAGGCACTTCTTGGTGAAGGTAAAAGCGAAGCGTGGAAAAAGTTGGCTTAAAACTCAACAGGCAGAAAACTTAAGATCATGGCATAAAATCCCATCACTTAATGGCAAATAGAAGGGTAAAAAGTAGAAGCAGTGACAGATTTTGTTTTCTTGGGCTCCAAAATCACCACAGACAGTGACTGCAGGCATGAAGTTAAAAGACGCTTGCTTCTTGGAAGAAAAGCTATGATAAATGTAGACAGTATATTAAAAAACAAAGACATCACTTTGCTGACAAAGGTCCATATAGTCAAAGATATGATTTTTCTAGTAGTCATGTACAGATGTGAGAGTTGGACCATAAAGAAGGCTGAATGTTGAAGAAGATGCTTTCAAACTGTGGTGCTGGAGAAGACTCTTGAGAATCCCTTGGACAGCAAGGAGATCAAAGCAGTCAATCTTAAAGAAAACCAACCCTGAACATTTATTGGAAAGACTGATGCTGAAGCTGAAGCTCGAATAATTGGCCACCTGATGTGAAGAGCCAATTCATTGGGAAAGACTCTGATGCTGGGAAAGATTGAGAGCAGGAGGAGAAGGGGGTGACAGAGGATGATACGGTTGGAAGGTGTCACTGACTCAATGGACATGAATTTGAATAAACCCATGGGCCACAGCACACCAGGCCTCCCTGTCCATCACCAACTCTCAGAGTTTACTCAAACTCATGTCCACTGAGTCAGTGATGCCATCCAACCATCTCATCCTCTGTTGTCCCCTTCTCCTCCTGCCTTCAATCTTTCCCAGCATCAGGGTCTTTTCAAATGAGTCAGGTGGACAAGGTATTAGAGTTTCAGCTTCAACATCAGCCTTTCCAGTGAACACTCATGACTGATCTCCTTTAGAATGGACTGGTTGGATCTCCTTGCAGTCCAAGGGACTCTCAAGAGTCTTCTCCAACACCACAGTTCAAAAGCATCAATTCTTTTGCACTCAGCTTTCTTTATACTTCAATTTTCACATCCATACATGACTACTGGAAAAAACATAGCTTTGACTAGACGGACCTTTGTTGGCAAAGTAACATCTCTGCTTTTGAATATGCTGTGTAGGTTACTCATAACTTTCCTGCCAAAGAGTAAGCATCTTTTAATTTCATGGCTGCAGTCACCATCTGCAGTGATTTTGGAGCCCCTCAAAAAAGTCAGCCACTGTTTCCTCTGTTTCCCCATCTATTTGCCATGAAGTGATGGGACTAGATGCCATAATCTTAGTTTTCTGAATGCTGAGTTTCAAACCAACTTTTTCATACTCCTCTTTCACTTTCATTAAGAGGCTCTTTAGTTCTTCACTTTCTACCATAAGGGTGGTGTTATCTGCATATCTGAGGTTATTGATATTTCTCCCAGCAGTCTTGATTCCAGCTTGTGCTTCATCCAGCCCAGCATTTCTCATGATGTACTCTGCATATAAGTTAAATAAACAGGGTGACAATATACAGCCTTGACGTACTCCTTTTCCTATTTGGAACCAGTCTGTTGTTCCATGTCCAGTTCTAACCTTTGCTTCCTGACCTGCATACAAATTTCTCAAGAGGCAGATCAGGTGGTCTGGCATTCCCATCTCTTTCAGAATTTTCCACAGTTTATTGTGATCCACACAGTCAAAGGCTTTGGCATAGTCAATAAAGCAGAAATAGATGTTTTTCTGGAACTCCCTTGCTTTTTTGATAATCCAGCAGATGTTTGCAATTTGATCTCTGGTTCCTCTGCCTTTCTTAAAACCAGCTTGAACATCTGGAAATTCATGGTGCATGTACTGTCAAAGCCTGGCTTGGAGAATTTTGAGCATTACTTTACTAGCATGTGAGACAAGTGCAATTGTGCGGTAGTTTGAGCATTCTTTGGCATTGCCTTTCTTTGGAATTGGAATGAAAACTGACCTTTTCCAGTCCTGTGGCCAGTGGCTGCTGAGTTTTCCAAATTTGCTGGCATATTGAGTGCGGCACTTTTACAGCATCATCTTTCAGGATTTGAAATAGCTCAACTGGAATTCCATCACCTCCACTAGCTTTGTTCATACTGATGCTTCCTAAGGCCCACTGGACTTCACATTACAGAATGTCTGGCTCTAGGTGAGTGATCACACCATTGTGATTATCTGGGTCATGAAGATCTTTTTGCATAGTTCTTCTGTGTATTTTTGCCACCTCTTCTTAATATCATCTGCTTCTGATAGGTCCATACCATTTCTGACCTTTATTGAGTCCATCTTTACATGAAATGTTCCCTTGGTATCTCTAATTTTCTTAAAGAGATCTCTAGTCTTTCCCATTCTATTGTTTTCCTCTATTTCTTTGTATTGATCACTGCTGCTGCTGCTGCTGCTGCTGCTGCTAAGTCGCTTTAGTCGTGTCTGACTCTGTGCAACCCTATAGACAACAGCCCACCAGGCTCCCCTGTCCCTGGGATTCTCCAGGCAAGAACACTGGAGTGGGTTGCCACTGCCTTCTCCAATGCATGAAAGTGAAAAGTGAAAGTGAAGTTGCTCAGTCATGTCCAACTCTTAGTGACCCCGTGGACTGGAGCCTACCAGGCTCCTCCGTCCATGGGATTTTCCAGGCAAAAGTACTGGGGTGGGGTGCCATTGCCTTCCCCGATTGATCACTGAGGAAGGCTTTTTATCTCTCCTTGCTATTCTTTGGAACTCTACATTCAGATGCTTGTATCTTTCCTTTTCTCCTTTGCTTTTGGCTTCTTTTCTTTTCACAGCTATTTGTAAGGCATCCTCAGACAGCCATTTTACTTTTTTGCATTTCTTTTTCTTGGGGATGATCTTGCTCCCTGTCTCCTGTACTATGTCACGAACCTCCGTCCATAGTTCATCAGGCACTCTGTCTATCAGACCTAGGCCCTTAAATCTATTTCTCACTTCCACTGTATAATTGTAAGGGATTTTATTTAGGTCATACTTGAATGGTCTAGTGGTTTTCCCTACTTTCTTCAATTTATGTCTGAATTTGGCAATCATGAGTTCATGATCTGAGCCACAGTCAGCTCTCAGTCTTGTTTTTGCTGACTGTATAGAGCTTCTCCATCTTTGGCTGCAAAGGATATAATCAATCTGATTTTGGTGTTGGCCATCTGGTGATGTTCATGTTTAGAGTCTTTTCTTGTGTTGTTGGCAGAGGGTGTTGGCTATGACCAGTGTGTTCTCTTGGCAAGCTCTTGTTAGCCTTTGCCCTGCTTCATTCCATATTCCAAGGCTAAATTTGCCTGTTACTCCAGGTGTTTCTTGACTTCCTTTTTGCATTCCAGTCCCCTATAATAAAAAGGACATCTTTTTTGGGTGTTAGTTCTAAAAGGTATTGTAGGTCTTCATAGAAGCATTGAACTTCAGCTTCTTCAGCATTATTGGTTGGGGCATAGACTTGGATTACCGTGATATTGAATGGTTTGCCTTTGAAATGAACAGAGATCATTCTGTCCCTTTTGAGACTGCATCCTGGTACTGCATTTTGGACTTTTTTGTTGACTATAATGGCTACTCCATTTCTTCTAATGGATTCTTGCCCATAGTAGTAGATATAATGGTCATCTGAGTTAAATTCACCCATTCCAGTCCATTTCAGCTCACTGATTCCTAAAATGTTGACGTTCACTCTTGTCATCTCCTGTTTGACCACTTCCAATTTGCCTTGATTCATGGACCTAACATAACCTTGGACATGGGGTATCTCCTCATGGCTGCTGCTACTGACCTTGGACTTAGGGCATCTTGTCTCTGCCGCTCGCCACTCCAGTGCTGTGCAGCCGCCTGGTAACGTTCAGGGAAGGACAAGTAAATTTTTATGTCTTTTTTGAACAGATGGTTGTTTTTGTTTAATTGCTCAGTGTATCCAACTCTTTTGCAACCCCATAGACTGAAGCCCACCAGGCTCCTCTGTCCATGGGATTTCCCAGACAAGAATACTGGAGTGAGTTACCATTTCCTTCTCCAGGGAACCTTCCCAACCCAGGGATCAAACCTGCATTTCCTGCATTGGCAGGTGGATTCTCTACCACTGAACCACCAGGGAAGCCCTGAACAGGTGGATCCAAAATTACAGAATACACAATTGAGCACAGAAATATTTCGCTTTGATAGGGATGATGCTTCTGGTTGAGTCTCCATAACAGATACTGTTGGCACTCTTCCCAGATTCCTTTCAGTCTTTTCTTGTGTTTCTATGCAGCCTTACCAGCTTTGTGTTCTCTTCCTTCTAGAGCCCATAATACGAGATTCCCCTCAGTCCTCTAGCTACTAAAGCTGTTTTTCCTGTAAAGATAGAAAGCCAAAGTCCTGGGGAAGCAACCATTGTTAGCCCATGACTGCCCAGTGCAGGAGCAATGAAAGAACAACTCTCTTACATAACTCAGACCCCAGAGTTTCCCTTGGGATAAGACTAAGCTAATCTCTAGGGTACTTTGCTTAAAATTTTACCCTTGCTTGACTCCTTCCCCTTTCTCCATCCTATTTTCCCCAATCCCTTACTTAGAATGAAAAATCTAACCTAAGATAGCTTCTAATATGAGTAGAAAAGAATCACCAGAAAAGAAGTGCACAGTCATGCAACAGAGGCCAGTGTTAAAAATTATGTTGATACTTTGCTGTCCACCAGAAACTAACACAATATTGATAATCAGCTATATTTCAATTTTAAAAGAAGGCATCTAAATTTTAAAAACAGATGTTGCTGGGAGTTCAATGTATGCAAAACTCCATTGGAGTTTAAGAGGTTAAAATAATATATAAGCTATACTAAATTTGGCAGTGAGTAGGTCACTAAAACACCTTAAATGTGGTTTTCATGGATTAGCACAAATTGATGCTAGAGTATAGAGAGATCTGGAGAAAATTAGCCATGAGAAATGCATAATTTACAATCAGGGAAGCACACATTAATTTTGGGGGAAAGTATTTCATCCCTATATTTGTTCTTACATTTTAGTCACAAATATGCATTGAGCATCTGCAATATATACAAAGTACTCTACTAGGCAGTTGGAACTGGGTGGAATTAGCAAATCAGATAGAACTTTAGAGTTTATTGGGGAAGACATTAAAACTAATCACTTATACAAAAGAAATGGCTAAGTACTACTTGTGGTAAGGGCCTCAAGTAATGTTTGCAAAGATCTACAAGAGCATATAACAACAATCAGGACTTAGGCTGAGAGGTCATGAGTTAGCAACCTCAAGGTAGCAATATATAAGCTGAATCTTAAGTGTCAAAAAATTAATTGGGTGATGGAGGTGAAGCATCATTCTACATGAAGGGAATAGCATAGGTAAAGCCCTCCAGGCAACAGAAGAACATTCGCCAATTTAAGAAAGATAGCTAGTTTCTTCCAAACATCAGGAAAATTTCCAAAAGGACTCAACTTTTGGTCTTCTTTAAGAATTCCGAATTCTTGGATTTAAAGTATCCCTAAAGGAATATAGCTAATATTATATAATAACTATAAATGGAGTATAACCTTTAAAAATTGTGAATCACTATACTGTATACCTGTAACTAATACAATATTGTACAATATTGTTACGCCAGCCAAACCTCAATTTTAAAAATTAATTTTTCAAAAGTCCATAAAATACAAAATAATAAACAATCAAGTTTTCATCCTGGGTGATTGACATTTTAGGTTTGTGCAGTTCAGCATTTAGATAAATAACCATGAAAACACCATTTAATTTCAACTCAAAGTATTTTTGCATTAGTTAGAAACACTGTGAGTACTAATTTCATTCAAGAAAGCAGAAATCCACCTCCCTAGCAAAGTATCCCAGGAATGGTCTAAAATACTAGGTTGGCCGTTCAGCTTTCAAACCCTGTGGACTCAAATAATATCACTTTGAGTGTGGAACACAGTAAGGATGTGAAATAATAAAAACCTGCTTCCAGTTCATTAAGATTTTGAATGACCCTTCACTCATCATCTGCTCCCAAGAAGGCAATGGCACCCCACTCCAGTACTCTCACCTGGAAAATCCCATGGATGGAGGAGCCTGGTGGGCTGCAGTCCATGGGGTCGCTAAGAGTCAGACACGACTGAGCGACTTCACTTTCACTTTTTCGCTTTCATGCATTGGAGAAGGAAATGGCAACCCACTCCAGTGTTCTTGCCTGGAAAATCCCAGGGGCAGGAGAGCCTGGTGGGCTGACATCTATGGGGTCACGTGGAGTCGGACACGACTAAAGTGACTTAGCAGCAGCAGCAGCATCATCTGCTCAGCATTTCAGAAAGAGAAGGAATAAATGTTCTTTATGGTAACAAAAAGGATATAGAGCCAGTCATTGATTTAGATAGACTAAAATTGGAGTGGTATTTAAGAACCCAATCCAGACTAACAATGCTAAATGAAGACATGTTATCGGATGGGTAAAAAGTCCTTAAGGGCAAGAATGGAATTCCCATGGGTATAAGAGTTATGACTTGACTAGTCTAAAAATTAATGGTGAATTTCCCTTCAGATTTTTCTCCATCAAAAGACTCATTGGTTGTGACTAAATTTCTTAATCCCTATTTCAGTTTTAATAAATAAATTTTCCCTAGCTGGAGAGGGAAATGGCAACCCACTCCAGTGTTCTTGCCTGGAGAATCCCAGGGATGGGGGAGCCTGCTGGGCTGCCATCTATGGGGTCACACAGAGTCGGACACGACTGAAGTGACTTGGCAGCAGCAGCAGCAGCTGGAGATTAAATTATTCAAACTTGAAGGATTGGGAAGGAAAAGTAATGATCCTCAAGAATTCTTAGGAAAACCACAAAAAAAGCATTTCAAAAATGAACTTGAAGCACTTAATGCAGAGAAACAATATTTATGTTTAACAATGGCCACAAAAGAATGCATTTATTTTTAATTAGAGGGTTATATACTTTGGCCGATCTTTAACTTTCATTTCTTAGGAATATATGAAAAGATTTTCAGAAGTTTAATTAAGTCTTAAAGGTTCACTAAAATTATTATATCAGCCCATAACAATATTATCTCATTATATATTTTCTGTTTCAAGCTATTTTCTAGGGCTAGCATAATATCACAGTTGAGCCAAAGTAGTCACCCTCCCTCCAAGAGGTAACCTATGACAAACATATGTATTAAATACATTTGTACAACATATTACTTTCATAAAAGGACAATTTTCAATTCCATTTCAAATATTACTGCCCTTATCAGCATTTTTTGCTGCTGCTGCTGCTGCTGCTAAGTCGCTTCAGTCGTGTCTGACTCTGTGCGACCCCATAGACGGAAGCCCACCAGGCTCCCCCGTCCCTGGGATTCTCCAGGCAAGAACACTGGAGTGGGTTGCCATTTCCTTCTCCAATGCATGAAAGCGAAAAGTGAAAGTGAAGTCGCTCAGTCGTGTCCGACTCTTAGCGACCCCATGGACTGGAGCCTACCAGCATCCTCCATCCGTGGGATTTTCCAGGCAAAAGTACTGGGGTGGGGTGCCATTGCCTTCCCCGCAGCATTTTTTAGTTTGTGTTAATTTCTAAAACTCATATACTATCATACCACTGTCAGAATACTTGAGTGAAATATCTTTAGACAATTTGTCTTCAATGAATCACATGAAATTGAAATTGTCTCATATAATTTAGTTGTTTTCTTAAGTGGCTGCCATCTCAAATACAATTGATAAACCAATTCAGCTCCATTATCTAATTTTAAAAAAGGCTTAAACAGCATAAACGGAGAAGGCAATGGCACCCCACTCCAGTACTCTTGCCTGGCAAATCCCATGGACGGAGGAGCCTGGAAGGCTGCAGTCCATGGGGTCACTGAGGGTCGGATACCACTGAGCGACTTCACTTTCACTTTTCACTTTCATGCATTGGAGAAGGAAATGGCAACCCACTCCAGTGTTCTTGCCTGGAGAATCCCAGGGACAGAGGAGCCTGGTGGGCTGCCATCTATGGGGTCGCACAGAGTCGGACACGACTGAAGTGACTTAGCACAGCATAGCAAACAGCATAAAATCATTTGCTATTTGCACTGGGTTCAGTCTTCTGAAAAATTAGATGAATCATACAAAATATGAAATTACGAAAATCTTTGTCTCACATACTATATTGCCACAGAATGAAAACATTGCCACATTTGGTTTTTAAAAAATTCTACAGCTGCTTTATGTATCTTAACACAATCAAAGACATAATGACTAACATTGTCACTGGAAGACACAAATTAATAAGTATTAGTCACTGGATCTTAAAACTGGCTAGTGTACATTTTGAAACCCATTTGAAACAAGAGGTTTATTTAATTTTACCACAGGAATAGTATTTAAACCTTTTGTAAGGTCAATGCTACACCACAATTTCATCATGACATTTAATAGAAGAGAAACTAAATGACCCGATTTTGAGCTCAGCACACTGGTGGTGCATGGAATGTCCAGAAATTACTTCTTTCCTAATGTCAAACATATATTTTAGAGAAGACAACATTTGTTTGCTTTATATAGTCCTATACGGCCAGTTCAAAATTTCAAAACATTGTGAAAATACTTATTTGCATTTAAAAATTCATTTCAAATGACTTCCACATTCATGAATCTGAGGTGTGTATGTGGGGGTGGGGGATGGGTATGTACGCACTCAATTGTGTCAGATTTTTTGCGACTCCATGGACTGTAGCCTGGCAGGCTCCTCTGTCCATGGGATTTTCCAGACAAGAATACTGGAGTGGGTTGCCATTTCCTCCTTCAGGGGATCTTCCCGACCCAGGTATTAAACCTGAGTCTCCTGCCTGTGCCTCTTGCACTGGCAGGCAGATTCTTTACCACTAGAGCCACAGCTTGTACATACATACCTTATAACACACACACACACACACACACACACACACACAATTAACAGATATAACTGAGTTGATAGTTCCAGCTCTAGATATGAAATCTCATTCAAAATAAAACCCTTTCATTATTTTCTTTGCTCTAATTTTATTGTGATCTAAGTTGATGCAATTGTCTAGAATGCTGTTACCTGAGAACAGATAATTCAGAGTATAAAAAAACAGAACACTGAATTTTATTCAGATTCCATACTTAATTCATGTATTATTAAGTATTCAGGGTTTTTTTTTTTTTTTTTTTTTTTTTTTCAGAAGTAGACTTTTAGAAAAATTCAGCATCACCAGAGCTTTGCTTTATCTAGGAAAACTATGTTAAAGTCAAAAAACTAGAATCATAACTGTCAACTTTCAGTCATTGACACAAATGAATCTATATATAATTAGCCTCTGCTTAAAATCTCAATCCTTTGGTTTATGTATTGCACCCTCTTTTCAATAATGTGATTCAATCAGAACTTCTAACAAATAGGAAAACTAAGTTTCATCGTTTTGATTTATACACCTTACTTTCTAAGGCTTTCTTGAGCAAGGATACAAATTTAAAAGTCTCCGAACCATGGAGAAGAGAACAAATATTTTAAAGACTTTCTAATAGAAACAATTCAAAAGAGTTAGCTCTTGATTGTCTAGTTTGTGGTGGGCAGGGTTCCCTTGCTTTTCCCCCACTCATAATAAATGACTGGGAAAATTCTGATGGAAGAGAGTACTGATAAATAGTCACAATAAGAAGTAAATATGACTTCAGAGTTTCATTGATTCATATTAAAGCATCCTCATTTTATATCTTATAGACCCTGAAAGAAAGTGAAAGTGAATTCACTCAATCATGTCCGACTCTTTGTGACCCCATGAACTGCAGACTACCAGGCTCCTTCGTCCATGGGATTTTCCAGGCAAGAGTACTGGAGTGGGTTGCCATTTCCTTCTCCAGGAGATCTTCCCAACCCAGGGACTGAACTCGGATCTCCCATATTGTAGACAGACGCTTTGCTGTCTGAGCCACCAGGGAAGTCCGTCTTGTAGACACTAAAGCATCCGTAATGAACCCTACACTAATTTCAGAGATTCTGATATGCAAGTGTCATGTGCACACTAATAGCTCATTTAATTAGTGGAAGGGAATAACTTTTTATTTAGTTATAAATTCCTTGAAGAACCCAATAACTGAGTGTTATTTGGGTCAGATAGTATAAAAATACAACTTGAGAGAAGGAAGGAGTAAGAGAGCTCTAGAATGAAGAAAGCGAGGACTCATCAAGGCCACCTACAAGTAAGTGAAAGAGTCAGGGATGCCTTGATGAAGAGGGTCCAAAGGGGAAGTAGAAAGTCACATCTGATTTTAAAAAAAAATGCTTCGAAGACAAAATGGAGAGGATCTGACCTATTGCCTTAATGGAATGAGGAAAGAAGAGGAGTGAGGGTGATTCCAGGGTTTTCAACTTAGATAATGGAGATAAAGAAGGGACTAGTACCAGAGAAAGAGGGTAAGATGAGAAACAGGACTTTTAAGGTTTCTTTGGAGTGTAAGAATGGAGGAGAGTTTAGAAGAGTTCTAGTTAGACTAGAGGTATATCTGCAGCAGTAAGACAATGGAAAGAGATTTCTAATATGCCGTTAGAAATGAGCTGTAGCTCAAAAGAAGGGGAGACAGGCTTTAAGACAGTGGTCCCCAAACTTTTTGGCACCAAGGACTGGTTTTGTGGGAGACAATTTTTCCATGGACTGAAGCAGGGTAGGAGATGGTTTCAGGATGATTCAAGTGCATTATGTTTATTGTACACTTTATTTCTATTATTATTACCTTAGTTCTACCTCCGATCATAAAGATCCTGGAGGCTGCTGCTCTAAGGCATATAAGGGAGAGCTGAAAAGAGAATGTTTGGAAACACTCCAAGAAAGAGTGAAGAGCAAGAAGAGAACAGAAGTTGGAATTCTGATAAACAATAATAGAGAGGCGGAAAGAGGAGTTTGAGAGAGTGGATCAAGGGGACAGGAAGAGAATAAAAGGAAATAGAATCCATCTTAAAGCTGAAGGAGAACAGACTTTCAAGAAAGAAGAAGTGGTCAATATTGTTAAATACCATAACCAGATTCAAAGAATGAGGAAAGCAAAAAAAAAAAAAAAAAGGCACTGGATTTGGGAAATAGGATTTTTCACTGTTGACCTTTGAGAAGGTTGGATCAAAAGAGGCAGAAGTCAAATTTGAGTGGGTAAAAATGTACGAAAGGTAAAGGAGCAGAACAGGCAAGTAAGGCTTATTTTAATAAACTGGGTAGGAAAGAGAATAGTAGTGAAGAGAAAGAGAAAGTTGGGTGGTACAGAGTTTTTCAGAAAGGGGAAATAACAAACATATTTGTGGGTTGAGTATTTGGAACTTATGTAAAGAGAGGGAAATAAATGGAGATGCAAAGAATGAAGCTTACTGATAAAAGAAAAACTCTAAGGATGCAGGAGGAAATAGATCAAAAATATATGTAGAAGAATCACCTTAGTGATTCAGAAGAAATGTTTATTCCATTTCAATAAAAGAAAAAGGTGGGTGAAGATCCAGGTTTGAACCAAGAACATTTTTACTTGATAGTGTTTCTTTCCTCAGTGAAATAGGAACCTGGGTCATTTGCTGAGGCTTTGTGTAGAGTGAAAACTTCCGGGTAATCTCTAACGGGAATAGGAACAGAAGCTGCTGAGACAGAATAAAGGAACTAAAACGATATACATGAATTTATTTACAAAACACACTCACATCGGTGGTGGTCGGGGGGAGGGGTACAGGAAATAGATTGGGATTGGGGATTGACATGATACACTCTGCTATATTTGAAATAGATATCCAACAAAAACCTACTGTATAGCACAGGAAACTCTGTTCAATATTCTATAATAACTTAAATGGAGAAAGAATTAGAAAAAGAGTAGATACAGGTATAACTGAATCACTTTGCTGTACACCTGAAGTTAACACAACATTATTAATCAACTATAGTGAGTGTTAGTGCTCAGCTGTGTCCAACTCTTTGTGACCCCATGGACTATAGCCTGCCAAGCTCTTCATATCCATGGAACTCTCCAGGCAAGAATGCTGGAGAGGGTAGCCATTCCCTTCTCCAGGATCTTCTCCACCCAAGGATCAAACCCGCGTCTCCATGTCTCATGCATTGCAGGTGGATTCTTTACCACTGAGCCCCAGAGAAAGCCCAACCTTGAGTTGGGCCAATAACAAGTGGTGATAAAAGTGGGAAAACTCAATTTCAAGTCATAATATATTATTTAAATTACATGGTGAGTGAAATTGCTTGTTGCATGCATTTTATGGTAAAAAGAGTGGTACAATTAGATGGTGTGGCTTTCAGTGGAGTAAAGGCTTTTGAACTAAGGGCACAGTCAAGAGGAATTTGTGAGTGAGCAAAGAAAGCAGACATAGTTTCCCAGACCCAAAAGAAGACATCATGATAGAATCTGTCCGAGATTCTAGAAACTATGATAGTGCTTCTGTCCGAGGGGGTTTCAAAGGAAGTGGTATCGTTGATAAGAGAGGTGAATAAATAAAGAATCTGGATTTTTAAAAAGTGGAAAAAGGGGAAATTTAAGTGTAGGTGTTACTGAAGAGATAAAAATATAGACTTACCGAGAGACTGGTGTTTGTACATAACATTAAAGCATAATACAAAAAAAAACCTTCATACATAATTAAGTAGAAGCCTAGAAGATCAGAAACACATCGCACACTTTTCTTTTTTAATCATGATGTCTTCAAAGTCTGCATTGTAAGTACTTCAAAAGTACTTCATAAATGAATAAATAAAAACTGAAATATTCTGTCCGTCTATAAAGGACATGAGGTTTAGAGTTATTTGACTACTTCTGGTTTGAACTGAGCCAACTGCACCTTCAGTGTCTGTTGTTACTTTTGGCTCAAATTTTATTCATAAAAGTCTGAGTTTAAGGGTGCAGCCTGAGACTACAGATGTAAATAAGGGGCTTGTATGCATGGCTTAGGCCTTTTCTTGAGCCAACTACACCCAGCTTTATAAAAATAGATTGAAGTGCTTCCCCCCACCCCCGCCCCTAAAATTCGATGGTTTTTAAAAAGATATTTAAAAAAGGTGAATTCATTGGAGGTACTTTGGGAACCACCTTAGGAGACACAATAAGACTAAGAAGATGTAATTTCATGTCCCAGGCCCTACTGTCTGTCTAGTTTCAACCAGAGCACTGTTGCTTTTATCTATTTTATATTTGGGATTTTCACATTAAGGTTTACTTTTTTTTTAAAGTTGTTGTTGTGGAAGAATGCCATTTCTCTGGAAAGAGCACTGGGCTCACCAAGGGGATCAGATCAGATCAGATAAGTCGCTCAGTCGTGTCCGACTCTTTGCGACCCCCATGAATCACAGCACACCAGGCCTCCCTGTCCATCACCAACTCCCGGAGTTTACTCAGACTCACTTCCATCGAGTCAGTGATGTCATCCAGCCATCTCCTCCTCTGTCGTCCCCTTCTTCTCTTGCCCCCAATCCCTCTCAGCATCAGAGTCTTCTCCAATGAGTCAACTCTTCACATGAGGTGGCCAAAGTACTGGAGTTTCAGCTTTAGCATCAGTCCTTCCAAAGAAATCCTAGGGCTGATCTCCTTCAGAATGGACTGGTTGCATCTCCTTGCAGTCCAAGGTCCTCTCAAGAGTCTTCTCCAACACCACACTTCAAAAGCATCAATTCTTTGGCACTCAGCCTTCTTCACAGTCCAACTCTCACATCCATACATGACCACAGGAAAAACCATAGCCTTGACTAGACCGACCTTTGTTGGCAAAGTAATGTCTCTGCTTTTGAATATCCTATCTAGTTTGGTCATAACTTTCCTTCCAAGGAGTAAGCGTCTTTTAATTTCATGGCTGCAGTCACCATCTGCAGTGATTTTGGAGCCCAGAAAAATAAAGTCTGACACTGTTTTCACTGTTTCCCCATTTATTTCCCATGAAGTGATGGGACCAGATGCCATGATCTTTGTTTTCTGAATGTTGAGCTTTAAGCCAACTTTTTCACTCTCCACTTTCACTTTCATCAACAGGCTTTTTAGTTCCTCTTCACTTTCTGCCAGAAAGATGGTGTCATCTGCATATCTGTGGTTATTGATATTTCTCCCGGCAATCTTGATTCCAGCTTGTGTTTCTTCCAGTCCAGCGTTTCTCATGATGTACTCTGCACATAAGTTAAATAAACAGGGTGACAATATACAGCCTTGACGTACTCCTTTTCCTATTTGGAACCAGTCTGTTGTTCCATGTCCAGTTCTAACTGTTGGTTCCTACAAACTTGCTGATTGGGCAGGATGCCCCAGGAGTAAGGGTGAAGTAGGGGCAGAATGGTCCTTATACAGCAACCAACCCAGATTCAGATCAGATCAACACCTGATACTGAATTTCAGTGAAGCCAGGTTTCAAATTTCTCAGGAACCTGACTGAAGCAAACCTCTCTGGAGAATGACGACACTATCCTAGACCTCAAACAGGAAATTTGTCAACGTCTAGCAGATAATAAAAATTAATCATACATGTGGGGAGACGAGATAACACAGGTGAGAACCAACAGAAACAATGCTTCTAAATATGGTTGCCAAATACAACTTTAGAATAATTCTGCTTGTTATTTTCAGGCAGACAGAGGATGAGATGGCTGGATGGTATCACTTACTCGATGGATGTGAGTCTGAGTGCACTCTGGGAGTTGGTGGTGGACAGGGAGGCCTGGTGTGCTGCCATTCATTGGGTCGCAAAGAGTCAGACACTACTGAGCGACTGAACTGAACTGAATAGATATTATCAAAAATTTCAGCAGAGACTGGGGACTATGTTTTTAAGTAGCAAATTTAAAAAAAAGCTATTTAACTTGAGAACATTGATGACAACCCCCATGTAAATCTCCCTGATGGTATCAGAAAGCTAACAAGTAGAGAAGAATTACAAGACTAAGAGATGCTTATACGGACATTAGATTCATAACAAGTAGGGAAAAGTATTAATATATTGTTTTCAATAAATGATGTTGGAGCAATTAAACATCTATATGAAAAATGTGAAATGATCTTTATTGCATACAACATATTTCATTAATTCCATGTATATTCATTAATTCCATGTATATTCATGACTTGGGGGGTGAAGAAAGAATTATTAAAGAGGTTACTAAAAGCACTGATCAGAGAGAAAAAGAATAGATGTAGAGAAGGAAAAGTTGAAGAAAAAGAGAAAAGCAAAGTTGATGGTATAAGTTTCCAGAAAGGATAGGAACAGATTACAAGGAGTTGACACTTGTAATTTTTCATAATTACCTTAAATAATAACCTGATTAGTCCTAATACTTCAGTGAAAGTGTTAGTCACTCAATTATGTCCAATTCTTTGCAGACCCCCATGGACTGTAGCTCTCCAAGCTCCTCTGTCCATCGGATTCTCTAGGCAAGAATAAGGGAGTGGGTAGCCATTCCCTTCTCCAGGGGATCTTCTCGACCCTGGGTCTCCTGCATTGCAGACAGATTCTTTACTATCTAAGTCACCAAGGAAGCTTCAGTATACGAAGAGATTTGTATAGTACATAGTTTTAGCTGAGTCACATGGCTTTTTTCTCTCTCTTGCCACTTACAAAAAAATCTTTTGACTATGTTTGTTAATCAATATCCTGATCCTAATCATGAATATCCTACTATGATTCTTTCTACTCTTGTATCACCTCTCTTGATAAGATGGAAAAGTATTCTATCTCTGGTTATATCTGGTTGAATCCTGAGGTAAAGAAAAGCAGTAAATACCTGCTCCTGAGAAGGTATATTTCTGAGAATGTATTAGAGATACGCTGGTTGAGATGGAAGAGGTTGTGTGTAAACTTTCAACTTTCAGATATTTCTGGCCTAAAATTCCACCATTATCAATTCAAGCTTTTGTAATAAACTCTGATTAGTCTCTCTTCAGGTTACCCACATCAGAAAGATAATCCTAGAAATTCCTATCACAGTAGTGTAAATTAACTTAGTAGAACACTCTCCTACGTTATCCCTACAGAACAGGAAGACTGAGCAACTATGGGAATGTCAGGAACCTGGGAGAAGAAAATACACTGGCTGAAACTGAGAACAGAGTATAGAAAGGTGAGAGATGACAGCTATAATGCCTTTGTCTTTTCAGCTAGATTAAAGGGATTAAAATCTTTTTTAATAGAGGAGGGTCATGTATTCTCATGTATTTGCACTCTTAAAAGTAAAAGCATGACAAATTTTAAAAGGTAAAGCACAAAAGACTTTAACATTAGACATAATAGGAGAGAGCATAGGCAAACATTCTCTGACATAAACTGTACCAATGTTTTCTTAGGTCAGTCACCCAAAGCAAAGAAATAAAAGCAAAAATAAACAAATGAGACCTAATCAGACTTATAAGATTTTTCACAGCAAAGGAAAACAAAATGAAAAGACAGCCTACTGAAATGGAAGAAAACTTTTACAAATGATGTGACTGACAAGGGTTTAATTTCCAAAATATACAAACAGCTCAAACAACTCAACAGCAAAAAATAGAAAACCGAATTGAAAATGGGGGGAAGAACTAAACAGACATTCCTCCAAAGGATGTAGTCATACAGATGACTAACAGGCATATGAAAAGATGCCCAACATTGCTAATTATTAAGGGAATGCAAATCAAAACTACAATGAGGTACCAGCTCACACCACTCAGAATGGCCATGAGTAAAAAGTCTGTAGATAACAAATGGTAGAGAGGGTGGAGAGAAAAGGGAACCATCCTACACTATTGGTGGGAATATAAGCTGCTGTAGCCACTATGGAAAACAGAATGGAAATTCCTCAAAAAACTAAAAATAGAGTTGCACGTGACCCAGCAATCCCACGCCTGGGCATCTATTCAGACAAAACCATAATTTGAAAAGATACCTGTCCCCCTATATTCACAGCAACACTATTCACGATAGCCAAGACATAGAAATAACCTAAATGTCCACTGACTGACAGAGGAATGGATAAAGATGATTTGGTTCATGTTTATAGTGGAATACTAGTCAGCCATAAAAAGAATAAAATAATGCCATTTGCAACAACATGGATGCAACTAGAGATTACCATACACAGTAAAGCAAGTCAGAAAGAGAAAGCCAAATATCATATGCTATCACTTATATGTAGAATACAAAATATGACAAAAATGAAGTTATCTCCAAAACAGAAGCAGACTCACAGACACAGAGAGCAGACTTGGGGTTGCCGAGGCAGAGGGATGGACTGGGAATTTGGGGTTAGGAGATGCAAACTATTACATATAGAATTAACAACAAGGTCCTACTGTTTAGCACAGGAACCATATTCAATACCCGGTGATAAACCATAATGGAAAAGAATATAGAAAATAATGTATATATGTGTATAACTGAATCATGTTGCTCTACAGCAGAAATTAACAAAAGAAATTTAAGAGATTATATTGCATATAAATTCCCTAAGATCACACAAGATGATAAAACACCCACCTTGTTAAGCAAATACTTCAGAAATCCATTTTTTCTTTTTTTTTTTTTTTTCATAAATTCTTTCTCTATGTACTGTTCTTGTTTCATAGTTTTGAGGAGCTCTGTATAGGAGACAGGGATCAAGACCATCCGCATGGAAAAGAAATGCAAAAACGCAAAATGGCTGTCTGGGGAGGCCTTACAAATAGCTGTGAAAAGAAGACAAGTGAAAAGCGAAGGAGAAAAAGAAAGATATAAACATCTGAATGCAGAGTTCCAAAGAATAGCAAGAAGAGATAAAAAAAAAGCCTTCCTCGGCGATCAATGCAAAGAAATAGAGGAAAACAACAGAATGGGAAAAACTAGAGATCTCTTCAAGAAAATCAGAGATACCAAAGGAACATTTCATGCAAAGATGGGCTCGATAAAGGACAGAAATGGTATGGACCTAACAGAAGCAGAAGATATTAAGAAGAGGTGGCAAGAATACACAGAAAAACTGTACAAAAAAGATCTTCACGACCCAGATAATCACAATGGTGTGATCACTGACCTAGAGCCAGACACCCTGGAATGTGAAGTCAAGTGGGCCTTGGAAAGCATCACTACGAACAAAGCTAGTGGAGGTGATGGAATTCCAGTTGAGCTATTCCAAACCCTGAAAGATGATGCTGTGAAAGTGCTGCACTCAATATGCCAACAAATTTGGAAAACTCAGCAGTGGCCACAGGACTGGAAAAGGTCAGTTTTCATTCTAATCCCAAAGAAAGGCAATGCCAAATAATGCTCAAACTACTGCACAATTGCACTCATCTCACATGCTAGTAAAGTAATGCTCAAAATTCTCCAAGCCAGGCTTCAGCAATACGTGAACCATGAACTTCCTAATGGTCAAGCTGGTTTTAGAAAAGGCAGAGGAACCAGAGATCAAATTGCCAACATCTGCTGGATCATCGAAAAAGCAAGAGAGTTCCAGAAAAAAAACATCTATTTCTGCTTTATTGACTATGTCAAAGCCTTTGACTGTGTGGATCACAATCAACTGTGGAAAATTCTTCAAGAGATGGGAATACCAGACCACATGATCTGCCTCTTGAGAAATTTGTATGCAGGTCAGGAAGCAACAGTTAGAACTGGACATGGAACAACAGACTGGTTCCAAATAGGAAAAGGAGTATGTCAAGGCTGTATATTGTCACCCTGTTTATTTAACTTATATGCAGAGTACATCATGAGAAACGCTGGACTGGAAGAAACACAAGCTGGAATCAAGATTGCTGGGAGAAATATCAATAACCTCAGATATGCAGATGACACCACCCTTATGGCAGAAAGTGAAGAGGAACTAAAAAGCCTCTTGATGAAAGTGAAAGTGGAGAGTGAAAAAGTTGGCTTAAAGCTCAACATTCAGAAAATGAAGATCATGGTATCTGGTCCCATCACTTCATGGGAAATAGATGGGGAAACAGTGGAAACAGTGTCAGACTTTATTTTGGGGGGCTCCAAAATCACTGCAGATGGTGACTGCAGCCAGGAAATTAAAAGACGCTTACTCCTTGGAAGGAAAGTTATGACCAACCTAGATAGCATATTCAAAAGCAGAGACATCACTTTGCCAACAAAGGTCCGTCTAGTCAAGGCTATGGTTTTTCCTGTGGTCATGTATGGATGTGAAAGTTGGACTGTGAAGAAGGCTGAGCGCTGAAGAATTGATGCTTTTGAACTGTGGTGTTGAAGAAGACTCTTGAGAGTCCCTTGGAGAGCAAGGAGATCCAACCAGTCCATTCTGAAGGAGATCAGCCCTGGGATTTCTTTGGAAGGAATGATGCTAAAGCTGAAACTCCAGTACTTTGGCCACCTCATGTGAAGAGTTGACTCATTGGAGAAGACTCTGATGCTGAGAGGGATTGGGGGCAGAAGGAAAAGGGGACGACAGAGGATGAGATGGCTGGATGGCATCACTGACTCAATGGACGTGAGTCTGAGTGAATTCCGGGAGTTGGTGATGGACAGGGAGGCCTGGCGTGATGCGATTCATGGGGTCACAAAGAGTCGGACACGACTGAGCTACTGATCTGATCTAATCTGATCTGATGCCTAACTATACATGTGATAAAACTCATGTGCTGCTCAGAAAATCCCCAAAGGCAAATGATTTCTGTCCTTTGCTCTCCCAGTGTCATGTCAGTCATGCCTCAATGATCAAGGGAACTTACTCCTGCCAAGTCCAGCTTCAAGGGTGAAGAAGTGGACTTGACTTCTTGATGAGAGGAGCCACAAAGTCATACTGCAAAAAGGAGTGTATTCAGGGATGAGAAGAATGTCACACCAGTTTTACAAAGTAATACATTTTATGGACATAAAGAAAGGCGTGGAAGGATACTGTTAAATTTGGCAAAGGATTGGCAAAGGAGACAGTATCTATTCACTTGTAGTTGCTTGACTACTACATCAAGCATTCATTACCCTCATAAGTTTTTTTTTTAAGTAGAAAATGTAATAAATATAAAAACCATGATGATTACATTCCTATCACCAGAAGTTTTAATTTTATGGAAATCTTAATTCATCAGCAATCCAAAGAAGAGAAAATAAAGAAAACACCCAGTACAGTAATCTTGTAACTATTATAGCACTACTGATGGAGACTGGATCAAGAAATGACTTGACCAAATGATCCACAACATTGTTTTGCAGTTTCACAGCTCACATATTGTTTTTCACTGGACACATCTAGGCTTCTAACAGAGTTTTACTTGCAAATGTCAAAGGCACCCTTCAGGAAATTTACATGCTCAGCCCGCTGCTTTTGCTTATAAAAATCTACTGCCTTTTCAGTTAGCACTGGCGGATGAGAGGACATTCTCTGATCTTTTTGCCAAGAACTAGTCATAAAACCTCTAATAGGCTCTAATTTAGTAATATGAAATGTACAGCCACAAGTATTTTTATGACTCAGAATTTGCCCAAGTGTCCTTTCTAGTTTTAGTATTATTGAGCCTGAGAGAACTAAATAAAATAGTCTATAAAGATTTCTCAAATCTCACTCTCTTTCTCTCTGCCTCTGTCTCTCACGCTTTTCAAGTTAAGTATCCTTACATCCTGAATATTCATTGGAAGGATTGTGGCTGAAGCTGAAGCTTTAATACTTTGGTCACCTGATGTGAAGAGCCGATTCACTGGAAAGGACTTTGATGCTGGGAAAGATTGAAGGCAAAAGGAGAAGGGAGAGCCAAAGAATAAGATGGTTAGATAGCATCACTGACTCAGTGAGCATGAATTTGCACAAACCCCAGGAGATAGTGGAGGACAGAGGAGTCTGGCATGCTGTAGTCTATAGGGTGGCAAAAAGTCAGACATAACTTAGCAATTGAGCAACAACATTTCTACACCTCTGTCTCCACCAACGGAATCTGGAATATAAATAATACGATAGTATTTGACATACCCATATCTGTTCAGTATTTGACACACCCATATCTGTTCTGCAGCTTGTGCAGACCCTATTTTGTTCACCTGAGTGCTTTATTGTGGTTGACCTTACTATTCTCCTTCAGGAAACAATCCACAGACCACAGCATCAAAATCTTTTATATAAAGCATGTGAGACAGTTTCCTCTGCATCACCTATTCAGGCCTGATTGGACCACTTCAGGAAATTGTGATGAAGATCCTCTCTTCAAGGAACATCTCTCCATACATGGATGTCCTCTTTGCCCAACAAGCAAGTAATCACATGATACAGGGACATCCAGAAGCCTAACACATCAGATAAGGGAATTAAGACTCCCATCATCACAGCCAAGGTCTTTATGTCTACATTTCACTAGTCATTTTGGAAATCATAAATACATGAAAGTCACTTGACCTTGTATCAACATCTGGTAAAACGAGTGACCACCCTGTATAGACTTTATGACTAAAATTTTTCCAAAAGACCTGCACTAAAACAAATTGGTTAAAATCACAAATTAGTTGAAAACAAAAACCTTTCCAGTCACTGTCTTAAAAAATATGTGATTTCTGCATATCATGAGACTGTTTTTCAATTTTTGAGGCTACAATTAATTTCAAGTCATTTCTTCAGAAAGTATTTGGTTAGAGAATCATTTTTCTTATACTTGTTTATGAATAATAGTTTATATTTTAGTATTTTTATTTTTCAAATTTCATAAAATTATCTTAAATTAATTGGTTAATATTTTCAGAAATTATAAAATAATATTTCACCGTCTAAATAAAGTACCCAAAATAAATTGGTAAATATTTAAAGTGTCTAACCACTTGCTTGCATACAATTAATATTTAAGCAACCTACAGTAATTTAAAAATTTTAAAAACGCATTTAAAAAGCTATTTTGTCCACTTTCAGTGATATTTAACTACATTTTCCTTACTTTTTATAACATAAGGAACTGTGACAATTCTCTATAAGGAAAATTAAACTTCCAAAATGAACAAATGAATGCTTTTCTTTTCTTTTTGTCAGGTATTTTTCGAAAGAGCACTATGGTTTAGAATGTTGTTTCAAGAGTGGAATAAGAAATAAAGATATTGGAAATACTTTATAGATAATTTCTATGGATTTACATGCATGCATGGTCAGTTATGTCCAACTCTTTGTGGCCCTACAAACTATAGCCTGCTAGATCCATGGAATTTCCCAGGCAAGAATATTGGAGTGCATTGCCATTTCCTCATCCAGTAGATCTTCCTGACCCAGGGATTGAACTGGATTTTCCTGCATTAGCAAGCAGATTCTGAGCCACCTGGGAAGCTGATTTTATTGATTTAATTTTCCAATAATTATAGACATTATTGTACTATTCACCCTAAATACTCAATACATGATGAGTGCTATCCCCATTTGTGAACAAATGATTTTTATAATGAAGTGGTAAGCATCACTGAATGAAAAGTTACCATGATTGGAAATATCAATTTTTGAACAATATTCTAATTTTAAATGCTGGTCTGGATGAGTTATAAGCTAGAATCAAGATTGCTGGGAGAAATATGAACAACCTCAGGTGTGCAGATACCACTCTAATGGCAGAAAGTAAAGAGGAACTAAATAGCCTCTTGATGAGGGTGAAGGAGGAAAGTGTAAAAGCTGGCTTAAAACTCAATATTAAAAAAACTAAGATCATGGCATCTGGTTCTATCACTTCATGGCAAATAGAGAGGGGTTAAAAGTGGAAGCAGTGATGGATTTTCTCTTCTTGGGCTCTAGAATCACTGTGGATGGTGACTGCAGCCATGAAATTAGAAGACTCTTGCTTCTTGGAAGAAAGGCTATGGCAAACCTAGATAGTGTATTAAAAAGCAAAGACATCACTTTGCCAACAAAAGTCTGTCTAGTAAAAGCTATGGTCTTTCCAGTAGTCATGTATAGATGTAAGAGTTGAATCATAAAGAAGGCTGAGTGTCAAAGAATTGATGCTTTTGAATTGTGGTGCTGGAGAAGACTCTTGAGAGTCACTTGGACAGCAAGGAGATTAAACTAGTCAATCCTAAGGGAAATCAAACTGAATATTCATTGGAAGGACTGATGCTGAAGCTGAATCTCTTAATACTTTGGCCACCTGATGTGAAGAGCTGACTCTTCAAACGATTGAAGGCAAAACAAGAGGGTGACAGAGGATGAGATGGTTGGATGACATCACCAATTCAATGGACATGAACTTGAATGAACTTCCGGAGATGGTGAGGGGCAGGGAGGCCAGACGTGCTACAGTCCATGGAGCTGCAAAGAGTCGGACACAACTTTGCAACTGAACCACCACCACAAGTTCATTTTAACAACTGTTCTCAACCAAATGATTTTCAGAAAAATCACCTACCCTCAATTTGCCCATATTTATACCTCCATTTAAAATTTTAAACACAGGTAATATTACAAACCTCAATGTGTTAGGAAACTATTTCTCACATTATTTGTGTAGTCTAGGTATTTACTGCATGAAAAAGACTTCATTGTCATCTAGACACAGAGGCCATATTAGCAATAATCTTTATCGATAGAGGAGCCTGGTGGGCTACAATCCATGGGGTCACAAAGAGTCAGACACAACTGAGCAGGTAAACTTTTATCCCCCTCAAAAGTCTAGTCATGATAACCCCTGAAACTTGAAGGTCTTTGTTTTCCTGGAATGGTAAAGGCCATTTTGGGCACCAGTTGGTTTCATTCTCCTAGGGCTCTAGACTTTTAAAAGATATTTTTGTGGGTGTCTGCTAAAGATATTCCTCCTTCTTGCACCCAACAGACTCTCCTGGATTCTGTCTTGTAGCACAAAAAAAGGATTATTTATTAGATGGATATGTGAAACTGGAGACAGCCTTGAGACATGCTCAAGGCAGCACTCTTCTCAGTACAAGGGTAGGGATATGCTGTAAGAGTTCTCTGCTTTTGTGGGCAAATCTCATGCACTATCAGGGAAAAGTCTCCTCCTGGCCCAGACCCGTCTCCACAGTTCCAGAAAACTCACTGTCATCTAGATAAGCAGGCAACTTCTCTGGGCTGCCTTCATCACCAGCACCACTACAGTAATTCTGAAAATGACAGTTATTGGTGTCTGTATATTGGGAATACCCTTGTTCCCAGAATCACAGTGCATGTTAGCACTAGTGGCTTCCTCCTCCTCATTCTACCATCAAAAAGCCAAAGAGAGCATCAGCCTTGGGAAAGAAAGGTCAACCCAGATGCTGAGCCATTCAGGATTTCCCAGTAGACATTATAATGAGACTTCTGAGATTATGTTGTTCAGGTCTGGAATGTTAAGAAATGATGAGAGGGTAGGATAACAGGTAACAGAGCTAGCTTGACTGTCAGTAAACTGCCAGTTCTAACCCGAAAAATGTTCTTTTTCTTCCCTTGGACTAGGGGAAATCTATGCTTTTATTCCCATTTCTCCCTGATCTTCTAGGACCCAGTTCTACCATTTAAGATCCCATCCCATCTTGGTGTGGAATCCCCCCAAAGCATTCAAATAGTCATTAGCGGTAGTTTATTTGAAAGGTTGAAAGGGGGATGAAGAAGTGGGTCAGGGCAGCCATTAAAAAGAATGAAGCAATGCCATTTGCAGCAACATGGATGAACTTAGAAAATGTCATACTGAGTAAAGTAAGTCAGAAGAGGTGAAATATCATAAGACATCCCTTATATGTGGGATCTAAAAGGAAATGATGCAAATGAACTTACAAAACAGGAACAGGCTCATAGACTTTGAGAATGGGCTTATGGTCGCCAGGGGTGGGGGAAGGTTGGGGTGAAGGGAGAGTTAGGGAGTTTGGGATGGACATGTACACATGGCTATGTTTAAAATAGATAACCCACGAGGACCTACTGTATAGCACACTGAATTCTGCTCAATGTTATGTGACAGCCTGGATGGGAGGGGAGTTTGGGAGAGAATGGATACATACATATGTATGCTTGAGTTCCTTCACTGTTCACCTGAAACTATCATGACATTGTTTGTTAATCAGCTCTGCCCCAATACAAATCAGATCAGATCAGTCGCTCAGTCATGTCCGACTCTTTGCGACCCCATGAACTGCAGCACGCCAGGCCTCCCTATCCATCACCAGCTCTCGGAGGTCACTCAGACTCGCATCCATCGAGTCAGTGATGCCATCCAGCCATCTCATCCTCTGTCGTCCCCTTCTCCTCCTGCCCTCAATCCCTCCCAGCATCAGAGTCTTCTCCAATGAGTCAACTCTTCGCATGAGGTGGCCAAAGTACTGGAGTTTCAGCTTTAGCATCATTCCTTCTAAAGAAATTCCAGGATTGATCTCCTTCCGAAATGCAGTACTTGGATGCAATCTCAAAAATGACAGAATGATTTCTGTTCATTTCCAAGGCAAACCATTCAATGTCACAGTAATCCAAATCTATGCCCCAACCAGTAACACCGAAGAAGCTGAAGTTGAAAGGTTCTATGAAGACCTACAAGACCTTTTAGAACTAACACCCAATACAAATAAAAAGTTAAAAAAAAAGAAGTGAGTCAGGGAAGGGAAGGAAGCCAATGAAGAGTGTGTTATCCCAGAGAGCACTGAGATCAGTTCTGTGGGGAAACCCTGGGAAATGATATGGAACCTGTACCTCAGAGGACTCTTATCTGTGTGTCAAGGAAGAAGCTGATGAATTCCTTCAGCCAGATTCCTTCAGCCATTGCTTTAGGGCTTCTCTGGTGGGGGCCAGGGTGGGGTCTGCAGGTGGGGAGGAGGGTTATGGGCATTCTGGCACTTCTGATCTGTCATGAGCTTGGGTGTAGCATGCTTCCAAGGCAACCTCCAGGCCAAGAGGTACAGATCCAAATAGGAGCACACTGCAGATGGGAATGGGGCTGGTCAATGTCTGCCTTTCCCCACCTTTCTAACTGATAGAGAGAGAAAAAGAAGAAGGGGGAGGGAAAGAAAAGTTTAACAAAACAAAACAAGAAAAAAAAAAGAAGAAAGAAAAATAGAAAGAAGTGGAGGGTGGGGATTTTATTTATTTGGCAACTACTGTTACTTTGTGTGGGCTTTTCTGGTGGCTCAGTGGTAAAGAATTCACCTGCTGATGCAGGAAACTTGTGTTTGATACCTGGGCTGAAAGGTCCCCTGGAGAAGGAAATGGCAACCTTTCCCGCCTGGGAAATCACATGGACTGACAAGCCTTGTGGGCTACAGTCCATGGGGTTGCAAAGAGTCAGACACGACTTAGCAACAATTATATGTAAGGCACCTCATCGACTTCTCAAAGCAACACCATGACAAAGGCATTTTATTATCCCCATTTTACAGATGAACCTACTGAATTTAAAGCAGTTAAGTAAAATCCTCCCAAATCACACAACTGGCAGGTTAAGGATGTGGAATTCAAAGTCAGGTCTTCCTTCCCTACTCAAAACCCTTTAGTAGTTTACTGTTACTTACATATAAAGTTTCTCCTTGATCTACTCCCATAAGTTAGTGGAATATGAAAACTTCTGGCCTGTAACACAGGACATCTGATCCTGGCTCTGCCAGTCATAGTACCACTGGAATGATGCTCCAGTCATTCTCTCTCTCTGGGTTTCACTTTCTTTGTCAGTAAATGAATGAACTAGACTAATTGATGGAAAGGAAATTAACCCTGAACATTCACTGGAAGAATTGATGCTGAAGCAGAAACTCCAATACTTTGGCCACCTGATGCAAAGAGCTGACTCAATTAAAAGACCCTAATGCTGGGAAAGATTGAGGGCAGGAGGAGAAGGGGGCAGCAGAGAAAGAGATGGTTGGATGGCATCATCGACTTAATGGACATGGGTTTGAGCCAACTCTGGGAGAGAGTGGAGGACAAGGAAGCCTGGCATGCTGCAACCCATGGAGTTGTGAAGAGTCAGACACGACTTAGGGACTGAGCAACAACAAAGGCACCACCAGTCCTAACAGTTTAGGATTCTTTCCACTTTAACCTTTGGTTAATCTCCTATAACCAACTATATTCCAAACTACACTGAAAAAGCCTTCATTCCCTATTATACCTCCTACTTTCCCAGGCTTTACCAGCCTAATCCTTCAGGCCTAAATCCTCCACATCTTCCAAATGCTTTCTTTTCCAGAATGGCATATTTTATCCTTTGAATTAGAAACAATATCTCATTTATCTGGAGACTCCAAGTGTTTTCTTCATATCTTCCTTAAAATTTCAAATTGTATACCTTGTCCTGTCCTATATATGAAGTCTGTGAAGTTACTGCATGTAACTATGAAGCACCACATACAGCATAGATTCTGGAGCCATACTGCCTGGCCTGTAGTCTCGACTCCCCCACTTTCTAGCTATGCAACATTGGGTAAATTATTTCTGTGCCTCAGTTTCCTCCTCTGCGATATGGAAGAATAGTGCGGACTGTGAAGTTTAAATGAGTTAGTAGTAATGTATTTAAAATGCTTAGGGTAACCCCAGGCACATAATAACCCCTATATGTGCATTTACTATTTTATTAAAAATTATTGATTTTTTCCTTCTTAGTTTCTAGTACTTTAAGTATGCAGATTATCTTTCTTGTGATCTTGTAAATTTTCTGAATGCAGAAATGTTTTCTTTTTCTTTGTATCATCTTGACATAGTGTCTTATATATAAGATACTATATATTGTCAAAGACCCAATAAATAATTGGTGAATGTATCTATGTGTATGTGCCATGTATCATTATTATGTTCATATCTGTCTTTACTTTTCTTTGTTGCAACTCTTGTTGCAATAAAATTACTGTTGTTGCAATAAAATATTGTTCTAGTTCCGATAAAAAACACTGTTTTCCTTCTGCATAAGTTCTATAGCAGGAACTGTCTTATCACTTGCTTCTTTGTATTATCACAGTTGTTGTTGTCTAAGTCACTTCAGTTGTGTCCGACTCTGTGTGACCCCATAGACAGTTATAATAGTATGCTCATACTAAAGTCCTTGAAGTTTTTTCACTTTGTGGGGTTCCTCATTTCCTACCAAAATGTAGAGTACATATTAGCTACTTAGCTGTGTAATTTGTGGAATGAATAAACAAAGAAATTTTGGACAAATAATACATGCTTCATAAATCTAGACACTGGCACTTCTCTCTCTAACCCACTACCAAGTATAAGGCAGTAAAATTTAAACCACATTCAACTGTATTCTCTACCCCAAACTATAGTGAAGAATAGACTTTCTTAGGTGTTCATTCAAAACAGAACTAAATCTCTATTATTCTTTTCTGCAAAACTTTCAAATGTCTACTTGACAGAATGTGTTACTCTGTGGGTAGAAACTTGGAAGGTCTGAGCCACTAGACAGACCCTGAGTGATTTCTTCAAAACAGTCTAGAATAGCAATTGATGAGTCTTCAAATCAACATGAATTAGTTTCTTTACAGATAAAATAAACTAACTTTTCTAGGTATTAGTGATACTTTCCCATCACTGAGGGATAGTTTTCAAATTTCCCTTTATTGTTTTCAGCCAATTTGATTAATTGTATCTGCAATGCTGACTAAACAGAATGTCTTGGTCAGAATGAAGGAAATGAAATGAGTTTGTCTGAGAGTCAACAAGTTTAGTTAATATCTCATTTTCTTTTAAACCCATGACATTAAAGACATTGACAGGGCAATGTGTATCAGTTATCATGGGCAAAATAGTCATGATACTATTTTTTTCGTAATAGTATTAATAAATATAATTTGCTTGAAGATAAACTATCTTATTGTTCTCTAAGTCCCCTAATCCCTAGCACAGATGTAATAGATGTTATTATCTACTCAAATCCTTTCTCCTCTTCTCCCTTGCCCACAGAAACACAATTATATTCAGGTACTAGAATACAACCTGCTTTCAGAGATGTCAATCCTCTCTACCAGCTGGAGAAGAGGGGTAAATCTTCATTAATCTTTGTAAACCTGTGGTAGTAATCAGAACTCTTTTATCAGTGATATATTAATAATGGGTGTGTGCCACATTTCTGGTTTATGAGAGCTGAGGGGAAGCTTTTTAACTTAGGGAGAGCTGTTTTAGTCCCTAAAAAGGAATGAAAGACAGACTCAATTTCTTTTCAGTCTGTGGCTATCGCAACCTGTGTGTGAAACTTGGATCTGTAATTGCCATCTTATGCCTTGAAAAGAATCAACCTAAGACAACAAGGAAAACTCTGAGGATTGAAGAATTAAAAGCCTGCATAAATCTGGCTCCTGATGATACCTCTGGGTCATTAACTCAACTAACCATGAAATTTCGTTCCCTCTAGATTTCTTGTAAGTAAGAAATTTTTTAGCTGATTTGTTGGGATATTTATATGATTTACTACCTAAAGGATTTATTATTCTTAATATTAGCATTGATAATACCTAATAATAATAAAAATAATAATAATTTGCAACGCTTATTTTATTCTGTAAAAAAACAGTATACCAGGCACTTGTATAGAGGGTGACAGAGGATGAGATGGTTGGATGGCATCACCAACTCAATGGACATGAACTTGAGCAAACACTGGGAGATAGGGGAGGACAGGGCAGCCTGATGTGTTGCAGTCCATGGAGTCACAAAGAGTCTGACATGGCTTAGTGACTGAACAACAATGTACTTGTATAAATTATTTTTTCTAATACCAATATTTCATTGAAATAGTTGTTATTGCTCTCATTTTACATGTTAAAAAAGCAAAAAATATAGGAGGCTTAAAAAGGTTAAGTAACTTGATATAATGTTCACAGAAAGTGAAAGCAGATCCCAGGAAAAAATCTCACAGGAATTAGTGGCATAAACATAACCTCTGATCAAATACTGAATGAACAATAATCTATGAAGACCCAGAAGCAACTCCTAGGAAAATCATTCCCACCCTTGAATGTCTGGAAGACTGCACACATGCAAAAGGCCATGTCCTTTTAAGAGTAATTGGAGAGAAAAAAATCCAAGGTACAAGTTTCTGGTTGAATGTGGTGGCAAAAATGTAAACTTGAATCTTTATAGCAGCCTCCATACCTACACACGTTCAATGGTAAAAGGAAAAAAATCTAACTGGCCAAGTAAACTTAAACACAATTTTTGACAAATAAGTGGTTTATGTTGAACGGAGAAGGCGATGGCACCCTACTCCAGTACTCTTGCCTGGAAAATCCCATGGACAGAGGAGGCTGGTAGGCTACCGTCCACGGGGTCACGAAGAGTCGAACACGACTGAGCAACTTCACTTTCACTCTTCACTTTCATGCATTGGAGAAGGAAATGGTAACCCACTCCAGTATTCTTGCCTGGAGAATCCCAGGGACGGCAGAGCCTGGTGGGCTGCTGTCTACGGGGTCGCAGAGAGTCAGACACGACTGAAGTGACTTAGCAGCAGCAGCAGCAGCAGCAGCAGCAGGAGCAATCCTTAGGTATCCAGGCTAAAAGATTTGTTTTTGTTTTTGTTTTAAATTAAGCAGGGATATGAGAGCTTTTATGACCACCGGGAAGGGAAGAACACTGCAAAGACTTAATTCAGCTAAGTTGTTAAACAAATGACCAAACAAGCAATAACAAGATCGAGGCTCTGGGGACGGGGTAGAGTACAGTATTCAGAGTTGCTACATCATATTATTTCAAATGTCTAGCTTTCAGTCAGAAATTATAAGACATGGAAAGACACAGGGAACTGTAATCCATACACAGGAATAAAAACAGGCAATAGAAATTGCCTTGAAGAGGCCCAGGTGGTAGACTCAGCAGATGATCACTTCAAAGCAGTCATCATAAATATCTTTAAAATTAAAAGAAACCACACCTAAGGAGTTGAAGGAATGATAACAATGTGTTATCATTGTTTGTTGTATCACCAAATACAGAAAACACACACACACAATAGAAATTATAAAAGAGATCAAATGAAAGTTATGGAGTTAAAAAGTTTGATAAAATGAAAAACTCATTAGAGGGGATCAACAGTAAATATGAGCTGACCAAAGGAAGAGTTGTCAAACTGAGAAGTAGATCAATAGAGATTATACATCCTGAATAACAGAGGTAAAGAAAAAGTGAGGTCTCAGACAGACTTGGGGCTCCATTAAGAAAATTAACCATATGTATAATGAGAATATCAGAAAAGGAGAAAAAGGACAAAAAAGATGCTCAAAAAATAATATCCCCCCCATTTTTTTAATTTCTCAAATTTGAAAAAACAAAATGAAATATTCTATACATCCAAGAAGCACTATCAACTCCAAGTATCCTACTTTATCCTAAACACAGAGATTTACATTCAATTGCATTACAATAAAATGTTAAAATCTAGAGATAAAGAGAAAGACTGGGAAGCAGTAAGAATAAAACAACTAACTATGCAGACAGTAAAGAATCTGCCTATAATGTGGGAGACCTGGGTTCAATCCTTGGGTTGAGAAGATCCCCTGGAGAAGGGAATGGCTACTCACTCCGGTATTCTCACCTGGAGAATTCCATGGACTGTTTAGTCCATGGAGTTGCAAAGAGCTGGACATGACTGAGTGACTTTCACTTCACTTATTACCTAAAAGAGAACTATAACATTACATAGCTGACATCTCATCAGAAACAATAGAGGACAGATAGGCAGTAGGAAAGTGAAAGTGTTGAGTCATGTCCTTTGCGACCCCAGGGAGTAGCCTGCCATGCTCCTCTGTCCATAGGATTTCCCAGGCAAGAATATTGGAGTGGGTTGCTATTTCTTTCTCCAGGGATCTTCCCAACCCAGGAATTGAATCCGGATATTCTCAATTGCAGACAGATTCTTTATCATCTGAGCCACCAGGGAGGCCCAGGTAGTAGGAAGATGTCTTCAAAATTCTGAAAGCAAAAAATTCCTCAACTAAGAATTTCACATCAAGTAAAACTATCTTTCAAAAATAAAGGTGAAAACAAATACATTCCTAGATTAAAGGAAAAAGTAAGATAATTTCAGCAATTTGCCAGTAAAACTGGTAAGAAATATTATAAAGAAGTTCACAGGTTATACAGAGGGCCAAAAGGCACATGAAAAGATGCTCAACATAGTTTTTCTAATTATTAGAAAATGCAGACTAAAACTGCAGTGATGCATCATCTCACACTGGTCAGAAATGCCATCATTTAAAAATCTGCAAATAATAAATGCTGGAGAGGGTGTAGACAAAAGGGAATCTTTCCACACTGTTGAGGGAATATAAATTGGTGCAGTCACTATGAAGAACAGTATGGAGGTTCCTTAAAAAACTAAAAATAGAGCTACAATATAATACTACAATTTCACTCCCAGGCATATATCCAAAGAACACTCTTATTTGAAAAGATACATGCACCGGCAATGTTCACTGCAGCACTATTTTTAGTAGCCAAGACATGGAAGCAACCTAAGTGCCCACTGACACAAGAATGGATAAAGAAGATGTAGTATATACATACAAAAAGATATTACTCAGCCATTAAAAAGAATGAAATAACACCATCTGCAGCAACATGGATGAACCTAGAAATGATCATACTAAGTGAAATAAGTCAGACAGAGAAAGATACATCTCATCTAATATCACTTATTTGTGGAATCTAAAAAATAATGACACAAATTAACTTATATACAAAACAGAAACAGATCCACAGACATAGAATACAAACTTACAGTTGCCAGAGGGGATAGCAAGAGAGGGGAGTGGATAAGTTAAGAATTTGGGATTAGCCTATACAGGTTCATGGGGTCGCAAAGAGTCAGACACGACTGAGCGACTGATCTGATCTGATCTGACTACTATATATAAAATAAACAACAAAGACCTACTAAATAGCACAGGAAACTATGCTCAGTATCCTATAATAACTTATAATGGAAAGGGATATGAAAAAGCACGCACACACACATACACACATGAGTCACTTTGTTACACTTGAAACTAACACACATTGTAAATTAACTCTATTTAATTAAAAAATGAAGGAAAATAAAAATTGAAAGAAAAAAACCAACTATATACTATGTACTGCTACTAAGTCGCTTCAGTCGTGCCCGATTCTGTGCGACCCCATAGACAGCAGCCCACAAGGCTCCGCCGTCCCTGGGATTCTCCAGGCAAGAACACTGGAGTGGGTTGCCATTTCCTTCTCCAATGCATGAAAGTGAAGTCTCTCAGTCGTGTCCAACTCTTAGTGACCCCATGGACTGCAGCCCACGAGGCTCCTCCGTCCATGGGATTTTCCAGGCAAGAGTACTGGAGTGGGGTGCCATTGCCTTCTCTGATATACTATGTACAGGAAATATAATTTAGATCAAAGATACAAGTAGGTTGAAAGTAAAAGGGTAGAAAGGTATCTCAAAAATGAACTTGAACAGTTTTACTAATGTCAGACTAAATAAATTTTAAAACAAAAAATGCTACTAAAGATAATAGACAAACTATAATAATAAAATGGTCATTCCATCAGTAATACGTAACAACTATAAACATACACTGGAGAAAGAAATGGCAACCCATTCCAGTTTCCTTGCCTGGAGAATTCCATGGACAGAGGTGCCTGGAGGGCTACAGTTCACAGAGTTGGACATGACTTAGCAACTAAACAATAAACATACATTCTCCTAACAACTGAGGTCAAAAATACATGAAACAAATCTGAAAGAACTGATGGGAGAAACAGATAATTCAATAATAGTTGAAGATTTCGGATATCACTAGGCAGAAGATCAATAGCAGAATAAGACTTGAACAAGACTATAAAACAAACAGCACTAACAGACATCTGTAAAACGCTCCACCCAATGATAGCATAATACACATTCTTCTCCAGTACATATGGAACATTCTCCAGTATAGACCATAAAACATATATCAATAAATTTAAAAGTACTGAAATTATACAAAGTATATTCTCAGACAAAAATTAAATTAAAATTGATAACAAAGGGAAGTTGGGCAATTCACAAATATGTAAAAATAATTAAATCTCTTGAATAAATAATTTAATACTAACAGATAAGATGAGAAAATATTTTCATGATTTAAACTGAAACATCGCATACCAAAACTTATGGAAGGCAGTTAAAGAAGGGCTCAGTGGGAAAATTAGAGCTGTAAATGTCTATTTTGAACACATAATAAAGATCTCAAAACTTTCGTGCTATACCTACTTTGAATACACCTATAATTTTTAACTTACTAATAAGATTGAATTAGTAATTTTAAAACTTCTCATAAGGAAAACCCCAGGAGTTTGCAGTTTCATCAATAAATTTTACCATGTGAAAAGAAGAGTTAATACCAATTCTTCCAGAAAACATAATTGGAGGGAACACCTCCCAACTTACTACATGAGCCAATTACCTGATCCTTGAACAGGAAAAAAAAAAAATCACCATAAAAACAAAAATACCCCCTGCAGAAAAACTACAGGCCAGTATGTTCAGAAATACAGATGCAAAACATCCTCAAAAAGTACAAGCAAACTTAATCCAACAATATTTTAAAAGGATCATGTTTCATAATCACATGAGAATTATCTTCTTGGGATAATTCATAAATTCAAGGTTGGTTTAATGTAGAAAATCCATGTGTAATATACCAGGCGTATCTATAGAGACGTAGACATGAGCTTGCCAAGGCTCAGATCGGGGGATGGGGAGTGACTACTGAAAGGAAAAAGATTTCCTTTGGGAGAGGGAAAAATACATCTAGACTGTGATGATTGCATAACTCTCTGACTCAACCAAAAGAATTGTACATTTTAAATGGGTAAATTTTTTGATGTGTGAATTATATTTTTATATAGATGTCAAAAAATAAGAAAAGAAAACGTAAATCATTAAATTGATCCTAAGAGTATGTGTGTGTTCAGTTGTTCAGTTTTGTCTGACTCTTTGATGCCATGGACTATAGCCCACTAGGCTCCTCTGTCCATGTAATCTCCCAGGCAAGAATACTGAAGTGGGTTGCCATTTCCTACTCCAGGCAATCTTCTCAACCCAGGGATCAAGCCTGGGTCTCTTGCATCTCCTGTGTCAGAAGGTGGATTCTCTACTACTGCATCACCTGGGAAATTTTTGATCTTAAGTATTAGTTCATAAAAATCAATGCTAATTAGTTTCAAGTATATTTTTAAAACCCATTCTATACATTTATTTTCATTGCCACCTCTAAGGACTAAAGTTAGTATCCAAAGACCTACAACTGAATAGTTTCTGCTAAGCTCTTCTGAGTTTGACTTTAATTTACATAAATTCACCAAATATATGCTGAGCATATGGTATACTAGATATTCTCATAGGTACTGTAGTGGATAGACACATAAATGCTTAAAAATAATCATCAAAGCATCTATTCTGAAGTCAAATAATTTATTTTGATTTAAAGTGCAAATTTCATTCAGGGTTAAAATGTTTTTAGAAGAGTACCTTGGAGTTTCAGGTCAGATGATCTTTTCATCTATAAGATGAACTTCATTTATTTATTTACATTTCTATATTGTTATTTACCTTTTTCTTAAATTATGTCAGTTACCATATGCTTTATATTAACTGGGCATGATAAGAAAATGTGAGATTGTTAGTTATTCAGAAGTCCAGGGCAATTTTTTTTATTCCACTATCATTTTTATTTTAGGAATTATTCAGTTCTTACTTGATCCTAGTCATTGAGGTATGTAGGAGTATGTTTATTTAATAGTTTCAAAATCATTTTTAGAGTGGAAATCATTCCTGCAACATAGCTAGTAAGTGATTTGGACCTCATTCTTCTAACTTCATTATTCTTTTAAACGCCTTCAGTACCAGAAAGCTGCCCTTATATAGGAACCAGGCTCAGAGAAAGTCAGATGGAATTAAGTGTCTGAAGTTATTTCTGGGCCACTTAACCTAAGGAAGGAGAGTGGAAGAAGAGTTTGCTGCTGCTGCTGCTGCTAAGTCGCTTCAGTCGTGTCCGACTCTGTGCGACCCCATAGACGGCAGCCCACCAGGCCTCCCCATCCCTGGGATTCTCCAGGCAAGAACACTGGAGTGGGCTGCCATTTCCTTCTCCATTGTGTGAAAGTGAAAAGTGAAAGTGAAGTCGCTCAGTTGTGTCCGACTCTTAGCGACCCCATGGAATGCAGCCCATCAGGCTCCTCCATCCATGGAATTTTCTAGGCAAGAGTACTGGAGTAGCTTGCCATTGCCTTCTCCGGGAAGAAGAGTTTACCATGGGGTAAAAATACCAATGTCAAACTAAGGAAGAAAAGGACAAGCAGAGAGGCAGGGACCTATGAAACAAGAAATTTGGGCTGGAGCCAAGGGACCAGACTCTTATTTAGGGTCTGTCATTAAGTTCCTGTGTAATTTGAGTAAGCCATTCAAGCTCCCCAGGCCTCCATTGCCTCATCAATAAAATAAGAATACTGGTATAAATATCTCCAAGATATTTTCCAGCCCTTTCATTTTATGGCTCTTGGTTAGCAACTGTCCAGACTGGCTGCCCTATTTTCTCCATGTGTTTAAGTAAACAGGTGAAACTCACTCAGCAGCTCAATTTTCTTGACATGCTATATGATCCTTAGACCATCGTAGATTTGCTACTTTAAATTTCATTATTTTAACACAGACTCATCAATTACTTTTTTAAAAGTTGTCTTGCTTATTTTCTAACCAGCTCTTAATTTTAAAATGGCATTCTCTTGTATGTTTGAATGCTCTCTTTCTATGGTGCATGAGTGCATTTTAAAATCTTTTCTCTTCAGAATGTGGAGAAAAGGGAATATTACTTTACTCAGTCATAAAGAATAAAGAAACAACGTCATTTACAGTGATATAGATGGACCTAGAGATTATCATACTAAGCAAAGGAAGTCAAACAGAGGAAGACAATACCATATGACATCATTTATATGTGAAATCTAAAATACAACATAAATGAACATATTTATGAAACAGACTCACAGAGAGACTTGTGGTTGCCCCAAGACAATAGGCTTGTGGTTGCCAGTACGGATAGGTATGAGAGGGGGAAGGACTGGGGGTTTGGCATTAGGAACTACAAGCTATTATATACAGGATGAACAACAAAGTTCTATTGCACAGAAGGGAACTAAATTGAATATTCTATGATAAATCATAATGGAAAAGAATATATATGTGTATAACTGAGTTGCTGTTGTACAGCAGAAATTAACACAGCATTGTAAATCAACTATACTTCAATAAAATTAGTATCTTACTTCTCTGTCTTTGACTATTTGGAGTTTCATCAGTGATCACTTCAATTTTTATATTTTTCATAGACTACTTCAAGAGGTCAAACTTGGATCAGTTTAAGAATGGTTTATGGGCTGTTTCGGAGAAGGTGATGGCATCCCACTCCAGTACTCTTGCTTGGAAAATCCCATGGACAGAGGAGCCTGGTAGGCTGCAGTCCATGGGGTCGCTAAGAGTCAGACAAGACTGGGCGACTTCGCTTTCACTTTTCACTTTCATGCATTGGAGAAGGAAATGGCAACCCACTCCAGTGTTCTTGCCTAGAGAATCCCAGGGATGGGGGAGCCTGGTGGGCTGCCGTCTATGGGGGGGTCGCACAGAGTCGGACACGACTGAAGTGACTTAGCAGTAGCATGGGCTGTTTACTGGATAAATTATCTACTTACACTGTAATGCAATGAAATGATTGTGTAGTTTTTGCACAGGACCTTAGTTTAAGCTTGAAAATTCATATTTGATGACTCTCTTGGGGGAGTGGTTATTGTCTATTGGATACATTCAACAGAAATGTATCCAATGCCACTGACTTCGTAATAGTTCTTCCTGAAATACAGTAGGAAAAATTGGAAGGAATTTAGGATGGTGAACATTTTTTGCCAAAAGAAATACACAGAGGACCGAGAGGCACTCCTATTAACTTTAGAGACTTGAGTACAAGATAAAGGAGGTGGAGTTAGGAAGAAGCCAACTAGGGAGAAAATGAAATGCAGGAGAATCTAATCAGGCCGCTAGACAGAGCACCATGCCGAGCACAAACACTCTGAAAGAAATGCTCCTGATCTATTCCCTGAAGAATCTTTAGCATCTGGGCTTTACTGAGCCATATGCTGATTAATTAAACTTAAAGTTCAGGAAGGCGGAATAGCTTTTATTTTTGCATTAATGATGTCATATGTACACATTCATTTCCTGAAAAAAATAATGCAGTGCAAAATAAAATCAAAATATCACTGGGGCATTGACATGATACTACCAGGAAGACACTGAGTACTTAACTCAAAGCCTGGGAACTGTGTCGAATGGTCTCAATGCCTATTTTCAAATCTTTTCCTTGATCTTCTTCAATGGAAGAGCATCATGCTCAGTATCACTGACACAATGGTCTTGGACTTAATTGTGTGTGTGTGTGTGTGTGTGTGTGTGTGTGTGTGTGTGTGTGTGTATGTATGTATCCCCTGGAGGAGGGCATGGCAACCCACTCCAGTATCTTGCCTGGAGAATCCCATGGACAGAGGAGCCTGGCAGGCTTCGGTCAGAAACGATTGAAGCGACTTGGCATGCACATAGCACACACACGCACACACATACACACTTTCATGTATATATATATTAAACCTTTTCTAAAGGGATCAAGACTGGTTTACAATCATTAAGGAGTGACTGACACACAAAAATAAATGGAAAGCAGACTAAGTGTGATCTTTCTGCTTAGCTAGAAAGGACTTTCGGAGAAGGCAATGGCACCCCACTCCAGTACTCTTGCCTGGAAAATCCCATGGACAGAGGAGCCTGGTGGGCTGCAGTCCATGGGATCGCGAAGAGTCGGACACGACTGAAGCGACTTAGCAGCAGCAGCAGCAGCAGCAGAAAGGACTTTAAAAACATGTAAGTATTAATGCATATATATGAAATTTAGAAAATGGTAATGATGAACTTATTTGCAGGGTAGGAATAGAGACACAGACGTAGAGAATGAACTTGTGGACCCAGCAGGGGAAGGAGAGAGGGGGATGAACTAAAAGAGTAGAACTGAAATATATGCATTCCTATGTGTAAAATAGCTAGCTAGTGGGAAGTCGCTATATAGCACAGGCAGCTCAGCCAGGTGCTCTGTGATGACCCAGAAGGGTGGGATGTGGGGGTGGGAGGGAGGCTCAAGAGGGAGGGAATATATGTATACTTACAGCTGATTAACATTGTTGTGCAGCAGAAACCAACACTATATTGTAAAGCAATTATCCTCCAATTAAAATTTGGACTCTGTGGGAGAGGGCGAGGGTGGGATGGTTTGGGAGAATGGCATTGAAACATGTATATTATCATATGTGAAATGAATCACCAGTCCAGGTTCAATGCATGATATAGGGTGCTCGGGGCTGGTGCACTGGGATGAACCCAGAGGGATGGTATGGGGAGGGTGGTGGGAGGGGGTTTCAGGATGGAGAACACATGGACACCCATGGCGGATTCATGTCAGTGTATTGTCAGTGTATGGCAAAACCAATACAATATTGTGAAGTAATTAGCCTCAAATTAAAATAAATTTATATTAAAAGAAGAAAATATGAAAACAAATAAATAAAAATATGTAAAATTCTGAAATGGGTCAATTGTATACAAGGGGAGTTTCTCTAGGATTCTTGGTTTCTATCCTATGGCCTCTTATTTTCCTGATTGGTAGGGTCTATTTAATTATTTGAGTCATTCTGCCCTGTCTTCCCCCTCCTTGCTCTAAGACATTAAAGAAGATCAGATGACAGTTTGAAAAATCTGTGTGGGAGGAGGAAGGAATCTGACTTTGCTTTAGGAGAAAATATTTTAATGTTAGCCCATTTTAAGTTAAAAACTCAGGGTGAAACTCTCTTCCCTTTAAAAAATTGCCTTGATGCTTTTCACAACCACAGACAGCATATGCCTCCACGGCCAGCTCATTAGGGCGTTCCTGGGAACAGTGTGAACCCCACAGGAATATGTGTTCCTCTGAGAAGCTGTTCAGCATCTCTTCCCTTAGCACCTACATGCTTCCTACAAAGCTGAAAGGAAGCTAATGATTTTATGAGTGTAAGCCCACACCTCTGCTACCCTGGTTTTATTGATCTCCTCTGGGCTACACTGAAATCTCTTTTATTCCTGTACTTTTTACTTTGATTTTCTAAGATTCACAGTAGAAGTAACCACTCCCACTAAAGTCAATTCACCCTCTATTGACAGAAAATTGGTCAGTGGTGAGACAACAAAACAGAACTGAAACTCGAAACTGTGGACAGACTCACTTTTCTGGAGATGAGTCTGCCTATTTGGGGTGACAGTGTGTTGTCAGTATTCTGTAACTGGCAAAGTCTCTTTCCTTCCCGGTATTTTGTCCCTGGGGGAGTGAAGAGCAACTTGAAAACATGTAAAGACAACACGTGCTGGTGAAAAGGGTCAAGTGAAAAAGGATTCAGGCAGAGAGCTAGTGAAGGAGAGATCTGACTTGATCCTCCCTCAAGAGCATTCCTAACACTAGAGATTTTTTTTTTAATATATTTTATTTTGTTTTTTAACTTTAAATATTGTATTGGTTTTGCCATATATCAACATGAATCCACCACAGGTATACATGTGTTCCCCATCCTAAACCCTCCCTCCTCCCTCCCCGTACCATCCCTCTGGGTTGTCCCAGTGCACCAGAGATTTTTAAGGGCTGGCTCTGATGCTGAGAAATTCCTGCTGAGAAAGTATGAGAGGGGAAGGTTCAAAGTGTCTTTCTTTACCAGTTAGTCAGAGAAGACAGCTTCCCCGAAAGGTGGCCCGTTCTCACCACCCACTCCTCTCCCATGACCTGATCCTGTCTCAGCAATCTCCTTCATACATTTGGACATCTGACCATGGTGTGGTCACTGTCCCTTAGGTTGTCAGAGAGCTTGGGTCCTCTAAATCTCAAATGCCACCTGCAGTACAGCCCTTCTTGACCACTCAGCTGAAGTTGCATCTCCCACCCTTGTCTGTGTCACTCTATCCCATTACCCTGTTCTAGCATATTCATAGCACTTATCTCTTATGAAATGACCTTGTTCATTTTGTTTGTTCCCATGGATTTATTTGTCTCAATTTCCTGACCACAGTATAGGATCTAGAAAGGTAGGAACTGTATTTTCTGAGGCTCTGCTACATCCCCAGTGCCAGGGAAAGTACCTAGTACAAGGATTTGTGGAATAAATGAATTTGTGAGTGAATGAGAATCATCATAGGTAAGGAGATATTAACTATATTCAGAAGCAGGGAGTCTGTGCTCTCTGTTAGTTCTTTTATGTATCCTGTCCCCATGTTTCCATCAACACAGTAGGTAAAGATGCACATATCAAATCACACTTGTCAGGTCAGGGTGTGAAGTCAGGGTGACCAGCTGAAGACTTCACTATTTCACACATGCAGATACTTTTCTCTGAAACCAGTTTATCAAGGAGGTAAGTACACAGACCCTGAAGTGCAATGCTGAGGTCACAGCCTGCCTACACAGCTGGTTTAGTAGTGTGACCCTGGGCAAATTCACCTCCCTGTGCTTTATTTTCTTTGCTATAAGTGAAAATAGATGACTTCCCTAACTGGGTTGTTGTAAAGATTAAATGAGTTAATATAAGTAATGTACTTAGAATAGCATCTGGCTTGTCATAGCACCATAAGTATTTCTTATTAATTCTATTATAATTCTCACCTCATGTACTGTGCCTCTAAGTCTTAGGAATTTGCAACACTTCTTGCGCCACAGTTTATGACAGTATGGGAAGGCTGTGGACCATTTGTCATAAAAATGCTTGTAAAAACATAAACTACACAGTATTACAAAGGAAGTAAGTATATTGAAATATTTATCAATATTTTAAAACCTGTGATATTGAAATATACTGACTTTTTAAACACATTAAATAATAAGATACACTGTCAGGAATTAAAGCTACCTTAATTTTAAAGTAGTGAAAAAACAAATAATATTTCAAGATATTGACAGCAACAATAAATTCCATTAGTGAGAAAATCACAACTATTGCTAAAACTACTGTGGTTTGTTGTTATTACTAGCAATTGAAAGCTTATTTCAGAGGTGAGAGGAAATGAAGATGCTAATTTTTTTCCCATTGTAGTTCAGACACTCTGATCATATCCATAGTTCATGTAATCCAAGATGAGAACCCCTGCTACAGATACTGTTTGCAACTTCTTTAACAGCTATCCCAGGGCAGTTTGGCAAAATATACATAATTTTTATAAATGCATTTTTAGAAATAGACATATATCCAGTAGAAATGCTTATGCAGATCCATACACAAGAACACTTACTACAGTCTATCAGAAATGGTGAGATACCAGAAACAACCCACATGTCTGTTGACAGGAATTTGTTAAAATAATTTCATTAATCTGTACACTACAGAATACAAGTTTTGTTTCTGTTGGTTTGTTAAGGAAGATGAAGCCTGAAAGTTGTCTCTGTGTACTGACGGAAAGGGCACTCATCACTGAAATCACAAAGTCACAAAACATATACAGTATTATCCATTCTTGTAAAAAAAAAAAAAAAAAACCCAGGTAATTGCATAGATATACCAATTAACAGTGGTTATGGGGGTGGGTGGTTGATTATGGGAAACTTTCACTTTCTACACATTTCGGTAATTAAACATTTCTTTTTTCCAATAAGCCTGTATCTTCAATTATCAAAACATGATGATGATTATTTTTGAAAAAAACAAACCCTGCTCTCCCAGATTTCCTGGCATCTAGAAGCTTATAATTTAGTAAGTGGGTAAAGATCAAACATATTTATTATTATTTGCATGTCTGCAAGCAGGCAGCTCCATCTAACCCAAAGAGATAACCCCTTGGGGTTTTTCCCAGAATTCCTACATAAGAATGATGCTGTGGTTCTAAAGCCACGGCCTACAGGTTTTCTATTACTCAGACGTGAACTAGCATTTAATCTCAATAACTTTGAAATGTTTTGGGTCCACTGGGTCTTTTCTGCCAATGTTTCTGGTTTGGGGACCCCTCTGTCTACCCACTCTTAAGCTGCTCCTTGATGTAAACCAGATGCTTGTCCATTTCATGTTCTTTGTTCTATCTGCCACAAAACATTACTTTCACTGTCCTCAGCAAGTACCTAGTCCATTCGGGCGACTGGGTCTCACCCTTCTAGCTGTCCTCACCTGGCTGCACTGCATTTGAAGATCAGAGAAGAGAGCAAACATCAGGTTAGGGAGGCTGTAATAGGCACAGCAACTGTACAGTTCCATCAACATATACATACTTAAACATCACCCAGCAATGCCAAATCAATGGCAATGATTTGTTCTAAGAATCCACGCTTCTTTTAAAAGAGAAAGGGGAGGGGGCTTGCTGCTTCCTCTTCCTTTAATTTACAGATCTCATCATTTCTCAACTCATAGCACTCTAGCTCCTATCTCCACCATACTTTTAATGTCTCCAACAAGCTCCAAGCTTGTTGTTGCTCTTTCCTTTTGTGTTCTTGTGATATCTGATATTGCTGCTCACTAACGCATCTGTGAAACTCTGTCCTCTTCATTTCTAGGACACCCTGCTTTTGATTTACCTCCTTCTTCTCCTTCAAAGTTCCCTCTTTCCCACTCTTAAATACCAGGGTTACTCAGGGCTCTGTTAATGGCTACAGAACTAGGGCCCATAAGCATCTTAAAACTCAACATGCCCAATCCAAACTTCAGCAGTTTTCTCCTCAAACCCTCTCTTCTTTATTCTCCAATATTTTCTATTCCAATACATGACATCCTGCTTTTCTACGTGCTCACAGCCAAACACTAAGCATCCTAGTAGAACGCTCCCTCTCACTCAGCCTTACAAACCCAACCTCTCTTTTGACTCCATAGTTTTTACTGTCTTAAATGTCTTCAATCCATCAATTTCACCCCATTTTGGCTTAATTCAGAGTCTCATTACTCTTCACCTGGGCAACTACAACACTCTCTCAACTAGACTTTTTACCCCTAATTTGGCTAGTGTCTATTTACAAATAACTACATGTGATCTTTCTCAAGTCCAAATATGATTATGCTACTTCCTACTTAAATTTCACAGATTCCCATTGCATTTATTGGATTTCCATAAGATGGTATGGAAAACCTGAATGAATTTTTTGACCCACCTCACAGTATTAAAGTAAAAAAAAAAAAATCTTCATGGACCAACTAAAGTCTTCCACAATTTAGTTTCTGCCTTCTTCTCTAGGCTCATTTCCTACCATACCCACTATAGACAGTTCAGTTCATTCACATGAAATAATTTGGTACATATCCCTTCTGAAAATGTGTCCCATGTCCACAAATTTATATATGAAAGACTCTCTACCTGAAGTACCCAATTTCTACACACCCCTCACCACCACTGTCACACAAATCCATACACACACCTCTAATGCAAGTCTAGCTAATGTGGACCTATTTTTTGCAAACTCATGTCATTGACCCATATAGCTTTCTTTTATCATTATCTCTACCTACCAGTCTCATTTAAATCTACCCTATGCTACCACTATCAAAGCACTGACTGTTCATGTATGGTAAGTCACTTCATCATATTCAACTCTTTGTGACCCTATGGACTGTACCAAGGCTCTTACATCTCCTCCATTGCCAGGCAGGTTCTTTACCACTAGTGACAACTGGGAAGCCCCAAAGCACTGGTTACTTGGCACTATATCTGTCATTAGGCCAGAAGCTTCTCAATCACAGAAATCATGTTTTATCAGATTCAGTATCACCAGCAACCATTGGATACTCAACAAGTGTTTGTGGAATAAACAAATAGGTGATTTACTTTATGATACAAACTCCCATTCACTCCACTGCTCAGTCCCCACACTGAAAATCAGTTCATGTTACTCACTTTCCTAGAAGCCTCTCCCATACCATTATCAGAATAAATTGTAAGTTCCTTAATGTAGAAACTAAGACTTCAAATCTAACTCCAAACTGCTTCTTCAGAATTATTTCCTACATATATTGCCTAGGGATCATTTGCTATAGCCCCAGTCTACTGCTCATCTTTCCCTGAATTCTTACTTTCTCATGCTTTCAGACTTTGATCTATTAAAAGAGAATCCACAAATTAGTCTCATTTGGAAAATTTTTTTCAGGAAGAATTAATTTCAGGAGAATTAATTCACTCAATACAAAATATCTTTTTGTTATTTATCTATTTAATTTCCTCCCTTTAACTTATAACGTCCCCAGAGATGGAGAATTTGTCTCTCTTCTCTCTGCTTATCCTTTTCTATTCTTAACTCCAAGGCAGCAACTTGCACATAGTTGATAATCAATACACATTAGGTAAATCACATATATTCAACAGTAAAGTTTCATCTTATTTAAAAAATAAGTTTAAATTTTGAAGCCAATAATGCAAAATTATGCCTAAAATCTGTGTTCTTCTTATTCCTGCAACTTCAGAAATAAAATCCTGGACACAGGCAACAAAAAAGGACAAGAGGAATAGCATTAAACTAAAAAACTGCACAGCAAAAGAAGCAATCAACAACATGAAAAGGCAAGTTATAGAATGGGGGGAAATATTTGCAAACCATGTATCTGATAAAAGGTTAGTACTCAAAATATATAAGAAATTCTTACAACTGAAAGAAAAAAGCTGATTAAAAAATGGCCAAATGACTCGGATAAACCTTTCTTCAAAGAAGACATACAGTTGGCCAATAGGTAGATGAAAAGGTGCTCAGAATCACTGATTATCAGAGAAATGAAAATCAAAACCACAGTGAGACATTAACTTACAACTGTTACAATGGTTATTGTCAAAAAACGAAAGGTAACAAGTGTTGTTGAGAATGTGGGGAAAAGGGAACCCTTGTACACTGTTAGTGGGATTGTAAATTGATGCAATTAGCATGGAAAGCAGTATGGAAGTTCCTCAATAAATTAAAAATAGAACTTCCAGAAGGTCCAGGAATCTTGTTTCTGAGTGTATATCCAAAGAAATTGAAATCAGGATCTTGAAAAGATATCTATGTTCTCATGTTCATTACATCATAATTCAAAATAGCAAAGATATGAAAGCAACTGTATTCATCATTGAATAAATGGATAAGGAAAATTCTGGCATATACATATAATGGAATATTATTCAGCCTTTAAAATGGAAGGAAACCCTGCCATTTGGAATAGCATGGATGAATCTGGGAGATAGCATAATAAGTGAAATAAACCAGACACAGAATGACAAATAGTTATTAATGATCACACCTTTATGAGGAATCTAAAATAGTCAAACTAAAAAATAAAAATAAAAAAATATATAGTCAAACTGATAGAAGCAGAGAGTTTCCAGGGGGGTAAAGGGAAGGGAGAATGGGGAGGATGAGTCAAAGGATACAGAGTTTCAGTTATGCAAGATAAATCCTAGAGACCTACTGTACATCACAATGCCTACAGTAAACAATACCATATCATATTCTTAAAATTTTGCTAAGTAGATAGAACTTAGGTTGAGTTCTTATCACAAATAAAAGAGTGTGGATGGCAATAAACTTATAGAAGTAAGAGATACGTTTATGGCACTGGCTGAGGTGGTGGCTTCATTGCTGTATACTTATCTCCAAATTCACTAATTGCACAATTGATTATGTATAGCTTTTTGTACATCAATCATACTTCAATAAAGTGGTTTTAAAAACTCTGAAAAATACAAATATCATTTATCCATTCACAGAAAAAAAATCCTAAATATCATAACATTACTAATTAAGAAACAGGTATATGAATAATTTAATAAAGAAGAATGAACATAATATGTGAACACATATTATGGAGAAGGCAGTGGCACCCCACTCCAGTACTCTTGCTTGGAAAATCCCATGGACGGAGGAGCCTGTTAGGCTGCAATCCATGGGGTCGCTAAGAGTCTGACACGACTGAGCGATTTCACTTTCACTTTTCACTTTCACGCATTGGAGAAGGAAATGGCAACCCACTCCAGTGTTCTTGCCTGGAGAATCCCAGGGACGGGGGAGCCTGGTGAGCTGCCGTCTATGGGGTCGCACAGAGTCGGACACGACTGAAGTGACTTAGCATAGCAATATGTGAAAGTAATAATAATATTCTATGAAGAAGCCCATGCTTTCTGAGAAGGCAGTATCTGTTCAAGTAGATTGAGTATACATTCCCTTTACTGATTTTAAAAGAAATGGGGTATCCAAGGGATTATTCAAAGTTATTTCTAACAAAGCCTCCAGACACTCAATGAGGTCAAGGTAGTCAGTAATATTAGACAAGACAAATCCCTATTTGATGCATGCATGCATGCTAAGTTGCTTCAGTCATGTCCAACTCTTTGCCACCCACTAGACTGCAGCCCTTCAGGCTCCTCTGACCATGGGATTCTCCAGACAAGAATACTGGAGTGGATTGTTATGCCCTGAGCCAGGGTATCTTCCCGATCCAGAGACTGAACACAAATCTCTTATGTCTCCTGCATTGGCAGGCAGTTTCTTTATCAGTGGTGCCACCTGGGAAGCCCCCTATTTGAGGCAATCCCAGCTAATAATTTCTCTGTTAATACAAACAAAAGGGAAAACAAAGCTGGCATCTCTGGTTATCAGAACAGCTTGGAGTTTGCACCCCTAAGAATGTACTTCTCTCCTCTCAGCCTGTCCTCAACTTCTTCCATCCCTCTCAGGAGCGCAGGGAAATTCCAATGTGTTCTTATGTCGTTGACCAAAGATGAACACATCAACTGTGGTAGAAGCTGCTGGTCCCTGGTGACTGTGTCAGAAACCCATGTATTTCTCCAAGTATTACTCAGCAAGCAATACCTTCAGTAAATAAAGGGCTTCTGCCTCCCCTACTCCAGTATTCTTGCCTGGAGAATCCCAGGGACGGGGGAGCCTGGTGAGCTTCTGTCTATGGGGTCGCACAGAGTCGGACACGACTGAAGCGACTTAGCAGCAGTAGCAGCAGCAGCCTCCCCTATGCCTCAGACAATAACAACACAAACGAATCTAGATGCAGCACGAGGCTGGGGGTAGGTGTGAGGTCAGGGTGGTTAAAGGGGAGACAGAGAAAGAGTGATATCAAGGGAAGTCCCCTTTCTGACTCTGGGTGTGGTTTTTTTGTTTTTTTTTTTTTTTCTGTCTCTGAAGTATCAGTTACATCAAATCTAGCTTAGTGAGCTTAACCTTCTGTTAGACTCTGGGTGGAGGAGGGGCTACAAAAAATTTTCACAAACTTGTGGAGCAGTCTGTTATTACACGTGGAAAACAATTGGAAAGTAAAAAAGGGCATTTTATAATCAAAGATCAGTTATAATCAAATGATTCAGAATTCTTGTTTTGAGTAGTGAAGTTGAAGAGGTGCAAGAGCCAGAACTTATATTTTTAATTTTAATCAATTAATTTATTTTAATTGAAGGCTAATTACTTTACAATATTGTAGTGGTTTTTGCCATACACTGACACGAATCAGCCATGGGTGTACGTGTGTTCCCCATCCTGAACCCCCTTCCCACCTCCCAAGAGCCAGAACTTATAAAGGAGGTTTTTCTGAACATGCAGCCTAAACTAATTTTGGAAATGTAAACTATTTTGACAGGAAGAGCATAGGCACCAACATATCATAAGGAGCTTGGAGAAATAAATTGGGACTTGCCCTTCTTACAAAATCCTGGAAACTTGAAATCTCTTATTAAAGATTTTCAAAGGTCATTTTATTTTAGGCTTTAACTCAACTCTACTTCCCTTCCCAATTATTTAAAAATCTTGGTACTAAATTTACTTTATGTTCAGTTGCTTTTCTATGTGGAGTCCAGGAATCTTGAAATAAGAAACAGTGTTATCACGTGTAACATCGATAGCTTGTGGGAAGTTGCTGTGTAACACAGGGGGCCCGGCTATGTGCTCTGTGATGACCTAGAGGGGTGGGATGGGGGGTGGAGTAGCAGGGACGTTCCAGAGGGAGGGGACATAAGTATACCTATGGCTGATTCATGTTGTTGTATAGCAGAAACTAACACAACATTGTAAAGCAACCATCCTCCAATTAAAAATAAATTAAAATAAAAAGACAATACATAAAATAAGGCAAAGAAGGAAAAGAAAAAAATCTCAGAAATGGTTCTCATCCCTTTTCCCCATCCCTCCTGAGCTGTACAGTTTGAAGGCAATAGGTAAGGCTGAGCAAGACAGGCACTGAAACGTGTGAGAGGAGAGGGAACATCTTGATCTAAAGTGTGGGAGCCTGTGAGTGATGGGTGGTGTCTGCATAAAAGCCACAGCCCAAGAAGGGTGAGGAGGGTGTCTGTGAAGAAGGGTGGCCTGGCATAGGTTGGAGAGCCTAAGGGGAGTTAGTCAGGCTTCCAAACGGCCCAGTGAGAGTGAAACGAGAACAAAGTATTCATCCTGGCAGGGGGCTGGCAGGACGGTCATGATGTGGCAGAAGCCCAAAAAGATGCAGAGAAGGTCAACAAAGAAAGGAGCACAGGGTGGGGGTGTTAGAGCCCAAGAGTCAGATAAGGAGGATGTCTACACAGGAGGGCAGCTTGGTATGGGTGAAAGAGTCTAAGTAGGTGGATGAGAGTATTCATGTAGGTGCCCTGCATAAGTGTCTGTATCCAAGGAAGATGAAGGGGGCACCTCGTGTAAATATAACCTGAGCAAGATGAGGAGAGGAATCCTGTTGGGAACATTAGAGCCCATGAGGCACCAGGGAGCTTCAGCCTGAAGATGTAGTCGGCTCAGGATATCTGAACTCAGGTGATGTTAGACAGGGTTTCATGGCAGGATTAGGACAATGACAATAAGAGATTAGTTACAAACAAGGAGGTTGATCAAATAAGAAGTATATGCTTTCTCATTGTTGGAAAAGGGATATAAGTGTGGGAAGGAGGAAAACTAGAAGGAACCATGTAGTGTTGGACTGTAACTGAAGGTACTGGCCAATTGGGCTTTTTTGTACGTGTGTGTATACATATACACACACAGAGATAAATATAGACAAAAATGGGTATGCACACACAAATACATCTACATACATTCCTCACCAGGCTTTGTATATACGTGTGTATGTGTGTGTGTGTGTGTGTGTGTGTGTGTGTGTGTGTGTGTGTGTATACTTTATATATATATATATATTTTACTCCTGAAAAAAATATATATATATATTCTCATTTCAGCTGAGCTATTTAAAATATTAAAAGATGACTGAAAACCAGAAGCAGGAGGCTTAAGTCCAAATCCTGAGAACACCAGAGAACTCCTGACTCCAGGGAACATTAATCGACAGGAGCTCATCAAACGCCTCCATACCTACACTGAAACCAAGCACCAACCAAGGGCCAACAAGTTCTAGAGCAAGACATACCATGCAAATTCTCCAGCAACACAGGAACACAGCCCTGAGCTTCAATATACAGGCTGCCCAAAGTTACTCCAAACCCACTGACATCTCATAACTCATTACTGGACACTTCATTGCACTCCAGAGAGAAAAAATCCAGCTCCACCCACAAGAACACCGACACAAGCTTCCCTAACCAAGAAACCTTGACAAGCCTCCCATACAATCTCACCCACAGCGAGGAAACTCCACAATAAAGAAAACTCCACAAACTGCCAGAATACAGAAAGTCCACCCCAAACTCAGCAATATAAACAAGATGAAGAGACAGAGGAATACCCAGCAGCCAAACAAAAGAGGAAGACATAGGGAATCTACCTGATAAAGAATTCCGAATAATGATAGTGAAAATGATCTAAAACCTTGAAATCAAAATGGAATCACAGATATATAGCCTGGAAACAAGGATTGAGAAGATGCAAGAAAGGTTTAACAAGGACCTAGAAGAAATAAAAAAAGAGTCAATATATAATGAATAATGCAATAAATGAGAACAAAAACACTCTGGAGGCAACAAAGAGTAGAATAATGGAAGCAGAAGATAGGATTAGTGAAGTAGAAGATAGAATGGTAGAAATTAATGAATCAGAGAGGAAAAAAGAAACACGAATTAAAAGAAATGAGGACAATCTCAGAGACCTCCAGGACAATATTAAATGCCACAACTTCAAATCATAGGAGTCCCAGAAGAAGATGACAAAAAGAAAGACCATGAGAAAATACTTGAGGAGATAATAGTTGAAAACTTCCCTAAAATGGGGAAGGAAATAATCATCCAAGTCCAAGAAACCCAGAGTCCCAAACAGCATAAACCCAAGGTGAAACACCCCAAGACACATATTAATCAAATTAACGAAGATCAAACACAAAGAACAAATATTAAAAGCAGCAAGGGAAAAACAAAAAATAACACACAAGGGGATTCCCATAAGGATAATAGCTGATCTTTCAATAGAAACTCTTCAGGCCAGGAGGGAATGGCAAGACATACTTAAAATGATGAAAGAAAATAACCTACAGCCCAGATTACTGTACCCAGCAAGGATCTCATTCAAATATGAAGGAGAAATTAAAAGCTTTACACACAAGCTTTTGTCTGTAAAGACAAAAGCTTTTGTCTGAGAGAATTCAGCACCACCACACGAGCTCTCCAACAAATACTAAAGGACATTCTCTAGACAGGAAACACAAAAAAGGTGTATAAACTCGAAGCCAAAACAATAAAGTAAATGGCAATGGGATCATCAGATCAGATCAGATCAGTCGCTCAGTCGTGTCCGACTCTTTGCGACCCCATGAACTGCAGCACGCCAGGCCTCCCTATCCATCACCAGCTCTCGGAGGTCACTCAGACTCACATTCATCGAGTCAGTGATGCCATCCAGCCATCTCATCCTCTGTCGTCCCCTTCTCCTCCTGCCCTCAATCCCTCCCAGCATCAGAGTCTTCTCCAATGAGTCAACTCTTCGCATGAGGTGGCCAAAATACTGGAGTTTCAGCTTTAGCATACTTATCAATAATTACCTTAAAGATAAATGGGTTGAATGACCCAACCAAAAGACAAAGACTGGCTGAGTGGATACAAAAACAAAACCCCTATATATGTTGTCTACAAGAGACCCACCTCAAAACAGGGGACACATACCGACTGAAAGTGAAGGGCTGGAAAAAGATATTCCACACAAATAGAGACCAAAAGAAAACAGGAGTAGCAATACTCATATCAGATAAAATAGACTTGAAAACAAAGGCTGTGAAAAGAGACAAAGAAGGACACTACATAATGATTTCCAAAGGATCAATCCAAGAAGAGATAACAATTATAAATATATATAGTCTTGCCTGGAAAATCCCATGGACAGAGGAGCCTGATAGGCTGCAGTATATGGGGTCGCTAAGAGTCAGACATGACTGAGTGACTTCACTTTCACTTTTCACTTTCATGCATTGGAGAAGGAAATGGCAACCCACTCCAGTGTTCTTGCCTGGAGAATCCCAGGGACAGGGGAGCTTGCTGGGCTTCCGTCTATGGGGTTGCACAGAGTCAGACATGACTGAAGCAACTTAGCAGCAGCACACACCCAACATAGGAGCACCACAATATGTAAGACAAATGTTAACAAGTATGAAAGGGGAAATTAACAATAACACAATAACAGTGGGAGACTTTAATACCCCACTCACACCAATGGATAGATCAACCAAACAAAATTTACAAGGAAACACAAACTTTAAATGATACAATAGACCTAATTGATATCTATAGGACATTTCACCCCAAAATAATGAATTTCACCTTTTTCTCAAGAGCACACAGAAGCTTCTCCAGGATAGATCACATCCTGGGCCATAAATCTAGCCTTGGTAAATTCAAAAAAATTGAAATCATTCCAAGCATCTTTTCTGACCACAATGCAGTAAGATTAGATTTCAATTATAGGAGAAAAACTATTAAAAATTCCAACATATGGAGGCTAAACAAGACACTGCTGAATAACCAACAAATCACAGAAGAAATCAAAAAAGAAATCAAAATATGCATAAAAAATAAATGAAAATGAAAACACAACAACACAAAACCTGTGGGACACTGTAAAAGCAGTGCTAAGGGAAAGTTCATAGCAATACAGGCATACCTCAAGAAACAAGAAAAAAGTCAAATAAATAACCTAACTCTACACCTGAAGCCACTAGAAAAGGAAGAAATGAAGAACCCCACGGTTAGTAGAAGGAAAGAAATCTTAAAAATTAGGGCAGAAATAAATGCAAAAGAAACAAAAGAGACCATAGCAAAAATCAACAAAGCCAAAAGCTGGTTCCTTGAAAGAACCAGCTTGAAAGGATAAATAATATGGACAAACCATTAGCCAGACTCATCAAGAAACAAAGGGAGAAAAATAAAATCAGCAAAATTAGAAATGAAAATGGAGAAATCACAACACAGAAATACAAAGGATCATAAGAGACTACTATCAGCAATTATATGGCAATAAAATGGACAACATGGAAGAAATGGACAAATGCTTAGAAAAGTACAACATTTCCAAACTGAACCAGGAAGAAACAGAAAATCTTAATAGGCCCATCACAAGCACAGAAATTAAAACTGTAATCAGAAATCTTCCAGCAAACAAAAGCCCAGGTCCAGACAGCTTCACAGCTGAATTCTACCAAAAATTTAGAGAAGAGCTAACACCTATCCTACTCAAACTGTTCCAGAAAATTGCAGAGGAGGGTAAACTTCCAAACTCATTCTATGAGGCCACCATCACCCTAATACCAAAACCTGACAAAGATGCCACAAAAAAGAAAACTACAGGACAATATCACTGATGAACATAGATGCAAAAATCCTTAACAAACTTATAGCAATCAGAATCCAACAACACATTAAAAAGATCATATATCATGACCAAGTGGGCTTTATCGCAGGGATGCAAGGATTCTTCAATGTCCACAAATCAATCAATGTAATACACCATATTAACAAATTGAAAAATAAAGCCATATGATTATCTCAATAGATGAAGAGAAAGCCTTTGATAAAATTCAACATCCATTTATGATAAAAACTCTCCAGAAAGAAGGAATAGAAGAAACACACCTCAACATAATAAAAGCTGTATATGACAAATCCACAGCAAACATTATCCTCAATGGTGAAAAATTGAAAGCATTTCCTCTAAAGTCAGGAACAAGACAAGGATGCCCATTTTCACCACTACTATTCAACATAGTTTTGGAAGTTTTGGCCACAGCAATGAGAGCAGAAAAAGAAATAAAAGGAAACCAAATTGAAAAAGAAGAAGTAAAACTCTCACTGTTTGCAGATGACAAGATCCTCTACATAGAAAACCCTAAAGACTCTACCAGAAAATTACTAGAACTAATCAATGAATATAGTAAAGTTTCAGGATATAAAATCAACACATAGAAATCCCTTGCATTCCTATACACTAATACTGAAAAAATAGAAAGAGAAATTAAGGAAACAATTCCATTCACCATTGCAACAAAAAGAATAAAATACTTAGGAATATATCTACCTAAAGAAACTAAAGACCTATATATAGAAAACTATAAAACACTGGTAAAAGAAATCAAAGAGGACACTAATTGATGGAGAAATATACCATGTTCATGGATCGGAAGAATCAATATAGTGAAAATGAGTATACTACCCAAAGAAATCTATAGATTCAATACAATCCCTATCAAGCTACCAATGGTATTTTTCACAGAGCTAGAACAAATAATTTCACAACCTGTATGGAAATACAAAAAAACTTGAATAGCCAAAGCAATCTTGAGAAAGAAGAATGGAACTAGAGGTATCAACCTGCCTGACTTCAGGCTCCACTACAAAGCCACAGTCATCAAGACAGTATGGTACTGGCACAAAGACAGAAATATAGATTAATGGAACAAAATAGAAAGCCCAGAGATAAATCCACACACCTATGGACACCTTATCTTTGAGAAAGGAGGCAAGAATATACAATGGATTAAAGACAATCTCTTTAACAAGTTCCACTGGGAAAACTGGTCAATCACTTGCAAAAGAATGAAACTAGAACACTTTCTAACACCATACACCAAAATAAACTCAAAATGGATTAAAGATCTAAATGTAAGACCAGAAACTATAAAACTCTTAGAGGAGAACATAGGCAAAACACTCTCTGACATAAATCACAGCAGAATCCTCTATGACTCACCTCCCAGAATATTGGAAAGAAAAGCAAAAATAAACAAATGGGACCTAATTAAAATTAAAAATTTCTGCACAACAAAGGAAACTATAAACAAGGTGAAAAGACAGACTTCAGAATAGGAGAAAATAACAGCAAATGAAGCAACTGACAAACAACTAATCTCAAAAATATACAAGCAACTCCTACAGCTCAATTCCAGAAAAATAAATGACCCAATCAAAAACTGGGCCAAAGAACTAAATAGACATTTCTCCAAAGAAGACATACAGATGGCTAACAAACACATGAAAAGATGCTCAACATCACTCATTATCAGAGAAATGCAAATCAAAACCACTATGAGGTACCATTTCACGCCAGTCAGAATGGCTGTGATCCAAAAGTCTACAAGCAATAAATGCTGGAGAGGGTGTGGAGAAAAGGGAACCCTCTTACACTGTTGGTGGGAATGCAAACTAGTACAGCCACTATGGAGAACAGTGTGCAGATTCCTTAAAAAACTGGAAATAGAACTGCCATATGACCCAGCAATCCCACTGCTGGGCATACACACCGAGGAAACCAGAATTGAAAGAGACACGTGTGCCCCAATGTTCATCACAGCACTGTTTATAAAAGCCAGGACATGGAAGCAACCTAGATATCCATCAGCAGATGAATGGATAAGAAAGCTGTGGTACATATACACAATGGAGTATTACTCAGCCATTAAAAAGAATACATTTGAATCAGTTCTAATGAGGTGGATGAAATTGGAGCCTATTATACAGAGTGAAGTAAGCCAGAAAGAAAAACATCAATACAGTATACTAATGCATATATATGGAATTTAGAAAGATGGTAATGGTAACCCTATATGCGAAACAGCAAAAGAGACACTGATGTATAGAACAGTCTTTTGGACTCTGTGAGAGAGGAAGAGGGTGGGATGATTTGGGAGAATGGCATTGAAACATGTATATTATCATATAAGAAACGAATCACCAGTCCAGGTTCAATGCAAGATACAGGATGCTTGGGGCTGATGAATCCTAAAGGAAATCAATCAATTTTCATTGGAAGGAGTGTTGCTGAAGCTCCAATACTTTCACCACCTGATGCGAAGAGCTGACTCATTGGAAAAGATCCTGATGATGGCAAAGATTGATGGCAAAAAGAGAAGGGGGCAGCAGAGGATAAGGTGGTTAGATAGCATCACCAACTCAATGGACATAAATTCAAGCAAACTCCAGGAGATAGTGGAGGAGAGAAGAGCCTGGCATGCTACAGTCAATGGAGTTAAAAAGAGTCAGACATGACTTAGCAACTGAACAAGCTTGGGGGATATCACCTTAATGAAATGATCAAATTAGAATCATTAGTAATGTGACAAATCAGTTACGTGCTCTTTGACAAGATGCAATGAGAAGAATGCATCGCTTCTGTGCTATGCCTGACAATAACCTGAACTCAATCATGGTGAGACATCAGACCAAAATCAAACTGGATACTCTCCAAAAAAAAAAAAAAAAAAAAATCTATAACCCTTCAAAGTACCAAGATCCCAAAAGTCAAGAAAAGAAGACCAAAGATAGAGGCAAACTAAAGAGAGACAACTAAACACAGTGTGTAATTCTGAACTGGATCCTTTCCTTATAAAGACATCACTGGGACACTGAAACTTCAGTGAAAGGATAAGATAGGATGGTAATAGCATACGTCAATAGTAGTTTCCTGATTTTGATGGTTGCTGTGGTTATACAGGGGAATATCCTCATTTGTTAAGAGTACAATCTAGCTTTAAAGTATGATAGGGGCATCCTGTCAAAACTTACTCTCAAATGTTTCAGAAAAAAAATGTATTTGTTGTAACTTTTATGTAGGTTCAAGATAGAATCAACATTTTAACTTCACACTACTATATATAAAATAGATTACTAATAAGGACCTACTGTATAGCACAGGAGGCTCTACTCAATATCCTGTAGTGACCTATACAATGACCAAAGAATCTAGAGAAGAGTGAATATATGTATAACTGACTCACTTTGCTATACAGCAGAAACAAAGACTATATTGTAACTATAGTTCAATTAAAATTTTTACTAAAAGAAGGACATCAAAGAATTTTAATAATAAATGGTGAATTGGTTATACCACATGTCCTGGGCTGGTAAGGATCCCCCTGAAAAAGGCAGATAGTGGAGTCTTTCCTGGGTGATGGAGTAGGGAAGGGCACAGGACATCAGTGCAGCAAAGGTGGAGAGCTTGTCCCAGCACACCCTACCGAAGCCAAAGACTGAGGGAATGTTGCATCTATGCATCCTCATAGCAGAGATGTCCTGATGAGTGTGCAGGGCAGTGCTTTCTAGTTCTGAGTCATCAGGTAAAGTCAGCTTCCTCTGCTCTTTTCAGTATAAATGATTTTTTAAGAATAAGTCCTTCCCCTCTAGAGTCCATTCCCATGTAGATGAGCCTCTAGAAGTTGGCAGGGGAAGGGAAACAACTCTGGGTTTGGAAAGTTAAAACCTGGTTTGACCTTGGGCCCTTGGGGCATCCTCCCTTCCCACCTCACTGCTTGCTCTGAGCATCAGATGTGATAGTTATGAAGACTCCTTAGAAAGGGCTGTGCAAATGCTCGTATCACCATGGCTCCTCACTATCTGAGCTCACATGAGGAAAATTAAGAAGGTGAGGTGTTTTTTTGTTTGTTTGTTTGTTTTGCATCTATTTTCCTTTTCTTCATTACTTGTCATCTTCTGAACCTACCTTTGATCCAGCATTCTCAGCAGCTCACTTATTACCCTGTTTTGACCCATTTGCATCTATCTTTTCTGTCTTTGTATCAAAATACTAATTGCTAAGCCAACAGAGGAGATTGTGAATCTCGATCACACGCACACTATGTGCCAAGCCAGCAGGAGCAATACAAAAGATTACACGCACGCTCAGTTTCTAAGTCGAGTCCGACTCTTTGAGACCCCATGGATGTAGCCCACCAGGCTCTTCTGTCCATGGAATTGTCTAGGTAAGAATATTGGTGTGGGTTGCCATTTCCTACTTCAGAAATCTTCCTGACCCAGGGATCAAACCCATATTTCTTGGGTCTCCTGCATTGGCAAGTGGATTGTCTACCACTAGCAACACCTGGGAAGCCCAATGCTATGCTAAAATTATGAAGCTGTGGAGATGGGGTAGTTCCACGCAGCAAAAGACCTTATTCCCAGTAGAAAAGAAAGGTGAGGAAAAGCAGGAGGCACTGGAGAAAAATGGCAGAAATCACTGAGTGTTTTATTACCCAAAAGACCTCAAACTTAAGACCTTAAATATTATTAAACTTTTAAAAGTAACCTTAAATAATTTAAAGCCTTAAATAATAATAAAAACTTAAATAAGCTGCCTGAGAGACAGCTTTGCCCATGGCAAAACCTATTCACATGTAAGGTGTGTGATATATTTACTGAAAAAACAGGAATCCGAGGTTTGGGTTAGCATGGAAGGAATAACATTGGTTTTATTGGTTTAACCAAGTGAACACTAATAACCACTCACTCATACACAACAGAACTATCAAGCTGGGACTAACATGCAGGGTTTCAGGGACTATATCCAACTTCATCATATTCATGATGTCAACTTGGTTTTGGATCAAAATGTTCAGGGTTAGTACTGTATGGCCTTGTTGCGTGTGTCTGTGCTTAGTTGCTCAGTCATGTCTGACTCTTAAAACCCCATAGACTATAGCTGTAGCCTGCCAGGCTCCTCTGTCCATGGGATTCTCCAGGCAAGAATACTAGAGTGGGTTGCCATTTCCTTCCTCAGAGGATCTTCTCAACCCAGGAACTGAACGCTGGACTCTTAAATTGCAGGAAGATTATTTACAAAATGAGCTATGAGGGAAGTTTGTTACTCCTATATAAAAACATCTATTTAGAGCTACATGAGTTTCCCACTAGGTGAGAGTGAAAAGAGCATTGAAGAGGCTGATCAAGAATGCCCTATGTGTTTGTTTTTTCCTTTCTCAGAGGAATAAATAGCAGGTTCTGGAAAGGCAGAGTGAAAAATAGCATGACTAAGACCACCACCATAGCATGACTAGGAGGGAGGGAACATAGCTCCACCCATCAAGAGAAAATTGGATTAAAGATTTACTGAGCATGGTCTCGCCCTTCAGAACAAGACCCAGTTTCCCCCTCAGTCAGTCTCTCATATCAGGAAGCTTCCATGAGCCTCTTATCCTTCTCCATCAGAGGGCAGACAGACTTAAAACCACAATCACAGAAAACTAAACCATCTGATCACATGGACCACAGCCTTGTCTAACTCAGTGAAACTATGAGCCATGCTCTGTAAGGCCACCCAAGATGGATGGGTCATGGTGGAGAGTTCTGACAGATGTGGTCCACTAGAGAAGGGAATGGCAAACCACTTCAGTATTCTTGCCTTGAGAACCCCATGAGAAGAATGAAAAGGCAATATGGTAGGATACTGAAAGATGAACTCCCCAGGTCGGTAGGTGCCCAATATGCTACAGGAGATCAGTGCAGAAATAACTCCAGAAACAATGAAGAGATAGAGCCAAAGCAAAAACAATACCCTGTTCTGGCTATGACTGGAGATGGAAGTAAAGTCCAATGCTGTAAAGGAGCAATAATGAATAGGAGCAATAATGCATAGGAACGTGGAATGTTAGGTCCATGAATCAAGGCATGTTGGGAATGGTCAAATAGGAGATGGCAAGAGTGAACGTTGACATTTTAGGAATCAGAGAACTAACATGGACTGGAATGGGTGAATTTAATTCAAATGACCATTATATCTACTATTGTGGGCAAGAATCACTTAGAAGAAATGGAGTAGCCATCATAGTCGACAAGAGAGTCCAAAATGCAGTACTTGGATGCAATCTTTAAAACGACAGAATGATCTCTGTTCGTTTCCAAGGCAAAACATTCAATATTACAGTAATCCAAGTCTATGCTACAACCAAAAACGCTAAAGAAGCTGAAGTTGAATGGTTCTTTGAAGAGCTTTTAGAACTAACACCCAAAAAAGATGTCCTTTTCATTATACGGGACTGGAGTGCAAAAGTAGGAGTTAAGAAACACCTGGGGTAACAGGAAAACAATAGAATGGGAAAGACCAGGGATCTCTTCAAGGAAATTAGGAGAACCATGGGAACATTTCATGCAAGGATGGGCACAATAAATGACAGAAATGGTATGGACCTAACAGAAGCAGAAGATATTAAGAAGAGGTAGAAAGAATACACAGAAGAATTGTACAAAAAAGATCTTCACAACACAGATAGTCATGATGGTGTGATCACTGACCTAGAGCCAGACATCCTGGAATGTGAAGTAAAGAGGGCCTTAGGCAGCATCACTGCTAACAAAGCTAGTAGAGGTGTTGGAATTCCAGTTGAGCTATTTCAAATCTTGGAGGATGATGCTGTGAAAGTGCTGCACTCAATATGCCAGCAAATTTGAGAAAATCAGCAGTGGCCACAGGACTGGAAAAAGTCCGTTTTAATTCCAATCCCAAAGAAAGGCAGAGCCAAAGAATGCTCAAACTACCACACAATTGCACTCATCTCACATGCTAACAAAGTAATGCTCAAATTTCTCCAAGCCAGGCTTCAGCAATACTTGAACTGTGAACTTCCTGATGTTCAAGCTGGTTTCAGAAAAGGCAGAGGAACCAGAGATCAAATTGCCAACATCCACTGGATCACGGAAAAAAAGAAGAGAGTTCCAGAAAAACATCTATTTTTCCTTTATTGACTATGCCAAAGCCTTTGACTGTGTGGATCACAATCAACTGTGGAAAATTCTGAAAGAGATAGGAATACCAGACCACCTGACCTGCCTCTTGAGAAACCAATATGCAGGTCAGAAAGCAACAGTTAGAACTGGATGTGGAACAACAGACTGGTTCCAAATAGGAAAAGGAGTACGTCAAGGCTGTATATTGTCACCCTGCTTATTTAACTTATATGCAGAGTACATCATGAGAAACGCTGGGGTGGATGAAGCACAAGTTGGAATCAAGACTGCCAGGAGAAATATCAATAACCTCAGATATGCACATACCACCATCCTTAAGGCAGAAAGCGAAGAATTAAAGAGCCTCTTGATGAAAGTGAAAGAGGAGAGTGAACAAGTTGACTTAACACTCAACATTCAGAAAACGAAGATCATGGCATCTGGTCCCATCACTTCATGAAAAATAGATGTGGAAACAGTTCAAAAAGTGTCAGACTTTATTTTGGGGGGCTCCAAAATCACTGCAGATGGTGACTACAGCCATGAAATTAAAAGATGATTACTCCTTGGAAGGAAAGTTATGACCAACCTAGACAGCATATTAAAAAGCAGAGACATTACTTTGCCAACAAAAGTCCATCTAGTCAAGGCTATGGTTTTCCAGTAGTCATGTATGGATGTGAGAGTTGGACTATAAAGAAAGCTGAGTGCCAAAAAATTGATTTTTTTGACCTGTCATGTTGGAGAAGACTCTTGTGAGTCCCTTGGACTGCAAGGAGATCCAACCTATTCATCCTAAAGGAGATCAGTCCTGAGTGTTCATTGGAAGAACTGATGTTGAAGCTGAAACTCCAATACTTTGGCCACCTGATGCAAAGAGCAGACTCAGTTGAAAAGAACCTGATGCTGAGAAAGATTGAAGGTAGGAGGAAAAGGGGACAACAGAGGATGAGATGGTTGGATGGCATCACCAACTCAATGGACATGAGTTTGGGTAAACTCCGGGAGGTGGTAAGGGACAGGGAAGCCTGGCATGCTGCAGTCCTTGGGGTTGCAAAGAGTGGGACGCCACTGGGCAACTGAACTCACTGACTGACTGAAGATGACCCCAGGACTTCTTTGGTGGTCCAGTGGATAAGAATCTGCCTGCCAATACAGGGGACATGGGTTTGATCCCTGGCCTGGGAAGATTTCACATGCTGTGGAGCAGCTAAGCCTGTGTGCTGCAACTACCAACAACCGTATTATTAGGGACTGTGCTCTGCAACAAGAGAAGCATGTGCACTGCAAGTAGAAACCCCCCACCCACTGCAACTAGAGAAAACCCATGCCCAGCAACAAAGATCCAGCGCAGCCAAAAATAAGTAAATAAAATACATTAAATAAAAGACCACAACAATATCTTTCTGGGACATTCTTGCTCATCATATTTGGCTAAGAATTTTACCATCTGAGGCATGATCCACCAACCCTTTCCCAGAAGGCCCCTGTCTCCCATAAAAGCCAGCTGTCTGCTCAGCTAAAACCAGCCATGCTGAGGGCCTCTTTGCCAGTATCTGTGAAACCTTCAAGATGTATTCTGTCCCTATTTGTAGGTTAAAGTGAATAATCTCAATGCAGAGGATACTTTTCATTTATATTTGGAATTGCCAACATCCACTGGATCATGGAAAAAGCAAGAGTGTTCCAGAAAAGCATCTATTTCTGCTTTATTGACTATGCCAAAGCCTTTGACTGTGTAGATCACAATAAACTGTGGAAAATTCTGAAAGAGATGGGAATACCAGACCACCTGATCTGCCTCTTGAGAAATTGGTATGCAGGTCAGGAAGCAACAGTTAGAACTGGACATGGAACAACAGACTGGTTCCAAATAGGAAAAAGAGTTCATCAAGGCTGTATATTGCCATCCTGTTTATTTAACTTATATGCAGAGTACATAATGAGAAACACTGGACTGGAAGAAACACAAGCTGAAATAAAGATTGCTGGGAGAAATATCAATAATATCAGATATGCAGATGATACCACCCTTCTGGCGTGTGAAGTGAAGAGGCAGAAAGTGAAGAGGAACTAAAAAGCCTCTTGATGAAAGTGAAAGTGGAGAGTGAACAAGTTGGCTTAAAGCTCAACATTCAGAAAATGAAGATCATGTCATCTGGTCCCATCACTTAATGGGAAATAGATGGGGAAACAGTGTCAGACTTTATGTTTCCGGGCTCCATAATCACTGCAGATGGTGACTGCAGCCATGAAATTAAAAGACGCTTACTCCTTGGAAGGAAAGTTATGACCAACCTAGATAGCATATTCAAAAGCAGAGACATCACTTTGCCAACAAAGGTTCGCCTAGTCAAGGCTATGATCTTTCCTGTGGTCATGTATGGATGTAGAGCTGGACTGTGAAGAAGGCTGAGCGCCGAAGAATTGATGCTTTTGAAGTGTGGTGTTGGAGAAGACTCTTGAGAGTCCCTTGGACTGCAAGGAGATCCAACCAGTCCATTCTGAAGGAGATCAGCCCTGGGATTTCTTTGGAAGGAATGATGCTAAAGCTGAGATTCCAGTATTTTGGCCACCTCATGTGAAGAGTTGACTCACTGGAGAAGACTCTGATGCTGGGAGGGATTGGGGGCAAGAGGAGAAGGGGACGACAGAGGATGAGATGGCTGGATGGCATCACGGACTCGATGGACGTGAGTCTGGGTGAACTCCGGGAGTTGGTGATGGACAGGGAGGCCTGGCAGGCTGCGATTCATGGGGTCGCAAAGATCGGACACAACTGAGTGACTGATCTGATCTGAACAGTAGTAGTAATTTTTAATAACAATAATAAGTCTATTTTGCAATTCTTATGTGCTAGATTCTATGTATTATCTTCTCTAATCCTTATAAAACCTGCTGCTGCTGCTGCTGCTGCTGCTGCTGCTGCTGCTGCTGCTGCGCGCTTCAGTCGTGTCCGACTCTTCGCGACCCCATAGACGGAAGCTCACCAGGCTCCCCCGTCCCTGGGATTCTCGAGGCAAGAACACTGGAGTGGGTTGCCATTTCCTTCTCCAATGCATGAAAGTGAAAAGTGAAAGTGAAGTCGCTCAGTCGTGTTCGACTCTCAGCGACCCCATGGACTGGAGCCTACCAGGATCCTCCGTCCATGGGATTTTCCAGGCAAAAGTACTGGGGTGGGGTGCCATTGCCTTCCCCTTATAAAACCTAGAAGTTACCTAATACCATTCCTATTTTACAGATAAACTCAGACTTGGAAGAATTAAGCAACTTGCCCAATTTACAGAGCTAGTAAAAGGCAGAACTGAGTTTTATTTGGTTAAAATTAAAGCTCTCATTTCTTAACCACTATTTTACTAAGCTAATTTTAACATGTTTTATTCAAATATGCAATAATATTTGGAAGCAATAACTATTTTATTTCTATTTTTTTAATTGGAGGAAAATTGCTTTACAATGCAATGCTATTGCAATGGAAGCAATAACTTTAAAATACTTTGTGATTTTTCTTAACTTTTGATTTAAAAATATTTTCAGATTTATTACTTTCCAGTTACAAAGATAGCACAGATAATTCTCATATACCCTTCATTCAGCTTCCCTTAATATCATATTACATAAGCATATTACATTTATTGAAACCAGAAATTAGCATTGGTTCAAGACTGCTAACTAGAGACTTTATTCAGATTTCTCTAGTTGTTTTTTTTTTTTTTTAACATGTTCCCATTTTTAGATCCAATTCATTTAGTCATTAGTCTATAACAGTTTTTCAGACTTTCCTTGTTTCTCCTGGCTGACACTGGTAGAGTATTCCTCAGATATTTTGTAGAATGTCCCTCTATTGGGGTTTTTCTGAGGCTTTCTCATGACTATAATTTTTTTTTCCTTATGAGGTTACGCATTTCTGATGAAGAATAGAACAAGGTGAAGTGACCTTTTCATTGTATCGTCAGCAATACACGATATCAACAAGACTTTTTACTGGTGATGTTAACTTGACCACTTGGTAGGGTGGTATCTTCCAAGTTCCTTCACTGTAAAGTGATTATTCTTCTCAGCTCATATTCTATTCATTTGAAGCTTGTCACTAAGTTCGACCCATACTCAAACCTCCACTTCCTGGAGAAAAGGGTATCAAAAAATTTCTGGCCATATGTTAAAACCACCATGGCAATTCATATTTGGGGCAGTTACTTTGAAACTGCAAGTATTCTCTTTCTCCTTAAAGTTTTACCTGCTAATTTTAGTACCCATCAATAGATACCACCCGCACCAATAATTACTCTGGTGGTGTAATGGTGATTTTGTATTTCTCTCATTATTTCTGCATTTATTATTTGCAAGTCTTCTGTAAGGAAGATTTGTTCATTCTTCCTCAGTTATTTATTCCATTATTTATATCAAGATATATAAATTAGGTTTATATAAAATCAGTATACATTAACTGCATATTATAGGCTCTTAGGTGTTTATCAATTCATTTAAACATGTTATCTAGAAATAATTTTAGATTTACAGAAAAGTTGCAAAAGAATTCTCATATACCCCTCACCCAGTTTCAATTTCCCCTAATACAACTAACTTAAATTACTATGGCATATTTACCAAAACTCATAAACTAATATTGGTATCACTATTAACTAAATTCCATACTCTCTTTGAATTCCATCAGTTTTCTTGTTACTGTCTTTTGCTGTTTGAGGCCCCAATCTTGGATGCCATATTACATTTTATTGCCATTTTTCCTTTAGTCTTTCTTAGTCTGTGATGGTTCCTTTCTCCCTTATCCTTTTCAGGAAGATTATGTCATGTATTTGTATTTGTTTAACACAGTCTGTGTTCTATTCTAGGATCTCTTCAATATCCTACTTGATTTTTCAAAAATTTGCATAAAATGAGGTTTACTCTTTGTGATGCACACTACTATAGGTTTTATCAAAAGCACAGAGTACCTTTATCTACCACTGCAGTACCATACAGACTAGTTTCATCATCCTTAAAATTCCCTTCTGCAGTCCATTTGTAGTCATGCATGCATGCTAAGTTGCTTCAGTCATATCTGACTCTGTGTGACCCTGTGAATTCTAGCCCATCTGGTCACAGAAAACCTAAGAACTTACTGCCAAATTTGGTGTCTTGTAGACTTTCTGCTTATGTTTTGTTTCTTAGACTTTTATATTTTGATATCTTCTCTTTAGATTTATGATCCATTCCAAATTAAGTATTACGTATTGTGTGAGTTAAGGGTCAAGGTTACTTTTGCAGGAAAGTGAAAGTTGCTCAGTAGGTGTCTAACGCTTTGTGAGCCCATGGACTATACAGTCCATGGAATTCTCCAGGCCAGAATACTGGCGTGGGTAGCCTTTTTCTTCTCCAGGAGATCTTTCCAACCCAGGGATTGAACCCAAGTCTCCTGCACTGCAGGCAGATTCTTTACCAGCTGAGCTACCAGGAAAGCCCAATATTACTTTTGCATAAGGATAACCAATTGCTCTAGGACTGCGCGTTAAAAAGTTTATACTTTCCTTACTGAATGGGTTAATATCTTTTACTGAAAATCAGTTAACCCTATTAACCATCTGACTTCATTACTGTAGCTTTATGGTTATAGTTTTGCTGCTGCTACTGCTGCTGCTAAGTCACTTCAGTCGTGTCCGACTCTGTGCGACCCCATAGACGGAAGCTCACCAGGCTCCCCTGTCCCTGGGATTCTCCAGGCAAGAACACTGGAGTGGGTTGCCATTTCCTTCTCCAATGCATGAAAGTGAAAAGTCAAAGTGAAGTCACTCAGTCGTGTCCGACTCTTAGCGACCCCGTGGACTGGAGCCTACCAGGCTCCTCTGTCCATGGGATTTTCCAGGCAAAAGTACTGGAGTGGGGTGCCATTGCCTTCCCCGGGTTATAGTTTTATAGCTATATAAATCTTAAAATCTGAGTATTGTAACTTTGTTCTTCATTTAAAAAATTGTCTTGGTTATTCTGGGTCTCTTGCATTTACATGGAAATTTCAGAATCAGCTTTCAGTTTCAATAAAAAAAACTTGATGAGATTTTGATTGTGATTACATTGAATCTACACATAGATTTTTGAGTAACCGATATCTTTAAAATATTGTATCTTTTGAATCATGAACATGATATATCTGTCTAGTCATTTATGTCTCTTTTAATTTCCCCAAGAACAAAATATTTCCTGAAGAAAAAAGAGCAAGAGTGATAGTTAAAGTCCACACAGCAAAGCTACAGGATTTAGTACTACCTAAGGCAGATTAATGTGGTGACAAGTAGCACTTTATATATTTCAGAATCCTCTCAGGAAAATGAAATTTAGTAATGGACATCATAATGATAACCTAAGGTTATCAAGTGAATATTAAATGCTATCCAGTATATTATTTAACACGGCAAAACAGCACATATTTTTAAAGAGATCTTTTAATTAATAGTGATAAAAATAAAGTGTGGTGCTTAAAGAAATAAGTTCCCGTTAAATGGAAAATTCACTGAAAAAGGAACAGTTCATTTCCAATAGCACCAAAAAACTGAAACATAAAGATTAAAACATAAAGGATAAATGACTCCCTTTATCTAGATATTTATAGAAGTAAAATAGGTAGGCCAGGTTTCTCCTTCTGCCTGGGGATCTCCCGAGAGAGACACAAGAAATTTTTCTTTCACTTATATATTCAGGGCTTTGCAGGATGTTGTTTGATCTTGTTTGTGACTTCAAAAAGTGGCTGACAATGTGCCAGTGGCTCTAAGAATTTCCCACAAGAAATGCAATGTTTTCTCTTACCTAAAAATAAAGGAAGCCTTGGTTTTCTTGTAGATAGACTTCAGTTTCTTAGAGAAGAGATGAAAGTTGTCAGGTTTATTTTCTTTTTTCTCACTGCTGCTGCTGCTGCTCAAGTCGCTTCAGTCGTATCCGACTCTGTGTGACCCCACAGACAGCAGCCCACCAGGCTCCCCTGTCCCTGGGATTCTCCAGGCAAGAACACTGGAGTGGGTTGCCATTTCCTTCTCCATTGCATGAAAGTGAAAAGTGAAAGTGAAGTCACTCAGTCATGTCTGACTCTTAGCAACCCCATGGACTGCAGCCTACCAGGCTCCTCCATCCATGGGATTTTCTAGGCAAGAGTACTAGAATGGCTTGCCATTGCCTTCTCCTCTTTTTCTCATGCTGCTGCTGCTAAGTCGCTTCAGTCGTGTCCGACTCTGTGCGACCCCACAGACAGAAGCCCACCAGGCTCCCCTGTCCCTGGGATTCTCCAGGCAAGAATACTGGAGTGGGTTGCCATTTCCTTCTCCACCATATGAAAGTGGAAAGCGAAAGTGAAGTCGCTCAGTCGTGTCCGACTCTTCGACCCCATGGACTGGGCCTACCAGGCTCCTCCGTCCATGGGGTTTTCCAGGCAAAAGTACTGGGGTGGGGTGCCTTCTTTTTCTCTTACTGGTATCTCCCTTGGCCTTCAGCTTTGGTAGTTGGAGACTAATCAACACAGACAAGAGAATTAAGGAGAACAGTAGATTTTCATCATTTTACACTTCCTTGAGTCATGCTTTTCTTGATTTGATGCTATACTCCTTAGGATATAGGCTAGTAAATATTTAAGTATTCCACTCAATCAGGAATGAAAGGAACAAGCATGGCCTAGACCTTTTCACATTAAGTACTGTGGTCAGCCCCAGAAGAGTATTTGGGGAACTAGCAGTGTGTTATTCTTCTCTCAAAACATTATTTTTTTCTGCTTTGCTTATATTTTCACTGAGGCTGAATATGAGGAGAAATGTGAAAGATGAAAACTACATTTATGTTGATGTTTTTTCTTTCATCATTCTGATCTGTCACTATCTTTTATTTCTCTTTCCTTCTCTATTCTCTGTTCTCCTCTTACGTGTTCTTCCCTGCTGAGCCATCAAGAGGCCCTAATCTCATACACTTTTTTTCTCCTGGTGATTTGGGCCTATCTATTTTTTTACATTTTCCCAAAAAAAAAATGAAAATGTAAAAAGCTTTTTTCAAAAATGACTTTTTCTAACTGTTCATCTTTTTTCTTATTTTTTTTGGGCACATTTCATTATGTGGGTGGGGATCTCTATCGTACTAAAAAACTTAGATCTAAAGACTATATTATTTATTACTGAGTGGGGATAACCTCTTCCAATAACATAAACACGACTCTACATATGGCATCAAAATGTCTACAAATAGACTGATTATATTCTTTGCAGCCAAAGATGGAGAAACTCTATACAGTCAAAAAAAGGCCAGGAGCTGACTAGGGCTCAGTCTCTCTATTGCCATTAGGTTTAGTGGGTAGGAAAATTAGTAGGCCATACAGGTATGACCTAAACCAAATCCTTATGATTATAAAGTGAAAATGAAAATAGATTGAAGGGATTAGATTTGATAAACAGTGCCTGAAGAGCTATGGACACAGGTTTGTAATATTGTACCGGAGGTAGTGATCAAGACCACTCCAAGAAAAGAAATGCAGAAGGTAAAAGTTGTCTGAGGAGGCCTTACAAATAGCTGAGAAAAGGAGACAAGCAAGAGGCAAAGGAGAAAGGGAAAGATATACCAATTGATACAGAGTTCAAAGAATAGCAGGAGAAATAAGAAAATCGAGGGACAGAAAGTAAGAACAACAGAAGAGAGGAGATTAGGAGGAGGTGGCAAGAATACAGAACTGTACAAAAAAAGGTTTAATGACCTGGATAACCATGATGGTGTGATCACTTATCTAGAGCCAGACATTCTGGAGTGTCAAGTCAAGTAGGTCTTGAAGTGAAGTCGCTCAGTCGTGTCCAACTCTTTGCAACCCCATGGACTGTAATCTACCATGCTCCTCCATCCATGGGATTCTCCAGCCAAGAGTACTGGAGTGGGTTGCCATTTCGTTCTCCAGAGGATCTTCCCGACCCAGGGATCGAACCCAGGTCTCCCGCATTGTAGGCAGATGCTTTACCATCTGAGCCACCAGGGAAGTTGAAGTAGGTCTTAGGAAGCATTATTATCAACAAAGCTAGTGGAGGTGATGGAATTCCAGCTAAGCTACTCAAAATCCTTAAAGGTGATATTTTAAAGTGTTCCACTCAATATGCCAGCAAATTTGGAAAATTCAGCTGTGGCCACAGGACTGAAAAAATGTCAGTTTTCATTCCAATCCCAAAGAAAGGCAATGTCAAAGAATGTTCAACATACAATTGTTCTCATTTCATATGCTAGCAAGAGTATGCTCAAAATCCTTCAAGGTAGGCTTCAGCAGTACATGAACTGAGAACTTCCAGATGTACAAGCTGGATTTAGAAAAGGCAGAGGAACCAGAGATCAAATTGCCAATATCCCTTGGATCATAGAAAAAGCAAGGGAATTCCAGAAAAATATCTACTTTTGTATTATTGACTATGCTAAAATCTTTGACTGTATGGATGACAAAAAACTGTGGAAAATTCTGAAAGAGATGGGAATACCAGACCACCTGACCTGCCTTCTGAGAAACCTGTATGTAGGTCAAGAAGAAATAGTTAGAATTGGACATGGAACAATGGACTGGTTCCAAATTGGGAAAGGAGTATGTCAAGGCTGTATACTGTTATCCTGCTTATCTAACTTATATGCACAGTATATCATGCAAAATGCCAGGCTGGATAAATCGCAAGCTGGAATCAAGATTGCCAGGAGAAACATCAATAATTTCAGATATACAGATGACACCACCCTTATAGCAGTAAGCAAAGAGGACCTAAAATGCCTCTTGAGGAAGGTGAAAGAAGAGAGTGAGTAAACTGGCTTAAAATTCAACACTCAAAAACTAAGATTGTGGTATCTGGTCCCATAACTTCATGGCAAATAAATGGGGAAAAAATGGAAACGGTGACAGGTCTTCTTTTCTTGGGCTCCAAAAACAGAGCAGCCATGAAATTAAAAGATGCTTGCTTCCTGGAAGAAAGCTATTACAGACCTAGACAACATATTAAAAAGCAGAGACATCACTTTGCTGACAAAGGTCCCTGTAGTCAAAGCTATGGTTTTTCCAGTGGTCATGTACAGATATGAGAATTGGACCATAAAAAGGCTGAACACTGAAGAACTGATGCTTTCAAATCATGGTGCCGGAGAAGCTTTTGAGAGTCCCTTGGACTGCAAGGAAATCAAACCAATCAATCCTAAAGGAAATCAACCCTGAATATTCATTGGAAGGACTGATGATGAAGTTGAAGCTCCAATACTTTGGCCACCTGATGGGAAGAGCTGACTATTGGAAAAGACCCTAATGCTGGGAAAGGTTGAAGGCAGGAAGAGAAGGCATGACAGAGGATGAGATGGTTGGATGACATCTTTAACTCAATGACCATGAGTTTGAGTAAACTCTGGGATATAGTGAAGGACAAGGAAGCCTGGCAGGCTGCAGTCCTTGGGGTTGCAAAGAGTCGGACTGAGCTAAAGAACAACAGCAATAATACCCAATAGATGCTATTTAAACAGTTACTCTAATATATCACAATCATAAAAAGCCCATGACATTTGTTTTGGTTTGTTTGTTACAGTCATGTCTCTACCCCTACACAGTCATTACTTTATTCTATGATCATTGCAGGTAGAGCTAGTATCTCTAGTTTCTTTTTTTTCTTGTAGCCATGGAGTTCTGTTTCTAAAATACATCTTTTATTATGTCATGTGCTGCAAGGGCACAGGAGGGCTGAGAGGAGCTACTCCCAGATCAAGGTCAGGAGGGGCATCGGTGAGGAGATATGCATATCAATAACCTCAGATATGTAGATGACACCACCCTTATGGCAGAAAGTGAAGAGGAACTAAAGAGCCCTTGATGAAAGTAAAAGTGGAGAGTGAACAAGTTGGCTTAAAGCTCAACATTCAGAAAACGAAGATCATGGCATCTGGTCCCATCACTGCATGGGAAATAGATGGGGAAACAGTGGAAACAGTGTCAGACTTTATTTTTCTGGGCTCCATAATCACTGCAGATGGTGACTGCAGCCATGAAATTAAAAGACGCTTACTCCTTGGAAGGAAAGTTATGACCAACCTAGATACCATATTCAAAAGCAGAGACATTACTTTGCCAGCAAAGGTCTGTCTAGTCAAGGCTATGGTTTTTCCTGTGGTCGTGTATGGATGTGACAGTTGGACTGTGAAGAAGGCTGAGGGCTGAAGAATTGATGCTTTTGAACTGTGATGTTGGAGAAGACTCTTGAGAGTCCCCTGGACTGCAAGGAGATCCAACCAGTCCATTCTGAAGGAGATCAGCCCTGGGATATCTTTGGAAGGACTGATGCTAAAGCTGAAAGTCCAGTACTTTGGCCACCTCATGAGAAGAATTGACTCATTGGAAAAGACTCTGATGCTGGGAGGGATTGGGAGCAGGAGGAGAAGGGGACAACAGAGGATGAGATGGCTGGATGGCATCACCAACTCAATGAACGTGAGTTTGAGTCAACTCCGGGAGTTGGTGATGGACAGGGAGGCCTGGCGTGCTGCGATTAATGGGGTCGCAAAGAGTCGGACATGACTAAGTGACTGAACTGAACTGATGTCATGTGCTAAGTCACTTCAGTCATGTCCAACTCTGTGATCCCATGGACTATAGCTCACCAAGCTTGTCTCTCCATGGGATTCTCCAGGCAATAATACTGGAATGGGTTGCCACGCCCTCCTCTTATTATGTCATAGATCTGCTCAAAAACACATAGTGGGTCAAGGAAGGGGAATTATTTAAGATGAGTCTCAAAGAATAATCCAGAGAATAGCAGACTGGCAGGTCAGGAAATAGGCATTCCAAGCAGAAAAAGCACCCTACATTATGATACCAAATGGCTTGCTACTTTCAGGGACTTCTGGCTGTGTCTGAGGCACATATGTTAGGATGGATGGAAAGTAGGCTGTGCAGTTAACCAAGGATCAAATCACAATGAGTCTGGTGAATCATGGCAAGAATTTTTGACTTTATCATGTGGTATAGGGGTCGCAAAGAGTCGGACATGACTGAGCAGTTGCTGAACTGAACTGATACGGTAGTTTAAGCAGGAAATTAATATGATGTGGTTTTCTTTCTAGAATATAGTTCTAGGACTTTCTGTTCCATATAATCATTTAAAGGGTAGCCATTCCCTTCACCAGGGATCTTCCTGACCTGGGGATCAAACCTGGGTCTCCTGCATTGCAGGAAGATTCTTTACTGTCTGAGCTACCAGAGAAGCCCCTAAAGGCTTCCAGGTGACCTATATTACTTATTATGGAAAACCACATAAACAAAGCACCTGTGCTCCACCTTGCAACTCATCCATTATACCCACCACACACTTCAAAATTCTCCAAAAGATTTCCAGGATTCTCTGCCCCATTTGGTTCCATGGTCCATCCTCTGAGTCTCACCATTCATTTCTGCCTTACATTAATGACATTGATTTAGACCTTCTACCCTCTGGACATAATATTGATATTCATGAGTTAGCATGATATATTGCAATTTGGGATAAGAAGCTCTTCCTTACACACCACCACTCTGCTCCACCTTGGCTTCTTGAACATAGCTTTTCCCTGTGACTTACCTGACTGGAATAGGAACCAAATAACAGTAGTAGAAAGCTCGAGGTTAAAAGCAAGTTAGAAAGCAGACAAGAAAAACAATGGTGGAACTATTGTAATGACTATGGATAAGATGAACTAAGAGAAGGAATGTATGAAAGAGTGTGAAGAAAGTCAAATAAGAACAACTTTATGGGGATAAGGAGCAGAGGAATGACTTCCAGATGACTAAGTGCTCACATTCATACAGATAAAACAGGAAGCAGATTTGATGGGAAAGACTATGATCCCAGTTATGGATCTGTTGAGTCTATAGTACCTAACAGAAATTTTGATGGAGAAATCCATGGGCAGCAGGACATTTAGATTTGGAACTCAGGAGCATCTACACTGGAGACAGTGATTTGGATGCAGTGAAGGAAATAGGCAGGAATGAGGTCACCCAGAGAAAGTGTTCATTGTGAGAAGTGGATGAAAGATGAAACCCTGTGGAACAAATGCATATAATGAACAAGTGAAAACAACAATATCGGGAAAAAACAAGTAGGAGTGTCCAGAGAGATAGAAGTTAGATCCAGAGAGAGTTCCTTAGTTGTCCTCCAGTTAAATAGATTTGGTGTTTACAAGTGTTTTGGTGACCTTGGAGACAGCAGTTTCAGGGAAGTGATAGTAATACATTATTTTTACTGGAAAAGAAAGAGCTGAGGAATTATTTACAGAAAATATGGGTAACTTTAAAAAACTTGATAGCCAATGAAAAGAATGAGATAAAACCTTAGCTGGTTTCAGAGACTTTGTTCCTTTGTTTTGCCTTTTTTTTCAAGCTGGATTTAGAAAAGGCAGAGGAACCAGAGATCAAATTACCACATTTGTTGGGTTACAGAAAAAGCAAGAGAATTCCAGGAAAAACATCTACTTCTACTTCACTGACTACACTAAACCATTTGACTGTGTGGATCACACACTCCATGGAAAATTCTTCAAGAGATGAGACTACCAGACCACCTTACCTGCCTCCTGAGACACCTGTATGCAGGTCAAGAAGCAACAGTTAGAACCAGACATGGAACAACAGACTGGTTTTAAATTGAGAAAGGAGTATGTCAAGGCTATATATTGTCACCTTGGTTATTTAACTTATATGGAGAAATGCCAGGCTGGATGAATCACAGCAGGAATCAAGATTGTCAGGAGAAATATCAATAACCTCAGATATGCAGATGAGACAACCCTTATGGCAGAAAGTGAGAGGAACTAAAGATCCTTTTGATGAAGGTGAAAGAAGAGAGTGGAAAAAGCTGGCTTAAAATTCAACATTCAAAAAAACAAAGATCACGGCATCCAGTCCCATCACTTCATGGCAAATAAATGGAGAAACAATGGAAACAGTGACAGACTTCATTTTCTTGGGCTCCAAAATCACTGCAGATAGTGACTTCAGCCATGAAATTAAAAGATGCTTGCTCCTTGGAAGAAAAGTTATTACCAACCTGCTGCTGCTAAGTCACTTCAGTTGTGTCCGACTCTGTGTGACCCCATAGACGGCAGGCTCCACTGTCCCTGGGATTCTCCAGGCAAGAACACTGGAGTGGGTCACCATTTCCTTCTCCAATGCATGAAAGTGAAAAAAAAAAAAGTGAAGTTGCTCAGTTGTGTCTGACTCTTCGCAACCCCGTGGACTGCAGCCTACCAGGCTCCTCTGTCCATGGGATTTTCCAGGCAAAAGTACTGGAGTGGGGTGCCATTGCCTTCTCCATTTACCAACCTAGACAGCATATTAAAAAGCAGAGACATTACTTAGCCATCAAAGGTCCATATAGTCAAAACTATGGTTTTCTCAATAGTCATGTATAGATATGAGTTGGACCATAAAGAAAACTGAGCAATGAAGAACTGATGCTTTGAACTGTGGTGTTGGAGAAGACTCTTGAGAGTCCCTTGGACAAGAAGGAGAACAACCAGTCAATCCTAAAGGAAATCAGTCCTGAATATTCACCAGAAGGACTGATGCTAAAGCTGAAATTCCAATACTTTGGCCACCTGATATGAAGAACTGACTCATTTGAAAAGACCCTGATGCTGGGAGAGATTGAAGGCAGGAGGAAAAGGGGACGAGAGAGGATGAGATAGTTGGATGGCATCACCAACTCGATGGACATGAGTTTGAGCTCCAGGAGTTGGTGATGGACAGGGAAGCTGGGCATGCTGCAGTCCATGGGGTCAACAAAGAGTCAGACATGACTGAGTGACTGAACCAAACTAAACCTATACATTAACAGACGGATTCTCCACCACTGAGCCACCAGGGTAGACCAAGACTCCAAACGAGGCTAGAGAATATTGTATATGAATGGTACCACCATATCCTATGAAATAGAATGGAAATAGGGAAAGAATGCTAGTGATAGTAAGCTTCTAGATATAGAAGTGAAAAACTGAGGAGATTAGTATTTGTGCACTTTGATTTTGCCTTTGATTTAGGGAACCTGTTCAGCTGTGAAGAGTGAGAATAAATATTTTAAGTGTGGTGAACAACTGGGATTGTGCTTAAGAATCATCTGGAGGGTTTATTCAAAAGCACATTGCTGAACCCTATTCCCAGAGTTTCTGTTTCAATAGACCTAGAGTAAAGCCAAGAAATTTGCTTTTCTAGTCAATTTCCAGGTTTGGGGACCATTCTTTCAGAACCATTACTCTGGAAGCTCTGGTAATGAGAATTTGATAGAGATGAATTTGTTGAATAAAGAGGAATATGCAGCCTCCATAAGACAGGATGGACAAGAAGGAAACAGAAGTTAAATAGAGAATTGCATTTTTTTGTTTGTTTCAATAAAGGGAATAAGGAATAAGGGAATTCATGAAAGTAACTGAGGGCTAGAAGAAACTATTCTCATCACTTGGGGTTCCCGATATTCTCCGAATCAGCTAACTAAAATGGACTGGAATGGGTGAATTTAACTCAGAGGACCATTATATCTACTACTGTGGGCAGAAATCCCTCAGAAGAAATGGAGTAGCCATCATGGTCAACAAAAGTGTTCAAAATGCAGTACTTGGATGCAATCTAAAAACGACAGAATGATCTCTGTTCATTTCCAAGGGAAACCATTCAATATCACAGTAATCCAAGTCTATGACCCAACCAGTAATGCTGAAGAAGCTGAAGTTGAAAGGTTCTATGAAGACCTTTTAGAACTAACACCCCAAAAAGATGTCCTTTTCATTATTGGGGACTGGAATGCAAAAGTGGGAAGTCAAGAAACACCTGGGGTAACAGGCAAATTTGCCCTTTGAATATAGAATGAAGCAGGGCAAAGGCTAATAGAGATTTGCCAAGAGAATGCACTGGTCATAGCAAACACCCTCTTCCAACAACACAAGAGAAGACTCTACACATGGACATCACCAGATGGTCAATACCAAAATCAGATTGATTATATTCTTTGCAACCAAAGATGGAGAAGCTCTATACAGTTAGCAGAAACAAGACCAGGAGCTGACTGTGGCTCAGATCATGAACTCCTGATAGCCAAATTCAGACTTAAATTGAAGAAAGTAGGGAAAACCACTAGACCATTCAGGTATGACCTAAGTCAAATCCCTTATGTTTACACAGTGGAAGTGAGAAATAGATGTAAGGGACTAGATCTGATAGATAGAGTGCCTGATGAACTATGGAATGAGGTTCGTGACATTGTACAGGAGACAGGGATCAAGACCATCCCCATGGAAAAGAAATGCAAAAAGCAAAATGGCTGTCTCCCCAGACCTTACAAATAGCTGTGAAAAGAAGAGAAGCTAAAAGCAAAGGAGAAAAGGAAAGATATAAGCATCAGAATGCAGAGCTCCAAAGAATAGCAAGGAGAGATAAGAAAGCCTTCTTCAGCGATCAAGGCAGAGAAATAGAGGAAAACAACAGAATGGGAAAGACTAGGGATCTCTTCAAGAAAATCAGAGATACCAAGGGAACATTTCATGCAAAGATGGGCTTGATAAAGGACAGAAATGGTATGGACCTAACAGAAGCAGAAGATATTAAGAAGAGGTGGCAAGAATACACAGAAGAACTGTACAAAAAAGATCTTCATGACCAAGATAATCACGATGGTGTGATCACTCACCTAGACCCAGACATCCTGGAATGTGAAGTCAAGTGGGCCTTAGAAAGCATCACTACAAACAAAGCTAGTGGAGGTGATGGAATTCCAGTTGAACTATATCAAGTCCTGGAACATGATGCTGTGAAAGTGCTGCATTCAATATGCTAACAAATTTGGAAAACTCAACAGCGGCCACAGGATTGGAAAAGGTCAATTTTCATTCCAATCCCAAAGAAAGGCAATGTCAAAGAATGCTCAAACTTCTGCACAGTTGCACTCATCTCACACACTAACAAAGTAATGCTCAAAATTCTCCAAGCCAGGCTTCAACAATACATGAATCATGAACTTCCATATGTTCAAGCTGGTTTTAGAAAAGGCAGAGGAACCAGAGATCAAATTGCCAACACCTGCTGGATCATGGAAAAAGCAAGAGAGCTCCAGAAAAGCATCTATTTCTGCTTTATTGACTATGTCAAAGCCTTTGACTGTGTGGATCACAATAAACTGTAGAAAATTCTGAAAGAGATGGGAATACCAGACCACCTGACCTGCCTTTTGAGACACCTGTATGCAGGTCAAGAAGCAACAGTTAGAACTGGACATGGAAAAACAGACTGGTTCCAAATAGGAAAAGGAGTACATCAAGGCTGTATATTGTCACCCTGCTTATCTAACTTAGTGAAGAATACATCATGAGAAATGCTGGGCTGGAAGAAGCACAAGCTGGAATCAAGACTGCCGGGAGAAATATCAGTAACCTCAGATATGCAGCTGACACCACCCTTCTGGCAGAAAATGAAGAGGAACTAAAAAGCCTCTTGATGAAAGTGAAAGAGGAGAATGAATAAGTTGGCTTAAAGCTCAACATTCAGAAAATGAAGATCATGGCATCCGGTCCCATCACTTCATGGGAAATAAATGGGGAAACAGTGGAAACAGTGTCAGACTTTATTTTTCTGGGCTCCAAAATCACTGCAGATGGTGATTGCAGCCATGAAATTAAAAGACACTTACTCCTTGGAAGGAAAGTTATGACCAACCTAGATAGCATATTCAAAAGCAGAGACATTACTTTGCCCACAAAGGTCTGTCTAAGTCAAGGCTATGGTTTTTCCAGTGGTCATGCATAGATGTGAGAGTTGGACTGTGAAGAAAGCTGAGGGCTGAAGAATTGATGCTTTTGAACTGTGGTGTTGGAGAAGACTCTTGAGAGTCCCTTGGACTGCAAGGAGATCTAACCAGTCCATTCTGAAGGAGATCAGCCCTGGGATTTCTTTGGAAGGAATGATGCTAAAGCTGAAACTCCAATCCTTGGCCACCTCATGTGAAGAGTTGACTCATTGGAAAAGACTCTGATGTTAGGAGGGATTGAGGGCAGGAGGAGAAGGAGACGACAGAGGATGAGATGGCTAGATGGCATCACTGACTCTATGGACATGAGTTTGGGTGAACTCCAGGATTGGTGATGGACAGGGAGGCCTTGTGTGTTGCAATTCATGGAATCGCAAAGAGTTCAGACACTACTGAGCGACTGAACTGAAAACTGAAAGGAAGTGGTAAAATAGTTTGGAGGAAGTCAGGTAAGACTGGGTTGAGGCTCTAGGGAAAATGCATAGGCCTTAAGAAAAATAAAGAAATCTGAGATGCTTTAAGTTAAGGAAATACATGAAGGAATTGTATAGGTTGTGAAGCCCTGTGTTAGCAAAGGCTCAGATGCAAATAGTGCACATTAAACCTGCAGCTGGGCCACCACCTGTCAACTTTGTTGCTGTAGAAAGTCTAATGAAGTCTTTCCATGGTGAAACCACTGAGATATGGGGAGCGTCCTGAACTTCTCTGTCTATGTGGTTGATCAGCTCATAATCTCTTTATTGGAACATTAGGAAAGCAGAAGATGGAAACTCCTGGGGGAATTTTCTCCTGATTCAGCAGTGGCCAAGGGTGTTGGCCTTTAGTGACATAGTCCCATGTGTAATATCAAGATTTGGGCAGATATCTAGAGATGGCCAGCTTGTCTGGAGAGTACCTGGGTTTTAAATATTAACTAACCTGCAGCCATGAAATTAAAAGACGCTTACTCCTTGGAAGGAAAGTTATGACCAACCTAGATAGCATATTCAAAAGCAGAGACATTACTTTGCCAACAAAGGTCCACCTAGACAAGGCTATGGTTTTTCCTGTGGTCATGTATGGATGTGAGAGTTGGACTGTGAAGAAAGCTGAGCGCTGAAGAATTGATGCTTTTGAACTGTGGTGTGGGAGAAGACTCTTGAGAGTCCCTTGGACTGCAAGGAGATCCAACCAGTCCATTCTGAAGGAGATCAGCCCTGGGATTTCTTTGGAAGGAATGATGCTGAAGCTGAAACTCCAGTACTTTGGCCACCTCATGAGAAGAGTTGACTCATTGGAAAAGACTCTGATGCCGGGAGGGATTGGGGGTAGGAGGAGAAGGGGATGACAGAGGATGAGATGGCCGGATGGCATCACTGACTTGATGGACGTGAGTCTGAGTGAATTCCGGGAGTTGGTGATGGACAGGGAGGCCTGGTGTGCTGTGATTCATGGGGTCACAGAGTCAGATATGACTGAGCAACTGAACTGAAGTGAACTGAACCTGTACAAAAATACAAGTTCTTTAAAAATGTAAAATACTGTTGAATATTGATAGTTTCTCAATACTGCCTGTGAAGTATATGAACATTTCAAGTTTTGTCACTGATAACATTGGAGGTCTTATTTTTTAAATTTTTTCAGGCAGACCAAAACATTTATTCAAAGTCACACAATAACTATATTAGGTAGGGATTAGTGTATCGCACTGTGAACACATGTGTATAAGTTTTTGTGTGGACATATATATTCATATCTCTTGGATGTATACATAGGAATTAAATCACTGGGTCAAATGGTAGTTCTGTGTTTAACTTTTGAAACTGCCAGACTGTTTTCCCAAGTGCTTGCCTATTTTACATTTTTACCAGCAGTGTGTAAGGATTTTGATTTCTCCATATTCTAATCAACATTTGTTTTATCATTTGTTTTTTATTATAATCATCCTAGAGGTATGAGGTGGAGCAGGAAATGGCAACCTACTCCAGTGTTCTTGCCTGGAGAATCCCAGGGACGGGGGAGCCTGGTGGGCTGCCGTCTATGGGGTCGCACAGAGTCGGACACGACTGAGCAACTTCACTTTCACTTTTCACTTTCATGCATTGGAGAAGGAAATGGCAACCCACTCCAGTGTTCTTGCCTAGAGAATCCCAGGGACAGGGGAGCCTGGTGGGCTGCCGTCTATGGGGTTGCACAGAGTCGGACACAACTGAAGTGACTTAGCAGCAGTGTATCGTCATTTTATAGATATGGAAGTTGAGGGTTAGTCACACAGCTAGTAAATATTAGAGTCAAAATTTGGAAACAGACATTCTAGCTTCAGCTAGAATGGTGGGCCACACTTAGTCGCTCAGTTGTGTCCGACTCTTTGAGACCCCATGGACTATAGCTTGCCAGGTTCCTCTGTCCATGGGAATTCTCCAGGCAAGAATACTGGAGTGGGTAGCCATGTCCTCCTCCAGGGGAATCTTCCCAACCCAGGGATAGAACCCAGGTCTCCTGCGTTTCAGGCAGATTCTTTATCGTCTGGACCACCAGGGAAGCCCCAAAGTTATCCCTCCTCCAGGGAATCTTCCCAACCCAGGAATCAAACCCGGTCCCTGCATGGCAGGCAATTTCTTCATCAGCTCAACTACCAGGGAAGCCCTCCAGCTTCAGAGCCTATGCTTTTAACCACTATTCCATGTATTGCCTCCACAGATGGATCGTAATTTACTGAACCATTTCTCCTTTTGCTGAATAATAAGTTTTTAAACTTCCACTGTGAATGAACATCGTGTACACATATCCTTGACACAGACAACTATTTCCATATGATACATTCCTAAAAGTGAAAGATCTGTTTTTTTAATATCCAATGCCATGCAAAATCAGAGAAATAACAAATCAGAAACTAATAAACCTATTTAACATGACCTAGAGCAAGGCATCTAGAGGAGGCAATGGCACCCCCACTCCAGTACTCTTGCCACGGACGGAGGAGCCCGGTAGGCTGCAGTCCATGGGGTCGCTAAGAGTCAGATACGACTGAGCGACTTCACTTTCTCTTTTCACTTTCATGCATTGGAGAAGGAAATGGCAACCCACTTCAGTGTTCTTGCCTGGAGAATCCCAGGGATGGGGGAGCCTGGTGGGCTGCTGTCTATGGGGTCACACAGAGTCGGACATGACTGAAGTGACTTAGCAGCAGCAACAGAGCAAGGCCTCAGGGCCAGAGAGGAGAGAGCTCCATATGTATTTTTTTTAATGAACTTGGATATGCAAATTAGTAATAGGTCTGTGTTCCCAGCTCCTACTTCTACCTCACAAATTTAGACTCTGTTTTTCTGGTATTACCTTGAGGTTAGAACAAGAGTATGAGGAAAAAAAAAAAAAAATTGGAGGAAACATGATAGAACCTCCCAGACCTCTGGTTGCTTGCCCGAGTTCTCCTCCAGCTACTCTCACCCTAAGCAGCTTCTTCATTCTTACAGAAGACAGAGCAGCTTCCTCCTCTAGTATTTCAAGAGAAGTAAGAAGGGAGGTCCCAAGAAAACCCCTAGTTGGTTTGGAAGACTGTATTTAGGAAAGGGAAAAGGTGTATAAATCCCTGACTGGATGCTCACAGAATGGCAGAATTAATGATGCTGCCATCAAATTTTGAGGCAAGCTGTCATAATCTCATGTTCCTAAAGATATGTGCCTTCATTTTGCCTTGAAATACCTGATTGTGAGAGGCTTGCCATGGTAACCTGAGCTAGCGAGGTAATAGGGAGCCATGGAAAAGTGATGGTTAATTTTATGCCAATTTGCCTAGGTCACAAGATGCCCAGATAACTGATTAAATGTTATGTCTAGGTGTGTGAGGGAGGGTGCTTCCAGAAGAGATTAGTGTTAGAATCACTAGGCTGAGTAAAGTCCACTGTGTTTTCCAGTGTGAGTGGGCATCATTAGATCTGATGAGGGCCTGAAAAGAATAAAAAGGCAGAAAAAGGAGACTTCATGCTGTCTGACTACTTGAGTTTTGGCATTGGTCATCTCCTGCCTTTACACTGGGACTTACATCATTGGTACTCCTGTTCTCAAGCCTTCAGACTTTCACTACAACTATACACCAGCTTTCCTGGTGTATAGTTCAGCTTGCAAATGGCAGATTGTGGGATTTCTCAGTCTTTATAACTATATGAGTCAATTACTCACAATAAACCTCTTGAGATAGATAAGATATATACTGTTAACTTTTCCCCCAGCCTTCCGCGAGGGGATGTATGGCCTTTTATCAGAGTTACTGTGCACTGTAGAAAAGGAAATAATCAGACCTTTCTTGGAATACTGGACACTGACTCTGAACTAACACAAATTCCAGGAGACCCAAAACATCACTGTGGTCCACCAGGAAGAGCAGAGGCTTATAAAGTTTAGGTAAAGAGGTGGAGTTTTAGCTCAGATCCATCTCAGAGAGGGAGTGGTGGGACACCAAACCTATTCTGTGGCTATTTCTTCTTTTTTTTTTTTTTCCATGTGGCATATAGAATCTTAGTTCCCTGATCAAGGATTGAAACTGTATCCCCTACATGGAAGCATGGAGTCTTAACCACTGGACTGTCAGGGAAGTCCCTTCTGTGGCTGTCTCTCTATTTCAAGAATACATGCTCAGCAGTTGGTAGCATCTCCTTAGTGTCCTGACTTGTAGAGTGAGGGCTATAATCATAAGAAAGGCAAAGTGGAAGCCACTGGAACTGCCTCTTCCTAGGAAAATAGTAAACCAAATGTACTACCACACTGCTGGAGGGATTGCAAAGATTAGTGTCACCACGAAGGACTTGAGGGATGCAGGAGTGGTGTGTCCCAGTACATCCCCATTCAATTCTCCTATGTGGCCTGTGCCTACCAGGCTCCTCCATCCATGGGATTTCCCAGGCAAGAATACTGGAGTGGGTTGCCATTTCTTCTTCAGGGGATCTTCCCAGACCGGGGACTGAACCTGTGTATCCTGCATTGGCAGGAGGTTTCTTTATCACTGAGCCATCAGGGAAGCCTTTCTTTTTAGTACTGTCATTTAATTTGAAAAGGATTATAATTTGTCTGTTTCTCCCATTACTAAAGATGTGGCTGAGTTTTATTTATTAAGATGGGCAAAAATACTGGGTTTCTGGCCTAGAAGTAATCCTTAGTGGTTCATGGCTCCAACCACCGAGTTTGAGGCTTTTCCCTCTGACCTTGAGGTTCTGCCTTTGGAGTTTCCTTCCTTTTTCATGAAGTATATGTGTTTGAAGATAAATACTTTCATCAACCTACTTCTCGCCTGTAGAATTTTGGAAGGTCAACTATCATTTTATTCTCTATCTATTCATTTCAGTCCAAACCGACAGTGTTTCTGTTGGTAGAAAACCTTCTAGAAACTCATGGGTCTCCTTTGTATGTAAGGGGATTTACTCCACGAAACAAGAGGCGACTCCATAGATCTTCCCTGCTGCTGCTGCTGCTGCTGCTAAGTCGCTTCAGTCGTGCCCGACTCTGTGCGACCCCATAGACAGCAGCCCATCACGCTCCCCCGTCCCTGGGGTTCTCCAGGCAAGAACACTGGAGTGGGTTGCCATTTCCTTCTCCAATGCATGAAAGTGAAAAGTGAAAGTGAAGTCACTCAGTCGTGTCCGACTCTTAGCGACCCCATGGACTGGAGCCTACCAGGCTCCTCTGTCTTCCCTAGATAATGCTATTTTTAGTTTTGGCTTCTGCTGAGGTGGCTGAGGGGCTTCATGAGTCATGCATCTAATTTCTTCAGTGACCCCTGTATGACTGAATATAGTGATATTTGATTCCTTTCAAGGCAATAACAAAAGATTGTCTAGCCGCACCCTTGGCTTTCTCATCAGAGTGTTTTCCTGGCAGTGACTCTTCTAACGTCAGCATATTTGTAAGTTTGGACAGACTGAGGATTTCCCAAATCATCAAGCCTTATTCTCTTCTTAATTAACAGTTCTTCCCTTAATTTATCTCTATCCTCACCCATTTTACTGTAAAGAAGAAGAAGAAGAAAACATGCTGTACCTTCAACACTGCTTGGAAATCTCCTCAGCTAAATTTCCAAGTTCATCACTTACAAGTTCTGCTTCCCACATAACCAGAAGGACACAGTTCAGCTAAGTTTCCTGTTAGTATATAACACGGAGCCTTTTTTTTCACACTTTCAATAGCCTGTTCCTCATTTTCACCTGAGCCCTCACCAGTACCTTTTGTAACACGCATATTTCTAAAAAGTCTGCTCATGATGATTAAGATATTCTCCAAGACAATATGTTTTGTTTTACCACATTCCTCACTTCTGAGTTCTCACTAGCAGTCATTAACATGAAATGGCAATCCAGTCTAGTATTCTTGGCTGGGAAATTCTATGGTGAGAGGAGCCTGAAAGGCTACAGAGCATTGGGTCCCAAAAGAGTTGGATATGAGTTAGCAACTAAACAACATCAAGTTTCTAGGAAGCCATGTATTATGTTTCTCAAAATTCTTCCAGCCTCTGCAATTGCCCAATATCAAGGCCACTTCCAGTTATAAAGGTTTACTAAAACAGGATTTGGGTTTTGGCACCAAAATCTATATTAGTTTATTACTGCTATAACGAATTATCACAAATTTAATGACTTAAATCGATTTTCTTACTCTTGTGTAGGTCAGAAATTTCATGGGATAAAGTCAAAGTGTCAGCAGGACTGCTTTCTTTCTGAAGGCTCTACAGGAGACTATATTTCCTTGCCTTTTCCAGCTTCTAGAAGCTGCCTGTATTCTTTGCTCATGATTCCTTCTTCCATCTCCAAAGTCAACAGCATAGTACCTTAAAGTCTCTCTCACTCTGACACTTCTGACTTTGTCTTTTAAGGAGCCTTGTGATTACATTGGTACTATCAGGATAATTTCCCACCTCAATATCCTTAATCACATTTACAAAGTTACAGTTGCCATCTAAGATAACATGTTCACAGGTTCTCAGTTCAGTTTAGTTCAGTCTCTCAGTCGTGTCCGACTCTTCGCAACCCCATGAATCGCAGCACACCAGGCCTCCCTGTCCATCACCAACTCCCGGAGTTAATCCAAACTCATGTCCATAGAGTCGGTGATGCCATCCAGCCATCTCATCCTCTGTCGTCCCCTTCTCCTCCTGCCCCCAATCCCTCCCAACATCAGAGTCTTTTCCAGTGAGTCAACTCTTCACATGAGGTGGCCAAAGTACTGGAGTTTCAGCTTTAGCATCATTCCTTCCAAAGAAATCCCAGGGCTGATCTCCTTCAGAATGGACTGGTTGGATCTCCTTGCAGTCCAAGGGACTCTCAAGAGTCTTCTCCAATACCACAGTTTAAAAGCATCAATTCTTTGGCGCTCAGCTTTCTTCACAGTCCAACTTTCACAGGTTCTAGGGAGCCATTATTTTCCTTAACACAAGATGGAAGCTTAGATTATTTATTTGAAATTTTTTAATCTTTTTGGTGTATTCATTTAGTACTATAAATTTTTCTCTCAGAACTGTTTCAATTGTGTCCTAAAAATGTTAATATGTTGCTATTTATGTTTCAATCACATTAGTGTACTTTTTTTAAGTTTCCTTTGAGATTTGTTTTTGACCCATGGGTTATCTAGAAACGTGATGTTTACTTGGCAAGTGTTTGAAGACTTTCCTTTTCTCTCTCTATAAGTGATTTCTTGTGATCAGAGAACATATTTTATATGATTTAAATTTTTAAAAATTTATTGAGATTTGTTTTCTGGCTCATGATATGGTCTATCTTGGTATATATTTCCTGGGTATTTGTACTGAATGTATATTGAGTAAATTGTTCTACACATGCCAATTATTACTTGCTTATTGATGGTATTGAATTCTATACCTTTGCTGATTTTCTGCTTAGTTGTCATACAAATTTTTGAGAAAAGAATGTTAAAGTTTCCAACATGTTAGTCTGGATTTGCTATTTTTTCTTCCAGGTCTGTCAGTATTTGCTACACATATTTTGCAACTCTGTTATTTGGCACATATATATTTAGTGCCAATATTTTGGCAAGACACAAGATTTTATGTCTTACTGATGGATTGACTCTTTAATTACATACATTTTATCTGGTAATTTTCTCTTCTTAGAGTCTAATGTATTTGATATTAACATAGCCACTCCTGCTTTCTTTTAATATGTGCAAGAAGTTTTTACTTTTAACTTGCTTATACCAATAAATCTAAATTTCCTATATTTGAGTTTCTAATAGACAATATATAGTCAGATTATAATTTTTTAATACACTCTGGGAATCACTTTTAATCGATGCATGTAGACCATTTACATTTATTTATTTATTTTTTTGACCATTTACATTTAAAATAATTTTGTATATTTAAGGCTTTACATCTACCAGTTTGATTTTTCTGCTTTCCTCTCTGTTTTTCATTTCTCTGGTCTCCTTTTCTTATCTCCATGCAGTTTGCTTCAGAATTTTTTACATTTCCATTTCGATTGTCTACACAGTATTTTATTGTATGTTTTTGTATAACTCTTTAGTAGTTACTCTAGATATATTATATATGCATAATTTATTATAGCCCACTGGTGTAGTCATTTACTAGTTTGAATGAACGGCAGAAATGTTGTGTTAGAGTTCTCCAGAGAAATTAGACCAATAGGATATACAGATGTAGAGATAGACATATAAGAGGAGATTTATTATAGAAATTGGCTTATGCAGTTATGAAAGTCAAGAAGTTTTGCAATCTGCTGTGTGTAAGCTTGGGAACCAGGAAAGATGGTCAATATGAATCTGAAGTTTTGTGAAACAGGAGGCTTACTGGTAAAAGACCTGGAGACCAAAGGCCCTAGGATCCAGAGGCTCCAATGTCCACTGGTAGGCAAGGAGAAATGTTCCAGCTTAAAGAAGAGAATCTGCCCTTCCTTCACTCTTCTGTTCCATTCAAATCCTCAGAAGATTGGATACTTGACCACATCTGTAAGAGTGGCTCTTTCTATTCAGTCTACTAAATCAAATGCTAATCTTTGCCAGAAATACCTCACATACCTCACAGGCATAGCCAGAAATAATGTTTTACCAGCTATCTGAGCATAATTCAGCCCAGGCAAATTGATACATGAAATTAACTCTCACAATTCTTATTTCCCTTTATCTTCCTTTATCCGCTCTAGTTTATAGTCATAAACATTTTCTCTCCATACATTTAAAACCAATTGGAAAATGTTATATTTTGGCTTCAATTTTCAAATATAATTTACGAAGCTCAGAAGAAGAATGAATGTCTAATGTATTTACCCATTTTTTTTCTTACTGTATTCTTTCTTCCTTTGTGATATTCCAAGATTCCTTTTTGTTTTGTTTCTTTTGTTTAGAAAACTTCATTTGGCCTTTCTTTTTTCTTTCCTTGAAGTTTATAAAATAATCTTTAAAAATATTTTTTTCTAGCTATACTAAAGTACAATTGACAAATAGAATTGGAACACAGTTCAAGTGTACAATGTAATAATCTGCTATATATTAACAGTCATGTCCAACTCTTTGTAACTCATGGACTGTAGCCTTCTGGGCTCCTCTGTCCATGGGATTTCCCAGGCAAGAATACTAGAGTAGGTTGCCATTACCTTCTTCGGGAGATCTTCCTGATCCAGGGATCAAACCCACGTCTCTTGCAAGCTTCCTACATTGCAGGCAGTTTCTTTACTGCTGAGTTATCAGGAAGCCCATATATTAACAAACATATAACAAATTGTATATATTGTGAAATGTTTTCCTAGGCTTTCTTGTACAATAGATCTACTGGAAAGAAATTCTCTTAGTTTTCCTTCATCCAAGAATATATTAATTATCTTCTAATTCTTGAAGAATATTTTCACTAGATACAGCATAACAGGTTGATAGTAGTTTTCCTATCACCATTTGAAAAATGTATCACTTCTAGTTTATATGGTTTCTGATGAGAAACTTGTCATCATTCAAACTGTTCTTCCTCAAAAGCTAAGGTGTTGCCTTTTTCTTCTTGCTTTAAAATTTTTTCTTTGTCTTTAGTTTTCATAAAACTTCCCATGTGGCTCAGTTGGTAAAGAATCTACCTGCAATGTGGGAGAACTGAGTTCTGTTCCTGGATTGGGAAGACTCCCTGGAGAAGGGAAGAGCTACCCACTCCAGTTTTCTGGTGTGAGAATTTCCATGGGGTCACAGAGTTGGACATGACTGAGCGACTTTAACTTAGTTTTCATAAGCTATACTATAATGTGTATTGATGTGAAGTTTTAGAGAGTTCATGCTGTTTGGTGCCCCCTTAAGTTCTTGAATCTGTAATCTTTCTTCTCCTAGGACTCTAACGATATGAACGTTATATATTTTGTTATGGCCCTACACGTATGTAAGGTTTTGCGTGGTTGTTGTTGTTGTTGTTTTAAATTTTTTCAGCCTTTTTCTTTTTTTCCAGATTTGGGTGATTTCTACTGTTTTATCCTCAAATTCACTGATTCTTTCCTCTGTTCCTTACATTATGTTACTGAACTCATCCATTGAGTTTTCTTATTTTGGCTATTGCATTTTAAATTCTAAAGTTTCCATTTGGTTCTTATGTTTTCTAATTCTTTCTTGAACACTTTTTTTTTTTTTTTGCTAAAGCTCTTTTTTTTTTTCATTTGGTTAAGCATGTTTATAACTGCTCATTGAAGCATTTTTATGATGGTTGTTTTAAAATTTTTGTCAGATAATTCTAATATCTCTGTCATCTCAGTGTTTGTATCTATTGACTTTTTTTCATTCAGTTAGATGTCTTCCTGGTTCTTGTTATAATGAGGGATTATTGATAAACATGGCCATTTAGGTACTTGCTGCTGCTAAGTCACTTCAGTCGTGTCCGACCCTGTGTGACCCCATAGACGTCAGCCCACCAGGCTCTCCTGCCCCTAGGATTCTCCAGGCAAGAGCACTGGAGTGGGTTGCCATTTCCTTCTCTAATGCATGAAAGTAAAAAAGTGAAAGTCGACCCCATGGACTGCAACCCACCAGGCTCCCCTGTCCATAGGATTTTCCAGGCAAGAGTACTGGAGTGGGGTGCCATTGCCTTCTCCACAAATTGGGTACTTATAAGACTCTAAATTGTATTTAAACTGGTGTAGCTTGCTTTCATTGATACTGGGAAGAGGAATATACCACCTTAACATTGCCAGGTGGGTATATTAATAAAAGTTCATGTGGTTCACATGGCCTCTGTTGACACCCAACCAGGGAACTCCTCATTACTGAAGGGAGAACTAGAAGTCCTGCTCTGTAGGGGCTTCCACGGATATTTCCCTGGCTGGAAGAGGTAAAGTACCTTATTACAGCTTTTCTTGTGGCCTCTACTGACACCATAGAGGAGATTGTAGCCTCACTTCTGCTTGGTAAAGACAAAAGTCTTGGCTCCCTACTCAATATTCCTACTATGCCTACTATTCAACCTCCCTACTGCACTTAACGAATCCCTATTATACCTACTACTCAGTCTCCTTACTCCCCATTCCCCAGGGAGAGGAAGGTGTGGGAGGATGATATGATGATAGTGGTGATAAGGGAAACTTGTTACAGCCTGGTGAGGGTTTCAGTCTAATCTCCCCACTCAGCATTTTTTTTTTTTTTTTTTTGCTTAGGGGAAGGCCACAGTTTTTTTCTGTGATATTTGGCTAGAGTAGAGTAGTCATTATACCAACTCTTTCTATATCACTAGGTGTCCCATTTTATTCCTTTGGCTAAAGATAGAAGGCTTTTGTTGGGTCTTTTTTTGTCTGTGCCCCTTTTTATTTCCAGTTTACTGCCTTCAATTTCAAATCTGGGATATATAAGATAAGCAAAAACCTCTGGAAAATTACCACTGTGACCTTCCACAGTCCTGAATTTCTACTAATCTGTCCTCATTTCTCTTTCAAATCTTTCTTATGTTTTATTTATATATACTCCCTACGGGTTTTAGTTATACTTATAAGAAAGATAAGGGGAAATTACATCTACTCCATCTTCTCAGAAATGGAATTGCTAATAAGTAATTTTAGAGTTATTAAAAGAAATACTCCCCCTCCAGATTAAACTTTTACTACATGGAAAGTACTATAGATGTTCTTTCATAAGTATAATTTAAATTACTGAATTTTATCAAAATTTAAAAATTTTCTCTGTGAAAAGCACTGATAAGTGAATGAAAAGATAATCCATAGTCTAGAACAGATCATTGCATGAAAAAATAATATATGAATGAAAATGTCTCCATAGAAAATTAATCCAGCTAAAAATGAAAACAATATGATATAACTAGAACATCAACATTTTACAACCTTCAGTATACTAGTGAATCTAAGTATCTGACTATTAACAGCTGCTAACCCAAGAAGAGAGTAAAAACAAAGGTTAGTTTCCTCCTGATGAAAGAATATATAACATTATCTCTAATCTTGCAAAACTGAACCAACCTGAGTTTTATCAAACCTCTGGATCCAACTACCCAATTCAGAAAATACAAAAGAAGAGAAACATGCTGAAATACATCAGTGTGTAATCAGCAAAATCTAGTCTATAGGAAACTCTGCAAGTCAATGGCCCAAATTCTCCAACAAATACACTTTAAGAAAAAGAGAAACAGAAGATAAATCTTTAGATTAAAAGAGATTTAAATGGCATGTGAACAAGTTTTTAATAGCAAAATTAAACTAGAATATCTAGGGATGCACACTTCTATGATAAAACTATAAACACACACACATACACTTTTTAAAAGGCATAGCAAAAGGACAAATATAGATGAGAGAAGAAGACCAATATTTTGAAGCTGAAAATTAGATGAGTGATAATCTGTGGTAAACAAGAAGCTTAAACTTAAACCAGCAGTGGGCGTATACTTTGCTTTCTCTTCAGATTGCATAAATCTTTCTCCTTTTAAACCAGGAGTGGGCAAACTGGTTCATAAATTAGTGATTTTAGCTATCCCTAAAATTATGAATGAGGACAGGGCTGGAAGTAAGGGGACTGGATGAAAAAAATCTGTTTAAGAAGCAACAAAGTCCAGGTACTCTCTGCACACAGATGGGAGCTAGCTCTTTGCCTCTGCTTGAAGAAAAGTAGATGTTTATTTTCGGTAAAAAGTTTAGCAGAAGAGATGGATGATGGGTAACAGGCACCCCTGAGGGTTCTGCACTAACTCAGATTGAGTAAAGGTCTACATCTTAAATGATGAATCCCCATCCTGGTTTCCCATTCATCTCCCAGATGCTAGCAACCAGGCTTATATGCTCTAGGCATAAGAGGAAAAGATTCTTAACTGAATATTCAACCCAATCCTATAAAAAAGACCTAGAAATACTGACAAGTTGGTGGGTCTCCCAAACACAACCAGGTCAAGTCACCATGAAATGAAGCCCAGTGGTCAACAAATCCCACTAAACTCCATAAAGCTTCTGGTCAATTTTCTAGTGTACCATTCAAATGTAAGCAGACATGCAAGAATTATCAGATATTTATGGAAAGCCTTCAACCTTCAAAACAGACATCAGACAATTTGGAAGAATTCTAGCTTGAATCATCACTAATATTCTCTGATATATAAAAGAAAATATTACATACAAAAATATGAAAAATTTCCAATATGAAAGCATAATAAGGGAAGAGAGCTCTTGGAAATTGAAAACAATAGCAGGAATAAAAAGTACAATAGAAAGTTTACAAGATAAATTAAAAAAATAAGAGAGAAAAGTTTAGAGTTGGGACAATTGTAAAAAAGAAAAAAAAAAAAAGCCTGAAATCTGATTAGCTTGAATTCTCTTGCAGGTAAGATAAGAAAAGAGTGGGGAGTGAGTATTATCAAAGAAATAATTCAATAAAATTTCCCAGAAAGTTACATTTTCAATTTGACCACTCCTATCAACTACTCATCAAATATTTCAGAGGAAACACTCTAAATTAAGATGGATCACCATGAAGTTTCAAACTCTGGCCATAGAAAGAACACTCTAAAACCATCCAAGGAAAAGAAAACCAAGATCACATACAGTAATTAGACATTAAAACAACATTGCATTTCTCAACAACAAAGCTGAAAGCTAGAAAATAATGGATCAGTCATTTCAAGTTTTTGAGAGACAATGATTTGTGACCTGAAACTTTATACCCAGTACAAATAAAATTTGTAAGAATAGTACTAGCTATTGTAACAAATAAACTTCCAAATTTCAGAGGTTTAATGCAATAAAAGTTTACTTCTTATTTACTTACAAAGCAGTATGTATTCCTGTATGGAAAAATGGCCTTCTGCTTATTGATTCAGAAAAGCAGCTTCTAAAATTTTATGATTTTTCTGTCTTCATGGACTTTGCAATCCTTTGCAGTCCATGGACTTTTGCCTTCAGATTTGGAGAAGGCAATGGCAACCCCTTCCGGTTCTCTTGCTGGGAGAATCCCATGGAGAGAGGAGCCTGGTAGGCTGCAGTCCATGGAGTCGCTAAGCGTCGGACATGACTGAGCATCTTCACTTTCACTTTTCACTTTCATGTATTGGAGGAGGAAATGGCAACCCACTCCAGTGTTCTTCTTGCCTGGAGAATCCCAGGGACGGGGGAGCCTAGTGGGCTGCTGTCTATGGGGTCTCACAGAATCAGACACTACTGAAGCAACTTAGCAGCAGCAGCCTTCAGATTAAGGATTAAAAGGAGAGTAAAGAAGGGGATGGAAGACAGACTTAGTCAGCTCACTGACCTAGAAGTGATTCATACCACTTTTCTTCACCTACTACAGGTGTGAACTAGTCATCTACCAACTCCTAGATGATGGGAGTCAAGAAAATCTAGTTTCTGGGTGGCCAAGAATTTCTACCAACAGCTCTTTACAATGAAAGGAAGAACACAAATTTCTTGTGGACAGCCAGCCATTTTTCCCACATCTGTCGAAATATTAGTTGAACACAAAAGAATGAAAATAATTGCTTAGACACATTAGGTTTCAAATAACTCTTTTTCTGTATACTCTTTATCAGGAAGCTCCTTGCAGATATATTCCACCAGAATAAGGAAATGAAGACACGAATGGCAATCAGGGATTTAATGCAGAAGAGAGGTGAGGAAAATCCCTGGGGTAATAGGAAAGGGAGATCCCAAGGTCGCAGGTGTGCAGTAGACCTAGAAAAACAAGTGCAGATTTGGGCAGCCATTCAGAAAGCTCCAGAAAGAGATTTCCCAGAAGATAAAAATAATAGAACATCTGGTGGTTTAAAATTGTGGGGAGGATTTATATCTATGGGGGAGAATCTAAGAAAACCAAACAAACATACCAAAGAAAGACAATTGTTAACTTCAGGGAAAACAGAAACCAGAAAGTTGTAGAAGAAAAGAGATATATTTAATTGTAGTTTCCTACATGGAGTGGTGTAAGAAGAAATACATTTGATCTTTGTCCCTGGTTCCGGGTACAGAGCTTCCTGAGAATTTCCTCAGTGATAGGAGTATTTTTTGTTATTCATAATAATCCATTTTTAAATATACCTGAGTTTATGCTAATGAGGTGACTATTGGTGGGACTCTAGAAAGCTTCAGAATGGGGACTGGTAGCCAGAGGATCCAACCATTTGATTAGAAGGCTAGAATTTTCAGCTCCATCTCCCAACCTCCAGGAAGGGGAGAGGGCCTAGAGGTTGCATTGAATCACCAATGGCCAATGAATTAATCATTCGTACTTAAATAATAAAATTTTCATAAAAATCCCTAAACAACAGGGTTTAGAAAGCTCTGGGTTGAGGCACACATTGAGATGCCAGAACGGTGGTGTTCCCAGAGTGGGCATGGAAGCTCTGCTCCTCCACCCTCCGGACAAGTGTTAGTTGCTCAGTTGTGTCTGACTCTTTGTGACCCTTTGTAGCTCACCCACTTCCTCTGTCCATGGAATTCTCCAGACAATAAAACTGGCGTGGGTAGCCATTCCCTTCTCCAGGAGATTTTGCACTATGTATTTCTCCCATTTGTTTGTTCCTAAGTGCTATCCTTTATAATAATCTAGTGAGGGTAAGGAAACAACCATCCTAAATTCTGTGAATTATGCTAGCAATTACTAAGTCTGAGGAGGATGCTGTTGAACCCCTGGATTTGTAGCCAAGTTGGACAGAAGTAGAGGTAACTTGAGGAACCTAATACTTGAGACTAATGTCTGAAGTGAGGTCTGTAGTCTGTGGAATCCAACCCCAACTCCAGGAGCTGGTGTCAGATTTGGCTGACGTAAGGAAGGGGAGAACACCAGACACAGTCTGGCTTTGAATAGTGTTCAAACAATTATAATAACATAAACTGAACACTGATCTTACCAAAGTTACAATATAATTATAAAAATACAATTAGGATTCAAAAATAATTGAAAGAGAATTTATGTGTGTGTTTGATGGTGTTGGAGTGGAGCCTCAGTAAGAAAGCACTAAATCCTTATCTTCCATGATGGAAAGTCAATAGATAATTCCTGAAACTGAAACAAATGAGATATAGTCATATATTAATGCTTTTAGAATTGTGAAGGAATAGCCTGCAAAATGCAGGAATGGGGTTAGATACAGGAGGCAGTGGCAGAACCTACTGTATTTTATAAGCAGTTTTCTAGAATGTTTAGTTCTTTTAAACTATGTATATGAGTAACTTTGATTAACATGAAAATAAATTTATTTTTGAAAACAATAGCACCCTACAGATATCCAGAAAGGAGAATGGATTGAAATCATAGGAGATGGAAATCGGAGGGACTAGTTAAAAGCCTATAGCAGCAGTTCAGGAAAAGGGATAATCTGTACCAAATGAATGCAGTTTCAGTGGGAATAGAGGAATGAGGACAAATATAACATGGTCACCAATCAATTAGGGAGGAAACAAATGTAAGAGAGGAACATGTCATAACTGCAACATTTTTGTCTTCTATAATTGCATCTATGGAAATGCCATTCTTAGAGAGAGAAAGTATAGGAGGAAGAACAAATTAAGAAGAAAGATAATGAGATTAGTTTGGATGTCATGGATATGAGAAGCTGACTTCTAGGGCCCAGTAGAGAAATTATAGGTATGGATCTATGTTTACCAAGAGCAGATTATCAGTGGTAAGTAATTAAAGCCAAGGTCGACACAGTAAAGATCAGCCAAGAGAGAGCTAACAGAGCAAAATGAAAGTGAACAACTCAACTCTGGTGAATGCCAACATTCAAGAGCAAAGAAAGAGACAATGGAAAAGAGAAGGAAAAAAGACAGACGTGCAGATGCCAAAATACAGGGATGTCTCAGACTCCAGGAGGAGGAAGAGTGCCAATATGAGAGGAATCGGAAATGTCAGTGTGAAAGAGAAGTGGTCAAAACAAATATTAAAGAGTCTGTTATATTTGGCAGAAGTGGTTTAAAGATAACAGGAAGCTAAGAGTAACATTTTGTGGAAGAGAGCAACTAGGAAGAGAAGGCAATAGAAGTAGTACCCACATGGGGAAAAGGATCCAAGGAGGGTGGTTTGTGTGTTTACCTAATGTCTTTTTTTTTCTGATCACAAAAGTCAAATATGCTTTACAAAGAAAATTTGGAATATTATTCAGCCATGAGAAATGAGGCTATCCTGCCATTTGCAACAACATGGATGGGCCTTGAGTTCATTATAAGTGAGATTCAATATCACAGTAATCCAAGTCTATGCCCCAAACAGTAACGCTGAAGAAGCTTTGGCCTTGGAATATGGAATGAAGCAGGGCAAAGACTAATAGAGTTTTGCCAAGAAAATGCACTGGTCATAACAAACGCCCTCCTCCAACAACACAAGAGAAGACTCTATACATGGACATCACCAGATGGTCAACACTGAAATCAGATCAATTATATTCTTTGCAGCCAAAGATGGAGAAGCTCTATACAGTCAACAAAAACAAGACCAGGAGCTGACTGTGGCTCAGACCATGAACTCCTTATTGCCAAATTCAGACTGAAATTGAAGAAAGTAGGGAAAACCACTAGACCATTCAGGTATGACCTAAATCAAATCCCTTGATTACACAGTGGAAGTGAGAAACAGATGTAAGGGACTAGATCTGATAGATAGAGTGCCTGATGAACTATGGAATGAGGTTCGTGACATTGTACAAGAGACAAGGATCAAGACCATCCACATGGAAATGAAATGCAAAAAAGCAAAATGGCTGTCTGGGGAGGCCTTACAAATAGCTGTGAAAAGAAGAGAAGCAAAAAGCAAAGGAGAAAAGGAAAGATATAAACATCTGAATGCAGAGTTCCAAAGAAGAGCAAGAAGAGATAAGAAAGCCTTCTTCAGCGATCAATGCAAAGAAATAGAGGAAAACAACAGAATGGGAAAAACTAGGGATCACTTCAAGAAAATCAGAGATACCAAAGGAACATTTCATGCAAAGATGGGCTCGATAAAGGACAGAAATGGTATGGACCTAACAGAAGCAGAAGATATTAAGAAGAGATGGCAAGAATACACAGAAGAACTGTACAAAAAAGACCTTCATGACCCAGATAATCATGATGGTGTGATCACTGACCTAGAGCCAGACATCCTGGAATGTGAAGTCAAGTTGGCCTTAGAAAGCATCACTACAGACGAAGCTAGTGGAGGTGATGGAATTCCAGTTGAGCTATTTCATATCCTGAAAGATGATGCTGTGAAATGCTGCACTCAATATGCCAGCAAATTTGGAAAACTCAGCAGTGGCCACAGGACTGGAAAAGGTCAGTTTTCATTCCAATCCCAAAGAAAGGCAATGTCAAAGAGTGCTCAAACTACCGCACAATTGTACTCATCTCACATGCTAGTGAAGTAATGCTCAAAATTCTCCAAGCCAGGCTTCAACAATACATGAATCATGAACTTCCATATGTTCAAGCTGGTTTTAGAAAAGGCAGAGGAACCAGAGATCAAATTGCCAACATCCGCTGGATCATGGAAAAAGCAAGAGAGTGCCATAAAAGCATCTATTTCTGCTTTATTGACTATGCCAAAGCCTTTGACTGAGTGGATCACAATAAACTGTGGAAAATTCTTCAAGAGATGGGAATACCAGACCACCTGATCTGCCTCTTGAGAAATTGGTATGCAGGTCAGGAAGCAACAGTTAGAACTGGACATGGAACAACAGACTGTTTCCAAATAGGAAAAGGAGTATGTCAAGGCTGTATATTGTTACCCTGTTTATTTAACTTCTATGCAGAGTACATCATGAGAAATGCTGGACTGGAAGAAACACAAGTTGGAATCAAGACTGCTGGGTGAAATATCAATAACCTCAGATATGCAGATGACACCACCCTTATGGCAGAAAGTGAAGAGGAACTAAAAAGCCTCTTGGTGAAAGTGAAAGTGGAGAGTGAAAAAGTTGGCTTAAAGCTCAACATTCAGAAAACGAAGGTCATGGCATCCGGTCCCATCTCTTCATGGGAAATAGATGGGGAAACGGTGGAAACAGTGTCAGACTTTATGTTTCTGTGCTCCATAATCAGTACAGATGTTGACTGCAGCCATGAAATTAAAAGACGCTTACTCCTTGGAAGGAAAGTTATGACCAACCTAGATAGCATATTCAAAAGCAGAGACATTACTTTGCCAACAAAGGTCCGTCTAGTAAAGGCTATGGTTTTTCCTGTGGTCATGTATGGGTGTGAGAGTTGGACTCTGAAGAAGGCTGAGTGCTGAAGAATTGGTGCTTTTGAAGTATGGTGTGGGAGAAGACTCTTGAGAGTCCCCTGGACTGCAAGGAGATCCAACCAGTCCATTCTGAAGGAGATCAGCCCTGGGATTTCTTTGGAAGGAATGATGCTAAAGCTGAAACTCCAGTACTTTGGCCACCTCATGTGAAGAGTTGACTCATTGGAGAAGACTCTGATGCTGGGAGGGATTGGGGGCAAGAGGAGAAGGGGACGACAGAGGATAAGATGGCTGGATGGCATCACTGACTTGATGGACGTGAGTCTGAATGAAGTCCGGGAGTTGGTGATGGACAGGGAGGCCTGGCATACTGCGATTCATGGGATCGCAAAGAGTTGGACACGACTGAGCGATTGATCTGATCTGATCTGAAGGGAAACAGAGAAAGACAAGTGCCATATTATATCACCTTTATTTGGAATCTTAAAAAAGCCAGACTTATTAAAAACAGAGAGTAAATGGTAGCTACCAGGGGATGGGGGCAAGGAGACAAAAATGTATATTGTTTAAAGTTATAAACTTGCAACAAGCAATACATAAGCCACAGAGATCTAATGCACTGTATAATCAATATAGACAACAACAGTATACTATAACTATGTAATGTGATAATGTCACTACAATGGTAATCATATCACAATATACAAATGTATCAAAGCAACACATTGTACATCTTTTTTTTTTAATTATTATTATTTTTTTAATTTTTCTTAACTTTACAATATTGTATTACTTTTACTATACATCGAGATGGATCTGCCACCAGAATACACGTGCTCCCCATCCTGAACCCTCCTCCCTCCCCCCTCCCACACCATCCCTCCAGGTCATCCCAGTGCTCCAGTCCCAGGCATCTGTTATCGGGCATCGTACCTGGACTGACTCGTTTCAGATATGATATTATACATATTTCAATGCTATTCTCCCCAATCGTCCCACCCTCTCCCAGTCCCAGAGTCCAAAAGTCTGTTCTATACATCAGTGTCTCTTTTGCTGTCTCATAAGCAGGGTGATTGTTACCATCTTTCTAAATTCCATATATATGCGTTAGTATACTGTATTTGTGTTTTTCTTTCTGGCTTACTTCACTCTGTATAATAGGCTCCAGTTCCATCCACCTCATTAGAACTGATTCAAATGTATTCTTTTTAATGGCTGAGTAATACTCCATCGTGTATATGTACCACAGCTTACTTATCCATTCATCTGTGGATGGGCATCTAGGTTGCTTCCACGTCCTGGCTATTGTAAACAGTGCTGCTATGAACATTGGGGTACACGTGCCTCTTTCAATTCTGGTTTTCTCAGTGTGTATGCCCAGCAGTGGGATTGCTGGATCATAAGGCAGTTCTATTCCCAGTTTTTTGAGGAATCTCCATACTGTTCTCCATAGTGGCTGTACTAGTTTGCATTCCCACCAACAGTGTAAGAGGGTACCCTTCTCTCCGCACCCTCTCCAGCATTTATTGCTTGTGGATTTTTGGATCGCAGCCATTCTGACTGGCGTGTAATGGTATCTCATAGTGGTTTTGATTTGCATTTCTCTGATAATGAGCGATGTTGAGCATCTTTTCATGTGTTTGTTAGTCATCTGTATGTCTTCTTTGGAGAAATGTCTATTAAGTTCTTTGGCCCATTTTTTGATTGGGTCGTTTATTTTTCTGGAATTGAGCTGTAGAAGTTGCTTGTATATTTTTGAGATTAGTTGTTTGTCTGTTGCTTCATTTGCTATTATTTTCTCCCATTCTGAAGGCTGTCTTTTCAGCTTGCCTATAGTTTCCTTTGTTGTGCAGAAGCTTTTAAGTTTGATTAGGTCCCATTTGTTCATTTTTGATTTTATTTCCGATATTCTGGGAGGTGGGTCATAGAGGATCCTGCTGTGATGTAAGTCAGAGAGTGTTTTGCCTATGTTATCCTCTAGGAGTTTTATGGTTTCTGGTCTTATATTTAGCTCTTTAATCCATTTTGAGTTTATTTTTGTGTATGGTGTTAGACAGTGTTTTAGTTTCATTCTTTTACAAGTGTTCAACCAGTTTTCGCAGCACCACTTGTTAAAAAGATTGTCTTTACTCCATTGTATATTCTTGCCGCCTTTGTCAAAGATAAGGTGACCATATGTGCGTGGATTTATCTCTGGACTTTCTATTTTGTTCCATTGATCTATGTTTCTGTCTTTGTGCCAGTACCATACTGTCTTGATGACTGTAGCTTTATAGTAGAGCTTGAAGTCAGGCAGGTTGATTCCTCCAGTTCCGTTCTTCTTTCTCAAGATAGCTTTGGCTATTCGAGGTTTTTTGTATTTCCATACAAATTGAGAAATTATTTGTTCTAGCTCTGTGAAGAATACTGTTGGTAGCTTGATGGGGATTGCATTGAATCTATAAATTGCTTTGGGTAGTATACTCATTTTCACTATATTGATTCTACCAATCCATGAACATGGTATATTTCTCCATCTATTAGTGTCCTCTTTAATTTCTTTCAGCAGTGTTTTATAGTTTTCTAAATATAGGTCTTTAGATTCTTTAGGAAGATATATTCCTAAGTATTTTATTGTTTTCATTGCAATGGTGAATGGAGTTGTTTCCTTAATTTCTCTTTCTATTTTCTCGTTATTAGTGTACAGGAATGCAAGGGATTTCTGTGTGTTAATTTTATATCCTGCAACTTTACTGTATTCATTGATCAGTTCTAGTAATTTTCTGGTGGAATCTTTAGGGTTTTCTACGTAGAGGATCATGTCATCTGCAAACAGTGAGAGTTTTACCTCTTCTTTTCCAATTTGGATTCCTTTTATTTCTTTTTCTGCTCTGATTGCTGTGGCCAAAACTTCCAGAACAATGTTGAATAATAATGGTGAAAGTGGGCATCCTTGTCTTGTTCCTGACTTTAGAGGAAATGCTTTCAGTTTTTCACCATTGAGGATAATGTTTGCTGTGGGTTTGTCGTATACAGCTTTTATTATGTTGAGGTATGTTCCTTCTATTCCTGCTTTCTGGAGAGTTTTTATCATAAATGGATGTTGAACTTTGTCAAAGGCTTTCTCTGCATCTATTGAGATAATCATATGGTTTTTATTCTTCAGTTTGTTAATGTGGTGTATTACGTTGATTGATTTGCGGATATTGAAGAATCCTTGCATCCCTGGGATAAAGCCCACTTGGTCATGGTGTATGATCTTTTTAATGTGTTGTTGGATTCTGATTGCTAGAATTTTGTTAAGGATTTTTGCGTCTATGTTCATCAGTGATATTGGTCTGTAGTTTTCTTTTTTTGTGGGATCTTTGTCAGGTTTTGGAATTAGGGTGATGGTGGCCTCATAAAATGAGTTTGGAAGTTTGCCTTCCTCTGCAATTTTCTGGAACAGTTTGAGTAGGATAGGTGTTAGCTCTTCTCTAAATTTTTGGTAGAATTCAGCTGTGAAGCCGTCTGGGCCTGGGCTTTTGTTTGCTGGGAGATTTCTGATTACAGTTTCAATTTCCGTGCTTGTGATGGGTCTGTTAAGATTTTCTATTTCTTCCTGATCCAGTTTTGGAAAGTTGCACTTTTCTAAGAATTTGTCCATTTCTTCCATATTGTCCATTTTATTGCCATATAATTGCTGATAGTAGTCTCTTATGATCCTTTGTATTTCTGTGCTGTCTGTTGTGATCTCTCCATTTTCTTTTCTAATTTTATTGATTTGATTCTTCTCCCTTTGTTTCTTGATGAGTCTGGCTAGTGGTTTGTCAATTTTATTTACCCTTTCAAAGAACCAGCTTTTGGCTTTGTGTACATCTTAAATTTATATGATGTTATATGTTAAATTTATTCAAAAATAAAAAATTTAGAAATAAATGCAGAGTTCATATTTTGATATACAAATTATCAATATATTTTTCACTTCTACTCCTTGTTAAAAATGTCTTTTTTTCTTCATTTAAACTAAAAGGCAACATACACATTTTCTCAAGAGAAGGAAAATGCTTTGGAAATAGAAAAGTACTTAGGGTTTTAAAACAAAAGTACCTAATATTTGAGATTCAAAAACATTTGCCTTACAGAATTCAATGCATCTACCTTGTGTCATAACTAAAAAGATTTGGGAAAATATGTGATATATAAGAATCAGTTTTTCCCAGCCCCATCACAAATCAGCCTCCAGATTTAGAAAAACGGAAGGAAAAGTTGAAGAACTTCCATATCGATGTAACCCTGGTTCAGAATTGAGGGAGGGGGTCATGCCTCTAGTTCAGAATTGAGGGAGGGGGTCATGCCTGAAAATCCAGGTGAGTGTGAGAGACTCCAGAGAAGAAACCTGTGCCTGGTTTTCCATGTGTGATTTGAAAAAATGTCAGGATTTTTGGAGTTTTCTGGACTTAGCTTGCTTGGGAGCAATGGCAGAGGACTAGCTACTTGGACAACGGGGATTTACACACCTTATCAAATTTCTTATGCTCTGGATGGCATAGGAACACCCAAGAAGGCCATAGAGTTAGCCGAGAGAAAACCAGACTCAGAGAGGCCTTGCAGCAAGAAAGCAGAGCGCTGAGCTGTGTGAACTGACATCTGAAGCCAGATAGGAGATGACTTCGACCTTCTGCCAGTACAGACAGATGATGGCAGAGAGCTAGCTCATTGGTTCCCAGAATCACAGCCTTGGCCTGCCAAATATACCCACAACTTAGTCACAGACCCGGAAACTCTGAATAAATTCCTACCTCCCCATTCAACTGAGGGTTTGAAATAGAACTTACACTTATTTGCAGAAAAACGAAAGAAATTTTTTTTTCTTCCCTCTTATTATGGACCGCGACTTAAGCCCATTAGCCATAAAAAAAAAAAAAAATGAAAATGAAAATAAACGTCATAAATGTCAGCACTAAGAGATATCCATCATTAACGTTTTGGTGTATTTCTATATTGTCTTTTATAAATTTATCTGTGTAAATATGTATTTGCAACTTGGGATTAAATCTGCTATATAGTTGTGCATACTGCTTTTGAAAATTGTTAAATATCACAAAGATATATTCTAACTTTTAAATATTTTAGAAAATGATTTTTAAGAGTGTCACAAATTTCATTATATGGTATATATGTGATTTTTTTTCCTAGGATCACTGTGGTTTCTTGTTCTAGATGATAAAGCAAGAATATGTGTTAAGTTCACTGATGAACTATGGGAACTATGATAAGACCACAGTAGCAGTAACTGTGCCTGTTAGACTGCTAGAGTTTTACTGCCTATGCTATTAAGTAAGATAATTTTTAAAGTTTTTTTTTTTTTTTTTATATGGACCCTTTTTAAAAGTCTATTGAACTTGTTACAATAGTACTTCCGATAATGGGGGGTTTGGGGACTTTCTTTTTTTTGGTCACAAGGCATGTGTAATCTTATCTCCCTGATCAGTGATCAAACCCACACTCCCTGCACTGGAAGGTAAAGTCTTAGCCACTGGACCACCAGGCAAGTCCCCTTAAATGAGATAGTTGAATCAATAATCATTACATTCTTTATCATAATGAGTATGTAGATCAAGATTAAAAAAATGATAAAAGCACCTCTTTTGAACTCTTTGATATTCTTGGGAATCTGATTTTTAATGGAGACTAAACAGGAAAGGTCTAATACCAATGTGATATCAGTCATATCCACCCCAAAAGTTATTAACTCAAACCAGGAAACCCTCCTGCTTAGAACTAAGGAATGGATATTTAAAAAGGTGGGCTTTTGGGGCTATTTCTTCCTTCTCTGTTTTGCCACACCCAACATGTAGAACTCTTCTTTTTTTTTTTTTTTTTTTAGGTATCAAGAATCTCTTTTATTGATTATCAGAAACATTACAAACATCTAATATGAACAAATTGTAACATGACAGTGATTAGTTTGAACAATTAATACATTTCAAATATAATATTATACATATTTCAATGCTATTCTCCCCAATCATCCCACCCTCTCCCGGTCCCAGAGTCCAAAAGTCTGTTCTATACATCAGTGTCTCTTTTGCTGTCTCGTAAATAGGGTTATTTTTACCATCTTTCTAAATGCCATATATATGCGTTAGTATACTGTATTTGTGTTTTTGTTTCTGGCTTACTTCACTCTGTATAATAGGCTCCAGTTCCATCCACCTCCTTAGAACTGATTCAAATGTATTCTTTTTAATGGCTGAGTAATACTCCATTGTGTATATGTACCACAGCTTGCTTATCCATTCATCTGTGGATGGACATCTAGGTTGCTTCCACGTTCTGGCTATTGCAAACAGTGCTGCTATGAACATTGGGGTACACGTGTCTCTTTCAATTCTGGATTTCTTAGTGTATATGCCCAGCAGTGGGATTGCTGGATCATAAGGCAGTTCTATTCCCAGTTTTTTGAGGAATCGCCATACTGTTCTCCATAGTGGCTGTACCAGTTTGCATTCCCACCAACAGTGCAAGAGGGTTCCCTTCTCTCCACACCTTCTCCAGCATTTATTGCTTGTGGACTTTTGGATCGCAGCCATTCTGATTGGTGTGAAATGGTATCTCATAGTGGTTTTGATTTGCATTTCTCTGATAATGAGTGATGTTGAGCATCTTTTCATGTGTTTGTTAGTCATCTGTATGTCTTCTTTGGAGAAATGTCTATTTAGTTCTTTGGCCCAGTTTTTGATTGGGTCATTTATTTTTCTGGAATTGAGCTGTAGAAGTTGCTTGTATATTTTTGAGATTAGTTGTTTGTCAGTTGCTTCATTTGCTATTATTTTCTCCCATTCTGAAGGCTGTCTTTTCACCTTGCTTATAGTTTCCTTTGTTGTGCAGAAGCTTTTTAAGTTTGATTAGCTCCCATTTGTTCATTTTTTATTTTATTTCCGATATTCTGGGAGGTGGGTCATAGAGGATCCTGCTGTGATGTAAGTCAGAGAGTGTTTTGCCTATGTTTTCCTCTAGGAGTTTTATGGTTTCTGGTCTTACATTTAGCTCTTTAATCCATTTTGAGTTTATTTTTGTGTATGGTGTTAGAAAGTGTTCTAGTTTCATTCTTTTACAAGTGTTTGACCAGTTTTCCCAGCACCACTTGTTAAAGAGATTGTCTTTAATCCATTGTATATTCTTGCCTCCTTTGTCAAAGATAAGGTGACCATATGTGCGTGGATTTATCTCTGGACTTTCTATTTTGTTCCATTGATCTATATTTCTTTCCTTGTGCCAGTACCATACTGTCTTGATGACTGTGGCTTTGTAGTAGAGCCTGAAGTCAGGCAGGTTGATTCCTCCAGTTTCGTTCTTCTTTCTCAAGATAGCTTTGGCTATTCGAGGTTTTTTGTATTTCCATACAAATTGAGAAATTATTTGTTCTAGCTCTGTGAAGAATACTGTTGGTAGCTTGATGGGGATTGCATTGAATCTATAAATTGCTTTGGGTAGTATACTCATTTTCACTATATTGATTCTACCAATCCATGAACATGGTATATTTCTCCATCTATTAGTGTCTTCTTTGATTTCTTTCACAAGTGTTTTATAGTTTTCTATATATAGGTCTTTAGATTCTTTAGGAAGATATATTCCTATTTTATTGTTTTCATTGCAATGGTGAATGGAATTGTTTCCTTAATTTCTCTATTTTCTCGTTATTAGTGTACAGGAATGCAAGGGATTTCTGTGTGTTAATTTTATATCCTGCAACTTTACTATATTCATTGATCAGTTCTAGTAATTTTCTGGTGGAATCTTTAGGGTTTTCTACGTAGAGGATCATGTCATCTGCAAACAGTGAGAGTTTTACCTCTTCTTTTCCAATTTGGATTCCTTTTATTTCTTTTTCTGCTCTGATTGCTGTGGCCAAAACTTCCAAAACTATGTTGAATAGTAATGGTGAAAGTGGGCATCCTTGTCTTGTTCCTGACTTTAGAGGAAATGCTTTCAATTTTTCACCATTGAGGATAATGTTTGCTGTGGGTTTGTCATATATAGCTTTTATTATGTTGAGGTATGTTCCTTCTATTCCTGCTTTCTGGAGAGTTTTTATCACAAATGGATGTTGAACTTTGTCAAAGGCTTTTTCTGCATCTATTGAGATAATCATATGGTTTTTATTCTTCAGTTTGTTAATGTGGTGTATTACGTTGATTGATTTGAGGATATTGAAGAATCCTTGCATTCCTGGGATAAAGCCCACTTGGTCATGGTGTATGATCTTTTTAATGTGTTGTTGGATTCTGATTGCTAGAATTTTGTTAAGGATTTTTGCATCTATGTTCATCAGTGATATTGGCCTGTAGTTTTCTTTTTTTGTGGGATCTTTGTCAGGTTTTGGTATTAGGGTGATGGTGGCCTCATAGAATGAGTTTGGAAGTTTGCCTTCCTCTGCAATTTTCTGGAACAGTTTGAGTAGGATAGGTGTTAGCTCTTCTCTAAATTTTTGGTAGAATTCAGCTGTGAAGCCGTCTGGACCTGGGCTTTTGTTTGCTGGAAGATTTCTGATTACAGTTTCAATTTCCATGCTTGTGATGGGTCTGTTAAGATTTTCTATTTCTTCCTGATCCAGTTTTGGGAAGTTGTACTTTTCTAAGAATTTGTCCATTTCTTCCACATTGTCGATTTTATTGCCATATAATTGCTGATAGTAGTCTCTTATGATCCTTTGTATTTCTGTGCTGTCTGTTGTGATCTCTCCATTTTCATTTCTAATTTTATTGATTTGATTTTTCTCCCTTTGTTTCTTGATGAGTCTGGCTAGTGGTTTGTCAATTTTATTTACCCTTTCAAAGAACCAGCTTTTGGCTTTGTTGATTTTTGCTATGGTTTCTTTTGTTTCTTTTGCATTTATTTCTGCCCTAATTTTTAGGATTTCTTTCCTTCTACTAACCTTGGGGTGCTTCATTTCTTCCTTTTCCAGTTGCTTTAGGTGTAGAGTTAGGTTACTTATTTGGCTTCTTTCTTGTTTCTTGAGATATGCCTGTATTGCTATGAACTTTCCCCTTAGGACTGCTTTTACAGTGTCCCACAGGTTTTGGGTTGTTGTGTTTTCATTTTCATTCGTTTCTATGCAGAATTTGATTTCTTTTTTGATTTCTTCTGTGATTTGTAGGTTATTCAGGAGTGTGTTGTTCAGCCTCCATATGTTGGACTTTTTAATAGTTTTTCTCCTGTTATTGAGAGTTACTCTTACTGCATTGTGGTCAGAAAAAATGCTTGGAATGATTTCAATTTTTCTGAACTTACCGAGGCTAGATTTATGGCCCAGGATGTGGTCTATCCTGGAGAAGGTTCCGTGTGCACTTGAGAAAAAGGTGAAATTCATTGTTTTGGGATGAAATGTCCTATAGCTATCAATCAGTTCTAACTGGTCTATTGTATCGTTTAAAGTTTGTGTTTCCTTGTTAATTTTCTGTTTAGTTGATCTATCCATTGGTGTGAGTGGGGTATTAAAGTCTCCCACTATTATTGTGTTATTGTTGATTTCTCCTTTCATACTTGTTAGTATTTGTCTTATATATTGCGGTGCTCCTAAGTTGGGTGCATATATATTTATAATTGTTATATCTTCTTCTTGGGTTGATCCTTTGATCATTAGGTAGTGACCTTCTTTGTCTCTTTTCACATCCTTTGTTTTAAAGTCTATTTTATCTGATATGAGTATTGCTACTCCTGCTTTCTTTTGGTCTCTATTTGCATGGAAAATCTTTTTCCAGCCCTTGACTTTCAGTCTGTATGTGTCCCCTGTTTTGAGGTGGGTTTCTTGTAGACAACATATGTAGGGGTCTTTTTTTGTATCCATTCAGCCAGTCTCTGTCTTTTGGTTGGGGCATTCAACCCATTTACATTTAAGGTAATTAATGATAAATATGATCCCGTTGCCATTTACTTTGTTGTTTTGGGTTTGAATTTATATATCCTTTTTGTGTTTCCTGTCTAGAGAATGTCCTTTAGTATTTGTTGGAGAGCTGGTTTGTTGTTGGTGAATTCTCTCAGCTTTTGCTTGTCTGTAAAGGTTTTGATTTCTCCTTCATATTTGAATGAGATCCTTGCTGGGTACAATAATCTGGGCTATAGGTTCTTTTCTTTCATCACTTTAAGTATGTCTTGCCATTCCCTCCTGGCTTGGAGAGTTTCTATTGAAAGATCAGCTGTTATCCTTATGGGAATTCCCTTGTGTGTTATTTGTTGTTTTTCCCTTGCTGCTTTTAATATTTGTTCTTTGTGTTTGATCTTTGTTAATTTGATTAATATGTGTCTTGGGGTGTTTCGCCTTGGGTTTATCCTATTTGGGACTCTCTGGGTTTCTTGGACTTGAGTGATTATTTCCTTCCCCATTTTAGGGAAGTTTTCAACTATTATCTCCTCTAGTATCTTCTCATGGTCTTTCTTTTTGTCTTCTTCTTCTGGGACTCCTATGTTTCGAATATTGTAACGTTTAAAATTGTCCTGGAGGTCTCTGAGATTGTCCTCATTTCTTTTAATTCGTTTTTCTTTTTTCTCCTCTGATTCATTTATTTCTGCCATTCTATCTTCTAATTCGCTAATTCTATCTTCTGCCTCTGTTATTCTACTATTTGTTGCCTCCAGAGTGTTTTGGATCTCATTTATTGCATTATTCATTTTATATTGACTCTTTTTTATTTCTTCTAGGTCCTTGTTAAATCTTTCTTGCATCTTCTCAATGCTTTTCTCCAGGCTATTTATCCATGATTCCATTTTGCTTTCCAGATTTTGGATTAATTTCACTATCATTATTCGGAATTCTTTATCAGGTAGGTTCACTATTTCTTCCTCTTTTGTTTGGTTTGGTGGGTATTTATCCTATTCCTTTACCTGCTGGGAATTCTTCTGTCTCTTCATCTTGTTTAAATTGCTGAGTTTAGGGTGTCTTTACTGTATTCTGTTAGTCTGTGGAGTTGTCTTTATTGTGGCGTTTCTGCACTATATGTGGGTTTGTACCCAGTGGCTTGTCGAGGTTTCTTGTTTATGGAAGCTTGTGTCGGTGTTCTGGTGGGTGGAGCTGGATTTCTTTTCTCTGGGGTGCAGTGGAGTGTCTAGTAGTGAGTTATGCCTATGATTTTGGGGTCGCTTTGTGTAGCCTGTGTATTGGAGCTCAGGGCTGTGTTCTTGTTTTTCTGGAGAATTTGTTTGGTATGTCTTGTCATGGAACTTGCTGGTCTTTGTGTGATGCTTGGTTTCAGTGTAGGTATGGAGGCTTTTGATGAGCTCCTGTCAATTAATGTTTTGTGGGATCAGGGTATGGACTTAAGCCTCCTGGTTCCAGTTATTGGTCTTATTTTTACAGTAGTCTCAAAAACTTCTTCTTCTATAATGCATTCCACAACTGGACCACTCAGAGATGTTCACGGAGTTATACAGAGAAGGAAAAAGGGAGGAAAGAGACAGAGGTGGTCAGGAGGATAAAAGGAGGGAGTGTGAAGGAGAGAAACAGATCTAGTCAGTAATCAGTAAAGAAAAGAAAAAAGGAAAGGAAAAAAGCAAAGGACAAAAAGGAAAAAAAAAAAAAAAAAACAGGGTTGCAAAAGTTATATCTAAGCGTGGAGATGAAAGAAGTACTAGAGGATAAAAAAAATAAATAAAAGAAACAAAACAAAACAACAAAAAAAAATTAAAAGGAAAAAAAAAATTTTTGTTTTCCTTTTTCCAATTAAAAAATAATAAAAATTTTAAAAATATATATTAAAAAAAGAAAAAAAAAAAAATAATGATGGTAAAAATAGTAACAATATATATAAGAGTTTCTCTATTATTGTTGTGGGTTCAGTTCATTTTTGGCTAGTTCCTTGTTCCGGCTTAAATTTCTCAAGATCTATAGGCCCCTTTCTCTGTAGTTGGTCTGTATAGTCCTTTGTTCTGTGCACGGTTCGGCGGTGTTCTGGGCCAAGGCCGGCCACTCGTGTGGTCGGCGCTGCACAATCTGGACTGCTGGCCCAAACTACTCCGATTAGGCAGCACTCCAGACAATCAGGCCAACGCAGTCTGCGCCACGGCCCGCAGAGGAGGAGGGGCCGGTGAGGGGGTGGCTCGCACGGGAATGGCGGGCGGGTGGGGGAGGAGGGTGGGGTGGCCCTCGTGGGAGCCACCGGCACAGCGGGCGGGGGCACGCCTGTGCGGGAGCAGCTGTGGCCCGCGCGGGAGCTGCTGGTGGGGGAGCGTCTAGTGGGGGAGAGTCCCGCGGGGGAGCGGCGGGCAGGGGAGAGTCCCGCGTGGGAGCGGCCCGCGGCGTCTCCCTGCCCAGCCCCGGCTCGCCAATGGCAGATGTGGGCATTTGCGGCGATGCTTCTCCGCTGCGGAAGTTACTGCAGGGCCCGCAGTCTGTGGGTTCTAATTGCTCAACTGTTCTCCTCCCTGTTATGATAGTCTCTGTGTTTCCCAGGTTCGGCACAGATTCCGCAGGGAGAGTGTTTCCTGGTGTTTGGAAACTTCTCTTTTTAAGACTCCCTTCCCCGGGCAGAGGTCCGCCCCTCCCTCTTTGTCTCTCTCTGGCTTCTATATTCTTTCCTACCTCCTTTAGAAGGCAGTGAGTTGCTTTTCTGGGTGTCCGACGTCCTCCGCCAGCACTCCAAAGCTGTTTGTGGAATTTACTCGGCACCCAGATGTCCCTTTGATGAATTTGTGGAGGAGAAAGCGTATTCCCCGTCCTAATCCTCCACCATCTTCAGAACTCTTCCTTTTCTTACCAGCCTGTGTTCAACTTGAAATGGACTCATGCAGATGGAAAGGGTAGACATTTGTTCACCTTTTACTTCATGTCTCTCAAAGAATAGTCTCATTTTTCTTTGGAGAATTCAGCCCTCACCATTCTTAGTCATACTACTTATGTAAGACTGACCTCAGTCTGGCTCCAGAAGTGGGCCCTAAAATTAGCCTAAGCCAATCAGCACTCATTGGAAAAGATCGTGATGCTGGGAAAGATTGAGGACAGGAAGAGAAGGGGGCAACAGAGAATGAGATAGTTGGATGGCATCACCAACTCAATGGACATGGGTTTGGGTAAACTCTGGGAGATAATGAAGGACAGTAAACTTGGCTGCAATCCATGGGCTCTCAGAGTCGGACACGACTGAGCGACTGATCTGATCTGATCTGAAGCCAAGAAATTAATTTATAATTTATGAAGTAGTTACCAGAAATAGGTTCTCCGTTGGTCTCCGGTGGGGTAATGTGAAGATGTGAAATTTGCACCATGGGTATGCAGGATGGGGAACCAGCATGATTTCTGAGAATAAAGCTGACACCATAGAAGGCAGAACAGGAAAACAGAAAGAAACAAATTCTGTGGACACAATTTGAGCCACTGTGCCAGGCCTCAGCTGAAATTAATCTCAGTTTTAATGTTTTTCATTATGTGAACAATATCTTTAAATTTTTAAGCATATTTAAGTTAGATTTTCTGTCCCAAAACAATGGAATAATACCTAACATCAACAATTTAGGAAGGATTTGAATGAGCCATTTCCATCTGACTTTACTTTCCTAGCTGACTGAGAATCTCCTTAAATATAGATGACTATCATTTATTAAATACATCACACAGTGGAATTTAGATTTGGAAAGAGACACAATTTTTTAAATAGTAAATTTTCCAATCCCCTCCACCAAGTTATATTTCTAGGTAGTGAAAAGTTGGTAGCTAAAAGAATCAATATTTTATGAATGTTTACATATTATCAAATTACCTTCCAGGAAGGTGGCCCCCACAGCCATTTATGAGCAGGAGTTTCAATTCAGTGAGAGTGAGCTGGTTATGGTTGTAGCTGTAGTTGTTGCTAAATGCTGGAGAGACATGAACATGTTTGTAGGCTTTAAAGATTTAACTCACAGAGGAGAGGTTGAAAATGCATAATGGGGATGATGTGACTGTTGAATAAAAGATCCAAGTCCTAGAGGAGAAGAGGGAATTTAGAGTATAGCACCAAAATTACCATTAGGCAAATTTTTAGACAGATACCTCCTCCTCAGAGTAGGAGAAGTTAAAGATGTAGAAATGGAGGTAGGAGGAGTTAGTAGGAATGGAGTAAAGGATGTAATTTAATTCATTATATCTACTACTGTGGGCAAGAATCCCTTAGAAGAAATGGAGTAGCCCTCAGTCAACAAAAGCGTCTGAAATGCAATACTTGGGTGTAATCTCAAAAATGACAGAATGATCTCAATTTGTTTCCAAGGCAAATTCATTTAACATCACAGTAATCCAAGTCTATGCCCCAACCACTTATGTTGAAGAAGCTGAAGTTGAATGGTTCTATGAAGAACTACAAGATCTTCTAGAACTAACACCAAAAAAAGAGAGAGAGAGAGATCCTTTTTATCATAGGGGATTAGAGCACCAAAGTAAAAAGTCAAGAGATACGTGGAGTAACAGGCAAGTTTGACCTTGGAGTACAAAATGAAGCAGAGGGCAGGCTAACAGAGTTTTGCCAAGGAAACACACTGGTCATAGCAAACACCCTCTTCCAACGGGAGTTGGTGATGGACAGGGAAGCCTGGCGTGCTGCGATGCATGGGGTAGCAAAGAGTCGGACACGACTGAGCGACTGAACTGAACTGAATGAAGTTTCAAAGTGAAGGGATAATAAAAATTGAATAAATCTCAAATTATTACTTTACTGAAGCTATGAAATTAAAAGATGCTTGCTCCTTGGAAGAAAAGCTAGGACCAACCTAGACAGCATATTAAAAAGTAGAGACATTACTTTACCAACAGAGGTCCGTCTAGTCAAAGATATGGTTTCTCCAGTAGTCATGTATGGATGTGAGAGTTGGACTATAAAGAAAGCTGAGCATTGAAGAATTGATGCTTTGGAACTGTGGTGTTGTAAAAGACTCTTGAGAGTCCTTTGGACTGCAAGGAGATCCAACCAGTTCATCCTAAAGGAAATCAGTCCTGAATATTTATTGGAAGGACTGATGCTGAAGCCGAAACTCCAATACTTTGGCCATCTGATGTGAAGAACCAACTTATTGGAAAAGACCCTGATTATGGGAAACATTGAAGGCAGGAGAAGAAGGGGACAACAGAGGATGAGATGGTTGGATGGAATCACCGACGAGATGGACATGAGTTTGAATAGGCTCTGGGAGTTGGTGATGGATGGGGAAGCCAGGTGTGCTGCAGTCCATGGGGTTGCAAAGAGCCAGACACGACTGAGCAACTGATTGAACTGATAGGCAAGGATATCTGCTCTAAATAAGAATAATGAGTGAGGGTTAAGAAGTTTAAATGAAAAAGATATGAAATAAAATCCTCTAGAGCAATACAAAGAAAGAGGGGATCAAGTGCACATAAAAGGATTGCTATGCCACACTCAGTTCAGTCCGAAGAACAAAAGTTGTGATTTTTCTCCAGCTGAATGAAATAGCCCAGAGGAAAGTGAGAAAAAGTGTGTTGGATAGATCCAATGTCAAGGAATTTGGGAAAACAATGGAAGAAGGACAGGGTCATGAGGATGATGAGTTTTCTGACAAGAGAGCAACTGAAGTGATGCATCCTGGTGTCTGGGTCAAGTAGACAGGAGATAGAATTTGAGAACAGGTATTCATAAGGGCCTGAATGCTGGAATCTCTGTAAGTTTAGAGACATGGAATAAAAGGGGAAGTGGTAAACAACAAAGGAAAGAAAATCCAGAGCTACAAAAAAATTCAGGGAGCAGCCAGGGGCAGATCCAGAAAGAAACAAAGTCATAGAAAAATAATCAAGGAGAAAGGAAGTGCCAGAAGTCAAAGGAAAAGAGAATGGTTAACAGTTTGAAGACTGAAAATGGAACCCTGGATTTGGCAATCTGGTTGTTAGTAATTGAAGGGATGGCACTTTCAGCAACACGAGAGAGTAGAAGTCAGATCAACAAGGATTCAGTGAACAGGAACAATCTGTGGAACAAGTAGTTTAAGAATGTTCCTGGTGAAAAGTGAAAGAATGAAAGTGTCAAAATTGAAAGGTGAAATGGCAACCCACTCCAGTATTCTTGCCTGGAGAATCCCATGGACAGAGGAGTCTGGAGAGCTACAGTCCATGGGGTCACAAAAGAGTCCAACATGACTTAGAGACTACACAACAACAACCCAGAGACTCTATCAAGGGCAGAGCAGAAATTGAGAGTCTGGTAGGAAGACACTAATAAAGATGAACAGACCAAAGATATCGGAGGCAATGGGGCTTGATGAATGCACAAGGTTTCAGCAGCAACAGGACATATGATGTGTACTCATACGTGGGAGGTCAGCCTTAGAGAAGATACAACTTTTCCTGAGAGGAAAAAAGGACACTTTAGGTAAGTTTGGAGGTAGAAGAAAAGGAAGTTGAGAGAGTCCTGATTTCTTCCTACAGGAAAATGACTCATAGGAGGTGCTAAATAAAACCCATATTGAATTTTTTAGTTAAGAGTTTCTAAAGTATCTCTTTAAAATAATGGTCTATTACATTTATTAATATTCTTCTGGGAGCTGGCATTAATCTCAGAAACCTTGTATTAAAGTAAAACAAATTTGTCTTCTCTTTGGCTAATCACTGTATATTTACATTGATATCTCCTCTTAAATCATGTAAACATAAATGCTTTATTATAACTTACATGTCAAGCAGAATAACAAAATACATAAACTGATTTATTGCAAATGTCTCTCATTCAATCATACCTAGCAGTCACTATTAGTTTCCCAGTTTTTTACAGAAAAGCTTAAAAAAATCCATACACTTGTGTCTGAGTGGTTTGCCAAAATAATCTCTCAAGTTTGCCACTTTATAGAAAAGGAAAAATATTACCATATATACTAAAAGAGGAGAAGGCAATGGCACCCCACTCCAGTACTCTTGCCTGGAAAATCCCATGGACAGGGGAGCCTGGTGGGCTCCAGTCCGTGGGGTAGCTAGGAGTCGGACAGGACTGAGCAACTTCACTTTCACTTTTCACTTTCATGCACTGGAGAAGGAAATGGCAACCTACTCCAGTGTTCTTGCCTGGACAATCCCAGGAATGGGGAGCCCGGTGGGCTACCATCAATGGGGTCACACAGAGTTGGACACGACTGAAGTGACTTAGCATAGCATATACTAAAAGAACAAATTCAAGACTTTCACAATAATTAAATTTCTCTCATCAAAATATCTTAATAGAATCAAAATTAATTTTTCATATTTGTAGCTGGATTGCTGGGAGAAATATCAATAACCTCAAATATGCAGATTACACCACCCTTATGCCAGAAGGTGAAGAGGAACTAAAAAGCCCCTTAATGAAAGTGAAGGAGGAGAGTGAACAAGTTGGCTTAAAGCTCAACATCCAGAAAACTAAGATCCTGGCATCTGGTCCCATCACTTCATGACAAATAGATGGGGAAACAGTGGAAACAGTGTCAGACTTTATTTTTCTGGGCTCCAAAATTACTGTAGATGGTGATTGCAGCCATGAAATTAAAAGACACTTACTCCTTGGAAGGAAAGTTATGACCAACCTAGATAGCATATTCAAAAGCAGAGACATTACTTTGCCAACAAAGGTCTGTCTAGTCAAGGCTATGGTTTTTCCAGTGATCATGTATGGATGTGAGAGTTGGACTGTGAAGAAGGCTGAGCACCGAAGAATTGATGCTTTTGAACTGTGCTGTTGGAGGATTCTTGGAAATCCCTTGGACTGCAAGGAGATCCAACCAGTCCATTCTAAAGGAGATCAGTCCTGGGTGTTCTTTGGAAGGAATGATGCTGAGGCTGAAACTCCAATACTTTGGGCATCTCATGCAAAGAGTTGACTCATTGGAAAAGACTCTGATGCTGGGAGGGATTTGGGGCAGGAGAAGGGGATGTCAGAGGATGACATGGCTGGATGACATCACTGACTCGATGCACATGAGTTTGGGTGAACTCCAGGAGCTGGTGATGGACAATTCATGGGGTGAATTGGACAATTCATGGACAGGGAGGCCTGGCGTGCTGTAATTCATGGGGTCGCAAAGAGTTGGACACTACTGAGCTCTGAACTGAACTGAAAGACATCATAATGATGAGACTGAAAACTTTGAGCAACAGTTTTTGACCTTCTAAAGCCATCAGCAAGCGTTATCTATAAAGGTGCAGGTAGTAAATATTTTAGTTTTAAAGGGCAGTGGGTAGGTCGTAAAGTTTCTGTCTGACTGCTCAACTTCACAATTCTAAACAGCCATCAGATCAGATCAGATCAGATCAGTCGCTCAGTCGTGTCCAACTCTTTGCGACCCCATGAATCACAGCACGCCAGGCCTCCCTGTCCATCACCAACTCCCGGAGTTCACTCAGACTCACGTCCATCAAGTCAGTGATGCCATCCAGCCATCTCATCATCTGTCATCCCCTTCTCCTCCTGCCCCTAATCCCTCCCAGCATCAGAGTCTTCTCCAATGAGTCAACTCTTCGCATGAGGTGGCCAAAGTCTAAACAGCCATAAATAATACTAAATAAGTGGGCTTGGCTGTGTTCCATCAAATCTTTATTTACAAAATAGGAAGCATGCCAGACCAACCTCTGTTCTAAGCAAGAACATTTTCCACAATCACTTCACTATTTGTTTTCATGCTGATGCAACCCTGGAGTCAAACAATGAGGAAATTAGCTTAAATGTACAGCCTTAATATTTGACATTATTGCATAACATCCTGTGCAACTAATGATTCCTTTGGCATATGCTCTATGATAACAGAGTCATTTTATAGTCTTTTACAGAAGAAATTTTAAAATAAGTTTCTTCATCGTAGCCCTGGGAGCTATACCTCTGACAACAAACTTGTGTCTCCTTAATTGAATATTGACATAATGTCAGATATCTTGCTTTAAATATAGTTTATCACACTGGATTTCTAAAGTTTTAAGTGGATTTGTATTTTTTAAAGTGTGTTTTTCAATATTTGGTTATATTTTGTTTATACACTCATTTTGATAAATAAAATTATATAACTAGCTATTTCAAAATTAAAATAATCAAGTATAATAGAAACAGCATTATCATCAGCAACTGTGACAATCCATCAAACTGTTGCAGTTGCCAGAACTCTTCTTTGGAGTCCAAGAATTAGAAAAGCAGTATGTCGTACATAACAACAGACATAGAAGCCAGGAATGAGAAAATTAGGTTTTGAAAACTCTGTATATTCAGGTTGGCTTCCCTCTAGAGGTGTGCAGAGTTATTTTGGGGAAGAAAACTTCTTCTTTGTTTAGAAAAGCATCTTAATAAGCCCTTACTTACGTAAAACTAGACCCCATGTTTAGTCTGAAAGAGAAAGATGGTTCAAAGTTAAGCTACATTTCTCCATTTAATAGACAAACAGAATTTTGGCATGCTCTCCTGGTTAGACATGGGAAAGGAGATTAAAACAGAACTTGGGGGAAGAAGGGGCTGGGCAGACCTGAAATTGCGGTGAGTATCTGAGGCCTAAAGTAGAGGTAAAGAACCCACCTGACAATGCAGAAGACATAAAAGACACAGGTTCAATCCCTGGGTTGGGAAGATCCCCGAGAGGGGGCCACAGCAACCCAACCCAGTACTCTTGTCTGGACAATTCCATGGACAGAGGAGTCTGGTGGGCTACAGTCCATAGCGTCGCAGAGTCAGACACAACTGAAGCAACTTAGCACAGAACAGCACAGCTTGGCACAGCAAACAAGAAATAGGGCCAGTGAGAAGTTGCTCTGCAGCAAATTGCTAAGAAATGTTAAGAAAAGAAAATACGGATAAACTGGGAATAGTAACAGATACACACTAGTATATATAAAAGAGATAAACAAGGACCTATTATAAAAGAAAATATGGATAAACTAGGAATTTAATATTAACAGATTCACACTCATATATATAAAAGAGATAAACAAGGACCTATTATAAAAGAAAATATGGATAAACTGGGAATTTGAGGTTAACAGATACACACTGCTGCTGCTAAGTCGCTTCAGTCATGTCTGACTCTGTGTGACCCCATGGACTGCAGCCTACCAGGCTTCTCTGTCCATGGGATTCTTCAGGCAAGAACACTGGAGTGGGTTGCCATTTCCGTTTCCAAAGCATGAAAGTGGAAAGTGAAAGAAGTCGCTCAGTCGTGTCTGACTCTTAGTGACCCCATGGACTGCAGCCTACCAGGCTCCTCCATCCTTTGGATTTTCCGGGCAACAGTACTGGAGTGGGGTGCCATTGCCTTCTCCCAACTATACTTCAATTTTAAAATGATTAAAAAATAAGAATAAATTTTAAAACTGAATCACTTTGATGTACGCCTGAAACACTGTAAATCAACTATACATGGGCTGCAATCCCACTATGTTAGTCCCAAACACATAATCTATGTCAGTTAAACACACTAGTTTCTAGACAGCGAAGGGAATGCCTCCATGCCTGTGGGGAGAGGGCAAATTAGCCAAGATTGTGTGTTCAGGCTCTCTTGCCCCACCTTTTGTAAATAATGACTATGTAACAGCTGAGATCACTTACAGCACTGTGCATCCACCTCAGGAGGTACTTGCTTGGGCACGGGCTACTTTGTGCTATGCACATGTATCAGTTCAGTTCAGCTGCTCAATCGTGTCCGACTCTTTGTGACCCCATGAACCGCAGCACGCCAGGCCTCCCTGTCCATCACCAACTTCTGGAGTTCACCCAGACCCATTTCCATCAAGTCAGTGATGCTATCCAGCCATCTCATCCTCTGTCGTCCCGTGTTCCTCCTGCCCCCAATTCCTCCCAGCATTAGAGTCTTTTCCAATGAGTCAACTCTTTGGATGAGGTGGCCAAAGTACTGGAGTTTCAGCTTTAGCATCATTCCTTCCAAAGAACACCCAGGGCTGGTCTCCTTTAGAATGGACTGGTTGGATCTCCTTGCAGTCCAAGGGACTCTCAAGAGTCTTCTCCAACACATGTATAACCTCCACCTAAAAAGGGGAGGCATATTACTGTTGCATTATGGCTGTGTCTGTTGGGTCAGCCAGGAGAGGAGAGGATATAGTGTGTCTGCTGTTAAAGTTACTCTACCATCCAGGAGAGAATAAATGCATGTGTAGCTCCTACTTCAACTTGAGTTTCATTCCAGTCTTCCAGCTCATGCATTGCCTACCCCAGGTTCAATGAACAGTACACACAGTGAGATACTGCAAGACAACTGGCATCATGAATAGGATGATCAGAAATACAATGCCCATCCATGGAATGAAGTAGTGGAGAGGAGAGTGGCCAGGGGAGGGGAGATGAGAGAGAGCCAGAACCAGGGGGGTTGGGAGCAGAGATACAGACCATGTGGTGTCTAAGAGGACTGGTTCTCCACTGACCACACCTTCTCAGGCTATTGTGCTGGCCCCTCCTCATTTCCTAAACACCAAACTTTTCCCTGGGCACCATGACTCAATCTTTAAACCTCTTTTTCTTCTCTGTTTTTATTCATATCTTAAGTCAAGGCTTTTCAAAATGTGGGCTGCCACCCATTAGTGGATGGTGAGGTTAAGTTGGAGGGTAATTACCAGTTATTTTTAATGAAATAAAAGAAATATCACTGAAAATGTCAGAGGATGACATCTGTGGTAAGGATCAGTTTTGTTTCATCCATTTTGAATCAGCATGCGTGTGCCTGCGTACCACATTGTAGCATGATACGCATTTCTCATATAGCTGTGGTCCAAAAGTGAAAAGCACTGTTTTAGGTGATCTGATCTAGTGTCACAGTTTTAAATACCATCTCTATGCTAATACTTCAGAAATGCAAACTTGTAACTTCTATGGAACTTGACTGCTGAACTCCAGACTCATTTATTCAGTTACTTACTTGATATCTCAATTTGGATGTCTACTATCCAAACTTGCAAATCAATCTATTGCAAACTAATCTCATCAAATCCGAAAACCTGGTTCCACCCCAATGCTCTCTGTATGTACTGCCTGCTTCTCTTGTAGTCTTCCCATCTCAAAATAAGACAATTTATTTTCTGGCTCCTCAGATCAAAATTTTTTCAGTCATCCTCAACTTCTCTTTCTCTCTCATACCTCATACATTTACTGCATCATCAAATTCTGTCAACTCACACTTCTATATCTATCAAGAATCTTACCACTTCTCACCACCTTCATGGCCTCCACCCTAGCCCAACTGCACCCTCATATTTTGTCCAGATTATTGGACTAGCTTCCTTCTTCTTCCCCTTCCCCTTCTCTAGTATACTCTCAAAAGAGAACCAAAGTGATCCTATACAAGTATAAAGGGGAACATATCCCTTCTCTAACTTAGAAGCCCTTAGGACTTCTCAATTTTATGAAAATAAAATCCAGTGTTATTAAAATGACTATAAGGCCATACATGAATATCTATACCCCAGCCCACCACTCCTCCCTGACGTTATTGAATACTCTTCTTTTTATTGTTTTGCCCCTTCAGCCACTGTCTCCTTAAGTCTGAACTTATCAGACATGATCCTACCTCAGGGCTTTGGTACATGCTATTCAAGTTATCTCAAAGGTTCTTACACCAAAAATATACGAGGATGCACCTTTCATTGTATTCAGGCCACTATTTAAATGTCAGTTTGCAGATAGGCCCTCCCTCTATTCACAATCATTCTTTTCCTATTTTCTTCTTCTCTGTAATACATATAACTATACATATCAGAAGGTTTAGATTTTTAAGGCTTGTATTTATCAAAAAGGGGTGAAAAATGAAATTTCAGTATACAATTTCCAGGATGTTCCAAAGATGTTCTACACCTTATAGAAAAGAGAAAATAAATGAATGAGAATAAAGGAAAGAAAAATAAAAACCTCAAAGTCTTATAAAAATGGTTAAAATTTAACATGAGAACAAGTACTAAATTTTGAAAATAAAATTCTGAACCTGCAAACAAAATAAATGCAACAAAAATAGCTATAAGAATTAAATTTGAGAGATAGTACCAAAGAAACATTCTTACTAAAGATCCTATAAGTTGACTTAAAAAAATAAAATCTGGATCCTTTAAATAAATAAGAAGCCAAAGCTTAAATAGATAAGAAGCTTAAAATAATAAAGGAAAAGATAAAAGATTATGTCTAAAGATATTTCATCAGTGATATAAAATATTTGAAAGGTTAAAAAATCAGATTTACAGATTAAACAAAGTTGAAGATTAACAAATGAATTAAATATGAAAAACAGGTTAGAGAAAGAAATGGAAAATAAATAAGAACATAAAGTTTAAAGTTTAGGCAACTAGGTAAAGGAGGAATAGGAAGCCAGATGAAAACTCTCAGGAATGAACATCTGAGGAACATGCTTCGGACTCTTCTGCTCGAGCAATGAGGGTGGGGACTGGGGTCTCCCTCTAACTTATCTCTTTTCTCTAATTTATAATTTATACCACCCCTAAATAAATACTCTGAGTAAACCAGTTCCATTAAGCTTTAAATTATCTACACAGAGGATCCATAGCTCAATAACTAGATATTCAAGACCCTCTGGAATCTGTCTTGAGATAGGACTGTATTTCTAATCTTATCTCCAGTCCTATCTTCCATGTCTTTCCAACATGAACCCACCTATCTGTGAGGCCTTAATTTCTCTTCACATTCCCACAGCTATGCCCTGCTCACATCAACTTCCCTGCCTTGAACAGACTCTACACTCAATTTCCTGATGAACATGCTCCCTTTGCATCAAGGCATATTTTTACTAACTATACCACTGTCTTTTCTTGAGTATTCTAATGCTCGGATTTCACCATCTTTTCAACTTCTATAGTCTCAGCATCACCTGGGAACTCATTAGCATTTCAAATCCTCAGGCCCCATTTACACCTACTGAATCAATCTGTGGATGGGGCTCAGCAATCTGTGCATTAACAAATCTTTGGGGGGTTTTGATGATGCTAAAATTTAGGTTTTTTAAATAGAAGGGGAGGAAGTCAAGATGACAGAGTATAAGGACTTGAATTCACTCCCTGGAGAAGGCAGTGGCACCCCACTCCAGTAATTTTGCCTGGAAAATCCCATGGATGGAGAAGCCTGGTAGGCTGCAGTCCATGGGGTCGTGAAGAGTCAGACACGACTGAGCAACTTCACTTTCACTTTTCACTTTCATGCCTTGGAGACGGAAATGGCAACCCACTCCAGTGTTCTTGCCTGGAGAATCCCAGGGACGGGGGAGCCTGGTGGGCTTCCATCTATGGGGTCACACAGAGTCGGACACGACTGAAGCGACTTAGCAGCAGCAGCAGCAAAAATATCAAAATTACACAAGTAACTACTGAACAACCATCCACAAAGATTGGAACCTAACAAACAAGATATTTTACATCAGAAGACAAAGAAGAAGCCACAGACAGTATGAGAGGCATATGTGCAATACCACTGGTTCCATACCCTCCAGGTGAGCAAACCACAAACTGGAAAACAATTCTATCACAGAGTTTCTCCCACAGGAGTGAGAATCCTGACCCCACATCAGGCTTCCCAGTCTGGGGGTCTGGCATCAGGAAGAGAGGCCCCCAGAGCACTTGGCATTGAAGGCCAGCATGGCTTGATTGCAGAAATTCCACAGGATTGGAGGAATCCACTCTGCTGCTGCTGCTAAGTCGCTTCAGTCATGTCCAACTCTGCAATCCCACAGATGGCAGCCCACCAGGGTCCTCCGTTACTAGGATTCTCCAGGCAAGAACACTGGAGTGGGTTGCCATTTCCTTCTCCAATGCATGAAAGTGAAAAGTGAAAGTGAAGTCGCTCAGTTGTGTCCAACTCTTCGTGACCCCATAGACTGCAGCCTATCAGGCTCCTCCGTCCATGGGAGTTTCCAGGCAAGAGTACCAGAGTGGGGTGCCATTGCCTTCTCCATAATCCACTCTAGGAAGGTTCAAACAGTCTTGTGCCCACTGGGACCCAGTGACTTCATAGGAGACTGGGCCAAACCTATCTGTTGATCTTGGAGGGATTACTGGAGAGGCAGGGGTAGCTGTGGCTCACTGTGGGGACAAGGACACTGGTGGTAGAAATACTGGGGAGTACTCATTGGTGTGAGTTCTCCCAGAGGCTACCACTTTGATGCTAAGATAAAGTCCCACCCAACAGCCTGTAGATTCCAGTGCTGGGATGCCTCAGGTCAAACAACGAACAGGGTGGGAACATTGCCCAACCCACCAGCTGACAGGCTGCCTAAAGTCTTTTGTGGTCCACAGTCACCTCTAAACAGTCATTGACATGGTCTGCCCAATAGAGGGACAAGACCCACCAGTGAGCAAGCACCAGTGCCTCCCAACAAGAAGTCTGCACAGGCCTCTAGAATAGTCTCACCTTCTAGGGGGCAGACACCAGAAGCAAAAGAGCTTCAATCCTACAGCCTGTGGAACAGATACACAGACACAGAAAATTAGACAAAATGAGGCAGCAGAGGAGTGTGTCCCAGATGAAGGAACAAGATAAAACCCAGGAACAACAGCCAAGTGACATGGAGATGGACAATCTACCGGGAAAAGAATTCAGAGTAATGACAGTAAAGATGATTCAAGATCTTGGAAAAAGAATGGAGGCACAGAGTGAGAAGATAAAACAAATTTTTTACAAAGCTAGAAGTTATAAAGAACAAACACTTGAATAATACAATAAATGAAATGAAAAATATACTAGAGGGAATTAATAGAATAAATGAGACAGGAAAATAGATAAGTGACCTGGAAGACTGAATGGTGGAAATTTCTGCTGTGGAGCACAATAAAGAAACAAGAATGAAAAGAAATAAGGACAGATTAAGATACCTCTGGAATAATATTAAACACACCAATATTCACATTACAGGGCCTAGATGGGGAAGAAAGTGAGAAATGGCCTGAGAAAATACTTAAAGACATAACAGCTGAAAGATTCCCTAACAAGAAAAGAAACAGTCACCCAAGTCCTGCTGCTGCTAAGTCGCTTCAGTCGTGTTCAACTGTACGACCCCATAGACAGCAGCCCACCAGTTTCCCCTGTCCCTGGGATTCTCCAGGCAAGAACACTGGAGTGGGTTGCCATTTCCTTCTCCAATGCATGAAAGTGGAAAGTAAAAGTGAAGTCACTCAGTCATGTCTGATTCTTCACAACCCCATGGACTGCAGCCTACCAGGCTCCTCCATCCATGGGATTCTCCAGGCAAGAGTCCAGGATGTGCAAACAATCCTATATAAGATTAACCCAAGAAGGAACACAGAGAGATACACATTAACCAGATTGACAAAAATTAAAGACAAAGAGAAAACATTAAAAGCAACAAGGTAAAAAAGCAAATAACATGCAAGGGAATCCCCAAAAGATTATCAGAAGATTTGTCAACAGAAACTCTGCAGGTCAGAGGGTCAGTTCAGTTCAGATCAGTTGCTCAGTCGTGTCTGACTCTGTGACCCCATGAATTGCAGCACGCCAGGCCCCTGTGTCCATCACCAGCTCCCAGAATTCACCCAAACTCTTGTCCATCGAGTCGGTGATGCCATCCAACCATCTCATTCTTTGTCGTCCCCTTCTCCTCCTGCCCCAAATCCCTCCCAGCATCAGAGTCTTCTCCAATGAGTCAACTCTTCACATGAGGTGGCTAAAGTACTAGAGTCTCAGCTTTAGCACCATTCCTTCCAAAGAATACCCAGGACTGATCTCCCTCAGAATGGATTGGTTGGATCTCCTTGCAGTCCAAGGGACTCTCAAGAGTCTTCTCCAACACCACAGTTCAAAAGCATCAATTCTTCAGCGCTCAGCTTTCTTCACAGTCCAACTCTCACATCCATACATGATCATTGGAAAAACCATAGCCTTGACTAGACGGACCTTTGTTGGCAAAGTAATGTCTCTGCTTTTCAATATGCTGTCTAGGTTGGTCTAACTTTCCTTCCAAGGAGTAAGCATCTTTTAATTTCATGGTAGTGCCACAATATATTTAAAGTTATGAAAGGGAAAAACCTACAACCAAGAATACTCTATCCAGCCAGGCTCTCATTCAGAGTTGACAGAGAAATCAAAAGCTTTACAGACAAGCAAAAGCTAAAGAGAATTCAGCACCACCAAACCAACATTACAAGAAATGCAAAAGGGAATTCTCTAGATAGAAAAGAAAAAGCCTTAACTAGAAACAAGAAAATTATGAATGGGAAAGCTCACTGGTAAAGGTAACATACAAAAAAGATAGGAAATCATCCACACACAAATGTGATCTCAAAACCAGCAATCATGAGAAGAAGAGAATACAAATGCAGGATATTGGGTGCATTGGAAATTAAGAGACCAGCAACTTAAAGACAACTTGTGTGTGTGTGTAGACTCCTGTATGAAAACCTCATGGTAACTGCAAACCAAAATTCTACACTAGATATACACATATACACAAAGAAAAAGAATTCAAGCATAATACTGAAGATAGATATCAAATCGAAAAAGAAGAGAACAAAACAGGGAAGGAAAAAAAAAAAAATCCAAAACAGTTAACAAAATGGTAGTAAGACACACATATTAATAATTACCTTAGATGTAAATGGATTAAATGCTCCAAAATATAGACTGGCTTGATAGATACAAAAATAAGACCCATATATATGCTGTCTACAAGAGACCAATTTTAGATCTAAGGACACAGAGAGACTGAAAGTGAGGGGATGGAGAAAGCTATTCCGTGCAAATAAAAATCAAAATAAAGTTGGAGTAGTAATATTCATATCAGACAAAATAGTAACAGTCTTTACTTTAAAATAAAGTCTGTTACAAGAGACAAAGAAGGATACTAAATAATAATCAAGGGATCAATTCAAGAAGATATAACAATTGCAAATATGTATGCACCCAACATAGGAGGAACTTAATATATAAGACAAATGCTAACAGCCATAAAAGGAAAAATTGACAGTAACACAATAGTAGTGGGGGGCTTTAACATGCCACTTACATCAATGGACACATCTTCCAGACAGAAAATCAGTAAGGAAACACAGGCCTTAAATGACACATTAGACCAAACAGACTTAATTGATAATTACAGAGCATTCCATCTGAAAGCAGAATACATATTCTTTTCAAGTGCACTTAGAACATTCCCCAGAATAGTTCACATGTTGGGCCACAAATGAAGCATCAGTAAATTTAAGAAAGTTGAAATCATATTAAGCATCTTTTCCAACCACAACACTGAGATAATAAATCAACTAAAAGAAAAATAAAAACCTGTAAAAAAAAAAACAAACATAAACACATGGAAGAGAAATGATACACTGCTAAACAATAAATAGATCATTGAAGAAGTCAAAGAGGAAATAAAAGAATACCTAGTGACAAATGACAATGAAAACACAATGACCCAAAACCTATGGGATGCAACAAAAGCAGTTCTAAGAGGGAAGTTTATGGCAATACAAGAAAAATCTCAAATAAAAAACCTAAACTTACATCTAAAGCAACTAGGGAAAAAAGAATAAATAAAACTCAAAGTTAGTAGAAGGAAAGGAGTCATAAAGATCAGAGCGGAAATAAGTGATGGGAGAGGATTCAAATCAATGAAATTAGAAATTGAAAAGTTTAAACTAATACCACAAAAAGGCAAAGGATCATAAGAGAATACTACAAGCAACTATATGCCAATAAAATGGACAACCAAGAAGAAATGAACAAATCCTTAGAAAGCTACAATCTCCCATGACGGAACCAGGAAGAAACATAAAATATGAACAGACCAATCACAAGCAAAAGTCCAGCACCGGATGGCTTCATGGATAAATTCCATCAAACATTTGGAGAAGAGTTAACACCTATCCGTCTGAAACTATTGTAAAAAAACTTAAGAGAAAGGAACACTTCGAAAATTTTTCTATGAGGCCACCATCGTTCTAATACCAAAACCAGACAGACATACAACAAAGAAGGAAAATTATAGGCCAATATCACTAATAAACATAGATGTAGAAATCCTCAACAAAATCTTAGCAAACAGAATCCAGCAATTAAGGAATCACATGCTATGATCAAGTGGGATTTATCCCAAGGATGCAAGTATTATTTAATATCTATAAATCAATCAATGTGATATACTACATTAACAAACTGAAGCATAAAAACCATATGATCACCTCAATAGATGCAGGAAGAGCTTTCGACATAATCCAACACCCATTGATGATAAAAACTCCCCAGAAAGTGAGCATAAAGGGGACATACTTCAACATAATAAAGGCCATATGTGACAAACCCACAGCTAACATCATACTCAACAGGAAAACCTGAAAGCATTTCTTCTACAATCAGGAACAAGACAAGGAAGTCTATTCTGGCCACTTTTATTCAAGATTGCTTTGAAAGTCCTAGACACGGCAATTAGAGAGCAAAAGGGAATAAAATAGAATACAAACTAGAAAAGAAGAAGTCAAACTGTCACTGTTTTCAGATGACATGATACTATACACAAGAAACCTTGAAGATGCTACCAGAAAACTATTAGTCAGAATTTGGTAAATTGCAGGATACAAAATTAATATGCAGAAATCAGTTGCATTTCTATATACTAACCATGAAACATGAGAAAAATAAATTAGGGAAACAATTTCATTTACCATTACATCAAAAAGAATAAAATACCTAGAAATAAACCTAGCTGAGGAGACAAAAGACCTATACTCCAAAAACTATAAGATACTGATGAAAGAAATTGAAGATGACACAGGTGGAAAAGTGTGCCGTATTCTTGGATTGAAAGAATCAGTATTGTCAGAATCACTATACTACCCAAAGTAATCTACAAACTCAATGCAATCCCTATCAAATTACCAATACTATTTTCTGCAGATCTAGAACAAGAAATCTTAAAATTCGTGTGGAAAAACAAAAGCCCCCAAATAGTACATGCAATCTTGAGAAAGAAAAATGGACCTGGAGAAATAAGTCTTCCTGACTTCAGACTATATTATAAAGCTACAGAAATCAAAATAGTGTAGCACTGGCACAAAGACAGACTTATAGATCAATGGAACAGGAGAAATAAACCCACACACCTATGGTCAATTAATCTGACAAAAGGAAGCAAGAATATACAACAAAGACAGTCTCTACAATAAGTGGCACTTGAAAAACTGGACCACTACATGTAGAAGAGTGAAATTAGAACATTCTCTAATACCATATACAAAAATAAACTCAGAATGGATTAAAGATCTAAGTCAAAGACTGGACACTATAAAACCCTTAGAGGGAAAACATAGAACACTTTGTGACATAAATCACAGCAATAAAAATATAGTTTGGATCCATCTCCTAGGGTAATGAAAAATGAAAGCAAACAATTTGGACCTAATTAAATTTAAAGTTTTTGCACAGCAAAGGAAAGCATAAGCAAAATGAAAAGACAAGCCACAGAATGAGAAAATAAAAATATTTGCAAACAGTACAAATGACAAGGGCAACAGGTCATGCAGCTCAATTAAAAAAAAAAAAAATCCCAGTTGAAAAATGGACAGACCTAAATGTCTTAAATGCACATTTCTCCAAAGCATATAGATGGTTAAAAAGCACATGAAAAGATGCTCAACATTGCTAATTATTAGAGAAACGCAAATCAGAACTGCAGTGAGGTCCCACCTCACACCAGTCAGAAATGGCCATTATCAAGAAGTCTACAAACATAAATGCTGGAGAGAGTTTGGAGAAAAGGCAACCCTACTACACTGCAGGAAATGTAAGCTGGAATGCAGGGACTATAAATTGGAACAGCCACCATGGACAACAATATGGAGGTTCCTGAAAAAACTGAATATAGAACTACCATATGACCCAGAAATCCCACTCCTGGGCATATACCTGAAGAAATTCATAATTCAAAAAGATTCATGCACCCCAATATTCATTGCAGCCACTATTTACAACAGGACATGGAAGCAATCTAAATGTCCAACAGATGAATGTATTTAGATGTGGTACATATATACAATCGGATATTCAGTTCAGTTCAGTCTCTCAGTAGTGTCTGACTCTGCAATCCCATGAATCGCAGCACGCCAGGTCTCCCTGTCCTTCACCAACTCCCAGAGTTCACTCAGACTCACGTCCATCGTGTCGGTGATGCCATCCAGCTGTCTCATCCTCTGTCGTCCCCTTTTCCTCCTGCCCCTAATCCCTCCCAGCATCAGAGTCTTTTCCAATGAGTCAACTCTTTGCATGAGGTGGCCAAAGTACTGGAGTTTCAGATTTAGCATCATTCCTTCCAAGGAATCCCAGGGCTGATCTCCTTCAGAATGGACGGGTTGGATCTCCTTGCAGTCCAAGGGACTCTCAAGAGTCTTCTCCAATACCACAGTTCAAAAGCATCAATTCTTCAGCGCTCAGCCTTCTTCACAGTCCAACTCTCACATCCATACATGACCACGGGAAAAACCATAGCCTTGACTAGACGGACCTTTGTTCAGCCATTAAAAAAAAATGAAATGCCATTTGCAGCAACATAGATGAACCTAGAAATTATCATATAAAGTCAGACAGAGAAAGACAAATATATGATATCACTTATATGTGGAACCTAAAAACATTGATTAACAAAGGGGAAAGAGGAAGATGAGAGGAAGTTTGTGATTACCATATATACACTGCTGCTGCTGCTGCTGCTGCTGCTGTCACTTCAGTCGTGTCCAACTCTGCGTGACCCCATAGACGTCAGCCCACCAGGCTCTCCTGCCCCTGGGATTCTCCAGGCAAGAAAACTGGAGTGGGTTGCCATTTCCTTCTCCAATGCATGAAAGTGAAAAAGTGAAAGTGAAGTCGCTCGTGTCCGACTCTTAGCGACCCCATGGACTGCAGCCCACCAGGCTCCTCCATCCATGGGATTTTCCAGGCAAGAGTACTGGAGTGGGGTGCCATTGCCTTCTCCGATATATACACTACTACATACAAAATAATCAACAAGGATCTACTGTACAGCACAAAGAACTCTACTCAATGTTCTGTAATAACCTATATGGGAAAGAATCTGAAAAAGAATAGATATATGTATATGTACAACTGAATCACTGAACTGCACACCTGAAACTAACACAACATTGTAAAGCAACTATACTCCATGTCAGTTACAAATGAAAATAAATGAACTTTAAAAATTAAACATAAAGTTTATGAGTGACTAAAGTTTAAGGTTTACAATTATCTGTGTTATTTCATTTTCAGTTCATCAAACATGTTAGAATGTAGGCTCTAGTGTCAGGTTACCTAGGTCTGAATCCCATCTTGTCCCTTCTATGACCTTGAAAACTGCTCCTTTTCCTCTCCATACCTTAGCTTCCTCATCTGTTAGAGAGACACAGCATCCTAGTTCCTAGATCCCTTGCCTTCTGACTCTTCCCTATCTACCTCTTTAAAAATTTTTTTTTAATTGGAGCATGGTTAACTTACAGTGTTGTGCTAGTTTCAGGCATACAGCACAGTGAATCCAGTATTTATATATATCTATCCAGTCCATTCTGAAGGAGATCAATCCTGGAATTTCTTTAGAAGGAATGATGCTAAAGCTGAAACTCCAGTATTTTGGCCACCTCATGCGAAGAGTTGACTCATTGGAGAAGACTCTGATGCTGGGAGGGATTGAGGGCAGGAGGAGAAGGGGACGACAGAGGATGAGATGGCTGGATGGCATCACTGACTCGATGGATGCGAGTCTGAGTGACCTCCGGGAGCTGGTGATGGACAGGGAGGCCTGGCGTGCTGCGGTTCACAGGGTCGCAAAGAGTCGGACACGACTGAGCGACTGATCTGATCTGATCTGATTGACGGTCACTCAGACAGTAAAGAATCTGCCTGCAAAGCAGGAGACTCAGATTCAGTCCTTGGGTTGTGATTCCTCTACTGAAGGGAATGGCTACACACTCCAGTATTCTTGCCCAGAGAATTCCTTGGATAGAGGAGCCTGGTGGGCTACAGTCAGTGGGGTCTCAAAGAGTTGGACATGACTGAGTGACTTAACACATTTTTTTCCCATTCTTTTTCATGTTCCTTTCCTATATAAGTTTTACAGAATACTTAGTAGAGTTCCCTGTGCTATACAAAGCCAGTAGGTTTAGATTTCTTAAATGAATTTCTGTATGTACTTTACTGACTCTCCTGTGCTTCCAAAACACAAACTCTCAGTCATGGCATTCAAGTCAAGTCCCTCATGACTAATCAGCACATTTCTACCATTCCCCACCTTGTTGCTTATACACCAGCAGAACTAAATTCCTTGCAGCACTCCCATTGCCCAGGAGAACCATATGACTTCATAGTTATCTTTCAGATATAGAGCTCGCTCTGGAACCCTACTCCACAACCCCAAACATAATCTGCAACCCCTCCTGGACTCACCTCTTCAGTGAAGCCCACCCCACACCCTTCTCCTCTGTCTGACCCGCTCCATAAATGCTCACTTCTTTCTTTGATTTATCATTCTATCTGACATATAAAGCAGTTGTAAAGCTGCAGCTCCTCGAGGGGAAGTGGTACTCATGTGGGATTCTAACACGAAACACAGTATCTGACACATGGAAACATGTGCTCATGAAGATTGTCCTAAGCGGGGGCAGGGAGGATGATGAGTGGGATGCCAGTTTACTTGCCTGAATCTCCCACTAGACTATAAACTCTGAGAGCGGTGACATCACCTAGCACATTTCATCAACGTATCTCCAATCCTACCCACACCCCCCTGTACTCAGTGCTCAAGTGCTTGCTGGATAAGTGAACGAATAGAAAGCTAACAATCACAGACAAATAGAGTAATTTCATCATAAAAAGATAGAAAATAGAAATAGAAGAGAAATATTACCTGTTAGATATCAAGCACTCTCTGAAAGTAACTCGTTGAACCTTATAATATGTGAAACTTGAAATGTATCATCCCTCTTTGTGTGTGTGTGTGTGTGTGTGTGTATAAAGTCACTCAGTTGTGTTTGACTCTTTGCAACCCCACAGACTGTAGCCTGTCAGGTTCCTCTGTCCATGGGATTTCCCAGGCAAGAATACTGAAGTGGGTTACCATTTCCTTCTCCAGGGGATCTTCCTGACCCAGGGATCTAACCCATGTCTCTTATGTCTCCTGTATTGATAGGCAGGTTCTTTACCACTGCACCACCTAGGAAGCCCCATCAACCTTCTCTAAGAGAGGATAAAGCTGAGACTCAAATCAGTTGAAGTAACTCACCCAAGGTCAAACAACTAGGGTCAAAAGTCAAATTTGAACTAAGATTGGTCTGATATCAAGTATTCCACTAAATGACTTGGATTCTTTTTTTCCTTAAGAAGCTTGTTACTTAAATAACATTAACAGAAGTAAGGGACAGTAACTGGATGCCAGAGGAAAGATGTCACAGTGATTACAGAAGGAAGAAAGGCAGGGGAGATTAGGGTGTTTGGGGGAGGGTAGACTGAGCGACTTTACTTTCACTTTTCACTTTCATACATTGGAGAAGGAAATGGCAACCCACTCTAGTGTTCTTGCCTGGAGAATCCCAGGGACAGGGGAGCCTGGTGAGCTTCCGTCTATGGGGTCGCACAGAGTCGGACATGACTGAAGCGACTTAGCAGCAGCAGTATGGGGCAAAGGAGACAGAAATGGAATGTGGAAAGTCATAGCATGCTGATGAGAAACACTGAGAAAGAGAACTGTGAATAACCAAAATGAATAATAAGGAATAATGGGATGAAGCTCAGGAAGGACAGGCAATGACCACAAAAAAAAGAAAAAAAAAAAAAAAGAGTTCAAGGAGAATATTAACAAGGGCAGGAAATGCTAACAGTTTTGGAAACATTATCAAAAGCAAACCCACAGGGCCTTTCTGCATCTTCAGCACCTCTGGCTGCTAAGCAAGTTACAGTAAAATCCAGAAGTAGGGCAGAGCAGCTCTGCGTGGGAGTTCAAACCACGTCAGCTCCAGGCCCGGGGGGATTGCCCTGGGGCATGGCCAGGGACCTCTCCAAGGTCTGAGAGTTTCATCAGAAGTGGGCAGGGACAGGGTCCCAGTGATCTGCTGTAGCTGCTGGCCATCTTTACAGGAGAAGTCTGAAGGGGCTCACAGGAATCTTAAAACTTTTAAGAGGAAAAACAGAAAGTCAAGACAACATAGAGGCAGCAGCTTTACGATTCTTTGGCTTCAAATACAACTTATGCAAAGCTTTGAAGGGTAGGAAGGATGTAAGTGAGCAGAGAGGGAAGGATAGGGTATTTTAGGAGGGGAAACTCCCTGAGCAAAGATTCTCAGGCAGGAATTAGCATGTGATTGTGTGTGTGTGTGTGATCGTGTGTGTGTGTGTGTGTGTGATCATGTGTGTGTGTGCCCATTCGTGCAAGGGATGGGGAAAGTCCAAAAAAGGGACACTCCTGCTTGTACTGGATATGTAAATTTTTTTCTCTAGTGAAGTTTGGACTGAAGTTCTTCTTGGAATATATCAGATCACAGCATCATCTTAAGACCAAATGGAACCTCAGAGAATCTCCTCCCAGACCCCTCCAGTAAAATGGAGCCAGTGGGTTTATGTGACCTGATCTAGAAAATAGGAAAAAAAAAAAATACATTACATTTTATGTTGTTAAATGCTAAATAAATTCAAGGATAATGTAATTACTAGGATATTTTTGAGAAGGACAAGGCCTCCTTCCATCCCTCCCTTGTTTCCTTCTTCTTTCTCTCCATTAATATTTATTAAGTACCAACTGCATGACAAGCACAGTGTAAATGAAAAGACTGACATGCACCTTGCTTTCATGAAGCTTACATTCTCTGGGGAGAGAAAAGAGGGTGGGATTTGGGGAGAGGGAAGAGGTGAGGCTGCCTTCTTCTAGTTCAGTCAACTGGGCCTGATTTTTTAGTCCCATGTTAAAAAAAAAAAAATCAAGTAGTTTGTATTCAGTTTCCATTTCTATTTCCTGAGTATATTTCTAACTTTTCATAAAGATAGCCAAGCTTAACAAGAATTAAGATGATGTGAGTAATTTATAGATTAGTAAACATGGTGACAAAACATGTGGGGAAGTTTCAACCTTTGTAATAATTAAAGAATATAATTTAAAACAAGTATAAGCCACTACTTTATATTCACTGAATTAATGTAAAAATACATTTATATTTCATAAAATAATGAAGTTGGTCAATCACTTTGGAGGGTCATCTGGCAGTATATAATAAGTGCTATGGGATTTGTCCTATCTTATGACAGTCTCATTTTGACCTATTTCAAGAAAAGAGTCTATAGAAATATGTATTGAAAATATCATCAGATATAATATTCAAAGTCCTTGTAAATGATTGACAAGGTAAAGAGAAAACAGAATTTTACGATCCTATAGAGGGGCTCCTCATCCTGTTATAACAGGAAAAGTTCATGATGAGTCACCAAAGCCCATAGACATGGGGAAATAAACCCTGAGGCTGTTATGCAGACAATAGGTCTGGGAAACATTAACAGGTGTCCCTTGGGGAAAGAGGTTGGGGGTCAAGTGTGTCTTAAGAAAGCTGAGAAGTACAAACAAAAAAAAAAAAAAAAAAAAAAAGGATTTATCCCTTAGGACTTTATGTTCTGTATATTTCTGAGGTGAATTTCTACAGAAGTCATTCATACACTAATTTGGTAAAAAGATCCTGATTGCTAGAAGCATCTGGAGAGTTAATTTTGTATAGAAGATCTGTCATGGAATACTGAGGTTTATATTTACCCAATTTTGAAAGAAAAGGATCTAATAAAATTTAAACAAAAGCTAATTGCATTATTCAGTTGCATTATTCAGTTCTGTAAAATATCCTGAATATTTTACATAAATAAAGTCATTGTATTCATATTATTTTATATGAGTATATCCTACTTACTTCACATTATCTTACATTTCCAATAATTGACATAGTTGATATAATCTTCTAATATATCCCCCCCAAAAACAAAATTCCCTTTCCAAGGGACTTTCAACCCTTTTTCTCCCCCCTTTTCTTTTTTAAAGAGTTTTTTCCCCCTCTCCACTTTCTCCCATAAGGGGGGTGTCATCTGCATATATACATATCTATAATTTTGAAATACCATGAAGCACATGACCATTCTCAATTGAATTAAACAAAGATGCAATATTATTTTTAGGATCTGGGTTCTCATCATTTTTCTCATGCAAAAACATCTCAGGAATAACATAGGTTCTCATCAGTAATCATGGCTCATTTTGATGATTGTCTCAGAATCTTCCAGGAGAGGGAGGTTGAGGTGGGAAAGGTTGTACTTGCGAGGAAACCCATAGATGACTTTTGTTGGCCCTTCCCACCTCTGTCCTGGTTGGAAATCACTGTCTTAGACCTTGTAAATTAGGGAAAGTTCTAACCCTTAAGAGGCTTACAAAAAATCATCAATTACATGTTCACACCCACACATACATCCCTTCTCCTCCTGCCTTCAGTCTTGCCTAGCATCAGGGTCTTTTCCAATGAGTTGGCTCTCTGCATTAGGTGGCAAAATTGATCTCTTTCTGTCCAAGAGACCCTCAAGAGTCTTCTCCAAGATGGCAGAGGAGTAGATGGATGTGGAATACATCTCTCTCCATGGATACATCAGGAATACACCTTCAAACACAGAAGTGCATGCAGAACACCAGCTCAGAGTGGACAGGAGTACCTGACCAGAGGAAAAGAATATATAGAACCACGCAAGACTCAGTAGGATGAAGGAACTAGGGAGAAAAGTAGGAGTGTTAGGACTGGACATGCCCTTGGCAGGTCGGGGAACGGAAGCAGGGGTCCGATCCCTACATTTGGGCAATTGTCTGAGTCAGAGGGGAAACATTTAAGATTGAGAGTGAAACAGCTGATCTGTGGCAGCCTAAATGGAATGAGAATCAGATAGGCCTTGCCACAGCCATACATACCCTGGACAGGGATGCAGGTCCCCTAGAAGGCACAGCTGCTTGGATCTGGAGTTTAGGGATTGTAGAGAAATCCCAGTACGAGGGCTGCTGTTGACTGCAGAGAGACGGATAGAGGGGACGTGAGGGAAGAGACTGTAGTGGGAAATGTCTGTGGAGGAAAGACAGGCATCCATGGAAGAAGGTGATACTGCTGAGTAACAAGTAGTGGGTGGAGCCATCACCATAGCCTCTCTCTCTCCACACTCCAGCATCCAGAATGGAACAACAGAGAGGCTGGCCCATCATACGCCTGATGCACTGAACTACAGAGTAGGACCCTACCCAGGGTGCCCCTTTAAGTGCCTGACATGCCAATCTACAGATAGGACTGCAGCCAGGGCGTCCCCTCTATATGCCTGATGTGCCGAACAACAGAGAAGGATCCCAGGTAAATGAGCCCTCTAAGTGTCTGAATAGGGAGAGCTATGGAGAAAGACTGGCCAAAGAAGCCTTCCGATCACCTGCTACAAGAGGCTCAAAAAAAAAAAAAAAAAAAAAACTCTGATAGGGCTATAACTCCTGTGGCAGAGACAGTCTGTGTCCCTGCACACTTGGTGCTGCCAGGGTCCCTGTAAGCCAAGCAGCTGTGCTACCTTCATGCTCAATCTCACTGGGGCAGAACTGTCACAGGCAAAAAAGTTTTGAATCCATGCATGCAGGGTCATTTCAATCATATCCAGCTCTTTATGACCCTGTGGACTGTGGCATGCCAGGCTTCTCTGTCAAGGGGCTTCTCCAGGCAAGAATGCTGGAGCGTATTGGCCAATACTGGTTGCCATACCCTTCTAGAGCACTATATATCCTGCAGCTCTAGCTACCAACTCCCCTTAGTGGCTGGTGCTGCCAGAATCCCTGTAACCCAAGCAACTGCACAACCTCCACACCTGGCATTCACTGTGGCAGACCCAAATCCTCCAAGGCAGCCTCAGGAGCAAACCCCAGTGGATGACCCACATGCAAAGGTGGAAATAAAACCACTCTTGAAACCCAGGGGCAGTGTGGCTAAGGAAGAAGACCCAAAACCTTGCCACAAGCCGTACAAGCTGAAGATTAAATCCAAATGATCAACTAGGCAGACTCTGTATCTATGGCATACATAAAAGGACATTGAGAGTTCCCACAAAAGAAAACGCACTAGTTCTGATAGCTGTGGACATCGGAGGCAAGAACACACAGGAGTAGGACTAGATTAGCATCTGAGCTGCCCCCAGAGCAGGTGCAGAGAACAGCACAGTGTTGGAGGGCATCCTAGGGAGGTGAGGTGGACTGTGACTCCCAGTGAGGGAAAGGACACTGACAGCAGTGACCCAAGAAAAACATTTATTATTTTTTTGTTTTTACTTGTTCTGTAGATTCTTTCAGATTTTTTCTTTTTTCCCCTCCCCCACCCTGCCCCTTGCAGTTATTGATTTTATTGGCACTATGAAATCTAATTAAGCTTTTGAGTTTTTTTTTTCTTAGTTACTTTTTTTTTATTGTTATAAACCTCTGCCTCTACACTGGATTTCTGCAGTTCTGTGGAGTTTTCCTTTTTCTTTTCTTATTATTCTTTTTTTTTCTCTTTTTTAATTTAATTTTTTTAAACTTGTTATTATTTTTTCTACATTTATTTCTTTTTTGCTTCTCCTACTGCTCTTTTCCCCTTGCACTTAATTTTTAATGTATATAAATCCTCTTTATCTACATCTATTTAACTTTGGATATCTGTTCTTTCTTTTTTCTTTATTTTCCTCTCAATATATTTGTTAGTTTTGTTTTGACTGCTTTATTCCCCAGCTGGCACCTTGCTTTAGTTTTGTTTTCCAGTTTGTGCTTTAGTTAGTTTTGTTCTTAACTGGTAGGTATAATTTTTTATTTCCTTTCTTTGCCAGGTCAATTTATTGTACTTTATATTTCCTGGATTGCTTTGATTTTATGTATGGGTATATATGTATATGTGTGCATTCCATTATTTATTATTTGCCTGATTTTGTAACTGCCATCTGGGGTTCATCTTGGGTTACTTGTTTTGGGGTATTTGTTTTAATCTCACTTAATGCCATAATAAACCACTTGTGGGATCTTCATTCCTGACCAGAGATCAAACCGTGAGCCTTTGGATAGAACTAACCCTAGGGAGTATCTAATAGTGAAAACTCACACAAAGGAAACCACTTGAATACAAGACCTGGCATCACGCAACCACCAGTAGCACCCTGTGCAGGATATCTCACCTAAACAATAAAACAAATATACAAACCTACTCATTAGCAGACAGGATTACCACCTCACTCAATCTTGCCCATCAGAGGAAAAACAAACAAACAAACAGACAAACAAAACTCAGCAAAAATCTCACCCAATACAAAGCTTACACAACCCACTGGACCAACCTTAGGAGGGCAGAAATCAAAAGGAAGAAAGAATTCAACCTTGAAGCCTGGGAAAAGGAGACCTCAAACACAATAAGTTTAAAAAAAAAAAAAATGAAAAGGCAGAGAAATACTACACAAATGAAGGAACAAACTAGAAACACAGAAGTTCAAATAAATAAAGAGGAAATAGGCAAACTACCTGAAAATGAATTCAGAATAATGATAGTAAAGATGATCAAAAACCTCGAAAACAGAATGGAGGAAATGCAAGAATCAATAGACAAAGACTTAGAAGAATTAAAGGATAAACATACAAAGACAAACAACACAATTACTGAAATTAAAAATACTCTAGAAGGAATCAGTAGCAGACTCTCTGAAGCAGAAGAACAAATCAGTGAGTTGGAAGATAAAATGCTCTGAAGAGAAGAATAAAGTAAAAAGAATGAAAAGAACTAAGGATAGTCTCAGAGATCTCTGGGACAGTATCAAACACATTACCATTCAAATTATAGGGGTACCAGAAGAAGAAGAGAAAAAGAAAGGGTATGAGAAAATTTTTGAAGAGATTATAGTTGTAAATTTCCCCAACATGGAAAAAGAAACAGTCAATCAAGTTCAAGAGGTACAAAGAGTTCCACACAGGATAAACCCAAGGAGAAACATGGCAAGACACATACTAATCAAACTAACAAAGACTAAACACAAAGAAAGAATATTAAAAGCAGCAAGGGAAAAGCAACAAGTAACATACAAGGGAAACCCCATAAGTTTAACAGCTGATCTTTCAGAAGAAACTCTGCAGGTCAGAAGGGAATGGCAGAATATATTTAAAGAACTGAAAGGGAAATATTTGCAATCAATATTACTGCACACAGCAAAAATCTCATTCAAAATTGATAGAGAAATAAAAAGCTTTTCAGACAAGCAAAAGTTGAGAGAATTCAATACCACCAAACTAGCTTTACAACAAATGTTAAAGGGACTTATATAGTCAAGAAATACAAGAGAAGAAAACAGATCTACAAAATCAACCCCAAACAATTAAGAAAATGGCGATAGGAACATATATATCAATAATTACTTTAAATGTAAATAGACCAAATACTCCAAACAAAAGACACAGACTGGCTGAATAGATACAAAAACAAGACCCATATATACGCTGTCTATAAGAAAACCACTTTAGACCTAAAGACACAAAGTGAGAGGATGGAAAAATATATTCCATGCAAATGAGAAGCAAAAGAAAGCTGGAGTAGCAATCATCATATCAGACAAAATAGACCTTAAAATAAAGAAGATTACAAGAGATAAGGAAGGACACTACATAATGATCAAGGGATCACTCCAAGAAGAAGATATAATAATTGTAAACATCTATGCACCCAACATAGGAGCACCTCAATACATAAGACAAACACTAACAGACATAAAAGGAGAAACTGACAATAACACAATAATAGTAAGAGACTTTAACACCCCACTCAAACCAATGGACAGATCATCAAAACAGAAAATTAATAAGGAAACACAAGTCTTAAATGATACATTAGATGAGATGGATCTCATTGATATTTTCAGGACATTCCATCCAAATGCAGAATACATCTTCTTCTCAAGCACACATGGAACATTCTCCAGGGTAGACCAGGCTTGATTTGGGTCACAAATCAAACCTCAGTACATTTAAGAAAATTGTATCAAGCATCTTCTCCACCACAGCTCTATGAGACTAGATATCAATTACGACAAAAAATAAACTGTAAAAAACAAAAGCACATAGAGATTAAACAACACATGTTGAAATAACCAATGAGTTACTGAAGAAATTAACAGGGAAATAAAAAAATTTCTAGAAACAAATGACAATGAAAACCTGACAACTCAAAACCTATGGGATGCAGCAAAGCAGTTCTAAGAGGGAAGTTCATAGCAATACAATCCTACCTCAAGAAACAAGAGAAATATCGAATAGACAACCACACTTTACAACTAAAACAATTGGAAAAAGAAGAACCAAAAAAAGCCCCAAAAATTAGTTGAAGGAAATAAATCATAAATATCAGAGCAGAAATAAATGAAAAGGAAATGAAAGAACCAATAGTAAAGATTAATAAAACTAAAAGCTGGTTCTTTGAGAAGATAAACAAAATTGACAAACCTTTAGCCAGACTCAGAAGAAAAAAGACAAGAGTCAAATCAACAAAATTAAAAATAGAAAAGAAGAGGTTAAAACAGACAACGAAGAAATACAAAGGATTATAAGAGACTATTATGAACAACTGTATGGCAATAAAATGGATAACCTGGAAGAAATGGATAGGATCTTAGAAAAGTTCAATCTTTCAAGACTGAACCGGGAAGAAATAGAAATTATGAACAACCCAATTGCAAGCACTGAAATTTAAGCTGTGATCAAAAATCTTCCAGAAAACAAAAGCCCAGAACCAGATGGCTTCACAGGAGAATTCTACCAAACATGTAGAGAAGAGCTAATACCTAGCCTTCTAAAACTCTTTCAAAAAATTGCAGAGGAAAAAACACTTCCAAACTCATTCTATGAGGTGACCATCACCCTGATACCAAAACCAGACAACAACAGACAAGAAAGAAAACTACAGGCCAATATCACTGATGAACGTAGATTCAAAAATCATCAACAAAATTTTAGCAAAGAGAATTCAACAACACATCAAAAAGCTCATACACCTTAATCAGATCAGATCAGATCAGATCAGTCACTCAGTCGTGTCCGACTCTTTGCGACCCCATGAATCGCAGCACGCCAGGCCTCCCTGTCCATCACCAACTCCCAGAGTTCACTCAGACTCACATCCATCGAGTCAGTGATGCCATCCAGCCATCTCATCCTCTGTCGTCCCCTTCTCCTCTTGCCCCCAATTCCCTCCCAGCATCAGAGTCTTTTCCAATGAGTCAACTCTTTGCATGAAGTGGCCAAAGGACTGGAGTTGTACTGGAGTTTCAGCTTTAGCATCATTCCTTCCAAAGAAATCCCAGGGCTGATCTCCTTCAGAATGGACCGGTTGGATCTCCTTGCAGTCCAAGGGACTCTCAAGAGTCTTCTCCAACACCACATTTCAAAAGCATCAATTCTTCGGTGCTCAGCCTTCTTCACAGTCCAACTCTCACATCCATACACCTTGATCAAGTTGGGTTTATTCCAGGAATGCAAGCATTCTTCAATATATGCAAATCAAGCAATGTGATACACCATATTAACAAACTGAAAGATAAAACCAGGGGATAATCTCAATAGATGCAGAAAAAGCCTTTGACAAAATTCAGCACCCATTTATGACTGAAACTCTTTAAAATATGGGCATAGAAGGAATCTACCTTAACATAGTAAAGGCCATATATGATAAGCCTACAGCAAACATTATTCTCAATGGTGAAAAATTGAAAGCATTCTCCGTAAGACCTGGAACAAGACAAGGGTGTCCACTTTCACCACTATTATTCAACATAGTTCTGGAAGTCCTAGCTACAGCAATCAGAGAAGAAAAAGAAATAAGAGAAATCCAGGTTGTAAAAGAAGAAGTAAAGCTCTCACTGTTTGCGGATGACATGATCGTGTACATTGAAGATGTGATCACTTACCTAGAGCCAGACATCCTGGAATGTGAAGTCAAGTGGGCCTTAGAAAGCATCACTACCAACAAAGCTAGTGGAGGTGATGGAATTCCAGTGGAGCTATTCCAAATCCTGAAAGATGATGCTGTGAAAGTGCTGCACTCAATATGCCAGCAAATTTGGAAAACTCAGCAGTGGCCACAAGATTTGAAAAGGTCAGTTTTCATCCCAATCCCAAAGAAAGGCAATGCCAAAGAGTGCTCAAACTACCACACAATTGCACTCATCTCACACACTAGTAAAGGAATGCTCAAAATTCTTCAAGCCAGGCTTCAGCAATATGTGAACCGTGAACTTCCTGATGTTCAAGCTGGATTTAGAAAAGGCAGAGGAACCAGAGATCAAATTGCCAACATCCGCTGGATCATCGAAAAAGCAAGAGAGTTCCAGAAAAACATCTATTTCTGCTTTATTGACTATGCCAAAGCCTTTGACTGTGTACCAGACCACCTGATCTGCCTCTTAAGAAATCTGTATGCAGGTCAGGAAGCAACAGTTAGAACTGGTCATGGAACAACAGACTGGTTCCAAATAGGAAAAGGAGTACATCAAGGCTGCATATTGTCACCATGTTTATTTAACTTATATGCAGAGTACATCATGAGAAATGCTGGACTGGAAGAAACACAAGTTGGAATCAAGATTGCTGGGAGAAATATCAATAACCTCAGATATGCAGATAACATGACTCTTATGGCAGAAAGTGAAGAGGGGCTAAAAAGCCTCTTGATGAAAGTGAAAGTGGAGAGTGAAAAGGTTGGCTTAAAGCTCAACATTCAGAAAACGAAGATCATGGCATCTGGTCCCATCACTACATGGGAAATAGATGGGGAAACAGTGGAAACAGTGTCAGACTTTGTTTTTCTGGACTCCAAAATCACTGCAGATGGTGACTGCAGCCATGAAATTAAAAGACGCTTATTCCTTGGAAGGAAAGTTATGACCAACCTAGATAGCATATTCAAAAGCAGAGACATTACATTACCAACAAAGGTTCGCCTAGTCAAGGCTATGGTCTTTCCTGTGGTCATGTATGGATGTGAGAGCTGGACTGTGAAGAAGGCTGAGCGCCGAAGAATTGATGCTTTTGAACTGTGGTGTTGGAGAAGACTCTTGAGAGTCCCTTGGACTGCAAGGAGATCCAACCAGTCCATTCTGAAGGAGATCAATCCTGGAATTTCTTTAGAAGGAATGATACTAAAGCTGAAACTCCAGTATTTTGGCCACTTCATGCGAAGAGTTGACTCATTGGAGAAGACGCTGATGCTGGGAGGGATTGAGGGCAGGAGGAGAAGGGGACGACAGAGGATGAGATGGCTGGATGGCATCACTGACTCGATGGGTATGAGTCTGGGTGACCTCCGGGAGCTGGTGATGGACAGGGAGGCCTGGCGTGCTGCGGTTCATGGTGTCGCAAAGAGTCGGACACGACTGAGCGACTGATCTGATCTGATCTGATCACAATAAACTGAGGAAAATTCTTCAAGAGATGGGAATACCAGACCACCTGATCTGCCTCTTGAGAAATCTGTATGCAGGTCAGGAAGCAACAGTTAGAACTGGTCATGGAACAACAGACTGGTTCCAAATAGGAAAAGGAGTACATTAAGGCTGTATATTGTCACCATGTTTATTTAACTTATATGCAGAGTACATCATGAGAAATGCTGGACTGGAAGAAACACAAGTTGGAATCAAGATTGCCAGGAGAAATATCAATAACCTCAGATATGCAGATGATACCACCCTTATGGCAGAAAGTGAAGAGGAACTCAAAAGCCTCTTGATGAAAGTGAAAGTGGAAAGTGAAAAGGTTGGCTTAAACTCAACATTTAGAAAACGAAGATCATGGCATCTGGTCCCATCACTACATGGGAAATAGATGGGGAAACAGTGGAGACAGTGACAGACTTTATTTTTCTGGGCTCCAAAATCACTGCAGATGGTGACTGCAGCCATGAAATTAAAAGACGCTTACTCCTTGGAAGGAAAGTTATGACCAACCTAAATAGCATCTTCAAAAGCAGAGACATTACTTTGCCAACAAAGGTTCGCCTAGTCAAGGCTATGGTCTTTCCTGTGGTCATGTATGGATGTGAGAGCTGGACTGTGAAGAAGGCTGGGCACTGAAGAATTGATGCTTTTGAACTGTGGTGTTGGAGAAGACTCTTGAGAGTCCCTTGGACTGCAAGGAGATCCAACCAGTCCATTCTGAAGGAGATCAGCCCTGGGATTTCTTTGGAAGGAATGATGCTAAAGCTGAAACTCCAGTATTTTGGCCACCTCATGCGAAGAGTTGACTCATTGGAGAAGACTCTGATGCTGGGAGGGATTGAGGGCAGGAGGAGAAGGGGACGACAGAGGATGAGATGGCTGGATGGCATCACTGACTCAATGAATGTGAGTCTGAGTGACCTCTGGGAACTGGTGATGGATAGGGAGGCCTGGCGTGCTGCAGTTCATGGGGTCGCAAAGAGTCGGACACGACTGAGCGACTGATCTGATCTGATCTGATCTGAAAGAAAGTATCAGAAAATTGCTAGAGCTAATCAGTGAATTTAGCCAAGCTGCAGGAAACAAAATCAATAACAAAAATCACTTGCATTCTATATACTAACAATGAAAAATCAGAAAGAGAAATTAAGAAGTCAATCCCATTCACCACTGCAACAAAAAGAAATAAATATTTAGGAATAAACTTACCTAAGGCAACAAAACAACTGTACACAGAAAATTATGACACTAATGAAAGAAATCAAAGATTACATAAACAGATGGAGAGATATTCCATGTTCCTGGGTAGGAAGAATCAATACTGTGAAAATGACTATACTACCAAATGCAATCTACAGATTCAATGTGATCCCTATAAAATTACCAATGGTATCTTTCACAGAACTAGAACAAAAAAATTAACAATTAATTTGGAAACACAAAAGACCCCAAATAGCCAAAGCAGTCTTGAGAAAGAAGAATGGAGCTGGAGGAATCAACATTCCTGACTTTAGATTATACAAAGCTACAGTCATAAAGAGAGTATGGTACTGGCAGAAAAACAGAAATATAGACCAATCAAATAAGATAGAAAACCCAGAAGTAAATCCATGCACCAGTGGGTACCTTGTTTTTGACAAAGGAGGCAATAATACATAATGGGGAAATGACAGCCTCTTCAATAAGTTGTGCTGGGAAAACTGGGCAGCTACATGTAAAAGAATGAAATTAGAACACTTCTTAACACTATCAGTTCAGTTCAGTCACTAAGTCATGTCTGATTCTTTGCAACCCCATGAATCGCAGCACACGAGGCCTCGCTCTCTATGGCCAACTCTCAGAGTCTACCCAAACTCATGTCCATTGAGACGGTGATGCTTCTCAATCATCTCATTCTCTGTCATCCCCTTCTCCTGCCCTCAATCTTTCCCAGCATCAGGGTCCTTAACACCTTACACAAAGATAAACTCAAAATGGATTAAAGACCTAAATGTAAGGCCAGAAATTGTTAAATTCTTAGAGGAAAAATAGGCAGAAAATTCGATGACATAAATCAAAGCAAGATCCTCTATGACCCATGGTTCCTAGAGTAATGGAAATAAAAACAAAAGTAAACAAGTGAGACCTGATTAAGCTTAAAAGCTTTGCATAGCAAAGTAAACTATAAACAAGGTGAAAAGACAACCCTCAGAATGGGAAAAAGTAATAGCAAATGAAACAACTGACAAAGAATTAATTTCCAATATATACAAGAAGCTCATACAACTCAATGCCAGAAAAACAAACAATCCAATCAAGAAGTGAGAAAAGAGCTAAACAGACATTTCTCTAGAGAAGACATCAGATCAGTTGCTCAGTCGTGTCCGACTCTTTGCGACCCCATGAACTGCAGCACGCCAGGCCTCCCTGTCCATCACCAGCTCCCGGAGGTCACTCAGACTCGCATCCATCGAGTCAGTGATACCATCCAGCCATCTCATCCTCTGTCATCCCCTTCTCCTCCTGCCCCCAATCCCTCCAGCATCAAAGTCTTCTCCAATGAGTCAACTCTTCGCATGAGGTGGCCAAAATACTGGAGTTTCAGCTTTAGCATCATTCCTTCCAAAGAAGTTTCAGGGCTGATCTCCTTCAGAATGGACTGGTTGGATCTCCTTGCAGTCCAAGGCACTCTCAAGAGTCTTCTAAAATGTAACAGTTCAAAAGCATCAATTCTTCAGTGCCCAGCCTTCTTCACAGTCCAGCTCTCACATCCATACATGACCACAGGAAAGACCATAGCCTTGACTAGGCGAAACTTTGTGGCAAAGTAATGTCTCTGCTTTTGAAGATGCTATCTAGGTTGGTCATAACTTTCCTTCCAAGGAGCAGCGTCTTTTAATTTCATGGCTACTGTCAACATATGTAGTGATTTGGAGCCCAGAAAAATAAAGTCTGACACTGTTTCCACTGTTTCTCCATCTATTTCCCATGTAGTGATGGGACCGGATGCCATGATCTTCGTTTTCTGAATGTTGAGCTTTAAGCCAACCTTTTCACTCTCCACTTTCACTTACATTAAGAGGCTTTTTAGTTCCTCTTCACTTTCTGCCAGAAGGGTGGTGTCATCTGCATATCTGAGGTTATTGATATTTCTCCCAGCAATCTTGATTCCAACTTGTATTTCTTCCAGTCCAGCATTTCTCATGATGTACTCTGCATATAAGTTAAATAAACATGGTGACAATATACAGCCTTGACGTACTCCTTTTCCTATTTGGAACCAGTCTGTTGTTCCATGTTCAGTTCTAACTGTTGCTTCCTGACCTGCATACAGATTTCTCAAGAGGCAGATCAGGTGGTCTGGTATTCCCATCTCTTGAAGAATTTTCCACTGTTTATTGTGATCTACACAGTCAAAGGCTTTGGCGTAGTCAATAAAGCAGAAATAGATGCTTTTCTGGAACTCTCTTGCTTTTTCCATGATCCAGCAGATGTTGGCAATTTGATCTCTGGTTCCTCTACCTTTTCTAAAACCAGCTTGAATATCAGGAAGTTCACAGTTCACATATTGCTGAAGCCTGACTTGGAGAATTTTGAGCATTACTTTACTGGCGTGTGAGATGAGTGCAATTGTGCGGTAGTTTGAGCATTCTTTGGCATTGCCTTTGGGATTGGAATGAAAACTGACCTTTTCCAGTCCTGTGGCCACTGCTGAGTTTTCCAAATTTGCTGGCATATTGAGTGCAGCACTTTCACAGCCTCATCTTTCAGGATTTGGAATAGCTTAACTGGAATTCCATCACCTCCACTAGCTTCGTTTGTAGTGATACTTTCTAAGACCCACTTGACTTCACATTCCAGAATCTGGCTCTAGGTCAGTGATCACACCATCGTGATTATCTGGGTCATGAAGATCTTTTTGTACAGTTCTTCTGTGTATTCTTGCCATCTCTTCTTAATATCTTCTGCTTCTGTTAGGTCCATACCATCTCTGTCCTTTATCAAGCCCATCTTTGCATGAAATGTTCCTTTGGTATCTCTGATTTTCTTGAAGAGATCCCTAGTCTTTCCCATTCTGTTGTTTTCCTCTATTTCTTTGCATTGATCGCTGAAGAAGGCTTTCTTATCTCTTCTTGCTATTCTTTGGAACTCTGCATTTAGATGTTTATATCTTTCCTTTTCTCCTTTGCTTTTTGCTTCTCTTCTTTTCACAGCTATTTGTAAGGCCTCCCCAGACAGCCATTTTGCTTTTTTGCATTTCATTTCCATGGGGAGGGTCTTGGTCCCTGTCTCCTGTACAATGTTATGAACCTCATTCCATAGTTCACCTGGCACTCTATCTATCAGATTAGGCCCTTAAATCTATTTCTCATTTCCACTGTATAATCATAAGGGATTTGATTTAGGTCATACCTGAATGGTCTAGTGGTTTTCCCTACTTTCTTCAATTTAAGTCTGAATTTGGTAATAAGGAATTCATGGTCTGAGCCACAGTCAGCTCCTGGTCTTGTTTTTGCTGATTGTATAGAGCTTCTCCATCTTTGGCTGCAAAGAATGTAATCAATCTGATTTCGGTGTTGACCATCTGGTGATGTCCACGTATAGAGTCTTCTCTTGTGTTGTTGGAAGAGAGTATTTGCTATGACCAGTGCATTTTCTTGGCAAAACTCTATTAGTCTTTGCCCTGCTTCATTCCATATTCCAAGGCCAAATTTGCCTGTTACTCCAGGTGTTTCTTGACTTCCTACTTTTGCATTCCAGTCCCCTATAATGAAAAAGGACATCTTTTTTGGGTGTTAGTTCTAAAAGGTCTTGTAGGTCTTCATAGAACCGTTCAATTTCAGCTTCTTCAGTGTTACTGTTTGGGGCATAGATTTGGATTACTGTGACACTGAATGGTTTGCCTTGGAAACAAACAGAGATCATTTTGTCGTTTTTGAGATTGCATCCAAGTACTGAATTTCGGACTCTTTTGTTGACCATGATGGCCACTCTATTTCTTCTGAGGGATTTCTGCCCACAGTAGTAGATATAATGGTCATCTGAGTTAAATTCACCCATTCCAGTCCATTTGAGTTCGCTGATTCCTAGAATGTTGATATTCACTCTTGCCATCTCTTGTTTGACCACTTCCAATTTGCCTTGATTCATGGACCTGACATTCCAGGTTCCTATGCTCTTTACAGCATTGGACCTTGCTTCTATCACCAGACATATCCACAGCTGGGTATTCTTTTTGCTTTGTCTCCATCCCTTCATTCTTTCTGGAGTTATTTCTCCACTGATCTCCAGTAGCATATTGGGCCCCTACTGACCTGGGAGTTTCTCTTTCAGTATCCTACCATATTGCCTTTTCATACTGTTCATGGGGTTCTCAAGGCAAGAATACTGAAGTGGTTTGCCATTCCCTTCTCCAGAGGACCACATCTTGTCAGATCTCTCCACCACGACCCACCCATCCTGGGTTGCCCCACAGGCATGGTTTAATTTCATTGAGTTAGACAAGGCTGTGGTCCTGGTGTGATTAGATTGACTAGTTTTCTGTGAGTATGGTTTCAGTGTGTTTGCCCTCTGATGCCCTCTTGCAAGACCTACCGTCTTACTTGGGTTTCTCTTACCTTGGGCGTGGGGTATCTCTTCCCGGCTGCTCCAGCAAAGCACAGCCATCGCTCCTTACCTTGGATGAGGGTTCTCTCCTCACCACCGCCCTTCCTGACCTTCAACATGGGATAGCTTCTCTCGGCCCTCCAGACCCGTGCAGCCACAGCTCCTTGGACGTGGGGTTGGTCCTCCCGGCCACCGCCCCTGGCCTCCAGCGTGGGTTTGCTCCTCCTGGCTGCCGCCCTTGGCCTTGGGCATCGGGGCGTGGGGTTGCTCCTCCCACCCGCTGCCCCTGATCTCGGACACGGGGTAACTCCTCTCATCGCCACCCCTGACCTCAGACGCGAGTAACTCCTCTCGGCAGTTCCTGCGCCGTAACAGTCTGGTACTCTCTGTCGCTGCCCCTGACCTCGGACGTGGGGTGGCTCATCTCGCCCGCTTTAGCGCGCTGGCCACAGCCACCTGCGCTTTAGTTCACCCGCTGCATAAATTTAAAAAAATAATTTAAAAAGTCTTCTCCAACACCACAGTTTGAAAACATCAATTCTTTGGCATTCAGCCTTCTTTATGGTAAAACTCTCATTCATCCTATACATAACTACCAGAAAAACCATAGCTTTGACTAGACATATCTTTATCAGCAAAGTGATGTCTCTGCTTTTTAACACACTCTCTAGGTTTGTCATAGCTTTTCTTCCAAGGGGCAAGTGTCTTTTAATTTCATGACTGCAGTCACCATCCATAATGATTTTGGAGCCCAAGAAAATAAAATTTATCACTGTTTCCATTTTTTTCCTTTTCCCATCTATTTGCTATGAAGTGATGGGACCAGATACCATGATCCTAGTTTGCTAATGTTGTTTTAAGCCATCTATTTCACTCTCCTCTTTCACCTTCTTCAAGAGGCTCTTTAGTTCTTTGCTTTCTGGCATTAAAGTGGTATCATCTGCATATCTGAGGTTGTTGACATTTCTCCTGGCAATCTTGAGTCCAGCTTGTGGGTCATCCAGCCCAGCATCTCTATTTTTCCTCAAATCTGTTCCTTTGCTCTAAGGACTTCTGCAGTGGCCTCCTAAATGCTCTTCTCATTTTCAATTTCTCTGTTTGTAAATCCATTCTCTCTACATCATTCTGAATAATCTTTCTCAAACATAAACGAGGCCTGTCTCTCATTATTGTTTAGTCATTAAGTCATGGGGTGACTCTTTTGCAATCCCATGGATGGTAGCCCACCAGGCTGTCCGTGGGATTTCCCAGGCAAGAATATTAGAGCAGGTAGCCATTTCCTTCCCCAGGGGATCTTCCTGATCCAGGGATCATACCTGTGTCTTCTGTATTGGAGGGGGATTCTTTACCACCGAGCCACCAGGGAAGCCTTGCTTCCTTCTCACTTAGAGTAAAACCCAAAGTTCCTGTAAAGATGGAGTAAACAAAGCCCTGAATGATAAGGACCCTACTCAGCTCCCCACCCCCACCCTCATTTCACAGTAGGATGCAGGCACTCTGTCTCCCTTTCTCTTCTAGAACTTTCCTCCCTCAGGAACTTTACAATTGCTCCTCTTTGCTTGGAGTAAAATCCCCAGACAAAACAGTTAGGCTAAGGCCTGGAGGACAAAAGGTAGCCTATTTCTAATATTAGAGATACCAAGGGAACATTTCATGCAACGATGGGCACAATAAAGGACAGAAACGGTAGGGATCTAATAGAAGTAGAAGATATTAAGAAGAGGTGGCAACAATACACAGAAGAACTATACAAAAAAATATCTTCAGGACTCAGATAACCATGATGGTGTGATCACTCACCTACAGCCAGACATCCTGGAATGCATAGTCAAGTGGGCCTTAGAAAGCATTTCTATGAACAAAGCTAGTGGAGGTGATAGAATTCCAGTTGAGCTCGTTCAAATCATTAAAGATGATGCTATAAAAGTGCTGCAGTCAATATGCCAGCAAATTTGGAAAACTCAGCAGTGGTCACAGAACTGGATAAGGTTAATTTTCATTCCAAACCCAAAGAAAGGCAATGCCAAAGAATTTTCAAACTTGTGCACTTGCACTCATCTCACACACTAGTAAAGTAATGCCCCAAATCCTCCAAGCCAGGCTTCAACAGTATGAACTTAGAACTTCCAGGTGTTCAACCTGGATTTAGAAAAGGCAGAGGAACCAGAGATCAAATTGCCAACATCTGTTGGATCATCAAAAAAGCAAGAGAGTTCCAGGAAAACATCTACTTCTACTTTACTGACTACGTCAAAGCTTTTAACTGGGTGGATCATGACAATCTGTGGGAAATTCTTTAACAGATGGGAATACCAGACCATCTTACTTGCCTCCTGAGAAATCTGTATGCAGATCAAGAAGCAACAATTAGAACCAGACACAGAACAATGGACTGATTCCAAATTGGAAAAGGAGTACATCAAGGCTGTATACTGTCACCTTGCTTATTTACTTCTATGCAGACTACATCATGCAAAATGTCAGGCTGAATGAAGCACAAGCTGGAACCAGGTTTCAGGAAGATATATCAATAACCTTAGATACACAGATGATACCACCCTTATGGCTGCTACTGCTAAGTCACTTCAGTTGTGTTCGACTCTGTGCGACCCCATAGACAGCAGCCCACCAGGCTCCTCCGTCCATGGGATTTTCCAGGCAAGAGTACTGGAGTGGGGTGCCATTGCCTTCTCCAATATACACAACATTCAATCTTAATTACAGCACAGGTCCCTCCTTGAACAGCTGTGAGCATGTCCAAAACCATTCTATTCTGAATTACCACTATTGTTACTTCCATGAAACTGGTGTTTACATAAGATGTAAGCCCATGAGCTGAGTCTATTGACTGTAGGTCTGGCTTACACCAAGAGAGCAGGGAGAGATTATGATTGACAAGAGAAAGGAAAGTCTCTTTTTGTCATCCCAGAAAAGAGCAGAGTGATTTAAAATCTTCTTGGCAGAAAGTGAAAAAGAACTAAAGAGCCTCTTGATGAAAGTGAAAGAGGAGAGTGAAAAAGTTGGCTTAAAACCCATCATTCAAAAAACTAAGATCATGGCATCCAGTCCCATCACTTCATGGCAAATAGATGGGGACACAATGGAAACCGTGACAGACTTTATTTTCTTGGGCTCCAAAATCACTGCAGATGGTGACTGCAGCCATGAAATTAAAAGATGCTTGCTCCTTGGAAGAAAGGCTGTGACCAACCTAGACAGCATATTGTAAAGAAGAGACATTACTTTGCCAACAAAGGTCCATCTAATCAAAGCTATGGTTTTGCCAGTAGTTATGTATGGATGTGAGAGTTCGACCATAAAGAAAGCTGAGCACTGAAGATTGATGCTTTTGAATTGTGGCATTGGAGAAGGCTCTTGAGAGTCTCTTGGACTGTGAGGTGATCAAACCAGTCAATCCTAAGGGATATTAGTCCTGAATATTCATTGAAAGGACTGATGCTTAAGCTGAAACTCCAGTGCTTTGGCCACCTGATGTGAAGAACTGACCCTGATGCTGGGAAATATTGAAGGCATGAGAAGAAGGGGATGACAGAGGATGAGATGGTTGGATGGCATCACCAATTTGATGAACATGAGTATGTGCAAGCTCTCGTAGTTAGTGATGGACAGGGAAGCCTGGCATGCTACAGTCCATGGGGTCATAAAAAAGTCAGATGCAACTGAATTGAACTTATTGCCAATACAGTTGCTCCCTGACCTCTCTGTCTGCCATGCTTCTGTGTTTCAGTCTCACAATAACATTTATTTCCTGCATAGCACTTTTCTTTGAAAGCTAATTATCTGTTCACTTATTAATAAATTGCTCCCATAAAACTAAGCACCCTGATAGCAAGATGCTTGTCTGCTAACTCATTCCAGTTTTCCCAGGAACTCACACAGCTCCTGACACAGTTTTCATGTTTAAAAAACATTTGCAAAGTGAATTAATGAATGAAGAGTATAAACCCATAAGTAATATGCCAAATTGAAATCTCATGGCTCAAGGGGGTGGTGACTATCTCAAGTTAATATACTGTGTTGAAGTTAATGTTCATCATTCAGTCATGTCTGACTGTTTGTGACCCCATGGACTGTAGCCCACCAGGCTCCTCTGTCCATGGAATTCTCCAAGCAAGAATATTGGAGTGGGTAGTCATTCCCTTCTCTAGGGGATCTTCCTTACTCAGGGACTGAACCCAGGTCTCTTGTATTGCAGGCAGATTCTTTACTATCTGAGCCACCAATATGCTAAATTGAAATCTCATGGTCCCAAGAGGCCTGTGACTATCTCTGATTAATATACTATACTATACTATACTATACTATACTATACTATACTATACTATACTATACTATACTATAATGTATAACGGGCTTCCCTAGTGGCTCCCCTGGTAAAGCACCTGCATTCTGATGCAGGAGATGCAAGAGACATAGAAGCTCAGGCTCTAGAAAGTTGGAAGAAGCTTTCTGTTGTCTTAAAGGCTAGGGCTGAGTTGACATGGCATCACTTCCAAACTACTCTGTTGGTTAAAGCAGTCACAGCCCAGCCCAGAGTCAAAGGGAAGGAGAAATAGTCACCAGATGTTGATGGGGAAAGTCGCCAAGAATTTGTAGTCATCTTCCATCTGATGCACTAATCCTATCAGGAAAGGGTACAGTCATCTCCAAACTTTAGTTAAGACTATTGAGGCACAGAGAGTTGGTAGATCCAGACAGGCCTTTGCCTTAATTTCTACACTGGTTAGGCTGAAATAGTTAATACATTTTTTACCAATATTTTACAGAGTAAAACAGTAAATGAAAATTGAGTAGCAATCATGTACAAAGCACTGTACTCACCATAAGAGAGGAAAAAAGAGGAATAGAAGCCTCTTGTTTTTTGTTTCTTGTTCTACATGTGAAAATCATTTCAAGATAAAAGTCTATAAAGTACATTGATGAATGAATGAAGAAAATGTATGTGTGTATATATATATATATATACACATATATAATTGAATATTAGTCCTCCTTTAAAAAGAAGGAAATCCTGCCATATGCAGACACATGGATGAACCTGGGGAACATTGCGCTGAATTAAATATGGCAAATACTGCATGAACCCACTTATCTGAAGGATCTAAAATAGTCAAACTCAGAGAAGCAGAGAGTAGAATGGTAGTTGCCAGGTGCTGGGGAACGAGGGAAATGAAGAGTTGCTGTTCAACGGGTAGAAAGTTTCAGTTCTATAATATGAATAAGTTCTAGAGATCTGCTGTTCCTCGCCGTGACTATATTTAGCCATAGCGTACTATGTACTTATACACTTGTTAATGAGGTAGATCTCATTTTAAGTGTTCTTACCATAATAAAAAGAGACATTTCCAAAAAAAAAAAAAGGGAAGAAGAAGAGCTAAATAGGTAATAATAAATAGGTACTGTATAATACTGCTGCTGCTGCTAAGTCGCTTCAGTCGTGTCCAACTCTGTTAGACCCACAGACAGCAGCCCACCAGGCTCCCCCGTCCCTGGGATTCTCCAGGCAAGAACAGTGGAGTGTGTTGCCATTGCCTTCTCCAATGCATGAAAGTGAAAAGTGAAAGCGAAGCTGCTCAGTTGTGTCCGACTCGCAGTGACTCCAGGGACTGCAGCCTAAGGGGCTCCTCTGTCCATGGGATTTTCCAGGCAAGAGTACTAGAGTGTGTTCCCATTGCCTTCTCCACTGTATAATACTAAAAGTCTTTAAAATATTATATGATGATGGTGGGAGTAGCACAACAACATGAATGCACTTAGTGCCACTGAACCGTACAGTTAAATACGGTTAAAATAGTATGTTTTAGATCTTCTAGGGGAGGAGCTAAGATGGCGGAGGGTTAGGATGGGGAAAACACTTTCTCCTCCAAAAATTCATCAAAAAGACATCTAAACGCCAAGTAAATTCCACAAAACAACTTCGGAATGCCGGCAGAGGACATCAGACACCCAGAAAAGCAACACACTGCCTTCTAAAGGAGGTAGGGAAAAAATATAGAAGGCAAAAAGAGACAAAGAGGGAGGGATGGACCTCTGTCCGGGGAAGGGAGTCTTAAAAAAAAAAAAAAAGAGAAGTTTCCAAACACCAGGAAACACTCTCCCTCCAGAGTCTGTGCCGAATCTAGGAAGCACGGAGGCCATCATAACAGGGAGGACGGCAGGCGAACAATTAAAGCCCACGGACTACGAGCCCTACCATAACTTCCACAGCGGAGAAGCATCGCAAATGCCCGCATCTGCCATTAGCAAGCAGGGGCTGGGCAGGGAGACGCTGCGGGCCGCTCCCCGGAGGGCTGCCCCCGCGGGCCGACTCTTCGCGGGCTGCATTGGCCTGATTATCCCGAGCGCTACCTGATATAAGCTGGGCCGGCAAACCAGACTGTGGGACACCGACCACACGAAAAGCCGGCCCTAACCCAAGACAGATCAGGTGGTCTGTATTCCCATCTCTTTCAGAATTTTCCATAGTTTATTGTGATCCACACAGTCAAAGGCTTTGGCATAGTCAATAAAGCAGAAATAGATGTTTTTCTGGAACTCTCTTGCTTTTTCCATGATCCAGCGGATGTTGGCAATTTGATCTCCGGTTCCTCTGCCTTTTCTAAAACCAGCTTGAACATCAGGAAGTTCATGGTTCACATATTGCTGAAGCCTGGCTTGGAGAATTTTGAGCATTATTTTACTAGCGTGTGAGATGAGTGCAATTGTTCGGTAGTTTGAGCACTCCTTGGCATTGCCTTTCTTTGGGATTGGGATGAAAACTGACCTTTTCCAATCTTGTGGCCACTGCTGAGTTTTCCAAATTTGCTGGCATATTGAGTGCAGCACTTTCACAGCATCATCTTTCAGGACTTGGAATAGCTCCACTGGAATTCCATCACCTCCACTAGCTTTGTTCGTAGTGATGCTTTCTAAGGCCCATTTGACTTCACATTCCAAGATGTCTGGCTCTAGGTCAGTGATCACATAATCATGTTTACCTAGGTCTTGAAGCTCTTTTTTGTACAGTTCTTCTGTGTATTCTTGCCACCTCTTCTTAATATCTTCTGCTTCTGTTAGGTCCACACCATCTCTGTCCTTTATCGTGCCCATCTTTGCATGAAATGTTCCTTTGGTATCTCTGATTTTCTTGAAGAGATCCCTAGTCTTTCCCATTCTGTTGTTTTCTTCTATTTCTTTGCATCGATCACTGAAGAAGGCTTTCTTATCTCTTCTTGCTATTCTTTGGAACTCTGCATTTAGATGTTTATATCTTTCCTTTTCTCCTTTGCTCTTCACTTCTCTTCTTTTCACAGCTATTTGTAAGGCCTCCCCAGACAGCCATTTTGCTTTTTTGCATTTCTTTTCCATGGGGATGGTCTTGATCCCTATCTCCTGTACAATGTCACGAACCTCATTCCATAGTTCGTCAGGCACTCTATTTATCAGATCTAGGCCCTTAAATCTATTTTTCACTTCCACTGTATAATCATAAGGGATTTGATTTAGGTCATACCTGAATGGTCTAGTAGTTTTCCCTACTTTCTTCAATTTCAGTCTGAATTTGGCAATAAGGAGTTCATGGTCTGAGCCACAGTCAGCTCCTGGTCTTGTTTTTGCTGATTGTATAGAGCTTCTCCATCTTTGGCTGCAAAGAATATAATCGATCTGATTTTGGTGTTGACCATCTGGTGATGTCCATGTATAGAGTCTTCTCTTGTGTTGCTGGAAGAGGGTATTTGCTATGACCAGTGCATTTTCTTGGCAAAACTCTGTTAGTCTTTGCCCTGCTTCATTCTGTGTTCCAAGGCCAAATTTGCCTGTTACTCCAGGTGTTTCTTGACTTCCCACTTTTGCATTCCAGTCCCCTATAATGAAAAGGACATCTTTTTTGGGTGTTAGTTCTAAAAGGTCTTGTAGGTCTTCATAGAACCATTCAACTTCATCTTCTTCAGCGTTACTGGTTGGGGCATAGATTTGGATTACTGTGACATTGAATGGTTTGCCTTGGAAACAAACAGAGATCATTTTGTCGTTTTTGAGATTGCATCCCAGTACTGCATTTCGGACTCTTTTGTTGACCATGATGGCCACTCCATTTCTTCTGAGGGATTCCTGCCCACAGTAGTAGATATAATGGTCATCCGAGTTAAATTCACCTATTCCAGTCCATTTTAGTTCGCTAATTCCTAGAATGTCAACATTCACTCTTGCCATCTCTTGTTTGACCACTTCCAATTTGCCAAGCAAGAGAGTTCCAGAAAAACATCTATTTCTGCTTTATTGACTATGCCAAAGCCTTTGACTGTGTGGATCACAATAAACTATGGAAAATTCTGAAAGAGATGGGAGTACCAGACCACCTGATCTGCCTCTTAAGAAATCTGTATGCAGGTCAGGAAGCAACAGTTAGAACTGGTCATGGAACAACAGACTGGTTCCAAATAGGAAAAGGAGTACATCAAGGCTGCATATTGTCACCATGTTTATTTAACTTATATGCAGAGTACATCATGAGAAATGCTGGACTGGAAGAAACAGAAGTTGGAATCAAGATTGCTGGGAGAAATATCAATAACCTCAGATATGCAGATGACACCACTCTTATGGCAGAAAGTGAAGAGGGGCTAAAAAGCCTCTTGATGAAAGTGAAAGTGGAGAGTGAAAAGGTTGGCTTAAAGCTCAACATTCAGAAAACGAAGATCATGGCATCTGGTCCCATCACTGCATGGGAAATAGATGGGGAAACAGTGGAAACAGTGTCAGACTTTGTTTTTCTGGGCTCCAAAATCACTGCAGATGGTGACTGCAGCCATGAAATTAAAAGACGCTTACTCCTTGGAAGGAAAGTTATGACCAACCTAGATAGCATATTCAAGAGCAGAGACATTACTTTACCAACAAAGGTTCGCCTAGTCAAGGCTATGGTCTTTCCTGTGGTCATGTATGGATGTGAGAGCTGGACTGTGAAGAAGGCTGAGCGCCGAAGAATTGATGCTTTTGAACTGTGGTGTTGGAGAAGACTCTTGAGAGTCCCTTGGACTGCAAGAAGATCCAACCAGTCCATTCTGAAGGAGATCAATCCTGGAATTTCTTTAGAAGGAATGATGCTAAAGCTGAAACTCCAGTATTTTGGCCACCTCATGCGAAGAGTTGACTCATTGGAGAAGACTCTGATGCTGGGAGGGATTGAGGGCAGGAGGAGAAGGGGACGACAGAGGATGAGATGGCTGGATGGCATCACTGACTTGATGGGTGTGAGTCTGGGTGACCTCCGGGAGCTGGTGATGGACAGGGAGGCCTGGCGTGCTGCGGTTCATGGGGTCGCAAAGAGTCGGACACGACTGAGCGACTGATCTGATCTGAACCCAAGACACCGCCAGGCCCGCGCACAGAACAAAGGACTGTACAGAGATAGCCGGCTGCGGTCCGTCCCCCTCCGATGACAGGCAGCCAGAGCCGGAGGGAGGCAATCGCAACCCCAGACAGACATTAATCACAAAACTGTAAGCAGATTTCTTTGCTAACTAAGACTTCTTGGGGCTCTGGTCGGCTTACATCCGCCTAAGAAAGTGCGCCAGTACACCTAAAAAAACCGAGTGGCGGGGAAGCAATAAGTCGCAGATTCTGCTAAGGGCAAAAAATGCAGGCCCAACCGAGCCCTGGCCTCTGAGGACTACCGGAGTGCCTGAACTTGAGCGGCTTAGACCTGGGAGGAGCAAGCAGCCCAGGGCCAGTAGCGGATGGTTCTGGCGGGGAAACAGAGAACCCAAGCAGAGTGGGCAGGGAGGCTACACGCGCCGTGAACGGGGGCAGACCCAGTGTGGCTGAGCCACTGCAAGCACACGCCAGTAGTATTTATTTGCAACGTCCCTCCCTCCCTGCAGTGAGACTGAACAAGTGAGCCTAAAATAAATAAATAAATAAAAAGGGTGTCCACCACTGCCCGCTTTGTAAGAAGCTATAACAGAGGGAACCGCCGTGGAAGCGACAGGCAATAAACTAAAACCCCGTGGTTAGTACCAACTACAGAGAAAGGGGCCTACAGATCTTGAGAAATTTAAGCCGGAACAAGGAACTAGCAGAAAATGAACTGAACCCACAATACCCACAACAACAATAGAGAAACTCTTATATATATTGTTACTATTTTTACCATCATTATTTCTTTCATTTTTAATTTATTTTTTATTATTTTTTAATTAAAAAAAGGAAAACAAAATTTTTTTTCTTTTTTTAAATTTTTTTTTTTTTATTTTTATTTTTTTATCCTCTAGTACTCCTTTAATTTCCACTTTTAGATATAACTTTTGTGACCCTGTTTTTTTCTTTTTTCTTTTTCTTTTTTTTTTTTTTACTTTCCTTTTTTCTTTTCTTTACTGATTACTGACTGGATCTGTCTCTCTCCTTTTCATTCCCTCCTTTTATCCTCCTGACCACCTCTGTCTCCTTCCTCCCTCTTTTCTTCTCTGTATAACTCCGTGAACATCTCTGAGCCATCCAGTTGTGGGGTGCAGTACAGAAGAAGTTTTTGAGACTACTGTAAAAATAAGACCAATAACTGGAAGCAGGAGGCTTAGGTCCAAACCCTGATCCCACGGAACATTAATTGACAGGAGCTCATCAAATTCCTCCATACCTACACTGAAACCAAGCATCACACAAAGGCCAACAAGTTCCATGGCAAGACACACCAAGCAAATTCTCCAGAAAAACAGGAACACGGCCCTGAGCTCCAATATACAGGCTACACAAAGTAACCCCAAAATCATAGACACCTCATAACTCACTACTAGACACTCCATTGCACTCCAGAGAGAAGAAATCCAGCTGCATCCACCAGAACACTGACACAAGCTTCCCTAAACAAGAAACCTCAACAAGCCACTGGTACAAACCCACATATAGTGAAGAAATGTAACAATAAAGAGAACCCCACAGACTGCCAGAATACAGTAAGGACACCCCAAACTCAGCAATTTAAACAAGATGAAGAGACAGAAGAATTCCCAGCAGGTAAAGGAACAGGATAAATGCCCACCAAACCAAACAAAAGAGGAAGAAATAGCGAACCTACCTGATAAAGAATTCCAAATAATGATAGTGAAATTAATCCAAAATCTGGAAATCAAAATAGAATCACAGATAAATAGCCTGGAGAAAAGCACTGAGAAGATGCAAGAAAGATTTAACAAGGACCTAGAAGAAATAAAAAAGAGTCAATATATAATGAATAATGCAATAAATGAGATCCAAAACACTCTGGAGGCAACAAATAGTAGAATAACAGAGGCAGAAGATAGAATTAGTGAATTAGAAGATAGAATGGCAGAAATAAATGAATCAGAGGAGAAAAAAGAAAAATGAATTAAAAGAAATGAGGAAAATCTCAGAGACCTCCAGGACAATATTAAACGTTACAATATTCGAATCATCGGAGTCCCAGAAGAAGAAGACAAAAAGACCATGAGAAAATACTAGAGGAGATAATAGTTGAAAACTTCCCTAAAATGGGGAAGGAAATAATCACTCAAGTCCAAGAAACCCAGAGAGTCCCAAACAGGATAAACCCAAGGTGAAACACCCCAAGACACATATTAATCAAATTAACAAAGATCAAACACAAAGAATAAATATTGAAAGCAGCAAGGGAAAAACAACAAATAACACACAAGGGAATTCCCATAAGAATAACAGCTGACCTTTCAATAGAAACTCTCCAAGCCAGGAGGGAATGGCAAGACATACTTAAAGTGATGAAAGAAAAGAACCTATAGCCCAGATTATTGTACCCAGCAAGTATCTCATTCAAATGTGAAGGAGAAATCAAAAACTTTACAGACAAGCAAAAGCTGAGAGAATTCAGCACCACCAAACCAGCTCTTCAACAAATACTAAAGGACATTCTCTAGACAGGAAACACAAAAAGGATATATAAATTCGAACCCAAAACAACAAAGTAAATGGCAACGGGATCATATTTATCAATAATTACCTTAAATGTAAATGGGTTGAATGCCCCAACCAAAAGACAGAGACTGGCTGAATGGATACAAAAACAAGACCCCTACATATGTCGTCTACAAGAGACCCACCTCAAAACAGGGGACACATACAGACTGAAAGTCAAGGGCTGGAAAAAGATTTTTCCATGCAAATAGGGACCAAAAGAAAGCAGGAGTAGCAATACTTATATCAGATAAAATAGACTTTAAAACAAAGGCTGTGAAAAGAGACAAAGAAGGTTACTACATAATGATCAAAGGATCAATCCAAGAAGAAGATATAACAATTATAAATATATATGCACCCAACATAGGAGCACCACAATATGTAAGACAAATACTAACAAGTATGAAAGGAGAAATCAACAATAACACAATAATAGTGGGAGACTTTAATACCCCACTCACATCAATGGATAGATCAACTAAACAGAAAATTAACACGGAAACACAAACTTCAAATGATACAATAGACCAGTTAGAACTAATTGATATCTATAGGACATTTCATCCCAAAACAATGAATTTCACCTTTTTCTCAAGCGCACACGGAAACTTCTCCAGGATAGACCACATCCTGGGCCATAAATCTAGCCTTGGTAAGTTCAGAAAAATTGAAATCATTCCAAGCATCTTTTCTGACCACAATGCAGTAAGAGTAGATCTCAATAACAGGAGAAAAACTATTAAAAAGTCCAACATATGGAGGCTGAACAACACACTCCTAAATAACCAACAAATCACAGAAGAAATCAAAAAAGAAGTCAAAATCTGCATAGAAACAAATGAAAATGCAAACACTACAACCCAAAACCTGTGGGACACTGTAAAAGCAGTCCTAAGGGGAAAGTTCATAGCAATACAGGTATACCTCAAGAAACAAGAAGAAAGCCAAATAAATAACCTAACTCTACACCTAAAGCAACTAGAAAAGGAAGAAATGAAGCACCCCAAGGTTAGTAGAAGGAAAGAAATCTTAAAAATTAGGGCAGAAATAAATGCAAAAGAAACAAAAGAGACCATAGCAAAAATCAACAAAGCCAAAAGCTGGTTCTTTGAAAGGGTAAATAAAATTGACAAACCACTAGCCAGACTCATCAAGAAACAAAGGGAGAAATATAAAATCAATAAAATTAGAAATGAAAATGGAGAGATCACAACAGACAACACAGAAATACAAAGGATCATAAGAGACTACTATCAGCAATTATATGGCAATAAAATGGACAACGTGGAAGAAATGGACAAATTCTTAGAAAAGTACAACTTTCCAAAACTGGATCAGGAAGAAATAGAAAATCTTAACAGACCTATCACAAGCACGGAAATTGAAACTGTACTCAGAAATCTTCCAGCAAACAAAAGCCCAGGCCCAGACGGCTTCACAGCTGAATTCTACCAAAAATTTAGAGAAGAGCTAACACCTATCCTACTCAAACTCTTCCAGAAAATTGCAGAGGAAGGCAAACTTCCAAACTCATTCTATGAGGCCACCATCACCCTAATACCAAAACCTGACAAAGATCCCACAAAAAAAGAAAACTACAGGCCAATATCTCTGATGAACATAGATGCAAAAATCCTTAACAAAATTCTAGCAATCAGAATCCAACAACACATTAAAAAGATCATACACCATGACCAAGTGCGCTTTATCCCAGGAATGCAAGGATTCTTCAATATCCGCAAATCAATCAATATAATACACCACATTAACAAACTGAAGAATAAAAACCATATGATTACCTCAATAGATGCAGAGAAAGCCTTTGACAAAGTTCAACATCCATTTCTGATAAAAACTCTCCAGAAAGCAGGAATAGAAGGAACATACCTCAACATAATAAAAGCTATATATGACAAACCCACAGCAAACATTATCCTCAATGGTGAAAAATTGAAAGCATTTCCTCTAAAGTCAGGAACAAGACAAGGATGCCCACTTTCACCATTACTATTCAACATAGTTTTGGAAGTTTTGGCCACAGCAATCAGAGCAGAAAAGGAAATAAAAGGAATCCAAATTGGAAAAGAAGAAGTAAAACTCTCACTGTTTGCAGATGACATGATCCTCTATGTAGAAAACCCTAAAGATTCCACCAGAAAATTACTAGAACTAATGAATGAATATAGTAAAGTTGCACGATATAAAATCAACACACAGAAATCCCTTGCATTCCTGTACACTAATAATGAGAAAATAGAAAGAGAAATTAAGGAAACAACTCCATTCACCATTGCAATGAAAAGAATAAAATACTTAGGAATATATCTTCCTAAAGAAACTAAAGACCTATATATAGAAAACTATAAAACACTGGTGAAAGAAATCAAAGAGGACACTAATAGATGGAGAAATATACCATGTTCATGGATTGGTAGAATCAATATAGTGAAAATGAGTATACTACCCAAAGCAATTTATAGATTCAATGCAATCCCCATCAAGCTACCAATGGTATTCTTCACAGAGCTAGAACAAATAATTTCTCAATTTGTATGGAAATACAAAAAACCTCGAATAGCCAAAGCTATCTTGAGAAAGAAGAACGGAACTGGAGGAATCAACCTGCCTGACTTCAGGCTCTACTACAAAGCCACAGTCATCAAGACAGTATGGTACTGGCACAAAGACAGAAATATAGATCAATGGAACAAAATAGAAAGCCCAGAGATAAATCCACGCACATATGGTCACCTTATCTTTGACAAAGGAGGCAAGAATATACAATGGATTAAAGACAATCTCTTTAACAAGCGGTGCTGGGAAAACTGGTCGAACACTTGTAAAAGAATGAAACTAGAACACTTTCTAACACAATACACAAAAATAAACTCAAAATGGATTAAAGAGCTAAATGTAAGACCAGAAACCATAAAACTCCTAGAGGAAAACATAGGCAAAACACTCTCTGACTTACATCACAGCAGGATCCTCTATGACCCACCTCCCAGAATATCGGAAATAAAATCAAAAATAAACAAATGGACCTAATCAAACTTAAAAGCTTCTGCACAACAAAGGAAACTATAAGCAAGGTGAAAAGACAGCCTTCAGAATGGGAGAAAATAATATCAAATGAAGCAACAGACAAACAACTAATCTCAAAAATATACAAGCAACTCCTACAGCTCAATTCCAGAAAAATAAATGACCCAATCAAAAAATGGGCCAAAGAACTAAATAGACATTTCTCCAAAGAAGACATACAGATGGCTAACAAACACATGAAAAGATGCTCAACATCACTCATTATCAGAGAAATGCAAATCAAAACCACTATGAGGTACCATTTCACGCCAGTCCGAATGGCTGTGATCCAAAAGTCCACAAGCAATAAATGCTGGAAAGGGTGTGGAGAAAAGGGAACCCTCTTACACTGTTGGTGGGAATGCAAACTAGTACAGCCACTTTGGAGAACAGTATGGAGATTCCTCAAAAAACTGGGAATAGAACTGCCTTATGATCCAGCAATCCCACTGCTGGGCATCCACACTGAGAAAACCAGAATTGAAAGAGACACGTGTACCCCAGTGTTCATAGCAGCACTGTTTACAATAGCCAGGACTTGGAAGCAACCTAGATGTCCATCCACAGATGAATGGATAAGAAAGCAGGGGTACATATACACAATGGAGTATTACTCAGCCATTAAAAAGAATACATTTGAATCAGTTCTAATGAGGTGGATGGAACTGGAGCCTATTATACAGAGTGAAGTAAGCCAGAAAGAAAAACACAAATACAGTATACTAACACATATATATGGAATTTAGAACGATGGTAACAATAAACCTGTTTACGAGACAGCAAAAGAGACACTGATGTATAGAACAGACTTTTGGACCCTGGGTCCGGGAAAGGGCGGGATAATTTGGGAGAATAGCATTGAAATATGTATAATATCATATCGGAAACGAGTCGCCAATCCAGATACGATGCCCAGTAACGGATGGCTGGGGCTGGTGCACTGGGACGACCCAGAGGGATGGTATGGGGAGGGAGGAGGAAGGAGGGTTCAGGATGGGGACCACGTGTATACTGGTGGTGGATCCATCTCGATGTATGGAAAAAGCAGTACAATACTGTAAACTTAAGCAAAATAAAATTTAATTTAAAAAAAAAAAAATAGTATGTTTTATATATGTGACTTTTACCAGAATAAAAAATTTTTTAAGATATTATAAATTCGTGTAAGTGTATACCATACATGGTATTTCAAATTCTTCTTCTTGTTGTTTAGTTGCTAAGTCATGTCTGACTCTTTGAGACCCCATTGCCTATAGGCTGCCAGGCTCCTCTGTCCATGGAATTATCCCAGCAAGAATACTGAAATTCTATCTCCAGGGAATTGAACCCATGTCTCTTGTATTGGCAGGTCGATTCTTTGCTGCTGAGCCATCAGGGAAGCCCTATTTCAAATTCTTAAATAAAAGCAAACCTATGCTAGATAGATAGATAGACAGAGAGATAGATATTAATAGAGATGTTAGGAATTGTTATCTGATGTGTTCTAAGTAACCCCATGGGAGCAACACCAGATTTAGCTGCAGGAGATCAAGGTGCTAAAAGTGATTGTTAATGACTATGGGACCAGGAGAAATCATCAACTTTCTTGGGTCTCTACATCTATTACACTAGATGACTGCTAGGTTTCCTCCTCAATTTGACTATCTATGATTCAAGATTTTAAAAGTACTTTTGTGATACTATTTACCAGTGCTATAGGATAGCTCCCTTTACTTAAAATAGCTACTTGATCCTGGTTCTAGCAGAGAAGTGTTATTGGCTATTTTAGGATGGAGCCAACCCTATGGGAGGAAAAGTACTCTGATTTCCCCTTTGTAGCAGGTACACTTCATTCAATACAAGGTGTCTGTCTTGGTCAGCTCAGCTGGTGGTGGGTTATCTCAGCATAGGAGGTGTGAGGTGAGAAGAGGGATAATATGGTTATACCAGTACCAGAGTCAGAAAGTAATGCTGTTTGTTGTTGTTCAGTTGGTAAGTCATGTCCGACTCTGCAACCCCATGGACTATAGCACGCCAAGCTTCCCTATTCTGTATTTCCCAGAGTTTGCTCAAACTCATGTCCATTAATCTAGTGATGCCAACCAACCATCTCATCTTCTATCATCCCTTTTCCTTTTGTCCTCAATCTTTCCCAGCATTAAAATTTTTCCAATGAGTTGGGTCTTTACATTGTTTACTATGAATCTATATATCCTGGGGAATTTAAATGCCAAAGCAGTTTATTCACAAATAGCAAACATCATCTTCAGCATCTGCTATAAGAAAGTATCATAGGCTGCAAGGCTTACACTGCAGACATTTATTTCTCACAGTTTCAGAGGCTGAAAAGTCCAAGGTCAAGGTAATAGTGGTGAAAGCCCTCAGTTCTTGGTGAAGGCCCTCTTCCTGGCTTGCAGACAACCTCCTTCTCACTCTATGCTCACATAGCCTGTCCTGGGTACACAGAGAGAGTGCTCTCTTCCTCTTCTTATAAAGACAGTAATCCTATAATGAGGATCCCACCCTCACGACTTCATCTAAACCTTATTCTGTTCCAAAGGCCCACCTTCTAATAACATCACATCAGGGCTTAGAGCTTCAAATATGAATTTTGGAGGGATACGAACATTTAACCCGTAGCAGTGTTTTTGTTCAATGACACCAAATGTCAAAACATTCACAAGAGCTATGGAATCCCCATTCTTTCAGGAAACGTGCACTACACCAAATTCAGTTTCCTGCTTTTTCTCCTCTCTCAGGAGTACAACATTGGAAGATCAAAATAATTATCACAGAAAAACAACATCAAACTTTCATTTTCCAAGCTAGTCACCACAACAAACACACATTCTTGGCTTGGGCTTTGAAGAGCTCCCTTCATTTCCTCTGTTACTGGCTATCAGTGGGTTTGGGTATGACACACCTTCTTTCTCACTTGCAGCCATAAAGGTAAAGGGTACAGAGAGAGAGAGTAAGACTCACAAAGCCATGACTCATTTTTGCATCTTTTGGTTTTTGATCAAATGCCAACAGATGGCAAGAGATAAATAAATGAGTCTTCAATAATGGGCTATATGGAAACCAGTAACATTATGGGTGATTATTCAAGTTTCATTATTAATTTTCTTCCTCCTTAAATTGTAAATAAATGTCATACAATAGACAAAGGATACATTCCTAACACTTTCTGGGAGGAGAGAGAAGTTGCACTTTTCAGCTACATCTGTGACTTACTCACAGACATGCGAGTAAGAGATGAGGTAATAACTGTTCACCATAAACCTGTGGTGTTTCAGATCACCATGGAAAATGTACATTATTTATGCAACAAACTATAAAATATATTTTTATTTCAAAACACATTCATTTTCTTGCCTCAATAGCAGTACAAAGCGGGAAATGCTTTGTAAGATGATCCAGATCAATATCCTACACAACTTAACTAGGATACAGAGGTGGAAAGAACCTAAGAAAATCAGCCTCCTCATAATTACAAAAGAAGAAAACAATAGCCCCCAAATAAATGACTTGCTCATGACAACAGAGCCAATGAATGGTGTTTAGTCGTTCAATCGTCTCTGACTCTTTGCAACTCCATGGATTGTAGCTCCACCTGCCCCCGCCTCCACCAGGCTCCTCTGTCTATGGGATTTCCCAGGCAAGAATACTAAAGTATGTTGCCATTTCCTTCTCCAGCCAATGAATAGTTATGCCCAATAAGTAAAGGTCTCCAGAGTCCCATTACAAAGCCCTTTTCAGCACCCCTGATGCCTCTGGAAATGATGGTCTCAGCACTGTAAACTTTACACCCCTGGATCATGACATTTTGAAAAAAGATGAAACAGCAGTCCTCTTTTATAAGTATAGCATCTAGAATGTAGCAGGCACACTACATTATATATATCTGTGAAGTATATTTTAAAAAAACTACATCACATTGGACAAAAAAATTCTGACCTACCAACAGGGCCCAAAAAAAAAAAAAAGAAAATTGAGTTAGTTGATATTTACGACTTGATCAGTAAGACAACCTTCACTCCCCCAAAGTGTAATATTATTTGGCAAAATAAGATCCAGTTTATATGCTTTATGATGTAATTTCCAGGAACTCATTGTGGTGAAAACTGGGGACTTTCTGCACCCATGTGTTGGACAGTACCCTCCTTGACCTCATCAGCAGCAATGTTGAAGCAATGATAACACTCTCCCCAGCAGTGTTATCTAGGTACCACTGACAAGAATGTGGTAGGGTGACCCCAAGAATGGTGGCCAGACTCTCAGCAATCTACTTCACCAAAAAGTACCTGCTAGTGATAAGACTATGCTCTTCATCTCTCTCTCTCTTCAGAGAAAAATTGAAGGTCTTTAACTGTTATTTACCAGGCTCATTTAAGCCTCCAACTATTGATCTTCCAAATTTGATAATACAACTGAAAAACTAGACAATTTTCTTTGTATTTAATGATCTGAATGGGACTAAGACCCAGGTGGTTTCTAAACTCTTCATTCAATTATTTTATGAATTTTACACTTATTAATTATAAGCCCTGTACCTAGATAAGCAACGAGTACTTACTATGTAGCACAGGGAACTATATTCAATATCTTGTAATAACCTATAAAGGAAAAGAACCTGAAAAAAGATAGATATACATATATATATGTATAACTGAATCACTTTGCTGTATACCTGAAACTAACACAACATTGTAAATTAACTGTGTGTGTGTGTGTGTGTGTGTGTATGTTAGTTGCTCAGTTGTGTCCAGCTCTTTGCAATCTCATGGACTGGGGCCTGCCAGGCAAGAATATGGAGTGGGTTGCCATTCCCTTCTTCTGGGGATCTTCCAATCCAGGGATTGAACCTTGGTCTCCTGCATCGCAAATGGATTCTTTACCATCTGAGCCAACAGGGAAATTGTAAATTAACTACTTCAATTCTAAAAATGCTTAAAAAATTAAAATAAACTCCCCCTAAGTGCCTTCTCAATTACACATTTGTGAAATACGATCAGACAGCCCATTTTATCTATCATGCTCAGGATTATTATATTCAGTTCAGAGGTCATGTAATACAGGGAAAGGTGAGGACTTTGGAAAGTCGAGACTCAATCCCTGGCTTTTCTATTTGCAAGATGAGTAGTTTGAATAAACCACAATCTACCAGAACTTTAGTTTGCTCTTTTATAAATTGGAGATAATTATAGTATGGCAGAGCCAACACATGTGTACACTAAACCTTTGTTTTTCTTTTTCTAATCAATGGAGACAATATGCATGGGAAATAGATGTGGAAACAGTGGAAACAGTGTCAGACTTTGTTTTTCTGGGCTCCAAAATCACTGCAGATGGTGACTGCAGCCATGAAATTAAAAGACGCTTGCTCCTTGGAAGGAAAGTTATGAGCAACCTAGATAGCATATTCAAAAGCAGAGACATTACTTTACCAACAAAGGTTCGCCTAGTCAAGGCTATGGTCTTTCCTGTGGTCATGTATGGATGTGAGAGCTGGACTGTGAAGAAGGCTGAGCGCCGAAGAATTGATGCTTTTGAACTGTGGTGTTGGAGAAGACTCTTGAGAGTCCCTTGGACTGCAAGAAGATCCAACCAATCCATTCTGAAGGAGATCAATCCTGGAATTCTTTAGAAGGAATGATGCTAAAGCTGAAACTCCAGTATTTTGGCCACCTCATGCGAAGAGTTGACTCATTGGAGAAGACTCTGATGCTGGGAGGGATTGAGGGCAGGAGGAGAAGGGGACGACAGAGGATGAGATGGCTGGATGGCATCACTGACTCGATGGATGTGAGTCTGAGTGACCTCCGGGAGCTTGTGATGGACAGGGAGGCCTGGCGTGCTGCGGTTCATGGGGTCGCAAAGAGTCAGACACGACTGAGCGACTGATCTGATCTGATCTGATCTGAATCAATGGAAAGATTGCATTTCTCAGATTTCCAAGGAGTGAGCTAAGGCCATTAGAAGTAGGATATGGAAAGGGAGATTTGATCTTTAAAAACATCCCATGGAGACACTCAGCTCTCTCTTCTCATGCTATGGTAAACTCAGAGGCCATGTGTCAAGATGTGCGTTATGCTTTCTTAGCTTCTGTAGTTGTCTACATGAAGTGAAAGTGAAAGTTGCTCAGCCGTTTCTGACTCTTTGTGACCCCATGATCTATACAGTCCATGGAATTCTCCAGGCCAGAATACTGGAGTGGGTATCCTTTCCCTTCTCCAGGGGACCTTCCCAACCCAGGGATCAAACCCAGGTCTCCCGCATTGCAGGCAGATTCTTTAGCAGTTGAGCTACAAGGGAAGCCCATTAATCAGAACCAAATGGCCAAAGTTGTTTACATCTCCCCTGTGACCCAGCTTTCTTGAGTGCACAAAAATTATATCACAAACCCTCCAACCAATCCCAAGTCCTTATATTCAGCTGCCTTCTTTATCTAACTCTAATATACCAGGCCAGTATTTCTCCTGCCCTAAATCACTCAGGGCCAGGTACCAGAGAACTAGAAACCAACCCTATTGCCCAGAGCCTACCAACATAATTCAAACCAGTCCTAAGCAGTTTCCCTGCCCTGCTTTGCCTTTCCCACAGAAAATACAATAAAGATTCTGGACCTATGTGTTTTCCCTTATTCCTGTTTCTGCCTCTTAACTAACTTTGGTGCTTCCCCCAGTGTCCCTGCATGGTAAGTCAGGGTGCTATTTCTAGGGGAACAGGGAATAATGACAAACTTTTCTCTCAATGCCATTTATCTCCTATGTTGTCACTCAGTCATCTTTATAAATTAAAAGCCAGGCAGAAATCAAGATGATGGTCTCATAAGATTAAGAATCCTTCCTGACTAGCATTGGACTTTATGTGACTGGATGATAAATGTTTGTTTTGCTAAAACACTGAAATTTTAGGGGTGATTTGTTACCACAGCTTAGTTGAACCTGTCCTGACCAATACAAAATCCTCATGTTCCAAGTATGTTTCAATGATTAGGAAAAAATAAATGTATGTACACTATATACAGTTAATGGTATAAAGTAGGAACTCCAAAAATGGTAGTTGTTATGATAATTCAACAATGTCTAAAAATATCTAAAATGTATCAACAGTATCTAAAAGTATCTACATATATCAACAATGCCTAAAAGTATCAACAATGTCTCAGTTCAGTTGCTCAGTCCTGTCTGACTCTTTGCGATCCCATGAATCGCAGCACGCCAGGCCTCCCTGTCCATTGCCAACTCCCGGAGTTCACTCAGACTCATGTCCATCGAGTCAGTGATGCCATCCAGCCATCTCATCCTGTCATCCCCTTCTCCTCCTGCCCCCAATCCCTCCCAGCATCAGAGCCTTTTCCAAAGAGTCAACTCTTCGCATGAGGTGGCCAAAGTGTCTAAAAGCAAGTATGATGTTTATTACTCCATCAAGTGAAAATAGCAAAACAAATTTTCATCAAATATGGAGCATATGTTTGAAATATCGACTTACAACAGAGATTGTGGTGTACCAAAAAATACACTTTGGCAATTTGTTCAAAGAGATGTTCACATAAAGTGTAAACAAAAGACTCATTCCTTGGAAGGGGCACTCCCTGTGCTAGACTTCACAGAACACAACAATGATTTCAGACAAAAACCCATGTCAAAATACAAGGACAGATGCTATGAATAACGGGCATTGCTTTGCTAAGGAAATGGAAACCCACTCAAGCGTTCTTGCCTGGAGACTCTCAGGGACAGGGGAGCCTGGTGGGCTGCCGTCTATGGGGTCGCACAGAGTTGGACATGACTGAAGCGGCTTAGCAGCAGCAGCAAGTACATGGACAACCTACATGGCCAGGATGATTTATTTATTACGAGATAGTTAATGATGCAGGCAGGCCACTTAGTTTGCATAACTCTTCACAGTTTACAAAACACTCTCATAAACATTCTAATAAGAGCCATATGAAATGATCAGAGAAGTGATATGCTGTCGGAAACAAAAGAGAATCCCCTGTGTACAACTACTCACTTCATATGCTGCTTCCAGAACTTAAAAATTGTATTTTTTTTTCTAACAGGAAAAAGAGGCAATGGGGAACATTAGGATGCACAAGTAACCTACAAACTTGCTACTTATAGTACATCTTTGGATCAATATCATTGATAGCACCTGGAGCTTGTTAGAAGCTCAGAGACTCAGGTCCCATTCCAGAATTGTTGAGTCACATTCTGCTTTTCAACGAGATGTCTAGGTACTTCTTATGCTCATTAATATTTGACAAGCGATACTCTAAAATGGTATCTCTAAAACTGTGCCTGAGATTTGCAAACCTCTGAATTGAATCACAGAAAACAGCACATAACCTCAAAAAAATAAGCCTACAATATGACTGCAATTAATGAACCTGAAAATTCAACCATGTTAGTGTTTTCTACCTGAAATTGAAAACTATTAATGGCACTGGAGACAGATTACTTGGAGTCTAGAAATAAGAAGCCTAAAAAGCACAGTTTTGCCTAATGTTTTCTATGGCATTTGATAAAGATAGTTCTAACCTACCAACATACATGTTTGTTCTAAGAGATGATGAGTGCATTTGATTAAAGTTGAACACCTTACATAATATCTTCAAAATCTAATTTTGTCTTTCCAACTTTCTGATTATAATTTTACAACCCAATTTATACATAATTTTTAGTATTTACATATAATACTACCCAATTTTTTTGCAATTTTACTCTCCCCAATTTTTTTTTTCCCACATAAAGAGAACTGACCAATCAGACCAAAACATTCTACGTTACCAACAACTGTACTTGCCATTACAACTTAGTATATTGTCTGCCTATTTTTAAAATAAGTCAGTTTGAGCAGTTTAGGGCAAACGAGTGTACCTGTGTCCACTATAAAGTCAATATTAAAATTTTCTGGACATTGACGACCACTTCCTAGAAACATGACTGTGGTCATGGCGGAATGATATGCCTGAATAATGATAAACACGTTAAGCACCTAGAGCATATAAACGTTTGCCCCTTTAATTCTTACAATTATTATTATCTTCATTTCACAGATGTGGAAACAGGAGAGCAAAATCATTAAGCATTTGACTAAATTATGAGGTGACAGAAATAGCGTTTTAATCCAGGCAATCTGGCAACAAAGCCACCTCTCTTGACCACTTTGATATATTTCTTCCATCCTGTCTCTCTATAATTATTACGTATTGATGTCTTCCTCTTTACTTCCCCTAACCATCATTTTTGTGTTAAATTCAAAAACATTAACAGAACTAAAGAACTAGGAAATAGAGCTTTTGATAAAACAAACATTGAAACTCCAAGCCTCAGTAAGTAACTCTTTCACCTATGTGACTGAGTATGCTCCCCTGAGGCATACAGGTTAAACCACAGATATGCTAGATCCTAAAAAAGATACTCTCTATTTTGCACTTCCTTGGATTTGCTTCCCCTGGTATTGAGAACTGAATGGTATATAAGCCAACACTGGACAGGGCCAGGAAGGGCAAGGAGACAGAATTACTTCAGTAGGGACTTAGGTAAAGAGGAGTCTCTAACTCCATAACAAGTAACCATATTGGTCTTTGAATCAAGGATTCCATAGAAATACTAAATGTGCTTTGCCTTTCTTGAACCTCATTGAATATATTTCTCTTGGGAGGAATGTCTGAATCAGGAGCTTCAGCCACAAAGAACTCTAGAATTTGCAACCCTAGATGTCTGGCCAAATACCAGAATTATCCACATGACAAACACAACAGAAATAGTAAATCATTTACAGATTTTTTAAAAACACTGGTAAGCTAAAGCACAAACATATTTAACTCCATTCCTGTGAGATGGGCAGCATTAACCTGGAACAAGTTCTCTAAGGTGTCTCCTAGAATCTTTATAGCCCTCCACCACAGATGACTAGAATTGTCCAGTGACTTGTCCTTGGGACATCAGATCTTTATTGATGATCAACATTTGTGATCTTTTCTCTGCATAGCACACCTACCTATGAGAAACAATACATTTCCATAGTTACAGTAATACTTCAAATGAGATTTGTATAAAGCTACACATCTTCCTCAACTTCATTGGAGTAATATCCCCATAAACCTATCATAAGTTGAAAATATCCTGGGTCAAAAATGCATTTAATACCCCTAACCTCCCAAACATCATGGTTTAGTCAGTCCTGTCTTAAATGTCCTCATAATGCTTTCATTAGCCTACAGTTGGCAAAATCATCTAACACAAACCTATTTTATAAGTGCTGGATATCTCATGTTATTGGATACTGTACTGAAAATGAAAAACAGAATGGTTGGCTGGGGGCAGATGGTTGTAAGTTTATCAGCTGTTGACTCTTGTGATAGTGTAGCTGACAGGAGCTGAGGCTCATTCCCACTAGCCAACATCATGAGAGTGTATCATACTGCATATCGCTAGCTGAAGAAAAGATCAAAATTCAAAGTAAAGTTTCTACTGAATTCGTACTGCTTTTGCACCATTGTAAAGTTGAAAAATTCTAAATTGAACCATCATAAATTAAAAACCACCTGTGCATGTTCCAACTCCCTTCAGTACAAAATAATGAAATCATGCTGCTCAGCATTTGTAAATATGCCAAATATATGTCATTGCCCCAGGGAGAAAAAAACCAGTTTAGTAAAAATGAGCAGCGGTGTAAAACTTCAGTATAAACTTAAACTGAACTTGAACATGGAACCCGTTCTGACATGCCTAATGATTAATCACTGGGCTTCTTTTCTCCTCCTGGTTCTTGGCAATACCAAAGAAACAAAGACAGACTGAACAAGCAGGAACGGACAACTGCAGTCACTTACCTCATTCTATGTTTGTTCGAAAAGTAAAATAGTTTAGCTTGTTGTGTATTTATAATTTTTTAACCAGTTTCCCAATGTATCCAAATATTTGTCATCTACCTACCTATCATTATCTAGGATAACTTCCCAAGAGTCAGGAGGAAGTTATTTACACATTATCCCTCTGGCAAATAAAAATAGTAACATTTAGGGTTAACTAAATTCTTTGTACGTATTGATCATGGCAATTGATGGGTTCATTCACTTTAATGGCAACCCACTCCAGTATTCTTACCTGGGAAATCCCATGGGCAGAGGAGCCTGACAGGCTTCAATCCATGGGGTTGAAAAGAGTTGGACACAACTTCGCAATTAAACAATAAGCAAATAAGCCTCTAAGTTTGTATTTACTCAATATTTTTTAGAAAGTAGATTTAGAATTTAAAGCATGCAAAGTTAAACAAATCATCTATTTTTAGCTTGATCTAGAGTATAAATATGTCTGAAAAATGCATTTCTGATAGCTTATTTTCTGCATTTATGAACCACTGCTTTGCTTTTTCAAAGATTTAATAGTTTAATAAGCATAAAAATTACTGATTTCTATGCAGTAAATTAGAGCACAAGACATTGTGATAAACTGCAAAAGATATGTCCATGAAACATTAAGAGGAGACCAGAAAATTTACAGTATCCAACACATGAGGGCAACCTAAGTGTCCACTAACAGATGAATGGATAAAGAAAATGTGGTACCTATATATAATGGAATATTACTCAGTCATAAAAAAGAAATGAAATAATGCCATTTGTAGCAACATGGATGGGCCTAGAGTTTATCATACTAAGTGAAGTCAATCAGAGGAAGCCAAATATCATATGATATCCCTTACACATGGAATCTAAAAAAAATGATACAAATGAACTTATTTACAAAACAGATTCAAAGACATAGAAAACAAATTTATGCTTACCAAACAAGGAAGGAAGAGAGAGATAAATTGAAAGTTTGAGATTAATAGATATATACTGCTGCTAAGTGGCTTCAGTCGTGTCCAACTCTGTGCAACCGTATGGACAGCAGCCCACCAGGCTCCCCTGTCCCTAGGTAAAATAAACAAGGACTGTAATACAGAGTGGAGAAGGAAATGGCAAGCCATTCCAGTACTCTTGCCTAGAGAATCCCATGGACAGAGGAGGCTGGTGGGCTGCTGTCCATGGGGTCACACAGAGTTGGACACAACTGAAGTGGCTTAGCATGCATGCATGCATTGGAGAAGGAAATGGCAACCCACTCCAGTATTCTTGCCTGGAAAATCCCAGGGACAGAGGAGCCAGGTGGGCTGCCATCTATGAGGTCACACAGAGTCGGACACAACTGATGCGACCTAGCAGCAGCAGCAGTAATATTGAGAATTATATTTGATAGCTTGTAGTAAACTGTAATGGAAATAAATCTAAAATAGATAACTGAATCATTTTGCTGTATATCTGAAACTAACACAATATCATAAATAGACTATATTTCAATTAAGAAGAGAAAAGAAGAGACTAGATAATTCACCACATCAACATGAAATTCAACAAGAATGAAGCTGATAGAGAATTTTGCAGGAGAGGAAGTGCAAGTGTAAATGAGAAAAGCTAAGTGTCATAAATAAATCAAATTAAGTACCAGATGAAAATAATCAGTGTGTCTGAGCATAACATAAGAAATAGTTACAATTATGAGAGTTGCAATGCCAGATATTCAGAATGATAGTTAAAAACAATTCAATGTACAGATTCACTTTAATAACTACTAAGATCAGCAAGAAGTTTATATTATACCTTGTATAACTGTAAGCAAAGTTGAAATAAACACATACATTTATATCAGTGCGAAGCAATTATTATTTCAAATTTCAAGAACTCACAGAACTAAATCAATGCATTAAATATAATCATTATCACCTGACTGGCATCCAGAAGGTTTTCATGAGTTTACTTTTTCACAAAGTGTCTGGTTCCCATACCACTGCTACCCCTGGGTGTATGTGTGTATGTGTCCGGTTGTCTCAGTCATGTTCGACTCTGTGACCCTATGGACTGTAACTCACCAGACTTCTCTGTCCATGGGATTCTTTAGGCAAGAATACTAGAGTGGGTTTCCATGCCCTCCTCTAAAGGATCTTCCTGACCCAGGGGTCGAGCCCATATCTTTTACATCCCCTGCCTTGGCAGGCAGGTTCTTTTCTACTAGAGCCACCTGTGAAGCACTAAAACCATGGGTATTGCTTTTTAACTAAAAATTTTCCTACTTGCTAAAAGCAAAATTGTATTATCTTATTTTTATTTCCAGTGCACCTGAACATACTTTTGCCTATTTCTTATACTTTTATATTTGTCTTCAAAATTTCCTGCTTTGCCCATTTTTCTGTTGGAATACTCATTTTTCTCTTATTAATCTACAAAAACTTTTATATATTCTGACTACTTATATGCCACATATGTTGAAAAATAGCTTTTATGACTGCAAATTTGTTTTCTGATAGATTCCAACAACACTGTTATATTTGAGAGCTGTGTAACTGTGTTATAGACTATTCAGGCTCAGAGCAACAGATATGTATCTAGCTAACCTAACACACTCATTGGCTTTTAATGGATCTTCTGTTTACTTCAAAGAAAGAAAGCACCCCAGGCTCACAACTGAGTCCTCTGCCTTTCTCTCCCCTGCTAAATCTTCCTCCAGAAGTTCGTGTACTCCAGTAGTTCTCACAACTCTAAGTTGATAACTTATAAATCTAAGTCACAGTTCCAGACATGGTCTACCCAACAAGAGAGTTGAATGAGATTTCAGAGTTGGAGATTTCATCTGCCTGATGAACCCTTTCATTAAGATTCCACTCATTCATTCACCCACTCAAATGCATACAGCATCTCTTAAGCATACCTAGTACCTATGACGGAGAAGGCAATGGCACCCCACTCCAGTACTCTTGCCTGGAAAATCCCATGGACAGAGGAGCCTGGAAGACTGTAGTCCATGGGGTCACTGAGGGTCGGATATGACTGAGTGACTTCACTTTCACTTTTCACTTTCATGCATTGGAGAAGGAAATGGCAACCCACTCCAGTGTTCTTGCCTGGAGAATCCCAGGGACGGAGGAGCCAGGTGGGCTGCTGTCTATGGGGTCGCACAGAGTCAAACACGACTGAAGCGACTTGGCAGCAGCAGTACCTATGAAGTATTGCAATGTTTCATCATCTCAAATTAAAAGATTTGAAACTAAAGTCACCTGCTGCCCCATAAACCATCCTTCCTCTCCAAATTCCTTTTTTGTTCATTATATCCCCAACTTTCTGCTGCTGTATCTGAAAATGTCATGACTCTTTGCTCTCTGTTGTTATGACATGCAATCAGTCTTTGTTTATTTTTCCTCTAATGGCTCAAACTCTTTTTTTTTTTTTCCTTCACTCAATTGCCACTCTGGTCCATGCCCTCAGCATCTGGCACCTGTTGAACAGCCTTGATATCCCATTGGCCTCACTGATTCCCACCTGTTTCCACTTAGTTGGTTTTGTATCTTGTGCTGGATTATTCTTCCTGCAGGATGGCTCTGAAAATATCACTCCTCTGTTCAAGAATCTCAAGTGCTTCTTCTGCCTGTGTAGATAAGGCCAAATCCACCTGCCCCTCATCAGAAGTTTCTAATAAGCCAATTCTACCAACCCAAACTCATCTCCCCCTACTCTGTGTCAGAAACACAATGTTTAGTGTTCTGTCTGATTATCATTCAAACACCATCCACCCAATTCTTCACAGCACAGCTCAAGTCTTCTCTCTTCCAGGAAATTGGCCCCAACTAAAACCATATTTAATTTTCTAAGAACTAGAGCAGACTTCAGAGAGCATCCTCAAGGACTCTGAGGCTCAAGAAATCTTAAATCTTGTTCAATAAAAATTTATCAAACACTCATTATGCACAAAACCCTGTGCTAGGAACTGGTGGTGAGAAAAATAAGTAGATGTGACCCCTCCTCTCAAGGAGCTTATGCCCACTGAAGTTGACAAGTACATATCAAAATATATCATTTTATTAAAACCTGGGAAGTTCTAGGTTGTAGGTAAACACAGTGCTATGAGAGTGAGAAAGGGGGGCATTTAGTTCAACTAGGGTTTCCAGGAAAACATCCCAGAGAGATAGCATGTGACAAGAATGTTAAAAGATGATTAAGAGCTATTAAGACAAAGTAAAATGAGAGGAGAGTTTGAGACAAAAGGAACAAAATAAATAAATCCAGAGACACAGACAATGGGGAAGGAGTGAGGAACTAGAGGCAGTATTATTAGGTTGTAATGTTGAGAACAAGAACTGGTGAGAGAGAATTCAGGAATCAACCAGACGGAGTAAGCCAGGCCTGTAGGGCTATGTAAACTATAGTAAGAGCTTTGCACTCTGATCTGTAAATGATGAGGAGCCACTAAAATTGTTTAAAGAAGGAGGTTAAATGATGTGGTTTTGTAGAGTATTCTCTCTACATTGTAGAGGCTAAATTGAAGGGAAGCAAGACAGAAGAAAGGAGACTGACTACATATTACAGTGCACCAAGAAAGAGGCTAAGGGCCTGCACGACATCACTGATACAAGGGACAGGGCTAAAAAGACAGATTTGAAAAAATATTTAAGAGCTAAAGTTGCTGATTGCCTAGACGTAGAAGGTTGAGGGAAATGAGAAATCTCACATGACTCTTTAAGTCTCTGGTTTGGGCAACTAGATGGTAGTGCCAGTAAACTAGCAATAAAGAAGCCACGCAGCATTGTAAGGGGTGGGGGTGGGGGTTGATGGCGAGGCCTGAAGGTGGCGAGTAGAGAATGACAGTCAAAGCTAAAGATAAAAATTTGGCATTGATCATTATTCTACTGATAGATAAAATGATAGTGATGAGATTGCCCAAAGTGTGCACAAACAGAAATATTTTTTTTTTATTTTTAAAAAATTTAAAAAATAAATTACTTTTATTTATTGTCTGGAGGATAATTACTTTACAATATTGTGATGGTTCTTGCCATACATCAACATGAGTCAGCCACAGGTTTACATGTGTCCCCCCACATCCTGAACCCCCCTCCCAAACCCAACCCCCTATCCCTATGGGTTGTCCCAGAGCACCGGCTTTGAGTGCCCTGCTTCATGTATCAAACTTGCACTGGTTATCTATTTTACATATGGCAATGTATATGTTTCAATGCTATTCTCTCACATTGTCCCACCCTCATCTTCTCTCACTGAGTCCAAAAGTCTGTTCCCTACATTCGCATCTCCCTTGCTGCCCTGCACGTAGGATCATTGTTACCTTCTTTCTAAATTCCATATATATGCGCTAATATACAGTATTTGGTTTTTTCTGACTTACTTCACTCCGTATAATAGCCTCCAGCTTTGTAACCCGGGGATACACTAATGGTCAATGGATATGCACAAAAGGACGAGTTCATGAAGACCAACAAGGAATAACCAAGGAATTAGGAGGACCACCAGGACAAATTGGAGTCAAGGAAGTAAAGGCCAGAGAGTTTTAGGATAGGGTGTATGGATAAGGACTGCAGAAGCATCCTCTGGCATGGCAATGTAAAGTTCACTGATGACCTGCAAAAGCGAATGTGGACTCCAAACTGAGATGAGTTGAAGAGGAGATGAAGTACAGACATGGCAGTGTTAACTTAGCTGAGAAGGAAAGGAGAAGAATTAGAACACAATTAGTGGGAAATGGCAACCCACTCCAGTGTTCTTGCCTGGAGAATCCCAGGGACAGAGGAGCCTAGTGGGCTGCCGTCTATGGGATAGCACATTGTCCGACACGACTGAAGCGACCTAGCAGCAGCAGTTGGGAGGCAGGGCCAAGAGACAGCTGACTAAGGCTAAAGGAAAAATTATTGTAGAGGCAGATAGTAAACTAGTCATTATTTAATTCATTGCTTTAAGGAGAACAAGAGAAAACAATCTATAGAAAATTCAATACCCAAGTATCTTTTTCAGTCACAAGACCAGAAGATAATAAAGTCACATGCACCAGCACTGACTTTGCCAGAATTCTAACCACATCTTTGTGTACAGGAAGATGATGAAGTTTCTGCTCCTGCCAGGAACCTGATGCTTGTCAAACTGGTCAGGCATCTTCTGGAATAACTTAACTTTGGGGTGTAATGATTTGCTTTCTGGAAGCTGGGCACCACTATTTCTATGAGGAGTCACTGCACCACCATGTGGCCAGTTGTGAGTTTTTCTCAACTTTCTCCCACGAGTAGTCCTGGTTTGAATCACGGAAAAAGAGAAATCTGCAGCTGGCAGACACCTTCAGTTCAGTCGCTCAGTCATGTCTGATTCTTCGTGACCCCATGGACTACAGCACACCAGACTTTCCTGTCCATCACCAACTCCCGGAGCTTGCTCAAACTCATGGCCATCGAGTCGGTGATGCCATCCTCTGTCATCCCCTTCTCCTGCCTTCAATCTTTCCCAGCATAAGGGTCTTTTCTAATGAGTCAGTTCTTCCCAACAGGTGGCCAAAGTATTAGAGCTTCAGCTTCAGCATCAGTCCTTCCAATGAATACTGATGCTATATAGTTCTGGTTTGAATCACAGAAAAAGAGAATTCTGTAGCTGGCGGAGACCTTAGGGGCACTCTTCTTATCATACAAAGAAAGACTTGCTTCATTTTTCAAAATATCTTTTTATTTTTACTTGCATATTATATCTTGTGCATATGTGAATGATTGCATGCATACACACATATATACACAAATATATGTTTTATATACACATACACAATCTTTAAATATTCATTTAAACCCAGGAATAACATTCTTATCAGATTCCCTTGTTTTAAGTTTTAATGTTAACATTGATGAAATGCAGCAACTTGAGCTGATCTTTGTTTCTAAACTAGTCTTTAGCAACAATCACATGCTAGGAGATTAGTATGATATTTTGTATAAACTGAGCTATTTCAAATTATATTTTAAAAATGTATGTAGGCTCACATGGAATGGTAAAATAGGAAACAAGCCTTAGGATCAATTATCTTAAGATATAAAACTCAGGGACTTCCCTGGTGGACCAGTTTTAAGACTCTGCTCATGGTGGAGAAGATAATGGCACCCGACTCCAGTACTCTTGCCTGGAAAATCCCATGGACAGAGGAGCCTGGAAGACTGTAGTCCATGGGGTCACTGAGGGTCGGATATGACTGAGTGACTTCACTTTCACTTTTCACTTTCATGCATTGGAGAAGGAAATGGCAATCCTCTCCAGTGTTCTTGCCTGGAGAATCCCAGAGACAGGGGAGCCTGGTGGGCTGCCATCTATGGGGTCACACAGAGTCGGACACGACTGAAGTTACTTAGTAGCAGCAGCATGGTGCAGGGGGCCGGGGATTGATCTCTGGTCAGGGAACTAGATCTCACACACTCCAACTAAGAATTTGCCTGCTGCAACTAGAAGATTCCGCATGCAGCAATGAAGACCCTCCATTCCATAACTAAGACCTGGCACAGCCAAATAAATAAATAAATATATATTTTTAAGATACAAAACTCAGTTCTATGTTATCATTTTGCTTTTCCATATATCATTTTCTCTGATGATCTGAGTAACAGTTATCATAAAGAAAGCTTGGAGATTTCATAGGGGAAAGAAAAGTATTAAAAATCACTCAAAATTCCATCAAATCAGTCGCTCAGTCGTGTCCAACTCTTTGCGACCCCATGAATCGCAGCATGCCAGGCCTCCCTGTCCACCACCAACTCCCAGAGTTCACTGAGACTCACATCCATCGAGTCCATGATGCCATCCAGCCATCTTATCCTCTGTCGTCCCCTTCTCCTCCTGCCCTCAATCCCTCCCAGCATCAGAGTCTTCACCAATGAGTCAACTCTTCGCATCAGGTGGCCAAAGTACTGGACTTTCAGCTTTAGCATCATTCCTTCCAAAGAAATCCCAGGGCTGATCTCCTTCAGAGTGGACTGGTTGGATCTCCTTGCAGTCCAAGGGACTCTCAAGAGTCTTCTCCAACACCACACTTCAAAAGCATCAATTCTTCGGTGCTCAGCCTTCTTCACAGTCCAGCTCTCACATCCATACATGACCACAGGAAAAACCATAGCCTTGACTAAGCGAACCTTTGTTGGCAAAGTAATGTCTCTGCTTTTGAATATGCTATCTAGATTGGTCATAACTTTCCTTCCAAGAAGCAAGCATCTTTTAATTTCATGGCTGCAGTCACCATCTGCAGTGATTTTGGAGCCCAGAAAAATAAAGTCTGACACTGTTTCCCCATCAATTTCCCATGAAGTGATGGGACCGGATGCCATGATCTTTGTTTTCTGAATGTTGAGCTTTAAGCCAACCTTTTCACTCTCCACTTTCACTTTCATCAAGAGGCTTTTGAGTTCCTCTTCACTTTCTGCCATAAGGGTGGTGTCATCTACATATCTGAGGTTATTGATATTTCTCCCAGCAATCTTGATTCCAACTTGTGTTTCTTCCAGTCCAGCATTTCTCATGATGTACTCTGCATATAAGTTAAATAAACAGGGTGACAATATACAGCCTTGACGTACTGCTTTTCCTATTTGGAACCAGTCTGTTGTTCCATGTCTAGTTCTAACTGTTGCTTCTTGACCTGCATACAGATTTCTCAAGAGGCAGTTCAGGTGATCTGGTATTCCCATCTCTTTCAGAATTGTCCACAGTTTATTGTGATCTACACAGTCAAAGGCTTTGGCATAGTCAATAAAGCAGAAATAGATGTTTTTCTGGAACTCTCTTGCTTTTTCCATGATCTGGTGGATGTTGGCAATTTGATCTCTGGCTCCTCTGCCTAATGATAACCTTCAAGATTTTGGCACATTCAATGTTTTCTAAATGTTTTAAGTTAAACATATCAAACTAGTCATTTTAACATAGCACAGGGGACAATAGTCAATATTTTATAATAACCTATAAGGGAAAATAGTCTGAAAAAGTAAATATATATACACACGCATGCATACACACACATATATAGCTGAATCACTGTGTTGTACACTTGAAACATTGTAATCCATTATACTTCAAATTAATATATGTGTGTGTATGTGTGTGTGTGTGTGTGTGTGTTATATATATATATATATATATATATATATAAAACAAAAGGACTTCCCTGGTGGCTCAGAAGGTGAAAGCATCTGCTTACAATGCGGGAGAACTGGGTTCAATCCCTGTGTTGGGGAGATCCCCTGGAGAAGGAAATGGCAACCCACTCCAGTACTCTTGCCTGGAAAATCCCATGGACAGAGGAGCCTGGTAGGCTACAGTCCATGGGGTCGCAAAGAGTTGGACATGACTGACTTCACCAGTCATACTAGTCTGTATATACAAAAAAGCTAGTCACTTTATTTATTCCATGGAATTAGCTAAGAGTTAAATTGTTTTTTTCATATTTATAGAAGTTCTTTCACCCTTTAAGTCCACCTGACCAAAATATTCACCAACTTGGAGACTTTAAACAAATGTTAAAGAACAAAAGTAGACCAAGGTTGACAAAGTTTGGGCGAGCTTTGTCCAAGGTGACATCTCCAGCCAAACCACTCATTTGTTCATCAGTGTGTTACCATTAATTATTTCTGAAATTCCTTACTGCGTTGGCTTCTCTCTACAACTTTTTATCTCCCAGTTCAAAGATGTTTCCACTGATTCTAGATCATTTGGAAAGAGAGCACCCTAAGTTGGCAAGACTACATTTGAAATGTTTCAAATCATAACAATAGGCTTCTGCTGAATGCAGCATTAGTGCTAGTAATGGCTTCCAAGGTGGCTCGGTGGGCAAAGAATTTGCCTGCAATGCAGGAGATATAAGAGATGTGGGTTTGATTTCTGGGTTGGGAAGATCCCCTGGAGGAGGGCATGGCAACCCACTCCAGTATTCTTGCCTAGAGAATCCCAAGGACAGATGAACCGGGTGGGCTATAGTCCATATGGTTGCAGAGTCGGACATAACCGAAGCGACTAAGCATGCATGTACGTATTCGTAATGGTAAGAACAATAGATGAAGCTCTTATAAGTGCTTTGCAAAGTTATCATTTAATCACCTCGATTTTACAATGAAAGATGTTTAGAAATGGTCTCACTTCATAAGCTAATATTCATGTGGTCAGCCTCTGCCCAAAACTCTGTTCCAGGAAACAGAATCCCACAGCTCAAGACCTTTTCAGGAACTCAATGCTTAACCAATCCCAGGCTTTCTGATTCTTTTCAACCTACAGTAATGTAATTATATCACAAGTTCTGTGTGTAATATTTTGAAAAAAAATACCTGCTTCTCTCTTTTCCCTTTTTGACTACGTCAGTCCAAGGAATCCATTTCTCTGGGAAAATACTAGAATACTTTACAAAAGGAATGCAAAGGGGAAAAATTAGCAAATATTCATTTTCTGATATACAAAATAGATTTATTCAGAAGACAATTTTTATTTTCCTGAGGAGGGCATGGCAACTCATTCCAATATTCTTGCCTAGAGAATCCCATGGACAGAGGAACCTGGTGGGCTACACAGTCCATACAGTCAGAATAGGGTCCATAGGGAGGAAATAAAGCCCATTAACCCAACATTTATATAGATCACCTGTAGTGTGGGAATGATAGAACCCTGGACCAATGATGGGCAAGTCCCTGGGGAGGCTTGATGTTCAAAGATAAAAGGAATAAATGACTCAGGAGGTAAAAAAAAAAAAAGTCATCCTCACTTCATTTTTTAATAAAAGAAAGTTGGGGGAGGCAGAAGAGGAAGACTGTTAACCACATGTGTCCCAATTGCCCCCTTGCAGGCTTTGGCCCCTAGAAGGGGAGGTACAGTCAGGTAACAGTGTGGTCAGGAGGAGTTTCTGCTCCCCACTCGACTTGGAAAATAATTACCTCCTGCACCAGCCTGGCACATGACCACATCAATTAGGAGGCCCAGGGAGGAAGAAATCTCAAAAGTTTAGCTTTCCAAAGTTTTGGTTCTCATGGTCTGTTGGGGGTGAGACAAGATCCACAGATCAACCACGGATTCCCCAGTGACAGTGGCCCTATTACTGATTCTGAAGTGGACCTGTGGGCCAGTGGACCAGCAGTAGCACATGGCGGAGACTCAGGCCTGCAGCCAGTGGGAACCAGGTATAAGCCATCCCAATCCAAGGGGCACAGCCAGGTTCTGAGAAGCCAGGAGAGAAATGGGGCAGCAAAATGAGAGCTACCACCTGCACAAGAAAATGCCAGCAAAGCAAACAACAGCCAGGTAAACAGGAACCTCACTTGGATTCCAGAGAATATGGGACTCAAAGACACAAAGTCCTCTTCTCAGACCTCCTTCCCTACATGTGTAGATACATGGGAGAAACACAAGAGGAAAAGGGAGAAACCAGAAAGAATGCATTTTCCCCGTAGGGAGACTGATTATTATAATAAAGGAACTGATAAAGTTATCAAATTATTTTTTTTTTACCTTGATAGCCAGCAGATGAGTCCCTCTGAAGATCAAATGAGTTCCTGGCAAAAGAAAGAAGTTGTATTTGGGGAGAGTCTAGGTTTAGGGCTCGGAGAAGGTGATGGCACCCCACTCCAATACTCTTGCCTGGAAAATCACATGGACGGAGGAGCCTGGTGGGCTGCAGTCCGTGGGGTCGCTAAGAGTCAGATGACTGAGTGACTTCACTTTCACGCATTGGAGAAGGAAATGGCAACCCACTCCAGTGTTCTTGCCTGGAGAATCCCAGGGATGGGGGAGCCTGGTGGGCTGCTGTCTATGGGGTCACACAGAGTCGGACACGACTAAAGCGACTTAGCAGCAGCAGCAGCAGGTTAAAGGCTAAGGTGGATGACTTACACCCATCTACCTTCAACCCTTCCTAAAACCAGAACTGCAGTAAGGGAGCTTTAACAAGACCCAACTCCATAACAATGGGAGAACCAAAGAGACCCCAGCTCCACAGTATGGAAGCTAGCAAGAGATGGGCAAGTGATAACTAACTCATCAGGTCCCATCCTAACAGTAGACAAAGATGGGGAGAACAACCCAGTTAACATCACAGAACCTGAAAAGTTCTCAGGAACCAGAAGCCCCAGGGTCTCTAGAACTTGGGGTCAAAGGAATGTCTGAAATAAGGAAGCCTGAGTGGAATACTATCTCAGAAACTGTCAAGAGTCCCTAGGTTCCCTCGTCTTCTCTATTTCCTTTTTCCTAGTTTTGCAGAAATCCGAAGATTTGTTCTCTGAAAAGAAAACAGAGAGACTCTAGATCTGGAGGACACAGATCCAGTTGGGGGTGTCAGCACCTATTCCAAAATGCTGAGTAATTGTCCATCCCAAACTTCCTAACTATCTCTTTTCCCCATCCTTCCCAACTGTAAGTTACACATTGCTATATTTAAAATGAATAACCAACAAGGACCCACTGTATAACACAGGGAACTCTGCTCAAAGTTATGTAGCAGCCTGGATGGGAGGGGAGTTTGAGGGAGAGTGGATATGTATACGTATGGCTGAGTCCCTTCAGTTTACCTGAAAGCATCACAACATTATTGATCAGCTATCAGATCAGATCAGATCAGATCAGTCACTCAGTCGTGTCCGACTCTTTGCGACCCCATGAACCACAGCACGCCAGGCCTCCCTGTCCATCACCAACTCCCGGAGGTCACTCAGACTCACATCCATCGAGTCAGTGATGCCATCCAGCCATCTCATCCTCTGTCATCCCCTTCTCCTCCTGCCCTCAATCCCACCCAGCATCAGAGTCTTCTCCAATGAGCCAACTCTTCGCATGAGGTGGCCAAAATACTGGAGTTTCAGCTTTAGCATCATTCCTTCCAAAGAAATCCCAGGGCTGATCTCCTTCAGAATGGACTGGTTGGATCTCCTTGCAGTCCAAGGGACTCTCAAGAGTCTTCTCCAACACCACAGTTCAAAAGCATCAATTCTTCGGCGCTCAGCCTTCTTCACAGTCCAGCTCTCACATCCATACATGACCACAGGAAAGACCATAGCCTTGACTAGGTGAACCTTTGTTGGCAAAGTAATGTCTCTGCTTTTGAATATGCTATCTAGGTTGGTCATAACTTTCCTTCCAAGGAGTAAGTGCCTTTTAATTTCATGGCTGCAGTCACCATCTGCAGTGATTTTGGAGCCCAGAAAAATAAAGTCTGACACTGTTTCCACTGTTTCCCCATCTATTTCCCATGTAGTGATGGGACCGGATGCCATGATCTTCGTTTTCTGAATGTTGAGCTTTAAGCCAACCTTTTCACTCTCCACTTTCACTTTCATCAAGAGGCTCTTCAGTTCCTCTTCACTTTCTGCCATAAGGGTGGTATCATCTGCATATCTGAGGTTATTGATAGTTCTCCCAGCAATCTTGATTCCATCTTGTGTTTCTTCCAGTCCAGCATTTCTCATGATGTACTCTGCATATAAGTTAAATAAACATGGTGACAATATACAGCCTTGACGTACTCCTTTTCCTATTTGGAACCAGTCTGTTGTTCCATGACCAGTTCTAACTGCTATACCCCAATACAAAATAAACAGTTTAACCAAGAAGAACATTCAGTGAGGGGCGGTCTATAGTGAATGTTGAATGTGACAAACTCTTGCCATCTTCCCCTACTTTGAGAACTCTAGCAAAAAGTTACCTTATACTCCTGGTAGGAATCCAGCCAATTGGTCTAACTTAAGCAATGTGATATAAGACACAGATATGATGAGGACTATCTTCACTGTGTCTCTCACCTCAATCAGACCATCTTTTTTAACTTTAATACAGAATATGTTAGGAACCCAGGTCCACATTCATATCTGTTTTGGCTTGTCATGACCTTGTGCTGATCGAAGCTCCTATGAACTCCTCTATTTCGTCACCTTCAGCCAGCTGAGGATGCTCTTTTCATACCAGAGAATGCCCCTGCTTTGCCCTGCTCCTGAGGGCTGCATGTGGTGGTGAGATGAGAAGCAGAAAATACAGGGCAGCCACTCCATTTGATGACATTTCTATCAGATGCCCAAAGTATGGTCCCATACAACAGCCCTGCAAGATGAGGATGACTATGGGGTCACCTATGTGGTGACTCCTGTTTCTCAATCACCATCTTGCCCTCTGACTTTCCCAAGGGGATCTTATAAACTCTCAGAAAAACTAAAGCCAAACCATGATTCAGAGACTCTATACAGCACTTCACCTCCTGGAAACAGCCACAACATTGCTAATAGAACTCTTTCTATATATAAATAGATCTATGGTTATTGATCAGATTTTTTTAATTTATTTTTTAATGGAAAGATAATTGCTTTACAGAGTTTTGTTGCTTTCTGTTAAATAGCATCAAGAATCAGCCATAGGTACATCCATGTCCCCTCCCTCCAATTTTTCTCTCTATCCCACCCCTCTAGGTTGTTACAGAGCCCCCTTTTGAGTTCCCTGAGGCATACAGCAAATTCCCATTGGCTATCTATTTCACATTTGGTAATGTAAGTTTCCATGTTATTCTCTCCATACATCTCACCCTCTCTCTCCTCCCCTACCCCTGTGTCCATAGATCTGTACTCTTATGTTTGTGTCTCCACTGCTGCCCTGCAAATAAATTCATCAGTACCATCTTTCCAGATTCCACATATGTGTCAGTATACAATATTTGTATTTCTCTTTCTGACTTACTTCACTCTGTGTAATAGGTTCTAGGTTCGTCCACCTCATTAGAACTAACTCAAATGCATTCCTTTTTGTGGCTGAGTATTATTCAATTGTATACATGCACCACAACTTCTTTATCCATTCATCTGTCGATGGTCAATGGACATCTAGATTGCTTCCATGTTTTGGCTATTGTAAATAGTGCTGCAATGAACACTGGGAGATGAGTCTTTTTCAATTATGGTTTCCTCAGGATATATGCCAGTTGTGGGATTTCTGGGTCATATGGTAGTTTTATTCCTAGTTTTAAAGGAATCTCCATACTGTCTTCCATAGTGGCTGTATCAATTTACGCTCCCACCAGCAATGCGAAGAGGGCTCCCTTTCTCCACATCCGTTCCAGCATTTATTGTTTGTAGATATTTTGATGATGACCATTCTGACAGGTGTGAGTTGGTATCTCCTTATAGTTTTGATTTGTATTTCTCTAGTAATGAGCAATGTTGAGCATCTTTTCATGTGTTTGTTTATCACTCAGATTTTTCAAAAATCACACGACACTGTTTAGAGAGTCACACCCCAGCATGAACTACAAACATCAGTTGTCAGAGGAAAGTGAACGCATGAATGAGTGCAGCATGGCAGCTGTTACTTCAATCACACCTAGTCCAGCCCCTGTACTCATGGCTGCAAGTCACACTGAAGACTTAGCCACCCTCTGGGAAGCATGAGTCTACAAGAGACACTTCTCTGGGGGTGCTTCTAAAAGGGAGGAACACCAGGAAAAAGAGATCTTCTCCTCCACATTGACACAGACCACCTAGCTCTGCCACCTAAGGGCTTCAAGCCCCTAGCTGTGCTGTTACCTGGCAAATGTGAGCATATAGGAAACATTCCTTAAAAATTCCCAAGTGTACTTAAGTGACAAGAGTGGAAGAGGAAAATGATAAAGATATTGGGCTTTCAGATTAACTCAAACCCAGACTCCAAAACCTACTAGCTCTCACCTTAGTCAATTTACATAACTTATCAGAATTCATTCTATCTGTAAAATGAGGATTGTTATGGTCACACTTTTTTTTTTTTTTTGCCCAATCAATACCATTCACGCATTAGATGAAGAAATACTTGTGCATTTATTATGTGTCAGGCATTCTATTGGTACTTAAGATGCATCTGTTAAAGACAGAGAGTGAGATTTCTTTTTTTAAAAAAAAAATTCCCTGCTCTTATGGTAACTCACATTTTTTAAAAAAATATTATTTATTTTGGCTGTGCTAGGTCTTTATTGTGGTGTGCAGGCTTTCTCTAGTTCTTTGCACCTGTTCTTGCCACTTATGGGCTTAGCTGCTCGGTAGCATGTAGGATCTTAGCTCCCTGACCAGTGATGGAATGGGCATTCCATGCATTGGAAGGCAGATTCTTAACCACTGGGCCACCAGGGAAGTCTCCTGTACTTACATTCCAAAGGAGGATATAAACAAAAAATAAACACTAAGGAAATGTAGTAAGCATGCAGTCTATTAGAAGGTAAGTCCAAGAGGGAGAAAAAGCAGGAAACTGGAAGTGTGGGGGTCAGGTTTGCAATCTTAAATAAAAGGATGAAAGTCAGCTTCATAGAGAAGAAAAAAATTGAGCCAAGACTGAAAGGAGTGATGTAGGGACTACATGACACAGTGTAATTAAATGCTCTCACTGCCCACCTCACCTGGCATAGCCGGAGCTTGGCAAATTGTGATGGTGATGGTAGGGAGGAGCAAGGAGAGGAGAAAGATGAATGACAGGAGATGAAGGTCCCAAGTGGGCAGGTGAGTGAGATGGGCTTTAACATTCTTGTGACAGTGAGACTCTTTAACAATAGTTAAGGTGACACTCCTTAATAAAAGTAACTTATTTACCAAATTTTCGCTATGTGCTAAGCATAGTGCTAAATTTTAAAATATTTTATTTCATCTAATATTTGTCAATAGCCCTAAAACTGAGGCTGACAGAGATAAGTCATCGATTCAAGGTCACACAGCCAGCTGGCAATAAGTTAGAGGTCACCAGAAACTTGGCCAGAGGCTTTAGCCACTGTCACTCTTGGTCCCCTTAATGCTCTGGCTCTCAGGTTTGTTCTCGGACTCCAGTGAGACTAGCGGAAGCATGGGTCACCAGGAGGAAATGGAGGCACGTACACAGTGGCTGGGTCAGGATGACGTTGCTCTCTTCCCCTACACTGCATGAACTGCCTGGCTGAGCACCAACACCATATAACTTGGACAGAAAGTCTACCAGACAACAATCCTCCCTGAACATAACAGGGAAAGTCACTGTGGAATCATCTTTTGTGGGGATTTTAAAATAATAGATGACAGCTTCTTCAAGCTGGAAATGTGCTTTTTAGCAGCCCAGGCCCCAGATATGGTATACAATACAAAAAGAATGGATGTTCCAGGAGGCATGAGGCCCCTTGTCTGTAGCATCCACTCAGGGTCTGGTCATGGGAAGACTCAGTGACACACATGTGTTGACTGACTCCAGAGGACCCTGCAACCTGGACTGATCCAGTGCTCCTCAGACTGATTACAGCAGCCACCTGACCTGTGGGAACACGGGCCTGAGGCTCTGAGGCATGCCCTGCACACACAGAGGAAACCCAGGGTGTTTTTAAGATTCCTCTCAAGCTAAGGAGAAAATAGAGTTTAAACATAAATTCAAATCGATGCTCAGAAAGCAAGCCCTCTCGTGCATTAAAATGTTGGAGGGAAGACCGACCTCGGAACACGAGAAAACAAAACTGAGAAATTTTACCCTGTGCCTTGGTTTCACAGAGTCAAGAGCAGAAACTGAAACCAACAGACATTTCTGTTAAAGGGTTCACCATCTGGAGCCCGACAACCCATCAACGATCTCAGACTAGCTAACATAAGCAAGAGGCTTCCCACCACAAAGCCCCGAAGGGCAAACCAAGCCTGCTGAAGGGGCAGCAGACTCGGCAGCCGAAGGGGCGCTCATTAGCACAGAAACATTTGAACAGAGGAGGGGAGACAGGGTGACCCACCTCCTCCCCCACTTTCTCTGAGGCTGTGAAGTCTGCCACTTGCTGCCTGAGTGACAACATGAACTTGGGCAGCTCCAATACACCAAAAAAAAAAAAAAAAAAAGGGGGGGGAGAGTGACACTGGTGACATTCTCCATGAGAGAAATGAGTAATAGTGTCAAAAAGTGCGTGGTCTACTGCCCCTAGAAACTTTAGCATGACACCTCCCCCACCGAAACAGTGAGCCAGCAACAAATAGCAAATGTCACAGAAAACAAATCTCTTGCTTTTGGGTGACCCCCTCAGCTGAGGCTTGGAAGGGAGGAGGCCAGTAAGAACCGAGAGGTGGTGAAAAGTCACACAGTGAGGCCCCTATAGGGCTTTTATTCACAGGCTACATAACTGAGCATCCCCAGGTGCCAAGGTCATGCTAAGTTTTCTTTTTTTAATATTTTATTGCATTTAAATGAACATTCGGGGCAGCCACAATCCATTTTGTTAATAAACCACACACTCACATATACCTCCCTTCCCAATCTACTGTATTATAAATAAAGAGGAAATTTAGACTGGGTAGCTAGTTCAAGCCAGCCTGTCATGACTGAATATCGCTAGAAGCAGAAGGATGTGCTAAAAATAGATAAGCAAGTAAGTCTCTTCTAACGTTCGGTCCCATCCCCTCATGAACAGTATCACATTCTCGTTTCCCCTTCTGCTCCTGCTCCGAGTCACTGCAAGCTCTGATCTCATGCACCCTGAATGTGGCAACACCAAACGTGGGGCCCTATGGGCAGCAAAGTTGTACCTACCACTAAGGAGATTTTCAAGTCAGTGCTTCATTACAAGATGGGATTAATAAGGCTATCCCTGTGATAATCCTTCCATGTTTACCACTAACAACATTGCCAGAATTGCCGCCTTGTCCCCAAACTGAGTGCACAAAGAGACACAAGTTAGAGGAAAAAGAGAAACTCTATTCTCCTATTGTTGGCTGACTAGATCCCCATTGCCTAGAGGACATATCTGACATATAGTAAATTATTGATGAAGATCTGTTAAATGAATTTTCTGCTGATTGAAAATAGTTATCTTTCTCTAGTAGGTAAAATAGTTAAACCACTTGAAGACTTGGTCGACTTTTTTACATTTATGTAAATAAATGAGATGAAGAGATGGGTCCTATGAATGTGCTTCAGGATGGGTCTGTAAGTTTCCTTGTTTTGTTATTTTTGGTGTGTTTGCAATGGCACCCCACTCCAGTACTCTTGCCTGGAAAATCCCATGGATGGAGGAGCCTAGTAGGCTGCAGTCCATGGGGTCGCTAAGAGTTGGACACGACTGAGAGACTTCACTTCACTTTCACTAAATGCCATGAACCAGGAATCTATACGTTGTGTATGTTATTCTTACGAGGTATTCATTCCCCCAAGCACTTAGCTACACACAAGTGTTAGAACACTGCTATGTTATAGAACAAGATGGGGAGGGGGTAAGGTTCTTGGATAGAACAGGATTCTTGGAAGAGTTGTAATAGGAACGGATACTAGGATCTCTCTCCCTTGATAACCCTTTACGTCACTTCATAAGCTAACAAGTCTGTGCTTTTGGCTTTACTTCACACAGATCAGGATTCAAAGGCATAGCCTCATTTTCACTTTCATGTCACCATAATCCGATGACCATTTTTATCCCAATCTTCACCCTTGTCCATCATTGATTTTTGATTGTTTCCTCAACCATCAGATCAGATCAGTTGCTCAGTCATGTCTGACTCTTTGCAATCCCATGAATCGCAGCACGCCAGGCCTTCCTGTCCATCACCAACTCCCAGAGTTCACTCAGACTCACGTCCATCGAGTCAGAGATGCCATCCAGCCATCTCACCGTCTGTCGTCCCCTTCTCCTCTTACCCCCAATCCCTCCCAGCATCAGTCTTTTCCAATGAGTCAACTCTTCACATGAGGTGGCCAAAGTACTGCAGTTTCAGCTTCAGCATCATTCCTTCCAAAGAAATCCCAGGGCTGATCTCCTTCAGAATGGACTGGTTGGATCTCCTTGCAGTCCAAGGGACTCTCAACAGTCTTCTCCAACACCACAGTTCAAAAGCATCAATTCTTCGGCGCTCAGCCTTCTTCACAGTCCAACTCTCGCATCCATACGTGACCACAGGAAAAACCATAGCCTTGACTAGGTGAACCTTTGTTGGCAAAGTAATGTCTCTGCTTTTGAATATGCTATCTAGATTGGTCATAACTTTCCTTTCAAGGAGTAAGCGTCTTTTAATTTCATGGCTGCAGTCACCATCTGCAGTGATTTTGGAGCCCAGAAAAATAAAGTCTGACACTGTTTCCACTGTTTCCCCATCTATTTCCCATGCAGTGATGGGACCAGATGCCATGATCTTCGTTTTCTGAATGTTGAGCTTTAAGCCAACTTTTTCACTCTCCACTTTCACTTTCATCAAGAGGCTTTTTAGTTCCTCTTCACTTTCTGCCATACTATTACATTATTCTCTTTTCATTTTTTCCAAGGTCCCCATTTTTTTGCTCCTACCCTGTGCATTCCCTAGTCCCCTGTTTGTTCATCCCATCTTTATTTCACACACTCATTCTTACTCACTCAGTTTGACTTCTGTGTTTGTTTTCCTTGTGGGATTACTCATATTTGTTTCTTCTTCTTACTTTCTTTTTTGCATCCTCTTCCAACCTACCTCCCTTTTTGTAAAATTCTCTTTTTTCCCTAAAGTTCCATTTCCTTGCTCTTCTGCCTACATTACTTTTACCCTTCTGCCTCTCTCAGATCATATAAAGTTTGGCTTCTGCAATTTTTTTTAGAAGAAAAATTTTACAATTCTTAAATGTCAGTTACTTGTATCCTCTTATTTTATTTCAGACCCTTTTGGTTTCTTTTAGAATTTTACAGACCAGCACTGATGTATAGCAGAATGTCCTTGTTTCAAACTTCTTCCCTTCACCTGTAACCTTTATTCACTCTCTGTAATAAAGGAAGACACATAAGCCTTAATAGGTTAGAAGGGATAAGGTTGACAAAATTATAAAGAATCACCCTTTTATTCCTCTTCTATTTCTCCCTTCTTTACAGCTTCTCTCTGGCAAATTGTGCCCACATTTTATCTACTTAAATTCTGATAACTGGTGAGGAAGCTATAGAATAGAACAGCAAAAATTTTCTTGGGAATCCAGAGAAGATATGCAGCAAACTGACCAAGTTTCCAGAACAAGATACTTACCATTTTTTGATTCCATGTTTGGGGAACCCAATATTTGTCTCTTTAATTGACCAAAGCTGAACAGCTCACCTAACTTGTAAAATTTTTATGTAGTCTCATAGATCTTGACACCTATGGTTAATTAGGTTGAGTATATTGTGTAGGCTGGCACATGAAAAACATTTTAATCAAAAGAAAGGAAAGTACAGCAAATGAAGGATCACTTATGTTTTCCTTCTCTATACCATTCTTTCTATTATCTGACCACATCACTTCATACTTTAGTACACGTGCTCTCCAATTATTGAATTCCCTCTTCTCTTGCCTTGATATTAACTATACTGGTTTCTTGGGGCTGGTGCACTGGGACGACCCAGAGGGATGGTACGGGGAGGGAGGAGGGAGGGGGGTTCGGGATGGGGAACACGTGTATACCTGTGGCGGATTCATGTTGATGTATGGCAAAACCAATACAATATTGTAAAGTAATTAACCTCCAATTAAAACAAATAAATTTATATTTAAAAAAATAATAAATACAATCTTGAGTAATTAGGGAAAAAAAGCCATTAACTATAAATTCATTGAGAAAAGAGTCTGCATCCTGTGAGAGGAAAAAAGGACTAATATATGTTTATTAAGTGTTCACCGCATTTCAGGCACTATGCTACATGCTCTAAATTTGAGTTGGCTCATTTTATACTGACAGTCATCCTGTGAGGTACACATTTCTATTCTTGCTTTACAAAAGAGGAACTTGTGCTGCAGAAAATTTGAGTATCTTGTCCCAGGTCGCCTGGATAGAAAGTAGAGACACTGAAATTCAGCCCCAGATTAACCTCTCTACCATCCTACTATCCCACCTGCATAGGGCCTATCTCAGCTCTAGGAACATAGTAAGCTTTCAGAGAGTGAGCCTCAACTTTTAAGGTAAGAGAAATAAAGTCAAGCAAAAAGTGTCTCTCCTCATCTCACACTATGGGACTGCCCCAAAGCTCACTTGTTATTACCACTGTACTGTCCCCTCTCACAACACACCTGTCTTGGTACTCCCTTGCTTCCCTTGTGTAACACTCCTCACTTGAAAGTTCTCTCCCCAGCATCCCTTGACCTTCGGATAGCTGGACCTCTTTAAGGGACATACAACTAATAATATATACAAGTGCACATAAAAGGACAATCTCTCTGTGTCGCTCGTTTCTCCCACTCTATCTGGCATAGTACTGTACTGCATTCTCATCATTACTGTTCTCATCACTATTGTCACCTTGATATGGATGATGGGCACACTGGTGTGGTCACTTTGGTCTGTGTACTTTTCTGTACCTTTCTATTTTTTAAAATTACATAAGATAGTAGGAACAGAAGTCTTTGGACACCCTTGTTCAACCCAGCATTAACCCTTGTGTAAAACTTAAAACATGTACCACAGGTTTTAATAATAAAAATTATAAAGGGACACTTTTAGGAATTTATATTAATGAACTAATCAGAAATGCAGGTTAGGAGTACACAAGGAAATTTGAGGTAATATTTTTAAAATACTGCAAAACTGGAAACTGTGTGGCTGTCCAATATGATAGAACAGTGTCTTACTAAAATATATCTACTTAATGGAAAAATGGGCTTCCAAATTAACTTAAAGACTTTCAGTAAATGTTGATTATATAAGGGAAAAGCATAAATCCACCATATGATTACAATTTGTTTAAAAATACACTCACACACAGACACATATATGTTTGTGTATGTCCATATAAGTATATATGTGAACATGTAGCTTTAAAGTGTATATTTTATAGATGTATTCATAGACACAACAGAAAATTATACACCCCAATATACTACAAGTATTTGTTGCTGGAAGGTGGAATTCTATTTTTTTCCCTTATATTATTCTGCATTTTTCAACTTGAACTTCTTTCTTCCTCAACTCTACCTTCTCTCTAGGCTGCAGGTACAATATCCTCCTCTCCTCAAATCTCTTTTCTACTCCTCACCTTCATGACTACTTCAGTCAGAGAAAATAATTAGTTAATTTAATTAATTAATAAACTTAAGGAAATGCATAAAACAAAATCCAGAAGGAAAGATACTTAAAATGATGATGAACTTATATTCACAGGTGACTTTTTAAAATTTCTGCATGCTTTTATGCACTTTCTAAATTTTATTCTATAATCAGGAGATAAAAGTTTGAAATATTAGGAAAAGGGAATATTTCCAGGATGGCATTGTAAGGGTACCCAAAAGTCTGTTTCTCCATAAAAGCAGGATAATTTGGGAAGGATGTGTCAAAATCAACCTTTTTTGAACTTTGGAAATTAACCAAGGTCATACAAAAATCAGAGGGGTATTTATTAAAGAAAAACACCTTTAATCTCAGTAAGAAAAGTAAACTCTGTGACATTTTAAGTTACTCTATGCCCATGGTCCTCTCCTTAGCTCCAAGCTACCCTTGAAATCCAGCAACCCTAGAAGCATGATAGCTGTGAGAACCAGCAGCCCAGCAATGAATGGAGGGAACAGAATGGATTTGAAGTTCCCCAGTTCAGTCGCTATGTGTCTGATGCGACCCCAAGAAATGCAGCAACCAGACCTCCCTGTCCATCATCAACTCCTGGAGTTTACACAAACTCATGTCCATCGAGTCGGTGATGCCATCCAGTCATCTCATCCTCTGTCATTCCCTTCTCCTCCGGCCCCCAATCCCTCCCAGCATCAGGATCTTTTCCAATGAGTCAACTCTTCTCATGAGTTGGCCAAAGTACTAGAGTTTCAGCTTTAGCATCAGTCCTTCCTATGAACATCCAGGACTGATCTCCTTTAGGATGGACTGGTTGGACCTCCTTGCAATTCAAGGGACTTTCAAGAGTCTTCTCCAACACCACACTTCAAAAGCATCAATTCTTTGGTGCTCAGCTTACTGCACAGTCCAACTCTAACATCATACATGACCACTGGAAAAACCATAGCCTTGACTAGATGGACCTTTGTTGGCAAAGTAATATCTCTGTTTTGAATATGCTACCTAGGTTGGTCATAACTTTCCTTCCAAGGAGTAAGCGTATTTTAATTTCATGGCTTCAATCACCATATGCAGTGATTTTATAGCCCCCCAAAATAAAGTCTGACACTGTTTCCCCATCTATTTCCCATGAATTGATGGGACCAGATGCCATGAGTTTAGTTTTCTGAATGTTGAACTTTAAGCCAACTTTTTCACTCTCCTCTTTCACTTTCATCAAGAGGCTTTTTAGTTCCTCTTCACTTTCTGGCTTAAGGGTGGTGTCATCTGGATATCTGAGGTTATTGATATTTCTCCCCGAAATCTTGATTCCAGCTTGTACTTCTTCCAGCCCAGTATAGAGGAAAACAACAGAATGGGAAAGACTAGAGATCTCTTCAAGAAAATTAGAGGTACCAAGGGAACATTTCATGCAAAGGCGGGCTTGATAAAGGACAGAAATGTTATGGACCTAACAGAAGCAGAAGATATTAAGACAAGGTGGCAAGAATACACAGAAGAACTGTACAAAAAGATCTTCACGACCCAGATAATCACGATGGTGTGATCACTGACCTAGAGCCAGACATCCTGGAATGTGAAGTCAACTGGGCCTTAGGAAGCATCACTACAAACAAAGCTAGTGGAGGTGATGGAATTCCAGTTGAACTATATCAAGTCCTGGAACATGATGCTGTGAAAGTGCTGCACTCAATATGCCAGCAAATTTGGAAAACTCAGCAGTGGCCACAGGACTGGAAAAGGTCAGTTTTCATTCCAATCCCAAAGAAAGGCCATGCCAAAGAATGCTCAAACTACCACACAATTGCACTCATCTCACAGGCTAGTAAAGTAATGCTCAAAATTCTCCAAGCCAGGCTTCAGCAATATGTGAACCGTGAACTTTCAGATGTTCAAGCTGGTTTTAGAAAAGGCAGAGGAACCGGAGATCAAATTGCCAACATCCGCTGGATCATCGAAAAAGCAAGAGAGTTCCAGAAAAACATCTATTTCTGCTTTATTGACTATGCCAAAGCCTTTGACTGTGTGGATCACAATAAACTGTGGAAAATTCTTCAAGAGATGGAAATACCAGACCAGCTGACCTGCCTCTTGAGAAATCTGTATGCAGGTCAGGAAGCAACAGTTAGAACTGGACATGGAACAACAGACTGGTTCTAAATAGGAAAAGGAGTATGTCAAGGCTGTATATTGTCATCCTGCTTATTTAACTTATATGCAGAGTACATCATGAGAAATGCTGGGCTGGAAGAAGCACAAGCTGGAATCAAAATTGCTGGGAGAAATATCAATAACCTCAGATATGCAGATGACACCATCCTTAGGGCAGAAAGTGAAGAGGAACTGAAGAGCCTCTTGATGAAAGTGAAAGAGACGAGTGAGAGAGTTGGCTTAAACCTCAACATTCAGAAAACGAAGATCATGGCATCTGGTCCCATCACTTCATGGGAAATAGATGGGGAAACAGTGGAGACAGTGTCAGACTTTATTTTTCTGGGCTCCAAAATCACTGCAGATGGTGACTGCAGCCATGAAATTAAAAGACGCTTACTCCTTGGAAGGAAAGTTATGACCAACCTAGATAGCATATTCAAAAGCAGAGACATTACTTTGCCAACAAAGGTTCACCTAGTCAAGGCTATGGTCTTACCTGTGGTCATTTAGGGATGTGAGAGTTGGACTGTGAAGAAAGTTGAGTGCTGAAGAATTGATGCTTTTGAACTGTGGTGTTGGAGAAGACTCTTGAGAGTCCCTTGGACTGCATGGAGATCCAACCAGTCCATTCTGAAGGAGATCAGCCCTGGGATTTCTTTGGAAGGAATGATGCTAAAGCTGAAACTCCAGTATTTTAGCCACCTGATGCAAAGAGTTGACTCATTGGAGAAGACTCTGATGCTGGGAGGGATTGGGGGCAGGAGGACTAGGGGATAACAGAGGATGATATGGCTGGATGGCATCACCGACTTGATGGATGTGAGTTTGAATAAACTCCGGGAGTTGGTGATGGACAGGGAGGCCTGGCGTGCTGCAATTCATGGGATCGCAAAGAGTCGAACATGACTGAGCAACTGAAGTGAACTGAAGGAATAGGTAAGAAAGCTATTAAAATATATAATCATATACATAAAACTTGTAAGAGACAAGATAAATATACAAAAATCACTTGCATTCTATACGTTAACAATAAACAATCTGAATAAGAAATAAATAATCCCATTTACAATATCATAAAAAAAATTAGTCAATTCAATTTATTCCTTCAGCCGTGTCTGACCCTTTGCAACCACATGGACAATAGTACGCCAGGCTTTCCTGTCCATCACCAACTCCTAGAGCTTGCCCAAACTCATGTCCATTAGCCGGTGATGCCATCCAACCATCTCATCCTCTGTCATCCCCTTCTCCTCCTGCCTTTAATTTTTCCCAGCATCAGGGACTTTTCCAATGAGTCAGTTCTTTGCATCAGGTAGCCAAAGTATTGGAGTTTCAGCTTAAGCATCAGTCCTTCCAATGAATATTCAGGACTGATTTCCTTTAGGATTGACTGGTTGGATGTCCTTGCAGTCTAAGGGACTCTCAAGAATCTTCTCCAACACCACAATTCAAAAGCATCAATTCTTCAGTGCTCAGCTTTCTTTATAGTCCAACTCTCACATCCATACATGACTACTGGAAAAACCATAGCTTTGACTAGACAGACCATTGTTGGCAAAGTAATGTCTCTGCTTTTTAATATGCTGTCTAGATTGATCATAACTTTCCTTCCAAGGAGTAAGTGTCTTTTAATTCCATGGCTGCATCTGCAGTGATTTTATAACCCCCCAAAATAAAGTCTGATACTGTTTCCCCATCTATCTACCATGAAGTGATGGGACCAGATGCCATGATTTTAGTTTTCTGAATGTTGAGCTTTAAGACAACTTTTTCACTCTCCTCTTTCACTTCTATCAAGAGGCTTTTTAGTTCTTCTTCACTTTCTGCCATAAGGGTGGTGTCATCTGGATATCTGAGGTTATTGATATTTCTCCCGGCAATCTTGATTCCAGCTGTGCTTCCTCCAGTCCAGCATTTCTCATAATGTACTCTGCATGTAAGTTAAATATGCAGGGTACCTGCTTTGGGTAAGTTTATTCCTAGGTACTTAATTGTTTTTGATGTAATGATATGTAAGATTGTTTCTGTTTCTTTCTGATAGTTTGTTGCTAGTGTGTAGAAGTGCAACAGATTTCTGTATATTAATTTTTCATCCTGCAACCATACCAAATTCATTGATAAACTCTAGTAGCTTTCTGTGAGTTTCCCAGATGATGCCAGTGATATCCCTCTTGATACCCCTCTAGATTGTCACAGAGTCCCTGTTTGAGTACCCTGAGACATACAACAAATTCCCATTGGCTATTTTACATTTAGTTTTATAAGTTTCCATGTAACTCTCTCCATACATCTCACCCTCTCCCTCCTGCCTTCCACCCCGTCATGTCCATAAGTCTGTTCTCTATGTCTGTTTCTCCATTGCTGCTGCAAATAAATTCATCAATGCTAACTTTCTAGATTCTACATATATGCATTAGTACATGATACTTATTTTTCTTTCTGACTTACTTCACTCTGTAATAGGCTCTAGGTTCATCCACCTCATTAGAACACATTTAGTGTGTTCCTTTTAATTGCTGAGTAATATTCCATTGTATATATATACTACATCTTCTTTATCCATTCATCTGTCTATGGACATCTAGGTTGTTTCCAAGTTCTAGTTATTATACATAGTGCTGCAGTGAATAGTTGGGTACATGTGTCTTTCTCAGTTTTGGTTTCCTCAGGGTATAGGCTGAATAACGGGATTCCTGGATCATATGGTGATTTTATTCCTAGATTTTAGGGAGAGCGTTTTCTTGTTTCATGGATTATGCTCTATTGCTATGAACTTCTTTCTTAGAACCACATTTGCTGCATCCTATAGATTCTGTAAAGTTATATTTTCATTTATTTATCTCTAGGTATTTTCTGACTTATTCTTTAATTATTGACTCCTTTGTTGTTGTTTCTAGTATGTTCTTTGTTCTTTCTCTGTTTGTTCTTCCCTCATTTTTCCCTCTGTAGTTTATTTTTACTTTCATACCATTGTGGTCACAAAAGGTGCTTAAAACAATGTCCCCTTAAATTTGCTGAGACTTGTTTTGTGACCTAATATATGGTCTGTCTTAGACAATATTCCACGAGGGCTTGAAAAGAATGTATGGTCTGTTTTGTTTGATATAGTTGACTGTAGATATCAATTAAGTCCAACTGGTATGTTGGGTTATTTAGGACTTCTGCACTACTGATTTTCTGTCTGAATGAGCTGTCCATTGATGTCAGTAGAGTGTTAGTCCTCTACTACTGTTGTATTCCTGTCAGTTTCTCCCTTCATGTCTATTAGTATTTGTTTTATATATTTAGGTGCTCCTGTACTGGGCATATGTATGTTAATGAGTATAATATCTTTTTGTATTGATACCTTTACTGTTATATAATATCTTTGCTTTTATGGCCTTTGCTTTCAAGTCTATTTTGTCTGATATTAATACGGCTTACCCCTGCTCTCTTGCTGTTTATGTTTACAGAAACTCTATTTTTCCATCCCCTTACTTTCAGTCTGCATGTCTTTCACCCTAAAGTGAGTCTCTTGTAGACAGCATACTGTAGGTCCTCTTTTTTTTTTTTTAATGCAGCCTGCCACTTCATATCTTTTGATTAGAGCATTTGGTTCATTGCCATTTAGAGTAATTATTGATAGGGATCACAAAGAGTCAGACACAACTGAGCAACTAACACAAACACTTACTGTCATTTTAAACTTTGTTTTCCAGTTGTTTTTGTAGTTCTTTATTTCTTTTGGTTTTTCCTTTTGTGGTCTGATGATTTTCTTTTGTAGTATGCTTGAGTTACTTTCTCTTTTTTATGAATCTATCTTATATTTTTGATTTGTGACTACCCTGGAGTTCAAATATGGTTAACCCATCACTATAGTTTCTTGCTGTAAACTGATAGTTGTACAAGTTCAAACATAAAACAAATTTATATTTTTCTACTTCTCTCCCTCACATTTTGTAATTTTTATGCCCTATTTACATTTTCATGCTTATCTTTTTGCTATTAATTTTAGCACTAAAATTTAATTTTAGTGTTATAATAACTCTTACAAATTTTTTTTATTGTTTTTAAATCTACGTACTGGCTTACTTAAGTGATCTTCAATACTTTTGTATGTTTGCCATTCCTATTACGATTTAGAGAAGACCTTTCAATATTTCTTTTAGATTTAGTATCACTGAATTCTTTTATAGTTTTGTTGTTGATGGTGGTGGTAGTGATGGTGGGTTTTTATTTTTGCTTAAGAAATTCTTTATCTCTCCTGTTCTAAATGATAACCTTACTTGGTAGAGAATCCTAGGTTGCAGGTTTTTCACTTTTAGGACTTTGTAGTCAGCACTCCACTCCAGTACTCTTGCCTGGAAAATCCCATGGATGGAGGAGCCTGGTGGGCTGCAGTCCATGAAGTCGCTACGAGTTGGACACGACTAAGCAACTTCACTTTCACTTTTCACTTTCATGCATTGGAGGAGGAAATGGCAACCCACTCCAGTGTTCTTGCCTGGAGAATCCCAGGGATGGGGGAGCCTGGTGGGCTGCCGTCTATGGGGTCGGACAGAGTCAGACACGAATGAAGTGACTTAGCAGCAGTCCTTTTCAGACTGTCATACATTCAAAGTTTCTGATGATAAATCAGCTAATAGCTTTATGGGGTTTCACATGTAAATGACTTTTTGTTTCTCTCTTGCTGCTTTTAGAATTCTATCTTTAACGTTTGCTGTTTTAATTGTATGTCTTATTGTAGGTCTGTTTGGACTCATCTTGTGTGGGACCCTCTGTGCTTCCTGTACCTGGATATCTGTTTCCTTCATTAGATTTGAGAAATTTTCAATCATAATTTTTTCAAATACATGATCGATATTTTTCCTTCTCTCTTGTCTCCCTGGAACCCCTGTTATCCTAATGCCAATGCACTGGTTTTGTTACTGTAGCACTATAGTAAGCTTTGAAATTGTGAAACATGAATCCTCAAACTTTGTTCTTATTTTTGTCTTTTTTTGATAATTGTTTTTTGGTATTTGGCTATTCTTATTTATTTGTATTTCTACATTAATTTCTTGAATCAATTTTCTAGTTTATATCCTCAAAAGCTGTCCTTGATATGATAGGCACTATGTTGAATCTGTTAAGTAATATGGGGACTATTGTCATCTCAAAAATGCTGTCTTTCAATCCATTAACGTTGGTTGTTTACCATTTTTTTTGTCTTTTAAAAATATTTTTCAACAATGTTTTGTAGTATCAATGTAAAAGTCTTTCATTTCTTTTGTTAAACATCAGAGGATCTTCCCAACCCAGGGATTGAACCCAGATCTCCTGCATTGCAGGCAAATTCTTTACTATCTGAGATGCCAGGGGAGCGCCTTTTAAAATATATTCCTAATATTTTAGATTTAGAAAAGGCAGAGGAACAAGAGATCAAACTGCCAACATCCATTAGATCATAGAAATAGCAAGAGAGTTTCAGAAAAACATCTACTTCTGCTTTATTGACTACATCAAAGCCTTTGACTGTGTGGATCACAACAAACTGTGGAAAATTCTTAAAGAGATGGGAATATCAGACCACCTGACCTGCCTCCTGAGAAATCTGTATGGAGGTCAAGAAGGAACAATTAGAACCAGACATGGAGCAGCAGACTAGTTCCAAATTGAGAAAGGAGTACGTTAAGGCTGTATATTGTCACCCTGCTTATTTAACTTATAAGCAGAGTACATCATGTGAAATGCTGGGCTGGATGAAGCACAGCTGGAATTAGGATTGCTGGGAGAAATATCAATAACCTCAGATATACAGATGACACCACCTTTATGGCAGAAAGCAAAGAGGAACTAAACAGCTTTTTTTATGAAAATGAAAGAGGAGAGTGAAAAAGCTGGCTTAATAATCAACGTTCAGAAAACGAAGATCATGGCATATGGTCCCATCACTTCATGGGAAATAGATGGGGAAACAGTGTTCAACTTTATTTTTTGGGCTCCAAAATCACTGTAGATGGTGACTGCAGCTATGAAATTAAAAGATTCTTACTCCTTGGAAGAAAAGCTATGACAAACCTAGATAGCATATTAAAAAACAAAGACATTACTTTGCCAACAAAGGTCTGTCTAGTCAAAGCTATGGTTTTTCCAGTAGTCATGTATGAATGTGAGAGTTGGACTACAAAGAAAGCTGAGTGCCAAAGAATTGATGCTTTTGAACTGTGGTGTTGGAGAAGACTCTTGAGAGTCCCTTGGACTGCAAGGAGAACCAACCATCCATCCTAAAGGAAATCAGTCCTGAATATTCATTGGAAGGACTGATGCTGAAGCTGAAACTCCAATACTTTGGCCAACTGATGTGAAAATCTGACTCTTTGGAAAAGATCCTGACGCTGGAAAAGATTGAAGGTAGGAGGAGAAGGGGATGACAGAGGATGAGATGGTTGGATGGTATCACCGGCTCAATGGACATGAGTTTGAGTAAACTCCAGGAGTTGGAGATGGACAGGGAGGCCTGGTGTGCTGCAACCCATGGGGTTGCAAAGAGTCAGACACGACTGACTGACTGAACTGACTGACTGACCATATACAAAAATAAAGTCAAAATGGACCTAAGTGTTAGACAAGAAACCATAAAACTAGAGGAAAACTTAGGCAGAACAGTCTTTGACATCAATTGAAATAATATATTTGTTTTGGATTTGTCTCCTAAAGCAAAGGAAATGAAAGCAAAATAAACAAATGGGAACTAATTAAGCTTAAAAGTTTTGGTACTTTTAAGTTTTGGTACAGCAAAGGGAGTCATCAAAATAAAAAGAGTACCTACTGAATGAGAGAACATATTTGATAATAATAGGACCAGTAAGAGATTAATATCAAAAATATATAAACAGCTTATTTAATTCAACATTAACATACATGTGTGGGGGACACATGTACACCATGGCTGATTCATGTGAACATATGGCAAAAACAACTACAATATTGTAAAGTAATTAGCCTCCAATTAAAATAAATTAATTTACAAAAAAAAATAATTCCACTTTTTTTAAAAAAAAAAAAAACATTTAAAAATGGAAAGAAGAACTAAATAGACATGTTTTCCAAAGAGGACATGCAGATGGCCAAAACAAAAAAAATGTTGGTGAGGATGTGAAGAAAAGGCAACTCTCACACAGTATTGGTGGGAGTGTAAATTGGTGCAGTCACTGTGAAAAGCAGTAGGGAGGCTTCTCAAAAAACTGAAAATAGAACTTTCATATAACCCAGCAATTCTACTCCTGGGTATATATCTTAAAAAAAAAAAAAAAAAAAAAAAACCACTAAATTGGAAAATATACATGCACCCTAATGTTCATAACAGCGTTATTTATATTTCTATCAACAAAGGAAGGATAAAGAAGATATGAGAGATTTGCAACAACATGGATGGACTTAAGGGTATTATGCTAAGTGAAATAAGACAGAGAAAGACAATCACTTATATGTAGAATCTAAAAAACCATTGTATGGTTTATATATAACAAAAAGGATACAGATTCACAGATATAGAGGACAAACTAGTGATTACCAGGGAGGAGAAGGGAAGGGAGAGAATCATGGTATGGGATGTGCATGCTGCTGCTGCTGCAGCTAAGTCACTTCAGTCGTGTCCGACTCTGTGCAATCCCAGAGACGGCAGCCCACCAGGCTCCCCCGTCCCTGGGATTCTCCAGGCAAGCACACTGGAGTGGGTTGCCATTTCCTTCTCCAATGCATGAAAGTGAAAAGTGAAAGTGAAGTCGCTCAGTCATGTCTGACTCTTAGCGACCCCATGGACTGCAGCCTACCAGGCTCCTCCGTCCATGGCACTTTCCAGGCAAGAATACTGGAGTGGGGTGCCATTGCCTTCTCACACTAGGATGATTAAAAGCAAAAAGACAGAAAATAACAAGTGCTGGCAAGGATGTGAAAAAATTAGAACTCTCACTCATGGCTGGTGAAGTTTTAAAATGGTTCAGTCATTTTGGAAAAGGACATTGCAACCCACTCCAATATCCTTGCCTGGAAAATCCAATGGACAGAGGAACCTGGTGGGCTACAGTCCATGGGGTAGACTGGAGAAACTTAGCACAGCATTTTGGAAAACTGTACAGCAGTTCCTCAAAAGTATTAAACACAGAATTACACGTGGCCCAACAATTCTACTTCTAGTTACATACCCAAGAGAGATGTGAGCATATGTTCACACAAAAACTTGTATATATAAAACAGAAAGATAGAGGGAATCTGCTGTATGCACAGAGAGCTCAGCTTGGTGCTCTGTGGTGAACTAGAGGGGTGGATAGGGCAAGGTGCAAGGTCCAAGAGAAAGGGAAATTTGTATGGATGTATATATGTGTATGAGTGCGTGAATACATAGCTGCTCATGCTGTTGTACAGCAGAAATTAACACAACATTGTAAAGAAACTATACCCCAGTTTTTTTAATTGTTCTTAGCACCATTATTTATTATAGCCAAAAAGTGAAAACAATACTGATACATGATATAACATGGATGAACCTTAAGAACTTAATGCTAAGTGAAAGGAGCCAGTTTCAAAAGACTGCATATTGTATGATTCCACTTACATGAACTGTCTAGAACAGGCTAATTTACAGGAACTGAAAACAGATGTGTGGTTTCCAGGGACTAGGGGCAAGGGGAGAATGCAGAGTGACTGCTAATGGGTAATTTTTTTTTACAATAGGTGATAAAAATGTTCTTGAATTCTAGTTGTGATTGTTGCACAAGTTTATAACTTTACAAAAAAAAACAAACACTGAATTATGTACTTTTAAAAGATGAGATATATGGTGTGCAAATATCACTTTAAAATTGTTATTTAAAAAAGTAGGAAAGACATAACAGACAAAAATGCCCATGCTTCACTCTATCCTAGCCAGTCCCCTGCATTCTCCCTCCTTCTTTACCCATTGTTGATCTCCTTGTGTGCTTTCCTTCTCTCTCTCTGACCTATTCCCTCCATCTCAATCACTCTCTCCCCTGCAATCTGTGGTCTAGCTCAGACTGGGATTAGAAATCCCCTGTTGCACACCCTGGCTTTGCATTTAAAGGACTCTGAATTGCTGGGGCGGGGGATGAGGGGGGAGTCTTAGTCACTCTTTGTGACCCCATGGACTGTAGCCCACCAGGCACCTCTATCCATGGAATTCTCCAGGTAAGAACTCTGAATTGCTGGGAGGAGTAGAGAACCACCCAGAGAGTTAAGGGGTGGTAGTGCCAGTGTATCTACAATGAACAGAGTTCTCTCCGTGGCCCCTCGGGGCTTTCAATTTGTCTAAGAAAGGAAAAGGCCTGCTATTCCCCTCCTCCTGGGACTTCCTAACCTACAAGTTAACTTCAGAACCTTTCAACCTAGACTTCCTTATTCCAGGGCTCTCTCTTCCTCTCTCCAGCCCCCCATTGCAGTACTTCCTTCTCCCCAAAACTCTCTCCTCCTCAACACCTTTCTCCTTCCTCTAACTCTAGCAGCTTTCCTTGAAACCCCCTTCTCTACCCTATTTATCCCCACATCCATTCCCAGGATCTCTGCTGCTGCATCTCCAGGGCCCACCCTCCCAAACCTGGTCACAGACCAAGAACATATAGGCCTTTTGAGACACGTGGTAGTCTCTCAAAGAATTAAAGAGCCAAAGCGTCTGACTCTTTGCAACCTTATGGAATGCAGCCCACCAGGATCCTCTGTCCATGGCCTATATGTTCTTGTTAGTCTCTCAAAGAATTAAAGTTCATCACCAAATTTACCCTGCAAGGTACAAAATAAATAAAAGGATATGGATAATATGGATATAAAAGACGATATGCATTTCTAGCTCCTGAAAACTGAAATGGGCTTCCAGGTGGCACTAGTGGTAAAGAAACCTCCTATCAGCGCAAGAGACATAAGAGACTCGGGTTCCATTCCTGGTTCTGGAAGATCCCTAGAGGAGGAAATGGCAAACCACTCCAGTGTTCTTGCCTGGAGAATCCCCATGGACAGAAGAGCCTGATGGGCTATAGTCCATAGTGTTGCATAGAGTTGGACAAGACTGAAGCGACTTAGCGTGCATGCAGGCATGAAGACTGAAATGTGTTTACTACCTATATTCTTCTCATCTTCCTCCTAATGCCCTCAGAAGACTGAAATGTGTTTACTACCTATATTCTTCTCATCTTCCTCCTAATGCCCTCAAGCTAATTCGAGTAGTATCTAACAAGGTTAGAAGGAAGGTCAAGCTTTCACTTCTCTGTGAATAAAAGAGGTAGATAAATCCTCTTAAGAGCTTAAAATTTTGTTAAGCAGAAGAAATTAACTGAACTGATTCTAAGACCATGAAAGTGACCATTTTACATCATTATAGACCCCAGCCACACCCACAAATATTCTCTAATGACTGGTATTACTATACTTTTCACCCCTGTGTATGACAACCCCTCCTACAATTATGAGGATTTCCTATGAACTGATCAAATTGATTAATTGATTGATTGGGTTAGACAGTTCTAACCCAATTTCTCTTCACCTCCCCTCAGAGGTAGGGGTATCTGATATTTCATAACCCCAGTCTCCAGGCTCCCAGACCCCTGGAAGTAAGCCCACATGGCTCATTTAGACTCAGATGGAAAGAACAGACAAGTTAGCTTCAAACCAATGACAAAAGGGGCTTCCGTGCCTCCCCTCTCCAGCTGCCCTAGGACTGAGAGTAGGGCCAGCATTACAGGTCCGTGGCTGTGTGTGCCATGTGCTTGGTTTAATGCCCTGGTGTCACTGTCCTGAAATTCTTAATTACTTTTGAACATGGGGCCATGCATTTTCATTTTGCTCTGAGCCCTACAAATTATGTATCCAGTCCTGACAGGCAGTTATTTATGAGAAAAGCAGACATATGCTAAGTCAGCTTTGGTCCTCTTCTCTTCCCCACCCCCTCCCCAGTTTTGTCATCAATTTCCATGGTCTTCTGTTCCTGACATAGCGGATAGAAAGGGAAAATGTAAGGGAGAATCGAAAAGGATATATTTTTCCCAGTGCATGGGTGCTAAGTCACGTCAGTTGTGTCCGACTGTGCAACACTATGGACTGGAGCCCATGAGGCTCCTCTTTCCATTGGATTCTCCAGGCAAGAATACTGGAGTGGGTTGCCATTCGCTCCTCCAGGGGATCTTCCTGACCCAGGGATGGAACCCACATCTCTTACATCTCGTGCATTGGCAGGCTGGTTCTTTACCTTCACTGCCACCTAGGCATAAGTGATCAGTTCAGGGTCATTATTCTGCACTGCCTTAGGAAAGATGACGTTTCTTCAGGTTTTCTTTTTAAGGAAGGAAGAGACAATCTTGTAAGATGAAAAACCATTTTGTATGTGCAAATGTGGTCTGTGTGTGTGATATGTGTGCATGTATTAGAGAAGTGGCATCTACTGTGTGCCAGATCTTTCCAGAAGAACTTGATGTAAATCATCTCATTCATTCCTCAGAACAAACTATGAGGTAAAATATCACTATTATCCCAACTTACAGATGGAGTAAACAAAGCTTAGAAAGATTAAATAACTTGTCCCATATCCCACTGCAGGCCAGGGGCACAACTGGGCTGACTCCAGATCCAATCTAACCATAAATTTCATGCATTCCACCACTAGGCTGTGCAGCCTGGGCTTGGCAGGGAGGGGGCAGGGATGGTTAGCAGGTGATTTCCATGGGAAATAATTATTAAGTGCTGATGCTGTGCCAAGCATTTTATGTCTGTGTACTCATTTAATCCTTGTAATTCTCTGTGAGATGATGCTTTTTCATTTCCATTATACAAGTGAGAGGAAACTGAGGCATACAGAGGTTACATAAATTGTCAGAGATCAGACTGCTAGCGAGTGTTGGAAATCGATTTTTAAATCACACTTTAAAGTGATTTAAAAAGATTCTGAACTTTTAACCAATACCTTATTCTGCCTCAAGGGAGGAGAAATTACCTAATAGACTATAACCCAAGATCTCTTCTGATGATAAAGAAGCATGGAAAGATTTACCCTGTTCTTGACTTAAAATCAGCCCTTTTCCTTAATTGACATGAGAATGCCCTGATGTACTTCCCACGACCCACCACCCAGACACTGAGAAACAGAATACCTCCCCGCCCCCGCCCCCCATAAGCATTTACCATGTCTTTATCTCCCCCTGTCTCTTCCAGTATTCCTCTACTATTTTGTGAAGGCATGCCTTTTTCCCTTCCCCCTCAGTCTTCAAGGGTCTCTTAGCAGCAATAATTGACTGTTGATGTAAGAGACATAAGAAAGTGGGTATCCAGCCCACGTATGTTAATGGCCATCTCCTCACTTTCCCCACCAAGCCACACTGCCCTTCCTCAGCATGGGACCTGCTCAACTAGAGCAAAACCAGTTTACTCAAAACAAGAGCAATGGCCTGGGAGGAACAGTGGCCAGTGGGAGAATTTCCAGATGAATAAAATGACCTTCAGGTCCTCCTGTGTTTTTTTCAGCCCACAATCTCCCCCTTAGTCTTTGCTACATCGAGCACCTTTTTTAAACAAGAAAACTGTTGCTTTCTCTTCCCAGAGTAGCCACAGCGGAGGAAACCACACACTGACCTATATGTAGAGAAGACCTTGACATATGTGGTTTTGAAATGTGCTAGTTAAGCAGGGGTTTGGTCACTAATCTTAGTATTGCCGGATTATTTCACTGGTTTTTCGTGCAAGTTCTAGAGATAGGAGGGGTTTTTCCCTGATGGGGTGTTGAGGAAAAAGAAGAATGAAGAAGGGGAATTACTTGTGACATTCACCTTCCCACTCTATCAGGTGGTTTGGTAAAATAATTTCAAAGGACAATGCTCAATAATGTTAAGAGTTCTGACCTCCATAATGGACTGAACTGCTATAATGTAGCATTCAGAAACAAGGTTGAATAACTTTCCCTGCAAAACCTCTAGAGTGAGCCTAAAGCAGCTTTTCACTAAGTATCTGAATTAGTAATAACTTGTATTTGTTTCTTAATTTCATGGATGGACTTTTTCGTCCTACTTCCTCAGTCACACTATAAGCTACGTAAGGGAAGGAACACTTTCATAATTCTGTTGCACAATTACACATTTCACAATTCTGAGCATATTATAGAAATCTACAATCAAAGATATCCAAGAAAAATCTGGGAGAAATAGATTTCACCAAGAGATTGTGGCACAGTTTCCTTGAAGCACTTGGAACATCAGAACTTTTCCAGGTTTCCGGGGGTACAAACTATTAGTCTGCTTAGCCATCTTGAGATGGAACAATGCTGTGTTTGGGGTTTATGATAAGAATAGGAAATCACACATCAGGTTCTTCAAATCAGACATTTAACTTCATAAGGATTATAAGTGAACAAAGAAACTAGGTATGAGTATAATTTAAAAGGGATATACCAACCAGAGAACTTTAGATTGGACAAAATTCTACTCTCTTGAGGTGTGCTCTTCATCTTTGGGGCCCAAATGAATTTAAGAGAAGTAAATGTTAACTCTCACATCCTACTTTTTAAAATAATAAGCTTTCACATTTGCATGCAATTTTATATTTTTCAAAGTATTTTCATATCCATTATAAAATTAGAGTTCATGGGGACTTCCCTAACTTTATACTGGATATGAAAAGACTTTGAAAAATAAAGAACTGAATGCAATGTGAGTTTCCCTGATGGGTCCAATGGTTAGGACTCCACCCTTCCACTGCAGAGGGTATAGGTTCAACCCCTGTTGGAGGAACTAAGGTCTTGCATGCCTCATAGTATGGCTAAATAAATACAATTAAAATTGTATAAAATTTTTAAATAAAACTTGAGTTCATGTTGATCTAAAAATCTTGCTGTTCAGTCGTTCAGTAGTGTCTGACTCTTTGCGACCCTGTGGACTGAAGCACAGGCTTTCCTGTCCTTTACCATCTCTCAGAGTCTGCTCAAACTCATGTCCACTGAGTCGGTGATATCATCCAACCATCTCATCCTCTGTTGTCCGCTTTGCCTCCTGCCTTGAATCTTTTCCAGCATCAGGGTCTTTTCCAATGAGTCTATGGGGTCGCATAGACACGACTGAAGTGACTTAGCAGCAGCAGAGCTCGTACCTGACTAATAGAAGCACCATCTGAGTTAATGACCTTGATCTTTTTCCTGACATCTGAGATCCTGAGGAATGAAAGGGAGTGATAAATTTAGTTGTTTCTAATATCTTCTGCAGATAGTGTATAATCTTGAGAAATATTGCTTTGTTAGGTTTTTCAGTAGTTTTAAGTTTTATTCTGCATCACCTATAGATCCTTACGTGAAGCCTATTCTATTAGAGAGCCTACTGTTTCTAAGACAGGACCAGCTAAAAATCCCGGTTTTCTTTTCTAGCACGCATGCTGGTTTCTATTTGAAAAGTGACATTTATTTACACCCTGTGGAGCTCTTATCTTGCTGTAATATCTCATTCCACATTAACATAAAGGTCAGAACTTAGGGGGAAAAGTATCTCACAGATATCTGACACAAAGCACCAAAATAAAAGAAAAATGCTGCCGGCACAGAAACTATTCCCCTCTCATAATTAACCAGAAAATAGTAACAATGTAACTAGATGCTAACAAGTGATTATACCCACAGGTAGCATTTACACAAAAAGAAACTTTGCCACGTGATGTAATCCAAGGCCTTTCAGGAAAATGTGTAAGTGTGAGGTCTGCCTTAGAAGACCCTCAGATGAATTACTACATACCTGTTTCAGGTTCTAAATCTGCTTAATTCTTTAACTACAAACTAAGTAGCAATCTACTGGGTAAAGTATTATTCATAAACACCTTATATAATCCTCATAAGAACTTCATGGTATAAGTTTTATTGCCTTGATTTTTCAAATGATAAAATGAAGTTCAAAAAGTTGGATGATTCACCTAAAGTCACACAACCTGTAAAAGGAAAATCCAGAACTTCCTCTGGGGTCTTGAGATCCAAACTGAATTCCCTTCCCACTGAACTGGGACTGGTTTCCACACATGAAGGCACAATTTCTTTGTGTCCAGACAATGTAAGCAGACTACTGGTCAAGTTGTGACTGAATAATTTCATGTACAGGCACAAGAAAAGGAAGAGAAAGAGTAGAAGAGGGAGTGATGTAGCAGAAGGAATTTCTCAGAGTTTAAAAACAGCAATGGTTTCTAAAAAGTTGACTTAAAGATAAGAAGCAGTTCTCTTCAAAACTTTCTTTTAATAGTTCTTCATACTTCACTGTCTTTATCTGTCTTATTTATTCAAATTTCAGATCTTTTAATTTCTAACCCAGTGTACCAATCAGGAAGTAACTGGTATCAATTCTTAAGTGAAAAAAAAATGTTTATACAGCATGAAATTTCGATCATATACTTCTAGAATTGTACTAAATTTGTCTGGAATTAAATAATTTTCCTGCTCTCAGGGCGGTCATGTACAAGTTAAATTAAGCTCTCTGAAGGCTTTTTTTATAATGTCAGACTTGGCTGAGAATTATTTCTTGTTTAATTGTCCCTAATTTCTTCCATATTTAATGATTGCCAGATAAAAAAAAAATTCTTTTGGTTGTTTTAATGAAGGAAATCATCACTGAATATTAACAATTTACTAAATGTGGTGCTGATTAGCAGGGAAATAGGAAAAATTAGACAGAAGATAGCCAGATTATGAAAGATCCAACTCAAACTACACCCTAAAAGATATGTTCTCTTAAAGATATATCAATGCATTTTTCAAGGCTGTTATGCCCACATCACATCTTTTTCCTAATTTCTTTACCCCTGTGGATTATAGTCACCTATCGGTATTTCACCCCCATTTCCAATTAAAATCACAAAAGAATCAGAGAATCTAATAATTTGGAGTCAAAAGGAATCTCTCAGACGTTACTTGCTTCCAGGGTGTATTTAAAAGTAGCATTGATAGCTATTTGTTGCAACATTTATGAAGTTGGGATTCAAATTTTCTTTTTAAAAATAAGTTATGATTTGGAGATGGCTAATTAGGGTGAACCAAGAATCCCTCTGATAACCTTCACATCCAAATTCAGCTTGTTAGAAGGAAGGGGATGAGATAAAGGGAAGAGAAGAGAGCAAATCCTTAATCTCCTTATAGGCAGTGAGTTACTATCAAGTAATGAAGTGGGGAAGGGATGTGTACATCATATAGAGAAAAATCTACTGTGAAATCGACATTAAGAGACATCATGGCCATAAGTAAAGTTTTAAGTTTGCTTATGACTCTGCTCCCCTTCCTGTAGGATATTGTTCCTGTAATAAGCCAGTCAGTGAAAAACAGCAGCTTGTTGACACTTTTTAAATGTGTGGTAATAGAGGAATGAGAAGAAAATAGTTTTTGTAGTCCAAGCCAACTCTCATATTTCAAAAGAAAAACAAAAAATATATAACTTCCAACACCTCATCCAAATCCTCTCAGCTCAGCTTCTCAACTAAAGGTACATGGTCCTTTCAAAGACTAATTTGGAACACTTCACTTTGATTGGCCTGTTTCCATCAAGAAGTGTTCACAGAATACATCTTCTGACTATGCAATGTCCACATCAGATAAATTAGAATGCTTATTAAACTCACCATTTTGAAGGAGTTGGACACCATATGGTTTGTTATTCCTGGATCCTGATGCACCTGTGTAGGAATCAGTTGAATTCTTCCCCTCTGCCACCCTTAACATGAAGAAAAGTCAATTCCTTCTCAGCTCTATGACCTTCTCTCTTCCCTGGATCTCATCCCATTGTCATCTTGTATCTTCACTCTTTACCTTCTTTCCAGCTTCCTCCATTCTCCAAAGCAGCCACTATACTCTTTTCTCTGCCAGTGTGATTAAGGCATGAAATCCAGTTGACACACGATATTTCAATGAAGTCCATATTGATTGCCTGGTAACAAACAACAAAATGTAAACAATGCAGTCATCTTACCTTCTAGAGAAGTTAGGTCATTTATTAAATTTCAGTAGGCTATGAGCTATGCCTCTCCAAATGTCTGCAGTTACTTCAATTCTAAATGTTAGAAAGAAAAGAAATCTTTAAGGCTGGCCTTGCATGAAAGCCACTGACCCCTTCAATGTGATATGGGACCTAGAAGGGGTTGGGGGAAGACGGCAGGGGTCTGAAAGATGAAAGAATAAATGCTAAAGAATCACAGAGCTACTAGAAACTTCAAGAGATCACTTGACCCAACTGCTTACATTTTACAGATTTAAAACATACAGTGCCATAGACTTTTAAGAGGTTGTTCAAAATCACCATGCTAGCTAGAAGTTGCCAAGAGTTAATTCTCTGATGCAACAATATTTTGGCTTATTTTTTATTTATACTACTTCTATTTTTTTTCCATTTTATTTATTTTTTTGAATGTTGAATTTTATTTTTTTAATTTAAATTTATTTATTTTAATTAGAGGCTAATTACTTTACAATATTGTATTGGCTATGCCATACATCAACATGAATCCGCCACGAGTGTACATGTGCTCCCCATCCTGACCCCCCTCCCTCCTCTCTCCCTACACCATCCCTTTGGGTCATCCCAGTGCACCAGCCCCAAGCATCCTGTATCCTGCATCAAACCTGGACTGGCGATTCATTTCTTATATCATACATGTTTCAATGCCATTCTCCCAAATCATCACCCCCTCTCCCTCTCCCACAGAGTCCAAAAGACTGTTCTGTACATCTGTGTCTCTTTTGCTGTCTCGCATACAGGTTTATAGTTACCATCTTTCTAAATTCCATATATATGCATTAGTATACTGTATTGGTGTTTTTCTTTCTGGCTTACTTCACTCTGTATAATAGGCTCCAGTTTCATCCACCTCATTAGAACTGATTCAAATGTATTCTTTTTAATGGCTGAGTAACACTCCATTGTGTATATGCACCACAGCTTTCTGATCCATTATCTGCTGATGTACATCTAGGTTGCTTCCATGTCCTGGCTATTATAAAGTGCTGCGATGAACATTGGGGTACACATGTCTCTTTCAGTTCTGGTTTCCTCAGTGTGGATGCCCAGCAGTGGGATTGCTGGGTCATAAGGCAGTTCTATTTCCAGTTTTTTAAGGAATCTCCACACTGTTCTCCATAGTGGCTGTACTAGTTTGCATTCCCACCAATAGTGTAAGAGGGTTCTCTTTTCTCCACATCCTCTCCAGCATTTATTGCTTGTAGACTTTTGGATCGCAGCCATTCTGACTGGCGTGAAATGGTACCTCATTGTGGTTTTGATTTGCATTTCTCTGATAATGAGTGATGTTGAGCATCTTTTCATGTGTTTGTTAGCCATCTGTATGTCTTCTTTGGAGAAATGTCTATTTAGTTCTTTGGCCCATTTTTTGATTGGGTCATTTATTTTTCTGGAATTGAGCTGTAGGAATTGCTTGTATATTTTTGAGATTAGTTGTTTGTCGGGTGTTTCATTTGCTATTATTTTCTCCCATTCTGAAGGCTGTCTTTTCACCTTGCTTATAGTTTCTATTTTTAAAAGGGGAGTCATACTATTAATACCACACCAATCATATGCTATATGGCACATAACCAAATTCCTTTTTCTTTTACCCTAATATTAATAACTAGACCTCATTTTTTACTCACTTCATACCTCCCCATTCTCTCTTTTTTCTGGAATACATGTGACTTACTAATTTCGTTTCATCTCCTTGGTTTGGCTAATTTGGAAGTGACTTCTGGCCCCACATTGGGCTCTGACCTTTTACCTGATATTCATTCAGTCTCTACTTAAACTTTTATCTCAACATACAATGCTCCAAAGTGCTTCCATTCTCTATCTTCTCAACTTTGTTCCTCTGTTCACTTCTTAGTTCAGTTCAGTTGCTCAGTCATGTCCAACTCTTTGTGACCCCATGAACCACAGCACACTAGGACTCCCTGTCTGTCACCAACTCCCGGAGTCCACTCAAACCCATGTCCGTTGTGATGGTGATGCAACCCAACCATCTCATCCTCTGTCATCCCCTTCTCCTCCCACCCTCAATCTTTCCCAGCATCAGGGTCTTTTCAAATGAATCAACTCTTCGCATCAGGTGTCCAAAGTTTTGGAGTTTCAGCTTCAACATCAGTCCCTCCAATGAATACCCAGGACTAATCTCCTTTAGGATGGACTGGTTGGATCTCCTTGAAGTCCAAGGGACTCTCAAGAGTCTTCTCCAACACCACAGTTCAAAAGCATCAATTCTTCCGTGCTCAGCTTTCTTTATAGTCCAACTCTAACATCCATACATGACTATTGGAAAAACCATAGCCTTGACTAGACAGATCTTTGTTGGCCAAGTAATGTCTCCGCTTTTTAATATGCTGTCTAGGTTGGTCATAACTTTCCTTCCAAGGAGCAAGCATCTTTTAATTTCATGGCTGCAGTCACCATCCACAGTGATTTTAGGATACTCATAAATAAGTTAGCGCCCTGTTTCTCTCCCAATCCCTGTCTGAGCTTGCATAAATCCCATAGGATGGATGCTACATTTGAAGGGATTCAGGGGACAAATGATCAGCATGGATTCCTTGCACTGGATTCCTTGTACAACTCCTGGATTACAGATCCCTCATAACAAGGACCTCTACCCGGAAGCCCTAGTTTAAGTTTGCACATCAACAACTCTGACCCCAGAACCAATGCAATGGAGATTCACAAAAATCTGAGTTGCCACACCTTCAACAACCAATATTGCCTCAAAAAGTAAGTGAAAATTCCCAGATTTTCCTGGTGGTAGAGAGGATAAGAATTTGCCTGCCAATACAGAGGACATAGGTTCGATGCCTGGTCCAGGAAGATTCCACATGCCTCTGAGCAACAAAATCTTCCACGGCTGTGCCACAGCTGTCCACCTACAGCCTATGCTCTGCAACAAGAGAAGCCACCACAACACGTAGCCTGCACACTCCAGCTAGAGAGTAGCCCTCACTTGCCGCAACTAGAGAAAGCCCAGGTGCAGCAACAAAGACCCAGTACAACCAAAAGTAAGTATATAAATAATCTTTATATATATACATATAAATCTCCATAAGCTATCTCAAGCTATGACTGACTCTAAAAGAACTGAAGTGCATTTCTCTACAGGGGTCTCTCCAGAAGGCATCTGGGACCAGGTGTCTCCACCATATACTCCGCTATACTTCACCTTTCTGTGTCCTTCCTCCCGTGTTTGAAGCCCCTTTGTGGTCTCATCTCTCCTATGCGTCCACCATTAGAGCTACTCTGTGCTGCCCCTCCTTCGTGCCTTCCCTAACAATCCTTTTCTACAGGACCTCTCCTCATTGTCAATCACTCCTCAGACACATCTACAACTGTGTCCCTCAGAATTTCTCTAGATTCGAAAGACTAAAGTCAGTCACCCTAGTCTCTCTTACTCTTCCATTTCTCTCACTCAGCTACCCTCCCTATACCTGTTTTTCATCTTAACCAGATCCACCAATCTAATAACCCTCTCAAGTTTCTCCCAGTTGGCCCTTTCAGACTCACTTCCTTCCCTATCTGGCATATTGCTCTAAATAATAAAAAGCACAGTACACCATTCCTGGGCAATCTTGTCCATCTCTATTGGAGAAGACAATACCAGATATTTTGTCTCCAACCCAGATCTCCTTCTTAAACTCTAGGTTAAGGCATTAAAGTAACTGGCCTTTTCATAGACACCAAAAACTCAACATCTTCATAACTGACACAAGACTATTTTCCCAATAGTCTTGTTTTCCTGAAATACAGAGAGCTTCTTGCATCCAATGGGGAGAGAACCACTTCCATCAATACAATGACAACTGCCTGGCTGTTGAATAACCTAAACAGAAAATCCAAATCATAAAGTATGTTTCCTGGCTGCTTTCCCCTGCTAATGATACCTTAAGAATGCATAGACTTAGACCTTTGGGCAGTTACTTAACAAAAACTATTAAGTAGGGGGTGCTTTCAGACAACAGTGATAAAATTAACCCAAAAGATTGCAGCTCTAAAGGCTACCCACTGTCTTAAACATGTTGTTTGGTTAGCCACATGTTGGTCTTTCCACTGTGAATCCTGATAGATTTGCTCTCTCATATGATCTGATAAACTTCCTTCAACTCTTTAGTCTGGTATTTCAGATACAGCTTGCCTATCATCTTTGCTCTTTGAATAGTTTTTGTTCAATTATCCAGTCCAAGCCACACCTTCCTTCTAAGTAATTTTTCTCTTGTCTGGTGGCCAACCTAAGAAGCCAATTTGTTGTTATTCAGTTGCTCAGTCATGTCTGACTCTTTGCGACCCCATGGACGGCAGCACACCAGGCATCTCTGTCCATCATCATCTCCCAGAGCTTGCTCTAACTCATGTCCATCAAGTTGGTGATGCCATCCAACCATCTTGTCCTCTGTCATCCCCCTTCTCCTTCTGCCTTCAATCTTTCCCAGCATCAGTGTCTTTTCTAATGAGTCAGCTCTAGGCATCACATGGTCAAAGTATTGGAGCTTTAGCATCAGTCCTTCCAATGAATATTCAGGATTCATTTCCTTAGGATTGACTGGTTTGATCTCCTTGCAGTCCAAGGGACTCTCAAGAGTCTTCAAAAGCATTAATTCTTTGGTGCTAAGTAAGCCTTCTTTGTGGTTCAACTCACATCCATACATGACTACTGGAAAAACCATAGCTTTAACTATATGGATCTTTGTCAGCAAGGTAATGGTTGCAAGTTTGTAACTAATTTAATCTTTACTTATTCTTTGCCTGAATCCTTCACTAGAATGGAAGTTCTGTAAAGTCAATAATATTTTTATTTACCATGTTTTTATATTCAGTGCTTGTAACAGTAGTTGGTCCATAGTATGTGACCAAAATAAATATTTGTTGAGTACATGGAAAGAAGTGAAATGGCTTTCAGGCTTGTAAATGGTGACTGATAGTTGGAGAAGAATAGTAGGATGGGACTTAAGACCTTTAGCAGCTTAAAACTAAGAAAAATTAAAATAATACTAGGAAGGAAAAAGTCAAAGTATAGATATCTGTGGGGTTGCACAGAGCTGGACATGACTGAAATATATAGGACAAGTTTCTGCCCAGAGGCGGAGACCTAAAGGAAACTAGATGATTAAAAGGCTCAGGAAAAACATGCCTACCTAGGACTTCAAAGTAGAAGTAACTCTCTGACCATAGCAATAATAAGATTTGGAAAGGACTTTCACATGAACAAGATCAAACATGAGCTTTTTTGGGAAGGGGGATTTGGAGGAGAGCACCTTTTTGTTTCAGCCCCAAAGATAAACTTTGAGACGTGTTCTTGTCTGAGGAACTGAGATTATCATGGACTTTTTCAACCTCTTATCCTGTATGGACAATTGCATCTCCTTTCCTTTCTGGAGAACTTTTTTCTGATCTCAGTTTCCCCTTATTTTCTTATAGATCTGGTTCTGCTGATGATTCAGTTTCTCTTGCTACCTCTTTCTCAATGTCTCTATTAAACTATAAACTTGGCCATTTTCTTCTCTCCTAAATGTATTCACCTAATATTACACAGCATCCACACAGAAGAAGGAAATGGCAACCTACTCCAGTATTCTTGCCTGGAGAATCCCATGGACAGATGAGCCTGGCAAGTTACAGTCCATAGGGTCGCACAAGTTGGATACAACTTAGGAACTTCACCACTACCACACAGCATCCATGCAAGACACTTTCCTAATTCTTATCCTCCTCTTTGAGATCAAGCTTATAGAAGGAGCAGATTATGCCTCTTGTATAATTTTTTTCCTTCAGGTCCCATCACTCAATAGAAACCCACTCTAACAATACCAAAAAAACCCCTTAATTGTCAAATGCAAAGGGCTATTTTCAATGCTTACCTAATTGATTATGCTATCACATTGTTTCCCAAAGAGAATTCCTTGGGTTCTAGGAATATATTCCAATTCTCTCTATATATTCCACATTATTTCTAACTCAGCATGTGCAAAGTTTTTCCCCAGACCCCAATCCTTTTCTTGTGTTTCCTACTGCATTGAGAAGCACCACTAGTCATTAAATCATCTAAGTTAGAAATCATCTAAGATTTTCCTGCCTTGCTCTTCACATATTCAGTTCAGTCACTCAGTCGTGTCCAACTCTTTGCCACCCCACGAATTACAGCATGCCAGGCCTCCCTGATCATCACCAACTCCCAGAGTTCACTCAAACTCATGTCCATCGAGTCGGTGATGTCATCCAGCCATCTCATCCTCTGTCATCGCCTTCTCCTCCTACCCCCAATCCCTCCCAGCATCAGAGTCTTTTCAAATGAGTCAACTCTTCGCATGAGGTGGCCAAAGTACTGCAGTTTCAGCTTTAGCATCAGTCCTTCCAATGAACACCCAGGACTGATCTCCCTCATAATGGGCTGGTTGGATCTCCTTGCAGTCCAAGAGACTCTCAAGAGTCTTCTCCAACACCACAGTTCAAAAGCATCAATTCTCCGGTGCTCAGCTTTCTTCACAGTCCAACTCTCACATCCATATATGACCACTGGAAAAGCCACAGCCTTGACTGGACGGACCTTTGTTGGCAAAGTAATGTCTCTGCTTTTCAACATGCTATCTAGGTTGGTCATAACTTTCCTGCCAAGGAGTAAGCGTCTTCTAATTTCATGGCTGCAATTACCATCTGCAGTTGCCGGGGTCCAGCCTGGGTGGATCCAGGGAATTCGAAGCAGGGACGGCGTTGGCGACGATCAGGAAACAATTGTTTAATTAAGTATTAATTAAAGATATAAAGAATAATAGAAATGAGGATAGCTCAGTGAGGAGGAAATTCAATGAAGAAAGGCGGATGAAATAAGGATCACTCAGTGAGAACATTTTGTGGAGAGAGGAGGCTGAATAATTCAGCCAGAAGGTAAGAGAAAGAACAACATGGGGAGACCAAGTTTCGGTGAACCAGGCCCCACACCTTATTTTTCAAAGTAGTTTTTATACCTTAAGTTATGCATAGAGGATAATGGCGGAAGGGGTGAAGTCATGCAGGGACAGCAGTCGCTGAGCCAGGCTTTCAAACCTATCATACGCAAAAGTTTAGGTGAGTTACATCATCTTCCGGCCCGGAGGCCTATTAACATCTCAAGAAACTTACTTTTCTCTTACGGTGATTATTCTAAAGTCAGTCACCACCCTCCAAAAGCATTGGAGTTGCATTTCTATAGGGCAAAGGTGTGGTGGGTTGTAACAAGAAAAAGAATTAACTCAAGGGTCCAAGGTTACAAATATTAAAGCTACTACTTACATTTCTATACACCAATTATATCAATCAATACACTGCCAAGGACACAATAGGTAAGGGATATGGAGACTTAGCAGCAAACATTGGCCCAACAAGTGAAAAACCCTTCACCAACAATTTCTAATCAATCTTTTAACTGCTCAAAGGAATCTGTATTTAGACAGTTCAGAATATCTCATGCCTCTCACAGTTGGGAGGCTCCAAACAATCACATGTGGCCGGAAAAACCTATTCAGGCAGGCTAGAGGATTTCCAAAAGGAGTTTGTAGGCTGAAACACTGTCACACCCAGGAATTATTAACTGGAGCTGTAAATTAGCTCTTTTTTCAGAGAAAGGTAGTGGGGGACAGCCCCCTGTAAAGTCAGAGGTGAGAACACAAAGCAGAAAGTAGGCAGACTCCGGCTTTTTGGGGGTAGATGCTCGAGAACCTCCAAGGGGCTCCTGAGGCTCAATCTTGCTCTTGCGTTATTGCAGAGCCTCCTTCCTCATGACCTGTCATGGGTGGAGCGCTAATCCAAACCGGCTCCCGACATGCAGTGATTTTGGAGCCCAAAAAAATAAAGTCTGCTGCTGTTTTCCCATCTATTTCCCATGAAATGATGTTGCTGCTACTGCTAAGTCGCTTCAGTCGTGTCCAACTCTGTGTGACCACATAGGCAGTAGCCCATCAGGCTCCCTGTCCCTGGGATTCTCCAGGCAAGAGCACTGGAGTGGGTTGCCATGATGTTATCAACCATTGAATCCTGTAGATATCCAAGCTGTCTTAATTCTACAGATATCTAACCTATTCGAATTTCTACATTTATTGAGCAAATATTTACACACAGAACTAACTCTATGGGCTTCCCAGGTGGTGCAATGGTAAAGAATCCACCTGCCAAGGCAGAAGACATAAGTTTGATCCCTGGGTTGGGAAGATTCCCTGGAGAAGGCAACAGACTCCAGCATTCTTGCCTGGGAAAATCCCATGGGCAGAGGAGCTGATGGGCTACAGTCCATTGGATCTCAAGAGTTGGACATGACTAGAAGGCAATGGCACCCCACTCCACTACTCTTGCCTGGAAAATCCCATGGATGGAGGAGCCTGGTAGGCTGCAGTCCATGGGGTCGCGAAGAGTCAGAAACGACTGAGCGACTTCACTTTCACTTTTCACTTTCATGCATTGGAGAAGGAAATGGCAACCCACTCCAGTGTTCTTGCCTGGAGAATCCCAGGGATGGCTGAGCCTGGTGGGCTGCCGTCTCTGGGGATGCACAGAGTCGGACACGACTGAAGTGACTTAGCAAGCAACTGAGCATGCATGCACTAACTACACTCTAGTCACAAGTCTAAGTACTCTGGACATAGCATCTAATGAAATAGATACCTTATACCAAAGGACCTATATTTTGGTAGAGAAAAAATAAACCAAGAACGGAACTGGAGGAATCAACCTGTCTGACTTCAGGCTCTACTACAAAGCCACAGTCATCAAGACAGTATGGTACTGGCACAAGGACAGAAACATAGATCAATGGAACAAAATAGAAAGCCCAGAGATAAATCCACGCACATATGGTCACCTTATCTTTGACAAGGGAGGCAAGAATATACAATGGATTAAAGACAATCTCTTTAACAAGTGGTGCTGGGAAAACTGGTCGAACACTTGTAAAAGAATGAAACTAGAACACTTTCTAACACCATACACAAAAATAAACTCAAAATGGATTAAAGACCTAAATGTAAGACCAGAAACCATAAAACTCCTAGAGGAAAACATAGGCAAAACACTGACTTACATCACAGCAGGATCCTCCATGACCCACCTCCCAGAATATCGGAAATAAAATAAAAAATGAACAAATGGGAGCTAATCAAACTTAAAAAGCTTCTGCACAACAAAGGAAACTATAAGCAAGGTGAAAAGACAGCCTTCAGAATGGGAGAAAATAATAGCAAATGAAGCAACTGACAAACAACTAATCTCAAAAATATACAAGCAACTCCTACAGCTCAATTCCAGAAAAATAAATGACCCAATCAAAAAATGGGCCAAAGAACTAAATAGACATTTCTCCAAAGAAGACATACAGATGGCTAACAAACACATGAAACGATGCTCAACATCACTCATTATCAGAGAAATGCAAATCAAAACCACTATGAGGTACCATTTCACGCCAATCAGAATGGCTGCTATCCAAAAGTCCACAAGCAATAAATGCTGGAGAGGATGCGGAGAGAAGGAAACCCTCTTACACTGTTGGTGGGAATGCAAACTAGTACAGCCACTATGGAGAACAGTATGGAGATTCCTCAAAAAACTGGGAATAGAACTGCCTTATGATCCAGCAATCCCACTGCTGGGCATACACACTGAGAAAACCAGAATTGAAAGAGACACGTGTACCCCAATGTTCATAGCAGCACTATTTACAATAGCCAGAACGTGGAAGCAACCTAGATGTCCATCCACAGATGAATGGATCAGAAAGCAGTGGTGCATATACACAATGGAGTATTACTCAGCCATTAAAAAGAATACATTTGAATCAGTTCTAAGGAGGTGGATGGAACTGGAGCCTATTATACAGAGTGAAGTAAGCCAGAAACAAAAACACAAATACAGTATACTAACGCATATATATGGAATTTAGAAAGATGGTAAAAATAACCCTAATTACGAGACAGCAAAAGAGACACTGATGTATAGAACAGACTTTTGGACTCTGGGACCAGGAGAGGGTGGGATGATTGGGGAGAATAGCATTGAAATATGTATAATATTATATCTGAAACAAGTCGTCAGTCCAGGTACGATGCCCGATAACAAATGCCTGGGGCTGGAGCACTGGGACGACCTGGAGGGATGGTGTGGGGAGAGGAGAGGGAGGAGGGTTCAGGATGGGGAACACGTGTATACTGGCGGCGGATCCATCTTGATGTATTGTAAAAGCAATACAATACTGTAAAGTTAAGCAAAAAAAAAAAAAAAAAAGACTGAATGTGACTTCCCCAAATTCACATATTGAAGGCTAAACCTCCCAGTATCTCAGAATGTGACTCTATATGGAGATAGGATCTTAATAGAGGTAATTTAGTTAAAATAAAGTCATTGATGTGGGCCCTAATTGACTGGTGTCCTTATAAGAGGAGGAGTTTAGGGCACAGACATATACAGAGGGAAGACCATGTGAAGAGACATGGAAAAGATGGCCATCAACAAGTCAAGAAGAGAAATAGAAGAAATCAACCATACTGACACCTTGATCTTGGACTTCTAGTCTACAAAATTGTGAGAAAATAACTTTGTTGTTTAAGCTGCCAATCTCTAACACTTTGTTTTGGCAGCCCTGGCAAATTGACTCATCATGTAAACAAATTTTTAAAAATATCAATGATTATAATTGTTGTGAAGGAAATAAAACAAAGATTTGATAGCAAAGTCAGATGCTCAGAGACAGGGACCAACCAGCCTAGCACATTCTGGGGTGAGCAGGATGAGGGAGAAAAATCTGAACTAGAAGGTCAAGGTGACAGGAGATGACGCAGAGCGAGGCAGGACCAGCTCCCAAAATGGACCTTTTACCTATTTTTCCACTTAAGGTTTTCATCTTTTCTACATTGTTTTTAGGATAATTTGAATATTAACTGTACTCATTGTCTAACTATAACAATACCCAGTTGTGGATGTCAAGGAATCAAGGCAAATTAGAAGTGGTCAAACAGGAGAAGGCAAGAGTGAACGTCGACATTCTAGGAATCAGAGAACTAAGATGGACTGGAATGGGTGAATTTAACTCAGAGGACCATTATATCTACTACTGCAGGCAGGAATCCCTCAGAAGAAATGGAGTGGCCATCATGGTCAACAAGAGAGTTCAAAATGCAGTACTTCGATGCAATCTCAAAAAAGACAGAATGATCTCTGTTTGTTTCTAAGGCAAACCATTCAATATCACAGTAATCCAAGTCTATGCCCCAACCAGTAATGCTGAAGAAGCTGAAGTTGAACGGTTCTATGAAGACCTACAAGACCTTTTAGAACTAACACCCAAAAAAGATGTCCTTTTCATTATAGGGGACTGGAATGCAAAAGTAGGAAGTCAAGAAACACCTGGAGTAACAGGCAAATTTGGCCTTGGAATACGGAATGAAGCAGGGCAAAGACTAATGGAGTTTTGCCAAGAAAATGCACTGATCACAGCAAACACCCTCTTCCAGCAACACAAGAGAAGATGCTATACATGGACATCACCAGATGGTCAACACTAAAATCAGATTGATTATATTCCTTGCAGCCAAAGATGGAGAAGCTCTATACAGTCAACAAAAACAAGACTGGGAGCTGGCTGTGGCTCAGATCATGAACTCCTTATTGCCAAATTCAGACTGAAATTGAAGAAACTGGGGAAAACCACTAGACCATTCAGGTATGACCTAAATCAAATCCCTTATGATTATACAGTGGAAGTGACAAATAGATTTAAGGGACTAGATCTGATAGATAGAGTGCCTGATGAACTATGGACTGACGTTCATGACATTGTACAAGGAGACAGGGATCAAGACCATCCCCATGGAAAAGAAATGCAAAAAAGCAAAATGGCTGTCTGGGGAGGCCTTACAAAGAGCTGTGAAAAGAAGAGAAGCAAAAAGCAAAGGAGAAAAGGAAAGATATAAACATCTCAATGCAGAGTTCCAAAGAAGAGCAAGACGAGATAAGAAAGCCTTCCTCAGTGATCAATGCAAAGAAATAGAGGAAAACAACAGAATGGGAAAGACTAGAAATTTCTTCAAGAAAATTAGAGATACCAAGGGAACATTTCATGCAAAGATGGGCTCGATAAAGGACAGAAATGGTAGGGACCTAACAGAAGCAGAAGATATTAAGAAGAGGTAGAAAGAATACACAGAAGAACTGTACAAAAAAGAGCTTCATGACCCAGATAATCACGATGGTGTGATCACTGACCTAGAGCCAGACATCCTGGAATGTGAAGTCAAGGGGGCCTTAGAAAGCATCACTACGAACAAAGCTAGTGGAGGTGATGGAATTCCAGTTAAGCTATTTCAAATCCTGACAGATGATGCTGTGAAAGTGCTGCACTCAATATGCCAGCAAATTTGGAAAACTCAGCAGTGGCCACAGGACTGGAAAAGGTCAGTTTTCATTCCAATCCCAAAGAAAGGCAATGCCAAAGAATGCTCAAACTACCACACAATTGCACTCATCTCCCACACTAGTAAAGTAATGCTCAAATTCTCCAAGCCAGGCTTCAGCAATAAATGAACTGTGAACTTCCTGATGTTCAAGTTGGTTTTAGAAAAGGCAGAGGAACCAGAGATCAAATTGCCAACATCCGCTGGATCATCGAAAAAACAAGAGAGTTCCAGAAAAACATCTATTTCTGCTTTATTGACTATGCCAAAGCCTTTGACTGTGTGGATCACAATAAACTGTGGAAAATTCTTAAAGAGATGGGAATACCATACCACCTGACCTGCCTCTTGAGAAACCTGTATGCAGGTCAGGAAGCAACAGTTAGAACTGGACATAGAACAACAGACTGGTTCTAAATAGGAAAAGGAGTACGTCAAGGCTGTATATTGTCACTCTGTTTATTTAACTTATATGCAGAATACATCATGAGAAATGCTGGGCTGGAAGAAGCACAAGCTGGAATCAAGACTGCCAGGAGAAATATCAATAACCTCAGATATGCAGATGACACCACCCTTATGGCAGAAAGTGAAGAGGAAATAAAAAGCCTCTTGATGAAGGTGAAAGAGGAGAGTGAAAAAGTTGGCTTAAAACTCAACATTCAGAAAACTAAGATCATGGCATCTGGTCCCCTCACTTCATGGGAAATAGATGGGGAAACAGTGGAAACAGTGTCAGACTTTATTTTGGGGGGCTCCAAAATCACTGCAGATGGTGACTGCAGTCATGAAATTAGAAGACGCTTACTCCTTGGCAGGAAACTTATGACCAACCTAGATAGCATATTGAAAAGCAGAGACATTACTTTGCCAACAAAGGTCCATCCAGTCAAGGCTATGGTTTTTCCAGTGGTCATGTATGGATGCAAGAGTTGGACTGTGAAGAAATCTGAGCACCGGAGAATTGATGCTTTTGAACTGTGGTGTTAGAGAAGACTCTTGAGAGTCCCTTGGACTACAAGGAGATCCAACCAGTCCATTCTGAAGGAGATCAGCCCTTGGATTTCTTTGGAAGGACTGATGCTAAAGCTGAAACTGCAGTACTTTGGCCACGTCAGGAGAAGAGTTGACTCATTGGAAAAGACTCTGATGCTGGGAGGGATTGGGGGCAGGAGCAGTAGGGGACGCCAGAGAATGAGATGGCTGGATGGCATCACTAACTCGATAACATGAGTCTGAGTGAACTCCGGGAGTTGGTGATGATCAGGGAGGCCTGGCATGCTGCGATTCATTGGGTAGCAAAGAGTCAGACACAACTGAGCAACTGAACTGCACTAGCCTTTTAAGAAGTCCTCTTTGTTACTTTAAGATTATAGAAATATCTATAATGCTGGAGACCAGGATGGGCTAATCCTGGTCTCCAACTCTTCTCTAGGTTGTCATCATTGAGTAAATTCAGGGTGTGCCAAATCGGAAGTAAATATTTATTCATGAAGCCCAATAACTCCTATCGTAATGAACTCCCTGCTAAAACACTCACCGTGGACCTGAGGTCAAATCGGGACTTTCTTAAGTCCAGAGCTTGGCAGAGTCAATCGAGTCTGTTAAGATGACATAAATTGTTACCCAGCTACTTCACAGGCACATCAACAGTAGGACAGAGAAACCAAGAAAGCCCAGGAGAGTAAAGTTATGTCTGTGCCTGCTTCCAGAGGGCAAACTCCAGCACTGACCCTGGTACATCTCTCATACAGGAGGAAGAAGAGGAAGGAGCACACTGTTCTTACCTACCCACGTTGTAGTCAGTGCAGGAGAAAGCAGAAAGTCCATTCCTCTCCTCTCTAAGACACTGCACCCAGGCCAGAGGACATCAGACTCTTTCCCATAAGACTAGCTATTCCTTCTCCCTTGAAGACAAGCATGTAAGAGGTGGAAAGAAACACAGAAACCCCCTTGCATGTACTTCCCAGAAAGGATGGAAGGGTTGATGAAACTTCCTTTCCACGGGGACCACAGAAGAATATGAAGTGGGGAGTAAAAGAGTCTTCCGCTAGAATCCACCTAAGTTTTCTGTTAATAATTTCAGAAATCATCACACTTTCAGGTTTCATATTAATAAATAAACATGCACGCATATTCACCCCACTCCTCCATAAACTGAAGTTACGTGTAGGCTGAGGCTGATGGGTGGGAAAAGGTTGTGAGCTATCCTGAAGAATCATTTTCTGAGCTAGAAGTTTAGCTATTTTAAAAGACTGTGTTTCACATAATACATCACAGGCCCTCTGAATTTGCTTGAAACTTATGTAGAGGTAGGTCTATTTCATTCTTCAGCAGCCAAGGCAAAAATAGCAACAGCACCAGAAATAGCAAGTTCCTATAGATCCTCTACTGGGCACAAGTTGTAGGGTGCTGGGTAGAAAAGTATGTAAAGTTCTGTTCCTAACTTCAAGGTCTAGTCAGGGAAGTCACTGTGCTTAGGACTTGCCTTGTTTATAGAGTTTTCTCTCCTAGATTGACTTCCCTGGTGGCTCAGATGGTAAAGCATCTGTCTACAATGCAGAAGACCCAGGTTTCAATCCCTGGGTCAGGAAGATCTCCTGAAGAAGGAAATGGCAACCCACTCCAGTACTGTTGCCTGGAAAATCCCATGGACGGAAGAGCCTGGTAGGCTACAGTCCATGGCGTAGCAAAAAGTCCGGATATGACTGAGTGACTTACCTTGTTTATAGAGTTTTCTCTCCTAGATTTTTATACCAGCAAACCTACTAGATTTGAGGACAAGATGAAAGGATGCAGGGGAAATTTCCAATTATCTGGTGCACAGATATAACTGAAACTCACATGGTAGGCACAATTCTAAGGAAGTGCCCCACCCTTCTCTGAGATTCACCTCCTGGCCATTAAACTCTAATCTAGGCACTGCTATGAAGAGATTTTGTAGATGGAATTAAGTTCACTCATTAGCTGAGCTTCCCTGGAGGAGGAAATGGCCACCCACTCCAGTATTCTGGCCTGGAGAATCCCATGGACAGAGGAGCCTGGAGGGCTTCAGTCCATAGGGTCACAACGAGTCAGACATGACTGAAGCAACTTAGCATAGCACATCAGCTGAGCTTAAAATAGGAAGATGACCCTGGATTATCTGGGTAGACCCAACATAGTCACATGAGCCCTTAAAAGCAGAAGTGGAGGCAGAGGATTCAGAGAGGTGTGGCTAAAGAGGTGAGCGGAGGCCAGATGAGGCAGAAGGGGAAGGTCAGAGGGGTTAGAAGCTTGAGGACTCAACCCACATGGTTGCTGGCTTTGAAGATGGAGGAAGGGGGCCATGAGTCAGGGAATATTGGTGGCCTTTAGAAACTAGTAACATACTCTGATCAATTGCAAACAAGGAAACAGATCCCTCAGGCCAACATGCAACTGGACCTGGCCAAATCCTGAACGAGCCTGGAAGCAAGCTCCAGACCCTTGTTGATGCCTCGTCTCAGTCCTACGAGACTCAAAGTCCTGGATGCTGTGACTGGATCTCTGTGCTTCAGAACTACAAGATAATAAATAGGTGCTAAGGTGCTAAATTTGTGATAACTTGTAATAGCAACACTAAAAAACTGATATAGCCCAAGAAAGTTATTCCGTTACGAGGCTAACCAAAAGAGAAGCTGACCAGAAAAGGGAGCAAAGGAGATTGTGCATGCCTTCGCAAAATTTTATTTAAATAGCACTGAGTAATGCTGGAAAAGACTGAAGGCAGGAGGAGAAGACGACAACAGAGAACATGATGTTTGAATGGCATCACCAACTCGATGGACATGAGTTTGAGCAAATTCTGGGAGTCGGTGATGGACAGGAAAGCCTGGTGTGCTGCAGTCCATGGAGTTGCAAAGAGTCGGACATGACTGAGTGACTGAACTGAACTGAATTAATTACGATTTCTCTTCGCATTCTAAAGAAATGCTCACTTTTGTACCTAATTGTATTTTCCTCATTTTGTATACTACTTTATATAAGTTTCTTGTTGCCCACACTTGGATCTTGTCCAGCAAGGATGAATGTTCATGTAACAGACTTCTTTCTCCCATATTCTTGGATCCAAGGACAGTTTTGGTAGAGGGGTGGGATGCAGAGGAGGTGGGAGAGAGGTCCAAGAGGGAGGAGATATATGTATACATATAGCTGATACACTTCGTTGTGCAGCAGAAACACAACACTGTGAAGCAATTATACTCCAATAAGAGCACTGAGTTTCTTAGTTGAAACTCTTGTCTTTCTTTTAAGAAGTAAGCCTTATGGCAAAACCAATACAATATTATAAAATAATTAGCCTTCCATTAAAATAAATAAATTAAAAAAAAAAAAAAAGTAAGCCTCTTTCTGGACTCAATACTAGGGAAGGATGTATTTTCAAAATATTTAAGTTAAGCAAATGCCCACTAGCATCCTATCCTACACCTTTTAAAAAATAACAGGATGCCTGTCAAGATCAAAAATAAGAAGGGTGTACCTTGAGGATTTTGATAGATGATGGTATTATTCTTTCAAACATTCCAATTCCCCTTTCTGTAGTATTCTTCCCTGCAGGATTATATGTCACCCTCCATGACATCAGGCTTAACCGTGTAAGCTTTGGTCCATCAAATGCAAGCGGAAGTTATGCTTGCCACTTACAAGCAGAAGTTTAAGAGCCAGCATGAAGTTCACTGGGTACCACTTCCCTCTTCCATGAGCCTGGCAACACCCCTAGATAGAGGCTGCATCATCATTCTGGGTCTCACAATGAAGATACGGAGTAAGAGCCTCAACTGACCAGTGATGGAAATGTAAATTGAGCAAGAAATAAACCTTTATTGATAGGAGCCACTTGGATTTGGAGGTCATTTTTTATCATAGTATAATTGAGCCAAGCTGACTGATGTAGGTGTAGTCCTAGAAATGTCAACCCTTTTAAAGTCTAGGAGTCAGTAAGCAAGTCCATCTGAAGCAAACCTTTTTGTTAAGGGTGGGTAAATATAAAAGGTTCCTCTTGCTTATGCAAAAATAAGCTGTATGACATGGTCTGGGTTAGGGGTGTGACAAATTGCCTTGAGTAATAAGTGTACTGGTTAAAGAAGGATAGACTTTTCTATGATAACAATTAGACCCCTAAATCTCAAGACTTCACAAAATAAAGACATATTTCTCATGCTCCCAAGAGATCATGCAGACTGACCACTTTCCTATTAATAGGTGACTTTCCTCTAAGCAGTGACTCAGGGCTCAGGCTATTCCCTACTCATGGCGTTACCATCTTGGAATCCTTTACTTTCAGCCATGCAGATAAAGCAAAGGGCACGTGGAAAGGTTTTATGGCAAAACCTGGGGACAATAGGGCACGTGGGCCCATATTCTCTCTGTGTTTCTCATCACAGTTTCCACCTTGAAGCAAGGAAGGCTAGAAAATGAAGTCTTCCTATGTGAATGGGAGGAAAGTGGTTTTATGAATGATTATATTCTGTCCACCACAATGAAGCACTCTTTTCATAGGAGAAAAATATTAAAGAGATGTTGAACTTTCTGTGGCTTTAAAAGAGTGCTACCATTTAGGTGGTAATGGTCACCAGAAAAGGTGGAGAATATTGACTCTCTTTTCACTGTAGTTGAGTACTCTTGCCTGGAAAATTCCATGGATGGAGGAGCCTGGTAGGCTATAGTCCATGGGGTCGCAAAGAGTCAGACATGTCTGAGTGACTTCACTTTCTTTCGCTGTAGTTATTAGAACCCAACTAAACCTCTCAGTGTTGGTCAGTTTCTGCCCCTAGCTGTCTGTGTGTGTGAACCAAAAGAACCTTCGGCTAGAACCATATGAAAGCCAAAGAGGCCAAGTACAGATGAAGAACTGCTGCATAAAATGGAAGTGTCAGGGCCACCAAGGGTATCACCGCTGCTGTGGACAAGCCCTGCTGGAGAGAGGTGCAAGACTGGTCTTCACAGTCCCCGGTGGTGGTAAGCAAGGAACTGACCAGATCCCCGTTCTATTTTTACATAGCGTTAACCCTGAAGTTACTAGGCAATTTAAGTAGGAGAACCTCAAGAGAAATTTTGGCTTCCTTGCTGAGAAAATGTGTAGCAGTTCAAACAAATAGTTAAAGAGCGAAAAGATGTCTCATGTTTGAATAACAAGTTTGTTGAGCAATTCATTCCGATTAACTGAAGAGAAAGATGATAGGAAAATACTAAAGAGAGGAAGGAGAGCTTCAGAATGGAAGAAAGTGAACATGAAAAAGTAAGTGATTCATTTATATTAATTTTGGTTTTTCTGGGATTTCCCCGGAGGTCCAATGGTTAAGACTTCACCTTTCAATGTAGGGGGTGCAAGTTCGATTCCTGGTCACAGAGCTAAGATCCCACATGCCTGGCGGCAAAAAAAAAAAAAAAAAAAAAAAAATCAGAACATAAACAATGGAAGCAATATTGTAACTAATTAAATAAAGGTTTTAAAAATAGTCCATTAAAAAAAATCTTTTAAAAAAATTGTTTTTTTCCTTTAATCAATAACCCCTCAGCCCTGCAGCAGTGCAAGCCAAAGAGGTTAGCTGGCCAGGATAGCACTTACTGAGAGAGGGATGGTTTTCTGTGATTCTCAAATGATTCTACTTGGGAAATGCAGAGTCTAGAGAACAGAGCAGCGTTTCTGCTCTGTGTATTGAGTCACGGCAGGGGTAAAAGGATACCCGTCCAGTGTGTACTTAAAGCACTGTGGGGGTGTTTGATCTAACTTCTTACATAAACAGGATCTACATGTGAGAACACTTTCAAAGTGTGCACGTGGAGCTGCGCTAGAGACACAGCAGCAGGTGTGCAGCCAGCCAACCACTCACACGGGACTGGAACTGACAACGTTCTGAAGCCTGTGGGGCTCCTCGCAACCTCCCCACTTGCTCAGCCCACTCAGACACAAACTTAATGAGGTGCCTCTCACCTGTGGGCTGCCCCTACGCAAACCCCAACTGCACATCTGATCTAATCTCCAGAGGCCTTTCATATAGAGAACACACTTGCTCAAACACCCCTCCCTCATGGGAAAATGGCATCTCTGCTCAGCAGCACAATTTTCTCTTGGGAACTCACAAATCATCTGCTCTCACTAAAACGATGGAATCATGGACTTGTTAAGAAAGCCAGCTGCCATCTCTGTCGGTTCATCAAATCAACTGTTTGACTCAATGGATCTATGAGTATTGTGACTACCCTGTTCTACCCTAGGCCCTCATCTGCCCATGATGGACAGCAATTTGAGTGTCTTTGACCTCCTCAATCCCTGAACTTTGTTGGTATGGTCTCCAAACTCCCAACTCTTACCTTTCCCTGGTATCCCAGGGTTTCCTGTTCTGCTGAATAGATGCCAACCTCTCTCACTGTAGCCTCTATCCTTATGATTGTTACTCTGCTCAGAACACATTGACCACTTGGCAGTGGGTCCTTGCTCCCACCAGAGCTAAGAGACCAGCCATTGGCAGCTGCAAATCTCGTCACTGTGACTTCTACTTCTGAATTCCTGTTATTAACAATTTATTATCCCAGCAGCTCAGAGTCAATCCCCAAAGAAGGCCTGGTATTTTAATTCACAGAGTTCTTTACCAAAGAACCAGGAACATGTTTCCCAACGTGCGGCCAGGACGCAGAGAGCTGCACCATTTTGAGATCAATCCCAAAGTGATCTTCCTCAACACCCTTGGTAAATAGTGTCCCTTTGGGCTTCCCTGTTGGCTCAAGGGTAAAGAATCTGTCTACAATGCAGGAGACCCAGCTTCAATCCCTGGGTTGGGAAGATCCCCTGGAGAGGGGAATAGCTAATCACTTCTGTATTCTTGCCTACAGAATTCAATGGATAGAGGAGCCTGGTGGGCTATAGTCCATGAGGTCGCAGAGTTGGACGTGACTGAGCGATTAACACTTAACATTTTACATTGTCCCAGGCATTGTTCTAAGCCCTAGGGATGAACAGATGAATAAGACACTACCTTTGTCCTAAAAGAGTTCTCTGCTTCTGTATTGCTCTTGCCTAAACATAGCAGGCATTCACGCCAAAAAGCAGGCAACTTCTTGAGCAAGCATGGTGTTATAGATGCTGTAGATTACAGCACAAAGTAAGGACAGTTCTTGGTAAACCATAATTGTTGGAAAGAACCAAGGAATTCCCCAGCTGGGATTAGGGGTAGCACCTTCTGAAGCCTTACTGTGGATTCTTTTGATTGAGTCTAAAGGAAAGGGAAAAACAGACTCTTCATTTGGTTATTTGGTTTTCCCTTCTAACAAGCTGCCAGATCATTACTTTCATGAAGCATTTGATGTCCCAAGGCAACTATGCTTTCTGTGGAGTACCCTAGAAAGTGATAAATCTAACTGCAAACAAAATAATAATCTCATGAAAAAAAAAAGCTGAAATAATCACTTTCTTATGATTAGCAAGCAAGTATATAACCTAGAACAACAAAAGTTGAAAGCAAAATCATTTATTAAGTTAATAACATGCAAAAGATTTAAAGTAGTTTAGTCCTGACAATGCCCTGGGGTTCTTTGTTACAAAAAACACCTAGGTTCTTTAGAAATTTCCCAAGATCAACAACAGAACCAAGAATAAAACCTCACTTTTATCATTTATGCATATTATAAATCTGGGAAATACTAAAGGGTGAACTGGATCTAAAACCTTTCACATTTCTTCCTTCCTCCCATCTTCTAAAGATATAGGTCTTATGGAAATAAGCATGTTTGGAAGGATGTGGCTGTGGGTGGATTTGAGTAACCCTGAAGGTTTTGTTTGTTTTTCTGAAGGCATCTGAATATGCCAGTGTTTTCCTAAACATAATGAGAATCAAGAAGAGTTGATTCAAGTGAATGCATGGCAAAACCCACAATATTGTAAAGTAATTAGCCTCCAATTAAAATAAATAAACTAATTTTAAAAAATAAAAATAAGAAGACCTATGAATATAGCTAGGGGGAAAGAGGGTGGTATTGATCAATACTGGCAAGACAAATAGATTTCTCAAGCTTATGAAATGTCCTTGAACTACTGATCTTTGGAATTCAGCTACAGGTAACCCCACTGTCCTACTTAGAACTTATCTACTGCTACTAAATGATTCTCCCTAGACAATATGGGCTCTCTGTTAGGTCATATCTAAGCTTCCCCTATTACGGTTTCTTTGTTCCCTCACCACAGGTTTCTTCCATTTAATACAGAACACCCTACCTTCTATTATAAGATAAAGGTCAGAGTCAAAACCAAAAAGTTTCACAAAAACAATAACCGCCTTGTTCTCCGCAACCTCTATCTACCCCATAACCTCCCTAAAGGGAAAAAAATGCAAGAAGGGAGCTTGGTTTGAATGGAAATTGATTAAACTTTTTTTTCCAGTTTCAACACTATTTAAAAAAAAAAAAACTCTTGGTTTCTAGTGACCTTTCAAATACAGAATAATTAAATGCTGAAGTTGAAAAACTTCAACTTATAGGTGAAAAACCTAAATTTAAAAGTCACCTAACAATGCTGCCAACTCTTATTTATGGGGCCATCCAAGACCCTGAAAATGCAAAGATTTCTTGCCCACTACTGGTTTTGTCATACCTTGCCAGGGATGCTGATGCATTTTAAATAATGAAAGAACTATAGCCAGATACCTGGATCTACGCTGAACACAGTTCATATGTTACACACACACACACACACACACACACACACAATCAAATTCTGCTGCCCACCCTTAGGGATAAAATATTTTTTAACTACTCAAATAAAATGGCACAAGTACCTAAGCTTCAAACTGAGGGAAATTTTCATCCATAGAACAGAGATAAGAAATCATATCTATTTCCTGTCTACTCTGCAGCCTGATTCTCCTTACTTTCAACTACCTGACTCTCACTACCTGTGGCAATCAGTCACAAGACTGCCAAGACTGCCTTGCTCATGCTAAATATCAATTTCCTATTTTTATTTAGTTTTAAGCTAAATCACCACTAGAAACTGTCATGTGTAACAGAAGTTTAATGAAAATTTAGGAGGGAGTCCATCAAAGCTGAGAACCATATAGAAATAAGAGTCACTCCTGTTCCAAAGTTCCTTGATCACATCCAGTACATACCAAGGATTTCCTCAGCCTCCTACTGGATAGCCCCTCCATCTGTGTCCCCTCTCCCTCCATCTTTCACTTTCAGAAACTCTCTCCCAGGCTACCCACAGATCAGGCTATCCCCTCACTTGGTTTTTCAGAGTAATTCACCTTTCCCTTTGTTTTCCCCTCTCCCCAGGACACTCACCAAAAAGGCCTACAAGGTAATTTTTCTAAGTAAGATACTGTTTACCTAAGATAGACTTCTGCTATGCCAGAGAGGTTAGAGGTGGCTGTAGCTGGTTTTTGCTTTGAATGACATTCTTTTTTCCATTTTTACCACACACATATACCCACAAGCATTAAAAATATGTGTGTGTGTATATATATGTATATGTGTTAAACATATATTCAACTATTAAAGCTATTGTCCTTGACAAGTAGAACTTAACAAATGAAAGTGAAAGTTGCTCAGTCATGTCTGACTCTTTGCAACTCCATGGATAGTCCATGAAATTCTCCAGGCCAGAATACTGGATTTGGTAGCCTTTCCCTTCTCCAAGGGATCTTCCCAACCCAGGTCTCCTGCATTGTAGGCAGATTCTTTACCAGCTGAGCCACAAGGGAAGCCCAAGAATACTGGAGTAGATAGCCTATCCCTTCTCCAGTGGATCTTCCTGACCCAGGAATTGAACCGGGGTCTCCTGCATTGCAGGTAGATTCTTTATCAACTGAGCTATTAGGGAAGCATAATTTAACAAAGTTGGGAGCTTTTATTTTCCTATAGTGTGTGTGTGTATATTGTGTAAGACTATTTGTAATGATTAGGTCCTATTTTACAATTAAATAAGGAAAAACATTGCTAATAGAAACCAAAATCTTGGAGTAATCCTCCTCCTTCAGTTTCCCTACATCCTATCCATCTGTAAGGCCACCTCCAAAATGTTACACCTCATCCACTTCTTTCTCCACTGCCACTCTAGTTTGCAACCCACCACTTTTAACCTGGATACCACAATAGTCTCCTAATATGTCTCCACATTTTCACTCTTACAATTCATTCTCTGCATAGCAGAGAGATTTTTAAAGCATGCCATGACACCTGCCTGCTCAAAATTCTTTGAAGGCTTCCTAAGAAAACCCAAACCCCTTCCCAAGGCATTACAGGACCTAGTGGTTGCCTCCTCTCTGCCCTTACCTCCAGCCACACTCCCTCTTGTTCACTGTGCTCTAAGCATGTTAGTTGGAGCACAAAATTCATTCCTTGCTTAACCTGCTTTTTGGGGCTGGTTTCTTCCCTACATGTCTTAGCTTCAATGGCACCTCCTTAGTAGGCCCTCCCAAAGCACACTATCTGAAATAAGTCATGATGTTATTCTCTATCGAGGTACTAACAACCTCTAACCTACTTGATTACTCATTTATCTGTATCTCCAATGGGAGGTAAGTCCCCTGGGGCAAAGACCACATTTGTTTTGTTCTCTGTTGTATCCTCTACAGACTAATATAACACGTGGCTAAGAGCAATGTACAGATGAATAAATGAATGAATCACCTTCTCTTTGGAAATTGTGCTAGGAACTTTACATATAGGCATAAAAATGTGACTTGAACTTTTCAGGATCTTACCCTCAAACAGGAGGAATAAGACTTGTGAATAAATAATGACAAAATGTTGTAAGAACTCAGAAGAGGAAAAAATGCTTATTTTAATAGTTAAGATAATCAAAGGCTTTGTAGATGAGTGGGAAGTTGAGATGATGGATACTGAGGGATGGGTAAGATCTCAAAGGATGGAAATTTCAATATTCCACATAGAATGAGGAAAGATACAAATGCATAAAATACAAAACACACCTGAGAGATGATATGGAGCTGTTTTACTAGAGGAGGTTTGTGTAGTGTGGATTAAGTTAGGGAAAGGCAGATTGGGGTCAGATTTTTGAAAATCATAAATATGAGAATAGGAAGTTTAAACTTTCAGTTTTTCAAAAGAATACTGACATGATCAAAGTAAATTTAAGCCAAGGGAATCTTGCAGTGGCATATAAGACCAAATAGAAGGTATGTCATTTATTAGGGCTTCCCAGGTGGCGTTAGTGGTAAAGAACCTGCCTGCCAATGCAGGAGATGCTAGAGAAACAAGTTTGATCCCTGGGTCAGAAAGATCCTCTGGAGAAGGGAAAGGCTACCCACCCCAGTATTCTAGCGTGAAGAATTCCATGGACAAAGGCGCCTGATGGGTTATGTTTCATGGAATTGCAAAAAGTCGGACATGACTGAAATGACTACACACGCACACCATAAAAGGGTATCACATACTGGATGGATTTCACAACAGAAATTTGTTTCTTCAGAGTCGTAGAGGCTCAGAGTCCAAGGTCAAGGTTTCGGCAGGTTTGGCTGCCTTCCTGCTGTGTCCTCTTATGGTTCCTCTCTGTGCATACCAGGGACGGGCGCTCTCTGTATGTTCTAATCTCCTCTTATTAGGATATCGGTCCCACCAGATTGGGGCCAACCCTAATGAAATCATTTTAACTTAGTCACTTCCTTAAAGGCATTGTTTCCAAATGCAGTCACATTCTTAGGTGCTGGGTATTAGGACCTCAGCATACAAATTTTAAGGGGAAAATAATTATCCATAAAGTGAAGTGAAAGTCACTCAATTGTGTCCCACTCTTTGTGACCCCATCAACTATACAGTCCATGGAAAATTCTCCAGGCTAGAATACCGGAGTGGGCAGCATTCCTTTCTCCAGGGGATCTTCCCAACCCAGGGATTGAACCCAGGTCTCCCACATTGCAGGCAGATTCTTTACCAGCTGAGCCACAAGGAATTGTCCATAGCAGAAGGTAAGGGAGAGGAGATAATATGGGGGATTGAACGTTAAGATGTCTCACCTATCCTTTCTTAATGTCATGAGGATCCCTCCCCCTCTTCCCATGTTAATCATGAGGAAATTTTGGAGAGGTCTTGGGTATATTCAAGTAGAAAAGAAAGCCCATAAATTTTTTTGTATAAAAGCAAAGTTTTGTTTTTTTTTTTTAATTTACCCTTTAATTGTTTTTTAAATTGGAAGATAGTTGCTTTATAATGTTGTATTGATTCTGCCATACAACAATGTTAATCAGCCTAAAGTATGGTTGTCACAGAGCACTATAATTTTGATGTAAAGAAATCAAAGATGGTGGTTTCTGATTAGTAAACATTCTCCTCCTTCCCTCATACAATGAAATTCTTACAAAAGTTGAAGTCAAATTTTTAAATTCTAAATCTTTATATGAAGACCCTGAGGGAAAAAACTTTCCATGACCTAGTATCAGGAATGGTTACTTTCCTCTTACTTTCCTACCACGGATTGACTGTTACCTAGGGAACCCTATAAATTTTGTAAACAATCATGTTCACCTTTCTGGTTAGTTCCTAGACAGGCCCAACTCCAACAAACGTAGTGAACTTTATAGCATAAATGTTATGTTCTCAGTTCACTCCTGGATTCATTTAGTATACCCCACACTTTTTTTTTTCCCAATGTCTCATTTGTCTTATGCATTTACTTTTTTTTCATTCTGTGAGATTTCTGAAGTAGTCTTTGCACCCAGGTTGATTATTTTTTTAAAAATAAGCATTGAATTTTTTTAAGGCAAAATCTGATGTTAAATTTATTAATTTTATTTCATAATGGAAGTCTTACAAATTTTGGTTCTCACTAGATGTTTGTCCATAGCCAAAAAACTAACAGTAAATTGGTAGGAACAAAGTGAGAAAGAGGAAAAAGTGAAGATTCTCCTATTCTAGGAACCTGTGTCTAATAGTCAGATTCTTTCCCACTCCTCAGAGCAGCTGGTTTCTATAGTCTCCAATGATCCCCAACTACTGACTCCAATCATGCTATAAATGTCTCTTCATTGTCCTTCACTATCAAGCCTGTGTTCATTTCTCTGGATTCCTTTAGCCAACAGGTATCTCTCTTGGTCAGAGTCTGGGGCCCAAATCTGGGTAGTGGTCACTTGGGTGACATACCAGTGAGTACTACAAAAGCACCAGCTCACGTGACTGTATCTAACCTTTAGACACACCCTGTCTAATATTGGGGTCGATTTTACCATCGTATCTTGTCTCTCCAAGTAGATCATCAATCTGAAGGGAAGACATTCTCTTCCTTTTTGTGAGCCCCTCAACTACATCACAACCCACTCCAGTGTTCTTGCCTGGAGAATCCCAGGGACAGAGGAGCCTGGTGGGCTGCTGTCTATGGGATCGCACAGAGTCGGACACGACTGAAGTGACTCAGCAGCAGCAACTACATCACGATGCTAAGTCCATAGTAGTTCATCACTAAACACTTGTTAGTATAAATGAATTCAGTGCCTCTAAAAAGGGTAGAAATAGCAACAGCTAAAGGAGAAAGGAAAGCTGCAGGTCCAAGACCCAGTTAACTGTGTCTGTCTGGGGGCTTTACCAAGAGACCAGAACAGACCACGTGGGGCTGACCACAGGACACTTATAAGAGAGGAATTGCTTGGGAGGAAGGAAGGGAGTTATCACTTTCAATGTTATTTGGAGAAATATTCAGCCTCAAACAAGGTAAACTGGAAGTCAAAAAGAGTTACAGGCTATAAAGGTAGGGAAAATATACAGCAAAAATAAAAATGATGGGGAGAAGATACACATGAACTGAGCACCAGAGCCAGGCACAATGCTAAATGTTTTACATATACTAGTTAATCTCAACTAACTGTGGGGCAGGCACAGAAGGAAACAGGCTATAAGAAGATAACAACTTCCCTAAAGTCACATAGCTTGTGATTTACAGATCAGAGAGCTGAGCTCAACCTACCTGATAAGAAAGCCCAAGCTCTTGATTCAATACCACACATTGGACAATAAACATGAGGGGTTCAGACTGAGATGTAAATGGTGGGTGATCAGTAAGTCAAGAGAGAAGGAAATTAAAAGAATGGAGTGAGCGCAAGGCAGAAGTTTCAGTATAAAAGGTCATGAGCACCAGGCCTGTGAGAGAACATTCATGTCCCACTAGTATGGGTTTACTTCTTAAAGGACACCAATTACCCCTACAGTGTATTCTACGAAATTTGACATTTACATGTTCCTCTGAGTCCTTGTGATAATTCATTTTACGATATCATAGTTAAGAGAACTTAACTTTTCTTACTAAAATAAAATCTCCCTGTCTTCCTCTTTCATAACATTGTAACTGGACACTCCCAGAAAACCAAGAAAACTGCTTATTTACGTAACACACCTACTTTTAAAAAGACAATCCCTTAAGAAATTGCATAGACAAGCCACAGAGGGGCTCAAAACAAGTTTTCAAAACAAGTATCTGGCAAATTATATCCATAATTTTTAAATAATTCTTAAAACTCAACAATAAGAAAATAAACTTCTCGATTAATTACTAAACACTTTGGGATTCTATTTAAAAATGGGCAGAAACTCTGAAAAACATTTTACTAAAGGAGATATATGGATGGCAAATAAGTATATGGAAATATGTTCAGCATCCCGTGTCATAGAAAATTGCAAATCAAAGCAACGGTGAGGTACCACTACACAGTAATTCGAATGGTGAAAATCCAAATCCAACATCAAATGCCAATTAGGATGTGGAGCAACAAGAACTCTCATTCATTGCTGAAGGGAATACAGCTTGGCAATTTCCTGCAAAACTAAGCAGTCTTACCATACGATCCAGAAATTGTGCCCCTTGGTATTTATTCAAATGAGTTGAAAAATTACGTCCACCCAAAAACCCACACATGAACATTTATAGAAGTTTTACTCATAAGTGCCAAATAATTAGAAACAGCCAAGATGTCCATCAATAAGTGAATAGATTAAGGTATGGTACATTCATAAAATAAATGGAAATGAGCTACTAAGTCATGGAAAGATCTTAAGTGCATACTGCTATGTGAAAGAAGCCAGTCTGAAAAGACTACATCCTATATCATTCCAACTACATGACATTTGAGAAAAATGCAAAATTAGAGACAGTAAAAACACAGTCTCTACTGTGTTGTCCATTCTCCCTAAATTCCAAGCTGCCAGGAATTCAGGGAGAAGGAAGGAGGGATGACTAGGCAGAACACAGGGAAATTTTAGATGATAGAACTATTCAATACAATACCATTAGGTGGATATAGGACATTATGCATTTGTCAAAAGCCATAGAACTGGACAACACAAATAGGGAACCCTAATGTGAACTACTGACTTTAATTAATAGTGATATATCAATATGGGTTTACAGGGCTTCCCTTGTGGCTCAGACGGTAAAGCGTCTGCCTACACTGCGGGAGACCCAGGTTCAATCCCTGGGTCAGGAAGTTTCCCTGAAGAAGGAAATGGCAACCCACTTCAGTATTCTTGCCTGGAAAATCCCATGGATGGAGGAGCCCAGTAGGCTACAGTCCATGGGGTCGCAAAGAGTTGGACACGACTGAGCGACTTCACTTCACTTCACTAGTGATATATATATATCCATATGGGTTTATCAGTTGTAGAAAATCCACCACAACAATGCAAGATGTGAAGAACAAGGGAAATTCTGCATGTGAGTGCATGTGAGAAGAGGGAGCGGTATGGCAACTCTCCATTTTTCTGTAAACCTCTTTAATTATACTAAAAATAGTCTATTAACTTAAAAAGGAAAATAAAAATGATACTTAAATATGCTTGTCTACTAGGCTCAATAGCTAATGGCATGAAAATTGAACCTGTAAATTTGTATATATGGACATTCTGGTAAGCTTTGGCAAATTTCAATTTTCGTTTGTCTTTTGAGGTTGTGTTTTACATTTGAAACAACCCTTAAGGCTATTTGTTGCTTTAAAATGCTGCTTATGATGAATGCATCCTTTTTTATACACAGTGAATCTACCAAAATTAACTTTTGTCTTATTCCAGATTAGTAGAAATTTTAGTGCTTCAAGTAGTTTTATGGGTCCTTTGGTAGCTCAGGTGGTGAAGAATCTGCCTGCAATGCAGGAGACCCAGGTTCGATCCCTGGGTTGGTAAGTTCCCCTGAAGAAGGCAATAACAACCCACTCCAGTATTTTTGCCTGGAGAATTCTATGGACAAAGGAGTCTGGCAGGCTACAGTCTGAGGGGTCACAAAGAGTCAGACGCAGCTAAGCAACTGTCACTTCACTTCAATTCACTTCAAGTAGTTTTAAGACAGAAATCACATTCTGTTTCAAAATCATGTGAATTGTTCTTCTCTGAAGAGAATTCATTTTGTTCTTGAGAGAGAAATACCATTTCTGAAAATCATCTCATTTCATCCTCATCCATCAAATGTGTCACTAAGGTTCAGGAACTAATTACCTTTGTAGTACCAAGACAAAGAAAAATGAAAAAAAAATGAACAGTCATCACATATCTCCATTAGAAATAAAGTAAATTTGAGACAAATTTCATACATCCTTTCCCAAGACACATAGAAAGAATAAAACTCTAATATACCCTGCTGGAGAATTATCATTGGCTTGTTATGACTTGATGTGGTTTCATAAAAGGCAAGGAAGAGTCATTGTGCTGCAGTGTTTGTAAAAACAGGGAAGAAAGAAGAGGAAGCAACAGAACTCCTGGAAAGCTACAACTCAAGTGGGGAGTGAAACTCAAGGGGTGCTGGGACGCTGGGGAAATTCCTGCAAGGTTGGAAAGCAAAAACCTGAGAGGACATCAGATTTCAAATCCATGGGTGACAGCGCACTCAAGTCAGAAGCTTAAGTTAGAAGTAGAGAAGAGTGCTGGTATAGGACCAAAATATTTGTGTTCAAGAGTCCTGTCCTTTACAAGTCACTTCTTTGGACAGTTTTCCACTAATGGCAGATGCTTACTTCCTGGTTCATGGTGATGTTCTCAGCTGTATGTAGTTAACATGATAAAAATGGAGAGATTGCAATTCAACATTCCATTGAGAGTTAAAGCTCTGTGGAACCATTTGAATGGAGACGTCAATCCCTTTGATAGCCTGAATCCATTCTAGCAGGTCCCAGTGAGATGATCAATTCCTCTCTGAAACCAAGAATCCAACTAAGCAAAATATCAAGAGCTCCATCCTAAAAATCACAATCCTCTGCATCATTCCTATGAACAGGAAGAGCTAGATAACAACTGGCTCTTCTCAGCCTTATACCAATGCCCTTGACTCAGTTCCTGGGCTTCCCAGGTGGCAGAGTGGTAAAGAACCCACCTGCCAATGTAGCAGAAGCATGAGACTCAGGGTCTATCTCTGGGTCAGGAAGATCCCCTGGAGGAGGAAAATGGCAACCCACTCCAGTAATTTTGCTTGGAAAAATTCCATGTACAGAGGAGCCTGAGAGGCTACAGTCAATGGGATCACAAAGAGTTGGACACGACTGAGCAGGCCCATACACACTGACTCTGCTCCTACATCCCCATCAGGTAGTCAGTCTATCCGCCTCCCACTTGGATCTCTGGGTACTCAAGTTTCTCCACTTTCTCTTCCTCAGACCTCTCTCTCCTCTATAGAAGGCTATGCTATATTCTAACCAGCTGACTAGGATCTACTGGATGTCTAGGTACTGCCAGGGATTGCCTCCAAATTCTTTGTGTTCATTTTGAAATAAGGAGATATGAAATAATCAAGGGCAACGAAAAGTTAGTCAATACATACATATATTTTAAAGATAGTTATTTTTTATTCATTTATTTGGCTGTGCCAGGTCCCAGCTGTAGCACATGGGGTCTTTTAGTTGCAGCATGTGAACTCCTAGCACGCAGAATCCAGTTCCCCGGCCAGGGATCAAATCCCAGCCCCAAGCACTGGGAGTGCAGTCTTAGCCACTGGATCACCAGGGAAGTCCCCTCAACAAATATTAAGCAGAAACTGGGAAGAGGTAAAATGGGGAATATAAAATGGGGAATACAAGGGCTACAAAATAATCTAGACTGGTAGTTCTCAAAATGGAAAAGCATCAGAATCACTTTGAAAACCTCTCTCAATATTTTCAGACATCATCCCAGACTTGGTGAATAAAAATGGCAGATAGTGGAGAGAGGAGCGTAATTTTAAAAAAGTTCCACAAGTGATTGATTTGCAACTGTATTTAAATGCAGATAGAATTTGTAGCTGAGCCAAAGCATTTATTTTTGCACCTATTTTCTTTATGTTCATTTGGAAATAAGGCGTGAAACAATCAGGTACAAAGAAATAAAAGCTATTAAATGCATATGATGTAATGAAGTACCATTTTTGTGCACACATTTTCTTTTTGAACACATTTTCTTTTTGTCTCAGAAAAAGAGTGCTTCTAAAACTCTCTTTTAAAAAAATATATAAGAATACATTAAGAAATTAATTCACCCAAGCACACAGAAAACTTCCAAGTTAATTCTGTAGTTAATCTACCATTAACTCTTCTTTGTTTAAAATTTTATTGCTCCAATATTTCTGGCATTCAGAAGTACAAAACAGCCAACAATCAATTTTTTTCAGGGTATTAGTCTGAGTATTAATTGTCTCATACAATGAACACACATGTTGGAATAGAAGGCTTGGAAATTGAACTAAATCTGGATTGATCCCCCAGAAGTTTAATTTGGTCAGTAGGCTTTTTTCTCCTAAAAATTAAACATCTCCAGAAATGAGTTAATTGATAATTCTTTTTAAGTTGTATACTTTTTCATAAGAATTTACTGCCAAAGAACTTCAGAATAAAGCTGCCATATATATGTGACGTATGAGGGTGGGTAGAAGTCAGTTGGCACAGGGTCTCTAGGGGCCGTCCCCCACAGATGTTTTGACACCCTATTAAACATTCTGAAAATCCCATAGGGCTTTAAGCCTCCTATATGGTCTGATCCTAGTCAGAGGTGGGTTTACTGGCATCACCCAGACAAAAAAGGCAGGTTCTGTGTGGGCGTAGGGGTAATTGACAAGTATGACTGAAGACTTGGGGGGCTGAGTAGTTAAAGCTGTGGTTTAACTAACAATTTCAGTTTTGAGTTGTTGGGGGCCCCATAAGAGCTAGAAAAGACTATATTTGGGGGAGAGAATCTGCCAGGCATCAGTTCTAAAGACCTCCCACCAGAACCCTCAGATCACCTACAAGCAGGAAATGCTCTAGTAGAAATGGATAGTGCCTCAGAGTCACTGGCCAATTTCTTAAAGGCCACATTTTAAGAGTTGGAGTCAGGCTTCTCGAATATTTTCTAATTCTCAATCTAAGTTTTCTTTTCCCTCATAACTAATAAAGGTAACCAGAAAAATAGTCTGTGTGACTTCTAACACTTATTTCTTGGAGTACATTGAGGTTTTACTTTATAAGCACAAATAATCTATCTGTCAGACTTTTATTCAATTCTCTAAGGCCCTACTTAGGTTTCACCCATGTCTAAAGCTTCCTCTGGCTAACCCCAATAGCTAGGCGGTTGAATTATTTATGTATAGCTTCATTACTGAAAAACGCATTGCATTACACTGGAAATATACATCTATCCTTGAGGCAAACGTCATGTTTTATTCATACTATATCTCTCTTCCTTTGTTGGTTCTAAACTCAGTATTTCTTGGGAAAAATAAAATGAGATAGAAAAAGGGAACAAAGAAGGATGGAAGAAAAATGAAACAAAAAGAAATTATCTCTTTATCTTATATTCAAATAATTATTTCTACATAACAAAAGTTCAGTTCATTTCATGCTCACACAAATAGGTACTGGAATGGATCAAAATACAGTTTCACACAGTATAGGAGAAAGAGTAGGTCAACTTTTCTTCCCTTGAGGCCATACCTCAGTAGTAGTTTCTGTCTTAGAAACACCTCAGATCACCATATCTGATAACTCTGTAATTCTCTCCTTAGGTCTTTTCAGCCTAAAAGTCCCAAGGACTGGGCATCTGGGTGAATAGGAGTACCAAACTCTACATATAGCACCTGCTCAATGAATACTTACTAACGTCACATAGGAATGCCCTGAAGAAAGAGACAATTATGCTGAAGGGAATTCTATTTTCTCCTGAGTTTAAAAAAAAAAAAAGTACAGTCAACTGGTCTAGAATGACTGACAGTAAGCCTGGACTCAAGCTCCTCAAATCAGAGCTTTTGGCTGGTGCTTTTTTAAGGAGAAATGAACTCACAGTGAATAAACAGCTGGTTTTAGCAGAACTGAATAAAAATAGTTTTGGAAGAGAGTGATCTTCAGAAGTTACTTTACTTTACGGACTTGTGTCTGTGCTTCTGAAGGACAACTAGATACAAATTCAGAATCTCAGAACTCTAGCTCTGTTGTTGACAGAAAATAGACAGCCAACTTTAATCAAGTCATTTCCATTTTCTGTGCTTCTATTTCCTCATCTCTTCAAGAAGGATAATAATCTCTGCTGTATCTCAGCGTTGTTGTGATTCCAAACCAGTTTATGATCTAATTCACAACAGAGTCTTCTAAAAGTTCTCTAACCACAGTTCTTGGTACAGACAATCCCCCCAAAAGTGTTTACAGAATAAATGGAGTGGAGTAGGTCAGAATGAATTTCTTCATTCATTTTCTGAGTTCAAAGCATCTTTGTTATTCTTGGAAGTAGATGCTTTGATCAATGCGATGAAAAATATTCAGCAATACCTATTAGTTTTTCAAAGCTCAGGTCACTGGGAAAACTTTATTGCTGTTATTGTTACTATTTTTACCCACCAGATATTTCAAAGAGTTTTTCCCTATGCCACGTTTTCACATTTGACATTGTTTTTATTTCCATATTTCGTGATGAAATAAAGGCGGCAGGAAGGAGACAAACATAACAGTGTGTAGTCTGTAAGTCATTTCCAGTTCTAATTTTTTCCTTTCAGAGGGTCATTGAACTGTAACATGGGGCATTGGAGCAAAAGCATCACAGATGTAGATATAAAGATCCAAGTAAGTAACAGATATTTGGATTACTAACAGGACAAGCGACACAATTAATATTGTCATAATAGACTCGTACTGGACACACACAAAGTACAAGTTCATTTAACACAATTGTAAAACAAGAAATAATAGGCAACTGGCAGGCAGAGAAGCTGAAGGTAGGCCAATGGGAGATAGAAAGAAATCCTCTGATAAATTAAGGACTATGATAGTAGTATAACGATGACAGAAAATCATCGTGACTGTCAAGAAAGAAGTTAATTTCCTTTCCTCAGAGAGGGTTAGGTGGACAACCATTACTGTAAAACCCATGTCCTCTCAGAGGACAATTATTAGGACATCACTACCCATTCAACCCAGAATAGCATCCAGCTCCCATAGTGGAACCACAGGAGACTGCACCATAGCGTTTGGCTGATATGACTGGGAAAACAAGGAGTACCATGACAGCAGAGGAGCTGAGCGGGAGTTCTTCCAGACAGAAGTAAGCCAAGAATCACCAGTATTGAATGATGATCTGTACTGTGGTTGGGATCTGTTGCTTCATGTTTCAGTTATTTCCATGAGTGCTTGGGGGGGTGGGGGGGGTGGAATAATGTTCCACTCATTACAGACAAAAAAGCTATCCACCTAGAGGAATACATACAGATGTTTCACAAAAGGGGATCACATACGCACAAAGCTGAATTAGGTGCAAATCAAGGAGCTCACAGTCTAAAATAGGAATTCTTAACCTGGAGTCTATAAACAGAATAAAGGGAAATCCATGAAATTGAATTGAAAATATATACACTATTATTTCCTCTAATTTCTAATTAAAATTTTTCATTTCCTTCAATTAAGAATGTAGGCAATAAACTAACCCCAGTAGTAGTAGCAGTAATTGTGACCTTGTCTCCTATTGAAATTAAGTATTTTCATCTTCTTTATAATCCTTACAGATATCGTAAACTACTAGCAGACACCCAAGATACACTTATGTTCATCACTCCTGAAGCTGCAATATTAGAGTCACCAGTTAAGTTTATCTAATGCATTAATAAAGAAGCATATATGTTGCTATATATCCCACACATGGGATTTTTTAATATTTTGATAACTATATTTCAGTATAACTGGTTTCTTTTATAAACCTGCATACTTTATCTGACAGATTTTAAAATATTCTGAGAAGTGGTTCATAGACTTCATTTGATGGCCAAATGGGTTCATGTTACAGAAGATTAAGGACTCCTGGTATGAAGAGATATCAGACAAGCACAGAGCTCCTGTGTCAGTTTGACATAAGTGTAGCGACTGTCTTTTGATGGAAGTCTGTTTTCTAACCTTCTTGCTGTTTCTCTGAAGCAATTGCCTTCCAATAAGTCCCTTTCCTGATGATGTAATGTAGAGCTTATATCTTTAAGTGCAACCAAGACTCAGGTGGCACTATATTTAATATTTATATATTATGATTTTAAAAGTACATTTTATGGAAAATGCATAAATAGCTATCACATGCTGCTGCTGCTAAGTCACTTCAGTCATGTGCGACTCTTAGCAACCCCATGGCCTGCAGCCCAACAGGCTCCCCTGTCTCTGGGATTCTCCAGGCAAGAACACTGGAGTGGGTTGCCATTTCCTTCTCCAATGCATGAAAGTGAAAAGTGAAAGTGAAGTCGCTCAGTCATGTCCAACTCTTAGCAACCCCATGGACTGCAGCCTACCAGACTCTTCCATCCATGGGATTTTCCAGGCATGCTAAAGCTTCTAAAATGTTAAGAGTTTAATAAGTCTCCTTATTAAATCTAATCTGCCCTAATAGATGCTACCCCCTACCTCATAGCAACTACCAAATGACAGGCCTAATATCTAAAAAGAATTGAATGTCATATTGCCTTTAAAATTCAGCCCCACTAAGTGGCTGCCGTATAGAAACTGTTTAGAATGCCTCATTTTTCTCCACTATAGGCCTTTTCTCGTAACTCTGTTACTATCACCCAAATAACAAGTCAATAGGTAATAGTTGATGGATCAGTGATACAGATTTCAAGAATTCCACTTGCTCTTTTCTTCAACTAAAAAGGATTTACTTATTGAGGAAAGAAATGCAACCTCCTTGATGTGGCACTCCCATAACCTGGATACTCAAGAACAAAGTTAAACTGAGAATCTAGAACAGACATTGGGATGTTCTAGATGCCCACTGGGATCTGGTGGTAGTGGCTGTCTGGAGCACAGTGATAAGAAGTATCTTGAGGCTACATCCTGGCTCAGTGTAAAAGAACGCTACAATTAAAGAACAATGCTTATCAAGGGCCCAGAACCAGTGACATGAGTGCTTCATAGCTTCCTCCTGGCTTTACATACTTTTATGAAAGATTAACCAAATGGAACCACAAAGAAGAAAGTCCTTCTTTTGTCTATTGGCTCTTTACAAGTTCAACTTTGATTCTCAACAGGTATGCCATGATTTCTTAGGACCTTTATGAGTGGTCCAGTATCATGAGCGTGTTAGTAGACACAAAAATTAAAGATGTAATAATAGTAAATAATCCTCTTGGAAACCCTCCCCATCATATACCAGCTGATCAAGTATAAATTTATTTGAGTCCATCTATAGATCCTGAGTTCTTTTGCCATCGGCATCACTCCAATGGATAAGTGAGAATAAAGACTTCAAACACTGGCAAATACTTGAAGATTCAAAACCAAATTCCTCTTCCTAGTTCACCTTGCTTACAGCGATGACACATACCACTCCCAGAAACTAGTGACTGTCTGCAGTGGTAAACACTCTGGCACTGGTGGCCCCAGTGTTTCTTCTTTCTAGTCATATAGTCCTTCTCAGCAAGGGTCACTCTTACTCCCAAGAGGAAAGTCAACATGACTCACTTTCAGAAACTGAAAGCACACCATGTCCACATGAGCAGTGCTGCTTACTGTCTAACCACAAAACCACATCAGAAGAGGGAGTCAGCTGCTTAGGAAGGAGAAGAGGCAGTGGGCTGAACGAACTCATTCCCCATTCCAGACACCAGGCTTCTGGAGGAATTCTGGAGGACCACAGGTTCCTTTGCTCAAATATGGAACAGAGGACGACACATGCAGCCAGGGTCCTTGGCTTGGTCACTGAACACAGAGAAATGAGGGCCTTCCCAAGGCCCCATTGTGAAACAGGGAGGTTTTGGCCTCATCCTTCTTTCCATTTCCTGGGGCATGTTCTTCTCCAATTCTATCCTCTTCCCAAACATCCAGCACTCTCTTACTGAACCTTGTGTTAGGGGATTTGGAGGGAGGATTTAAGGAAACGAGGCCTTGGTCTGGGCGGGATACTGCCAGGATTCTATGACTGCGTATCCTGATCATTCTTACCTAGAAGGTGTGAGGAATGTGTGCTGTGTGTCAGTCACTCAGTTGTGTTCTACACTTTGCGACCCCATGGGTGTAGCCCGCCAAGCTCTTCTGTCCGTGCGATTCTCCCCAGTAACAATACTGGAATGGGTTGCCATTTCCTTCCCCAGGGGATCTTCCTGATCCAGGGATCGAACAGAGGTCTTCTGCACTGAGGCAGACTTTTACTGTCTGAGCCACCAAAGAAGGTATGAGGAGTGAAACATGGCCAAACTTTAATCAGCAAAGAAATAAAACTCACTCACTCATATTCATCAGATTATTGGCATATTTGGTCATTTTCTTTCTTTTATAACAGATTTTATTGGTTGTTTTGAGGATCACTACACAGACACTTCAATTTGTACACAATTCTTCACATACGTACCAGAAATCTAAAATATCATGTAGTTGTGATTCTTAACAGTTATTCCAGTGACTTTCCAGCTTAAAATTTGGAGCAAACTTTCCTTAACAGGCTATAAAGTACCAATATCTTCAAATATTGATATGTTGTTACATCATAAGTCCCACTGATTCACAATTTAATATCATATACACTACATACCCAAACTGTCCATCGTTCACAGCACATTAACCAAGTTACTAGGAAAACTGGGCTACCAGGACCAAAGATGCTATAGTAGAGTGCACAAAATTCTGACCAGGAGAGCCAAGATCAAAAAGTGGTTTGCTGTAGGAAATAATTCTACCAAAACAATATGGGAAGAGAAGTTATTTAGTGTTCAAGACATTAAATGCACAACTGACTCCAAACTGCCATTTAGTATGCTTTTGTGTTACAGGATATAAAAGCTACCCCCTGTCTATGGAATGTTAAGCTGACACCCAAGACAATCAAAGCCTCCCGTATCCAATATCCCACTATTTTCTGGTTGTACCAAAAAATAAACCACCAGCAAATGATTTCACCTCTTAAAAAAAAAGCATTTACACTTAAAAAATGGGATGAGGTGGGATTCCCTCCTTTTTAAAAATGTTTCGAGAGCTACTAAAAAACTTGCCTTTACAAAATAGTTGATAAAAATATTCCTCTGGATTGTACAAGAAGGGAAACAGGGACCACTGACAGGACTCGGTGTGTGGTTATTAATCAGACTTGGCTTCTTTCTCTTCTGCTTCATCAGAGACTGGGCTCTCCTCGTTTTTAGTCTCTCCATTTTCTGCAGGTAAGTCTTCTTTAGTCTCCTGGTTGGCCACTTCCGCCTGTTTTCCCTTTGCTCCTCTTTTCCCTTTTGTTTGCACTTTTTTGTCTGAAGATTTATCCTTTCCCGCCGCCTTTTTTGGCTTCGTTTCCACTTTTGCAGGAGCCAGTTTAGCTGACAACCTCGCCGACCTCCTCTTGGGCTCCTCCTTCGCCGCCCCCTCCGCGGAGCTGACCTTCCTCTTGGGCATCGTGGCGACGGGGCGGGCGAGAGCTGGGTGCCTGAGGGCCGCGGAGAGCTTTCACGAAGCTGAGTAGCCTGACTGCTGCCGCTCCTCCCGCCGCCCGAGCTTCTGGGACCACTGGTCATTTTTTTGCTCACTTTTGACCGTGCTCTCATTTGTATCTGTGTTCAGACCTGAGTAAAATTTTGGTTTTTTTCGCCTTGCCCGCTGTGGTTGCAGACTGGCCTTGTCGGATATTGGGGTTGTGTGAAATTGTTTCTGTTCAACCAGAGAACACCACAGCCTAGCCAAGAGTACAGGGCCAGCTCCAGCAATACCCTACCTGATAGGGCCAGGCCAGCTCCTAGCTGTCAGCCAAAATGAGTGGGAATTCGCCCTAAATTCTGATCCTGTAGTATAACTTTAACCTTTCCCTCCACTTTTGGCTTAAAACTATTGGTTTCCACTCCCTTCCTTGAGACAATTCACTCTCTCAAAGTGGCATAAACTAATCGAAGAACTGATCTCAGCTAATAAGAGTTAAGCAGTCCATGGGGTCGCGAAGAGTTGGACACAACTGAGCGACTTCACTTTCACTTTTCACTTTCACACATTGGAGAAGGAAATGGCAACCCACTCCAGTGTTCTTGCCTGGAGAATCCCAGCGACAGGGAAGCCTGGTGGGCTGAAGAGTCGCACAGAGTTGGACACGACTGAAGCGACTTAGGAGCAGCAATAAGAGTTAAACTTTTGTCCCAAAGAGGTTGGAGGGATGTCCTGAGCTTACATTATAACAGTGATCTTCCAGAGACAAAAGCTGACCCAGATGAGCTATAATGGTGAGCCTGGGCCAAACTGTGGAACAGAACACCTTCACGACTTCACCAGGTAAACTAGACAGACAACTGGTTCTTCTCCCAACATACAGATCAGACCCTGAATTTCATACCCACAAGTGAACTTCCACACACACTGACTCAGTGAGGTACTCTCTTGTCACCCCCATGTTGATTTCTCCAAGCATCTCTCCCCTCACAGCGAATCTCCTCTCATCCACCTGACATTTCTCTGCTAGTTTTTATATGGAGATGGTATTTTTGAACTCATAGTGGAGTTTGACTTGCCAGATCTAATGAACTGCTTTCAGAATGAGGACTGCCCTGAATAAGCCAACCCCTCTCTTTTCTCATTTACTTTACTCTTTTTTATTCAAGTATGGTTGATTTACAATGTTGTATTAACTTCTGCTGTACATCAAAGTGACTTAGTTATGTGTGTGCACATATATATATACACATATATATACACATATTCTTTTCCATCATATGGAAAGGATACTTAATATTTTTCCTTATGTTATACAGTAGTACCTTATTATTTATCCATTCTATATGTGATAGTTTGCATCTGCTGACTCTGTTGCAACATTCATATCAGATGAAGTAGACTTTAAAACAAAGCCCATAAAGGTAAAGAAGGACACTATATAATAAGGAAAAAATCAACACAAGGAACTTCCCTCGTGGTCCAGTGGTTAAGACTCCATGCTTCCAATGCAGGGGGCCCAGAGTTTGATCCCTGGTCAAGCAACTAGGTCCCACATGCCACAACTAAGAGTTTACATGCCAAAACTAAAGATCCTACATACTTCAACAAAGATCCCACGTGCTGCAACTTAGACCCAGGGCAGACAAATAAATCAATACTTTTAATTTTAAAAAGATCAACACAAGCAGAGGATTTTACACTCATCAACATATAGGCACCCAAATACATAAATAGACACAAAGGGAGAAACGGACAGGAATACAATAATAGCAGGAAACTTAAACACCCCACTGACATCAATGGACAGATCTTCAAGCCACAATTGCTTGCTGGTCTCCACTCTGTGGTCGGAGTAGGACACTGAATTCTGTGACGTCTCATAATACTCTGCTGCCACCTGGTGAAAATTCATAACCAAATAGGACACAAGTCACCACTGACTTTCAACCTCTATACATGCTCACATAGACACACAAAGGAAGTATTTACTCCTGTGGGAGAAGTGAAGCTGGAATTCCTTGTTGATTGGAATCATCTTGTTGATTCTTCAATTTTGTCTGTAATTGGTCTTTAAAAGTAAATGCTACAGCAGCACTCATATTAAAATATACTCACAAATACCTATCTGCTTACCTTCTACATGTACATTGGGCCATTTTAATCTTCAAGATAGCTCTATGAGATAATTTATTAATATCACCACTTCACAGATGAGAACACTAAGGCACAGAGAAGCTAAATGATGGGCCCAAAGTCACCTTATTACGGGAAGAACTGAAATAGAACCTCAGAGGGTATGGCTTCAGAATCCATTCCTTTCTTCTGTGACTTTCTGACTCTTACTATGCTACCTGGAGCTCTGATCACTAGAAAAGAAAAAGAGGAAAAGAATCTTTCTATCTCCTTTCTGAACCTGCATCCTTTGCCTCACCATTTTCCCTTTCTCAGGTACCCTAGAGTCCTTGAACCAGATTCCCAGCTTCTATGGACTCAGGGAACAAAGAGTACTGATTACCCTTTGGGGTTCACAGAGCTATAATAAGGCATCAGCAAGAGAAACACAAACCCCCAATTCTCCCCCAGTTCTAATTAATAAGAAATAGTAAGTGATTAAAATCTATGTATAGATATGTAAGTAGACTATCCTATTTTAAATGCAACCTAGAAGCTTAAAGAACCAATAGATTTAAAAAGAAAATTTTGAAGGCCACAGTAACTTCTGAATGAACACCAAAGAACCATCAGGGTCACTGTTAGAACCTGCACTGATGTACCTAAGGAAAACATAAGGAAAGGAAACACCACGCCATAAGGAAACAGCAGGAATACAGTGCTTTGCGTGCCAGCCGCCACCCTGAGTGGCCAGCCTGGTGGCTTTTACATAGAGGGGAAGGCAGAGGGCTGGGCATAGGGGGTAGCTCATAGGAAGGGCTGGGGGGAGTCGCTCTGGGACACGCCATTAGGAAACCTTTCCACACACGGACAGGAAAATCAGCAAAGAGGAATTCCCTCCATGGACACTTAGGTCTGGACCGCAGCCATGACAGAGATCAGGAAAGGAGCCTACAGACGACTCTCAGGAAGAAGTGGCTGCCCAAGGGCCCACTCCAGCCCACAGATAGTTTTGATTGGCTCACTCTGTGCTTCCTAAACTATGAATTAGTGCCAGCATTAAAAAAAAAAAAAAATCAGGAAATTTCATATACATTTGCATTTCTGAACTCTCTTGAAAAACTGGAAGACTTAGTAATACCGGGTCCAGGTCACCACATGATAACAAGCTTTCACCCAGGACCTTCAGACTGACCACATCTGGCAAGGAGCCCACCCAGCCAAGGTACTTATGTAACTTCCCTCCGGGACCCTACAGGATGTTGAGTCTTGAGCTTCTGATCCAGCAGGAGCTGTCCAAGGCCCTGGGACAGGCTGCTCCACCACAGAGGACTGCTGCTAAGCACTGTGAGCACTCCCAGCACCCTGGCCAGAGATGGGAGCATGTACACAGGACTCAGAAACAACACCCTTCCCCCATGTAAGAACTCCCATAATGTGATGCCAACTCAGCTTCCCAACATCAACTTCCATGATTTCCTTCACATATGCTATGCTACAGCCACACTTCAGGATTTATTGTTCTCTAGGTATTCTTCCCTGGAAGGCAATGGCACCCCACCCCAGTACTTTTGCCTGGAAAATCCCATGGATGGAGGATCCTGGTAGGCTCCAGTCCATGGGGTCGCTAAGAGTCGGACACGACTGAGCGACTTCACTTTCACTTTTCACTTTTCATTCATTGGAGAAGGAAATGGCAACCCACTCCAGTATTCTTGCCTGGAGAATCTCAGGGATGGGGGAGCGGTGAGCGTCTGTCTATGGGGTCGCACAGAGTCGGACACGACTGAAGCGACTTAGCAGCAGCAGGTATTCTTCCCAGATCTGTACCCTCTATTTGGAATAACTCCTTCCTCTTCCCACCTGGTATGTTCAACCTTTACCCAACTGTCAAAGCCAACCACAAAAGTTGTTCAGTGAGGAATTCTTCAGTTTTTGTAAATCAGAATTAATCCCCCTTCCTATCTTATGTTAATATTAATTTACACTTCTACTGTAGGATTATCATAGTCTGATTTGTGTTATGGTTAGTCTTTCTGTTAATTTGTGAAATCCTGAAAGGCAGAAATTGCCTCTTATTAATTTTCATGGCCACTCCCTCTCCACAACCACTCCTCTCATTTCCTAATCTATAAATATATTGTTATATAATCATTGTTGAGCATATTTTTAAAAGACTGTGAAGTAGACCTTGGTTTCTACTGCCATCTAGTGACCATAATGTAGAATTATGCCTGAAACTATTGCAATCTTTTAGGAACCTAATATTCTAAATTCATCCCTCTATTTCTCCTTCCAATATTTCCAATTTCTTCCTTTTTCTCCTTTCCTCCTTTTCTCCTTCACTTTTTCTTCATTTATCCTTTCAAGCAACACATACTCACTGATCATCTTCTAGGTGTCAGACATTGTGAGCAATTAACAATCATCACAAATATGAATAAATATGAAGGACCCCTATTGCCAGCCAAGGTGGAGCAAGCCCACTGCAGCCTGTATCTCGTATGGATTACAGAAAAACTGTGGGCAAACACACAAAATCAACTACCTCGAAGAAGATTAGGGAGGAGAACCTAAACTTGAAAAATTCATATAGAGACGAGTTTCTTTGGTATTTTTCCTCTTTCGCCTTTCCACTTTGACCCAAGTGATTCCCACTGGTTTTTTTGTGTTTTTTTGTTTGTTTGTTTGTTTTTTTCTCCTATTTTTCCTTCCAGTCCTGTACCAAAAGCAACACAAATCATGAATCTTCAATGTAATCACCGTTACTCCAGCACCAAAATCCCTGGGAGAAAATCCATGTTTCTGGCCAAAGTAACTCAAATAAAGGGAACTTTGTGATACAGAAAGAGTGGAGAAATGACTTTTATGTTTTTGCCTCTCTCTCTCCCCCTTTATTCTCACCACTTGGTACTGAGGATTGCCCTAGTCATACATAATTACGGGTAATAAGAGCACTAGAACTTCAAATAAACTTTTTTCTAGTCAGATGATCGGGAAAAGGAGCTCCTGGAAGCCAGAGAGCTTAGGGGATACACTGGAGAGAAAGAGTCAGAGAGGGAGATCTCTGAATTTTGTGGATAAAGCCACATGTCCTGAATTCATCTCTGAGTGCCCATGTGCGGGACGGAGTAAAAGCAGAAGAGCAAAGACCTTGAAAGGCCACGCAGAGAAAATAAAAGAAAACTCTCAATCTAAATTTAAAGATTAACTACCAAAAAGAAAAGAAAAACCAACTCTCAATATAAAATCGAAAATGTCTAGATACAATTGAAAAAAAAAAAAAAATCTACAGACAAGCAAGGAACCAGGGAAATTTGACAACTTACAGGAAGATAAGAATCAATGAAAGTCAATTGTGAGATGACACAGATATTGGAATCAGACAAAATTTAGACCAGCTATAGTAACCAGACTCCAAGAAGCAAGCACTCCTGAAATAAATGTAGAGATAGAAGCTTTAAATAAAGAAAGAGAAACTGGGGGGGGGGGGGGAGAGAGGAAATTTTAGAACCGAAAAATATCTGAAATACAAAATTCACTAGGTGGTCTTAAGGGAGATTAAAAAAAAAAAAAGGAAAGAGCCAGAAAATTAGTACAGAACAAGAGAAACTATTCAAACCTGAAGAACAGAAAGGGAAAATACTGGTTGGGGGGTGGGGGTGGGGGAACAAGCCTATAGGAAAATATCGAAAGGTTTACATTTAAGTCATTGGAATCACAGAAAAATGTGAAAAAGGGGGAAAGGATGGCTGAAAACTTTCCAGACTTTGTGAAAGAAATAAATTCAAAAGGCTCAGAAAACCCCAGATAGGTTAAATTCAAAGAAAATTATATCTCCATACATTATAATACATTTGCAGGAAATCAAGGATTTTTTTAAGTTGAAAATAACCAGAGGAAAATGACACATTACAAAAAGAGGCAAAATTATTGAAATTACTGTGGATTTCTTATCAGAAAATATGGCACAGTTTTCTTTTAAAGTAACTATAATATAATAACTAGAAAACCAGAATTCTGTGTTTAACGAAATACCTAGCAAGGAAAAATATAGTGAAATTAAGGCATTTTAAGATGAAGGAAAACTGAGACAATTCATATTTAGCAAAACTGCTCTAAGAAAAACACTAAAGGAATTTTTCAGGCTAACGGACAGTGATACAACATGGAGATTAATGATATCTAGATAAACCCAAGGTGAAACACCCCAAGACACATATTAATCAAATTAACAAAGATCAAACACAAAGAACAAATATTAAAAGCAGCAAGGGAAAAACAACAAATAACACACAAGGGAATTCCCATAAGGATAACAGCTGATCTTTCAATAGAGACTCTCCAAGCCAGGAGGGAATGGCAAGACATACTTAAAGTGATGAAAGAAAATAACCTACAGCCCAGATTATTGTACCCAACAAGGATCTCATTCAAATATGAAGGAGAAATCAAAACCTTTACAGACAAGCAAAAGCTGAGAAAATTCAGCACCACCAAACCAGCTCTCCAACAAATACTAAAGGCCATTCTCTAGACAGGAAACACAAAAAGGATATATAAATTCGAACCCAAAACAATAAAGTAAATGGCAACGGGATCATACTTATCAATAATTACCTTAAATGTAAATAGGTTGAATGCCCCAACTAAAAGACAGAGACTGGCCTAATGGATACAAAAATAAGACTCCTACATATGTTGTCTACAAGAGATCCACCTCAAAATAGGGGACACATACAGACTGAAAGTGAAGGGCTGGAAAAAGATTTTTCCATGCAAATAGGGACCAAAAGAAAGCAGGAGTAGCAATACTTATATCAGATAAAATAGACTTTAAAACAAATGCTGTGAAAAGAGACAAAGAAGGTCACTACATAATGATCAAAGGATCAATCCAAGAAGAAGATATAACAATTATAAATATATATGCACCCAACATAGGAGCAACGCAATATGTAAGACAAATACTAACAAGTATGAAAGGAGAAATCAACAATAACACAATAATAGTGGGAGACTTTAATACCCCACCCACACCAATGGATAGATCAACTAAACAGAAAATTAACACGGAAACACAAACTTTAAACGATACAATAGACCAGTTAGACCTAATTGATATCTATAGGACATTTCATCCCAAAACAATGAATTTCACCTTTTTCTCAAGTGCACACGGACCCTTCTCCAGGATAGACCACATCCTGGGCCATAAATCTAGCCTCGGTAAGTTCAGAAAAATTGAAATCATTCCAAGCATCTTTTCTGACCACAATGCAGTAAGATTAGATCTCAATAACAGGAGAAAAACTATTAGAAATTCCAACATATGGAGGCTGAACAACACGCTGCTGAATAACCAGCAAATCACAGAAGAAATCAAAAAAGAAATCAAAATCTGCATAGAAACGAATGAAAATGAAAACACAACAACCCAAAACCTGTGGGACACTGTAAAAGCAGTCCTAAGGGGAAAGTTCATAGCAATACAGGCATACCTCAAGAAACAAGAAAAAAAGCCAAATAAATAACCTAACTCTACACCTAAAGCCACTAGAAAAGGAAGAAATGAAGCACCCCAAGGTTAGTAGAAGGAAAGAAATCTTAAAAATTAGGGCAGAAATAAACACAAAAGAAACAAAAGAGACCATAGCAAAAATCAACAAAGCCAAAAGCTGGTTCTTTGAAAGGGTAAATAAAATTGACAAACCGTTAGCCAGACTCATCAAGAAACAAAAGGAGAAAAATAGAAATGAAAATGGAGAGATCACAATAGACAACACAGAAATACAAAGGATCATAAGAGACTACTATCAGCAATTATATGGCAATAAAATGGACAACGTGGAAGAAACGGACAAATTCTTAGAAAAGTACAATTTTCCAAAACTGGATCAGGAAGAAATAGAAAATCTTAATAGACCTATCACAAGCACGGAAATTGAAACTGTAATCAGAAATCTTCCAGCAAACAAAAGCCCAGGTCCAGACGGCTTCACAGCTGAATTCTACCAAAAATTTAGAGAAGAGCTAACACCTATCCTACTCAAACTCTTCCAGAAAATTGCAGAAGAAGGCAAACTTCCAAACTCATTCTATGAGGCCACCATCACCCTAATACTAAAACCTGACAAAGATGCCACAAAAAAAGAAAACTACAGGCCAATATCACTGATGAACATAGATGCAAAAATCCTTAACAAAATTGTAGCAATCAGAATCCAACAACACATTAAAAAGATCATACACCATGACCAAGTGGGCTTTATTCCAGGAATGCAAGGATTCTTCAATATCTGCAAATCAATCAACATAATACACAACATTAACAAACTGAAGAATAAAAACCATATGATTATCTCAATAGATGCAGAGAAAGCCTTTGACAAAGTTCAACATCCATTTGTGATAAAAACTCTCCAGAAAGCAGGAATAGAAGGAACATACCTCAACATAATAAAAGCTATATATGACAAACCCACAGCAAACATTATCCTCAATGGTGAAAAATTGAAAGCATTTCCTCTAAAGTCAGGTACAAGACAAGGATGCCCACTTTCACCATTACTATTCAACATAGTTTTGGAAGTTTTGGCCACAGCAATCAGAGCAGAAAAAGAAATAAAAGGAATCCAAATTGGAAAAGAAGAGGTAAAACTCTCACTGTTTGCAGATGACATGATCCTCTATGTAGAAAACCCTTAAGATTCCACCAGAAAATTACTAGAACTAATCAATGAATATAGTAAAGTTGCATGATATAAAGTCAACACACAGAAATCCCTTGCATTCCTGTACACTAATAATGAGAAAATAGAAAGAGAAATTAAGGAAACAATTCCATTCACCATTGCAATGAAAAGAATAAAATACTTAGGAATATATCTTCCTAAAGAAACTAAAGACCTATATTTAGAAAACTATAAAACACTGCTGAAAGAAATTAAAGAGGACACTAATAGATGGAGAAATATACCATGTTCATGGATTGGTAGAATCAATATAGTGAAAATGAATATACTACCCAAAGCAATTTATAGATTCAATGCAATCCCCATCAAGCTACCAACAGTATTCTTCACAGAGCTAGAACAAATAATTTCTCAATTTGTATGGAAATACAAAAAACCTCGAATAGCCAAAGCTATCTTGAGAAAGAAGAATGGAACTGGAGGAATCAACCTGCCTGACTTCAGGCTCTACTACAAAGCCACAGTCATCAAGACAGTATGGTACTGGCACAAAGACAGAAATATAGATCAATGGAACAAAATAGAAAGCCCAGAGATAAATCCACACACATATGGACACCTTATCTTTGACAAAGGAGGCAAGAATATACAATGGATTAAAGACAATCTCTTTAACAAGTGGTGCTGGGAAAACTGGTCAAACACTTGTAAAATAATGAAACTAGAACACTTTCTAACACCATACACAAAAATAAACTCAAAATAGATTAAAGATCTAAATGTAAGACCAGAAACCATAAAACTCCTAGAGGAAAACATAGGCAAAACACTCTCTGACATACATCACAGCAGGATCCTCTATGACCCACCTCCCAGAATATTGGAAATAAAATCAAAAATAAACAAATGGGACCTAATCAAACTTAAAAAGCTTCTGCACAACAAAGGAAACTATAAGCAAGGTGAAAAGACAGCCTTCAGAATGGGAGAAAATAATAGCAAATGAAGCAACTGACAAACAACTAATCTCAAAAATATACAAGCAACTCCTACAGCTCAATTCCAGAAAAATAAACGACCCAATCAAAAAATGGGCCAAAGAACTAAATAGACATTTCTCCAAAGAAGACATACAGATGGCTAACAAACACATGAAAAGATGCTCAACATCACTCATCAGAGAAATGCAAATCAAAACCACTATGAGGTACCATTTCACGCCAGTCAGAATGGCTGCGATCCAAAAGTCCACAAGCAATAAGTGCTGGAGAGGGTGTGGAGAAGAGGGAATCCTCTTACACTGTTGGTGGGATGCAAACTAGTACAGCCACTATGGAGAACAGTATGGAGATTCCTCAAAAAACTGGGAATAGAACTGCCTTATGATCCAGCAATCCCACTGCTGGGCATCCACACTGAGAAAACCAGAATTGAAAGAGACACGTGTACCCCAATGTTCATAGCAGCACTGTTTACAGTAGCCATGACTTGGAAGCAACCTAGATGTCCATCCACAGATGAATGGATAAGAAAGCAGTGGTACATATACACAATGGAGTATTACTCAGCCATTAAAAAGAATACATTTGAATCAGTTCTAATGAGATGGATGGAACTGGAGCCTATTATACAGAGTGAAGTAAGCCAGAAAGAAAAACACAAATACAGTATACTAACGCATATATATGGAATTTAGAAAGATGGTAACAATAACCCTGTTTACGAGGCAGCAAAAGAGACACTGATGTATAGAACAGACTTTTGGACTCTGGGAACAGGAGAGGGTGGGATGATTTGGGAGAATAGCATTGAAATATGTATAATATCATATCTGAAACGAGTCGCCAGTCCAGGTATGATGCCTGATAACGGATGCCTGGGGCTGGTGCACTGGGACGATCCGGAGGGATGGTATAGGGAGGGACGAGGGAGGAGGGTTCAGGATGGGGAGCACGTGTATACTTGTGGTGGATCCATCTTGATGTATGGCAAAAGCAATACAATATTGTAAAGTTAAGCAAAATAAAATTTAATTAAAAAATAAAAAAAATAAAGATATCTAGATAAATAGCTTATTTCTTCCTCTTAGATTCATTAAAGTAGGTGTGACTATTAAAAGCAAAAATTATAATATTGTCTGATGGGATTTGCAATGCATATAAATGTAATACATTGGTGTGTGTGCTCAGTTGCTCGGTTATGTCCGACTCTTTGTGACCCCAGAGACTATAACCCACCAGGTTCCTCTGTTCATGAGAGTCTCTAGGCAACAATACTGGAGTGGTTTGCCATTTCCTTCTCCAGGGGATCTTCCCAACCCAGGGATCAAATCTGCATCTCTTATGTCTCCTGCATTGACAGGTGGGTTCTTTACCACCGGTGCCACCTGGGAGCCCAAATGTAATATGCATGAAAAGTTTAATATAAAGGGAGATGGGAAAATAAAGAAAACTACATAATTAAAACTTCAACCTTTACTTGAAGTGGTAAAATACTAACTCTAAGTAGACTGTGAAAGGTTAGATATGTATACTGGAAAGACCTAAAACAGCAACTAAAAAAAATACAAAGACATAAAGCCAAGAGATAAAGTATAAAAAAAAAAAAAAAAAAAAAACACTGAAATAATCTAAAACATGGCAGAAAATGGTGAATAGAGAAAAACCAGAGAAATGGTGAATAGGTAAAAAACAGAGAAAAGGAAAATCTAAAATAAATAGAGAGTACACCTAAATCCAACCATATCAATAATTCCATCCAAAGAAAGTGGTCTCGACGTGCCAATTAAAAGACAATGATTGTCTGATAGGAAAAACAAAAAAGGCTCAGTTACATGTTGTCTACAAGAAACACTATAAATATGATATACAGGTTAAAGTAGAAGGATGGAGAATGATAAAACATGACATCACACAACTAAAGAAAGTGAGAATGACTATATTAATATCCAGGCATGTGTCAAAACAAGGATTACTAGGGAGAAAAAGGGGTCAATATATCTAGACCACAAAACAATCCAGATATGTATACTGCAAACAATAGAGCTTCAAAATACATGAATCAAAAATGGAGAACTAAAAGGAAAAATACACAAATCCACAATTATTCTTGGGGACCTCAAAATACCTCCATAGTCAGCAGAACAGTAGAAAATCAAGGATTAAGAAGACCTGAATATTATTGCTCAGTTTTACCTAATTAATATTCATAAAGTATTCCATCCAACAACATAATATACATTTTTAAGTGTGCATGGAACATTCACCAAGGTAGGTCAGGGGTCAGCAAATTATGACCTGAAGGTCAAATTCAATCTACCATCTGTTTTTATAAATAAAGTCTAATTGGAACACAGTTATGTCTATTTGTTTACATTTCTTCTGTGGCTATTTCTGTGCCACAAAAGCATAAATGAGTAGTTGAGGGATAAACTATATGGTCTTAAAAGTCAAAAATATTTGCTATCTGACATGTTACAAAAAAAATTGTTTACCTCTGTTCTGGACAATGCCCAAATAATAGTCAACTGAGAAGACTACTAGAGAGCACATCTGACCATAAAGGAATTAGATTTAAAAATAAAGATATTTGAAAATTTCCCAATTTTTGGAAGATAAACCATATCCTTATAACTCACTTATTGTCAAAGTGGAAGTCTCAAGAGAAGGTATAAAATATTTTAAACTACACAAATATGAAAATCAGATCAGATCAGATCAGTCGCTCAGTCGTGTCCGACTCTTTGCGACCCCATGAACCGCAGCACGCCAGGCCTCCCTATCCATCACCAGCTCTCGGAGGTCACTCAGACTCACATTCATCAAGTCAGTGATGCCATCCAGCCATCTCATCCTCTGTCGTCCCCTTCTCCTCCTGCCCTCAATCCCTCCCAGCATCAGAGTCTTCTCCAATGAGTCAACTCTTCGCATGAGGTGGCCAAAATACTGGAGTTTCAGCTTGAGCATCATTCCCTCCAAAGAAATCCCAGGTCTGATCTCCTTCAGAATGGACACATATCAAATATTTCTGGGAGGGGGATGCAACATAGTAAACTGAATATTCTACTCAAGAAATGGAATACAAAGTTTAAAAAGTCTCAACAGAGAATAATACAGACCAGGAGAAATACACTGTTAAACTCAACCAAGCATATGAGGGAGAAATACTAAATCTATAAATTTCTTTCAGAAAATAGAATAGGAAGGAACAACTTTCTAATTCATTTTATGAGCCCAGCATTAGCCTGATACCAAAACTAGACAAAGACATTCAGATCAGATCAGATCAGACGCTCAGTCGTGTCCGACTCTTTGCGATCCCATGAATCGCAGCACGCCAGGCCTCCCTGTCCATCACCAACTCCCGGAGGTCACCCAGACTCACATCCATCGAGTCAGTGATGCCATCCAGCCATCTCATCCTCTGTCGTCCCCTTCTCCTCCTGCCCCCAATCCCTCCCAGCATCAGAGTCTTCTCCAATGAGCCAACTCTTCACATGAGGTGGCCAAAATACTGGAGTTTCAGCTTTAGCATCATTCCCTCCAAAGAAATCCCAGGGCTGATCTCCTTCAGAATGGACTGGTTGGATCTCCTTGCAGTCCAAGGGACTCTCAAGAGTCTTCTCCAACACCACAGTTCAAAAGCATCAATTCTTCGGCGCTCAGCCTTCTTTACAGTCCAGCTCTCACATCCATACATGACCACAGCAAAGACCATAGCCTTGACTAGGCGAACCTTTGTTGGCAAAGTGATGTCTCTGCTTTTGAAGATGCTATCTAGGTTGGTCATAACTTTCCTTCCAAGGAGTAAGCGTCTTTTAATTTCATGGCTGCTGTCACCATCTGCAGTGATTTTGGAGCCCAGAAAAACAAAGTCTGACACTGTTTCCACTGTTTCTCCATTTATTTCCCATGTAGTGATGGGACCAGATGCCATGATCTTCGTTTTCTGAATGTTGAGCTTTAAGCCAACCTTTTCACTCTCCACTTTCACTTTCATCAAGAGGCTTTTGAGTTCCTCTTCACTTTCTGCCATAAGGGTCATGTCATCTGCATATCTGAGGTTATTGATATTTCTCCCAGCAATCTTGATTCCAACTTGTGTTTCTTCCAGTCCAGTGTTTCTCATGATGTACTCTGCATATAAGTTAAATAAACATGGTGACAATATACAGCCTTGACGTACTCCTTTTCCTATTTGGAACCAGTCTGTTGTTCCATGACCAGTTCTAACTGTTGCTTCCTGACCTGCATACAGATTTCTCAAGAGGCAGATCAGGTGGTCTGGTATGCCCATCTCTTTCAGAATTGTCCACAGTTTATTGTGATCCACACAGTCAAAGGCTTTGGCATAGTCAATAAAGCAGAAATAGATGTTCTTCTGGAACTCTCTTGCTTTTTCCATGATCCAATGGATGTTGGCAATTTGATCTCTGGTTCCTCTGCCTTTTCTAAAACCAGCTTGAACATCAGGAAGTTCACGGTTCACATATTGCTGAAGCCTGGCTTGGAGAATTTTGAGCATTACTTTACTAGCGTGTGAGATGAGTGCAAACATAGCTTTTACTAATCCTTGACAAGTTAACTTCAATAAGAACTCAGGAATAAAGTACAAGAAAGCATTTAATTTACTTATAAGCCACTTTATCATTTTATTTAAGATACTTACACAGTTTTGACATTAATATTCAGAGGATATGCTGAAGAGTTCTCAGAAGTAAATTTACCTAACTATGTAAGTGAACTGTGAACCAAAGAGAACTTTCAGAGACTCAGAATAACACCAATCTTGATGATTATCTAGTTCAAACACTTCAATTTACAGACCAGAAAACTAGATACCAGGGAAGGAAAATGACTGGTTTGTCAACCTTATACGCCTTCACACTGATGGAGCCAGAACTTTAGAAATCAAATCACACAGATCAGCACTTGCAAATTTTAACAGCTCAACATAGAAATCTCAAGATAGCTTCAATTAAATTGACCAAGGCAGTTTGAAATTATTAGTCTTAAATTTTTGGTTTAGAGTCAAATCACCAACAGTATTTAATAACTGCCCTTTTTCATAGTCATAAGAATAAATCAGACAAAAATCACTCAGAACTTTAATGATCACATTAAAATGATCAAAAATAAAATTTTGTGTGAACTTATTTCACTTTAACTCTTGTTTCATCCACTTACCACAAATTTTCATCTGGTAATCCAGCAGGTAATTAAAGTCATATATGCAATTTTGTACTCTTTAATTTCAGTGCCCCTTCAACTTCTCTGAACTGCCTCAGTCATATGAAGGAGATAATAATTCCTACATACCGAGGTCAGAGATTAATAGCCTCCGTTGTATTCATGCTGAAGGTCAGTTCTTGTCTGAATCCATCTGTAGAATCTACCAAATAACCTCAAATACAAAGGAAGGAGGTTATTAAAACACAGAATGACTCCTTGTGCCTGGTCTAAGGGCAGGGTTGAAGAGACAGTACCGAGCGTCTGCTAGTAGGCTGACAGGTCACGCCAGCGTTTTTGAGGCAAAGCTCTAATAAAGAGAAGGTTAAAAAGTGAGTCATTTCCCCCAATCTCTGCTATTACATTGAGAGTAGAGATGATTCCGATTTGAAACCCAATAGAACAAAACATGGATAAAAGGGACTTTCATAATCCTTTTTAAAAACTGCTTATAATTTCATCATGTGAAAATTACACAATATAAATAAAAGATGTGTTGTAGTTCCTCTCATTTCCCACACCCTTTTAGCCTGCCTCTATCCCTACTTGTTCCAAGTTCATTCCTTGAGGAAATCATGATTAACAGTTCATTGTATAACTTTAGATACACACACACAGTTTTGTATCGAGGTCATGCTGTGCTATTGAACTGAAATTGCTAAAAACATATCATAGTCATGTTTTCAGGTCAGTATTTATTCTTAATAGTTCCTAGTATTTCATAATTTTTTCCGCCATTTATCTATTGATAGACACGTGGGTCATTTCCAATTTCTTAATGAAAGGTTCTGGCTAAGGAGGCGGTTCCTAAAGACTCCTAACAAGGTTCCAGCTCAGGAAGAAGAATTAGAGAAGCCCCTTCCTGAAAGAGGGTTTTTGAAATCACACACAAAATACTCATGAAATGAACAAATGGTAAGGAGGGATTCTAGGAAGGCTGAAATTATAGTCAAACCAAATCTAACTCTACCTCAAGCTTTGTTGTGAGTAATATGCTATGCTATGCTAAGTCACTTCAGTCGTGTCCGACTCTGTGTGACCCCATAGACAGCAGCCCACCAGGCTTCCCTGTCCCTGGGATTCTCCAGGCAAGAACACTGGAGTGGGTTGCCATTTCCTTCTCCAATGCATGAAAGTGAAAAGAGAAAGTGAAGTCACTCAGTCATGTCTGACTCTTAGCGACCCCATGGACTGCAGCCCACCAGGCTCCCCTGTCTGTGGGATTCACCAGGCAAGAGTACTGGAGTGGGGTGCCATTGCCTCCTCCGTGTGAGTAATAAGATTACACATATAAAGCATCTAGTGCTGCATTTGGCCACATTAGAAGTTCAGTAAATATCAGTTTCCTTCCGACAGTTCTTTAAGTGCCTGTGTATGACAGCCCACTGTGTGGATAAATTCCTGAGTTTGAGGCTGGAGGGGATTGAAATATCCCGGTACCATCCGGGAAACCAGTGATCACCGACAGATAACAAGAGTCCCAAGGTAAGTGCCTTCTTTCCACACAACCTCAGGGTGGTGATCTTGCCATCCTGTGGAGTTCTCCAACATGCCCAGCAGAGATGGACAAATGTAGCCTTTGTCTCAAGTCTGTTTCTCAAGATTGCCATCTTTTTTTAAAGTATATTTCAAAAACAGTTTTTATGTATACTTTAATTTTATTTAGAGTGTAGCTGATTTACAATGTTGTATTGTTTCATCCCAATCCCAAAGAAAGGCAATGCCAAAGAATGCTCAAACTACCGCACAATTGCACTCATCTCACACGCTAGTAAAGTAATGCTCAAAATTCTCCAAGCCAGGCTTCAGCAATATGTGAACTGTGAACTTCCTGATGTTCAAGCTGGTTTTAGAAAAGGCAGCGGAACCAGAGATCAAATTGCCAACATCCACTGGATCATGGGAAAAGCAAGAGAGTTCCAGAAAAACATCTATTTCTGCTTTATTGACTATGCCAAAGCCTTTGACTGTGTAGATCACAATAAACTGTGGACAATTCTGAAAGAGATGGGAATATCAGACCACCTGATCTGCCTCTTGAGAAATCTGTATGCAGGTCAGGAAGCAACAGTTAGAACTGGTCATGGAACAACAGACTGGTTCCAAATAGGAAAAGGAGTACGTCAAGGCTGTATATTGTCACCATGTTTATTTAACTTATATGCAGAGTACATCATGAGAAATGCTGGACTGGAAGAAACACAAGTTGGAATCAAGATTGCCGGGAGAAATATCAATAACCTCAGATATGCAGATGACACCACCCTTATGGCAGAAAGTGAAGAGGAACTCAAAAGCCTCTTGATGAAAGTGAAAGTGGAGAGTGAAAAGGTTGGCTTAAAGCTCAACATTCAGAAAACAAAGATCATGGCATCTGGTCCCATCACTACATGGGAAATAGATGGGGAAACAGTGGAAACAGTGTCAGACTTTCTTTTTCTGGGCTCCAAAATCACTGCAGATGGTGACAGCAGCCATGAAATTAAAAGACGCTTGCTCCTTGGAAGGAAAGTTATGACCAACCTAGATAGCATATTCAAAAGCAGAGACATTACTTTGTCAACAAAGGTTCGCCTAGTCAAGGCTATGGTCTTTCCTGTGGTCATGTATGGATGTGAGAGCTGGACTGTGAAAAAGGCTGAGCTCCGAAGAATTGATGCTTTTGAGCTGTGGTGTTGGAGAAGACTCTTGAGAGTCCCTTGGACTGCAAGGAGATCCAAGCAGTCCATTCTGAAGGAGATCAGCCCTGGGATTTCTTTGGAAGGAATGATGCTAAAGCTGAAACTCCAGTATTTTGGCCACCTTATGCGAAGAGTTGACTCACTGGAGAAGACTCTGATGCTGGGAGGGATTGGGGGCAGGAGGAGAAGGGGACGAGATGGCTGGATAGCATCACTGACTCGATGGATGTGAGTCTGAGTGACCTCCAAGAGCTGGTGATGGACAGGGAGGCCCGGCGTGCTGCAGTTCATGGGGTCGCAAAGAGTCCAACACGACTGAGCGACTGATCTGATCTGATTGTTTTCAGGTGTACAGCAAAATCAATCAGATATATGTAGATTTACACACACACACACACATCCACCCTTTGAAAAGATTCTTTTCTCCTATAGGACACTCTTGGTCAGTCACTAAGTCATTTCCAACTTTTGCAACCCCATGGATGATAGCCTGCCAGGCTCCTCTGCCCTGGGATTTCCCAGGCAAGAATCCTGGAGTGCGTGTCTATTTCCCTCTCCAGGGGATCTTCCCAGCCCAGGGACTGAACCCATGTTTCCTGCATTGGCAGGGGGAATATTTACCCCTGAGCCACCCAGAAAGCTCGATAGGCTATTACAGAGTACTGAGAAGAGTTCCTTATGCTATACAGCAGATTCTTCTTAGTTATCTTCTTTATATATAGTATTAATAGTGTGTATATGTCAAGGATTTCCATTTTGATGCCCCAAGCACCACAGTCTCTTTATATTTGTTACCCAAGTGACCTTGGGCCATCATACCAGGGGGATTCTTAGGAACTTTGCCTGTTATTTTAGAGCTCTGAAAATGATCATTGCTGTATATATATATACACATGAGAAGTTTTTCTATAGAGAATAAATTGTCTCTAAATGTTTCCCCAAAAATGTATTGATATATTGCTTATATGTTTATGATATCTTTCATCTCATTTTGTATAATTGGTTTCTTTCCTGTTTCCTGCATTAGACTATAAAATCCTTACTGGCAGAGACCTTCTGTACTCTTCACCCCTGAACTGCAAGGGACTTTAATCAAACCTACCAAACCGTGTATCTGAAAGAACATGGGGTAGAGAATCAGATCTGGGTGTTACTCATAACTCTGTTAATAACTTGCATTTGATCTCAGAAAAGTCTCATATCCTGTCTGGATCTCAGTTTTCCTCATCTTTAAAACATCTTTACAGCAAAGGAACGGAATGGATCAAATGTCATTTACAATCCCTTCAAGCTCTAATATTTGATACTCACAACTGATATCTGTCACCAGGAATCATGATAGCAAAACAGAAAAATGCTTACTACCTTAATATAGATTGTCACTACAATGTACATTTTAATTAGTAAAAATGAGTTTCATTTAACTTATTTGTACCTGTATATTTCCTAAATTCACATCAGCTACACAGAAATTATTCCTCAGAGTGGGCTTTTACCAATGGCTTTGCAAAGGGTACCACTTATCAGTGGACTTTCATTATTTTCTTTTTCAAATGGTGCCTTTTCTTGACCTTCCCCTTAGTGCCAGCTGTTCCTATACTCTTACCTTGGCTAGTTATTCTACAATCACTTCAGAGTATTACAACTATCACTAAGATTAAGCACACTAAGAACTACTAACAGTACTTTTTAATAATAATTGAGATAATAAATATTTATATTATGCTTTAAACTTAATCACAGTCTTTCACACATATCTCATTTGAATCTTAGAAGTATGTTAGAGGGATATAGTAGATAATACTACTTTCTTGATTTTACTGCCTAAAACCCTCAGCTAGAGAGACTGGATAAATCACCCAAGTTGCAAAGCTAATAACAAGTGTCACTGCAGCAAGTAGTAGCAGTGTAAGTCGCTCAGTCGTGTCTGACTCTTTGTGACCCCAACCCACCAGGCTCCTCCATCCATGAAGTTTTCCAGGCAAGAATACTGGAGTGGGTTGCCATTTCCTTCTCCAGGGGATCTTCCCGACCCAGGGATGGGTTTCCCGCATTGCAGGCAGACTCTTTACTGTCTGAGCCACCAGGGAAGCCAACAGTGAGTTTCTCCTTCCCTATCAGTGGCAGTTAAACAGAGTTGGATCGTTAAAGAAAATTCACAGGATCCAAATGACAAAGCTTAAGCAGACGAGGCACAGTAGTAGCACAGGATCAACAGTACAACCACAGGATCTCACAGAAAGGGGCCTGGGGAGGCCAGGTGCGGGCTCTCACTGTCCTCGCTCAGGCTGTGGCCAGATGAACTTTCCCTCTCTAGTGACAAATGCACAGAGCAACTTTGAAAAACCTCAGTTGAGACTATTTTCATGTTGCTAATCACTTGGACATAATCCTGCTATGTACTAGCTCAATACCAGAGCCAGAATTCTGAAGAGCTCAGTAAAACTAGGTACAAATACACATATACACACTCTTCTCCAGATTCAGATTACATACATTAAATGTGTACAGTTTTTAATGTCAATCATATCTCAATAAAATGGTTTAAAATTTTTTTAAAAGACTAATGCCACTATCAAGCTTAAGCAATACCTACAGCGGCCACTAGGCAGTACCAGCAAGCCAAACATGTATGCAGGGGCAGAAAGAAAATGAAAAGAAACAAGGAAAGGATGAATGGATACAAAGAAAATTAGTTCAATATTTCCTAATTATTTATAAGAGCCATATATGAGAGGATCAGTCTGGTAGGGGAAGAGGAAATATATGTCCTCTGATTTCACATTATGATATATCCCCACACATCCTCTTAATTTAAACTTTCAAAGCCCTCAATTCAATGTCTCAATATCCCTGAAGGAGAAATATCACATATGCAGTCATCAGGCAAATGATAGACACTAAAAATAAGAGCAGATGAAATCACCAATATACATTTCTAAATACAAGTCACTGTTCTATTGATTCTACCACTGTACAAACTTTAACTTGGGCCTCACTCCAACTCTATCACATTTGTGTAAGTCAAGCTTGAAAAGCAGATATTATTTACCACTCCTTCCCCTGTTCAGTGAAGGAGGTTGAGGCTCAAAGAATGAAGTTGCCCACAATCATAGCACTAGCAGAGTTGGAATTCAAATCCTGATCTAACTTCAAAGCCTTTTCTCTTTAAACCATAAAACTGGGAGATAGGATTCCTGAATCGTTACTAAATTTATGTAAGATTTCCTTGGAGAAGGAGGAAAAGGAAAGTACAAATATAAACAGTGATTATTATGTTTATCTATTCCTTTGAACAGTCAGGAACCCTGCTAACACATTTACAACCACCATGTAGGGAACTGTTGTTGGTTGCCTTCTGGCATCATTTTTCTCCCCCTTTTCCTGGAACAAGATTCACATTTTTCTTTGAGGAATTGCCTCTCCTAGAGTCTTCACGTGGTGGTTAATGTGGGTTTGATACCATCCTCAGCTTTGGAAGTGACCCTTGTGTCTATCATCCCACCCCTTTTGCCCAGTGATTGCTCAGAGTGTACTCATGAGATAATTCTGGCCTTTGAGACATAGGAGACATTTGCTGAGGGCTTCTTGGAAAGAAGGTTCTTCCTCCTTCCATGGGAATTACCAGAAGAGAACTCTCTTCTTTTAGACAGTGGGATATGAAGGTGTAAGGTCTAGAACTGTCAAGACCATTGTTGCTTCCCTGAAGTGGGACAGTCTGAGGGTATAACTGATGCAAGAAGGAATACACAGCAAGAGACTTGTAAAGAAATGCAGCTAGAGGCCCAGTGAAATTGTGAGTAGCTGGATCAAACCACACCTGAAGCTAGGCCTACTTCAAAACTTTATTTGCCTTAAACTATCTTGAGTTTTCTACTATTCACAATCAAAGGCATCTTAACTGATTCATATAAGCACTAGCATTTATCCCTGTTTTAAGAAAAAGAAAATGAAGACTTAAAAATATTGCCCAATATTATACCATTTGTTAAGAAAATTTGAGCTTTCTGGCCCCCAAGCCCTGGGGGTGGGGGCAGGGGGGGCATGCAAGGAATTCCCCAATGGCTCAGGAGGTAAAGAATCCTCCTACAACACAAGAGACATGGGTTCAATCCCTGGGGCGGGAAGATCCCCTGGAGAAGGAAATAGCAACCCACTCCAGGATTCTTGCCTGGAAAACCCCATGGACAGAGGATTTTGGCAGGCTGCAGCCCAAAGGGTCACAAAGGGTCAAACACAACTAAGCATGCAGGCATGGCATGGCCACCAAACCTTAGCTATTGATTACAAATTACAACTTTCGCATGCCAGCCTCCCAAAGAAGGGAAATGCCTCCTTCCCTTTGGCTTTAGCTAGGAGCTGCTGTTTAGCCCTCCTCTTTTATATTCACATTTTCTATGGAACTCTTTAAAGAGCCTCTTCTGATCACATATTCACTGGACTAAGATGTTACTAGATTGATGATGTGAACTCCCAGATGCAAATAAGATTGTTCTATTTCATTTCAAAAGTGAACTATTAGAATGATTTTGAGCCCAGGAATCAATTATGTATCTTCACTATGGATTTCTGATTGTTTCCTATGCTTAGACCCATTCATTTCTGGATCTCTGGTGATAAAACAGAGTATTTGTCTAGTCACTGATGTTGCCAGGCAAAGCAAAGCCAAAGTAAACATTGTGATCGTGGCCGTGTAAACATATGGCTCATAGCAAACTTCCCAAGAGGGTAAGAGGGTGATCACAAACAAACCCATAGCATTATTGAAACACCTGCATGATACCAGTTTAGAACTCCTGTCTCCACTCACATTCTACTTAGAAAAGATTCCCAAATGTCCCCACCCCAACTATGCTCAAATTGTTTTCTGTCCACTTAAACAAACCTATAAAATTACCCTTTGTGACAGTACAAAATAAGAAAAGCCTACGGCAGGGAAGTTCATCAAAACACCTTCCAGTGGGATCCACCAGAAAGACATTTTGCAAGTATCTTCTCACAAAGTAAAACAACAGTAAGAGGTCACATATACCTCTTGGAAGCTAAACTCTATTCTCTGTGATGGAAATATTCTGTCTCACTTTTTCAAACTTGTTATTCAATTTTTTTTTCACTATCAATCTGACATTTTCTTTCTTTAAACATCTCCACCTCTATAGCTCCCTCCCTGTACATGGCCTCTGCAGTTAATAGAATTTGAAAGGTATACCCCAACAACTGGGCTTTTGATGTGGGTTTTGCTGCATGGTTTTCTTATTGACTGTTCAAAATAATTTCAGCAATTTTTTTCGATCATGATATTCAGTTTTCTGTTTGTACTTTAGATCGGTCTCCCCAGAGAGTGGCAAAACAAGATGAGTCTCTGCACTTTTCCACCCACATGACAGCCAGTCACAGGGAGAGAGAAGAGGGGGCGAGGATAGGAAACCCTGCAGAGGCATGAGTGGAGGAAGATGCAAGATAAGGCTCTTGATGACACCAACACAGCTTCTCCAGGAGGGAGAGAAATAATACCTCTTAGGGGTTTTCATATGTCTCTAAAGAGCAAATCCAAAAGTCTACAGATTAGTAACTAAGCCCTCGCTTGTCATTCAATCACTAACTGGTGTCTGACTCTTTGCAACCCCATGCACTGTGGCATGCCATGCTTCCTTGTCCTTCACTATCTCCCAGAGCTTGCTCAAACTCATGTCCTTCACATCCATGATGCTATCCCACCATCTCATCCTCTGTTGCCCCCTTCTCCTCCTGCCCTCAATCTTTCCCATCACCAGGGTCTTTTCCAGTGAGTTGACTCTTTGCATCAGGTGACCAAAGTATTGGCGCTTCAGCTTCAACATCAGTCCTTCCAATGAATATTCAGAGTTGATTTCCTTTAGAATTGACTGATTTGATCTCCTTACTGTCCAAGGGACTCTCAAGTCTTCTCCAGCACCACAGGTTAAAAGCATCAACTTTCACATCCATACATGGCTACTGGAAAAACCATAGCTTTCCTACTGAGTGATACTCTATAAGAATAGTTATGACAGTCTACTAAGTTCAACTGTTGAATTATGGAGAAGTCAGTTGACTTTGTTACTTTCATGACAAACACTGGATTGAGAACATGTCTGCCATATGACCATCAGGACTGCTCTGATTCCACCTCTTTCCAGAGTCCTACTCTGCTGAGGGAGCAACTGGATTACATTTTAGACCCACTGGCCAGGTGTCTCACTGGAGGCACATAGAAGAGTTTATAAGGAGAGGTCACTGTTGGGCCCCTAAGCCCCTAGATGAGCTGTGGTTCATGGACACAGACCTCAAGTAGAAGAGCAAGATAAGTGTAGACTCCTTCTTAGAATCAGTGTCAACGTTATGAGCAACTTTGAAAGTCACTTAGTACAAAACCCTTATTTTAAAGTTAAAGAAATGAAGACCCAGAGGTTAAAGTTACATGCCTAAAATATAATCTGAAAGTTTGGAAGAGAAGTTAAAGTCAACTGATCAAACCTTCCTTGCTGAAGTCTATTCTATAATATAACTTAATTGCTGTCCTGTCTGTGCTTGTATACCCTCAGTGTTGAGAGCTTGCTAAACCTCAAAGCAAAATGTTCTGTATATGGAGAATTGGTTAAAAAAATTCTTCCTTGGACTTTCCTGGTGGTACAGTGGATAAGAATCTGCCTGCCAATGCAAGGGACACAGATTTGGTCCCTGATCTCGGAAAATTCCACATGCTGTGGAGCAACTAAGCCCATGTGCCACAGCTATCGAGTCTGTGCTCTTAGAGCCTGTGAACCACAACTACTGAAGCTTGTGTGCCCTAGAGCCTGTGCCCAGTGACAAAAGATGCCACCACAATGAGAAGCCCTCGCACCCCAACGAAGAGTAGACCCCAGGTCGCAATTAGAGAAAGCCCATGCAAAGCAGTGAAGACCCAGCACAGCCAAAAATAAATCTTTAAAAAAAAAAAAAAAAAAAAAAAAAAAACACAAAACCTCTTCCTTACACTGAAGAGAAATCAGACTCCTTGCAACTCCTCCCCACCTCCCCACCCATAGCAAGGCCCCCTGGGCCTTAGTTTTTGGTCTGGAGTCACATAAGGAGCAAAATTAAACCTTTTTACATCACAGTCCTTTAGTTACTTGAAGATGCCTATTATGTCTATTACTCTACTCTTCTCCAGGATATACACCCTCATTCTTTTAAACTCTCTAATAAGGGTTCCAAATCTCATGTGTCCTGATCATTTTACACTGGGCGTGCCAGTTTGTCCTGAACACTCCTACAGGGGACTTACTGAAATAAACGTAAGCTCCAAGTACAGTCTAGTGCAGAAAGGAGAAGATCACTTCCCTTGTTCTGGTCAACAGAGCAGTCCCTGGGACCACATTTAGGTCAGCAATATACAAATGCTCTTTCTAACTTCCCTCTACAGCCTTCTGCCTAAAAAGGGTAAAATATCTAAATGTTATCATCCACTGAACTAAAATCCAGCTGTCCTTAGTAAGCTTTCAATTCTAGACCAACCAAATCCAGATCAGCAGAGCAGAAATGGCAGTCTACAATGATTGTAAGAAAAAAAGGGGAAGCCAGTCAACAGCCAGTTAAGACAGACTCTTGTCAGCTTTGCATGGTTAAAAGTTGCTCCTATTAGGCAATTGATAAATGAAGGAATTTATCAAAGAAACCTTGGGCATCATGAAATAAAAGCAGCAACTAGGAGTGATATTAGCAACTTCTAGGATTTATTAAAATATGAACCCATACCCATCTATGCTGCATTATTGAGGCGAAAGTCTGTGTAAGAGGATGGGTGTCGGTAGGCTTCTCAAAGTCTCTTCCAGCCAGTTTACAAATGTTAAATCACTAAGTCACACTTCAAGACACTATACTTTGAAGTGATGCTATAACATTAAGTCCCCCCACACGACAAAAATTTACAGGATAACGTGAAATTGACTAATTCTTAAGATGAAGAGTCTAACCTGTAAAAACATGAGAGCAAACCATTCAGATGATTGACAGAAAGACAGTATCATTCTGAAATAGATGATTTCTCCAGGACTTAGGCTACTTAAGCCTCATCCCCTTAAATCCCAATGGTCCCAAGAAAACGGTCAGTGTCTGAGTTAAATGCTCTATTGGGAGTTTTTAAATTGTTGAAATGTCAAATGAAATGATCTTCATGTGACAAATTCATACCCTGTGTCTAAAAGATAACCTGAATGGTGGTGAAAAAATTCAGCCCTGTGTGTTTTTAAACGCTCACTTTGTAGGTAAAAGGAAGACCAAAGAGGAACTCTAAAGTCATCAGTATTTTCACTACAAAAATAAAAGTTTCAAAGTCTACCATTGTGTTTTTAAATTTTTTATTTCATTTATTTCTAGAGGGAGGTTTATAGTTTACTTCTAGCCCATGAACTTCATTGTATGTCCAAGGAGAGTCATATCTATTATGTTTTACTTTCATATTTATATTTAAGGAAGTTTCATTTCTGATCATGGTGTATAGAATACGACTAGAGCTGGCACCCCACCCCAGTACTTTTGCCTGGAAAATCCCATGGACGGAGGAGCCTGGTAGGCTCCAGTCCATGGGGTCGCTAGGAGTCGGACACAACTGAGCGACTTCACTTTCACTTTTCACCTTCATGCATTGGAGAAGGAAATGGCAACCCACTCCAGTGTTCTTGCCTGGAGAATCCCAGGGACAGGGGAGCCTGGTGAGCTTCTGTCTATGGGGTCGCACAGAGTTGGACACGACTGAAGCAACTTAGCAGCAGCAGCAGCAGAGAGACGACTGAATAGGGAAGGATCTTCATGTGTAATTTGGTGTGACCTGGGAATTAATGAAAGTATCATGAACTAAAAAATAGCATGGAAAACTGCACTAGAAAATATCTAGGTAAGTGAGACTGCTTTGGACTGCCTAACTCCAGCTTTACATATGTCCTCATAAGATGGAAAAATGGATTTTTACAATGGCCAAAGTAATTTTTGCTCACAAATAAAAGTGATGTCATAGAGAACTTGCTTTTGAAAGTCAATATAACGTATTTGGGAATTGCTTTTATAGTTCTTTTTCTCTGGATAATATAAATGTATTTGAATATACAGATTCTGGCTCTACTTCCTGTCATCTAAGAATGATCAGCATATACTCACGGGTAAAAATCTTTTCCCCCCTCAACACACTTCCATACTCAGGACCAGCAGGAGAACTTGCTTCTACCCCTTCTCTATTTTATTTGCTAAAGAGAAGGGCATGAGGTTCCTGCAAATTAACTTAAGAGTGCTGCCTATCATACTTCCTTGCTAATAATTGCCTGAAAGGAAGAAAACAGCTGTTGCTTGGCCAAATGTCAAAATTTCTGAATTCCAGTGCAGTAAGTGTACCTGTGAGTGAAAGAGCATATTTTCTTTCCTGCCTAACAAGTGGGGGATGGGGGCCGAGGGGGATAGAATTAGGTTTACTTTGCCTTAGCAAGAGTCAAGCAAATTTTGCTCTCTCATCATAATCAGTAGTTCTCCAAATTTAAGGGCTCTGGAACCACTCGGAAAGCTAGTGAAAACATTTGCACAGGGATATTTGACTGAGTAGGCTGTGAGACAGGCCTAGAAGACTGTACTTGAAACAAAATACTACAGGTGGTCCTTGGTTCACACTTTAAGATATCCCATTCTAGAAACCGCACCACTCAATAGGTATGCACTAAAGATCTCCAACTGGTCCATGAATGATGGCTTGTTAGTGAAATATTTGGCACAAATAGAGATTACTTTCCTTTATCTCCTCCCCACTCCTCCTCCTCACCACCCTTTCTGCCTTCCCCTTGGTTTCCTTCTGCTCTGTCTTTGCATTCTCAGCTGTGAATCATGGAAAAGCAGAAGAAAAGAGAAGAAAGGATAAGCAGAAGGAAAGGCCTCACTCCTCTTGACTTTCTGAGCACCAGACTGGCTTTTGTTGGTGTCCTCCTTAAATTCAAGAATTTCCCTAAGTCTGGTACTGATACAATTTTCTTATCTTTCAGTTCCATGATTTCTCCTTTCTTTTTCTTTGGCTAAAAGCTTTCTAATATCCACAAGCCAATAAATTGAGAGGTGCAACGAAATTCCGTCTAACACAGTTATTACTTGTTGGCAGCTTGGAGAAAGATTTACTGAAAGAACTGAAGCTTGAGAATTAAAATACCAAGAAAAAGATTTATTCACTCATTCTTTCACTTATTCTTAACATCCATTTTTTTTTTTTGGCCAGGGCATAAGAAAATTAAATAGTTTTCATTATTGTTAAAGGATTGTTCAAGAAATAATTAAAAATAAAGAAATCAAATCAAATAGAAGACTAAGAAATGTTTTCATAACATCAACTTTGTTTCTCATAATCTAAAGCTGATGGATCTCCCTTTATTTATAAAGAACATCTTTCCTTAATTCACTCAAGCAATCTTAGATCAACTCATTAAGCTCCTGACCAAAACAAATGAAGATGAGTTATTTTTTCAGTTCAGTTCAGTCGCCGAGTTGTGTCCAACTCTTTTCGACCCCATGAATCGCAGCACACCAGGCCTCCCTGTCCATCACCAACTCCCGGAGTTCACTCAGACTCATGTCCATCGAGTCAGTGATGCCATCTAGCCATCTCATCCTCTGTCATCTTCAATTCCTCTAAATCAGCAATTCCCAACCTTTCTTGACACCAGGCACTGGTTTTACGGATGACCATTTTTCCATGGATAGAGGGGGATGGTTTCAGGATAATTTGAATGCATTACATTTGTTATGCACTTTATTTCTAACCTAATGCCACTGCTGATTTGACAGGAGATACCTGTCCACTGCTTCAAGGTTAGGGACCCCAGCTCTAAATCATTGGTCATTAACATCATATTCATAGATCCCAAAGAGCCCATTGATAGAATAGAGGGGATTCCTGAACCTGAATGGGGAAAACAAAAATGCATCTTGATTTTTCATTAACTTTGAACTGGTATTTAACACATCTTCTTTTATGATTGTAGGAAATAAATCACAGTAATATCAGCCGTATCTGTAGCTATCAGAGACCACTGATATCTTCCTTAACATATCAACAGTTGTACAAACATTAAAACAGTGTTTACATTTATCCCTATGTTAACCTACAATACTTTGCAGACATGCTGATATCTTATTTAATATGTTAACATATTAATATATCACAAATTTTCAAATATATCAATTTCCATACTTCAATACAACTGATTTCATTGTAATTCTGTGTTCTTTGTTTCATATCTATAAAATGGTGTTTTAAAAAGAGGTCCATAGTGTAAGAAAGTTAAAGAACTCTAGCAATAAATTCTCAGTATTCTAATTCTGTGTCAAATAATGTTTAAATAAGACGTATTAGCTTAGGACTCCATACAAACTCCTTAAGTGAACACATTATGCCTTTGAATTTTGAAAGATCATGAATGTGAAAGAAAATTACTCATAGGATATTTCTGCAGTCATGTCCATTTCTTTATTAGCCTTTATAATAAGACTAAGTTAATTTCTCTTGGGAATTCAATACCAAAAATAACACCTCTAAATGGATTTTTATGATTCCCTTTATCAAATAACAAGGACCATGTCTGTTTTTTTGATATTATTTTCCTAAGGCTACTAAGATCAGAGCTAAATCTAGTACCTGATTTTCCGACAATATCATATCAGTTTGATGTAAAATTGTCTGTCTTCCCTTAAAATAGTTTGTTAAACCATTTTAGCTGGCCTATGCTATAATTTGGAAAAGATTCTGATGCTGGGAAAGACTGAAGGCAGGAGAAGGGGATGACAGAGGATGAGATGATTCAATGGCATCACCAACTCAATTGACATGAGTTTGAGCAAGCTCCGGGAGTTGGTGATGGACAGGGAATCCTGGCGTGCTGCAGTCCATGGGGTCGCAGAGAGTAGGACATGACTCAGCGACTGCACAACAACAAATGCTGTAACTTTTAACAACTTAGAGTTGTTAAAACTTTAAGTTGACATAAAACATTTTTTTGAAGTAGGAAAAGTGAGAAAGATGAACGAGTTTTTCTCAACAGTTTTGAAGAAATATTTTAAGTCCTTCCATCTAGATATTTTCTGAGTTCTACCCTATCCTGGGGAAAAGAAATATATATATTTTTAATATGGTATTTACTTCCCCCATTTACTTTCTAGACACTTTCTGAGTCAGTGCTCATGAGCTCTGCAACCCCTAATCATCTGCCAGAAACATAGGAGCTTCTGCATAGGATGATATAAGTTGTTATGTTACAGGGCCTCAGCAGGCCATGCCCACCACAGAAAAATTCCACCAGTCTTGATAGAAATAAACTGCCCCCAAGACATTCCAGTGATTCAGTTCTCCCACTTTAATGAGCTGTTATGCAAATATTCATGAACTGCAGAAGGATTTTGCCTTATACAGAGTTACACAGGAAACCAGCATCTGATTTTTTAAAATCAATGTAATTGCCACCCACCCACTACATTATTTCTCCTTCTCCCAGCCTCACTCCCATCCTCCCCACAGCCCAGGTTCACTCACCTATTCATAGAACACCCCCAAGTCTTTCCAAGCTTCCAGGAAAAATATATATATATATCAAAGAAATAAAGGTTCTGAGACAGAAGTGTGAACCCATGTGGGTCATTTCAAATCAGGAATGAGACTCCTTGAGACTTCACTCTAAATTAGGCACCCATTGTCTCCACCCACTAAATGTCGACTTTGGCCTGACTCACTGAATTGAGAGGAAGTAATGAGTTTTCTTAGTGAGTTCCTGGTAAAGAATAAAGACAGCTCCAGACAGGAGGTAGATGGGTCCCCCCAGGGAAAGCACTCCCTGTGGACAGAAACTCCAAAACATACACAGCAAGACAAGAAAGCACAGATAAAAGATAAGAGACTATATAATTCTGAGTCAAGGAAACCTTCTAGGCTAGAAAGCTCTTTGGAGGTCAGAAAGGAAGTGATGCTTAGTCTACCCATAGGCCTCTTTGCCAGAACCCATCTTGGCTGACAGATGTGCACATGCACACACATGGGAGGACCCTGAGATAAACCAAATATGGACTCAGAACCAAGTAAAGCAAGACAACTGGCCAAAGAAAATCTGGAGCAAATACCCATAAAAGTGATTTTAACTGCCATGAGGCCATGACCCCAGGTTTGCTCATGTATCTAGCCACACATACTATGCTATTCTTCCTCCTAATAAACAGTTTACTTATTTCATTACTTTCTGTCTTTGTGGGAATTCTTTTCTGCAAAGCTGAAGGGCCAAGGCCTTGCCACTGACCACTTGCCTAGTGGTTAGGACCAGGTGCTCACACTGCCATGACCTGACCTTGAACCCTGGCCAGAAACCAAATCTCTGCTTCAAGCCACTGCAAGCCAAGGCCACCAAAACCAAGCTGAGCACTATAACTTCAGTTCTGCCCTTGACCCTCTGAAGACCCTAGACATTAACTTTAGCCATCAGTTTCCCCACATGACTGAGCTCTCCTTAGAGAGTACTCTTGACCTCTTCAGAGTAAAATCCATAACCATAACCCACAGTAGAGGTTGACGTATGGAAGCAAAGGGCAGGAATGGTTTTCTGCTTATGGAGTAGTGGTCAATTGTAAAAAAAGAAAAGAGGAAAAAAGGCAAAACAAATCAAAATACTAAGGCTGAAGCTTAATTTCAAAATTGTCCTTGCATAATATCCTTGAAGTCTATCACAATGATTTCAGTTGTACCTTAGAGTTGTAATTTTCTATAAAAATGCCATCCTTAAATAACTGACAGATGCCTCTCAGGCATTCAGAACACTGAGAAGAACATTAAATCCTTCAGCAAAGAGATAGTAAATAGCTACTGCATTGTAAGGCCCTGAAATAGAAAGCAGGTATATTTTATTTCAATAAAACAAATGTGGACAACGTACTGGTCATTTTTTAGAAATTTAAATATACATCTACCCTATGACTCAATAATTCCACTTCTAGGTGCTTGTCCAAGAGAAACAAATGCATATGAGCATAAAAATACTTGGACATGAATGTTCATACCAGGCTTATTCCAAAATCTGGGAACCACCCAAGTGCCATCAACAAGACAATGGAGAATCAACTTTTAGGGTATTCATACAATGGAATGTTAGTCAGCAATAAAAGGAATAAACTGATATCTACAGCAACTTGAACGAATCTCATAGGGATTGTGTTGAAAGCCAAAAATAGGCAAAAGTGAAGTAATGTAAATCAGTAAATGGTTACCTTTGGTGAAGAACTAAGGAGAGGACCATGAGGAAAACTTTCATGGATAATGAAAAAAATACCATATCATTACGAGTGGTGGTTACATGGTATACATAATTGCCAAAATCATACTGAACATATAAAATCTTTCCTCCTTGTTTTATGTAATTAAATCTACAGAGAATTATTTCTTCTAGATCATCTGCTCCATCTCAAAAAGAAAAGGAAATGAAAAAAAAAAAAAAAACAGGCATAATCTTTGTGGTACAACAGGGAAAGACTGATAATGTCCAAGAAAATAAGCAAATTGATAATTACACAAACAGAATGCAGTAATAGAAAATAATAGAGGAACCTCACTAGTGTGGTTGTGGAAGGCCTTTCTGTGAAGATAGCCTAGAGAGCCAAAGGATGAAAAGAAATAGCCTTGTAAAGAGCCACAGAGCAGCATTTCAAGTAGAAGAAATGGTGTGTGCAAAGGCCCGGAGGTAAGAGAGGGTGGTGGTTGCAGCAACTGAAGGGACCAGTGTGGCTGGCACTTAGTGGACATCAGGGAAGCTAGCATGAGATGAGGCTGGAGAGTAGGCAGGCACCAGAAAATATTGGTTAGAAAGGCCACGAACAAGAGTTTGGATTTTAAATTTCAGAGTACTGGGAAGTTATTGAAGGATTTAATACAGGTGAACATTGCTGAGTCATGTCCGATTCTTGCCACCCCATGGACTGTAGCCTGCCAGTCTCCTCTTGAAAAGTTAAATTTTTACATAACCTCCTGTTCATTCTGCCTCTGTAACTCAGCTTGTTTCTTGCAAAGTCTGGATCACCTATGTCATGTAGTCTCAGAAAGTGGGGACTCACGATACTATGAACTGGAGCTTATCACTCACCCTTGTCCTGCTCTTTGCAATCACCCAGCTCCTGCAAACCCGCTTAATCATGCCTGTCCATGTATAAAAACTCTATAACCCCTTTGTTCAGGGCTCACAGACTGGTGTGTTAACTCCTCTTGGCCCGCCAGCATAATAAACCTGAGTTCTCCAACTCCCCAAGTGTGGTGCTTGGTTTCTCAAATACTGGTTTCTGCAACACTCTCTCCAAGGGATTTCCCAGGCAAGACTACTGGAGGGGGTTGCCATTTCCTTCTCCAGGGGATCGTCCCAACTCAGGGATCGAACCTGCGTCTCCTGCATTGCCAGGTGAATTCTTTACCACTGGGTCATCAGGGAAGCCCAATACAGGTGAAAAGTGTGATTTTTTTTTTTTTTTTTTACTATCACTCTAGTTGCTGGACTGAAAATGGAGGAACACATGAACTATGTAAACCAATTTCTCTTAAAAGCTATTAAGCTTTTTCAGAATGAATTTAGCTTTTCAATTACATAAAGCTATTTTATTCTATCATATTAGCCTTAGGGCTTGGTTGTCAAGTGTAAAAGAAGCATAGTTCTCTACTCCATGAAATCGATTTGTCTTTTTCTGATTATTCCATTTTATCCTTCAGCCCGAAGAGAAAAGTATTTAAATACTCTTGACTACAGAACGAAGCTTGTCTGGTAGGAAAATGCAGCCTCAACTGTTGCTGGTTGAAACTTCAGGAGAGAGAGCAACAAAGAGCAAATTTACATGAAGAAGTTATCCCAATCAGCCAGTCCCAGCTGCTAAGTCAATATGTGTGCATGTGGGGAGAGGCATGAACTTACTTCAAAGCCAGATTACACTCTCAAGTATTCTACAGCTATCTTTTTTTTTTTTTTTAAGCCTAGGTTAGCAGAAAAGAAAAAAAGCAAAGCTCTTATCTCTTCTCCCCTGTACCTCATCCTCCAACCTCATCAAGAGGACACAGCCCAACCTACCAAACATGGAAAACAGCCATCAGACTTGCAGCTAAGAAGCCCAAGACACATTTACTTTATTCACCAAGGACTCTGCAAACACACTCAGGTTTTCTGACGATGCACTGCTTGGAACAATGAATAAGATTCCACCCCTGTGGGGTTGCCTGACTAAACAAAAAGTAAAAGTTGACAAATAGAGGGAAAGAGTGACATGCTCAGGTAGCTTCTATCTTCAGTGGAAATCAATGCTCAGCAAACCGTGAGGTGGGAAAATACTACCGAATGGGAGCGATCAAAAGAAAAAGCTTCAGCTGTTCAGCTTGTTTTCAGCCTGTCAGCTGAAGCAGGTGTCTTCTCTCAAAAATCCGCAGAGCAGGGAATACCCATGGTGACCCCCGCCTCTTCCTCCCACTCGGAGAGAGAATTCTAACTTGAGAAGAAACAGATTTCTCCAGTATCTTTAAAGCACTGAAATTTAAAACAAAACAAAAAAAAAAACACCACCACCAGGTGGAAAGAACAATGAGGCAGTCTAATCACATTACAAGCAGGAAAAAAAAAATAACAGGCAAGTCAGGGAAAATGAGCTCTAATTATAAGCACATTTGGAACCTGATGCCAGCACCTGATTCTGGCCAGGAATACTTTTTTTCCAGTAAGCCACCAACCAAGGATCTTCATTTTCTCAATTATGATATTGTCCAAGCATAAGTCATTCGAGTGAATTAAGTCCTAGACACAGTACATGCCAGCCATTTTACCCCTAAAACCAACTGATTTCTTTACTATTGAGATCTGTGGTCTCCCCTCCCTGCTTTCTTGCCTCATATGCAATTCTTTTTAAATTTAAATATTGTATCTCTGTTAACTCTGGGTTCCAACAGATGCTTGGAAAAGTCTTAAGGCTCTTCTAACTTAAAATGTGATGTTTAAAGTCAGTATGTTGCTGTTGGGATGGCTCAGTGGTAATGAATCTGCTTGCTGATGCAGGATACTCGGGTTAGATCCCTGAGTCAAGAAGCTCCCTGGAGAAGGAAATGGCAACCCACTCCAGGATTCTTGCCTGGAGAACACTACAGTCCATAGTTTGCAAAGAGTCAGACAGGGCTTAGCAACTAAACAACAATAAACTTAAAACATGACGTTTAAACCCAGTATACTTACATTCAAGTATTTTGAACTTACCTAAGGAAAAAACATGTTAAATACTGCTTGTTTTGGTTTAGAACCCAAGCACCTCCATAAGATTCTAAAATGAACACAAGATAATATTTTAAAAGTTATTAGAGCAGCCAAGCCAGAGAAGGCAATGGCACCCCACTGCAGTACTCTTGCCTGGAAAATTCCATGGACGGAGGAGCCTGGTAAGCTGCAGTCTATGGGGTCGCTAGGAGTCAGACACAACTGAGCAACTTCACTTTCACTTTTCACTTTCATGCATCGGAGAAGGAAATGGCAACCCACTCCAGTGTTCTTGCCTGGAGAATCCCAGGGACAGGGGACCCTGGTGGGCTGCCGTCTCTGGGGTTGCACAGAGTCAGACATGACTGAAGCGACTTAGCAGCAGCAGCAGAGCAGCCAAACATTCAGAAAGCCTCCATACCTCTTTCAGGAAAGGTGAAGCCAGTGGTGTTGGAGGAGGTCACGGAGAGGACAGAGCCATCAGCTGATCCAGAAGCTAGATCCAGACAATCTGAACCTTCTCACCCCCTTCTCTGATCCTTGGAGCTTATATTGGCCCATCATTCCCACAGCTGGAACCGTTTTCAAGGATGCAGCCTTAGGAGGGTTAAGTGTTATTGAGACCATCTGGATTAAATATGTGACTGAACATCATTGAGGCCTCAAAAACTTTTTAAAAAAATATATTCTTAATACATATATTCTTATATTTGTGATAGTTTTGTTAATTTGCTTTGTTCTTTTTTCATTGGAGGATAATTGCTTTACAATGTTGTGTTGGTTTCTGCCATACAACAACACAAATCAACCATAAAATATATATGGGGTTTCCTAAGTGGCGCAGTGGTAAAGAATCCGGCTGCCAATGAAGGAGATGCAGGTTTGATCCCTGGAGGAGGAAATGGCAACCCACTCCAGTATTCTTGCCTGGAGAATCCCATGAACAGAGGCGCCTGGCGATGTCAGTGCTTCTCTCTCAATTCGTCCCACCCTCTCAGCGTGGCTGAGCAGGAAGGCAGGCTCTGGGAAGTAACTGACACCACACAGGGAAAACAACCCAAGAGGAAGCCAGCATGGTAGGAAGCAGAAGGAAACGTCCCCTAGGACCCATCTGGGCTGTAAAATCATGAGGCAGGGTGCTCAGGGCTGGTGCACTGGGATGACCTCAAGGGATGGGATGGGGAGGGAGGTGGGAGAGAGGGTCAGGATGGGGAACACATGTACACCCACGGCTGATTCATGTGAATATATGGCAAAAACCACCACAATATTGTAAAGTAAATAGCCTCCAATAAAAAAAAAAAAAATCAATACAAACCCTGAAATCTACCCTCACTGTGAACTTACTAATATGTGAAAGAATCACACTGTATATTCTAAGGACATCTGAGTCTGGGAATGCTGCAAACTTGCTGGCAAACCATCCTGATACAGACAGTTAGCATTAAGCAGAAGATTTTTTGGTGTTCCTCCTATGTGTCAGACACGACCCCAGGCCCTGGGTCCACAGTGGTGAAAAGAAAAGGAATTCCCCCTTATGGGGTATACAGTCCAGTGGGGAAGACACTCTACCTACACAAATACTATTCAGAAAATTCTACTATGCAAATACTGGGGACCGGAGTCGCTGATAACTAGGAGGTCTAACAGAGTCTGAGAAATCAGAGAAGGTTTTCCTGAAGAAAGTGATGTTTCAGCTGAGACCTGAAGAGCAAATGGGAGTTGTTCCAAGTCAAGACTGTATGTGCGGGAAGCTGACGGGGAGGGAGTAATGGTTGGTAATTTCCAGGTAAAGGGATGGCCTGGAGGCAGCAAGAAACTGTCATCTGTCATATTTAGGGAACAGGATCCGCCTGCCAAAGCAGAAGATGCAGGTTCCATCTCAGGGTCGGGAAGATCCCCTGGGAAAAGAAATGGCAACCCACTCCAATATTTATACTTGGGAAATCCCATTGACAGAGGAGCCTGGTAGGTTACACTCTATGGGGTTGCAAAAGAGTCAGTAGGAACTTAGCAACTAAATAATAACTGCTTGGAGCAGAGAACCTGGGAGATTGACTTGGGGCTGGAGGATAATAGTCAGTGTAGCTACACCGGTAGCTTGAGGCCAGAGCAGTAGGTAAGCCATGTTACAAATCTGTGGTGATTTGCTTCCACGGTGACTCAGTGGTAAGGAGTCTGCCTGCCAATTCAGGAGACAGGGTTCTATCCCTGGTCTGGGAGGATCCCACGGGCTGTGGAGCAATTAGGCCCATGTACCACAACTACTGAGCCTGTGCTCCAGAGCCAGGGAGGTGCAACTACCGAGACTGTACACCCTAGAACCTGTGATCTGCAAGAAGAGAAGCCCCTGCAATGAGAAGCTCTTATATTGCAACTAGAAAGTAGCCCCCACTGGCTGCAACTAGAGAAAAATCCGTGCAGCAGCAAAGACCAAGCACAGCCAAAAATAAAAAGTAAATAAAACTAAATACATAAAAAAAGAATTTGAAGCAAAGTTCTTAAGTCAGTAAAAATCCATGATAAAGGAGTGAGTGGTACAGTCAGGCATATGATTTTAAAAGAATATTTTATTAAGAGGGTGATGAGTGGATGGATGGAGTTCAAGAGTGTAGCAGAAAGGCAGGCCAAAAAGGACCAGGAGGGGAAAGCATATTAAGGGATGGAAAGCATATAAATGGTGGACTTGATAATGGGTTAGATGGGGTGAAGAACTAGTCATCAGCAATACCCCAACATCTCTGGTCTGGGCAAGAAGGGAGAAGGCAAGGCTGTTTACTGAAATCCAGGACAGGGAAAGTAGAAGAGGTGACAAGCAGTGGGGGGAGGTACATGGGAGACCAAAAAATTGACTCTCTTTGTAGAAAACTACACTGGTCAATGATTCAAGCGGGCTCTGGGGACCTAATTTACAGCAGTGAATCCGGGTAGTTAGAAGAGTCAGACACAGAACTGAGCCCCCAAGATCAGCACACACACCTGACCCTTGTGGTTTTCCACCTGACTCAGCTGCATGTGGGGACTCACCGCGTGCTGCGCACCCTCTTTCCAGAAGATCATCAAGATGACCACAGCACAGGGACTCTGCACTGCTGAGATGACTGGAAGTGATCTTCAGTGAGGTCAAAAACTAACGTTGAACCTAAAAAGGCTTCTGTCCTGCTGCCTGGGTTTCTCACGCTCAGTACAGGTTATGTCTCTCCATGAAAAGTCACGTCATCCGGACAATCATAGTTCATTCTGTTTCAAAGGGCATCACTGGCCTTTTCAGCACGTGATTGTTCATTGGCCCTGCTGTTCAGATCCACACAGGAAAACAGAGCAGCCCTAGAAAACGCCTTGGGTGTATCCACTGGCAATAATTAAATAACATGTGTATACTGTCAACTGGGAAAAATCTATGTCACTTATATTTGCTGCTGTATATAGTTAATAACTCCTGCTGCTAAGGCGTTCCAGTCGTGTCCGACTCTTAGTGATCCCATGGACTGCAGCCTACCAGGCTCCTCCACCCTTGGGATTTTCCAGGCAAGAGTACTGGAGTGGGTCACCAGTGCCTTCTCTACTGATCACTACCTAGAAGGTACAGGACATGCAAGTGACCTGAATTATATTTTCCTTGAGAAGGAAAATATTAAAAACAACCATCAACTGTGTTAAAGTGTTACAAAATTCCTCTAACCAAGCCACTTAAAAGGAGTGCCCTTATTTATTGCATATGTTATTTGGTCTCTAACTGGATTTTTAATTTGGTAGTGGCTAGGGAGGAAACTCAAAGAAGGCAATGGCACCCCACTCCAGTACTCTTGCCTGGAGAATCCCATAGACGGAGGAGCCTGGTGGGCTGCAGTCCATGAGGTCGCTAAGAGTCAGACACGACTGAGCGACCTCACTTTCACTTTTCACTTTGATGCATTGGAGAAGAAAATGGCAACCCACTCCAGTGTTCTTGCCTGGAGAATCCCAGGGACGGTGGAACCTGGTGGGCTGCCGTCTCTGGGGTCGCACAGAGTCAGACACGACGGAAGCGACTTAGCAGCAGCAGCAGCAACAGAGAGGAAACTGCTGCTGCTGCAGCATCAGGTTCTGGGTTTTGGCTTTTCTCGTGTCCGTTTTTTTTTTTTTTTTCTTTTGAAGTGCAGGAGAGGCACACAATGAGTAGCTGTCTTCCTGGGAGAAGATATCTATCAAACGAAAAACAAACATAAAAACCTCTGTTCACACTACTACATATAAGATAGATAAACAACAAGAATTTGCTGTATAGCACAGGGAACTAAACTCAATATCTTATAATAACCTATAATGGAAAAGAATCTGAGAGAGAATATATATGTATGTATACATATGTGTATATACAAATATACATACATACATATATGTATATATAACCAAATCACTTTGCCTCACACCTGAAACTAATACAATATTGTAAATCAATTATTCTTCAATTTAAAGAAAAGATTCATTTAAAAAAATCTTTTATTATCTAATAGCTATACCCATAGCATTATAAGACAGAGGAGGATGTCTGACTGGTTGATTTCTCAAACAATACTCACTATTTTCCTCTTTCTGAATAATCTATATAATCTCTGGCAATTATGGTAAAAAAACAGCACCAGAGCTGTCAAGATGAATCATCTATCCCCCTAATTGTCTAGCAGTTGACAGAAGTTACCAAAATCAACTCTGATCTAAGCCAATCTACTTAGAGCCCTTGTTCGTTACAAGGACTTTTGAAACCTCAGCCAAAACCTATCTTCAGACCAGACCACAGTACAACGCCAGGAAATGCATTTTCACTGGGGTCGGGGGAGGGTGGAAGGGTTCACACCAAAGCTCTTTCCTTTGTTCTGGAAGAAAAGGATCATTTGTTCACTCAGAATGAGAACTCAGACAGGTAGGCCAGCAGAAGCAGCAGTTAGGAACAGAAAGGTTGGTTTTTGACAACTGGCTCATCGTATATTAGAGAAGCAGACGTTAGTTTCCTGAAGTGAAGTCCTGAGGGGTTACTGAAAGTGCACTTGGAAGGGGCATGAAGAAATCATGAAGAGTGCTATCCAGGCAGGGAATCTGCGGTGGAAGCGGGCAGAACCAAGGTCCTCTCTTTGCATGTTTTACTTTGGACATTGTGCCCATGTTCCCTTCCTTCAGTACCCACACACACTCATCCTTGTTCCTCAGACCCTCCCAGGGCACAAGCACTTTACCTGTGAATTCCCTGCGTGGCTCTGAGCTGGGTGAGCCAGCAAGCTCCTCCTATGTCCCTTCTCCTAACACAAGGGATCAAAGTTACAGAAGTGGAGAGGAGGTACATAGATATTGCTTACGCCATGGCTACCTTAATTAAGAGGGACATTTATACATTGGATTGACCTACAAGAACCCTTTCTCTCCACACACAAGGAAGGCTGCAAGAAACAGCCCAGGTCCAAGGAGTGTTCTCTTAAAAGTCCAGACAGGCTCTGACCCTGACTACCAGCCCAGGGCACCACCCTTTCTTTCTCTCTGCCCATCTCGGGTCTGTTCTCTCTACAAGTTCCACTGACAGCAAGGAGGAGGTGGGGGATGGTTGGCTTTGACAGGATGAATAATTTCTGAGTTATGTTTCTTCTTAGTGACGCCATTAAAGTTTCATTAAGGGGAAATATCACAACCACTGACTAAAAGGAGATCTTAAAAGGATTTGTTGGCCCCGTCCGTTAATTTGTGCCCTGACCTTCCCCTAACCATGAAGCATCTGCTCAGCCTTAGCCAGAGAGGGGTCAACTTATCACTTCTTGCACACCAAGAATGTTACTGCCCCTTGCCTTTGGCTAAGTCTCTGGACCACGTCCACTCCTGTCCATCCTTCAAGGAATGTGAGTCCAACTCTTAGCTCATACCTTCTTTGGAAATGGCTGTTAACTTTTCATCCCATAATGATGTCCCCTTCCTGTAATTCAGAGCAAGGGTGATCTAAAACTTTTACTTCTTCTTGGCCTTTAGCAAGCCTGGGACTGCCTTGGTTCCAATCCTTTTGCCGTCATCTAACCTTTTATATGTAAATTCTGTCTTACCAACTTGGCTATAAGCTAAAGACTTGAAATGCAGCATCTAGCACAGTGCTGATTGTTTAAGGGCATTCGGTAACATTTAAAAGTAAATGTTAACTATGAGGAGATGATCAAATCCAGTCATCTCATTTTACAAATAAAATATAAAATGAGGTAATTTTCCCAAAGTCTGTAACAACCAGAAATCAATCTGAAGCCTACCCTCCCTTTACTAATCCATGTCTCTAAATTGCTGATTTCTACCCATGTACTCCATTACAAAGAATAAAGAATCTAGAGTGCAGATAATAAAGAAAGCTGTCATTCAATCCATTTGGAATCCTGTATCTATAAACGGTTACTAGTTGAACATCATTTCCAAATGAATGGGGAGAAGAACAAGTGCCATTGTCCCGAATAAAGACAGTTTAAGGAAAAGGGCTGAGGAGCTGACCTCCACCAGTCAGAATCAGCCCTCTTGGGTTTACTCCATTTACAAGACTAAGAAATGACTTTCCTCCAATACCATTTCTGTCATTTTTGATCAAATGTAAAAATTTAAAGGTGTTTTAACACTCCTTAGAGATTTGCAGAGGTGTGGGTAGGAAATTTTATTTTGGTGTTTGAAATGAGACACAGAAAGCTCAGCAAAAGGAGGTGAACATCACCTTGACTACCTATTATTTTTATGCCAATAAAAAACTTTCAGTTTCCATACTACTTTTCATCTTGTCTTATGGCATTGATTTCTACTCCTTTCTCAAATTCTCTCACGTGATTGTGTCTTTTGATATTATGCTATACTTTATTACCAACATCCTCAAGGGAGTCCCTGTATTCATCTTTAATTGTTCTTCTCTTATTCTTTTCTTAAACTCATTCCAACCAGACATTAGTTCTCATAACCCCACCACACCTGCTCTCATCAAAGTCCTCAGTGACCCCCACTTTGCTGGCTCCCTTGATCAGTTCTCAGCAATTTACGTCTCTCACCATAATTGACCTATCAGAAGCTTTTGACGTAGTAGGTCATTCCTACTCCTCGATATATTTTTTTGTCATCTGCTTTCTAGGACCCCAAACTCTAGTTTCCTCCTACGTCATGGGTCATTCCTTCTCCATCTCCTTTATTGGTTCCTTCTCTTCTTCCCAACCTCTTAATGCTGGAGTATCTATCCCAAGATTGAGCCCTTTGGTCCTCTGTTCTTCTCTATCAACAGTCACTTACCCAGTGTCATAATTTTAAACAGCTCCTAAATGCCAGGCCTCCCAGATTTCTATACCCAGTGCAGACCTCTCTCCTGAACTCTAAAATCACTTCCACAATTGCCCACTTCATATTTATACTTGGAATTCAACAGAAACAGAATCCTTCATCACCTCTCAAACCTGAACCTTTACTCTTTCCCTTGAGATATCTCCACGTTAGTTTACTGTTACTCCATCCCTCCGGCTGTTCAGATCAAAAATTTTGAGGCCCTGTATTCCTAATGCCCTGATTTCTGGTCACTTGGATTATTGCCATACTTCTTTTTTTTCAATTAATTTATTTATTTGATTGGAGGCTAATTACTTTACAATACTGTAGTGGTTTTGTCATACACTGACATGAATCAGACATGGGTATACATGTGTCCCCCATCCTGAACCCCCTCCCACTTCCCTCCACATCCCATCCCTCAGGGTTGTCCCAGTGCACCAGCTTTGAGTGTCCTGTTTCATGCATCAAACTTAGACTGGTGATCTATTTCATATATGGTAATAAACATGTTTCAATGCTATTCTCTCAAATCATCCTACCCTCACCTTCTCCCACAGAGTCCAAAAGTCTGTTCTTTATATCTGCGTCTCTTTTGCCATCTCACATATAGGATCATCGTTAACATCTTTCTAAATTCCATACTTATTTGTTCAGTTCAGTTCAGTTCAGTCACTCAGTCATGTCCGACTCTTTGCAACCCCATGAATCGCAGCACGCCAGGCCTCCCTGTCCATCACCAACTCCCGGAGTTTACGTAAACTCATGTCCATTGAGTTGGTGATGCCATCCAGCCATCTCATCCTCTGTTATCCCCTTCTCTTCCTGCCCCCAATCCGTCTCAGCATCAGGGTCTTTTCAAATGAGTCAACTCTTCGCATGAGGTGGCCAAAGTATTGGAGTTTCAGCTTTAGCATCAGTCCTTCCAAAGAAATTCCAGGGCTGATATCCTTCAGAATGGACTGGTTGGATCTCCTTGCAGTCCAAGGGACTCTCAAGAGTCTTCTCCAACACCACAGTTCAAAAGCATCAATTCTTCGGCACTCAGCTTTCTTCACAGTCCAACTCTCACATCCATACATGACCACTGGAAAAACCATAGCCTTGACTAGACGGACCTTTGTTGGCAAAGAATGTCTTTGCATTTCAATATGCTATCTAGGTTGGTCATAACTTTCCTTCCAAGGAGTAAGTGTCTTTTAATTTCATGGCTGCAATCACCATCTGCAGTGATTTTGGAGCCCCCAAAAATGAAGTCTGACAGTTTCCCCATGTATTTGCCATGAAGTGGTGGGACCAGGTGCCGTGATCGTCGTTTTCTGAATGTTGAGCATTAAGCCAACTTTTCCACTCTTTTCTTTCACTTTCATCAAGAGGCTTTTTAGTTCCTCTTCACTTTCTGCCATAAGGGTGGTGTCATCTGCATACCTGAGGTTATTGATATTTCTCCCGGCAATCTTGGTTCCAGCTTGTGCTTCTTCCAGCCCAGAATTTCTCATGATGTACTCTGCATATAATTTAAATAGCAGGGTGACAATACACAGCCTTGACATACTCCTTTTACTATTTGGAACCAGTCTGTTGTTCCACGTCCAGTTCTAACTGTTGCTTCCTGACCTGCATATAGGTTTCTCTATAGGCAGGTCAGGTGGTCTGGTATGCCCATCTCTTTCAGAATTGTCCACAGTTTATTGTGATCTACACAGTCAAAGGCTTTGGCAGAGTCAATAAAGCAGAAATAGATGCTTTTCTGGAACTCTCTTGCTTTTTCAATGATCCAGTGGATGTTGGCAATTTGATCTCTGGTTCCTCTGCCTTTTCTAAAACCAGCTTGAACATCAGGAAGTTCACGGTTCACATATTGCTGAAGCCTGGCTTGGAGAATTTTGAGCATTACTTTACTAGCGTGTGAGATGAATACAATTGTGCGGTAGTCTGAGCATTCTTTGGCATTGCCTTTCTTTGGGATTGGAATGAAAACTGACCTTTCCCAATCCTGTGGCCACTGCTGAGTTTTCCAAATTTGCTGGCATATTGAGTGCAGCACTTTCACAGCATCATCTTTCAGGATTTGAAATAGCTCAACTAGAATTCCATCACTTCCACTAGCTTTGTTTGTAGTGATGCTTCCTAAGGCCCACTTGACTTTGCATTCCAGCATGTCTGGCTCTAGGTCAGTGATCACACCATCATGATTATCTGGGTCGTGAACCCCTTTTTTGTACAGTTCTTCTGTGTATTCTTGCCAACTCTTCTTAATATCTTCTGCTTCTGTTTGGTCCATGCCATATCTGTCCCTTATTGAGCCCATCTTTGCATGAAATGTTCCCTTGGTATCTCTAATTTTCTTGAAGAGATCTCTAGTCTTTGCCATTCTGTTGTTTTCCTCTATTTCTTTGCATTGATCGCTGAGGAAGGCTGTCTTATTTCTTTTTGCTATTCTTCGGAACTCTGCATTCAGATGCTTATATCTTTCCTTTTCTCCTTTGCTTTTCGCTTCTCTTCTTTTCACAGCTATTTGTAAGGGCTCCCCAGACAGCCATTTTGCTTTTTTTGCATTTCTTTTCTATGAGATGGTCTTGATCCCTGTCTCCTGTACAGGGTCATGAACATCCGTCCATAGTGCATCAGGCACTCTATCAGATCTAGTCCCTTACATCTATTTCTCACTTCCACTGTATAATCATAAGGGATTTGATTTAGGTCATACCTGAATGGTCTAGTGGTTTCCCCTACTTTCTTCAATTTCAGTCTGAGTTTGGCAATAAGTTCATGATCTGAGCCATAGTCAGTTCCAGGTCTTGTTTTTGTTAACTGTATAGAGCTTCTCCATCTATGGCTGCAAAAAACATAAGCAATCTGATTTTGGTGTTGACCATCTGATGATGTCCATGTGTAGAGTCTTCTCTTGTGTTGTTGGAAGCGGGTGTTTGCTATGACCAGTGCTTTCTCTTGGAAAAACTCTATTAGCCTTTGCCCTGCTTCAATCTGTACTCCAAAGCCAAATTTGCCTGTTACCCCAGGTGTTTCTTGACTTCCTACTTTTGCATTCCAGTCCCCTATAATGAAAAGGACATCTTTTTTGGGTGTTAGTCCTAAAAGGTCTTGTAGGTATTCATCAGATCAGATCAGATCAGTCGCTCAGTCGTGTCCGACTCTTTGCGACCCCATGAACTGCAGCACGCCAGGCCTCCCTGTCCATCACCAACTCCTGGAGGTCATTCAGACTCACATCCATCGAGTCAGTGATGCCATCCAGCCATCTCATCCTCTGTTGTCCCCTTCTCCTCCTGCCCCCAATCCCTCCCAGCATCAGAGTCTTCTCCAATGAGTCAACTCTTCACATGAGATGGCCAAAATACTGGAGTTTCAGCTTTAGCATCATTCCTTCCAAAGAAATCCCAGGGCTGATCTCCTTCAGAATGCACTGATTGGATCTTCTTGCAGTCCAAGGGACTCTCAAGAGTCTTCTCCGGGGAGGAGCTAAGATGGCAGACGAGTAAGACGGGGAGAATACTTTCTCCTCCACAAATCCATTAAAAGAACATTTGAATGCTGAATAAACTCGATAAAACAACTTCTGAATGCCGGCAGAGGACATCAGGCACTTAGAAAGACAGCTCATTGTCTTCAAAACGAGAAAACGAGCCCTGCGGTAACTCCTTTTGCGGAGAACTGGCGCGGACACCAGCATTTGCTATTGGCAAGTGGGGGCTGGGCTAGGAGGAGCGGCGAGGCCTGCATTGCTTTGAGAAAGGATTTGGCCTGGCTATCTCGGGCGCTATCTGAGCGAAATAACCAGACTGTCGGTTATCTACTACATCAAAAGCCAGCCCTAACTTAAGACACCACCAGGACTACCTACGGAACAAAGGGCTGCACAGAGTTGGCCGGCTGCAGGCCGTCCCACTCCCGTGACAGGCAGCCAGGGCCAGAGGCGGGCAATTATAGCCCTAGACGGACACTGTCTAACGGAACTGTGAGTAGGTCTCTGTGCTGACTCACGCTTCTTGGGGCTCTGGATGGTCAACATCTGCCTGAGAAAGTGCGCTGTTTGTATACCCAGAAAACTGAGCGGCGGAGAGGCGATAAGTTGCAGCACCTGCACTTGCTGAACATTTCATCACCTGGCTACTCGGATCTGGGAAGGGCATAAAACGCAGACTCAACCAAGCCTGTGCTTCTGAGGATTATCTGAGTGCCTCAACCTGGCCGGTTTAGATTTGGGTGTTCATCTCCACCCCCTCTGTAACAAGGCAGAGATCAGATATTGAAAAGACCTGTAAACCGCCTCAATAAAGAGAATTCAACAAACTACCAGAATATAGTAAGGACACTCTAAATTTGGCAATTTTAACAAAATGAAGAGACAAAAGAATACCCAGCAGCTAAAGGAACAGGATAGATCTCCACCAAACCAAACCAAAGAGGAAGAGATAGGGAATCTACCTGATAAAGAATTCCGAATAATGATAGTGAAATTAATCCAAAATCTTGAAATCAAAATAGAATCACAGTTAAAGAGTCTGGAGACAAGGATTGAGAAGATGCAAGAAAGGTTTAACAAGGACCTAGAAGAAATAAAAAAGAGTCAACACATAATGAATAATGCAATAAATGAGATCCAAAACACCCTGGAGGCAACAAATAGTAGAATAACAGAGGCAGAAGATAGGATTAGTGAACTAGAAGATAGAATCCTAGAAAAAATGAATCAGACGAGAAAAAAGAAAAACGTATCAAAAGAAATGAGGACAATTTCAGAAACCTCCAGGATAACATCAAACGCTACAACATTCGAATCATAGGAGTTCCAGAAGAAGAAGATAAAAAGAAAGATCATGAGGAAATACTTGAGGAGATAATAGTTGAAAACTTCCCTAAAATGGAGAAGGAAATAACCACTCAAGTTCAAGAAATCCAGAGAGTCCCTAACAGGATAAACCCAAGGCGAAACACCCCAAGACACATATTAGTCAAATTAACAAAGATTAAATATAAAGAACAAATATTAAAAGCAGCAAGGGAAAAACATCAAATAACTCACAAGGGAATTCCCATAAGGCTAACAGCTGATCTTTCAATAGAAACTCTCCAAGCCAGGAGGGAATGGCAAGACGTAATTAAAGTGATGAAGGAAAATAACTTACAGCCTAGATTATTGTATCCAGCAAGGATCTCATTCAAATATGAAGGAGAAATCAAAAGCTTCACAGATAAGCAAAAGTTGAGAGAATTTTGCATCACTAAACCATTTCTCCAACAAAAACTAAAGGACATTCTCTAGAGCAATACAATAATAGTGGGAGACTTTAACACCCCACTCATATAATCTGGCTGTAATAGACAAAGTAAAGAGGAAAACATATTTACTTATGAGCCTCAAAAAATTCAGTTCACTCAGGAGAGTTTAAAAAAAAAAAAAAAAAAGACTTATTTGCTCACTCTGTAGAGGTTTATTGACTATTTTGTGGCTTTGGTACCACTTTGGGTAGTAGGGAGGAAGAGGTGACAAATGTGATCCTGTCCTAAATAATATATTGTGGTAAAGATAGATTTACCAATACAAAATACCAAGATGTGCCTAAAGATGAGGACACCCAAACTGGACTTTTTGTTTTCTGGACTTTTCATTTCGAGAACAAACCTCCTAATATAAGATGAACTCACCATGATTTTTTTAAGTGTTCTTTGTGATTAAAAACAGAAAGCCATTGGTTAAGAAATTACATATACTCCTCCCCACCATCACTCCCCTTCTTTCTTCCCATTTCCCTCCCACCCTCATTGATCCTTTCCTTTGTCCATTTTCCCCTGCAAAAAAAAAAAAAAAATAAAGTTAGTAAACCATTTCACTCACAACAAAAGGTGAAAAAAAAAAAAAAAAAAGCACACTTCACCACAGTCCTAGAACTTCTGGGTGCAAGGCCTGAAAGCTTAATAACCTCACATGATTTTGAACATGAAGACAAGTTCAAAAATCTTTCTTTGACTTGTTTGTATGGAGAGGTAGCTTGGAAGGGAGAAAGTGGGTAGTCTCTAGCTGTCATGCTTTCAAAAAAAAAAAAAAAAGAGTCTTCTCCAACACCACAGTTCAAAAGCATCAATTCTTCAGCGCTCAGCCTTCTTCACAGTCCAGCTCTCACATCCATACATGACCACAGGAAAGACCATAGCCTTGACTAGGCGAACCTTTGTTGGCAAAGTGATGTCTCTGCTTTTGAATATGCTATCTAGGTTGGTCATAGGTATGTGTTAATATACTGTATTGGTGTTTTTATTTCAGACTTACTTCACTCTGTGTAATAGACTCCAGTTTCATTCACCTCATTAGAACTGATTCAAATTCATCTTTTTAAATAGCTGAGTAATATTCTATTGTGTATATTTATTTTTTCTGGGCTCCAAAATCACTACCCATGGTGACTGCAGCCATGAAATTAAAAGACGCTTACTCCTTGGAGGAAAAGTTATGACCAAACCAGATCACATATTCAAAAGCAGAGACATTACTAAGAGCACAGCCGAGAGGAGCTACCCCACGACCGAGGTCAGGAAGGGCGGTGGTGAGGAAGTACCCCTCCTCCAATGTCAGGAAGGGCAGAGGTGAGGAGAGACCCCTCATCCAAGGTAAGGTGCAATGGCTGTGCTTTGCTGGAGCAGCCAGGAAGAGATACCCCACGCCCAAGGTAAGAGAAACCCAAGTAAGACGGTAGGTCTTGCAAGAGGGCATCAGAGGGCAAATACACTGAAACCATACTCACAGAAAACTAGTCAATCTAATCACACCAGGACCACAGCCTTGTCTAACTCAATGAAATTAAGCCATGCCCATGGGGCAACCCAGGATGGGCAGGTCATGGTGGAGAGATCTGACAGGGTGTGGTCCGCTGGAGAAGGGAATGGCAAACCACTTCAGTATTCTTGCCTTGAGAACCCCATGAACAGTATGAAAAGGCAAAATGATAGGATACTGAAAGAGAAACTCCCCAGGTCAGTAGGGGCCCAATATGCTACTAGAGATCAGTGGAGCAATAACTTCAGAAAGAATGAAGGGATGGAGCCAAAGCAAAAAGAATACCCAGCTGTGGATGTGTCTGGTGATAGAAGCAAAGTCCGATGCTATAAAGAGCAATGGACTTAACAGAAGCAGAAGATATTAAGAAGAGGTGGCAAGAATATACAGAAGAACTATACAAGATGATCTTCATGACCCAAATAACCATAATATGTGATCACTCACCTAGAGCCAGACATGCTGGAATGCAAAGTCAAGTGGGCCTTAGGAAGCATCACTACAAACAAAGCAAGTAGAGGTGATGGAATTCCAGCTGAGTTATTTCAAATCCTAAAAGATGATGCTGTGAAAGTGCTGCACTCAATATGCCAGCAAATTTGGAAAACTCAGCAGTGGCCACAGGACTAGAAAAGATTAGTTTTCATTACAATCCAAAAGAAAGACAATGTCAAAGAATGTTCAAACTACGGCACATTTGCACTCATCTCACACACTAGCAAAGTAATGATCAATATTCTTCACACCAGGCTTCAACAGTACATAAACCATGAACTTCCAGATGTTCAAGCTGGATTTAGAAAAGGCAGTGCAACCAGAGATCAAATTGCTAACATCCGTTGGATCATAAAAAAAGCAAGAGAGGTCCAGAAAAACATTTACTTTTGCTTTATTGACTATGACAAAGCCTTTGACTATGTGGATCACAACAAACTGTGTAAAATTCTTAAAGAGATGGGAATACCAGACCACCTGATCAGCCCCCTGAGAAATCTGTATGCAGGTCAAGAAACAGCAGTTAGAACTGGACATGGAACAGCAGACTGGCTCCAAATCAGGAAAGGAGTACATCAAGGCTGTATTTTGTCACCCTGCTTATTTAGCTTATATGCAGAGTACATCATGTGAAATGCCAGGCTGGATGAAGCACAAGCTGGAATCAAGATTGCAGGGAGAAATAGCAATAACCTCAGATATGCAGATGACATGACCCTTACAGCAAAGAGCAAAGAAGAACTAAACAGCCTCTTGATGAAAGTGAAAGAGGAGAGTAGAAAAGTTGGCTTAAAACTCAACATTCAGAAAACTAAGATCATGGCATCCTGTCCCATCACTTCATGGCAAATAGATAAGAAAACAATGGAAATAGTGACAGACTTTATTTGGGGAGGGCTCCAAAATCACTGCAAATGGTGACTGCAGTCATGAAATTAAAAAACACTTGCTCCTTGGAAGAAAAGCTATGACCAACCTATACAGTATATTAAAAAGCAGAGACATTACTTTACCAAAAAAGGTCCATCTAGTCAAAGGTATGGTTTTTCCTATAGTCATGTATGGATGTGAGACCTGGACTATAAAGAAAGCTGAGCACTGAAGAACTGATGCTTTTGAACTGTGGTTTTGGAGAAGACTCTTGAGAGTCCCTTGGACTGCAAGGAGATCCAACCAGTCCATCCTAAAGGAAATCAGTCCTAAATATTCATTGGAAGGACTGATGCTGAAGCTGAAATGCCAATACTTTGGCCCCCTGATGTTAAGAACTGACTCACTGGAAAAGATCCTGATGCTGGGAAAGATTGAAGGCAGAAGAAGGGGATGACAGGGGATGGGGTGTTTGGATGGCATCACTGACACGATGGATATGCATTTGAGTGAATAGGCTCCAGGAGTTGGTGATAGACAGAGAAGCCTGGCGTGCTACAGTGGATGGGGTTGCAAAGAGTTGGATATGACTGAGCAACTGAACTGAACTGAAGTAAGACACACTGACCTCATTGCTCTCCTTGGAATACTGCAGCCACTCTACTGCCCCAGGTCCTGTACACCAGCTGTCACCTCTGCCTGGCAACATGCTTGCTCCGGAAATCTGCCTGGTTTCCTCCCTTACTCCTGTCAAGTCTCTCCCCAAATATCACTTTTCCAATGAGACTTACTGTTATGTTATTTAATATTATAACATGCTTCCACTCATACTCCATAGTTCCCCTACCTCGTTATACATCTCATTTTTCCTGAGTCATTATAACCTTATAGCATATAATATCGGAGAAGGCAATGGCACCCCACTCCAGTACTCTTGCCTGGGAAATCCCATGGATGAAGGAGCCTGGTGGGCTGCAGTCCATGGCGTCGCTAAGAGTTGGACACGACTGGGCAACTTCACTTTCACTTTTCACTTTCCCGCATTGGAGAGGGAAATGGCAACCCACTCCAGTGTTCTTGCCTGGAGAATCCCAGGGACGGGGGACCCTGGTAGGCTGCCGTCTATGGGGTCGCACAGAGTGGGAAACGACTGATGCGACTTAGCAGCAGCAGCAGCAGCATATAATATTTATTTAATTTACTATTTGTCTCCACCAACTGCAGTAAAAGCTCTGTGAGGATACAGGTCTTCTTTGTTTACCAATATATTTCAAGTCCCTGGAATGATGCTTCCACATATATGCTGAATGAGTGGATGGATGTGTTCAGCAACCCCCTCCACTGCAGAACAATAGGGAACTGTCTACTGCATACCACCTCGAATGAGGAAAGTCAAATCCAAAAAGGACTTGACTGTTAATCAAAGTAGAAGTTCAAGTCTTAGGATTTCATTTTCTCTTTCCTTCTCTCACATAGGTCACCTGTCCTTTTTATGTGGACTAATGTACAGGAAAGAACTTTCACTTTCCTGCACTATGGGTTCTACTCACTCACCTCAGAACTGGAAAGAAATGGAAGACTGAGATGATGAATTCTTACCGATGCCCAAGCAAGGACAAATTCTCTGCCTTCAATCATTGAGCTCTAATTCTGTGCCAGGAATGAAAAACATGCTAAAGAACGAAGGAAAGGACACTGATCTCCTGGAGATTAAATTCCAGTGTGATTACCTATCCCACCAAGGTCTGTGTCTGGGTGCCAGTTACTAGAACTCATTTGCCTTGTTGGGGACAGAAGAAAAAGCCAGGTATTCTATGTCACATTCACCTTTAGAACATGTGGCTCACGGTGTGATCCCCAGCTAGCTGCATGGGCCCACCTGGAAGCCTGTTAGAAATGCAAACTCACAGCCCCTACCTCAGGCCTATGAATCAGAGACTGTATTTGAATAAGATTCCCAGGCAATTTTTATGCGCAGAAATGTTCCTATGCACTGCCTTGGAGCTCTCCACTCACAGTAAACCCATTGGTATCACGTGACTTGTGGCCAACAGAAATTTGAGGAAGAAAAATGAGAGAATTCAGCTCACATTCCCTTTTGCTATTAAACAAGGACGATCATTTGATGCCATAGATGATAATAGGAATTGTAGAAGAAGGCTCTAGATTAATGTCTTTGATCATTTAAAAATTCATAGAACACAAAACTGACCTGAAATAGATACACGATAATCATTGGCTAAACACTTTGAGCTTTCAAACACATTCAAGAAGCAGTATTTAAAGACCTTAATACATTTGAGTCTAGGTTCTGAAGCAAACATCCTGATTTCTAAGATGTCACTCTATCATTAGTTGTGGTTCCTGGGTCAGTTTGTTTGGTCTCTCTAAGTTTCCGTTTCCTCTTCTATAAATTAGAAATAATAATAGTACTTACCTTATATGATTTTTATGAGGACTAGATAAGGTATGAGTGCTAGGACTAGATAAGGTATGTGCTAGGTATGTCTAGTGCTAGGACTAGATAAGGTATGAGTGCTCAAACTACCGAACAATTGCACTCATCTCACACGCTAGTAAAGTACTGCTCAAAATTCTCCAAGCCAGGCTTCAGCAATATGTGAACCGTGAACTTCCTGATGTTCAAGCTGGTTTTAGAAAAGGCAGAGGAACCAGAGATCAAATTGCCAACATCCGCTGGATCATCGAAAAAGCAAGAGAGTTCCAGAAAAACATCTATTTCTGCTTTATTGACTATGCCAAAGCCTTTGACTGTGTGGATCACAATAAACTATGGAAAATTCTGAAAGAGATGGGAATACCAGACCACCTGATCTGCCTCTTGAGAAATCTGTATGCAGGTCAGGAAGCAACAGTTAGAACTGGTCATGGAACAACAGACTGGTTCCAAATAGGAAAAGGAGTACGTCAAGGCTGCATATTGTCACCATGTTTATTTAACTTATATGCAGAGTACATCATGAGAAATGCTGGACTGGAAGAAACACAAGTTGGAATCAAGATTGCCGGGAGAAATATCAATAACCTCAGATATGCAGATGACACCACTCTTATGGCAGAAAGTGAAGAGGGGCTAAAAAGCCTCTTGATGAAAGTGAAAGTGGAGAGTGAAAAGGTTGGCTTAAAGCTCAACATTCAGAAAACGAAGATCATGGCATCTGGTCCCATCACTGCATGGGAAATAGATGGAGAAACAGTGGAAACAGTGTCAGACTTTGTTTTTCTGGGCTCCAAAATCACTGCAGATGGTGACTGCAGCCATGAAATTAAAAGACGCTTGCTCCTTGGAAGGAAAGTTATGACCAACTTAGATAGCATATTCAAAAGCAGAGACATTACTTTGCCAACAAAGGTTCGCCTAGTCAAGGCTATGGTCTTTCCTGTGGTCATGTATGGATGTGAGAGCTGGACTGTGAAGAAGGCTGAGCGCCGAAGAATTGATGCTTTTGAACTGTGGTGTTGGAGAAGACTCTTGAGAGTCCCTTGGACTGCAAGAAGATCCAACCAGTCCATTCTGAAGGAGATCAATCCTGGAATTTCTTTAGAAGGAATGATGCTAAAGCTGAAACTCCAGTATTTTGGCCACCTCATGCAAAGAGTTGACTCATTGGAGAAGACTCTGATGCTGGGAGGGATTGAGGGCAGGAGGAGAAGGGGACGACAGAGGATGAGATGGCTGGATGGCATCACTGACTCGATGGATGCGAGTCTGAGTGACCTCCGGGAGCTGGTGATGGACAGGGAGGCCTGGCGTGCTGCGGTTCGTGGGGTCGCAGAGTCGGACGCGACTGAGCGACTGATCTGATCTGAGATAAGGTAATTGTGTACAAAGAAGTAAGCATCCAACATACAAACTTTCCATTAGAAAATAAATAATTTCTAGAGATCTAATGTGAAGCATGATAACTGTACTTAATAATGTATCCATCTCTGGAATGAGTAGATTTGGTGTTCTCAACACAAAAAAAGCTAAAGAAAGGAAAAAAGAAAGAAACATAATGCTAAACATATAAAAATAAGAATTCAATAAATTTTAGCTTATGTTATTACTACTTTGTTTCAATCAACATTTCATTTATTTGAAAAATATTTTAGGTATATAATGTAATGTGTCAGTCATGTCTGACTCTTTGTGACCCCATGGACTATAGCCTGCCAGGCTCCTCTGTCAAGAATACTAGAGTGATTTGCCATTTCCTTCTCCAGGGATCTTCCCAACCCAGGGACTGAACCTGTGTCTCTTGCATTGGCAGGTGGATTCTTCACCACTGAGCCACCTGGGAAGCCCTATTTTAGGAATAGGTTACAAAAATGGAGACAATCAGGATAAAGTATGAGGAACCTACTTAGATTAGCTGATAAAACAAGACCCCTCTGGGGAAAAAAAGGTTGACATGGAAACCTGGAGGATAAGAAATAGCCAGTCATGATGAGTCATGGAGTCATGATGGGGAAGGGAAGAGCAGTTCAAGATAGATAAAGATCACACAGGGCTTCAGAGTCTAGAAGAGGAGAATGGAATTCACCCATCATCATGGAAAGCTACTGAATCCTTTCAGACAGAGGAGTGAATTGGACAAACACGAATACATATTGGGGTGCCACTGGGGACAAAGGTCTGGGAAAAGTCCCTGGGACGTATGAAGATGAATCAAACATGGGGTCAGCTTCTAAGGAACTGTCATTCTAATAGTCTGGCTTGAGACTTAATGCCAAGTGGCAAAGTTCTCCTCCCATGTCCTCCCACCCTTCCTCTGCACTTCCTCACTATCTAGGAACCAGCTCATCCATCACCTCCTTTCTGGAACTTGTACTGACCTCTGTCCCTTGAATCCCTAGCTCCTTCGTCTGATCTCTCAGAGAACCTGGCACACGCCTGTGTAATAGAGCCTCAATCTCCTGTGACTGTAATTAGTTGCATCCTTTCTATACTTGTTATGACTAAATCTATGCTTTCCATTTTTGTAGTCTCACTATCGATTATAACGCTGGCAGGTTGGCACATGGTCAGTTCGCAATAAATGTTGTTGTGAATAAAAGAACTAACATTTGTTTGCCATTTCTTTCTTTATGGCCAAAAAAGTGTTTGCCAAATTCAGTTTCTGTGTTTCAGTGATAAACCAGAGACCCCCTGACTAGGGGTTTTCTCGAAGAGAATTATCTCTTTTAGTGACTGCCCCCTGAAAGAGAAAAATCAATTTGAAATACATTTTACTATTAAGTAGATGTATATTTTACACACCTTGTGGCTTCGCTTTTTAAATTCAGCCCAGAATTATTACCATAGAAACCATAGAAGAACATATCCACCACCAGCATCTTGGTCTATTTTTTAAGTTTTTCCTCCCTGAGGCCCTTTGTTGTGCTTCTCATCTCACAGAAGGGGAAACTGCAGCACAGGAAGGGCAGGCCACACAATGAGTCAGTGATCAAACAAGCTCTTCCTGTGAGCAGGGTGCTCTGGAGGTGTCTCTGAGGTGGCCACACTCATCTCTGACCTTGCCCTCCCCTCTCTGAGCTGCTTTCTCTGCTAGGTCTCCTCCAGGCATAACTTCTGCTCTTCCCTGGTCGTATTAGTCCACCCCTGCATCCCCAGTCAGCCCCGGAAAACCCAGCCACACCCACCGCAGACTTCACACCTGGACAATCCCTCCTATGCTGGCCCCCTACCCTGCCTCAGAGTGGCTCACAACCTCCCTCATGCCATTCCCTCTCTGCCACCCCTTTTCCTACGGGTCACAAATGTTAGTTGAATCTGCAAGCTCTGCCTCTCTTTCCCTTGAAGTCCTGCTATTTGAAACAAATATAGAACCTCAAGTTGACAAAGAACTCAAAGAGTCATCCAATCCCACCTATGAAGGTACCTTACAAAGTAATAGCAGCTAATCTGGTCTTCCCTTGTGGTACAGTGGATGGGATTCCACCTGCCAATGCAGGAGACAAGGGTCTGATCTGTGGTCTGGGATGATTCCACGTGCCACCAAGCCTGAGAGCCCCGACTACTGAAGCCCATGAGCCCTAGAGCCCGCACGCCACAAGCATTGAGGCCACGTGCTGCAACTACTGAAGACTGTGCCTAGAGCCTGCGCTCCACAAAAGTCACCACAATGAGAAGCCCATAGTGGAGAGTAGCCCCTACTCACTACAGCTACAGAAAGACTGTCCAGAGCAATGAAAACCCAGGGCCGTCAAAAATAAATAAATAATATTTTTTAAAAATAGCAGCTAATCTGAAAAGCAGTTTGTGTTCCTGGGTAGTTCATGGAAAAGAAAAAAAGGTCAGCACTGAGAGGAGCCAAAATTAAGTACCAATTCAAGAAGCAGGGTAAGCTAATTGCCACATCTGCTTGGTCATTCACCGGAAGAGTTAGAACTCATGTCTACCAAAACTGTTCTTGGATCAAGAAGATGGGAGAAAAGAAGTCTGTTACATGAACATTCATCCTTGCTGGAGAAGATCCAAGTATGGACAACAAGAAACTTATATAAAGTAGTATACAAAACGAGGAAAATACAATTAGGTATCAAAGTGAGCATTTCTTTAAAATTCGAGGAGAAATTGTAATGAATTCAGTTAAGTTCAGTTCAGTCACTCAGTCGTGTCCAACTCTTTGTAGCCCCATAGACTGCAGCAGAGACCAGGATTCCCTGTCCATCACCAACTCCTGGAGCATGCTCAAACTCATGTCCATTGAGTCAGTGATGCCATCCAACCATCTCATCTGTTGTCCCCTTCTGCTCTTGCCTTCAATCTTTCCCAGCATCAGGGTCTTTTCAAATGAGTCAGTTCTTCACATCAGGTGGCCAAAGTACTGGAACTTCAGGTTCAGCATCAGTCCTTCCAATGAATATTCAGGACTGATTTCCTTTAGGATGGACTGGTTGGATCTCCTTGCAATCCAAGAGACTCTCAAGACTCTTCTCCAATAGCACAGTTCAAAAGCATCAACTCTTCAGTGCTCAGCTTTCTTTATAGTCCAACTCTCACACCCATACATGACTACTTGAAAAACCATAGCTTTGACTAGATGGACCTTTGTTGGTAAAATAATGTCTCTGCTTTTTAATATGCTATCTAGATTGGTCGTAGCTTTTCTTCCAAGGAGCAAGCATCTTTTAACTCCATGGCTGCAGTCACCATCTGCAGTGATGTTGGAGCCCAAGAATATAAAGTCTGTCACTGTTTCCATTGTTTCCCCAACTATTTGCCATTAAGTGTTGAGACCGGATGCCACGATTTTAATTTTTTGAATGTTGAGTTTTAAGCTAGCTTTTTCACTCTCCTCTTTCACCTTTATCAAAAGGGTCTTTAGTTCCTCTTCACTTTCTGCTGTAAGGGTGGGTCATCTGCGTATCTGAGGTTATTGCTATTTCTCCCTGCAATCTTGATTCCAGCTTGTGCTTCATCCAGTCTAGCATTTTGCTTGATGTACTCTGCATATAAGTTAAACAAGCAAAGTGACAATATACAGTCTTGATGTACTCCTTCCTTTCCCAATTTGGAGCCAGTTCATTGTTCCATGTCCAATTCTAACTGTTGTTTTTGACTTGCATACAGATTTCTCAGGAGGCAGTTAAGATGGTCTGGTAGTTCCATCTCTTTAAGAATTTTCCACAGTTTATTGTGATCCACACAGTCAAAGGTTTTAGCATAGTCAATGAAGCAGAAGTAGGTGTTCTTCTGGAATTTTCTTGCCTTTTCAATGATCCAACGGATGTTGGCAATTTGATCTCTGGTTCCTCTGCCTTTTCTAAATCCAGCTCGAACATCTGGAAGTTCTTGGTTCATGTACTGTTGAAGCCTGACTTGGAGAATTTTGAGCATTGCTTTGCTAGCATGTGAGATGAGTGTAATTGTGCTGTAGTTTGAATATTCTTTGGCATTGCCTGTCTTTGAGATTGGAATGAAAACTGATCTTTTCCAGTCCTGTGGCCACTGCTGAGTTTTCCAGATTTGCTGGCATAATGAATGTAGCACTTTCACACCATCATTTTTTAGGATTTGAAATAACTCAGCTGGAATTCCATCACCTCCAGTAGCTTTGCTCGTAGTGATGGCCCACTTGACTTTGCACTCCAGGATGTCTGGCTCTAGGTGAGTGACCAGACTATCGTGGTTATCTGGGTTATTAAGATCTTTTTTATATAGTTTTTCTGTGTATTGTGGCCATCTCTTCTTGATATTTTCTGCTTCTGTTAAGTTCATACCATTTCTGTCCTTTATTGTGCTCATCTTTGTATGAAATGTTCCCTTGGTATCTCTAATTTTCTTGAAGAGATCGCTAGTCTTTCACATTCTATTGTTTCCATCTATTTCTTTGCATTGATCACTGAGTAAGGCTTTCTCGTCTCTCCTTGCTATTCTTTGGAACTCTGCATTCAGATGGGTGTATCTTTTCTTTTTTCCTTTGCTTTTTTGCTTCTCTTCTTTTCTCAGCTATTGTAAGGCCTCCTCAGACAATCATTTTGCCTTTTGGCATTTCTTTTTCTTTGGGATGGTTTTGATCACCACCTCCTACACAATGTTATGAACCACTATCCATAGTTCTTCAGGCACTCTGTCTATCAGATCTAACCCCTTGAATCTATTTGTCACTTCCACTGTATAATCATAAGGATTTGATTTAGGTCATACTTGAATGGTCTAGTGGTTTTCCCTACTTTCTTCAATTTCAGTATGAATTTGGCAATCAGGAATTCATGATCTGAGTCACAATCAGCTCCTAGTCTTGTTTTTGCTGACTGTATAGAGCTTCTTTATTTTCGGCTGCAAAGAATATAATCAGTCTGATTTTGGTATTGGCCATCTGGTGATGTCCATGTGTAGAGTCTTCTCTTGTGTTGTTGGAAGAGGGTGTTTTCTATGACCAGTGCATTCTCTTGGCAAAATTCTTTTAGCCTTTTCCCTGCTTCATTTTGTACTCCAAGGCCAAACTTGCCTGTTACTCCAGGTATCTCTTGACTTCCTACTTTTGCATTCCAGTCCCCTATGATGAAAAGGACATCTTTTTTTGGTGTTAGTTCTAGAAGTTCTTGTAAGTCTTCATAGAACAAATTGCACATTTTTTAAAAGGTGATAAATATCACAAAATCCTAAGTAGTCCAATGTCAGAGCAGGGAGGATCCCTGGGGTTTTTTTCTACCAGAGTAGGTAACTCTGACTTTAATCCTGAAGTTCTTTTTCTTCTTTGCTTCCTGCCTATATTTTTTTGAAAAGTTGTCTGTCTTTCTCTCCTCCATTTCCTCATCAGTGAATCTCCCCCTAATTGCTGACACTGTTTTCTAGTCTACACAACTCCACTGAATCATCTCTCAAAGGTTCCCAGTGCCTCCTCATCACCTAATCAGATGGCTTTTACTCAGCCTTTGTGCTACTGGTCTCCTCGTGGCAGACAATCATAACTGAAAACAAGTCCTCCTGAAAACAAGTTCTCTTACTGAGTTTGTGATTTATCTTTCTATTCAGAACTTTTTTCCCTTTCTTATCCCCTGACCTCAATTCTGTGCTGATCACTAATCAACCAGAATCAGATGATTAAGATTGCAGTTGTCCCTAAATATTGTTAATGGTCTAAAGTTGCTATTGTTATATTTCAATATTAATGTACAAACTAAATTTGCTTTTCCAGGACAAGATGAGCTCAGAGACCTCTAAGCCCTGGGCCACCTGGCTAGAGAATCATAAACTGGACACTTCTTGACTCCTAAAAACATGATTAAGAAATGTCACAGGATGATGATTTATCCCAGTTTTTCTGTTCTTCCCCTTAAAAATATCCCTAACTCAAAGACCAAGGTGGAATGGATCTGAGTCCTGTCTCCCACTCCTTTGCTTGACTCCCTGCAAATAAATCCATACTTTGCTGCAAATACTTGCTACCAGAGTTTGGTTTTCTGCCTTGTGGGCACACAAGCCCTTGCTCAGTTATATAAACACACCTGCCTTCTCAGAATTCTATCAGTGTTGGCATGCACAAGGCTAGATTGCTCACAATCTCCCTACCATATCTATTCATCTTTTTTTTCTCAGTTTCACTTTCTCCTTCCATGTACCAAATTGGGTATAACCCAAGGCTCAATCCTCAATCCCTGCTTTTGGCAGTCCAGGAGTTTCCCCATCACCTCACAAAGCTTCAAACATACAAGTAATGACCAAATCTGTAACTCTGACCCTGACACCTCTTCTATATGTCAGCTCTACCAGTTGGACACATCCATAGAAAAATCTCGCTGAATCTTAAACTCCATGTGTTCAAAGCCTTGCACTTCAAAACTGGATTCTGTGTTCCAAAAACTCACTAGATTCTGAAATTCAATGTTTCTAAAATTAAATGCATCATCTTCCCTCATAACTAGCTATTTATCAGAACTTCCCCTTTCTGTTAAAGATCTGAACTAAGTAGATGAGTATCAAGTCATAATCTCAGCTGAGAAAATGACACTATCTTTCTCCTATCCTGTCTACATAAAGCAGTTCATTCTGGTTTGTTCCTCATGAGAACAGGAAGTTGCTCTGAAGAGTTGGCTGGAAGAGAGCATCTGCAACGCACTTCATGAACTTTTGTTTACATGCAATTCTGTGCCTGTCTCCACCTAGACTTAGAGCAGAGGCTCCAGGCACCATTAGAATGAAAGCATGTTTTGTGGTTAACAATGCTATTGTGATTCTGGTAGCTAACAGGAACATTTAAAAGCATTTAAAAGATGAACATTGTGTTATCAACACTATTTTTAAAAACAAACAAACAAACCTAAGAAGCAAAAAAACTTTCTTTTATACTTGTAGAATTGAGGTGCAAGAGCAAAAACAGCTCTTAACCCTCTTCTTAGGACCTCAAGAAACTAGAAAATGTCCTTACAAAAAGGAACAGAATGGCAGAGTTCAGGGGGGAGCGTTCCATGAGGAGAGAGAGGAAGAAGAAAAGGGGAAGAGAGGGAGTGAGGAGGAGAAAGAAGAGGAAAAGAGAGAGCACCAAAGTAAAACAGGAGCCTCCAACCTTTGCAGAAGAAAATGGATTCTTCAGGGCCCAAAAGCAAAAAACAAAATTTTCTCAACTGAATATTGAGGAAAGAGAAATTGACTAATCAGTTTCAAAGACTGACATACTGAGTGGCTTCTAACGGAAACTGACCTGAAAGTCGGGAGAGATGTTTTGTTAAGGAGGCAAAATTCAGCCAACCAAAGAAGCTGGGATGTAAAATGAATAGAAGCAAGAGCAATTTCCTTTTTAAAATCATAATATTATGACCAACCCTGGGACTTCCCTGGTGGTCCAGTGGTTAAGAATCTGCCTGCCAATGCAGGGGACTTAAGTTTGTTTCCTGGTTCAGGAAGATCCCACACGCTGTGTCACAACTACTGAGCCCACGTTCTACAGTCTGTGTTCTGCAACAAGAGAAGCCACCGCACTATGAAGCCCACACACCACAGCTAGAGAGTAGCCCCCGCTCACTGCAACTAGAGAAAAGCCCATGCACAGCAATGAAAAATACAGATTTTGCAGCCAAAAATACAGATTGGTATTTTATCTTATCTGAGTAATTCAGAGTCTGTGTATATATCACAGCTGTAACTGGCTGGGCAGAATATACAGGCTCTTACAGTAGTAATACATACATACATATATATCCACATTTATACCTAAAGTAGATAATACAATCACAGAGGAAAATACCTTCAGTATTCAGAATGGAGCATGTCCAAATGACAAATGGCCAATTTGTCAATGTTCCCCAGGGTTCTGACTTTGGTTCTTCTGTTACACTATTCTTTTTCCCTTTGTGATCCTCTCTTAATTTGAGACCTGCATATCCAGATCCATACTGTGCATTTTCACGTGTGTCCTTCAGGGTTTTTGTTTCGATCTTATTGCCACGTAACAAACTACCACACATTCAATGGTAAAGAAACATTGATTCTCACGCTCATGAATCTGCAGATTGATTGTAGTTCAGCTCATCTAGAATGAGCTTGGCTAGGAAGTTCTGCTCCAAAGTGTGGGTTAAGCTCAGATCTGCTCTGCATGTGTTTTGTTCTGGGACCCAGAATGAAAGAGCTTTTTATTTTCATGGTAGGTGGTAGAAGTTCCTCCCCTGAGCACAAATATACAATGCCTCTATGGCTTAGGCTTTGAAAGGGCAGCTGTCATATTCATCCATATTCTATCAGTTAAAGCAAGCCATGCACCCAAGAACACCATCAAAGGCTCAAAGAAGAGCAGTTTTCTCACAGAGGCTGAGAAAAGGAAGTGAATGATATTCAGTCTGCTAAACTTCTCAAACTCAATAACTCCAAATCTTTCATCCTTGTGGTTCTCTTTTATTTAATGTCTGGCACCACTATACACTTAGTTAGAAAACCAAGAGTCATTATAACTTCTGCCTATCTTCAGGAACTGTTTATCAAATCTTATTGATTCTAATTTTTACATTTTTAATTTATCTGTACTTAATTTAGGCCTAAAATGAAAACTACAATGATTTTCTGACTATTGCAACTGTATTATTTCAGAGCTAGTTGTTCTATTATCCTAAAATTAGAGAAAGAAAGTAAACCTAGGTGATCATTAAAAGCTGTTTTTTTAACAGTACTCCATCTAATAATTGTGGAAGAAATGATCGAATTTATAAACCCTAATCAACTATTGATGGCTTCCCTGGTGGCTCAGAGGGGAAAGCAGCTGCCTGCGATGAGGGAGACCCAGGTTTAATCCCTGGGTTGGAAAGATCCTCTGGAGAAGGAAATGGCAAATCAACTATTGACTCAAGGAAAAATCATCTGCAGCTGAAACCATTAGATCAGGCATTCTCAACCTCAGCACTACTAACTTTTCTCATCATCAGAATTCTTACTGTCTTTTTCTAATTTCACATCCTTGGACTGCAAGGAAATCCAACCAGTTCATCCTAAAGGAAATCAGTCCTGAATATTCATTGGAAGGACTGATGTTGAAGCTGAAACTCCAGTACATTGGTCACCTGATGCAAAGAGTGGACTCATTTGAAAAGATCCTGCTGGTGGGAAAGATTGAAGGTGTGAGGAGAATGGGATGACAGAGGATGAGATGGTTGGATGGCATCACTGACTCAATGTACATGAGTTGGGGTAAACTCCAGGAATTGGTGATGGACAGGGAGGCCTGGCATGCTGCAGTCCATGGGGTCACAAAGAGTAGGACATGACTGAGCGACTGAACTGACTGAACTTCTCAAATGCTTGGGATACTGCACCTGTCAGTATGTTCTCTTCACTTGTATCCCATTTCAGTTCCCAACAAAAGTTTTTTTTTTTTTTTTAAACTGGAGTATAGTTGCTTTACAATGCTGTGTTAGTTTCTCCTGTACAATGAAATGAATCAGCAATGTGTGTGTGTGTGTGTGTGTGTGTGTGTGTGTGTGTGTATTTCCTTCCTTTGGGACCTCCCTCCCAACCCACCCCATCCCACCCCTCTAGGTCCACAGAGCACTGAGCTGAGCTCCCTGTACTACACAGCAGGTTCCCACTAACTTTCTGTGTTACATGTGGCAGTGCACATACATCAGTCCCAACCTCCCAGTTCATCCCATCCACCCCCGTGTTCCCACATCCACTCCCTACATCAGCATCTCTATTTCCGCCCTGCACATAGTGTCATCTGTACCGATTTTTCCTAGATCCCACATACATGTGTTAATATACAATGTTTGTTTTTCTCTTTCTTATTTCACTCTGTATGAAAAGTTTAAGCAATTTTGTACTACTCACCACATGTCTCATCACTTCCCTGGTAGCTCAGATGGTAAAGAATCTGCCTGCAATGAGGGAGACCCAGATTTGATCCCTCAGTCAGGAAAATCCCCTGGAGAAGGGAGCGGCAACCCACTCCAGTATTCTCACCTGGAGAATCCTATGGACAGAGGAACCTGGTGGGCTACAGTCCATGGGGTCGTGAAGTCGGACATGACTGAGCGGCTTTCACTTTCACCACATGCCAGCATCTATCAGAACAGTAGCGACAGGATTCTTATTGCCAGCTAGCTGATGGGCTCTCCAACTCTAAAATCCTATTTTGTCTGCCTTCTCAGACGGACTTTCTTAGGTTAGGTTCCTTAGGAATAGACACCAAGAGAGATTTGTGGAGGATCTCATTTGTGTTTGTTCTCAGGAATACCACATTTCTGGGAGAGAAAGAAGCAGGACTAGACAAAGGGAGAAATTGAACTGCAAAGAAATTGTGACAAAGGCCACTACCTATCCCATGGGGAGCTCTGGGAATAGAAGGGCCCTTCAAAATTGTTTTGTTTTGTTTTTTTAATATTTTTTCCAAGTTAAGTTTATCAAGGTAAATTTACATTCAGTTAAATTCTTTTGAGTGTACAGTTCTATGAATTTTGACACACACACACACTCATGTAACTGCCTCCACAATAAAGATATAAAATGCTTCTATCATCCCCAAAAGTTCTCACATGACTTTGTGATCAATCCCTACTCCCTCTTTACCATGGTGACCCTGGTTTGATTTTTGCCATTGTGGTTTTAGTCTCTTCTGAAATATCGTATGAATGGAATCATGCAGAATGTCACCTTTCGAATCTGGTTGTTTTAAATTGTGGCAATGACATTGTGCCATCATGTAGGCCCATCCCTGATGCAGGGCCCTCCCTACAGGGAGGGTGTGAAACCTTGCAGAAGGCAGCTGCCTTCAGCTGAGGGCAATTTCCATCAGCTGTGAACCCTCTGTGGTAAACATTCTCCTTGCTTGAAAATGCGTGCCTCGGTCTTGAAGTGATGTGGGCAGTGCACCGCACTACCCACTATGGTGTAAGTATACTGTAAGGTTTGGACAGAGTCAGGTTCAATGTGTTTTGGGGGTGGGAGTGAAGGGCATATTACATTAGAGTAGTTGAGGCACATAATATCCGCTTGCCCCACCCTAACGTCCTTTTATCTCAGGCAGTGGTTCCCTACACAGTCAGTTTTGCCCCAACAAGGGAACATTTGACACTGTCTGAAGACGTGTTTGGTTGCCACAACTGGGAGGGTAGGAGGTGGAGGTTGCTACTGGCTTCTGGTACGATGCTGCTAACCACCCAATAGCGCACAATACAATATCATCCCCAACAAAGATTTGTTCTCATTCTCAAAATGTCGATAGTGCTAAGGAATGAGAAAGTCAAAGGGCCTCCTGGGCAACATCAAAGACTAACACTTGAAGCTAGAGGTTAGAGCTCTAAAAAAATCTGAGAATTGAGTCCCAGTCTTAACCTTGGTGGCTCAGATGGTAAAGCCCCTGTCTACAATCTAGGAGACCCGGGTTCAATCCCTGGGTCAGGAAGATCCCCTGGAGAAGGAAATGGCAATCCACTCCAGTACTACTGCTTGGAAAATCCCATGGACAGAGGAGCCTGATAGGCTACAGTCCATGGGGTCGCAAAGAGTCGGACATGACTGAGTGACTTCACTTAACCTTAGTGTGCTCCAGACAAGTTTAAAATCTCAACTCTGACAAATCAGTGTGCCAGAGGAAGGACCCTGCTTCAAAAAGCATGGTACCTCGAGACTGGAAAATGGATATTTAGGTCAGTGCTCTAAAAATCCTTGAAACATCAAATTTCCTTGATCTTTCTGGGCCTGCAGAAGAGGCCCACTCCTCCATATTAAAAATTAACATTCTCCCTTGCTTGAAGATGACACAGAGGCCTCTGCCTTACAAGAAAAAAAAAAAAAAAAACTTTCAAAGATTAAAATTTGCTTCCACCTCCTCCTGTTAGCCATCAGAGCAAACAAGAGTCATTTCACAAAGTGGCATATTATGGTGGGAAGACCAAACTCTACCACCATTACCTTTCAGCTGAGATAGTAAATCAAAACAATCTTGCATGCTAGGCAGGGGGATGACAGGAGTAGTAGTCCTCACCGTATTTCCATCTAATTCATGTCTGATTCATAAGGAAACCATGTGGATCCTAGAGGATGACAATGGGCTGCAACAAACTCCATCCATACTACCTCTACGTGCAGCTGTGGTGACAGACATGCTATTTTTAGTTAGAGCACACTGGCACTGTCTCGACAACAAAGTGTTTATCACTAATCTGGTCAAAGAATTCTTTTCCATATTACCAAAACAATAGAGCAGAAACAGTTCATGTTCCCATGGAAGGGACAATATATTGCAGTTATGGCTTTGCTCTAAGGTGATACTCTCTCCCTCTGTCATAATCTAGTCTAAAGGGACTTGGACCATCTGAACATATATTAGTATATTCCACAGATGGCACCATGTTAATCAGTTGAGATAAGCAAGAAATGGCAGGTATTTTGAAGGCCTTGGTAAGACACAATCACTCTAGACAATGGGAGATGCATCCCATGAAGATTCAGAGGCCTGACTCACCAGTGAAAAACTGTAGGGGTCTAGTGGCCTGGGGGATGATTTAAACAACTCCTTTACTAGGATCTTTATCTCTCCTTGCCCTTATCCTTCCACTACAATTCATGCAGACCTCCAATCACCTCTGAATGACACCAAAAGCTACATGTCCAAAACAAAACTCACAACCTTCCCCAGAGACCCTGCTCCTCTCCTATGTTGTATCTCTTGGTGAATGTCTCTACCACCCAACCCATTAGTCCTATATGCCCCAGCTTTATCTCTCTCTTTACCCCAAATCCAATAATTCACTGAATCCTAAGCATCTCTCAAATCAGGCTTCTTATTTTTTCCACTGCTATTACCCTAATTCAGGCCTTCCCCATCTCTTTCCTTGTCCGACACTGGAGACAAATACACGAGTGGAAGGGATATCAGTTTTGGAAACCTGCTCGTCTACTGACCTGGGTTTTAATTTTCATTTTACCCACTCTCTGCTACATGAACTTGAACAATTAAACTAACCTAAGACAGTTTCTTCCTCTGTAAAAAGAGATAATAAATATCCAAATAATAATGTTAGTATGAGGAGACAATGAAACTAATGTGTAAATTGCCTGACATAGAGGTCAGCATATTTTCCTAGAAGGGTAGACTTCATAGTGTAAAGCAGTCAAATTCCCTCCAAATTAAATTATAATAAATTTTATATAATTCCAATCAAAAGTTCAATAGGAGTTGGCAGGTAAGTGAATGGGGGGAGAGGCACTGGAGGAGTTGATTATAAACTCCCCACGAAGAGTAAATATATAAAAGTTGCCAACAACAAAAAGTCATAAAGATGCAGTTATCAAAATAGAACGATTAGCCCAATAACAGACAAAAGGAGCAAAGGAACAGAAGAGAGAGTTTGGAACAGTTAAAATATAAAATTCAACTGAGCAATTTTGCTTTCTATTTAGCTTTATCCAACAACTCATGAATGAGCTGCACACCATCTAGTGAGCAGAAGAGTTCTCCAAGGAGCTGTATAAGATGGACAGCTTTTACAGAAATGGAACAGGACAAAGAGGTCATTAGCAAAAGAAAAGGAAGTTTCAGGCAAAGCTACCTCATCAGTGCTGACCAGAAATTTCTAGAAATTCCATTCCTGAGAGAAGTAGAAGCTGCAATTAAGTCTAGGTTGGCTGTTCTGGGGACAAGTGGTTCTATCTTAGGCCTGTTGACTTTTTTTTCCTTTTTTTTTAAACAGAAACAAACCCAAGCATGAGGGAAGCTTAGTCTAAGATTGTGTTGTCCTTTCAAATGAATGGGAAATTAAAGCAAGGTGTGACTTATCCATTTGAAAAATCTATGTACTACTTATCTCAACTATTTAAAAGCAGATTTTTGTTATGGAACTAAAGCACAGAGAAAGCTCTCTATTAGAAGAAAACAGAGAAATATGTATCTGTAAGTATAAGGTGAGGGAAGTCTAAGTGTGACAAGAAGCTATAAAGAAAACAATAGATTTGCTTTTAAAAATTAAACATTTCTACATGGAAAAAGTTAACAGACAAATGACACAATGGGAAGACACCTTTGTAATACATGTAACTGACAAAGAAAGAGCTACATTCATAGCACACAAAGAGCTGTCGTAAACGAGTAATACAAATACAACAGCTTAATTTTTAAAAGTAAATTATATTAGGTAATTCACTGAAGAAGAACTACAAATGGCAATAAAGCCAAAAATTAAAGTTTCAACTTCCAAAATATTTTAAGGCAAATTATGGAGAACATTTTTTTGCCTGCTAATGTAAAAAGTTTTAGAAATGAGTTAAAAAAATAAAAAAGCCAGGAAAAAAAGAAAGAAATGATAATATAAATAAAGCTTACAGTATAGAGAAAAGGCATTCTCACCTGGTGTGGGTAGGACTGAAAATTAGTACAACTTTTCACAGAGCAATTTGATAATACCCATTGAAAGTCATAACTATATAGCTTATACCTTCCAATTCAGTTTTTCTATCCTAAAGAAATACTAACAGAAATACACAAACACATATACAAACATAGTCATTATAGCTTTTTTGAAACAGCAAAACTTTGGGACCAAATTAAATGTCCCTTCATAGAGAAATGACTCAAGATGGGCTGATGGTCTATGCACACAACCATTAAGAAGAGAGAGGTAGATGTGTAAGATAAACAGCTAGTGGGAAGTAGCTGAATAACACAGGGAGCTCAGCCTGGCACTCTGTGATGACCTGGAGATTTGGGGTCAGGGTAGGGGAGATGGGAGGGAGGCACAGGTCACGGACATATGTATACTTATGACTGATTCACTTGTGTGGTGGAAACCAACCCAACATTGTAAAGCAATAGATGAGGGACTTCCCTGGCCATTCAGTGGTTAAGACTTTGCCTTCTAATGCAGTAGGGCACAGGTTCGCTCCCTCTTCAGAGAGCGAAGATCCCATATGTCTCAGGTCAAAAACCGAAAACATAAAACAGAAGTAATATTATAACAAATAAAAGACTTTAAGAAATGAAAAGAGGAAAAAAAAAAAAAAAGAAAGAAGTAGATCTGTATGCTCAGAGAAAGAGATGTCCATATTGTTCTGTTCAATCATTTTTTCAACACAATGTTATTGAGCACCAGAATAAAAGTAGACCTGGATCTAATCGGAAAAATACACAAAGGAAAAAAAAAAAAAAGTCTAGGAAATCATTACAATAGGTGCTGTAAAGGAAACAGAGTAGAAAATAGTAGGCGTAATCCTTGATTCATCTCTTTTCCATGCACCCAAACCTAATCAACAGACCTGAAAATTTTACTACTAAAACTAACAGATCAAAACTTTCCACTTCTCCCCAGTTCTCCTGTTATTATGCTTTTCAGTGGCTTCCACTAGAACCTAAACCCCTCACTCCAGTTTAGAAAGCCCTGCATCATCTGGGCTCCTGTCTACTTCTTCAGAGCCCTGTGGTCTTTCGTGTTGTCCCTGCTCTTAATACATGCTAAGCCCATTCCTGTTTTTTAGCCATCACTTTTGACAGTGGTTTTCAACAAGGAGGAAGTTAGGAGCAGCACCAGGGAGAAGTATGGAAATATTCGGGGGATATATTTAGCTATGTGAAAAGATTTCAATCTAAAATGGAACTAGAGGGTATGCAGTGGTGGACCTCACACATGCGCCCTCAGAGGAATGGAATTTAAGAACCAGGAGACTGATTTCCTATAAACGTCTGGTTTATGAAAGACTGAGAGTTGTTACCTGACCAGTGAACATCTGCCAAGAATCTCTCTCCATCCTCAAGCCAAAAAACATGTTTCTTGGACTCTCCCTAAACTTCCCCTTCTTTGTACTCCTTGCTCATAAATACAGCTCACCCTAAATCCTCAGCAGACTTGCCTACAGCTTGCTACAGCACATGCTTCCCAAATAGCAATTCCTCTACTGTTCTCAAATAAACCTAATTTCTAGTAACTTGAGCTTTCCTCAGTTTACCTCTTTATTTAGGCTGACAGTTGTCAAGTAACTAGTGGACCTATTGTCATTTAAGCCCTTAAAAAAATCTCAGCATATTTCTAGATGCATTATGGTCTCAAAAATACCAAGAGTAAGCCCAGAAGAAGTTGTTGCCTCTGCTTGCAATGCACTCTAGCTTCCTCTTTGCATTCCTGGCCCTTGTTGTTTTAAATGGTACCTTCTCAGAAAGGCCTTCCCACTCGTAGTTTTCTAGTCTCCCCTATGGTAATTCTCTATATAGTGTTTATGGTATTTATTATTTACTTGTCTGTTTATTTTCTCCACCACTCATGCTCCCAAATAGGATGTAACTTTAAAAGAAGTGAGGAACTTACCTGCCTTGTTCGCTATTCTATCCTCTGAACAATGATTTGCACCTAGTAGTTGCTTAATGAATATTTGTTGAATGAATGAAGAATATCGGTAATATAATGGGCCAATATGATCTTGCTTTGGTTAAGATTTTTTGGATCATAAAAGCCTGATCTTGAATCCTAGCTCTCTTACCATGTGACCTTGGGAAAGTTACCTAACCTCTCCAAAACTAAATCTGTTTTTGGTCATTTGCAAAATGGATTTGTAGAGCTGCTGTGGGGATTAGTAAACATAAATTTGGGGCGCTTTGCATAATCCTCACAAAAAGGAGTCAGTAAGTTACAACTACTATTTCTACTCACATACTTCATGGCTTGGCTTAGGGCAAAAATTAAGTTGTGTGATAAGTGTCCCATTCTTTTTAAGTAGAGGGCTTCCCTGGTGGTTCAGCTGGTAAAGAATCCACCTGCAATGCAGGAGACCCCAGTTTGATTCCTTGTTGGGAAGATACCCTGGAGAATGGATAGGCCACCCACTCTAGTATTCTTGGGCTTCCCTGGTGGCTCAGATGGTAAAGAATCTGCCTGCAATGTGCGAGAACTGGGTTTGATTTCTGGGTGGTGGAGGAGGGTATGGCAACCCACTCCAATATTCTTATCTGGAGAATCCCCATAGACAGATGAGCCCGGTGGGCTACAGTCCACGGGATTGGAAACAGTCAGGCATGACTGAGTGGCTAAGCACAGGGACACATTTTTAAGTAAAAGGGGTATTCTTACCTATCTTGTGAGCCATAAGATATGACAACATAGACTTAGAAGTAGGGCAGAAAAAATGTATTCATCTTCCTCTCAAATGTACTTTCAGCTACCTGAACACTGATTATACTCCTGCTCCCAATCTCAGAACAGAGCAATTTTTTCATGTTCTTTTGGAAAGTTAAAAAGAGTCACTTTGCCACCCAAAAGACATATGAACCTCCTCAGCCCCTTGTGGTGTTCTTCTCTTTGCCACCCTCCAGACCCCTGCAGAAGCTTCCAGAATTTCTTAGAAGCCAGAACACAACCCACCAAATGATGCAAAGAGGATGCTGAGGTTTGAATTATCTTTCCTTGTAGTTCACACTTTGAGAGTTCTGTTTGACACCTTTGGGTCTCTTTCTCATCATCTGAGTCAATGCTGTTTTCTTTTCTCAATGAAGATATGGGTGAGAATAAGACACATTTCATGTTATTGGAATCCCCAGTTTCTTTAATCTACAGTCTTCAGTCTGTTACAAAGATCTAGATTCTTAGTTCATTTACTTAAGGCCAGAGAACTCTAGCTTCCTGAATCTTTTACATGCCTTCTCTTTCAAGCTGGAGCAACTTATAGAATCTTCCTTTCCAGAAAATGTGTACCAAGTTCCCTGGAAGTAGTGCAGGGTGGTGGTGTTATGGTGAGGTATACAAAAGGACTGAGAACTAAACCAAGTGAAACTTAAAGATCCTTGCCCAGAGAAACATTTGAGATATCAACAGATGCCTCTACAACTCTCTAGTCTCCTTTGCAAAGGTTCTTGTCTTGCATATGGTGTCTTACATGAGTGGACACTTTCAAACTTCAATAACATCAAGAGTACCTCTTGGTAACTCACTTTGTCACTTTGTTCATCTGTGGAAAGCCAAGGCTAGGACAAAAGCAGTACGGAGTTCTATCCCTTCTGTGATGAACGGCTGGAGAAGGTAGATTCCTTAGCAGTTCATGTCTCCTAAGAAGCCCTGAGTGAAGCAGAGGGTTTTAGCAAATTTGCTGGCATACTGAGTACAGCACTTTCACAGCATCATCTTTCAGGATTTGGAATAGCTCCACTGGAATTCCATCACCTCCACTAGCTTTGTTCGTAGTGATGCTTTCTAAGACCCACTTGACTTCACATTCCAGGATGTCTGGCTCTAGGTCAGTGATCACACCATCATGATTATCTGGGTTGTGAAGATCTTTTTTGTACAGTTCTTCAGTGTATTCTTGCCACCTCTTCTTAATATCTTCTGCTTCTGTTAGGTTCATACCATTTCTGTCCTTTATCGAGCCCATCTTTGCAAGAAATGTTCCTTTGGTATCTCTGATTTTCTTGAAGAGATCCCTAGTCTTTCCCATTCTGTTGTTTTCCTCTATTTCGTTGCACTGATCGCTGAAGAAGGCTTTCTTATCTCATCTTGCTATTCTTTGGGACTCTTCATTCAGATGTTTATATCTTTCCTTTTCTCCTTTGCTTTTCACTTCTCTCCTTTTCACAGCTATTTGTAAGGCCTCCCCAGACAGCCATTTTGCTTTTTTGAATTTCTTTTCCATGGGGATGGTAATGCTCAAAATTCTCCAAGCCAGGCTTCAGCAATATGTGAACCGTGAACTTCCTGATGTTCAAGCTGGTTTTAGAAAAGGCAGAGGAACCAGAGATCAAATTGCCAACATCCGCTGGATCATGGAAAAAGCAAGAGAGTTCCAGAAAAATATCTATTTCTGCTTTATTGACTATGCCAAAGCCTTTGACTGTGTAGATCACAATAAACTGTGGAAAATTCTGAAGGAGATGGGAATACCAGACCACCTGATCTGCCTCTTGAGAAATCTGTATGCAGGTCAGGAAGCAACAGTTAGAACTGGTCATGGAACAACAGACTGGTTCCAAATAGGAAAAGGAATACGTCAAGGCTGTATATTGTCACCATGTTTATTTAACTTATATGCAGAGTACATCATGAGAAATGCTGGACTGGAAGAAACACAAGTTGGAATCAAGATTGCTGGGAGAAATATCAATAACCTCAGATATGCAGATGACACCACCCTTATGGCAGACAGTGAAGAGGAACTCAAAAGCCTCTTGGTGAGAGTGAAAGTGGAGAGTGAAAAGATTGGCTTAAAGCTCAACATTCAGAAAACGAAGATCATGGCATCTGGTCCCATCACTACATGGGAAATAGATGGAGAAACAGTGGAAACAGTGTCAGACTTTATTTTTCTGGGCTCCAAAATCACTGCAGATGGTGACTGCAGCCATGAAATTAAAAGACGCTTACCCCTTAGAAGGAAAGTTATGACCAACCTAGATAGCATATTCAAAAGCAGAGACATTACTTTGCCAACAAAGGTTCGCCTAGTCAAGGCTATGGTCTTTCCTGTGGTCATGTATGGATGTGAGAGCTGGACTGTGAAGAAGGCTGAGTGCCGAAGAATTGATGCTTTTGAACTGTGGTGTTGGAGAAGACTCTTGAGAGTCCCTTGGACTGCAAGGAGATCCAACCAGTCCATTCTGAAGGAGATCAGCCCTGGGATTTCTTTGGAAGGAATGATGCTAAAGCTGAAACTCCAGTATTTTGGCCACCTCATGCGAAGAGTTGACTCATTGGAAAAGACTCTGATGCTGGGAGGGATTGGGGGCAAGAGGAGAAGGGGACGACAGAGGATGAGATGGCTGAATGGCATCACTGACTCAATGGATGCGAGTCTGAGTGACCTCCGGGAGCTGGTGATGGACAGGCAGGCCTGGCATGCTGCAGTTCATGGGGTTGCAAAGAGTCGGACACGACTGAGCGACTGATCTGATCTGATCTGAAGATAGCAAAGAGCTTAAAGTGTTATATACCACCAGTCAAAAGTGAGTTAAATAGTATTAAATCACTCTATTTAATTATATGTCAGGCTTAAAAAATAGGCATCAAAATGGATCACCCTAGGCTGTGAATATAAAGAGCATGGTGAAGGCGAAGTCACTCAGTTGTGTCCGACTCTTTGCAACCCCATGGACTGTAGCCTACCAGGCTTCTCTATCCATGGGATTCTCCAGGCAAGAACACTAGAGTGGGTTACCATTTCCTTCTCCAGGGGATCTTCCCAACCCAGGGATCAAACCTGGGTCTCCCACATTGGAGGCAGACGCTTTAACCTCTGAGCCACCAGGAAAGCCATAATGAGCATAGAAAACATTCGATATATTCAACTAACTTTATAGAGAATCTGATACATGCCAACTGCTTTTATGTGTATTACTTCATATATTTTTAAAACAATAAAAGCAAGAGACATGTGAGAAAATGTTTTTAAAGGCCATAAAGACATAAAATATTATTACTTTATTTACATAGCTCAGAATGAGATTTACTCAGATATTGTTCCTAAATAGTATTTTTATGTTTGATGGGATTGATACATGATAGGATTATGGATAATTGATTTTGTAAGCAAGTAAGAAAGTTTTTAAGTGACTTTATCAAAAAAGTTGGGGCTTTCCTGGTGGCTCAGATAGTAAAGAATCCACCTACAATGCTGAAGACCTGGGTTCGATCAGTTGGGAAGACCCCCTGGAGAAGAGCATGGCAACCCACTCCAGTATTCTTGCCTGGAAAATCCCCCTGTACAGAGGAGCCTGGCAGGCTATAGTCCATAGGGTCACAAAGAGTCAGACATGACTGAGCGACTAAGCACACATACATATCAAGAAAGTTGCTGAAGAACATAGCAGTTCCAATGACTTACCTCAGGAGTGATTTTCCAAGTCACAATGTAGCCTTGTTCCACTTGGCATTAACACTATTCCTATAAAGTCATAAGAATAGAAATTGGCATTCTTATTTTACAGAGGAGACAAGTGAATCCCAAGTTGTTCATGTCACTTAAGGTCCCACATATAGAAGAGGCTGAACCCAAACCCAGGCCTTTGACCCCAAGCTCAATCTCTTTCCCTGTCACCTTATTAAAACCAGGATGCTATATGCTGGCAGAGGAGCAGTAGGGGCAACTCATATAGAACACAGAAAAGAGAAGAAATGAAAAAAAAATCAAAAAGCAAGTCTCAGCACTGAAACTCTGTGAACCGCATGAACAGAGTTACATCAGAATTATACCAAAATCAACAAGATTACATAATATAATGTATGTTATATATAACAAAATGATATAATGAAGAATATTGGTACTAGGCAAAGTGAGACTCATATTGAAATGCAAGGAGATAATGAATCACTGAAAATTAATGAGATGAAGCTCATGTTGAGTGTCATTTTATGATACAGTTTTAAGAAATCTCTTTGCATGTGGAAAGAACTTAAGACATAGGGTTAGACAATTACAGTTAAGTCCCACCTCCACCATTTCTTAGCCACATCACCTTTAGCAAGGCTCACAACTCTCCAGGATTTCAGTTGTTTTTGTGTATAAAATATGGATAACAATCTACCTTACAGGTATAAGTGAAAAATAAACAAGATAAGGTACATGAGAGAGCTTGACAAGCCATAAAATTCTACAGGAGTATTAAGCAGCAAAGACCTATGACCAGTGTGTAGAGGATTTCAATTTAAGAAATAACTTTCTAAAATGTAATGTAGTCCAGTACAGAAATGGGTTCCCTCACAGTTCAGTGAGTCCTCTCTTCTGAAACTATTCAAATAGAGGATATGTTTGGAAATGGGTTCCACTTGTTGGAAATATGGCAAAGGGGACTTCTACATTAGAAGAAAGCTTGCCTTATTTCTAAGATTACTTATTAACTTAAGATCTGCAATGAGTAATTTTTGGCAAATGGGGCAATTTCAGGTTTATATGTGGCAATATTAATATACACTGTCTTCCTTCCTTCTTAAGGCCATTATAGAGAACTTATATCTATGAGAAGAACTCAGGCAGAACCTAAAGGCTGGTTGGTCTTTATGCCTTCAGCGCTCAGTGAAGAGCTAGTCCTTGTTGGTACAAACCCAAGGATGTGTAAAAGAAACAAGAGTTTTCTTTTTAAAAAAATGTGTCTATTTTTATTTTTGGTTGTGCTGGGTCTTCACTGTTGCATGGGCGTTTCTTGGGTCTATTCTGTGGTTGCAGTGTGCAGGCTTCTCATTACAGTGGCTTCTCATTGCAGAGTACGGGTTCTAGGGTGTATGGGCCTCAGTGGCTGTGGCACGTGGACTCAGTAGTGGCAGCTCCCAGGCTCTGGAGCACAGGTTCAGTAGTTGTGGCACATGATCTTAGTTGCTCCACAGCCTGTGGGGTCTTCCCAGACCAGGGATCAAACCCATGTCCCCTGCAAGGGCAGGTGGATTCTTTATCACTGAGCCACGCGAGAATCCCCAGACAAGAGTTTTCTGACTCCATCACAGACTATACCTCCTACTCAAGAGTAACAAAACCACACTACGTAAACGGCACCAGCATCCACCCAATTGCTCAGACAAAAAATGAAAGAACTGTCACTTCCCTCATGTTCCACATCCAGACCATTAGCAAATTTGTTTAACACTAACATCAAATTGACTCTCAATACCCTGGTTCAAGCCACTGTCCTCTCCAACCTGGAGTGCTAAAGCAGCCTACAACTGTCCTCCCAACTCAGAGGCTGTTCTTCATAAATAACTAGAGGTCACATCACTCTGTTTCTAGCCCTTTAAAGGCTTTCCATGACCCTTAGGATAAAATCCATACTTCTTTACAAAGTTCCCAAGGCCCTACATCATCTGGCCCCTGGTAACCTTTCCAACCAGTTTTCATCAACTCACTCTACTCCAACTGTATCATATACAAAACACACCAAATACCTTTTGGTCTTATGCCTTTGCATTTTAATTTCTCTGCTTGATGTGTTCTAAGTGGTATCCCCTCAGCACTAATCAAACAATCACCTCCTTCTTCGCCACTCTCCACCATCTTATCTCACTTACAATTTCTTTATTAGCACTTATTGTGTGTGCTCAGTCACTCAGTCATGTCCGACTCTTTGTTACTCCATGGACTGTGGCCCATCAGGCTCCTCTGAGAGGAGGAGATTCGTGAGATTCTCCAGGCAGGAATCCTGGAGTGGGTTGCCATTTCTTTCTCCATGGGAATCTTCCTGACCCAGGAATTGAACCTGGATCTCTTGCCTCTCCTGCATTGGCAGGCAAGTTCTTTACCACTGCACCACCTGGGAAGCCCATAACTAACTAGATACTTAACTTGCTTCTTTTTTGTTGTCTATTTACCATCTCGCCATTAGAACATAACCGCATAAGAGATTTTATTTTTTGTCATACTCATGGTATCTTGGATAGTTTCTGGTAGATGGGAGACATTAAACATTTTTTGAATGAATGAGCTTATGCTTCCTTTCAAGTACTAGGATTTAGGGTGACACATTTAAGGAAATAACTGCAGCAAATTTGAGGGATGCTGGTGATGTCTAACACTCAATTTTAGGTGTAACTTACACTGTGTGTGTAATGTAATCTCTATCCATTAGCCCCAAACTGTCAATAAAATTTGTGTACACCCAGCAACTTGTGGTAGGAATGCCTTGAGGGCACCGCAGATGGTCCACAATAGGAGTACCTTAGAGAACATGCACTGCCAGAATCCAGGTGAGAGCCAGGAAACCTGCTGTTAATGTCATGTGGACTGCTCGAAGAATGGAGGTCTTTCCTGAAATGTTCAGAAAACTTAGGACAACTTTTAGAACAGAAGACAACTTTCAACAGAATGTGATTGAGGTCCATGTCATTCCACTGAGAAAGAGAAGAAAGAATGATCCCATAGAATTGAAGGGGTCTCCAAGAAAGAGAAGAGACATGCCCCGTGCACTTTTCTCTAAAGATGTACCAGGTAGAACAGTGAAGAAATGTCTCCCAGCAAAGGAAAAACTTTAGCAACAGCAAGAAAGTTGTCATTGAGGTGATGCTTTTCTACCCTCCGGGTGAACCGTAAGGAGCAAAATACCCACTTAGCTGTCTATATTTCCAAGGCTGGTGGTTTCCAGATGAATCCCAAAGATTCCTGGCTACTATCAGTAGTTATATTATTTCTGAATAATGTCCATTTTTGAGTCTGAAAGCCCTAAGGAATGGGCTTTAATTCAGCTTTCCTATGATTACCTCATTCTGCCTCTGGATGATTCAAAACCCTGGAAAAGAAACACACAAATACATACACACAAAGAGAAAGTAAAAAATTGTCTCTACTAACATCAGAACTTAATCAAACTCCTTTGAAAAAATGTAATTTAACATACAATTTAACAGCACCCTTTCTTAGATAAGGACCAAGAAATGTCTATGGTTTAACCTCTTTAAGGAAATCTTACAGTCTGGCTTTGAGGAGGCAGCTTCTCTAACCAATTCAATGTCATCCAATGATCTATTGTTTCAAGTTAGTCATTCTCACAGTGATGGTCCCAGTAAAGCTTTTTTTTTCTGAAAAGCTGTGGTAAGTCAAAACCTACTTCAGAGGATACAAAGTCACCACCCTGGGGGTCTAAGAAAAAAAATATGGTTTTCTATGTTTTTAGTTCTTTGAAAAGAAAGAAAACCTCAAACTACTGAACCAGAGGTGACCTTTTTTTTTTTAGTAAGTGTTCTACTTTGGGTTTAGCATTTCATAAGTGAACAATGGCTGACTCTATTTTGTTGAGCACATTCAAAAAGTTTTAGGGTTTTGACATCCCTTGTATTCCTGCTTACAAAAAAATAGCTAAAGAAACTGTTGGTACCTAGTCCCTGAAATGAGTATTTAAAGCATAGTAAGTTACAAACTTGTCTTCAGAAAATCCCAAAGGCATCCTAGCAGAGCAGACTCAGATGAATAAAAGGACCAGTAGTACCACAACTAGCTAATGGCATCAGGTCCCCTCTGGATGCCCAGCATCATTCCTCTTTCCTCTTTGCTCTAATATCATTATCTAGAAGGGCCCATTGACCCCTAAAAATGGTCCAGCCAACTTCCCATGACCATTAGAACCAGTTTACTTCAACAGATGGAGCCATATGAAGAATAAACTGATGAGGAAAATTTCATTGTGAGGGTTGGGAATATAGACAATCAGCCAAAAGAAGGGTGAATACCTCTCTGACTTTCTCCAGGAGGTACCTAGTCAGAAACCTGACCATATAAAGCAGATTAATCAACAGAAGAGTTTTAAGGAGATCAGGTGACATACTCCAACCTGGACCTTTGGTTTTGTTCATTAATTTATTCAACAAATACGTATTGAAAAAGTCAAAGTGTTAATTGCTCAGTCATGTCCGATCATTTGAGACCCTATGGTCTGCCAGGCTCCTCTGTCCATGGAATTTCCTAGGCGAGAATACTGGAGTGGGTTGCCATTCCCTTCTCCAGGGGATCTTCCTGACCCAGGGATCGAACCCGGGACTCCTGCACTGCAGGCAGATTCCTTACTCTCTGAGCTACCAGGGAAGACAAATATGTATTGAGTATCTTCCAAATGACAGTTTCAGCTCTAATTATCTAAAAATTTTCCTCAACATTCTCCCCAAAGCTCCCGGTAATTCCAAGGACCAATTAGATCTTTCTTGTTTTCTAATTCCATGAATTAGGATGCACAATTTTTTTTCATCTGTAGCCTCAAACTACTATTGGATAATCTAGTCAAAGATGAATAAACATGCACACACATTCATGAGGCAACACAGCTATAGATTCACTACTCTGAAAAACATATCCACTGAAAGGCTTTTGCCTTATGATTAAAGTTATTTAGTCAACAAATATTTATTGAGCACCTAATATGTGCTGGTGGAGAAGGCAATGGCACCCCACTCCAATACTCTTGCCTGGAAACTCCCATGGACGGAGGAGCCTGGTGGGCTGCAGTCCATGGGGTCGCTAGGAGTTGGACACAGCTGAGCAACTTCACTGTCACTTTTCACTTTCATGCATTGGAGAAGGAAATGGCAACCCACTCCAGTACTATTGCCTGGAGAATCCCAGGGACAGGGGAGCCTGTTGGGCTGCCATCTCTGGAGTCGCACAGAGTCTGATACGACTGAAGCGACTTAGCAGCAGCAGCAATATGTGCTGGCACTGAGTTAGGTAATCTGGAATACAAAGGCAAACACAACAGAAAAGGTCTTGCTTTTGGAACTTTTATTCTAACAGGAAAAATAAAACAGATTTTTTTAAGTAATCAAATAAATAACCTAGCCAGATTCCTGGACAAGGCAATGGCACCCCACTCCAGTACTCTTGCCTGGAAAATCCCATGGATGGAGGAGCCTGGTGGGCTGCCGTCCGTAGGGTCGCTAAGAGTCAGACACGACTGAGTGACTCACTTTCACTTTTCACCTTCATGCATTGGAGAAGGAAATGGCAACCCACTCCAGTGTTCTTGCCTGGAGAATCCCGGGACGGGGGAGCCTGATGGGCTGCTGTCTATGGGGTCACACGGAGTCGGACATGACTGAAGCGACTTAGCAGCAGCAGCAGCAGCTGCCAGATTCCTGGCTAAAAAAAAAAAAAAAAAAAAAATGGAGCTCATGTGTGTGGAAAGAACCTTCTCAGATGTTTGTCTCTACCAGGAAAATGAGAAACAAAGCCATTACTGATGGAAGAGGAAGCTTAAAAAAAGGTTTGGGTTGTTTTGTGGTTTGATTTGTCTTTTAGTGAAAGGGAATACTTGAGTATATATGTATTACCTGCTAGTGGGCATTATTTCATAGACAGCTAGTTTGAAGATCAAGAAGAAAGAAGAAAATTTTTAAACAGGTAAAGCAGGGAAGAGGAAATGAGTCTAGTGCACAAATAGATGATCCTCTTCCTTCTCTGTATTGGATGGAAGAAAGAGATCATTCAGATGCAGGTGGGTTTGTGTTTCAGTGGTAGAAGTGAGATTCCATGGTGGGAGGAGGGGATGTGGTTGGTTTACAAGAGGAAAAGACATGATGTAATTGTCTCAAACAGTGAAAAAAAATGCTCATGTAGAAACTGAAGAAAAAGTGGTGGGCCTTTGAATGCTGATTTGAAATCTCTGATCACTAATAAAAAGCAGTGGTTCTCAACCAGGAGGGACTTTGTCTCCTCACTCCCAGCCTGGGGACATTTGGCCTCATTTGGTGATATTTTTGGTTATCACACAAAGGGGGGAGGGGAATGCTACTGGTATCTAGTGGGTAGCAGGCAGGGATACTGCTAAACATACTAAATGTGAGAGCAGGACAACCCTCATAACAAAGAATCAGCCAGCTCAGAATGTCAATAGAACCGAGGTTGGGAAACCCTGACATAAAGTGATGTCATATTTGTGTATAGACTATCTCACAAAAGTTACAGGAGACAGTGATGTTCCTTGTTGGCAGAGGTGGAGCCACAGGACAGGATGAGAGGGGACTTACTTTCATCCTATATGTTCGTACACCTTTTACAATTTGTACCATGCGCATGTATTACCTATTCAAATCAATCAAAAGAAATAATTCACTGATGGATAAATAACTGATTGGCTGATTTAAGTAGACAATAGATAAAAATAAAATGAAACTAATCAATCAGTTTGAGTTATTTTTCTCCAGCAACATCCAGCTGCTCAGATGCCAGCATAAAGAAAATGAGATTTTTACAAGAGGAAAATAGTGACTGTAACAGAACATTCTGGAGTTCAGGGTCTTTCCAAGGTACTAATTGTAATGACAGATCATGGAATCTAAGCTGAATAGAGAAAAGAGTGAAGATAAAGAAGGAGCTGATAGATAAGCAAGAAAATGATACTATTTCTTAATTGAATGTCAAATACGGAAAAATATATATTTTAGGAGAGAAAATGTTAGACCAATTGAGTTGGAATTATAGGAGATTGTGTTGTGAAAATAAGGTGCTAAAATCAAATTCTAACAGAACTGTTATTTTTAACAGTGACAAAATATAAGGAGAAGTCATGATAATGAGGATTTGGACAAAATAGGAAAAGGTCATTGTGACTGACCAAGGTGAGAAGGCAAGAAACAGGTGTTTAGATGGATCTCTCAGATTTGTAGCTTCTTCTGGAGAATCAAGTACCTCCCCTTATTAATAATAGCAGATACTATTTTTGACATTCTACTACGTATCAGATACTTTATGTACGTATCACCTCCCTTTTGTCCAAAAAAGGTCAAGTGACCTGCATAGTTATTAAGCAGAGGAACAAAGGTTCAAATTCAGGTTTTTAGGCCCAAAGTCTATACCCTTTCCATTGTGCCATGTCTCTGCCACCAGGAAAAGACAAACTGTCATCAAATCTATGGGAAATAGGAGAGCTTAACACTGGCAATAATATTGGTAATGGAAACTCTGGGTAGTAGGAGAAAGAAGGGAAAGAGAATATAGTGAGGAGAGCCTGGCAAAGATGCAAAGGTCTGCCTTATAACTCTTCTCACACTAGTATATTCTTCTTTAAGTGGGCTTAAGTCATAATGAATGAGGAAGCTATGGAGAAAAGAAATAATAAGGAAAAGATACAAACCTTAGTGATTTCCAAATAGAACACTCATAATGCCTACCTATATTATAAAAGATAGTTTTTGTTATGGGTATTCGTTTCATTAAAAATGTACAAAATACACATAAATATGGTTATATTATGGGAAAACAGCATTAATAACTGACAATCACAGAGCTTTGAGGACTATTAGAGTTGGTTACCAAAAAGCATTCAAAATCTACCATCAAATGTAGCCCATATTCTAACATGCCCTTCCCAATTTCCACATTCTTTCTACTTAGGTAACCCTCTAGTCACATACTCACACACACACACACACACACACACACACACACACACACACACACCTACAATTGCACTGGAAATATACATGCTGTATAGGGAGTGTATTGAGTTCCCAAAAGATTTCTTTTGCTTCTCTGTTAACATCACTTGATGGCTCAGACTGTACATCTAGAAATAAAGATGCGGCCAGTGGGATGCTGGCCTTTCATTCTCTTTAGCTTATCATGCAAGCCTGGTCCTCTTTTCCCATCCCTTATACATTCATGTCACATCCATATACATAAAAGACAGCCTCCCCTGAGGTAGACAGTAGACCCACCCCAAGAGGTGAGTTAAAAGGTGCCATTTTCAATGTGTCCAAATGCAATAGGCCACTTAAGATGAGTGTAGTTGCTGACACAAGCAACTGGTAGTCACTTTTCTCTGCCTTTGCATCTCCACACGGCAGCCCAGAGTTTCATGTTCATTGCTCATAGTCCTCCTCCTGTCTGGTTTGTGGACCTTAGGTGAGATAAGGAACTGTAGACCTGCTGGACTCTGTGGTCTCAAGATCCTCTTGGTTCATGTCTTCTCTCATGACCTCAAGTGGACTTCAGAAAACTCTCATTCGAGACAATATTCTCAGGGCCTGTAACAAGGAATCATAATGGAGAGAATCCCAGAGTGCTTTTCTTAGAGTTTGTATAAGCCAAAAAATGTCTTAGATTCCTCAAAACTGACCAGAGAGAGTTCAGATACATTGACATATAAATGGTCAGCACTGGTGAGATTGAACACAGCCCCCAGGTAGCTGCTGCGGGCCCACATCTTGCCAGTAGTGCAGTAGTTCATCATCTTCCCCTCCATCAGCACCATGTCCTGGGGGTACCTAAAGTTCCTGGAGTAGACCTTGTGGCTCAGGGGCTGGTTGTTGCAGGACTGACCCCGGAAGTATACTTTGGAATACACAAAATACAGCCCAGTTTCATTGATCACAAGGCTGCCCTTCTTGTACTTCACCCCAGAGACCAGGGCAATTCCATAGGTGTCTTCCCATTCCAAAGGGATGGATCTTGAGTTGAGCTTGCCTGAAATCAAACCAGAGAGGAGCTTTCAGCCAGGAATGCTCATGTATCCCACAGACCAAGCTTTCAAGGCAAAACTGTGGACCATTCCTTGAGTAAGTGCTTTTTCCCTAAATGGCATAGAACTGGGTGATGGGTCAGACCTGACCTGTTACTGAACTTCTTCAGCACGTTTATCAAATTGACTCCCTCGATTTTATCATCCACACAACTGGGACAATAACATATGTTTCTAACCAACTGCAGTCAGAAAAGACTAGCATGATTTTAGCTCTCTGAAACAGAGATTCTATGAACAGAGGTTCAGAACTAGCATCCAAATTGCCAGAGTTTGAGTCTGTTCATGAGAGGAGAAGTCAAATCCAAGGAACTCTAAAGTTCTAAAGTTGGAAAGGACCTTAGGAATCATCTAGTTCAACTCTTCACCTACACGAAAGATTCTTCAGTACGGGCAAAAATCCCCTTTCCTTTGTATCTGCACAGCATGGTGTACATACCTACTTCAAGCAGAGAATGCTGAAAATATTGCTATCATACCTGTCTTTCCCTATTAGATTGTAAGCTCCTTGAAGGCAAGAGCCATGTGTGATTCACTTCCACGTGCCCCAGGTTTGGCACAAAGCACGTGCTCAAGAAATATCTGTTGATCTGAACTGGATCATTTTACAGCCTCTCCTGACATAGTTTCAGGGACAGCGGCACGCCAGTTTCTGTGAGACTCATCCACTCGGCAGATATTGGTGGACTTCACACTGACAGTGCCTCCACTGTCTTGCTATCAAATCATGTCACTCCACGGCACAACCACCTGTGCCAGGACCCGGCCTCCCTTCTCCTATTTCTGCTCATGGACAGAGTAAAGCTCTCCCAGAAAACCAGGGAAACACATATTGAAATAATTCACTGTTCACCCACCATCTCCCCAGCTCTCACCTCTTGGACCTGTGTCCCAAATTCCCCAAGGGTCCTTGGAGTGAGTGAAGACAGCGAGCTCCTTATGAGCAGGGATCATGTCATAAGCAGCTCCATTTCTCCTATTTAAAGCAGGGCCTTGCTCAGAGCCGCCCTGTGTGTGTGTGTGTGTGTGTGTGTGTGTGTGTGTGTGTGTGTGTGTGTGTGCATGTGTGTGGTGTTGACATGACCAGAAAGATGTGACTACTCTTGGGTTTCAAATACTGTCACTGGAAAGGATCAGCTCCCTCAGAGCACAGTCATGGAAACCAACCAGCTACTCTGCTTTCTGCCAAAGGCTTTCCCAAGATGGCCCTCAGATACAGACCTGTTAAATGAGCCGCTTTTTTCAGTTCCTTTTTCTCAGAGGGTGGACTGGGGTGACCTGTATTATAGAGAGATGAAAGATACATGTAAAAGTGACATAACTACTATTCTTTTTTGTGGGGCTCTAAACAGGGCATTTAAATAAAAGATATTTTTTATAAGCATAAATGGCAACAGTCTAACATACACTAATCATTCAAGTCCAAACTGTAGGACTTACAGCAGCCTATATTTCAGAAACAGAGAGGTAAAAAGGAGTCAAATTAAGATAGACATGCATAAATTGTAAATTACAAAACAATATAAAGGTTGGCTTATAAGGCCTGCCATATAAGTTACTGCATTTATAACTCCCAACAATCTTTTGAGGTAGAGATTACTGTCCCATCTTCCAGATGGCAAAATGAGCTTCGAAGTTGGGTGACTTGTCCAAGAAGACCCGCTAACTCAGTGTCAGAGTGGGCCTAACACTCAGGTCTCCTAAGTCCAAATCCAGGGCTCTTGCATCTCTGGCTCTGCTGCCCTCAGGACTACAGGACAAAGGTTGAAGAAGACTGCTAATGTCCAGGCCACCAGGTCTTCCCCAGTGGCACTCTACAGTTGGCCCCAGACTAATTTCTCTAAGGTCTCAAACACCTCGAATGACTCCTTATTAAACATGTAATTGCACACAGGTGTTCCCCACCACATGCTCTCTGCCCATCTGTCCAGCCTCCTCTGGCTCACTCACCCACACTGGACATTGCCACACAACACTTCTGAGCACACCCAGCCTCCCTGCCTCTGTGCTTTCGTCCGTGCTGTTCTTCCTGCCTGGAATGCCCTCCCAAACTGATCTCAGTGTCAAATTCCTATTGACACTACAAACACCATCTAAACGATCTCTTTTCCTGGAAAACCTTCCAAGCCTTTCTAATCAAATATGATTTTTCTCTCCACTGAAACCCGGAAGCACTCTGGCTTCACCCTATTTTGTCAGTTCTGACTCACCTTTTTTTAATGGTAACTGTATGACTGGTCTTACTCCTCCAAATAAATGCAAATTCCTTACTATATGTTTAATCTACCAGAGGAATTAGCTCAGTTTCTAACCCAGGGCATGCAATCAGTGCATGTTCACTAAATTAAACTGAAAGATTTAAAATAGATAACAGTTTTCAAAATAGATACTATTTCTCTGACTTGAGATGTTTCAGGGGAATAGCATTACCATTTGGCTAATGAATTCAGCTAACTTAGACTTTGAAGAAAGTTGCCTAGATGAGTGCTCATCCACAGCGGGCTCCTCACGGTTAGCCTGTAAAACTCCATGTGGTGTGTGGGTGCTCCCATCAACTGAGACTATGATGTGAGCCGTCCTTCCTTCTGTAGCTGCCCCAGACCACACAGCATGAGTGAGGTGTTAGCGAACAGGAAAGGCAAAACTGAGTCTCTTCTACATTCCTATACCACAAACCATCTGTGCAGCTCTCTGGCATTCAGCCATAAACTGACAGGAAATGGAACAGAGAACCACATGCTGCCTATCTTTATATCCCTCACAGTGTTGGTCTCATAGAAGGGACTCAATAAAAATATCTGCTGGATAAATAAAGTAGAATAAATAAAGTAGAAATAGGCCCTACACTTTTGAGGATGACTGTTTCCTGCTCCAGGGTCTTTGCACATGACATTCTCAGTGCTGGACTGCTTTTCCCAGCATCCCACACCCCCCTACCCCCCCACCACACATACACACACCCACATTAACAACACCTCCTTAGAGGGGACTTTCCAGACCATTCTATCTTAGGTTGCATTTAGCACAGCTTGAAAGTCTGTTGTCTGTTTGCTTGCTTTTGTTTATCTTCTCTAGCATGCTAAGAGCTCCATGAGAGCAGGCCCCTTGTCTCTCTTGTTCTGTCATCACCCACTAACCCACACCCAGCCTGGCATACAGGAAGCACTCCAAGAACATTTGTGAATGAATAAAAGATTTGGTGAGTTAACTGTGGAAAAATGACAGCGAACCAAATAAGAAAGTTTAAATAATCTACAGGAATAAGTACCTCCCAGTTAACCTGTTGGAGTACAAGTCCCTCTAGATGCTTACTAAGAATATGAAAATATGTATGTGTATTTAAAGAGTGAATATTAAACTGAATACACTGTTTTATAACTTATCTTTTTATCTAACAATATGGACAATCTCTATGACATTAAATGTCCTTCTAGTATACAGCTTTAGTTGCTGCGTGTCATGCTCTTGTGTGATTACACTGCAATGTGTCTAACTAATTTCCTATTGAGTGGCATTTAACTTTCTCCTAAATGGTTTATTAGAAATAGTCTTCTAAGAAAGTGGTGAACATCCTTATTATAAATTTTCAGACACATTTTATTTTCTTTAGATAGCTTTAGTGATGAGATTACAAGGTAAATTAACATTATTAATCCTTTGATATATTTTTCCCAACTGCTCTTTAGAGAAGGTATAGCGGAGAAGGCAATGGCACCCCACTCCAGTACTCTTGCCTGGAAAATCCCATGGACAGAGGAGCCTGGTGGGCTGCAGGCCATGGGGTCAATAAGAGTCAGACACGACTGAGCAACTTCACTTTCACTTCTCACGTTCATGCACTGGAGAAGGAAATTGCAACTCACTCCAGTGTTCTTGCCTGGAGAATCCCAGGGACGGGGGAGCCTGGTGGGCTGCTGTCTATGGGGTTACACAGAGTTGGACATGACTGAAGCGACTTAGCAGCAGTAGCAGCAGCAATTTACATGCCCACTGATTGTCACTAAGCAGACCCTTTTCATTCACATTTTTTGCCAATTGGGCTTTATTTTTTTAAACTTCACTAATTAGATGGGTCAACCTAGGTATCCCCCTTTTTTAAATTTGCATCTCTTATCTCATTAGTAGAGTTGCTAATTTGATTTCTATGTGATAACACACCAATTTCTGGCCCATCTGGTTTGGCCTAAGGAAGATACTTAATACTTATTAGTGGGACAGGTTGACCTGACTAATCTGCTAACTTGATTTTTAATCACTAAAAGGACTCTAGAGAGTGTTGAAAGATGAGTAATTTGGTACCCATTTTACCCGCCACATTTCACTGATCTTCAAAGCTATTTTATATTAGAAATCCTCCAAAAGCTTTATTTTTCTAATGAACATTTGTACTCTGCTTGGGTACATCTGGAATTTCTCTTTACAGGTTCATACTCAGAATTAGAAACCAGAGGACCTTACCAATAGCTCCTACAAGAGCCTACCTTCTAGGGCAATAGGGTGACTTGGGTTTCTCAGGCACAGCCTGAGAATTTGGAGCAGGCTTCCCTGACTAGATGACCAATGTTGTCTTCTCTTTGCAGAGGCATCTTGCCTGTCATCTTTATTTCTCATTCCATGGCCATCAGAGACAGATAGGAGTAGGAGTTTCCCTGTGTCACAGGGACAGAGCACGTACTGGTAAGAGCTGGAGGTGACAAGGCATCAGGAGCCTGAGTTCCTTCTCAGCCCATTCTCCAGCCTCTGTGCCCAGAGGTCTTGGGCACATTACTAATCCGTCTGGTGTTTTGTTTCTCTTCTGAAAGGTGAGATGACTGGACTGGATGTTCTCTAAGCTCCTTTCCATATTAGTTTAATGAGTATTCTAAATCCACAGTTTCCCAAACTATGTCCTGAAACTTTAAGAGGCCGACGTTCAACATTGTGATCTTCCTGTCCTGGATCTCACACAGAGGATTTCCCTTTATTATCAAAAATAGTGCATGATTGTCTCCAAGTGAAGTGGGACTACCCTCTGAAAAATGCCTAACGTTTTCCTCCAAGCTTTCCAGTGGCTGCAAAAGAACCACCCTAATGTGGATGACTGCTTGCCCACTCTTTAAAAGCTTAAATATAACCTATTAAAATTTTAAATCAGGTCTGACTCTTAAGTAATCTCTTATAGAGTTTAAATAGGAGGGCAAGGATCTTTCCCAGCAACAGCTGTGTCTGCCTGCACCTCCCCTTCTTTCCTGAGGAGCTATAGCCACGGCCCTGTGCATGGGAATCAGGAGGCCTGAGGAAGGGGGCAGGCCTGGAGCCAGCTCCTTGTGGGGGCAAAGGTCCAGGGTTGTACACGTGTGTTTCTCTTTCCAAATTCAAGCAGAAATTAGTTTTGAATTTTTTTGTGATACTTAACTAAACTAATTTTGAACAGTTAAACTCAGTTCATATTTTAGGGCAGTTTCAAGAACCAAAATGACATGAGATTTCGGAATTGGTTAGAATTTCTCTTCCATAGTCTATATGTGCCCAAGAATAAGATGGAATTCAAGGTACTCCTCCAACATGGTTCGGTGGTGAGGACTGTTTTTAGAAACTCAATGTGCAAGCATAAAAAAACTCACCTATTTGCTTCTCCAAAGATGATGCTGTATGCCTTTGGCTGGTGGACTGGCAAAAGAGAAAAGATATATAATAACTATGAAGTTCTTTAAGCAAAGGAAGAAGAACTGTCAAGTAAACTAAGCACTGGAAAGGAAACCTAAGCATGCAGAACTTCTCCTAACACAGACTCTGGCCAAGCAATTGTGCCTGCCCATGCCTCAGTTTTGCGATTTGAAATAGTTCTAATACTTTAAAGCACTTTCAAGAAAATTTAGTTTGTGCATTTGAACAAATTCACTTCTCAGATGCCAAGTTCCTTTTCTTTCTTGAATCAAGTATGAGGTAGGTAGTAAAGTTCTTCCTTTCTCAGATGATCAGCCAACTGAGAAAGAAAGAACTCTTAACTGCCAGTCCTAATTTGATCCTGATCCCTCCCAAGATAGAAAATACTCCTTCCACCCATTTGAGCCCCCATTTCTCTGCAGGTGGAATAGGATGCCTAGTGTGATTCATTTCTAAGACAGGAAGAAAGGATTGAGAAGTACGATGCATGCCAAGTGTGGTCCATGTGGATTCCTGTTGCCCTCCTCCCCCACTGCAGCAGGACAGTTTCACCCCATCCTCCACCCCCACACCTTCAGGGCGCAGCAATCCCTCAGGCAGCTTACCTCTCTGAGTTCAGCCAACTCCTTCTGTAGATGGAAGAGCTGAAATATCCCCAGCCCCAATCCAACCAGAGCCACCAGAACCATGAAAAACATCACTAGGAGACACAGGCCTGTGTTGTGGTCCCTCCTCTTCTTCAGAGGTGGTGGCGGTAGTGGAGGCAGGGGTGGTGGTGGCGGTGGCGGTAGTGTTGGGGGTGGCGGTGGTGGTGGCCTGCTTTGCCCCGGCCTTCCTGGCACTGAGGACGGACAGGGGAAAACTGATCCTGGAGAGGCCCAGGGGGAGCTGGCACTGCTGTCCACCCAGAAGATTGGGGGGTATGGGTAATTCAAGGGCTGCTGCATGGCATCCAGTGTCTCAGGCCAGCCCCCAGCCAAGGGTTTTCCTCTTCCTCAGTCGTGCGGAGGCCCAGGTGTGAAAGGCCAGACTCCTGTTTCTGACTGCTCAAGAGAAGGAAGCCAGTTCTCTCTTTATAGAGTTTCCAGACCAAGGGAAACACCTCTCTTTCGTTCTCTTTCAGCTTCTCAAAGAATCACCCACTCACTCTGCATCTGACCCTGAGAAGCCTCAAGAAGCTCAGAGCAAACCCCCAGGGAAGTTTCCGCCCACAACTTTATGATGAAAGCTTTCAAAACCCCAATCGCTGCTGCCCTGCTCCCTCAAAGGCGGGGAGGGTGGGCTCATTGTCCTCAGGCCCTGAGAGAAGAGGTAGCGTCAGAGCAGCTCTGTGGGCTCCAGCCGTTGTTCAGCTACAAGGAGAGTGGCCTGTGGGGCGAAAGCACCGAGTCACGGCCAGAGGAGTCACTTCTGTGTCTTACCTTTGGCAGAAGGGAATCACCCCCTGCTGCCATCCCTCCCCCACACCCAAGTACTGTTTACCCTGACACAGCAAAGCACCGTAGTTTACAGGTTACAACCTGCCTGCCTACTCTATAATAGACCAGAGATTGCAAACCAGTGGCCCATATGCCTCACAGAGCCCTCAGACTTGCTTTGCTTGTGCCTTACAATGTTGTTTATTTCTATTTACCGTCCTCCTCAAAAAACAGGATAGTCCATACTGCAGACATTCATCTCTGTTTAGCTGAACCTAGAACTCAGACCAGAAAAGCAATGGGCATTGCGACACTTTCAGTATCACAAGATAAACCAACCACAGATGCCTGGGGCAAAAGATTACTGTTGAGACTCACAGTGGACTGCTGTTATGACTGAATAGTGTTCTTCCAAAGTGTAAGCACCGAACCCCAATCCCCAATGTAACTGTATTTGGAGATAATGCCTTTACGGTGTAATTAAGATTAAATGAGGTAGTCTGAGTAGGACCCTAATCCAACATGATTAATGTCCTTATAAGAAGAGGTAGAGGGCTCCCTTTGTGGTCCAGTGGTTGAGAATCTGCCTTGCAATACAGGGGACACATATTCCATTCTTGCTCTAGGAAGATCCCACATGCCATGGGGCAACTAAGCCCTAGAGCTGCAACTACTAAACCCACGTGCCCTAGAGCCCATGCTCTACAGTGAGAGAAGTCACGGCAATGAGAAGCCCATGCTTGTCTACAACTAGAGAAAGCCCATGCACTTTCAAGGACCCAGCATAGCCAAAAATAAATAAATAAATACTTTTTGAAAAAAGAAGAAGAAGCAGTAGAGACAGAAGGGATGCCTGTGTACAGACAAAAGGCCAAGTGAGTACACAGCCAGAAGGTGGTTATCTGTAAACCAAGAAAAGAGGACTCAGGAGAAACTAGCCCTACCAACACTTTGATTCTGGACTTCTATCATCCAGAACTGAGAAAATAAATTTTTGTTGTGTAGGCCATTCAGAAAAATTGGGATAGTCCATATATGTTACAGTCATATTGGGTTTTGAAACACTAGAATATTGGGCAGTCTGGAGGCCCTGTCTGCAAACCCAGTCAGCGGGACCTGGGCCACTGCTGCAGCTCTCAAGGACAGGACATGGGTGTGCCAGGCTGCCTGGCTTGCACACCCTCCACTGTGTTTCCCATGAACCTCACTGTGAGAAATGGCCTTCCTGGGCCCTCAGGCATCTCTGTTTGCTACCTCTGTTATGGTTGTCATCATTTGCTGGATCATGAAGAAAACAAGGGAGTTTCAGAAAAACATCTATTTCTGCTTCATTGACTACCCTAAAGCTTTTGACTGTGTGAATTTCAACAAATTGGAAAATTCTTAAAGAGATGGGAATACCAGACCACCTTACCTGCCTCCTGAGAAACCTGTATGCAGGTCAAGAAGTAATAGTTAGAACCAGACATGGAACCGCTGACTGATTCAGAATTAGGAAAGGAGTATGACAAGGCTTTATATTGTCACATTATATGCAGAATACATCGTGCAAAATGCCAGGCTGGAGGAATTGTAAGGTGGAATCAAGATTGCCAGGAGAAATATCAATAACCTCAGATATGCAGATGATACCACTCTAATGGGAGAAAGTGAAGAGGAACTAAAGAGCCTCTTGGTGAGGGTGAAAGAAGAGAGTGAAAAAGCTGGCTTAAAACTCAGTATTCAAAAACTAAGACCATGGCATCCAGTCCCATCACTTCATGACAAATAGAAAGGGAAAAAGTGGAAACAGTGACAGATTTTCTTGGGCTCCAAAATCACTGCAGACAGTGATTGCAGCCATAAAATTAAAAAACCCTTGCTCCTTTGAAGGAAATCAATGACAAACTTAGATAGCATATTAGAAAGCAGAGATATTATTTTGCCAACAAAGGCCCATATAGTCAAAGACATGGTTTTTCTAGTAGTCATGTACAGATGTGAGAGTTGAGTCATAAAGAAGGCTGAATTGAAGAATTAATACTTTCAAATTGTGATACTGGAGAAGACTCTTGAGACCCCCTTGGATTGCAAGGAGATCAAACCAATAAATCCCAAAGGAATCAACCCTGAATATTCATTGTAAGGAATGATGCTGAAGCTACAGTATTTTGGCTACCTGATGTGAAGAGTTGGCTGATTAGAAAAGACCTGGATGCTGGGAAAGATGGAAGGCAAAAGGAGAAGAGGACAGTAGAGGATGAGATGGTTAGACAGCATCACTGACTCAGTGGACATGAATTTGAGCAAACTCCAGGAGAGAGTGGAGGAAAGAGGAGCCTGGCGTGTTGCAGTCCATGGGGTCACAAAAAGGAAGACCTGACTGAACAACAACAACAAAACAACAAAAGAGATCATTTGACTTAATTTCAATATATAATAATTAAAAGGAGAGAAATAGAAACAATAGAGAAAAATAACAGCATATAATCACCAAACTGGGCTGACCTATATCCAGACTTGTACAGTGCTGGGAAGTCCCTCATTAATAGCAATCTGGAGTCCCAATTGGGAAAGGGTACTGGGCAGTGCGTCAATCCCATGGGTGAGACTCCAAATTGCAGTTTCAAGGGTTCCCACTTATAATTCCAGGTTGCAAACTGATAAGATCAGATCAGATCAGTCGCTCAGTCGTGTCCGACTCTTTGCGACCCCATGAACTGCAGCACGCCAGGTCTCCCTATCCATCACCAGTTCTCAGAGGTCACTCAGACTCACATTCATCGAGTCAGTGATGCCATCCAGCCATCTCATCCTCTGTCGTCCCCTTCTCCTCCTGCCCTCAATCCCTCCCAGCATCAGAGTCTTCTCCAATGAGTCAACTCTTCGCATGAGATGGCCAAAATACTGGAGTTTCAGCTTGAGCATCATTCCTTCCAAAGAAATCCCAGGGCTGATCTCCTTCAGAATGGACTGGTTGGATCTCCTTGCAGTCCAAGGGACTCTCAGGAGTCTTCTCCAACACCACACTTCAAAAGCATCAATTCTTCAGCGCTCAGCCTTCTTTACAGTCCAGCTCTCACATCCATACATGACCACAGCAAAGACCATAGCCTTGACTAGACGGACCTTTGTTGGCAAAGTGATGTCTCTGCTTTTGAATATGCTATCTAGGTTGGTCATAACTTTCCTTCCAAGGAGTAAGCGTCTTTTAATTTCATGGCTGCAGTCACCATCTGCAGTGATTTTGAAGCCCAGAAAAAGAAAGTCTGACACTGTTTCCACTGTTTCTCCATCTATTTCCCATGTAGTGATGGGACCAGATGGCATGATCTTCGTTTTCTGAATGTTGAGCTTTAAGCCAACCTTTTCACTCTCCACTTTCACTTTCATCAAGAGGCTTTTGAGTTCCTCTTCACTTTCTGCCATAAGGGTGGTATCATCTGCATATCTGAGGTGATTGATATTTCTCCCGGCAATCTTGATTCCAGCTTGTGTTTCCTCCAGCCCAGCATTTCTCATGATGTACTCTGCATATAAGTTAAATAAACATGGTGACAATATACAGCCTTGACGTAACCATCATCAATTTGCACTTAAAAATGTAGCTATGGTTTTCGTAACTTTTGAACTGTCATGTTGGAGGAGACTCTTGAGAGCCCCTTGGACACCAAGGAGATCAAACCAGTCCATCCTAAAGGAAATCAGTCCTGAATATTCATTGGAAGGACTGATGCTGAAGCTGAAACTCCAATACTTTGGCCACCTGATGTGAAGAACTGACTCATTTGAAAAGACCCTGATGCTGGGAAAGATTGATGGCAAGAGGAGAAGGGGTGACAGAGGATGAGATAGTTGGATGGCATCACCAATTCGATGGACATGAGTTTGAGTAAACTCCAGGAGTTGGTGATGGACAGGGAGGCTTAGCGTGCTGCAGTCCATGGGGTCGCAAAGAGTCAGACACGACTGAGTGACTGTTTCACCTTGTGCAATTTAGGATTTTCTTGGGCCCTGGGGTGGGTTTTGTTGACCCTCAGGGGCTTGAGAATTCCAAGACCTGCTCCCTTTCTGATCAAAAGTGCTGCCTTACTTGCTGTGCATGCAGGCAGGCATGGAATCTGGGCAGTGTCCAGGCAGGTGAGAAGCCGGTCAGAAGCCTGTTCTGCTTCTGAAGCCTAAACAAGACTTCCTCCATTTTAATTTTCCTAATTGCCGGGAGAAATATCAATAACCTCAGATATGCAGATGATACCACCCTTATGGCAGAAAGTGAAGAGGAACTAAAAAGCCTCTTGATGAAAGTGAAAGTGGAGAGTGAAAAGGTTGGCTTAAAGCTCAACATTCAGAAAACGAAGATCATGCCATCTGGTCCCATCACTACATGGGAAATAGATGGAGAAACAGTAGAAACAGTGTCAGACTTTATTTTTCTGGGCTCCAAAATCATTGCAGATGGTGACAGCAGCCATGAAATTAAAAGACGCTTACTCCTTGGAAGGAAAGTTATGACCAACCTAGATAGCATATTCAAAAGCAGGGACATCACTTTGTCAACAAAGGTTCGCCTAGTCAAGGCTATGGTCTTTCCTGTGGTCATGTATGGATGTGAGAGCTAGACTGTGAAGAAGGCTGAGCGCCGAAGAATTGATGCTTTTGAAGTGTGGTGTTGGAGAAGACTCTTGAGAGTCCCTTGGACTGCAAGGAGATCCAACCAGTCCATTCTGAAGGAGATCAGCCCTGGGATTTCTTTGGAAGGAATGATGCTAAAGCTGAAACTCCAGTATTTTGGCCACCTCATGTGAAGAGTTGACTCATTGGAGAAGACTCTGATGCTGGGAGGGATTGAGGGCAGGAGGAGAAGGGGACAACAGAGGATGAGATGGCTGGATGGCATCACTGACTCGATGGATGTGAGTCTGAGTGACCTCTGAGAGCTGGTGATGGATAGGGAGGCCTGGCATGCTGCAGTTCATGGGGTCGCAAAGAGTTGGACACGACTAAGCGACTGATCTGATCTGATCTGAACATGGCACAGTGTTCTCACTCTTTTACAGGCGGGCAGAGTTAACATGCTTTTAAATTCACATACGGGTTTCTTCATAGGCAAAAAAGAAAAAAAGTAAGTTTATAATTAATAATCAACAAACATAATTTTAAGAGTTCTACCTTATGTACAACCAAAACACAACCCTTAAAGTATCCTGAAGTAACCCTTAAGAGTAGTTGTATAGAATCATATTTTTAAACTATAAAAATTTTCCTGAGAATGGCAAAGATTCAAATCAATGGAAAACCTACCCCCCCACACCCATATCCTGGATGGGGAGATTAGGAAAATGGTTAGGACTGTGTGTTTCTGATGTGAGACTTCCTGGGTTCAAATCCCAGCTTTTGCACTTGTTTGCTATGTGAGCTGGACAGGTCACTTTCCCTCCTCTGCACCACAGTTTTCTCATCTATAAAAATGGGCGTGATTATAATAATACCTATTTCACAGAGCAATATGAGAATTGAATGAGACAGCATTTGATACACTTAAAACAGTCCTCAACATAAAAGAAAGCACTCAACAAATGTTACTGTTCTTGTTGTGTTTGTGGGAAAATATAGTGTATCTTCCCACAAATTATCTGGCTGTAGACTTAATGTAATTTACCTTCTTTCACTAAGAATAAAAGACAGGGGAAAGAGGACAGATTGCAGCAAAAACCACAAGTCAATGTCTGGCGTCCAGTATCCCGAGAGATGCTACCAGTGAACAGATACACCAATGGATTCCTCTGTTTCAGGCTAAGATCATGCTGCTTTTCTATCTCAAACTCCCACAGAAAATTCTAGACTTATTCAATAACAATTATGCTGTAGTTTCACATTTTCCTCTGTCCTGCTTCTTTTTTTGATTCATTCTGTGGTAGGCACAGTCAGGATCCTAATATCTGCCCCCAAATCCCAATGCCCTTCAACCCTAGAGAGAACTCTGAACTGAAATAGAGACAAAGGGAGCAGTCTTAAACCTTGGTGTCACTCTTTGATAATGCTACCCCAAGCATCACAGGTTGGTAAAGTTCCTGGCAAAATAAACACCCTGACAAACAATGACAGGGGCCCATCATCAGAACCCCATAGTTTGGGGTTCTACCAGAACCTTATGAATTAGCAAAAATAATCTTTTACAAATAGATGTTAACTCTGTGATCACTAAAGGGAAAAATTTGTGTATTTGCTCTTGGGAGATGCACTGAATAAATAAATCAAAGAGCCAGCAGGCTGGCAGCTCATCCAAATTGAAGAGTTTCTTTCCTTCTCACCTTCCCCCTCCTACCTGCATCTTTGATTCTGGAACTAGGATTTGTTGGATGGGGCAACATCCATCCAACTAGGATGGATGGGGCAGAAAGACTCAGAGTTGGTGATTTCTTTCAGCAGGTAGGATTGCCAGTCAGAGAGATTTAAAGAGATGTGCATGAGTTTATCTTTGTTTTTCTCCACATGTGAATCAGTTTTCTTAACATAATCCATCTTTTCTCCCAGTGAATTACAGTGGTATATTTATCATATATGAAGTCTGTACCTATAGTTGGGTCTTTTTCTGGGCTCTTATCTTTGTCTCATTGATTTCTTTCTCTATTCCAGTACTAGTGTCACACAGTTTTCAAAATTATAGCTTTATAAAATGTCTTGAGGCTAGTATGGCAAAATTTTCCCTCTTTGATCCTCTTTTTCAAAAATAACTTGAGTATATTTAATCTCTCCTATATCTATTCAGTTCAGTTAGTTCAGTTCAGTCGCTCAGTTGTGTCCGACTCTTTGCAACCCCATGAATCACAGCACGCCAGGCCTCCCTGTCCATCACCAACTCCCATTCACTCAAACTCACGTCCATCGAGTCAGTGATGCCATCCAGCCATCTCATCCTCCGTCGTCCCCTTCTCCTGCCCCCAATCCCTCCCAGCATCAGAGTCTTTTCCAATGAGTCAATTCTTCACATGAGGTGGCCAAAGTACTGGAGTTTCAGCTGTAGCATCAGTCCTTCCAAAGAACACCCAGGACTGATCTCCTTTAGAATGGACTGGTTGGATATCCTTGCAGTCCAAAGGACTCCCAAGAGTCTTCTCCAACACCACAGTTTAAAAGCATCAATTCTTCGGCACTCAGCTTTCTTCACAGTCCAACTCTCACATCCATGCATGACTACTGGAAAAACCATAGCCTTGACTAGACGGACCTTTTGTTGGCAAAGTAATGTCTCTGCTTTAGAAAAGAAAACTACCATGGTCTTAAAATGTTCTACTGGACTCTTTTTACTGTAATTGCACAAATTTAGGCAAAGTGTTTTCTTTACAATGTTTTTGTCCTATCGACAGCTTTTCATCTGTCCTTTATGGCTTTTAAAATTTTTCTCCAGGATGGTCTTATCCATTCTTTCTTAGATTAATTGCTTGATATTTTGTAATTTTGTTGTGATAATAGACGTTGTCATTTTCTGGGGTATTTTTAGATTCTGTGGTAAGTAACCTCTACATAACCCCAATGATCCTCCACCTCCTGGCATTCACACGTTTTCATAAGTCCCTCCCGCTTTGATCCTCTTTTTCAAAAATAACTTGAGTATATTTAATCTCTCCTATATCTATTCAGTTCAGTTAGTTCAGTTTAGTCACTGAACTAGTCCAGACGTGTAGACTGGACCTGCTGACCCACTTCCGATAGAATGAAGCACAAGTGTTGGGATAGCACTTCCAAGATTAAGTCATTAAAAGACTGTAGCTTCTGCACTGCACATGGCTGACTTCTCATTGTATCCTCACAGGGTGGAGGGAGGAAGTAAGATTTCCTCGGGCTCTCATTAGGGCACTAATCCCTTTCATGGGCTTCCCTGGTGGCTCAGACAATAAAGAATCCGCCTGCAATGTGGAAGACCTGGGTTTGATCCCTAGGTTGGGAAGATCCCCTAGAGGAGGATACGGCAACCCACTCCATTATTCATCCCTGGAGAATCCTCATGGACAGATAAGCCTGGTGGGCTATAGTCCAGTCAGTCAGTCAGTCAGTTCAGTCACTCAGTTGTGTACGACTCTTTGTGACCCCATGGACTATAGCACGCCAGATTCCCTGTCCATCACCAACTCCCGGAGATTACTCAAACTCATGTCCATTGAGTCAGTGATGCCATCCAACCATCTCATCCTCTGTCATCCCCTTCTCCTTCTGCCTTAATCTTTCCCAGCATCAGAGTCTTTTCCAAGGAGTCAGTTCTTCACATCAGGTGGCCAAAGTATTGGAGCTTCAGCTTCAGCATCAGTCCTTCCATTGAATATCCAGGACTCATTTCCTTTAGGATTAACTGGTTGGATCTCAGTGCAGTCCAAGAGACTCTCAAGAGTCTTCTTCAATACCATAGTTCAAAAGCATCAATTCTTCAGTGCTCAGCTTTCTTTATAGTCCAACTCTCACATCCATACATGACCACTGGAAAAACCCTAGCTTTGACTAGACAGACCTTTGTTGGCAAAGTAATGTCTCTGCTTTTTGATATGCTGTCTAGGTTTGTCATAGCTTTTCTTCCAAAGAGCAAGCATCTTTTAATTTCATGGCTGCAGTCACAAACTGCAGTGATTTTGGAGCCCCCAAAATGAAGTCTGTCACTGTTTCCATTGTTTCCCCATGAAGTGATGGGACCAGATGCCATGATCTTCGTTTTTTGAATGCTGAGTTTTAAGCCAACTTTTTCACTCTCCTCTTTCACTTTCTTCAAGAGGCTTTTTAGTTTTTTGCTTTCTGCCATAAGGGTGATGTCATCTGCATATCTGAGGTTATTAATATTTCTCCACCTATCTTGATTACAGCTTGTGCTTCATCTAGCCTGGCATTTCGCATGATGTCCTCTGCATATAAGTTAAATAATAAGGGTGAAAATATACAGCCATGACATACTCCTTTCCCAATTTGGAACCAGTCTGTTGTTCCATGTCCAGTTCTAACTGTAGCTTCTTGACCTGCATACAGATTTCACAGGAAGCAGGTCTGGTTGTCTGGTATTCCTATCTCTTTAAGAATTTTCCACAGTTTGTTGTGATCCACACAGTTAAAGGCTTTGGCATAGTCAATAAAGCAGAAGTAGATGTTTTTCTGGAACTCTCTTGCTTTTTCCATGATCCAATGGATGTTGGCAATTTGATCTCTGGTTCCTCTGCCTTTTCTAAATCCAGGTTGAACATCTGGAATTTCACAGTTCACATACTGTTGAAGCCTGGCTTGGAGAATTTTGAGCATTACTTTGCTAGTGTGTGAGATGAATGCAATTGTGTGGTAGTTTGAACATTCTTTGGCATTGCCTTTCTTTGGGATTGGAATGAAAACTCACCTTTTCCAGTCCTGTAGCCACTGCTGAGTTTTCCAAATTTGCTGGCATATTGAGTGCAGCACTTTCACAGCATCATCTTTTAGGATTTGAAATAGCTCATCTGGAATTCCACCACCTTACTAGCTTTGTTCGTAGTCATTCATAGTTGCAAATGACTCTAACTGATTTTAATAAATGCTCTTCATTCTGTAATAATTTAAACTCTTGTAAACTTATGGAACTCTCTTTATTTCTGACAGTGTGCCTATTGACTCCTGGGGTTTTCTTTCCTATATACATAACATTATTAGTGGATAAAATGGTAAATTCTAATCTCCTTTCTAATCCTATGCCTCATTCTTTTACTTTTCTTTTTGGATTGTCCCAAACCTCAAGAACTATATAAAACAGTAATTTTTATTATGGGTATATAGCTCTTATCCCTAATTACAGAGAGACTGTTCTAAAGTTTCTCATAATAAGTATGATGTTTTTCTAAGGTTTTGTTTTTAATATATAACTCTGTCAATAAAGTTTCCTACTATATCATCAGAATCTCATCAGCAAACAGATGGAACAGAAATTAGGATAGCTTGAGAAGGGCTTAGCAAAAAGGACAACCATATAAGTAAGGTGTAGGGAAATCAAAAAGAAAACAGTATACTCTTTTATCAAGAGAAGGAACAGGGTTGTTACGACCACTAGTTAAGAAGAATGATAAGTTATTGGAACCTAAGAAGGGCAGACTTGTATGGAGAAGACAGCCTAACAGGACTTGTGACTTCGAGTCAAGAATTGCAGCCAGTCCAAGGTGTACTTGGAGAATAAATATCTGTCCTACTACACAAGCTTCCCTTGTGGCTCAGCTGGTAAAGAATCTGCCTGCAATGCAGAAGACCTGGGTTTGATCCCTGGGTTGGGAAGATCCCCTGGAGAAGGGAAAGGCTACCCAGTCCAATATTCTGGCCTGGAGAATTCCATGGACTACACAGTCCGTGGGGTCACAGAGAGTCGGATACAACTGAGCGACTTTCACTTCACTTTCACTATAGGATAGATCCTTCTCTTCTGCTGGGGCTTCCCATTACACAAATTCAATCAGAAGCCAGAGGGCAAGGAAGTCCATTGAAGTAGTGCACGTAAGGTAAATTCACAGAAGAGGGAGCAAACTATAGTCCCATTCCCTACCATCACCTTCTTCAAGTTCCTGCTGCCTAGAATTTTAATTCTGGGTTGTGATGGATTCTTACAGTTCCTTTGTACTAGTATTTAAATGCTAATTTAGCTGGATATACATTTCAAAATCTGACATTTTTTCCCCCAAAGATTTGCAAGTAAGATTTCTTTCAAAATTTTTATCTACTTTCTTGATGCTTTGAAGTTTTCAGATATCTTCCAGCTCAGTAATACATCCAATACATTCTTCAGCTATATCTTTTCTAAAATTTAACAAATTAATTAAGATTTTTATTTCAACTATAACATTTTTTCAAATCCAATATTTCCCACCAGTTCTTTGAATTGTTTTCCTTGATTGTCGGTATTTTACCTTCATATTTTTGGAAGGTATTTCTTATGCTTATTTTAAACTTATTTTCTATAGTCTGTTAATTTTCTTTGCCTGCTATAACTTGGTTAGTGTTGTCTTTCTTTTAGAGCACTGTGTTCCTCATATGTCTGATCACTTTTCCTTGCGAGCTTACACATTCCTGCAAGTTTCGGTTCTCATGGAGCATAATATGAAGCATGTGTGTAGGAGCTAGAGGGAGGGAGAGGTAGAGGTGTCTAAAGCCCAGGAATCCAGGAGTAATTCATGCCCTTCCTAGTGAGCTTAGGAAGTTGCCAGTGCGTTCCTCCTTAGGAGGAAGAGCCTCTGGCATTATAATCTGGGGTAAATCATCCCATTTGCCACCTACCTTGCCAAAGAAAGAGATCGGAATACCAGACCACCTGATCTGCCTCTTGAGAAATTTGTGTGCAGGTCAGGAAGCAACAGTTAGAACTGGACATGGAACAACAGACTGGTTCCAAATAGGAAAAGGAGTACGTCAAGGCTGTATATTGTCACCCTGTTTATTTAACTTATATGCAGAGTACATCATGAGAAATGCTGGACTGGAAGAAACACAAGTTGGAATCAAGATTGCTGGGAGAAATATCAATAACCTCAGATATGCAGATGACACCACCCTTATGGCAGAAAGTGAAGAGGAACTCAAAAGCCTCTTGATGAAAGTGAAAGTGGAGAGTGAAAAGGTTGGCTTAAAGCTCAACATTCAGAAAACGAAGATCATGGCATCTGGTCCCATCACTACATGGGAAATAGATGGAGAAACAGTGGAAACAGTGTCAGACTTTATTTTTCTGGGCTCCAAAATCACTGCCGATGGTGACTGCAGCCATGAAATTAAAAGGCACTTACTCCTTGGAAGGAAAGTTATGACCAACCTAGATAGCATATTCAAAAGCAGAGACATCACTTTGCCAACAAAGGTTTGCCTAGTCAAGGCTATGGTCCTTCCTGTGGTCATGTATGGATCTGAGAGCTGGACTGTAAAGAAGGCTGAGCGCCGAAGAATTGATGCTTTTGAACTGTGGTGTTGGAGAAGACTCTTGAGAGTCCCTTGGACTGCAAGGAGATCCAACCGGTCCATTCTGAAGGAGATCAGCCCTGGGATTTCTTTGGAAGGAATGATGCTAAAGCTGAAACTCCAGTACTTTGGCCACCTCATGCGAAGAGTTGACTCATTGGAGAAGACTCTGATACTGGGAGGGATTGAGGGCAAGAGGAGAAGGGGACGACAGAGGATGAGATGGCTGGATGGCATCACTGACTCGATGGATGTGAGTCTGAGTGAACTCCGGGAGTTGGTGATGGACAGGGAGGCCTGGCGTGCTGCGATTCATGGGGTCGCAAAGAGTTGGACACGACTGAGTGACTGATCTGATCTGATCTGATCTTGCCAAAGAAAATCTACCAAGGGTCTACCTGACATTGCTCTTTTTTTTAAGAGATTTTCTTCCTCAGCTGGAGTCATTTGTCTATACCTGCTGTTAACTCCTCCTCCCCATCTCAGCCAGATTCCAGCACTATATTGATATTTCCACCAGTGCATCTGGGCATCCACTGCTATTTATCTGCCTCAAAATGACAACCAAGCAAGATAGGGAAGAGAAACACACAGAATCCTAAAGCTCTGGCCTGGCGCATCTCTGTGTGGCACATGACCCTCCTCTCCCCTGAGCTGCTGTAAACATACACGCACATGTACACTGAGATGCAGCCACCGCCCCCCTTCTCCCCTCAAGAGCTTCTCAGGTTGATGTTAGTTTCTCAGGCCCATCAAGACACTGCCTGTTTCTTGGAGTTGTTTCAAGGGTCAGAGTCAGAAATTCACATTCATAAGTCATCTTGTCAGCCCTGCTATTCTCTTTATATCCACTGCCTCTAGTGTTATTGTGAGGATTAATTAAATGAGTTGGTTCACATGAGGCACTTAGGAGAGTGTCTGGAATACAGTACATGTTTTACAACTGTTATCAGTAATTATTATTTATCATCATCATTAATATGCAGATCAAGTCTAAGAAAATGAGTATATTAACTTTATAGATGAATAATTAGATTCAGAGAAGGAAAGTAAACCGGGCAAGAGGTTGAGCCAGGCTTCAGTCACATTTAAGTCTATTTGATCTGCAAAGAGTGTACTTTTTCTATTTTTTTTATCAGTGGCCCTTTTCTACTCCCACTTCACAATCTGATCGGCTCAGGAAAATCTGTAAGATATTGAAGGCTTTTTAACTCACTTCAGGAGGTGGATGACCACAATTTTCTCTGTGCTTCAATTTGATCTCTTGTCTCTAAGATAAAGGCAACTTTGATGTTCTTTTCTAGTATAAAAGACTGAATTGGAGGATAAGCGATCAAGCACAACTCTTGTTTCTCCAGGTCACAGCAACTTGAATGGGGACAATCTGGAGACGTGGATGGCCGCAGCAATGGGGCCAAAATTATCCTCCATCCCTGCCACTCCATGCAACAGGATTATTGGATGTCAAAACTATTCTCATTTTTCCCCTGTCTTTCGTGTATCAATTGGGGTCTGGACAGAAAAACAGAAGCCACTCCAAGTATGCAAAGTGGGGAAAGGATTAATACAAGAGTTAAAGACTGGGCAAGCAAAAGTCAGCAAGAACAACTTTAGGAAACTTTGAAGTTCAGACTCATGCTACAACCAGTAGTTTCAGCTTCCAACAACACTGATATTGGTGATTCTTAGGTGAACAGCAGGAAGCTGTAGGAAACCCCCAAACCACTTCTGCTGTCCCCAAACACTCTTCAGTAACTACTGTGACAACCAGTGGCTTCTCCTCCATTACTTTCCAAATCTCATGGAATTGCTTCTCATTGGTGGAATCCAACTGGACTCTCACTTGCAATGGAGTGGAAGAATTGTCATTTCTCAGCTTTATGCTCCTGGGAACGAGGAAGAGGATAGAGACAGGGGTACTGCTGACTGTTAACAAGTTACACGTGGTGCACTGTGTCTGTTTTGTTCAACATCAATGGGTAAAAACTCAACATATGTTGACTGAATTAATAATTCCAAGGGAGTCCTAGGTCATGAACAGGACTATTTAGTGGGAATTAAGGTTCTATTGCAGCCTCATTCAGTGATATTATGTGCTCCATAGCCTGATAATACCCTACATGTGCTATCAGCCTGTCATTGACTTACGGAATCATGACAACATTGTATTTCTTCATCTTCCACTGAGGTGAGTCATGCCACTTCTTCAGTTGTCATTGATGCAAGTGTAAATCTGATCATGTAAGTCTGCATCTTAAAAGTAACACTTCAGTGGCTGCCCATTGCCTTTAGAATAAAATCTGAACACTTTATCATGACTTCCAAGACCCTGCATTATCCGGGCTCTTCCCAGCTCTCCAGCTTAACCCTTTCTACTCCCTTCCTCTCCCACCACACACAGGCCACAGTGGCCTTTCAGTTCATCAAATGGGGCAAATTCTTCCTTGCCTCACAGATCTATGCCTAAGATGGTGCCTGGAAAGCTCTTTGCCCCAGCTCTGCCCCACTTTTATTTGACCAGGTGCTAGAACCCTTCAATGCTAAACTACATATCACTTTCTCAAAGAGGTCTTCACTTGTCACTTCATCTAAAGGAGATAATTCCAGTTAGTATTCACTCTCTGGGATTTTTTCCCCCTCTTCTGGTACTTATCACTATTCGATAGGAGGTATAAAATCACATCACATTCAATTGTATACCCAGCCCAGCACAGTGCCTGGCAACAAATATGCACTCAATAAATAAATGCTGAAATTCTTTACAGGCTCCTCATAAAGTGATTTTACAGAATCCTCAAATTATGTGTCACTTTCTAAATTTTCCATCAGCTTTTGGCTTTTAAACCTGCTGCTGCTACTGCTGCTAAGTCACTTCAGTCGTGTCCAACTCTGTGCAATCCCATAGAAGGCAGCCCACCGGGCTCCCCCATCCCTGGGATTCTCCAGGCAAGAACACTGGAGTGGGTTGCCATTTCCTTCTCCAATGCATGAAAGTGAAAAGTCGCTCAGTTGTGTCTGACCCTTAACATGGACTGCAGCCTACTAGGCTCCTCCGTCCATGGGATTTTCCAGGCAAGAGTACTGGAGTGGGGTGCCATTGCCTTCTCCTCTTAAACCTGAGACAAATCAAAAGACATTTGAAAGGAACAGACTTACTACCAAAGGCACCTGTTACCATTAATAATCCAACTGGTTCCCAAGCACTCATTGGTCTTTCCTGCCTCCAGATGACCTCCTTTCCATCCAAAGTATGTCCCAAGAAGCCAGGGAGAGACTCCATCATCTCTCTTGCTCAAAGGTTTTAATACCATTTCATTGTATTACTATTTCTCTCAGGAGGTTCATCATGTGCTCCTGCAGTTAGAACCCTGGTGGCTGACCTTGACATGGTAAGTTAGGTATGGCTCTGCTCACTGACCATATTTTCCCTCAGTCTCTGTATGCAAACACAGAAATACATAGTATACAACTGGGAAAAGTTTTGGAGGTCATACATTGGTTCCCTAAATCTTATCAGTGATCCATTGCTTTAATTTCTCAAAGACAAATGAATAAATATTCCAAGCCAAGAATAGTGCCTGGTATTAGAGGCACTCAATAAATGTATGCTGATTATATGAATATAGATGAAGAAACTGACACTTAAATAGATTAAGGGACGTGTCTGAAGTCACACAGCCTGTTGGTATTGAGCCAAAATTCTAATCCAAAAAGGACACAATGTAAGAGGGATTATGAAACAAGACTGCTCTGTGATCAGTGCTCCCAAGTATATAGGGCTGAGAACCCACTGCCTATAGGCCAGTAGGAGACAGGATAGGACAATATCTATTAAGTTACTAAAAATGTCTAAAGAAATAATAAAGATCAGAGCAGAAATAAATGAAATAAAGACCAAAAAAACAATAGAAAGATTAATTAAACTAAGAGTTGGTTCTTTGAAAAGATAAACAAAATTTACAAACCTTTATTCAGACATCAAGAAGAGGGCCCAAATCAATAAAACCAGGGGGACAAAAGGAGAAGTTACAGCCAATACCACAGAAATGCAAAGGATCATAAGAGATTACCAGAAACAATTGAACACCAAAAAAATGGACACTTTCCCAAGATAGAACCAGAAAGAAATAGAAAATATGAACAGATCAACTACCAGTAATAAAACTGAATTAGGAATTAAAAAAAAAAAAAAACAAAACTGGATGGCTTCACAGGTTAAATTTATCAAATGTTTAGAGAAGAGTTAATGCCTGTTCTTCTCAAACTATTCCAAGAACTTGGAGAGGAAAGAAAGCTTCTTAACTCATTCTATGAGGGGCCAGAATCATCCTAATACCAAAATTAGACAAAGATATCACACAAAAAAAGAAAATTACAGGCCAGTATCACTGATAAACATGATGTCAAAATCCTCAACAAAATACTAATAAACCAAATTCAACAATACATTAAAAGGATCTTATACCATGATCAAATGGGTTTAATATCAGGGATGCAAGGATAGTTCAGTATCCACAAACCAATCAATGTGATATACCACATTAACATATTAAAGAATAAAAATCATATGATCATCTCAATAAATGCATAAAAAGTTTTTGATGAGATTTAACATTGATTTATGATTAAAAAAAACTTACATAAAATAGCTATAGAGAGAATATACCTGAACATAATAAAGGCCATGTATGACCAGCCCACAGCCAAAATTATACTCAACAGTGAAAAGCTGAGAATATTCCATTTAAGATCAGGAACAAGACACTCACCATTTGTATTCAACATACTGTTGGAAGTCCTAGCCACAGCACTCAGACAATAAAAAGAAATGAAAGGAATCCAAATAGGACAGGAAGAAGTAGAACTGTTACTGTTTGCAGATGGCATGATACTATACACAGAAAATCCTAAAGATACCACACACACACAAAAAAATACTAGAACTCATCAATGAATTCAGTAAAGTTGCAGAGTATAACATTAATATACAGATGTCTGTTGCACTTCTATTTCCTAACAAGAAACTATCAAAAAGGAAATTAAGAAAACAATCCCATTTACAACCACTGCAAAAGAATAAAAATAAGTCTAAGGCGGTAAAAAAATGGTACTCAGAAAACTGTAAGACACTGTTGAAAGAGATTGAAGGCAACACAAACAGACGAAAAGATAGCCCATGCTCATAAAGTGGAAGAATTAATATGGTTAAAAGAGCATACTACCCAATGTAATCTACAGACTCAGTGCAATTCCCAGCAAAATATCAATGGCAATTTTCACTAGAAGAAATAATTCTAAAATTTGTATGGAAACAGAAAAGATCCCAAATAGTCAAAACAATCTTAAGAAAGAAAAGTAGAAGTAGATGTATTATGCTCCCTGATTTCAAACTATACTTCAAAGTTAGAGTAATCAAAACGGTATGGTCCTGCACAAAAACAGACACATAATTCAATGGGAAAAAAGATATCCTAGAAGTGAACCCTGGTGGCTCAGATGTTAAAAGTGTCTGCTTACAATGTGGGAGACCCAGGTTCAATCCCTGTGTTGGGAAGATCCCCTGGAGAAGGAAATGGCACCCCACTCCAGTACTCCTGCCTGGAAAATCCCATGGACAGAGGAGCCTGGTAGGCTACAGTCCATGGGGTCGCAAAGAGTTGGACATGACTGAGTGACTTCACTAGAAATGAACCCACATTTTTATGGGTAATTAAAGAAGGCAAGAATATATGATGGAAAAAAGACAGCTTCTTCAATAAATGGTGTTGGGAAAACTATAGAGTTACATGCAAAAGAATCAAACTAGATTATGCTCTTAAAGTACAAAACTCAAACTAGATTCTTCTCTCAAAGCACAAAAATAAATTTGAAATGGATTAAAGACTTAAGACTTGAAACCACAAAACTTTTAGAAAAAAACATAAGCTCTTTGGCATCAGTCATGGTAGAATTTTTTTTTCTTTGTATATGTCCCCTCAGACAATGAAAACCAAAAATAAACAAATGGGGCTATATCAAACTAAAAAGCTTTTGCATAATGGAGAAAACTATCAACAAAATGAAAAGTCAACCTACTAAATGGGAGTGAGTGGAAGGAGATATTTGCAAAAAAATATATCCAATAAGGGGTTAATATCATACACACACACACACACACACACACACATATATATATATAACTTACACAATTCAACATCAAAAATACAAACAATCCAACCAATTGAAAATCGGCAGAGGATCTGAACAGATATTTTTCCAAACAGGCACATAAAAAGATGCTTAATATCATTAATCATCAGGGAAATGCAAGTCAAAACCTCAGTAAGAAATTATCTCATACTTCTCAGAATGGCTATTATCAAAAAGACAACAAACAACAAGTGCTTGGAAGGACGTGAAGAAAAGAGAACTCCCACCCATGCACTGTGGACAGAACTGTAAACTGTGCGGCTCCTATGAAACTCAGTATGGAGATTCCTTTAAAAATTAAAAATAGAACTACCATATGATCTAGCAATTCCACTCCTGGGTATTTATTTGAAGAAAAGGAAACAACTAATTCAAAAAGACATATGAACCCCTATGTTAACTGCAATCTTTTTTTACAACTGCCAGGATATGGAAGTAACTTAAGCGCTCAGAAACAGATGAATGGATAAAGAAGATATATATAAGGGAAAATTACTCAGCCATAAAAAGGAATGAAATCTTGCCATCTGTGACAACATGGATGAACCTAGAGGGTATTAAGTAAAATAAGACATGCCGAGATAGACAAATGCTATCTGACTTCACTTATTATGTGAAATCTAAAAAAACAAAGCAGGAGACACAGACATAAAGAACAGATTTTGGACATAGTAGGGGAAGAAGGTGAGATAATTTTAGAGAACAGCATTGAAACATATTGCCTGGAAAATCCCATGGACAAAGGAGACTAGGGGCCTACAGTCTATAGGCTCACAAGAGTCGGACATGACTTAGTGACTAAACCACCACCACCATATACATTACCATATGTAAAACAGATAGCCAGTGGCAGTTTGATGTATGAGGAAGGGAACCCAAGGCTGGCGCTCTGTGACAACCTTGAGGGATGGGGTGGGGAGGGAGGTGGAAAGGCGGATCAAGAGGGAGGGGACACATATATTTACGGTCGATTCATGTTGATGCATGGCAAAAAGCATCACAGTTTTGTAATTATCCACCAGTTAAATAAATAAATAAATAAAAATTTTTTTAAAGCAAATGAACAAACGGAAACAGAATCCTATATACAGAGCAATAACAGGTGGTTGCCAGAGAAGAGGGTTGGGGCAAGTGAGGAGGAATTGGTAAGGGAGATTAAGTACACAATTCTAGCTGCAAAATAAATGAGTCACAGGTATGAAGTGTACAGTGAAGAGACTATAGTCAAGAATCATGCAGTATCATTGTATGCTGACATATTGCACCTAGACTTATCATGGTGACCATTTTAGTATATATAGAAATATCGAATAATAGAAACTAACATAGCATTGTAGCTCAATTATACTTTAAAAGCAAACAAACTCACAGAAAAAGAGATCAGATTTGTGGTTACCAGAGGCAGGGTTTTGGGGGAGGAGAAACTGGATGAAGGCGGTTAAAAGGGACAAACCTCCAGTTGTAAGATAAATATAAGTCTGAGGGATATAATATACAACATAATAAATATAATTACTGCTATATGTTGGTTATATATCGACTCCTGGGTCAGGAAGATCCTCTGGAGAAGGGAACAGCTTCGCACTTTATTATTCTTGCCTGGAGAATTCTGTGGACGGAGGAGCCCGGCAGGCTGTAGTCCATGGGGTGGCAAAGAGTCAGACACAACTGAGCAACTTTCACTTTCACTGTGTTGTATATGAAAGTTGTTAAGAGAGGAAATCCCAACAGTTCTCATCATAAGGAAAAAAAATTTTTCTACTTCTTAAATTTTGCATCTATGAAAAATGATGGATGTTCATTAACTACCGCACAATTGCACTCATCTCACATGCTAGTAAAGTAATGCTCAAAATTCTCCAAGCCAGGCTTCAGCAATATGTGAACCGTGAACTTCCTGATGTTCAAGCTGGTTTTAGAAAAGGCAGAGGAACCAGAGATCAAATTGCCAACATCCGCTGGATCATGGAAAAAGCAAGAAAGTTCCAGAAAAACATCTATTTCTGCTTTATTGACTATGCCAAAGCCTTTGACTGTGTAGATCACAATAAACTGTGGACAATTCTGAAAGAGATGGGAATACCAGACCACCTGATCTGCCTCTTGAGAAATCTGTATGCACACCAGGAAGCAACAGTTAGAACTGGACATGGAACAACAGACTGGTTCCAAATAGGAAAAGGAGTATGTCAAGGCTGTATATTGTCACCCTGTTTATTTAACTTCGATGCAGAGTACATCATGAGAAACCCTGGACTGGAAGAAACACAAGTTGGAATCAAGATTGCTGGGAGAAATATCAATAACCTCAGATATGCAGATGACGCCACCCTTATGGTAGAAAGTGAAGAGGAACTCAAAAGCCTCTTGATGAAAGTGAAAGTGGAGAGTGAAAAGGTTGGCTTAAAGCTCAACATTCAGAAAACGAAGATCATGGCATCCGGTCCCATCACTTCATGGGAAATAAATGGGGAAACAGTGGAAACAGTGTCAGACTTTATTTTTCTGGGCTCCAAAATCACTGCAGATGGTGACTGCAGCCATGAAATTAAAAGACGCTTACTCCTTGGAAGGAAAGTTATGATCAACCTAGATAGCATATTCAAAAGCAGAGACATCACTTTGCCAACAAAGGTTCGCCTAGTCAAGGCTATGGTCTTTCCTGTGGTCGTGTATGGAAGTGAGAGCTGGACTGTGAAGAAGGCTGAGCGCTGAAGAATTGATGCTTTTGAACTGTGGTGTTGGAGAAGACTCTTGAGAGTCCCTTGGACTGCAAGGAGATCCAACCAGTCCATTCTGAAGGAGATCAGCCCTGGGATTTCTTTGGAAGGAATGATGCTAAAGCTGAAACTCCAATATTTTGGCCACCTCATGCAAAGAGTTGACTCATTGGAGAAGACTCTGATGCTGGGAGGGATTTTGGGCAGGAGGAGAAGGGGACGACAGAGGATGAGATGGCTGGATCTCATCTGTGATGGATCTCATCACATCAATCAAGACGCACTGACTTGATGGATGTGCGTCTGAGTGACCTCTGGGAGTTGGTGATGGACAGGGAGGCCTGGCGTGCTGCAGTTCATGGGGTCGCAAAGAGTCGGACATGACTGAGCGACTGATCTGTATATATAATGTATATAATTATTTCATGATGTCTTCATAATGATGTTGAATCATTATGTTGTACGCCGTAAACATATACAATGCTATATGCCAGTTATAGCTCAATAATTAACTGGAAGTGAAAAAAGACTGGAAAGACCTAGGTCTTGTGGGCTCTTTTAAGAACCCTTACTAATGTTTGAAATGCTTGTCACATTTGTCATGGTGCATGGTGGGTTTGTGGGAAGGTCACATGTACTAAGGACTGACTTAAATGTCAAAGTCGTTGTTTTTGTCACCCACCGTTTCCTTTGAGCGTCTAGCAGATGTTAGTCAAGGCTATGCAGCTGGAAGAGCCTTCTAATCTCAGGGTCTCATGAGAAGAAAATTTGAGCATACTGCCTCTGAGTCTGGATATGTTTCGCTGTCTATTACCGACGGTGGGACAGCCACAGCCCCATAAGGGAAAAGCCCCAGGCCTTGTACCAGTTTGCAATTTGATAAATGAGGTACTCTCCACTGAGCTTTCTTTGCAAACTAGCGATGTCTGACTAATCTGAAACCTTACAGTGAAGTCCTAAAACGTCAATGCTGGAATAGGGAAGAGCTGACTGACTCACATCCCTAACTTCACAGATTTGGACCTGAGCTCAAAAGAGGTAAGAGGATTCTCCCCAAACCACAACCAGTATGGAGGAAGAACTGGGAAGAAATCCCACCCTATCTCCTGGTGCTTCCCCACCACACCTTCTACATCTGGAAATGAAACACAGGAAGCATTTGTTTCTGTTCAATTCCATCCATACATGTCTTGAGCACCTAACAGGAGCCAAGCAGCATGGAAGGTGCAAAGACAAAGCCATGGTCACACACAACTCCTTCAGGAGCTCCTAACCTGGTGAGTCCTGTCCCTGTGGTCATTTTCATGCTAAATTGCTTCAGTTCTGTCTGACTCCATGGCCTGTAGTCCACCAGGTTCCTTTGTGCATGGGATTCTCTAGCCAAAAATACTGAAGTGGGTTGCCATTTCCTCCTCCAGGGCATCTTCCCAACCCAGGGATCAAACCCAGGTTTCCAGCATTGCAGGCAGATTCTTTACCGTCTGAGCCACCATGGAAGCAGGAACTCTATACATTACCTTATTTTACCCTCAAGCAGCCTGAAGATAAGAATTGTCTTATCTCCATTTTACAAATGATTTGAGAGGCTAAATAACCTATGAAGAGGCTGAGCTTAGACATGAATTCAGGTCTTCCTACCAGACCACACTGTGACTCTAGGTTTTTCTTCTCACCACTGCCCCGCCTCATCCCTGCAAATTCTCACATGCCTTTGACAAATAAGTTTCCCTCCCCAGACATATACCATCAAAATCCCTATTTATCATTCTAGGGAACCTGAATTCCATGTGGAAGTTTCTCATTTTCACTTTTAAACTCCTGTTCCCCACTTGTCCATGCCTCCTGTTTTATAAGGTCTACCTGTCTCTGAAGCCACACTTGCAACTGCTTAGCTCGCCTTACCTCCCTAAATGCACTGTACTCCACGACTGAGACCTGGACTGAATACTTAGACTCCACCCTCTACTCTCTCCACCACAAGACAGACAGCCCGGTATTGCTGTCGCCTCTATTAACAGAAGAGGTAACCGGAACCCAGCAAGGCTGTCCTCTCACAACAGGAAGTGCTGGACCCCCACACCTCTACTCCTCAGGGTTCCTGCTCCCTGACCTCCTTGCACCACCCTGTGTGTGGTTTCTACATCATGTTACATGTGATTTTTTTTCCCCATCTCCGCAGGGAATCTATCAGTCCAATCCATTCCTTCACTCCTTCCAGTTAAATACCTCACTCTATTTTATCTTAGTCAAGCTGCCTGATGGAGCCCCATATCTCCAAGTCCTGCCTGGTAAACTCTTCTTCCCAAAGTCAGCTCAGACGTCAGCTCCTCTGTGAGGCCTTCCCAGGCACAGTGAATTCCTCCTCCTTCAAGGTTCCTGCAGCTTGTCTATTATAGCACTTAACACACCATGTCATTGGAAATCTAGTCTGTTTCCTAAACACAAGCATCTTAACTCTTGGGACACTTTCAAGTCAACTTTGCAATCTGTAATCTCTAGCCCAGAGGCTGGCACACAGGAAATGTTCAATACATATCCCCTGAGTATTGCTTGTCTAGACAGACCTGTGGAGAACTAGTACCACACAGTAGAAGGTTCCACTTCCTCAGTGGCAGAGGGAACGACTTCTTTCATTAGTGAAGCCCCACTGTGTTTACAGTCACAGCGCTGCAAGCACGGCTCGAGCCACCCTGGGCTGGGGTCAGTTCCCAGTTCCGGGAGATTCCTAAGCTTGGGATAATGATGTGCTGGCGGAGAGCTGGGGCTCAGGCTGCACTCGATGTTCTGAGGTCCCCTCTACTCCAAAGACTATAGTTCTATGATAAGGGAGAAGTTGGTTAAAAGATCAAAAGACAGATAGGAAAAGGTGTGGACAAAGGAAGGTGGAGGTGAAAGAGCCACGAGCCAGAAGATAAAGATTTAGTGAAGAAAGGGAGGCTGAAAATGAAAACTGGGGAAAGGAGACTGGAGGGACTGGCAAGAAGAAGGACAAAGAGAGGGAGAGAGGTGCGTGGATACTGGGCATGATCAGATTCCAAAGATCCCGTGCCCATAAGCACAAAGTCATCCAGAAAACTAAAACTGGAATGCTGAAAGCTGCTGCTCTTGAAAATCAGTCCAAAATGGACTTAATGCATCTCCCGCCCAAACAGGAAACTAAATCCTCAGAAAATCAGCTGCAGCTGACAAAAGTCAAGACCTAGAAGAACACAGTTACAGCACTTACTGCCTGGCGCCATCTGGTCCTTCCCATGTGCCGTGGGCTGGCCAGCCCCGAGTCAGCACGCCGGAGCATCAGTCCTTAAGCAACAAGGAGCCAGGGAGGGCAGACAACTTCCCAGCTCTGGTGACCAATGGCTCCATAATCGGTCTACCCTCTTCACCCTAAACTTACTGCACGTTATAGGTGGTGACACTGCAGGCTGAGCTCTGGGACCAGACCAACTTCTGAACAGGAAATAACAGGAGACCTGCTCTCCTGTCACCTTGGGGCTACAGGCCGTGCTCTAACTTCATACCCTTATTCTTATCAACCAGCAACCATCTGGTGCCCCCAGCAATGCTTATCTAGTGTCACACCAGGGCTTAAATCTGTACCTATAACTAAACCACGTTACGATGAATAAGTTACTTAATGTTTGTACCTTAGATGTCTTATCTGTGAAATGGGGGTAATGATGATAATATACTTCATATGGTGATTTGATGATTAAATGAGAAAATACACAGTGAGCATCCAATAAAACATCTACTCTCTTAACCTTTCCTAAAAATCAAATAGAACATATGTCTTTAACTTTTAGAAAACAGTATATCTGGTATGCCACTATAAAAATATTTAGCTCTTGTGTCTTTGATGAGACAATGGGTAACTGAGAAAGTCCTTATTCAAAAAAATAAAATAATAAACTATAGCCAAAAAAATAGGATCCTGAGTGTCACAGAGTATCCAGATACTGAATCAGATCCTTTATGTAGATTATCATATCAGTTCCTCAAAATAACCCAGTTAGGTTAAATATCCCCATTGGCAATAAGGAGACCAAAGCTCAGAAAGATTAAGTCATTTTTCAAAAGAGTGGCAGGGCCTGGGTTAAAACCCAGGCTGTCTAGCCCCAGTGTCCATAACACACTGCATCCAGGAATAGGGTTTTGTTCCCCCATCCCTGAAGCCCTGCCCTCGTGCCCATTCCTCTCACACTCGGGCCTGCTTTGCTCACTGTTGTCTTCCCTAGGCCTGTTGCCCTGCCGGATTCTCCTTCCGGGGCCATGCCTTGGCACCTTGCTCCAGTCCCCTGGTAAATGCCCCATCGGTCTACCGAGGCACCTACCTGGCATCTCCTGTTCCATGCTTCACCACTGCAGAGGCCAGCCTGCCTGTCTTTTTATTGCCAGCTCCAGAAACCCGCCCCCATCACCATACAGAGGTTAACCTCTGCATCTTGCTGTCCACAGCAGGTCTGTCCTGCCCTTCACGGAACTGGTTTTCATGGACACTGAGATACCTAAATGCATCCCCAGGACAGTGACTGGCCCGCTGGCTGAATCAGCTTCCTCTCTGCAGATACCTAACTTGTGAGAACCCCAATCCTACAAAGCACTTCATCTTCACATATCACATCACTCACATATCAAGGTAATTGGACCATACAGAAAGGGAGACCTCAGCCCTGGGTCTGGCACTCCTTGGGCTCCAACCCTCTGAGGGTAGGGATTCCGGCAGGAGAGTAAAGGTGCTGGGGTTTCCTTTATCTTGCAGCTCTGCACCATCCTTGTTCCTGCACAGCAAGGCCTGCTGTCATATCTGCACCCTAACCTGTGTGTGAACCTACAACTCTGACAGCTGACACAGAATGCAGGTTCACACACAAGTTAGGATATGTGTGTGTGTGTGTGCACATGTGAGTGTGTTTAACAGCCTGCAATGGCCCTGCCCACTCTCCTTGGGCTCAGGTTAACCCAATCCACCACACAGGACAGAGGGAGGGCCCAGAGAGGGCTGGGCAGAGAATAAAGACACAGACAAGGAGCCAGTGACAATGGCCACTAAAGAGTTTCATTTCCAAAACACTCCTTCGGTCAATTGTTTCAACTCCAACTCCACAGAGCTGAAGAGTTGGGGTACTGTGGTGGGAGGGACACTGAGGAAGTGGTCAGAGGGTGGCGGGAAGCGCTTCCTTTCACAGGTCTCAGGGGCAGAAGCTAAGTATTATGACCTCTCGGTTCAAACATCTCTTCTCCTGTCCCATAGCTCCTTTCTCCAGTTTATAGACACATATTTTCTGTTTTCTCCACTTTTTTTCACATCTTCCTGTACCTATGTGCTGTCTTCCCTCCTGAAGAGAGATCCCTGTGCTCACAGCCATAGAGCTGGAATTGAAATTCATCTTAGTATCCAGCCATCAGTTCATTCTTTCTTTCTTTCACTCTCTATCTAGCATGGACCTGCCTTGGGTTTCAACCATGTGATCATCCAGTATAACTTCTTAGTTGTGCAGTTGGAAATCTGAGATAAAAGACCTTTGCAAACTGAAATGAGCATCGTGGCTGGCAGTATTTCGTTTCCATTAATGAAGTATCTCAGAATGATTAAACATGAAACAGACACAATTTCTTGTTTCCTGTGCACAAATGTCTCTCTCCCTCCCTGTCTCATATCCTCCATGTTTAGGCATGCAGGGAGGCATCTGCTTATTTCTGTGGGCAGTTTCATGTCACAAGGTCAGTGGACAATTGATAGATGGTTGACTGTGTCCCAGAAACTAAGTCTAGCCCACATTGGATCTGAAGATATCTATGACTTCGTGACATCTCTTGTCCTGAAAGAAGTGTTGAGCATTATTGTCACTCACATTCCTCTTCTTCAATCTAGCAGAAAGGAGTTTTTAAAATTTAATCTTGCAGTGCTTAAGTTTTGCCATATACAAATATGGAGGAGGTGTAATCCAGAGTATTATAGACTTGAATGTCAACCCAAAATCAAATACTTCAGAAATAAAGTGCAGTACACTAGAGATAAAACATCCAAAACCTCACATTAGAGATAAGAGAATTGAAGCCCAGAAAAGAAGTGAATTACTTCATAATTAAGAGCATTATGGATTTTGAGTGTCTACCAAAAATCAAATACTTCAGAAATAAAATGGAGTACCCCAGAGAGAAAATGTCCAAAACCTAATATTTATAGATGAGAAAACTGAAGACCAGGAAAAAAGTGAATTACTCAGTCTCACCCAGGTTGTGAGTGGCAGAGTCAGGGCCAAAACCTCCAGTCTCCCAGCATTCATCAAGGCCAGGTATATCTGACTGCATGCTCCAAATACCCTGATCACCCTGGAGATGGGGCTGCAACCACATGACATATTGGTTCCATTCAGATAAATCTATGATGATCTTTTGTTCCCAGACGGTTTTAGAAGCTTTGTTTGTCCTCACTGAGGAGCACAGATTGTGCTTCTTGATTATTTCACTGGATTGGGAAAAAAATGAAATGGTATTTTCCCTCTTGATGAACACCCTCTACAAGAAAATATCCAACTTTCTTTAAAAAAAAAAAAAAATACCAGCTCTTAAATGGAACCAGGAGGGTATTGAGGAATGGGAGACACAATTTTAGGATCCCAGCCCTTAAAGCTTAGATGGAAAGACATGTTTCTATAAGAACACTCTTGCATGTAGGAAGGATGCAGAAATCTTTACAGAGTGCCTGCACTTTTTCACTGAAATGTAATTCACTCTGTAATCATCACCCCATTTTTGGTAACAACAGTTCAATTTTCTTTGAGAAATTTTCCACCCTCTCTGTCTCTGTGGTTCAGTTGTAGCTGATTCCACCCAGATGCCATCCTGCTTCAGGGATGGACTCAGGACTCAGACTTGGTCAGTAAACCATGAATTTTAGTGGCCTTAGTGACTGGGTCAGAGCTGGCCAAGTGCCCCAAGCTAGGCCATTACTGAGCAGCTCTGGAACCTTACTGGAGCTATTAGGAAAGAAGTACTCTTGCTCTTCAGAGGTTATTTGTAACACAGAGAGGAGGCCTAGACCTTCTTGTCTAGTCATCTATGTGGTAGTGTCTAAGAGAGCAAAGCTGAGAGGGGGCAAAGGTAAGTACCTGAGGATATTACCAGAGTATTTGATTCTAGGGGGCCTTACTCTTCGAGATCTACCCCTAAATTTTATCAACTGCAAGAGCCATAAAATTTTAAGTCTAAACCTATTTGAATTGGGTTTCTGTCACTTAAAACCAAAAGAGACCTAATAAACCCATAACAAGAACAGTGGATGAATGGACAGAGTTGGGAGCAGAGGAAATATTTCATTGAGGAGGTTAACTCTGGGATGGGACTTGAAGAATTATCTACACTGATTTAATTTGATGTCTTAAAAAAAGAGTTTGGGTCCATTCAACTGAACGTTCATATGAAGCAAGTAAACAATTCAAGAGAAAGTGCAAATTTCTGTGGCGACTTAAAGAGAGTAAGAACTGTGATGAAAGGGCAGTGACAATGTTTAGGGCAACTGGCCTACATCTTGCCCGTCCTTGAGAAGAGAAAAGGTCAACAGTGACCGAAAAATTAGGGCTGCCGGGTGGCAGAGCAGAGCTCACCAGAAGAGCAGGGCTCATCCTGAGCTGACAGAGAGACCTCCACCCACCTAACCTTCCAGTGAAATTCAGTGTGAGAACATGAAACTGCTTTTGATGAGGTTTCACCTCCTCTAACTCCCACAATGCTTTCCAGGTCCCCAGAACATAATTTGTATTTTAGAGGCACCTAAAGATGTCTGAATCAGGGTTCATCATCAGCCACATTTTCTCTATCGCTCAAAACCCAAGTTTTTTTTTTTTTTTTTAAAAGCTATCCCCGACCTCAAGGTCCTTCCTTTTCCATGACTTCTGTCCCTCCCTGTGTTTATCCAGAACAAACAGGATGGACATTAGTCCTTTGATAAAAGCACAACATTAGACCATCATTGACTGACTGCAATCCTACTTTTTGGGCAGATGGCTTGAATTCTCATTGCCCTTCCTGACTGATTTCCTGATGATCATCAGTCCCACTCCCCGCCACCAACCCTCCGCATCTGAAGTCGAGAGAAAAAAACAAATTAGACTGAGGTGCCACCGTAAAGCCAGGAGTCGATCAGTCATTCCATCAATACCTCTGAGCACCTGGTACCACAAACCACTGTGGGCATACAGTGGACACAAGCTACACCCTGTCCTCAGGGAATTTACACAGTAAACCACCAGTGGGGACCTTGTGTATAGCTCTCAGATTATAAAACAGCTATAAAAGTTGGGGGCAAACAAAAGACTTCACAGTGATGTCATGATGTCATCTATTAGTAGTTATGATTTCATAAAATATGACTTAAAAAATACATATATAATATTCATGTATGTACAAATGTGTTTGTATATACTTATATATCATGTATAGCACTCATTCTATTGAATATTCCTAATAATTAAACAGTGTCAAATGGTAAAAAAAAAAAAAACACAACAAAACATGATACATTGCTGAAGCCATGTCATACTCTGTGTTCTATCAACCGCATTTATTTGAAATGTTTTTAAAAGATCTCCTGGCCATCTCCTTCCCTGAATGGGGCCAGTGCTGGTGGCCGGTCACCCGCAGTGGGCCCGGGAAAGGAGCACGTCTCAGAGCCACTTGCCTCCTCTCTTCATCACTGAGCTCCAACGTGTGATGCCCTCACCACCCACCTCAGGGAGGCAGACAGAACAAGCCAGTCCTCCAGCTCAGGCTTCCCATGGTTAGAAAAGCCGCATTGAAGCAGAGAAGTCCTCATGTAACAGTAACTGCATTTCAGGTGTGATACGCTCCTCCATCCATGGGATTTTCCAGGCAAGAGTGCTAGAGTGGATTGTCATTTCCTTCTCCAGGGGATCTTCCCAACCCAGGAATCGAACCCAGGTCTTCTGCATTGCAGACAGACGCTTTACTGTCTGAGCCACCAGGGAAGCCCGATAAATAATCTAGACACCTTAAAATTAGTGTTGTATTAAAAAGGAGCTAAGTCCTACTTGGACTGAGGGTGGAGGAAAGGACAGAGCTGGGAGCAGAGGAAACACTTCATCGAGGAGGTATACTCTGACATGGGACTTGAAGAACTATCTTCACTCATTTAACCTGATGTTTTTTTAAAAAAAAGTTTAGGTGCATTCAACTTAAAGCTTATAGGAAGCAAATAAACAATTGAAGAGAAGAGAAACTGCAGATTTGATATGTGACCCGAATCTCCCTTGCTCAGTGTGATCAGAACCCCTGGACAGTCCTGCCAGCCTGGCTCTACCCATTCCCCAGCAGCGAGGTCAGCGGCAGCTGCAACCCCGACTGTCCCATCCACGACCAGCCCTCCTCTTCCAAGGTAAGGCACACACAAGTAATGCCCATCGGTGAGCCTTTCCCTACTGTCACCCTTTCAGGGCACAAGCTTCCCAGCCAGCTGCCCAGCAGCCCAAGGCCACTCCTTCCTCCTCCCCTCACCCGGGGTTCAAGCCTGGTCACTTTCTTCTAGGGCGGCTCTGACACAGCTTGAAAGTCAGGGTTTCCAGAGATGAGACACATCAGAGGCTGCTCTGCCCACAGCCCTCTGTGGTCTGGCTCCAGATCTCAGGTGTTCCAAAGTGCAGTGGAACAAGTGTGTGCTCCGCTCAAGAAACAGAAAATCAGCCCTCATCTTGTTCCAGGGGTGGCAGCACACGGGCAGAGGGAGCCCCAACCCTGCGTCTTCTAGAAAACCGAGCCAGCCTCTAGGCACCGGCACTGGGGTTCTCAGAATTTTAGACAAAGGAGGCTTTAACCACGGAAACTCAGGCAGCGGCAGCCAGATGCGACCACAGCGCACAACAAGTCAGACACGCTGGTCAGAGGTGGAGCTGTGCCAGGAGCAGCGCTCAGTGTTTGACGCTTGTCAGTCATAAATATGCATCCTGTTTACCTGAGTCGTACCGACTAAGTATACATGGTTAAGTCCCAGCCTGTTGGCACAGGACACATGTTCTTCATCTTATGTGTGTGGATGTGTGTATGAATATACAAATATGAATGTGCAAATATGATATGTGAATGTGCAAATGATGGGTATACTAGTATCTCTTTCACAACCAGGTAAAGTCAACCTGGTTTGACTCAAAGCTGACTTTGACTCACTGATAATACAAGACAGTATTTTACACTCATTAGGAAGCTGCCCCTAAACCAAAGGACACAAACAATGTGTGTCCTTTAACCTGGTTTTCTAGGTAACCAGATGCACCATTCTGTATTTTGACAGCAGAAAAAAAATGCTTTTCTTACTGGGAAAGAGCATGAAGAAAAGAGAGCAGGATTCTCCTCCCACCCAGCAACTCTCTTACTAAAGACCTTCACAAAGATGTCCCTTTGATTGTCAAATATTTATAAAATATTAAGGAAATACAGAAGCCCTCGAATGATTACACACTATTTGGCGGTAGATACTGAAAAGTAATTATATACTTAAACCTTGTGGTGAGAGCAGGGACAGGTGCCACAGAAACCAGGATGGGGGTCACCAATGTTCCATGGGCAGGGTTGGGGTCAGAGAAAATATTTCAGAGGTTGTGATGCTCGTTAGGTCTCGAGCAGCTAAGCCCCAAGGAAGGGAGAGTCATTCCCAGCAGACACAGAGCAGAACAGGAAAGCAAGGCGTGGTCTACAGGCTGCCAGGCAGGAGCTTACCCCGATGACTTTCCCCATGGCACTCGGTGCCACCTATCATTTTGTACCTTGGCTTGTGTCTGTCTCCCCTAACGAGAACACAAGTCCCCTGATGGCAGGGACTTGGTTTTGTTCTCTGCTATACCCTCAGCACCTAGAACATACTTAGAATGTAGTAGGAATCATAAACACTTGCTCACTACATGGATGTTGGCAGGAGTGTGAAATGAAACTGGACAGTCAGGCAGAGTAGCCCGTGCCTCCATGAGGGTCTTGTGTGCTCCGCTAGTGAGTGTGGGCATGAGCTTTGAGATCTGGCACAGCATTTACAAACTGGCCAGCCCATAATTTACAGACTGCTCATACAGCTGAATATTAAAAACACAAACAACTCAATTAAAAAATTGGCAGAAGGCCTAAATGGACATTTCTCCAAAGAAGACATACAGATGGGCAAGAGATATATGAAAAGACAATCAACATCTCTAATTATCAGAGAAATGCAAATCAAATCTACAATGAGGTATCACCTCATATCAGTCAGAATGGCCATCATCAAAGTCCACAAACAATAAATGCTGAAAAGGGTATGGAGAAAAGGGAACCCTTTTACACCATTAATGAGAGTGTAAATCAGTACAGTCACTGTGGAGAACAGTACGGAGGTAAAAATAGGGCTACCATGAATGTTTGCATGCTAAGTCACTTCATTCATGTCTGACTCTTTGCAACCCTATGAACTATATACTCCGCCAGGCTCCATTGTCCATGAGATTCTCCATGCAAGAATACTAGAGTAGGCTACCATGCCCTCCTCTGTTGGAATAGCACTGAAATAATTTTCACAAACACACAGGATTATGATACACAATGCAGGGAGAGCTAGTGAAAGAGTAATTCCCTGAGGAAACTGCTGAGAGTATATGTATTAGAAGCTTATCTGACAGCTCAGTGGAGTATCACAAAGACCAGAAATCAGGAACAAAGGCAAACATCTGAGGGAAAGGGAATGCACGTGTACACTACTTCCTTGAGCTAGCAAAGGATTATGTGGGAATCATAGGAGTCGTTCTGTGTGCATAACAACATCTGCAGTGAGCTGATATGTCGGCCAAAATATTTGTCTTGGGGGCATGAGAATGGCTACACAAGAAAGAGCACAGCTATAAGACAGCAGCATCAGGAAGCTTCCATCAGCCTCTTATCCTTCTCCATCAGAGGGTAGACAGAATGAAAACCACAATCACAGAAAACTAACCAAACTGATCACATGGACCACAGCCTTGTCTAACTCAATGAAACTGAGCCATGTTGTATAGTGCCACCCAAGAGATGGGTCATAGTGGAGAGTTCTGACAAAACATGATCCACTGGAGAGGGGAATGGCAAACCACTCCAGTATTCTTGCCTTGAGAAATCCATGAACAGAATGAAAAGGCAAAAAGATATGACACTGAAAGATGAACTCCCCAAGACGGGAGGTGCCCAATATGCTACTGGAGAAGAGTGGAGAAATAACACCAGAAAGAATGAAGAGATGGGAGCCAAAGCGAAAACAGCATCCAGCTGTGGATGTGACTGGCAATAGAAGCAAAGTCCAATGCTGTAAAGAACAATATTGCACAGGAACCTGGAATGTTAGGTCCATAAATCAAGGTAATTGGACCAGTCAAACAGGAGATGGCAAGAGTGAACAATGACATTCTAGGAAATCAGTGAATTTAAATGTACTAGAATGAGCAATTTTAATTCAGATGACTACGCTTACTCCTTGGAAGGAAAGCTATGACCGACCTAGATGGCATATTGAAAAGCAGAGACATTACTTTGCCAACAAAGGTTCATCTAGTCAAGGCTATGGTTTTTCATTGGTCATGTATGGATGTGAGAGCTGGACTGTGAAGAAGGCTGAGCGCCGAAGAATTGATGCTTTTGAACTGTGGTGTTGGAGAAGACTCTTGAGAGTCCCTTGGACTGCAAGGAGATCCAACCAGTCCATTCTGAAGGAGATCAGCCCTGGGATTTCTTTGGAGGGAATGATGCTGAAGCTGAAACTCCAGTACTTTGGCCACCTCATGTGAAGAGTTGACTCACTGGAAAAGACTCTGATGCTGGGAGGGATTGAGGGCAGGAGGAGAAGGGGACAACAGAGGATGAGATGGCTGGATGGCATCACTGACTTGATGGATGTGAGTCTGGGTGAACTCCAGGAGTTGGTGATGGACAGGGAGGCCTGGCGTGCTGCGATTCATGGAGTCGCTAAGGGTCAGACATGACTGAGTGACTGAACTGAACTGAACTGACTATTATATCTACTACTGTGGGTTAGAATCACTAAGAAGAAATGGAGTAGCCCTCATAGTCAACAAAAGAGTCTGAAAATGAGTATATGGATACAATCTCAAAAATGACAGAATGATCTCAGTTTGTTTCCAAGGCAAACCATTCAATATCACAGTAAACCAAATCTATGCCCCAACCAGTAAAGCTGAAGAAGCTCAAGTTGAATGATTCTATGAAGACCTAGAAGACCTTCTAGAACTAACACCCCCCAAAAGGTATATTTTTATAATAGGGGACTGGAATGCAAAAGTAGGAAGTCAAGAGATACCTGGAGTAACAGGCAAGTTTGGCCTTGGAGTATAAAATGAAGCAGGGCTAAGGCTAATGGAGTTTTGCCAAGAAAATGCACTGGTCATAGCAAACACTCTCTTCCAACAACACAAGAGAAGACTCTACACATGGACATCACCAGATAGTCCATACCAAAATCAGCTTGATTATATTCTTTGCAGCCAAAGATGGAGAAGCTCTATACAGTCAGCAAAAACAAGACTGGGAGCTGACTGTGGCTCAGATCATGATCCCATATTGCAAAATTCAGACATAAATTGAAGAAAGTAAGGAAAACCACTAGATCATTCAGGTATGACCTAAATCAAATCCCGTACAATTATACAGTGGAAGTGAGAAAGAGATTCAAGGGATCAGATCTGATAGACAGAGTGCCTGAAAAACTATGGACAGAGTTCATGACATTGTACAGGAGGCAGTGATCAAGACCATCTCCAAGAAAAAGAAATACAAGAAGGCAAAATGGTTGTCTGAGGAGATCTTACAAATACCTGAGAAAAGAAGAGAAGCAAAAGGCAAAGGAGAAAAGGAAAGATACACCCATCTGAATGCACAGTTCCAAAGAATACCAAGGAGAGATAAGAAAGGCTTCCTAAGTGATCAATGCAAAGAAATAGAGAAAAACAATAGAATGGCAAAAACTAGAGATCTCTTCAAAAAAAATTAGAGATAGCAAGGGAATATTTCATGCAAAGATGGGTACAATAAAGGACAAAACAGTACGGACTTAACAGAAGCAGAAGATATTAAGAAGAGGTGGCAAGAATACACTGAAGAACTGTACAAAAAAGATCTTCATGACCCAGATAACCACAATGGTGTGATCACTCATCTAGAGCCAGACATCTTGGAGTGCAGAGTCAAGTGGGCCTTAGGAAACATCACTACAAACAAAGCTAGTGGAGGTGATGGAATTCCAGCTGAGCTATTTCAAATCCTAAAAGATGATGCTGTGAAAGTGCTGCACTCAATATGCCAGCAAATTTGGAAAACTCAGCAGTGGCCACAGGACCAGAGAAGGTCAGTTTTCATTCCCATTCCAAAGAAAGCTAATGCCAAAGAATGTTCAAACTACCACCCAATTGTACTCATCTCACATCCTTGGAAAGTAATGCTCAAAATTCTCTAAGCAAGACAGCAACAGTACATGAATTGAGAATTTCTATATCTTTAAGCTGGTTTTAGAAAAGGCAAAGGAACCAGAGATCAAATTGCTAACATCCATTGGATCATAGGAAAGCAAGAGAGTTCCAGAAAATCATCTACTTCTGCATTATTGGCTACACCAAAGCCTTTACCTGTGTGGGTCACAACAATCTGAGGAAAATTCTTCAAGAGATGGGTATATCAGACCATCTTTCCTGCCTCCGGAGAAATACATATGCAGGTCAAAAAGCAATAGTTAGAATCGGACATGGAACAATGGACTGGTTCAAAATTGGGAAAGGAGTACGTCAAGGCTGTATATTGTCACCCTGCTTATTTAACTTATATGCAGAGTACATCAAGCAAAATGCCGGGCTGGATGAAGCACAAGCTGGAATCAAGAATGCCAGGATAAATATCAATATCCGCAGATATGCAGATGACACCACCCTTATGAGAGAAAGTGAAGCAGAACTAAAGAGCCTCTTGATGAAAGTGAAAGAGGAGAGTGAAAAAGTTGGCTTAAAACTCAATATTCAAAAACAAAGATCATGGCATCTGGTCCCATCACTTCATGGCAAATAGATGGGGAAATAGTGGAAATAGTGCAGACTTTATTTTCATGGGCTCCAAAATCACTCCAGATGGTGACTGCACCCATGAAATTAAAAGATGCTTGCTCCTTGGACAAAAAGCCATGTCCAAACTAGAGAGCATATTAAAAAGCAGAGACATTACTTTGTCAACAAAGGTCCATCTAGTCAAAGCTATGGTTTTTCCAGTACTCATGTATGGATATAAAGGTTGGACCATAAAGCTGAGCACTGAAGAATTGATGATTTTGAACTGAGGTGTTGGAGAAGACTCTTGAGAGTCCCTTGGACTGCAAAGAGATCCAACCAGTCAACCTGAAGGAGATCAGTTCTGAATATTCATTGGAAGGGCTCATGCTGAAGCTCAAGCTCCAATGCTTCGGCCATCTGATGGAAAGAACAGATTCATTGGAAAAGACCCTGATGCTGGGAAAGATTGAAGGTGGGAGGAGAAGGGGATGACAGAGGATGAGATGATTGGATGGCGTCACTGAGTCTATGGACATGAGTTTGAGCAAGCTCCGGGAGTTGGTGATGGACAGGGAAGCCTGGTGTGCTGCAGTCCATGGGGTCGCAAAGAGTCAAACAGGACTGAGTGACTGAACTGAACTGAACAAGATAGCAGAGCTAATATGAAGACTAGAAAGTGTATTCTCCCAGAGGATCTTCCAGAGCCAGGGATAGAACCTGCATCTCTTCTGTCTCCTACATTGGCAGGTGTGTTCTTTACCACTAGCGCCATCTGGGAAGCTCACCAGAGCTACCATATGATCCAACAATCCCATTCCTGAGCACATATCCAGAGAAAACCACGATTTAAAAGGATACATGCACCCCAATGTTCACTGCAGTGCTGTTTACAGTAACCAAGACATGGCAGCAACATAAATGTCCACTGGCGGATTAATGAATAAAGAAGATGTGGTGTACACACGCACACAAATGGAATACTATTCAGCCATTAAAAAGAATGAAATAATGTCATTTGCAACAACATGGATAGACTTGAGATCATCAAACTAAGTGAAGTAAGATAAAGATAAATTCATATGATACCACTTGTATGCAGATTCTAAAAAACTGATACAAATGAACGTCTTAGAAAACAAACTTACGGTTATCAAAGGGGAAAGGTGGGGGAGGTATAAATGCGGAGTTTGGGAGTATCATATACACACCACTATATTTAAAATAAATAATAAGGACCTACTGCATAGCATAGGAACCCTGTTCAACATTCTGTAACAACATAAATGGGAAAAGAATTTGAAAAAGAATAGATATGTGTATAACTGAATCATTTTGCTGTACATCTGAAACTAACACAATATTGTTAGTCAACTATACTCTAATATAAAATAAAAATTTTTAAAAACTGGCAGCCCATGGGCCAAATACAGGAGTGCTTTGCTTGACCTATGCTGTGCTTTTTAAATTAGGGTATTTTTAAATTTTTTATTAGAGTGTAGTTGATTTGCAATGTTGTGTTAGTTTCAGGTATATAGCAAACTGACTCAATTATACATATACATATACCTAGTCTTGGATATATTTACACTACTATATATAAAATAAATAACTAATAAGGACTTACTGTATATCACAAGGACCTACTCAATACTCTGTAATAGCCTATGTGGAAAATAATCTAAATTAGGGTATTTTATACTATGGTCTTTCCTGTGGTCATGTATGGATGTGAGAGCTGGACTGTGAAGAAGGCTGAGCACCGAAGAATTGATGCTTTTGAACTGTGGTGTTGGAGAAGACTCTTGAGAGTCCCTTGGACTGCAAGGAGATCCAACCAGTCCATTCTGAAGGAGATCAGCCCTGGGATTTCTTTGGAAGGAATGATGCTAAAGCTGAAACTCCAGTATTTTGGCCACCTCATGCAAAGAGTTGACTCATTGGAGAAGACTCTGATGCTGGGAGGGATTGGGGGCAGGAGAAGAAGGGGACGACAGAGGATGAGATGGCTGGATGGCATCAGTGACTCGATGGACGTGAGTCTGAGTGCACTCCAGGAGTTGGTGATGGACAGGGAGGCCTGGCATGCTGCAGTTCATGGGGTCACAGAGAGTCGGACACAACTGAGCGACTGATCTGATCTGATCTGATAAAAGCAAACAAACTAGGTTTCAAGATTCCCTTTAATAATCAGAGGATGCATTAATACAGACCCTGTAGTCCTGCCAGGCAATTCAGCTGAGGGTAACCATAAAGATCAGAGAAGGCAATGGCACCCCACTCCAGTACTCTTGCCTGGAAAATCCCATGGGCGGAGGAGCCTGGTAGGCTGCAGTCCATGGGGTCGCTCAGAGTCGGACATGACTGAGTGACTTCCCTTTCACTTTTCACTTTCATGCATTGGAGAAGGAAGTGGCAACCCACTCCAGTGTTCTTGCCTGGAGAATCCCAGGGACGGGGGAGCCTGGTGGGCTGCCATCTATGGGGTCACACAAAGTTGGACACGACTGAAGTGACTTAGCAGTTGCAGCAACCATAAAGATAGCTAGTGGTTTTTAATAAGACTACCCTTGAGTTCACCAGGATCTTTTCCAATCTCAATTGTCTTGCTAAGGCTTCCTTCTTCACATGTCACTTGCTATTCTATCTTGATAAATGGGTTTGCAACCTCTTAGCCTGAGTTCAGAATGTCTGGTTTAAAGATCTAAACATGATAGCAAGTCTCCAAAATAATCTCCCAATGACCCATACCTCCTAGTATTTATGACCTCCCACAGTGAAACTGAGTTGTTACAATGCAACAAATAGAATGAGACAGAAGTGACATTGTGTGACTCCTAAGGACAATTCATAAGAAGCTAATTGTCACACAAGAAGTCAGACGACTGTGAGGCCTCCATGCTGGGAGGAAGCCCAAACTAACAATGGGGAGATGCCATGTAGACAGAGTCCCCAAGTGTCCCACCTGAGATGCTAGACATTTGAAAGCCACCTTGACTCTTAGAACCCATCTAACTACATACAAAGAGGTCTATCATATGAGAGACTCCAAGCGAGAACCAGCCAGTTGAACCCTTTCAACCCACAGAACCATTATAAATATTAGTAAATTGTTTTAAGCCACTGTGTTTTGGTGACTTGTTACAGAGCAAAGGTAACTGAAACACACACATTGCCACTTATTCAGAATGTGGCCTTAAGGATATCATTTGTCATCTTTAAGCCTCAATTTCTTCATCCTTAAAATAAGGAAAATATCAATAATAATACTAACTTTAGAGTTTTTGAAATTCAAATTAAACTATGAATGGAAGTACTTAGCCTTGAAGCAAGCACATCATCAGTGCTCAATAAATGTTAACCATTATTTAACTTTACTTTAAATTACTACTGTTGTTGAAGTCTGTCTAGTGGGTAGCATCTTTCACAACCAGAACACTGAAAAGCGAAGAGACAGGGAAGGTAAGGATCGACAGATCAGGGTCAAGGAGGGTGTACATGGAGAAGACATTTCTCAGTATGGTGTGTATGTCTTGCTCACATGAACTCTAGAGTGCCAGGCAATTGGCTATTTTCTCCATTTTGGTGTCTGCACTAAGGATTTGGAAACTCCTATCAAGTCAATAACAATCAAAAAACTTTACTGAGTGCTGACACTAAATGGCAGGCACCGTTCTAGGTGCTGAGGATACAGCAGTAAACAGAAACAGACAAAGGCCTCTGTCCTCATGGAGCTTCCATTCCAGTGTTGGAGAAGATATCAAATAAATTTTTAAAAGATGTAGTATGGCAGATAGTGATAAGTACGATGGAAAAAATAAGTAAGCTAGGGTGATAATGTGGGTAGGGTGGAAGAAATTGGGTTGTAATTGTAAGTAAGTGGGTCAAGGAAGGGCTCCCTGAGCATAGCAGAAAGTGAAAGAGGTCTCTGGGATGGGGAGGGACCATCATATAGAAAGACCCACTTTGTCCTGTGAATGTAACCTGTAAGTTCTAACATTCTCCATTTCTGACTGATTCATTTAATAATTCATTGCCCTTGTAATAATATTTGAGTTATCTGTTTTCTGAAAAGTATAATACTTGCGAAGTTCTTTTTCAAAGTAAGAATAAGAGCTTTGGAATTTCCCTATTCTTTATCATCAAAGATTGTCATAAATCTTGAAAAAAAAAGAAAGATCCAAACATAAAAATGAACTAAAGTCTCATATTGTTACATCTACTGTCAATCACAACTGATAAATATTTATGTCTTCTCCCAATAATTCTGTGAGGCAAATGCTATTATAAATTATCCTTAATTTACTCACTTACATTTTTATCCTACTGTGCTTAATTTCTCTTTTAAGCTACTTTAACTTCTTTTCGGACAAGGCAAGATGATGCGTTAGTCAGGTGAAGGTGGGTTAAGCAACAAATAACCCCCAAGTCTCACTGGCCTAACACAACAGCATATTTCCCATGCACAGAAAGCCCACAGTGGCTGGGCCCCACTACGTCTTCATTCAGGGACCCTAGTCAGCCGAGGCATCACATTTACACTGTCAGCTTGGAGAAGGAAAGGTGGAACACTGTCACCAGCTCTTCAGTGTTTCTGCTGAAAAGAACACAAATCATCACCTCTCCTCAGTGAGGGAGGGAAGGCGGGGGAGAGGGAGGGTGTGTGTGTATATGTTCTAAATGCCTAGAAGTAAAAGGAAATATATACTGATGAGTAGTTTGTCTACCATAGATGGATAGATGGAAATGATAGATGATAGTAGGTAATAATTGGTGGAAGGCAGGGAGGGACAGAGGGAAAAAGAAAGAAAAAGGAAAGGAGGAAAGGAAGAGAGAGAGAAAGAAAGAAAAGAAAAAATAGATAAAAGAAAGGAAAACTCAGGCTTAGAAATGATCAAACATTTGCACATGGTGAAAATGTTTATAAATAGCCAAATCAAAATCGGAACCAAATTCTACTTGCTTTTTCATACTAGTCTTAGAGACAGAATATCTGGACTCCCTGCTGCTGAACAGAGTTCTCTGATACCAAGTCAGATGTTATTTTATATCAGGTCAGGCACTGAATGTGCCTCTCTGACTGGGTGGTAAGAATTTTGTTTTCATGAAGCACAATTTGAGAACCTCTATACTTTTTTTCCAGCATATTTTAAAAACTATCATTATTCAAGTATCAATCACCACAGAAAACCTCAGTCAGCTCCAAAAACACCACTGTTCCATGGGAATGTGCTTTGAGAATTACTATGATGAAAGTCTCACTCTGGAGTATTTTCTACCACCTACAACCAATTCTCTGATTCTCCAGACACCAACTATGTATTCAACAACTCAATGTAGTTCTGACACTAACTTCCCAGAGTGCCTCAGCATTTAACGGCTCAATCTCACAGACTGTGTTCCACTTCAGGTGCCAGTCAAAAGTTCTGGGCCTCCCATACTTCTGACTGACTGGCTATAAAACAGGGTTCAAGCTTCCATGCTATTTCAGGTCACACCATCCTCCTAGCACACCTTGTGCTTACCAAGCTGAGACTCTCCAAACACCATTGATTAGGGGGTTTTAACAATTGCACTCATCTCACACTCGAGTAAAGTAATACTCAAAATTCTCCAAGTCAGGCTTCAGCAATATGTGAACCGTGAACTTCCTGATGTTCAAGCTGGTTTTAGAAAAGGCAGAGGAACCAGAGATCAAATTGCCAACATCCGCTGGATCATGGAAAAAGCAAGAGAGTTCCAGAAAAACATCTATTTCTGCTTTATTGACTATGCCAAAGCCTTTGACTGTGTAGATCACAATAAACTATGGAAAATTCTGAAAGAGATGGGCATACCAGACCACCTGACCTGCCTATAGAGAAACCTATATGCAGGTCAGGAAGCAACAGTTAGAACTGGACATGGAACAACAGACTGGTTCCAAATAGTAAAAGGAGTATGTCAAGGCTGTGTATTGTCACCCTGCTATTTAAATTATATGCAGAGTACATCATGAGAAACCCTGGACTGGAAGAAACACAAGTTGGAATCAAGATTGCTGGGAGAAATATCAATAACCTCAGATATGCAGATGACACCACCCTTATGGCAGAAAGTGAAGAGGAACTCAAAAGCCTCTTGATGAAAGTGAAAGTGGAGAGTGAAAAGGTTGGCTTAAAGCTCAACATTCAGAAAACGAAGATCATGGCATCTGGTCCCATCACTAACATGGGAAATAGATGGAGAAACAGTGGAAACAGTGTCAGACTTTATTTTTCTGGGCTCCAAGATCACTGCAGATGGTGACTGCAGCCATGAAATTAAAAGACGCTTACTCCTTGGAAGCAAAGTTATGACCAACCTAGATAGCATATTCAAAAGCAGAGACATCACTTTGCCAACAAAGGTTCGCCTAGTCAAGGCTATGGTCTTTCCTGTAGTCATGTATGGATGTGAGAGCTGGACTGTGAAGAAGGCTGAGTGCCGAAGAATTGATGCTTTTGAACTGTGGTGTTGGAGAAGACTCTTGAGAGTCCCTTGGACTGCAAGGAGATCCAAGCCGTCCATTCTGAAGGAGATCAGCCCTGGGATTTCTTTGGAAGGAATGATGCTAAAGCTGAAACTCCAGTATTTTGGCCACCTCATGCGAAGAGTTGGCTCATTGGAGAAGACTCTGATGCTGGGAGGGATTGGGGGCAGGAGGAGAAGGGGACGACAGAGGATGAGATGGCTGGATGGCATCACTGACTCAATGGATGTGAGTCTGAGTGACCTCCGGGAGTTGGTGATGGACAGGGAGGCCTGGCGTGCTGCAGTTCATGGGGTCTCAAAGAGTCGGACACGACTGAGCGACTGATCTGATCTGGTCTGATCTGATCTGAATGGAGGTTTCATTATGTAGGTGTGATCAGGTAAAAGCATTGACCACTGGTGACTAATTCAATTTCCAGCCCCTCTGCTGCTACTGCTGCTGCTAAGTCGCTTCAGTCGTGTCCAACTCTGTGCAACCCCATAGACGGCAGCCCACCAGGCTCCCCCGTCCCTGGGATTCTCCAGGCAAGACCACTGGAGTGGGTTGCCATTTCCTTCTCCAATGCATGAAAGTGAAAGGTGAAAGTGAAGTTGCTCAGTCGTGTCTGACTTAGCGATGCCATGGACTGCAGCCCACCAGGCTCCTCCGTCCATGGGGTTTTCCAGCCCCTCTACCCTCCCCAGAAACTGGGGGTTGTCTTTCTGGCAACCAGCCCCCATTCCCTACTTTGTGGAAGAATGTCTTCTCTTACCTCTCCAGGCTGAGACAAGACGCAGTTTTTCTGCTGGCTCTGTCGTCATATCCTGAAATGAAGAATCTGCATGCCACAGCAAAGACCTGGCACAGCCAAATAAATAAATTAAAAAAAAAAAATTTTAAGGAAATCACTTTCTTAATAAAAAAAAAAAAAGAAGAAGAAGAAGAGAGAAACTTCACCAGATTTGTTTCCACCACCGACTCTGACTCTAAAAAGGGGGCAGGAACAGGGGGAGGGGCAGGAAAGACTTAAAATACATTGTATCAAACTTGGGATTTTAAACTTATTTGAGAGTGAGAGGGTCCTTTGAGAAACTGGTAAAAGCCAAAGACAAATTTGGAAAACTCAGCAGTGGCCACAAGATTGGAAAAGGTCAGTTTTCATCCCAATCCCAAAGAAAGGCAATGCCAAAGATTGCTCAAACTACCGCACAATTGCACTCATCTCACATGCTAGTAAAGTAATGCTCAAAATTCTCCAAGCCAGGCTTCAGCAATATGTGAACCATGAACTTCCTGATGTTCAAGCTGGTTTTAGAAAAGGCAGAGGAACCAGAGATCAAATTGCCAACATCCGCTGCTGCTGCTGCTAAGTCGCTTCAGTCGTGTCCGACTCTGTGCGACCCCATAGACGGCAGCCCATCAGGCTTCCCCGTCCCTAGGATTCTCCAGGCAAGAACACTGGAGTGGGTTGCCATTTCCTTCTCCAATGCATGAAAGTGAAAAGTGTTCCAGAAAAACATCTATTTCTGCTTTATTGACTATGCCAAAGCCTTTGACTGTGTGGATCACAATAAACTGTGGAAAATTCTGAGAGAGATGGGAATACCAGACCACTTGATCTGCCTCTTGAGAAATCTGTATGCAGGTCAGGAAGCAACAGTTAGAACTGGACATGGAACAACAGACTGGTTCCAAATAGGAAAAGGAGTACGTCAAGGCTGTATATTGTCACCATGTTTATTTAACCTATATGCAGAGTACATCATGAGAAATGCTGGACTGGAAGAAACACAAGTTGGAATCAAGATTGCTGGGAGAAATATCAATAACCTCAGATATGCAGATGACACCACCCTTATGGCAGAAAGTGAAGAGGAACTCAAAAGCCTCTTGATGAAAGTGAAAGTGGAGAGTGAAAAGGTTGGCTTAAAGCTCAACATTCAGAAAACGAAGATCATGGCATCTGGTCCCATCACTAACATGGGAAATAGATGGAGAAACAGTGGAAACAGTGTCAGACTTTATTTTTCTGGGCTCCAAGATCACTGCAGATGGTGACTGCAGCCATGAAATTAAAAGACACTTACTCCTTGGAAGGAAAGTTATGACCAACCTAGATAGCATATTCAAAAGCAGAGACATGACTTTGCCAACAAAGGTTCGCCTAGTCAAGGCTATGGTCTTTCCTGTGGTCATGTATGGATGTGAGAGCTGGACTGTGAAGAAGGCTGAGCGCCGAAGAATTGATGCTTTTGAACTGTGGTGTTGGAGAAGACTCTTGAGAGTCCCTTGGACTGCAAGGAGATCCAAGCCGTCCATTCTGAAGGAGATCAGCCCTGGGATTTCTTTGGAAGGAATGATGCTAAAGCTGAAACTCCAGTATTTTGGCCACCTCATGCAAAGAGTTGACTCATTGGAGAAGACTCTGATGCTTGGAGGGATTGGGGGCAGGAGGAGAAGGGGACGACAGAGGATGAGATGGCTGGATGGCATCACTGACTCGATGGATGTGAGTCTGAGTGACCTCTGGGAGCTGGTGATGGACAGGGAGGCCTGGCATGCTGCAGTTCATGGGGTCTCAAAGAGTCGGACATGACTGAGCGACTGATCTGATCTGATCTGATATGAAAGACAAATACCAATTAGCTTGAAATTCTGCAGGGACTTTCAGGTTCCTCAGATACCTTCTCCAAGCTCAGATGAACTTCCATCCCAGACCCTTGCTTCTCAAAGGTTGGGGGTCCAGGGAGACCCATCAGATCCCTAGGCAGAGAGATTCACACTCTACACCATACTCCCCGCTACTGTAAGGCACACAGCTGGAACCACCATCTGAGAAACCTTTTGAATAATTAGAAGTGGATCCCACATGTGTCCTCAGTCTTTGAGTTGCTCAAGGAAAATCCTTCCTCCAGGTGGGTCACCTCTTTGATGTGAAGTAATTCTTCCATAAGGGAGAGTCATTATGGAAGAGGGAAATTTTCCTGAAATAAAATACGAGTCAGGATTTATCTTGGTTTTGATCCAGACTTCTGAACTCAATCTTCCTGGTCATTTGTGTCTTTAGTTTATTCCAGGCCAATTACTGGGACTCCCCTGGTAGCTCAGTGGTAAAGAATCTGCCTGCAAAGCAGGAGACACAAGAGACACGGGTTCCATCCCTGGGTCAGAATGATCCCCTGGAGAAGGAAATAGCAACCCCCTTCAGTATTCTTGCCTGGGAAATCCCATGGACAGCAGAGCCTTGAAGGCTACAGTCCACAGGGTTGCAGAGTCAGATTCAGAGTCAGATTCAGAGTCAGGGTTGCAACTGAGCACAGCACATGCCAATTTTAAAATTTAGATTTTTCTCTTATTTGACTTGGGAATTTTTTTCTATGTCCTTCATGGAGAAATGCAATGAAGAAAATGAGGAAGTGACACTTTTCCCCACTCCGTGCCTGAAAGAGATTAAAAATTCCTAAAGTGTCACAGATTATAGATATATAAATTAACTCAGCTGATTAACCCAGAATAGAAAGGACCTATGAGGATCCATAATCACAGCAAAGGCTACTTTCTTAATGCCTGTTGGCCATTATCTCAAACATAAGCCCCCAGTCTCAATGTAACTGAGCGGGACCCTATGCGGGATCCCATGTCCTCTGCTTTAGCTTCTCTTGGAAGTATCTAGATAACAGTACTGATGCACATTTCCCGAGTTGTTTTACACATGCTAAAGTGAAAGTGCTAGTTGTTCAGTTGTGTCTGACTCTTTGTGACCCCACCGACTGTAGCCTGCCGGGCTCCTCTGTCCATGGAATTCTCCTGGCAAGAATATTGGAGTGGGTTGCATTCCCTTCTTCGGGGGATCTTTCCAACCCAGGGAAAATCTACCACCAAATGGCAGAAATTACTTGATACTCAGGAGCAGAGAGGCTCCGGCCTACTGGAGCCTGAGGATTAACAATGTTAACCCTGTGACTCCACCGTATTACCTCACCATCAACCAATCAGAGAATTGTCCATGAGCTGATCCCATGCCCTGAGATGCAAAACTCCTTGCTGCAATCCACTGGGGAGTTCAAGCTTTTTGAGCACTAAAGTGAAGTGAAGTGAAAGTTGCTCAGCCATGTCCAACTCTTATTACCCCATGGACTGCACCCTGCCAGACTCCTTGGCCCATGGGGTTCTCCAGGCAAGAATACTGGAGTGGGTTGCCATTCTCATCTCCAGGGGATCTTCCCAAACCAGGGATCGAATCCTGGTCTCCTGCATTACAGGCAGATTCTTTACCATCTGAGCCACCAAAGAGGTTTTGAGCACTAGCTGTCCCAAACTCCCTACTTGGCACCCTGCAACAAATGCTGCACTTTCCTTCCCCACAACCTGGTGTCTGGAGACTGGCTTTACTGTCACAGGCAAGCGGACCCAAGTTTGGTTTGGTAACAACAGAGAAGAGATAATATTTGGAGGCCCCACACCTACTAATTAATCTCCATAAGCAAAAAAAAGACTCATGTGGTGTTTCAATAATGGCATCTTCATATAATAAGAGAAAGCCCAAGATGAGAGGTAAGAATCTGATGATCTTTGCCTTGGGAGAGAAACTGAAGTCCATCTGGTTAGTGAACAGCTATGGTCATGAAGCTCATTGTCCTTTATGCCACTGAGCTTTTCAGGGCTTTTTGTGGGTAAAATGCCCTCCTGATGGCCATTCAGAGTAGTCCCAAATCCTACCCTTGCCCAACAACGTCCACCACCACTGCTTCCATTGCCTGGGAAACTCCTATTCATTCAGTTTCTCTCTGAAATCTGCTCTGCCCAGACAGTGGTACACCCTCTGTGTTCCTCTAACTAGAGCACCTAAACATGATATACTATTAATGGCTGTCTCTTTGTATTTCTCTTGTCAACCCCTGCTTACTAGACTGAAGTTCCTAAGTTTAGGGACTGTCTTAAAACAGCCCCATCTGAGGCCTCTGCATTTTTCTTGGGGAAGCTTCAAAATTGCAAAGTAACTCAAATGATGTTTTAGACAGAATTTAACTAGGAATACATGAATTAATACATAACTGAAGAAGGCATATCCTTTTAAGTATTTAATTTCAGAAACCTCACAGTTCTAGTGAGGGAGAGGAGACAGAGATATCTAAGAAAATTTTTATAATTATACTATAATGATCAAATAGTACAAGGATACATGGAAGGACAAACGTTGTAAGAACATCTTTTTCTAAATGAGTACGTACACAGTCTTCTTCTGAAAGTTATGAGGTTTGTTTCATGGAAATCACATGTGTGTGTGCAGGCAAGTGGGTGGATGCCCACATGGACTTGTCCAAGCTGTGCCCATGGGAGGAAGAAACAGGCCCAGACTAAGGCAGGAGGTCAGGTGGCCCTGACTTTCTCCTCTTCGGAGGCTATGCCATGAAAGAAAATAAGACAAGACTTGACATAGCCCAGCAGCACCTGGATTGGGTCTGCTTGGCCCTTCTAAAGGGCTTCTTACATTAGGAGAATGTATTCTTGGTCTATGAGGATTTTCAAGTACTGGGTGGCATGCTGAAATGTTAATATTTTGGATATATGATTGATTAAATTAAAATTTTAATTAAATTAAAAAATAAAAACAAAGGACTGGGTGCTGTATTACTCAGGAAAAGTTTTGAATAGGGAAAGGTTTTGAAATGGGTTGGGCAATAAAGGGTCATCTGTTGGATCCTTTTTGAACTAAGGGTAATAAATCAGTTAAGTTACTTGATTACACAGAAAGAGTCCTAGACCTACAAAACTTGTGATGAGGGGGAAATAAGTTCATCTAACTACCAGTGGAAGTTTGCATCTGTAATTCTCCTTATAGGAAGTTGAAATATATTAGCAGTTAATGTTCCCCAGTGGCAATCTTGAGGGCAAATCTTTTCTTTAAATTTCATTTAATTGTCTTTCAGTTATGTGACTCCTCTTTCATGAATATTGCAGAATAGAAATACAAACCCACAGCCACTTTTCAAAAATAGATGAATTGATCATTTCTTTACTGTAAATAATAGTATCTGAATCAGTTTACAGTTCAGACTCTCACTCCTGATAACAATGCAAAGAGGATTACTTATTTTTACAATCAGCTGACGGGGTGTGTGTGTGTGTGTGTGTGTGTGTGTGTAGCAGTGTCTGACTCTTTTGCAACCCCATGGACTGTAGTCTGTAAGGCTCGTCTGTCCATAGGATTTCCAGGCAAGAATACTGGAGTGGTTTGCCATTTCCTCCTCCAGGGGATCTTCCTGACCCAGGGACCAAAGCCACATCTCCTGCACTGCAAAGTGGATCCTTTATCACTGAGCCATCAGAGAAGCTGTCAGAGATAGCTCTAAACTGATCCATACTATAGTTAAAAAAAAAAAAAAAAAACACTCCAAAATGCCTACTGCTGCTGCTGCTAAGTCGCTTCAGTCATGTCCAACTCTGTGCGACCCATAGACGGCAGCCCACCAGGCTCCCCCATCCCTGGGATTCTCCAGGCAAGAACACTGGAGTGAGTTGCCATTTCCTTCTCCAATGCATGAAAGTGGAAAGTGAAAGTGAAGTCGCTTCATTTGTGTCCGACTCTTTGAGACCCCATGGACTGCAGCCTACCAGGCTCCTCCGTCTGTGGGATTTTCCAGGCAAGAGTACTGGAGTGGGGTGCCATTGGCTTCTTCCTAAAATGCCGAGGGTTCTTTATTTGCTCTAACTATAATTAGGCAAACAATTGCCAGGGATTTCGAGACGGCACTGGTGGTAAAGAACCCGCCTGTCAATGCAGGAGACGCAAGAGATGCTAGTTCGAACCTTGGGTCCCCTGGAGGAGGAAGTGGCAATCCACCCCAGTATTCTTGCCTGTAAATCCCATGGACAGAACAGCCTGGTGGGCTACAGTCCAGGGGTTGCAAAGAGTCGGACATGACTGAGCAACGGAGCACACATAATTAGGCAAACAATGGCCAGAGTTAGCCTAGGATAGGCAATATGGCCCTGTGATAAATATTTAAGGTATTTCTGAGTGATTTGATAAACTTGGTCACTCTGGGATTCATAGAAACATGCAGATCAAAACCCTAGTGAGGCTCTTGCGATTCATGTGAAGGGTGCTCTGGGGCTGTAGGGGGAGATCAGAGACTCTTGGGGGAGAAAAGAAGAGCCACAATTTCCGCTCTCTGCTGTGTTACTAGTTGTTATATTTAAGCTGAGCCTCTTTGATGTGAGACACATTAACATTTCACACTCCCTCAAATCAATATTCTTTTTCATGTGGGGATTTTGAGTCATTTTTATACTTACTCTTTAAAGTTCCATAAACCATCAGTTCAGTTCAGTTGCTCAGTCAGGTCCAACTCTACGACCCCATGAATCGCAGCATGCCAGGCCTCCCTGTCCATCACCAACTCCCAGAGTTCACTCAGACTCATGTCCATTGAGTCAGTGATGCCATCCAGCCATCTCATCCTCTGTCGTCCCCTTCTCCTCCTGCCCCCAATCCCTCCCAACATCAAAGTCTTTTCCAATGAGTCAACTCCGCATGAGGTGGCCAAAGTACTGGAGTTTCAGCTTCAGCATCATTCCTTCCAAAGAAATCACAGGGCTGAAAGTTGATGCAGGGGGGAGGAGCTAAGATGGCAGACGAGTAGGACGGAGAGAATACTTTCTCCTCCACAAATTCGTTAAAAGAACATCTGAACACTGAGTAAATTCTACAAAACAACTTCCGAATGCCGGCAGAGGACATCAGGCACTTAGAAAGACAATTCATTGTCTTTGAAAGGAGATGACGAGCCCTGCGGTAACTCCTTTTGTGGAGAAGCGGCGCGGACACCAGCATTTGCTATTAGCAAGCGGGGGTTGGGCTAGGAGGAGCGGCGCAGCCTGCATCGCTTTGAGTAAGGATTTGGCCTGGCTATCCTGAGTGCTATGCGAGCAGAAAAAATCCGCTACCAGACTTTCGGATATCTACTACATCAAAAGCCAGCCCTAACCTAAGACACCACCAGGATTACGTATGGAACAAAGGACTGCACAGAGATAGCCCGCTGCTTACCGTCCCACTCCAGTGACAGGCAGCCAGAGCCGAAGCAGGCAATCACAGCCCTAGAGAGACATTATCTACAAAACTGTAAGCAGGTTTCTGTGTTAACTAACGCTTCTTGGGGCTCTGGATGGTCAACATCCACCTGAGAAGGTACGCCAGTTGTATGCCCAAAAGACTGAGTGGTGGGGAGGCGATAAGTCGCAGCAGCTGTGCTCGCTAAACACTTCATCACCTGCGCTACTCGGACCTGGGAAGGGCACAAAACGCAGACTCAGCTGAGTCTGTGCTTCTGAGGACTATCCGAGTGCCTGAACCTGGCCGGCTTAGATTTGGGTGTTCATCTCCACCCACTCTGTAACAGGGCAGAGATCAGATATTGAAAAGACCAGTAAACTGCCTCAATAAAGAGAATTCTACAAACTACCAGAATATAGTAAGGACACCCTAAACCTGGCAATTTCAACAAGATGAGGAGACAGAAGAATACCCAGCAGCTAAAGGAACAGGATAGATGCCCACCAAACCAAACCAAAGAGGAAGAGATAGGGAATCTACCTGATAAAGAATTCCGAATAATGATAGTGAAATTAATCCAAAATCTTGAAATCAAAATAGAATCACAGTTAAATAGTGTGGAGACAAGGATTGAGAAGATGCAAGAAAAGTTTAACAAAGACCTAGAAGAAATAAAAAAGAGTCAACACATAATGAATAATGCAATAAATGAGATCCAAAACACTCTGGAGGCAACAAATAGTAGAATAACAGAGGCAGAAGATAGGATTAGTTAATTAGAAGATAGAATCCTAGAAATAAATGAATCAGAGGAGAAAAAAGAAAAACGCATCAAAAGAAATGAGGACAATCTCAGAGACCTCCAGGATAACATTAAACGTTACAACATTCGAATCATAGGAGTTCCAGAAGAAGAAGATAAAAAGAAAGACCATGAGGAAATACTTGAGGAGATAATAGGTGAAAACTTCCCTAAAATGGAGAAGGAAATAACCACTCAAGTTCAAGAAATCCAGAGAGTCCCTAACAGGATAAACCCAAGGCGAAACACCCCAAGACACATATTGATCAAATTAGCAAAGATTAAATATAAAGAACAAATATTAAAAGCAGCTAGGGAAAAACATCAAATAACTCACAAGGGAATTCCCATAAGGATAACAGCTGATCTTTCAATAGAAACTCTCCAAGCCAGGAGGGAATGGCAAGACATACTTAAAGTGATGAAAGAAAATAACTTACAGCCTAGATTATTGTATCCAGCAAGGATCTCATTCAAATATGAAGGAGAAATCAAAAGCTTCACAGATAAGCAAAAGTTGAGAGAATTTAGCACCACTGAACCATTTCTCCAACAAAAATTAAAGGACATTCTCTAGATAGGAATCACTAAAAGAGTGTATAAATTTGAACCCAAAACAACAAAGTAAATCTTACTTATTAATAATTACTTTAAACGTTAATGGGCTGAATGCCCTAATCAACAAAGACTGGCCGAATCGATACAAAAACAAGACCCCTACATACCTTGTCTACAAGAGATAACCAAAAGATTAAAACGGGTCGAATGGATACAAAAACTAGACCCCTATATATGTTGTCTACAAGATAACGACCTTAAAATAGGGGATATATACTGACTGAAAATGAAGGGCTGGAAAAAGATTTTCTATGCAAATATGAACCAAAAAAAAACCAGGAGTAGCAATACTTGTATCAGATAAAATTGACTTTAAAATAAAGGTCCTGAAAAGGAAACAATGAAGGTTACACATAACGACTTAAAGGAACAATCCAAAAGGAAGTTATAACAATTATATATGCACCCAACATTGGAGCATTGATATATCTAAGACAAACATTAATTAGTATGATAGAAGAAATATACAACAACACAATAATAGTGGGAGACTTTAACACCCCACTCATACAATCTGGCTGTAATAGACAAAGCAAAGAGGAAAACATATTCACTTATGAGCCACAAAAAATTCAATTCACTCAGAGTTTTAAAAAAAATTAAAAAGAAAATAGACTTATTTGTTCATTCTGTAAATGTTTATTAACTATTTTATGGGTCTGGTACCACTTTGGGTATTAGGGAGGAAGAAGTGACAAATGTGATCCTGTCCTAAATAATATATTGTTGTAAAGATAGACCTACCAATACAAAATACCAAGATGTGCCTAAGATGAGGACACCCAAACTGGACTTTTAGTTTCATGAACTTTTCATTTCCAGATCAAACCTCCTAATATAAGATGAATTTAATATGATTTTTAAATGTTCTTTGTGATTAAAAACAGAAAGCCAATAGTTAAGAAATTACATATACTCCTCCCCACCATCACTCTCCTTTTTCCTTCCCATTTCCCTCCCACCCTCATTGATCCTCTCCTTTGTCCATTTTCCAAAAAAGAAAGAAAGAAAGAAAGAAATCCCAGGGCTGATCTCCTGCAGAATGGACTGGTTGGATCTCCTTGCAGTCCAACGGACTTTCAAGAGTCTTCTCCAACACCACAGTTCAAACGCATCAATTCTTCAGTGCTCAGCTTTCTTCACAGTGCAGCTCTCACATCTATACATGACTAATGGAAAAATCATAGCTTTGATTAGATGGACCTTTGTTGGCAAAGTAATGTCTCTGGTTTTGAATATGCTATCTAGGTTGGTTATAACTTTTCTTCCAAGGAGTAAGTGTCTTTTAATTTCATGGCTGCAGTCACCATCTGCAGTGATTTTGGAGCCCAGAAAAATAAAGTCTGACACTGTTTCCCTATCTATTTCCCATGAAGTGATGGGACCAGATACCATGATCTTAGTTTTCTGAATGTTGAGCTTTAAGAAAACTTTTTCACTCTCCACTTTCACTTTCATCAAGAGGCTTTTGAGTTCCTCTTCACTTTCTGCCATAAGGGTGGTTTCATCTGCATATCTGAGGTTATTGATATTTCTTCCAGCAATCTTAATTCCAGCTTGTGCTTCTTCCAGCCCAGCGTTTCTCATGATGTACTCTGCATATAAGTTAAATAAACATGGTGACAATATACAGCCTTGACGTACTCCTTTTCCTATTTGGAACCAGTCTGTTGTTCCATGTCCAGTTCTAACTGTTGCTTCCTGACCTGCATATACGTTTCTCAAGAAGCAAGTCAGGTGGTCTGGTTGGTATTCCCATCTCTTTCAGAATTTTTCACAGTTTACTGTGATCCACACAGTCAAAGGCTTTGGCATAGTCAATAAAGCAGAAATAGATGTTTTTCTGGAACTCTCTTGCTTTTTCCATGATCCAGCGGATGTTGGCAATTTGATCTCTGGTTCCTCTGCCTTTTCTAAAACCAGCTTGAACATCGAGAAGTTCATAGTTCACATATTGCTGAAGCCTGGCTTGGAGAATTTTGAGCATTACTTTACTAGTGTGTGAGATGTGTGAAATTGTGCGGTAGTTTGAGCATTATTTGGCATTGCCTTTCTTTGGGATTGGGATGAAAACTGACCTTTTCCAGTCCTATGGCCACTGCTGAGTTTTCCAGATTTGCTGGCATATTGAGTGCATCACTTTCACAGCATCATCTTTCAGGATTTGGAATAGCTCAACTGGAATTCCATCACCTCCACTAGCTTTGTTCATAGTGATGCTTTCTAAGGCCCACTTGACTTCACATTCCAGGATGTCTGGCTCTAGGTGAGTGATCACACCATCGTGATTATCTTGATCGTGAAGATCTTTTTTGTGTAGTTTTTCTGTGTATTCTTGCCAACGCTTCTTAATATCTTCTGCTTCTGTTAGGTCCATGCCATTTCTGTCCTTTATTGAGCCCATCTTTGCATGAAACGTTCCCTTGGTATCTCTAATTTTCTTGAGGAGATCTCTAGTCTTTCCCATTCTGTTGTTTTCCTCTACTTCTTTGCACTGATCGCTGAAGAAGGCTTTCTTATCTCTTCTTGCTATTCTTTGGAACTCTGCATTCATATACTTATATCTTTCCTTTTCTCCTTTGCTTTTCATTTCTCTTCTTTTCACAGTATTCTCCCCAGACAGCCATTTTGCTTTTTTGCATTTCTTTTCCATGGGGATGGTCTTGATCCCTGTCTCCTGTACAATGTCATGAACCTCATTCCATAGTTCATCAGGCACTCTATCTATCAGATCTAGGCCCTTACATCTATTTCTCACTTCCACTGTATAATCATAAGGGATTTGATTTACGTCATACCTGAATGGTCTAGTGGTTTTCCCTACTTTCTTCAATTTAAGTCTGAATTTGGCAATAAGGAGTTCATGATCTGAGCCACAGTCAGCTCCTGGTCTTGTTTTTGCTGACTGTATAGAGCTTCTTTGGTTGCAAAGAATATAATCAATCTGATTTCGGTGTTGACCGTCTGGTGATGTCCATGTGTAGAGTCTTCTCTTGTGTTGTTGGAAGAGGGTGTTTGCTATGACCTGTGCATTTTCTTGGCAAAACTCTATTAGTCTTTGCCCTGCTTTATTCCGTATTCCAAGACCAAATTTGCCTGTCACTCCAGGTGTTTCTTGACTTTCTACTTTTGTATTCCAGTCCCCTATAATGAAAAGGACATCTTTTTTGGGTGTTAGTTCTAAAAGGTCTTGTAGGTCTTCATAGAATCTTTCAACTTCAGCTTCTTCAGTGTTACTGGTTGGGGCATAGACTTGGATTACTGTGATATTGTATGGTTTGCCTTGGAAATGAACAGAGATTATTCTGTCATTTTTGAGATTGCATCCAAGTACTGCATTTCGGACTCTTTTGTTGACCATGATGGCTACTCCATTTCTTCTAAGGGATTCTTGCCCACAGTAGTAGATATAATGGTCATCTGAGTTAAATTCACCCATTCCAGTCCATTTTAGTTCGCTGATTCCTAGAATGTCAACGTTCACTCTTGCCATCTCCTGTTTGACCACTTCCAATTTGCCTTGATTCATGAACCTGACATTCCAGGTTCCTATGTACTATTGCTCTTTACAGCATCGGACTTTGCTTCTGTCACCAGTCACATCCACAACTGGGTATTGTTTTTGCTTTGGCTCCATCCCTTCATTTTTTCTGGAGTTATTTCTCCACTCATCTCCAGTAGCATATTGGGCACCTACTGACCTGGGGAGTTCCTTTTTTAATATCCTATCATTTTGCCTTTTCATACTGTTCATGGGGTTCTCAAGCCAAGAATACTGAAGTGGTTTGCCATTCCCTTCTCCAGTAGACCACATTCTGTCAGACCTCTCCACTATGACCCACCCATCTTGGGTGGCCCCACAGGCATGGCTTAGTTTCATTGAGTTAGACAACGCTGTGGTCCTAGTGTGATTAGATTGACTAGTTTTCTGTGATTATGGTTTCAGCGTGTCAGCCCTCTGATGCCCTCTTGTAACACCTACCATCTTACTTGGGTTTCTCTTACAAACTTGGACGTGGGGTATCTCTTCACGGCTGCTCCAGTGAGGGGTATCACCTCACCACTGCCCCTCCTGACCTTGACGTGGAATAGCTCCTCCATAAACCTTAATAGATAAAAATTCTGATTGCCTGCTCCTGGGGAGAGCAGATCTTTAGTGACCAGTGATAAAAAATACTGTTCATTTCTACTGAATGTTGCCTGGTTCTTAGAATTGGATTGTGCAAACTTCCTTACCTCTTAAAGTTAAGTCTTGTGGTGGTCAATCCCGAATACATAATGATCACAAAATATTTTACCTCACTGAATAAAATATCTTTTGAAAGAAAGACTCATCCTTTTTCTTTTTACTTAAGTACAGTTGATTTGCCATGTTGTACTCATAGTAGTGTATGAAATAATGTATAGTCCACTTATACATATATTTTTTCATACTCTTCTCATATTATGAAATAGTGAATATAACTCCCTGTGCTATACAGTAGGTCCTTGTGTATCTATTTTATGTATAGTAGTGTGCATTTCTTAATCCCAGAATCACAGTTTATCCCTCTCTCTACTTCCCCTTTGGAAACCATAAGCTGGTTTTCTATGTCATGATTATACTTATGTTTTCTATAGTTTACTTGTATCATTTTTCACATTTCACATTTAAGTGGTATCACACAGTTTGTCTTTCTCTGTTTGACTTTCTTCACTTAGATAATCTCCAGGTCCATCCATGTTGCTGCAAAATGAATTACTTCATTCTCTTTTAAGGCTAAATAATATTTCATTATATAAAAGTAGGAAGTCAAGAAACACCTAGAGTAACAGGCAAATTTGGCCCTGGAATACGGAATGAAGCAGGGCAAAGACTAATAGAGTTTTGCCAAGAAAATGCACTGGTCATAGCAAATACCCTCTTCCAACAACACAAGAGAAGGCTCTATACATGGACATCACCAGATGGTCAACACCGAAATCAGATCGATTATATTCTTTGCAGCCAAAGATGGAGAAGCTCTATACAATCAGCAAAAACAAGACCAGGAGCTGACTGTGGCTCAGACCATGAACTCCTTATTGCCAAATTCAGACTTAAATTGAAGAAAGTAGGAAAAACCACTAGACCATTCAGGTATGACCTAAATCAAATCCCTTATGATTATACAGTGGAAGTGAGAAATAGATTTAAGGGCCTAGATCTGATAGATAGAGTGCCTGATGAACTATGGACTGAGGTTCGTGACATTGTACAGGAGACAGGGATCAAGACCATCCCCATGGAAAAGAAATGCAAAAAAGCAAAATGGCTGTCTGGGGAGGCCTTACAAATAGCTGTGAAAAGAAGAGAAGTGAAAAGCAAAGGAGAAAAGGAAAGATATAAACATCTAAATGCAGAGTTCCAAAGAATAGCAAGAAGAGATAAGAAAGCCTTCTTCAGCGATCAGTGCAAAGAAGTAGAGGAAAAAAACAGAATGGGAAAGACTAGGGATCTCTTCAAGAAAATCAGAGATACCAAAGGAACATTTCATGCAAAGATGGGCTCGATAAAGGACAGAAATGGTATGGACCTAACAGAAGCAGAAGATATTAAGAAGAGGTGGCAAGAATACACAGAAGAACTGTACAAAAAAGATCTTCATGACCCAGATAATCACAATGGTGTGATCACTCACCTAGAGCCAAACATCCTGGAATGTGAAGTCAAGTGGGCCTTAGAAAGCATCACTACGAACAAAGCTAGTGGAGGTGATGGAATTCCAGTTGAGCTATTCCAAATCCTGAAAGATGATGCTGTGAAAGTGATGCACTCAATATGCCAGCAAATTTGGAAAACTCAGCAGTGGCCACAAGATTGGAAAAGGTCAGTTTTCATCCCAATCCCAAAGAAAGGCAATGCCAAAGAATGCTCAAACTACTGCACAATTGTACTCATCTCACAGGCTAGTAAAGTAATGCTCAAAATTCTCCAAGCCAGGCTTCAGCAATATGTGAACCGTGAACTTCCTGATGTTCAAGCTGGTTTTAGAAAAGGCAGAAGAACCAGAGATCAAATTGCCAACATCCTCTGGATCATGGAAAAGCAAGAGAGTTCCAGAAAAGCATCTATTTCTGCTTTATTGACTCTGCCAAAGCCTTTGACTGTGTAGATCACAATAAACTGTGGAAAATTCTGAAAGAGATGGGAATACCAGACCACCTGATCTGCCTCTTGAGAAATTTGTATGCAGGTCAGGAAGCAACAGTTAGAACTGGACATGGAACAACAGACTGGTTCCAAATAGGAAAAAGAGTACGTCAAGGCTGTATATTGTCACCCTGTTTATTTAACTTCTATGCAGAGTACATCATGAGAAATGCTGGACTGGAAGAAACACAAGTTGGAATCAAGATTGCTGGGAGAAATATCAATAACCTCAGATATGCAGATGACACCACCCTTATGGCAGACAGTGAAGAGGAACTCAAAAGCCTCTTGATGAAAGTGAAAGTGGAGAGTGAAAAGGATGGCTTAAAGCTCAACATTGAGAAAACGAAGATCATGGCATCCAGTCCCATCACTACATGGGAAATAGATGGGGAAACAATGGAAACAGTGTCAGACTTTATTTTTCCGGGCTCTAAAATCACTGCAGATGGTGACTGCAGCCATGAAATTAAAAGACGCTTACTCCTTGGAAGGAAAGTTATGACCAACCTAGATAGCATATTCAAAAGCAGAGACATGACTTTGCCAACAAAGGTTCGCCTAGTCAAGGCTATGGTCTTTCCTGTGGTCATGTATGGATGTGAGAGCTGGACTGTGAAGAAGGCTGAGCACCGAAGAATTGATGCTTTTGAACTGTGGTGTTGGAGAAGACTCTTGAGAGTCCCTTGGACTGCAAGGAGATCCAACCGGTCCATTCTGAAGGAGATCAGCCCTGGGATTTCTTTGGAAGGAATGATGTTAAAGCTGAAACTCCAGTATTTTGGCCATCTCATGCGAAGAGTTAACTCATTGGAGAAGACTCTGATGCTGGGAGGGATTGGGGGCAGGAGGAGAAGGGGACGACAGAGGATGAGATGGCTGGATGGCATCACTGACTCGATGGATGTGAGTCTGAGTGACCTCTGGGAGTTGGTGATGGACAGGGAGGCCTGGCGTGCTGTGATTCATGGGGTCGCAAAGAGTCGGACACGACTGAGCGACTGATCTGATCTGATCTGATCTGATCTGATAGTTGTTTAGTCACTCAGTCATATCTGATTCTTTGTGACCTCATGGACTACAGCACTCCAGGCTTTCCTGTCCTGGACTATTTATTGAAGTTTGCTAAAACTCGTCCATTGAGTTGGTGATGCTATCCAATCCTCATCCTCTATTGTCCCCTTCTCCCCCTGCCCTATCTTTCCCAGCATCAGGGTCTTTCCTAATAAGCTGGCTCTTCACATCAGGTGACCAAAGTATCAGTGCTTCAACTTCACCATCAGTCCTTCCAATAAATATTCAGGGTTGATTTCCTTTAGGATTGACTGGTTGGATCTCCTTGCAGTCCAAGTGACTCTTCAAGAGTCTTCCCCCACACCACAATTTGAAAGCATCATCTCTTTGGAGCTCAGCCTTCTTTTTGGTCCAATTCTCACATCCGTACATGACTACTGGAAAAATCATAGCTTTGACTAGACAGACCTTTGTTGAGCAAAGTGATGCCTAGGCTTTTTAATACGCTAAGTTTAATATGCTGGAGGAAGCACAAGCTGGAATCAAGATTGCCGGGAGAAATATTAATAAACTCAGATATGCAGATGACACCACCCTTATGGCAGAAAGTGAAGAAGAACTAAAGAGCCTCTTGATGAAAGTGAAAGTGGAGAGTGAAAAAGTTGGCTTAAAGCTCAACATTCAGAAAACGAAGATCATGGCATCCAGTCCCATCACTTCATGGCAAATAGATAGGGAAACAGTGTCAGACTTTATTTTTCTGGGCTCCAAAATCACTGCAGATGGTGACTGCAGCCATGAAATGAAAAGACGCTTACTCCTTGGAAGGAAATTTATGACCAACTTAGCATATTCAAAAGCAGAGACATTACTTTGCCAACAAAGGTCCATCTAGTCAAGGCTATGGTTTTTCCAGTGGTCATGTATGGATGTGAAAGTTGGACTATAAAGAAAGCTGAGCGCCGAAGAATTGATGCTTTTGAACTGTGGTGTTGGAGAAGACTCTTGAGAGTTCCTTGAACTACAAGGAGATCCCACCAGTCCATCCTAAAGGAGATCAGTCCTGGGTGTTCATTGAAGGACTGATGTTGAGGCTGAAGCTCCAATACTTTGGGAACCTCATGCGAAGAGTTGACTCATTTGAAAAGACCCTGATGCTGGGAAAGATTGAGGGCAGGAGGAGAAGGGGACGACAGAGGATGAGATGGCTGGATGGCATCACTGACTCGATGGACGTGAGTCTCAGTGAACTCGGGGAGTTGGTGATGGACAGGGAGGCCTGGCAGGCTGCAGTTCATGGGGTCGCAAAGAATCTGACACGATTGAGCGACTGAACTGAACCAAGTTTGTCATAGCTTTCCAAGAAGTAAGCATCTTTTAATTTCATGGCTGCAGTTACCATCCACAATGATTTTGGAATCTTTAAGAAAATAAGATGTGTCACTATGTCCACTTTCCCCCCTTCTGTTTGCCATGAAGAGATGGGACCAGATGCCATTATCTTAGTTTTCAGAATGTTGAGTTTTAAGCCAACTTTTTCACTCTCCTCTTTCACCCTCATCACAGTACTCTCTAGTTTCTCTTTGCTTTCTGCCATAAGGGTGGTGTTATCTGCATATCTGAGGTTGTTGATATTTCTCCTGGCAATCCTGATTCCAACTTGGATTCCTCCAGCCCAGCATTTCACATGATATACTCTGCATGTAAGTTAAATAAACAGGGTGACAATACACAGCCTTGATGTACTCTTTTTCCTATTTTGAACTAATCTGTTGTTCCATGTCTGATTCTAACTGTTGCTTACTGCATAAAGGTTTCTCAGGCGACAGGTAAGGTAGTCTGGTATTCCCATCTCTTGAAGAGTTTCCCACAGTTTGTTGTGATCCACAAAGGCTTTAGAGTAGTCAATGAAGCAGTATATGTTTTTATAAAATTCCTTTGCTTCCTCTATGATCCAATGAATGTTGACACTTTGATCTCTGGTTCCTCTGCATTTTCTAAACCCAGTTTGTACATTTATCTGGAAGATATCAGTTCATGTACTTTTGAAGCCTAGCTTGAAGGATTTAGAGCATTACCGTGCTAGTATAGGAAATCAGAGTAATTTCATGGTAGTTTGAACATCCTTTGGCATTGCCCTTCTTTGGGATTGGAATGAAAACTGACCTTTTCCAGTCCTGTGGCCACTACTGTTTTCCAAATTTGCTGACAGAGTGCAGCACTTTAATAGCATCATCCTTTAGGATTTTAAATAACTCAGATGTAATTGAATCACCTCCATTAGCTTTGTTCATAGTAATGCTTCCTAAGGCCCAACTGACTTCCCACTCCAGGATGTCTGACTCAAGGTGAGTGACCACACCATTTTGGTTATCTGGGTCAGTGTTTTTTTGCAGCCGGGTGTTCTTGCTGCTACTTCTTAATCTCTTCTGCTTCTGTGAAGCCCTTACTGTTTCTGTCCTTTATTGTGCACATCCTTGAATGACATGTTCATTTGGTATCTCCAATTTTCTTGAAGAGATCTCTGGTCTTTCCTGTTCTATTGTTTTCCCCTATTTCTTTACATTGTTTACTTAGAAAGGCTTTCTCTCTCCTTGCTATTCCCTGGGATTTTGCATTCAAGTGGGTATATCTTTCCCCTTCACCCTTGCCTTTCACTTCTTTTCTCAGCTATTTGTAAAGCCTCCTCAGACAAACACTTTGCCTTCTTGCATTTCTTTTTCTTTGGGATGATTTTGGTCACCACCTCCTATAAGTTACAAACCTCCATTCATAGTTCTTCAGGCACTCTATTCACCACCCCCACTGTATAATAAGGGGTTTGATTTAGGTCATACTTGAATGGCCCAGAATTTTCCCTACTTTCTTCAGTTTAAGCCTGAATTTGCAATAAGAAGCTCATGATCTGAGCCACAGTCTGCTCCACAGGTCTTGTTCTTGCTTTTTTGCTGAGTGTATAGAGCTTCTCCATATTCTGTTGTAAAGAATATAATCAATCTGGTGTTGACCATATGTTGTTATCCATGTGTAGTCTCTTGTGTTGTTGGAAGAGGGTGTTTGCTATGACCAGTGTGTTCTCTTGGCAAAGCTGTTAGTCTTTGCCCTGCTTCATTTTGTACTCCCAGGCCAAACTTGTTCGTGTCCAACTCTTTGGGGCCTGCCAGGCCTCTCTGTCCATGGGAACTCCCAGGGAAAAATAGTGAGGATTTCCATTTCTTTCTCCAGGGGACCTTTCTGACCCAGTGATTGAACCCACATCTCCAGGAGTGGTAGGCAGATTACCACTGCAGGGAAGCCCCTATATATATAGTTCTGGCTCCTATGGAGTCACTGGTTTACCCTGGGTCCCAGTGCATGTGAAATCTTGTGTGTGCCCTCCAGGAGTGGAGTCTGTTTCCCCCAGTCCTGTGGAGCTCCTGCACTCAAGCCCCACTGGCCTGCAAGGCCGATGCTCTGGGGGCTCCTCCTCCTGATGCCAGGCCCTCAGGCTAGGGGTACTGATATGGGGCTCAGATCTCACTCCTGGGGAGAACCTCTGTGATAAAATTACTTTCTAGTCTGTGAGTTGGTCAACTGCCAGGTATGGGATTTGATTTACACAGTCAAAGGGCCCCTCCTACCATCACATTGAGACCTCATCTTTGGATGTAAAGTATCTTTTCTGGTAGTTTCCAGTCTTTCTTGCCAATGGTCTTTATTGGCAGTTATTTGTCATTTTGGTGTTTTTATGAGAGGAGGGAAGTTCAAGTCCTTCTACTCCTGCCACCTTGTCTGCAATTGAAGGACTGCTTTTAGTTTGCATGCTTGCTGCCTTTTTCAGCAGTGTGTGCTGGCTGCTATCGCCTTGGTATTTGGTGTGCAAGCACAATGCACAAAGGCCCATGCACACTCCCAGTAAGCAAGGACCATGATCAGGACCCCCTCCCAGGCCTCCCAGGGGCAGCAGTGGTCCATGATGTCCCAGGACAGCAGGGCTAGCAGTTGGCACTTGCTCCTGTGTCTCTCAGTAGCAGTGACAGCCTGCCTACTCCCAAGGAGAGCAACTGGTGCCTGCTCATGGGTCCCTAGTTATGGGAGTGGCCTGTGCCCATCTCTGGAGCCCGTAACGGTGACAGCAGCTTGCACCTACCCCCAGAGCTCATGTTAGGTGGTGTCTTGTCGCCTGAGAGCCCAGGTACAGGAAACAAAGCTCCCCTATGGTGGTCCTGCCCCTCTTCTAACGTGCCCGCCCCCCACCCAACAGTGGTGTCTTGCCTCTCTGGCAGAACCCCGCCTCTTCTGAGTGCCCACTTAGTTGCCACTCTCCAGCCTCATCAGGCTGTCTCTACACCGCCAATCCCTCTCTCTCTGGGTCTGACTCTGAAGCCCGAGCTTTGGCACCTAGCCTCACCACACCAATAGATGAGCATGTCAGCCAGGGTACACAGGGCAGAGGTATGGACCATCTGTGCAGGTCCTTCCACCGTCACCAGTTGCTACACTCTTCCTCCAAGGCTCTGAAGCTCCTCCTCCGTCTAGGTTGATCTCTCTGCAGGTGAGGGGACTTCGCAGCGTGGGGAAACCTTTCTTCCTTCACATCTCCCTCCCTGGGGTGCAGGTCCTGTCCCAGTTCCTTTCTCCCTCTTTCTTCTTTTGTCCTACCTTGTTACATGAAAGTTTTTTTGCCTTTTGGAGGTCTGCGGTCTTCTGCCAGCATTCAGTAGATGTTCAGTGTGAATCATGCCACTTGTAGATGTGCTTTTGCTGTATTTGTGGGAGGAAGTAAGGTCCATGTCCTACTCCTCCACCATTGTGATTCCTCTCCTATAACTGTTGACTTTTAAGGGTGTTGAGATGAAATGGTAAAAGGGAAGTCCATCTTTCAGCCACTCCTGGAAGTCAAGGACAAAGACAGGAAGCACTGTCTTTGCCCTAACAAAAAATTAGGTTTATTTGAAAATGTTATTTGGAGAGTGTCAGCTTTTCCCCTCCTCTACAGCAAAGAAAACTTTCCTTTTAGTGAAAGAAAAATGATTTGGGAATGGGATAAGATAAATCAGGGTGTAAAGGGAGCTTAAGAAAGCCATCATTGTTGTATTGCTTGGAGGCATGTCTCATGCTTCTGTTGCATGGTTTTGTTCTATAAAATGGAGAATTAAAACAATTCCAAATGGACATGTTGCTTATTATACTATGATTTTAAATTTGTTTGACTAGGGTAACAAATATACATTTATATCTATTTTATATTCATGCTGACAAGTTTACATATTCAAATTAGGGGCACATCAAAAACTGGCAAGTAAGTAAGTGGCAAAATAAGCACAGTGACTGGCGATAAAGAGTGCTGAAAACAGCTGCTGCTAGGGAGAAAGAAATCCTTGACTGGCAAAGGTCAGGGTGCAACATGGGAGTGTGGGGGGGGTGTAGTGGCAAAGAATAGAGAGCGGCTACCTTTCTGTGCAAGGCTTACTTAAGAAAATGATTTCATTCCTCAAATTTTATAACTCTATCTGAAAAAAAATCCAATTAAAAGGACTTCTTTGTATTCTTGCTCTTACAGATCCCTCGGTTTCTTCTTACTGTTTTAAAGCTTTTCTTAATATCAGAAGAAATAAAATGAAGCTGATTACCAAGGAACATTGAAAGCCTATTTTATACACACACACACACACACACACACACACATAAATTGCTTCTCACGAGGCACAAATCTATTACTGGCAAGACTTTTTGCTTTTATCCTTCATGTAAGTATAATCTCAAAGAGGAAAAACAAACCCCAAATTATAAAATGTGCTACATTTATATACATAAAAAATTTAAAAATTATTAGTCTTAGAGATGGCACCTAGTAAGAGAAAGGCACATATGTGTAGCCCACTGAATATTTAAAACTCTCTTTCAGTGTTTGAAATGGTGAAATTCTGACTGTATAGGGAACAAAATATTTATGTGAAAGTTCAGTTTGTAGTTGGCTAAATGTAATCACGTATTTAACAAGATGCCGTATTTAATTTTAAAAATTCGTGTTTAAAATTTTTTAAATTTTAATTTTCAAAATGAATCTATGTTCAGAGTATTAAGTTTGTAAGTTCTCTTTCAAAGAACAGAAGAGCCAGTGATTAATAAAGACAAGTGTTCAGATTTATTTGGAAATTCACAGTTTCTAATGGCACTACAGCTCCGTAGTTATATTATTAAAAGTCTTCTTTCCACAACCCTGGATGCTGCACACAGACGGTGTAACTTCCCGCTCTAACCTCTGCTCTCATCTGGACCTCTTTTCAATGGGTTTCTATACAATCAGGCCCTCTTGCTCTGAATGGCTAATTGTACAGATTGGGAAAAAATGTAAATCATCTAAAACATACTGTTAACGTAAAGCAGCAACTTAAACAAACAAAAGAGGCTTTAAATAAGTCACATTACGAACAATACCCCCAATTAGGTATTAGACAAGTTTAAAACAGTTATTACTAAAAGTGCTCAATAACTTATAACTTAAATCTTACAACAGAAAACAGTGAATTCTCTCCCTTTCAAAAAGAAACTTTCCACTTTTACTCCATTACTGTATAAACACATACTTAGAAATCATTTGATTCAAAGTCACTGCCAATTATTTTTAAAGATAAGAGACAAAATGAATACAAACACATTGACAACACACATGTATATCTGCACATTTGTAGCCAATACAAAGCAAACACCAAGGAGTAATAATCCCTTTAGACTTGACCAATTAGACAAGGCTTGACAAACTCACTAGATGGTTCTGAGCATATGTGCATAGGCAGTGATTATGAGGCCTGGACTCACTGGACAAACTTTCAAATTTTCCTTTTGTAAGAGAAAACAACAATCTCAAAGTCAAGAGGATTAGTGCTTATTGTGAATGTTTAAAATGTAACATAGCTAAAGGAAACCCTTAAAAGTGGCTAAATGTGTTTAACACGTGAATTTATAGGAAAAAAATTATTTGCAAATACCAATCATTTGAAGAAAAAAACTCACGTAGTTGTTTTTTTCCTCTCACTGAATTAGTAATCAAAGGAAACTAGTGTGAATAAGTTAACTGAAAACAGCATTAAAAAGTATCACCACTTACCTAAAAGAACAGACCTAAAAATTCCATCAAGTGTCTGTTTCAGGTGAGTTTGCTAAACACAAGTCTACCTGGCCAAGTCTTTAGGATCTTTACACAGTCTTAACTGATCTTTACTCAACGCCAGGCGCAGATCACTTTAAAGCCTTGTAGTGTTTGCAGCTTCAAAAACTAACAAAGTTATAAAAGAAATCAAATGACAGAAAAAGTTCTCCCTCCTCTTCCAGTGGCATTATAAATAGACAAAAGGCACATAAATATGGGAAGGTGCAAGAAATAGGAACAAAGCTAAAGGAAGAGGTTTAGGCTTTCATTCCTATCCCACCCAAGGAACTGGGCTTCCAAATTACTTTTGTCCCAGTAATTAATCTGTGAAAAAACATCTTTATAAAATGTCTACCATTGTCCTTGCAGTCTTGTAAAACTGCAGCTCATTAACCAAGATTGACATAATCCCACTTACTTTTTAAAAAGGCAGAAACCATAATTTCTGAATACTTTTCCCATTAATATGTTCTCCCTCCCCATACCCTTCAAATACCACAGACTGTTCTTCAAAGAACAACAACGAAAAGTCTCCAATATGAAAAGTTTGATTAATTTTAGATATGTCCCGAGACTGCTGTAACACCAAATGTTCCCACGGTGAGCTCTTTGTTTCCTTTGATTATGTCGTGCAGGCTCGGCAGTGATCCTGACTTAGTCTGTATCAAAGTTTTTATCAATTTTCCTTGGTCTTGGACTTTAGATCGCCTTCGTTTCAAAGCCCTCTTCTCAGTTTTTGTCTTTTGGGACTGTCCATTGCACAGACTTGTGCAAGCTGAAATGCCACAAAAATAAGACTCTTCTGACTGTGATGAAGTTTCTGAGCTTCCTTCAGATGGAGGACCCTTATAAGAAGAGTGATAAACTTCTCCCATATTAGAAAAATCTCTCTGGTTTGTAAAAGGCTTTCTTCCTTTTATGTCTCCATTGGCTACAGGGTACAATGGATCAGCTGGCTTTATGGTCTCAATTTTTTCAGTTTTGTACTTGCAGCGTTTCTTCTTTAACACAAGTAAAAGAAAGGGTAGGAATTAGACCTCTGACAGTTACCTAATCAAACATTCAGAGAGCTGAGCTACTGGAGTAAAGTGCCACCTCCTGGTGGAAAGTGAAAGTATTATAAACAGCAAAACACACTCTTATGTTCTATACAGATACTGCCATAATCACCTTTCCACTTTGTAATACTACTCAACCAAATTCTTCATTTATCTGTCACCTCTGAATATAGATTAGGTCTGTGAATGCTTATTATGTGCTATATATTCTTCCAGTTGCTTTCATGTGTATCTTACTAACCCTGAAAGGTGAGCATTTTGTCCTTGACTTCCAAATGAGAAAAGCAGGGTTCGTAAGTTTGATTCCCTAAGTTACATGGCAGTAAGTGGCTGGGTTAGGATTGAATCCTAGGCTATTTGGTTTTAATGGTCAAGTTCTTTAGCCTAGAGACAAACGTTGTTTGCTTAGTTGCTAAGTTGTGTCTGACTCTTTTGTGACCTCATGGACTCCGCACTCCATGAGCTTTTCCAGGCAAGAATACTGTAGTGGGTGGCCATTTCCTTCTCCAAGGGATCTTCCAGACCCAGGGATAGAACCTGCATCTCCTGCATTGGCAGGCAGATTCTTTACCACTGAGCTACCTGGACCTCTAATGAGTACAACTTACTTTCAGAGGCAAAATGGGAAAAGCCCACACTTTGTAACCAAAAACGTCTAAGTATATTTTGATTTTTGCCACCTCTTTAATGGGTCATTTAAAGAAGATACAAATTCTGAGTTTAAGTTTTCTCACTTAAAAAATGGGGAAAGTATCATTTTCAGGTTGATATGAGGATTACAGGCAGTATACACACTGCCTGACATGCACTGATAATAAAGAATGACTATCAACAAGGGGTCAGCAAGTTTTTTCTGTAAAAGCCAGACAGTAAGTATTTTAGGCTTTTCAGGTCACATACTCTCTCTCCTACATATTCACTTTTATTTTATAACCCTTTAAAAATGGTTCCAGGATCATAATAAAACAGGCCATATATGGCCTATGGGCAACAGTTTGCAGACTCTGTAAACAAATCATTATCATAATTGAAAATAAACAGTAAGTTTAAGGACCAATAAAGGTTATAGTAAAACTTTCACCTATTTCTTCATCTACATCCAAATAACACAACAATACACTTGAAAGTAAACAAAGCATTACCTTTTTTTTCTGGAGAGAACTTGAGGGGTTCTACAATGTACAAATCACTTGGATCTACTGTAAGAAAAAACAAAAAGGCAGATATAAAACGTAAAGTAGATTCTACTATGATTAAATACTATAACTATTATCCATTTATGATTATTTTCATAACAGAACCAATGAACTTATATTTTAACAGGTTAAACATATATTTATGCATTTGAAATTAGTAAGCCTAAAGCAAAAACGCAGAGGAGGGCACCTGGGCTTGACTGGTCATCACTGAATAACTTAAGTTTTTAACTAACAGCTGGCTCTCAACCAACACAGTAAGGATCCTTGTTTGGACCAGCTTTACCCTCTTGTTGTTTAGTCACTAAATCGTGTCTGACTTTTTTGCAACCCCATGGACTACAGCTCACCAGGTTTCTCTGTCCATGGGATTTCTCAGGCAAGAATACTAGAGTGGATCTTCTATCTTGGGGACAGAATCAGTGTTTCCTGCATTTGTGGGCGGATTCTTTACCACTGAGCGGCACCTGGGAACCCTCTATCCTCTGAACTTGATAAGAAAAATAACATTACCAGGTAAGCTAATACCAAACTTATAGATCATATGAATATTTTTCTAAAAGACTAAACTCCACAGTGTGTTGCAATTATGGGTTAATTATGTGCAACAAGCACATAGTATGAAAGTCAGTTCAAGGAACATACACACAAAAGGAAGTTTAACAAGTTTTTCCTAATTGTTTATTACTATGATTTACTGTGATCAAAACTATGATTTATTGTGATCAATACCAGAACACTCTGGTATGATAAGAAAATCAGAAATACTAAGTTTCTAAGGTTTCATTACTTTAAGCACATTCAAGACAGCTTTACTGACAAGATAAATGTACATATAAAAGAGGGGCTATGAGATTTTAGTCCTATTCAACCCACTAAAAGTAAATGATTTATGGTTTGATGCAGGCGTTAAGTCTGTAAGTAACAAATTCATAATAAACCTCATGTGCCAGAAATTTACTAATAACATGATTCAATGAATTATCATTTTTCACATTATGCCTTAGAAACTTGTTGAGAAAGTCATCAAATATATAAAAATGTCCAATGATTCCTTTAAACAGTCATTTCTACTAGATTACTAATCTCATTCAAATTGCTTTTTAAAAAAAAACAACAAACAAACACGATGTCTACTTCTAGGAGTGATTACTAATGGTTTTCAGATAGAATTTTCCACTAAAAGCAATTAAACATGAATGTTTTTTGTAAGTCACCAACAGTACTTCCCACTTCAGTACTTTTGCCTGGAAAATCCCATGGACGGAGGAGCCTGGTAGGCTGCAGTCCATGGGGTCGCGAAGAGTAGGACATGCCTGATCGACTTGCATTTTCACTTTTCACTTTTATGCATTGGAGAAGGAAATGGCAACCCACTCCAGTGTTCTTGCCTGGAGAATCCCAGGGACGGGGGAGCCTGGTGGGCTGCAGTCTATGGGGTCGCAGAGAATTGGACACGACTGAAGCGACTTAGCAGCAGCACTTACTTAGGCTGTCAAGACTAAGTAAGTAAGTAATCCCAGGCCACAACTGAAGGAAAAGCAGGAATCCAGACCAGTCAAGTGAAACGCAAGTCATTTTTGCCCAGAGACCTTGCCACCACTGTCTAGCAACATGGAATCATACTGCATATTACTAGCCAGGGAGACATCAACAATCGAAGTACAGTTTCTACTGAATGCACGTTGTTTTCACACAAGCATAAAGTTGAAAAATTAAGTCAAATCATCATAAATTAGAGATGACCTGTACATTATACTCCTCTTTCAACAGAAAATTACAAGGCATTTTAAAAAGGGTAAACATAGTTTGAAAAGACTAAACAAGCATCAGAACCAGAGTCAGATATGACAGAAATGTTGACATTATCATCAGATCAGGAATTTTTTTAAAAAATACATTAAGGATGTAAATTGAAAAAAAGCAGACAACATGCTAGAACAGATGGATAATATAAGCAGAAAAACTCTAAAAAGGAGTTTAAAAAATGCTAGATGGAGATCAAACACAGGAACAAAAATGAAGAATGCCTCTGGGTTCATTAATAGACTGAGTAAAGAATCACTAAACTTGAGAATATGACAATAGAAATTTCCAAATCTAAAATACAAAGAGAAAAAAGACTTAAAAAAAAAAAAAAAATTGAACAGACTATCCAAAAACCATGGGATGACTCCAAAAGGTGTAACATACAAGTAATGAGAATATAGGAGGATAAGGACGGGAAAAAGGAATAGATGCAATATTTTAAGTAATAACGACAGAATCTTCTCCAATTGACATCAGACAGTAACCACAGCTCCAGGAAACTTAGAACAACAAGCAGGACAAATGCCCAAAATACTACAAAGAAGCTTATCATATACAAATTTCAAAAAATCAAAGAAATAAGCTAAAATTGAGGACCTAAAATTGCCAACAGACCTGCTTTACAAGTAATGTTAAAAAGCAGTTCTTTAGAAAGGAGGAAAATAAGGTAGGTCAGAAACTCAGCTCTGCATAAAGGAAGAGCATCAGAGAAGGAATAAAGGAAGGGAAGATTAAAAACTTTCACTTTTCTTATTCTTAATCCATAACATAACAATTTGTTCAAAACAATAATAGCAACAAAGTACTTGAGTATGCTTATGTAAATAGACAAGATTAGGTAAAAATAAAAAGAATGACAGCACTGATACAAGGGACAGAAGGGAGAATTAGAAATATTTTGTTATTATAAAATATATGTACTACCTCTACAGTAATATAGTGTTATTTGAAAGTGGACTTGTATTAGTTGTAAATGTATATTGTAAACTCTGGGACCCTAAAAAAAAAGTCATAATTTTTTAACATATGCTATGAAAGGAAAAAAATGAAACCATATACTTTGCTCAGTTAAAACCACGAAAGAAAAAACGTGGAAGATAGTAACAGGAATAAAGAATGAGGGCAACCAATAGAAAACAGTAACTAATATAGCAAATATAGTTGGATAAATATCAAATCACTTTAAATTTTAATGGCCTAAATACACCAATTTGTAAGACTGTAAAAGTGGATCAAACAACAAGATTCAACCATATGTTGCTCATAAGAAGTCTACTTTAAATATAAAGATACACAGAGATTAAAGACACAGGGATGAAGAAAGATATACCATGCTAACACAAATCAAAAGAAAGCAGGAATGGCATATTAATTTCAGAAAGAGTAAACTTCAGAGCAAGGAAATTTATTCAGGATAAAGAGGGATATTTCATGATGATAAAGGGGTCCATTATCCAAAAAGCATAACAATCTTTACTCTATATGCATCTCACACAATGGCAGAATACATGAGGCAAAAACTGGTAGAACTACAAGAAGAAACAGATGAACCTACTATTACAGCTGGAGACTTTAACACTACTCTATCCGAAGATCCAGCAAGCAGAGAATCAAAGAATATGGCAAATGTCAATAGCACCAAAATCCACTGCGTTTCTACATACCAGCAATAAACACAAACACACACAAAACGCAATTTTCAACAGCATCAAAAAATATTCTAGAAATAAAACTTTCAAAAGTTTGGCTTTTTGGAGTATACAGAGATGCTATGTTCTTCCCAAATTGATATGTAGAGTCAATGTAATCAACCAAAAGCCTAATAATTTTTCAATGAAACACTTAATAAATGATTCTAAATTTACATGGAAACAAAGACCCAATAACGGTCAAGCAACTTAAAACAACTGAATTTCATACAAATTTTACAATGGATTCCCTACCTAAAACCACATACAAAAGATCAATTCCAGGTAGCTTAGAAACCTAAAAATAAAAAACAAACACTAGAACTATAAGAGAATATCATCCATAAACAGTAGGAAAAAAAAATGTTTAAACAACACAGAAGCAGCACTAACCACACCAGGAAAAAAAATCCCAGAAGTTTGATTACATTAAAATTCAGAGCTTCTTTTTCTTATTTAAAAAGACTCTGTGTAAAAGAAAATAAAATAAATAGCCTCAAGAGTGAAATAAGATTATCTGTAACATTAACGAACAATTAGGATACAAATTTTAAAAATAACTATAAGCCAACAGGAAAGAGGTAAACAACCAAATAAAAGAACAGGCAAAAATTTCAATGTCCAAGAAAGTCAAACGATTAAAAGGCCTAAGTAAGCATGCTCAACTTCACTAGTAATCAGGTAAATGCAAATTATAACTGAAATGAGGTTAACAAACACTTTAAAACTTGACAATTCTGACTGTGCGCTGGCAAAAGTGTAGACAATGGCAATTCTCATGGTACTGGTGGAAGGATAAACTGATATGGTGGTCACTTTGGTCACTTTGGAAAGGGAAGTTGCCCAGTCGTGTCCGACTCTAAACGACCCCATGAACTGCAGCCTACCAGGCTCCTTCGTCCATGGGATTTTCCAGGCAAGAGTACTGGAGTGGGGTGCCATGGCCTTCTCCGATTAAAAGCCTGCTGCTGCTGCTGCTGCTAAGTCGCTTCAGTCGTGTCCGACTCTGTGCGATCCCATAGACGGCAGCCCACCAGGCTCTGCAGTCCCTGGGATTCTCCAGGCAAGAACACTGGAGTGGGTTGCCATTTCCTTCTCCAATGCATGAAAGTGAAAGGTGAAAGTGAAGTTGCTCAGTCATGTCTGACTCTTAGCGACCCCATGGACTGGAGCCTACCAGGCTCCTCCGTCCATGGGATTTTCCAAGCAACAGTACTGGGGTGGGGTGCCATTGCACTTTGGAAAAGTATGCCATTATCTTATAACTTATAGATTACCATACTCTACAACCCAGCAATTTTACATCTAGGTAATATTCCTAGAAGGGGCTTCCCAGGTGGCTCAGCAGTAAAGAATACGCCTGCCAAGCAGGCAGCTTCAATTCCTGGGGCAGAAAGATTCCATCCCCCACTCCCTCCACCCCAGATGGAAATGGTAACCCACTCCAGTATTCTTGTCTGGGGAGTCCCATGGACAGAGGAGACTGGTAGGCTTGCAAAAATCCATGGACTTGCAAAAGTATAGGAAATGACTTAGCAACACAACAACAAAAATATTCCTAGAGAAACTTATGCAACTCTCTGCCTATATACAAACAAAGGGAATGTTTACACCAGCATTATCTGTAATAGTCCCAAACTGTAAATAACACAGCAGAATGGATAACTACATTGTAATTTAGTCAGTTACTGAAATACTATACAATACTGAAAATGAAGTACAATTATGTGTATAAACCTTACAAATAGATTGCTGAAGGAAACAAGGCAAAAGGAGTATATATAATTTCATTTATCAAAAGCTCCAAACCAGGCAAAAATCCAATTATATTGCTGAGGAACACAAACACTGATGGTAAAACTTATGAAAATGAAGATGACAACTAATTCAAAAATCAAGATAGTTACCTCTACAAAAGCAATACCAAGAGTGCTGGTCTTGCTCTATTTCTTGATCTGGGTGTTAGTTACACAGGTGTTTACTTTATAATTACTCTGCATGTTGTACGTTTCAGTTTTATGCATTTTTTGCTATTTCACAACAAAAATGTATTACAAAAGTCAAAATAGTTTAACTTGGATGGTCAACAAAAGTCAGAGATGCAAATTTAAGTATAATCTATAAAACACTGATAAAAAAAATTAAAGAAGGTACAAACAAACTGAGCAATATCTCATGTTCATGACTGGAAGATTTCATATTGTCAAGATGTCCATATACTACCAAAACGACCTACAGATTAAGCATAAGCCCTATCAAAATTCCAATAGCATTCTTTTTTTTTTAATGAAATGCATCTTAAAATTCATATCAAATCCCAAGTACCTTAAATAGGCAAAGCAATTGTGAAAAAGAAAAATAAAATTATAGGACTCACACTGCCTGATTTCAAACACAGTAATCAAAACAGTACTGGTATAAAATAAAGACAGACAGAACAACAGGGGGAAAAAAAACAGTCCAGAAATAAACCCTAACACAAATGGTCAAATAACCTTCAACAAGGGTGCCAAGACCATTCAATGGAGAATGAACAGTCTCTTCAATGAACACTGCTAGAAAGCTGGATATCTACATGCAAAAGAATGACGTTGAACCCTTATCCTACATCATATACAAAAATTACCTCAAAATAGATGTGGTCCTCTTTGTTTTTGCTTTTGTTGCTTATACTTTAAATGTCACATCCAAGGCCAGTTTTACAAAGTTTCTTTTTCCAAAAAGTTATAAAAACTTTATAACACTGGCCTTGGCAATGATTTCTTGGATGTACTAAAGTATAAGCAACAAAAGCAAAAACAGACAAAAAAGACTACATCAAACTTAAAAAGTTTTTGTCCATCATAGGACAAAATCATCAGAGTGAAAATGCAACCTATAAAATGGGACAATGTATCTGTGAATCATATACTTGATGCAGGATTAATATCCAGAGTATAAAAAACGCCTACAATTAAGCAAAAAATAACCTGGTTTAAAAATGAGTAAAGGACTTGAATAGACATTTCTTCAAAGATGATTTACAAATGGCCAACAAGCATATGAAAAGATGATCAATATCACGAATCATCAGAGAAACACAAATCAAAAGCAAAATGAGGTATCACCACACACCCATCAGGATGGCTACTATCAAAACAGAAAACAAGTATTGGTGAGGATGTGGAGAAATCTGGAACCACTATGCACTGTTGGTGGAACTGTAAAATGGTGCAAGCACTATGGAAAACACTGTAAAGGTTCTTCACAAAATAGAACTACCATATGATTCAGCAATCGCACTTGAGTACACAGCTGACCCTCTAACAACATGGGTTTAAAGTCTACTTATACATGGATATGTGAGTCTATTTATATGTGGATTTTTTTTTCAACAGTAAATACTACAGAACTACATAATATGTGGTTGGCTGACTCCATGGATGCAGAACCTCAAAAATGGAGGAACCACGGATATGGAGGGCTAACAATAAATTATACACGTATTTTCAACTGTACAGATTCGGTGGCCTTAACTTCAGCACTGTTCAAGGATCAACTACATATCCAGAACTGAAAGCAAGGACTTAAAGACATATTTGCACACTCATGTTCACAGCAGCATTATTTCACAACAGCCAAGAGGCAGAAGCAACCCAAGTGCCCATCAACAGATGAATAAACAAAGTATAGTATCTATCTGTACAACATAATATTATTCAGTCTTTAAACAGAAATCCTGTCACATGTTACAACATGGATGAAACTTGAGGACATTATGCTAAGTGAAATAAGCCAGTCAGAGAAAGATGAATAATATATGATTTCACTTATATAAGGTATCTGAAATATTCAAATTCACAAGAACAGAAAACACATTGATGGTGATCAGGGGCTGGGAGGAAAGGGGAAAAAGGTAGTTGTTTAATAAATACAGTGTTCCAGATTTACAAAATGAAAAACTTCTGGAGACCTGTTTCACATCATTGTGAATATACTGAACATTACTAAAGTATATATATAATAATTAAATTTCTAAGAGAAACTTAAATTTCAAGTTGGTAAATTTTATGTTGTATGTTTTTTTACTACAATAAGAAAAAATAAGAAATGGACCCTTCTCATAGAGTTTGGAATTAAAAATAAGGCAAGTACAAAGATGGCTAAAATCAAAGTAGACAATAGTAAATGTCATAAGAAGATATTTAATTCAAATTAGGAGACGAAATAAATGAATTAATGAATAGCAGAATCAGAATTAGTTTCCTGACTATTGTACTCAACTTTTTAAATTATAAAGATGAACCAAGATGATACAGTTGTTTAAAATACAAGTAATACTATCAGGTACAAAAGGCAATTATATTCTACCTGGCCTTGAAGAGTTACATAAAAAGAAGAGAAACAGTCAGGCTTTCAACTAATTTAGAATGGGACTAGAAATGCTGAGAAGGAAAAACACCTCAACATATTGGTATTTCATAATCACACGAATACAGCTAAAAGATCAACAATACTAAATGTTAAATCTTAATATGGATGTGGAACAAATGAAACTCTAAGAAACAGCAGAATGTTAATACAACATTCTTGGCAAACTGTGTGGTGGTATTTACTAAAGTGGAGTAGACAGAATATTATGATCCAGCAATTCCATTTCTGCTATATACCCAACAGATGTGTATATGCAAGAAAATAATCCAATGGAAACAAATAATGAATAGTATGTTTGCATAAGGCAACACTAACTACAACTATATTCAACGACATGGTGAATCTCACAATATCAAAATACGCAGTGACTTTACTGACAGGAAAATGGGTAATGACTAAGGAGCACAAGGAAGTTTCTGGGGTGCTAGATAATGCTGTACTTCTTAATCTGGGTGATGGTCACATAGTTATGTGTGGTTTGTGAAAATCCACCAAACTTTATAAATGATTAAGTATAAAATCCTGTACAAATTATACTTCATTAAAAAAATTCAATTATAAAAAGACATATCAGCGAAAAGGAAAAAAAGAAAAGAGCAGGAAGTTGGAAGAAATTTACTATTTTTAAGTAAACACACATGTTTACGGATTAAGTGCGTAAAATTTCATGGTAACAGTAAACCAGAGCAGCACAGGAATGATTGCCTGAATGATTTAATCAATTGAAACACACTGCTCAGTTACTAAGTCCTAAAGAAAGAGAATCCAATGATTATTAAGAAAGCATTAGTTGAAATATATGATTTAGTTATTTTAATATAGCTATGAAGATATGTCTCAGTAAGCACTAATTACAGTACTAATATTAAAAAGTCATGTTGATATATGGCAAAACCAATACAATATTGTAAAGTTAAAAAATAAAAAAAAAGTACTGACATATGAAAGCCACTCAGTACACATTCATTCGTTTATGAAATTTAAGCATCCATCAAGTGTTAGACTATGGAATACTATTATAGACCTTGGACTGTAAAAAAGAAAAAGATTTATTTTTCATAAAGTGCCTCACTGACAAAAGGGGTCCTACCTGTATAGGAAGAGGAGGCAGATAAGCACAGGATACTATGGGAGCACATTCAGGTTTTCCATATCTGCTGAACTTTCTCAAACACCCCTTTCTAAAAAGAAATACTTCTAAACAGGAGCATGTGCAAACAGGCTATCAATGGCTAATTAATGGCTAATTAAACTAAGCCTCCCACCCCGCCCCACCCTCTGGACTTTTAGGAACAAAGGTACTGTGGAAATGGTAGTGGCTGCAACACAGCACAAAAGCCACTCACACCCACTGTTCGGTTGCAGACGGTCTCCAACACAACACCGACATTATACTTGTTCTAGAAGGAAGCTAGATTCACTTTTCTATATACATGTTACATATGCACAAAAATCTACCTTCTTTCCCAGTTAACTGTAGAGACTTGGATCTGATGAGTGGAAATGAAGTTCTCCTTTTCAAACTCATATCATCATAGGAAGAAAAACACCTAACATTAAGAAAAATCAACATTGGGAATGATAAGTAAAATACATACAATTTACTGTGTATTTGGGGTTAGGTGAATGCTAGAAAACTGTACATGCCATATAGGACTTATCTCTAAGCTAACACTCCAGTTATAGATAACATATATAAAAAAAAATTCACCAATTATTCTCTAAAAGGTGCTGTATTAAAACACCTATTCTCCTCCTCCCCCTTTGAATTCCACATTGAAGTATCTTTCACAGCCATTACATGGGTTTTTTATGTACTTAGTGTTTTCTCTATCAGAGTTTACAGAACCTTCCAGGCACAGGACCCTCTCACTAGTTTCAAGTTTTTAACATTTTGGTTTCAAGATAATCATATGGGGAAAGAAATTATCTCAGTATCTTTCACTTGCTCAAGTTTCTCAAATAAGAGGAAAATTGTGAAATAATGCTGACTTACCTTTTAGGGCTTGGATACTGATTACTTTTAGGAAGTTTTGAAATATAATCTCCATCAAATTGAGAAGTGTTTCGACAACGCTGCATACAAAGCATCAGTCCCAAGACAACACAGAGAACCAAAGATATGACAAGATAGCTCTGTCGATCTGAAACCTGAGATGAGAAGAGAGCTTAATAACAATTTGAAAATTATATTAGGAAAAAACACTGAAATCTAAAGTTCAAAGGACAAACCATCTTAAACATTTTTTTCAAAGTTCTTCAAAATCATAAATGCAGGGCAAGTCCTTTGAAAATGTACTACAAAGGCAACGTTTTCCTTTTTCTTCTTTCCCCCTCTCATTCTTTAAAAATTTTCAAACCCATGGAAAAATTTAAAAAATAGTATCAACATATGTATGCCTTTCACCTATGTTCTCCAATCTTACATTCTGCCACATACATTTCATTTTTTATCATTTGTACTACCCTTCTGAGTGAGGAAAAAAAAAAATTGCTCCTGTCTTTCTCATACAAAACTAAACCACCCATTACCCAGTGATTTCAGCCTAAGGATCACCCTTAATTCCTTATGACCTACATCCAAATTCCCAACAAGCTTGTCCTTCTCTCTCTTAACTATATCCTGAGTTTAGCAACTCCAGACTATTCCCCACTCCTAAAATCCTAAACCAAGCCAACATCACCTCATTCAGGCTATTTCAATCTCTTCTTTAATTGGTCTCCTCCCTACTTGCGCTCTGCTGATGCTGCTAAGTCGCTTCAGTCGTGTCTGACTCTGTGCGACCCCACAGACGGCAGCCCACCAGGCTCCCCCATCCCTGGGATTCTCCAGGCAAGAACACTGGAGTGGGTTGCCATTTCCTTCTCCAATGCATTAAAGTGAAAAGTGAAAGTGAAGTCACTCAGTCGTGTCTGACTCTTAGTGACCCCATGGACTGCAGCCCACCAGGCTCCTCGGTCCATGGAATTTTCCAGGCAAGCGTACTGGAGTGGGTTGCCATTGCCTTCTCCTAGATGGTCTCTAAGAAGCAATTCTCCACAGAGCAAGCAGGGAGTTCTCAAAGTGCTATCGATGAAATCATCCATGTTACTTCTTCACTTAATATTTTCCAATGACTTGCAATGATGAGAATAAAATTCAAACTCTAAACTGCCTACAAAGGGCTACGTGATCAGGTCTCTGCCCATTTCCTGAACTCATTTCTTACCCTCACCTCTAACATTCACTCTGCTCCAGCTATACCAGCTCTCTTCTTCCTTTTTTTTTTTTTTGTGTGTGTGTGAATTAAGACCTTTGTTGCAAAATTAATTATCAAACAAGACATAAGAAACTATGCACTTGGTTTCATGGGCTAATAAGCACATAAACCCACAGGAATGCCAGGCCACAGTGCAAACTACAGAATCTGGGGATGAGGCAGCTCTCCATGAACGAACATGGAATGATGTCTGTTATGTATTGCACACCAGCCTTCTTTCTGACTCCAAACACATTACACTGCTTTTAATCACAGGCCCTTTGTCCTACTTCTGCTACTAATAGGCCTGTTCTGACCCCAAGCTCTGTGTGGATGCTAACTTCTCTTGAGCACTCAGTTCTAACGCCACTTCCTCAGGTAAGCCTTCCAACACCACCTGAGCTAAAGCAGCAACACTTAGAGCACCACCAGTCCACACATAAACGTGTCATTCTCTACCAGGGGCTACTGACTGCTATATGCCTAAAGCAAGGATTGGACAGTTCATGCCTGACACACACTTGTGTTGCAATAAATGCTTCTTAAATCAATGAAAAGTCTGTTTCATTAAGCAGCTTAATGGGGCTTCCAGGTGGCTCAGTGGTAAATAAAAGAATCCACCTGCCAATGCAGGAAACGCAAGAGACATGGGTTCAATCTCTGGGTTGGGAAGATCCCCTGGAGGAGGATATGGCAACTCATTCCAGTGTAGTCTAGAAAATCTCATGGACAGAGGAGCCAGGTGGGCTCTAGTTCATGGAGTCACAGAGTTGGACACAACTGAGCAGCAGCAAGCAACTTAATAATAAGCTTTTCTGAACTGAAAATGAAGTATATACTGCAACTACCAATGGTTTTCAAAAGGCCTAATAGAATTGCTTTATAACTGTATTGTTGGTAAGGCCTAAGCTATGAAAGCCATGTTTTCCAAAGCATTATGATAATTAATGTATTTCCATAACTTTAAACTACCACATTCTGATGTTCTGTAAAAGCTCTCTATAAATGACAATCTTCTTGGATTAAAGTTCTTAGATATGAAGCCAACCTTTATGACACTGTTTCCTACAGTACCATCAATAACAATTACCTCATGTTTTAATTCTGCTACTGTTGTTGATAAATTTGAAACAAGCTGTGTCATGTTGCTCAGCTGTGCTTGCAGCAATTGGATGGCTTCAGTTTGCCGCTGATCCTATAATAAAGGAAGAAATAAATATTTTCCTTTGTGTTTCATGTACACATTAGCTACATTATAAATTCAAATAAAATAATCTAGAAAAACTGCTAAATTCCTTAAGGCAGAGTGGCATATTAATGGGTAGCTCTTAATGAATGAATATTATAAATCTGGACCAGAAATTAAAAAAAAAAATCTAAAACCCTTAAGAATCTAATTAAGACTATTCAACCTTCCTCCCCGACCTGAGCAAACAAAAACACCTTTTGCCATTCACTGCTACCATGTAGAATATTGCCTAGCAAATTCTAATAAACTACTTCTCAAGTTAATGTGGACTCTGTATGTGTAAAACAGTATATAACCAGCTATCTGCAAAATCGTCATTTTGTCAACTGTGATTTTTCTAAACCAAAGCAGTCAATACAAAGACACACTGAAAAATTTCTGAAGAATGTTTCTGGATGCAAAGCAGGCTCATACCAAGAAGGTTTTAAAAGTTCTATTTCAGAGCATGATAGGGTGAAACTTAGGAAGTCACACAGTCAAAAAACGACAATGGATCATCTAATCAAAGCTAGGTTATCACCAGTGAAAAGAAATTCATCAAGAACACCCATCTATCAGAATTTTAGAAACTTATAATGAACAAACATGTATTTATTTAAAATATCACTTACATGCATATTTTAGAAGCTTATGCAATATGCTCATGGTCATGAACCTACACTAAGCAGACTGTACTGAAAATGTGTACTTACTAGTAAATTTTGGAAGAAGGAAAAGAAGGCAGCAGGAAATCAAGAAAATCTAACACTTTAGGATCTTATATGAAATATCTACATAGCCATTTATAATTCTAAAGTTAAATATTTCAACTTTACATTTAAATAAGTTTTAAGTCTGGACTATGTATGGGGGTCGGTGGGGGTGGAGAGTAGGTGGATGTATAAAATTGTAACAAAAAGTTTCACTTACTTCCCTCACTGTGATCCACTATGGTACTTTCTATCCTATTTCATCTTTTTAAAATGCTGAATGTGAGTCACTGAACTGTTTCTTTTGACTCACATTTGACAAACACTGATAAACTGTAGATAGTTTTAAAGGATAAATTATTAAATTTATGATACTGGTTAACACTTCTAATCAAGATTTATTTCCAATAGTGCTAATGGTACACAAGATTATTTTAAAAGTACTTAAAGAATCTTTCATAAAACATAGACTTACATAGAAAGCAAACAGAAAATATAGAGGGAAATATTAAAATTAATAAAGAACTAAATAAATACTGTGTTCATGGGACAGAGGACTTAAGACTATTTAAAATGTCAACTCTCCAAATTCATCTATAAATTCAACATAATCCCAATCAATACCCAAACAGGTTTTTGTTTGTTTCTGGTAGCAACTGAAAAATTGATTCTAAAATCTATGTTAGTCAAATCCAGATTAGCCAAAACAATTCTGGAAAGGGAATGCAAAGTTGGAGGATTCACACTATCTGGTTTCAAGAGTTCCTATATAGCTAGCTATCACAACAGTGTAGTATAAACAAAAAGACAAGTATATGAACAAAACAGAAGAGAAGCCCAGAAACACAGCCACATGTATATGGCGAACTGACTTAAAATAAGTGCCAAGAAAATTCAGTGGAGAAAAGATAGTCTTTTCGACAAATGATGCTGGAAGAAAGGAATATTCACGTTTCTCAATCCCCTAGCCCTCACAAAAAAGCACTTTGATCCATACTTTATAACACTGTAACACATAGAATTTAAAATAGATCATAAACCAAATGTAAAACTGAAACTATAGAAATTTTAAAAGAAAACATAGGCAAACAATCTTTGTGACTTTGGGTTAGGCAAAGTTTCTGTAGAGCAAAGAGAAAACAGGTAAACAGGGCTTGAACAAATTCTGCTCTTTAAAAGAATGAGAAAACAAGTAATGGATTGGGAGAAAATATTTGCAAAGCCTATCTCTGATAAAGAACTTGTACTTAGAATATGCAAATAACTTTCAAACTGAAAAAAAAAAGCAGGTTGGAAGAATTTTACTTGGAACCACAATTATGTGTCACAAATTCAGAGTAAGATGCAACTCTGCAACTTGAGACTTCTTTACCTCATTTCATCATCCTTTAGTCCCAAAGAGCCTTTAGAAAAGTATAAAATTTCTTCATCATGGTAACAAACCATAAAAAAAATTATTCACGAACATCACATTTAATGGTGAAATACAGAAATCGATCCCTTAAAATCAACAAGACAGGGAAATGGTTACTATCACCAGTCCTATTGTATCACTGTATAGTTCTAAGTAAGAGATAAGAGAAAACAAGAAGAAAAAAAGTACAAGGATTAAAATGAACTAGAGCTGTTCTTACTTACAAACAAAAAAATTGTCTATATAGAAACCCACAAATTATTTTAGAGTTTAACAAAATTTCAAAAAAGACCACTACACTTCTACCCACATATATATACATAAAAATCTTGAAATGTAACATGAATAATGCTCAAGAAAATTTTCTCTTGGGTATATACTGATACTAAGGGCTAGAAATAGAAAGCATTGTTATTACAGAGTAATCAGCAACTATCAGGGAAAAAGTGAACGAACATTACTGATCCTTCTAACCAGACAGAGCCTATAAAATTCAATGGAACTTTATGTAAAAAGTAAGACATGAAGATGACCAACCTGTTCCTCTGCTATTCTTGAAGTATTCTGAAGTTTCACTATTGTTTTATTGAAAGCCTTTTGCATTTCTTCCATTTGTTTTCGGTACCTATGGAGTAACAATTGATTTAAATTGGTTTTAATTTCTTATTTACTAATTTATTATTGGAAATACACTTCTGATTTCAACATATGAGATAAAGCCGTATTTCTGAAAATGACTTTTAATAAGGTCTGTGCAATAAAGGAAAACTTATAAAGGTAAAACAAAGAGGTCCCTTGAGGTATTTGCTACCTCAAGGTAGCAAATTTGCTACCTCATAATTCTATGCTCCTTGTTGCTATAGAAGATTTACCGGTCAAATACATAGTCAATTTTTAACAAAAGATCTATGAATACACAATGGGGAAAGGACAGTCACTTCAATAATGGTGCTAGGAAAACCAAACACCCACAAGCAATAGAAACTGGACCCCTATCTCACACCATACACAAAAAACTCAAAATGTATACAAGACTTATATGTAAAAACTGAAAAACAGAACTCCTAGAAGAAAACATAGGCAGTAAGTTCCTTGAATTAAGTCAGAAATGTTTTTTGGATTTAACATCAAAAAGAAAAACCGGTTGAACTATATCAAACTGAAAAGCTACACAGCAAAAGAAACCATCAACAAAATGAAAAGGCTACCTACCAAATGGGAGAAAATATATGCAAGCCATTAATTAATCTTATAAGGGGTTAATATCCAATATATTGAGTACATCCAGAATTCATACAACTCAACAGCAAAAAACAAACCATTTAAAAATTGGCAGAGAAGTTGAATATTTTCCCAAAGAAAACAAATAGATGGAAGAAGATGAAAAGATACTCAACAACATAAGGGACATGCAAATCAAAATTACAATAAAGTTATCACTCTCCACCCCATCTATTAAAATAGCTATCATCAAAAAGACAAAAAATAACATGTTGGAGAGGATGTATAAAAACAAGAACCCCTGTACAGTTGATAGGAATGTAAATCGGTGTAGATACTACAGGAAACAGTATGGTGGTATCTCAAAAAATTTAAAGCAGAACTACCATATGACTTAGGCATTCCACTTTAGAGCATTGATCTGAAGGAAACAAAAAACACTATGCTGCAAAGATACCTGCATCCCATATTCACTGCAGCATTATGTACAACAGCTGTGAAGTGGAAGCAAACTAATCAACAAAAGAGTGGATAAAGAAAATGTGGTACGCGTATACCATGGAATATTATGCAACCATAAAAAAGAAGGAAGTTTTGCCATTTGTGACAACATGGATGTACCTTGAGGGTCTATGCTATCAGAGATGGACAAATATCATATGATCTCACTTACATGTGGAATTAAAAACAAAAATCTTAAACTCATAGATACAGAGAACAGACTGGTGATTGTCAATTGCAGGGGGAAGAGGTGGGCAAAGGGTACAACTTAAAATGATGAAGTAATAAGAATAAATGAAAAAGCAAAAAGGTAGGACACTGAAAAGATGAACTCCCCAGGTAGGTAGGTACCCAACATGCTATTGGAGATCAATGGAGAAATAACTCCAGAAAGAATGAAGGGACAGAGCCAAAGCAAAAACAACACCCAATTGTGGATGTGACTGGTGACAGAAGCAAGGTCTGATGCTGTAAAGAGCAATATTTCATAGGAACCTGGAATGTCAGATCCGTGAATCAAGGCAAATTGCAAGTGGTCAAACAGGAGATGGCAAGAATGAATGTCGACATTCTAGGAATCAGCGAACTAAGATGGACTGGAATGGGTAAATTTAACTCAGACGACCATTATATCTACTACTGTAGGCAAGAATCCCTTAGAAAAAATGGACTAGCCATCATGGTCAACAAAAGAGTCCAAAATGCAGACTTGGATGCAATCTCCAAAATGACAGAATGATGTCTGTTCATTTCCAAGGCAAATCATTCAATATCATGGTGATTCTCCAAGTCTATGCCCCAATCAGTAAGGCTGAAGAAGCTGAAGTTGAATGGTTCTATGAAGACGTACAAGACCTTCTAGAACTAACATTCAAAAAGATGTCCTTTTCATTATAGGGGACTGGAATACAAAAGTAGAAAGTCAAGAAATATCTGGAATAACAGGCAAATTTGGCCTTGGAGTACAGAATGAAGCAGGGCACAGGCTAATACAGTTTTGCCAAGAGAATGCATTGGTCATAGCAAACACCCTCTTCCAACAACACAAGAGAAGACTCTACACATGGACATTACCAGATGGCCAACACCAAAATCAGACTGATTATATTCTTTGCAGCCAAAGATGCAGAAACTCTATACAGTCAGCAAAAACAAGACCAGGAGCTGACTGTGGCTCAGATCATGAACTCCTTACTGCCAAATTCAGACTTTAATTGAAGAAAGTAGGGAAAACCCCTAGACCATTCGGGTATGACCTAAATCAAATTCCTTACGATTATATAGTGGAAATGAGAAATAGATTTAAGGGACTAATCTGATAGAGTGCCTGATGAACTATGGACGAAGTTTGTGACATTGTACAGGAGACAAGAGAACAAGACCACTCCTAAGAAAAAGAAATGCAAAAAAGCACAATGGCTGTCTGGGGAGGCCTTACAAATAGCTGTGAAAAGAAGAGAAGTGCAAAGCAAAGCAGAAAAGGAAAGATATAAGCATTTGAATGCAGAGTTCCAAAGAATAGCAAGGAGTGATAAGAAAGCCTTCCTCAGTGATCAGTGCAAAGAAATAGAGGAAAATAAAGGAATGTGAAAGACTAGAGATCTCTTCAAGAAAATTAGAGATACCAAGGGAACATTTCATGCAAAGACGGGCTCAATAAAGGACAGAAATAGTTTGGACCTAACAGAAGCAGAAGATATGAAAAAGAGGTGGCAAGAATACACAGAAGAACTGTACAAAAAAGATCTTCATGACCCAGATGAGCACAATGGTATGACTGCTCACCTAGAGCCAGACATCCTGAAATGTGAAGTCAAGCGGGCCTTAGAAAGCATCACTATGAACAAAGCTAGTGAAGGTGATGAATTCCAGTTGAGCTATCTCAAATCCTGAAAGATGATGCTGTGAAAGTGCTGCACTCAATATGCCAGCAAATTTGGAAAACTCAGCAGTGGCCATGGGACTGGAAAAGGGTCAGTTTTCATTCCAATCCAAAAGAAAGGCAATGCCAAAGAGTGCTCAAACTACCGCACAATTGCACTCATCTCACATGCTAGTAAAGTAATGCTCAAAATTCTCCAAGCCAGGCTTCAGCAATATATGAACCGTGCACTTCCAGATGTTCAAGCTGGTTTTAGAAAGGCAGAGGAACCAGAGATCAAATTGCCAACATCCACTGGATCATGGAAAAAGAGAGCTCCAGAAAAACATCTATTTCTACTTTATTGACTATGCCAAAACCTCTGACTGTGTGGATCACAACAAACTGAGAAAAATCCTTCAAGAGATGGGCATGCCAGACCACCTGACCTGTCTCTTGAGAAACCTATATGCAGGTCAGGAAGCAACAGTTAGAACATGGAACAACAGACTGGTTCCAAATAGGAAAAGGAGTACGTCAAGGCTGTATATTGTCACTCTGCTTATTTAACTTATATGCAGAGTACATCACGAGAAACGCTGGGCTGGAAGAAGCACAAGCTGGCATCAAGATTTCCAGGAGAAATATCAATAACCTCAGATATGCACATGACACCACCCTTATAGCAGAAAGTGAAGAAGAACTAAAGAGCCTCTTGATTCAAGTGAAAGAGGAGAGTGAAAAAGTTGGCTTAAAGCTCAACATTCAGAAAAGTGAGATCGTGCCATCTGGTCCCATCAGTTCAGTTCAGTTCAATCACTCAGTCATGTCTGACTCCTTGGTACCCCATGAACTGCAGCATGCCAGGCCTTCCTGTCCATCACCAATTCCCAGAGTCCACCCAAACCCATGTCCGTTGAGTCAATGATGCCATCCAACCACCTCATCCTCTGTTGTCCCTTTCTCCTCCTGCCATCAATTTTTCCCAGCATCAGGGTCTTTTCAAATGAGTCAGCTCTTCGCCTCAGGTGGCCAAAGTATTGGAGTTTCAGCTTCAACCTCAGTCCTTCCAATGAATACCAAGGACTGATCCCCTTTAGGATAGACTGGTTGGACCTCCCTGAAGTCCAAGGAACTCTCAAGAGTGTTCTCCAATACCACAGTCCAAAAGCATCAATTCTTCAGTGCTCAGCTTTCTTCACAGTCCAACTCTCACATCCATACATGACCACTGGAGAAACCATAGCCTTGACTAGACGGACTTTTATTGGCAAAGTAACATCTCTGCTTTTTAATATACTGTCTAGGTTGGTCATAACTTTCCTTCCAAGGAGTAAGCGTCTTTTAATTTCATGGCTGCCAGTCCCATCACTTCATGGCAAATAGATGGGGAAACAGTGGAAACAGTGTCAGACTTTATTTCTGGGGGCTCCAAAATCACTGCAGATGGTGACTGCAGCCATGAAATTAAAAGATGCTTACTCCTTGGAAGGAAAGTGATGACCAACCTAGACAGTATATTAAAAAGCAGAGACGTTACTTTGTCAACAAAGGTCCATCTAGTCTAGGCTATAGTTTCTCCAGTGGTCATGTACGGATGTGAAAGTTGGACTGTGAAGAAAGCTGAGCAATGAAGAACTGATGATTTTGAACTGTGATGTTGGAGAAGACTCTTGAGAGTCCCTTGGACTGCAAGGAGATCCAACCAGTCCATCCTAAAAGAGAACAGGCCTGGGTGTTCATTGGAAGGACTGATGTTGAAGCTGGGATTCCAATATTTTGGCCACCTGAGGCAAAGAGCTGACTCACTGGAAAAGACCCTGATGTTGGGAAAGATTGAGGGCAGGAGGAGAAGGGGACGACAGAGGATGAGATGGTTGGATGGCCTCACTGACTCAATGGACATGAGTTTGGGTAAGCTCCAGGAGTTGGTGATAGACAGGGAGGCTTGGCATGCTGTGGTCCATGGGGTCACAAAGAGTTGGACACAACTGTGCAACTGAACTGAACTGAATAAGAATATAACGTATAGCATGTTGACTACCGTTGATAATACCGGATTGTATATTTCAAAGTTGCTAATAGAATAGATCTTAAAACTTATCACTAGGAAAAAAACCTGTAACTACATGGTGATCATATTAACAGATTTACTGTGGTAAAGATTTAGAACATATACAAATATCAAATCATTGTTATACCTGAAATAACGTAATGTTACACATCAATTACATCTCAATTACAAAAAAAAGGTTTATCATGCCCAATTTCAGTGGTTCCTTTAGTGGGCATAAAAAGGGTGGGAGTGGAGAGAGGCTTGAGCAAGTATGATGCAAGCATGCACAAAGACCCACATATAATTTGCAAATAAAGTATATGTATGAATTAAGACGCAATATCTTTTAGCATATAATGATGATTTTGAGGCTGAAACTCCAATACTTTGGCCACCTGATGTGAAGAGCTGACTCATCTGAAAAGACCTTGATGCTGGGAAAGATTGAGGGCAGGAGGAGAAGGGGACCACAGAGGATGAGATGGTTGGATGGCATCATTGACTCAATGGACATGGGTTTGGGTGGACTCCGGGAGTTGGTGATGGGACAGGGAGGGCTGCCTGCTGTGGATCATGGTGTCGCAAAGAGTCGGACACGACTGAGCAACTGAACTGAACTGAATGACTTTAGGGACATTTCATTAGTAGCATTTTAATTTAGGAGGATTAGGAAAAGGTAATATTTCAGATATTCTGGGCACTGAGCTCCTTGTGGTTACAAAATGTTGGAAAAGTCCTAAGGCACAATGACACTTAAGGAACAACAACAATAACAAAAATTGGCTTAGTGGAGAACTGTGCCAGGGGTCTTCATCACTGCATAAGCAAACTGACATTGCCTCTGGCACTTTATAAGCACAAGAAGATAAATTATTGCAGCTAGGACTAGGATTCTGGATACTTGCTGAAAGAGTTCAAATGTTGCCTAATTATCTAGTTTAGTCTATTCCAGTATTCACTTATTTAAATTCTTACATAATACCTAGTCAAGTTCCACAAAGAGCTTTAAGGTCTATAAACTTTAATTTTCCCATGACTTCTCTGGGAATGAAACAGCAAAAGTAGCTAAAGTTAAGCAACAGGAGAAAGGAGAAACTGATATAGATAATTCAAATTTATTATGTCACTTAGTATTTCTAAAAATGAAAATCACTTCTTAAAATTACTGACCAACATCCAAATAACTTTCTCTCTCCAGCTAAAATGCTGCTTATTACTATGACATTCATTGTTTAGCCGCTAAGCTGTGTCTGATCTCTTGCAACCCTATGAACTATAGCCTGCTAGGCTCCTCTGTCCATGGAATTTCCCAGGCAAGAATCCCGCAGTGGGTTGCCATTTCCTTCTCCAGGGGATCTTCCTGACCCAGGGATTAAACCCATGTCTCCTGCTTTAGAGGCAAATTCTTAACCATTGAGCCACCAAGGAATCATGAGATAATTAAATCCTCTCTTTTAGTCAAATTAGACTCTGCTACTTAACTCACTGTGCAAAGTGGATTGTGCTAATTCATAAGAAAGCTTACCTTTGACTAAGTTCCTCCAGGTAGCGACCACTGAGAGACATGTTAACTTCTAAGGCTTTAATACGGTTATTAAGTCTCATAAATACTGATTCCTTTTGGTTTGATCCATGTACAAGATTTCCATTAGCATATCCTAGATCTGAGGAGTTTTGCAATTCAGCATAAAAATCTGTAGCTGTCCTCTGTAACCCTCTTAAAAGAACATCTTCTGGAGACTGTTCATCTTCTTTTACTTCAGGTAATGAAGAAGAATCCACAACAGGAGTGGAAATTTGCTTTGGTGTGTCAGCTATGTTCATTTTGGCTTCCCCAGCTTCAATGTCTGGCATAGTAGCTGTGTTTACAGGTGGCACTATTGTTTCAGATAGCTTTGCGGTAATTCGCATGGAGTTTATGTCTTCTTTTACAATATTATCCATTACTTTATCAAGTATTTTTGTTTCGGAGATCACAGTTGGTTTCTCTATAGAACTAAAACTCTCAGACCTTTTTTCTGTTTCATTATCAACCTCAACAGAACTGTCTTGGGGAATCACTTGTGATGGTGAAAGCCCTGCCTCATATTTAATAGGCTCAGATACTTCTATTTTAGATAATGAGTTGATTTCTGGAGTAACATCTAAGAGAACAGACTGAGAAAGAGTTTGAGGATGACTTGGTTCAAGTTCAATTGCATCTAAAGTGTGATTAATCAAATCTTCCTGGAGCACACCACTTAAATCATCTACAACACTGGTTTCAGCTTCCTTTTCCTTATTCTTACTGTCTGGCTCTCCATCTGCAGGCTGCAATAATGAAACATCTACTGGTTCTTCAGGAAGTACTAGTGGTGGTTCAGCTGACATAAGATACTCTTTTTCTTTACTCAGAGCAGTTCTACTGCGTTGCCGATAATGAGCAACTCTAACTGAACACCATTTATATATATATTCCGAAAAACTAGAAATGCAACAAATTGTGGTGAGTTCACTGCAAAATATTTGTGTCTCTGACTCAAACCAAGGTGATGTTTCATCCTCTTGTTCACCACTACCCAGAAGGGTCACTGTAGAAGGACTTGCCTCCTCTTCTTCTTCTTGAACTAGCTGTACAATGGGACTTTCTTTTGTAGTATCTGGTGACGATGACTCGGTGTCATGTACGTGTCCTTCAGTGGTTTCAAACCTAGAAATACATATCCGTAATTATGCTTAAGGAAAATAAATGTATCACACATAAGATAAAAATAAGGGGAAGTACAGAAAACACTCAAATTTACTTTGAATGAATTACTATCCTTCAAATCACTTTCATTATAAAAACAGTATTATTCAGGAATGGTAACAGAAAGATAACATATCAAGTGACAAGCCAGATGATTCAAATCACCGTATTTACCAAATCAAGTTTGTCTTTAATCCCTATTTAAGAATAGTTTGCTATGCGAATATTTCCATTTACTGAACATAGTATCTTTACTGAATATTTCCATTTAGTGAATACAGTACCCTTCCTCCCATATTCATCAATATCACAAGCTTTATCACCCCTTATATCATAAACTGAGCTACCCAAGGGCTATGAAAGTCCCAGTGAGAAGAAGAAGCCAGGACTCTTACTACGAATGCACTTTGTGTCTGAGTATCCTAGAGTCATCCTACAGTTGACCCTTGAACTGTATGCAGAGAGTCAGAGTTGCGACCTTACACACTGTGTAACTTACAGCCTGTCCTCCATATCACAGTTCCTCTATACTTTAGTTCTGCATCCACAGATTCAGCCAACTGAGATCATCTGTACTGCAATATTTACTAATGAAAAAATCCATGTGTAAGTAGACCTGTACAGTTCAAACCCATTATTCAAGGGTCAACTGCAGATTTATCAAAGATCATTTCTCTATGGAGATTTGAAGAATTTCAATGTGGCATTACACACACACACACACACACACACACACACACACACACACCCGATTATCTGCTCTAGAAAGAAGAAACTATCCCTACTTCCCCCAAATAATCTCAGTATTATCTAGGCTAATTTTCAGCTATTGAAAGCTAAATACTTAACCACTGTTAATGGAAATTCTGGCTAATAATAAACTACTAGTATCACTAACTTACTCCTATCTTTGGTCTCTGGAGTATGCGTGTCCAGTATGGAAGAGTGGGGAATTCAAGCTGGTGGGAAAAGTGTTAAAAATTATAATATGTGGTCCCTTCCAAGATAAAGGTAATGAATTTCCAGGTGCAGGCTTTGTAGCAACAAAGGTATAATTTGAAAAAACAAAGTAATTTGAATACCAAAAAGAAATCTTCATATGTAAATTTTCCTACTGTGAAACACTACTAAAATTGCCAGGAAATGTCTTTAAATGAAGTCTAATATCATAAAAGCAAAAGTAGGAATAAAAAAAAGAAAACACCAGTATCTAGGGACTTCCTTTGCAGTCCACTGCCTGGAACTTTGTCTTACAATGCAGGGGTATGGGTTTGATCCCTGGTCAGGTGAAGCCGATTGCGCCCCACTCCAGTACTCTTGCCTGGAAAATCCTATGGACAGAGGAGCCTGGTAGGCTGCAGTCCATGGGGTCGCTACGAGTCGGACACGACTGAGCGATTCACTTTCACTTTTCACTTTTATGCACTGGAGAAGGAAATGGCAACCCACTCCAGTGTTCTTGCCGGGAGAATCCCAGGGATGGGGGAGCCTGGTGGGCTGCTGTCTATGGGGTCGCACAGAGTCGGAAACGACTGAAGTGACTTAGCAGCAGCAGCAGCAGGAGGCTAAGATCACAGATGCTCAGAGTCAAAAACCAAAACATAAAACAAAAGTAATATCATAACAAATTTAATAAAGGTTTTAAAAATAGTCCACATTTAAAAAATATATATTTTTCTACAGAAAATTTTTTTTAAAAGACAATATCTAAAAGCTAGACTTTCATTTTGTTGATAATAAAATAGTAAACAGACTAAATTAAAACATAATTAGGCTAAGCTTCCCTTAACAGATGATACAGATATAGACAGCTGTATATAGTCTCTCTCGGAGAAGGCAACCGCACCCCACTCCTGTACTCTTGCTTGGAAAATCCCATGGATGGAGGAGCCTGCTAGGCTGCAATCCATGGGGTTGCTAAGAGTTGGACATGACTGAGCAACTTCAGTTTCACTTTTCACTTTCATGCATTGGAGAAGGAAAAGGCAACCCACTCCAGTGTTCTTGCCTGGAGAATCCCAGGGACGGGGGAGCCTGGTGGGCTGCCATCTATGGGGTCACACAGAGTTGGACACGACTGAAGTGACTTAGCAGCAGCAGCAGCAGCATATAGTCTCTACACAATATTTCTTACAACTAAATTGAATAATTCGGTAAAAATTAAGTTATACTATCTTTGTGTTGTGCTGTGCTTAGTCACTCAGTCGTGTTCTTCTCTTTGAAACCCCATGGACTGTAGCTTGCCAGGCTCCTCTGTCCATGGGGATTCTCCAGGCAAGAATACTGGAATGGGTTGCCATGCCCTCTCCAGGGCATCTTCCCAACCAGGGAAGATCAGGGATAGAATTCAGGTCTCCCACATTGAAGGCAGATTCTTTATCATCTGAGTCACCAGGGAAGCCCTATCACCTATGTATACACTCTAATCAGAGTTACACTTTAAGAAACTCAAACCTGGGAAAAGAAAGTAAGTCATCATTTCATAAAAACTTTTGAGTGATACTGTATCATGGATTCTTTTATTTTTTTCAGAGGACTGCCATATAATCATCAAAAAGAATTTAAAACAAACATACATGAAGAAACATTAAGTAAAGAAAGTTATGTAAGAATATCTACTAAAAAACAAAACTAAAGCAGAAGAGTAAAAACTGCTACATTAGCCATATGTGGTATCTTTAAATAAATATTTATACACACACACATGAGGAAGTAAATGTATATGTGTGTGTGTGTATATAATAAAATTAATTTAGTCTTGAAAAAAAAGACATACTATGTGTTAGTCACTGAAGAACCTAGTTACAGAACTGAGACAGATCCACCTAATTAGAAACATCAAGAATTTCTATCCCAGAGATTTCTTAGGACCATCTAGGAATCAGTAATACATAATGTTATATTTCAGGAAAACACAAATTTGACACTGTGCCCGTCAAAGCACAAAAATCTCATTTTTAAATTAACATAGTACCTTGGAATTACAGCTCAAAAGCATACTCACTGCAGATTTCATTACTTATTACCTTGAACTGTTTCATGTAAATATCTTATTATGTAGAGTTCCTCTGAGAGAAATGTCTGTCAAAGTTTACAGGCAGTATATCTAATGAAATATACATAGTTAAATTTATAATAACTATAACCAGATTATCCCAAAAACCCAAATCATTAATGAGCCTATCTATTTTAGATCAGAGGTTGAGGTACAAACCTTAATCACCTCTACCTCTAGTCTACAAAAGACCAGAATTTGAGTAAGCTCCGAGTTGGTGATGGACAGGGAAGCCTGGTGTGCTGCAGTCCGTGGGGTCACAAAGAGTTGGACACTACTGAACCACTGAATTGACTGACTGACTGACTGACGCATATATATCCCTGCCCAAAGTAACCACTGCAACCTGGGGAAAGACCTGTATCATTCATTTCAGAAACTGAACACTCTAAGAGTAAGCTGTGTGACCAACACATCATTTAAAAATCACTGCTCTAACTGTATAGCTTTCTAGGCATAGCACAGATATATAAATAATCAAGGCTTTTAAATCTGAACTTAATAAAAACAGGTCTTTAAAATTTGTCCTCAAACTTATACCTGCAGAGTTAATTATTTGCAATAAGGAAAAGATTAAGTATTGTAAATAATAAAAGTAACACTATATCAAAATAACGCACATTTGGTCTATCTACGGTGAACTGCCAATATACAAAAAGCAACTCAAAGATGTTTTAAGTGGCTGTGGAATGCCTGTCCCATGATTCAGAGTTTTTCATTTTCCACAAATCACAAGTACCTTTTTATGCACAAGTATATCTCCCTTTTAATAGAACTCTAATATCCCAATATAACTTACTCATGTGATGGAACAGGAGTTGAAACAGGAGCTGATTCAGGCATTTTGGGTGCAGCTGTGGCAGAAGCATTCTCAGATATAGTTTTATTTCCTATTTTAAGAAAGATGTCCATATTGAGTTTAGTTTTAAAAAGCTATACCATGAAAATATTTCACTATAACAAATAAAGAACTTTAGATTCTCAAGAGAGAAGAAAAAAGGCAAACAGCTTTTCTACTGCAGACTCTGCTTTTTTTTTTTCCAAGTTCTTTTAAAAAGAAATAATCATTGAAAGTCACAACTATAAGTAGTGCATATTCTTTCTCAACGTCTCAGAAAATTAAAGCAAGTAACTATGAGTTTTGTATAATCTTACGTGATTAATAAGACACCGAGTTACTAAAGAGAATAAGAAATAAATGGGACATTTGAAGTTTGCACTTAGAACTATATTTTATTGAAGTATATTTGACATACATTATATTCATTTTCATGTGTACAACGTAGTGATTTGACATTTGTATACAATGCAAAATGATCACAATAAGTCTAGTTGCCATCTGCCACCACATTGCATTCCCCATGTTATATATTACAACCCCATGACTTATTTTACAAATGGAATGAAGTATTTTTGAAAACAAAAAAAGGGCAAGATTGTTTCCCCTTGTTCATAATATTCATATTTATATTACTTTCTAAATTGAATTGCTATTTGATAAATAAAAGCATACTTCAAGTAACCATTAGAGCATCAAAACCTCAGGAAAGAACTAGGGATAAAATCAATACTTCTACAGCAGGTTAAGAGTGAAAAATCAAATTAATGATTTTTATATAGACAAGATCGTATTTATTAAAGAGACCTTGTGAAATTCAAATAAACAATGAATAATAGAAGACTGGCAAGTTCCTTTGAATGGTTTCTGTATTTCTAAATAAAAAAATCAAACTGCTTGGCTTATTAATTAATTTTACTAACTAGGAAGACACCTGGAGTATCATATATTTAAAAGACCCATAAAATGATTAGGTACCTTCTGTCAGGTCTTCAGTTTTTGCTCCCAGAATATTAGCAGCAATATTCACCATATTTAGAATGGCATCTAAAACAAAATTCAATCAGAAAAAGATACTAATTCACCTAAATATTTTCATATAACTGATATCAGATAGTAAAAAACCATTTGTAATGGTCTTTTGCATTTTTTGGACGAATTACCTTTTCGCTTACCTTACTATTAGTCCAATACAGGATACAAATTTCAGGCAAAAAGTATTATATATAAATCTGAACTTTTATGTTCAGAAGGATTTTAAAATCTAATTATACTTTTTTTTTTTTTTTAAAACTTCCCCAAACCTTTCAGCAAATACTACCTTCAGCATATCATAAGATTCAAGTTTAATTCAGCATATAGCCTGCACTGAGACAGGAAAGAAATGTGACAACCAAAACCCATAATTTACAGAAAAGCCTTTTTTTTTTTTTTTTTTTAAAGAAAAGGTTCTACAGTTTAAACCAAAAACAAACAAAAAATCCTTTTCCTAAACATGTGACTTTCATAGGTAAAAATAAATAAAATGGGAAGATTATTCTTCAAAGGACAGCAGAAAGACTGTTTTAACTATGAATATAAAATATCTAAGTAATATGGTTAAATCCCAAATTGACACTGCATAGAATCATGCCTTTGATGATCTGTAACAATGTTTTATGGAGAATAAATGACAAATTCTTTTCTGAACTGGGTGAATATGGGCACAGAAAGATGAATTAAAAGTCAAAGTCATAAAACTTAAGTGCTGTAGGTAAAGCAATCTGCATACTTTCTAATTCTTCCTCTCTTTCCAAAGTGGTTATCTCAATGATAAGTAAAGTGCTACAAACCTTAATATCTACATAAATGGCTGAAGATACATGAGGACCACGATATCATAACTCCATAAAAAGCTGGCTTGGAACAGAAGACTTCCTTCTAGTAATTTAATGTAATTTCACAGGAAATTAAATTCCAACTCCAATCTAATCTCTGAAATTCTACGAGAAGGTAATTCACCAGGTTTTTCTACCATTAAAATACTAACACCTGGCAGCAGCTACATATTAAACCTCATCACTTTTTTCCATCTTGGTTTCCTTTCCTAAAAGAGATCTGAGTTTTCATCACACTTTCATGAAAACCAGAGATGTGAGAAGTAGGAAAGGATCTAAGAAAGGAAAAGCTAGCATATCCAGAAGGTTGGGAACAAGCCAAACACTGTCACCTGGTGCTAATACTGTAAACATATGCTTCATGACAGGTAAAAATAGTAGGAGATTTTAGACTTTTAAATGTGATAACCAGTAGTACATAATTATTAATTTTAAACTTTACATAACTATGATTCTATAATCTGAAAGACAACAAACAGTGGTGCTTTGTTTCCAATCATTACTTTAACATACAAAAGCTTTATATTTGCTTTTGAAATATCTAGGATTATAGGTTAACCCTGTCCTTTCACCTGGGAAATTGTAAAAACAAAGCAGCGGTCTTAGATCTTAGGCTAAAGGACACCTCAGCATAAAAACAGGAAATGGAAACTCCATTCCCTTATAAACAAAACTAAAGTAGCAATGGAAACTCTGTATTTCCTCATAAGTCAAATTTTAATGTCAACCAACATTGCAAGGAGATCAAACCAGTCAATCCTAAAGGAAATCAGTCCTGAAGATTCAGTGGAAGGACTGATGCTGAAGCTCCAATACTCTGGCCACTTGATGTGAAGAGCCGACTGATTAGAAAAGACAGTGATGCTGGGAAAGATTGAAGGCAGGAGGAGAAGGGGACGACAGAGGATGAGATGGTTGGATGACTCTATGGACATGAGTTTGAGCAAGCTCCTGGAGTTGGTAATGGACAGAGAAGCCTGGCATGCTGCAGTCCACAGGGTCACAAAGGGTCAGGACAAGACTCAGCGACTGAACTGCACTGAGTATTGCAACGGTAGTATCTGATCCTCTACTTAGCCCGACAGCTGAAGTTCAATCAAAATTGACTGCTCACAGAACCCAAATTCTGAAAATTAAGTTTATATTCTAAGTCCCTTATACTTGCTTCAAAGGGCAATCTTACTTCAGATTTCAAATTTTTGCATTTAAATTTTTTGGTATTATTATTAAAAGCTTTAAAAATCTGTATCTGTTAATCTGTGTAGAGAAAGAAGTTTTAGAGTATTACTTTTTAATGTAAATTTTTATACTAGTACCTAAAATAAGGAAGATTTATACATACTACTCATCATTTAAAAATATTGTTTATTATTTCAGAGAGCCATTTGGTAACAAAAGCAAAATCTGGCAGATTCTTCTTTCTCAGCCCATCTAACCTATTAAGAAATAATCTTGCTATGTTCACAGAATGCTGTCAAATACAGTTTTTTTCTTTTGGGAGAAAGCAGCTTTGTGAATTTTCTTACCAGTCTCACTTTGCATCTAAACACATGACTACTTGTCACGATCATAATCTAATCACTGAAAAGCCTTCAGAAAGGCTAAAGGGTAAAAGCAACAATTTGGAATATAGTGCCATACTAGACACCTGCTCTCAATTTCTCATGGATTTGCCAACTCCTTTCTCTTGAATTGGGTAACTTATTCATCCCATCCCATTACTTTAGGAATGAAACTCTCTCCTACAGACCACATATCAACATGTTATATACACCAAGTCCCCAACACACCAATGGCTCTTTTTGATACAGAAAACCAAATGCCTATGCTACAACACAAGACAAACCAGTAAAAAAACTACTTCCTCCTATGTGTACTGACCTACTAACTCTTCAACACACCTACTTTCATTCTCTGTTACTCCTTCTAGGATCTTAAAATAAATACATTCATAAAAAATATTCTGACTTAAAACAAAAACTATAGTTTGTCTTAAACTTATACAGAAAGAGAAGCAGAAATCTGGCCCTTAGCAAATCTGATGACTCTAATAAAATACATATCATATTTAGAAGTAAAGGAAGACTTGCAAGAATATCAAAGTAGAGAGTGGCCTGAAAGACCCATATGACCAAGCACAAATAGAGTAGATTGATATGAAGAATTTCTGTTGATGTAAAATATTTAAATGCTCTAGCTCAAGAATGTAAACAAAAGATTCAGGCAGAAGATTCCCAGAACTGGCAAACATAGAAAGCCAAGAATGTTGCTCTAAGATAGTAGTCTCTCCTTTCTGGAAGTTCAGTAAATTATATAATATCAAAAATGTCTAAATAAGCAGCAAGCTTATTAAAGCAGCATGCATGCTCTTTGACAACCAAGTCCCATTAGAAGCAACATACTCTGGTGACATATATTTCCTGTGACTACCAATTACTCAATAGCAAAAGAAAAAAAGAGTTTCTTTTTTAAATTAAAGGCACAGAATTCTGTTTTGGAGACATTATGTAAATATTAAGAGCTTCAGATGGCTCAGATGGTAAAGCGTCTGCCTGCAAAGCAGGAGACCCAGGTTTGATCCCTGGGTTGAGAAGATCTCCTAGAGAAGGAAATGGCAACCCACTCCAGTATTCTTGCCTGGAGAATCCCACGGATGGAGGAGCATGGTAGGCTACAGTCCATGGGGTCACAAAAAGTCGGACAAGACTGAGTGAGCTTCACTCATGTAAATATTAAAAATAAATTAGGTGCAAAATTGGCCAATTTCAAGCTAATTTAGAAAGTGGTGATGATTATAGTCAAATTCAGACATTCCGCTGCCAGAGACGAGCTCTTTGGCCTGATTCCACCTTGTTATTTTTTCCTAACATTATATTACATTGGAGAAAGTAACTAGGTCAAGCTCAAAACCAGTCTAGACTATTCAGAGAAAACCAGAAGGATATAGGTATCGAAGGCAGCAGTATTAGGTCATGCTTATTAACTTAATAACAGCAAAGTCTTATCACTCAGCTGCTACTACTACCTCTCTTGTTCTGAAACATCAAGAAATGGTTATCTTTTTAAACCTCTCATACTTGGGCTCAGCTGATATCCTCCCATCCACCTTGTCTCACTATACAAAATTTTTCAACACCTAGGAACACTGGAACGTAAATGGACTGCTCTTCCAGAAAGCCACAGAAACAAAAATGAAATGTGTTATCAAGAAACATATCTTCAAGGAAAAAGACCCAGAAAATAGGGTCTAAAAAAATTCTGTGTCTCATTAATTAAAATAATATATCAGTCAGAGAAGTGATTACAAATAGGGAAATGTCCTCTACTGAAAACATTTTAATGCTCTCTTGAAGTTAATCCCACAGGAAGATAAAGAAAGCAAAATATCAACAAAATTTTCCCCTATCTAAAACTATAGTAAATCATTACTTCTGAAAGGTGCCCCTTTGTTCCCAATAAGCACCAAAAACTAGAGAACTTTTAGTCTGGGGCTATTTTCTGACCCCATAAAATAACAATGCCACCTCACAGCTAAATCAGCATTACTGAATTATGATATGATGACTATTACATAATATAGTTTTTAAACTACAAATTTAAGGACAAGAACAAACATATTAACATCCAATTAAATAAAACAGCATCATTGTCTCATTCCTAAAAAACTGTCCCATAGCAGCGAATGAGGCACCTGTTTTTAATGCTATCATCAGCAGAAATTGCTAACTGCTAAGTCACTTTAGTCGTGTCCAACTTTGTGCAGCCCCACAGACAGCAGCCCAATAGGCTCCCCCGTCCCTGGGATTCTCCAGGCAAGAACACTGGAGTGGGTTGCCATTTTCTTCTCCAATGCATGAAAGTGAAAAGTGAAAGTGAAGTCGCTCAGTCGTTTCCGACTCTTAGCAACCCCATGGACTGCAGCCTACCAGGCTCCTCCATCCGTGGGATTTTCCAGGCAGGAGTACTGGAGTGGGGTGCCATTGCCTTCTCCGAGAAACTGCTAAGGATACACTTAAAAGTAATCAATATCTAAAAAGTCAGGTGACTAGCAACAGAGTAAAAATATATTAAGCTAATCTATAACAAAGTTAAATATTACATAAAAGCATTCCCTTTATGCAGTTATTTTTTAACATTCTTTTTCCTATTCCCTAAAAGAGTCCACTGAAATCTATAGTCTTCTATGGAGAGGGAGAGGACAAGAAAGGAAGAAAGGGAAAAAGATAAAAGATGAAAAGAAAGACAAGTGACTCTTAATTCCATATAGTGTAGCCACCCAAATATCTACCTAGGTATAGCTACTACTGGTTGAGTACCTTAAAAAGCTATGAGGACAATATACACAGTGAGACTGGGATTCAAACAACTCAAGACTAAAATAAAAATGCACAAATCGTCTTCTATGTTACGAAGATTTACTTTCATTAAATTCAATTATTAACCTCCAAATAAGAAGTCCTTATTTTGGGGGACTAACCAAAAATAACAAATGTAAAATATACCTACCTGCATTCTAACAGTAAAAATTAAGTGTCAGTCAGTAAAGGTCTTTCCAGGAGTCTACTTGGCTAGCCTATCTATAAGTTAAGGTAATAGGCTGGCAAGACAAGAAGCTAAACAACTAGTATCTTAGTCATTTTTTTTTTTTCAGTTTACAAAGAGTATATTATTATCACCATTACTGTTACTGCTTGGGAATCATCATTATCATGAATAAAAACAGCCTTTATGCTTTATAATTAATCAGGAAACTAACCATACCCATACATTAACAAATCCTCATTTGGTAGGATTTCACTGATGAGTACCACTTCTAAAATAAACTCCTTTCCCACCAAGTATGATTACCTAGATGCTCTTATTTATATGGTCTAGGACCTCTTTAATAATTCTTTCCCCAAGTAAATTCATACCCCATTCTTCACTCTAAGGAACTTGTCTAAAAATATAACTACTTCATTTTTGTAAAAGAACTGACCTATGCTTGCATTTTGCCTCTCTTCTTTGTTTACATATATTCTATTTTATTCCTATGAAAATACTTTTGAAAAGTATTCTTTGATTTCAACTCAAAGTTCAACACTAGGACAGAAGGAGCCCCCTAAACTTCAAAACAAAATGTTCACAGATGCCGGGAAATACAAGTTGAGATATACTTTAATAATAGTGACTAGAAAAACCCCCAAATACTCACTTGTAGCAGAACCAAGAAGGTTTTTTGAGGATTTATCCTCCCCAGTATTATAATCCAGTGGGTAATCTGTTCAAAGAGAAAATGAAGGTTAATTATGCTGAGAACTATTTCAGATGCTATGTTTAAAAGCATAAATTATGTCAAGTTAGTTGACAAAACAATTTTACAGTTTTCATTATACATCCAAAGCACATTCACAAAAACGGAAATTCATAAACCATTTATCAAACAGATAAAAACCAAAGAATATATTTCTACTGCTTGCAAAAATTTTAATCACATTTATAAGACTTTTATTCAAGCTTTCAGTGTAGTTTACCAACCCCTAGTAAATGACTTCACTTCACTTATCGGAAAACTAGGGAATGCAAAAATTAGATTTTTCAGACTACAGTTTAAGACATCTTAAAACAAGAACTTAATAAAATAGAAATGGAAGGTGTCATAAAACATTCTCTGATCTCTGTAGGCTCATGGGAATTTCTCAAAAACTCATGCCTCAATATGCTTGCTTGCTTGCTTGCTCTTAGGCTAAAGGCAAATCAAAGAAACTCGTGCTCAATTCTACTATGTCAGTTGCCTTTGAGTAATAGGCTTTGGAGCCTGGCATAGGGATATAACATAATTTATTAGCATTGGGGTAATGGAAGGGAGTTTCAAGTCAAATAACTGATCAACAAGCAGAAAATTATTTTAGAAAATAGGTTTAGGAGAAAATTAGTTACTAGGGTTAAAAACAAGGAATAAACTAAAGACTAATCATCATGGCGCCCATTTAGAAAACAAAAATATATACATCAGATCAGATCAGGTCAGTCGCTCAGTCGTGTCCGACTCTTTGCGACCCCATGAACCGCAGCACGCCAGGCCACCCTGTCCATCACCAGCTCCCGGAGGTCACTCAGACTCACATCCATCGAGTCAGTGATGCCATCCAGCCATCTCATCCTCTGTCGTCCCCTTCTCCTCCTGCCCTCAATCCCTCCCAGCATCAGAGTCTTCTCCAATGAGTCAACTCTTCGCATGAGGTGGCCAAAATACTGGAGTTTCAGCTTTAGCATCATTCCTTCTAAAGAAATTCCAGGATTGATCTCCTTCAGAATGGACTGGTTGGATCTTCTTGCAGTCCAAGGGACTCTCAAGAGTCTTCTCCAACACCACAGTTCAAAAGCATCAATTCTTCGGCGTTCAGCCTTCCTCACAGTCCAGCTCTCACATCCATACATGACCACAGGAAAGACCATATACATAAATAGTTACTTTTTAAAAATCACTCACCATAGTCCTCATCAAATAGTTCTTGACGTTCTGACTGATACTGGGAATCAGCAATCTCTTCATATTCTTCCACCATGCTAGTGCCAAACACCCTGTTAACAACAATTTCATTGAAGTTTTTCATTAATGTCTTATTAAGAGTCATCTCTTCATAATAAATGACAAACTGTAACAATTTTGGTTGTTTTGAGCATCGTTAACTTTGAACTCAAAAATAATGACTTTCTCAATCCACTGTTTTCATTAGAATGTTAATCTATTTAAGGCATTTAAAAATATAATGACTAACAGGCCAATGACTTACTGGCCTAAAATGTTTCTGTTTATTATCATCATATCAAGCAAGCTAAACTGAACGTATAAAATGAAGGTTCTTTTTTTCCTAACAAAGGAAAAAATTTTTTTAAGGAGGATTCACAAATCGTGGTTTATTCAGATTGTGAAACTTACACAGCAGTTTAAAGAAATCAAAATTTACTATTATGGTCATTATCAAATCATATTGATAGATACAAAATAAAACTGCAAAATATATATAGTTTAGCATAAAAATTTTAAATATTTTTCAAGGATATAATTATGAATATAAATTCTCAAAAAAAAAATTAGAAATGATACATGCCAAATTCCTATCTAAATTTTTACACTTTTCTAAACTGTATGCAAAAGGAAGAAAGGTTTAGCAGTATATTTTTTGTGGTGTTATCTCATGTAATAACAAATTATTTCTTCACTTTAAATATACTGGGATTTTTATGTTGCTTTTTTCTTTTTAAACCACTCGGTAAATTTTTTTGCTCTGTATTACCTTATAAGGCTTAATGGACAAAAGTGCTCTGATCCAAAATGTGATACCAACTCCACCTAAAGAATAAAAGCACACAAAATGGCAAGCCAGCACAGTGTATGTGAAATTATCTAACAAAATACTGTTTTTTCATTACAATATTTCTAAAAATAAAGTCCTAATTTTCCCCAAAACTAGTATTTGTAAAGTTTTGCTTTGCCATGCAATAATATGTCATGCCCTATTATTCAATATTGCAAAAGAGAAGGTTGCTAACCTTTATGTACTTGATGAACATCTGAAGCAAGAGAAAGGAAAAGAAAAAGAAATCAGTTCCAAAGTCTGAATAACATGCCATAAGCAACATTCAATATTTGTAAATTACATTGTATAATTAAAGTATAGAAAGCAATATACTGTGATGGATAACATTGTAGTACTCATTTCTTTGCAGAAACCAAAGCAATGATTTGCATTTATTTTTACCATCACAACTAGAAAATACAGTGCAATTGTAATGAAATAAATTAACTTTAACCTAAAATCCACTGCTGCTGTTTTATTTATTAGATCTGAAAGCATTCTAAAAGTAATTAAAGCATATCTAGAAATAACCTGTCTTATATTACACTAAATATTATAAATGTTATCATGTATATACCTACATATTAATTAATACATTGATACCTATATGTGGCTATACATATCTATGAACATACATATTGATAAAAAGATTGACATAATAAAAAATATTTATTCTTGCATAATACTATATACAAACTATTTTGGGGAAAACTTGGATTTCTGATATGCTGCTATTTTAAGTATAACTTATAGAACTAGAGGATATTTATCAATTCATTTTTAAAATATAAGTTATTAAAAAGCATTTTTTTAAATATGGGTTTTAATTCTTTTGGGATGAGCAAAACTCAGGTAAACTTATATAACATTTATCAATATAAAATAAGAATCAGAAGTAAATATTTTTTGCTTTTAGGTTTAAATCTACCAAAAAGGGCTTTAAAGAAAACCAGTCATCAAAATGCTCTATAGTCTCCCATTATAAAGAGGACAAAGTAGGGAGCTTTATATAGGATTTTTCTGTTATCACTAATAAAATGTTCTGTTATTAACAAAGTAGACTCTATAAAGAATGATTCTTGGAACTATTTCATAACATGTGAGTTGTTTTAATTGCAAAATCAGGTATTGTATCATCTGCCAAAGTATTTTATGTATTTTATTTGGCATCACAGTATAGAAACTGCTACATCAAAAGGTCATTAAACTGGTTCAGAATTCACTGTAAAAAGAAACTGAAATTTTATCATCATTCTTCTGAACACTGTTGAATCATTAACTGAAAATATCAATTGTACTTTAAAAACAGCATTTTTATAAAAATATTTTTATATGGAGAATAGGAATACTACAAGTTTACCCATTTACAGAAGACAATTTAATACATGCTTACAAAAGACACAGAAAGTAAAATCCCAAGAGACGAGTAGGTAGGTATAAGTTTTCACATTTAAAGAAGAAATAATTAGGAAGAAAATTAGAGCTGCTGTCATTCCAAAAGGTCTTACTAACAACACAGTTGTACTTAAAGGTATGACTATAGTACCATAAAGAAAAAAAAAAGAAGAAATAAAAAGGAGTAAGAAATTCCCATATTTTGTCTAAATTCAAGAGTGATAATAATTCTATTTTGGTAGATAATTCCACCTCAAGACTGGTGACAGAGGCAGTAGGAATTTATGGCTTTTATTAGAGTATAGTTGATTTACAATGGTGCATTAGTTTCCACTGTACAGCAAAATTTATCATATATATACACACACACACACACACACACACTCTTTTCTACACACTCTTTTAGATTCTTCACCCATACAGGTCATTACAGAGTACTGAGAAGAGTTTCCTGTGCTATATGGTAGGTTCTTATTGGTTACCTACTTTATGTATAGTAGTGTGCCATTTGTCAATACCAGTCTCCCAATTTATCTCTCCTCCTACACTCCACCTTACTCTCTGGTAACCATGTTTGTTTTCTACATCTGTAATTCTATTTCTGTTTGTAAGCAGTTCGTTGTACCATTTTTTAGATTCTACATATAAGCAATATGACATGATATTTATCTTTCTCTGTCTTATTTCACTCAGTACAACTTCTAGGTCCATCTGTGTTGCTGCAAATGGCATTATTTTGTTCTCTTTTATGGCTGAATAATATTCCATCATGCATATGTACCATAGCTTTTTTATCCATTCTTCTGTCAATGGACATTTAGGTTGCAGCAGGAATTTAAATGGTTAAAACTTTATTTTAAATTGTTACTTAGACATATAATATTTCACCTGAATATACAAAAGACAAAAAGCTATAATGAAAAATAACTGGGCATTAAAATAGAAATCTCAGAATCAGATTTTAATAAGAAACCAGACCTGCTTTAAAGACAGCAGTGAGTGAGTCAGGATTTAAAATATAAAGAAATATATTATAAAGATGACATTTTATATCAAGACTTCAAAAATATTAAGAATTATAATTTGGAATGTCATCAAAGCCAAAGATATCAAAAAACTAGCCGAGGTTTCCAGTTACATAAAAGGGAATGTATTAGTATTTGTCCCATAAAATAATATATTCAAAAAAGAATTGTTTTATTAAAAGGAATACAGCAATACATTTCCTCTTAATTTTTCTTATTTCTAAATAGGTGAAGTACCAAGTATGAATAATAGGTATGTTTCATTATAGAACATAATTCTGTAAAGATAAACATTACCTTCACATATTTTGCATACATCTGTTCATCTAAAGGGAAACTCTGGACATTCCTCTCATCTCTACCATGGAAAGTACCCAGCTTAATCCATTTATTCGTGGGGTATCTAGAAAATAAAAAAAATAATTAACATTCCTTTTTAGAAAATCATAAATCACACATTGATAGGTCCTATCATTTTCAAATGATCTTGTACTTTTTTTCCCCTCTCCAGGTAACACATTCACTTAACATAGTTTAAATATGAGTTAAGCATCAAGATGAATAAATACATTTTCTTTTCCAACTAAACTCTGACAGGTTTCTCCTTATAAAGAAAGATTATCTTGAAAAATCAAATCAAATAGAAGACCAGAAGAAGACAAAAAGGACCAGCAGTGCCTCTTGGAGTTTTAGAGGGCTTCCAAGTAAACTGGAGGCTTTAAAACAGAAAGTAGCCAAGAGAGTGTTTTGGAAGGATGAGGTACTACTCTTTATGTACCAGTAAGTGTGTGCTCAGATTGGTGCTTTTGAACTATGGTGCTGGAGAAGACTCTTGAGAGTCCCTTGGACTGCAAGGAGATCCAACCAGTCCATCCTAAAGATCAGTCCTGGGTGTTCATTGGAAGAACTGATGTTAAAAGCTGAAACTCCAATATTTTGGCCACCTGATGCGAAGAGCTGACTCATCTGAAAAGACCCTGATGCTGGGAAAGATTGAGGGCAAGAGGAGAAGGGGGCGACAGAGGATGAGATGGTTGGATGGCATCACTGACTCAATGAACATGGGTTTGGGTAGACCCCGGGAGTTGGTGATGGACAGGGAAGCTTGCGTGCTGCGGTTCACGGGGTCGCAAAGAGTTGGACATGACTGAGCGACTGAACTGAAGTGTGCGATGATATAAATATAAAGCATCAGTACTGGTTGAAAGGGAAACAGAAAAAGTCATTTACTATCATACTGAATTTCACAGCACTTACACAGCTTTTCTGATTTTAAAGGAAATCTAATGTAGAAGTCCCAAACTACTGTTTTTCTTTACTACAGCATTTAGAAAATCCCTCAAAGTAATGAGTATTCTCTTATCACACTAAAAAAATACACTTTACTTGTCATAGCTGAACACATTCATTTTGACAGGTAAGAAAATTACAGCTTAGGGAAAAAGGAAATGATCTGAGCAAAGTTAGTTAAAGAAAAATGAGTAAGAGATCTTGAGAAATCATTCTGAAAACTGTATATAGGCAATGCTACATGTAGGGTAGGGGAAGAAACACCACAGAAAATTCTTAACAGTCAATAATAAAAGAAGGATTAAATAAATAACAGCATCCTACATGGTAACATTGTGGGCACTCAAAAAGTATTTATGGAATGAACAAATACCTCCATCTGCAGGAAAATATCAAGTATTTATTAAAAACGATGTGTTTAAAACAAAAAAAAGGATATTCTCAAGATGTGAGCATCGAAACTGATTTTTTGATAGAACTATAAACATATAAGTGTTTATAAAAGACTGGAAGGGAACGTATTAAAATGTTAATACAGTATCTTTGGTTGATAGAACCGGAATTCTCTACCATATTCCTTAGAATGTGTGTTTCTCTTATAATCACACATATATACCAAAGTTTTTAAAATACACTTTAACAAAAACATATGCTATAAAATGATGTAAAATTAAATACTCATGTATGTTTTTAATAACTTTTTAAAGAAATGTTTGGAAGCAATACAGCATAATTACTAAAAGTAAGGACTTCAAAATCATAGAGATCTGTGTTTGAATCTTGGTTGTCCAACTCACAAATCACGTGACCTAGATAGGCTATTTAATCTCTCTCTGTTTCATCTCATAAGGGAATAACATCAGAGGGTTGTTATAAGCACTATAGAAGTTAATGAAAGTAAACTAACAAATGATTACCCTACAACAGTATTATTACCATCCTTCCAAATGGATACAAGTTTATTGAAACAAAAATTAAAATAATTAAAGTTTTAAAACATGACCCATTTTAAAATTTTTATTCTGAAAATCCAATATTAACTCCATAGAAACCAGCTTTAGAATTTACCTGTCACTGATAGAAACCAGAAAGTCTTTAGGAGTAGAAGAAAATAATTCATAATTTGCAATATCAAACTGTTTTACTTGAATTGGTTCACAGAGTTCAATAACAAACCTTTAAAAAGAGCACAAGACAATTATTTAGATAAACCAACTAGAATAACAATTCATATTAAACATGACATTAAAGGCTTATATAAACTAGACCTCCATTAAATTATTCATTAAAAAAATGTAAGGACGAAAGAGGATTTGAGAAAGAACACCCCTAAGTATTCCCCAAGCATAGCATTAGTGGGAAAAAAATACTGATTTTGTCCTACAGTATTTTTTTAATAAAGATTCTTTTCTAATGACAAAGCTCATTCTTGGAGAAGGATGATTTGACAAAGAACAGTTAACTAGTAAGAGTGTCACCTGACTAGTCCAGAGGGCAGTTTGGCCATGTTATCTCAAAAGGTACCAAAGCTGTTGATTCAGCAATATACTCTTAGAAATTTAATCTATGGACACACAGCTCCAAATGATCACCATTGTATATGCATCTTAATAAATATATCAAAGCACAGTTTATAAAAGTGAGGGCTAGCGGGGAGGGAAGTGAACCTAAATGTTTAATACAGAGGATTGATTGACAAATTATGGCCCCATTCAGACAATGAAATAACAAACAGCTATTAAAAATGATACTAGAAACTATATATTGCATTTATATAAAAATATAGAAAATACAGACCAATGTATAGTGATAGAAAACAGATCTGTAATTGCTATGGGGGTAAGGGGTGTGAGGGAAAAATTATAAAGGAGCATGAAGAAAATTTTGGGGGAGACAGATTATGTTTATTATCTTCACTGTGGTGATGGCTTCATAGACGAATATGTTATCAAAACTTATCAAATTGTACACTTTAACATTTTACAATTTATTTTACATGTAGATTTTTATATGTCAATTACGCTTCAATAAAACTGTTTTTAAAAATAACACCACACTAGTGAATAAAACAAAAAAAAGCAGGCTTACAGGTATAGAGAACAAACTAGCGGTTACCAATGGGGAGACGGAACAGGGGATGGCAAACAGGGGTAGGGAAAGAAAAGTAAGGATTATTATGGAACTATACGAAATCACATGTGTCAAATTTTTGAAAAAAAATGATACTTGAGATACGTATCATGGACCTGGAAAAGATGCCACAAAATATTGCTATTTAGGAAAACATTAACAGTATGGTTCTACATGTGTAAAATAAAACCACATCTAGCATGGCATTTGGGGAAAGAAATACTCATGACATCTAGGACTCTAATCAATACTTTAATTAATTATTATATCAAATGAGATTATATACACTGACAAGTAAATGTTAAATTAAAAGCATTACAATTAACATATTGTGTCAATGTTGGGGAGCAACAGAACTGAATTCCAGAAGATGGTAAGAACGGCCATGATTCAGAGAACAGCTCCTGATAAAAAGTAAACTAACAGTTGCTGAATGCTTAGTCTGTGTCAGGTACCATTTTAGATGATTTATGTCCATGCTCTGATTTAATTCTTATAACCAAAATGCATAGATTATCTCTATTTTACAGAATCATTCAATTGGTTACTTCACGTTTTTCCTTTCTGCCTTTTTAAAATAAAACTTGTTCCCCTCTCCAAAGATGTAGCCAAGCATATAGTCACTAATCAGAGACTGTTTTTACCCAGTCTTGGCAAGGTTACTTAATTATGGTGATGGGATGTGGGCAGAAGTCTCCAGTGCAACTTTCAGGTCAAGCCTTCAAGAGGAAGCTGCTACCTCTACTTCTGCTTTCTCCCACCTTACAGGTCACAATGAGGATGTGATAGGAAGAAATCATCACAGCAATGCAGGCAGGGGCATCTCGGGGGTGGCAGAAAAACATGACAGAAGGTAAATGTGTCCTTTAATTGTTTTCTGTTATACCCCTGCCCCACATATCACTGGAGAAGGAAATGGCAACCCACTCCAGTATCCTTGCCTAGAAAATCTCACGGACAGAGGAGCCTGGTGGGCTGCAGTTCATGGGGTCACAAAGAGTCGGGCGTGACTGAGCAACTGACACCACATATCAACTTGAGGTTTCTGTGTCAGAGAAAATTAACTATCTTTTTCAAACCACAGTTCATTCGTCTCTGTTAAAAAGGCAGAATCAAGAGCCCTAACTAAGAGTTATTTAGCCAGTAAGTAACTAAGTTAAAAGTTAAAAGATACATCTATCTGGCTCCAAAGCCTAAACACTGTACTACCACCCCAGGGAGAGGAAACTAAAGAAAATCAGACTCAGATTTTGCTTTTTATTTACAAATCTAATAGAGCACTAAGAAGAAAAAGCAAATTCTCCTCTACCTTTTTGAATACAACGTTCTCAATTTCTAAGAAGATATGAGCTATATTATTGATACTATTAAAATAAATTTTTGGACAAATGTATTACCAGGTGTACAGTTAATCCACCAAGAAGATTTAACATTTCTAAAACTTATATTAAAGTGTGACTAAGCGACTTCACTTTCACTTTTCACTTTCATGCATTGGAGAAGGAAATGGCAACCCACTCCAGTGTTCTTGCCTGGAGAATCCCAGGGACGGGGGAGCCTGGTGGGCTGCTGTCTATGGGGTCGCAGAGTCGGACACGACTGAAGTGACTTAGCAGCAGCAGTAAACACTCATAATATACATATAAAATTAGCAGTACATATGTAATTGTGCCTCATAAAGGTTGATTTTAAAATGCTTTTTAATTTAAGCCTCATCTTTTATATTTTCTTAGAGGTAGATAACACCACATGTAAATTAGTAAAACTATATATAAAAGCTGACACATCTAATTTCAACATACTTCTCTTAATTAATAGGTCAGAAATCTTAAAAGATCAGTAAAGTAGCAGACGTAAATATAAGAGTACTTTGATAAAATACATGTCAAAATTTAGATATGAACATATTACACAAATCTGCAAATGCAATGCAATCCCTATCAAAATACCAATTACATTTTTACAAAACTAGAATGCATAACTCTAAAATTTAGGTGGAAACACAAAATACCCCAAATAGCCAAAATAATCTTGAGAAAGAATAGAGCTCACCTTAGACTTATCTGCAAAGGTACAAAGAAAAGATTTTTTAACTATAAGAGAATACCATAAACAACTTCATTACAAAAACCTTCAAAATGGATTAAAGACAAATTTCTAGAAAAATGTAATTAACCAAACTAATTTACCAAAACTAAGTTGAGAAGAAATAGAAAACCTATACAGACTCATGTATGGGCTTCCCAGGTGGCGCTAGTGGTAAAGAACCCACCTATCAATGAAGGAGACTTAAGAGACAAGGGTTTGATCCCTGGGTCAGGAAGATCCCCTGGAGGAGGGCATGACAACCCACTCCAGTATTCTTGTCTGGAGAATCCCACAGACAGAGAAGCCTGGTGGGCTATACAGTCCATGGGGTTGCGAAGAGTCGGAGACAACTAAAGCAATTTAGCACACATACAGTCTCATAATTACTTCTTTTAAATATGGTTTTTAAACCTTGCCACCTATTCACACAAGTATGAAACAATGCATGCACAAGCTTATTTATAGTAACTGTCTGTTATGGCAAAAGATTACTATAAACAACCCAAATACTATCAACATAAGACTAGTTAAATCTTGGTACAATTATATAATGGAATTTCATGAAGTTATCAAAAAAAGAAAAAGTTTTATGTATGAATAAAATAGAAACATCACCAGAAAATTTTAAGTTAAAACTTAATTCAAGGTGATAAATATTATGTATAATATGCTGCTATGAAAACTGAGAGATAAATAAAATCTCTATGTTTTTGCATAAAGAAAATAAAAAGGTATCTAAAAATTTAACACTGAATAGGAAGACAGATGACAGACTGGAAGTGTATTGTAGCTCCTCTACCTCTTTTAAACACCTTTTTGAGTTTGAGCCACATGAATGTCCTATTTTTGAAATTACGTATTTAATTTAAAATTAACATCTTCCCTGAGGCATGGAAGGCTTTACAGTTGAGATTCAAATTTAGAATATCTTGAGAAAAAAGAAGCTTGAGATATCATGCTCCTTAACTGCAACCCTACAGTAATCACAACAGCATGGTAGATACAGAAACAAGACACACAGATCAGCGGCTCAGGACAGAGAGCCCAGAAACGACCCCACGAACATAGGGTCGATCCACCCATGATGAGAAGACAAGAAGAAAGTAAAACAAATTTCGTGGCTAACAGGAGGCAGAGGGAAGGGGAGGGACGAGATAGGGGTACAGAATTAAGAGACATAAAATACTATACACAGATTAAATAAGCAACAAAGATACATTGTACAACACGGGGAAATATACTCATTATTTTGTAATAACTTTAAATGGAATATAATCAAGAATAATACTGAAGCACTATTTTGTACACCTGAAATTAATACAATTTTGGAAATCAACTATGTGCTTTAAGTCACTTCAGTCTTGTCTGACTCTTTGTGACCCTATGGGTTGTAGCCTGTCAGGCTCCTCTGTCCATGGGATTCTCTAGGCAAGAACACTGGAGTGGGTTGCCATGCTCTTCTCCAGGGGATCTTCCCAACCCAGGGACTGCAACCACATCTCTACATCTCCTGCACTCACAGATGGGTTTTTTACCACTAGTATCACCTACACTTCAGTTAAAAAAAAAAAACAAAACACAAAACACATATCTAATAAGTATTAGGTTAGATGCACTGTCTTCAAAATAAGGAATAAGATGAAGCTGCCTACTATCACTACACACAATTTTCTCAATGATCTAGCCAGCATGTGATGACAAAAAGAAAGTAAAATATAATAAAAAGGATTACAAAATTTTTAAAAGGAGAAAAATATGTAGGGAAGCTGTAATTTTCTATGCAGAAATCCTCAAAGATTCTACATATAAACTAATAAAATAAGAGACTATAAAAAAGTAGCTGGATCTAAGACTCATACATTAAAAAAAACTGGATATCTAAACACATCATTTTTTTTATTTATTTTTACCGGAGTATAGTTGCTTTACAACATTGTGCTAGTTTCCTGCTGATACCCACAAATGAATTTAACAAAAGATACATAATACTTCAATGAAAAGTTTTAAAAAAAATAATTGAAAGACATTAAAAACAACTTAAAGATATGCCCTACATAGGATAAGTAAACTCAAAATTTAAAAATCAGCAAAAGATGCAATACAATCCTAAACAAAATCCAATGGGACACTTGGGGAACTCAATAGAATGAGTTTAAGATTTAACAGAAAAAAAAAAAAAAAAAGAAATAAAGCAGCAGCAGAACAACCCAGTCAGTCCTAAAGAATACGGTACAAAAACCTGCCCTACCAGGTATTAAGATTTATGAAGCTAAAGAGTGTGGTGTTTCTGCAGGTGATGATAAACTGACCAAAGGAACAGGACAAAGAGTATAAAAACAAATTCCCATATATAAGAGAATTTTATGATAAATGTATTATTGTAAATTGGAAAAGTGTGAATAAACAATTATTTAAAAGAGGAAAATGGGCTTCCCAGGAGGCTCAGTGGTAAAGAATCCACCTGCCAAGCAGGAGATGCAGGTTCAATCTCTGGGTTGGGAAGATCCCCTGGAGAAGGAACTGGCAACCCACTCCAGTATTCTTGCCTGGGAAATCCCACGGACAGAGGAGCCTGGCAGGCTACAAACAGTCCATGGAGTTGCAAGGAGTCAGACACGACTTAGTGCCTATACCACATCATTAATCCATTAGTAAAATAGTGGTGATTTACCTCAACTCTTTTTAAAATAGCTGTTTTTGATCAATGAAACCAAGTAATCTAATAAAACTTTTGGCATACTAAACATTATTTTCCCTATATATCCCCCATAAGTTTCATTGTCTATATTCTTGGTTAATGGAAGAATTAGATTGAAGCAATGAAGGCAAAATCCAGGGAGATTTACCAGATGCCTCTGTCTTCTTCACATCCAATTTCTAAGCAAAAGCTGTCAATTTTAACTGCTATAAACATTTTTCAGATTTTCCTCTCTTCTTTATCCAAATTGCCATGCCTTAATTAAAGCCCTTATTTTCCACATGAGCTATGACAGCAGGTTCCTAACTGTTTCACTGCTTCCAACTGCATTATGCTGTAGGCCATCTTTTGAGGAAAACCCTTTCCAAAATGCCAATGAGGTTATGTCATTTCCTTACTTAAAACAAACTTACTTAAAACTATCTTACTTACTACCTTACTTAAAACTACTCCTCATGGTCTTTAAGATAAACCTCAGAAACGTTTAAGCTGCGTATACATAGCATGAATGGCCTGCTGCTGCTGCTGCTGCTGCTGCTAAGTCGCTTCAGTCGTGTCCGACTCTGTGCGACCCCATAGAACGGCAGCCCACCAGGCTCCCCCGTCCCTGGGATTCTCCAGGCAAGAACACTGGAGTGGGTTGCCATTTCCTTCTCCAGTGCATGAAAGTGAAAAGTGAAAGTGAAGATGCTCAGTCGTGTCCGACTCTAGTGAGCCCATGGACTGCAGCCTACCAGGCTCCTCCGTCCACAGGATTTTCCAGGCAAGAGTACTGGAGTGGGGTGCCACTGCCTTCTCCGGATGAATGGCCTAATTACTGCTAAACTGAGTCTCTTGGCTCATCTTTCATGATTACTCTAGTTGTACCTCTATTCTTGTAATCACCAAAACAGCTTCTTCAGTTTGCTCCTACTTACAAGCTGCCCAGAAGACATTTGCTCCTATTAGCGCTGGTCCCTTCTTACAATTCCTGAATACCTCTGTCTCCCTTATCTGTAACTTACTTATGAATTCAAGGAATTAATTCTTCAAGATTTAGCTCATAAATCACCCCTTTTAGCAAGCTCATTCTCTTCTCATCTCTGTTTCTACAGTATCTTTTCAGCCATACTTTTCATACTATTTGGTAATTGTTGAACTAGATCTGTCAATTTTGTGTGACATCCTTAAAAAGAAAGACATTTTAGGTCCTTTGACCCCAGGACCTAAGGAAAGCATAGTACCAGCACTAATTATAAATGCTTATTAAGTGATATATGAACAAATCATAAATGCTTATTAAGTGATTATATGAACAAATCAGTCTAACCCTAACATAAAAGGTTTATATATATATATGAAGCATACTTTATTAAATTTTGTATTACTTACCAAATTTTAGTGCTGCAAGGATTCAACATATAAAGATCCATATTTTCTATAAGAATAGCAGATGTGCTCTATTTTTAAAAAGGGGGAAGGGAATAAATTAAAGAAAAACATTTACTTCAACTCTCAAGTTTTCTAGGTTTTCTATATTTTTAGATCTTAAAATATACCTAAGAGACTGAAACACCTGGGAAGAAAGCATAACAGTGGCTAAAATTTACAAGTTTTGTCTATACTATGCTAAGTAAGGCTTGTAATAAAACAACTAAAATTAAACATCTGTTGCTATAGAAGCAAAATGATTTTTCCTATTAGCTATTTCCTTTTAAAACACAGGTTTTAAAAGTTTAAAAACCAAGTATATGCCCTTCAGTAGGTGAATGGATAAACTATGGTACATCCAGACACTGGAGTTTTATTCAGTACTAAAAAGAAAGGAGCTATCAAGTCATGGAAAGACATGGATGAAACTTAAATGCATATTACTAAGTGAAAGCAGTCAGTCTGAAAAAGCTACATATGCTATTATTTCAACTATATGATATTCTGGAAAAGATAAAACTAGGGAGACAGTGAAAAGATCAGTGGCTGTCAAAAGTTGGAGGAAGGAAGAAGTGAATAGGTAGAACACAAAGGAGTTTTACGACAGTAAAAATACTCTATATGATACTATACTGATAGATACATGTCATTATACATTTATCCACACCCACAGAATGTATAAGAGTGAGCTCTAACATAAACTGTCAATATAACAATAACAATCTAACCCTAACAATCTGTCAATATAAATTCATCAACTATAACAAATGTACCACTCTGGTGGGAGATGTTGGTAATGGAGGAGACTAACGTATATGGGGACAGCAGGCATATGGCAGATCTCTGGACCTTCCTCTCAATTTTGCTGGGAACCTATAACTGCTCTTAAAAAAAAAATGGTGCAATGTATCAACCAATACACTAAGAATTCATGTAAAAAATTATGTCTTTAAAAGCATAATCTTGCACTTAATAGTGGATTAGGAAAATAGCTCATGTTAAAATATAGTTTCCAGGAAACCACTGCTTATATTTAATAAAATCTCTAGCTTCCTATATGTATAGAAGAAGTTTATACTTAAGTACCTTGGCTTCTGGGTTAGCTGCCAAAATTTTGGCACCACATTCTACTGAAGCATAATTATTTCGATTTTTCTGGACCTTTTTGGTGGCATGTAGACCTCCATTAGAAGATGGATGCATTGACTGACCTGCAGACAAACCTTATTATGAACATATATATATGATGGTTATGACTGAAAATACCCACAACAAACAATCTCAAGAACAACAGGCTGCCATCTAGAGTCCAGGTTTTAATACTAAAGAAAATGTTTTTAAAACCCATATGAAATAGCTTTATATCCTTAGAAAACAAATTAACTACAAAAATCCACATTACTTGACTTATGCTTAGTGTAATTCATAAAATGAAGTTTACTATGAGAATCAAAACTTTTGCATATACATTTTATTGTATTAAGGATAGAAGTTTATCCATCACTAACCCCAACAATAATTTTTAACTCTGAGACTTTTACAACGACAAAGAGAAAGTGTAATACTTTAGTCCAATTCTGTTTACAGTTTAAAGCTTCATGACCGAGAACTTTCCATGCTTCAACTTTCCTCTTATAAACTGAGATGGAAAATCACTGCTTTGCCCACTTTATCTTATTTTAGCCTTGTTTAATAATTTACAATAATGGATTTTAATTAAGATTAATAAGACACAGACATAGAAAAATTCCATGTGGGTAACCAAAAGCATATTGGTAAGTTTCACCTTTAAAAAGTTTTCAGAAGTTTTACTTTATTTTACCAATTAAAAAGAGAAACTGCATATTTATGCCAATCCCTTAAAAAAAACTACATTATAGTGCTTCCTTACTTTTTTCTTTTTCTACTTCCATAACTTTCTTCTTCCATTCATCAAATGTTGGTATATCTTCTGGGTCTTTGGAATTTGTAACAGGTGTAGGGTCAATTTCTCCTGGCTTTGTATAATCAGAACTCTGAAAGAAATGTCAAAAATAAATAGATTTCAGGTTTCAAAGAATACAGAGAAAACAGAATAAATTATACTAGTAAATACAAATGTTTCTGTCAAATTAAACCAAAAGTCCAATTTTATAATGAATGATAGTATTTTGGAAAAAAACAAAAACATACAAAGTAAAGTTTTGGTTTAACTTAAAAGCTGAGTTTCCCTTTGAAGAATTAAAACCTTCTACCTGAGTACCACAGGATGAATCCTTTCATATGTTAGCAGTATTAGCATGGGTTGTAAAAAACTCTATATAATTTCATAAGCCAACAATTACCCATACAAAAACTGTACAGATACTATAATTGCCGTGAATCCACCTTTAAATAATATATATATTAAAGCAAGCTAATTTTAGAGATAGTACAGAGCAACTAAGCATGCATACATGCATGCATACTGTTTCTACTAAATCCTTAATAAAAAGTACCATTTATATAACTAATAAAGACCTACATTATAGCACATGGAACACTGTAATAACCTATATGGGAAAAAAAATCTGAAGAAAAAGTTGATATACATATATATACAACTGATTTACTTTTCTATACAACAGAAAGCAACACAACATGCTTAGTCACTTCAGTAGTGTCCAACTCTTATACATTAATCAGCTATTGTTGCTGTTGTTATTTAGTCACTAAGTGGTATCCAGACCTTTGCAACCGCATGGACTGTACCCTCCAGGCCCCTCTGTCTATGGGATTTCCCAGGCAAGAATATTGGAATGGGTTGCCAGTTCCTTCTCCAAGGTATCTTCCGGACCCAGGGATTGAACATGCAACTCCTGCTTAGGTAGGTGGGTTCTTTACTGCTGAGCCACCAAAGACTTCAATAAAAAATTTAAAAATAAAAGTATCATTTATATAAAATTTTCAGGTGGCTGTAAAAACTTAAATGTGAAAAGCAAAGCTTTAAAGAAAGTATAGAAAAGATATCTTCATGATTCAGGCTGTACCAGGACTCAGCAAGATGAAGGCAAATCATTTTTTAAAAGGCTGATACATCTGGCTAGATTAAAATTTGAAAATTAAATATATCAAAAGGCCATAAACCACACAGTTCAATAAGCCACAGACAGAAATATATGAAACACATTCAGACAACAAAGGATTATTACTAACCATAAATACTGCCTACAAATCAATAATGGGGAAAAGTGGAAGAGGAACAGCCAACTGAATAAAGAGAAAATACAAAGTGCTCACTCTTAGTAAAATCAGGGAATACAAATGAAAACTAAAGATAATAAATTATACCAAAGTGATGGAGGTTAAAATGTGATAGCCTGTTGAGCCATGGACATCTATGGACTGCTAAAGTGAGTGTGACATTTAGCAATATTAAAGATATGCATACTCTATGACCCAATAATTTAATTCCCATGTATAAATATCAGTTAAAACATACATATGTGCCTAAGAAAATATGCATAAGGACACTTATTACAGCACTATTCATAATGTCAAAAAATTAGAAATAATCTAAATATCTATGAATTGAAGAACAGGTAAATTGTGGTAGAATCAAATATAACAGTGAAAACAAAGAATAAAACTCAAAAACAATGTTGAGTAAAATGATATTTAAGAATGACATCATTTTATGTTTCAAAATATGCCAATTAATAATAGTATGTATTGCTTATAGCAATGAATATTTGAAAAAAGCTTAAAAATATGCTCTAAAATGTAAACAAGGAACAAATTAAAGATAGTGGTTATATCTGAAGTGGACAGAAGAAATGTACTGGAGAGGGCATACAATTCAATCTGTCATTTTAATCTTAATTAGAAGAATGTATGCAAGGATGTTGATTCCATTTTAACATTATTTCTGTCTTCCTAAATAATACATAATGCATTTATTAATGGTGCCCTGAGAAGTAGACAAAATCTATTTAGACTGTAAATCTTGGAAAAGGAAATGGCAACCCACTCCAGTCTTCTTGCCTGGAGAATTCCATGGACAGAGGAGCCTGGTGGGCTCCAGTCCATGGGGTTGCAGAGTCGGACACGATGGAGAGACTAAAACTCACTCACTTCAGTAAATGGCACAAATCTCATATTAGGGTACATTTTTGAGTACTAATGCTAATTTGTACAACAGAGGATGAGAGGGCTGGATGGCATCACTGACTCGATGGACCTGAGTCTGAGTGAACTCCAGGAGTTGGTGTTGGACAGGGAGGCCTGGTGTGCTGCGATTCATGGGGTCACAAAGAGTAGGACACGACTGAACGACTGATCTGATCTGATAACACACCAACCCAAATTTCTATAATCTCGCTTTAGGAAGACGAACTAGCAAACTGGTTCCTCTACAACCTCCATGTTGGGAGTGTTTTGCAGAACACACAAGCTTATAAAAGTATGTAGCTATTTAAAAAATAATACACAGAAAATAAAACTAAAAGACCAACATTACACTAATTTTAAAATTAAATAATAAAAATTTAGTTTAAGTGAGAAAATAAACAAATATTTATAAAAATTAATCTAGGTTGAGATGCTTAAGAGTAAAGCCCAAATACTAAAAGAAATACAGTAAAAAAGTAAGAATACACACACACTCTTTGAGGGCCAGGCAGAACATTCACTCTCACCTCTTAGCAACAAATATAAAAACTAAATAACACAATAAAATTACTTTGCAAAGCATTATAACAAGCAAAGGAATGGAATTTTGAATTAATTACCTCCTAAATTATTTAATACTCCAGAAAAACTGTCAGAGAATGAACATTATCACAAAGTGTCCGGTAGTTCTATACACTATCCAGTTTAGTTCTGCCCAGTTAAGTCTGCGTGAGTGGGAGAGCTTATCCCTGTTATCTCAAGGATCTGCAAGACACTGCTGTGAATGATCAAGGCGAAAAGCAAATCTTGGGCAAAACTAGCTGCAATGCTTGAATTCTACATTTGGTACTGAAATAGCTCAAAGAAGACATTTTTGTAATGTTTGTCTAATTTTATTTATGCCTGTGGTATTTGACAACTGAACCGTAACACACATTTTTCTTGGTTTCACTGGAAAACTGTTCCTACAAGATCTCAGACTATGAAATGTTAACTTCCTACATTTATAAGCAGCATTATAGAAAAAGCTAACCCAATGATAGTCAGGTCTCCAGAATGAAGTTTAGTTAGTGATGAATGCAGATTCACAGAAAATATGTAAAAGAAAAAGTGGAGAACAGAAAAGTTAAATGAGAAACAAACAAATACAGACATGGCACTCAGTACTTTTAACTCCGAGTCCACATTTTGTTTTTGTTAAGTTCACTGAGTGGCCTTTCTCTCTTTTATTTAGTTATTTCTTAGATGAAGGGAATACACTTCTCTGCCAACATTCTTTCAGGAAATTCTGTACTGGCCTGTGTACTGGCCTCTACATGAAGTCAAAGTAAAACTCAAAAAGAGAAAAGAAAATAAAACTATTATACAGGTATGAGCCTTGCCTTTAAGAATCATATTCGTTAATATAAGCTGGTCTAGTTGTATTTTGCACACAAATAACAAAGGGTAAAATGTCCCTTTAAAATAATTCTTGTTGAAGAGCCTAAATTTAAGCCTGTATTACAGAGTTATAGTTTGAAGATACTTAAAACAATCATAACTTCTATAAAGTTCTCTTTAAAAATTGCTTAAAAAAGGACCTCATGCCTCTGGTACCAACCAGTCTATGGTGGCAGAAAACCATTTATAATTAAATATAACCAAAGAGAGGTCATACTTGGGACAACTTTATATATGAACATTACATTGGCAATAGTTTCATGAAGTAACCACTTGCTCTCTGGGAGCACACTTCACCTCAGTTCCACATTCATCACTAACTATTGATCCCCTAACTTTATGGCAAATATGATTAACAAATTACAAGATTAGTTAAAAACGAAAATGCATTGTGTAACAAAGTAGGAGACAGTGCATGTTATTTACCTACCTCATTTTTTAAATTATTTGAAGAAGCATTCAATGCAGATTTTGGATCACTACCACCCTGATCACTTGATGAAACTTTTGATTCAAATTCTGATTTTGTTATCTTTCCTTTGCCATGCGAAGATGACACATTTTCTATATGTTGGCCGACAAGGCTATTTGAAATCAAAAGGCATATTAAATCAGCAAATTTCAGCTGAATAACAAGTACACACAAATCCAAACTATAAAAAGTGTACATGAATACAAAGTAAACCAAGAAATGAGCACAAAGAAGTTTTCTCTCAATCATAAAGATGAATTAAGTATGCACCAAAGTCTACTTAAAGGTGACACTGCCATTTATTATAGAATCATATAAAGGACAAACAACAGTTCACACTCACCTTTCAGGTGGACTGACAAAGGAAGGCTGGTCAACTGGAGCATTTGCATCAAGGGCCTCACCAACATCACAATCAGTTTCAGAATGCTCAGTTTCCCCTGGCTTGGCTATAGGGATAGTACCAGAGTCTTCTATTTCACTAAAATAGAAACAAAAAAGACGATCTGACAATTTAATGGACATAATGCAGCATAAGTTAAAAGTGATATTAGTGATTTCCAAAACAAATCCAAGCCAGGAAAAAATGCTTTATAGTTCTATAGAGGGTTTTCAAGAATTCACATACTGTAAATTGTATAAAGATTTAAAACATGTGAACTGTAGACCCTTGATCTGCTGGTACCCTTGCCTGGCCTCTAAATAGATAATTACCAATATTTAAAACAAAATATTGTAGGTTAATATTTGATTTTGTCAAAAATAAGATTTTAAAATTATTTATTCTAAATGCATCTTCTCTCATGTTTCACTTCTATTAGTACATCCTACCAATATTAGAGTTATTGCCTACAGTATCAAGAAATCATCTATTATCTCAAAATGCTTCACTAAAGTTCTTAAAGCACTTTCATAACTTCATTTAAAATATATATACCTTAATATTTTTCCCTACCTTACTTTCATTTCACTAAACAATCATGTTCAATATAATGAGAAAATAAGATGTACTGTTCAGATATATAGTATCTAGGCTTAACTACTAAGTGTTTAACATTTTAAAATTTTAAAAACTATCATTATTTCTAAGCATGTTTTCTGTTCCCTCGTCCCTTACCAGAGCAAACTCCTAAATGATAACTGTACCATCTTTGTGTACAACTCCTTCAACCCAGTCCCTCATATTCTAGAAAAGAAAAAAATAGTAGTGATGATAAAAATTATATTAACTGATGCATATATTCTTCCTCTATGCCAGATACTGTCCTATACATTTTATATAAGCCAACTCATTTGACAAAGGATATGTTTAATATACTATTAAAAGAAAAGGGTTTTTGTTCTTTGTACTGTTGCTGAAGCTAGGCATACAAAAGAGATTTTCTAAATTAAGGAAACTTTCAACATCACTAATCATCACGGAAAAGGAAAATCAAGACCACAAAGAGATATCTGTCAGATGGCTATTCTCAAAAAGTTTATAGGGATTTCCCTGGTGGTACAGTGGTTAAGAATCCACCTCCCAATGGAGGGACCTGGGTTCAATCCCTGGCCCAGGAACTAAGATTCCCTATGCTGCCAGGCACCTAAGCCTGTGCACTGCAACTAGAGAATAATCCCCACTCGTTGCAACTGAGAGAACGTCCATGCACAGCAATGAAAATCCAGTGCAGCCAAAACTAAATAAATTCCAAAAAAAAGAGTAAGTACACATGTTGGCAAGGATGTGGAGAAAAGAGAACCCATGCACACTGCTGGTGGGAATGTAAATAGGTGCATCCACTGTAGAAAACAGTATGGAGGTTTCTCAAAAAAATTAAAACTGAAATTGACCCAGCAATTTCACTTGGAGTATGTACTCGAAAAAACCAGAACATCAATTTAAAAAAATACATGTACTCAATGTTCACAACAGCATTATTTATAAATTCCCAATTCATGGAAACAACCTAAGTGTTCACCAACAGATGAATGGATAAAGAAGCTATTGTATATATATCCACACATGCAATGGAATACTACCCAGCAAAAAAAAAAAAAAAAAAGAATGAAATCTAGCCATTTGCAGCAACATGGATGGACCTGGAGGGCATTATGCTAAAAGTGAAATAAGTCAGAGAAAGATAAATACTGTATGAGATAGCTTATATGTGGAATCTAAAAAATACAACAAATTAGTGAATCTAACTAAAAAAACCAGACGCACAGATATAGAGACCAAACTAGTGGCTACCAACAGGGAGGGTTCAGTTCAGTTCAGTAGCTCAGTCGTGTCTGACTCTTTGTAACCCCACATACTGCAGCACACCAGGCTTCCCTATCTCTCATGTCACTGAATCAGTGATGGACTCAAACTCATGTCCATTGAATCAGTGATGCCATCCAACCATCTTATCCTCTGTCATCTCTTGCTCCTCCTGCCTTCAATCTTTCCCAGCATCAGGGTCTTTCCAAGAGTTGGTTCTTTGCATCAGGTGGCCTAAGAATTGGAGTTTCAGCTTCAGCATCAGTCTTTGCAATGAATATTCAGGACTGATTTCCTTTAGGATTGACTGGTTGGGCCTCCTTGCAATCCAAGGGACTCTGAAGAGTCTTTTCCAACAACACAGTTCAAAAGCATCAATTATCCAACGCTCAGTTTTCTTTATAGTCCAACTCTCACATCCATATATGACTACTGGAAAAACCATAGCTTTGACTAGACAGACTTTTGTTGGTAAAGTAATGTCTCTGCTTTTTAATATGCTGTCTAGGTTTGTCATAGTATTTCTTCTAAGGAGCAAGCCTTTTAATTTCATGGCTGTAGTCACCATTGGCAGTGATTTTAGAGTCCCCAAAACTAAAGTCTGTCACTGTTTCCACTGTTTCCCCATCTATTTCCCATGAAGTGATGGGACCAGATGCCATGATCTTAGTTTTCTGAATGTTGAGCTTTAAGCCAACTTGTTCACTCTCCTCTTTCACTTTCATCAACAGTCTCTTTAGTTCTTCCTCACTTTCTGCCATAGGGTGGTATCATCTGCATATCTGAGGTTAGTGATATTTCTCCCAGCAATCTTGATTCCAACTTGTGCTTCATCCAGTCTGGCATTTCGCATGATGCACTCTGCATATAAGTTAAATAAGCAGGGTGACAATATACAGCCTTGACGTACTCCTTTCCCAATTTGGAACCAGTCTGTTGTCCCATGTCAAGTTCTAACTGTTGCTTCCTGACTTGCATACAGATTTCTCAGGAGGCAGGTAAGGTGGTCTGGTATTCCCATCTCTTTCAGAACTTTCCACAGTTTGTTGTGATCCACATAGTCAAAGGCTTTGGTGTAGTCAATAAAGCAAAAATAGATGTTTTTCTGGGACTCTCTTGTATTTTCAATGATCCAGTGGATGTTGGCAATTTGATCTCTGGTTCTTCTGCCTTTTCTAAATCCAGCTTGAACATCTGCAAGTTCACAGTTCACATACAATTGAAGCCTGGCTTGGAGAATTTTAAGTATTACTTTGCTAGCATGTGAGATGACTGCAATTGTGCAGTTGTTTGAACATTCTTTGGCATTGCCTTTCTTTGAGACTGGAATGAAAAATGACCTTTTCCACTCCTGTGGCCACTGCTGAGTTTTCCAGATTTGCTGGCATATTAAGTGCAGCACTTACACAGCATCATGTTTTAGGATGTGAAATAGCTCAACTGGAATTCCATCACCTCCACTAGCTTTGTTTATAGTGATGCCTCCTAAGACCCACTTGACTTCACATTCCAGGATGTCTGGTTCTAGGTGAGTGATCACACCATGGTGATCATCTAGGTCATGAAGATCTTTTTCTGTATAGTTCTTCTGTGTATTCTTGCCACCTCTTCTTCATATCTTATGCTTCTGTTAGATTCATACCATTTCTGTCCTTTATTGTGCTCATCTTTGCATGAAATTTTCCCTTGGTATCTTGAACTTCCTTGAAGAGATCTCTAGTTTTTCCCATTGTATTGTTTTCCTCTAACTCTTTGCACTGATCGCTAAGGAAGGCTTTCTTATCTCTCCTTGCTATTCTTTGGAACTCTGCATTCAAACGGGGAAGGCAATGACACCCCACCCCAGTACTTTTGCCTGGAAAATCCCATGGACGGAGGAGCCTGGTAGGCTCCAGTCCGTGGGGTCACTAAGAGTCGGACACGACTGAGCGACTTCACTTTGACTTTTCACTTTCATGCATTGGAGAAGGAAATGGCAACCCACTCCAGTGTTCTTGCCTGGAGAATCCCAGGGACAGGGGAACCTGGTGAGCTTCCGTCTATGGGGTCGCACAGAGTCGGATACGACTGAAGCGACTTAGCAGCAGCAGCAGCTGCATTCAAATGGGTATTCTTTCCTTTTCTGAAGGAAGGAGCAAAATAGGGGTTGGGGAGTGGGAGGCACAAAGTCTTAGGTATAAGACAGGCTCAAGTATGTAGTATAAAACACAGGGAATAGAGCCAATACTTTGTAATAACTGAAAATGGAAAGAAGCCTTTAAAAATGCTGTAAAACATTTTTAAAAGAAAGAAAAAGAAACCAAAATATTCCAAATATATCTAAATATTCTGAATATTATCCAGCTTGAAAAAGTTAGCTATCATACAAAGACATATTATGAATGGAATGACACAGTAATACTTAATGGAAATGAATACTCTGATATGGGAATTTTTGATAATTATAGGAAAGATTATTCAGTTAAGTACCATGTTTCTTAAACAAGAATCTCACTTTACCTATATTATGCAGATAATTCATGCCTGGGATACAATCAGCTTCCCGGAGTTAGACAGAAGTATAAATACTCATTATGCCATATGATCATTAAAAAAACACAAAACACATGCATTATTATATAGGTCTGCTATATAGACTAAAGGTCAAATTTCAGTATCAAAGAAATATTTCTGTCATTATTTAATGATGTTCTTTTTTTTTTTTTTGTAATGACTTACTCAAGTTTTGAGATTGGAGTGATCTCTGAGGTAGATGAACTGGAAATATTTTCAGTATTTTCACTGTCCACAACTACACTGGAAGAATCTTCATGAACATCAACTGTAGGGAGTGTCTCAGTCACAGATGAACTTAACTTTTTTGACTCTGTATCCTGTTTCTAAAAAAGTCAGTTATATTTAATGTTGGGATTAACAAATTCTCTCTTTATTTGAAGAGGATATTATAAAAAGTATGTCTCAAAAGTAACAATATAATGTTCACTAAAAAATTACTTTTATAAAAGTCCCTTCTTCTAACACGAACACCCTAAGGAATACATCTCGTATTACAACACAGGCTCTACAGATTTGTCAGAGCATTTCATAAACCAGGACAAAGCAGCTTGTCTTTCTTCTTTCCTATTTTGTATCAGGACCTACAAAATTTCTTACTATAATTACCTTAACGTATCCTACAGCAACACAGAAATCTTATGTAAATACATGAAACAGTATCTATTAAATAGCATTACTATTTATTAGTATAAAATACTATATCAGATCAGATCAGTCGCTCAGTTGTGTCCGACTCTTTGCGACCCCATGAACCGCAGCACGCCAGGCCTCCCTGTCCATCACCAGCTCCCGGAGGTCACTCAGACTCGCATCCATCGAGTCAGGGATGCCATCCAGCCATCTCATCCTCTGTCGTCCCCTTCTCCTCCTGCCCTCAATCCCTCCCAGCATCAGAGTCTTCTCCAATGAGTCAACTCTGCGCATGAGGTGGCCAAAATACTGGAGTTTCAGCTTTAGCATCATTCCTTCTAAAGAAATTCCAGGATTGATCTCCTTCAGAATGGACTGGTTGGATCTTCTTGCAGTCCAAGGGACTCTCAAGAGTCTTCTCCAACACCACTAGTATTTAATATCGGGGAAGGCAATGGCACCCCACCCCAGTACTTTTGCCTGGAAAATCCCATGGACGGAGGATCCTGGTAGGCTGCAGTCCATGGGGTCGCTGAGAGTCGGACACGACTGAGCGATTTCACTTTCACTTTTCACTTTCGTGCATTGGAGAAGGAAATGGCAACCCACTCCAGTGTTCTTGCCTGGGGAATACCAGGGACAGGGTAGCCTGGTGAGCTTCCGTCTATGGGGTCGCACAGAGTCGGACACGACTGAAGCGACTTAGCAGCAGCAGTATTTAATATATTAATAGTATATATTAAACTAGTATAAAATAGTGTACCACATAGTTTTTTGTCCCTGAGCAGTTTAGAAGATAATGTGTATCAAGAAATAACAATACAAGGCATGTACAAATAACATTACAAAGCAATACACAATTCTGGTTGCTCTTTTAAGGACTGTATGCTGTTTCACTCTTCCAAAACATAATCTGAAATGTACTTAATACCTACTTATGCTTGAAAACCTCTTATAAGTACTTCCCCCACCAACCAACTCCATGTAGAATTAGCCATTCCCCTTCTTCTATGCCTTTACTGTTATCTGTATAGACTTTAATCACAGCATCTATAACACCTTAATTGCCCTTATTTATTTCTCTTCTTCAATTCCATTATAAATGTCTTGAGTATGGACTATGTTTTCTTGATCTTCATGCTCTTAGTGTCTCGCATGTACTAGTACCTATCACACAGTAGACAATACTTATACTGAGTATCAAATGAGAGAGAGGTACTCATGCTCAGTTCAAAGAAAAGAAAAACTAAGGACTACTATGAACTAGAAGAACTAGGACTTTGAAAAATAGGAGAAGGCAGTAAGTATAGCAGCAGAAAGAAAATAAGAGGCAGAGTCAGAATATAAAATAAGGAATGTGATATAAAATAAAAATGTAAAGAATATAAATATAAAAGAATATAAAATAAAGAATGTGATATAAAACAAAAATTTTTTTCAAAATAAGAATACAAAATGAAATGTGATCATTTGAGGAATTTACACTGGAATGAAAAGTTAGCAAAAGAATACAAATAGTTTGCATTTTATGACGGAGGCTTTGAGAAAAGAACTATCACATTATTATCAAATATTGCATTATCATTCAACATAAAAAATTTATAAGATATTTTACACTTTTTTCTCTTTTATTAATACTAAGTCTCCAAAATTGATGTGAATCTTATACTTACAGCAAATCTCAACTAGGACTATCCACACTTCCAGTGCGCAAGAGCCACAGGTAGCTAGTGGCCACTGTACTGAACAGCACAGGTCTCTAAAGATGCAGTAAGCATTTCAATATATTTGAACAAGAGGATACCATGAGAAAAATTCAAGAAAATGAACAATGGCAAGACTGTTTGGGATACTCATATAACTGAAGGGCTACAGAGATCACTTTTCCCTTACTCTTATGCATAAATCTTTTCCAAAAGTCCTTCAAAATTGATTGAAATGTACTATATCTCCCTAGATAACCCAATTAAATCATAAAATAACTCTGGCTGTGTTTTTTTAAAGAGCATTTCTCCTCCTTTTAAGCTGAAATTTATTTTTGTTAATATTTAAGATATTTAGTTTTTCCTTAGTCCTTCTTCCTTCCAGATCAAATATCCTCAGTTTCTTCAGTTATTCCTGATATTAAATGGTTTCCAGATGCATCAGCATTCTGATCAACTTACACTCTGGTCTAGTTTTACATATTTCATAAAAGCTGGTATACAAAATAAAAAATAATATTTAGGATATAATATGAGAGAAAAGGGGAAAAACAATCAATCTATTAATGATTATTTATTAATATTCCACACTAAGTGATAAAATTTGGTATCAAAATATTCTGTATTCTACATACAAATACTTTAAGTCAGAAAAAATGTCCCCTGACATATGAAAACCTGAGAGAAAATAAATTATACTGAGCCAAAATGAACCTAAAAAGAAAGATTTACAACCAAACCCATACTACAAGGAAAATGGTCACATTTACTATTACATCGGTAATTTTGAATTTCCTCAAAAACAGTACCTAGCAGGTGACTAGTATTAAAGCCAGTTGCATGGTATCACAAAATGAAAGAGGAAAAAAAATACATAGTATGTTGACCAAATAAATGTATTCTATGTTGTAAAGTGGTTTGAAAAGCCATATCATTAAAAAATCAAAGCAACAAATCTTACCTGTACATTCACAATGTAGTCATCTTTTAATTTGTTTTCTTCTGGAGGAACAGGTAAGCTTGAACCTACTTTTCCCGATAATTCAGCACTGACAGGTCCCCCTCTTTCATCCTATATTGCAACAAAGAAAAGGCCGACTGATGAAACTGCTTCACAAAATAGTCCTGAAGCAATATTAAGACTGTCTTTCTATACAACCAAAACACTTTATTGTGATTTTAATAATTCTGTTTCCATGCTTATTGTCTTCCTTCATGCATTACTCTCCTTAATGCTTCACTTCAAATGTATACTACATGTGTACACTAGCGGTATAGTAATAAGCATAGCTGCCTTCCAAATATACACTACATTTGATTTCTTAATAAGCACTTTAGTCCTACCACCCAGAACTGTATGTTAGACACACAGTAAGATCAATAAATATCTGGTAAATATATACGCTTGTAGCTTTTTGTGTCATCTCTTTTGATACTGTTAAGTTAGAATTTCAGATATATTGTCTTTAAATGTATATTCTAGCATGCAAGTTTCATAAAAGCCAAGTTCATATCCATCATATTCTAACCCTGTAAAGAACATAATAGGTAACCAAATGTTTACTGAAAGAATGTCTATTTCCCCTTCCTTAACGCTTTGCTTAAATTCATTCTTAACAACATTCAAGTCTTATTTCTCATCAAAGAAGAGATTAACTTTAAGTCTTACAGATTGTGCATGGAAGCATACAATCATACTTTTTTTGGAGAGGTATCCAGCAAGAGTCTTCAAAATTTTAACTGCTCTATCCTTTAAACAGATCTTGTATAACTCAGAAATATAAATCCATTCTAAACATCATGCCAAAAAAAGAAAACACCCAAGCATATAAAGTTTATGCATCCACACACACACACACACACACACACAAATGCAGACACAAACATGCACAGCTAAGAGCCTCTCAATCAAAAGTACTTAAATAAATTTAACATATCCATATAATGGAATAAAAATGTAGCTATTCAAAATAATACAGTAACATACAAAGGTATCCACAAGATATTGCTGGGGAAGAGGGGAAGTCAACTTGTGCAATATTTATGGCATTTTACTAAAAATCAAAACATTAATTTGTGAGCTATGATGTATCTATACCCAAAGAAAATGATCTGAGTGTTTTAATAAGAAATAGCAAATTTTGGTTCCTTTGGGGATGGGAAAGGGATACAAAGATGAATATCTTACAGTGTGTATAAATTATTCCTCTAATTTAAAATAAGTACATTGACTTTTGGGGGGGGGATGAGGGGGAGCCAAATCTAGCTGAAGTCAGTAATCACCTTTTACCATTTAAAATGATAAAATAATAGACTATTTAGAGACCATCAGATTTTTTGGCCTCTGTCTATTCACTCTACCCAAATGTATGAAACAAAGTACATAGCCAATCATTTCTGATTCTCCCTATAATTCTCATTTCTAATAGTTTTTAATTTATAAGACTCAGGTTTCTTTAGAAACACTTTAAGTAGTTAAAGTATTAAAAAGAAAGTCCTAGTTTTCAGTTCTCTGAACAGGCACTATTTTTCTCCTTACTGTAGGACTGCTGCTGCTGCTGCTAAGTCACTTCAGTAGTGTGCGACTCTGTACGACCCCACAGACGGCAGCCCACGAGGCTCCCCCGTCCCTGGGATTCTCCAGGCAAGAACACTGGAGTGGGTTGCCATTTCCTTCTCCAATGCATGAAAGTGAAAAGTGAAAGTGAAAGTGAAGTCATGTTTGACTTAGCGACCCCATGGACTGCAGCCTACGAGGCTCCTCTGTCCATGGGATTCTCCAGGCAAGAGTACTGGAGTGGGTTGCCATTGCCTTCTCTGTACTGTAGGACTACAATATTCCAAATACAAGCAATAAAAATAAATAAATAAATATTTTTAGGTTAATTTCAGAATTACCTAAGTAACTTCTCAAAGTATAGCAAAGAAAATTACAAATCTCCATAAAAAATAATGTCATAGTATTTTCTGGGATTTCTGGGTATTTCTGGGATTACCTTTTTCTGGGATTGTACATCTTCATTTTCTAGTGCACAATTGTCATCTTGAGAGTAATACGATGAAGCTGAAGAACTCTCTTTACAACACACATGCCAACTGGGAAGCCTGTAAAACATCCACCGTCACCATCAAAAAAAAAAAAAAGTAAGGTTGTTAAATCAACATATTCCATACCATGAACTAGAATTTGAGGAAATAAACAACAGATGGTTCTTATCCTAATGTTCTTGACAATTTGACAATTTAATGATGAAGACAAATGTACATAAGACAAAGGTTTTTTTATTTAATACCCTAAGAAAAATATAAAGTGTTATCAGCACTCCAAGTAAGGCATCATTAATCTCACAAAGGTAAAACAGGAAATACTTCACAATAATAACAGTATCTGACAAGAAACAGAGAAAGCTGACAAACAGCTAACCTCCTCAAAAGCACCAGATGCCACTGATATTCTAAATTCTACCAAATATTTAAGAACAGATAATGCTAAAGCTACCTAAACTATTGCAAAGTATAGAAGTAAAGCTTCCAAATTATTTTATAAGGAATGTAACAATGATATCAAAAATTAATGGAAACAGTACATATATATAAATACTATAGGTTAATAATACGTATGAAATCAGACACAAAAGTTCTGAAGAAAAGAAAAAAGAAAAAATCTCCATTAACATACCAAAGATGTAACACACCACTGTTATGGTCAAGTAGAGTTTAGCTCTGATATTCCAAAATGGTTTAAAATATATTTACTTTGCTATGCAAAAATATCAAGGAAAAGAAATCTCAAGATTATCCTCACCAAAGGACATTTGATAAATTTATGCAGGCATCAAGATTTTGAAAGTCAACAAAATAGTAATAAGTAGATATTTAACATGGGGAATACACAGTACATGCATAACACATAAGCCTAAGAGTCACTATCATAATCAGTGAAGAAAATGAAATACCCCTATTTAGATCTGAAACAAGACAAAAATGTCCATTATCACTAATTACATAATACGAGGACACAGTATAAAAATGGGAAAGGATACAGTAAAATTATCATTAATTGCAAATGAGTTTATATGGTTGGAAAACTAAGAAGTGTTCATTAAAAGAAGGCTTGGGTATAAAATAATATTCCTAACTCACTCCAGTACTCTTGCCTGGAAAATCCCACGGAGGAGGAGCCTGGTGGGCTGTAGTTCATGGGGTCGCTAAGAGTCAGACACGACTGAGCGACTTCACTTTTCACTTTCATGCATTGGAGAAGGAAATGGCAACCCACTCCAGTGTTCTTGCCTGGAGAATCCCAGGGATGGGGGAGCCTGGTGGGCAGCCGTCTCTGGGGTCGCACAGAGTCAGACACAACTGAAGCTACTTAGCAGTAGCAGCAGGTATAAAATTAAGAAAGAAATCAACAGATACTCTACTCAAATCATCACCACCAGTTATAAGAGTTAACAGAAGAAAAGTCCCCATTTATAATAGAAACAATAAAATACCAACTATAAACTTAGTGAGAAATGCTCTACACAAACACACATATGTGCTCTGTGTTAATAGTAAAAGTATTTGAAATTGGTATTATTTTAAGTTAAAAAAAAAAAAAGTCAGTTTTACACAATTCAATGTTATATGGAAGATCTGAAAACCACACAATGAAGCTGCAAAAAAACAAAGCTTTAAAAAAATTAGACAAACTGACTCTAAAGTTTATATAAACAGAATGCTGTTGCTGCTGCTGCTAAGTCACTTCAGTCGTGTCCGACTCTGTGCGACCCCAGGCTCCCCCATCCCTGGGATTCTCCAGGCAAGAACACTGGAGTGGGGTGCCATCGCCTTCTCCGATATAAACAGAATAGTCAAGAAGATTTTAATGTGGGGAAATTAGACATCTAAGAAACCACAATAATTACAACAATATAGTAGTGAGATGAAAGAGCAAAAGGGAATTCCCATGGTAAAGGCAAAAAGAATTCCGTGGATGACAGCTGTACGTACACAAAGAGGGCAACCGAAACTAAACTGGAGGTCATCAGAAGCTCTGGAAGAGTCCTCTTTTGGAGGATGGAATTAACAGCACAACTTAGAGGAGTCTCTGAAAATCTCAAGAACAGATCTACACAACTAGCAGATAATTTGTAATTAAAGAGAAAAATAAGAAAACACAAGTAAAATATTAGCCCCATGAAAATGGAAAAGTAGAACAGAAAAAGGAAAAGTAACCATGTTTTACTACATGGCTCAGTTGTATCATTTATAGTCATGAATACTGATCTAATCCAAATTATGACTGAACTACATTACCAGGAGAATCTGATCATTTGCAGTAACATACCTAAAAGTGACATTAAAACAATTATTTTAGAGACAAAGAAGTAAACAAAATTCATCAGCTAAAAGATCAAAGTGGTTTCCTTGAAAAGGAAAAATGAGGAAAGAGGGATGAAGGACTGACTTCTTTGCAAAAGCTAATAAACAAAAATCCTTGCAGAGCTACCTGACTTTTTGTTACATCATTTTGATAAAAATTAAAATCAAATAAAAGAGCAAAGTACATAACAACATATACATATAGTATGCTACTATATGTGCACATGTTTACTAAAGGCACTTGTATGTCCATAAATTTCTCTGAAAGACTTAAAACCTAAAGGGAAAAAAAAGCACCACCGTGGTTGCCTCCAGGGTGGAAAACTGATTGACTGGATAAATGGGTATTTTTCACTTGTTAATACTCTAAGTCTTCTGAATTTTGAGCCATAAGAATATATTACTTATTCAAATTGTCATATAGATATATCATTATTTATTAAATATCTCCTTATTGACAGACTTTTGCATTGTTTCTCACATGGGTGTTTGTAGTTGTATTTGTCAGTGTATATATACACATATTTGGGACAACCAAAAGTTTCAGATATTAAAAACTATGGGTGTTAGAATTTTGGTGATTATGTCCCCTTATTTTCTTTATTCTTTTCTATACTTTTTAAATTTCTACTATGAGCATATACTAGTTTTATTATCAGTAATTCTGCATGTGTATATGTATATATAAATCCCAATATTCACAGTTAGTGTGAATACAGCCAAAAGATATTAAATCTCACGAGACTTATTTTTACTATCACATAATCAAATTCCATTACCCAAAATTAGGAGCTTTTTGAGTGAGATTAGCATTGGAATCCGCAGTCCATGAGGTCGCAAAAAGTCAGACACAACTTGCCAACCGAACAACAACAACAAGAAGATATGAATCAGTGGACTCAGTAGACTGTCCTCCCCAATATGAGTGGGCATCATCTAATCCTTTAAGGGACTGACCAGAAGAATTTGCCCTTTTTTCCCCTGCCTCACTATCCGAGCTGTGGCGTCTCATGTCTAGCCTTTTTACCGGAATTATATCTTCTGCTTCACTGGTTAATAGGCGTTCAGACTTGATCTGAATTATACCACTGGGTTTCCTCAGTCTCCAGCTTTAAGACAGTAGAACTTCTCAGATTCCATAATCATGTGACTCAACATCTCATTTTACATATAAAGTGGGTTCTATTTCTCTGAAGAACCCTAGTACACCTGACATTAGTATGTAATACATCATTAGCTTATCTACCCTATTGATAAAGCTACTCTATAGCTTTATCAATAGTATCACTGTTTACCCCTAATGTATCAGTCCTTATATAAAGACAGATGCTAATTAAAGAGAGACCTGCAAAGATATTCTTCATTTTGCGTATAAGAAGAAAGCCTAAAATAGATAAAAATGATCACCAACTAAGAACTGTCAAGAAATTTTAAATCACCAAAAGTAAAATGAAATAACACAAACCCACACCAACTACACTGAAGAAGAATGAATCTCTATAACACAGTCTTTACTGTCAACAAGTTATCCCAGGTGAATTAGATGTGCATGCCCCATCATTAAGAATCACTGGGTCACATTAAAATAGCTGAGGGCACTTTGCTGCATGACTAAATGGATCTGATTCCATACTACTGAAGCAACTTTCAAAAACTGTACTGTGAAAACCCCAAGCCTGATGAAATTACTTTCAAAATTTTTAAGGAATTCAGCACCAGAAATCACAACAAGCAAGATAAATGGAGCCCCTGTGAGCCCCTGACACTCTCCCTTCAGACTCTATTACTATTCTATTGATTAAATTGATTGTGAGCCAAGTATATCGTCTTACACTTAAATTCTTTGAGAATCAATTTCATATCCCTAACTACTATAGCCCCTTCCCACATAGCCAAAACCTGCAAACATTAGGTGTTTAACAAATACTTACTAAATAGGGTTCTTAGGGGAAATGTTTTGCAGCACAAGCAGAAACAAAATTCAATCACTTTTCATTCCTCTTCCCATCAGCCCCATCTCCTGCCTTGACCACTACCACTACCTCCCCAACTCAACCACCCATCTACCACCCCTTCACACAAACACACAAACTCAAAAATAGAATCTGGAAAATAAGAGGACACTTGTCTCTTGTTGTCACCTCCCTGTCCCCAGCCCGCTAATGTGGCATGGATTCACCATTCATATGGAAAGGTATTAACTTTTAGAGTAGATGTAATTAAAAGTCTTGTAAAATTTGCATTTGAGTGTCATTTAGGATTCAAAAAGCTAACCACCTTCTAAAACCTGTAAGCTAAATTATAAAACAGAATAATTTTTTATTAAAGAGGAAAATATAAGGCATATTACAAAATATTAGAGCAGAAGACTACAGGTCAAAACTGGTAGGTAGGATGCAGGTAAAACAGCATCAGGAAAGCTATCCTTGTGAGCATATCTGGAGACAAAGTGAACACAAAAGAGCTCCTCTTTCAACTCAAGAAGATAAAGGATAGTTTAAATCTAAGGAAAAAAGTAAGACTCTTAAGGACAGAAATCACTGAAAGAAAAACCAAACCAAAAGATTAAAACCAAAAGTTGGTTCTCCAAGGACAATATTAAAAAGACAAACCTCTGGAAAAACTGGTAAAGGAGAGTTGGTGATATGAATTAACAAAGTATGTTCTAAAAGCATGAAATAACCACAGGCAAGACATACTTTTTAAAATCATAAAATATTAACAGCTATATATACTAATGGAGAAGGCAATGGCACCCCACTCCAGTACTCTTGCCTGGAAAATCCCATGGACGGAGGAGCCTGGTAGGCTGCAGTCCATGGGGTCGCTGGGAGTTGGACACGACTGAGCGACTTCACTTTCATGCATTGGAGAAGGAAATGGCAACCCACTCCAGTGTTCTTGCCTGGAGAATCCCATGGACGGAGGAGCCTGGTAGGCTGCAGTCCATGGGGTCGCTGGGAGTTGGACACGACTGAGCGACTTCACTTTCATGCATTGGAGAAGGAAATGGCAACCCACTCCAGTGTTCTTGCCTGGAGAATCCCATGGACGGAGGAGCCTGGTAGGCTGCAGTCCATGGGGTCGCTGGGAGTTGGACACGACTGAGCGACTTCACTTTCATGCATTGGAGAAGGAAATGGCAACCCACTCCAGTGTTCTTGCCTGGAGAATCCCAGGGACGGGGCAGCCTGGTGGGCTGCTGTCTCTGGGGTCGCACAGAGTCAGACACGACTGAAGTGACTTAGCAGTAGCAGTATATATACTAATATATTTGAAAACTCAGAAGACATGGATGTTTCTAGAAAAATAACAAAATTGGGACAAAGTATACAAAAATTGGAATTCACTGACAATAATTTAAAAATTGAGTGGATTAATCAACACCTTATCTAGAGAAAAGGAAATCTCAATCTTTTACCCCCTACTTTTTATTTGGAAATAATTTCAAGCTTTCAGAAGAAATGCCAACATAGTACAAAGAACAACTGCAAACCCTCTCTACCTATTGTGACCCATTTGTCCCATCATTTGCCATTCTCACAGCAAGTTCATGGCCCTCTCTTTCCCCACTGCATGTAATCTATCTCGAAGTATCTCTGTACGCACTTCCTCAGAATAAGGATATTTTCTTCCACAACCACACTACAATTAACAATCTGAGGAAATGTTACACTGACACAATAATCTATGTCCCCAGTAGTGTCCTCTCAGCACTCCCCCTCCCCGCCTCAGCCCCAAGCCCAGAATCAAGTCTAAGACCATGTCCTGTGTCTTCAGCCTCCTTTAACCTGGAACAGTTCTTGGCCTTTATCTTATGCGGTACTGACACTTTTGAAGGACATAATCCTTTTATTTTTAAATACCATGGTCCTTTTTTGAGGTTTGTCTTATGCTTCATCATGACCAGATTCAGGTTATATATTCCTGGCTGGAATCCTTCATAAGCAATGTGTCTTTCTCAGGGTACTATCTCCAGAAGCACAGGATATCCATCTGTTTCAGTACTTGCAATTCCACTTTTACATACTTCTTAAGAGAAATGAAAACTTTATGTACAAAAATGTCCGCAGTAGCTTTTACTCCTAATAGCCAAAACCTGGAAGCTGTCCAGATGCTCAATAACAGGAGAATATAAACAAACTGTAGTATAGTCATACAATGTATTATACTAGTTCTCACAATCAAAAGGAATGAATTACAAATGAATGAAATAAGATGGATAAATCTTGGAAACATTACACTGAGTGAAAGAAGTCAGACACAAGAATAAATACTGTATTAATTCTATTTAAATAGGTTTCCAGAAGTAGAAAAACTAATCCATGGTGATAGAAATCAAATCGTCAGTTGCTTCAGGGAATTCTGTAGAATGCCACTTGAGAAAACATTCTGGAGTGATAGAAACGCTCTGCATCTTGATGGGTGTGAGATACACAGATGTATGCATTTGTCAAAACTGACCCAACTATACAGTTGACAACATGTGCACTTAGCTGTATGTAAATTATTTCAATTTAAAAAATAAGCAAAAAAGTCGATATTTTCCTCCCCAGCAATAACATAGAAAATAAACCATTATCAGTAACAATTTTTTAAAATAATTTAGAAATTAATCTTAAAAACTACACAACCATTTATAGAGGAAAACATGTTAATTCTAATAATCACCACAAAATGAAGAGACAACTGAAGATCTAGTATGTTCACGGATGGAGTGCTGTTGACAGCAAAGTAAAGACAGCAATTCTCCCCGCACTAATTCAGCACTCCAATATAATTCTTATCAAAATACCTGAAGGATCCTTACCATATAGCACCGGGAACTCTACTCAATACACTGTAATAATCTACGTGGGAAAAGAAAATGAGAAAGAATAGATACATGTATATTCATAACTAAATCACTGCTGTACGCCTGCAACTGACACACTGTAAATTTACTACATACTCCCATATAAACTAAAAAAAATTTTTTAAAGAAAATCCTAGAGAAAAAAACCTGAAGGATGTTCTAAATATGGAAAAGCTGATCTAAGAATAACTATATTAACAAAAAAAGCAAAGGCAAGTGGTTCACCTTGCCAGATAATTAAGATTTATCACAAAACCACTCTAATTAGTCTATAGTATTCGGACAGCAAAAGATAAGCAAATGGAACAGAATACTCCCAAATGCATTTGTTGGTATAAAGTCTCTCTTTAGAAGCAGCATATATGCAAAGGGCTCAATAAATATTCAGTAAATAAATGACATCAGCCCTTCCTGAGGCATCTGTCACACTACTCAGAATTCACATAACAGTGATTCCAGTAACTAAAACAAGTTAGCTTTTTTTTTTTTTTTTAAAGTGTTAGGTAGAAGGAAATAGGAAAAAGAATGAGATTAACAGCATTATACCATTTACGCAAATTTTAAAACATAAACAAAACATTATTTTTGGAAGAAATCAGAAATCTAAGTAAATACATGAAGATTAATTGGAAAAACACATCAAATATACTCCAGGGTAAATGCCCAACATGGGGGAGATAGAAGTGAAAATGAAGATAGAATATAAAAGAGTAATGATGTAAGGTGGAGGGAAAAGGGGGGACCTATAAAGAATGTAGCATAAACTGAGTATGACCAATCCGATCCTAAGTATCTGATGTCTCTAGAAGAGAACACAGTCTTTCTTTAATGTGTCAAGCTGTTTACATTAAAATATTAACTTTTACAAATAAAGAAACTTAACCTCAGAAGTTAACTGGTCAAAAGTCACTCAACCAATCTAGATCTCTCCAAAGCCTATCATCTTTGTACTGCTACACTTCCCATGTCATATTCTCTAGTCAACAGATAAATGAAAAGAAAGGTGAGAAAATAACATTAATCCATTCTCTTAAGAACCGATCATGTTATTAAGGCTAGTTACTGCAGATACAAATATAAGAACTATCACAAAGGAGGAGCAATGTTTACCCCTTGATTTAGATAACAGCCCCAAGAGACAAAGTTTTGTAGTGTAGTGGCTAGGGCATGAACTTCAGAGTCAAAACTTGTTCAGTTACTAAGGCCTGTCCAACTCTTTGTGACCCCATGGGCTGCAGCACTCCAGGCTGCCCTGTCCTTTACTATTTACCAGAGTTTGTTCAAATTCATGTCCACTGAAATGGTGATGCTATCTAACCATCTCATCCTCTGCCACCCGCTTCTTTTCCTTCAGTCTTTCCTAGCATCATGGTCTTTTCCAAAGAGTCAGTTCTTCGCATCAGGTAGCCAAAGTATTGGAGCTTTATCAGTAGTCCTTCCAATGCATATTCAGGGTTGATTTCCTTTAGGATTTACTGGCTTGATCTCCTTGCAGTCCTGGGGACTCAAGAGTCTTCTCTAGCACCACAATTCAAAAGCATCGATTCTTTGGTGCTCAGCCTTCTGTATAAACCAACTCTTACATCCTGAGTTTCCCCTTTTATTATGTGCATTCTCTTGGACAAACTAATGACAAAAGCTGTAAGTCTCAATATAAACACTGTAAAACAGGAAAATGAAATAATGCATGTGCAATACTTCAGTTCAGCTGCTCAGTTGAGTCCGACTCTTTGCAACCTCATGGACTGTAGCACACTAGGCTTCCCAGTCCATCACCAACTCCCAGAGCTTGCTCAAACTCTCATCCACCGAGTCGGTTATGTCATCCAACCATCTCATCCTTTGTCACCCACTTCTCCTCCTCCCTTCAATCTTTCCCAGCATCAGGGTCTATTCTAATGAGTCAGTTCTTCAAATTAGGTGGCCAAAGTCCTAACGGAGCTTCAGCATCAGTCCTTCCAATAAATATTCAGGACTGATTTCCTTTGGGATTGACTGGTTTGATCTTGCAGTCCAAGGGACTCTCAAGAGTCTTCTCCAACGCCACAATTCAAAAGCATCAATTCTTCAGCACTCAGCTTTCTTTATAGTCCAACTCTCACATGCATACACGACTAATGGAAAAACCATAGCTTTAACTAGATGGACTCTTGCCGACAATGCAATGTCTCTGCTTTTTAATATGCTGTCTAGGTTGGTTATAGCTTTTCTTCCAAGAAGCAAGCGTCTTTTAATTTCATGGCTACAGTCACCATTTGCAGTGATTTTGGGAGCCCAAGAAAATAAAGTCTGTCACTGTTTCCACTGTTTTCCCATCTATTTGCCATTAAGTGATGGGACTGGATGCCATGATCTTCGTTTTTTGAATGCTGAGTTTATGCTAGATTTTTCACTTTCCTCTTTCATTTTCATAAAGAGACTCTATTTCTTCTGCTTTCTGCCATTAAGTGGTATCATCTGCATATGTGAGGTTAATGATATTTCTCCTGGCAATCTTGATTCCAGCTTATGCTTCATCCAGCCCAGAATTTTACATGATGTATTCTGCTTCCCTGCTGGCTCAGATGGTAAAGCGTCTGCCTGCAGTGCGGGAGACCCAGGCTCGATCCCTGGGTTGGGAAGATCCCCTGGAGAAGGAAATGGCAACCCACTCCAGTACTCTTGCCTGGAAAATTCCATGGACTGAGGAGCCTGGTGGGGTACAGTCCATGGGGTCACAAAGAGTCAAACACGACTGAGCGACTTCACTTTCACTTTCTATTCTGCATATAAGTTAAATAAGCAGGGTGACAATATACAGCCTTGACGTATACTCCTTTTCCAATCTGGAACCAGTCCATTGTTCCATGTCTGGTTTTAACTGTTGCTTCTTGACCTCCATACACATTTCTCAGGAGACAGTTAAGTTGGTCTGGTATTTCTACCTCTTGAAGAATTTTCCACAGTTTCTCATGATCCACAGTAAAAGGCTTTAGTGTAGTCAATGAAGCAGAAGTAGATGTTTTTCTGGAATTCTCTTGGTTTTTCTATGATCCAGAGGTATATAGGCAATTTGATTTCTGGTTCCTCTGCCTTTTCTAAATCCAGCTTGAACATCTGAAAGTTCTCAGTTCACATACTGTTGAAGCCTGGCTTTGAGAATTTTGAGCCTTACTTTGCTAGCTTGAGATGAGTGCACTTATGTAGTAGTTTGAACATTCTTTGGTATTGTCTTTCTTTGTGATTGGAATGAAAACTGACCTTTTCCAATCCTGTGGCCACTTCTGAGTTTTCCAGATTTGCTGGCATATTGAGTGCAGCACTTTCACAGCATCATCTTTTAGGATTTGAAATAGCTCAAAGGAATTCCATCACCTCCACTAGCTTTGTTCGTAGTGATGCTTCCCAAGGCTCATTTGACTTTGTACTCCAGGATGTCTGCCTCTAGGTGAGTGATCACACCATCGTGGTTATGTGGGTCATGAAGATCATTTTTGTATAGTTCTTCTGTGTATCCTTGCCACCTCTTCTTACTACCTTCTGCTTCTGTTAGGTCCATACCATTTCTGTCCTTTATTGAGCCCATCTTTGCATGAAACGTTCCCTTAGTATCTCTAACTTTCTTGAAGAGATCTCTAGTCTTTCCCATTCTATTGTTTTCCTCTATTTCTTTGCATTGATTGCTGAGGAAGGCATTCTTATCTCTCCCCGATATTCTTTGGAGCTCTGCATTCACATGGGTATATGTTTCTTTTTCTCCTTTGGCTTTCACTTCTCTTTTCTCAGCTATTTGTAAGACCTCCTCAGACAACCATTTTGCCTTTTTGCATTTCTTTTTCTTGGGGATGGTTTTGATCACTGCCTCCTGTACAATGTCACGAACCTCCATCCATAGTTCTTCAGGCACTCTGTCTACCAAACCTCATCCCCTGAACCTATCTGTGCATGCTTAGTCTGGCATAGAATATGCATTCATATGGCAGCAGTTGCTATCAGCTGCTGTCTTCTCATCGTCTTTCATTCATCAAATTCCAAAGTAGTGAAAACAATTGTTTCTAGGTATCTTGGTTCTAGGACCCTCTTTAGATGCCAAAATCCATGGATGCTCACGTCCCTTGCAGGAGGCCGTCAGCATCTTTGGATTCAATCAACCTCAGATAGAAATGGGTTGGATAATTTGAAGCATACAGGAAGCTACTCTAACCTCTTGCATTCCTTCTGGCTGCCAAACAAATGTGTATGAACTCACACCTACCTCTCTCCAAATATTTTCTATTTCTGCTCACAAAAGTTTATCAATCATCTCTCTTTTGAAAACAAGGTCCTTTTCTCAATTTTCAAGCTTCTCAGGCTATCTGAGACTTTTATATTTCTGACCTAATTAAACTTCTTTCCCTAGTTTCTTCCTTCTCCTCAGAGCCTTAGTTTGCTTGTCACTTTTCTTTGTTCTAAGTATCTACAGCAACTCCATGTTCAGTCAAAAGATTCTGTTTCCTAAATGATCCCCTCTACAAGAACAGCTCCAGCCAAAGTGTCATCTTTATGAAGTCTGCATTTAAGTGCCTATATAACGTCTCCCTTGTAGCTTCCTTTGTGGCTCATCTGGTAAAGAATCAGCCTGCACCGCAGGAGACCTGAGTTTGATCCCTGGGTTGGGAAGATCCCCTGGAGAAGGTAAAGGCTACCCACTCTAGTAGTCTGGCCTGGAGAATTCCATGGACTGTATCGTCCATGGGCTCGCAAGGAGTAAGACCCGACTGAGTGAATTTCACTAATACAATGTCTCCACTCGGATATTCTACTCATCTCAACCAAAAGCTCCTTCTCTTTTAAAACTCTTTGCAACTCTAATTCTTTTTTAACACCTCCAATTCCTCTAGTTGCCCAAGTTAAAAGGAAAAACTTCACTCCTCTCTTTGAACTTTATTTCAGATTCATAATTTTAGACCCTAGAATTTATTTTCTCAACCATGGTCAGCTCCAAGAAAGCAGCTACTTTGTTTTGTCCACCAGAATCCTGCATAGAACACAGCAAACAGAAGCCTCAGTAAACATCTTTTGACACTGAGATAGATGACAGAAAGGCAGTGTCAAAGACCAAGAGCTGGTCAGAGGCAAACCAAAACCCAGTTCCTTTGAATCATAGCCCAGTGCTGTTTCTACTGCATTGCCAACCTGCCAACCTATTACCAAACCTATCATTGACTTGCTCAAAACCTCTGTTCAACACATCCTCTTCATCTCTACTGCCAAGTTAAGTCCTTGTTATGACAAACTTCAACTATTTCAATTGCTTTTCATTTAGTATTCATCCCTCCAGATATTTCTCTGAGAAATCCCTCTAGATATTTCTCTGAGAAATATCTAGTACAATGATGTCAAAATAATAGTCTCCAAACACCACTTCTCTTGCTGGATCTTCGGTGCCTAACTCCTTGGTTTAACTTGCAAAACCCATCATAATCTCCAGAAAACATTTGGCCCTCTGCATCCACAGGTTCCACATGTGTTTATACAGAGGGCAAAGTGACTATGCCATTTTACAAAGCAGACTTAAACATCGAGGTGGGGTCCTGGAAGCAATACCCCACAAATACCAAGGAACGACTTTATTTCCTACTCAGGTTTGTCTGCTTACTATCATTTCCACCCATATTAAGTACACTGTCTCCTTTACCCACAACTCTTTCTCATTTCTCCCAACAATTAAGTACTGTCTGCCCACTGCAGGCAGGCAAGCAGAAGCGCACACACACGCAAACTAGGGAAAGGCCACTCTTCATCTTAGTAGCACCAGTCTATCTTCTTTCAGTCTGTGAAGCGCCTGCATTCCACAGAAGCCAAGTTTTATAAACCACAGACGTCATTTCTCTTAAAACCAAGTCTTACCTGACAACTTCTGTCCAGTTTTTCTCTTCAAGCCCCTACTAACCAACTCAGCTTTTTGTACTGTTCACTAATGCTCAAATCACATACCTTAGAATGTTAAAAGTGCAAAAGAAAAATCTCAGAATTCATTTAATTTAGTAGTAACTACTGGAACACACAAAAGAATATTCCAAACTTAGCAAACCTCCAAGATAAGTGGCTTAGACATTTTTTTTTAAAGCTTCATGAATGAATAATTCCAATATTCATTCCTCATTGAGTGAATCCAGTCAACCTCATTTTTTAGATAAGAAAATGGACAAAGAAAAGGTAGAGAAACTTGCCTAAGGCCACCTGTCAGCCTACACGTAGCACAGGGTAGTGGTTAAGAGCACAGGCTCAGATTCAAAGGCTACTTAAATTCCAGTTCATTGCTTACTGATAATATTGGCAAGTTGGTTAATTTTTCTGTGCCTTTCTTAGTCTCTTTAAAATGTGGTGACTATCTCAAAAAGAGTTTAATAAAGTCAAAATGAGTTAGTGCGTATAAAGCACTTAGAACAAAAATAAGTACCCAAAAAGGTTCACTGTTAATACATGAAAGAAAGGATTACAATCAAGCTCTAACTTGGTTTCATGCCATTTCACTACACCAATATCTTTGTATATTCTGACATCAACTTGTATACTCCTCAGGGCAGAGCTCAAGTCTCCTGCTTCTTCAGCAACCCCCACCACACCCAATATAATGTTGGCAACCAAATAATACTTTGAACAAACATATGGATTCCTGTTTCTGAACTCTGATACCTCAGCCTAGGATCCAACTTCTGCCAAAGTATCCAGACTGAATAATAAGAACAGGGCTTACTAAGAGCAAAGCACTGTTTTAAGCACGTCACACATTTTCTCCTGTTACTGATTTCAAAAACTCCATAGTAAGAAATACAAAATAAACTTAGTATTTGGGATCTCTTCAAGAAAATGAGAGATACCAAAGGAACATTTCATGCAAAGATGGGCTCGATAAAGGACAGAAATGGTATGGACCTAACGGAAGCAGAAGATATTAAGAAGAGGTGGCAAGAATACACAGAAGAACTGTACAAAAAAGAGCTTCAAGACCCAGATAATCATGATGGTGTGATCACTGACCTAGAGCCAGACATCCTGGAATGTGAAGTCAAGTGGGCCTTAGAAAGCATCACTACCAACAAAGCTAGTGGAGGTGATGGAATTCCAGTGGAGCTATTCCAAATCCTGAAAGATGATGCTGTGAAAGTGCTGCACTCAATATGCCAGCAAATTTGGAAAACTCAGCAGTGGCCACAAGATTGGAAAAGGTCAGTTTTCATTCCAATCCCAAAGAAAGGCAATGCCAAAGAATGCTCAAACTACCGCACAATTGCACTCATCTCACACTCGAGTAAAGTAATACTCAAAATTCTCCAAGCCAGGCTTCAGCAATATGTGAACCATGAACTTCCTGATGTTCACGCTGGATTTAGAAAAGGCAGAGGAACCAGAGATCAAATTGCCAACATCCGCTGGATCATGGAAAAAGCAAGAGAGTTCCAGAAAAACATCTATTTCTGCTTTATTGACTATGCCAAAGCCTTTGACTGTGTAGATCACAATAAACTGTGGAAAATTCTGAGAGAGATGGGAATACCAGACCACCTGATCTGCCTCTTGAGAAATCTGTATGCAGGTCAGGAAGCAACAGTTAGAACTGGTCATGGAACAACAGACTGGTTCCAAATAGGAAAAGGAGTACGTCAAGGCTGTATACTGTCACCATGTTTATTTAACTTCTATGCAGAGTACATCATGAGAAATGCTGGGCTGGAAGAAACACAAGCTGGAATCAAGATTGTCGGGAGAAATATCAATAACCTCAGATATGCATATGATACCACCCTTATGGCAGAAAGTGAAGAGGAACTAAAAAGCCTCTTGATAAAAGTGAAAGTGAAAAGTGAAAAGGTTGGCTTGAGGCTCAACATTCAGAAAACGAAGATCATGACATCTGGTCCCATCACTTCATGGGAAATAGATGGAGAAACAGTGGAAACAGTGTCAGACTTTATTTTTCTGGGCTCCAAAATCACTGCAGATGGTGACTGCAGCCATGAAATTAAAAGACGCTTACTCCTTGGAAGGAAAGTTATGACCAACTTAGATAGCATATTCAAAAGCAGAGACATCACTTTGCCAACAAAGGTTCGCCTAGTCAAGGCTATGGTCTTTCCTCTCACATCCATACATGACCACAGGAAAGACCATAGCCTTGACTAGGCGAACCTTTGTTGGTAAAGTAATGTCTCTGCTTTTGAATATGCTATCTAGGTTGGTCATAACTTTCCTTCCAAGGAGTAAGCGTCTTTTAATTTCATGGCTGCAGTCACCATCTGCAGTGATCTTGGAGCCCAGAAAAACAAAGTCTGACACTGTTTCCACTGTTTCCCCATCTATTTCCCATGCAGTGATGGGACCAGATGCCATGATCTTCGTTTTCTGAATGTTGAGCTTTAAGCCAACCTTTTCACTCTCCACCGCCGAAGAATTGATGCTTTTGAACTGTGGTGTTGGAGAAGACTCTTGAGAGTCCCTTGGACTGCAAGAAGATCCAACCAGTCCATTCTGAAGGAGATCAATCCTGGAATTTCTTTAGAAGGAATGATGCTAAAGCTGAAACTCCAGTATTTTGGCCACCTCATGCGAAGAGTTGACTCATTGGAGAAGACTCTGATGCTGGGAGGGATTGAGGGCAGGAGGAGAAGGGGACGACAGAGGATGAGATGGCTGGATGGCATCACTGACTCGATGGATGCGAGTCTGAGTGACCTCCGGGAGCTGGTGATGGACAGGGAGGCCTGGCGTGCTGCGGTTCATGGGATCGCAAAGAGTCGGACACGACTGAGCGACTGATCTGATCTGATCTGATGGTCTTTCCTGTGGTCATGTATGGATGTGAGAGCTGGACTGTCAAGAAGGCTGAGTGCCGAACAATTGATGCTTATGAACTGTGGTGTTGGAGAAGACTCTTGAGAGTCCCTTGGACTGCAAGAAGATCCAACCAGTCCATTCTGAAGGAGATCAGCCCTGGGATTTCTTTGGAAGGAATGATGCTAAAGCTGAAACTCCAGTATTTTGGCCACCTCATGCGAAGAGTTGACTCATTGGAGAAGACTCTGATGCTGGGAGGGATTGGGGGCAGGAGGAGAAGGGGACGACAGAAGATGAGATGGCTGGATGGCATCACTGACTCGATGGATGTGAGTCTGAGTGACCTCCGAGAGCTGGTGATGGATAGGGAGGCCTGGCGTGCTGCAGTTCATGGGGTCACAAAGAGTCGGACACGACTGAGTGACTGATCTGATCTGAAAGGTAAGTTTGGTGCTGACATCTTTTGTTTTTTTCAATGTCTGCCAAGACATTTTTTACTGTCTACTACTTGTATCTATTCCAATACATCCTCAGATGTTTAATAATCTAAAGAGGCTATTATGAAATACATCCAGTTCTTTAAAAAATAATTCCAAAGGATATTATAAGTAAATTATTTATCATTTTTTACTGAAGACACGTGTTCAGCTTTTACACAAAGACATCATACACCTTCTTTCACAGACTTTTTCCTATTTAGGCAATCTGGTTTCATCTCATTTGTCTGAAGGGATCTGACACTGTTTTTAACAAACCAAGATCTCTTTTAAGGACCAGACATTTTCTATGGAATGTATATCCCAGACTAAAAATAAACTTTCTTCCCAAACTTTTTCACATAAAGTTCCATAAGAAAGTATTTTTTTCTACTGAGATAATATTGACATATAACATTATATTGGTTTCAGGTGTACAATATGATTCAATGTTAGTATTTATTACAATACGATCACCACAAAAGTTTAGCTGACATCCACCATCACTAGTACAAATGCTTTTTCTTGTGATGAGAATTCTTAAGATCTACTCTCTTCAGCAACTTTCAAACATACAATACACTATCATTACGTACACACGCCATGCTGAACATTACATTCCCAGAATAAGACAGACTTTTTTTTTTAAGTCATCAATGATTTGGAGAAGAAGGGTTATTTTATTATTTTACTTATTTGAATATTATTTGATTCAGAAAAGAAGCAGACTTAGAGTCTTTAAAAAGTTATAGAAACAAAACATAGGGAAAAAAATCTCATTAAAGACAGAGTTGGGATTGTTCAAGGAAAACTTTTTCCCCAAGGAAATTTCTAATCATTATCTTTAAAAGGGGGGGGACTGCTTATACAAATATAAGCAAAAAAAAAAAAAAATCAAGTTTCTTATTTTTCTGCTCACTTATGCATATTAACAAATGAGCAAGAAACCAGCAAAACTGTCAGAGAAAACGCAAAATAAAGAGTACAGAGACAAAATTACAGACCAAGAAATAAACCTCTTAAATCAATGAAAACTAGGTGACATACCCTCAGAAAAATTACTATTAATACTAAGGCCAAAAAGGCCAACAAAACAGACTACCCTGAATTAGGTTATCTATCAACTCTCGCCTACTGTGACTGCCACTTCGTCATTCTCAAAACATTTTACAGATGAGAACTGAAGCTCACAGAGGTACTTGTCCCAGGACACACAGCTAGAGACAGATCATATCTATTATAGAATACAAAGTCTTCCCTTTGAGTTCCTAAAGACCTTTTAAACTATTTTTGGTAACTATCTGTCAAATGTATAAGAATCGTTTAAATGTCAGGCACCTCTCTCATTAGCTCTAAATATGAGTGCCTCCAAGATGATCCTTTACGGTGCAAAAAGAAAAAAAATTGATTTTTTTAGTCTTAAATAAATTAAACCACTCTGGTGGGAGATGCTGATAATGGATGAAATTCTGCATGTGGTGGAGGCAGAGATCAAGTATTAAAGGTAATCTCTGTACCTTCTGCTCAATCTTACTATGAACCTAAAAATGCTCTAAAAAAAGTTAACTTTTATTTAGCTTTACCAAGATTAATGTAAGGATTCACACTCCATCTAAAGGTCAGCCAGTCATAACAGCACAGACTATACAGTCTGAAAGTCAAGGAAAGAATGAAAATTCCACAAACAGTAAACCATAAAATATATTTTACTTCCAGCATATTGTGATGTAATGTCATTTACATGTGCCCAATGAAGCAGATTCGGGGATTAACTTATTTAGTTTTAACTAAACTGACTCTCACAACATGGAGAAGTGGCTCTGAAAAAAATTCCCACAAAGATAATAATAAGGCAAGCATAAGCCAACAACAAAATCGTAGGGCTAAGTACAAGCTATTATTCATCCCCATTATGATGCAAAATAATCTAGTCAGTCAATTACACAACTCTCACCAAATTATTACTTTTTAAATAAGAACAAAAAGGTCTGTTCACAAAGTATTAAGATTATTTGCCTTCTCACCTTTCTTAACCTAATTTATGTCACTTATTATGTACAGTTAGTATATAAATATACTAATACCATATTTGCACATGTATAAATCTCATAAACAATTAAGTACATAATAAAGCTATACACACAATGTTTTTCTGATGAGTTCAGTTCAGGCGCTCAGTCGTGTCCGACTCTTTGCGACCCCATGAATCACAGCACGCCAGGCCTCCCTGTCCATCACCAATACCCGGAGTCCACTGAGTCCCATGTCCATTGAGTCGGTGATGCCATCCAACCATCTCATCCTCTGTCATCCCCTTCTCCTCCTGCCCTCAATCTTTCCCAGCATCAGGGTCTTTTCAAATGGGTCAGCTCTTCGCATGAGGTGGCCAAAGTATTGGAGTTTCAGCCTCAACATCAGTCCTTCCAATGAACACCCAGGACTGATCTCCTTTAGGATGGACTGGTTGGATCTCCTTGCAGTCCAAGGGACTCTCAAGAGTCTTCTCCAACACCACAGTTCAAAAGCATCAATTCTTCGGTGCTCAGCTTTCTTCACAATCCAACTCTCACATCCATACATGACCACTGGAAAAACCATAGCCTTGACTAGACGGACCTTTGTTGACAAAGTAATGTCTTTGCTTTTTAATATGCTGTCTAGGTTGGTCATCACTTTCCTTCCAAGGCATAAGTGTCTTTTAATTTCTGATGAGGGGAGGACACAAAAAAATCTGAATATCTACCACTTGAGGGAAGTGTTGGTTTTTTTTTTTTCTTTTTTGAATGGCGATCAACAGAATGCAAGCAGACCCAAGAAGCTGAAAAAGTCAAGAAGTAGATTCTTCCCCTTAGAGTCTCAAGGAACCAGGTCTGCTGACACCTTGACTTTAGCCCAGTTAAGACTTATTTTGGACTTTTGACCCACAAAACTAATAATAAACGTATGCTGTTTTAAGTCACTAAACTTTTGGTAACTTGTTACAGCAGCAACAGGAAACTAACACAGAGGATTCCTAGGACTTGGGGCTTTTACTGCTAAAACCAGGGTAAGTTGGTCACCCTATTTTCAGGTTTTCAATGCCAGTAACATCTGGTACATGAGCATGAAAAAACCTTTGTTGAATGAGTTTATGGTGAAATATATAATGTACCTTTACTATGTTACAAAGATGTATCATATATATTCTCTCTCATATTACCATCCTAACAACGCTGTGGGCTATGAATGAGTTAGTTTTCCCACTTTTAGGATATAAGAAATAAGATTCGAAGACACCACAAAACATGTCCAAGGACACAGATCTATTAAGTGATGGAGCCATAACTACAGTATAGGCTTTCTGGCCCATAGTCGAAGGATTACAGCTATCAGGGATCCTATGAATCAGGCAGCCTAGGTTCAAATCCAAGCTCCAGAACTTAATAGCTGCTTTGCCTTAGCCAAGTTACTTCTCTATTTCCTCAACTATAAAATGTAAAATTAATTTATCCATAATACACATAGGGTTGTTGTGAAGATTAAAGGTGCTGAAGATTAAAAGTGCTAAAATGTACAAAGTATACACCACAGGTTTGACAAAGAGGCAGCGGACAATAAATAATAGCTATCATAATTATTCTTGCTGTTATAGTACGTTTATGCCTAAAATACTCTGTGCTACTTGATAATCACATAAAAGTATGAAAAAAGGGAAAAAATAGCAACCAGAATGAATAATAAAGATTGGATGGGTCTTCTGTGAAAGTAATCTAAGATTAGGATGCCAGGCTGGAAAGACAAAAGGAGAGAGGAGACATAATCAAGATCTGTAAATATGTGACAATATAAATAAGGTGGTTATAAAATGCAGTAATATTGGTAGGATGAGGAGGCTGGAAATTTAGAAACTAGAGTGTTGTAGTATAAACATATAGCACTCTAAAATCTACAAAATGATACAACTTAAAAAAGAAATGAATCACAAAATCTTGCAACACTTTATGAATGACAAAGACAAAAATGACTGTTTTGCAAAACCTGCTGAACCCTACAATGGCATCAGGCTAAGGGAGAATGGAGATGTTGAGAAATGACCTAACAGACCAGACTGTAGCAAGGACCAGATCGCCAGGTGAGTCAGTGACTTAATTTCATTATCCCAATTCCCAAGGAAGAAAGGTCTCTTTACCAATCACACCATATACCACTCTTCCTCTTGATCTCATCATGACCCGTCCAAAAAATTCTCAAGCCTTAATATTCTACTTTAATGCCTTCCCACCACTTCAGTAAAGAGCAATTAAAATCTCTCTGAATTTGGCAGTGCAAACAAATCTCAAAACTAAGTCAATTGTTTCTTAAACAAAAGCTTCTTAAATTTTGCACTACTTAAACCCTCAATATCCACTTTTCATTGTGAAAGTCAACAAACTTTACAGAACTTTATGACTATTGTTTTCAATAGGCCAACTGATTTCTTTTCCCCTAACAGGTAATGGCATCATCGACTCAATGGACATGAGTCTGAGCAAATTCCAGGAGACAGTGAAGGACAGAAGCCTGATGTGGTGGCAGTCTATGGGGTCACAAAGAATTGAACATGACTGACAAACTGAACAACAACAAGTCATGAGCTCATTACTATTTCTAATGAATCAAGTTGAGAAACCATACTGAGATTAGCTTAAGCAAAAGACAGCCAGAAAGTAAACAAAATAATAGAAGCACAGTTAATATAAATCCACAAATGATTTTTAAAACTACACTGAAATGCTTGATTTCACTGCCACCAATCAATTAATTTTTTTTTCAATTCCATTTAAGGGTGGAAACTTGCAACTGGTAGATAAGTTAGTCCTGAAGACCACTGTATAGTTAGTATAAACAACACGACTTTATGATAATTATCAACTTGCTGAGACTAGATCTTAACTATTCCCACCACAAGAAGGAATGGCTATGTAATATGATAGAGGTGCTTAACTACTGCAACAATGGTAATCATATTACAATATGTAAATGTATCAAATCAATATGTTCTACAACTGAAATTTACACAATGTTATATGTCAGGTATATTTCAACTTAAAAAAGAAAAAATTCAGAGATCCTGGTGTGTTTTAAATGTGAATGAAAAGTGTAACCTCTTTGCCCTAAACCATTTCAGAAAGTAATGAAGAATAATAACATGGTCTAAAGATGGGCAAGATCAGGTAGAAAGAGAAAAGACACATAATCTACAACTAAACAGCCAATAGAAAGAAGTGGTTATGAGTACAAGGTTTCCCTCTCTTACATACAAATTTAAATTTAAAATGAGTGAGTGTACTCACTTCCTTTTTGTACCCAACGTGATGCTGATAAGTATTAAGGTGAGGTAACACTGGTCTTGCTAAAGGGTTGAGAATAAATGTCAAAAAGGTCAAATTTCTTGTTCTCTAAAACGTCTATCAACCTACCACTCAAAATTCTTCAGTCAGGCAAGTGTTTTCTTATTTATCTATTATTTTCTGGCACAACTTCAGTGTCTTTGGAATCCGTTAGACACCCCACATTAATGAAAAAAAAAAAAAACTGTTGGTGTTTTGCAGAAATATTCTAAACAAGAAACTTAGTTTACCTAGATTTTAATATAACAGCAAATCACTTTGACTGAAGAAGCATCTGTTCAATCAGCAAACATCACACAGCTCTGAAGAAATCCCCTCGGAGTACAGAAGGGATTTTTCAAGTGCAATGGTAACAATCCTTTGACTGATAAGCTAGCTTTCTTTCTCTGCTTCTCCCCAAAAACCCAAATGTGCCAGGGATTAACAGAAACTCCATACAGAAACTTATAGACAAAGCACTCTTCCCGCCTTCAAAATGCAGGGCTTATCCTTCCATTACTAAGGAACATTATCCAAGGCACACGATCAGAAACACCCGTGCACACTACACCTAAGACACACTCAGCTACTGAACAGCTTATCATCCACTCCCTGAAAAAGGGCTTCACAAAGCCCCCCAAAGTTTCCAAGAACAGCAACCCCAAGAGTATCCGAGGCAAAGACCAGGAGAGAAAAGGGCCAGGAGAACTACTGTTCGTACATTACTCACCTTCACAAGTCACGTTGTTAAAATCGCCTATCGGGAACACGCCACATCCGACAGGCTTTCTGCCCTTCGCACACCATGAAAACAAGTGGCTGGTACTAAGCCCGAACAACTTAGCCAGGCTCTATCTGAACACTACCCAAACACCCCTCTATCGCCAAGGGCCAGGGTAAATGGATACAAAGGCACCTGGGCGCTTCCTCTGCCACTTAAGACTCTGTAAATTCCAAAATGCACCATGAAAACCTCCACACACAGTGCTGCCAGGCCAGTCCGCCGGGAAGTCACGGAATAATGTGTTTGTTGCCTCATTGGCGCCTCGGAGACCCGCACCCCAAAAGCCAGGATAATTTGGGGGTGTGACTCGGGCCGCTCCCTGCCCCGTCTCCCCTCAAGGGAAAGTCCCGTGTGGTCGTGGCTACTCACCAGACCAAGGAACACAGAGAGAGGCAGGAGACCAGGGCCAAGGCCCGCTGGTACTTCTTCATCTTCTCCTCCTTCTTCCCCCTGCCAGAAGGCGGCACATCCTCCCTGCAGCTGCCACTGCCGAGGCCAAGATGGAGGAGCCGGAGCAGGAGAGTGAGGATGGGACCGAGAGTCCGAAGGGCTGAGGCGCTGGAGGACAGGCTCCTGAGCGGCTCGCGCGCTGGCTGCCCTCTCCCAGGGGCCCACGGCGGCGCCGACCCGGGCGCTTCACGGGACGACTCCGGGGACCGCCGCTTCTGCCGCGGCCGCCGGCTCGTCCGCGCCCGCCTTCTCCAGCCGCCACCTCCGCTGCCGCCCCATATCACCCCCACCCGCTCCGGCTCTCGCTCCGTGCTGCCGGCGACCAACGGCCGCTACGCACTCGCCTCTCAACAGCCAATCGCCAGCGGAGCCGCAACACCTCACACACCGCTGAGCTGGAAGGAGACGCGTCACCCACGTCCCGCCGCGCTCGCACCCCCACCAGCCTCCGCGCAGGCCACACCCCCTCCGACGTCTCTGGCGGCTGACGCTGAAGAAGGAGGCCACAAAGCGGGAGAACCAAGGTGGCCACCGCCCCGCCCACCTTAAGTCCCGCCCACTTCAGGAAGTTCTAGAGCAGCCTCGTGACCCTCAGCCTCCTTCCTACGCTGGTCCGCCCTCTTGCTCGGGGAGCGCGTAGTCCGCGCAAAGGCCCTTGGGAGTTGTAGTTTTCTCTCCAGAATCCTCGTTTCCCTGTCCCTGTCCCTCTTAGTATCACTGTTTCAAGAGGTCTGTGGTTTCGCTTCTCACCGAAAGACTGACCAGCTTTGGAAGTGTTACATGCAATTTTCCTTTTTTGACCGCAGTTTGTGGAAAGGCCTAGAATGACGGTGGGGGGAGAGAGGGGTGGGAAGCTATACTAATAAAATTTAAAAGGTGTTTTCCCTGTCAGTGGGCCGGGCCCATCGAACTAGATGCTGATTGGCTGGCGGGAAGGGGTGTGCCAAGATTTCCTGATTGGTTGGAGTGGGACGACTTTCTCATCTTTTCCGCCTCAGGGAGAATTTTGCAGCCGACCAGATTCCTCTGCTGGAATCGACTCGATTCGTCTCTATTCTTTTGGATTCGTGCTTTGAGTTCGCTGTGGTGGGATGAGAAAGGAAAACTGCGGCTCCTGCTGGGGGACTTTCGAGTTCTGGGGTTCACCGAAAGCGGGGGAATTGGTCGCGTTCACACGTCTTTCGTTACCGTCTGAGACCAAAAAGTGACCGCTTCTCAATCTGTAAAACGAGCAGTGTACCCACCCGAGACTTTTATGCCCCTGAGGCTTCTAAAGATCTCTCAGAAGCTAGTTTAGGGACCGTCTGCCTGAAAGTCCGCAATTCTTAACCACTCTTCTTCCCAAGCGACCCTTAACTTAGCTCTCTTCTTGTAGATTGTATAGGGGAAGAGGCATTAGCTTCTGATCTGGGAAGAAGACATCTGGCCTCTGGCCTAACGTGTTCCTTCTTCTATCCCTGGTGATACATTTTTTACTACCAGGGAAGTTAGTCGCTACTGATTCGCTTATTTTCTTTTATAAAATAAGAAATATAACTCAATGGTGTTTCCTTTTTTTTTTTTTTTTGGCTATCAGAAACTCGGAACTACCTTCTCCAGAAAGCATCCAGACAATGGGAGAATGGAGACTCCAACTGTCCGATTGTCCAATTGTCAAAGCAAGTGTTATTAAAGTATGAGGCACTTATTGCTTATGTGATTGAAGGAAAAAAGACTCGGTAAAATGTCCATCTAGTTTTGAGCCATGTAATTTCCTTGTAAACCTTCTAGGTTGAATTGTTTGTTAATTGTATTCCCAGGAAACTGAATGTTTTGACTCATTCTAAAATTCTTGCTATAAGTCAACTGAATATTTAAAAACATTCTACAAAGAGTGATTTGGTTTTAGACGAATTCATCCTAAACTAATTTTTCTTGCAAAATGTAGAATGATCTGTTCATGGCCCTTTGGACGTATGACAATAACGCTCTTTATCTCTCTCACTGCAGTAGGCAAGCACTTAACTAGCCCAAGAGCAATATCAAATGATTAATATGTAAATTTAAAGGAAGGGGGAGCCTGGTGGGCTGCTGTCTCTGGGGTCTCACAGAGTCGGACACGAAGTGATTTAGCAGTAGCAGTTGGGACCAAAGAAGTATGGGGATTATTTTACATTCTTTACCATGTTGGGCACCTTCTTCCTTTCCTCTAGAAACTAGGTTATTCAGGACAAAGAACAGGTGCTCCTGAGCTGCTTCTCCATAGATCACAGCCAACAAAGTTCTGTTAGAATACATACTCATCTCAAGCCTGACAAATTAACAGGTGCCTCTCTTGTATCCTGTCCTTCTCACTCCAAACCACAAGTCCACATACAACTAGTAGATAGAATTTTTCTTCCTTTTTTCTCCCTCCCTTCTTTCCTTTCTTTCTTCGTTTTTCTTACAGTTGAGGCTTTAAGAGTGACCGCTGTGGTAGGGCTGTCATTCCCTTATTATTAATGAATCATTGGCTACTATTGTTTCAAGCAATAAATATCCTTTTCTCTTTTTGCTAGTTTCATGTCCATCAGATGAGATCAGTTGCTCAGTCGTGTCCAACTCTTTGCAACCCCGTGAATCGCAGCACGCCAGACCTCCCTGTCCATCACCAACTCCCGGAGGTCACTCAGACTCACATCCATCGAGTCAGTGATGCCATCCAGCCATCTCATCCTCCGTCGTCCCCTTCGCCTCTTGCCCTAAATCCCTCCCAGCATCAGAGTCTTCTCCAATGAGTCAACTCTTTGCATGAGGTGGCCAAAGTACTGGAGTTTCAGCTTTAGCATCATTACTTCCAAAGAACACCCAGGGCTGATCTCCTTCAGAATGGACTGGTTGGATCTCCTTGCAGTCCAAGGGACTCTCAAGAGTCTTCTCCAACACCACACTTCAAAAGCATCAATTCTTCGGCACTCAGCCTTCTTCACAGTCCAACTCTCATATCCATACATGACCACAGGAAAGACCATAGCCTTGACTAGACGAAACTTGGTTGGCAAAGTAATGTCTCTGCTTTTGAATATGCTATCTAGGTTGGTCATAACTTTCCTTCCAAGGAGTAAGCGTCTTTTAATTTCATGGCTGCAGTCACCATCTGTAGTGATTTTGGAGCCCAGAAAAATAAAGTCTGACACTGTTTCCACTGTTTCTCCATCTATTTCCCATGAAGTGATGGGACTGGATGCCATGCTCTTCGTTTTCTGAATGTTGAGCTTTAAGCCAACCTTTTCACTCTCCACTTTCACTTTCATCAAGAGGCTTTTCAGTTTCTCTTCACTTTCTGCCATAAGGGTGGTGTCATCTGCATATCTGAGGTTACTGATATTTCTCCCAGCAATCTTGATTCCAACTTGTGTTTCTTCCAGTCCAGCGCCTCTCATGATGTACTCTGCATAGAAGTTAAATAAACAGGGTGACAATATACAGCCTTGACGTACTCCTTTTCCTATTTGAAACCAGTCTGTTGTTCCATGTCCAGTTCTAACTGTTGCTTCCTGACCTGCATGCAAACTTCTCAAGAGGCAGATCAGGTGGTCTGGTATTCCCATCTCTCTCAGAATTTTCCACAGTTTATTGTGATCCACACAGTCAAAGGCTTTGGCATAGTCAATGAAGCAGAAATAGATGTTTTTCTGGAACTCTCTTGCTTTTTCCATGATCCAGCGGATGTTGGCAATTTGACCTCTGGTTCCTCTGCCTTTTCTAAAATCAGCTTGCACATCAGGAAGTTCACGGTTCACATATTGCTGAGGCCTGGCTTGGAGAATTTTGAGCATTACTTTACTAGTGTGTGAGATGAGTGCAATTGTGCGGTAGTTTGAGCATTCTTTGGCATTGCCTTTCTTTGGGATTGGGATGAAAACTGACCTTTTCTAGTCCTGTGGCCACTGCTGAGTTTTCCAGTTTGCTGGCATATTGAGTGCAGCACTTTCACAGCATCATCTTTCAGAGCTATTTGGAATAGCTCCACTGGAATTCCATCACCTCCACTAGCTTTGTTGGTAGTGATGCTTTCTAAGGCCCACTTGACTTCACATTCCAGGATGTCTGGCTCTAGGTCAGTGATCACACCATCATGATTAGCTGGGTCATGAAGATCTTTTTTGTGCAGTTCTTCTGTGTATTTTTGCTACCTCTTCTTAATATCTTCTGCTTCTGTTAGGTCCATACCATTTCTGTCCTTTATAGAGCCCATCTTTGCATGAAATGTTCCTTTGGTACCTCTGATTTTCTTGAAGAGATCCCTAGTCTTTCCCATTCTGTTGTTTTCCTCTATTTTTTTGCATTGATCGCTGAAGAAGGCTTTCTTATCTCTTCTTGCTATTCTTTGGAACTCTGCATTCAGATGCTTATATCTTTCCTTTTCTCCTTTGCTTTCCGCTTCTCTCCTTTTCACAGCTATTTGTAAGGCCTCTCCAGACAGCCATTTTGCTTTTTTGCATTTCTTTTCCATGGGGATGATCTTGATCCCTGTCTCCTCACGAACCTCATTCCATAGTTCATCAGGCACTCTATCTATCAGATCTAGGCCCTTAAATATTCATGTCCATAGTTTCATGTTAAGGTTTAATCTTCAGTCCCTTTAGCTTTTCATTTTTCTCTAGGATTTTTCATACTCTCAGTTCTCAGCTATACAGTTGACTCCCAGGTCAACTCTAGATCCCAGCCTCTCTTCAAGTAGTGGCTGGACATGACACTTATTCTACCATCACTACATAAAATAGAACTTGCTTCTGCATAAATTCAATTTCCCCATAAATTAAGTTCTTCACTTGAGTTTCTATTTGAATTAATTCTTATTTGTTTTAAGGCCTCAGATAGTGAGGACAAGAGGAGTTCCGTGGAGCTGACCTTTGAAAAATTAGATGTTTTTCTGCATGGTTGTTAAATATGAGAAAAAATAATGGAAGAAATTTTTATTCTAGCACAATAAATGTGATAAAATAAGTAAGTATCATATAAAATAAATTGAGTATAGATAACTGCCCTCATACTTAAATATATACCACATGCCAGAAAATGGCAAGAAAAATGTGCATTTAATCTTAGCGCAAACTAACTAACCACCATCTACCACCTCTTAACTGTACTACAGTGATTGTCAACCAGCAGCAATTGTTTCCCTTGAGGGTAAATTGGCAATGTCTAAAAATGTTTTTGGTTATCACAACTGAGAAAGTGCTACATCTAATGGGTAGAGACCAGGGATGCTACATCCTACAATGCAGAAGACAGCCTTACACAACAAAAAATGATTTGGCCTGAAAAGTCAAAAGTGCCTAGCTTGGGAAACCCTCCTATAACAGAATCACCCAATTCTATAAAATCTATAAAGCATGGACTACACACATATAACTTATGTGCCTTGCAGATCCTTGGATTATTTAGGAAGTCACCAAGGACAAGACACATGGTGAACAGGAGTTCTCCTGTTCTTAAAAGGTTAAAGACATAGAAACACTGGACAGGTTAAGTCCCTGCCAGGATAAAAATCAGATACTCTGTTTGCTCATGGTGGAAAAAAAAAAAAAAAAAAAAAAGCAGATCTCAGATAAGAAGTCAATCCCTCTGGCCAGGTCCTTTGTACTTTGTCTCATATATAAATCACACTTTAAAAGCCCCAGAGAAGACATATTTGCTCAAGTTGGTGGTATTTGGTGAGCAAGCTTCGACATATTTTGAATATGTTGAAAATTTATCTGCCCTTTTCAATATTATAAAATACTGAGACACTGTATATTACAGAGGAACAGCTGAGGCTCAATGAAATTAGATGCTTCCAGAGTAAAATTAGTTAGGACAAAAGTTCCTTGGAAATCAGTGAAAGCCCAGAGAACTGAGAAAAGACTAATATAGAGACAAGGAAAGGGACTAAACCAGATGGGAAGAAGGGTGAATGTGGTGATCAGCACTTAAAAATATTATCTACATATAGCTACAGTAGAGAGAGAGATTTATTATTATTTGTCTTTACTCCATTTGCTGCTGTTTCTTTGAGTGTGTATAGATATGTGCATAGAATAGCACATGCCTGTTTTATTTAGCCACTCCTTGTTTGAGGAGAGCTTCCCCGATGGCTCAGCAAATAAAGGATCTGCCTGCAATACAGGAAACACAGGGGGCGCGGGTTTGATCCCTGGATTGGGAAGATTCCCCTAGAGAAGGAAATGGCAACCCACTCCAGTATTCTTACCTGGAGAATCCCATAGACAGAAGAGAATGAGGGGCTACAGTCCAAAGGATCACAAAGAGTCAGATATGACTGACCGACTAAAATTGCTTGCTTGCCTGAGGAGAGCCTAAACTACTTTACCAAATCTACCTTAGAGCTCTGATGATGTAGCTACTTGAGGAACTAAAGGTAGAATTCAGAAGGAGAAAAGAAAAACTTATTGCTCTAGGACAGCCTGAGAACTCAGTTTCTTAACAGAAGAATCACAAACTGCAATGTCAATCTGCTTAGTTCTGTTTATATTGCAAATAACAAAAGATTTCCCCTTAAAATCTTTGCACTTTATGACCACCAGTTTAGTCTTCTGTCACTGGTGAACCATGCTATAACATGGTTTCTCAACTGGGTACACTGGCTTTTCATTGTCTACTTTGAAAATACATGAGTTTAGCAGTAATGAAATCAGCCAGAGAAAAGAGGATTCAGCAAGTGGGTGATGGAGAGGGAGAAATCTAAGAGGACTTCTGAGAAGGCATGTGGTCGTGACATGAATAGAAAAATCAGGAGTTGCAGGTTTGTAGGGAAGATTAGTTTGATTTTAGAAGTGTAGTACTGAGCTTTAGGTTCTGGTGGAAGCATCTGGCAAGCATTTACAAATATATATTTCCCAAAAGGGAGTGAAACAAAGCAATTGATGATGACGTGTTAAGAGTTCTAACTTCTATGTCCTTCAGGGTGCTAATAGTTTAGTTGTGTCCGACTCTTTGCAACCCCATAAACTGTAGCCCACCAGTCTTCGCAGTCCATAAGATTCTCCAGGCAAGAATACTAGAGTGGGTTACCATTCCCTTCACCAGGAGATCTTCCCCACCCAGGGATTGAGCCTAGGTCTCCAGAATTGCAGGCAGATTCTTAACTATCTGAGCCACCAGGGAAGTCCATGTCCCCCAGTACCTCCTGTATAATGCTCTCAGGTGAAGTTTCCTAAAACATTACCTCCTTCACATCCTTTCATTTTTGGATGAAGTAGAAAAGGATAGCTTTATTGTTTTGCCAGGCAAAGGGGGCCACAATGGGCTCATGTCCTCAAAACTGTGGGTCCTAACTTACGGAAAAGAGTGAAAAGTTTTATATCAATTGTCCAAAGAGGGCAGGATCAGCTCGTGGACATTGTTCTAATGTGTTAGCAGTGAGCTAAGTGGAAACAGTGTCAGACTTTATTTTTTGGGGCTCCAAAATCACTGCAGATGGTGACTACAGCCATGAAATTAAAAGACGCTTACTCCTTGGAAGGAAAGTTATGACCAACCTAGACAGCATATTCAAAAGCAGAGACATTACTTTGCCAACAAAGGTCTGTCTAGTCAAGGCTATGGTTTTTCCAGTGGTCATGTATGGATGTGAGAGTTGGACTGTGAAGAAGGCTGAGCGCCAAAGAATTGATGCTTTTGAACTGTGGTGTTGGAGAAGACTCTTGAGAGTCCCTTGGACTGCAAGGAGATCCAACCAGTCCATTCTGAAGGTGATCAGCCCTGGGTGTTCTTTGGAAGGAATGATGCTAAAGCTGAAACTCCAGTACTTCGGCCACCTCATGCAAAGAGTTGACTCATCGGAGAAGACTCTGATGCTGGGAGGGATTGGGGGCAGGAGGAGAAGGGGACAACAGAGGATGAGATGGCTGGATGGCATCACTAACTCGATGGACATGAATTTGAGTGAACTCCAGGAGTTGGTGATGGACAGGGAGGTCTGGCGTGCTGCAATTCATAGGGTCGCAAAGAGTCAGACACGACTGAGCGACTGAACTGAACTAAACTGAACTGAAGTAGGAGTCAGCATCATCGACCTTCAGGTCAAACTGGTCTGGGGTCTACATGCTTGTGGGCCGCCCACCATCATTAATTGTTAACTTCTCCCACCTAGAAGGGGTTTCAATATCTACAAAACAAGTCAAAGATATTGTTGTGTGTATCCTTTTATGGGGAAATAGGACCTTGCCCAACACTGCTCTTAACAGTTTGTTGTATCTGGTCTCCCTTCCGTAATTAACAACTACTTGTTTGACTCTGCCCATTGGAATTCAGGGAAGTTCATGGAGGTTGAATGAAGGCTATTTCCTATAATCAAATAAATGGGGGACACAGAAAGGCCCTGTGCCCAGGGGCCCCATGGAGCCCTATATGGTATCATTACCACATGCTGGGGCTGTGCTAAGTGTTTTCACATATTAATTAATTTAATCCTTGTGACACCATGTGATAGGCACCAGCCTTGTCCTCATTGTACAGATAAAGAAACTGAGGCATGAGCACACTAAGTAACTTCCTCAAGGTCACCCAAGCATCAAAGTTCAGATGTGAACCTAGGATGTAATGAGTCCTAATGGTGCCCACGTCCTATGGGAGGAACACAGCACCTGCTTTCTCAAGACCTGTGGGTGGCAGTACTGGCAGCCATGTGGGGTATGGTACTGTCCATGTGGCCACCTGCCACTGGCCAGGCACATCCGAGGCCCAGACTGCTAGCCCTCGGGACAGCGAGGAACCTCCCATAGAAGACAAGATGCCGGGAAGAAGATGCATAGACTGAGGGGTGTGAAGGGTGCTGATGGGTGGACGTCTTGGGTGGGCAAGGGTCAGAGCAGGTCTCCCCAGGAGGAAACATCTGGGTGGAGATCTGTAGCTACCCAGGGATTCAGGGAAGGAGTATTCCAGGCCAAGGAAAGAGCTCATGCAAACACAAACATCTTTGCCTATCACATCCTTTCTTTGATGCCAAAAAAAAAAAAAAAGGAAAGAAAATCTTTAATAGCACTTAAATATTCGTTGAATAAAGTCCTGCTTTTAAAGTTTCTCAGGATCCAACTCAGCTGACAGTATAAGACATATCCTCCACTGTTTCCTTTCAGGACTCAGCCTTCTCACCGACCGTGCTGCTTGCCAAGTTCTGAAACTCCCGTGTTCTCAGTTCTCATAATGTCTGTCTCCCCAAGCAGTGTATCAATTCCTTATGCAAAGAGGTCATGTGTTATACATGCAAAACACAATGTTTTGTTTTGTTTTTTACAGGAGCCAAAAAAATGATTTTTTACTTAGTTACTATTTCATTTGTCTAATCATACCAAATTATAATCTGCCCAATATTTTCAATTCCTAGGAATAGCAAACCCCTAAGTTTTAGCAACTGACTAGCGATACTAGCCAACTATCTCTTCCACTAAAAGTAGCCAAATTAGCTTTTTAGCATAACACTGTTTGACCTGTATGTGACTAAACTTTTCTGGGTTTAAATTTTCCTTGAGTAATCTGGAGAAATAATGTGTTCAACAAATATTTTTGGGGCTTTTTTTTTATGAAAGGTGCTGCAATAGATTATTTGTCTCCAGGAAATTCAGTGTTCTTGTAGTTTCTTAATCTTCTTCTAGACTGCACCCTTTTGGCAGGCTCATGATACACACGAGTCCTTTCTCAGAGAGTTTTCAGGCAGATTCTTCACTGTCTGAATCACCAGGGAAGCCCTCAGAATATTTGTAAGGGAATAAAATAAAATAATAGATTACAAAGGAAACCAATTAAACTGAAATACAGTTGTGAAACTATTTCAAAGCAAATTTGTGATTAGTAATTGAGTCTACCTGACAAGAAGAAGGTGCAGGAGATGTGGGTTCTATCCTTGGATTAGGAAGATCCCTTGGAAAAGTAAATGTCAACCCATTCCAGTATTCTTACCTGAAAACTCCCGTGGACAGAGGAACCTGGCTGGCTACTGTCCATGGGGTCACAAGAGTTGGACACAACTTAGCGACTAAACCACCATTGCTAGTGGTGATTTTCAATCATCAAAATAGTGATGAGTTTAAGATGTATTTTAAGATACCTACAATATGTATCAAGGACTTCCCTGGTAGCTCAGACGGTAAAGCGCCTGTCTACCATGCGGGAGACCCGGGTTAGAGCCCTGGGTTGGGAAGATCCCCTGGAGAAAGAAATGGCAATCCACTCCAGTACTATTGTCTGGAAAATCCCATGGACAGAGGAGCCTGGTAGGCTATAGTCTATGGGGTCGCAAAGAGTCAGACATGACTGAGTGACTTCTATTCTATTCTACAATATGTATCATGTGACGTGGAGACTTCTATTAGTGACAAATTTCTGAGATTAGTTACCTCCATTTGTAATAAGAGAGAATTCTAAAATTCAGTAAAAGTTTAGAAAAGTAAAGACATAATTATATTTTGTCCAAGTTCATGGACCAGTGAATTTATATTTGGATTCTAAGTCAAGAATCCCTGCAGTAGGGCATTATTTTTTAAACTGTGAGTTACAACTCATTAGAGTCAAGTAATCAATTTTCAGGGACATCAGTAGAACTTTTTAAAAAGCAAAAGGTAATAATTTATAAAATATCAGTGTCTCAGTAAGGGGTAATATTATCTCAGTTACTCCTGTTTCAGTGATATAAATGTCATGTATATATATATATATATATATATATATATGCACATGTGTGCATATGTGTATATTTGTGTGTGTTCTGTTATACATGTATATGCATATTGAGTTGCAATGTAAAACATATGTCTTAATGTGGGCTGCAGTAAAAATCAAGTGAAAGCCATTGCACTAGGGGAAATAAGATACATAAGACATGGAATAAATGCAACAAACAATACAAATCATATGTGTCACAAGATTTTAGAGAAAAAAGAAATTTTTTTCTTTCAAGGAAATCATCAGGGAAGACCTGAAAATGTAGTAGATTTAAGGTGAGCTTTGAAAGATGAGTAGTATTTGAATAGAGATGTGAGGAAAACCTATTTCAGGTATGCTGCTGCTAAGTCACTTCAGTTGTGTCCAACTCTGCATGACCCGCTAGAAGGCAGCCCACCAGACTCCCCCATCCCTGGGATTCTCCAGGCAAGAACATTGGAGTGGGTTGCCATTTCCTTCTCCAATGCATGAAAGTGAAAAGTGAAAGTGAAGTCGCTCAGTCGTGTCCGACCCTCAGCGCCCCATGGACTGCAGCCTTCCAGGCTCCTCCATCCAAGGGATTTTCCAGGCAAGAGTACTGGAGTGGGGTGCCATTGCCTTCTCCAATTTCAGGTATAGAGAACAGTAAACTCTATAATTTAATTAAAAACTACCTTAACAATTTTTGCCACATACCTTATAATTTTGGTTTGCCTGACATTTATTTGGTACTCTGTGTTTGACATAATCAGTGATAGTGAGTTCTAAACAAAAAATTAAAAAAAACATGTATTTGTTGAATATCTACATAAACTAATTCACGTTAGGTCATGTGATAACTTTAAAGACTAAGTATTAGAGATGCTATCCCCTTCAATAGCCTTCAAGAACAAGAAACAAGACATTCAAAAACATTAAAATACCAAAAAGTGATGCCAAGTACAAAGTGATCACAGTGAGTTCAAGATCATTAAGTTGAGTAAAAATAATACAGTTGAACACATACAATTACCTTTACTCACAAAACTCCATAAAACAACAGGAAAGTTTTATTTGTTCTTTGTACATAAAGTCACAAGGATGGAGAGGTCAGGTGAGAGAATCAAAAGAGTAAAACTTTGAAGCTGAAAATTATAGTGGTAAGGAAACAACTTCCTAATGTGACCTTCCAAGGACAATTCTGGTTTATCCTCATTGATGGTACTGGCATAATTAATAATAGTAGGAACTTTTACTTTCAAATATGTTCTTGTTTGAACAATAAATAATAATCTTCAACATAGCAGACATGAAAAAAATGAACCCTAATCAGCAACAGGAAATGGCAAAAACTGACTCGATTTGTGACACAGAATCCCCATAAAGCCCATTCAGGAAACAATACACCAAGTACCATGGGAAGTAAGGTTGATGGTATGTGTGTTTGGTAGTATGGTAGTAGAAAGGGGTTGCAAATTAAAAAATAGAGACCCTCCACTGCTCTACATGGCTAGATGAGTGCCCTTCCCCTACCACCAGCAAAAAAAAAAAAAAAACTATAGATTTATTATCAAGGGAAGATAAAGGTAAAGCTTGGATTTGGGAACATCCAGCATAGTTTAAGCAAGCTCCAGGAGTTGGTGATGGACAGAGAAGTCCAGTATGCTGCAGTACATGGGGTCACAGAGTTGGACACAACTGAGCAACTGAACTGAATTGAGCATAGGTTTAAAGCAAAAGTATCATGCAAAAAGAAAAGAAGAAGAAGAGTATTTTTTGTGACAATCAGTTGGAAAAACTTGAATAAGCACTGGCCATTAATTAATAAATTATTTTTTCTGAGATATGATAATGCCATTATGTAGGAAATGTCCTCACATTAAGGAGACAGATGCTGAAATATTGAAGAGTGAAATGTAGTGACGGCACCCTACTTTCAAAGATTCAAAGAGAGAGAACAAATAGGAGCAGCTGTTAACTTGAAGTGAGAAGAAATGAGACTATGAAGTGAGAAGAAATCTTAAATGAAAGAAAGAAATTCTAACATTGCCAGATATTGCCACCATAAAACAGGAGCAGGATACTAAAAAGAAGGAACCTGTCAACATCTTCCAAGAACTCTTAGGAAGTAAAGCTATGAAATAAAAAAACTCTACAGAAAAAAATTGGAAGATAAAGTTGTGGAAATCATCTAGAAAGTAGACAAAAAGATAAAGGACTCATCCAGGAAGTCCAGACATGTATCTGAAAGAGAAGAAGAGAGAAGACATAGATGAGATAACACACAATTTTCAAGACATTATCCTAGAGTTCAGAGTTTCTGTATTGAAAGTTCCCTAGTCAAAGGGACCAGCATACTGGATAAAAATGGCCAGCCCTAAGGTGCCCCACTGTGAAATTTGAGAACAATGGAGGCAAAGAGAAGATCACAGAAGTTTGAGAGACAGGAGAGAAAAATAGACCATGCACAAAGAATCAGGAATTAATACTAGTTTCAGACTTGTCTACATTTACATGGAAAGCTGAAAGGCAGTGGAGCAGCATGTTCATACTGAAGGACGGTTATTTCCAACCAAGGATTCTTTGCTCATTCAAGCCATCAATCAATCCCCAAGTGCCAGGGGGAATAAAGACATTTTGAGACAGGCAAGATCTCAATAAATTTACCTATTGGGAATTTCTCATGAAAAGAGATTTTGTTCTACTGAAACAAGGGAGGAAACCAAAAAGAAGAAGACATTTGATACAGGAAACAGGAAATCCAGTACAGAGGAAAGAGGTGAAAGGGATCCCCAGGGTGATAGTGAAGAAAGAACCCAGCATGACAGCTGAGAACCAGACATAGGAAGGAGGCAGCCATGCAGACTGGCGCAGGTCAGCGGCCCTGAGAGAGACGTCGTCAAGAAGATGACATCTGTAGAACAGCTACTGGATCTGAGTGATTTGGTGGGAACCTAGATGTTTATGAAATAAAGAGCTGAATTAGTGAGAAGCACTTAGAAAACTAAAACATAACAATTTAGAAAACAGCCGTGCAGAAAGTTTCATCTGTGATTAACACTTATATGATTTTAATAACAAACAGTAAAATTAAATCCAAACAAAATTATAACTGCATGAGAAGGATGGGAGGATTGGAAAGACTATAGGTTTCTGGAAGGAGTTCTTGGTCAGGAAAAAGAAAAAAAGAGCAAAATCCTCAGCTTCCATAACTGAAAGTCAATCAATAATACCTAAAACTTGGAAAAATAAAAACAAAAAATAATAATACAGTTTTTAGGATATGGAGGCAAATATGAAAATAGCTGACAATAAGTAGTAGAAGCAGTTGATTTTTGAACAGGAAGAAATAGAAGGTGAGCAGTAGGGAATTGATTTTTTCATGACTTTGTTACAACTGTTTGATTCTTATGTGTATGTAAACTTTGGATTTTAAAAAAATTAATATTTCTTTTCTTTTTTATGGCCATGTTGCGTGGTTTGTGGGATCCCAGTTCCCCAACCAGGGATTGAACCTGGGCCACAGCAACGAAAGCCTGGAAGGCTGGCCACTAAGATCCATCCTAGTTCCCATGAGGGTACTCCCCCAAATTAAGATATTTTATTATAATGTTTGTGATTTGTGGCAAAATAAATTCGTATTTTTCATGTATTCATATTCTTCTCCTTTTCCATTTATCTCTACTGGATCTGTGGAACAAAGTAAACTACCTGCTATGATGTGTAGATTTCACAATTGTTCATTCAGTGCCTAGACTTAAAAATCTAAGTCAAATATAAGAAGATAATAAAAAGTGGAGGTGTGGAGCAAATGAACACTTTCCTATTGATTATTTTTCTCTTTTAGAATAGGAAAGCCAGTTATTAGAACTGTTCCGGCTACCCCTGCTTTCAGAGCCACCTATTTAGTGTTTAAAATGTAACTTTTTCCAAGGCCTAAAAATTTCTACTTCCCTCTGTTATCTGTATCTATTTTTAAACCATCATTCTACTGTTCCATGAAGTGAAGCAACTGCTTGGATAATTGAGGCATATTACTTTGCCTCCTTGTTCAGTCATTATCCTGTTTTGAGGCCTAAACTGTGAAGATTCTTATATGTATCAAGTAATTTCACCTCTTCATTTTGCATAGGGAGATAATGGGATATTAAGGCATGTCAGTCAGTAAATCTTTAAAAGATCTGCATGAAACAATATTCAAGGTAAACTAGCATTGAAGAGCCTTTGCAGTTTCCTTCCATAAAGCGACTTTCAATACATGACCCTGAAACAACTCAAACCATATAACTGAACTCATTGGGAAAGTCTGTTCCATAGGGAAGCATTATACATTCATCATTGCACATCACCAAATAATTAATGAAGAGTAACAAGGATGCTTCTAGGGAAAGTTGTTGAGATTATTGCATTTATATAGAAACTTTTTGTAGAAAAGCCACTTTATAAAGTGTGGCAGAATCCTGCTGTGCAATCCCTCCACTCTGTGAACGTTGTAGTGTGGGTTATTACATTTTGACGTACACTACAGTCAGTGTGGCCGTCACTGGAGGGGTGGGAAGTATCTTATTTCACCTCTGTCACAGCCACAGCACGTAGCATGAGTCTTGGTACAAAAGAGCCATTGAATCAAGTCAAACTATGAGGAAGATACTGGTGATGCTGACAATGACTGATAAAGTGGAACACTTAAATTTATTGGGCACTTTTTATATTCAGAGTTAGAGCTTTTGTGTGCATTCTTTCATTTAAAATTACAACTACATTAAAAAAAAAAAACTCAAAGCTACAGTGAAGCAATACAACCCTCCTTATATTACTTATAAGCTAGAACATTAGTCTCATGTTTTTACAATGTTTAGAAACATTCATTCTTTATAGGACTTTATTAGGACTGTCAGTAGTTAAAGTCCCATCTTCCAAGATACGATTGAAAACAAAAACATACTCTAAGAAGTTTGGAAAGAGAGAAAAAGAAAGGTTATTCCTGAAGAATAAGGATGAAGATGAAAGGGATTTTTGATCATTATGAGGAGAATTTAAATTTTGAATCCTTTAAAATGACTTTGATTAAATTTAAACATTGTATGTTTTTGATTTTACCTTTTTTCAGAAACTACTTATAGGCTAAAAAAAATTAACGTGATGCATTTATTTGCACAGTTGTGAGTAACTACGTACCTTTTAGTCAGAGACTCACATTTGTTGGAAATATCTTGACAGATGTATTTTGAATTAATTTATTTTTACTATATTTATCTGTAATCCTGCTGATGTAGATTCAGTCAACTTGTAAAAGGTGCACAAAGCATGTAATGAGTTGTGCTTCTGTTTTTTTATTTGCACAAGCACTTTTTTGGGTTTTCACTCCTCTTTGGGCAACTGCAATTTCTCCTAGATCTCAATTTTCTAAATTTTCCTTGTAATGGAATCCTCTGTAAAATGTATAGTTTCTTAAGCCCACCCTAAAAATACAAAATCAGAATCTCCAGAGGACAGTCCCTGAAATCCATACATAAGAGGTGGTTTTTGGTGTCAAATAAGTTTGGAAAGACATTCTTCCCTCGTCTCCTTGAGCCATTATCTGTACAGGAGTATATAAGCATCTCCATTGTTTTGGACTAAAAGTGTGGCTGTGGGGAAATTTGATAAATTTGGTTCTAATTTCAGTTGGTGTTTAAGTTGTACCACCACTCTGATTAATGGACACCTCCCGTTCTCATTGTAGAGTGAACAAGTGAAGTATATATGTATGAGATTTTCCTTTGCCCTCCTCCTCCCCATGCTCATTGAGACAGGTAAACATCCTAAGGCTGGAGTCTCATTTTTTAATTTTACCTCTACATCTCACAGACCTAAGCAGAATGGTTTGGAGATCATTCTGCTAATCTTCTGCTGACAAGGCCCCAACTGCTATCAACCTAGATCTCCCACTCGGCAACGATGAGTGGAAGATATTTTTTAAAAGAGCTCCTTCCACTCATCCTCTCTCCCACGTACTCACTTTCCTTCTTTTCCTGCTCCCTCTGTTGGGTCTGTTTTGTCCTTCCATACTCAAGTAATGGCTTTATATCTGTATTTACAAATATAACATAAGGGACTTCCCGTGGTCCCTCAGTGGTGAAGACTCTGAGCTTCCAATGAAGAGGCAGAGGGTTTGATCCCTGATTAGGGAACGAAGATCCTGTGTACTATGCAGCATAGCCAAAAGAAAACAAAAAATCTGACATAAATATAGCACAGAACATAAATTTCAATAAGACAGGGTATCTCTCAACAGAACTTTCTGGTCTTGGTCAACATATTAATAAGCAGCAGTTCCCGGACTATAAACCAAACCATTTCAGTGATGAAAGTGAGGCCTTTCTTTAGCGGGAAAGCAACTTGGCAGCAGACACTTGCTATCACTGCACTAAGGGATCTCTCAGCCATCAAAAAAAAAAAGATCTGGGCCTGAAAATCTGGCTCATCTGGCTTTTTCAGCAGCAATTGGGTACAACTGACTTAACTGCAAGAAAAAGCATGAAAATAGCTGTGGTAGATTTTATCTTTCCAAAATTGCCCTTGTCAGGAGGAGGACAGGAGGAAAAGGGGACGACAGAGGATGAGATGGTTGGATGGTGTCACCGACTCGATGGACATGAGTTTGAGCAAGCTCCGGGAGTTGGTGATGGACAGGGAGGCCTGGCGTGCTGCAGTCCATAGGGTCGCGAAGATCGGACACGACTGAGCGATTGAACTGAACTGAAAATTGTCACATAAACTTGTCTAGTTCCCCATGTTTTTCTGGAACCCTGTCACGCCTCCATTAAGAGACAGAGACTCTCTCTCCTCCCCTTGAAACTAGAGGAGGAGGTGGGCTTTGTGACTGCCTGGACCAATACACTGTGGTGAAAGTGAGGCTGTGTGATTTCCAAGGTTGTGTCATCAAGGATCTGAAAAGAAGACACAGGAAATTCCCTGGTGGTCTAGTTTTGAGATTCCGTGCTCCCTATGTGGGGGGCCTGGGTTTGATCCTCAGTCAAGGAACTAGATCCTACATGCCACAGTTAATACCTCTTGCAAATAAATAAATAAATAAGGAGCTATGGATTCTGCCTAGTTCTCTTACTTGGAAACACCTGAAGAAAATGACTTCCTACTATAAGGAAGCCCAGGAGACACAGAGAGGTCACATGGAGATGTTCTGGCCAGTAGCCTCAGCTATAGGAATGTTGACATTCCAGTCAACAGTGAGCATCCCCTGCCAGATGTCTGAGTGAAGGAGCCTTCGGATAATTCCAGACTTCAGCTGTTGTCACCCCAGAACTTTCATCTTCCAGCAGAGGGCCCAGACATCATGGGGCAAAGATGAATCCTCCCTGCATACACTTATGTCCGATTCATGGAACCCATGAGCACAATAAAGCCCTGTTTACTCCTCTAGGTATGGAGATGATTTTATTACTCAGAAGATAACTGGAACAATGGCTAATATGCTGAAAGGAAGAGAACACAAAAGCTACCTAACATATCAAACAAAACATTAATCATGGAAGTCCCCCCACACACACATTTCTGTGAGAAAAATAATTGAGTGGCTTGTTGTAAACATGAGCTAAGAGAGATAATCCTGTGTTGTCACTAGAAGATTTGCGGTCAAAAAGTCAACAAAGGTTGATGCATGATTTTTCAATATTTCATCATATCTTATTTTTTTTAGGTTCAGGATAGTTAATTTGGAAAATACACAGATACTACCAAGAAAACAATCGTTCCACTGCTCAAAGTCAACCAGCTAGTATTTTTTCTGTATTCCTTGTCCTTCCTTTTTCTAAGCATCTGTTTTTAAAATCTCATTGAAACCACACTATTGATACAACATTTTAATCCCACATACAGTCTTTTAATCCACTAGTTTAGTTCCCACCATCAAAATGATCCTGCACGTATATTTTCTGCCCAGCTAAAAGTCTTCCTTGTCTAGGAAGCCTGCTGGGATCACCTAACCCACAAAGATGTCTACCTCAAAATCATAGCACTAATTTCCCATGCCACTTATTTGTTACACAATCACATATTACTTCATGACACTTTATGTATTAATCTTTTAATATCTGTATCATATAATCTTTTCCATCATTCCTTATCTTCCTAACTAGACTGAAAGTGACTTTAGGACAGAGATGAGTATTTTAATCTTTCTATTCCCTACAGTACTGAATACATATATAGCAGGTTCTTACCTGAAAATGCCACATACAGAGGAGCCTGGTGGGCTACAGTCCAAAGGGAAGCAAAGAGTCAAATACAACTGAGCGACTGACAATGAGCATAAGCATTCCCTGTAGCAGCAAATACATGTATGTATGTACTGCTGTGCTCAGTCTTGTCCACTCTGCAGCCCCATGGACTGTAGCCCGCCAGGCTCCTCTGTCCATGGGTTTCCAGGCAAAAATACTGGAGTGCATTGTCATTTCCTTCTCCAGGGGATCTTCCTGACCCAGGGATCAAACCCACGTGTCTTGCATCTCCTGCATTGGCAGGTAGAGTCTTTACCACAGTACCACCTGGAAAGCTTGGATTTTATATACAGTAGGTATTAAATATTTGTTGAAAGAAAGGAAAAGTGGGAAGGAAGAAAGGAAAGATGTATTCCTAATATTTTACATATTTGTTTCATTGTTCTTTCATCTCAAAACTACATGAATAACAAACGTTTGGACTTAGTGGGAGAAGGCAAAGGTGGGATGATTTTAGAGGATAGCATTGAAACATATATATTACCATATGTAAAACAGATAACCAGTGGAAGTCTGATGCATGACACAGGGTACTTAAACCGGTGCTCTGGGACAACCTGGAGGGATAGGGTGGGGAGGCAGGTGGGAGGGCAGTTTAGGATGGAGGGGGCACATGCATACCTATGAAGTGTGTTAGTCACTCAGTCATGTCCAATTCTTTGCGACCCTATGGTCTGTCCATGGGATTCTCCAGGCAAAAATACTGGAGTGGGTTGCATTCCCTTCTCCAGAGGATCTTCCTAACTCAGGGATCAAAGCCAAGTCCCCTGTACTGCAGGCAGATTCGTAACCATCTGAGGTACCAGAGAAGCCCATATTGATGTATAGCAAAATCATAACGATATTATAATTACCCTCCAATTAAAATAAATAAATAAATAAATAAACCACATGAGTTATCAATTATCATGTTTGACATGTGTATGGCTATGAATATATATATATATGTATATAAATGCCTTTTCGGATTTTATCTGAAGGTCTACAAGGTTTCCGTTATCTTTCACAAATAGGTCTTTATTCTAGAAGCAAAATAGGGTATTGAAAAATGCTTTTTAACAATTAATTTTTCACAACTTATTCAGAGTATGTGATTCCAAACTGTAAGGATATGGGTACATACACACTAGAGAACAAAAGTACCAGGTGGTTTTGTCTGATGAGTCAAAGCCTTCAGCGTATGCGCAGACTTGACTGCAGGACAAGATGGAGACTGCCTGAAGCTGATCTAACACCAAGTTAAAACTTTCAGGAAAAGGCTAGAGAAGGGAAGGGAGAAGAATATAAACTATTCAGGTTTTAGTTTTGGCCAAGAGGATGCAGAAGGAGCCAAAAGCAACATCAGCAGCAGCATTTAGGAAGCTAATTAAGCACAATTTAGTGGACAGTTGGCCAACTGGGATATAGAGTGTGTGTGGGTGTGTGTGTGGGGGTGTGTGTGTGGGTGTGTGTGTTTGTGTCTGTGTGTGTGTATGGTATGTATAGTGGTGTCTCCAAATGGAAAAGATGTTTCTAAAATGTTGAACTGGAGTTTGAGAAGCCTTGTTGAGTTTCTACTATCAGTATGACTGACAGTTGCAGGATGAAGGCCAAAGTGAAGAAAGAGAGAGAGACAATTAGCACAGCTATAAGAGGACTAGTGAAAAAGGGTTCTGTAAGGTACACAATGGGGACCAGAAGGTGATATTTTACTTTCATCACTTCTCTCTAGTTAGTCTCTCTGTTTTCATCATCTACTTTCCTCACCCTCTCTTCACTAAGACACACACATGCCACTTTTTAAAAGCATGCTGAATTTTATCAAGAGCATCATCTTCAGGTTCCCTGTCAGTATGTTTCCATCATGGAGGTGAAATTTTGCCCGACACAAATTAAGTGCCACAGATATTCAGAGAAGAAAAGAAGAGATGGAGCAAGGTGAGATACTCAAGGAAGGCAAAGGAAGAGATGGACCTAGGATGGAGCCTTCATGGATAGATGCACTTTCCCTGGCAGAAGGAGCACGTAAGGTCCCACATGTGTGCCTGTCGTGTTTTAGGAAGGGGATGGTGTTTTCCAGGCAGTGGGAAGAGCGTATAAGCTAAGGCCTGGGGACTGCCTCATACACTAAGGGAAGAGAAAGAAGTTCAGTCTACCTTGAGAGAAGGCTACAGGCGTGTCAGGGGACTACAGGAGATACAGCTGTAAAGGTAGTTTGGGGCATATTATAGAAGGCCTTGAATGTCTCTTCAATCTTGCAATAGTCTTGTCTCCTTTTTTCCCATTGGACAGCAGCCCTGGGTGGAACTGTCTCCATTTCCTTCCAATGAGGAGCCAATATAGATCCTTGGCCTTAATCTTAAAAAAAAAAAAAAAATCACCTAATGAATCTCTTACTTCTCAAAGACCAGCAGATGGTTATCTGGCTGGAGAAGAGCTAATATGCTTGATGGATGAACAGTTCACACCCAGAGAAGACATTAGTTACGAGAGAACAAGGAAATCCAAAGAACCTTCCTCTGAGAGCATCAGAACACTCAAATATTATTTCATTAATCTTAATATTCTTACAGTATTAAAAACCTGTTCAGATAGAAACATACAAGGGAAAGAGGGGAGAAGGGAGAATATGGTCAAGGACAGGGAGAAAGAAAAACAAAAGAAGAGGGAGGAAGCTGGGAGAGAGGAGAAAGGAGGATTAAGAAGGAGGCAAGAGACTTCCCTGGTGATGCAGTGATTAAGACTCTGTGATTCCCAATGCAGGGGGGCGGGGGCTCAGGTTTGATCCCTAGTCAGGGAACTAGATCCCTCATGCTGCAACTAAAGATCTTGCAAGCTACAATGAAGATCAAAGATTCTGCATACTGCCCCTAAGACCTGGTGCAGCCAAATGAATAAATAAATACTAAAAAATATAAGGGGGTGAGTACTGCAACTCTGTGTGCATTAAGATCCCCTTTGTGAAACTATTTCTCTGTCCTCCTGTGTGTTTCCAGAAAAACAAGCTTGGAAGTGTTGACCTACTGTCGAAGGAAGCCTATTGAATAGTGGAAGAGCTCCTATGCCTTTGTCCTCTTTCATTGCTTTTACGGGCAGCAATGAGTGTGCAGTTTAGAGTATGACTTTTCTATTTTAAGAAAAAATAAGGGATTTATTTAAAAATGTAAAAATTAAGAGCTGAATACTGATAGGAGCAATGGGCTGACAAAAATAATGCCTCTTAGGAAATAAGGCCTTGTCTCACACCTTCCTGTTGCAGTTGCTTAAGAAACTAAAAATGCTTGATCAGGAAGCAGTTTGAGGGGGTCTGCCTTTTGTACCAGAAATAACTGGGCAGAGCTGGGCTACAGAGAAATGGTTGTTACTTAGCATACTCACTTTGTTCTTAGGATGTGGGTTTGGACATCTAGATACCACCAGGGAATAAAAAAAAAAACAAACACCATGCAATCATGCTGCTGAGGGCCACAGGCTTGCAAAATAAACCACAAGGTCAGGCATTCCATCTCTTGCAAACTGTCATTTATCAAAAGAGATCACGGGAGCCAAAGTGATGCATCCTAAAGACCGTGATGTCCCTAGGAAGGGAATATAAATATACAAAAGTGAAATTAGCTATAGTATTAGGGTGATGTGTTTAGGAATAATTGACCTTTGTTCCTTAATAGTCTACTTGATAACTTTATTTTAATTGGAGGTAAAACCCAGCATGTATCCATCCTGTATTTCTCTAAGAGAACCTTTTTATTTGCCAAAGGACATTTCATGTGAAGTTGGCACATTGTGTATTGATTGGGACAGGCTGTGCAGGAGTGTTTTTATCTTAAGGTCCCACATGGCTCCGTGACCCTCTGATATCACCAGTGTGATATCGCTTCGTTCAAGACCCAGCTGTCTTTGAACACATGTTGCACAAGGCTTTCAACGAGTAAATAAAATTCCCTGAGTTGGGGGACAGGCCAGACCCATACAAGTCTGTAATTCAAACCTGCTGTTTCATGTTTCACATCTTTCTGCCACACACAGAACTTGTTGACACTACAAAAAGCAAACACACACAAAGACATGGGAAAGAACAGATGGTTTCAGATCATGCCTCATGACTGCTCAAATTATGCTTGCTCTATTCTTGGCTATTTCTGTGCAAATGGCTAAATTTTTGTTCATAAAATTAAGATTAGCAAAGAAAGAATACTTTTCTGCTCACTCCTACTCCTATTCCTATTTGATGTCTACATGTCGATACACCTCACAGACTCCAATAAAATGGAGACAAGGGTCAGAGTTGTAGTATCAGGAAACACCAGATTCTATTCCAGAATCCCAACTCCTCACTCCACACTGAGGAGGCCTTACTTAGGCTCTGAATTTCCCTAAGTCTCTGTACAATGAGAATGCTGAGACTCCTCTGAAGTTGAAGCAAGAATCAAATGAGGTAACACAGGCAAACAACAAAGAGCCAGAACAGAGCAGTCAGTCACAAACATCAGCCGAGTCTGAATCAGTGGTGGCAGAAAATACCAAATACTTGAAAAATACCCATTGGGACTATTTTTAGCCTTAAAAGCCGTTCTGCTAGTCAAGGACCATGTTTTCTGTGTTGTATTTACTAATCGCTCAGTAATGTCCCTATGGACCATAGCCTGCCAGGCTCCTCTGTTCATGGAATTCTCCAGGCAAGAATACTGGAGTGAGTTGCCCATTCCTCCTCCTCCAGGGGATCTTCCCAACCCAGGGATAGAACCCAGGTCTCTTGCATCTCCTGCATTGGCAGATAGATTCTTTACCATTGTGCCACCCGGGAAGCCTATACTTACTAATCTGGAGGTTAATAGAAAACTTCCTTTTATTTTTTCAACAATGAAGCAATGAATTGGGTTTTTCTCAATGAATCTTTTCAGCATTCCAGTCTAAGATCTGCATACTATTAAGGAGACATAAGCATTATTCAAGCCCACGTTGCCTTCTTTTCATGTATGTATATTTCCAAGAGCCCTGCCTACAATGATAATCCTTGTGTTCTGCTTTACTTCTGAGTATCCAATCATTGCTGCTGCAAATTCCTTTCATTAATGTGGAGAAAAAAATATTCTTTAGCTTTGCAAAATATGCCAATTCCTTAAGAATATTTAAAGTTAAAAGACACAAATTGGACATATGATGACCATGCTCTAGAGAGCCTAAATGTCTATATTCTCAGGACTGGGAAGGGAGCATCCTCACTCTAAATGAACTGTGAAAGATGAAATGGGAGCTCAAAGGCTTGTGTCAGCAGATGGGGTGGAGCTGAAGTTGCCTATTTCTTAGCTCACTCATTATGACTCTGCAGGTGGGGCTCTCTCTGAGATCACTGTGAATAAGCCAGGTGAAGACAGGGCTGAAGCAATCAGAGTCTTGCTGACCCAGGAGAAATTTGTTATGAATCTTTTCCTACTATTTTCTTTGGAGAAGAGGGAAGCTGACTCTTGAGGATATATCCAGAAATATGTACTCCTAGCCACATGTTTCTATTTGCTCACAAAGAATACAACTGGAGGGCAAAATAATTATGACCAAAACTGAACCCAACATTTAGCACAATAGCCAGAAAGAAGATGAGGAAGATGAGTAGATCAACCTAGAGGGGTGGGATTGTGGAGGGAGATGGGAGGAAGGTTCAGAAAGGAGGGGATGTATGTTTACCTATGGCTGATTCATGTTGAGATTTGACAGAAAACAACAAAATTCTGTAAAGCACTTATCCTTCAATAAAAAAATTAATTAATTAAAAAAAACCCCACACCTATTGTCAGCTCTGACTCAAGAGGACTCTTGAGTTGATTTTCTAATGCCTCTGTGCTTCTCTTTCCCCATCAGTAAAAGAGCTGACCACACTCGGGCAGTGGATTTGTTTTATTTGTTTCTGACTGTCTACCTTTCTTTCTTCTGGGAACAGCATCTCCTTATTTTAGAAGAACTGAAATTCCTCACCTTGCACCTGGCCCCACGTGGTTTGGATGGGAGCTGACCTCACTCCCCTGGTCAGTCATTAGCCACATCACTGGGCATGTGACCTGGGTTATAAGGCACTTTGAGGCTTTCCGCGAGATTTTCATACTGGAGTTTGGGAGAAATGTCTTTCTTTCTAGTAGGGAAGGAATGGAGACTGTAGCCCAGAGTAGGAGCACATGAAGTCAGCAGCACAGAGAAACAGAAAGAGAGAACCCTGCTGATACCCAAGTCCCAGTTCCAGTTTTCCCAAGACTGGCTACAACCCTGGCCTTCCTGGGTCTGGTTGTGTGAGACATGGCAATCCTCTTACCTAAGCTAGTTCCAGTGGTGTTCCTGATCCTTACAATCAAAAGAATTCTAATTGACATGCCCACTCTATCCAGAGATTACCTGAAGAATACAATTTCTCAGATGAATGGAGCAACATAAATATTTTACGTGACAGAGTAATGATAAACTATTTTTCATCATTATAATCAGTGTCTAGAAAATAATTAGAAATGACAAGCAGTGCTGTTGTTGACTCTACTTGACAGGGTGCATAACTCATCTGAGAAATAACTGAATATTTCTTAACAACTGACTTCCTCTGTGAAATCTGAGTTTTAAAGCTATTTCAAACAAAATTATTTCCTAATCATCAAACCCAGCAAGCATTTTCTTCCTTTTCTTATGTCTTAATTCATCTAGCTGTGTTTGTAATCAGAGTCCTTTCTATCCTTGGGAAATTTTATCCCATCAATTGCAAGTTTCCATTTAGGAGACTCAGCTCTTTGTATCTTCAACCTCCATCTCCACTGCTCCTTTCCCATCTGCTCACATAGATCCTTGTATCCTCCTTATCTTGACAAAAAGTTCCCCCAAACAACATTCTCCTTGTGAGATACAGATAAAATTTTTCTTTCCTCTGAATCAAGCAAAGCTAGAGTGAGAGGCACAATAGCCTGGCAGTCAAGAGTTGAACAGTTCTGAGTTTGAATCTGAGCTTCATCAGCTCCAGATTATCAGTAACACAATGTAATAAATTCATGTGTGCCAAGTCACGCACTTGCGTCCAACTCTTTGGACTGTAGCCCACCAGGCTCCTCTGTCCATGGGATTTTTCAGACAAGAATACTGGAGTGGGTTGCTATTTCCTTCTCCAGAGCTTTTTCCCAACCCAGGGATTGAACCTGCATCTCCTATGTCTCCTACACTCCAGGCAGATATTCTACCCACTGAGTCATCAAGGAAGCCCACTTACATAAATTACTGTTTACTCTGTATCACAATATTCATCTAAAATGAGGATAATGATAGAACCTACCTAAAAGGGTCTCTGTAAGGAGATAATATGTGCCAAGCATTTAGTGGAATACTAGACACACAGCTAAGCTCCCAAATAAACACTGTTTATCATCATTATTATAACCTTGTCTCCACTTCTTCATGGGCTGATTTCTTTCCTTAACGTGTTGCATTCTCTCTTTTCTCCTCTCATTTTACTCAGTTCAGCAATTCTAATCATTAAATCCAATTCTTTTCAGTTGTCCAAGACCGCTCTTTAACCTCATTTCTCCTTTGGCTTCTCTTCCTAGCTTCCTAAATCATCTCTCTTAACTAGTTCTATTTTCTCCTTTAATGGCGGTTCTACTGATATTGATTAACTGGTTCTGTTTCTCAGTGAAGAGCAGGGTCATGTTGAAGTTAGATTCAGAACCCAAATGCTGACGGAATATACAGGTCAGGGAGAGGTCTGGACCACAGGGTTCTCATCAATGTAGGCAGGTTTTGTTTGGTGCCCAAAGTAAAGGATGAAAAGAAGAAGAAGATCAAGGACAAATCTTCATCCATTCAATATTTAATGTTACCAGATTTAAGTCTTGGCCCACATTTCGATTAGACATTATAAAAGAAGATTTAAGTAAACTAAATAGCACATTAATAAAAAAACTTGAATCTAGATGTTAACTTTTTAAAATCTTTCATTTAGATTACCTTCACACTAATTAGGAAGGTAACTGATGCAAAGTGAATACATAGTTTATTCCCTGATTTAATGCCATGATCTGCCATCCCTCTTCCACCACAATTCCCCTGAAGTCACCTACCCATTTCTGTTATTTTCCAGCTATTATTTTGTTGTTTTTCTGTGTCTTAGTGGGGCTTCCCACATGACGCCGTGTTAAAGAATCTGCCTGCCAATGAAGGAGACGTAGGAGACTCGGTTTTGATCCCTGGGTTGGGAGGGTCCCCTGGAGTAGGAAATGGCAACCCATTCCAGTATTCTTGCCTAGAAAATTCCATGGACAGAGGAGCCTGACAAGCTACAGTCCATGGGGTCACAAAGAGTTAGACACAAGTGAGCGACTGAGCATGAACACTGTGTTTTACTGAAACCTTTATTATTGAAACCTCACATCTGAGAAAACTTGGGAATGAAATCCAAGTTATCTCCAAAGCAAGCAAGATGCTCCATCATTCTGGGGGATCTGTTGTTTTACTTCATAATCAACTTTAGTTTAAACATATCTTCTAAAGTTTCTGAATTAATCTTGACCCTGATACAATTAGCTTAGAAAGATCTTCCTTCCCATTGCCTGTCTTGTGAACTTTCTTGTCTGAAACTTCTAGGGGTCACTCCTAGAATTTTATTCCTGAGCAGGGACTGTGATTTTTCACCTTTAAAGCCCATTGTCTTTCATGAGGTAGATACCATAAATGTTTGAATGGAGAAGGAAATGGCAACCCACTCCAGTATTTTTGCCTGGAGAATCCTGTGGACAGAGGAGCCTGGTGGGCTGCTGTCCATAGGGTCGCACAGAGTTGGACACAACTGAAGCGACTTAGCAGCACAGGCAGAAGCAGGGAAATATGCTACAAGGTTTCTGAAAAACCTGCTTCTATTGTATCAAAGGCAGTGATTCACTGAGACTCATACTGGGGGTGGGGAGGATGGTGAGCCAAGACACCACATTATCTACTTCTCCTCTCTCTTCAAAGGGATTCACAGGAAGATTAGCAGTACCCTTTACTTTCCTCCCTTGGAAGTAGACTTGAGATGTTGATTATTGGTTAAGGGAGAAAGACGGTGTCTACATTTTCAATCCTCATGATCTCATTTGATCATACATCCCACCCAGTGAGGTAGGTAGATTAGACATAACCACATTTCATAAACAAAGAAGTCTAAAGCATAAAAAGATATTTAAAAAAAAAAATCCTACAATACTATTCTTAGTGGCTGATTGGTCAGGTTTCCAGACTCACATCCAATCACATGAAATTCCATTGTCATGGATTTTTAGAGTACTGTGTAACTACAACAGTTATGTTTTCCCTTTACAAATGTAAAAGCGTTTTCATATATATTATCAACTGTCAAAACTGGAATAAATTATCATGATTCCTTGCCATCAGCTCTATTGCTCCGGAACTGATTTTCCTAGTAAGTAGACATGCTTACCTGATATATTCATTCTGCATCTCAGTAACTGTTTTATAATTTCCTAAAGTTTTAGGAGATTTTAAAAATTAGAATAAATATATTCAAATCTAAACTCCATAGCAGCAATTTGATCCTCTAAGTAAGCAACCTCAGTGGTGGAATGTATTCTACTTTGAAATGAAACCAAAGGGCTTTTTTAAAAGTTGAAATATGATTGACATGTAACATTGTAAGAATTTAAAGTGTGCAATGTGTTGATTTGATACAGATATATATTACAGTGTGATCACCACCTTAGCAGCAGTTATCATCTCTATTGTGTCACATAATTATCACTTCTTTTGAGGTGGGAACAAGTGGGATCTAGCCTTTTAGCAACTTTGAAGTTTAAAATACAGTATTGTCTATAATGCGGAAAAGGCAATGGCACCCCACCCCAGTACTTTTGCCTGGAAAATCCCATGGACGGAGGAGCCTGGTGGGCTGCAGTCCATGGGGTTGCTAAGAGTCGGACACGACTGAGCGACTTCACTTTCACTTTTCACTTTCATGCACTGGAGAAGGAAATGGCAACCCACTCCAGTGTTCTTGCCTGGAGAATCCCAGGGACAGGGGAGCCTGGTGAGCTTCTGTCTATGGGGTCGCACAGAGTCGGACACGACTGAAGCGACTTAGCAGCAGCAGCAGCCAGTACTCTTGCCTGGAAAATCCCATGGACAGAGGAGCCTGGTAGGCTGCAGTCCATGGGGTCTCGAAGAGTCGGACATGACTGAACGACTTCACTCACTTTTCACTTTCATGCATTGGAGAAGGCAATGGCACCCCACTCCAGTACTCTTGCCTGGAGAATCCCAGGGATGGGGGAGCCTGGTGAGCTGCCGTCTATGGGGTCGCATAGAGTCAGACACGACTGAAGCGACTTAGCAGCAGCAGCAGCAGCATTGTCTATGACTGTGCATTAGATCTCCAGGAATTACCTACTGGTTACAAGTCTGGGAGAACTTGTTTAAGGACAAAGCCTTTCTAAGCCTCTTCTCTTCAGGTTTATTATTTCCACCAAAAATGATCGGTTCTTTCATTCTCCTTCAACAGAGAAAACTAGTTCAGACTTGTTCTAAGCCCAGATCTCCTTTTCAAGCAGCCTTTCTGAGAAATTTAGCTCCTACTCGGGACCATTTGTTTATCGTGCAAATAAAGCCTAGCTAATTTGCCCAAGGCCCTGCCTCAGTAGAATGTTAGACTTTGTTAAACCCTTTGTAGTAGTTCCTGGGAGTAAATACAATTTATCTATATCCATTTCCTCATTGGATACTCAACCTATTTTATTTATTTATTTTTAGTTCACTGGGTCTTCTTTGCTGCAAGCAGGCTTTCTCTAGTTGCAGTGGATGGGGGCTACTCTTTGTTGTGGAGCACAGACTCTAGAAATGTGGGCTTCAGTAGTTGCAGCATGCATGCTCAGTAGTTGCAGATCCTGGCCTCCAGAGCACTGGTTCAGTAGTTGTGGTGCACAGGTTTAGCTGCTCCTAGGCATGTGGAAGCTTCCAGGACCAGGAATCAAACGTGTGTCCCCTGCTTTGGCGGGTGGATTCCTATTCACTGGGCCACGAGGGAAGTCACTTGACCTGTTCTGTATAGCCGTCTATCCCAGTTAACTCAGTCCAGTTCAATCATGTCTAATGTACTCAAAGTCAAGTTACAAAGTACTCTCTTGCTGCTGTCCTTGAAGTATCTTTTTATTTTAGACTTAACTGTTCCTCTAAAATGGTTATCCAGGACCAGGAAATATATATTGAGATTATCAAGGCTGACTGTGACAGCAATTCATCACCATTCATTTACTGATTTATCAGACACATTATTGAGCAACACATCTGCTCTTCATTCCAGGCACTGTGCTAGACGCTGAGGCTACAGACATGAGAGATGTGGCTCCGCCTTGAGGTGCATAGCCCAGTGGGGGAAAACTAGACCTCTGTTCTCATCCTGACCCTGCTTCTTATTAACTGTGTATGTGCAGATAAAGCCTTTGTAAGCTTCATTTTCCCCATCTCTAATGTGGGAATAGGGCTCCCCTGGTGGCTTGGCTGTAAAGAATCCACCTGCTAATACAGGAGACTAGGATTGGATCCCTGGGTTGGGAAGATGCCCTGGAGAAGGAAATGGCAACCCACTCTGGTATTCTTGCCTGGAAAATCCCATGGACAGAGGAGTCTGGTGGATTACAGTCCATAGCGTCACTAAAGAGTTGGACTCGACTTAGCAACTAAACAATAACAACAACAAAGTGGGACTAACAGTCCTACACACGAGGCTCATGTGAGAATTAATGGCACAAAATACAGTACTCAGAACATGGGCAGTGCTCAACACATAGCATCTACGATTTCATTGCTCTCATCATTCTGGAAACGGTGAATGGTGATTATAAATCAACAATTACAATGTCACTTGTGATGTATGGAGAAAGGAAGAAAGTCTTGTAAGAGCATAGTCTGGGATGGTGACGAGGCAGAAGGTGAACAAGAGGAGGGAAACTGATACCTAGTCACACCCAGAAGGACAAGTAGGAGGAAGTCCTATGTATGGGAAGGACTGAGAAGAGCACCTAGGAAGACAGAATAATAACATAAAGAAAAGCCTAGAGGCCAAAAAAAAAAAAAAAAAAAAGCAGGCAATTTCAGGAAGTTACAAGTAGTCCAGTAAGTCTGGATCTTGGCACATATGTGGGGAAGCTGTGGGAGAGTTAGTGAGGTCAGGGGCAGGGGGTGGGGCACGTCATCATCCTTACAGCATTCTTGCTGCTCTTGCATTGTTGCTCCCATATAAGTACCTGACGGTACCGTGTCCCTTAGGGGCATTCTCACTTGGCCTTAGCTTTAGAGATAATAGTGCACTCATCTCACACGCTAGTAAAGTAATGCTCAAAATTCTCCAAGCCAGGCTTCAGCAATATGTGAACCGTGAACTTCCTGATGTGCAAGCTGGTTTTAGAAAAGGCAGAGGAACCAGAGATCAAATTGCCAACATCCGCTGGATCATGGAAAAAGCAAGAGAGTTCCAGAAAAACATCTATTTCTGCTTTATTGACTATGCCAAAGCCTTTGACTGTGTAGATCACAATAAACTGTGCACAATTCTGAAAGAGATGGGAATACCAGACCACCTGATCTGCCTCTTGAGAAATCTGTATGCAGGTCAGGAAGCAACAGTTAGAACTGGTCATGTAACAACAGACTGGTTCCAAATAGGAAAAGGAGTACGTCAAGGCTGCATATTGTCACCATGTTTATTTAACTTATATGCAGAGTACATCATGAGAAACCCTGGACTGGAAGAAACACAAGTTGGAATCAAGATTGCTGGGAGAAATATCAATAACCTCAGATATGCAGATGACACCACTCTTATGGCAGAAAGTGAAGAGGGGCTAAAAAGCCTCTTGGTGAAAGTGAAAGTGGAGAGTGAAAAGGTTGGCTTAAAGCTCAACATTCAGAAAACAAAGATCATGGCATCTGGTCCCATCACTACATGGGAAATAGATGGAGAAACAGTGGAAACAGTGTCAGAATTTATTTTTCTGGGCTCCAAAATCACTGCAGATGGTGACTGCAGCCATGAAATTAAAAGACGCTTCCTCCTTGGAAGGAAAGTTATGACCAACCTAGATAGCATGTTCAAAAGCAGAGACATTACTTTACCAACAAAAGTTCACCTAGTCAAGGCTATGGTCTTTCCTGTGGTCATGTATGGATGTGAGAGCTGGACTGTGAAGAAGGCTGAGCGCCAAAGAATTGATGCTTTTGAACTGTGGTGTTGGAGAAGACTCTTGAGAGTCCCTTGGACTGCAAGGAGATCCAACCAGTCCATTCTGAAGGAGATCAATCCTGGGATTTCTTTGGAAGGAATGATGCTAAAGCTGAAACTCCAGTATTTTGGCCACCTCATGCGAAGAGTTGACTCATTGGAGAAGACTCTGATGCTGGGAGGGATTGGGGGCAGGAGGAGAAGGGGACGACAGAGGATGAGATGGCTGGATGGCATCACTGACTTGATGGGTGTGAGTCTGAGTGACCTCCGGGAGTTGGTGATGGACAGGGAGGCCTGGCGTGCTGCAGTTCATGGGGTCGCAAAGAGTCGGACACGACTGAGCGACTGATCTGATCTGAGTGCTTCTTTCAGTTTTCCATTTCTTCCTAGTCCATTTGCTGTTGAGGTCATAGGAAGGGCCTCTGGTATAAACTTCAGGAGTCTCCCTGAGAGTGTGACCCACCCTCCAATACCAGAGCAGAGAGTGCTCCAACAGGTAGGAAGAAGTCCTGGGAGAAAGGAGAGGAAAGAAAGTATCAACTAGTGTTCAGCTGCTGCAGAAACCATTCCAATGGCCAATGTCTCTTTCGCTCTTTGATGACCTTGACTGAGCTACAGCTTGGGAGAAGGAGAAGCTTTAAGCTTGCTACAATGTCATAGGCAGGTCAGTTACATCAAATGGACCAGAACTCACCATGGATGTACTTTGAGTTTAGGTCTCAGCTAGGCACTGACGGGAAAGACTAAAGATACTGAGATTCAAAGAGGGTCATCTAAAGGCCAAATCCATGGTGAGAAGCCAGTCAGATCAGATCAGATCAGATCAGTTGCTCAGTTGTGTCCGACTCTTTGTGACCCTATGAATCGCAGCACGTCAGGCCTCCCTGTCCATCACCAACTCCCGAAGGTCTGCCGCAAAACTGGAAACCCAGAGTTTCCGGAAACTCTGTGACTCCAGAGTTCACATTCTTCCTGATACATTGTGCTGCCCTTTCGGCATTAGGCATGGCCAATTTGGCTTGGGGACAGCTAGGAAATAAAGAATAAGCCATGGCCGATCATGTCATTGCTCATTCCGTTGATTTAACCTGAATGAACCTGACACAAGAGCGGTCTACATTTAAACCATGGGAGGATTACTGATTGGTTTAGTAAAGTAGAAAGAGGTAAAATCCTTCTAGAAAACTCTTGGCAAGCTCAGATGACCTTTAAGAGATCAAGTAGGCTGCTATTCAACTGAGCTCTGGGAAAACTAGGAGAAGCCATTACTGACCCTGCACTAAGGTAAGTATAAAGGTCTTTAAGGAACTTGGGTTGGAGATCCAATCTGTACGGTGGACCATGAAGAATAAAAGGCCATAAATGGAGGCTGAGGAGGTTTGTGAACCATTCAATTTTTTCACTAGATTTGGTAACCAGTATCTGGAGTTATGTATCATGTCTTATTGGTGGTGAAAGAGGGAAGAAGGGCAAAGGAACAGTCTAAAGAGAGAGAAACGGATGGATTTCAAGGGCAGAAGACTCCAGTAAACTAACAGAATGAACCCATATTAGACTGGAGATGCACTTAAAAACCCATGTGTCATTTGACTCTCTTACTTTTAGACACACAGATTTCATTTTAGGTGTCAACGGAGAAATATCTGTATATCACTAAAAGAGAAGCTTTTAGTAGCCCTTCTTCCTTCCCAAGGCTTTAAATCTAGTGAGTCGCCTGAACTAGATACACAGCTATAGACTTAAAAGGGATCTACATCTACAAGGGGTCTGAGACACACCTTAACAACGGAGACTGGCTGTAGAAGAGGCAGCTGACGTGGAGAGACAAAGAACTCCAGCCAGCTCACAATAGGGTGTGGAATTAAGACATTCTCACCGCCTCTATTCGGGTTTCCCTCCCTGAATAATAGAGATGATTGAGAACTTCCCCGAACCTGTCTCACAGAATCCTCAAGAGGATGAGTCATGCAGCATGGTAATGTGCTCCGAGACCTCTGAAAAATGCCTCGTGTGAGTTCTGGGTATGATTTTACCATTATCATTATTGCCTTATCACCTTATCATTGCAAAAGCACATGCTGGGAGAACTGTGTTGGCCATTTTGACATAAATATCTGGCCAACGTCTTCTTCGTCTCTACTCTCTTTCCACACTGATAGTCATTAAACCAAAAAACTGGTCTATCAATCTCCCTAATATAGCAGGAGCAGCTTGACCTTTTGTTCTCACCTCAGATCATGCTCCCTGCATCTTCGTCCTTTTGCTCTCCATTTTTCTAAATCGAGTCCTTTTTTTCAAGTTCTAACTAAGGTTTTCTCTCCTCTGTAAACTGACTCTTTTTTTCTTATTCACTACCATATTAGGCAGGCTTCTTCAGAGACATAGAACCAATCGGAGATATACAGATAATTTAAAAGAGACTTAGTACAAGTGATTGGCTCATGTGATTACAGAAGTCCCACAATTTATCATCTACCAGTTGGAGGCTCAGAAAAGCCAGTAGTGGAGTCACAGCCAAAGGCCGGTGAACCGGGGGAGCCAATGGTGTAATGCCAAGTCCAAAGGCCCACAAAACAGCAGTACTACTGAAGTCTGAAGCGAGGAGAAAATGGATATCCTCACCCAAGGAGAAATTAAATTCACCCTTTCTCTACCTTTTTGTTCTATTCAAACCCTCCAAGAATGGGACGATGCCCACTTGCATTTGTGAGGGTGATCTCCTTTACTCACCCTTACCAAGTCAAACGCTAATCTCTTTCAGAAACACCCTCACAGACCCATCCAGAGAGACAATGTTTTTCTAGCTATCTGGGCATCACTAAGCCCAGTCAAATGGCTTTCTAAAGCACACATAATCAACAAATACTTACTGCCTGCATGTATTTAGGCACTACTTTAGATCCTGGGACTACAGCCCTGAATAAGGACACTGTTCTTGTCCCCAGGAAGTTTATGGTTGAGTTTACTCACTTTCAGAATTTCTTAATGGTGTTCCAGTATGGAATATTATATTTTATTTTACTTTAAAGTCCACTGTACACATATATTTGTGTGTACACATAATACACAGATGCAAGAGTTTCACATATAATATTTATTATGTATGCTACCTTCTGCTTACCTCTATTTTGTTTCAAATGATGCTGGTTGTGACCCACTGTTAGGATTTTACAGCTCCCTAATGAGTCTTGATTTACAGTTTAAAAAAAACACTGGTTCCATTGAGATAGAGAAAGGAAAACAGTTGTGTAAATAGATGACAACAATATTGTATCAAAAGCACATACTTCTTTTTATTGTTTACCACTGTATCTGTAAATCAAATTCCTTATGATTATACAGTGGAAGTGAGAAATAGATTCAAGGGACTAAATCTGATAGACTGCCTGATGAACTATGGATGAAGGTTTGTGACATTGTACAGGAGACAGGAATCAAGACCATCCCCAAGAAAAGAAATGCAAAAAAGCAAAATGGCTCTCTGAGGAGGCCTTACACATAGCTGTGAAAAGAAGGGATGCGAAAAGCAAAGGAGAAAAGGAAAGATATTCCCATTTGATTGCAGAGTTCCAAAGAATAGCAAGGAGAGATAAGAAAGCCTTCCTCAGTGATCAATGCAAAGAAATAGACGAAAACAACAGAATGGGAAAGACTAGAGATGTCTTCAAAAAATTACAGATACCAAGGGAACATTTCATGCAATTTCAGATCAGATCAGATCAGTCGCTCAGTCGTGTACGACTCTTTGCGACCCCATGAATCGCAGCACGCCAGGCCTCCCTGTCCATCACCAACTCCCGGAGTTCACTCAGACTCACATCCATGGAGTCAGTGATGCCATCCAGCCATCTCATCCTCTGTCCTCCCCTTCTCCTCTTGCCCTAAATCCCTCCCAGCATCAGAGTCTTCTCCAATGAGTCAACTCTTTGCATGAGGTGGCCAAAGTACTGGAGTTTCAGTTTTAGCATCATTCCTTCCAAAGAAATCCCAGGGCTGATCTCCTTCTGAATGGACTAGTTGGATCCTGGCAGTCCAAGGGACTCTCAAGAAGTCTTCTCCAACGCCACAATTCAAAAGCATCAATTCTTCAGCACTCAGCTTTCTTCACAGTCCAACTCTCACATGCATACATGACCACAGGAAAAACCATAGCCTTGACTAGGCAAACCTTTGTTGGCAAAGTGATGTCTCTGCTTTTGAATATGCTATCTAGGTTGGTCATAACTTTCCTTCCAAGGAGTAAACGTCTTTTAATTTCATGGCTGCAGTCACCATCTGTAGTGATTTTGAAGCCCAGAAAAACAAAGTCTGACACTGTTTCCACTGTTTCCCCATCTATTTCCCATGAAGTGATGGGACCGGATGCCATGATCTTTGTTTTCTGAATGTTGAGCTTTAAGCCAAGTTTTTCACTCTCCACTTTCACTTTCATCAAGAAGCTTTTGAGTTCCTCTTCACTTTCTGCCATAAGGGTGGTGTCATCTGCATATCTGAGGTTATTGATATTTCTCCCAGCAATCTGGATTCCAACTTGTGTTTCTTCCAGTCCAACGTTTCTAATGATGTACGATGCACAGAAGTTAAATAAACAGGGTGATAATATACAGCCTTGATGTACTCCTTTTCCTATTTGGAACCAGTCTGTTGTTCCATGTCTAGTTCTAACTGTTGCTTCCTGATCTGCATACAAATTTCTCAAGAGGCAGATCAGGTGGTCTGGTATTCCCATCTCTTTCAGAATTGTGCACAGTTTATTGTGATCCACACAGTCAAATGCTTTGGCATAGTCAATAAAGCAGAAATAGATGTTTTTCTGGAACTCTCTTGCTTTTTCTATGATCCAGCGGATGTTGGCAATTTGATCTCTGGTTCCTCTGCCTTTTCTAAAACCAGCTTGCACATCAGGAAGTTCACGGTTCACATATTGCTGAAGCCTGGCTTGGAGAATTTTGAGCATTACTTTACTAGCATGTGAGATGAGTGCAATTGTGCGGTAGTTTGAGCATTCTTTGGCATTGCCTTTCTTTGCAAAAATGTGCTCAATAAAGGACAGAAAACAAATGGAGGTAACAGAAACAGAAGATATTAGGAAGAGGTCGCAAGAATACACAGAGGAACTGTACAAAAAAGATCTTCACAACCCAGATAATCACTATGATGTGATCACTCACCTAGAGCCAGACTCCTGGAATGTGAAGTCAAGTTGGCCTTAGGAAGCATCACTACAAACAAAGCTAGTGGAGGTAATGGAATACCAGTTGAGCTATTTCAAATCCTAAAAGATGATGCTGTGAAAGTGATGCACTCAATATGCCAGCAAATTTAGAAAACTCAGCAGTGGCCACAGGACTGGAAAAGGTCAGTTTTCATTCCAATCCCAAAGAAAGGCAATGCCAAAGAATGCTCAAACTACTGCACAATTGCACTCATCTCCCACGCTAGTAAAGTAATGCTCAAAATTCTCCAAGCCAGGCTTCAGCAATACGTGAACCATGAACTTCTAGATGTTCAAGTTGCTTTTAGCAAAGGCAGAGGAACCAGAGATCAAATTGCCAACATCCACTGAATCATAGAAAAAGCAAGAGAGTTCCAGAAAAACATCTATTTCTGCTTTATTGACTATGCCAAAGCCTTTAACTGTGTGGATCACAATAAACTGTGGACAATTCTGAAAGAGATGGGAATACCAGACCACCTGATCTGCCTCTGGAGAAATTTGTATGCAGGTCAGGAAGCAACAGTTAGAACTGGACATGGAACAACAGACTGGTTCCAAATAGGAAAAGGAGTACGTCAAGGCTGTATATTGTTACCCTGTTTATTTAACTTCTATGCAGAGTACATCATGAGAAACGCTGGACTGGAAGATACACAAGTTGGAATCCAGATTGCTGGGAGAAATATCAATAACCTCAGATATGCAGATGACACCACCCTTATGGCAGAAAGTGAAGAGAAACTCAAATGCCTCTTGATGAAAGTGAAAGTGGAGAGTGAAAAAGTTGGCTTAAAGCTCAACACTCAGAAAACGAAGAGCATGGCATCCAGTCCCATCACTTCATGGGAAATAGATGGAGAAACAGTGGAAACAGTGTCAGACTTTATTTTTCTGGGCTCCAAAATCACTGCAGATGGTGACTGCAGCCATCAAATTAAAAGACGCTTACTCCTTGGAAGAAAAGTTATGACCAACCTAGATAGCATATTCAAAAGCAGAGACATCACTTTGCCAACAAAGTTTCGCCTAGTCAAGGCTATGGTTTTTCCTGTGGTCATGTATGGATGTGAGAGCTGGACTGTGAAGAAGGCTGAGCGCTGAAGAATTGATGCTTTTCAATTGTGGTGTTGGAGAAGACTCTTGAGAATCCCTTGGACTGCAAGGAGATCCAACCAGTCCATTGGAAGGACTGATGTTGAAGCTGAAACTCCAATACTTTGGCCACCTGATGCGAAGAGCTGACTCATTTGAAAAGACCCTGATGCTGGGAAAGATTCAGGGCAGGAGGACAAGGGGACGACAGAGGATGAGATGGTTGGATGGCATCACCGACTCAATGCACAAGGGTTTGGGTGGACTCTGGGAGTTGGTGATGGACAGGGAGGCCTGGTGTGCTGCGGTTCATGGGGTCCCCAAGAGTCAGACACGACTGAGCGACTGACCTGAACTGAACTGAAAAGATGATTCTAGGACAGTGTTACACTCAATAGGCCAGCAAATTTGGAAAACTCAGCACTGGCCACAGGACTGGGAAATGTCAGTTTTCATTCCAGTATGAAAGAAAGGCAAAGGCAAAGAATGTTCAAACTACCGTACAACTACCCTCATCTCACACGCTAGCAAAGTAATGGTCAAAATTCTCTAAGCAAGGCTTCAACAGTACATGAACTGTGAACTTCCAGATGTTCAAGCTGGTTTTAAAAAGGCAGAGGAACCAAAGATCAAATTGCCAACATCCACTGAATCATAGAAAAAGCAAGAGAGTTCCAGAAAAACATCTATTTCTGTTTTATTGACTACAGTAAAGCCTTTAACTGTTGGATCACAACAAACTGGAAAATTATGAAAAAGATAGGAATGCCAGACCATCTGACCTACCTCCTGAGAAATCTGTACGCCGGTCAAGAAGCAACAGTTAGAACTGGGTGTGGACCAATGGACTAGTTCCAAATTGGGAAAGGAGTACATCAAAGCTGAATATTGTCACTCTGTTTATTTTACGTATATGCAGAGTACATCATGTGAAATGTCAGGCTGGATGAAGTGCAAGTTGGAATCAAGATTGCCAGGAGAAATATCAATAACCTCAGATATGCAGATGACACTACTCTTATGGCAGAAAGCAAAGAAGAACTAAAGAGCCTTGATGAACGTGAAAGAGGAGAGTGAAAAAGTTGGCTTAAAACTCAACATTCAGAAAACTAAGATCATAGCATCCAGTCCCATCATTTCATGGCAAATAGATGGGGTAACAATGGAAACAGTGACAGACTTTATTTTCTGGGCTCCAAAATCACTGCTGATGGTGACTACGGCCATGAAATTAAAAGATGCTTGCTCCTTGGAAGAAAAGCTATGACAAACCTAGATAGCATATTTAAAAGCAGAGACATTACTTCACCAACAAAGGTCTGTCTAGTCAAAACTATTGATTTTCAAGTAGTGATGTATGGATATGAGAGTTGGACTATAAAGAAAGCTGAGCACCAAAGAATTGATATTTTGAACTGTGGTGCCAGAGACTCTTGAAAGTCCCTTGGACTGCAAGGAAATCCAACCAGTCAATCCTAAAGGAAACCAGTCCTGAATATTCACTGGAAGGACTGATGCTGAAGCTGAAACTCTCATACTTTGGCCACCTGATGCAAAGAACCGAGTCACTAGAAAAGATCCTGATGCTGGGAAAGATTGAAGGTGGGAGGAGAAGGGGATGACAGAGAATGAGACAGAGGATGGCATCACTGATGTGATGGAAACGAGTTTGAGTAGGCTCCAGGAGTTGGTGATGGACAGGGAAGCCCGGCAGGCTACTGTCCATGGGGTCACAAAGAGTTGGACATGACTGAGCGTCTGAACTGATTGTATCTGTGGGAGTCATTTTAGCTATTCAGTGAAAGGCTTTCAAAGAGCAAGGGACTGTGGCCTGTATCTCTGTATGGTCCCATCATCCCTCAATCTTGGTATAGCACCTTCCCCAGAGAATGCAATAGATATATTAGTGCTAATGATTGTGTGAGTTCAGGTCCTTAGCAGATCCAAGAGAGGATTAGACACAATAGAGATGCACAGGGTTGCTGCCTGTGAAGGATAAAGGGGGAAGGAACAGATGCTGGGGAGAGCTTTCAGACCATAATGCAGGTCTGACAACAGTGAAGGGAAGGAAGAAGGAAGGAGAAATGGATGGGAAGAGTCATGGACTGCCGCCCAGTTCCGAGAAAGGCTTGGCCAAGCTGACAGGATGTCCTTGAGCCAAAGTCATGTATTGGAAGAGTCCCAAGTCTTAGAGGAACAGGCCTGCCTCCCGGTGTCCTGTGTGCTCTGTCAGTGGCTGGGAGCAGCTTGTAGGCAGCGTGGCATCAGCAGGACCATGGCGGAGGATCCACAGGAGCACCTGGGCTTGTCAGTAAGAGTGGTTTTGGTATCATAAGCTAGGTTTTCCTTTCCAACTAGAAGCAAGTTCCAGGTAAGCATGTCACTTTTCAGCTTACCTTGTAGGTTCTTTCCCCACAGCCCCTTTGATGTTAGTGAGGAGACCCTCACTCTAGCTGGCCCTCCCACCATTTAGCTGTACTGCTCCAGACTAAACTTTAGGAATTTCTCTTGATCCTGTTGTTCCAGGTTAGTGTTCCTTAGGGGTGGGGTGCTCAAGGAAACAGGTAACAGAAGACTCTTGAGAAAAGCTGCTGGCCCCAGTGAGTCCTACACAAAGAGGCTGGATCCCCAAACCCAGAGACTTAACTGAATTCCTCCCTGGTTAGTGACTCAGTTCTATTTCTCCACCTCTCTGTCCTTTACATCCACTGCAACCCACAGGGCAGATTTTGGAGACCTAGGAGAGGTTTCTCCTTACTTTTAAATTCAGATACAGCAATTTGTGAAATGAAGCTTTCTTACATCATCAACAGATTGTGAATTTGTTGGGAAGCTGAGATCAGCTCTATTCTTTCTAGTTTTTTGTCCCCCTTTTCAAGACAAAGTGGCCCAGGCTGGGGCACTCTCTGGACATCATCTGATGACCACTCAGGCAGAGAAGGTGGCATCTCCCCAGACCACAAGCAACAGGACCTCTTAGAGATCTGAACATAAATGTGACATAACTTATTTTCAGCTTTCAGAGCGAACTGACTACATCTCATTCTGTGATTCCATTTCTAGGTAAAAGTGTACCCACTGACTTTTGTGATTGGACAGCTCATAGTTTTCCAGTTTTAGGCCTAGTTCTCAAGATATCACTATTCATGAGTAACTATTAAAATAAATGGCAATTGTACTAAATAATGACTATGCTCTTCCCCTGGAGGAAAGCATGACAACTCACTCCAGTAGTTTTGTCTGGAGAATCTCATGGACAGAGGAGCCTGGTGGGCTTCAGTCCATGGGGTTGCACAGAGTTGGACATGACTGAAGCAACAGCATATATGCACACATGCTCAGTATTTGTTCAGCATTCTTCTTAGTAGGAATTCAAGCCCTGAACAAGCATAATCTCAGTAATCCTCACAACAGTCCTTTAACAGCATTGGCAATATGTTCATTTTTCCAGTCTGGGGAAAGAAGCATTGCAAATATATAATCAACACGGACCTATTTTAGCAAGAGTGGTGTACTAAACACTCCGTAATAACTTCAGATCAGATCAGATCAGTTGCTCAGTTGTGTCTGACTCTTTGTGACCCCATGAATGGCAGCATGCCAGGCCTCCCTGTCCATCACCAACACCCGGAGTTCACTCAGACTCACGTCCATTGAGTCAGTGATGGCATCCAGCCATCTCATCCTCTGTCGTCCCCTTCTCCTCTTGTCCCCAATCCCTCCCAGCATCAGAGTCTTTTCCAGTGAGTCAGCGCTTCGCATGAGGTGGCCAAAGTACTGGAGTTTCAGTTTTAGCATCATTCCTTCCTAAGATTCCCAGGGCTGATCTCCTTCAGAATGGACTGGTTGGATCTCCTTGCAGTCCAAGGGACTCTCAAGAGTCTTCTCCAACACCACACTTCAAAAGCATCAATTCTTCGGCGCTCAGCCTTCTTCACAGTCCAACTCTCACATCCATACATGACCACAGGAAAGACCATAGCCTGGACTAGACGAACCTTTGTTGGCAAAGTAATGTCTCTGCTTTTGAATATGCTATCTAGGTTGGTCATAACTTTCCTTCCAAGGAGCAAGCGTCTTTTAATTTCATGGCTGCAGTCACCATCTGCAGTGATTTTAGAGCCCAGAAAAATAAAGTCTGACACTGTTTCCACTGTTTCTCCATTTATTTTCCATGAAGTTATGGGACCGGATGCCATGATCTTTGTTTTCTGGATGTTGAGCTTTAAGCCAACTTTTTCACTCTCCACTTTCACTTTAATCAAGAGGCTTTTTAGTTCCTCTTTACTTTCTGCCATAAGGGTGGTGTCATCTGCATATCTGAGGTTATATATACTTAAATGTGAAAAAAAGAAAAAGCATAGCTGAATAGCTATAATATGGGTATAAGTGGACAAGAGTCTTTACACCACCAACAAACACAATTTTGTAAGTCAACCTATTCCAATAAAAATAAACAAGATTAATTTTTCTTAAATAACTTAAAAAAACACAAGTAATGAGACACAGCTTTTGGAGGCTTCCTCTGGTACATTCCAGAGGACTGTGTCTCAGGCAATTAGTCAAATAATGCTGGGACATCCTTAGTGACAGTGTAGCACCCAGAATATTGGGAGGTGAGGATAAAGTCTCTGAATGCATCATCCAGGCCCAGCTAGGTTGGCAATTGCTAGACTTCGCCTCTGGTCATTTAGAAGGTCATCAAACTGAAATCTTTCGCTCCCCTCTGTGTTTTATGCACCTAGTAATTCTCAAGAGTATTTTTGCCTGGGAAATCCCATAACAGAGGAGCCTCGTAGGCTACAGTCCACGGGGTAGCAAAGAATCAGATATGACTGAATGAGCATACACACACAGTACTTCTCTTTTGACATTTACCAAATGTGTTGTTTCAGCAATAATTTAATATTTTATTAGTAATTATTAAAACCTTGTATTTTCATCATGTTTTATGGTCCATGAAGCTTCCATTGCACTTACTATTATATTTGACCCTTCCAACACCTTGACAAGCTACCTAACTTTCATGAGCCTTGTTTTCTTCCTTTGTAAGCAGTTATACCAGACTTTCTTAAAAGAATTGGCAAATTTACTCATTTTGTCAGTCTGGGGAAAGATGACTCATCTAAATTGAGACTTACTAAATCACTCATCAAATAATGTTCTTAAGGTCGTCATAGGGAACAACTGCACTAAGGGAGGTGAAAACTTACTTGTAAAATGCAAAGGCAAGTTCGGGTATAGAACAACAAAGACTAAGATTTCAAACTTTGGAGGCTAAATGCCAGAAACAGAGACTTGTAGCAACACATGAGAGGGAGAAGATTCACATGCTGTAATTGAATATTTGGTAGGATATCTTATCTGTCTGGACAGTCAGGCTTTTGGGCTAGTGCTCAGGGGGAAAATGTCAGGCCTTGTAGGTGTGAGAGTCAATGGCATGTGGGCAATAACTGAAGACAGGGGTAAGGATGGCATCGCCAGGGAGAGGGAGGAGTGTAAGAAGGCAAGGAGAACCTTTGGGAAGGCTGTGTCAAGGGATGGAGTATGTGGAGAGATGATGGCTGATAAGGGGCTGGATTGGATTCTCCAACGGGAGGAAGAGGTTCTAAGTCAGATACTAGAAGGCAAATGAAAGGAAAAGAGACTTTGTGGAGTCATAGGTCAAGAACGCCATCAGCATCTTGGAAGAGGGTGGTTTCAGTATTATAGTGGCTTGGAGAACTGGAGGCAATTAGTGGAGAATCTGCAGTGTAAGCCATCCTTTTGAGAAATTTAGTGATGAAAGGCAATAGAGGGATTGGATGGTAGCTTTAAGAAGAAATAAAACCAAAGAAATGAAAGAAGCAATAATAGCTAATGCTTAGCCATTATTTATTTTAATTAACAAACACTTACATGGAATTTATAAGGTGTCCGACATTGTTTCTAAGTGGTTTACAAACAATTAATTTGCTTCATTCTCACCTTCACATGATGAGACGGTTGTTATTATGATTATCCCCATTCTTACAGATGAAGAGACTGAGGAATCAAGTGGTTAAGTAAATTGCCCAAACACACAGTTAGCAACAGTAGAAGTGGTATTTTAACTATGGGAAATTTGGTTCAAGAGTCCATTTTCTAACTCACTTTTCCTTCTGAAATGATTTGGTAGTAATTTGAGGAAGAAATACGGGGATTTTTCTTATTTTTAATTGGGAAGACTTCAACTTGCTGAGATGCTTAGAAGCAGGAGTCAGTACTTTAAGAGAATTGAACAAGAATTTTTGGATAATGAACAGAACAAGATTGCCCAAGTCATGAGCAGCCATGGTAGGAAAGTGTAGATGAAGCAGTTCGTCTTGGCCACAATCAGCATTAATTCTCCTTAGGAGAATTAATAAGAAGGAGATGATAAAGATATAGATTATGTTTTGAGGAGAGATGAGGATAAAATGGCTGAGTGGTTAAGGCAATGGACTGCTAATCCGCTGTTCTCTGAATGCATGGTTCAAATCCTACCTTTGCCCGATGTGTGCTTTGGGCTTCCCTGGTGGCTCAGATGGTAAAGAGTCTGCCTGCAATGTGGGAGACCTGTGTTCAATCCCTGGGTCAGGAAGATCCTCTGGAGAAGGGAATGTCTACCCACTCCAGTATTCTTGCCTGGAGAATTCCATGGACAGACGAGCCTGGCGGGCTACAGTTCATGAGACTGCAAAGAGGTGGACATGACTGAGGAACTAACACTTTCAGTTTGAAGAGAGCAAATTCTCATCAAATGGAGATTCAACTGAGAGAGCTTGAGGGAGCGGTTAGGGATTGAGGAGAAAAAGCTGCAGCTTCCTGGGAGTGAGGAGTCGTCTCCAAGCAAAGTGCACTGGAGCCACTTAGTATGCTGACTAAAGGCATCTTCTATTCAAGGCCATGTGCTGAGAGCTCAGCAGTCTTCTTTAATAGCTTAGCATGGGTTGAGAATGTTACTGACAAGACACTGACAGGACAACAGGAGACAAGATAAGATTCAGGAGCGCTTGCTTGGCTTCATGTTTTTACAGAGCTCAGAGAGAGGACACATCTGTACACTTCTGAGGAGCTGCATTAAGGCTGGGCTTGGGTTGGACCTTGGAAATGAGGATTCGTAACAGAGAGAAAGAGGCCCAGTATTTGGTGGTGGAGGAAGGGATAGGGACAAAAAGCTCAAAAGAAGAGAGGTGGGCATTAGAAGGAGCTCTTGGTAAAAGTGAAGGTCCTGGGGTGAGGAGAGCAGTGACATTCAGGCCAAAAGACATTCCCATCCAATGACTTACTCCTGATTTTGGTTCCCTTGGGTCCTCAGGTTTCTATCGTCCTCCACTCCTGTTACGCTTTTTTTCCCATAGCAATCAGATCAGATCAGATCAGATCAGTCGCTCAGTCGTGTCCGACTCTTTGCGACCCCATGAACCGCAGCACGCCAGGCCTCCCTGTCCATCACCAGCTCCCGGAGGTCACTCAGACTCGCATCCATCGAGTCAGTGATGCCATCCAGCCATCTCATCCTCTGTCATCCCCTTCTCCTCCTGCCCTCAACCCCTCCCAGCATCAGAGTCTTCTCCAATGAGTCAACTCTTCGCATGAGGTGGCCAAAATACTGGAGTTTCAGCTTTAGCATCATTCCTTCTAAAGAAATTCCAGGATTGATCTCCTTCAGAATGGACTGGTTGGATCTTCTTGCAGTCCAAGGGACTCTCAAGAGTCTTCTCCAACACCACAGTTCAAAAGCATCAATTCTTCGGCCCATAGCAATCATCACCTCCTAATACACCATATTAAGAGAGTAATACTATTGAGAGTCCCTTGGACAGCAAGGAGATCAAACCAGTCAATCCTAAAGGAAATCAACCCTGAATATTCATTGGAGGGACTGACGCTGAAACTGAAGCTCCAATACTTTGGCCCCCTGATGTGAAGAGCTGACTCTTTGGAAAAGACCCTGATGCTGAGAAACATTGAGGGCAGGAGGAAAAGGGGACGACAGAGGATGGAATGGTTGGATGGCATCACTGACTCAATGGACAAGAGTTTGAGTAAACTCAGGGAGTTGGTGATGGACAGAGAAGCCTGGCATGCTGCTGTCCCTGGGGTCACAAAGAGTCGAACACGAATTAGTGACTGAAACAATATTTACTAGAATGTAGGCTCTGTGAGGAGGCTTTTCTGGTAGCTCAGCTGGTAAAGAATCCGCCGGTAATGCAGGAGACCCTGGTTTGATTCCTGGATCAGAAAGATTCTCTGGCAAAGGGACAGGTTACCCACGCCAGTATTCTTGGACTTCCCTGCTGGCTCAGACAGTAAAGAATTTTCCTGCAATGTGGGACACCTGGGTTTGATTCCTGAGTTGGGAAGATCCCCTGGAGGAGGGCATGGCAACCCACTCCAGTATTCTTGCCTAGAGAATTCCATGGACAGAGGAGCCTGGCGGGCTACAGTCCATAGGGTTGCAAAGAGTCGGACACGACTGAGTGACTAAGCACAGCACAGCACAGGCTCTGTGAGAGCATATCTGGTTCATGTGTCTGTCTCCAGGGCTTTGGTCAAGCCTGGCATGTAGAAGGTGCCGCCTAAAGACTTGCTCCATGAATGAGTCCACCAGCAGTTCCAGGGCTAACCTGGGATACTTCCCATGGAGGCTCAGGAATCCCTGGGCTCACAGCTGGACTGTGGAGGAAAGCCTGCCCAGCTTGCTTCACGAAAGGAAGATCTCTAACCCCAGGCAAAAAGCAAACTCTTAAAAATGAAAGGCAGAAACTTCCAGAAATTGAGCACCAGGGATGACATCTTCCCTGAGCAGGTGGGAGAAGGTGTTTAAGGACTGATGGGTTTTAAGCTAAGTGATCCAGAGTGGTTTAGGGAGGAGGATGGGGCCTGTTGAGACTTGCAGACTTTGGGAGGCCCCAGTGGCTCTCTCAGCCCCTCAGGCTTTATTCATCTGTTCCCTCAGCAATCACTGGGGCCTGAGCCAGCTGGTGAAAGGAACAGTTTATTCCAGAGTCCTCTTCTGGGTAAGGAGCATTTCCTCAGATCCTGGTCCAGGTAACAAGGGCTCCTTGTACCTTTGCCAGTTGTTTTAGACTGTCTAATAGAAAAACATGCCCCGCTCCCCATATACATTTAAGCTTAAAACTGCCTTCAAACAAGGAAACAAAACACACACTGTGCAGAGGCCAGGAGTCACCAGTCTGAGCCCTCATTATCGAGCGGTGGAGCGGATCCATGGCAGGCACTCCTGTGTTCAGAAAGCATGCCCAGTACAGCAGGTCCTGCACTACCTCCAGCTACCAATTCCCTTGAGTGTAAGCAGAGCGTACACATGCGTCAGCCCCTCTGGGAAGGGGTGACCCAGATATCCTGTTCTGTGGAATGAATATGAGTGTCCCCCATTTTCCTGCATCTGAAGAGTGGAACTCTGATCCACCTATGAACCACCTTGCGTTCTTTATTTTTTTTTTTTTTTTTTTATACATATTTCAATGTTATTCTCCCCAATCATCCCACCTTCTCCCGGTCCCAGAGTCCAAAAGTCTGGTCTAAACCTCAGTGTCTCTTTTGCTGTCTCGTAAATAGGGTTATTTTTACCATCTTTCTAAATTCCATATATATGCGTTAGTATACTGTATCTGTGTTTTTGTTTCTGGCTTACTTCACTCTGTATAATAGGCTCCAGTTCCATCCACCTCCTTAGAACTGATTCAAATGTATTCTTTTTAATGGCTGAGTAATACTCCATTGAGTATATGTACGACAGCTTGCTTATCCATTCATCTGTGGATGGACATCTAGGTTGCGTTCTTTAATAAGAAGCAATTTTGGCCTTCCCTGGTGGCTCAGTGTAAGTCTGCCTGCCAATGCAGGAGACTTGGGTTTGACCTCTGACACCGAAGACTCCACATGCCCTGGAGCAACTAACTCCATAAGCCCATGTCCCACAACTATTAAGTCTGGGCTCTAAAGCCTGGGAATGGCAACTACTGAGCCACAGGCCGCAACTACTGAAGCCCCCAAGCCCTAGAGCCCATGCTCCACCCAAGAGAAGCCACTGCCATGAGAAGCCTGCATATGACAGTTAAAGAGTAGCCCTTACTTGTAACAACTAGAGAAAAGCCCGCACAGCAACAAAGACCCAGCACAGCCAAAAATAAATACAATTATTATTATTATTATTATTATTTTAAAGAGGCAATTTTCTTTTAGTCAGTGGCACTGTTGTTTTGAAACTCAATTGGCCACTTGTCAGAAGAGGTCACTTGTCAGATAGGGTGAGCTGGCCGTTTCCTGGGAACCTTGGCCTGGGTCTGCAGTCTTCCGGGGAGAGGCCTGTTGGCTTTGAATTCCCGTCTATAGGAGAAAACCCGAAGGCAGTCCTCCGTCCCAGTCAGCCCGGGAAGGAAGACTCACCGTGAGAAACCTCCAATTGTCTGCTAGGAAGGGTGGGCAGGTGGCAGCACACGTGGTTACACCCATCAGCCTGGCCTCCTCACCTGACAGAGCTGCCCTGGAGTGACAGGCGCCCCACCTCGGGCCAGGACATCCCGCATGGAGCCCTATCCCCTCCTACCGGGCAGAGAGGCAGGCAGGGCCTGGGCACAACTCCCTGAGGCCAGGGAAGCTCTGCCCCGTGCCCTCCTGAGCTCTGATCTCATTCTGGGGAGGGGCAGCACAGTGCTGGCGGCTGGACTTTGTTACCTATCTCAGGATGCTTGCTGGCCGAGGCCCACGTGTGTCATTGCCACCTGACTCTAATGAATGGCAGTGGGTGTCAAACTCCAGGCCAGAGGACTGATGTGGCAGAGTTTGGCTGAGGCACCACTGGGGAGGGAATCTAGTTCCAGAATCAGCTGAGAGCCTTGTGTTTCTGTTCTGTTCTCCTCCCCACCCTCCCCTCGTGTGGGCACTAACTTGCCTGGAGAGGAGCAATCACACCGTGGGACCTGCTACATTCCTGCTATAATACCTAGGTTCTAAGCCGAGCTCCACCACTGGGTAGCTGTTTGTCCCTAGGTAAATTGCTTAACTTCTCTATGCTTCACTATTTTAAATTCATCTGTAAGAAGAGGATGAAGAAATGATCTCTACTTCCACACTTATGAGAATTAAAAGACTTAACAGATACAAAATGAATATTGCCTGCTATAGGGTATGTGCTCAAAAAGGACAGTATAAAAGTCACTACGATAATGCTCATTATAATCCTCTCAAAGTTGCTGTGACAAACTAAGCCAGGTTGAAGGCACTCAAGAATATTAAGTTGTTAAAGAACATGATTTAGCCCATTCCTTATGCCCACCCGCATGGGCCAGCCCTTCTCCTGCCCTGATCCTTGGGGGAAATTGTGCTACTTCTGTAACCACCTATATGAAATCCTACCCAAATTTCAAAGCAACAGTCGCCTTGGTTATACCTCTGCCCGTCTCCACACCTGATAGATATACTCCCCAAGGGGCAGAATTCATTTGGTCACTTTTTAGCTTTTCTGGCCCTTAAACTCTTTCAGTCAAGTTTGGGGGGAAAATAAATAACCACCACGAAAAGCTGGAGACCAAGTCTGTTTTCTCCAGTATGACCTAGTGTTCCTGAAAACTGAAGTCTATGTGTTGTGACCATGAAGCCAATGTAATGCATGTTTTTAGAGGCCTGTTTCTTCGGAGGATTGTTTAACTACTGGAGGGAATATCAGAGGAGGTGAGAAAGTGCCACTGCCATTTACTCTCCTACAAAATGCCGAGGGCGGCGGAGACTTCCATGAGCCCTGGGTGGCCAGCCTGCAGCTAAGCCTTTTCTAGAACTCCTCCTGGAAAAGGAGGGTTCATCACAGTGTGGTTGAGAGCTGAGTCTATCCGAGGAGCCTAGGTACATGGGAGGTATGAGATAACTAAGATTTGGAGTCCCCACTGGGAGGGCTCCTGAAAGCAGAGCATGCTGGGCTCTTCCCAGAGCTTCAGATTTAGTAGCTGGGATGGGGCCTGAAAATGGGCATCTCCAACAAGTCCCTAGGAAATTCTGAGGATGCTGCTTGGGGAGCAGTCTGAGAGCCACTGATTCACCCAACCAAAGGGCTCTTCCAGCTTCTCTCTAGCAACCCAAAGTCACCAGCCCCTTGTCATCCTTCATTCTTCTTTGGAGCTGAGCCCCTGGGTGCATAGTGCTGCCCTTAGGAGGTCAGCTCAGGGGTCAGACAGCCTGGGTTTGAATCTTGACCTCATTTAATCAGCTGTGGCCAAATTTACTCAGCCTCTGCGCCCTAGATTCCTCACAATAATAAATACTTACATTTTCTTTTTTTCATATTTAATATTTTTTATTATTTATTTTACTTGCCTGCATGGAGCCTTAGTTGCAGCATATGGGATCTAGTTCTCTGACCAGGGATTAAACCCGGGCTCCTTGCATTGGGAGCATGGAGTCTTAGCCACTGGACCACCAAAGAGGTCCCAGTCCTCACATTTTCTGAAGCTTACTATATGCCAGGTACAGTTCTAATGTATTTATTATTTTCTCTGTTAAATTCTTTGAAGACTGTGAGGTGGGTGCCATCATATCCTTAAAGAGGACAGCGAGGCACAGAGAGAGATGATAATAGCAAATACCTTGTAAAAGCATCATTTGGATTGAGTAAGATAATCCATGTTAAAGTTGCATTTGCATATTTAAGAATGTTAACTTCTTTTACTGTGGACACAAAGATCTGAAGGTCCTTTCCCTTCTCTTGAGATTTTTAAGGCTCTTCCTCAGAGGATGAACCATCTTGCTTCCTTTTGGGTTCTAAGGAAAAGATCGACAAATCATATTCCACATCTTCTCCTGGGCTTCTGTCCTCCCACAGATATGTGACTCCCCTCTTGTAGACCTGCTGTCTCCAGAGAGCTGTTGGAGTTCTGAGGGCCCAGGGCACACGGGGTGTGGAGGTGGGCCCGGGGTGGTGGTGGGGGCTCCGGAGGATGTCTGCAGAAAGCTGTGTGGTATGCATGCCTGGTTAAGCAGGGAGTCCTGTATGAGGCCTGACAGGGGAAGCTCTGAGAATGCAGACTGTTTGCAAGCTCACTAGACCAAAAGAGGAGAGAAAGAGGGAAGAGAAAGAGTGCCCCAAGCCCCTGAGCTGTGCCAGCACACTCCAGCACAATAGACACTTGCCGGTGGGCCTTTGTTTTCTACCAGGGCTGGAGGAGGGGGCACAGAAACTGGATCTTTGCTTTTCCTGACCTTCACGCATTTTAAGCCATCTTTTCACAGATCAGGACAGAGAGCTTTCGCTAACCCTAGGCTGAGTATGGGGAAGGCGATGGCACCCCACCCCAGTACTTTTGCCTGGAAAATCCCATGGACGGAGGATCCTGGTAGGCTGCACTCCACGGGGTCGCTAAGAGTCAGACACGACTGAGCGACTTCACTTTCACTTTTCACCTTCATGCATTGGAGAAGGAAATGGCAACCCACTCCAGTGTTCTTGCCTGGAGAATCCCAGGGACGGGGGAGCCTGGTGAGCTTCCGTCTATGGGGTCGCACAGAGTCGGACACGACTGAAGCGACTTAGCAGTAGCAGTAGCAGGCTGAGTATAAATATAAATTGGTATCAATCATTAACCCAAATGAAAAGCTAATGAGAAGAGCTGAATCACTGGAAAAGAGCCTGATGCTGCAAAAGATTGAGGCCAGAAGGAGAAGGGGGCAACACGTGATGAGATGGTTGGATGGCAACACCAACTGAGTGGTCATGAGTTTGAGCAAACTCCAGGAGATGGTGAAGGACAGTGATAGTGACAGCGAAGCCTGGCATCCTGCAGTCCTGAGGGCCATGAAGAGTCAGACACGACTTAGAGACTGAACAACAAATTCTGAGATACAAAGACTCATCACTTGGTTCTAACCCAGTTCTCTCTCACCTCCCAGTGGCTCCCCTGGCCACTGAACCTCCTCTCTGTCCTGACATCTGGCCCTGTCTTTGGATCAGCAAATGCCTATTCAACCGGTGGGATGTCACCTCCCTCAACGGTTCCTTGACTCCCTGCCCCAATGTGAGGAGCTCCGCCCATGGCAAAGGTCATGAGGAAGGAGGCTCGGCATACGCAAATGCGGAATTAAGCCTCAGGAGTCCCCCTGGAAATTCTCAAACATCTACCCCCAAAATCAGAGTCTGCCTACTTTCTGCTTTGTGCTCTCACCTACACCTCTGACTTTACAGGGGGCTGTCCCCCACTACCTCTCTCTGAAAAGAGAGTTAACTTACAGCTCCAGTTAATAAAGTTCCTGGGTGTGATAGTGTTTCAACCTACAAACTCGTTTGGAAGTCCTCTAGCCTGCCTGAATAGGGTTTTCCGGCCACAGGTGATTGCTCAGAGCCTCCCAACTGTGAGAGGCATGAGATGTTCTAAACTGTCTAAATACAGATTCCTTTGAGCAGTTAAAAGATTGATTAGAAATTGTATTGGTGAAGGGTTTTTCACTTGTTGGGCCAATGTTTGCTGCTAAGTCTCCATATCCCTTACCTGCTGTGTCCCTGGCAGTGTACTGATTAATATAATTGGTGTAAGTAGTAGCTTTAATGTTTGTAACCTTGGACCCTTGAGTTAATTCTTTTTCTTGTTATAGCCCACCACACCTTTGCCCTGTAGGAATGCAACTTTATCTAATGCTTTTGGAGGGTGGCACCTGACTAATCACCTTTAGAGAAAAATAAGTTTTCTGAAGAAAGGGTCTTAAAATGTTAACAGGCCTGTGGGCCAGAAGATGATGCAAATCACCTAAACTTTTGCATATGATAAGTTTGCAGGAAGAAAGCCTGGCTTACTGCATGACTCTACCCCTTCCCCCATTATCCTCTACGAATAACTTAAGGTATAAAAACTACTTTGGAAAATAAAGTGCAGGCCTTGTTCACCGAAACTTGGTCTCCCCATGTCATTCGTTCTCTCACCTTCTGGCTGAATTATTCAGCCTCTTTTCTCCACTGAATTTTCTCACTGAGCTATCCTTATTTAACCACTCTTTATATCCTTAATTAACGTTTAATTAAGCAATTGTTCCTGATACTCGCTGACACGGTCCCTGCTTTGAATTCCCTGGATCCACCGGGGCTGGACCCTGGCAACTCCCTGTCCCAGCCTCGTGCCTCACCAAGGTTGGATTAGGTGCCCGCCCCTCGGTGCCCTCTCAGTTCCAGTTCTTAGCTTGATTTTGCACCGTGGCTCGCTGACTTTTCTGCCTCCCCCCTCACCATGAAGGTGCAAGAATCTCATTCATCCTTGGTCTCCCAGAGCCAAGCAGAATACCAGGCTGGTAGGAGGTAATCACTGAATATTTACAGAGTGTGCTTCATGCATGCCCACCCTCTCCTCACCGGGCTCAGTGTCAGAAGGCCT